>OY992511.1:28900858-31780284 GCA_963921215.1 Scoparia ambigualis | reverse complement strand
CATCCTTCTTCCTACTATACGAATGAATATTCACATTAAAATTATTTTACCACTCAAAGTCGTTGTCACGTAAAACTTTCGCCCGTATACCGACTTTACAGGCAACCAATTTTTTTTAATTTCCTTTTCTTCGACTCTACCAGGTATCACACTGAAGGTAGGCATTGCATTATTTATTTTTGATATTAAGACACAGCTCAGTTAAGAGCAACGAGGCATTTACAACATCCATTGCTGTTTAAAGTTTTTAGGCACTTAACACATTTAAATTGACAATTGATTTTGGTTTTTTGGTGTTAACATGAAATATTTTCACAAGAGATTATTTCTATTGTGTATATAATATTAGTTTACAAAACAAAGAATAAATACTTATTAAATAATACTAAAATATAACACTTAAAAATTGAACGAAGAGGACTCAATCCACAATTTGTCAAAAATAAGACTTTAACGAAATTTTCTTTAGGTCTTTCATACAGGAAAAAATAAAGCAAATAACAAACTAAAAAAAAAAAAATACTTACATGAACTCAACCTCTTTGTATTGCCGATGGTCTTGCATAACACAGCTATAGGCACCAATTTATTTGTTGCTTTTGAGATATTGAAAACCAAAGAACCCAAATCTTATATAATACTAGCAGCAGACCGCCGGCCGCACAGTGGTTCAAAATCGAGTTTCATACACATAGGATTTTGCAAATTTCAAGTTAGTATTTCTTTACATTTATGTATCAGAGGTGGTTTGTTTAACCAATTTATCGAAGGATTCATAAGTACAATCGACCAAACACCGCTTAATTAGTAAAAAAACCATTTTGATTTTTTTTTGTATGTAGGAAATTATATAATGTTGTTTTTTTCGAGAGACTAAAACTGACAAGCTGCAATTGTTAGGGTGTATTGTCACGATATAGGTAAACATCCCCAACTATGCCACACAATTCGCGAGGACCCGCTTCGTGCGCTTTAATGATTTTAACTTTTGTGATTTTTTATTATTTATTGAACTTAAAAGAAGTTCTTAGTCTACCAACAGATACTCTTATTACTTAAAAACTATATTGTTGCAGTTTACGTCATAGATTGATAAGAAATTTTGAGAAAAAAAGACTTTTGTATTATTTAACTTATAATTTGTGACTTTTAATTAATAAAAGGTACCTACTGGCTGAAAAAGATGATGATGAAGTACAATATAAAGAAAGAGAGAAACTTTATTGACTACAAACAGATTGTACATGTATAACATTTGAAAATTAAATAAAAAATAAAAAAGATAACAGATACACTGGTAGAGACATTTAGTGTAGCCAACTACGCCCCAGCCTCAGCATAGGTTACAGCGACAATAGCCGCTTCAACGCTGATATTCTGGCGGGACCTAGAGGTCGAGACGTCACGGAACAAAAATATAAATCAATAAATGTAAACAAAAAACACAAAACATAATACAATAACAATAAAAAATCAAAAACAAAGCTCGCATGCTACATGAATTTTATAAAGCCTAACTCCTGGCTCGGCTGAAGGACAAAGATGCCTCTGCCTGACATGGTGACAAACAGTTAAAACAAACACAACAATACAAACCTTAACGTTATAAACAAATAACAAAACAAAACAAATCCAATTAAATGTCATCTGTCATCGCTGCGGCTGCTGTCATCGACTGCGCAACAAACATTGAGATTTCCAAGTCACTAAAAACAAAAACCAGACATCAGACAAGGACCCAATCAATGAAGCAGTAAGTGATAGGCATTGAGATCAAAATATTTTTTATCAAATTAAATTTATTACAGGTAAATGATTTTTAAAGTCACTACTAATGAGAAATGTGATAATATATTAAAACCAAAATACTAATTTAATACGTATAATTAGGTGTATTGTTGGTGCCTTATCTAATTACTGATTTTTGTATTATTTATAATGGTCTTTTGGTAATCGGTCATCGTTAGTCATTAACATTATATAATACCTTCATAGGTAGTTATACTTAATGACACCAATTACCGATGAGGGTAGTGAATAATAAATAGTAAAATTTAAATAAATATAGTGTATATTCAACCATACGTGGTTGCTTATGTAAAAAAGATGGTGTGCTGCAAATAATACTTATAAGGATTGGTTACAGGCTGACATAAAATGGCCCAGTTACATACAAAACAAACTTAACGAGTCACCATTCGATTACATTTTTGATGATTTAAAAAACAATGATTGTTCTTTAAAAAAAACAAAAAACCACCCAAATTAGTCACGAATCCCTCCATGATATAAGATAGACATCTCGAAACTTAAAAGTTGTAGAATAGTCGTTTGTTGCGCGCACGAAAGCTTGCAAATAACTAAATAATAGTAACCACTGTAGTGAGAATTTATTTAAATTTTACTATTCATTATTCACTATCCTCATTGATAATTGATGTCATTAAGTATAACTACCTATGAAGGTATTATCTAATGTTAATGTCTAACGATGGCCCATTACCAAAAGACCATTATAAATAATACAAAAATCAGTGATAAGGTAAGGCACCAACAATGCACCATATTATACGTATCAGATTAGTATTTTCGTTTTGATATCTTAGCACATTTCTTATTAGTAGTAATATTCATTCTAGATTTCAATGTATGGGAAAAGCGGCAAAATTTATAATTATAATTCATTGCTGCTGTGTTATACCTATATACAAGTTCATTAAAATACACGACTCTACGAACCACAGAACCGAAATAACTAAACTTGTTCATACTAAAGTAGTCTGTAAGTCTATGAAAACACGGTACAAAGTCAAGTGTGTTTCTGTAGGTGCGGTCGCATGAGACCGCTTGGGGTTTGAGGGGTTGTTACTATGTAAATTCGAATTCGTGTGGGAATTTGCATAGTTAGATTCTAGTTACTGCTCTAACTGCCGTAGGATAAGAAGTCAATAAAGTTTTAATGACAATTAAAATTCTATTTCCTTCTTTATTTTGCCTTTACTATTTAATACTATACATAAGAAAGTGGCAGTGTAAAACGCGGAAAACGCGTGGAAACCGCGACGCTTAAAGTAAACTTCCTACCAGAAAACCCAGCCAGTTACAATTGAAAGAGGAGTCAGGCAAGGAGATACACATTCTCCAAAGCTCTTCACACTCGCGTTGGAGGACGTGTCGTGTTCAAGAGTTTACATTGGGAAGAACGTGGTTTAAATGTAGCGGGAAGAAGGCTGAGCAATTTGAGATTCGCGGACGATATAGTTTTATTCTCTGACACCCCGGAAGACCTTGAGACCATGATGCAGGAACTCAGTGACGCCTCTAGAAAATGTGGCTTAGAGATGAATCTTACCAAAACCAAGATCATGACAAACTGCACTAATACAACTGCAGATATCAGAATAAATAACACGACCATGAAGAGGGTAAAAAAGTATGTGTAGGTATCTTGGACAAGAGGTAGTAATGGGGAAAGAAAATCAGCCTAACGAAATAAACAGGCGTATAAGACTAGTGTGGGCGGCCTACTCTAAGCTAGAATTTGTTTTTAGGGTGAATCTCAAGGCTGAACAAAAAGCACGTATACATGACCAGTGTATCCTGTCAGTACTCACTTATGAAGCGGAAACCTGGGTATTCACGAAAGAGATTCTCAAGAAACTCCAAGTGACCCAGAGAGCAATAGAAAGAAAACTGGTAGGAATTACACTGAGGGACCGAAGAAGAAACGACTGGCTAAGACATCAGAGCAAAGTCACTGATGTCACCAAACGTGTAGCAAATCTGAAGTGGGAGTGGGCAGGACACGTCGCCAAGAAGCAGGGCTCGTGGTGCAAAGCGCTGGTGGAATGGAGACCATGGGGCGGGAAACGCCCACAAGGACGACCGCAGGGGCGTTGGCACGACGATGTTAAAAGAACAGCCGGAGTGGAATGAATAGAAGCTGCCCAAATCGTACACGGTGGCATAAACTGAAGGAGGCCTACACCCATGTGGGTGAGAAAGGCTAAGAAGAAGAAGATAAGAAAGTGACAGCAAGAGAATTAATTGTCATTAAAACTTAATTGACGTCTCTGAGTACGGCAGTAGGAGTTAAATAAAATAGCAAGACTAATTTCATTTATCTAATGCTTTTTTTTATATATTTTGAATTTTTTGTATGCCTTGAAGGCGAAAACACGTCAGGACATCAATAACTATCAACAACTGCACCATGATACTCATGTTTTAACAAAAAATACATAATTATAATCACGCATAGCATATAATCAGCAGTCCTCTGCCATAGTCCACATTTTAGCAAATATCGACTGCACATGTGCTCACCGTGACAGGTGATGTCCATCGCCGCTCTAAGCTGTTGGATGTATGTGCAGTCTTTAGTCCGTTAGTCGCCTTTTACGACACCCAAGCAAAGAGAGGTGGTGATGGTAGTATATGGTGGTGGGATAGTAGACGGTTACAAATAAATGTCTCTTTATATTTATCAGTAAAGTAATACCGCTAGGCCTATAAAAGTAGAAAGGCATACAAACACAAGCACATTGAGATAAAATAAATTAGATTATAATAAAAAATATTATATCGGTCTAACCGTGTCGCGCATCGGTGAAAGAATAACCAACCACTATTTGCTGGTTATTGAGTCAACTTTGATGCACCATAGCTTGGAAACTATAAATTGTATCAGAATGAATGCTATATTTATTTTTAGCTATTTTATTGGCAAATAATTCAGTGTTTGACCATTTTGTCCTAGCTTGTATAGTTTTCCTGAAAATTGAGAAAATCTTGAAAACGGGACACTTTTCAAGGGGGGAGGGAGAGTTGTGTATTTTAATGTACTCGTTTTAAGGTGTTATACCCTGCAGCTGTTTAAAAAAATATAAATTTTTCCGCTAAAAAATCTAGAATGAATATACTATGACTTTAAAAATCAGTTACCTGTAATAAACTTAATTTGAAAAGAAATATTTTGTTCACAAAGCCTATTGTATTTCATCATCATCTTTTTGAGCCCGTACCTTTTATTAATTAAAAGTCACAAATTATAAGTTAAATAATACAAAAGTGTTTTTTTCTTAAAATTTCTTACCAAACTATGATGTAATCTGCAACAATATAGTTTTTATGTAATAAGAGTACTTGTTGGTAGACTAAGACTTTTAGGGGATCCTGCGCGAAATTGTGAAAATTTACGTATTTTTAAGTTACTTGTACTATGCGCTGAATTAGTTAAATACATTAAAAGAACTTACGTAAGTTAGACTGATCATTGCACAAGGTCGTGACCTTGTTTTGTTGTGTTTCTAGGCATCACGTTAGATGCCAAGCTTCAGTGAGGCCCACATATAGCTAAATTGTCGAATAGACTTAGCTCTGCAGCTTATGCAGTAATGAAGATCCGTCAGTTAACTGAAGTTGATACATCCAGATTAGTTTATTTCAGTTACTTTCATAGTGTAATGTCGTACGGCATTTTACTGTGGGGAAATGCTGCCGACATTCAAACTATCTTTGTGCTTCAGAAGAGGGCTATTCGAGCAACCTATAACCTAAAGGCTGGCGACTCTCTCAGAGAGAGATTTAAAAACATAAATATAATGACAGTTGCATCACAATACATTTATGAAAATTTGATTTATGTTCATAAAAATACTGAAATGTTTTTAAAAAACAGTGATATTCACAATGTAAACACTAGAAGTAAGAACAAATTAGCAGTACCTTATACTAGGCTCCATAAAATAAAAAATTATTTTAAGGGTCTGTGTGTAAGATTTTACAACAAAGTACCAAATGATATTCAGAAATTAGATCTTAATAAATTTAAAATCAAAATCAAAGAAAAGCTTTATAAAAAAGCTTATTATAAAGTGTCAGATTACACAGAAGACAAAACAGCTTGGATCTGAAATGCTCCAAGCACTCCAACAGCTATTTTTAATTGTCTTTATTTAATTGATACTACTTTGTATTGTAGTTTTGTATTGCAACATTTATTATTTTTTAAATTCATATTTTGTATTGACCTGGTAACGACATATTCTTTTTTTTTTGTTTGTAAATGTCGTTGCTTTTGTGCGCTGTGGTTTCTTGCGCCCATTCTTTGCCACAGTTAAAAAATTATGTCCTGAATGGGTGGTAGGTTAAAAAAGATTTGGACGATTCAAAGTACTATTTAATTGAGTTTATTGAATAAATATATTTTGACTTGACTTGACTTGACTTGTTGAAATTTGAAACAAATTCTTCAAACAATAACAAACAATACATAAATCTAAAACCTACTCGACTCCTAAAAACATTTTCTTCGACAACTTTCTTAATTTTAAGCATGAAACAATAATTCTTACATGAAAATATTTGTATTGATATTCCGCAAATCACCCCCATCTTAAAAAAGTAAATTTTAATATTTCACACAAGCGCGTGATGGCTTTATACATTTCGCAGAATAAAAACATTGCTCTAATCAAATTACTAGGTCTGAAACTTCAAAGCAGAATTGTTCTAATTTTAAATATCAATAGGATTGATTTTGCTTTGAAATTCATTATGAGACTTATGTCAGTTTTTGCAATCGCACGGCACCCACTTAAGTTCAATAAATAAATAAAAAATCACAAAAGTTAAAATCATTATAGCTCGCGAAGCGGGTCCTCGCGGGTTGTGTGGCATGGTTGGGGATGTTCACCTATATCGTGACAATACACCCTATCATTTGCAGCTTGTCAGTTTCAGTCAGTCTCGAAAAAAACAACATAATTTCCTCTATACAAAAAAAAAATCAAAACAGTTTTTCTACTAATTAAGGGGTGTTTGGTCGATTGTACCTTAAGAATCCTTCAATAAATTGGTTAAACAAACAATCTCTGACACATAAATGTAAAAAAAAACCAACTAGAAATTTGCAAAATCCTATGCGTATGAAACTCGATTTTGGAACCACTGTGCGCCGGCAACTTCATTCGCGTGGACCCCGTAACGAATTTTCAAAATGACTCCCCTTCCAAGAACACTTATTGTGACGTAACTAAAACAGTTAGACATATGCTATCGCGACACTTTTGTAGATAATGATGTGTTCTGCAAAGCCATAGTACATTATTTATTCTATCATCAATAGTTTTCTTAGCGCACGCGATTTAAGGAATTTATTTGAGTTTTAGTAAAGATTCCTAATTTTTTTTTAAATAATATACCTAGCCTATGTCAACTGGAGATAATGTAGCTTCCCACCGTGAAAGAATGTTTTAAATCGGTCTAGTAGTTTCGGAGCCTATTCAATACAAACAAATAAAAAAACTAAATTTCTTCTTTATAATAATTAGTATAGATATTAGTATAGATAAAAAGCGGTTTCCACGAATGTTTGTTACTTCAGTAGGTACGGCTGCGTCTATTTAGCTAATTATTTTTGTTGTGTTTGTAGAATGTAATGAAAGAAAATTTTTGGAAATTTGTGTAGTCTTTGTCATTGATTCCCAAAGTGGTAAGACTCGACAGGGGTGCAAGTTGGTGTGACAAAAAAATGGGGGTTCACAATTCGTAAGCGGAGGTCCACGTAATTTATCATATTAAGTATATTCATCATATTGATAATTTGCTGTCAGTCCATCAAGTATATCCCCCCATTAAAATTATGACTATTTATTGATTGTCATTGTAGAAGTTACATCATTGTCTATTAATGTTTAATTATAATTAAATTAATTATTATTTAATTACCTTCTACCGCGACTAATAAACAAGCTACCATATGAATTGTGTGCTTCTTTAACAGGTACAAACATTAAAAATAAACTTAAAGCCTACTTTTTAGGCATATTACAAAATATTTAATAATTGTTTTACCCACTCCTTCAGTGCCTATGCTATTACGTAAATAGTAAGTTAACAATAAGATAAGTAAGTTATTTTAGAACTTTATTGTGAATGCAGTTGCATAGTCAAATTTCATTTCATTTCAAACCTTAGTGGTTTAAATATGTGATTAATAATACGTTTGTAATTATGTAAGTTTTTTTTAATACGGTAAATAAAGGAAAAAAAATATATTAACTACTTACATTTTAAATTGGAATAAATGCAACACAAGAAAATTTACTATTTTTCTTTTTATTTTTACCATTCCGAATCCCCATTGAAGTGTTCTAAATAAAATAAGTGAGAAATTGATTGATTTATTGTGCTGTGAGTAGATGTCAAAAAAGTAAAGTTGGCTGAAATCACTTTCTTGATTGGCCAACTTAACTTTTATGACATGCACTCACAGCACAATCAATTAATTAATTAACCAATCAATTTTTATTTTTTTTTCATGGCGGTTTTTTTTATTCGGTTTTGCCTTTTTGTGCCTTAATTCACTTACGTGCTCTGATGTTCACAACTTTGGAAATACGATTCATTACTAAAAACTTTGGACAAAGTGATTCAAAACGTTTTAATCAAAATTCTAAATTGCCCCTTAACCGACCGGTCCTGGGATCAGGCTTCGCTTCCGATTCATTTTGGCGGCCTAGGTATCCGCAAAATTTCGGATGTGTCTTTACCAGCGTTCCTGTCTTCTGCTCACAGTACGCACTACCTCTACAGTAGTATTGTTAGCCCCTCGTTGGGTTCCATAGAGTCGTACTTGGCTGAGGCCAAGAGCGCCTGGTCTTTGACATGTCCGAACAGTCTACCCGAGGCACCTCACTCTCAGCGACAGTGGGACGAGTTGCTATGTCAAAAACAACAAGACCACCTGCTTGCTTCAAGCAACAACGAAGCTGATCGCGCTCGCCTTCTTGCTGTAGCTGAGAAGGAGTCAGGATGTTGATGCAAGCATTACCATCTTCAAACATCGGTACTCTCTTGAGTAACCAGTTGTTAACCTTTATTGTTGGCCTGCGTTTAGGCACCCGAGTCAACCAACCGCACCGCTGCTGCTGCGGCCAGCCCGTTGATGAGCTCGGTCATCATGGGCTGGCCTGCTCCCGAAGTGCCGGTCGTCTGTCGCGCCACGCCTCGCTAAACGACATCATCCGTCGGGCCCTTGCCTCTGCGAACGTTCCGGCAATTTTAGAGCCAAACGGCGTATTACGGAGCGATGGCAAAAGGCCGGACGGAATGTCCCTTATCCCTTGGACGCTGGAAAGGTAGCTAGTGTGGAACGCGACCTGTGTAGACACACTGGCTCCCTCCCACATCTGTGCGACCTCCTGCGAGGCGCAAATACGAAGCACTTGGTGAGAGCTATGTATTTGTGCCGTTTGGGGTTGAGACGATGGGGCCGTGGGGGCCAGAAGCTCGGCGTTTCGTCAAAGATCTGTCGAAGCGTCTTTTCGAGGTCTCCGGCGACAGTTACTTTGCTCAACGTATCAGTTTAGCTATACAAAAGGGCAACACTGCCAGCCTCTTGGGGACTTTGCCGCGCGGCAGCGGGACCCTTAATTATTATACCCTTAATTAGATATTTTTAATTTATAAGATATTTTAGGTTTTTAGTTTTTAAGTTATTTAGTTTTAGTTTTTAATACTTACTTTATTATTATTGTTTCGTGTTTGTGTAAATATAATGAATAAAATAATAACCAATTTAGAAAATAAACCTTTTTCTCGAGATATTTACCATGATTATTCTTGAGTTTGTCCTACCGAACTCAAGGATCGCAACGCAAATTTCCATAGTTACGAGTAGATCTAATCTTTACATTTTTTGTCGAGTTTTAGGAATATGGTACAGTCACGAGCACCAATATGTTTACACTTTGACTCTTATACCATTGTATTAAGAGCTACAATTGTTTACATATTTTTACTCGTGACTGTACAAATGTAGCCGCAGGGGGTCCGCCGCAACCAGCAAAATTTTGATAGTGGTCTATGAAAAAAAAGTCTAGGAACCTCTGGTCTATATAAATAAAATTCAATTGCCGAAAAGTTTGTACGCACATTACTTCAGAACGGCTGCACTTATTCGGCTAATTATATTTTTATTGTGTTTGTCATTGTCAGTACGGGGTCCACGCGGACAAAGTGCTGGCGAGCCGCTAGTATAAAATTCATATAAATCGCCTTTTAGTTAAATATAATTTTTGAGTAGTTAGAGTCTTACTTTTTCAGCTAAAACGACTGAAAATGTCTGAGTTAATTCAAATATTTTTTTTTCAAATCGGCCCTCTCTTTTTATATGAACTTTACTACTTAAATCATAAACATAAGCATCAAGCACTGATAAATTTCGAAGGTTGAAAGCCAGACCTCGGTAGCCAAGTGGTTAAGGCAGCCGCCCGGAATGCGGAAAGTGCATGGTTCGATTCCCGCCTGAGGTTGTCATCTTTTTTCAGTGTTTAAAATTTTACTTAAATCATTTAAATTTTTGATGTGTTTATACAATATCACACATATTATTATGCTTTCAGTAAAAACATTTCGGTCTTCAGATAAATTGAATTTGGAATAAACACAGTCACATTATTTTTCATAAGAACACCATCTGAAAGCCATACAAATTCTGCGAAACACACTTTCAGCGAAAATGGGGCCCTACACCGGAACGATCGAAAAATCATTTTCAATGTTCAAATGTCACCGGCAAGGGATACAAAGGGCCATGGAACGCGCGGTTCCCATATCGGGACCAAATAAGAAGTAACGAAATCCGCTGGCGTACAAAACTAACCGGACGCGCGACGCCGACGTAGGCGCGTGCTGCATCCTGAAGTAGAGTTGGGCAGCCCCTTAGACAAGTGGCAAACGCTCACCCTCTGTCTATTCGTAATTCATCGTACAATGCGCGCCTGGTGCTGTATTTTTCACTATAGTCTGACCGCTACCGCTGTACCGCGCCTTGGGTATGCGAGCGGTGAGGCGGGGGGGTGAAACAGTTGCTCCATTTTGTCATTCTGCCGTCATCGCTCACGGCGGCAACTAGTGTGTCAGACGCACATGAGCTAAAATATCTAAAAATGGGTCGTGCATTATCTCGAGATATCAAGACTGTCATTTTCAAAGTGGCCGAATATTTTAGGAAAGAAAAGCAAACAAAGAAAGTTTATATTATATATTCCCAAGAATTAAAGATTTATTTTATTTATATTGGTTCTTTAATTGTACTTATCTAAAAATAATATTGGACAAAAACGGATTGGATGTAATTATGCTCGGAAATATAAAGCTTCAATAAACTGTGCTTCGATATCGTAAGATCTGTCTGACACTACGAATCTCATGTGAGTTCATGCTCTTTACTTCCCACCTTCCCCTCCCCGCGCATACCTAAGGCGCGGTACAGCGGTTGCGGTCAGGCTATAGCAATTGGTGGAGTACACAGCAGTGTTCGACGAATTACGAATAGACAGGGATAAGCCTTTGCCACTTGTCTAATCCCTCAGGACACTTCTGCAGACGTAAAGAAGGTCCTAGATCACTCATGGTGACACGTGATGATGGAGCGCCATCTAAACCGGTTGCCGACGATATGTTTAGCATCATACACAGAGGTATCTAAAGCGGTGCGGATTTGATCGCACCAACCCATCGGGCGGCGATCGCGAGCCTTTTTTTATATTTTGCCCGTGACACTTAGTTCTCTTGATTATAGACTTCTTCTGACAAAGGACCGAAGTACTCTATTTCTCAAGAGGCTTAAGGAATAGAGCCTGGATTTGATATTATTGCTTGAGAATGAATACGTTAGTCCGATAAGCTAACCAGGGTATCGGCAGCATTATTCTTTTTTAAGATTTAGATTAGATTTTAGATTTAGATTCCACGGTTTGTCTATAGATGAATTGGAAGAAAAACAAGCAATGTGACGCTCGCTTACTACGCCCTGCCGCGTAGCAAAACATCAATTAGTAAAGAAAGTTTAACAACTAATTAGCCCACATAAACTTGGGTCTCCCGATTTACAATTTGTCTCATCCTTAGGTACTTGGGAAAATATGATACAATTAGTTTAGTATTCCTTGTATTTACGGAAACTTTATAAAACAATGCGTGAGTCAAATTGCGCTTAAACTCTTGTTGACTCATCTGTGTGTTATGTAATAATTATGAATTTTCCTTAACATTCCCTGCTGGGATCTGGCCCATCCAAGCATCACGGTAACCCAATGTGGGTTAGTAGTTGTTATGT
Organism: Scoparia ambigualis; assembly: GCA_963921215.1. NCBI lineage: Eukaryota > Metazoa > Arthropoda > Insecta > Lepidoptera > Crambidae > Scoparia > Scoparia ambigualis. The sequence continues at coordinate 31,768,157 of OY992511.1, read as the reverse complement.
TACAGTAATATAATAGATACAATATACCTATAGGTATATACGGTAAATAATGACACAGTTTTTTCTGTAATCTCTTTTACAGAGAGAGGTAAAGGGCCACCTCTAACTCTCTGTAAAATAGATCCCATCAAAAATATTACATGTGCAAAAAGCACAAGTCTAGCAATGCAGTTTTGCCGTATAAAATTGCGAAATCAAAATGTAAACGAAGTCGGTAAATTCAGTACCTATCTATGTAAGGGAACAGCTATCCAACCACTTTGTCATAAATTGATTCCTTGTTAGTTAGCTAACATTTTATAGTACGTCTAATCATTTAGGATTATTTTCTTTATTTCTTAAAAAAAAGAGCGACTTGGCACAAAGCAACAAAGTAAACAAATTCCTATACACAATCTATAGATTTTAACACACACCTCAAAAGGGATTAAAAGTGACTGACGTGAAGACCCAATAGTTTGTGTACAGCAATTTCAACATCGAACACATGTGGCATGTCATTTTATTGCTACGTGCATTTAACACAACCAGATTTACAGTGCAGAGTACTAATATTAGATAGATTTTGTTTTACTGTAGGGTGGTTTAGCCGGTTTGCCGGCCGCCCCTGGATCTCGGCTAATACATAAAAAGCTTATTATTACTTATACGTATAGTCCACTCATTTAAAAAATCGATGCCTCCTAACATTTTGAAATGTACCCTACATCTCCCTAAATTAGCAGCTTTATAACTTTTGAATTTTTTCCGCAATACCGAACGTCAAGCAGTGCAAATGTGCATTTAACATAGCAAAAAAATAGGGAGCGTTAATTTTTGCAAGGTAAGTTACAACGTTGTATACAGTTTGGTAAATAAAGATAATGTCAATAGGTATATCCTGAAAATGAGTTAATATTTTGTAATATCATCCAAATGGGTTAATTATTGGTGTACTTAATGTTTAATTAAATGTTTGGTGTAATGGTGTAAACACGCGTGCGTAGCGCAGCAGTAAAGTGTAGCTCCGTGACAAAAAATGTGCATAAATTATAACTTACGCATTAATAACTACTACATCTTCGTATTATTACAGAATGTGAAAGTTATTAAATATCTAAATAAAGTAATTCAAGAGTTATTACAAAATAAGTGTTGGACAATCCCTATCCATATGTAACCAATAATAAACTGCTGCTGTATAGTCTAAAGTTTCAACAAAACCGCCTCTGTGGTCTAGTGGCTAAGCCACCGGTTTCAGACCCAGAAGTCCAGGGTTCGATTCCCAGCGGGGGTTACATCTTTGTGTGCTCGGTTTGGTTGGTGGTAGGGCTGATAAGTCCGCCTGGCTAGCTACCACCATCTTATCTAAGTCTGTCGCCATAACAACGATGTTTATAGCATTGTTGTGTTCCGACAGTTAGAGATAAGATAGCCAGTTCCTCAGTGGTTGAGGGTTCCGGGTGAGGCGCGCTTCCATCTTCGGCCTTATCATCACTTACCATCAGGTGAGATAAAGGCCAAGCGCTTACCCGTTGCCGAATAAAAAAATAAAAATACATACTGAAGTTTTATGTGCCAATAGTATAATAGCAAAGACGCTATAAAAAATTAATATTTAGATTGATTGAAAAATTGAAATAGAAAAGCGTTCATTTTTGTAAACAAACAACAGTCAGTGAAATGCAAAAAAACTCATTGTGTATTGTGAACCTTAAAGACAATGCTCTAATCATCAGTGGTGTACAATTACTTAAAGGAAATAGTTACGCGTAGTTTCGTCATTATCCGTAAGTGCTGAACGGTCGCGTTGCTAAGCGCTTGGACTGATCAATGCTGTTGTAGGTATCCAGAGATCCGCGTCTTTCAGTGCAGCTTTTTTATAATATAATGTCTCCAAAGCTTTAAAAAAAACTGGATTTGTCAAACGTGTCGAAGCAAAATGCCTAAAACCGTCAAAGTCAAATTATTTATTCAATGTAAACCTTTACAGGCACTTATTGATGTCAATACTAATAATAATAATAAAAAACTTAACTAACTTGTAGCTAAGACTTACCAACTAATCAAACGAGCTGTAGTCTGTGCTATGCCAGACAAACGCGCATCGCTACCCCCAGTACCACTGCACGCCGAAACAGGATCGCGTTGAACCTTTCCGTCGAACTTTTCCCCCAATTAAAACGCCTGGCATTGTTATATTCGAATTAAATATATAAATAGCTATTATATCACACCAAAGTCAGAGCTCTATAAAATGCAAACCTTCAATTGATTTTACAACCCTTTTGTTGCCTATCCACTCTCACACTTACCGCTGAAAAGCTGCCAGGCGCTCGAATTAATTAATAATGATAGTATGGCATACTAACTAGAGGGATTTCGTTTCTCTATAAATTGTATATTTATTTTCGTAGCTACTAGCTCTTAGACTAGAAGAGCATATTTCCCCAAGCAAAAATAATTATAGGCAAAAAAATTACACTACAGCAAACAATATGTTTCAAGACGACGACGATACTAGCATAATTGGTGATACCACAGAATAAATAATAGTACTACGGTGATACCTTGACGAGTGATAACTTTTATCATGTACGCTAGTCAGATTCTACCAAAGAATCTCTAACTCTTTAACTCTAAAACCATGAGAAGAACTTATAGACAAAAAGTTAAAATGTCTTAAACTACAAATAGTTAATGAATTAGTAGAGAAAAATAAAAACTGAAATGGAAACTTGGTATCGAAACATGTTTCCAACAACTCAAAAAAAATTTTAGGTACCTACAAGAAAATACTGAAGAAAAATATATTATTATGTAAAAAAAAATATTGGAACTGTTGAAGAACTAAGTAAGAAATTAGAAACGGAGTTAAATGAGATCCAAAAGATAATTTTACAAGCTTTTATTTAGCGTTCAATGTATGTATGTCTCGTTCGGGTGGAATTTTGCAACTCAATTTTGATCCACTTCCCGGTTACCGATTGAGCTGAAATTTTGCATACATGTGTAAATCGCGTGACAATGCAATATTATAAAGACATGGTGCTGATTTGATGATGGAGCTGGATGGTGGCCATAGGAACTTTGCAATGAACAACACAACCTCGACGTGTTTGGGCTCGTTTGAATCGTCTTGACGAGTAGTTTATCTATTAATGGTAACCAGGGTCTGATGATGGAGCTAGAATGTGGTCATAGGAACTCTGTAATGAAACGACGCAACCACATCAAGTTTCGGCTCGTTTCATTCGTCTTGACGAGTGCGTTGTTTTTAGATGGTTACCAGGGTATGATCTGATGTTGGAGCTGGAAGGTGGTCCTAGGAACTCAGTAAAGAAACGACGCAACCCCATCGAGTCTCGGCTCGTTTGATTCGTCTTGACGAGTACTTTGGTGCTAGATGGTAACTAGGGTCTGATGATGGAGCTGGAAGATGACCATAGGAACTAAGTAATTAAACGACGCAACCCCATCGAGTCTCGGCTCGTTTGATTCGTCTTGACGAGTACTTTGGTGCTAGATGGTAACCAGGGTCGGATGATGGAGCTGGAAGATGGCCATAGGAACAAAGTAATTAAACGACATAACCCCATCGAGTATGGGCTCGTTTGATTCGTCTTGACGAGTACTTTGGTGCTAGATGGTAACCAGGGTCTGATGATAGAGCTGGAAGGTGGCCATAGGAACTCAGTAATTAAGCGACACAATCGCGTCGAGTTTGATTCGTCTTAATGGGTGAACTGTTTTTGATAGGTGGTAGGTGGTGGTGGTTTAGTGAACGTGAATAAATTTTGTTTACATAAATATTTGTATTCAGTGATATGAACAGATGAAAAACGTGTCCAGGGATAACTAAAAAGTAAAAAATAAATTAAAAGTAAAAATCCTTTTTAAAAAACAAGCTTTTATTTAAATGCGCTAAAAAGAAAAAAATAACTTTTACTTTTAAACTTTAACTATCAACTTCTAACGTCATTACACAATTTATATGATATAAAAGGTTTTATCATCATCAGCCTATAAACTTCCCACTGCTGGGCACGAGCCTCCCACGTGAACGATAGCACGTGGCGATAAACATATTAAAAATACACATAATAAAAACATTTTTGTCGGATATATATTTATGGCTAGGAGGCTGATATATTTTAAGTTCAGTATCTTGTTCTATTTTGCCTCGGAATGACCTCACTCCTTTTCTTCCAATACTGCGGATCGAACTTCACACAAACACAAAAATATCTCTGATATACATACATGCTAGTGGGAGTATGTTCAATTTTCTGAAAAGAGGCCTGCAGCTTTCGTCATAGCAGGCGTTACAGATGGCTAGAACACACTTTATTTGAACTTTAAAGGCTCTATCTATTTCGACTGAATTACCCCATAGTATGATTAAGCCATAGCTTAGTACAGACTACGTACCCATGATAAGCTACCTGCGCAGCTTCTGGTAAAACAGTTTGTCTTAGTTTACCAAGGGCAACGACAAAACGGTTTTACCTACTACATACTTGGTCTATAATATAGGTCATATTATGACATTTCCAGTTAAGGTTTTTATCGAAAATTAATCCAAGTAATCGAAACGTTTCCACGATTTCAACAGAAGTACTTTCAAATTGAACCCTTATATTTCAGCTTATAATTATACAAGACGAATTGTATAACTTTAGATTTATATAAGTTTACTTGTAAGTTATTAACGTACATCTAATTTATAAGACGAACACAAACTGCATGATAGAATCACATACGTTTTCTAGGAAATCATTAATATTAAATGGCAACATAGAGGAAATAGTAAGAAAATGTAGAAAAGGCCAACAACATTCTTCAAAACAGTAATTCAGCATTCTTGAATGAAGAATCATTATGAAATAGAATAGAATTGACAGAAATTCTAATTAAAGCAAAAAAATATGGGCAACGGGCGAATATAATTAACAACCAACATTACCTAAATGGAAAAGAATACAAGTTACGAAAATGGTCTACTACGAATGAGTAAACTACAAACAATCAACATTCACAATTGAACCTGGACCAATCAAAGCAGCACCGCAAAAGCAGTCCACTACCACAGTCCACTTTTCACCAAATAGCGACTGCACATGTGCTCAGCGAGACAGATGGTGAGCCCATCGCCGATCTATGCTGTTTAATGTATGTGCAGTCTTTAGTCCGTTACTCGCCTTTTACAACACCCAAGGGTAGAGAGGGGGTGGTAGTATTCATTCACCGCTACCCGACACGGCAGTTTAGGCATGAGCTTGCAAACATCAATTGAAACTATATCATAAGAATGGACAAAAATCTAAATTCCAATTTCAATTCTTTTAATTAAAAAATTAAATATACTCTTGACTGCATTATAGGTTCTTAAAAAACATTAGATTAAAAATTATAAAACATAAATCATGACTGACAAAGGTTTTACAAATATCTTGCAAAAACAAACGAGGACTTAAAAAATTCATATCCCAAACAAACAACACGACTCTGAAGCAATATTACAAAAAGCATGAAAAACAATTAAAACATGTAGTTGCTACATCAAAAAAATTACAATATAGCAATGAGATCTGACAATATTATTAACACTATGTGGCAAATAGTCAAACAACGCACAAACAAAAATAAAAAGAAAATAAAAAATAATTTAAAAAAATATGTAAATAGTGTACTTACTGAAGATCCTAATAAGATTGCAAACCACTTCAACTCCTTTTTTACATCAGTGGATGCACCCTTAAAGCTCTTACCCGCCTCCCGGTCGGCCAGTAACTACCGCTCTTGATGAGCTCACCACCTGTCACGCTGAGCACATGTGCAGTCGCTATTTGGTGTAAAGTGGACTATGGTAGAGGACTGCTTCTGCTGTCCTCATCGCCTAGTCTCTGACTAACCCTTCGGGGATAATAGTCGAGATTATATAATAATAATAATAATAGTTTATTACAAAAAGGTTTACACAACACATGTATGTATGTAATAGGTAAGTAGAAATGTAATTTTTTTCTGACAAACAGTATGTATGGTTCTCGAAAGAGTCGTGAAACAGGTCTTGCTGTATACAAATATAAAAAACGAAATTTAAAAAAATATTATAAATGACAAACAACATATACCGTTGGTGTATTGCTGGACATGAGCCAGGCTTATGACAGGGTTTCCTACTCAATCTTACTAAACAAGCATTACGGTATTGGTGTATGAGATACAGCCCCACCAATGACTTGCATCCTATCTGGAAAACTGTCAGGTTTCCAAAGTGTAACCGACTTTATTTATCAAGATCAATCAAGATAGTTTGTGTAGCAAGATCAAGACGCGAACATTATAGAAAATGAAATTATATTATCTGAACGTTAGACCAGTACCTATTTATATCAAGTGTAAACCAAATATGCAGTGATTTCAATTTCGACATGTTACATTCTGGCGTGTCCTCGGCGAGGCGACTAGTGAGCAATACTTTCTTTTTAGAGTAAGCTATTTATCATGATATTATTATGTAGCTTTTTAGTCTTATAAGTTTGTACTAGATTAGGTTTGTTTATGTTCCCATTTAAATATTATTTAGCGAAATTGATATTTATAAGCGAAGACCTTTTATTGGCTATCAGTGTATACAATGTTACTTTATAAAAATACTTAAAGCTGTTGGTTTTCCGAAAATTAAATAAATAAATATCAAACATTACACACCCTATTTGTTTTGTTTAAACGAAATACTATACAGTAAGCTACATGTTTACTTAAATATTAACTGTTAAGTTAAAAGGTTTTTAAGAAAAACAATATTTAAATCTTAAAATAGACATTGGTTATTTAGTAGTCACATCGACGGTGGAAATTTCAAATGTCGTAAGGGACATTTTGTCGTAAGTACACTTGATGCACCATTATACTTAAAATTTAATTCTCTATCGATCAGTCTATTTCAAATTTTGTTATCTCTTACAGTTTAGAAGTTATGGCGATTATCACTTCGTAGTATGTGACAAAATATTAAAATCTCATGTTGTATAGGGCATATTTTGTCATCGTAATCATTTTTGAGGTTTCCTGAACGTTGTAAGGATCTTTAAGTGACAATAATGTACGTCGTAAAGTTTACACAAAAAAATAGAATGCCTTTACAACAAAATTTGGAAAGTAATAATGTGAAACTAAGAATACAATTTGGCGTAAGTATTGACGAGATTTTACACAAAGTCACTTACGACATTGGGTATAAAAATATATTTTGATATACTTTGTCGTAAGAAGAACGAATATTACATGTTTGTCCGTTACATCTATAAATCTAACTAAGTAATGCAGGGTTTCTGTAGTTGTTAGTTATTAAGAACTGTAAAAATACAAAAAAATTGATACTTACTACAAATAAACGAAAGGCAGAAAATGAATTGATAGTTACTAAGCGCGTTTTACGACATTTTAAATTAGTCTGTACATAATCAGTACGGTCTTGTTGTTCTTCTTAAAGAATTACATAACCACACTTTTATACCACGCTTCTGGCGTTCTACCTCCGAGTACGACGGAATTAAATAGTCTCTGAAGAGCTGCGAGTACTGGTCTTCCGCCTGCTTTTTGAAGGTCAGCCATAATTCCGTCAGCTCTCGATGTCTCGCTGTTCCTCAGCTGATTGAGAGCCATACCAATCTCGTACAGGCTGATGTCCGGGATACTTTCGGTGTAGTGTCGGGTTAGCTCAGCTCTAGGGGGTCTGCAGCTGAGTTTTGTACAGGTGGGCGCGTTGTCCATAGAACTTCTCGACCTCTCCCAGTTTTGAAGAACTTAGACCCAACCGCATGGACAGTTTTCACAAACCTGTTGTTGTAACCGTTTACGTCTACGCAATCCTTCAGCCATTCGAAGCAATTTTGTAGTTCCAGGTGGAAGTTTTCGGGGTTTTGGATTTGGATGGGTGCAGGACGGAGCGTAAACTTCATCAATCAACGTCTTTCCAGGTTGATATTGATGTTTAATGTGCATCTTACCAACCGGTGATCACTGCCAGTTTTGAACGCGTTGATCACAAAGACATCATTGAATATTTGCTTCCTCGTCGACATGATGAAGTCGATCTCATTTTTTGTTGCACCATCGGGACTTAGCCAGGTCCACTTGTTGTGTTCAGCTTTCTTAAAAAACGAGTTCATTATGAAGAGTCCCTCCTTTTCCAGAAAGTCCGCCAGCAGTTGGCCCCGGTGGTTCCGAATTCCAACTCCAAATCGTCCTACTTTCAGCTCATCGCCGCTTCGTTTGCCCTATTTTGCGTTAATGTCTAATGACAACGGTGTAATAAGTTTTGGAGACTTGTATGGCTCTAGAGATGTCCTCATACGTAGCCTCCATCTAATCATCGGGGTGTGCCGTAGTCGGAACGTATACCTGTATAACCTTCAAGGAATACCGTTTGGTTATTCTAAGTATGAGGTACGCTACCCTCGACGACACACTTCGGGTCTTGACAACGTTGTTCACGAGAGAGCTGTGAACGTTAAACGCGACACCATCCTAGGACAGATGTTCGCCCTCCTGGAAATAGAGCAAGTTACCAGACTTCAAGTTTATCGAGTCCTCCCTATCTCTTCGGACCTCAGATAATCTCACAATGTCCCACCGTATCTTGCTCAATTCTTCCTCCAGTTCGGAAACCTTCTCGTCGGTACGCAGTGTACGTGTGTTGTAGGTTGCCAGGGCCAAAGTTCGTTGTCGGCAGTAGCCAGGTCTCTGCCGGAGATTCATAGCACCCCCTGCCCCGTCACTGCCTTGGCCGTAACCGTACCTAGGGCGAGCGGGGCCGCCGGGGACCAGGGGCCGGAGTTTGGCCCTGTCGTTCATTAGGGGGAAAGTTGCCATAATCGCCACGCTTGGCAGGCGCGTTGGCGATCGCAGTATGAGGGTGGTAATCTCAGAGGATGCTGCTGCCCATCCTCGGGGTTGATCCCTCAGTCGCCTTCTACGACTCCCACGGGAAGATAGGGTACTGACCCCAATAGATAGGGTATCGCAGCTGGAACTACGGGTCCGGCTGTGTTTTCAGGGGTACTACGGGGTTCCGGTTCAAGCCCCCCGCTGGTTGTGCCTTGACCGGCGCCTCCGGCGGGATCCGGACGTGGGTTGGACTCGTAGTGGCTCGTGATTAGCTGTAGAGCTTGGGAATGTTTGTTTGGCCTGGTATTGTGTGCCAGGACTGCCAAACTCGCGCACAGCGAGCGGGGCCTGGTAGCGGTCTCTGAGGGGCCAGAAGCGAAAAGTCCTGCGGCGAACGTGAGTTTCCCTTATTGTTGGCAGCTTTGTCCGGTGGTTCTCATTGGACATTGGTGTTGACATCTCCGGTACTAGTCTGGCCCCCTAGATGCTGTAGCCTCCGGTCCAGCCAGCCGCGTAGGACGTGGGAACTGGCTAGGCGCCTGGATGGGTTCCGAGAAGTGAGTGTGCTTACTACTCCGCTACCAAGGTGGACATTTGGGAGTCGACTTTAGAGTCGACGACCCTAGCAGTGGCAACTGCGAGTTGTGCCCTTCGTGCAACGAGAAGTGTGCGAGCTCGACAGCTCCAGTTACCTATCTGGACAATAGGCAGTGAACTACACGTGTTCACGGGGAGACTCTCCCGAGACACTAGTCTTATGAGTACCGAATGAAGAGCGCGCTGCGTCGGGCACTGATTTGGCGTCAAGACCTAACGCAGATGGTCTCCTGCGCGAGTGTTCTATTGGCGCAGGGACGCCTGGCACTTCTTGCATAACCTAACGGTTGGTCTCGAGGTGCCAGTACAAATAAAACTTACCCTTCACCGGGCCGATTAATGGGTGAAAAGTATTTTATATAAAATTTAATATGTTAAAAAATATATCGCGAGTGGGTTGGCTGAAAAATTTCAGTCCAGCACCTATAATGATTAATTTAACATTTAAAAAAAATTAACATTGTTCTGGTTTGGTGTGTGTGTGTTTGTCATGAGATTATCTTTATTTATACATTTTAATTTATTATAATAATTAATGTTATGACGGGAAAAAAATAGTCAATCTAACGTTTGCATATTCCATAGGCTTCATACTTTCGATTGGTACCTAATACCTATGTAATTTATCTATAATCCAAAGCTGTGCATGTTTAAAGAAAATAATTTTTAAATATTTAATTAATCACTTACAGGCCTAAATTTATTCAGCCAGCCCACTCGCAATATATTTCTTTACTTATTAAATTTGATAAAAAATACTTTTCATCCATTAACCGTCCCGGTGAAGGTCGTTGTATACTCGGATCTTAGACTAATCCATCTTCCCGTGGGAGTCGCAGAAGGCGACTACTAACAACTATCACTGCGATTTTAAATGATTTATATAACATTTACTAATTACTTAATTTTGATTTTATTGCTATCAGACATCAAATTTCTTATATATAGATAACAAACTGATCCCAGAGATTACCATGCCAGTAATTATTACATTTTAATGAGGACTATTTTCTGTAAATTCTAATTTTATTTCTGCCTTTGCTGTTACTTACATCGTTATTATAATTCCTTAATTAGCTTTACAACATTTTAATGTGACATTGTCAAAATCTTTGGGTATTTATAACAATACTGTTTCCATTACAGTTAGGGCGTAAGGGACATTTATCTCATAAAAGTAAATTTTTCTGTATCGTAACGGACAGTTCTTCTAAATTTGCAGTGTGTAAGGGACATCAACTTTTTAATTGCTTGAGATATTTAGATTTAACATTTACTATAGGAAAGATAAAACAATTTTGAAAAAAAACTATCCAACAAACACCACAATAGCACGAAAAATTAATAAGTTATGACATTTTTAAAAGTTGAAGTTTGTTTTTTTGTCCTACTGAAAAGTAGGGGTTTGTCCCTTACGACATTTGAAATTTCCACCGTCGACATGCGGTCAAGCGTAGGTATGTGGCACTTTCGAGAGTGACAAGTCTCGGCGGTTTACATCTAATCGAGATAAAAATGAGTGGAATTGTCTATAAATTGGGCATATCAGAAAATAATAAACGTGTATTTTGATAATATCAATAAATTTTTGTGGTTAAAAAAATATTATACCGTAGCCGTATCGCGTAACGTTGAAAGAGTGTTCTTTTAGTATGTAGTATTACGATTCCTTCTCTTCCCTTGGTGTCGTAAAAGGCGACTAAAGAACTAAAGACTGCACATACCTCCAACAGCACAGAGCGCCGATAGGCACACCACCTGTCACGCTGAGCACATGTGCAGTCGCAATTCGGTGAAAAGTGGACTATGGCAGAGGACTGCTTCTGCTGTCCTCATTGCCTAGTCTCTGACTAACCCTTCGGGGATAAAAATCGTGATTTTTGCTTGGATGTGCACGAAATCTGATAATCATTGGCTTCTTTAATAATAAATATGTGTTGTGGATGATTAATTGAAACAAAAATGGTATAAAACATATTTAGTAGAGGTGGGCCGAAATTCGTTTCACATTCGGTTTAACCGAATTTCGGCAGCTTGAACCGAACTTCGGTTCAAATGCCGAACTTTCGGTACAAGAAAATATTGAAATAACACTTGATCTTTTCTTACCCTCATTGTATTTGCAACAAGAAAATATATCTATTACGTTACCTCGCTATTTCACTTAAAATCACGTATATAATAAAGTTAACAATAACGCAATTGTCGCGTGCAGGGACTGAATAACCCAAAAATTAAGGTACCTTTATATAGCGGTATGGCGTCATACCGAAAAATAGCGGTTACCGGAATATTCCGATATCCAAATTTATATCGGTACCGTAATTTTGAGTTTTTAAATAATAAAGGTTTATTTCGGTATGAAAGAGACGGCTAACAACCGTTTCAAGCATAAGCGACTACTGGTTTGCTTAGAAAGCTTTAGTTTGGATTGTTCTCGTTGTCAAAACACGTGCGCCGCGCATAGGTGTCTAAGTAATTTTTTTCTTGTGGATAACAATGTCAAAAACACACGAAAAGATATAATATCAGCAACAGGTAAGTAGATACTTAAGTAAATTCCTTTAACTAGATACTTACTTACTGTAATAAACACAACAAATAGTGTAATATTTTCGTTATTTTTCATTAAAATTATGTGATATGTTTTCCATTTGTTTCTGGCTATTGCAACCATCCAGCACAATAGAATAGTTACGTAATTATATTTATTTAAGTAGAACCACAGAATAATATTGTAGAACAATGCAACTGCCGTGCACACGGACTTTTAAAAGTACGCTTGCTGGTAGGTATATTAACGCCAACTCAAGCTAGTGTCTGCTAATAAGCGGACGGACTTTTATTTATCCCATAACCGATTCATTGCGTATCCCACTTTGAATGACTTTTGTGCATTGCGGCTAACAAATATTCTGTGACGCCTCCGGGCGTCAGCCGCCACCCATTAAAGTGACGCGCTTGCGCGTCTTCAGCCATGAGTGAACATATTTTGTTTTTGTTATGATTTTGGCTTGTTTACACGTGATTACATTCAGTCGGCATCGGATCTCAAACGTGAAGGGTTTGCTAATTCGTTTAGTGTATTGTAAAGTGACTTATCTACGCGATTTTGCTGGAATGGCTGCTAAGTGATTTATTTGGATCAGTGGTTGTAAACCTTTTGTGTATTTTTAGTAAAAGTTTACAAAAGAGTGTGAAAGGAGTACCTTTATTTAGGTTCTATACCGTAGTGTTGCGATGCAGTCACTATAACGAGTCAAAATATAAAAAAAAATTAAAAAATACGCATGAGTACGTGTCGGAACTCTTGTTCTCATTGTTAATGAGCAATGTAGTCCAATGAAATGGAAAATGGGTCGTGGTGGTTCAACTTCATATTGAATAATCGCTTGAATTTGCGAATAATCGAACTTACTTATAAAAGCAGTTTTCAATCTAGCCATTTTTAATAGTAGATTGATACACAAGTCGCTAAAATGACATATTAAAACGAGGTATTTTAACTCCCGAGCTTAATTCGATTGCGAAAAAATAAAATAATCCAATACAATATTTAAAATAAATAATGTACGGCCACTCAGGGCTTGTTTATTCCCTTCCGGGCTGTTTGGAACTAATCTCGAAATACCCCATTACTCAATACGACCTAAGATCTAAAAGACCTTTTCTCATATGGAATGAAACCAGAATGGACTAACTACCAAAAAGAGCGGTTCTCAACATATACTATTGCCAATAAGACTTAATTTCAAATGAACTGAGTCTCATTGAAACTTATTCCCAAAACGTCTCATTCCCAAAATACACTAAAATATATACACATGGAAATATCAAAACACACGATTCCCATAATGACTAATTTTCAAAACGTCCTAGTCCCAAAATACACTAAATGTTTGATTCAGCAGGTTTGAGTGCAAAAATTGCTGTAAGCACCAGATTAGTTCTCTAAGGCGCGAATTATACAGAGGCGAAGGCGCGGCGCAGGCATCTCGCCGCTTCAAAACGTTTTCATATGAAATGTATGAAGGCGTCGTGTTGTGAATTACACTGAAGCGGCGGCGCAGGTACACCCGCTTTGTTGTTCTGTGCCTGCGCCGCGACTTCGCCTTACGCCTTCTCTGTATAATTCGCGTCTAAAAGTGTCGGATTATGGATTAATAGGTCAAGGATTATAAGACCGCCGGCGGTCGCGAAACAATCGATTTTCAATTGTGTCTGGTTTTACGATCCACAAAGGGTTAAGAAAGACAAATTGGTTTGATTTTTGAAGACCAAGGTGAACCGGATCGCAGGGCGAATCGGATCAAGTTAGGAATTTACCTAAAATTAGTATATTTCTTCATTTCGTGTGTAACCCAGAACTTCCAAGTTTTGAAAAAAAAACTGCTTTTTTCGCCAAAACGCAGGCCTATTGAGAGGCAAACCTAATTTTATAAGTTTTTTTTTGCTACCTAAAACTTAACCTTTATTATCTTTATGATAGTGTTGAAATTTGACTGATAAGTTTGTCTAGAGAGTAGTAGTTAGGGACTAGGACGTTTCTAGAATTAGTTTTTATGATAATCGAGTACTTTGATACTAGAATTTAGTGTATTTTGGGAATGAGACGTTTTGGGAATAAGTTTCAATGGGACTCGGTTCATTTGAAATTGAGTCTTATTGACAATAGTATATATTGAGAACCGCTCTTTTTGGTAGTAAGTCCATTCGGGTTTCATTCCTTATGAGAAACGGTCTTTTAGATCTTAGGTCGTATTAAGTAATAGGTATTTCGAGATTAGTTCCAAACAGCCCGGAAGGATTTATCTGTTAATTTTCAAACCTTGTCAGCAGCCAGTACATAGGAACTGTTTTATTAAGGTTTGGCTCTTTTTTTTTAAACAAGGAAAAATCCTATTTACGGATACACAGCGGGCCTGGGGAAGCCCGCTGGTTATGTGGCGACTCTCCCCCCAACGCCCGCTTCCCTGTCCAGGTCCGAAGGCCTCGACAGGGACTCGGGTGAAGAGGGGCCTTACCCACTAAAACTCCTTGTACCATCCCATCACTTGTCGTCAGGGTGGTTCGGGACCTCGGACAGCAGACTCCAAATTCCACTCTACGACGGCCCGCCAGTGGGGAGGACGCCCAGGATAGTTTGGGCGCCCTCCAGACTCCCATGAGGCTCGTGCAATGCAACTATGGGGTCTCCCACCCCACAGTCACGCAAGCCTCACTGCGATGGAAGGAGGTGGGCAAAATGCCGCCTCCTCCTACCGACTTGCCTGCGTCGGATCGGGTCCGCATGGGTTCTGTGAAACAACCGCTTCACTGAACAAGGCCATGGCCCTCCATGATCTGTCGCTGTCTAGCATGGCTTTTACCACGCTAGGCAGCGAGAGGTCTTCCCCAACGACCGACATCAGACTGTAGCGCTGCGCAGCCCACGACCCGCACTCCTCAAGGGTGTGCGTTTCTGTGTCCTGCGCAGCTCTACAGCTGTGGCATTCTGACGTCGGCTTCCTTCTTGCCACTCGGTGCAGGTAGTGTCCAAAGCATCCATGCCCAGACAGCATCTGCACCAAGTGGAAAGATAGAGTCCCATGTCGCCGCTGTAGCCATCTTCCCAATTCTGGTTCGGTGGCTCGGCACAACCGGGAGACGTAAGTCGACGAACGCAAATCATCGGCCCATTTGGCCAGCAGCTCTTGGTCAGCCAAATCTCGAGCCCGTTTAAGCTCTTCCCGAGTATGGTTTCTACCCTGTTCTTTAGCCTCTGCCCGCTGTCGGTACAGCTTCACTGCCTCCAACTCCCATGGCGGGATGCCAGCCACCGCACAAGCTGCAGCATGAGACACTGTCCTGTATTCTCTGATGGCCCTCAACGCTATTATCGGCTGTGCGGCACGAAGATGTTGTTTGTTGGTAGCGTTGGGGGCAGTCACCCATAAAGGGGCCCCATAAAGGGCCATCGACCCCACTACTCTAGCATAAAGCCGGCGAGTCAAAGCGTTCGGCCCACCAACATTCGGCATGTTGCATCCCAAAGCGGATGCCGCACTGATGGGAAGAGGGGAGAGTTCGCGAAAGTGCTCCTCGAAGCGCCAACGCCCGTCCAGAATGAGACCCAGATACTTCATCCGGACCTCAACCCGGATCCTATGCTCGTCTATTTCTAGGTGGGTTCCAGGCGGCGGTCCTCGTCGAGGCCCATGGAAAAGAAGAGCCTCAGTTTTACCGATCGCTATCTCGAGCCCCAACATACGGATTCTGTCCACCACCAGAGATATTATGACGGTGGCCAGTCTCCCTGCCTCTGCGCAATTTCCGCCCCGGGCCGTGATCAGAGTATCATCTGCATAACAGATTACATCGGCCCGTGGGCCTACCCAAACCTTAAACAAACCTGTTTCTAAAAAAACAAAATGGGTTTTGAATCAATTAAACGGTTTAAAGATGTTTTTTTCTTTTTATAAGTACCTAAACACAACGGGACAACGCGAGCGCGCGAGTGGCAAAGCGAATAGCGACCTTCCATACGTAGGCATGAATTCTATTTGCCTGAAATACCGCTCTCCCAAAGCGAGCGCGCGAGTTTTAAATCGACTAGCGAGCTTATGTCTACACACGAAAGGTCGCCATTAGCCTAATCGCCTCGCCAGCAGTAAATACATTTCGCAGCTTTGGATTAAACCGGTTTATTTAGGTTTTTGAAGCCCTCTCATATACATTGGAAGCAGTTTTTGTAAAAACCTTAATCAATAACCGGGATTTTTTAAACCGGTTCCAAGCCCTATCGTCACTTATTCAATTTATAATTAGAAAATATTAATAAAAGAAAGATGGCGAGCCAGTTTAAACCTTTACATCGTTGTTCCATAATAAGTCTTAACGCGTCAAAAACGTATGCCGCATAATCGCGTTTATCGTCCGGCATAGAAAAACGCGTAGCGAATGATTTATAACATCAAGCAAATCCGCAATATAATGAAAGTTCTGCTAATTAGAACTCTCTAAAAAGTAATTCTACAAAGTTTTAGTGGAATTTTCTTTATGACGCTAAGTATGTGGCGTCATACGCCATACACAAAAGAAGTAAAATTAGGGAACAAAAGGTTTGCAACCACTGAAGTTTTTTAACTGGCACTATCTCTTAAAACGATCAATACAGGCATAATCTACGTGTCAAATAATGTAAGTTCTGTTGATTAGAACTCTCTAAATAGTCATTCTATAGAATTTCAGAGGAATTATTTATGACGCCATTTGGCGTCAAACGCCATACGTAAAAGATATCAATGACGGTCCATGGTGTCATACGCAATGAATCGGTATGCATGGCAAATGGCAACACGTAATGATGGACTTATTATACTAGTGCAGTAAGTTGGTTTTCACAGACGAGTAGACTAATATAAAGCTTACTATTGACATGAGTTTGTAAATACCAATTTCCGCATTAGTGTAAAATGATGTTTACACGCGCACATTTTTTACACATTATTGCGCGCGACACGCAACAAAAACAGGTTTTTACTCGTCGCCTCGCAAGCAAAAGCAAGTCTCACCCCTCACCCTGCGCCCCGCAACTGTCAATGCAACGTTTTTCGGTACCGATATCGCATAAAGGTTAAATAACGGTAAAGCCTTACCTTTATTTTATTAAGGTACACTTATTTTTTACCGGTAACGTAACCTTATACCGTAACCGCTTTCAGTCCCTGGTCGCGTGGATAACATATTTGCTAATGACCGGTCGGCCGGGACGGGGGACGAGGGGATTGGTCGCTCGTTGCGTTGCGGCTGGGTTGCGTGCGGGATGCAATACCAAGAATTGAAGGTTGTAGTTGTAATAGAGAAAGCGCTGTGTAAAGTTGATTTTTTACCGAATGTTCGGCCGAAGTTCGTATTCGGTTCAAACCACATTCGGTCCATCCCTTATATTTAGCTATAATTATATGTTGCCAAAATTAAAATTGTTATTCTTAAACTTTTTTTCAAACCTGGCTTTTAATAAAAAAATCTGAATTTAGATCAATAAACAGTAATATAATAGAATACATTTTATACAAGCTCATTGTCAGATTTTCAAATGAATGGGCCTTGGGCATTGTCATTTGGAGCTTGTGGGTCTGCTAAACAGTCGGGGAAGTCCCGGTATACCACTTTTCGGCGATATTTGCTTGTACACAATCTACACGCACGCTACAGTATAGTGCGATTCTCTAAGCGCAAATATCGTTAAAGCCTTGGTAGCAGCGGCTGAAACAGCGGTGAGGTGCCATTGGTATTCTTCTAAATAGTTTTCAACGCTGTTCGACACAAGTTCTGCACGGCTGTAAGCGGCGTGGTAATCAAATCAAATAAAAATATCTTTACTCAGTGAACTTTAAATAAGCATTTTAAATCGTCTAAACTTAATAGATGGATTGGGCGGTGCACCCGACTACCCACCCCATCCACTCAGGAAGTCTTTTAGCTGTGGAGAAGAACGGCAACGGGCGCAAGAAACTCCACAGTTTTATATTAATATACAAGTAACGATATTTACAAAACAATATGTCGTTACCAAATCATACAATATACAAATATACAAAATACCTATACAAATTGTGAGCGTCAATACAAATTGGAAAATGCCCTCCCTGTCATAGAAGGACATTTTCCATTACACCAAAAAACCATTTAATACGAATAAAAGACAACACAACACATACAACAGAATATTCAATAAAAAACAGGTATTTCTAAAATAAAACGAACAACGTCTTACAGTATCTTTAAAACAAAAAGAAATACTGTATTTAATAAATAGTCTTTCTTTTTGTTTCAAAGATACTGTAAGACGTTGTACCAATAAAAAATAAGATTGCAAGAGCAGACCAGCCTCCACAGGTAGCACCCGTTCACGAGTATGACATGTGAACTAGCCATCGCTTTGCTCAACTATGTTTTGAGGAACGTAATAACCCGACGCACATGCCACCGCTGCAGAGACACTTTGAGAGAGCATGACACACTCGAGCAACTCCAAGGAAAGCAAGAGAACATTAAGACAACTTTAAACGCAGGTAGGAAATCACTTCTTTGACATTTCTTGTAGGTAAAAAATCAGTATTTTGTATGTAAAACAGTCTCAACTTTGACCACAGCCATGACTGCAGCGTAAGATATGTATGGGCGTCCCACGGATATGCCACATGGAGGGAAAGTACCTACCTTGAATATTGTAGATGGAACATTATACTGAAAAAAGACCTTATTTGAATTTAAAAAACAATTTAAACTGCATTCATAAGTATTTAAATAATGACATGGTTGAACCGGGAATCGAACCCGTTACATGAAAAAAATAATCAACCTGTAGCTTTATCATAGCGATCGAAAGGCTTTATCATAAGGATTATTTTTTGCTAAATAACAAAGTGTCACAAATAAAAGTAAGACCAATGATATTGAGTAAGACCATGAATTTTAACATTTGATGTGAAGTTTTGTTCAGATTAATGAAAAACTGATACTGACATTACTAATAAAACATACTTGAGAGAAGTACGCATCATTTCCCTATTATAATTTAAGTGCATGATAAAATGATAAAGAGATACGTAATTAGTAGGTACCTGGTTGTATGCAACAAATCGAGCCGTATCCTGAGCCGAAAGTCGCGTAAAATTGTCCATCGCGATGCGACTGGCTGATATAATAAAGAAATAATTCAAAAATGTGTTCCATTTTCAAACTTTTATTATTTTGTTGTGATTTTCATTGTAAGATTTTTGCATTGTATTGTGAATTTTTTACATAACCATGGAGTATCAAAATAATTTTGATTTAATGGGAGCATACTTTTTGAACCACAAAAACATAACATTAGCCTTACAATGGCACCGCGAAAGATATCCTGATAGAAATAAACCTTCTCGCTTTATTAAGAAACGGTTGGTGGCTAATCTGCAAAATTTAGGACGTTTCGATCATCGCTTACCACAACCGCGGCACCAAATGATAAACACTGACGATGAACTCGACATTTTGAAATACTTTGAGGCAAATCCTAAAAGTTCAGTGAGGGAAGGTGAAGAAGTAACCGGAATTTCGAAAAGAAAAATACACCGTGTACTAAAAAAATACAAATTCAAAAGTTACATTGAAGGGCGATTAGTACAAAAATTACTGCCCGGTGATGCTGAAAGTCGACTTATTTTCTGCCATGAAATCGAGAGGCTTATGCTAGAGGATCAGTATTATCTAAATAATATTATCTGGTCAGACGAGACAAACTTCAGCAATAATGGTATGTACAACCGACATAATAATCGCATTTGGTCCAGGGAGAATCCCTTACGTACCTATCCGCGAGACTAATAATCAAGTGCGTTTTTCGTTCAACTGTTGGTGTGGGATTGTAAAAAACCGGGTCCTCTTAGTAGATTTTTACGAAGGGCATTTGTAAAAGGGCAAGCAAGGGTATTTAGAAATACTTGAGATTTTGAGAAATGAGATAAATAATCTTCTGGTTGCAGAACGAGAGAACGTTACTTTTCAGCAAGATGGGGTGCTCCGGATCATAACAGTCACATAACAAAGGACTATCTTAATGAACACTTTCATCCCTGGATCGGGACAAATGGACAAATAAGAAGGCCGCCGAGATCCCCAGATCTAACCCCGTTGATTTTTTATGGGGCTATGTAAAAAAAATAGTTTACAAGAACCAGTATGAAAGTGTCCACGAGCTTCAAGCAGAACTTAGGCGTGTTATTCTAAATATCCACCACAACAAGAACAAAAAATCGACAGGGAGCGAAGCAATCAAAAGAGTGCAACTTTGTATTCAACAGGAAGGGACTCATTTTGAGCATTTGATAAATTGATTAATTTTGTATTAAAAATGTTAAAATTCATGGTATTCGTTTTATTTGTGACACTATGTTAAATAGCAAAAAATAATCCTTATGATGAAGCCTTTCGATCGGGATGATAAAGCTACAGCGTGATTATTTTTCTCATGTAACGAGTTCGATTCCCAGTTCAACCATATAATTATTAAATATCTATGAATGCAGTTTAAATTGTTTTTTAAATTCAAATAATGTCTTCTTTTAGTAAAATGTTTCATCTACAATATTCAAGGTACTTTCCTTCCATGTGGCATATCCGTGGGACGCCCATGATGTGTGTGTGTAACATCTATGACAAGCAACTTTGACTTGCAATAATTCTTAAACTACTTTATTATTGAAATTTTACAATGCTATATAGGTATAGGATAAAATGTGTACTAGAAAAAAAACCACCAGTCTCAGGTTTCGAACCCGTGACCTTTCAAAGTCAAAGTCATATTAAAAATATATTTATTCAATAAACTCAATTAATAAGTACTATGAATCGTCCAAATCTTTTTTAACCTACCTTTGGATTGCCGGTCCATTGCTCTAACCGCTGCTTAGCGGTTAGAGCAATGGACCAGAAAACTCGTTGAATTTTTTCCAGTTAGGACCGGCAATCCAAAGGTCTGGTTCGAATCCCGTTTGTGCTTTCCTGAGACTGGTTGTTTTTTTTCTAGTAAACATTTTATCCTATGTCTTATACTACTGGTTCAAATTTAATGTAATTTGAAAATATATCTAGCTATGTAATGACCTCTTGGCCATCAAAAAAAATTACTTTTAGTTCTTTCCACAACGAAGTTACAGGGGTTCGAAAATGGCCCGAATGGCTTCGAGAAACGGATGGTACGGCCATGCCTTTTTTGGCTCGACTTGGCGAGGGCACTTCCGTGCCCAGATTACAGATTACTAACCCTTCGGGGATAATAGTCATAATTGTGTATATGCTCGACTGTGAGCCAAAAACTCGCCTATGAACGACAACTAATAGTTAAGCGACGACGTTATAATGACGATGAGAAAGGCGCATATTGTGAGGTGAACACTAACCATTGATGTGAAACAAATTGTACCATAGAAGCACTTTAACCTGAATCCTAAAACTGCAGAAGTGACTATCACTAGCGGTCAGAACTCAACAAAGCCACCGATAGTTGCGGTCTACCACTGTGTGGGTTTTCTGTGACATTTCCTACCACGAGCGACAGTTCTGTGGAACCAGCTGGCTTACAGCGGTGGTATTCCCGGACCGTTACGACTTAGTTAGACTTTAAAAAACGAACCTACTTTTTTCTCAAAGGCCGGCAACGTTTCTGCGAATCCTCTAATATTGTCAATGGAATGCAGCTAATGATTACAGGCATATGGGCGCCACGGCAAGTTTGAATGAAGAGCGCGATCGGGAAGTTTAATTTTTATTACTTTATCGAGCAGCCCGGGCCGTATTACATTTCACTTCACTAGTCTCCTATGCGAATTTCGGCGTTCATCAAATGTTTCTCCCCCGTGGTAAATTGATGGTGTGTGTCGCGCGCTGCATATTGCCCGATTATGCTTCATTCGAACCAGCCGTACGCCCATATGCCCGATTCTCCGTGGCCCTAAATCATGTTTATAGACTAAGGGATGATTTATATTAGAGCGGGCCGTGCACGGGGCGTGTCCCGTCCGGCCCCGAACGGGACACGGATCATGCACGGTGTAATCAGGGACCGGAAAACCCCTTTTTTTGGTTAAGCCGATTTTTAGGGAAACCCCATCAAAAGGTTACCAAGCGATAGGGTTTCCCTATTGATAGGCTTAGGCTTTCGTAGCGGTAACTTTTTTGAATAAAGTTAACTGCTTCCAATGCACTTACCAAATCAAATAGGGTATTTGTAACGGTAATTTTAAGCGCTTATCAAATAATAAGGTTACCCTATTGTCTCCTATCTCGTTTTCGCGTACGCGCCGCCACTAGACAAATCCGGTTTACGCTCGCTCGGCCAGTGGACGAACGGAGGGCCTGCACTGCACAAAGCATGTCATTTGTTTTGTGCTCCTGTATATTTCTTATGAAATTGTTTTAATAGTTTATTCCATAAACTGTAATACAATACAACTGTAGATTTTACATAATAACTATGCACCGACTTCGATCTGGCCACTTTCCATCAAACAAATTTGCATTTCTGATGAATAAAGTAGACTCCCCTAATTGTGATGTCTGTGGAACGATTGACGATGTTCACCACTTGTTGGCGGAATGCGTAAAAAACTCCGGAGAGCGGCAAACATTGATGTCCAATTTAAACCTAAACCGTTTAGATATAGGAACTTTTCAAAGTATACTAAGTCAACCTACTTCACTTGCAGCAATATTGGTATACAATATGATAATACATCGGTGTTTGCCGTTAACTACAAGTTAAAAATTTAATTTACATTTTAAGTGTAAGTCTGTGTATGTTTAGGCTATGATAGGACTGACATGTCATGTTTTAGTCATAAGTCCTTAAATAAATAAAGAAAAAAAAAAAAAAAAAACTGTAAATAGTTATAAAAGTGTAAATAATTGGTTCTGGACTTGTAAAATGGTGGTTAACTATTACAGTTTGTATGAATAATACTTATTTGTCTATGATATTACTATACAAGCTTTTTATTTAACTTGCAATGCATGTTTGTTCGGGTGAAATCTTGCAACTTAATTTTGATCCACTTTCCGGTTACCGATTGAGTTGAAATTTGCATACATGTGTAAATCGCGTGACAATGCAATATTATGATGACATGGCGCTATGGAAGCTGGAAGCTGGAAGGTGGCAATAGGAACTTTGCAATGAAACAACACAATCTCATCGAGTTTGGGCTCATTTGAATCGTCTTGACGAGTAGTTTGTCTTTCAATGGTAACCAAGGTCTGATGATGGAGCTGGAATGTGGTCCTAGAAACTCAGTATAGAAATGACGCAACCCCATCGAGTCTCGGCTCGTTTGATTCGTCTTGACGAGTACTTTGGTGCTAAATGGTAACCAGGGTCTGATGATGGAGCTGCAAGATGGCCATGGAACTCAGTAATTAAACGACATAACTCCATCGATTATGGGCTCGTTTGATTCGTCTTGACGAGTACTTTGGTCCTAGATGGTAACCAGGGTCTGATGATGGTGCTGCAAGATGGCCATGAAACTCAGTAATTAAACAACATAACCCCATCGAGTATGGGCTCGTTTAATTCATCTTGACTAGTACTTTAACGCTATATGGTAACCAGGGTTTGATGATGGAGCTGGAAGGTGGTAATAGAAACTCTGTAATGAAACAACGCAACCCCATCGAGTTTCGGCTCGTTTCATTCGTCTTAACGAGTACTTTGTTTTTAGATGGTTGGTAACCATCTAAATACAAAGTACCGTTTGTATGAATAATACTTATTTGTCTATGATATTACTATACAAGCTTTTTATTTAACTTGCAATGCATGTTTGTTCGGGTGAAATCTTGCAACTTAATTTTGATCCACTTTTCGGTTACCGATTGAGTTGAAATTTTGCATACATGTGTAAATTGCGTGACAATGCAATATTATGATGACATGGCGCTATGGAAGCTGGAAGCTGGAAGGTGGTAATTGGAACTTTGCAATGTAACAACACAATCTCATCGAGTTTGGGCTCATTTGAATCGTCTTGACGAGTAGTTTGTCTCTCAATGGTAACCAAGGTCTGATGATGGAGCTGGAATGTGGTCCTAGAAACTCAGTATAGAAATGACGCAACCCCATCGAGTCTCGGCTCGTTTGATTCGTCTTGACGAGTACTTTGGTGCTAAATGGTAACCAGGGTCTGATGATGGAGCTGCAAGATGGCCATGGAACTCAGTAATTAAACGACATAACTCCATCGATTATGGGCTCGTTTGATTCGTCTTGACGAGTACTTTGGTCCTAGATGGTAACCAGGGTCTGATGATGGAGCTGCAAGATGGCCATGAAACTCAGTAATTAAACAACATAACCCCATCGAGTATGGGCTCGTTTAATTCATCTTGACTAGTACTTTAACGCTATATGGTAACCAGGGTCTGATGATGGAGCTGAAAGGTGGCTATAGGAACGAACCATTAAGACGAACAAACGAAAAGTTTGATTCGTCTTAATGGGTGGACCGTTTTGATGGAAGGTGAGTGGTGGTGGTTCGATGGATGTGAACAAATATTGGATACACGTTCAGTAAGATCAACAAAAAATAAAAAATAAATTAAAAGTAAAAAACCTTTTATTTTAATGCGCTAAAAAGAAAAAATAAACTTTAACTAATAAAAATCTAATAAAAGTTTGTTTATTTTATTTTTTTCTTTTTTGAACCCCTACTAAAATAAGTAAGAATTTTCGTATGCTCCCTAGAAGCTTTGTCTCTGTTTCGTTTCTTTTCTCATGTGCTGTTGTTTTATGTTTTTTTTTTTTTTTAAATTATTGACTCGTCATAGTGACTGCATCATGCCTGATGGTAAGCAGTCAATGCAGTCCAAAATAATGAGAGCGCTCCCCACCGTAAAATAAGCACGGTAACATGCGCACTTATTGTATTTTTTGGTACGAGTACTGATAGTCTGCACAGTATGATGGTGGTTCCTAAGACCAGCACGTGTAGTCCGGGAGAGATACTCTCTGCAGTAATCTCGGTAGAAGACACTGAGACGAGCAATGTCTCTACGCAGCTGGAGATTCTCAAGATACGCTGTAACCTCAGTATCTCCAATAATGCGTACCGCTCGCCTTTGCAGTTTATCAAGTGCATCGAGGAGGTATTTAGCGGAGCCGTCCCATAATAGGTGGGAACAATACTCCATACTCGATCGCACCTGAGTCTTGTACAGCGATGAATATGTGTACGATCGAGAGCCAGGTTCAGTTTGGCAACCACTTCTTGCCTTTTCACAACGATATCGGCATGCTTTGCCGCAGGATGTCCCAAGTATCGCTCATGCACCGTACCGTCATCCGCATAACAATGAATATTGCCCAAGGACAACATGTTATTAATATGCAAAAGAAAAAGAGTAGATGAGAGCACAGAACCCTGCGGCACTCATGCATTAACCTTGTAAAACGCGGAGGAACTACCCTCACAAAAGACACAAATCCTCCGCTCCACTAGAAAGTCTGCAACCCAGGCGCACAAACGGAGCAGCACACCAAAGGCTGGCAATTTAAAAAGAAGGGATTGATGCCACACTCTATCGAATGCTTTGGCGATATCAAAGCAAATTGCCAGGTATTTGCCATGCTTGTCCGTCGCTTCACCCCACGCGTGAGTAACGTACGCTAGAAGATCACTCGTTGATCGCTTGCATATTCCAAAATCGAGACAAACTAAAGAGCCGGACAGAGTCCGGACTAGAGTCTTAAAAGTCCGGACATTTCGGGTATAATCCGGACGGATGGTAACCGTAGTCGGGGAAGGCCGGACGTGGCGTCAGACGGCCCTGCATGGCTGATACAGGCAAAGTAATCAAGTTTGCTACTCTTATGTTGTAAGGCTTGGAAGAACGGTCAAGTTGCCTTGGCTTAATGTACGGACTTTTTGTGGGGACTTATTAAGTTTTCAATTAATAACGTGGTTTTTTATTTGTCTTAGACCCCGGTGGGTTGACCAGACCATAAAACTGAACAACTTTTTCCAAGAAATAGGCCAAAACACGAGATATTATTTTTACTTTTCCATACAAACCTTGCTCGGTCAATAGACTTTGAAAGAATAAAAAACCACACAGTATATAGGTAGGTGCCTTAATAATGTACAATTGTATGATCTCACCAACCCGCATTAGGCCAGCGTGGCGGGTTATGGCCCAATTTCCCCACGTTTTATTGTCTACGTGGGAGGCCTGTGCCCAGCAGTGGGACGTTAGTAAGCTGATGATGCTGTTGTTAGAGCTGCCATAGGGTTACCATCCATTATTTATTTATCATATACCATGGATTTATCCGGACAAAAAACAACAAAAAATAAAAGAAAAAAATACTTTTTAAAACCAAGCTTGTTGTTAAAAGATCTAAAAATTTAAAAATAATAATTTAGTCCTGATAAAAAAAAATATCATTATAATAGGTATACCTACATTGCAACCTTTAACGGTAATTAACCATATTCGTCTACCTCACAATAATCATATATCGTAAGTAGGTACATACCTATTAGACATTTTTATTAAACCATAAAACTTTACACCTTGTAATTAATTTTTGCGTTTTCATCACATACCCAATTTTTTATAAATAAAAGCGTAAGAATTACATTGTGATGGAACATCAAAGAACATTTAGCATTATTACACCGTCATAATTATTTTTGCAATCACAATGTAACACTCTTTTATTTATAAAATATTGGGTAAGTATGTGATAAAAAGGCAAAGTTTTAATACAAAGTGTAATGTATTAAAGTTAAATAAAAATGTCTAATAGTGTACCTACTTACGATATTTGGTTATTGTGACGTACAAGGTGTAATTATTAAAGTTAAATAAAAATGTCTAATAGTGTACCTACTTAAGATATTTGATTATTGTGACGTAGACGAATATGGTAAATTACCGTTAAAGGTTGCAATGTAGGTATACCTATTATAATGATATTTTTCTTATCGGGATTAAATTAATATTTTTAAATTTTTAGTTCTTTTTATCATCAAGAACATGAAAAAAGCTTGTTTTTAAAAAGTTTTTTTTTTAATATTTACTTTTTAGTATTATTTTGTATTTTAATACCTTTACATATCAATAAAAAATAGTCCACTCATTAAGACGAATCAAACTCGACGCGGTTGTGTCGCTTAATTACTGAGTTCCTATGGCCACCTTCCAGCCCATCATCAGACCCTCGTTATCATCTAGCACCAAAGTACTCGTCAAGACGAATCAAACGAGCCCATGCTCGATGCGGTTATGTCGTTTAATTACTGAGTTCCTATGGCCATCTTCCAGCTCTATCATCAGATCCTGGTTACCATCTAGCACCAAAGGACTCGTCAAGACGAATCAAACGAGCCGAAACTCGATGGGGTTTCGTCGTTTCTTAACTGAGTTCCTATGACCACCTTCCAGCTCCATCATTAGACCCTGGTTACCATTGAAAGACAATCTACTCGTCAAGACGATTCAAACGAGCCCAAACTCGATGAGGTTGTGTCGTTTCATTGCGAAGTTTCTATGGCCACCTTCCAGCTCCATCATCAGATCAGCACCATGTCATCATAATATTGCATTGTCACGCGATTTACACATGCATGCAAAATTTCAACTCAATCAGTAACCGGGAACTAGATAAAATTTAATTTGCTAGATTTGATGACAAACGGACAGGTGAAACTTAATAAAATCTTGTAAAAATCTAACAAGCTGCATTGCAAGCACCGCGCGACAGGTCTTAACGGAAAATTAACTTTAGTGCGAATAACTTATTTACGAGTAAGCGATATTTTGCAGCACGCTCGCCGCGAGGGGGCCTCTGTTGAAAGCTACACACGTAAATAGTTATGCAATAATAAGTCTAATGCATTGCACGTAGAAGCTTGAATCGCTTGTGCGCGTTAAAACCCTTTTTATAGGGTTAGCTTCAACAGGGTTTTTGGATGCGGTTAGTGCTTACCCTAATTAACTGTATCAATTTGGTTATCCTTTCGATGCGGTAAGTCGACGATATGCTAACCGTATTGATAGGGTTAGTGAAAACAAGTCTATGAATTACCCAATCAAAAACCCCTTATTTGGTAAGCGGTTCCGGTCCTTGGGTGTAATATGAACTGCTTCATACAAAATGTATGCAACGTCTCAAATCAGTTGCGCCGTCCGGGCCCGGACGGGGCCCGGACGGGGCACGCTCCGTGCACGGCCCGCTCTAATATAAATCATCCCTAACGGCATAATAATATCTTTTACAAAAAGCCATTGCATTTTAAACTTTTAAAATAAACAGTTACCTATTGTAGTCCAATATTTGCACCCTTGTGATGCTATTACTAATCCCGGGGGTCATGGGTTCGATTCCCACGCACGCATAAACAAGTGTAGGTAAAGTAAATATCGACGATATAACTTCCAAGATTTCGATTATTTGGTAATTAAAATCAATATTTGAAGTTTCGTTACATCGGGTAAAATTCGGTATTTTGTCATATTCACTTCCTTCCGGTATTCTTTCTGATTTTCGATTATTGAAGTGTCTATTAATTAGTTGTAGGTGTTATGAGATTTCGGCATTATTATACGTACCTACTTACCTACCTACCCATATGAGGTCATTATGCTTTTCTATAAGAATTAATGAAAATGTGACATTTTGAAAAAGGACGTTTTGTTCTTTGCTTTTATGGTATCATACCAAAGTTGGTCTAAGTAAACGGTCAATACCTATAGCAAGGATATTAGGTATAAGTTCCTTGACCTATAAGCCACTTGGCAAAGTGTCTCCATCAACAACATCGTTTTGCGTTTTATGTCTTAATCAAACTTAAATCTGCTTTAGTAGGTAGGTGTAGAATGGTATCCTATGAGTAACAATTTTTATAATCTATACTAATATTATAAAGAGTAACGATTTGATTGTTTGTTTGTCGAAACTACAAAAAATATTTGAAAAATTCTTTCACCGTTGGGAAGCTACACTTTCTCCGGGTGACATAGGCTATATAATATTTTAAAAAATTCTTCACGGGGTACGGGGTCCACGCGGACGAAGTTGCGAGCGGTCCACTAGTTATTTAATACTTTTATAAAATATGAATATAGTTTGACACAAATGTTGCAATATGTTTAATTACAATTTTGGATAATGAAATGGATAAAATAATACGTATTGCCCCTGACTCGGAATGTCAGAAAGGTTTTATAATACTGGATACAAAAAAATTGTATCCAGTGTTGCTAAAAAGGACGTGCATTTGTTTTTAGCTAGAATCTTTCGTGATGATTGGAAAAGTCGAATTTGGGGAATCATTTGGATCTAACTAGATTTTGACAATTACGGGGATTTTTTTTGATTGATTTTACTTTGGGCTCTTTTAGGCAAACGTTTCCATGAACGGGTACAGTATGGGTCTTCGGTATTTCCATATGGGGGACCAATAACGGGATAGGACGAAAGTGGTGATTTCCCTCGCGGAATGAAGGACAGATGGCGAAAAGGGTGTTTAGGGATCAGTTTGGGAATTGGGACTTATTTAGGGAATTGGGATATAATTTGGGGAAATTTAGGGGAAATGGAAATTTTTGAAGGGACTTGAAGTCCAGTTTTAAGATAAGAAATTGCAGGGAGAAGGGGAAGAGAGAAACAACAAATAGAGGAGAAAAAGGAATTTTAATTGCTAAGGAAGTTATTTATTTAGGCTATGCTCGGTGTTTCTCTGAGGGATCGGATTCGAAACGAGGTGATCCGGCAGAGAACCAAGGTAATCGACATAGCCCACCGTCGCAGAACCGATGACCGTTGGGGTAGACGAGTTCTGGAGTGGAGACCGCGTATCGGCAAGCGTAGCGTAGGACGCCCTCAGACAAGGTGGAGCGACGATCTTCGCAAGGTGGCTGGCAAGAGCTGGATGAGAGTGGCCGCGGATCGTGCTCAGTGGCGTGTTCTTGGAGAGGCCTATGTCCAGCAGTGGACGAGTATAGGCTGATGATGATGATGATGATGATGTATAAATTTTTAATCTAAGCTAAGTTTATTAAAATTTTAATGTTAAAATTGTTTTGAAAATTTTTTAATTTTTAATATGTTTTAAGATTTTGTTGAGTTGTTTTAGAAAAGTTAATGAATATAATTTATTTAAAGTTATAATTTTTAAAAATGTTTTATAAAATGGTTTAGTTAGTTAAGATAAGTTTTAGTGCATGTTGGAGTGTGTCGTTTATTAATTGTTATTAGGTTTAGTTGTTTCAATTAATTTTTTTATAAAGATTTGTTATTTAATACATCTATAGATATTTTTCGATTTTGATTTTTTGGTTATTTTATCTGTAATTTGTGGATTTTAATGTTAAGTTTAAGTTAATTTGTAGAGTTTATTAAGATTTAATGATTTTTTTTTATTTGTATTTGTGGATTTTAATGTGAAGTTAGTTAAGTTTAAGTAAAATTAAGTTTAAGTTAGTGAATAAAGTTTATTAAGATTTAATGTTATAATTTCTAATAGTAATTTGTGGATTTAAATGTTGAATTAGTTAAATTTAAGTTGATTTATAAAGTTTGTTGAGATTTAATGAGTTTAATTTATGAATGTTCTGTTTGAAGTTTAGCTATTAATTACCGTAGTCCGTTTAGTTCTGCAGACGCAGAACCATGGACTTTATACGGGGACATTCTTTTATATTCGTTGCATTGTGGTTAGCGTCTACCCTAGTGCCCATGCGCAAATTGTGTGCTGAGCAGTTGTAACACTTAGCCAGATTGTTCTTGGATGGGCACTCAGTTAATCGGTGCCCCAAGCTAGCACAATGGGCACAGGGTTTCTTGTCCGACTTACACTTTGCCTTAGTGTGGCCATATTGAAGACACTGGTGGCATTGTACAAACCTGCTGAAGTCTTCAATGTGGACCCTACTGTGATCCACGTTGAGCTTCCCGAGAGCGAGGATGGTTTTCCGCATCTCGGGAGTAACCTCAACAACGGCGTTGTACAACACCGGGTTTCTGTTCGAGGTCAGAAAACATATGCGGGACAGCTCGACGTCATTTTGCGTCACGAGGACCTCCACTAATTCCTCGCGGGTGACATCCTTGGATATCCCCTTGAGGATTAGGAGTGGTGGTCGTCGCTTCGCTGGTTCTGCTGCGAAATTATGACTGTCGGCGTGACGGGCAATGGTCTCGTCGCATTTTCTGCTCTCGAACTCAACCCTGAGTTTGGTGTTAGGGATCACTTTGACTGGCGCGTATTTGTGTTTCCGGAAGGATATCTCTTTCTTCCAGAGAGACATCACTTCCGGAGGCTTCAGCGTGCAGTCAAAGGATGAGACGATCGTGGCGGGGTATGTTTAAGGTGTAGGGGGTAAGGGTTTTGCTAAAACACTGGCGTAAGTAGGGGTAGGGGTAGGGGTTGAAACTTTTTGGGCGAGTTGAGCCTCCGACATCGAGCTATGGGCCAGCGGGTGTTGCACTGAGAAAAATGGGGCACTATAAACTATTGTGCATGCACATCTTTCTGACCAATCGTGCAAGCACGTTAAGTTACGCTGCCGACGATGCACATAAAATTATGGTTCCACCGTAATATAGTGACGTCATAACCTTATTTGCAGCTCGCACTATAAAATATAGTGCAAGATATCATAACGTTTAGCCCTAAGAAAGAAAAAATATAGTGCACTGCTCCAAAATACCTAGTTGACGGCATTTTATATTATAATGCATTGCGATTACTTATAGTTCCGTATCATTATACTATTATGTGCGTTTGCACTTAACTTATTGGTGCCTACCAAGTCGTGCACTATAATATTTCGTGCCTGCCCATGATATTATACGATTGCTGGAAGCATGTCTTTACATGCGAGTGCACTAACTATTATAGTGCTTCTTTACATTGGCATGATCTTTTTATGTGCTCGAGCATTTTTGTCGCACTATTTAATATCGTGATGGCATGGCTACTTTTCAGGATTAGCACTAAATCTATACAGGGTGTTTCCCGACGATGAAATAATATATTCTAATTAGTGCTCGGAGAGGTATCCTGAGTCAGGCAAGATTGATAGGTCAAACGAAAAATTCGGTCGTTTTTTTACTTCACATACAAACTAGCGCCCCGTTGGAATTGATAAACAATTTGTATAGGGAGTCGAAAAAAATAATGCGTTTTTTTTTTGTTTGACCTATCAATCCTGCCTGATTCAGGATACCTCTCCGAACACTAATTTGAAAATATGATTTCATCGTCGGGAAACACCCTGTGTACATTTAGTGTTAATCCTAAAAAATATCCACTTACATCACAATACAAATACAGAAAAATATGTGCTGAAATTCACGATGCCTATAGTATTAATCACACACAAAGTCTAGGGTATGTAAGTAATTTAAAAAAAGGTTTAAAATTATAGAAACATTTATTTTCCATAAAAATTAGAACTTATCCAAAAAAATAGTTAGTATCATAGATTAAAATAATCTTTATTATTATTAGAAAACCCAGGTTTAAAATTATACAAACATTTATTTTCCATAAAAATTAGAACTTATCCAAAAAATCTTTATTATTATTAGAAAACCATCATGTAATCTATAAAAAAGGCGCATAAAGAGTTTACATTGGTAATTATAATAAATTAATTTAAATACACTTGGCAAACTTACAACTATACATATTCAAATCGAAACAGTCTAAAATACTTAAAGCCAATTAAAGGTTTCCACATCTGCACTAAACACACAAAAATACACATTTACATATACCTATACAAATTCCAAGTTTAAGAGGAAACACTACGTGAAAGTGTACGTCCTCTGTTTCGTCCTTCAGAACTTGACCAATTTTTATAACTTTTTCAGCATCGGTTAAAGAAAAAGATTTTCTAAGTCTGTATGTTTGATTTTTTTGCATTAAGTCATTTATTTAATAACCAGGAGCCTTCAAAATTTAGCAAAATCACGCCGTTTTAAGGCGTCTTCAGAAATATTAAGTGGCTGGTTTAAAAAAAATCAAACATAGAAAGAAAATCTCTTTTAAGGGACTACTAAACGTCGTTAGTCTGTGTTTTGTATGAGAATTTTGCATGCCACTTCGACGTAGTGTTTCCTCTTAAGAAGCCTATGAAGCTGTTATAAACAACTCCATTATATAAGTGGTACGCATTAAATAAAAAGACAACAACAGTGACAATAACAGTGGTATGCATTTAAATAAATAGACCACATTAGCACTTCAAACTCATAAATTACCCGGCAGGTTTTCGTGACGATTCAGTAAAAATTAACAATTATATTAATCAAAAATATCTCTAAAACCTGCCGAGTATAATTTATGAGTTTTATGTGCTAATTTTTTGCTCCTTTTCTGTAGGCAATTACTGTTCTATATACCATCTGCTAGTAATGTAGTTCATATCATTGTATAGTTTGCTTAGATTATGAGGGAAGGGTGCTACAGAATCGCTGGCTTTTATACAGTTGTAGTTATTATTTTGTTCGACCTCATAATGCTTATTGAATTCAATAGTATCAAATAACCGGCAGTAAAAGTAAACAATATTTGAAGGAGTTACAACTATTGCTTCAATGGCTGCAAAAATGGGCAACTCATGATTTGGTTCATCGAAATCCACAAATACAATGCTGTAGGGTTTCCACTCCACACCTGCTATTTTTACGGATGCAACAAAAGTTATAGGACCCTCCAGATTAAAACGCATTGCCCAAATGTTTCGTATTGGGCCGAATTTACGTAAAATGGCAGGGTAATGAGTAAGTAAATGAAATTAAGGTTTTAGTAGTGACCCCGTGAGCTTCATAAACAAAGAGTTAAATTCAGAGACTAAGCAATTCCATTTATCGGCTGTAAAGCCATAAATTCTAAAAGCCAACAAAATGTCTAAAATCTTACGTAATAAAATGAACAAATCCCAGTTCTCTTCGCAAGTGGGAATATATCGACCAACGATTAGTCCAAAGTACCTTACCAGAACTATCATTTCGGAAGCTGAGCATCTTAGCCGGACTCTAGCCCCTTCGAACACTAAACAATTGCTAGGTTTTGAACTTGAATCGGGGCCGTAATTGAACGATATCATGGCTTCTTTCAGTATATTAGCCTATAATATACCATTGCTTACATAAAAGTTTATTATGTAAGTCATAACATAGCGACAAACACCTTCCAAGAAATCGTGCATGGCGTCTACTGCTACATTTTCAATCTATCTTGACAAATTTATCTTGACATCGTCATCATCTGAAAGAAAAAATAATTCAATGAAAACATTGTTTTCCGAATAAATTATCAGAATAAATTGGTAAGTGGAGCTGCCGTCGATAGTACTTATTATGCTGGTAAAAAATATTTTACAGATATTGTTAACAGTTTGACTGCCCATTCCGCCCTGGGGCGTGAAGCGGGGCGCGGGGCGGACGCCCGTCACGCCTCGGCGCGTGATTGTTTCTTCCTTTCTTCCTTCTTTTTCTTCCTTCTTCGGTGCCCGTGTCGCCTCTAGGCGTGAATATTTTTTTATTTTTATACAACCTCTCTATATATTTTTTATAAATATAATATTTTTTTGTTTAATATTCATATATATTTAAAGCTAAATAACACGAAAAAAAAGTTGGCCTTTGGGCTGAGTCATCAAATTTTGTGGGCAGTCAAACTGTTAATTTCACTTTGGTTTTTAAACTCCCAAATACTCAGACATCTAAAAGTTAAATAGTACTCAAGTTACATGCTGTCACTGTCAGTTCCATAAATATAATACAGTATTCAGCAGTAAATTTATGAGAAACTCACCTCTTAACATGCACTGCTTCGTAATCGTTTTGATGGTAGCAACAAAAAATTTGTCTTTCAGGTTTTTAATCTTGTTTTGCCAGTAGCTAATAATTTTAGGGTACCAATTCTTTGCGCGTAGCAAGCCTGTCAGCTGCGGCTAGGTAAAGAGCTTCGAAATCTTTAATGAGGAGTCTCCAGCCTTCAGATCTCTTCAGGACAGGATATGTGTTTAAATATTCTTGAACC
Organism: Scoparia ambigualis; assembly: GCA_963921215.1. Lineage (NCBI taxonomy): Eukaryota > Metazoa > Arthropoda > Insecta > Lepidoptera > Crambidae > Scoparia > Scoparia ambigualis. The sequence continues at coordinate 31,733,103 of OY992511.1, read as the reverse complement.
TTGCCCGTTTCTTGGTAACATGTATACAGACGAGCTTTAACTGTCTCTGACCACAGTTCATCAATTGTCGGCCAGGGTACGCTCACGATGTCTCCCTTCAGCTGGTCTATATAGCGCTTTTTACCAAATCAACTTAACCTGAAACAAAATTAATAATGAATACAATATAATAAAATAAAGACGTTTTGCCACAACCGACCATTGCATTCTACTTGACTTGACAGTTAAACGTGATAAATCACTATATCATATTGCGTTTCAGTGGTCATGCTAGCAGGCTGGAGATAAATGGGGAAATGATTACTGCAGCGCCCCCTAGCAGCTAAACACCATAACACATATCTAAGAACCAACTCTGATAACCTAAAAACCCATTACAGAAAACCGCATCGAAATCAGTTTAGTAGTTTTTGAGAACTTTTCAAGTGCCGACTTATCTGGTTGCTGCAGCGTCCTCTGGTGGTCTACCACCATGAAACATGTCTAAGCTGCTCTGAAATGATACCTTTTGAATGCAAAAAACCTCATCGAAATCGGCCTATCAGCTTCCGAGGAAAATGCTAACAGACATCCATACAAACAAACAACCTCTAACCCCAAACGCATAATATAATATACCGGTACCGTTCCGTCCGTCGGTCGTGGGTAAAAAATAATAGGTACTTGTACTATCCTGCTTTATTGGGATATTTTACGGCTCACCAACACCACAACACGCTTACAATCGCAGTACACGACCGCTTCGCTCGACCGCCGGAATGCGACTCTCGTGACGTAGGCGCCTGAGACAACCAACACTATACAGCCAATACACTACATCCCTTTTTTGTTTTAATTTAGATTTATTGATAATGAGTGTAAATTTATTAATCAATCTAAATCATTTGACAGTTTTATGTATGTGGTATAGTTTACTACTAGTTAGATTAATTTCCATTGTTTAGTAATCGAATCAAATATTAATTTGCGCATTAATAGGTCAATCAAAATGTAACACCATTGTGGTGACAGAAGTGGGATTAAGTTTCAACATTCATTTCTTCGGCGTCGATTTCATTTCGATCTTGACACACGCTCTTTTTCAAGTGCACTATATTCCTTCTACGGATTTGACCAGTCTCATCGTTTCGGACTGTGATATCTCCCCCTTTCTTATTTTCCACTGTATGAGTTTCTGGATTATAGTCCAAACTTAATTTATTTTCTCTTTATCATGTTTTTTTATGTAAACTTTATCTCCTTGTATTAAATCACTTTCTTCTGCCTTCCGTTTCCTATCTCCATTATCCTTTCCTCTTTCTTTCCTTTCTTGATCCCTGTCTTTGACCTCAGAGTCCTTTGATATCCTTTCCATTGTATCACTTACCATAGGCAATTTATCTCTAAATCTCCTATTGAAAAATAGTTCTGATGGGGTTCTTCCGGTGACAGAATGTGGTGTGCTATTGTACATAGTTAAGTAGTCCAGTAAACTTTCCTTCCAGTCTTTATTTTCAGCTATGCTTATTTTTAGCCGTTTTAGTATATCACGATTTTGTCGTTCGACCTCTCCATTTTGTTGAGGCCAGTATGGGATTGTATTGAAAAGAGTGATGTTTCTTTCTGTTAGAAATGATTTAAATTCTTCGCTGATGAATTGTCTTCCATTATCCGCTGTTATTGAAGTTGGGTTTCCTAAACGACTAAATATTTCTTTGAGTCTTGCCACAATTTCAGTAGAGGTGATTTTCCGACAAATCTTCACTTCCTTATATCTGCTGTAATAGTCTACTACAACAAGCAGGTAGTCACCGCTAGGGAGGGGGCCCATCAAATCAATCGCAATGTCAATCCAAGAACCGTCAGGCAACTCGCGTCGTTTCATAGGATTTGGTGCATGTGGTGCAGATACAAGAGTGCATCCTTTACACGCTTTTACGACGTTTTCGGCATCCTTGTCACATTTAGGCCACCAAACTTTTGTTCGAAGTCTTGCCTTCATCGATACGATGCCGGGGTGGCCCTCATGGGCTGCATCTAGAACTCTTTTACGGAGTGCCGAGGGAATCACGATTCTTGTTCCTCTCAATAGTATACCCTCATGGAAACATAATTCATTTTGAAATATTTTATACAGTTTCACGTCGTCGTTCCATATATTCAAATCAAATCAAATCAAATTATTTTATTTGCTTATTGTGATACAAACCTTCTTTTACATTTAGGATTTCTTGATCGTCCATTGAGCTATCTATAATTTCCTTAAGGGAAACTGCTCGAGGTCGGGCAAATTCCACAATTTGGCAGATATGATCGTCTTTCAATTGTACTACAGATTTTTATGCACTTTTACCAAGTCTAGACAATGAGTCTGCGATATTGGTCTTACCCGATTGATAAACTACTTTGTAGCTGTACGATTGTCGGCGCATAACCCACCTCTCTATCCTAGCACATGGTTTGGACTTGGTACCAAATATTATCTCTAACGGTTTGTGGTCTGTTATGAGTTCAAATCTTTTCCCGTAGAGGAAAATGTGGAAATGTTCTACTGCCCATACGAGGGCTAATGCCTCTTTCTCTGTCTGGCAGTAGCGGCGTTCACAATCAGTCAGAGTTTTGTGACCATATGCAATAATCCTGGGGTTGTCTTCAGAATTAATCTGAACTAGTACTCCACCCAGGCCCACCGGGCTTGCGTCTGCTATGACCATCGTGCGATCGTTTACATCGTAATACCCTAAGCTAGGTATATTTGTCATAATATCCTTCAATGAATCGAAGCATCGCTGTTGTTCTGGTCCCCAATGATCTGCAATATCTGTTCGATCTCCATTTCTATTTCGAAGTAGTGTTTTAAGAGGTTCTGTTGCTGTCGCATAATTGGGGATCCATTTGCTGACGAAATTAATCAGGCCTAAGAAGCTTCGTAACTCTCCGGTAGTTTTAGGAGCTCTAAATTCTTTTATTGTGGAAATGTACTTTTTCAATGGCCTTACCCCTTCTGCTGACAACTCATGTCCCAAGAAACTCACTTTGCTCATCCCGAAAGAACATTTATCCTCTCTTACTAATACATTATTGTCTTTCAGAACTGACATTACTTTCTTTACTCGCGCATCATGTTCATGCATGTCCTTCCCGTATATCAATATGTCATCGGTATAATTTACCACGCCTTCACAGCCTAAAAGCATGTGCTCTAGTGTTTTCTGAAAGATTTCCGGAGCACACGATATACCAAACATAAGTCTTTTATACCTAAATAAGCCTTTATTTGTTATGAAGGTGGTTATATGTCTTGAAGCCGGATGTATCTCAATTTGGTGAAATGCGTCTTTTATGTCCAATTTTGTAAAAACTTTTGCATTTTTCATTTTAGGTAATAACTTATCCATTGTCGGCAATGGGTGATTTTCTCGTATAATAGCTTCATTAGCTCGACGCATGTCTACACAAAGGCGTATTTCTCCATTTTCCTTCAACACCGGCACCATAGGGGATACCCACTTGGAAGAGCCTACGACTGGTTCTATTATATCCCTTTGTTTAAGCTCTTCAATTTTTTTTTCAATTTTAGCTTCTAAAGCTATCGGGGTCCTTCTAAAAATGTAAAAATCAGAAGTAAGTAACGAGTAATAACACTTACTAATCAAATCAATATCTTTAATTACAATTTTATGTATACTAAAGTATGAGCAATATTTATTTGGATTTATACATTACATTATCTTTCATAATTATATATTTTATAACAATTAAATCAATACCTGTAAGGCTGTGACACGGGTGGAATTGAATCATCAATCGGTAATTGAATTAATATATCTTTGAATTTGGGAAATTTCTCAGTCACTTGATTAACTTCTGCATTCAATCAAATTTTTAGCACTCCTAATGATATTGCAGTTGTTTTTCCCAAGAGATTTCTTGTGCCATTAATAACGACATAGAAAGTTGCGGCCTCGGATCTCACACCTATTTGTATTCGAGCTTCAAATGATCCTTTTATCTTTAGTGGTGTAGTACTGCCATAGGCCGTGAATGTTACATTAGGATTTGGTTGTTGATTAAACAGATTAACTTTGTTCTTCTTCATTGTTTCCCAATTTGCTTCCGTAATTAGGTTTCTCTTGCAGCTTGAGTCAATCAACATCTTAGTGTCTACTCCTCCAATGGTGCAATCAATTTCGACATCGTCATCAATATGGAAAACGTATTCGGTTTCTGCCTCATTTTGTACCAACTCGTTTGAAGAGTCACGCACTTGATTTATTTCCCTTTTCTCTTTGTCGACTCGACCTTTCTTTCTTTCCTGGCTATATTCTTCTTCTATTTTCCTCTTCTGGGGTCGTCTAGTCCTACAGAATTGTCTGAAATGACCCTTGAGACCACACTTCAGGCATGTTTTTTCTCTTGCCGGGCATTTTGCGTCAAATGTGGCATGTCTGGGATTACCACATCTACCGCATCCTTGTTGTATGTTATTTGGTTTATAAAAACTCCTTTTATCTTTACTATCCACTTTATTGACTTCCTGATTCCCCTTTGAACTTGTAGAGTTTTTAAATTCTTCTAGCTGTTTATTGACAATTTCTAGTGTGTTTGCTTCCGTGATTACCCGGTCCAATGTGATTTCATCTCCAATCTGTAGTATCTATTTTCTCAGTTCAGGTAGGTAACATTTTTCCGTTATTTGGTCGATAATGTTTTCATCTCGATCAGCGAACTGACATTTATCAGCTTGTTTCCTCAGTCTCACTAGAAACTTCTCAAACTTTTCTTCAGGTTCCTGTTTGAGCAGCCTGAATGAATGTCGCTCGTAGATTTTGCTTTGTTTTGGAGCAAAGTATGAATCTAGCTTAGATATTGCGACTTCAAACACATCCACGTCATCACTTGGCTCAATATTAGCGCCAGGAATGTTATAAAACACTTCTTGCAAATCTAAACCAGCAAAATGTAGAAGAGAAGCCCTTTTCTTTACGTCTTTATCAATGTTAGACGCTTCCAAGTATATGAACAATGCTCTTTTCCATCGTTCCCATCGTACACTCACCGAAGTGGATTCCCCGTTACAATCGAACTTTTCCAATGACAGGAGTGACATCTTTGGGGCAACCTGCAATGATCAATTTAATGATTCAGATAAATATTATCTGCTAATAACTCATCAATTTAATGATCGGATTATCCGCTATTATTTTTCCATTTTTTTTTTTTCAATCTTTAGGACATGTCATAATAATCAATTGAATGATTCAGATAAATAAGTATTATCTGCTATTAATATCAATTTAATGATCGGATTATTTTTATCCGCAAACTTTGGGACAACCAAGAATAATCAATTGAATGATTCAGATAAATAGGTATTATCTGCTATTAACATCAATTTAATGACCGGGTTTTTTTTTCCACCTTTAGGACAATTCAGAATAATCAATTGAATGATTCAGATAAATAAGTATTATCTGCTATTAATATCAATTTAATGATCGGATTATTTTTATCCGCAAACTTCGGGACAACCCAGAATAATCAATTGAATGATTCAGATATTATCTGCTATTTACATAAAGCTTGTCAAGTCAACAATATAACTGCCTACATGATATCAATTTAATGATCAGATTTTAATCTGCTCTGTGTATATGCATGATGGCGTTATCATGCTTCATTTAAATCAATATAATGATCAGTTAATTTCTTACTGCTTCAGCTAAATAAACACATAAACAGTACCTATGTCAACACATAACCGAGTCTTGCATCAGTGTAATAAAACAGATTAATTTTAATCTGCGTTTTCAGTATGTATTCAGTTTAAATATACCTAGGTACCTACATAAATGTTTTCTCATTAATATATGCAGGTTAATTCACAATTAACTAAAATACCCTAGAAATGAGTAAGCAAGTATTGTTATAAGGTATTACCCTTATAATAATATTGTTGTAATGCTAGCAATATTAAGGGAAATTATTATTATCGTAATACGATAAATATTCCACAATCGTTTAATACAACTGTAATGGTACGATTACCTTACGTTTAAGTCTACTGGATGATAAAAATAATACTAGTAACTTGCGGATAAAGTAACTTGTTTACTTCATTTTATTCTAACATTAAGCAGTTAGGTATCGGTTACTATAATCACTTAAGCCCATTTATTTCGAGCACATGGACATACGTTACAAAATTCTGTTATCTTCCTCGCTGAGCAAACGGAACAACGCTAAGCAAACAATTTAATATGAGGTCCGGCGCAGGTTACGTCATCGAACGTAAACATGGCGCGGGCGGTCCGCAGTTCATACGAGATAACTCTTTTCCTATCTTTTCCCTTTTTAGGATAATTATTTTGTACTTACTTTTGTCCTCGTCGCCACATGTACTATCCTGCTTTATTGGGATATTTTACGGCTCACCAACACCACAACACGCTTACAATCGCAGTACACGACCGCTTCGCTCGACCGCCGGAATGCGACTCTCGTGACGTAGGCGCCTGAGACAACCAACACTATACAGCCAATACACTACAGTACTTATTGCTATCACGATAGAATCGCTATCAGAATCCCAAATAATGTTTTTTTTAATCCAAATGTTAAACAAAAGTACGTTTACTTACCTACCTAAATTATTACTTGAAATGAAACACTTTTATAATAAATAGTAATAGTAAAAAACTATGTAAATAGTAAATTAAACGCGAGTTAATCCGTAAAAAAGTGTTTCATTTCAATGTATAAGTAGTGCTCGGTTAAACCTCAGAAAACAATAATTTATTAGTGTTATAAATCGGTATCGGTGCTACTTACTAGAATTTGGCACTGATAAATATTTCAAATTACACTTTTTATAACGCCGCTAATTATATAAGTAGGTAGTTATTGGGCATTCTACCCCACCTTCATTCGTTCGGGCTCGTGCCGAGCCCTCACTCACTGCGGTGGGGTAGAATACCCAATAACTCATATTGGTGATCCCTTTCAGATTCCTATCAGGTGACGGTGCAAGCCTGTGGTAAGATCACACACCGAACACCTCCTAACTGTTCGGTTGGAGGAAACCATGGTAAGTAACTCCCTGCGGCCCGTGGGTAAGATCACGCACCGAACAGATTCCTATCAGGTGACGGTGCGAGCCCGTGGTAAGATCACACACCGAACACCTCCTAACTGTTCGGTTGGGGGAAACCATGGTAAGTAACTGCCTGCGGCCCGTGGGTAAGATCACGCACCAAACAGATTCCTATCAGGCGACGGTGTGAGCCCGTGGTAAGATCACACACCGAACACCTCCTAACTGTTCGGTTGGGGGAAACCATGGTAAGTAACTCCCTGCGGCCCGTGGGTGAGATCACGCACCAAACAGATTCCTATCAGGCGACGGTGCGAGCCCGTGGTAAGATCACACACCGAACACCTCCTAACTGTTCGGTTGGGGGAAACCATGGTAAGTAACTCCCTGCGGCCCGTGGGTAAGATCACGCACCGAACAGATTCCTATCAGGTGAGGGTGCGAGCCCATGGTAAGATCACACACCGAACACCTCCTAACTGTTTGGTTGGGGGAAACCATGGTAAGTAACTCCCTGCGGCCCGTGGGTAAGATCACGCACCAAACAGATTCCTATCAAGCGACGGTGTGAGCCCGTGGTAAGATCACACACCGAACACCTCCTAACTGTTCGGTTGGGGGAAACCATGGTAAGTAACTCCCTGCGGCCCGTGGGTAAGATCACGCACCAAACAGATTCCTATCAGGCGACGGTGTGAGCCCGTGGTAAGATCACACACCGAACACCTCCTAACTGTTCGGTTGGGGGAAACCATGGTAAGTAACTCCCTGCAGCCCGTGGGTAAGATCACGCACCGAACAGATTCCTATCAGGTGACGGTGCGAGCCCGTGGTAAGATCACACACCGAACACCTCCTAACTGTTTGGTTGGGGGAAACCATGGTAAGTAACTCCCTGCGGCCCGTGGGTAAGATCACGCACCAAACAGATTCCTATCAGGCGACGGTGTGAGCCCGTGGTAAGATCACACACCGAACACCTCCTAACTGTTCGGTTGGGGGAAACCATGGTAAGTAACTCCCTGCGGCCCGTGGGTAAGATCACGCACCGAACAGATTCCTATCAGGTGACGGTGCGAGCCCGTGGTAAGATCACACACCGAACACCTCCTAACTGTTTGGTTGGGGGAAACCATGGTAAGTAACTCCCTGCGGCCCGTGGGTAAGATCACGCACCAAACAGATTCCTATCAGGCGACGGTGTGAGCCCGTGGTAAGATCACACACCGAACACCTCCTAACTGTTCGGTTGGGGGAAACCATGGTAAGTAACTCCCTGCGGCCCGTGGGTAAGATCACGCACCGAACAGATTCCTATCAGGTGACGGTGCGAGCCCGTGGTAAGATCACACACCGAACACCTCCTAACTGTTTGGTTGGGGGAAACCATGGTAAGTAACTCCCTGCGGCCCGTGGGTAAGATCACGCACCAAACAGATTCCTATCAGGCGACGGTGTGAGCCCGTGGTAAGATCACACACCGAACACCTCCTAACTGTTCGGTTGGGGGAAACCATGGTAAGTAACTCCCTGCGGCCCGTGGGTAAGATCACGCACCGAACAGATTCCTATCAGGCGACGGTGCGAGCCCGTGGTAAGATCACACACCGAACACCAACCTACCTAATGAGACAAAGCTAAACTGCTACTTGCTTAAACGAATCTACTTCTGTCTATAGACAGCAATACATGGTCAGAAAAAAAAAAAAAAAACTTTACCTTTAGCATAACCTTACCAAATACCAACCTTACCAACCGTACCAAGTATAACTTTACCATTACCTCAGCTACCACATACTTGTATGTAAACTTAGTATGTGATAGCCTACCTTTAAAGGATTTGGGATGGGTTGTATTGTATTTATTAATTATTTTATATAAATATTAGTCATACAAACATTCATAAAATATAAATTTTTATCTTTTCTTCAACGAGACACGCCGATAGCAGGTTCATCCATCAACATCTGAAAAAAAAAAAAAAACATGTTTAATTATGTAATTAAATATGTCTGATATTGTTCAATATTTATTTATTCAAAAACTTACAAATTATAAGATGAGCTTCCACTTGGTTGAAATATTTGCACATAGGTTGAAAAGATTCCACTCTCCAGGACCTTAAAATAAAACATGGACATTAAAATCATTTGTGACGGACACAAAAATATGGTAAGTACTGTAAAATTAAACTTCCTAAAAGATTTAAATACATTTTATGGGTTTTACAACAATTTAACTTCAAAAAGCTTGGTAGGAAAATACTATCAATGCCAGTGAATTTTCTCCTTAGATGAGAATTTTATTATGAGAAATTATTCTTGTACATTATAGATACTTCAATCATTGAAACATCGAGTAAAAGTGAAAAGTAAAAACCATTTTTATATTAAAATTACTAACAAGGCAACGAAAATTATTAGCTTTGCATAATACTGCGACTCGAAGCATTTATTCTGTGAGATTTTTCTAGATTCAATGAATAAACAAAAGTGATTAAACAATATTTTTGATATGTTAAACATTTTTTAAGACGAAAAAAATTATCTTATTATGTATGTACTTACATGATTTTCTTCTTTTTACAATTCATATAGTTCTAGTTGAATTAAGACACTTTCTATATTAATTATAGATTTATAAACACATGCACTTGGAGAGGCATATGTCCCGCAGTGGACTAGTATAGGCTGATGATGATGATGATGAAACACACGTTACGTAGCGTAGCGTGTCGGTGCCTTGCGCGTCGCATAATGGTTCAAAACGTGGGAAGCGAATGAAACGAATATGAACCCCACGCATTGCACTAGAGCTGCTTCTTGCTTAGATCACATCCGAGTAATCGATGCTCAAACATAAATCGATGTTGTGTAATCTATATTTCAAATTTGAAGTATCAATCAATTAGTATGAAATTTAAAAATAATAACAAAACTAGTCTACATAAAAAGGAGAATCAGTACCTATCAAAATATAGTATCTTTCTTGTTATTTCTATTTCGTTTAGATAAGATAAAATGATAGATACTTACCTTACCTAAAAAAGAACACAATTTCATGAACTTATAGAACTGTTTAATAATAAATAACACATAATAATATGTAAGTATACAAAATTATCGGCGCTATATTTTGAAGTTAACTCCGATATATAACTCAATTAAAAACAAGTATTAGTATGAAAAGTAAATAGGTATGACCTACATACAAATCGATGTTTATTATCGAAAACTCGTAGGAACACGTCTCTACTAGTTATACTGCAAAGACAGCAATTACACAAACAGCGGCTGCGATAATATTACAAAGACGATTGTTTGATCGAATAATATTGCAAAGTAGTAAAAAATAATGTGAAGCATTTAAAATGTCAATTATGTATATTTTAATTTCAATATAATAATATTTCCAAGGTTTGCTTCTCTTGTCTATTTGTTCCAGCTAATCTCTGAAACGGTTGGACTGATTTTGATGATACTTTAACTAGCAGATAGCTGATATTATATTATAAGGCTTAATCTAGACTACATTTTTAGAAAGTTTTATGTAGTAGGTACCTACATAGTTACTTAATGTCTACGCGAACGAAGTCACAGTCAACAGCAAGTCATAAATATAATTAAGTTTAATAGAATAATGTGAAGCATTTAAAATGTTAATTATGTATATTTCATTTCAATATAATAATTTTCCAGGGTTTGCTTCTCTTGTCTATTAGTTTCAGCTAATCTCTGAAACGGTTGGACTGATTTTGATGATACTTTGACTAGCAGATAGCTGATATTATATTATAAGGCTTATTCTAGATTACATTTTTAGAAAGTTTTATGTAGTACCTACATAGTCACATAGTTTCTACGCGAACGAAGTCACAGTCAACAACAAGTCATAAATATATTTTTAATTTATAATAATGACTAAGTGCTGTCTTATTTCTTAGGATAAAAATACACATTTTAAAAATACAATAAATATTATTTTTACGTCATTAGAACTCACGCTTGACCACTTTTTGCTGACAATGGACTTTTTTCTGCATAAAACCACTGGCATCGAAAAAAAATCATTATAATTTTCATGAATTTGGGTGTGCTTGTTACACAGTTATAATTTTAATTCGATTTTAGTGATAAATATAAAGTCTATTTTTTAAACGGTTCAACAGTGTGTTTAAGTGTTATTCTGCGAATATCTTCATCAATTTAACAATGTGCGTAAGTAAAATAAAACCTTTAAATATTTATATTTTTACAGCGAGTTGTGTTTGCGTATAAGTTTGTGTTTTCGATAGTCAATTTGCATTAATTATCAAATACGAAAACTTGTATACCAACCAGTTAGCCAACGAAAACACTTTGTTGTTACGTTTATCCGTTTGAATAGGTGTACCACGCGAAATAAGCTTACAGGTTCGAGTGTAGTCTAAAACATAATTTATTTATTTCATAGGTCTGACTCCGAGTACGAAGCATCTTCTGTGATTTCGGAGGTACCTCCTCCTAAAAAGAAGAGCAAGAGCAAGTCTTCACCAGCCACAACCAAACGCAAAACTGTTAAAACCTGTGAGACTTCGCCTCATGAGACTGTCTCTGGCTCCCGCAGGTAAATTTGTTATTACTTATCATTATTAACTCCAAGTCTGGTTTAGTAGTAACTTATGAAAACAACTCAACTGTGTTCTTTATAATTTATTTATTTATTTAATTAAAACAGTAAAAACCAATTACTTTAATTAACAAAAAAAATAACATTAGCTACATTCAAAAGAATTCATAAAAATAAAAAATAATACAACTTTAATAAGTCCAAATTATATATATATATATATATATATATTTATATATATTTAGTACCTTGCCACAGTACAGTGTTATGAAATTAAATGTTTCTAGAACAATGCTTTCGTCAACACATCAGTGGTTGAGTGGCAAAGCGCTCGGTTCGATACCTGAATGTTCCGGGTTCAATTCCCAGGTCGGACAAAGTGTGTTTCGGATTTTTTTTGCCTTTGCCTAGCAGTGGGTCATAGACCTCTTCAAGTACATGTCCTTGTCGTCGCTGTCTGACACCGGGCTGAACAATACTTTACTTATATCTAATATACTCATATAATAATTTACAGAAAACAGCCGAAGCGTGACCTCTTCAATATTTTGCGGTCGGAGGAAACTGCTAGCAGCCGACCGAAGCCGAGTGCTGGAACAGCAACATCATCGTTTGCCAGCCGGGTCTCGACAGGAACTTCTCGTCGCACCGCAGTGAGCAGCGGTGAATTTTTTGTAGACCTGAAGGTCTACAAAACGAATGACTACGTGTCAAACCCCGTCGAGGTTCGATACAAGACAGCGCTAGCGTCGGTAAGGTTGCAGTGTGACGACACCTCTCCGTCTTGGGAAGCACTGCAGGGCTTCCTGGCACAAGCCTGGGAGGTATTTGAGAATTCGGAACCGGTTTACTATTCCGATAAAATTAATTTTAAATAATATTATAATTTTTATAGGTTATAGGTACTTATTTTATTATTATTATTAGGTCCGAACTCTGAATGTAGCACATACTATATTTAAGTAATATATTCATTTGGTTAAGACATTGATTGATCATTTAACTCATCGGTTAAAATATATTTTAATCGTAATTAAAATGCCTTTCTGTACGACATGTAACACGTCAATCCATAGTAAATCGTGGGTGGGTCATTTGAGAAGTAATTTGCATAAGCAAAATTGTGAGTCAATAAAACATAGTGAAGGTATTGAAATAGTTACATCCGCATTTCGCAATCGTATCGTAACATATAAAATAGTAGCCATACAAGATTTTCAGTTAACGTCAGTGGATAGGTTTTTAGATGGAATACGTAACAAATTAAAGTCGCTCTTAGATGAATTTCTTATAAAACATACATGTGCGAAAATAAATTTTGAATTATTTGCAACATTTTTACAATTTAAAGATAATTCACAATCAATTAAATCGTTCGGAACGAAAAATAAAATATTATACTACAATTACGACTTTGAAAATATGTACTCTGAGGCAGTTAATTACCTAAAAAAACGCATTGAAGAATTTGAAGATCGTGATAGTGGATGGACATTTTTAAACAATTTGCATATTGAGGTCAATCTTAACAAATATCAGCCACTTGGAGGCTCAAGTTACATTCCATTGCCTAAATCAATTCAATTAAAAAAGGCATGTCTTAATATTGCTAATAAAGATCAGTGTTGTTTTTTATGGTGCGTGACAGCTGCTCTCCACCCAGCTAGGACACATGCAGAAAGAGTTTCATCTTATCCTCATTATCGTGAGTTGTTTAATATTTCTGGAATGTGTTTTCCGGTTACTTTTCGCGATATAAAGATCTTTGAAAATAATAATCCAAATATAAAGTTTATAATTTATGGCTTAAAAAATAATAAAACAATTATAGGTCCTCTATATAAATCAGACATTGATATGAAATGCAAAAACAAAATTATACATTTATTGTTTCTCGAAGATGGTAGTAACACTCATTACTGTTTGATTAAAGACCGTTCCAGACTTTTTAGAAGTCAAATCACTTCCCACCACAACAAGTTATACTTCTGTGATTTGTGTCTTATATTTTTCAATACTTCAGAAGAAGTCGATAGCCATTTGTGTAGCGGTGTAGTGACAGTATTACCCGATAAAGGTTCGGTTATTAAATTTAAAAACTATAACCGTAAACAAAATATACCATTTTGTATCTATGCTGATTTTGAATCAATGTTGCAAACTAATTCTGATACCACTTGTTCTACTAGTAACACGACAACGTTACATCACCATGTACCTGTAGCGTTTGCATATTATATTGTTTGTTGTGATGATTCGAGTTATAATCGTTACGTATCACATCGAGGACCTGATTGTGTTATGCGATTTGTAGAGTTAGTACTAAAAGATGTTAAAAAAATATATGAAATAGTAAGTTCAAACGCTCCGATGATATTTACCGACAAGGACCAATCCGATTTTAATGAAGCAACACGATGCCACATTTGTCAAAATTTTGTGTTTTCTGATAAAGTTCGCGATCACTGCCACGTGACTGGTCGATTTCGCGGAGCAGCCCATCCTTTTTGCAATTTGCAATATAAACGACCTTCATTTGTTCCTATATTTTTTCACAATTTAGCTGGATACGACTGCCATTTATTTATTAAAGCGTTAGGTGAGGCTCCTGGAAGCATAAAAATAATTCCAAAAACTAAAGAAAATTATATTTCATTTACAAAGTTTGTGCCAGTTTCAAATAACGAGTTTTTTCAACTTCGTTTTGTAGATTCATTCAAGTTTTTGGGAACCAGCTTAAGCAAATTAGCAGATACTTTGGAACCAGAAGACTTCAAATATTTAAAAAAAAACTTTCCTTGTGAACTTAAATTAAAGCTGCTCACTCGTAAGGGCATATATCCATATGAATATATGAACTCTTGGGAACGATATCAAGAACAGTCACTTCCAGAAAAAAAATATTTTTATAGTTCACTCATTGATCAAGATATTTCTGAAGATGATTACCGTCATGCACATTTAATTTGGTCAACATTTAATATTTCAGATTTAGGAAGTTACACGGATTTATATTTGAAAACTGATGTGCTTTTATTAGCAGATATTTTCGAAAAGTTTAGACGGACTTGCAAACGTCACTATCAATTAGATCCAGCTTTCTACTTAACCGCGCCGAGTTTATCCTTTGACGCGATGTTATTAAAGACAGGGATACAGCTCGAACTTATTGATAATTTAGCTATGGTCCGAATGTTACAGAGTGGTATCAGAGGTGGTGTTTGTTTATGCTCTCATAGATATGCTAAAGCAAATAATGTATTTTTACCAGATTATGACAATTCTGTACCTAGTTCTTATATAACATATATTGATTGCAATAATTTGTATGGTCATAGTATGTCTCAATACTTACCATTGAACAGTTTTCGGTTTCTAGATCAACATGAGATTGATAATTTAGATGTTTGTCAAATTTCAACAGAGGCAGAGTATGGTTTTATACTTGAAGTGGATTTAGAATATCCAAAGCATTTACATAATTTACATAACGATTTACCATTTTGTCCAGAAAAATGCATTCCACCAGGAGGAAAAAATCATAAACTCGTTCCTAATTTATATGACAAATTTTTATATGTTATACATTATATTCATTTAAAAACTTGTTTAAAACATGGATTGATACTGAAGAAAATTCATCGGGTTATCACTTTCAGACAAAGTCCGTATCTGAAACAATACATTGATTTAAATACAACACTAAGGCAAAATAGTTCATCAACTTTTGAACAAGATTTTTTCAAACTTTTGAATAATAGTGTGTTTGGAAAAACATTAGAAAATACTGAAAAACGTGTCAAAGTTCATTTAGTTAATCAGTGGTTAGATCAGGACAATGTAACTAAAAAACGAAAAAGTGCACAACAGCTTATTGCACGTCCAAATTTTCATAGCTCCTCGGTATTTACAGAAAATTTAGTAGCAGTGCAGTTAAAACCCGAGCAAATATTTATGAATAAACCAATATACATTGGCTTCACTGTTTTAGAATTATCAAAAAGCCTTATGTATAATTTTCATTATTCTATTATTAAACCTTTTTACAACACCAATGTGCGGATGTGTTACACGGACACCGACAGTTTTGTTTACCACATACAAACAGATGATTTTTATAAAGATTTAAAAAATAATTTTTTACCTTACTTTGATACAAGTAATTATTGTAAAACGAATCAATTTGCCTTACCAATTCAAAATAAAAAAGTTCCAGGTTTATTTAAAGATGAAATGGGAGGAAAAATTATATCTGAATTTGTAGGGCTTCGCTCAAAGCTATACTGCATTAAAACTACAGACAGCACAATTAAGAAAGCAAAGGGTATTAAAAAAAACATCGTACGTAAGTTCAATGTCACGGATTATGAAAAAACACTTTTTAATGGAGACATTGTTCGTAGAACAAATATTCTGTTTAAAACAATTAAACACGAAATTTTTACATGTGCTGTGAATAAAATTGCCCTATCTAGCGATGATGATAAGCGGTTAATATCAAATGACAAAGTTTCTACTAAAGCATGGGGACATACAAGTATATTGAATTTTTAACATTTTTCTTGTTATAAATTTTTTAATTGTTGAGTTATATTTAATATTTGTAAATTTAAAAAAGATATGTTATGTCTTAGATTAGTAAATTCAAAGTGCGAGTATATCTTCAATGATATGTTAATATGTGCTACATGCTTTAATAAAGTTTATAAATTATTAATAGAATAATAATGTTTGTCTTGCTTAAAATATAATGTAATTATGCTACATCATACGTACCTACTAAAGTTCATAAAATATTAATAGAACATAAGTTTGTCTTGTATGGTAAATATCGCTTTCCCCGAGTGGTGAAACCTGGAAATAGTCAAGCGCTGTTTAATGATTGTTTAACGGCATAATAGTTTTTCATATGTGTACTTATCTGTACTGTTTAGACCTATTTCAAGTAATTTTAAGGATATTTATGTGTTTCACTTACTGGAAATGTCCACCGTTTCGTAACACGTTGTTGCTCAATGATGTTACAATTTAATATAATATCATTGTTGTTGCTAGCTTCACCAAGTTTTTAACAACATAAAACCAAGGAACGAGTGAGCAATTATGTAGAATTGTTATTTTTGGCTTGTGTATGGAACGCATTGATTTCTGACCACTAATTGTGAGGATGTAATCATTACATTACGTAATAAATGTTAAGCTTAGAGTCCATGGACAAGAAAACAAAATGACATAACAGTATTTTTCAAACTACAGTTCATATAGGTTAAGGAATCTGGTACATTCTGCCAATGGTTGTTTTGATTGTCTGTTAGTTTTCTCTATGTATACTTTTATTAGTGTTTTATGTAAATCTGTACCTATGTTTTTTTATATTAATTAAATTTAAGTTTGCCTTGTATAAAATATAATGTAATTGTGCTACATCAATATTACGTACCTAATAAAATTCATGTAATATTAATATTTGTTTTCTTTATAAAACCTTAATACTTCATCATCATCAGCTCATTTATGTCCCCACTGCTGGGACATGATTCTTCCCTATGGATGGATAGGGAAAACGGGTCAAACCACCACGCGGGTCAATTGTGGATTGGTGGTTGCTGATTATTGCTAATGCAGCTGGGACCAGCGGCTTAACAAGCCTTCCGAAGCACGGCGGAGCTCGAGATTATAAGTTTTTGGTCACCCATCAGACGACCTACTTTGCAAAGTTGCTTAACCTTTCTACTTACCTTATAAAATTTAGGTTCTAATCATCATCTACACAATTATTGTTTTTTCATGATATCAAGAATGCTATAAAGACAAGTGCGAACGTGAACTGCACAGCGACACAAACATGCATCATTGTAATAAGAACCACACCAATAAATCTGTAATGATGTGTGAGTCAATAGCTAACAAAACTGCATATTGTACAATTAAATTACGATATCAATAATTCACTCTGTAGTTGAAAATAGGTAACGAGTTCGAGTCCTGACAAGTTTGTGTTTCATGGCATGCGTTTGCTGCTGCCTCAGCAATAGGAGTTATTTTACATACACACTCACACCTAAGTCAATGCCTATATAAGTACTTACTTAGAGTATAAAATAGCATCATATTGAAATACAAATTTATTTACATAAAAACATCGGAGTAAACAGCAACAAAGCAGCGTTTCAATAACATGGTAAGTTATTTTAAAAAGTTCAACGTGATGATTAAAATGTTATTCTTCTCTATAGTAGATTTACAGTAAATAACTCATTTTTATTTTTTATTTTTTCAGAATTCCCAAGGCAATAGTACCCAAGACATCGTGCCAAGCCAAAGCTTGCTCCATGTGACAAGCAAAGGCCTTGAACGATCACCTTCTCCGGTTTTGCAAGATGCGCAAGACCCGCTAGAGGGATTCAGCCAAATGTTCCCGCCTTGGTTGGTAGAACGACCGGATTCACCGTTACTTCATAAGATTCGCAAACAACAAACGGCTTCCAAAAGGCAACCGAAGAAAAGAAGCTTTTTGAAGAATTTTCATGGGCAGCAGCAATCGTTTGTTTTAAAAAGTGATAAAACTAAAGGACGGCGGCTGATAAAGATCCAAATAATAGACTTAGAATCACAAGTGTCTAGTGAGTCGGACGATAATAATACTCTCCTTAGTGCACAATATGTGGTAACCGATGACGTGGATCAAATTATGGACCAAACGGAGAGTGTTATAAACAATATCTCAAAAAAGTTGTGTGGGTATAGCTATAGTTTTTAAAACTATCACTAGACAATTATTTGTAAATTAAATTTCTCAAGTAAACGTTATGCGTAACAATTTTGTTACGTATAAGTCTACAGAGATACATTTTATTAATAGAGTTATGATATATCACAAAATAGATAATAAAAGTCGGCTATAATTATGTTTAATGTATTAGTTTAGTAAGTTTTCATGTATTTCTTATTTTTCAGGAATAAATCTAATTAAATAAGATTGTACTGTTTCATTAATGATTACCTATTTAAGTTTAAAAATAAAAACACAAAAACAAAATTAGTATTTTTTATTTAAATTATTATTTATTACAATTTTTCAAACGATAACTGTGAAAAGGTACATTTTGCATTTTAAAATTAAATTAGTCTTATCCTATGATTTAAAAAATACTTTTTTATTTTATAAAAGCAAATTTTATTTAAACTTATAATTACATTTTAAAGAACATTATAGTTATGAGAATACCACATTTTTAGACACAACACATTTTTTAATGCACAAATTTTTTTATGATGGACACAATTCAAAGTTTTATTTTCCTTTTCACAATAATCATTAAATAACGTTAAAAACTTGGGACAACCTTTTTCTCCTAGTTCTATTATTTCACAATCTTGACATAGCTCTCGAATCCACTCAATTTTTTCCAATCCTTTGATTAACACTTTTTTTCCACTTAAATACGGAACAATTAGCCTTCGAAATTCATAATAATCGATGAATCCTTCCCTCCAAGTGAGTCCACGATTTTTTTCCAACCATCTTACTTGCTTTTTTTCTTCAACTATGAGTTTTTTAAAAGTATAGGGAGGTTTGATTAAGAATGTCTGTGTATG
Source organism: Scoparia ambigualis (assembly GCA_963921215.1). Taxonomy (NCBI): domain Eukaryota; kingdom Metazoa; phylum Arthropoda; class Insecta; order Lepidoptera; family Crambidae; genus Scoparia; species Scoparia ambigualis. The sequence continues at coordinate 31,713,824 of OY992511.1, read as the reverse complement.
ATCTTTAGTTGCTATTGCTAACTCTTTAATAATAAATTTATTTTTAAAATCTTTAAATCCTTGCAAATCCACGATTATCGTATTACCGTTCATGATATCTTCTTCACAATATTGCTTAAAGGTTTGTATTCAAATATACAATCGTTCAATATCAGACAATATGCTGCGGTCTGATCAGGAATCTCTTGATCTGCTTCGATTTCAACTCTCACATCAATTGATCCTTTTAGCGTTTCGTGTTGGCGAGAACAGTCAACAACAAATAAGGGTGCAATATCTTTGAATTCTTTTGGGCTCATCAACGGTTCTGGCCGACGTCCGTGATAAGAATGCTGGAATCTAGCATACTGTTCATATATTAATGAAAACTTATTGTCTGCAAAATTGATATTCAGTCCTTCATAAGGGTAATATGATGAATTTAAAAATACTCTTACATCACGTATTAAGCAATGATCAAACTCTGCCAACGACATTACCGCATTATGTTTACGGTTCGTTTGTAAAGCGATAATAACAAATCGTGGTTTCTCTATTTGTGACGAAGTTTTAATAGACCAAGTGTGTTTACGGGTTTTGGGAAGTAATGGATACTCATACAAGTCCCAATTACGAAATGCTACGGTTATAGGACGATCTTTTTCTAAATACTTTAATAGATTTATTCTTTCACGATCTGACACCTTAATGTGAGGAACTCGCCAAACGATTTTACTTATTACAATATCCTCCACAACTTCACCTGCATTTAATTTTAAAACATTAAGATTTGTATTGCTTCTCAAAAGTACTAACTCATGTTTACAGTTCATTACAATTTTGTCATAATCTTCTGCAAAACCTAATATTTTATTCAATGGTATAGATGTGGAAAATACTCCATTGTTGTCAGTGTTTGTACCTGTAGTAGACCATCCCCAAACTTTTGCACATTTGGACTCATTTTCATTCAGCGAAAGATAAGACTTGATAGTTGTAGTAATTCCTGCATTTTTAACTTTATCTATTTCTACTCCGTTGAGTTCATATCGGATGTCTTGAAAAAGAAATAACGCTGGGTTATTCACAAAATGCACATTCGTCGCACTTTCTTTTTCTTTAGTAGTGCTGTTGTATTTGTAAACATCCGCTCTGCCCTCAATATACAAACTGCTGAGTGCAGGCAGAACGTATAAATCTTGCTGATTAATGGGTATTCGTATTTCATCGTTCTTGTTGAAACTTGTCACGTATGGTTTGTACGAATGGTACTCAAAACTTTCAATACGGTTATCATATGACGCTGGTTGACAAATATTTAAAATATTCATTTTAACAAGCCTATTAATTTAAGGAATTCCTTATTACTTTTAGTTAGCTTCTTTTTTATACGGAGCGTTGTTCCTTTAGGAGATGACCTCTTAGAACTGACTTGAACAGTAGATGGAGGTAAGTTTATATTAAAATTTATCATTTTTTTTTAAAATGTAAATACAACTGTACTTCTTCACCACGCAAATTGATTGGCTTATTTTCAGCGTCTAACAACCTTATATTAATTGCACTTATTGTACTTTGGTTGACTGGAAAATAAATTAAGTTTTTAGGTATTTCAATAATTCTATAACCTGGTGGTACGTTTGGTATAAATTCATAAATTATATGACTTGCTTTTCCGTTCACAAATGATCCACTGATTACATCGCATTCGATGCGCACGATAGTTGTTGATAAAATGCTGACAGGATACCGAGAATCAGTACTTATATTAGCCTTTACTGTTTCCATACCAAATCCCAAAATTTTGCTTAGGGAGTCATTTTTATCGAAGCGAACATCTTCAGTACAATAAATTCTTGTTTTTAATGTATTGTTATTGCAAGTTAATTTTAATACAGCATTCTTGATGTTACTTTTAAGAAAATCACAAATATCTTGAAGTTCATATGATCCTTCAGGTATTTCAATAACTCCATCTTTACCATAATAAAATTTATTATTTCTTTCATCAATATTAGGAATGGAGTTAAAAGTAGAAAAATACAAGAGTCCACACTCATATTCTCCTTGTAATTGTAAAGTAGGGGAGTAGTTTGTTATCAAGGATTCTCCTCTACCAGTTATTGACACAGTGAAAGACATTTTTGTACTGACAAAGTTTTTTATTTCATACTTATTATAAATGATTTTTCCAAAAGTTTCTTAAAAATTTTAAACAAAGGTGACCACAGTTTACTGTATCAAATGTTTGATACTGTACATAATTATAGTTCATAGACATGTTTCTTAAGTAATTTATCAATTCTAATGGTGGCTTTAAATTACCAAAACTATCATAATATTCACAATAGTCATTTTGTTTAACGTAGGCTACCCAATGAGTTCCAGGATTATCAGATCTATCTAAATTTATTATAGCACACTCTATTTTTCTTGGTTTCAAAGGTAATTTATCTCTCATAAAAACTCCTCGAAAGTATGGAATGTCGGTAGCATGTTCTAAAATATCTAAATTAGTGAGAGCTCGTTTAGGTAGCCGATGAATTAGTTTTTTGAAGGATTAAGGTATAAACCAGCTCCTTTTTTATGAGACTTGATATACAGTCCTTTTCCGAGAGCAACAGCTTCCATCATCTTGTTATGTCGTTCAGATTCTTGAAGGTTTTTTTGAGCAACCTTGTAATCATTGACAGCTTTTGCTATACCTGCCGCACCTCCAGCAAGTGAACCAAGGGCTGATAATCCAGCGAAAATTGGAATAAGAGGCAAAATGCCTCCCCTTTTCGGAATAGGAATACATCGCGGCAAGCGTGTACTTTTTTTATTAGTGAATAGTTTTTTTGCAGCAGCATATGCGAAGTTTATAGCGATATGGTTGTCTTTAGATTTGATTTTTTTTAACTGATTTTTTATTTTTTTCACCTTTGACATAAACGACCGTACTCCAGAACCAGCTTTAAGTTTTGCTTTCATCGCATTTTTTACAATCCATGATGCAACTTTTTCTCCTTTTCCAGCATTCTTTGATTTCAATCTTTTCTTAGCCATATTTAAAAGTTCTAAATCTGCTTTATGTCGAATATTCAAATCGTTGTTATTGTAGGCAATGTCGTGGTGCATACAAGCTTGATCCAACTTATTTACACCCCGATCACCTCTCAGTAAGCGTTTCTGAAGTTTTGTGCCAGGACCACAAAATTGGTATCCCGGTAGATGTAACTCAAACGGTAGATTATTTATGAGGTTATTAATAATACCACTTCCTTCCTTCATCGATTTTTTCAAACTGATTGCATACAGATAGAATGCATAATTTATATCATAAAACCAATTCATTCTTGTTAATCCAACTATTCTCTTTGTCACTAAGACCCAACCATTTCACAAAAAGCTTATTTCCTTTTCTCTTTATTACTTTTTCGATCAAATAAAGATCTGGAAAATTTGTTCTCTGTAATTCATATTCGTAAAAAGATCCCAAGATTTTCTGTTTATGTGTATCTTCTAAATGATAAGTCGATGGGTTCGTATGATTCACTCTCACTATCCTAAATATTTCTGTGGACCAGTTAGGAGTGTAACCTTTGTAAAAATCTCCTTTGTATTTACTAACACGCACATGATCACCAATTTGAAATTTCGGTTTCTTATTTATCTTATGTCTTTGTGATTTAATAATATTAGATTTAACAACCATCTGGTTTGCTCTATTAACATCAATAGGTTTAAATTTTGTGATACGATGAATAGTATTATTATAACATTGCACCACATGATTCAAATTTTTTTCAATCCATTGATATCGACCACATAAACTGAATAGTTTGTAAATGTTACATTTCAATGTCCTTATTACTCGTTCTACTATAGATGCTTTTTTTGTAGAATAACTGGAATAGTGATTAATATTATAATTTCTCATTAATTGTTCAAAGATAACATTGTAAAACTCTTTGCCTTGATCTGTTTGTAAATTTTTAGGTTTTCGAGATGAATTAGTTAATATATTTTGCATTGCATTCGAAACACAATTCATCGCTTTTGATTTCAGAGGATACACCCACACATACTTTGACAATGCATCAATTACTACTAAAATGTACTTGTATCCTTTATTGAAATGTGAATATTTTTGGAAATCTATAAGATCAGCTTGCCATAAATCATCTATTCCTTTTATTATTGTACATCGACGACTAAAATTCTTTCTTGCCGCTCTGTGGAGTTCGTCGACTATATCCTTTTTACTCATTTTTACTTTGTTTTGTCTTAATCATGTAATCTATTTCAGACTTTGTATAAAACGTAGTAAACAAACGTTCTGAACTTGCTGTTTCTAAGTTCTTTATGTAGACTTGAACAAGACTATGAACCTTATTTATTTCATTTCTGAGCTCTTGAACAGTTTTATCCATATATGCTTTATTTACGGCTTCATCGTCCTTCTCTGGTGACGTCAGACCTTTCAATTTTGAAGATTTCAAATCGTAATGACCCGTTTCTGATTTTTTTAACGCATCATTCAAAGTATCAATGTATTCTGTTAGTCGTAAACGCTTGTGAACGTGATGGCCAAATTTGTCTAAATTCATTACCGTGTTTATACGCTGTGTACTGTAATTCAACTGCTGAAATTTAAAGTTGCATGCTACTTATATTTTTTTTTTTGTTAATGATGCCAGCTTCATAAAGCTCTTCGATTATTGCAATAACTTCATTATCCAAACCAGTGTTACCTGCATTTCGTGATGCAAATAATAGTTTTAACCGGTCAACTAGCTCATTTGGATCATCCCAATAAACATAATCAGTGTCTTTCATAACTTTTTTTAAAAGCTTAATACCTTTTCCCTGTGAAAGACTTTCGAGACTAGTAGCTGCATTTCGTGAGAATTTAAACATTGGCTTAATAATATTCATGTATTTAAATCCTTTGTTGCTAATTAATTGTTTTGATGGATCAAAATTACGTCTGTGTGCATTGGTATCGATTAGTAGCATTTTGTAATTTTGTAAGTCATTGTCTGTGATAACATCTAAATTAGGTTTCTTTTTGTACAATAATTCTTTTAAGCCAGGAGTTTTCTTAAAGCTTTGGTTCCCAATTTTCAAAATGTCACCATCGTCGTAAACGCGATTTTTTCCAAGCATCAGTTTTCCTCGATCGTTTTTAATCCCATAAGGTACGTCTTTCATTACTTCAGATGATGTAGACCATGACAGCGATTGATTTTTATCGTTGGGTGATGACTGAAGAGATTTAAACGATCCTTCGCTTACATTGTGTTCATCACAAGGTACACTTAGGGTTTTGTTAGATTTTTGATACAATTCATTATCAGTATCATCTTCTTCTTCAGTGCTAATTTCATTAAAATCATCGCTAGAATAGTGTAATGCCTCGCTTTCATTACTTTTACTTTTTTTTGGAACAATTTCATTATTCAAACCTTCTTCATGATGCTGCTCATTGTTTTTGTTTGCTAACAGGTTAAGCGGTTCAACGATGGGTTTCAATATTGTTTTCAAGGTCATGTCACTTGTATTTTTTAAATCCTTTATCATTTTAACCTTTCTTTTTACAGCCTTTGCAGATTTTACAATTTTTTGTTTAAGATCTCTTTCCATTTTAGTAGGATTCCACTCGGTTCCAAATCATGAATGAAAGTGGTGCAATATCAGTACAACAGCCATTTATGTATTTTAATCTGGCACAATAAATGTATCAAAAGCCATTCTGTAACATCCATTATTTCGTACGCAGTCCTTATTGATTACAAGATAACTGAAAGGTTTATTCCAAACAGTTGAGCACATTTTACGGAATTGAGACCATGTCATGTCTGACCCTACATGTTCATCATAAACATGTTTTAAGTTAATATCGTCTTGTTTAAATAATATTATTAGGTTAGAATTGTCCCTTACCAGTTGCTTCGGTATTTTGGTATAAGTTTGGTTAATATAGAAACAATCAATGTTCTGGTGACGCCCCATCGCAAAATAATCTCTAATATTATTTTGATTTTCACAAGCAACATCGTCGAATAAAATAATTGAATTTGGCATAGCTTCGTGTGGACTCAAAATGTCGTTGTTATTACTGTATTTGTTATAAGATGTGCCTGCAACCATACCCAACACCTTTTCTAGGTATATGTATTTAGGTTGATATAAAGATTTTGAATACACGTAAAGGTTACGAAAGCGTGGACCATCTTCATGTAATAGCAAACTTATAACTAAGTTGGTCTTCCCACAGTTTGATGGACCACAAACAATACAACGTATAGTGTTTGGTAATAAATTACCATGACGCTTTGGTTTATTTGAAACCGGAGGACATATACACTCTAATTTTAATGATTCCTTTTGTTTCACAAATTTCATTACAAAGTATGAAACCGACCGCAGTGTTTAGTGTGTTTCAATAAAATGAGCTTAAAGTATATTTCTACAATATTTAAACAGTCCTGTATATAAGAAAGGGATCACCAATATGAGTTATTGGGTATTCTACCCCGCCGCAGTGAGTGAGGGCTCGGCACGAGCCCGAACGAATGAAGGTGGGGTAGAATGCCCAATAACTACCTACTTATATAGTTTATTAGATTTAAAATTCATGTTTTTTCCATTTAAAACTTAAGCACTTAGGTACTTATTCTATTTTTTTCAACACTAAGCAGGCAAGTGTCTGACGAAACGAAAAAATAGAAAACTAGGTACTTACCGGCAAAGTGTTTGATGATTTCTTCACCAAAGCCCCATTTTCTTCACCAAAGTTCTCCCATGGGATCCATTACAGAAAAGCACAGCAACTCGCACCGCACGCTCGAGAGGTCACAATGATGAATGAGAGAGATGCGCCTACATGCCCGTTCCCGGACCCCCGCGTTCGATGCATGCACGTAATTTTTAAGTGCATACGCACCATATATTTTAAAACTTACATAATACTTTTTTGTGTTGAGCAATATTTTATTCAACCGGCACGATTCTTTATCGTGCAATAATATGTATGCGCACTGAATTCAAACAAACATGAGCATAATCAAAAAGCGGATGAACAAGAGCTCGTACGAGCACAACTCTAGTGCTGGGTGGTATAAAGTTTCTTAGTTTGTAAAGTGCGCCAATGGTATGCATGCACGTAATCTTTATGTGCATACGCACAATGATATTATATTAAAAAGAGGTAGATAGGTTATGTAAGTACTAATATGATTTTAATAATGGACCGAAGCGTCGTACGTACGAAAACCTGAGCATGCGCTATACTCACTAAATATTACGATGTTATACGGCCGAGGTAACTTGTCACTTCTAGTCGATGATCTCATATGGCCGCATCTGCCGAGTTAACTTGATCGTATTCTAAAGTGTAAGCAAGATAGCATGACAACTAGTAAGAGCGTAAACAAGACAGATACATGTAGCGCTGTGTCATTTCGAATTACATGTCAATTTGCTGTCGCACTCTATATTTTTATGACACAATTTATACTGACATTTTGTAGTTGATAAATAATAAGAACTTAAATCAATTAAAATTTAAAGTCACGCATGCCACTCATGATATATAATTTCATGACCTTTTATGTAGTTCGCATGACACAGGACAGCATATTTTTAATTAATTTTTGAAAACAAATACATGCAAACTGACACTGTCAAAGTGTCAACACTGCTAACGCTTTTGTGAGACTACGCCTAAGGTAAGCCAATTAGCATAGTTTTCTGTTGCCACTTTTTGGCACATGTAACACATCTACCTCTTTTTATTGTAACATCATTGCATACGCACCATATATTTTAAAACTGCTTTAATACTTTTTTGTGTTGAGATATATTTTTTTGAACCTGGCACGATTCTTTAACGTGCAATAAATGTATGCGCACTGAATTTTAATGTTCCTCGGGATTGTTATACTTATTGTGCTAATAATCGAGAATGGCACTATAAAATTTGCTGCATAGTTTGAAATATATACAAAATGTCGTCGCATCATCAAGAGTTGCATCATTACATGCATTGCATCAAATGTAATGATGCAACTCTTTGAACCATAACTTTCTACGCAAAAAACGATATTTTATGGTGCATTTAAGACGTTGCTAATAATATTGTGCTTTGATCACTATAGATTATGATGATATCCACAATTGTACGATAAAAGATAGGACATGTGTACTTTATATTTTGGTGAGATTTCTTGCACAATAAAGTTTAATGCCCAGCAGAATAATTATACATTCGTGTCACTATTTAAAGTGTTGCGCACTGTTTTATTAGTGGTAAGCAGGGTATTTTAAAATGTTTGCATAATATTTTACTACGTCGACTTCAATCCATTTTTCTCAGTGTGGTGCTGGTCCTTGAGCGCGGCGGTCAGCATGTTCCCGGACAGGCGTACGAGGTCCTCGAGGCGCTCACCTTGTTTTAGGAGCTCATCTACTTTTTGAGTGACCTCTTTTCGGACCTCCGCAGCCATATCGTTCTGCATGCTGATCACCGCGTCCATGCCATTATCGAGCTAATCGGAAAGCTCGCGAACTCTGTGGTCATTATGTTGCTCAGGTAAGCATAGGGTGGGCAACATCTCCAAACAGTTTTCTATTTCGCTCGCCGCGTCGATAATCAGTTCTTTATGGGCCTTAATCACCGATTTACCGGCAGTGACCGCCCTCCTGATCTGGAAGCAGAGGTGGCTGACGACTTCCATAAAGGATGGCACGTCTTTCACCTTCTCCTGCCTCTGACTGATCAGGATGGGCGTTGCACTGCGTTCGGGAGGCTCGTCACGAGACTGTCAACGATCGGCGGACGACATTTTGTAGTTAGGTTGGGTTAGATAAAAAAATTTAAAAGTTAATTTTCAGAAGAATTTTACTAGAAAAAACTTGCCAAAAAGTTTGTTTTTATATGTTTTAAGGTTCAAATAATGTTAATATTAAGTTATAGAGAATTTTAATTTTTTGAAATTTTGGCCGAAATTTTTGTAAGTGTTTTGCTACTTTTTTGTTTTTTGACGAAATTTAAATTTGTTTCCAAAAGTAGTTCCTATAATTTAAAAAGGGGTAGCTGACGACTTCCATAAAGGACGGCACGTTTTTCACCTTCTCCTGCCTCTGACTGATCAGGATGGGCGTTGCACTGCGTTCGGGAGGCCCGTCACGAGCAAGCAATAATAAACTCAATTGTAAGGCGTTTCGCTGTAATATTATTTTAGTTTTTGTATATTGAGAGTTTGAGAGGCCGTGTAAGAATTTTTTGGGAAATTCCTGGGCCAAATAGAATATAATTTTTACATAAGTACCCGTGCATTGGTTTAGTGTTACCAGGTCACTTTTAGTGTTATCATCTTTAAATTCTAAGACTGAGGGGTTAGAATGCTAAATAATACTTTTAATCGTTACTTTAGTTCACAATGTAAAAATTCGGGAGACACGGTCGCTAAATCGGGATATCGGGAGGGAAAAGCGAAAATCAGTAGATCTCCCGATTAATCGGGAACTTTTGCATCACTGGTCACGAGACTGTCGGCGATCGGCGGACGACATTTTGTAGTTAGGTTAGGTTAAATAAAAAAATTTAAAAGTTAATTTTCTGAAGAATTTTACTAAAATAAATTTGCCGAAAAATTTGTTTTTATATGTTTTAAGGTTCAAATAATGTTAATATTAAGATTTAGAGAATTTTAATTTTTTGAATTTTTGCCTAAATTTTTGTGTTTTGCTACTTTTTTGTTTTTTGACCAAATTAAATTTGTTTCCAAAAGCAGTTCCTATAATTTAAAAAGGGGTAGCTGATGACTTCCATAAAGGACGGCACGTCTTTCACCTTCTCCTGCCTCTGACTGATCAGGATGGGCGTTGCACTGCGTTCGGGAGGCCCGTCACGAGACTGTCGACGATCGGTGGACGACATTTTGTAGTTAGGTTAGGTTAGATAAAAAAATTTAAAAGTTAATTTTCTGAAGAATTTTACTAGAAAAAATTTGCCGAAAAGTTAGTTTTTATATGTTTTAAGGTTCAAATAATGTTAATATTAAGTTTTAGAGAATTTTAATTTTTTGAAATTTTGGCCGAAATTTTTGTAAGTGTTTTGCTACTTTTTTGTTTTATGACGAAATTTAAATTTGTTTCCAAAAGTAGTTCCTATAATTTAAAAAGGTGTTAAATTAGAGATTTGGTAATTTTAGGTATTTTCCTTCTAGGAAATTTAAGAGTTCAATTACAGGGATTGGATCCTTATTGCTTACGTACGTTCAATTAATTTGATGTACATAATTCTAACCATTAATTCCGCCATTTAAGATAACGGAGGCAGACTGACGTCATAGATAAAGCAGGGCAAAGACGTATTACGCCATAGGACAATTGACGCGTGTGCCGCTTCTGAGTCAAATCTACGGGATTTCCTTAAAGTACAGGAACGCATATAATTAAGCATCATTATTAAGGGTCGACGGATAGACAGCTAAACAAACTCTTCTGACAGCATATTTGGTAAAGTCTTGAAAATGTTATGATTAGGTGATACTTTGGTGATTCTTACCTACTTATTTGTTGACAATAAGACATGCTTCCTTCTAATAAAGACCTAATTTACCTTCTTTCAAACACAATAAAGTAAGTACTGAATTATTAAATGTAATCTTTTATATTAGACCGTAATATTAAACAAGAAACATAATGTACTCAATATGATAAACAATATTTCAGCGCTTTATACAGAATCGTGCGCCTTCTCTTGGTTTGACAAAAAAATATGTAGTGGTTAATATTTTTAAAATTACTGGTAAGGTCAGCGTTAACGTAAAGACAGATTCAACACCCTTAATCAGACTAAAAATATTTTAAAAAGGGACATAACTTTTTTGAAATAGGGTTTATTGTGTTGTTAGCAGGAGATTTTTGTTAAACTTTACCTGTACCTATGGATACAGCCGGGAACACCCTAAAACGCCGAAAAACTTAATTCCGAATTTGAATATTCCGAATTTCATAAATCCGAAAAATTAAAATATTGATTAATTAAAAATCACGAACGTCAATATTCCGAATATTATCATAATTACCATTTTTCAGTTTTCCGATTTTCGTAAGTCCGATGAAACAGAAACCCGAAATGTTATTAGTCCGAAAGACGGAATTCCGATTATCATATTTCCGAAAATTCATTGCTGCTTAATATTGCAATTATTTTTTTGTCGTGGCAACAACCGTCCAAGTCGCTATTGTCCTGGGATCTTGCATGCATGATTAATGCAGTCATAATCATTGCATAAGCATTTTTTATTGGACAACAGAAATACTAGCTGCCCTACTCCTGTAGGTCACGTGATAGGTTAGAAATTTAAGACAATCGCGAAGCGCGTAGCAGTTTAGAAAGAGTAAAATGGGAGATTTATTCCACCGAGACAATACATAATTATTGATTGATTTCAGAAATTTAATAATTCGGAATTAGTATTTATGAGACTTCGGATTATTGTTGAATTGGAATTTTATTTATTAGGAATATTGAAATTCGTAATTTTGACTTTCGTAATTGTAAACGTTCAGGATTTAGTAATTTCGGATTTGTAAAAAAGGATTCCTTTATGATATATCGGAATTGTGATATGCGGAATCCGGACGAATTCGGAATTTTAAAATTCGGTGATTCAAAATTCGTGATTATGAGTTCCGGAATTAAGTTTTTCGTATTTGTGTAGTGTACCCGATACAGCTAGCAGCAGCGTCCTCAGAGACGTCAATTAAGTTTTAATGACAATTAAGTCTCTTGCTGTCAGTGTCTTATGTATAGTGCTAAATAGAGAAGGCATTTAATTGTCATTAAAACTTAATTGACGTCTCTGAGTACGGCAGTTAGAGACGTAGACTTATATAAAAATATACTTACGTGTTTACTAAAGAGGTAGGAGGATTTTTCGCTAATGTGCTACTTGAATTAATGTGAAATAAATGAATTTCCGTGTTTAATGAACACTGGTGTTCACGGAAACGAAGTCGCGGGCAGGCCTGTAATAACTAACGAGGAGTGCGCGACCGTAATTTGTTTATTTAGGTACATACGCTTTTATTTATTTAGGTACATACCACTCGAAAATGTTTAGAGTCAACCAGTCGCCGCCGCCGGAGACTTCAAATAATACAGCGCAGCGCAGCGGAAGGAAGCTTTTTCCGAATATTATTATAATGTGAGAATGATCGTTACCAATTCAAAACGCAACCCCAATATTTAAAAAATGTTAAGCGATTTCAGATTACGTTTCATAGTATTATATTTTATGAAAAAAAAATGTAAGTAATAACTCAGTTTTTCTTTAATAAACATGTTCCTTTAAAACGAATTTCCCGCCGCGTTTCTTCGCCGCTGTGAACGCTCGCGCTCGCACGAGACCGTCACATAGGCTACAAAAGAAATTGAACATACTTCGAAGCTCAGTCTGTGATACAGTGACATTGCGCGCGCCCGCTACTATTGTGACTCTGTGACGTTATTATTCACAAGCAAAATGTTTACCGGCATTCTCGTTATATTTGTAAGTTACTTTATTATTATTGCTAATTATATGGTATTTATATTTGCCGACGTGCTAACAACGGATGTTGATATAAGAAAACGAGTTATTTTTATATTAAATAAGTATTTAATTGCGGCAGTTTTGACGACATTGTTCTTCTACCTTTGTTCTTGAAAAGTGACAATTATGTTGTGCTGTGTTGTGAATATTGTTTTTTCGGCTCAATATTTGGTTGGTGGACCCGTATTTCGATAAAAGGTTAATAGTTTGAAAAACAAACAAAGTAACTTGTTATGTTTATTTAAGTGACCTTCAAGATCTATATATATAGGGTGTAATCGTTAAGTAAGGCCAGCTGGTTATTCCGGCAACACAGAGTATATCGAGTAACTTATCAAAACAAAACTGTCTAATGAGGTAGGTATATTAATCTTATAAAAGCGATAATCAAAACAATAAACTAACTATCCATGCTATACAAAAAAAATTAAAAGGTTGCTTTTTATAACGTTATTTATATTAAACTTGTCTAACAATAATGTTGTATTTTCACAGATTATTAAACATGTATTTTAACTGTTGTGTCTCGGTCTAAAAGTATTTTAGAAAAGTGCGAGCTTCTGTTTTAGATTAGACATTGTCTACTTTAGACATCGTTTTGTGACTAAAAAATATTTTACTTACTTACGTACTTTTACACTTTTTATGTATTGATCCTCTTGGATCTCTGTTGTCTCAATAATATTAGCTTAACAAATCTTAAAGTTGAACAAGGTAAATTGTTACTTGTGTCACCAAAATACTCTGCGATCGTTTTTATAGATTAAACTTAAAATTCTTTGTTCTCTATACCAGTCTAATCGTATAAACTAAAGCTAAACATCCACTGATAAGTTAAACTGCGTATTCAGTAGCAAGGGTTGCTTTTGCTAAACACCTTGAGGTGATACCGTGAGATAGGTTATCTTGGCATCCGCATATTAAATATATCAATACGAGTAGAACAAGATAATAATAAAATTATTTTTTATGATTGTCTTGGCCGTTAGTTAAAAGTATTATTGTAAGGTAGATAGCCGCATAGTGGGCATGGTCTTCCCATGTTTATTTGAAAGGTATAAGCTGCTAAGTTATTATTACCTTTGACTTTAAACTATTCCCAACTAGCGGCCCGAACGCGAGCGTACCACAGAATAACTAATAAGTAGTACTACCGTCCCGCACCCCGTGACGAATTTCTAAAAAAAATATTTCCTACCTATTACAAACCTTGTCATGATAATTGGCTAATTATTTTTGTTAGATGATTTATTAATTAGATATTAGAACTATTGCGAATAAGTAAGTTAGTTTCGGTCAGTAAATTTAAGGTACATTATGTTGTCATCCACAAAACTATATCGACACAGGATCGTTATAATAATAGGCTATACAATCATTTGTAAAGCTGTATATTATGTTGCTAATTCTGAAATAAATAAATAAATACAGTTATAGCAGATCCCTTTAAAAGTTGCTGAGAGTGTAATCTTTAAAATGGAAAACTTAGTCAATACTTAGGTAGGTATGTTGTAAAATAAATTAAACTAAAATACACCGCTGCCTGTATTAAATTATTAAGATACTGAGGTCTTTCACCGAAAGACATCGCAAATTTATGTCACAGTATCCGCATTTTCTGTGCCATTTTTACTGATAACATTACTCGCTATTATGTTAATTGGCTTCATAACAAGATCTTTAAATAAAACACTGAGATTATAACACATTATAACACACTCTTGGGTTTACGCATTTCGAATTTCCATACCAACAGTAAAATGCGTAAAAAATCCCATTATCGTGTGACCCGAGCGTCCATATTCCGTTAAGCAACGCTGATTTGACGTCATGACGCAAAGAGCGTAGGGTTTACGAGCGCGCGCAGGGATTAAGTGTTAAGCGACTCGGCGCTCGGTGGAGCGGGTTTACTATTGTTTAATAAAAAATGTATGACAAAAGATCATTTTTCAAACAACGTTTGAAAAACTAATCATATGACAAACTTTCTTGCTTCTATATGTTTAAATATTACTTTAAAAATAATCATTTGACATAATACAGGTTTGGCAAATGTTTTACTTAGAAAATATTTCTAATGTTAAAATATTATTTGAATAATATTCACTTGACTAAATAATTAGTTTGCCAAATTGGTGATTTTACAAAAAAGTATGGTATATTAGGTATGATATATTTTATAAGCAAGGATATAACTAATTTCTAACCCATCAAGAGACCTACAGGAGTAGGGCAGCTAGTACTTCTGTTGTCTAATAAAAAAAATAACCTCGATATTTAAAACAATTGCGAAGCGCAGTAAATGCAATTTGTTAAATGTTATTTATGCTTTACGTTGTTTTGCCAACTAAAATGTTTAAAGAATAATCAATTTGTGAAATAATGTTTCAGCATTATGAAATTTTTTTAGTAAATATATTGTCTATTTGTAGTTTATTAAACATTAATTTGTAAAATGATAAATTTATCAAGTATAATTTTGTCAAATGTTATATTTAAATAAAAATTTGTTATTTGTTTTTTGTCAAATGATTGGACACCGTGGAGGGTGCGTCGGCTCGCGGCAGGGAGCACTTTCTTTGGCTCGCGGCAACCTTTACTGCCATATGCCTAGGCGACCTGCCTGGGAGGCGCGCCGGCCGAACGTAGATAGATAGATAACATTTTTATTGTAACAGTTTACATTTTACAACACGAAACATAAAAATACAAGTACAATACACAGTTACAATTTGGCGGTCTTATCGCTATAAAGCGATTTAGCGTACCTAAACTGCGTAGTGACACCCCCCTGAATATACTCTCCATCAGGTGACCCCCCTGCTCGTTTGCCTCCTTCTTTTATATAAAAAAGCCATTTCTAATTAAACTTTGCATGCTAAAGTGTAATACAAAGATCTATAGTTTGTTAAAAAACATTAAAAACATTTATGTAGCTGGGTTATTTAAATCATCAGCCTATAAACGTCCCACTGCTGGGCACAGACCACGAGGACAACATATCATAGGGAGGGTGGCCATAACCCACCACACTGGCCCGATGCAGGTTGGTGGGTTTCGGGATATTAAAATCGAAAAAACACAGATTAAAAAAAAATATATCAAACTATTTATATCTCTGTATTTTAGTTTTAGCATGCAGAGTTTCATTAGAGTTTATAAAATATTTATATGAATTTATAATTATATAAAAATATTTTATAAGTAATTAAAAAGTAACACAGTATTGGTTTATAAAATTTGGAACTTGGAAGTTTATTTGGGAAACCGAAATGCGAAAACCCTCTTAATCGCAAATAATAATTAAGTAACTTCATTAATTCATATTTAAAGTTAAAAACAAAAGCCGCTGAAACAGGTTGCGAGTAGGTACGCATTGAAAACAGTAATGTCAAGAATACAGACAAAATGAAAGTTGTAAATACTTATAGTATAAATGTATTTAGTTATCATCAAATCGATCGATGCAGGATGAGTGGTCATAAATATATTATTAGCATTTAAAAAATCTATACAAATCTTATGCTTATTATTATTTTTGTCTGGTAGAAGTAGTATTTAAAATAATCCAATATGTTAGATAACTTTAAGAAATGTTTCAAATATGTTCCGTCTAATTTCGAAATTTTAGTTTTTTCATCATTTATAGTAGGTATCAGAAGTAAAACGAAAAGAATAAGAGCTTGATGCTATTGGGTACCGCTTTAAAAAATCTCTTATCATAACAAATCTTATTTTTAATAAATTTGGTGTGATCTTAACATCTTCATCATCTTTTCATCATCTTATTTTTAATTATTAATAAAGCTGTGTTAGACAAGTGTTTGGTTTGGTTACTTAGAATTATTTTACAATTGTAAACTTGTAGTAAGTATACTCATTTATAAGCGATATATACTTCCAGCCCACACTGTAAGTACCTACTAAGGAGACTAGTCTAACCAAAAACCATATTGCAGTCAAACTAGTCAACCATAAACGCATACGGTTTATAAAGCATGACGGACGATATTCTCGCGATAGCAATCGGACTCGTTTTTTAAATAATTTGACGGCCACTCACGCTCTCGATATAAAACAAGATTATGCATAAAGAGACGTAAATGTTACACGCAATGATAATATTTTTCTTCACAAACGTTTTGTAAATTAATATAACAATGTAAGTTATAATTGAAACCTGAATATAAAAAAGACAGAAATAAACTGTTTTAAGAAAATTATATTACTCGTAGTGGATAATTAATGAAATGACCAATTAATCAATTATGTGACATTCCCATGATACCCTAGATATATATAGAGTTTCAGACTTGGAATTTGACTTTACTGAGACTATTTATAATGTCTCTTTTGGTAACATTTACACGAATTAACCATTATTTTCAATCATATTTTTAGCCAGATGATAGGGTACCAGTTATTGTGATATTTTTTGATTTAAGTAAGGCTTACGACCTCGTTAACCACAAAAACCTTATTAAATGTGAAAGATACGGTACCAGGGTACTTGCGTTTGACTGGATCAAAAGTTACCTTGCTGACAGAAAGCCATGTGTACAAGTAACAAAACTTGACGAAAAAAATAAGGCTATTAAGTACAGATCTTCATTTTAGTCTAACGGATCAGGAGTTCCTCGAGGAAGCGCCCTGGGACCGATGCTCTTTCTTTTATATATTAATGCCTTGCCAAGAGAACTATCCTTTTCGCTGATGACATCTTCTTAGTGGTACGATATCACAATAAAACAATGCCCTATGAAGTTATTATAAATGAAGCAAATGAAAATATAAATTTGAATGCCACAAATTCTAATTATATTCAATTCTTAAACTATAAATCAAAAACCTATCATCAAAACTTACATTACCAAGGACAGGTACTGAATGAAGCTACTGAAGCAAAAATTTTGGGCTTTATTGTATACAGTCATTGCAACTAGAAGTCTCACATAGAAAATATTTTTAATAGGTTGAGTCGATTTGTATTCGCCCTTTATCGCCTTAAAAATACAGCTAATGAAAAAAACTGTTCTTCTAGCATACCACGGTTATGTATCGTCATTATTAAGATACAGTATTATCTTGTGGAGAAACTCTACTGCCTTAAGCAAAGTGTTTCTAGTTCAGACAAAATGTGAGCGATCTCTATGTGGGGTTGGCCCTCGCGATAGTTGTAAACCCTTGTTTAAAAAAGTTAACCTACTAACTGTTATTAAATATGTAAACTTGAAATAGGAAATTTTAAAAGAAAAAAACATGAAACTTTTTAAAACGAGCACTCAAAATAAACGATTTCGTCCGAGGGATCTAGGTAGGAGGTAGCTTGTAAAGGTGCTCTGCGTAATAATAATTGCCTTTTAATGCCCTTATAAATTTATAACAAAATGTCATTGGAATAAGACAGCTACCGACACAACTATTTTACGTAAACTAGAGAAATGGCTAGTTAAAAAATGTTATTATATTTTAGAAGAATATTTCGGAATGCAATAATTTATAACGCAGATTTAACAACAACATGGAATATAAATATATAATTAAGTTTAATATATACACTTATCTGATAATTAAAAAAACATACATACATACAGTATGTAAATGAACGAAAGGCCGGAAAAAACTTAAAACCGGTGAATGTTAAAAACGAGTTTACTACAATGAACCACTTTTTGTTTTAATCCAATCACTTTTTTTGTTTATAATTTTACTAAATGTAATAATTTAACCTCTTTCTCATCAGTCGGTTAACGAGTTTAATAACATCCTGTGATGCAACTGATAACTGATATCAAACTTGCATCATAGGATGTTATTAAATTCTTTAACCGACTGATGAGAAAGATGAGGTTAAGTTATTACATTTAGTAAAATTATAAACAAAAAAAGTGATTGGATTAAAACAAAAAGTGGTTCATTGTATTATACCCGTTTTTAACAAGGTTTTCCTTTTGTTAATTTACATACTGTATAATTACGCCCCGAAGGGTTAGTCACAGACCAGGCAGTGAGGACCGCAAAAGCAGTCCTCTGCCATAGTCCACGTTTCACTAAATAGCGACTGCATATGTGCTCAGCGTGACAGGCGTTGAGCCCGTCGCCGCTCTATGCTGTTGGATGTATGTGCAGTCTTTAGTCCGTTAGTCGCCTTTTATGACATCCAAGGGAAAACAGGGGTGGTAGTATTCTTTCACCGCTACGCGACACGGTTACAAAAAAAAAATTAATCAAGAAAAACGCAATACAAATGATTGCATTGTTTATGATATCATATATCTTCAATAATAATATCGCTGGTCCCTATTAAGAAAGTCGGATCTGCAAAAATACAACTTTAAGGGAGAGCAAATTAATGTTGGTTTTGTTGATAAAATTTTTAACTTTAAAGCCTGACGCTTGAAATTTGGACGGCATGTAATTCAGAGACATGTTTTTACGTTGCCTTACTGTACTTTCTATTTTTTTATGTTTATGCTGAGTAAAGGCACATGTGACATTATTTAATGGAGTTAATTTGTGTTAAATTGTCACATGTGCCACATCTGACTTTGTTGTACGTTTCACGTGCTACAGGGTTTTGTATGAAGTGGGATTTCCAACATTTTTAGTGGATTTAACATTCGTTTTTAATGTCGTATATTAACATTACGTATAAAAATCTTAATTGAAGTAGGCGAGGGAAATAAATAAATAAAATTTAATGTTAGGAAAGTATTTATTATAGAAAAATAAGTCTCATTAGCCTCTTTTTAATACTGAGATCAAAAACCTTCATTAGGAGAATCACAGTTAGAAAATCACTTTGTATCTGTACGATTACGCGTACATTACTTGTTTATATTGTCTTTTTATGCCTTTTAATGCCTTCTGGCAGTATGCATTGACCTAAATAGACAATATAAACAAGTAATGTACGCGTAATCGTACAGTATCATTATTATAAGTAATTTAATATAACTAATATCACCTTTCTTAGTTAAGGCATAGCGTATAAAATCTTATTTAAATTCTACTCTCAATACACAGTAATATAAGGTTAAACTTTTATCTTTAAGATATATTTTTCAAAATATAATATAATAAACAATTACAAGTAAGAAAAAATCACACTTAAAAGATATCAAAAATATTATTTATATCTTTAGTTTCTCTCATTGCACAGGTGTACGTAACAAAACAGAATTAAAAACTGAATTATTAACAATTACAAAAATAAAATAACGCATTTTACTTATTCAATTATAACATTAATTAGAAAAATATTAGCTAGTATAGGGCCTGCAAAAGTAATCAAATATATTATTTTGGAATTTTAATTTAATCTGTATCGTCAGAATGATCAGCATCTACCGATGAGTTTGTATGCGGCAAGTTTTTGTAAAAACTGTTATATTTTTCTGGTATTACACCTGAGACACACATTTGATTTAAATCTTTAATTTATCAAAAGGAATGCGTAATGGTCCATCATAAGCTATAGATATTTCAAATTTTTTATCAATGCGCTGTGCGTTTCGTTTGCCTGATCTGAGTATAATTATTGTCTTTGAGGCAGTTATGTGACTATACGTTCTCCTGAAGATATGGTACTAAGGAACATAGTCTTGCAAACTCTTGTTAGGTTTTTACTCACTATTGGAAGATAATACACTAACGTATTCTGTCGATCATGCTTAACAATTTCGGTGGTTTGACGGCGTTTATGCATCTTTTTCGTATACTTAACGACGTACTCCCACTGCTTCTGACGATTACCTAGACTCCAAAACTTGTCAAATATGACTTGACGTTGATCTGCTGGGAGATTCTCAGTACACTTATAGCGGTATTTAAGTCCACAAGGTTGTCCTTAACTTTTTTTTGCAATATGTTTCCTTTTCTGATTTACAAATGCTTTGCCTTCATTTATCATCTTCTTCCTTAAAGTAACAACCCAATTTTCTTTGTGACGCAATCGCTTCTTGCCTCGGTCCTGTTTGTATGTTTTTTTGCGGGAAATCTTTATAGAAGTTGGAGTTCCGTTTGTATAAGTTGCCGTGATACTTGAAGGTGTGGGAAGATTTATACCATAATTCATCGTTAGTGACAATTTTCTCTACACAGACAGAACAAAAAGATTCTCCACACAATTCCTCATGGGTATGAACTGGTGATGGTATTGGCGTCGAAGGACTATCAGTGTTATCAATTAATAATGAATCTTCCAATGTTTGAATCAACAATTGTACTGGTGCGGCATCTTTTGGATTTTCCACCGAATTGTGATTAGTTGTAGCAGCATCAAAATCATGTGAAATTGTTGGCACGGTGGGATCGTCTGACTCAGTGATATTGTCATCAAAGATATAATCTCCCAGCAAATCTTTTAATTGAATTAACTCATCTTGAAACCCTTTGGGTATTGGTGAGCTCTCTCGATCTAAAAAAAAACAGAAGCAACATTTATGTAAAAAAAACAGAATTACAGAACCGATCTTCTAAAGCACCCAGACGTAAGTCAAAATACATTATTTGCCACTCAAATCACATATCTCACGCTTAAAAATGACAGTTGTGGTACATCCGACAAAACAGGCCATTAAGGATAGCAATTATAAAATGTCAGTAGTGGAACATTGGACAAACAAAACATACTAGCTACGTTTAATAATGTTAGTTGTGGCACATCTGACAAAATGAATGTAATAAACTACATTTAACAATGTCGGTTGTGGCACTACTGACATAAATGAATTTACTGTATCGATTAAAAATGTCGGATCTACCATAACCAACAGTTTTAATCGTATCGGAACTTTGTTACTAGATAAATTTATGTACTAAACTAAAACAAACTTAATAGTATTATGCTACTGTCATTATGAGTGTATTGCAACTTTATAATAAAAATAATGTAATCCTTACCAGAAGAGCGGTAATATTATGATTTACTTCACATCTTCGTTTCTTTGGGGGGACGGACCTTTTGTTTTCAGGTCTATGATTCGTTTTGAACGATTAGACATTTTTATTAATCACTAAAATGGATAAT
The DNA here is from genome assembly GCA_963921215.1 of Scoparia ambigualis. Taxonomy (NCBI): domain Eukaryota; kingdom Metazoa; phylum Arthropoda; class Insecta; order Lepidoptera; family Crambidae; genus Scoparia; species Scoparia ambigualis. The sequence goes on along the minus strand of OY992511.1, from coordinate 31,692,221 downwards.
AATCACAGTAATACACATTGAACAATCCGTAAACATCGAGCGTGCGCTTCTCCCGCTGACAAAGTTGTGAGTGGCAGATCCGCGCTCGCTCTGTGCAGTCCTCGCCCTCTCCCCCCGCTAAAAACGACGCTTTGTTTCTTCCTACATTATTAATCGGAATTTTGAGTTAAAACAGACTTTATTAATTTGGGTAAATTTGTTATAATAAAAACTAGATTTTTTTTTATTACTGAATATTAAAAATCTTTGTATTTAGAATACGAAAATGTAAAGAAGTGAAAATCGACCAAAACGTACTACTGACATTCTTAATAGGGACCAGCGATATGTCATTAACTTTTTTTCAATCTGTTGTAGAGCAAAGTAAATTTTTCAAGGCACAATTTTTGCTGCAAATTAATAATTTAAATATGAATTTCTTACTCAAAACAAATGTATATTTATCACAAGTATCACTTTGAGGAATAATAATTTAGATTTTAAAAACGTTTTACCAATAAAGCGAGTTATCCCAGAAGAAGCAATAACAATACAAAATTTACCATAACTAAAAACTCTCTTTGGAGTCTTTGGAGAAGAATGGAAGAGACTAAGCAAAAAAGAGTTTTTTACTTCCTCTCTTCCATCCCTCTTTCTTCAAACTCATTTATATAAAAACGATCATCATCAGTCAATAAACGTTCCAATGCTAGTTTTATGGCATCCTTTGCATAATAACAAGTTCAGACATACAGCGACTAATACCAAGGCGCAGTAAAAAAAACAACTAAAACGCGAATATATCCTCTTAAAGTATGTCTTTTTAAGGTTCCATGTGTCTGCATCATTAGCATACAGACGGTGTGATCAGGATCGCTTTCTTGCGAGAAAGTGGAAGTTCACCTAGATAATATGTACTTGTCAATTTCTAATGTGATAGCGATAATGTTTCTAGTTTCTTGACTAGTCCGTACAACGATTTACAAATCCTAGAAAGCGGTTTATAGAACTAGTGGGTACTTCGAGTGCTTTAACTTGAATACCGAGCTGGTTTAATGGTCCCGCTATCCTGACTAAAACTTATGACCGCAGTTTCTTATACCACAGGACGAACAGAGATATGAATATTGAAACTATATAGGTATGTTAGATTGATAGTACTTGGTTTGTACTTGGTTTTTGTAGTAGCCGTAGGAAGATTTAAAGCTATTTGGTGTGATGTCCTTAAGTTTTGATATAAGAAAGCTCACTCTTATAATAATTTATACAAGAATGTCAAAATGAAGACAAGAAACGGAATTTATGCCTAGTTAATAAAAACAAACAAATAAACGACGTCATCATCATTAGGAATGTAACCTAAATTTCACATGTTCCACGGTCCACATTGTGTGGAGTCTAGGAGAAATCAAAGCTATGTCGCAAACAAAATACATTATTATTTGTGACGAAAATAACTAATACATAGCTAACGGGTAAACTTGTTTCGTTGATACCAGGCCCTTTATAATTTCTTACATACCAATACTTCTTTTATATTCAAAACACGTATTATTACACAATTACCTGCATAGCCTTCGCAATATTATGAAGATATATTCCGCAAAACTAAGATCATTATTATTAAACAAGTTTTATATTGTATACAATTTAATTATTGTATTTAATTATATTAATTGTCATTCGCTTGCCCTGTTCTGACGTTGTTATTTGGGGCCGCAATGTATTTTTCTTCCATACAACTCGGTAATTCGTCATCAAATCATCAGTGTTTAAATTAATTATTTTCATATGGATACGATTGCAATTTAATTATTTATACATACATCACAATCTAATTATTAAGCCAATTATTAAGTTTTTAAGTTTGATTTTCATTTAGAAGAAAAACGCCTTTGAATATAAATAAAATAAAAAAGAAATAACATCAAAAAGTTATAGCAGCATAATTATTTTATTTTATGTATTTTGTACATTATTTTATTGTAATTTATTGAAGTTTAACATTATAATGATGGTAAAAGCGCTGGCGTCTGTACGTAAGTATGTTTCTAGGTACTAATTACTTAATTGCTTGTTTTTTTTGTCTTCAGGTCACGCTTCAAACCGTTTGTCATTGCAGCGGTGCGCAAGTGAGAGGAAAAAGTGAGTAGAAGTTGATCTGAAACACTTTTTACTGATCAAAACTAGAACCCTTTACAGGGTCTGTGGTCACAGGGATTGTTGTTTGCACAGTTGATCCATAAAAAGTGTTTCATTTCAATAGGTAGTGCTCGCTTAAACCTTAAAAAACAATATAGAAGTTCATATTTAAGTTATAAAAAATAAGTAAGTACCTATATACTTACTTAATTTTTCCCAAATTCAAAATATTTTAAGGACAAGCTCTAATAACGAAGAAGTTTCAATAAATTCAACATTACGAGACATCAAAAATGACCATCTTATGAGTTGTTGGCAACACTCAACAACATCCTTGTCACAAGGACAGATTACAAAATTTTGAAATCCAACAAGGGCCTAACCATTTCGAAACTAATATTCAGATTTAACGATCGTTACTCTACGAGTACTACACTAGCTTCTAAGCTCAATATAACGACAATGCTGTAAACGACGACATATTTTAAAATAATAACAGAAAAATTGGAAAAAGCGCTCCACCGGACACCAGATTTGTTTATAACAAATAAATCAATAAAACAAATAAAAATAAATATTTTACTGTATGTATAGTACCTAACGTGAGGTGGCTGTATTATGCGGACCTTGACAATGTAATATAGTTGGTAATTGCAGCGCAATTATCCGAGATACTCTTTGTTACATAACAATTATGTTATCATCGGGTCAAGAAGTACACATCAACATCTATTAGTCATAGATAATTACTTGGATCCACAAAGTCTACTCTTTGTGTCCATAAATAATTAGTATTTGTCAGAAAATAAAATTGCTTAAAAACCTACAATCAAATACTGAAAACCGCGTATTATTTACATTAACAATTATATTATATATTATGCTTTGACTTCAGTAATTAATTAAAAATGCATATTCAACGTAAAAAAATTAGAAGGCCAAGAAAAGCGTACGTGTCTGCAAAATTACAAACCCTAACAGGGTATGTAACAGGCCATCATATATTTCTATAATTACTGTGTTGTATGATAGTGATACTGTAAACATAAGTGCAATAAATAAATAAATAAATACTATGGTGTAACGGCATTTAACAAAGCTACACATTGTTGTTCTGCTACAGATTCATAAATAATAAGCCACGACTTCCATCGAGCTTAAAATTTATTTATTTTTCTTAGTTACGGTACTAAAATAGGATGTCATAAAAAAGTAGTTCAGTTCAGCTTATTTTGCCAGAAAGCGGCGTAGAAATAAGCCCAATTAAAATTACTTATTTTATAATCAATTAATAATGTTTAGGATATATTTTACCGTTTTATTAATGCTTAAATATACTTCAGTAAATTTTGTAAACACTGAAAAAGACGACAAGCTCAGGTGGGAATCGAACCACACACATTCCGCATTCCGGGCGGCTGCCTAAACCATTTGGCTACCGAGGTCTAGTTTTCACCCGTCGTAATTTGTCAGTGCTTGATGCTTTATGTTTTTAGTCAACATTGCTTCATCAAATCTTAGAAGTTTTCACCTCTGAGATCCGAAAGAAATATTTTTACAATTATTTGAACATTCGGTTAAGATGAAGCTGCGTTTATAGATTAATGTTACTTAAGTAATTTTTTTTAAACACTGAAAAAAGACGACAACCTCAGGCGGGAATCGAACCACGCACCTTCCGCATTCCGGGCGGCTGCCTTAACCACTTATCTACCGAGGTCTGCTTTTCACCCGTCGAAATTTGTCAGTGCTTGATGCTTATGTTTTTTAGTCAACATTGCTTCACCAAAATCTTAAAAGTTTTTACCTCTGAGATCCGAAAGAAATATTTTTACAATTATTTGAACAATTGGTTAAGATGAATAAAAAAAAATACATAAGTATATTTAAGCGTTAATAAAACGCTAAAATATATAAAAAAAAACATTAATCTATAAACGCAGCTTCATCTTAACCGAATGCTCAAATATTTGAAAAAAATATTTCTTTCGGATCTCAGAGGTGAAAACTTCTAAGATTTAATGAAGCAATGTTGACTAAAAAACATAAGCATCAAGCACTGACAAATTTCGACGGGTGAAAAGCAGACCTCGGTAGATAAGTGGTTAAGGCAGCCGCCCGGCAAAAAAATCAATTAATAATTTATATAAAATCAATTAAAAGTAACCAAATCATAATTATTACATTAAAATTAACATTATCATATGCAAGTACAATAGGAATCAGATAATCTATAAAAAAGGCCAAAATTAAATGATGTCATCACAATAAAACAAACATTACCAACAAAAGACAAATAAAATTCAAATACTATTTTAATAAACTAAATTATGTTAGTGGTTATGGTATAGTAACATTTTTCTGAGTGTGAAATGGAATCCCAAAATACAATTAATAAAATCACTCAAGGCTAAATGAACGATATCCCACATCACTTTCTCCGAAAATATCTTAAATCGAATCACGTCAACCCAAAAGAACGATATCCTAAATCATGTTTCACCAAAAACATCCTAAATCGAATCACGTTAACCCAAAAGAACGAAATCTCAAATCACGCTTTACCAAAAACATCTTATTGGAACCTTCTAAGATCGAATATTTTATTGGAAGTTGAAAGCCTTTATGGCAAATGTTTTGACAACTGAAAATTTGAATATCGATTTTTTACAAGTTATGCAACTATCGTCCTTCCAGTACAAATCAGTATGTATTTGATGATTTTTTTATTGAAAAAGGGTAGCAAATTAAAGTTCATATTTGAAACGTGATTTGGGATATCCTTCTTTTAGGTTGACGTGATTCGATTTAAGATGTTTTTAGTGAAACGTGATTTGGGATATCGTTCATTTAGTCTTTAGTGATTTTATTAATTGTGTTTTGGGATTCCATTTCAAACTCCATCTTTCAATCAACATTGAACTCAGCTTCTTTTTGAATATTTTTAATTGTGAAGTGACTTTATACATTTTCAACTGTAACTAACTAAATGTACCAAATGCATGAAATACCGGCCTCATGCTCCTCAAAGATGTGAAAAGCCATTTATAATAACAATATTATGTTTACAGATAATGACGACTCGAAAATTATATACCCGGGTCCTATTCAAGAGGTGCCTCTCAACAGATATGGCTCGGACAATAATCAAATCCCGGACGAATGCAAGAACAAAGACTATTGTACAATCAAGCCGCGCGGCTACCCACAAGAAAGATATAACAGCATGTTTAAAACTGTGGTAAGTAAAATTTAAATTACCTTTAGAATTGACGGAACGGGAAACTTCTATAGGTAGGTAGGTACAGTATGATCTTCGAAACATTGAAGGATTGTTTAGTCCATAATTGTTTATTAACAATATAAAGAAAGATGCCCAAAACAAATTGATATGCTAAAGATCACAAATCAGTTTGAGAAATCAAAAATTGACATTGAAGAAGTTGTCATGATCCACAGTACAGATCAGAGGGCCTACTCTCTTCTCCGGAATGAAATTTCGGCCGAATTTAATTTACTATTTACAGCGGTTTCTATTCCTTCCGAAATTTAGTTTATACAATATAGGTTTGGCATTTAGATTATTAATTTTAGAAAATAGTTTGAAATTTAAAAAATAATGGAAAGCGCCATAAATAGCAAACGAAAATTGGCCAAAATTTCGTTTCGGAGAAAGAGAGTATGCCCTCAGTTACTTATTTATTTTTTATTTACTTTATATTGCACAAAATAAAGTACAAATGGCGGACTTAATGCTAAAAACACTCTCTACCAGTCGACCAGTAAAACGAGGTAGAAAAAAAGATAGACGGCGTAAAAAAATACCTACTAATTATATATCATTTACATAAAATAAGTACACATAATTATAATAATTATATATATTATATACTACTCAAAATACACAAATAAATATGTTATAGACTAAAATTATGCTCGCGAGTCATTCGCTTAAAAGATTGTATGTTGGGAGCAGTCTTGGGCAAAAAGAAATCAGATTAATGATTAAAGATTACGATTACAATGTGTAATCTTCAATCACGATTACAGATTACAGAAATTAATCAAAAATGTAATCATACCGGTGATTAATGATTATAAATCTGTAATCGTAATCTTGATTACTTTTATGATTGATTAATAAAACCAACAGTCGGAACGTTAAAAAATAAAAGAACATAGTTATTGTATAGCAATAAATCATCATTATTTTTTTCTACTTATTATTATTTAAAGTAAATGTTGCTTTCCAGACATTGCAAAATTGGGCTTGCAAAATTGAAGTGAGTTAAGTCGTAATTAACTTTAAATCGTTAATTGTTAGATAATTTAACTTGGCTGGCACAAGAAATCCGCTATTTTATATTTTTTTTAATTTGATATACTAACTCGACACTCGTGCAATAAAGACGAATTTAACAACTAATCAAAACTGGTTTAGCCGTTTATTAGGTAAGAGAGAACATAAAAACGGGCATACATACATACAGGTCAAACACAAACCCTACTTTTTTGGCTTCGCCGCAGACGGGTAATAAGTTAGCATACCAACGTGCTACTAAGCCGTGAAAGCCTGATGGTAGGTATTGGGTCCTGCCTCTCGTCGGCGAGGCTTAGGTTCGATCCTGGGCAATACTAAGTTTTTTAAATGTTCCATATATATTTATCAATGGAGAGCACGAAAGCCGACGTCGGTCCTGGTTGTCATCGCCCCGATCACAATTTTTTTTTATGTAGGTTTTGAACAACCATTAACAAATAATGAATGCAGCTTACACGCAATATAGAAATTCTATTCTATTCTATTCCAATGACGACTACCTCCTTAGTCGAGTGGTTTGTACACCGGTTTTCATGGTGTCGCCATCTCTGAGGTCCCGGGTTCGAGCCCCGGTCGGGTAAATTTAGAATCTATTTTTTTTCTAAATTGTTCTCGGGTCTGGGGGTTTTCTGTGTATAATAAGTATGTATTTAAGTATTTTAAGTATGTTTATCCGTTGTCTAGTAATCATTTAACGAGTTTCATAACGAAGCTTCTCTTGGGCTGGATAATTGGTGTAAGTGTAGGAAAGATTTTTTATTTTATTTTTTTATTCTATTCTTGTGAGCAGAGATTGTATATTTTCTGTTACATGTTCATTTGTTCAAATGTAAAATAAGCATTATAATATCGATAATTATAAAAAATTAACGATTATTTGATTTCGAATTTTGTGACAACCCTTGAATATCGGCGAACGACCGCGTGGATACCTACGCGGGCGGCGGCATCGCCCCACATCAAAGGCGTTGCCCCACTGTATGATTATAGTGACACTGTGGTAGTAGGTATAATTTATAGTACATAAAGCCCACCACTCGATTTCTAGATGCATACAAATTGTGATAATTAATGGCAACTCAATCATATATAAATTATATTCATTAATTCCTAAACCATAATTCATATACTTAAACTTAGTTAAGAATAATCTTGTAATTTAGATTACTGACTACTGTAATCAAGATTAAAGATTATAGGTTCAATCATGATTAAAAGTAATCACGACTACTTTGATCTGATTAATGTATTCATGATTATCAGATTATTAATCTGATTAAAAAAGTAGTTGATTACGCCCATCTCTGGTTGGGAGCTTGGTGAATCTTGAGGGGAAGAGGGGAAGAGCGATCCTAAGACGAATTGCGGTTACGGTGAAGGAGTCGGAAATGAAGTTGGAATGATGTAGAGGAGTTACTAGAAGAAGGTTATTGGAAAAGCGAAGATTGAGTGAATGAGAAGACCCTAGAAATTTAAATTTAGACTTAAGGTAATGTGAAGTACGTGGATCAAAAAGAAGATTAAACAGCATACAGACCAGTCTATGGTTTCTACGTTCGTGGATGGGAAGCCATTTCAGCTGTTTCCGGTAACTGGAGATGTGATCGTACTTGCGAAGCCTGTAGATGAATCTAATGCAGCTGTTTAGGAGACGATCTAATTTGTAAATAATGTCTTGATTGGCATCAGATAAAAAACATCAGCATAATAGAGGGCAGGCAGCACAAGAGCTTGAGCTAACATGATCTTGGTACAGGACGGGAGAAAGTTTTTAAGTTTGTAAAGGGATCGTAGAGTACCAATGACACGGCGATAGAATTCACCAACCTGTTTATTCCACTTCATTGATCTATCTATGAAAAGTCCCAAGTTCTTAACCTCTGGCCGGAACGGTATAGCCATTGCACCATACCATAAAGGAGTAGTCGCCGCATTGTCCAATTTACTTAATTGACGAGAACTTCCAATGATGATCGCCTGACATTTATTTGGATTCACATCAACACCAAAATTAGAATACCACTTACTGATAGTGTCAAGGTCGAGGTTTAGCTGCCCAATGGCTTGGTTTAAGTTAGTGACATCCCCTGAACATAGAGCTGTAGGTCATCTGCATACAGATGGTAAGAGCAGTTTAGATGGGATGTTATAGAATTAATAAAAAGAGAGAAGAGCAGAGGAGAAAGAATACCGCCTTGTGGAACGCCAGCGACCAGATCATACCAGTCGAAAAGAGATTTGTCCACACGGACGGCCTGCTGGCGTCCACGAAGATAAGAAGAGAACCAAGCTAGCACCGAGGCTGAGAATCTCAATTTAAAAGTGATGGCGAGAAGGATATCGTGATCAACAGCAGTGAAGGCGTTAGAAAAATCGATTAAAACCAATACTGTAAATCAAGAATGGAGGAGTCCATTCCGTCGCGAATGTCCTCCGCCACTCTAAGTAGGGCTGTGGTAGTACTATGTCCGGGTCTGTACCCAGATTTATACGAGCAGAGATGATTATTGACGTATATGAAGGAGGACAGCTGTTTGTGTACGACAGCTTCTAAGATTTTGAAGAAGAAGGGCAGGATGGATATTGGTCTAAATTGAGTTAAGGTGTTGGGGTTTGAGGTTTTTGGGAGAGGAATTTTGTAAGCTTTACGCCAACAAGCAGAAAAAATGCAAGGAGAGGAAGTTATATAGCATGTGGGTGATAACGGGAAGTACACTCTCCAATACATGCACCACCATAGTACGACTGATATCATCATATCCTACAGCCCTAGACTTGATAGCGAAGATAGTTTTGCGAACCTCATTCTCGGTGACAGTGGTGAATGAAATTGAGGGTCAGCAGGATAAGAAGCAGAAGATAAAGCGGAAATAGTGGCGTTTTTAATTAAAGAATGGAGAACGTTAACGGAAGTGAAATACTTGTTTAAATCATTGTAAAAATATTTTTTTGCTGACTTTGGACTTTACCAATACCCAGAATACGGAGGAATTTTCAAGTATGAGCAGGGGTCGAATCAAAAATATGGGTATGAATATAGCGGCGGACCTCATTATCTGGTTGCACCGCTTTCTAGCAGTTTTGAAAGCGTCCCAGTTAAAATCGGATCGGCGCTTTTTAAATGTTTGAAATGCTTGAATATGCGGGTTAAAGTTACTCGCGTCCGTAGGTTAACCCTTGAGACCCTACACGTGACCCCTGGGTGGTGCTAAATGAGTGACACTAACTGAGTGGTAGAGCCACGCTGCGTTGCAGCATGCATTGGGCCGGCTCGGCCGGAATAATACCACTCCTCTCACGAATATCCGGCGTGAAATAATGGCACTTGGTGCTGTTGTGTTTCGTCCGGCCGGTGAGAGTTCCGGAGGCCCCTCCCCCCCTCACAATTCCTATTTCTTCCTTAACCCTATTCCTTTCTTAAAGGTCGGCAACGCATCTGCAACTCCTCTGGTTTTGCGGGTGTCCATGGGCGGCGGTGATTGCTCTTCATCAGGTGAAACGCCTGCTCCTTCTTACATAAAAAAAATGCTTTGTTACGCCTTCTCATGGCGATGCGCACTAAAGGTGTTTTCCAGGGCGCAGGGGGTCGTTTTAAGCGCACGACTTTCAGCGGTGCGTGCTTGTCAAAAAGTTTTATGATGATAACAATAAAAGCAGAAACCATATCATCAAGTAGCGTTAAAGACGGACGACCAATTAGTAAACTGTACGTCATCCTTAAGCTTCTCTACATCCATTTTCGCTAACTTACGAATTCGAACAACTGCAGGTTTAGATTTTGGAGGCTTAGCCTTATACCCGAGAAATAGCAAATCGTGTCTGGAGAAGCCAGGAGCAGGCAGCTGACCATACTTGAGAGGATGTTATAATGTGGTCGATTCGTGTATCAGGTGTGTCTGTATATTGTGTTGAGAGTGGCATCAAGAGGCATAAAAATAAGGTTTGCTGAATGCACCAACGATCGTAATCTGGATGACTGAGGATAATCCCTCAACAAGTCGGTATTAAAATCGCCCATGATTACAGGATGAGTGTAATCCGTGCCAATCGAGTCTTATAAGGATTCTAAGTCGGAAATGTAATCTATAGAAGGTGGCAGTATTTATCGTCAACAACAACCTTTGTAGCTTTTAAAGTAATTTCTAAAAGTAAGAATGTACACAATCAAAACTAATAGTGTCTAATAGTTCAGAGTAATGCGAAGGTATGCTTTGAGCAATAATGTGGCAAACATTGAAGCTGTCTCATATGATATAGAACTTTTCCTCAACGAACTATTCAAGATAAAATTGTCATAAAGACTTTGATCGGGCGAATGGAAAGACAAGTCAGAGTCACTAACTGACATCATCATCAGACATTATCAGAATATAAAATAAAAATATTAATATAAATTGTATAAAAAATAGAAAACAAAAATAAATAATATTAAATAATGTAGGACAAATCATTAAAAACACTACTCTTGCTAAAAACTATAACGCATTTAGCACTTCCTACCAACCGAAAGGTTTACAAAAAACTTAATAACAAAGCTTATCGCACATATTATAGCATTATCATTTGGATAAGAAGGATCGCTGACTAAAATGCCTGATGTTTACTTTCTCCTTCTATTTATTAATATTTACAATATTTTAACAATAGCATCACAAACATGCATATAAGTAACATCTCCTTCTTTGTAAAAGAACTGTAATGAACTTTTCAATTAGGTATGCTTTTCTTACTACTTATTATCTAAGCAAATTTCAAAAGTGAAACTTTACACCATACAATAACCCATTGATAACAGGCACGCACTCGTCGGGATACAATCGATACAAACAATGATGCAAGCAAACCAACAAACCACAGCTGTCCAGTGTTGAAAAGGGTACTGACAAAAAAAGTTTCTAAATGGACTTTACCGGCTTTTATTCTGCATGCAAATAATATCAAAACTGATTCATATACTGATTCAGAACAGAATGCAGAAACCTCCATAACAGCATCCATCATCAATTATTTGGACTTCGAATTTAAATTCATATGGGGGCAGGTAGTGGCAGCTGCGCCCCCCCCCCCCCCCTAGACACTAAGAAATACGTAATGAACTGTTTTAAAAGTCAAGTCAAGTCAAGTCAAAATATATTTATTCAATAAACTCAATTAATAAGCACTTTGAATCGTCCAAATCTTTTTTAACCTACCACCCATTCAGGACATAATTTTTTAACTGTGGCAAAGAATGGGCGCAAGAAACCACAGCGCACAAAAGCAACGACATTTACAAACAAAAAAAGAGTATGTCGTTACCAGGTCAATACAAAATATGAATTTAAAAATAAAAAAAAATGATGCAATACAAAATTACAATACAATGTAGTATCAATTAAATAAAGACAATTAGAAATAGCTGTTGGAGTGCTTGGAGCATTTCAGATCCAAGCTGTTTTGTCTTCTGTGTAATCTGACACTTTATAATAAGCTTTTTTATAAAGCTTTTCTTTGATTTCGATTTTAAATTTATTAAGATCTAATTTCTGAATATCATTTGGTACTTTGTTGTAAAATCTTACACACAGACCCCTAAAAGAATTATTTATTTTATGGAGCCTAGTATAAGGTACTGCTAATTTGTTCTTACTTCTAGTGTTTACATTGTGAATATCACTGTTTTTTGAAAACATTCCAGTATTTTTATGAACATAAATCAAATTTTCATAAATGTATTGTGATGCAACTGTCATTATATTTATATTTTTAAATCTCTCTCTGAGAGAGTCGCCAGCCTTTAGGTTATAGATTGCTCGAATAGCCCTCTTCTGAAGCACAAAGATAGTTTGAATGTCGGCAGCATTTCCCCACAGTAAAATGCCGTACGACATTACACTATGAAAGTAACTGAAATAAACTAATCTGGATGTATCAACGTCAGTTAACTGACGGATCTTCATTACTGCATAAGCCGCAGAGCTAAGTCTATTCGACAATTTAGCTATATGTGGGCCCCACTGAAGCTTGGCATCTAACGTGATGCCTAGAAACACAGTGGTGTCCACAGGATTCACAGTCTTATCTTTAATTTGTACACTAGTTGTTACTTGCTTAACATTAGGCAATACAAATCTAACACATTTGGTTTTTCCCTCGTTTAATAGCAAGTTATTTATACTAAACCAGTGAACAATCTTTGAGATCGCATTATTCACATTGTCATAATTTGGGTGTCGTCGTTTCACTTTGAATAAAAGTGAAGTATCATCAGCAAACAATACTATCTCATGACTGTCTTTTACAAAATAAGGTAAGTCATTAATATAAACCAAAAACAAGAATGGACCTAGTATTGAACCCTGCGGAACTCCCATTGTAACCACTGATCCCGGAGATCTTTTACCGTTAATGTCGACCTTCTGAATCCTGTTACTCAAGTATGAGATTAGAAGGCTCAAAGAAGCATCCCTAATTCCATAGTGGTTAAGCTTCCTGACCAAAGTTTCATGTAAAACACAATCGAAAGCCTTGGATAAATCACAAAATACCCCTAGGGCATCCTGTGATTCCTCCCAGGTATCAAATATTTGGATTAAAAGCTCAACACCGGCGTCAGTTGTTGAGCGACCCCTAGTAAAACCATACTGTTTACAATGTAAAAGTTTATTTCTATGAAAATGAATTTGAATTTGGTCTAGCATCAACTTTTCAAAAATTTTACTAAATGTGGGTAGCACAGAAATAGGTCTAAAATTAGAGGGGTCAGAAGTGCTACCTGATTTAAACAACGGAATTAATTTGCTATGTTTCATTAGGTCAGGAAAAACACCACAGTCAATGCATTCGTTAAATATGCAAGCTAAAACTGGAGCTATTGTCATAATTACTGATTTAGCGACATCCACGGAATTACCCCACAGATCAGCAGTTTTTTTTTTATTGAGAGTGTTAAATGTTTTTAATATATCTATAACACAAATTTTTTGAAAACTGAAATTACTTTCACAATCTTTAACATTCTCCTTCAAAACAGATTCAGCTACAGTGGGGGAGGAAATCAAGGCTTTTGTAGTTGAAACTGGAATGTCAGTAAAAAACCTCTCAAATGCTGCAGCAACATCAGCATCAGAAGTCAAGGTTTTATTATCACAATTTAAAGTGTACTCATTATTACGACTTCTGACCTTTCCTGTTTCACTATTTATAATATTCCATGTCATTTTTATTTTGTCATTACTATTCTTAATCTTAGAACTCAGATAGTTTGCCTTGGCTAATCGGCATACTCTTTTAAATAACTTTGAATAATTTTTAACATATAATTTGAAGTCGTCGCTGGTGTTATAGTTGCGTTCACCATAAAGTTCATAAAGGCGTTTCCTACTTTTGTGAATACCAATTGTAGCCCATTCATTAAAAGATGCAGTACCACTAACCGAGATCTTTTTTGGAACAAAAGATTTATTAAATTCTGAAACAATATATGTTAAAAAAATCGTTATAAAAGACATCAGGGTTGTCATTGTATTCTAAATAATTTAATTTTGTATCTAGATTGCTTTTAAAGCGTTCCAGCCGACCTGCAGTTTTTGGCACAACAGTGATATTCTTTTTCATCACTTGCTTACGCTGGTGTGGAAAGCTGACCATTTGGCCACAATGATCAGAGTCCAGGTTATTAATAATTTGCTTAGCCAGTGGTTTTACATTTGTATATATGTTATCAATACAGGTGGCCGAAGTGGCAGTTATTCTTGTCGGCTCCAAAAATAAATTATTCAAATTGTATGATAGAAATAAGTTTTTAATTTTAGTTGACAATGTGGAGTTTTCTAGCAAATTTATATTAAAATCACCGCAAACAATTATTGTTTTACCTACATTGCGGACCTTACGCAATGTCTCATCCATAACTTTTTCAAAAAGATCATACAATGCTGAAGGAGGTCTGTATACACTTATCACAACAAACTGCTCCAACTCCACAGAAGCTATTTCTATTGTTCGCTCAACCGAGAGGCTCACTATGTCTTTGCGTTCTTTTAATTTAAACTTTTTACTAACAATAATTAAGGAGCCACCATGTATTGCATTTCCTCGACTGAACGAACTTCCTACCAAATGATTCTTAAAATTGAACATGAACTGATGGTCTCTAAGCCAGTGCTCGGTAATGCAAAGAATATCAATATTATTACAGTTCATGAACAATTCAATCTCTAAATCTTTGCCTATCATTCCTTGGATGTTCTGGTGAACAATGTTCAAAGATTCTACATTTTTTAAATTTAATGATTGACCGGGGCTTTTTATAAAGTTTTTTTTACATTGATTTAATTTTATTTTATTTGCAAACATTTTGCAAGAGAGTTCCTCTTTTGTCTTATAATTTAATTCCAATAATTTGCTAGAGGTGTCCTCTATTGTCTTATAATCTAATTTAAATTATTTGGAACATATTCCAAAGTCTGAATTGGCATGTCAGTATGTTGCAGCTCAATAGAAGCCGCTGAGCTAGCCATGTTATTGGCTAAATACTTAAAATAAAATGATAGCGAATTTGCTATCTGTCGCTTAAAATAAGTCTTAAGATAATATTTATCTTTTGTCAATATAAAATTATTATCTAATAATTTATTTATGTCTATTAATTCTACTTTCTTTTCATAGAAAGCCATTGTATTCAATGTCAAATTAAGCTTAAATCTATAATTATTTTCTTCGTGTGGCAAGTTTTTACTGTAAGGAAGTGTGAACATTATAATTTTTGGAATATTTAAAGAAAGTAATTTTTCATAAAAGTTAACTAATACTTTTTTGTTCACATTTCCCCTTTT
Organism: Scoparia ambigualis; assembly: GCA_963921215.1. Classification (NCBI taxonomy): domain Eukaryota; kingdom Metazoa; phylum Arthropoda; class Insecta; order Lepidoptera; family Crambidae; genus Scoparia; species Scoparia ambigualis. The sequence goes on along the minus strand of OY992511.1, from coordinate 31,676,963 downwards.
CCCAATTAAAATAATAACAGTTTCTACATTATTAAGGTCATGTGAAATCAATTTTTTCATTATATCATGGTATGTCAAACCAGGCATACAATAATTTAAGACAGTTTGCCCCTCAGTGTTTAAAAATTGACCCAACCCTCTTCCAATTTCATCACTAAACATTAGAGTGCTACTTTTAGTACATTTATTGTCTTTTTGGTAAGAAATATTGGAATTCAAACTGGACAAACCATGGCATAGCTGCTTAGGAGGTGAGGGATCACACACTGGTATGGACATGGAATGCTCCGAGGCAGCCAGGCCTGCCGCCAGGGATTGCCTAGATTCATTATCAAAGTTCTCAGTCCGAGAACTATCCAAAAGGTTATTTAGGGCCAGTATGTATTCCCCAATCTCCTTCTTTGAGGACTCATACCTAGTAGTCATACTTGTTAATGACTCCTGCAAACTAGTTAACTTATAATTTAATTTTTCAATTTCAATGTCATATTTTAATTTATTGTTTTCTAATAATGATGAACACTCATTTAATTTATTAACTAATTGTAATCTTTCTTTAATTAATGTTACATTTTTCTTCATATAGACTTTTTTTTTCATTAAAAGTTGAGTTTTCTTAATACATTTATTTAATTTAATATATTTTTTTAATTTATTTCTGCTACATTTAACAGGCTGGATAGTGGCACTGGAATAAATACTATCCTCCTTTGTTAAGTCAATTGTTACCAAAGGATTAATATTAAATGAAGCAGAAACTATTTCAGGCGCACAGCTAACTAACTCATCGAACAGACTTTGGTTCTGTATGGTAGTTACTTGTAATTTGTCACATTCTAGAGTACTTATACTACAATTAGCCTCATGTAACTGCCTTTCCAACCCAGAGATACGCACAAGGGCCTGCTCATACTCATCCCTGCATTGGTCGAACCCGTCTACTAACAACTGAAGCTTGTCCCGTTCCTCATTAATACAATTACACTCAGAATGTAATGAAGACATCTCTTTTTTCAATTTATTGTTTCTATCCAGTAAGTCCAACATTTCCTTTTCATTGTCATCTCTTTCCCTATTCAATTGTTTGATTAACTCCTTGGATGCCTTCAATTCCTGCAAAGCCAGGTGGAGCTTAGACTCTTCCTGACGAGCCAAGGCCTTTCTAGTACCAGCATACATTTTGAATTGATAAAATGTCTAATGTACTTATAGCAATTAGAACCAGGGAGATACTCAACCAATGTTATAAAGTTAACTGAAATTTTTAAAAAAAAAGAGAAGTACCCTTTTTAGCAAATAAAATAAAGGTGTACTTAACTAAAATGTTCTCTTTAAAAGTATGTTTATTTAGAATGCATAAATAATGATAAAAATACTACCTTGTAAAGAGAAAACAATGAAATAACACAATAATTACCAACAACAATTCGAATAATGAACTGTCATTCGCCGATTCGATTGAAGTTTTATGATTCACAATAAGTAGCACTTAGAGACACAAAAAACACTTTGTTAAACGTTTAGTTGTGCAATATCAGGTGAATAATTGAAAGGGGGTCAATATTTACATCGATAAAATAATAAATTTGTTAAAATTCACGGGAGCAAACTTAGAACAGCTGTTAGCAGAAATGTTGCCACACGAAAAAAAAAACACAACAAAATAGTGTTGCCCTACTCTGAAACCTTAAACACGACTCTATGTACAGTAAAGAGGTTATAGAGTTTAGAACTTTGCACCGTTCTTATTACAATCGCCTCCTTCATTTATATCAGCTTGCCCCCCCCCCCCCCATCACTCTGGGTCATCAGCTGGCGACGCTCTTGGACAATCATATGGCTAAGCACACGAGGTGGCAGTCTATCATGCAGTCAAGGCTTGGATTCTCTCGACGGGTGTTTAACACATGACGGTAGCCATTTTATTACAAAGCGCACTGATACGACAATATACTTAGGGTGGATTCGACCAAACTGGAATAAGACTTACTCCGAGATTAGTCTATACAAATTCGGCGTTTAATCTAGGTATAAGACCTTATTCCAGTTTGGTCGAATCCACCCCTAGTATATTATTTTTTATGCGCTGCGTTCTTTTTTAACCGTGTCACCATATCGCGTAACGGTAAAAGAATACTACCACCCCCTCTCTTCCTTTGAGTGTCGTAAAAGGCGACTAACGGACTAAAGACTGCACATACATCCAACAGCATCGTCGCATCGCCGCCGCTCAGCGTGACAACGCTGGGCACATGTGCTGTCGCTATTTGGTGAAAAGTGAACAATGGCAGAGGACTGCTTTTGCGGTCCTCATTGCAATAATCTCTGACTAACCCTAACCCGGGATAATAGTATGTATGTTCTTTTTTACAGCAATAAGAATTGAAGAAGAAAGTTGATTTGAGGTACAAGGAATGCATTCGCATCCCTTGTTTTTTTCTTTGTTTTACTCTTAAGGCCTTAAGAGGGGTGAAATGCTTAAATATTTGCATGTTTGAAACAAATTATCCAAATAACTGTCTATTTCACTCGAATAAAAAAATTGTCAATGACGAATGAATGTCTAATAAACATTTTTAATTGAATGAAATTGTATTTTCATAAACAACTTTTTAGAAAAAAAATTCCCAACGAATCCCTATTTCAGTCATAAATTGCAAAATTTCTCTAAATCGGCTCAAGCTTTTTAATTAGTTTTTACACTAAACGAAAGGTCTTAACGATGCAAATAATTTTAATTAAGAGTTTTATTTTTATTCCGTATTTCACTGGTGAAAAGTAATTAAAACACGAAAATTTAAGTTTATCGGCGCGAGAGTGCCGCCCCGTCTCCCTGTAATCCCCCGCTAGCCCTACCGGCAGTCCGTTTCCGTATTTCATCGAGAGTGGACTGCGCGCCGGTTTCGGAGCGACTTCAGATAACATTTTATAGATTTTGAAGAGTTTACACTCAATTGTACACATACATATTAATAGAAATACTTAGTTCAGTTGAACTGAACTTCGCCTGGAATTCTTTACTACTGAGGAACATAATACCCAATATCCAATAGCAAATGTTAAAGGGACAGACTAGAACATGATAGCACCATACAACCAACCAATTAAACTGAATACAATAAGTATAATAATGCGAGTGTTACGTATCCCCCGAGCGAACTAAGACTCAAGGTCAAAGACCGGTGGTTACCCCACTGGGCGTTAACATTATAATCACGTGTACTTATTGGATTTATTCTCTTTATTCCAGATACCCGGACAGCAACCAAGCTTGGTGATTTCAGACATCAACGACCGGCAAGGAGATCCTGAAGAGGTCGACAACTGTGAGACAGAAGTTACGGTTAGTAATTCGCCGTTTGTGAGCAACTAACACGAATGTTTATTAATTTCCTGATGTGGCACTCATTAGCTAGCGGTACTTATAGATTCAATTTTCTATGGAAATTATTAATGTACCACAAATGCAAATGTAGAATTGAGGACGACGTCGGTCATTTTTAGAGACGTCGTTTCATTAGCGTTAGCGTAAAGGTTTTGATAAAAGTTTTTGTTTTCCACCACACAGCTTCAATCGCGGATGTAGGTACTGGACGGAACAATGGCTTCCCCTGTACCTCGACTTACGCGCAGAACGCGCAAGTCTAAGGTCGACGACTGCACGCCATTCTCGCGCCAGTAATAAGATGTAAATCGCCTCAACTTGGGGAAATCTGTATGGCGTGAGCCCGTACGCTCAAAGCAGGCAAGGGACTATCCTCCGCCCCCTTTTCCCCATTAACTCACAAGGGAAACATAGTAACAGATGCTTACCCTCTTTAAAACCTCAGCGGACTGCCGTCATATCGACACGGGGGCAATCCGAGAAAACACATTCTGTGTTTACAAGGCCTACAAGCCTTGTAATACTTTCTTTACCGAAGCCTCCACTCCGAAGGGCTTTGGCGTGTGCTCCTCATTCTCTTTGTTTTTAGGGAGGTTGTCTCCTTGGTGAATTTTTATAGAAGTTGTTTTCCTCATAGTGCCGTAGGTACCGCAACAACAAGACCGACAAGTCCAGTCCAGAAACTGTCTGCCACTACTTAGAACGGTCACTGCCAAGCTCCATTTACAACGATAAAAAATAATTTATTTAGAGTCTAGTCTAATCTAGCAGTTGTTTCATAATTAGTCATCAAAGAATTTATTAAATAAGTACCTAGTAAAAATGCAATAAAATCTAATGATAAAGTAACTCTGCTGGTTGTGTTTACATTAACATTTTTAAAGGATGCTGACAAACTATGTCAGCTAAAACAGGTCGAACACAAACAGGTGTGTAGCGCTTCAGAAATGTAACTACAAATACGAGCAAATATTTGCGACATTGTGTCGTTACCTTGAAAGTGATTCAAGACGACCTCCATAACAGAACGGCTACCCCGCTTGGACTTCTGCTATGAACAAGAAGTATTTACTTCATAATTATTTTTTTGAGATTGTGTGAACACTGTTATAAAATTCTTCAATCATACAAAAACATACAACTACATACTCGCGATTATTTTACTCAATATTTTAGTCTGCTGTTTATCTACTATCTATCTACGCTCACAACTAAACTGTTAGAGTCTGTTGAGTAAGTTGCCATAGAAAAGGTAAACAAACTGTAATAGTGTAATCGTACTTACTTACTGTAGTAAGTAAGTACGTTATGGTACAGTACAATGTTTTCTGCAATTTGGGTACCTACCTAAGATTTAGGTACTCGTAAATTTCTGGTGAACTAGCGTAATAATGATCTTAGCGGCCATAACTCTTTTAATGAATTAGGAATTTAAAAAAACGTAATTTATTAATAATCAGTAAAAAATGCTTTGCACGTTACTGTGGGTCACGTTTTATCATTCTTGAACAAAGAACAAATCCTTACAATTTCATTAGGGCTTTGTACTATTCACTGGAGTGTTATAGCGATATTTAGTATTCGCATAAAATACCAGTTGTTTCCAACATGAACATAAATACAATTCGCTAAAGATCCATAATAATATATCTTCCAAGGACGCGGTGAAGTTTCTTTGCTACCATAAAATATAATGTTTGAATAATAAGACATCTATGGTGCTAAATCACTCAAATCCATTTGTAAACAAGTCACGGAGTGACAAGACAAGGAGTGGTTGATGGTCATTATTACTAAATGTCACTCACCTGTGTCACACGTAGTTAATAAAGCCTTTACAATTAAAATTTATAGGTACTAAGTAATCATTATGCTAACGTTTGCCTCCTTCTCATTTAAAAAAAAAGTCTCTAAATTACGATAAGATAGCTAGTTGCTCCGTAGTTGAGAAAGCAGGTAATCAGTACCATAAGTGATTCCATCTTCGAGCTTTTTGTTCTGGATTTTTAACAAGAATCCCATTTCAGAATAATAAGACTAGTGCAAGGAGCATTATCTAAGTGTTGGCGCCAACCGTTTTATATATTGATAAGAGTTCAATTTATTGTGGATGGGTATCCAATTCACTTCTTATCCTTCTGCAATATCAATTCCTTCGGGATTGGGATCCTATATTAAAATAAACTACTTCTAATTTCATGCCATCCTTTATTTCGGTTCACAACATCTTTAAGTATAAGTATATAAAATAAATCAAACTATAAACCATAAAAGAATTAGCCCATGTGTCTACCAAACGTTAGTAAGCAATGTTCTTTTCCAAGATCATGACAATCACTTCACAATATTTAAATATGTTCCTGACAGTTATTCTTTTTAACTGAAAACTAAAGCCTGCCAGTAAATTAGCATAGACATACAATTCTTCCAAATCTATATTCCAACACAATTAACAAGTCTGGCTAACAAAAGCTGATAATGCAAATTAAAAAAAACTATGACTGGGTAACACAGGATCACTCACACAGCTGCAATTTTCTCAGAAAAATTTCAATTTCACATACGACATGACACCTCAGATAGACACATATAGAGACAAAGTGTTGCCAATCAAATAACAACGAAGTTCAGCTTTCGTTGGCCAGACCAAAATGACTGTCTTAGGATTCGGCAGGCAGGCTTTTTTTGTACAAACCGAGTTATAGTTTTCTGAATGAAAATGTATGGTTCTTCGTTTCTTTTCAGTTTCTTTCATTGTTTCTGTATTCACATTACAGTTCGAGCCCCTTTACAAGGTGCGTTCTAAGAGAGGCGATTGGCGCTCAGTGGTTCAGGCTCCTGAAAAGAACTACGTGCAGCTGGTGCGACTAGAAACTTGCAGGTGCGATGATAATCCTTTTATTCCAACTCATACTTGTAAACTGCTTATTGTTTTTTTTTATTTATTTAAGAAGGAGGCAAACGAGCAGGTGGGTCACCTGATGGAGATCAACGCCATCCATGGACACCTGCAAAACCAGAGGAGAGGCAGATGCGTTGCCGACCTTTAATAGGGAATAGAATTAAGGATGGAATAGGAATTGTGAGGGGGGGGGGGGCTCCAGAACTCTCACTGGCCGGACGAAACACAACAGCACCAAGTGCCATTATTTCGTGAGAGGGTGGTATTACCCCGGCTGAGTCGGCTCAATGCGTGCTGCAACGCAGCGTGGCTCTACCACTCATTCAGTGACACTCATTTAGTAACACCAAGGGGTCACGTGTAGGGTCTGATGGGTAAACCTACGGACGCGAGTAACTTTAACCCCCAAAAACGTTTAACCCCTTGTCTGACACGAAAACTAGGCTTGGCCTCAGGTCAGAAGTAGCTTTTACCATGTCACGCTAACTCGCACGGAACGATCGCACTCGTGCAACTATGTATTACGAACGCAGTAGCAATAAATAATTACAGTAAAAAATACTTTTTAATGCATCTGTACGCAAAAGGAGGGGTTAAATCACTAGTATGATTTTTATGTGATACTGAAAAGGTAAAAAGGACACATATTATAGAAGTATGGTATCAGAACTACGGTACACCCCGACGATAAGATGAGGAGGGTCACATGTAAGGCTTTTATAGAGCCATACTAGATTCCAAAACTAATTACACCGTTGTCATGAGAACCGTCTCACGTAGCGGTGAAATAATCTACCGCCCCCTCTTCCCTTGGGTGTCGTAAAAGGCGACTAATGGACTAAATACTGCACATACATCCAACGGCATAGAGCGGTGATGGGCTCATCACCTGTTACGCTGAGCACATGTGTAGTTATAACTTAATGAAACGTGAACTATGGAAATGGACTACTTCTGTAGTCCCCATTGCCTAGTCTGACTAACCCTTAATGGATAATAGTTGTGAATCTATGTATGTATGTCATGGGAAACTACACGGCAAAAAAACAATGAATAAGCCATCGTCGCTCTATGCTGTTGGATGTATGGGCAGTCTCTAGTCCGTTTGTCGCCTTTTACTACACCCAAAGGAAGAAAGGGGTTGGTAGTATTATTTTGATGAGCCTTACGCCGCTCTATGCTATGTATGGGGCAGTCTTTAGTCCGTTAGTCGCATTTTACGACACCCAAGGGTAGAAAGGGGTTGGAAGTATTATTTTGATGAGCCCATCGCCGATCTATGCTGTTGGATGTATGGGCAGTCTTTCCATCTCTTTCCTTGGGTGACGTAAAAGGCGACTAACGGACTAAACGGGTTAATGTGGAAAAAAGGTACGTTTTGCAAAAGGTGCATTTTGCGAAAGGTGCATTTTGCGAAAGGTGCATTTTGCGAAAGGTACATTTTGCGAAAGGTGCATTTTGCGAAAGGTACATTTTGCGAAAGGTGCATTTTGAGTAAGGTACATTTTGCGAAAGGCACATTTTGCGAAAGATACATTCTGCGACTGAACGGTGTTTCTGTGCTGAAATTGTGAGATCCGTAGAAGAACTAATCGTTGGGTTTTGAGTAGCGACCGTTTACCGGAAGACGCGGTGTAGGTTTCTTTTAGAGGTTTATGTGACTCCGTTTCTTATTTTGTAACAAGATGTAAACTAATATAGGTAGCCCTCCAACAAGGCAGTCAGATGATTACCAGGAAAGGTTGCAGTTAGCCGCTGCTGGATGCGAGCAGCACAAGGCCGATCGTTGTCACATTCCATTTCACAGAATAACATTATTAATAACCGTGTCGCGTAGCGGTGAAAGAATACTACCACCCCCTCTCTTCCCTTTGGTGTCGTAAAAGGCGACTAACGGACTAAAGACTGCATATACATCCAACAGCATAGCGTGGAGATGGACACCACCTGCCACGCTAAGCATATTAGGTATGTGGAGTCGCTATTTGGTGAAAAGTGGACTATGGTAGAGGACTGCTTTTGCTGTCCCCATTGCCTGTCTCTGACTAACCCTTCGGGGATAATAGTCGGGATTATATGTTTGTATGTAATATTAATGTGCGCTTGACACATTAATAATAGTCCTGTTTACCCATCCTGTAATCTAAAATGACTGTGTAGGAGTGCGTTCACTTCAGTAGTCTGACGGAGCTAGGGGATTGAACCACGATTTCTCGCTTTCAACCCGAGCATCTATCCGCTCGGCTACCGACGCCTAAAGGGTGCAGCGCGATCCCAAAACCTGACATAAGTCTCATAATGATCTTCAAAGCAAAATCAATCATATTGATATTTAAAATTAGTACTATTCTGCATTGAAGTTTCAGAACTAGTAATTTGATTAGAGCAATCTTCGATCAACAATACCAACTAGATAACGCGCCACGTACAAAATCAAACCTAAATTCTGTCCACGTGAATAAATACTTTTTCTTTACTAAATGATTACTCCTGTCACAGAAACGTCAATAACATTTAATGGTGAAATCAACCTTAAGGTGGCAACAAATAAAGTACTTTTTCCTGTTATTGCCTTGCGAGAAAATAAACGCTCACTTCTCAAGTGGGTGGTTGTTTACGTTGTTAACCGAGACATATTTTTAGCGGCGACCTGATATCCCCTCAGGACGACTTTGTCATTTTCTTAAACTTGACTGTTTCCTAACTTGTCTCATTTTTAACTCGGCTCTTTCTTAGTTGGTCTCTTTTGAAAAGTTGACACTTTCATAACTCGTCTCATTTTTAACTCGGCTCGTTCTTAGTTGGTCTCTTTTGCAAAGTTGACACTTTCTAGTTGTATTGTTGATCGAAGAGAGCAATGTTTTTATTCTGCGAAATGTACAAAACCATCACGCGCTTGCTTGTGTTAGAAATTAAAATTTCCATGTCAACCTCCCAGTGTCCAGGGAGGTTGACATCGACCTTTTCAATACTGGTTATGCAAATGCGAGGAGACTTTTGAGCGAGCAGTTCTTTATTTGATGTTATTTGATGTTTTATAATTGTATTATTGTATTTACTGTGAGTTATGTGATTGAGCACTTGTAATGTTAACTATGTCTATTAAGTTAATTTGTTGCTACTTGTGAGGACCTTTAATTGGCTGTTTGGTGTTATTTTAAGTTATAATTATGTATATTAGCTGTTGGTCTTCCAAATAAATAAATAAATAAATAAAGAAATAAGATGGGGCGACCTGCGAAATATCATGCGTAAAATTAAGAAAGTTGTCGAAAAAAATTTTTTTAGGAGTTATTCAATTTATGTATTGTTTGTTATTGTTTAAAGAATTTGTTCAAATTTCAACAAGGACACGACCTTGTGCATAGATCAGGCTAATTTACGTAAGTTCTTTTAATGTATTTAACTAATTTAGCGTATAGTACAAGTAACTTAAAAATACGTAAATTTTCACAATTTCGTGCACGATCCCCTTAACTTATTTAGCCTTATTTACTCTATTAAAGTACTAATCTACGGGGATGGAACTCGGTGCTTGCCGGTCGTGGTCCCAAGCCAATAGCCATTCTCATGGCATAGAAGGGATGGTACTAGGTTTTTAGTGGGTAGGCCTTCCCTTTTCCTCGTCGTTTTTTTTCTGACTGAGCTGGAGGAGAGTCCCATATAATCCAGGCTCGCCCCAGGCCTCAAAAAGGTTTCTCTTGACCTGACCTTTCACGTGAACGCCACCAGTCTGATATGGTACATGTATGCTCAAATACTACATAGAACTAAAAAATATTTTTTTTATGTAAGTACAATTTTCTATTGCAGAGATGAGAGCACAGCATGCTTCACCATCTTTCCGAAGCTGCCGAGCTACACTACATTTTGCAAACAGAAATACAGCACTTGGGAATTCGTGGTGGATCTCGAAGACGGTTCCGGAAAAACCGAAAAGATTCCGGTAGACCTGCCCACTTGCTGCTCCTGCCATTACAAACCGTCATAAATAAATTATCTACAAAAAAGTAGACTGTAGTGTTTATAAAATATTTTTAAAACACTGAAAAACTTTTTTTATAAATTTATTTTTTGTATAAGTAACATTTTGATAACATTGGTTCATGCTTTAACTGGTCATTTATAAGGAAAAGCTTGATAACCCGATGTACTATCTTTTTCGTCAAAGTAGTCCTAGATATCAGGCTTTTTTTCTACAATTTATATGAGACAAATGATAGGTAGGATATTATGAAATATTCAATAAAAATTATTTATTCAGAGTCACACACACCCAAATTAAAAATTTTAAACATAAGATAAATAACAGTTATGAGCGGTTGTGACACAGTGAAGGTTATCCACTCAACATTTTGTCAAGACACTAAAGGTGCCCCGACGCTGATCTTCCGCGGATAACTAGAGAACAACAGAAAACAATGATACAATGTGAATTTAAAGCAAACTATGATATGAGGCCTTTCTCTTTGAATCTTTGTACTTTTAAATATTGTTCTTGCATTTTCACTGTTTATCACTTTTCTACAATTCTTTGTACTGTAAACAGTTAGTAATATTTTTTTAGATTCATTACTAAAGTTACTTTATACTTTGTAAACAATAATAAAAATAGTAATGTGACCATTTTAAAAACAGATTATTAGTAAAAAGCATGATGCACGATTGTATAAAACAATAAGAATTTCATCAATTATTATTGTATCAATGATTTTATAAACTTTTGGTAGCTGTACCCTTTTAATTTATAAAATTTCAATTTATTAGTTTGTAGCATAAGATGAGTGAATTTTTTACATTTACCAACGAATGTTTGTGATCTCAACATTTAATGTAATTAAATTAATATGTTTATAATAATTAATTTGTTTTTTTTATGTAACTATTTGATTTCACGTACGATTGACTGAGATTAAAATTAGTAAACGTACCTATTAGCCTGACCGCAACCGCTGTACCGCGCCTTAGGTATGCGCGGGTGGTGGGGGGAGTGGGAAGTAAAGAGCATGAACTCACATGAGATTCGTAGTGTCAGACAGATCTTACGATATCGAAGCACAGTTTATTGAAGCTTTATATTTACGAGTATAATTACATCCAATCCGTTTTTGTCCAGTATCATTTTTAGATAAGTACAACTAAAGAACCAATATCAATTAAATAAATCTTTAATTCTTGGAAATATATAATATAAACTTTCTTTGTTTGCTTTTCTTTTCTTAAAATATTCGGATAATGCACGACCCATTTTTAGATATTTTATCTCATGTGCGTCTGACACACTAGTTGCCGCCGTAAGCGATGACGGCTGAATGACATAATGGAGCAACTGTTTCGCCCCCCCGCCTCGCCAGCGGTAGCGGTCAGACTTATAAGATAAATTTTAATTATTATTGCAACCCTCTAAATATATTTAACTTTCGGTACACAGTCCACTGAAAAATGTTGTTTTTGTTTATTTATTACTAGGCAACAAGTTTCACTACACAGTTATTATTCCACGAGACAAAATTATTCTAACACCAATCAACAGTTTTAGAACGTGGTCTGTCTCTACTCAAAAATATATTAAGGCAATCAGGCCATCATAAAATGAATCGCCAAATATGTTGCTAAGCACAAAACTCGAGAACAGCTCGACTCTTTTTAAGGTTTTGTAGCCAAATTGCAAAAAACGAAACCCTTATGGATTCTTCATGTCTGTATGTCTGTCCGTCCGTATGTCACACCCACTTCTTTCCGAAACTAAGGTACTACCGGTTAACAAGGCCCACTTTTTTACAAATTGAAATAATACCTATATTTTATCATGTAGAAGAAAAAGAGGGTTTACAATGAAAGCTATGATTATTTCAAAATCCAAATAAAAGTAGTTAATGACGCTACAACGATAATTAGTCATGTTTTTAAACATTTTAAAAAAACCTTATTTTGGGCTTTACTAAACATGGTATGTCCAACAAGGCCCGTGCCGTTTTTAAGTCTTTTGGAGCAAAAAAAAGCATTAAAGACCTTAAGGATATATCCACATTAAAATTGTAACATTCATAAGCTTCGATAAAAGCAATCGGATACTAAAATGATCAATATTTTGTTAAGTAAAATACTTTTCCACTGTGTAATAAAACAGACGAGGTATCGAATTTTTAAGTGTTTATTGTATTAATATTAGATTTTACTTATAAATTATTGTTATTTATGCTAAAATTAAGTAATTATTGTTTATATTCCTATTAAGGCCCAAGCAACTACTTCGTTGGGCCTTCCTAACCGTTGTGGGCTTTACAACACAAATTGAATATTTACAAAATAAAAAGCTATAAAATCGCACATGTTTATATAAATATCAAAAGAGTAATGATCAAATAAACGCAATAAATAAAAATCTACTAACAAATCGTAGTATAAACAAGTAAAAACTGACGTTTTTTAGGAGCCAAAATTAGTAATATGAGCGGCCGCGACCGATGTCGGCGGACTACCGGGTGTCAGTGACATGATGGTGGCCGCTCGCCGTCCGCTGCTGCGTTTCGGCGTTCATATTGATGTGTTTCATGCATGCTACATAGTTTTCTGCACTTGGGCCTTGGAAAACGGTGGGCCTTGTCACCCGGTAGTACCTTATAAGAACTATACTGTTGAAACTTGGTAAGTAGATGTATTCTGTGAACCGCATTAAGATTTTCACACAAAAATAAAAACAAAACAATAAATTTTGGGGGTTCCCCATACTTAGAACTGAAACTCAAATATTTTTTTTCATCAAACCCATACGTGTGGGGTATCTATGGATAGGTCTTCAAAAATGATAAGATGTTACTTGCTGCTACGGAACCCTTCTTATGCGAGTCCGACTTGCACTTGGTCGGTTTTTTCCTGTTAGTTGAGCTGTTTGTGTGTGACGTTTTCCTGTTCAAATCATAAGATTTGGAAAGGAATAAACGTCTGTCGGATCTACTAGTGAGTAATATAAATAAAGAAGGCTTATAATGATATGACAATGATGATGATTAGGCATAACGATGAAAGATCATTCATCGTTATGCCTAATCATCATCATCGTTACCAGCCTATAAACGTACTGGGCACAGGAGTCCTACAGCACGTGGGGATATTGTGTCATAACCCACCACGCTGGCCCAATGCGGGTTTGTGGGTTTTAATGACTGCCATGTTACGACAACAACCGGGACCAACGGTTTAACGTGCCTTCCGAAGCACGGAGCTCGAGTTGTTTTTTTTTAATCAAAATGCTGGGTCACTCATCCAGTGACCCAGCATTTCGATAGTTGCATAAGAGGAAACACTACGTCGACGTGGCATGCCAAATTCTGATACAAAACACAGAAAAACGACGTTTCGTAGTCCCCTGTTTCCTCCTTCAGAACTGGACCAATTTTTATTACTTTTTAGCATCGGTTAAAGAAAGGAAATTTTCTATGTGTGTATGTTTGATTTTTTTGCATTAAGTCATTTATTTAATAACCAGGAGCCTTTAAAATTTAGCGAAATTACGTTTTAAGGCGTCTTCAGAAACATTAAAAGGCTGCTTTAAAAAAATATATACAGACATAGAACATCTCTTTCTTTATCCGATGCTGAAAATGTGGTCAGTAAGTAATAAAAATTCTAATAGGGTAAGTATGCCATGATTAATTATGACATAAAATTGTATCAAAAAATAGGGAACCTGGTCACGGCGACATGAGGAATACCAGACTCAAAGAGCATTATTGGCGTTGGCGCTTTCGCCACAACAGTACCTCGAATTTTTTGATTATTATTTTCTAACATAATGACGTCATCGCCGACATCCAACTCTTTCAATGGTTTACAATGTTTATCATAATACATTTTACTTTTCAATTGTTTTTGCAATAACAATTGATGCTTTTCTTTATCTTTACAATCAATTCTTTTCAATAAATCGGGGTGAACCGGAAGCCTACACTTGAGTCTACGCCCCATCATTAGCTGTGCAGGAGAATCCAAATCATCTCGAGGAGTATTCCTATAGCATAATAAATTTAAATGAAAATCTGACTTGCTATCTATCGATTTTTTAAGAAGCTTTTTTATAGTTTGCCCAGCCCTTTCACTTTTACCATTAGACTGAGCATAGTAGGGGGATGAAGTTACATGATAAAATCCCCACTCTTTGGCAAAAGTTTTAAAATTACGACATGAATATTGAGGACCATTGTCACTTATTACAACTTCCGGTATTCCATAACGCGCAAAATTTTCTTTCAATACAATTATGACAGAGTTGGATGAAGTGTCCTTAAGTTGCGATACTTCTATAAAACCGGAAGAATAATCCACTAAAATTAAATAATTTTTCTTACCATACTCAAACAGATCAGTACCAATCTTATTCCACGGTAACTCTGGTATTGATACTGGAATCATGGGTTCTTTTGCCGGTTTATTAGAATTCTCCTGACATGTCTTACATTTTCGTACATACATTTCTATGTCTTCACTAATACCGGGCCAAAATAACACTTCACGCGCTCGCCTTTTGCAGCGGTCTATTCCCATGTGCCCTTCATGAATAATTCTTAGCATTTCAAATTTTAATGATGATGGAATTAGAATTTGTTTGTTTTTAAATATCACTCTATCTACGCAATATAACTCGTCATTCATAGAATAAAAATACTTTAAATAGTCTGGTAATTTATATTTATGATCAGGCCAACCTTGATTAATATAAATAATTAATTCTTTCAATGCATTATCTTTTACTGTTTCATGTTTGACAATAGTAAGTTTTTTATGTGAAATGGGCATATTATTAACTATCATTTGAACATGATGCAAAACTGACTTGCTTATGCGATCATCGTACAACTCCGGTAAAGGCGCGCGCGACAAAGTATCCGGTATGAACATATATTTTCCTGGCTTATAAGTCACTATTAAATCATAGCCTTGTAATCTTAATATCATTCTCTGCAAGCGTGCTGGGATTGAATCGATTGGTTTTTTAAATATGCTTTCCAATGGTTTATGGTCTGATTCGATGACTACTCTATTCTTTCCATAAATATATTGGTGAAATTTTTCAAAACACGATAGCTAACATTTCTTTCTCAATTTGTGCATACCTAACCTGTGTTTCTGTAAGAGTACGTGAAGCGTACTCTACTGGGCGCCCCCTTTGCAACAGCACTGCACCCAACGCCACACTGCTAGCATCTACCGATATTACAACGGGGCCATTAACATCATACAATGCTAACACAGGTGCTTGACAAAATAACTGTTTTAATTTTACAAATGCACCTTTATGACCATCTTCCCAACTCCATAATGTATCTTTTTTCAACAATCTAGTGAGTACATAAATACACACATCAAAAATGTCTAGGGATCAAGCATATTTATGCGGATTTCTTGAGATTGAGATGTGGCTTTGTAATAAATTTATGATTTTATAAATTTATATGGATCCTTTTTGGTGCATTTCATAATTTGAAACAGGAACTTTCAATCAATTTCTAGTAAAAGATGAAAAACAGCTGTCAATATTTTCCCTATAAAAACATACAACGCATTGAAGACATTATTAGTGCTACTGTTTCCCTACTACTGATTAAAACCAACGTTATTATGGAGCGGCGACGTCATTTAAGCAGGGAAGAAATGCTCAGAGCCGTGGGAATGATAGAAGCTGGTTCCCGGCAACGTACTGTGGCTTTAGCTCTGAATACAAGTCAGAGTGTTATCAGTCGACTTTGGACACGTTACCGAAGCACTGGTACCGTGGCTGAGCGCCATGGAGGACGGTATCGCTGCACCACACGGAGACAAGACCGATACATTCAAATCACAACTCGAAGAGCTCCAACAATAACCGCCATGATGTTAACCGTGAGGCTTCATCACTCTTCAGGGAACTTAATTAGCGACCAAACAGTCAGAAACCGCTTGCATGAAGTGAACCTTCATTCCCGAAGACCGCTAAGGGTACCACCTATAGCAATGCACAATCGTAGGATTCGATATCAATGGGCTCTTGAACACAGAAATTGGGCAGAAGAACAATGGCGTTTCGTGTGCTTTTCTGATGAGTCTCGTTTTGGTATGAGACCGGATACAAGACGTATACGACACTGGAGAACCCCTGGACGCCAACAGCGATTAAAATCCTGCCAGGAAGTCCATCCTTATAGTGGTGGAACCATCATGGTATGGGCGGGTATTTGGATCGGCGGAAGAACTGAGTTGATTTGGATCAGAGGCAACCTCAACGCTCAAATTTATGCTGAGACGATTGTATCAGACGTCATCGTTCCTCTACAAGTGCAAATCGGTCCCTTATTTCAGTTAATGCATGATAATGCACGACCGCACACCGCAAGAGTTGTAAGACAGACTCTCGCCGCAGCTTAACATCAATGTCATGCCCTGGCCTGCTCAGTCGCCAGACTTGAACCCGATTGAGCATGCATGGGATATGCTACAGAGAAGAGCTCTGCCGAATATGGAGGGTATCCAGTCGCAAGAAGACCTTTTTTTGTTGTTGCAACGAACATGGGCGGCCATTCCACAGCGTGATTTGGATGAACTCATTTTGAGTATGCCAAACCGATGTTCTTGTGTTGTTAGTGTTCGCGGTAGAAACACGGATTATTAATTGTTTAAGTTACCCAATAAAATTTTAAAGAAAACTGTTATTTCAGTCTTTTTTTCGAACTTTAATGTTAGTGGTTCAATTGTCAAAAATCCCTTTATTAGGAAAATGGCAAATTTCTTTATTAATGCAAAAGTGACTTGGTTTATCGTTACTGTAGACAAACGAAAACACTTTATTTGATGAATCCTTAAAGAAAATTTTAATTAATATCAATCAGGAGAAAAGTTATTGCAAAAATATATGTTGATCCCTAGACACTTTTGATGTGTGTATGTTCCGAGTAATTAGGTATAAACTTTGAAAGAAAATTAATTACACCTAAAAACCTTTCTAAACCTTTTCTATCAACTGGTTCTGGCATATTTGCAATAGCCTTAATATTCTCCGGATCTGGTTTCATTCCATGTTTTCCGAAACTATGACCCAAATATGTAACTTCCTCTACACATATGCGACACTTGAGGAGTGTCTGTTCAAAAGGTCATATTTCCCTGTAGAAATAAATTGTTTTTTATTTTATATTTGATAAAATTCTGATTGAAAAACACGTATTTCCAATATAAAATAAATCTTTAACTTTGACATTCCGACCAAAATGGGCTTATTTCTGTGTATAAAACATATTTCGATCAAAAAGTCTTATTTCTCATACAAATATATGTTTTATGAAACAATTTTGTTCAAAAGGTAAATAAATCTTGCCATACATTATTGCCTGCCGAAAATCGAGTTTGTTCGATTAATAAAATCGATGTTTTGGATGTATGTATACTCTAAATAGCCATTGCTTTATTGATTGTCAACTGTGAAAGAAAAATAAATGAGATTTAGTAGAAGTTTATTGGTATGTGGAACATTTTAACATTAAGATTTTTTTGTTTTGAGTGTATTATTTGAAAATACAGAGTTAAATCGCTTATTTTTTTAAATGGATGAAGGTTATGGAACTGTACATACATTAAATATGGGAACTAGAACAAAGAAGCGAAAAGACTGTTCTATAAAAGGTCGTATTTCTGGAATATTCTGATCAAACAGACTTATTTCTGGAATTTTCTGACCAAAAAGACTTCTTTTTGGTAATTCCGATCATAAAGTCGTATTTCCAAATGAAAATTATTTATAAAAAAAGAAATACAGTAAAAAACTAAAATTAAAATGAACATGTATATCAAAAAGTCTAATTTGCGTTAAATACAATAATAACAATTACCATTATATTTCAATAAAAAATTAAAATACTTTTTGTTGTTTCTTGTAAAATTTGTTTATCATGGAACAATGACCTTTTGAACAGACACTCCTCACTTATCTTTATTAAATTTTAAATTAATTTTGCGAGCCCTATCAAATAACGCTTTTAAACGCTCATCATGCTCTGACCTTGAAGCAAATCAAATCGTCGCTGAATGAGTCAACCCCTTCCAGGCCTTCTAGCAGCTGTTTTAGCTTGGCGTGGAACACTTCAGGTGCACAGTTTAAGCCAAAGGGTAAGCGTAAATATTGATACCTTCCGAAAGGTGTAGAAAAGGTACATAGGTCTGCACTTTCGCTATCTAGTTGTACAGCCCGAAATCCTGATTTAGCATCTAGAACTGAAAAGTATTTGGCTCCATGAAGCTTCGTAGCAAAATCATTTATCGTTGGAAGTTGAAAATAAGCACGCTGTATAGCAACATTAAGCGGTCTAGGATCTAAGCATAAACGCAGTTGCCCATTCTTTTTGGCCACAACCACTAATGCGTTAACCCACGGCGTCGGGTGCATAACCTTTCTGATAACCCCTAACTGAATCATTCTGTTCAATTCATCTTGTAACTTATCTCGTAGCCCTAAGGGAACTTTTCGACGAGCACAAACAACAGGCGGTACGGATTTGTCTACAACGATATGATATTCACCCGGTAAACACCCTATTCCATTAAATAATTCCGAATTTTCTGATTTAATATCGTAAATTCTTTTAATTAAACCCAGCTCTAAACAAGATTGTCGAACCAGCACACTTTGACAACAGATTTTTGCAATCGCAAATTTTAAATTATACACTTTATTTTTATACCTCCATGACAAATAACAAACTCCTTTTAACGGTATCAAATCTCCACTGTAAGATTGCAATTTAATATTTTCTTTTACATTAATCATATCAGTGTTGTAACCTAATATTAAAAATCGAGCATATGACAAAACATTAATATCCGCTCCAGTGTCCAATTTAAACTTCTCGTCGCCAAACTCACCCCTTAGAGTTTCATACCAGTTTTCCGACGAGCAGTTCAACTCCGACACATTGTATAACATAGATATATAAAAGGACCCGTCGTCCTCGTCGCTCTGATCACTGCTACACACAGCAATGTCATACATTTTTTTTACTTTAGCACTCTTTTTAAGCTTACACATTCTTGCAAAGTGACCACTATTCTCACACACGTAACACTGTACAGCAATTGCCGGACAGGAGGTGGGCTCAGAGCACTGACCTCCACACCTCTCACAAAACCGTGATGAGCTCTGATGACGCATCCCGGGACGGGCCGCAGCCCCGGCGCGCCCCTGCCGCCCGGTCGCGCCCCGGCCGCCGCGGGCCCCACCGCCGCCGCCGCGTACGCCGACCGCGTCCACCTGCACCTGCTTCTGCACAGACCCCAGGCCTGCACCCCGCGATTCCAACAGGCGGTTGCTGTCACTTGAAATTTCATCGACTTGGCAAATTTCAACGGTTTTTTCTAATGTTAAATCATCCGTTCTCAATAACCGATCTCGTACGACTATATTCCTTATGCCGCACACGATACGGTCGCGAATCAGTTCTTCTTCTAATTTTTGAAATTCGCAACTTTTAGTTAATAACTTCAAGGCAGTCACATACTGATTAATTGATTCACCGATTTCTTGGTTTCGTGTGAAAAAATTGTATCTCGCCAATGTAATATTTGGTTTGACACCGAAATAACCGTCAAATTTTTTCATTAGCTCGATTACGTCGTCTCGCTCGCTTTCTTGTTCGAACGTAAATGTCTCGTAAACATCAAATCCATCCGGACCTATCAGGTTGATCAATAAACTAGCTTGAACATCTCCTTTTTCCTTGTGCACCCCAGATGCTTTTAGGAACAAGCTAAACTGCGTCTTCCAACGTTTTCACGCGTCAGCCCGGCTGACGGAGCTGCCCTCCAGACTCAACTCCGGCGGTGGTCGCGCGTGCTCCATAACAAATATTTAACACGATACTAACTCACCACCTTCTGTCTGTTACCTTAGGTCTCATGGTGCAGACATCCCGTACTTATCTATATATTTATTTATCACACTTTTATACTGTAGGTTAGGGCTGTAGGGACTTAGGCTCCGTAGGAACTTAGGGACTTAGGTTCTGTAGGGATTAGGGAATTAAATAGGGTAGCTCTAGTCCTCTTCCTGTCGTATAAAAGTTTCATGTGTAGCTAGTCGGTGCCTTGACAAGAGACCACACATTCATACACTCTGACACATAACACAATTACAATTACACTAGTCGGCAGCTGCAAATTTTGGTCCTTCGAGCCGGATGATCTTGTGAAGTTAATATAAATTACGCGATCCTCTTACCCCCCCTAGGGACTGACAACTTTGGAAAGTTGCGTACTGGTGTACTCAAAAAAGCATCAGTTTCGTAGCAATCCGAAGTACTAAGTACATAGTGTATCCTGTAGGAAAGCTGTTGGTACGGTAGCGGTTCGGTCACTGGCCTCCCAGAAGCGGGTCTCACCAGCTGATTGAGAAGTCGCAAAATACCGTAACAGGAGCGCAGGCGCATTACGTACTGACAAGTAGAGTGATAGGAGTAGGGTAGGGTAATAGGGATAGTAAGAAGACAAAAAGAGGAAAACTATGGAGATTCAAGACGTCAACGAACGAGTCAAAGAGCAAGAGCATTTCTACAATGAGATCACAAGACTATTGGCGAATATGAAAAAAGATTCAGCCTCACGACAGACCCAACAATATTTAGACGACAGAAGGAGTCGTTTAAACGACATTTTTGATCAAGCACAAAAAAACCACTTGGAATTACAAGATCAAGAAATACTTTCTACTCATAAATACATGACATTAAATTACTTTGGAAGCTACATTAAGAAGAAATATGATGAAGCTACTGACTATTTAAGAAAAATTGAAGGGCGACTACAAACCGTACAACAGGAGCTATACGAGCCTAAAGACGTACCACAAGAGGATTTCACAGACGCGACAAAACAGAGTCCAAAATTATTTATACAGAACTATCGCATTTCACAACTAACGAAGAAGTTATCTCAAGCAAAAATTGCAATTACTGACCAGAAACCTACTTGGCATTTGCAGTCATTATTACAAGTAATTCAGACCCAATGGCAAGAAATCGATAATAATCACCTGCTAATTAATGAAAATACGTACGAACTTGATTATTTTAAAACTAATTTATTCGATCAAACACAGAGAAATTATGAAATTACTACAGAACTCCTACAAGAAAAAATATTTGTAAGTCAACCGACCGGGACCAATATGGGTCACAGTCACAGATCATCCGGGAAACTACCACAAATTAAAATTCCAATATTTACCGGAGATTACAACACCTGGAGTACGTTTCAAGATTTGTTTACGAAGATAATACATGAAGATCATTCAATATCATGTTCAGAAAAAATGCAATATTTAAAATCACATGTACAAGGCGAAGCGGCAAAAATAATTCAGTATTTAACAATAAGTGAATCAAATTACAAAACAGCTTGGGAATTGCTTACAAAAAGGTTTGACGACAAGCGAATGATCGCAACTAAGCTCATTGACAAATTAATTGATTTACCTACTATAAAGAGAGCTAATTCGGCGCAATTGCGAGACATGCATGATACAGTACGCGAATGTCTAGAAGCATTAAAAAATCAAAGTATTGACACCACAGCATGGAGCCCTATTCTGAACAGATTAATTACTCGAAAATGGGACGTAGAGACGAACACCAAGTATGAATACCAACTAGAAGACAGCACTAAAATCCAAGACTTCGAGATGGTTATGAAATTTTTAGAAAAACGCTTTAAATGTTTAGAAACATCGCTTAGTCCGTCAACATCATTGTCAACATCGTATACACAGAATAAGCAGTCATACTTTCAAAATAAGCCCACGGCGCCATACTTCGAGCAACGCACAAAAGAATGTTGGTATTGCCAAAGTAATGACCACCATATTCATCTATGCTCAAAGTTCAAATTATTAGATGTAAATGAACGCATGAAAGTAGTTAGAAACAAACAAATGTGCAACCAATGTTTGAATCATAGTTCATCAAAAAAATGCAAGAGCGTAAAATACGTAAACTGCGAAGTGTGTCAACGACCTGGCCACCACGCATTATTACATCGAAATTATACAGAAAACGTACGTGTAGTCGAGACAAATAATCACGCTAAACCAATTGACAAAAAGAAGATACAGTCAAACGTATCAGAGACAACTTCAAGACAAAATGTTCTGCTAGCAACAGCCTTAATTCAAACAACGACCAACGATGGTATGCCACAATTATTACGAGTACTGTGTGACCAAGGCTCAGAGGCGTCTTTCTGTACCGAAGAAGTAGCCCAACTGTTAGCATACCCAAGGACAAAAATCCATGCCGAAATCAGAGGCATTGGAGATGACAAACCAAAGACTTCTAACTATACAATTAATATAAACATACGACCACGACATTCTAGTGATTATAGTTTACCTGTAACACTAATAATCCTACCGAAACTTACGAGTTCAATACCACGACATGACCTGCAACCGCTTCAGGTACAAAGCTTGCAAAATAAGTTGATTGCGGACCCGACATACTACAAAAAGGGACCTATAGACATAATATTAGGTGCCCATGAATACAGCAAAATACTTCAACAAGGATTTGAAAAAGTTCAAAATGGTATAATCGCCCAGAATACTAAATTGGGGTGGATTTTATCAGGACTCTGCACTACTGACACAAATAATGAGATAAAAATACTTAGTATGACTGTACGCACGCAAGAAGTGCAACAAATGACAAAGTTTTGGGAATTAGAAGAAATCCCGGAAAAATCCTTACTAACCAGAGAAGACGAAATATGTGAAAAATACTACCAAGATACTACTAAAAGAAATAAAGACGGAACATACACTGTACGACTTCCTTTCAAGGATCCCGACTTGGAATACGGAGCATCCCGGCAAAGAGCTGGGGCAAGACTGTTACAGCTGGAACGACAATTTAAGAAAAACGACCATTTACAAAAGCAATATCACGAGTTTATGTATGAATATTTACAAATGGGTCACATGAGAAAAGTTGACAAAAAGGACTATAACAAAGGAAAATATTATATTCCACACCAAGCTGTTATTCGCGAAGATTCACTAACGACAAAATTAAGAGCTGTTTTTGACGCAAGTAGTAAGACAAGCATGAAAATCAGCCTTAACGACAATTTATACAAAGGCCCACGACTGCAACAGGACCTAGCAACCATACTCTTACGGTGGCGCACTTACAAAATTGCATTCATGGCGGATATTATGAAATGTTACCGTTTCATAAAGATACATGAAGACGATATGACATGTCAAAGAATATTGTGGAGATTTCACCCAGACCAGCCAATCGAAGAGTATGAACTCACCACGGTCACCTATGGTACCACAAGCGCACCATACCTAGCCGTCAAAACTTTACAACAACTAGCTTTAGACGAAAAGGATAATTATCCAATGGCTAGTCAGACGACACTACAAGATTTTTTCGTTGACGATATTTTATCAGGGCACGGAGATTTGGAAACCGCAAAAAGATTACAAAGTCAGCTTATAGCTATGTTAAAAAAAGGTGGTTTCGTGTTGCGAAAATGGTCTTCAAACAGTGCTGAATTACTGGAAAATTTACAAAATAAAAACCAAGAGGAAACATTACTGAAACTACCATTTGATGAAAATAGAAAGTCACTAGGAGTGGCATGGTCACCATCAGAGGACAGTTTCTATTTTAACATCAACATCACAGAAAATAATCAACCTACGAAACGATTTATCTTATCAGAAGTGGCAAAAATATTTGACCCACTTGGATGGTTAGCACCTATTATTATAACAATGAAATTATTGGTACAAGAACTTTGGATAAACGGCACAGACTGGGATGAATTAATCAACGAAAAACAATGTAAACAATGGAGTGAAATACAAAAACAATTAAAGTGCATTGAGACGTTAAAAATAAACAGGTGGTGTCAAATAACAAAAAACGTGATAATTGAATTACACGGTTTCAGTGACGCATCCGAAAAAGCCTACGGTGCAGTAGTCTATTGCAGAGTAAAGTGCGATGACCGCTATTATGTCACATTACTACAGGCAAAATCGAAAGTAGCACCAAAGAAAAACAAAACCACATTACCAAGATTAGAACTTTGTTCTACACTACTGCTAGCTAAATTGATAAAAACAGTTAAAGATGCTTTAAATCAACCAGATGTCACCATATACTGCTGGACCGATTCAATGATAACTCTTGGATGGATCAGAGGAGAGGCTGCACGTTGGCAAACCTTTGTCGCAAACAGGGTGTCAGAGATCAAACGACTTTTACCTAACGCCCACTGGAATCATGTACTATCGGCTGAAAATCCCGCTGATGTGATTTCTAGAGGAATCGAACCCGGGAAACTTGAGAACTTTCTACTTTGGTGGAATGGTCCTCATTGGCTAAAAAACAACAAATTGCCGATTACAAAAACTATTCCTCAAATATGTATGGAAATAAAGCAAAGTTATACAACAACAATAGATAAGCAAGTATCAAATGACATCTGGGAGAGATTTTCGGACCTGGGTCGTATGTTAAGAGTGCTAACATACTGCTACAGATTTTATTACAAACAAAGACCAAACGAAATCTTATCACGAGACGAAATAAATCAAACCACTATAAGAGTAATCAAAATAATGCAAAATGAAGTTTTTTACCAAGAAATACAAAGGCTTCAGAACCAACAGCAAGTAAAGAAAGGGAGCAAACTTTACACGTTAGATCCATTCATAGACAATAGTGGACTATTACGAGTTGGAGGAAGACTTCACAATTCACAGCTTCCATACAATCAAAAACATCCCATATTATTACCGTATGACCACTATGTGACGTCACTTATTATACGTGACTCACACTTGAAAACACTCCACGGAGGAAATAAGCTTACTTTATCTTACATACGACAAAAGTACTGGATAATCGGTGGTAAAAGGAAAGTTAAAAGTTTAATTAACAAATGCGTAAAATGCATTAGATACAAGGCCACCACAGCATCTCAAAAAATGGGAATATTACCAAAACCACGAGTTCAGTTATCACATCCGTATAGCCACTCTGCTGTGGACTTTGCAGGTCCCATAAAAATAAGAACTATGAAAGGGAGAGGACACAAGTCTTGTAAGGCATACATTGCGGTGTTTGTATGCCTATCAACAAAAGCAATACATTTAGAACTAGTCGGTGATCTATCGACTCAGACGTTTATCGCTGCACTGCGTAGATTCATGGCGCGAAGAGGTCACGTTTCACATATGTACAGTGACAATGCTACAAATTTTGTCGGGACAGCAAATGTACTATATCAAGAAATACTTGAAATCACACAATCGCCAAATTTCCAAAACGCAATGGTCAACATCGGAACCAATTGGCATTTCATTCCGCCATCATCACCTCATTTCGGAGGAATATGGGAAGCGGGCGTAAAATCAATGAAACATCATTTAAGACGTGTGGTTGGAGACTCTACACTAACCTACGAGGAAATGACAACGTTGTTACATCAAATTGAAGCATGTCTCAACTCAAGACCATTATGTCCTTTAAGTGAAGACATAAACGACAACATAATACTAACACCAAGTCATTTTTTGATTGGCCGTGAAGCAGTTGGAGTTCCAGATCCTATTACAAACACCATTACAGATCTGGGAACCAGGTGGAAACTAACTCAAAAAATGAAAAAAGACTTCTGGAATAGTTGGTCAAAGGATTATTTGCATCAGCTACAACAAAGATACAAGTGGACAAAAAATTATGAAAATCTAAAAATAGGTACCGCGGTTCTCATTAAAGACATAAACATAACTCCAAGTAAATGGCCTATGGCAAAGGTGAAAGAAATTCATCCTGGACCAGATGGTGTTACGAGAGTGGTCACCCTACAAAAGGCAACTGGGGCCGAATTAAAAAGATCGGTTCATACGCTCATTCCGCTTCCAATAAATGAAAATTACTACGATTCACAAACCATGACGAAAGAAACGCCTGTACTAAGTAACGTAGCAACATCTCACAAAAACTATAAACGATATAGAAATATACCAAAGGCATTCACATTACTACAATTCATGTTTATGTTATTACTACATATAATTGGTACAACTGCACAAACTACATCAAACTGGACGTACACCATAAAAAATATCGATCCAGGATTATACATAGAACAGATTGGGACAGCTACCATAAACCGCGGAACATTCAGAATTGAAACAGCATTCGACCGAGCATACATGAAACAACAGTTAGATCGAGTTGTTACAGTAACAAATCAATTTAAAAACCTCTGTCACAGATCGCAAAATTTTACTTATGAAACGCATTGTAATGAATTCTACCATCACTTAGAAGAAGAAAGAACGAAGTTTGAAAAGTCTATTCAATCCTTAACCAATACAGAACATACAAGGAAGAAAAGGGGTTTGTTAGGCCAATTTTTGACCTCCGTATTTGGAGTTAATGATGAAGTTTACAAAGATATAAACACACTACAAGATAATCAACGTTTATTAATTCAAGCATCTAACCAACAAACAAAATTTATGATATCCACTATCTCGACGGTCAATCAAACTGAAGAGAGAATACACAATAAACTACAAAAATTTCAAACAAAATTAAATCAAGCTATTGAATTCATAAACAACAACAATGTTTGGTACAGATCTGTAGACGGGAACCATATTAAGATCCAAGTGATGCAAACCTATCATCTAGCAAACAATTACATCTCTGAAATCATGGAGCATTACGAAAATTTACTAAAGATTTTCCTAGATAATGCATCAATTTACAATGTTTTATCGCCACAACAAGTCGGAAAAATAATAGATTCGGCGAACAAAAAGTTGCCGCATAACTTAAGAATCACACAGACGCAACTACTAAATACTAGAATAACAGAGAATAGCACACACATTCAAGTGTTTGCCAATTTTCCAATTCATGACATCACGAAATACGTATTAGTACACGTCACACCTATACCCGTGAAAAATGAAGACAATACATTTCAAACTATTTTGATAGAGCATACCTTTATGGGCTTTGATTATAACAACGAACACTATATTGAATTAAATCGTGAAGAGTACAATGACTGTATTCAAAAGGATATGAACTTTATTTGTAGTCCTGTAGCCGTGAAGAACATGCAATTTAATACGAACTGCATAGTTGAACAGCTGTTTAAGAGCATAAAACACAACCAAACACATTGCCATTCAAAAACCTTTAGGAGTGATTCTGACGTAATATGGACACAACTCTACATGGCAAATACGTGGCTATGTATATCAACACATTCAAAAACTGTATCTATAATTTGTGACGGCCAAAGAGAAGAAGTAAACATTCACGATGTTGGTGTTCTTAGGATCTCCGAAAACTGTATAATTAAAACACTGAACAACGTAATATCTGCTAAAAGAACTGAAAAAATCACAGTTACAGAATCCTTTTCTAAAAGTTTCAATTTTTCTATAAACACTGAAATAACGACAACTAAAATAGAAGACATTCCGAAAGAGAAGATAATAGACAGTTACTCTACAGATACCTTCCAACACTTAATAAATTCGGAACAAAATTTACAAACACAGTTAGACAATACAGTTTGGGCACAAATAGAATCTCATTCGTATTTAGCTAGTTTCGTTACTACAACTACTCTTATATTACTAGTTTTACTAATATATTGCTGCGGTCCACAGTTAACCAGATGGGTTCGAGCCAAGATCCCTATCCGACGGGCTGCAGTCGAGCCACAGGCGCAGATCTACAGCATCCCACACAGGACGACCAAGAGGAAGTCGACAAGACCACCTCCCAAACCCCGACGTCAGGCAACGAGCACGGTGCAGCCACCAGTACCGACTGAAACGATCGAGCTGTACGAGTTGGATTCCTGCATCTTGGAGGCGCCAGGATGTTCAAACGAACTTTGAACATTTGGTCAGCGACGGACGCTGGCCTACTTCATCCGACTGCAAGAAAGCGCTACGTTGCTAGATACACGGACAAACCACTAGTCAAATAGTTATTTGTGTGTGTACAGTAATCTTAGTATATAATGTTATAGAAATTGTAAATAAATCTCTTACTTATTCGAAATCTGCCAACTTGTCCATAAACACCCACAGTTATTTGTAAAGCAAAGTAAAGTTATTCATAGAATTAGAAGACCTCAACGGGACAATACTCTGTACATACCTGATCAAAGGTTAAAAGTTCACAGTAGTAACTCCTACTGTATGGCAATAAGACTCTATAATAGCCTTCCAGATAATTTTAAAAAACTTAATTTGAGCGCCTTTAGAAAACAGATGTATAAGTTCTTAGTCCAGAAGTGTTATTATTCAGTGTCCGATTTTATTAAGGATAAGTAAATAGATTTGACATAAATATAGTTTATTCAATGTGTTACATTGTAAAAAATAACGTATTAATGTAATTTTTAAAAATAGAAGTAAGTAAATAAATTGTAATTATTTAAGTAGTACCCAATACAATTGAATAATTGATAAAAATGATTATAATGATACAATACTAATAATACTATTTGATACTATAATAATGATGACAACAATGTTAATGTTTTTTGTAAAATTAATTAATTAATATTTATTTTGTAAAATTTTGCATGTCTACATGGCAGAATATGTGAGCCTATAAAAATATGACCAGCTAATTGTAACCAACCATATTCTTAGCAAATAAAATAATTCTAATTCTAATTCTTTTATTCAATAGTCTTTTTTAAAATTTCACAAAAGACAATTTGGAGCCTGTTCGTTGATATCAAACAATCGAATACTAAGAAAACTTGATTTTATTGGTTTACTTGGATGTAATTCTTGAAAGTGTGATTTTTCTCTTTGGTTTTGCAACAAACATTACTTATTCTTAACATTAAAGTGAGGTTCTATCAATAATCTATGGATACTTCGCCTGAAGTCGTCGCCCAAGCTGTGGCACTTATCCAGGCCGGACACATCCAAAGAAAGGTGAGTGCTAAACTTAATTTAAGTCTATCTGCGGTCCGAAATGTTTATCGGAGGTACCTAGAGACTGGCGGCTTTGTTCGTCGCCAAGGAAGGCCACGATCTCGGGTCACAACTGAAAAGCAGGATCGATTCATCGTGACGACCAGCTTAAGAAATCGTCACCTTACCTCCATTGAGATACAAAACCAACTTCGCGACTTCCACGGAGTATCTGTGAGCGCTCGAACTGTTCGGAGAAGGTTAAAAGAACGCGATATAGTTTCACACAAGCCAGCTAATGGCCCCAAACTAACGCGAGCCCACCGAACAGCGCGTCTTCATTTCGCGCGCACTCATTTAAATTGGACTCAGCAGCATTGGAGCCGTGTACCTACTATTTTCTGATGAGTCTAAAATTGCGTTACATGGCAATGATGGAAGGAAGAAGGTCTACCGACGTAAGGGAGAGCGTTTTGCACAATGCTGCTTTGAGGAGAGGGTTGCTTATGGCGGTGGCTCATGGACTGTTTGGGTCGGTATATCCGCGATATTTTCATCAAAACAGTAGCGAGCGATTTTGTCCAACGCTAGTTTTCCATTGCGGCTTTAATTTGATGAGCCAGACTTGGCATGCGTTCATAACCAGCGATATAAAAATAGGCTATTCAAACTGTCGAGCCACGTTCAAGGTCAACGTCAAAGTACCTACGCAAAATATTACACGCTCAGTCTCCATACAAATTGTTGAACTCTTTTCTTCTATCTTGATATATTTCTGTGGGCAAAACTCAACTTGAGTTATTACGGGACCACGGCTGCCAACATTAAATGCTGAAGGTACATTCGTGAGTGCTTTGAACCTCACGTAATGCCATACGTGGACCATGTGGGCCCAAATTTCCTTTTTATGCATGATAATGCAAGAGCCCATACGGCCGGCATCGTCAGGGAATATATTCGTGATGTGTGAACATCACAGTTATGAACTGCCAGCCAGAAGCCCAGACATGAACCCGATTGAGCACATGTGGGACGAGCTAAAAAGACGTGTTAGGGCTCGTCAGCCAGTTGCCCAGACGATGCAGGAGTTGAAAACTGCCATAGAAGAGGAATGGGAGATGATCCCTCAAAATTTCATAGAGCGGTTGATAAACACTAATGCCTAATCGTATGAGAGCTGTCGTAGATGCCCATGGAGGCAACAAATTAATTAATTAAATTAAACCTTTATTTGATAAAACATGTTTTTTATTCAAAAATCAACAGTCTTCATTAAGACGCATACCCGACTTGTTAGGTGTAGCTCACAGACCACTTAGGTCTGTGGTGTAGCTCTATGTCGTGTGGTATTCTGAATTCAAATTTAAAACAATACGATCGAAAAAGATGGTAAAATGTATCAGGTTTAAAGCTGCATCAATAGTTGTTGTTCAATCTAGCAACCATATTTAAGTAGGGGCCATAGAAACCTAAACTCTAAGGTGGGCCAATAGATGTGTCCAGAAGTGTATATTGATATACCTAATACCAACTTTTTATTTTTCAGATGCAAATAGCTATTAATAAAACAAAAAATGAAGCAAAGTCAAAGTTTTCCTGATAAAAAACCAATCCAAAATATAGCGAATTTTGAAACTATAAACTCATCTTCTGTCTTGTCTAATCTGCCAGATCTTTATGCCTAATAATTATTAGAATATTAAAAAACATGCCTTGTAACTTCATGCTGATTTGCAATTACGGCAAAAAACATTAGCATAAACCATATTAATGCTTACTTAAATAGTATACCAAAGACCAATTATGTCAAA
Source organism: Scoparia ambigualis (assembly GCA_963921215.1). Classification (NCBI taxonomy): domain Eukaryota; kingdom Metazoa; phylum Arthropoda; class Insecta; order Lepidoptera; family Crambidae; genus Scoparia; species Scoparia ambigualis. The sequence goes on along the minus strand of OY992511.1, from coordinate 31,645,863 downwards.
ATATTATTATGACAAAAAATATGCCTAACTCGTTATGCAAAATTAAATTAGCACAAAACTCACCACACACACCCTCGTGACCACCATCTCCCAGCTGTATCTGCTTTGTTTCATAGTTCTGAATCAAGTTACCTGCGGCAGTATAAATCAATTGATGTAATAAAATATATTTTAACATTATTTGGTACTTACGTCTGAGAGAACCATATCCTCTTGGCTGTCACGAAAACTATTGTGGGATAACACACAACCGCTAAACACTGTACTAAATCTGTTAATTAATTTTGAATGCGGTGGTGTATTTTTTATGTATCATTAATATAATAATTATGTTAATTATGTGCACAAACTGTGCGTTCCATATAACAACAATAAAAAAAACATTACAATGAATTGGTTATACTTACCAATTATTAACAATATTTCTTAATCATACCAAATAATTACTGACAAAAACTGCTATCGCAACTCCATGCGTCCCTTGTTCCTAAAACAAAAATTCGGTCGGCCGGCACTAAAGGCTAATAAATAAATAAATAAATATGTTATTCCATCATTGCCTGGAAGAAAGATACTGCATCTTTCTTTTTTAAGCAATTATTGAATTCTTGTGTCAGATTCTAACAACTCATTATTGAAAGGATAAGTAGATGGCAAATTCAAAACAAAATCTGGCGTTAAGTTTCTCGTCCGCAACACTGTGCCTTGATTTTTTAAATTCCTTAAGAGGGTTTACGCCATTCGGTTTCCCATACAAACTTCCAAGTCGAAATTTTTAAAAACCAATGAGCTAGTTTTGATGGAACTTTGCATGCTGAAGTAAAACATAGGGATTTAAATTGTTTGTTGAAAACATTTTAAAAAAATGTTTATTTAACTGAGTTATTGTGATTTTTAACTTTCTATAGTGGACTTTAAATCGCAATGACTCAGTTAGAAAAACGTTTTTTAAAAATGTTTTCAACAAACTATTTAGATCCCTGTGTTTTATTCAGCATGCAAAGTTTCATCAAAATTGGCTCATTGGTTTTTAAAAATTTCGACTTGAAAGTTTGTATGGAAAACCGAAATGCGTAAACCCTCTTAAACCATCTCATTTTTGCCAAATGTCCGACACTGACGTACGTTCTTAAATGCTACCACAGAATTGATTCCAACTATTTCCTTTAGCTTTCTTAGTCAAATTACGAGCTTTCGTAACTTTAGTTTCTAAAACTGCTTAATTGAAAGGAGTAGGGTTTTTTCTGAATCTGCTTAACGCCAGTCTGCGCTCTGCTACTGCTTTGGACAACGATGGATCCAATACGCCTTTGGTTTAAAAATTTTAGGTGGATTATTCGGTATTTTTATTAGCGGGATGTGTTCTTATTAGATGCGATTTTAGTTTGTTGTTCAAAATAATCATATGACCGCTAAATTTCATTGTCTAAACTACCCTGTCGAGAAAATATACAGTCTAGTTCTTCTTTATATGCTATCCAATCAGCCTTATTAAAGTTAAGTATTTTATTAGAGTTAATTATTCTATTGTCCTGAAAATTTATAAGTAGAATATTTCAAAATCCTATGATCACTACCTAAATTCTTATTTAAAACTTTCCAGTAAAATTTTACGGATATAATCATCAAAAGTGACAAATGTAATATCTGGTGTAGCTTTTTGGAGTATGCCATTAACTAATTTAATCCTCTATGCTTCACAATTTTTTAACGATACATATCGTTAAAAAATGGTGAAGCATAGAGGATTAAATTAGTGGGTACACGGGTACATACCCATGATCTATTGATGAATCCAATAACTAAATGTCTCTCTGATCAGTTTTGTACAACCAGTTGGTGTGGTCCCGTTAAAGTCACCGGCGATTAATGTCTTTGGAGACACTATGGAAAAAAAACTATCCCAGTCAGCTGAAGTAGTCAAAACAGATGACGAACAAAAAAATTGAGAAAATAAACTCCAAGCTGTTGCAGTTAATCAATCTTACACCTACTATCTCAACACCCGAGTTATTCAAATTAATAGTATGCAGTTGACTTGGAATGGACTAATGAACAATAATGGCCACACCTCCATATGAGTGTATCTGTCTGTTGGTGCGAGAGGCACTAACATACGACGTGGTTAGGCGGGAGGTAGGAAGGACTTACCGGGAGCAGGCTTTACGAGGTCGCTGGCACCGGGACACGAGCTGATGGGCGGCGATGTAGGCGATTTGATGGTCACGGCACAGCACACAGTCACTTTACCTAATCACAGGCACTATCATCACAGGGTCACTATCAATAAGGGCAGTTCCAAGGCGACACCAGAGCGCGTATATGTGTGGGCGTCTCGCGATCGCTTGCAGACAGAGTGTCGCGCGGGCGCGCGTCCTCCTCACGCGCGCCAACTTCGCGATACAACGCTAGGTGGCGCTAGGCGTATTTTAATACGCTTATAACGAGACGTCGCGCCCATGGCGCGTACATCCTCCGGGGCCCAGGGTGGGCTCATCCAGAGGGAGCCTGGCAATCTTGAACACAGGCCTCCGGAGGTGTCCATTGGCGGTGTCCAGGTCCACCACCCGCACGACGCTATCCTTCCCAGGCAGGGTGCGAGTAATAAGCCCCAGTCTCCATTGAAGGGCAGGCAGGTTGTCCTCCTTGATGAGGACGAGCTCGCCAATTCGGGGAGGGGAGGATGGGGACAACCATTTGGAGCGGGTTTGGAGTGTGTGGAGGTAGGACTGGGTCCACACAGCGTCCAGAAGCGCTGGGAAAGGGCCTGTACCATCTGGAATCGCCTAATTGTGGAGATCGGCCTATCTTCCACGGATAGTTCGGGAAGGGCCGTTAGTGGGCGGCCTATAATGAAATGTCCGGCTGTAAGCGGCTCAAAGTCTGAAGGATCAGACGAAAGTGGGCAGAGAGGTCTAGAGTTAAGGACAGCTTCGATTCGTGCTAAAAGTGTAGAGAATTCCTCGAATGTGAGGTGCTGTTCGCCAATTACGCGATATAAAAGTTGCTTAGTTGATTTTATGTTGATCTCATGTAACGCACCGAACCATGGTCCCTTAGGGACGTTCAATAACCAAGTAATGTGCTGACCAGCGAGCTTGTGCGCAATCGTGTCATTATTCAAGGCAAGAAAGTTTTGTACTTCAATGAGCTGATTTATAGCCTACGCCTACATAATTTGTACCGCAGTCCGAGCGGATGAGAACCGGGGCACCGCGGCGTGCTATAAAACGCTGTAACGCTGCGAGGAACGCTTCCGTGCTGAGGTCCGAGACCGGTTCCAAATGAACCGCCTTAGTGGAGAGGCACACGAATATACAAAAGTTACTTTTAAGAGTTTAACATTACGTAGGGTACTAGATTTAACTAGGAATGGGCCGGCAAAATCGGTAGTGACTTGACTAAATACTGGCTGAGGCGTAACTCTATCGGCTGGCAGGTCGGCCATGAAGGGCGCTTGCGGCTGGGCCCGGCATCGAAAGCATCTAATGCATTTAAAGACTCGGTGTCTAATAATACCGCGCGCGGACAATATCCAAAATTGTTGGCGCAGGATAGCGTGTAAAGTGTCAGCGCCAGGGTGGCAGTGTATTTTGGATGTATTGTATTTTGGTGTCTGCAGTTGTGCAGAAAGCGTTTTAGACAAGCTGTCACTCCGACGAGCTTGTCTAGTGAGCTGAACCGAGTGAGCAGGTCAAAGTCAAGACCGGGCACTGTGACCAGTGACGGGATGTGTTTGGATTTAAGGCCGGGCAGGGCGTGATGGCCCAGAGCTAAGGGCATCGCAGGCCAAGACTCACAAGGCTGTCTAAGCCACGTGGGAGACCACCATAGGTCGTGAGCTGACAGGGATTGCGCAGACATTCCTCTGCTTGCGCAATCTGCTGGGTTGAGCTCGGAAGGTACGTGTCGCCCGGTACATTCTGGTGAGCTTAAGCTGATTTTGACTACCCTGTTGGCTTCAAAGGGTTGAAGACGGTGAGGCGGTGTATTGAGCCAGGCCAGGACTATCGTACTGTCTGACCAACATATATGTTGTTGTATACTGATATGGGCCGATAACTGAACCGACACACGGATCATGAGCTGGGAGAGTAGGGTGGCGGCCGACAACTCTAACTTGGGGATTGTGAGGCGATTCTTGATGGGTGCGACTCGCGACTTGGAGACAATCAAGTGTACCAAAGTATCTCCGGAGGCATCGAGCTCATGGAGGTAAACAACGGCAGCAAACCCGGCCTCAGAGGCATCTGCAAACCCGTGAAGCGAGTATGCAGCTGAGCCTTTGTTTGCACAAATGTGCCGAGGGAAGCGAATGCTAGACAACAGCGGCAGATCCTCTGAGATGTGGTGCCACTCCGTTTGTACTTCAGAGGGAGTGGGCTCATCCCATTCCAGCTTCAGTAGCCACAATTGCTGAAGCAGCAGCTTTGCGCGAAAAATAACGGGAGAAACCCAGCCATTTGGGTCATAAAGTGAGGCTACGGTGCTTAAAATAGACCGCTTTGTGACATGTGTAATGGGGGGCAGAGAGATGCTGTAGGTGAACTCGTCTGACTGAGGGCTCCACTGTATACCCAAGACTTTAATGGACGTGGAGTCTGGATTCATGTCGAAGTCCTTGGGCATGTCGCATTGGTTGTCGGGGAATCTCTCGAGCAGCTTAGGCGAGTTAGATGTCCATTTACTGAGCTGAAAGCCGCCTAGGTCTAGTAGACTTATTAACTCGTCCTGGAGTGCTTGGGCGGATTTAACTGTGTCATGACCACACAAGATGTCATCAACGAAGATAGACTTGCGAAGAATCTGAGCGGCTCCAGGGTAGCGATGACCTTCATCATCAGCTAGCTGATGCAGAGGGCGGATTGCATGGTATGGGCTTGATCTTAAGCCGTAGGTGACTGTATTGAGGGCGTAGGTGAGCAGAGGGTGATCTGGTGAGGACCGCCACAGTATCAGCTGATACCGTCTCTGATCTGGGGCAACCAGCACATTTCTGAACATCCTCTGGATGTCAGTGCTGAAAACGACTGGATGCGTTCTGAAGGACATGATGATGTCCACAATGTCCTGTTGAAGGGCGGGGCCTGTGTATAGGCATTAATTTATGCTGACACCATTGGAGCTTTTACAGCTACCATCAAAAATAATGCGCAGCTTGTCTGACCCTGACTTAAATACGCCATGGTGAGGGATATAGAAGTGAGGTTGCGAGAGAGTGAGGGGCGAATGTATTTGGGTGACAGGGAGCCATGTGCCCTAAGTCGATGTATTCGGCCATAAAGTCGACGTATTTAGAACGCAGAGACGGGTTCGCCATTAGCTTCTTCTCAATATTGAGGAATCTGCGTAATGCGATAGGGTGAGTTTTACCTAGTTGAGGGGCGTCCTTTAGAAAGGGCAGAGCGACCGTATATCTGCCTGAGGGATCGCGTGTAGTGGTAGAGCGGAAGATTTCCTCGCTATGTTCCTCCAGGGGATCATTATGAGTGTGAGATTGAGGCAGGGGCTCCTCAGACTCCCAGAACTTTTCCAGACTCTGACGTATGTCCTGGGCTGATTCAGCTGAGTCTGGTTGTGAGTTGACGACGTAAGCTGAGTTAACCTGCTGCGCCGGCTGCGCATACAAGTCCTCAATGGGTCCTATCAACGCGAAGTCAAAAATCGTGCCGAAGGCTATGGGCTTGCCCGGGCCCAACGAGACCTTAGTCCCGTCCAACACCTGGCCAAGAACGTCCGACCCCAATAAGAGGTCGATCGGGGCTGGTGTGTTGTAAAGCTGATCAGCCAATGGCACGGGTGGCTGGCCTAGTATGTGGGAAATGTTTGGTTCCTTCTCTAAGGGAAGATAGCCAGTGACGTTTTTTAAAATATGAGCTGTGGCAGTAATTGTAGGAGTATCATTGTGAGTGGGTTGGCATACTATTGTTATTGCCGCTTTTGACTCATGTTTGTGCTGATTCCCAACTCCTGTAATTTTTAAAGAAGTGGGTTTTAATGGTAAGTTCAAAAGTCGTGCCATGCGTGACGTTATTAATGTCAGCATACTGCCACAGTCCAATAAAGCTCTTGCTGTGTGAAGATGGCCATGTACGTCCGCGACTCTTAGTGAGACGGTTGGCAACAGAATGGGTGTGCCAGTGGGCACAGAAGATGAGTTAGCTGATTCAGTAGCAGCCGAGATTGTATGAGCTGAGTATGTATCAGCTGTGTGGGTATGGGTTGACTGGGCATGGGCTAAAGGGACATGAGCTAAATGGGCATGGTTTGAATGGGCATGGGCTGAATCTACCTCTTCGCTAGGGTGCTCCGTGATAGTTGGGAGTCATAATTGCTGGCGGCGTTCGCGGGGCCTACATGGCGAACCGGACCTGGGCGGGCTGGCTTTGTGAGCAGAGCTGGGTTGCACCTGTTTATCATGTGCGGGTTCGTGCTGAGCAGCTGTTTCTGGGACGCTCCCTCGAGTGCTCCCTCAGCTGTGGGGGTATATGAGCTGACGAATGAACTGGGTGCGTTGAGTCGTCTGGTTGATGAAGGGACGTGTGGTGGTTGGAGCTCCCACAGTCCTTGCATGCCCCCCTTGACCTGCACTCGCTCTTGTAGTGACGGCCGAGACAACGCTGGCAGCGCTCGCGTGCCTGTACAAAGTCCCAACGGCCCTGTGTTGGCTGGGCATTGTACCATCTGCACGTCATGAGCCTATGTCCCCTAGTGGCACAATAGGGACAGTAGGGCGTCGAGCGTGAGGAAGAGGACGAGGATGATGATGAGGAGCAGCTTTGCTGGAAGGCCGAGTAGACGGGGAAGGGCTGACTGCGAGCCGGGGAGGTGGATGGGCGGTGACGCATTTGCTGCGTTGAGCGGAACGGTTGGTGAGTAGGCTGATCATAGGCGCAGTGAGGCGATGGAGCTGAGGAGCGGCCACGGTAATGGTCGGGTTGTTGCTGAGCCATCTGAGCATAAGTACGATGGGGCAACTGAGGAGGCGCGCGGCTACGAGAAGGGCCGGGCTGGGGCTGAATGGGTTGAGCCATGGCTATGTTGGAGAACTCTGTCTCCACACAGCGCGCGTGCTCCTCGAGGTAGGAGATAAGGTCCCTTAACGTGGGCAGGGTGTTACTAGATCCGTGCCTGCGTTCAAATAGCGTGCGGAGCTCGCCCTTGAGCTTCCGCACCACTATTGACACAAACACGTAGTCGTCTCCTATGGGCAGATCTAAATTGTTGAGGGCACACTGAGCTGATATGAGCGGCGTGAGGAACAGTGTGCGGATGTTCGAGCGCGTATGGATGCTTGGCAGCCCTAGGATGATATCCACAAAACTATCAATGAGAACCCGGCGGTTCTCGTACCGCTTGGTGAGTATGTCCATGGCCACGGCAAAATTCTCATTGGTGACCTTTAAGTGGGACACCATACTTAATGCCTCACCGCTGAGACTTGAGAATAGGTAGTGGAGCTTGACTGCGTCCGACAGGGTCGCCATGTCGTCAGTCAGACTCCTAAACAGCGCAATGAAGGAAGGCCAGTCCTCCGCTTTTGAGCTGAACCTGGGCAGCGCTATCTTGGGGAGGACGGCTGTGGGCGTATTGACGCCGAAACTGAGCTGAGCGCTATGGGTTGGGGATGACGTGAAGAAGGTTGAGATTTCCTCCCTAGCCATAAGTATCCCCAGGTACGCTCCGGAGGCTTTTGTGTGGTTCTCAGTGTACTCGTATGTCTTCTCGGTCTTCTGGTCCAGATCCTCCTCGTCAAGAATTTTATAATACACTGTGTCCATTTTGTCTTTCACGCCTTGTATCTGTGTGAAACGTACGTTAAATTCCATTATGGAATGTGTGGTCCCGCCAGCAATAATTTGTGATCCTATCTCAAGGAGCTGAACTATGGCCATAACGGCCTCCCTTAATATCGCGGCTTGTGACTTGGTTGGCATCGCGATGATTAAAAGGAGACAAAAAAAATAATAAAAAAAATAAACAAATTTAAAGGCAGTAAAAAGAACAACACCCTGTATATATTCTATAGTTGGGCTGGACGTATTTGTTTACTACACTTGATTGTCGCCAAGTCGCGAGTCACACCAATCAAGAATCGCCTCACAATCCCAAAATAAAAAGTTAGAGTTGTCGACCGCCACCAGTACCGCCGTCACCGCCGCCGCCACTCTCCCAGCTCATGATCCGTGTTTCAGTTCAGTTATCCGCCCATATCAGTATACAACAACACATATGTTGGTCAGACAGTACGATAGTCCTGGCCTGGCTCAATACACCGCCTCATCGTCTTCAACCTTTTGAAGACAACAGGGTAGTTAAAATCAGCTCAAGCTTACCCGAATGTACCTGGCGACACGTACCTTCCGAGCTCAACCCAGCAGATTGCGCAAGCAGAGGGATGTCTGCGCAATCCCTGTTAGCTTACGACCTATGGTGGTCTCCCACGTGGCTTAGACAGCCTTGTGAGTCTTGGCCTGCGATGCCCTCAGCTCTGGGCCATCACGCCCTACCAGGCCTTAAGTCCAAACACATCCCGTTACTCGTCACAGTACCTGGTCTTGACTTTGGCCTGGTCACTCGGTTTAGCTCACTAGACAAGCTCGTCGGAGTGACAGCTTGTCTAAAACGCTTTCTGCACAACTGCAGACACCACCCAGATTCAGTGAACGAAGAGAGGCCCTACTTTACTGGGTGCGCAGTGTTCAGCACAATGAGTTTGCAGAGGAAATCCACCGCCTTCAAACTGGCAAAATCTGCTTCGTCAGACTCCAGCGACTGTCACCTCTTATTAAAGATGAGCTTCTTAGAGTTGGCGGACGACTGTCCCATGCGTCTATCCGATATGACGCGCAGCGTCCGCTCATACTTCCCAGCTCTAGCCCACTTGTAGACCTCATCATTGACCACTACCACAAAATACACTGCCACCCTGGCGCTGACACTTTACACGCTATCCTACGCCAACAATTTTGGATATTGTCCGCGCGCCGTATTATTAGACACCGAGTCTTTAAATGCATTAGATGCTTTCGATGCCGGGCCCAGCCGCAAGCATCCTTCATGGCCGACCTGCCAGCCGATAGAGTTACGCCTCAGCCAGTATTTAGTCAAGTCACGACCGATTTTGCCGGCCCATTCCTCGTTAAATCTAGTACCCTACGTAATGTTAAACTCTTAAAAGCGTACTTTTGTATATTCGTGTGCCTCTCCACTAAGGCGGTTCATTTGGAACCGGTCTCGGACCTCAGCACGGAAGCGTTCCTCGCGGCATTACAGCGTTTTATAGCACGCCGCGGTGCCCCAGTTTTCGTCCGCTCGGACTGCGGTACAAATTATGTAGGCGCTAGAAATCAGCTCATTGAAGTACAAAACTTTCTTGCCTCGAATAATGACACGATTGCGCACAAGCTCGCTGGTCAGCACATTACTTGGTTATTGAACGTCCCTAAGGGACCATGGTTCGGTGCGTTACATGAGATCAACATAAAATCAACTAAGCAACTTTTATATCGCGTAATTGGCGAACAGCACCTCACATTCGAGGAATTCTCTACACTTTTAGCACGAATCGAAGCTGTCCTTAACTCTAGACCTCTCTGCCCACTTTCGTCTGATCCTTCAGACTTTGAGCCGCTTACAGCCGGACATTTCATTATAGGCCGCCCACTAACGGAACTATCCGTGGAAGATAGGCCGATCTCCACACGTAGGCGATTCCAAATGGTACAGGCCCTTTCCCAGCGCTTCTGGACGCTGTGGACCCAGTCCTACCTTCACACCCTCCAAACCCGCTCTTAATGGTTGTCCCCATTCTCCCTTCCCCGAGTTGGCGAGCTCGTCCTCATCTAGGAGGACAACCTGCCTGCCCTCCAATGGAGACTGGGGCGCATTACTCGCACCCTACCTGGAAAGGATGGCGTCGTCCGGGTGGTGGAATTGGACACCGCGAATGGACATCTTCGAAGGCCTGTATTCCGGATCGCCAGGCTCCCATTAGATGAGCCCACCCTGGGCCCCGGAGGATGTTCGGGACGGGACGTTACGTTAGGAGTGGAAATCCGACGCACGCGCGCCTTTTTTTTAATTATTTAGTTATTATTTTTCACGACTATTTATCACGACAACGACTACTTTTTTCTAGACTTTTCTGCGGTACTGGAAGCAAACATATGTTCTATCAAATAAAGCGAATTTTTGACTGTAGGTTCCCGCTAGACCGCTGGAGTCAAAATGGCCGGACGAAACAAAACAAAACAACGCACCCTAGTATTTTATTTTATTTTTTATTTTACAATTTTGAGGAAAACTTACAGCCTATACAAAATTTAAATAACTATAACTAAATAAAATAAAGCCAATTACAAGTTTTCACATATGTATACAATTATATATTACTTATGAAAAAGTTAAGTGTCGAATGTGATGCAAATAGACTAATTAATTATTGTTTCTTTGGAAATAGTTATTATTATACATTTTTTTAAATTTTGTTGAAGTTGTGCAAAATAAATCAAAGGCCATACTACTGGTTAATTTATTAAAAAGATTTGATACCCTAACAACAAATTAGTTTTTACGATAATTGGTAGATGCAAATGGTACATTAATTAAGTTTGTGTGTCGTGTTGTTTTCTTTGGTGCATTTATATTAAATTTACTCAATAATTCCGGGGAGTCTATATGACCTTGAAAAATCTTCAAAACAAACGCTACGTCAGACATTTCTCGTCGCTTATGTAAGGGTAATATATGGAAATGCTTACATATTTGAGTATAGGCCTGGAAAAATCTACTGCATTTGTACTGCAAATGACGAAGAAACCTCTTTTGTATAGATTCTAGCCGCAAGATATAATTGTTATATTGAGGCTTCCACACTTGGGAGGCATATTCTAGGTGGCTCCTCACGAAGGCACAGTATAACATCTTTACAGTCTTGATTTCATGGAACTCCGATGACATGCGCATAACAAAACCAAGGCTTTTTCTGGCTTTTGTAACAATGGAATCAATATGGCTATCAAAGAGAAGTTTAGAATCAAATATCACCCCCAGCTCTCTCATAACGCTAAGTCTGTTCAGTGATTGGTTATTTATGGAGTAATCAAAAGTGATGATATTTACTTTTCTGCTGAAGGTGGTACTAATGGAACATTTAGAAATATTGAGATCAAGCTTGTTAGTTAGGCAGTATGCATGAAATCTATCTAGGTCGTCCTGAAGTTTAATATAATCAGACCCAGTCTCTATTGGAAAAGTATTTTCATGTCATCCGCATAGAGTAAGATTTCACTATTGACAAAACATGTTTTTATGTCATTTATAAAAATAACAAAAAAATAAAGGGCCTAAGAGTGACCCTTGTGGCACTCCTGATAGTATAAATAGTGTTGATGAGGTGTAACCATTTAGCGCAACAGTCATACAGCGACGTTGAGAACGTATGAACCTGAAGAGATTGCCGCGTATACCGACCATTTGAAGCTTGTGCAGTAGTAATTTGTGATCGATTCTGTCGAAACATTTACTATAGTCAGTATACACGACATCTACTTGTGCCTGTGAAGACATGTGTTTGGTGATTATATCCTGACAAAGTAGTAAGTTAGTGGTCGTAGACCTACCACTTAGTAACCCGTGCTGAGAGTTGACAAAAGACATGTCGCATAGATGAGTAAACTTGTTGAATTTTCTCAATTTTTTTTGCAAAAATGCAGAGTTTCGATATTGGCCTATAATGCTCAATGAGGTCCTTAGAACCCTTTTTATGTATCGTGGTGATAAGGCATGATTTCCAGACAGAGGGTACATATCCAGAGTTAAAGGAGTATCGAAACAGAAATGCCAGTGGTGACACTAAACTGCTTGCACAGTTGACAATAAGTATGGGAGACACATTGTCGGGGCCTGCGGTTTAGTTACATCGAGCTGTTTTAAAAGTTTAAGCAGAAGGTCCTCGTCAATTTCAATAGAACTGAGATCAGCAGGTGTATTATGTAGCTCGATCAACAAGGACAGTTGGGAACTAGAAGGCTGAAAGGTCGAATGAAAGTACTCGGCAAAGAGGTTACAGATTTCCTCACCACGACTCGAAGAGTAGTTATTGTATGTCATCGTTAAGGGTAGTGAGTTAGATGTTCTTTTGTTTTTAACAACGTAAAAAAAGCTTTAGGATTACTTTTAATGTTATTTTCAAAATTTATAATATACTTCTTATAACATTCATCTTCTAAACATTTAGCGCGGTTTCTCAAAATTACAAAAGATAAATGGTCAGAATAGTTTTTATATTTAATATATTTTTATGGTATTTGTGTTTTTCTTTTATGAGCATAACAAGTGCAGTATTATACCATATTGGATATTTGTGCCCAAAAGAGCCTCTTTTTATTGGAACATATTCATCTCGAATTGTGTTGAGTAAACTATAAAACTTAGTTGTACAATCCTCCAATGAAAGCGCCGAAAAAAAGTGCACCCAATCAAGTGCTTTTTACACATAGAATCATAATCGCCTTTTTATATAGGTAAGTAATACGGGTTCATAAAATTTTTAAAGGTATATCTTTTTGTGTTTTTAACGCTATGCTGATTGCCGGGTGATGGGTATCAATAGGTACTAAGGAGCCGGGATTATTTGATTATTTGAGCCTACAAGTAGGCTAATGGCACAGAAAAATAAATCTAATATTCTATTACTTGTGTTCTGAACGTAATTATACTGCAAAAGATTACATGTATCAAAAAAGACAATTTGGTGTGTGCCTATAATATTCGTAGGTATAAGACTTGCCCCATCAGAACACGGAAGCCAGACTATTTTTGCCATATTAAAATCGCCCAATAGTAAAAAGTATTCATCGGGGCGATGCAAAATGATGTCGGTGCACTTGTTCGAAATATTTTTAAGTTGTGTTGTTATTGAGTTACTCATACCTTGCAAACAAATATAAACACAGCATACATGTAATTTGTAAGCGCGCATACTGATAGTTATCCAGACATCCTCAGTCGACGAACACCACTTCACTTTGTCCGGCCACCGTCAGCTCACGTTTAATAGCTACCAACACCCCACCGCCCAACGCTTGACCCGTAATCGCATAATTTCTATCGCGTCTCCACACCAAGTATCTATTATCAAAAAGTTCACTATTAAGAATACTATCCGTTAGGCAAGTTAGTATTAAAACAGAATCACGGTACTAGCACCAGCTTACTGGAGTTTCCGTAGACCTCTGGAATGTTATATATACCTTGCTTATACAATAACATCACCCTTTTACAATACTTTGCTTATTACTAGGTTAAAAAACCTGAAACAGGAAGCTTAAAACTAATATTAGTATGTTGCAATTACGTCTTCCTTTAATTCCAGTAAATCAATAAATTATAACTTAATTAGTCGCTGTTTCACGTAAATGTCCGTAATACTTCCATATATGGCGTACGATCTATGAGTCACATTCGTAATCCAATTATTCCTGTTTTTCCTCTGGATGCATGAATTAAGTCTAAAAATTAGTCCTTTTAACTATCATGACGAATAGGTGTTCATTTATGGCAATTGGGTTCTTTAATTCCTTATATTAATAAATAGTAACACGCTTAATATCCTTTCAATGGTGTTGCTAATGATATTCTTTAACGACCGGTAGGGTACATCCATAAAATAATAAGGGGTGCCCTTCGGTTTGCCTAAAATTTTAGGTTCTAATTCCATATGGCCGAACTATGTTGGTTGCTATGTTGCATGCTTGTTTGCATGCACGCAATTAAGTAACTCGCAATGTTATTTTGCCATATAAAAATGATTAGGCGTTATACTCTTGTGCGTTTAAACTTTGTGCGAATTACAATTTAGTAATTGTAAATAGTAGGGGTTATGAATGGTTCCGCCTAATGTCGCATTTGGGAAGTTTAAATTCGGCGATAAAGAGTTAGGCGAAGTAAAAATAGGCTTGACAAATTTAGGAAAAGTAAAATTGTGCAAAAAAAATTAAGGTGCCATTGACAATTAGGAGATCAAAAATTTTAGCGATTCAATATAGACCCAATAATAACTAAAGCGTATTCTGGGGGTACATCAGACAATCAAACTGCATACAATGTTACGTTCCGTTAAACGTAAAATTAATTCGGTAGTGCGGGCAGCACAAGAATACTAATAAAAGCGTAAATTGTTATAACGATATTATGCCGCCGACACCATGACCACTCAAGCCACCAAATGCCTCAGCGGGACTCATGATATCCCAGCACCTTCACCATGTCGCGATCCCGGAATATCTATTAACACATATTTTTTTTTTTAAATCAATTACAAGTTAATTTTATATACATTGCTCGTTACGGTATTGGCAAAGTAAAACGAAAATATTATGAGTATCTGCTTCGCTTAGTTCTGTATATTCCGAGGTGCGAAAATTATACACATAAAGACTGAGGCATTGGTGACTCCAACACTTCTGAGACCCAAGATTCCCGCCTATAATGTAAAAGGGGTTGTGACTCAACTGTCAATAACTGTTAGTATTAGCATCAATCTCTCCAATCATCAGCAGGCATCTTTTCGACGGGTCCATATTGAGTTGCAAAAAATAAAGAGGCATATTTTAAGGCTGCATGACGTTTTTTGGCATACTCTTCGTTTCGCATAACGTTCATTCAGAATAAATCATTAGGCATAGTTTATTTCCCCATAACTTCTTTTATGATTCATGCATAAATGTTTTTAGAATAACGATTACTAATCATAACATTTATTGGCATCTCACCCTATGGCATACAGATTACAAGTCATGTCAGATAATCGTTTGTTATTTTTGCAAAATCCTTATTTTTTGAAATCCCACTCAACGTTTGGCCGAAGCTTTTAATGCTAGTTTATTCATTTTTCAGAAACACGTTTCCAATATTATAAAAATACAACATTTCAAATAATTGAAATCCATAATATTATTATCAACGAACAACTTGTAATCGTAGTAACGTTTAAAGCATGCAAGCAGGCATGCAGCATGCAAGCAAGCATGCAAGCTAGCATGCAGCATGCAAGCAAGAATGCAGCATGCAAGCAAGCATGCATCATGCAAGCAAGCATGTGGAGCATGCAAGCAAGCTGCAGCATGCAAGCAAGCATGCAGCATGGAACCAAGCATGCAGCATGCAAGCAATCGTGCAGCAAGCATGCAGCATGCAACCAAGCATGCAGCATCATCCAAGCGCGCAGCATGCAGCAGGCATGGTTTCTGTCACGGCTCCGGCGCTGCGAGGCTCCGGCGGTCCCACGCGTGCTTATCGTCGCAGATGGCTTTCGCTCACCACCGCAGCTTCGGCTTGCTGGCCGGCTTAGCCGGCTTAGCCAGCCAGCCTCAGCCGCGGCGGCGAGCGTTAAACCCACCTCCTCGCCTACGCGGGCTTAAATTACACTCTAGCGTAGGGCAGACAAGTCTACGTAGAGTCGGTTTTGCCGCGATTCATTTCTATCACTGACTTTATAGCACAACCTTACCGAAAACACAAAGTATTAACTTCTTATGACATTTTCGAACAATTGAAATTCGTATAGGAAAGTTTCCAATTTATGATAGGTTACCCAAATAAAGACTACATAATATGATGTACCTGACT
This sequence comes from Scoparia ambigualis, assembly GCA_963921215.1. NCBI lineage: Eukaryota > Metazoa > Arthropoda > Insecta > Lepidoptera > Crambidae > Scoparia > Scoparia ambigualis. Next base: position 31,630,230 of record OY992511.1, on the reverse strand, counting down.
GGTTAGAAATTTAAGACAATCGTGAAGCGCAGCGCAGCGTAGCGTAGCTATCCCGTGATCTACAGGAGTAGAGCAGCTAGTATTTCTGTTGTCTAATAAAAATATAGAAATAACCTTAAAATTCAAGACAATCGCTACGCTGCGCTTCATTCATTATGCGTTTCGTATTTTATGTTAAATAACATTTAGACGTATAGAAATTATGTTATTTACATTTATGCTGATTAAAATTATGATAAAGACGATTATGCTAATATAAAATTATGCCAATGAAACCATTATGGGTTTAAAACACACTGAAACTGTTATGCCAAACTACATTATGACGAAAGAGATTATGCGACCGAAAGGGCTCCCTTTTTCGACTACTTAAAGAGTGACATATTGGACCAGCTGAATATAGTATTAGAACTCTAAGATTTAGGTGTAAATACTGAAATGTCTTTACTCTCATAATTCCTACTATGCGTCTATCTTTCTCCACCCGCATCAGTGACCACTATATCGTGGCTTTGTTCATGCTATGCGTCTACCTTCTCACCACACGCATCAGTGACCACTATATCGTGGCTTTGTTCGTGCTATGCGTCTACCTTCTCACCACCCGCATCAGTGACCATTATATCGTGGTTTTGTTCGTGCTATGCGTCTACCTTCTCACCACCCGCATCCGTGACCACTATATCGTGGCTTTATTCATGCTATGCGTCTACCTTCTCACTACCCTCATCAGTGACCACTATATCGTGGTTTTGTTCGTGCTCAAAAGCTCCGTCTACACAACTAACACTATGAGAATAAAATAGAGCTGTCAGAATAGAAATATTAACCATGGAACTTTCATATTCTTAGCTCAGTTTATACAAGTAACATTTAAGAGAATACAATAAAGTGCCGTCAGAATGAAAAGATTAACAACTTAACTTTCCTGTGATTAACTCAGTTTACACAAGTAATAATAAGAGAATAAAATAGATAGAGTACCATCAAAATTGCGCACAATGTTGGTATCCCACAACAGGCGCAATGTATTGTTTATTATTTTTATGTTTTGTTATATATTGTATTGTTCATTTGTGTGTTGAGTGATTTCATTAAATGTTTTTCAATTTCAAAATAGAAAGATTGACCACTTAAATGTCATATTATTAGCTCAGTCAGTTTATTAAAAGTAACATCAAGAGAAAACAATAGAGTGCTGTCAGAATGGAAAGATTAAAATCACTTATATAGCTTTCATGCTGACACGTGGGCCACATCTCAGCACACGTGGGGCAGCATCCCTGCACCCCAGTCTCCAGAGCAATTCACTAAACCACTTCAGACAACGAAATAAGCCCGCTCATGGCTAGACTGCTATATTTATTGAGACTACTCTCACTCCCGATGCTGCCCGCTCCGAACTATGTTGCCAGCTCAGAAAAACTTACCATAGACTAGTCGGTCGACTTGATACGATACATTGTGACGGCTGTCACGAGGTCATGACACCTTAATTTGTGTGCTGAACTGTCTTACACTAGGTAAAGAAAATTAATGGTGACCCTTTGGGCACGCCTATAGTTATGGGTGTTCCTGAAGGCACAGCACGATTAACCACAACTTTTTGAGTTCTATTCTACAGGTATGATTGTATAAGGCTCAGTGCTATTTTTGAGACATCTAATGCTCAAACTTATTAACTAAAGTTTAATAACTAACGCAATTATCTAATCGCGTTGCATTGCACTAAAACTATTTTAACGGGACCTAACAAGATTAATTTTATAAGTAAGTACATTATCTACTTACTGCTTGACGTTTCGGCGGCGATACTGCGGCCGTAGTCACAAGCGAACTGACTTATTTATGTACTTACTTACAAAATAAATTGTGTTAGATCCCGTTAAAACTAACTTACTTACTTACTAACTTATTTAGAATGGTTTCTAACATATTCAATAAAGTTGGGATCTTTAGAAGTCGATTTTAATCCATACAATTCATATAACTTTCTTCTACTTGCAAATACCTGGTGTCGCCCAGTCACTGAACTTTTTCTCAGAGTTATTTAATTTCATAATTTTCTGCTTAAATGTTTTGTTAAATTCATTCCGAATGCAACTGAAACCTTTTGTATGAGTGTTATCTGCATTATACTGATGCTGGTGAAAAAGAAGAAAGTTTAAAATAGACATTAGTTTTAAATGTTTCTATACATCACTGGTGGATCTACAAACTATATTATGTTTGGGAGAGACATTATGGTGCTAAATAGTGGCTATTTGTCCGCTATGGTCTGATCTAATACAATTTACAATTGATTTTTAATAAACAAGACAATTACAAAAAATATTGTCTAAGCATTGTAAGTACGCAAGGGTGTTATTCTAGTAGGTTCATCGAACACGTGATCTAAATTAAATGACTTAAATAAGTTTTTGAATCTACTCACTACTCAGTAGTAGTTGTTGATGTTAACATTAAAATCTCCACATACTTCTACTCTCTTACTTTTATACATGTGATTTTTAAAACATCTTCCATCATCATCATTATCATCAGCCTATACTCGTCCACTGCTGGATATAGGGCTCTAAAAGACACGCCACTGAGCACGATCCGTGGCCACTCTTATCCAGATCTTACCAGCCACCTTGCGAAGATCGTCGCTCCACCTTGTCTGAGGGCGTCCTACGCTACGCTTGCCGATATGCGGTCTCCACTCCAGACTCGTCTACCCCAACGGTCATCGGTTCTGCGACTGATATGGCCGGCCCACTGCCAGTTCAACTTGCTAATTCGGTGGGCTATGTCGATTACCTTGGTTCTCAGCCGGATCACCTCGTTTCGAATCCGGTCCCTCAGAGAAACTCCGAGCATAACCCTTTCCATAGCCCGCTGAGCGACTTTAAACTTGTGAACCAGCCCTACCGTTAGTGTCCACTTTTCGCTCTGTATGTCATGATGACGGGTAGGACGCACTGATCAAGACTTTCGTCTTTAGACATTGCGGAATTTGCGACGTAAAGATTCGACGTAATTTCCCATACGACATGAAAATTCCATAGTTCGTTCTACAGATAGTGCAATTATGCCTTTACGTTCTTTCACTTTCATAAATTATAATAATTAAAGAGCTGCCTCTTATGGCTGACATTCTACAAAACGAACTGACCATACTGTAATTCTATAAGCTCGTTATTGATTCATAATGTTTGAGCCAATGCTCGGTAATACATAAAATGTCAATTTTAAAAGAAAGTTAAAATAAGTCTAAATCAAATTCGTTGCCAGAAAAGCCTTGTATGTTCTGATGAACTATGTTAAGGCATTTTGACTTTTCTTTTGTCAATAATTTGCTAGAGGTATCCTCTATTGTCTTAGAAGCTAATTGAAATTATTTGGAACATATTCCAAAGTCTGTATTGGCATGTCAGAGGTTGCAGCTCAATAGAAGCCGCTGGGCTAGCCATGTTGCTGGCTAAATGCTTAAAATTAAAGGATAGCGAATTTGCTATCTGTCGCTTAAAATAATTCTTAAGATAATATTTATCTTTTGACAAAATATAACCTCATTGGTCGAGTGGTTTGTACACCGGTTTTCATGGTGTCGCCATCTCTGAGGTCCCGGGTTCGATCCCCGGTCGGGTCAATTTAGAGAAAAACTGTTTTTCTAAATTGATTTCGGGTCTGGGTGTTTTTTCTATGTTTATGTATATTTATCCGTTATCTTACCATATTAACGAGTTTCACAAGAATACTCATCTTGGTCTAGATAATTGGTGTGAGCGTAAACAAAAATTTATTATTATTATTATTATTATTATTATCTTATAATTTAATAGTGTCAATTATTTCTACTTTCTTTTCATATTAAGCCATTGTATTTAAGTCAAATTAAGCCTATATATAAAATTATTTCTTCGTGTGGCAAATTTAACAGTAAGAAAGTGTGACCTTTATATTTATTTTTTAATATTCAACGAAAGCAATTTTTCATAGAAGTTAACTATGTCCTTTTTGTTCACGTTTCCCCTTTTCCCAATTAAAATAATAAGAGTTCCTACATTTTTAAAGCCATATGAAATTAATTTTTCTATTATATTTGTAAATTTATCAACGGATTCACTATCAATGTTCTCAATGCGAGAACTATCTAAAAGATTATTTAGGGCCAGTATGTTTTCCCAATCTCCTTCTTTGAGGATTCATATCTATTAGTCATACTTGTTAATGACTCATGCAAACTAAATAATTTATAATATAATTTTTCAATTTCATATTTGATTTTTTTGTGCATCTATCTTTTCGAAAAACGTACGTCACTGCAGCTTCAAGGCCGAAAGAAATTTTAGGTCGTAGTCATCTAAACGGACTCTGTGTGTAATGAAACACTACCAATGGCTAAAACATGCAACTTGATTTTGTTTAATTAATATCATTAATAAATAATTAACACTTGGACCAATTATAATTTTGCATGCTAAGTATTCATTAAAATATGTTACTAATATATATTGTTAATGAATAGCATGCAAATCGCATAATATGCGATGTAAATTTTAATTGCCCTTATCTAAGTCGTACCAAATTGGTTAAATTAGTTAAATATTGTTTGTTTTAGAGTAGTTCAACGCTAACATCGATAAATAACAACGATATCTTATATTACACACTTAAGAATATATAAATGCAAACTATGAACTTGAAAGTGAATGGGAACGAAAATCGAACATTGAATATATATCTAACAGCTGTCTTTTAGCATGGCTACCGCAAAAGAACTCTGACGTCCGATCGATGTAAGCGAAATAACAAGACAAAGTGGAATACTTAAGAAAGAGGGGGGTCTTCGTTAATTTGTTGTTGTTGCGGCGTTCGTTAGCTCGACAACCGGCGGCGTCAGTTGTCATCACGCCGCGTCCGGAGCTGCTAGTGTGCACTTCATCGACAATCAATATTTCGGTGTACCTAGCACAACACTACGTGCAATGAGATGCAAATAAAAAGGAATTTCGACATGTAAACATAATTGATTGACCACCGCGCGTTAGTGGTTAGTGACACTGTGTCGAGTGTTAAAGCCTTGGTGTATTTACAAGTGCACAAACCATGGCCTGGAAATATATACCATACCTTTGGATCGCCTTGGTAAGTTATTGCCTTTGTTTAAATTAGTCCTAGGTCAACTTTTTAAATGTTTCCGCGTAGATTCTGCGGCTGCTACCTGCCTCGCTCGGTTTAAAAGTAAAAGTGGCTCGTTACTTTCTTTCTTCCTTAATGTTCTTGCCGGCATACGCATACTTAATATAATGTGTATGCAATACCACGACGCGTTTATGTCAAGTACTTACTCATTGCCGACTATAATAGTAGCTACGACAGCGGTTTGATTGAAGACATGATACACGAGAGTGCAGTGAAGGTTTTTCTTCTTTTTTACAAGCTTTTATTTGACTTCCCCTGTTTGTTAGTACCTATGGGTGGGACAAATCTTGCAACTGAATTTAAAACCAGTTCTCCTCAACCGATTGAGCTGAAATTTGGTATACTTATGTAAGTACGATGACAATGCAATGTTATGGTACCATTGAGCTTGTCTGGTGATGGAGTCTGGAGGTAGCCATAGGAACTCCTAAATGAAACGGCGGAATCGCATCGAGTTTGGGTTTGTTGGATTTGTCTTTTCGATCACTCTAGTGCTAGATGATGTCCAAGGTCCTGATGATGGAGTCGGGAGGTGGCCATAGGAACTCCTAAACGAAACGGCGGAAACTCATCGAGTTTGGGATCGTTGGATTTGTCTTTTCGATCACTGTAGTGCTAGATGATGTCCATGGTCCTGATGATGGAGTCATGAGGTGACCATAGGAGCTCCTAAACGAAACGGCGGAAACTCATCGAGTTTGGGATCGTTGGATTTGTCTTTTCGATCACTGTAGTGCTAGATGATGTCCATGGTCCTGATGATGGAGTCATAAGGTGACCATAGGAGCTCCTAAACGAAACGGCGGAAACTCATCGAGTTTGGGTTTCGAGCACTTTAGTGCTAAATGACTCTAAATCCAATACCAAAAATTAAAAAATAAATTAAAAATAAAAACCTTTTTAAAAAACAAGCTTGTATTTAAATGCGCTAAAAAAAACTTTTACTATCAACTTATAACGTACTTACATAATTTATATGATATAAAAGGTTGTCGCGAGATTTACTTGTGTAAATAAAAAAGTAAATTAATTAACTTGATGTGATTGATTAAAATATTCAATGTAAGTGTAGTTAAATACGAGTAGGTAGTTACTTACATAATTTTCATATAAATTGTGTAACGACGTTATAAGTTGATATTAAAAGATTTTTTAGCGCATTTAAATAAAAGCTGGTTTTTTAAAAAGGTTTATATTTTTTACTTTTTTGTTTATAAATATTATGTAATTACCTATAGAAACCATAATTATTTAAGTACCTTAAAAGCTTTGCCGTTTTTCTTCTGCATGTGAGCGCTAAAATATAAACTAATAATATATATATAATAATAGATAACGATAATAACTGTAACTTACGGTATAAGGTTACGTTACCGGTAAAAAATAAGTGTACCTTAATAAAATAAAGGTAAGGCTTTACCGTTATTTAACCTTTATGCGATATCGGTACCGAAAAACGTTGCATTGACAGTTGCGGGGCGCAGGGTGAGGGGTGAGACTTGCTTTTGCTTGCGAGGCGACGAGTAAAAACCTGTTTTTGTTGCGTGTCGCGCGCAAAAATGTGTAAAAAATGTGCGCTTGTAAACATCATTTTACACTAGTGTGGAAGTTGGTATTTACAAACTCATGTCAATAGTAAGCTTTACATTAGTCTACTCGTCTGTGAAAACCAACTTACTGCACTAGTATAATAAGTCCATCATTGTTGCCATTGCCACGTGTTGCCATTTGCGTCATAAAGAAAATTCCACTGAAACTTTGTAGAATTACTTATTAGAGAGTTCTAATTAGCAGAACTTTCATTATATTGAGGATTTGCTTGATGTTATAAATAATTGGCTACGCGATTTTCTATGCCGGACGATAAACGCGATTATGCGGCATACGTTTTTGACGCGTTAAGTCTTATTATGGAACAACGATGTAAAGGTTTAAACTGGCTCGCCATCTTTCCTTTATTAATATTTTATAATTATAAATTGAATTAGTGACGATAGAGCTTGGAACCGGTTTAAAAAATTCCGGTTATTGATTAAGGTTTTTACAAAAACCGCTTCCAATGTATATGTGAGGGCTTCAAAAACCTAAATAAACCGGTTTAATCCAAAGCTGCGAAATGTACCTACTGCTGGCGAGGCGATTAGGCTAATGGCGACCTTCCGTGTGTAGACATAAGCTCGCTAGTCGATTTAAAACTCGCGCGCTCGCTTTGGGAGAGCGGTATTTCAGGCAAATAGAATTCATGTCTACGTATGGAAGGTCGCTATTCGCTTTGCCACTCGCGCGCTCGCGTTGTCCCGTTGTGTTTAGGTACTTATACTCGTACCTCTATAAACCGTTTAATTGATTCAAAACCCATTTTATTGTTTTTTTAGAAACAGGTTTTTTAAGGTTTGGGTACGCCCACGGGCCGATGTAATCTGTTATGCAAATGATACTCTGATCACGGTCCGGGGCGGAAATTGCGCAGAGGCAGGGAGACTGGCCACCGTCATAACATCTCTGGTGGTGGACAGAATCCGTATGTTGGGGCTCGAGGTAGCGATCGGTAAAACTGAGGCTCTCCTTTTCCATGGGCCTCGACGAGGACCGCCGCCTGGGACCCACCTAGAAATAGACGAGCATAGGATCCGGGTTTGGTGTCCGGATGAAGTATCTGGGTCTCATTCTGGACGGGCGTTGGCGCTTCGAGGAGCACTTTCACGAACTCTCCCCTCTTCTCGTCAGTGCGGCATCCGCTTTGGTACGCAACATGCCGAATGTTGGTAAGCCGAACGCTTTGACTCGCCGGCTTTATGCTAGAGTAGTGAGCTCGATGGCCTTTTATGAGGCCCCTATATGGGCGACTGCCCTCAACGCTACCAACAAACAACATCCTCGTGCCGCACAGCGGATAATAGCGTTGAGGGCCATCAGAGGGTACAGGACAGTGTCTCATGCTGCAGCTTGTGCGATGGCTGGCATCCCGCCATGGGAGTTGGAGGCAGTGAAGCTGGCGGAACTGTACCGACAGCGGGCAGAGGCTAAAGAACAGGGTAGAAACCATACTCAGGAAGAGCTTAAACGGGCTCGAGATTTGGCTGACCAAGAGCTGCTGGCCAAATGGGCCGATGATTTGCGTTCGTCGACTTACGGCTCCCGGTTGTGCCGAGCCACCGAACCAGAATTGGGGAGATGACTACAGCGGCGACATGGGACTCTATCTTTCCACTTGGTGCAGATGCTGTTTTGGCATGGATGCTTTGGACACTACCTGCACCGAGTAGCAAGAAGGGAGCCGACGTCAGAATGCCACAACTGTGGAGCTGCGCAGGACACAGAAACGCACACCCTTGAGGAGTGCTTGTCGTGGGCTGCGCAGCGCCACAGTCTGATGTCGGTCGTTGGGGGAGACCTCTCGCTGCTTAGCGTGGTAAAAGCCATGCTAGACAGCAACAGATCATGGAGGGCCATAGCCTTGTTCAGTGAAGCGGTTGTTTCACAGAAGGAGGCCGCGGAGAGGGTCCGCGAGGAGCAACTCCATGCGGACCCGATCCGACGCAGGCGAGTCGGTAGGAGGAGGCGGCATTTTGCCCACCTCCTTCCACTGCAGTGAGGCTTGCGTGACTGTGGGGTGGGAGTACCCATAGCCGCATTGCACGAGCCTCATGGGAGTCTGGAGGGCGCCCAAACTCTCTCGGGCAGCCTCCCCACTGGCGGGCCGTCGTAGGGTGGAATTCGGAGTCTGCTGTCCGTGGTCCCGAACCACCCTGACGACAAGTGATGGGATGGTACAAGCAGTTTTAGTGGGTAAGGCCCCTCTTCACCTGAGTCCCTGTCGAGGCCTTCGGACCTGGACAGGGAAGCGGCCGTTGGGGGGAGAGTCGCCACATAGCCAGCGGGCTTCCCCAGGCCCGCTGCTGTGTATCCTAAAATAGGATTTTTCCTTGTTTAAAAAAAAGGGCCAAACCTTAATAAAACGGTTCCTATGTACTGGCTGCTGACAAGGTTTGAAAATTAACCGAATAAACAAGCCCTGAGTGGCCGTACATTATTTATTTTAAATATTGTATTGGATTATTTTATTTTTTCGCAATCGAATTAAGCTCGGGAGTTAAAATACCTCGTTTTAATATGTCATTTTAGCAACTTGTGTATCAATCTACTATTAAAAATGGCTAGATTGAAAACTGCTTTTATAAGTAAGTTCGATTATTCGCAAATTCAAGCGATTATTCAATATGAAGTTGAACCACCCGACCCATTTTCCATTTCATTGGAGACTACATTGCTCATTAACAATGAGAACAAGAGTTCCGACACCTACTCATGCGTATTTTTTAATTTTTTTTTATATATTTTGACTCGTTATAGTGACTGCATCGCAACACTACGGTATAGAACCTAAATAAAGGTACTCCTTTCACACCCTTTTGTAAACTTCTACTAAAAATACACAAAAGGTTTACAACCACTGATCCAAATAAATTACTTAGCAGCCATTCCAGCAAAATCGCGTAGATAAGTCACTTTACAATACACTAAACGAATTAGCAAACCCTTCACGTTTGACATCCGATGCCGACTGAATGTAATCACGTGTAAACAAGCCAAAATCATAAGAAAAACAAAATATGTTCACTCATGGCTGAAGACGCGCAAACGCGTCACTTTAATGGGTGGCGGCTGACGCACGGAGGCGTCACAGAATATTTGTTAGCCGCCATGCACAAAAGTCATTAAAAGTGGGATACGCAATGAATCGGTTAAGGGTTAAGTAAAAGTCCGTCCGCTTATTAGCAGACACTAGCTTGAGTTGGCGTTAATATACCTACCGGCAAGCGTACTTTTAAAAGTCCGTGTGCACGGCAGTTGCATTGTTCTACAATATTATTCTGTGGTTCCGCTTAAATAAATATAATTACGTAACTGTTCTATTGTGCTGGATGGTTGCAATAGCCAGAAACAAATGGAAAACATATTACATAATTTTAATGAAAAATAACGAAAATATTACACGATTTGTTGTGTTTATTACAGTAAGTAAGTATCTAGTTAAAGGAATTTACTTAAGTATCTACTTACCTGTTGCTGATATTATATCTTTTCGTGTGTTTTTGACATTGTTATCCACAAGAAAAAAATTACTTAGACACCTATGCCGTGTTTTGACAACGAGAACAATCCAAACTAAAGCTTTATAAGAAAACCAGTAGTCGCTTATGCTTGAAACGGTTGTTAGCCGTCTCTTTCATACCGAAATAAACCTTTATTATTTAAAAACTCAAAATTACGGTACCGATATAAATTTGGATATCGGAATATTCCGGTAACCGCTATTTTTCGGTATGACGCCATACCGCTATATAAAGGTACCTACCTCAATTTTTGGGTTATTCAGTCCCTGACTGTAAGTGACCTATCTTAAAATGGTACCTTAAAAAAAAACTTTCTTACACTCACACCACAATTATTTAGCCCAAGAGAAGCTTCGAAGAAACTCGTTAAATGGTTACTAGACAACGGATAAACATTCTTAAAATGTTTAAATACATACTTATTATACGGGTATGGCCGCAAAAAATTGTACAAATATTATTTTCGTTTTGTCCCGATTTTATTTTTGTCATAATATCAAAGTTATTTGATAAATGAGATTTGTTTTACATTGTTCTGAATGACGAGCTTATGTTTAGATTACTCTCACGAAATCTAGCCTACCTATCCCTAAAAAAATATATTTTTATAATATAATTTAAATAGTACTGCTTTCACTCCCATACAATTTTTTTTTGTCCAACTACTACCTTTGTATCAAAAACTGCCAACACTTCCGTAAAAGAAACGTTATTTCGTATTTTTAAATTGTATTTAAGCTTATCGATACTTTCTCAATGTGTAATCTAAACAAGCATAAAAAATATCGCTTTAGTTACCATTCTAAACGTTTTTAAAAAAGTGTCCAATTTTTTTATAAGTTTGTTACGTCATGAATATAACGTTTGTTTCTATAATTTCCCTTTGAGTAATTTGGCTGTTAAGCTATTTTCATAAATGGCAACACTATTGAGCAAGACGCCAACATTCAGAAAAAGAGTCGGCCATATTGGTCCGAATAAAAATCGTGATTTGTGATGACATCAGATTTGTCGCTAAAAATTTTTGTTTTTGTGTGTTCGATTGCAAGGTAAGTACTGCTTATTATGTTATATTGTTAACGTGTTTAAAAAGGTTTATTATCACAGAAAACGGTAAGCCTACAGCACAATCCATAGTTGTTTGCAATTAAATAATATTTGAATTTTAGGTTATGTCGCACGCTTTTTTATGTCATGAATGTAACAATGTGTAACGTTACAGTGATGACCGATTGTAAGGCGGAGATTACACTTTTTCATTTAAAATGATAAACTGATCATAAAAGTCGGTAAAGTTTTTATTAATATTTTAGATGCCCTTGACCAATGCCGAAAGGCAAAAAAATGATCATTGTAGCTTTGCTAACAATTCAAAATCAGGTACATAAATTTAGAAATTTATTTAACTTTGCTTAAATAAAAACTAATTAGTAATGTTAAACATAATCTTAATTTACAGGGATGAAAGAGAATATTCAATTTGTAAGGCGGAGAATACACTTTTTCATTTAAAATGATAAACTGATCATAAAAGTCGGTAAAGTTTTTATTAATATTTTAGATGCCCTTGACCAATGCCGAAAGGCAAAAAAATGATCATTGTAACTTTGCTAACAATTCAAAATCAGGTACATAAATTTAGAAATTTATTTAACTTTGCTTAAATAAAAACTAATTAGTAATGTTAAACATAATCTTAATTTACAGGGATGAAAGAGAATATTCAATATAGTACTGGGACAGAAGTAAATAATGAAACCAAAGAAGTGCCAATGAATATTAATGACAGTGTAATTGAAAGATATTACGCTAAAAATAAGTGGAAATATTACATAGGTTTTATTGTCGAAATTGTTCATAAAGAAAATGAAACATTTTATAAATTGTATAAGGTTTTTAAAAAACTATAAATAAACCAACTCTAAAATTTATTGTTACCAAAAAAGTAGAATATGATATTGTACTTGCAGTGTGTATAGTAAAAAAGTTGAAATTACGTCAACAAACTCAAAAGAGTACATTTTGAAAATTGATGATGATGCTTGTTGTATTTATTTTTAAGTGTTTGGTTCATTAATATATTACCTAATTACAGTTATCGCTCGACACATTTTCTTGTTTTTTTTCTATAACCTAACTTTAATCAAAAATATAATATCTCCACCACAGGCCAAAGTCTGACACTTGTTACTATTATATGAACTAAGCTTTATAATGGTCATGTACGTAACATTCAGTCATGTACGTAACGTGTGTTACGATGTCATGAATGTTATTTGTACAATTTTTCGCGGCCACACCCATACATAGAAAACACCCAGACCCGAGACTATTTAGAAAAACAATAACTTCTAAATTGACCCGACCGGGAATCGAACCCGGGACCTCAGAGATGGCGACACCATGAAAACCGGTGTACAAACCACTCGACCAAGGAGGTCGTCCTTCATAGATTGTTACTTTTTAATTACCAATAACGATAGAATCATGAATAATATTTAAACGCCCCACTGCTGGCCTGAGGCCTTTCCACATGAACAATATCAATGAGTGGAGAGATTAGGTGATAATTAACTCACCACGCTGGGTCACCCTTACGACAACACCTGAGACCAACGGCTTAACATGCCCTCTGAGTTCTGAAGTACGGAGAAGCTACATATATTTTAATTTGGTCATCTATCCGAATGACCCGGACGCGAAAGTTGTTTATAGGGCAGTTTACAAAAATAATGACACCATATTTTGAACTTTTTATAGGTAATTGAGATAGGTTCGAAAACCAATGAAAAATTTCAAAATGCTCTGCTCGTTAAAGGGTTAACTGGCAAGATTGCAACCCAAACTCAAAATAGGATAACATTTGAACACCTATTGTAGGTAGGGTTGCCAGATCGGGAAACTAAATTATCTGGATTATTTTTCAAAATGTCTGGAGTTATTATCTGAAGAAATAAATATTAAGAATCAAAATTTTACTTTTTTTTTAAATCAACAATTTTGACATAACGACTTTATTGAATAATTGACAATTTTGAGATCAATCAAACTCGTGCTTCGTTATTTACCCTATTAAACTTAATTTTTACGTTGCCTCAAGTATTTTGTGTTTGATTTTACTGCCTCTACCAATTTCGCCCGGCCGGCGCAGGCCGCTGCCATTCTTATAACTTGTCTTGTGCGTAATTCTTTACGAATACTATTTGTCTGGAGATTTTGTATTTTGTCTGGAGTCTGAATATCATATAAAATATCTTGAGAATCCAGACGAATCCAGACCATCTGGCAACCCTAATTGTAGGTTATTTTATTTTAAACATTGTATTTGTAACTAGGTGCCTCGCTCTAAGACCAGTGTGATTTTAAATAATAGTTACGTAAATAAACCATATCATTTGAATAGAATCACGAAGGTAAATATTGCAGATAGAATTGGCATTTCAAATAATTGTATGCGGTCTACAGACATTTTTATAATCGATTGATTGATATCAATTTGTTCTAACACTGAGATACAGTTATTGAAAACCAATTAAATTAAGGCGAAAATAAAAATTTATAGACTTCCCTAAGTCGTATCTTTAAATAGATAAAAAGTTTATTTTCACAAACATAGTAAGAAATAATTACCTAAAAGCTAGGCTTATATTAGCGTACATAATTGTTACTTACCTCTCTCTCTTTCTTAAGGTTACGCGAACTCTACACATTGGAATGAAACACTATTTACGGTTATCTCCCTCGTTTCATTACTTATTTTTTTTATTTTCCGTTGTTATTTTCTGTGTCCCTATAACCAGGAACCCTGTAAAGGGTTAGAAACGTTATGATTAAATAAATGATCGGTAAATGATGTAGTTATTATTACCTATTTCACTGATATCAAAGTTTGGAAAAATCTACGTAAGTATACCTATTCGTGCCATTTGAATATACATTTTTTTTTGTTTTTTTTTTCTTTTTAATATAGGGATGGTTTAGTTAGAGAGAAAAATAATAGGGATCATACTAAAGAAAAACTTAGAAAATTAAAAATAACATTTGTGTATATTATATCTTAACTAACTCACGAATTAAGCCAATTTCAAAGGTATACATGTACGCAAAGAACACGGAAGAAGAAAAACTCAAATAGCATTTGTATGGAAAATCGTCTATCTCAGAGGTTCCCAGACTTATTTATCTGAAAGACCACTTTCAAAATTTTGCTAATTGCAGTGGACCCCCTGCCGCCACATTTGTAGCATGTTCCCAAAACTCGATAAAAAATATGAGGATTAGGATCTATCTAACTGTGGAAATTTGCATTGCGGCTGAGTTGCAAGACTTGTTTGTCAACTCGCAAACGTGAAACTCGCGGGTGCTCGCGAGTTGGCACCTTCCGGTTATTCTATTTTTTTTTGTCGTCAACTCGCTCGATCATGAAATATGAACCACAACAAGTTTTCGAAAAAAAAGTGAGAAATGATTGGTTAACTCATTAATTGGTTGTGCTGTGAGTGGGTGCCGCAAAAGTAAAGTAGGCCAGTCAAAAAAGTGATTCCAGCCAACATTACTTTTTTTGAGAACTACTCACAGCACAATAAACCAGTCAATACTCACTTTATTTTATTTAGAAAACTCCCAATTCGAAGTGGTGAAAATAAAAAGAAAAATTTAGAAAAAAGAAGTATTTATTAAAATATAGGTATAATGTAATTCAATTCAATTCAATTTTCAATTCAATAATTTTTATTTCAGATCTCATAATCAATAAAATATGTTAATATGTGCACTTAAAAACTATATTAGTAGGTGCGCAATCATAACATTAATTTAAACGTTATTATTCTAAGAATTTAAATATATTTATTGGATCTACGCATATTTTGCTGGACCCACTGCCAAAATATTGGACAGTCAGGCCCATGTTTTATAACCGCCAGGATAAAAATATATATGTATATATACATATAATTTAAAATATATATACTTACCTAATTTAATATAATAAAAATTAAACATTAATATCGTGACGTTACTTCTACAAGACTATCACAAAATAGTCATAATTTTAATGGAAGGGATGTACTTGATGGATTGGTAGAAAATTATCAATATGATGAATATAATATGATACATTTTCGTAGACCCCTGGGGATTCCAGACTTATACGAATTGTGAACCTCCATTTTTTGTCACACCAACGTAAACCCCGGTCGAGTCTACCGTGGAACCCTGGGGGTTCACCTGGACCACTTTGGGAATCAATGGTCTAACTGCTATGCAATGCAAAACTCTAATTTTTACTTCTATCACCACTCCGAATTACTAAAATAGATAGCGTTCGTTTATATTCCAAAGGTTTTTTACAAATTCGAAAACGATCACTTTTATCGAAGCTTTTATAACTTTTTTTATTTATTTTTATTTTTCATTTATTTTTAGGCTACAAAGTTAAAATAACGGGCCCATATATACGTATATACCTTAAAAACTAACATACATATAAATGTTAACAGGCAGGACAACGTCCATCGGGTCAACTAGTATTAAAATATAAAATAATAATAATATTTAAATATAATTTAAAAAAATGTATTACATTACATCTCTAAAGCCCGAAACTATAAAAATAAGGTTACTTCTAAAGAATCTTTGTTTTAAGCGACTTATTTTTATTTTCTGCGACCGACGTCCTTGGTCGAATGGTTTGTACACCGGTTTTCATGGTGTCGCCATCTCTGAGTTCCCGGGTTCGATCCCCGGTCGGGTCAATTTAGAAATTATTGTTTTTCTAAATTGTCTCGGATCTGGGTGTTTTCTATGTAGGTATAATACTCGTAATTATGTATTTAAGTATTTTAAGTATGTTTATCCGTTGTCTAGTAACCATTTAACGAGTTTCATAACGAGCCTTCTCTTAGTCTAGATAATTGGTGTGAGTGTAGGAAAATTTATTTATTATTTAATTAATTTATATTATTATCATCATCATATTTGAAAAGTATCAAGGGGACAATGAGTAGGTACATGCATGCATGTGTAATGCAGACAAAGTCGCGAGCGGTCGCTAGCGTATGTAGAAAGTATTAAAAAAGTATTTGAAAAACGAGAAACCTAGATATTAGAAAAGAAAGGTGTCTATGGAACAACATTGATCAGTCATATAAAAACTCACGTCACTACGTACAAAATTGTATGCGATTGCGAAAGTGTTTGCTTTTTTATCTTAACGGAGCTAATTAATTTTTTCTTACACTTTAATCTCTCAGTCTCGGCATTGAAATGTCTAAAAATTTTGACAGCAGGTACAATTTGACGCGAATTTAAATTTGCGAAAATGGAAAAAAAAATCGAAAGCAGTTCATGTAAAATTTTGCGTTCACGATGCATAAAATGTACCACAGAACCGAAATAATCGACCTTGTTCATACTAAAGTAGTCTTTAGGTGTATCGAAACACGGTACAAAGTCAAGTGGAGAGCGCGGCGCTTGGGGTCGGACGGAATAGCTTTTGTATGGGGCGACATCGGCGGACAATTAATTATTTTTAAGCTATGTTACTAAGCGAATTTAATCAACAATTTTCTTCGTCAAAAGCGTGTGTTACGTGATATTGCGTCTTTTAAATACTTTTAATGTAATTATGGCCGCTTGGGGCTTGAGGGGTTAAAAGACATTTTAATAGAAAAACGCAAATATTTAATTTTCTTGTTACATTATAAACAAGTTTCGCAATGCCGCCGGGTCACTGAATGGCCGAGCAAATTAAAACATCTCAAACTTCACCGTGCTTCGAAAGGGACGTAAAAGCCGTAATTGGTCCCGGTTGTTGTCGTAAGTTAAATCCCACCATCCCGCATAGGGCCAGCAGCAGCGTGGTGGATATAGCACAGAATAACTAATAGTACTACGTACGTACAGAAGGTTCACTCTCTAATGACTTTCACGCGAAATTGAAACTTATCGTGTGACCCGAGCGTTCATATTCAGTATGCAACGCTGACTCGATATCGATTTGAAGTCATGACGTCACAGAGCGTAGGGTTTACGCGCGCGCAGGGATTACGAGTTAAGACAGCGTGCGTCGGCTCGCGTTACTGCCATACGCCTAGGCTGCCTGCCTGGGAGGCGCGCCGGCCGAACGTACCTAAACTGCGGAGTGACACCCCCCGGTTATAGGTAACAATCTCCTTATGTGCTGGTGTCCAAGTGGGAAGCCCTGTGCCCCGCTGTAAGATGTATGTAGGCTAATGATATCGATTTTTTTATTTATTTCAATAACAAAGAACCAGCCTTATCATTTTTTAACCCCCACACAAAAACAGGGGTGTAGTAAGTTTAACCTGTATATTTTATTACAACTGAAAAGTGCAACAAAATTTTATGTTGGTGTTCCCGCACACCGGCATTCCCCATCGTTCCTTCACATTAACAAAAATGTTATATCACGAGATCATTACATTAGTAACATTAGCGTTATTTTTTATTTTTGAGCTTAGCTACTAATCTGCTAAAAATAGATACTTACATAGAAAAACGAAGCTTGAACGATAACGTCCCTGTCTATTAAAAATATTTTTTTTTATTCCTTGTATATAGGTGCTTTAGCATTTCCTTAAACTTACATACAATGTTTTTCATTCATTATTATGAATTGTTTTTATATTTATATCCAATAATGATTCCAAATTCATTACTATTTTAATGATAAAAACAAAATAAAATGAACTATTAAAATAACCTTTTTGTTTCAAATTAGTTTAACGTAGGTACCTATATACATATCGAGGAGGTCGATGGCGCAGCGGTTAGCGCGTTCGGTTTGCGATCTTGTTTCGCAATGTCGGGTCGCTGGATGGGTGACCAAATTAAAAACATCTCGAGCTCCTCCGTGCTTCGGAAGTCACGCTAAGCCGTTGGTCCCGGTTGTTGTCGTAAGATGGCAGTCGCTAAAACCCTCCAACCCGCATTGGGCCAGCGTGGTGGGTTATGGCCCAACATCCCCACGTGCTGTTGTCCACGTGGGAGGCCTGTGCCCAGCAGTGGGACGTTTATGGGCTGATGATGATGATGATACATATCAATTAAATACAAATTTGAATTCACTGTCCTGCAGGCTGGAAAAATACAACGGAATTGACTTATTCATTGTTATATTTATTAGTCAGTGAACCTGTTGAGCTTCATTAAACATTGAACTGAATGAACATTAGGTACCTGATAAATTATATAGTTACTAATATTTTAACCACATAAACAAAACTGTAAGTCAATTTATTAATTCAGGTTAAAAACTTCTTTTAAAGACATACAGTCACTTACATGAGAACTAATAGCTTTAATATTAATTATCATCAAAAATCGTGGCAATCTAAACAATAAAAAAAATATTTAAACGAGGCGTCTCAGGACTATA
The DNA here is from genome assembly GCA_963921215.1 of Scoparia ambigualis. Taxonomy (NCBI): domain Eukaryota; kingdom Metazoa; phylum Arthropoda; class Insecta; order Lepidoptera; family Crambidae; genus Scoparia; species Scoparia ambigualis. The sequence goes on along the minus strand of OY992511.1, from coordinate 31,611,522 downwards.
GCTTATTATTTACCTACCTGAATACAACATTCTTTTGAAAGAAGACTTAATTTTGATCATAAAAACAATTTTTATGCACTCATTTTTGCCTGAACTGCAATTTGCCTGAACCGGGGATCGAAATTGCGAAATGAAAAATAATAGCTTTAATATTAATAATCATCAAAAATCGTGGCAATCTAAACAATAAAAAAATATTTAAACGAGGCGTCTCAGGACTATAGCTTATTATTTACCTACCTGAATACAACATTCTTTTGAAAGAAGACTTAATTTTGATCATAAAAACAATTTTTCTGCACTTATTTTTGCCTAAACTGCAATTTGCCTGAACCGGGGATCGAAATTCCGAAATGAAAAAACCAACATCCTGTATTTTTACAATACCGATCAAAACAGTCCATCTCAAGGATTATTTTTAACAAGTATCATAGGATCTTTAATAAAAAGAAGACTACGAAATTTTACATTATTTCTATTAATGTACAGCCCAAGATACTCTTCATGTTTTTTTTTCTATAAAAAGTACCTTTTGCCAGAGTTGTAATTGGAAGATCTTATTACACCAGACTCAAAAATTACATAGAAAGTCTATGGTTAAAAGGTTACATTGAAACCACCCGTTAATTTTATCATTTATATAGGTAATATTATTCATAACTCGTCAATGGAATAAAATGTATTCTTAATCATCCACTTACGTAATCCATTTGTTTTATTGAATATTGTTTTGTTTGCTGACGCATTCACATAAAATCGCCTCACTTGGAATTACCTACTTAAGGCATTATTTTATTTGAATTTTATTAAGTTAAATCTTTCACGTTTACACACTTTTTCACGTTTATCTAGTTTTAGTACCTATTCTCACACCATGAATATTTGTAAAGCATCTTACTAGTATATATTATATTTTCTTTGATTATTATTGTTCTTCTTACCAGGATATATTTAAATCGGACCTCTGTCGAAGGTCGTGTGGTGATTATTTATTGTACGTCAATACTCATAACGTAGTGCATTTAAAACAGAACTTAAAAAGGAAGTGACCCTACAGTTAATTAAGACTTTAAAGACGTTAACCGCATCCGGTTCAGTTTGCACAGTAAAATCAACCTTTGTTGTAGTAAACACCAAATCGTAAAAGGTATACTCAAGTCAAGCAACTTTTCTGTTAACTACTTCAAAGCTATATTTAATTTAATTAAAACGTCTACTACAATTAGATACGACGAGTATTATAATAATTTATAATTGCTACTATAATATACCTTTAAACTATCTCTCCAAACCACAGTTGGGGTTGGCTGGAGAAGATGTCCTGTGAGATAATTTGTATAAATATGTGTTTAATCTGTCTATTTAAACGTGTGTTTTCTATGTGCAATAAAGGATTGAAATAATCTTTATTAATTAAAATCAATTGTCGAAATGTTTGTAAGCGCATCATTGGATGCCATCCCCACCACTAGGTTGGAAAATAATCCATCACCAAACAGTTTGTTTAGATGATATTACGATGTACCTTATCAAATCGTCATATCAACAAAAAGACAAACACAACCATACATGTATTGTTGATTACGTTTACAATTACTGCATTTTTGTTGAGTATATAGCGATAAAAATATAAAGAAACAAAGCGAAAATTAAAACTTACCTATTTATCACCCTACAAACACCGTCCATGCTGAAAACTTTTTTGCTAGTAAAATTTAAAAAAAATCTAATTTTCGCAATCCATACTTGTAAACAGGATGTTGTAAACAGGATGTTCCACTTAAAAAAAAGAAGGAAACGAAAAAGATAGATATTTTAATCTGATTTTTGTTGAAAATACGTAACGAAAATAAACTCCTAAAATGATCGCCAAATAAGCATAGCAGTTACTAGTATAACATATTCTATCGGTTACAATAATATTATATTATTCATTTTACTAAATATTGGAAGAAATTAAAATTATGTGAAGTAAGACAACTTATTCGAATCCATAATACTTATCTATAAAAATAATTAAATCAAACTTTAAGATAAACAAGTAGGTATATAAGGCATACGTGAGTGCATTCGTCTTGTTTCATTTTAATTTGAAACACCTAAAACCAATTCAATATTATATTATTTGAAACAACAATTTATGAAATTCATAGTATTTATTAAACATGATAATAATAAATAGTTAACATATGAATGCGAGTTAAATTAAAGTGAGTTATGTAAAATACATTCGTTTCTAATCTACAGTTTGTAGGTATTTGAACTACACTACAATTTTATATACTTAAGTACCTAGGTACTAATAGTACTATTGCACAAGTTGCAAATTAAGTTTATTTTTTTTACAATTTATACTTTGCTCAAACTTCATAAACAAAAACAACACACGGGGAAATCGAACTAAATTACCATCAAGCTGGCCTAATGCATGTTTTGAAGACTGCCTCCTCGTAACGACAGCACCCAGGACTTAAGGCTCAACGTTCTTTTGAAGAATGTAGAATCTAGAAATGTTTTTAATTTGGTCACCCATCCGGACGGTGTTGCGGAACTTACTTGGTAACTACAAACATTATTGTTATGGTGGTACCGTAGCAGTGAAAGAATACTACTACCCCCTCTCTTCCCTTGGGTGTCGTAAAAGACGACTAACAGACTAAAGACTTCACATTCTTCCAACAGCATAGAGCGGCGATGGGCTCACCACCTGTCATGCTGAGCACATGTGCAGTCGCTATTTGGTGAAAAGTGGACTATGGTAGAGAACTGCTATTGCTGTCCTCATTGCCTAGTCTCTGACTAACCCTTCGGGGATAATAATCGTGATTATAATTATGTATGTAAGTATGTATGGTATTTCTTCTGTTCTGTAGTTGTAGGTATCCAGGGGTACCTTAAGCAAGCCTTTTTTTATATACTTGAAAACTTATTACTGAGTTAAAAACAAGTCCTACTACCAATCCAACCACGAAGATCTACGTAAAGATATGCTGGGAAATGAATCCGAGTTGTCTGGGTTTAAGATAGGTGGTGTAACCACTAAACCACATAGGTGGTTGTGACTTATAATAATAATATTATTCGGTGTTCACTATTATTAAATACGTTTTATGTTACCTGCATTCGAGTGTCAAATAACCATAATTATTTAGTTTTTGTCGCTCTTGATAATAAGTATAATATTACGTCGCTTTTTTAAAAAAAAAACATTGCAACCGCGTCGTCTTTAATGACACTACAAAACCATCATATTATCAAAAAAATGAGCAAAGCAAAAAGCGGCCGTGATTTTTTACATTTAGATTTTGGTTAATTTTCGTAAATCATAAAATTACAATTGAACCGTGAATATGAGCTATTATATATGGCAATAGGTATTGTAAAAAAATGTGCCTCACTTAAATATTGTTTTTAAAGGTGGCTATAAAGTATCAACTCATTAATTTGATAGTAGATTAGGATTTTTCAATTAAACGTTTTTCAAACATACTGTAACTAAGACATGAGTCAACTATAATAAAAATCAAGCAAATTTCATTTTATACATATATTTATATAAATATATATATTATTAACAGGTTCACTGTCCAAAAAATATAACAATAAGTTCCATACTTAACCATGATTATGTAGTCTGCGGGACAGTGAACCGGTTAAAGTTATTTACATGTTTAAAGAAAATTGTAGCTAAATGCTTAAAAAAGATCGCAAAAACATGTTTTTATAAATCGACAATGACTAGACCGATCTCTGTAATTAGGATCTTCTATGAGAGCTCTAACTAACGCGTATTTCAAAAGGTAATTCAAAAGTTCCATTGACGTCACATTCAATAACGTAAAGATAAAGATAAAGTATGCTTTATTGTACACCACAGAACACAAAGGTATGAAAGGGCAAACACATAGTACATACAATTGGCGGCCTTATCGCTAAACATCAATTTCTTTCAGGCAACCATGTTGGACTGGATAGGAGAAATACACTGGCCTGCAAAATAAGTATCACACTTTTAAAATTTTATTTTTTTCTAAACTATGGAAGATATAGATTTAAAATAAAAAACGTTTTACATCAATTTTATCAGCTTTCTTTGAAACTATTGTAAATTAAACAAAAGTAACTTTTTAAGTCTTGTGTGTCTTGTTTATCTTGTGTACCTACTTTAAAAGTTATTTCAATTTTAAAAGTGTGATACTTATTTTTGCAGGCCAGTGTAGTTAAATATTGAAAGGGCAGTCATGTTGTTTTTGTACATAAATCATACATATACTTACTTATATATTTATATATGCTTAGATATATATTATATGTATATATAATTTACCGGAAAAAATCTAGGAATTGTATACAACTCCACGGAAATGTATACAATTCCGAAGCTATTTAGGAAATGTGTAAATATTGTTTTAAAATTATTTAACACATACATTGCCTAGGAATTGTATATAATTCCAATATCGTATTAGGAAATGTATAAAAAAACGTTGATAAAATCACTATAATAATTTTTATTAAGGCACTCGTTGAGATAATCAGATAACAATCATACCGTACAAAGTCTTAAATTTCTGTTCTTGTATTTTCTGTTCTAGTTTCTGTTCTAGTATTTCTGTTGTATAATAAAAAAAATAACCTCGAAATTTCTTAAGTTAAAAAGTCTTAAATTACTATCTATCACGTGACCTACAGGAGTAGGGCAGCTAGTATCCCCACTATCCCCGCGTATACCCATTGATATCTTAAATGTTTTACATTTCCGATTGCTATTTAGGAAATGTATAGATCTCCTAGGAAATGTGTGTTATATAATTTACTTCACACATTTCCGGACGATTTTAGGAATTACATACATTTCCTAGGAATTGTATAAAATGACGGATTACATACATTTCCGTTAACATATATATATATGAAGGAGGCAAACGAGCAGGCGGGTCACCTGATGAAAAGCAATCACCGCCGCCAGCGTAGCAACAGTTACTTATACCAAAATACATTATATTACCTACTGCATTACATTCCAATAAATGATAAGCCTTTTACAGTATTTTCCAGTTCCAAAATTATAATTTATGATATACTTAACCGCGACCATGACGTTATGCAATTGCATTTATCGTTAATTTTCCTACTTAGGTAAAAAGACCTAATTAATATGAGGTAGGTAAATTGAGTAATTTTTACTTTGAAATTACGTAATTGATAATAATTTGTAACAGTACGTTGGTACATGATTTAGCACTCTGACGTTAATTATGTTAGGGAAAACAGCCATAAACTTAGAGATAACGTTTTCCTGTAAATAGCAAAATGAGAATATGGATGGAGTTAACCCTTGGGGTGCCTGGTGGGTCTGTCAGAGCCGTCACTTTAAATAATTATCTAAATTTTTTTTAAATATGAAACTCAGCGTGGGTTGCCCCTGAGTTGCTTCGTGAATATTCGCGATATAGACTAGGGCTCATTTTGCCACCGCCCGTGCAACTTTCAGAGCACTCGCATCCAAGTAGCACGTTTCATAAGTGCGTTTGGCTCTGAGAAATCCTACTAAGCACGCGGCTATTTCGTGTTACCTAAAATAATAATTCAAAATGCATCTTCATTTTGAATTGATTAATGAAGCTTTTTAATATATAAATTTGATTTTATTTTGTAAAAATTACTTTAAAAATAACAGAAAACGAAGATATGGACATCCAGCAACTTGAACAAAACGTTGAAGCTTCGAGCAGCGGTGAAACCTCATCTGATTCTGAAGGCTGTGGTTTTGATGTCAACTATGCACCATGAAGATGCTAAAGTAGAATCGGCTTAGAATAAGTCAGAAATAATTTTATTTTACAATAAAACTAATGGTGGAGTCGATACCAACGATCAAATGTGTTCCTCTTACAATGTTGGCCGCGGAACAAAGCGCTGGCCTTTAGTTATATTTTATCATTTGTTCAATGTGACGGCTATAAATTCTTTGATTGTTTATAAGTACAATACGCATTCCAAAATTATCCTTCGAGATTACTTGAAGTAATTACCAATTATTTTGACAAAACCCTTTCGCCAGACAAGAGCGCAAATACCAACGCATGCGTATTGAAAAAAATCGGGTTCTTGCTGTGCCTAGTACGACTTCTAGTTTTCAATGAGCCGAAAAACGATTGCTATGTGAGATTTGCCCAAGATCAAAGGATCGAAAAACATTAATAGTTTGCATAAAATACAATAAACAAATTTGCAACGATCACTCAAACAATGTGTGATAATTGTATCGATTATTAAATACATTTTTGAAATACTTGTTTTAGTTTTAAAATTAAAATAAAAGTTTTAAATAAAGCTATTTACCAAACGTTAATTATCTTGTTCTCTTTAAAATTGTTCCAACTTAAAGTGTAGTAAAGTTGATTTTCTTAAATTTGTTGTTTACTTGAATTTTCAGCCCGTATCTGTGACCCCACGCGAGTTTCAATGCGAGTTTATTAGCGCGAGTGATTAAGGGTTAAGGTATGTAGGTATTACTCGTATAATTTTTTTTTCATGCATTCTAAAATTTCTATTTTCTATCTTATAAAATTATACTTAAATTATATTAAATTAATTTTTTTTTAAACATAGCTGGGCGGTTGCTGATCCGTATTAAAAGAATACTAAGTACTAAAGTTCGCCTTCAGAACCAGAGCTCGAAGCCAGTCCAGCTGCAGCGTGGAGTGAGCCAAGGAGACGTCATATCTCCGAAACTTCACTGCTGCACTGAAGGACGTGTTTAAGCTTCTGGATTGGAGAGGACTCGGCATCAATATTAACGGCGTGTACATCAGTCACCTTCGATTTGCCGACGACATAGTAGTCATAGCTGAGACCCTGGAGGACCTCGGCACAATGCTCGGTGATCTCAACAGAGTCTCTCAACAAGTGGGCCTTAAAATGAACACGGAGAAGACGAAAATCATGTTTAACTCACGTGTCGTACCCACTCCTCTGAAGGTTGGAGACTCTGCTCTTGAAGTTGTTGACGAAATGTATACCTGGGACAAACAGTCCAGTTAGGTAGGTCCAACTCTAAGAAAGAGGTCAATCGTCGAATCCAACTCGGCTGAGCAGCGTTCGGAAAGCTACGACATATCTTCTCGTCCAAAATATCGCAGTGTCACAAGACGAAAGTCTTCGACCAGTGTGTGTTGCCAGTGATGACATATGGTACCGAAACGTGGTCGCTCACTATGGGCCTAATTAGCAGGCTTAAAGTCACGCAAAGAGCAATGGAGAAGGCTATGCTCGGGGTTTCTCTACGTGATCGAATCAGAAATGAGGAGATTCGTAGACGAACTAAAGTAACCGACATAGCCCAAAGAGTCGCCCAGCTCAAGTGGCAATGGGCAGGGCACATCGCCCGTAGAACCGATGGCCGTTGGGGCAGAACGGTTCTCGAGTGGCAACCGCGCACCGGAAGACGCAGTGTGGGCAGGCTTCCAACAAGGTGGTCCGACGATCTGGTGAAGGTCGCGGGTAGCCGCTGAATGCAAGCAGCACAAGACCGGTCGTGGTGGAGATCCTTGGGGGAGGCCTTTGTCCAGCAGTGGACGTATTCTAGCTGATGATGAAGTACTAAATCTCTTCCCTTGGGTGTAGTTAAAGCAACTAATGGAATAAAGACAGACATACATCCAACAGCATAGGGCGGCGATAAGCTCACCACCGATCACGCTGAGCACCTGTGCAGTCGTTATTTAGTGAAACGTGAACTGTGGCAGTGGACTGCTTTTGCGGTCCACATCGTAGCGTCTGACTAACCCTTTGGGGATAATAATGGTGACTGTATGTGTGATGATGAGTACCTATGTATGATGTAATATAAAAATAAATACAATTTATCTATTTAACATATTTACATACATAACATATAATACATATAATCACGACGAAATTTAACATCCTTTGGTAATAATAAAGACAGCCAACCATAAACTAGACGTTTTGGCAATTGTGTGTTTTGATCACAGACATATTTTGATATTGGACATTATGACAATCCGACTTTTTAAAAATTTGATGTTTTGGTAACTTGACATTATGGCCATTAGACGTTTTAGCAATTTGTTGTTTTGACACCAGGATATTATGACAACTGGTCATTCTAACAATTGGGCATTATTGCCTTGTCATTTTGACACACTGGACATTCTGACAATTTACCTCACATACCCTGGAGTCCACTCAAACTGTGCCTCATTTCAATAACAAAACGTCAAATTTTCTATGTGATTGAAATGCCAATCTGAACCAATGATATATTAAGGTCATTGATCTGAACAGGGTATTATTTTTAAAGCCTTCTAAGGACCTTCTCCAAGGAAGAAGAGGTTAACTACTCGAGAGCAGTAAATTATATTCATTAATTATAAAATTTATATTTTTAATTTGGTCGTTATTTTACATTTCTTATTAATATGCCGTATGAAAAGAAATATATACGAGTAATACCTACATATCTAAACGTTAATGAGTAAAAATAACATACGATATTTATAGGGAGCTATAATCTTCAACAAATCTTTAGCATCTGACGTTTTCCCTTAGCGCACATATATTCTCGATATTTAAATCTGGGGACAAAATGTCGTGCACTAACTATCGGCCAATAAGCATTTTATCTTGTATGACTAAGAATCTCTGGCATATACTCCACTCTATCATCACTTGGGCAACTATATAAAGTTGCCCATGTGATGATAGACAAGCAACACGGTAATCGCGAACAAGCAACACGGCTTCACCAGGAAAAGATCTACGTTAAGAAACATTTTAGAATTTAAAAACTACCTTTGTCAGGTATTCGCAGCTGGGGGTCAGTTCGATGCCATTTACCTTGACTTTAGAAAAGCCTTTGACATGGTTAGTCATTACCTGTTAAGTCTTAAACTAGAACACTGTGAAATTCATGGATGTCTGCTGAGGTGGATCATTCATATTTGAGTAACCGGACTCAGCTTGTTACTATGAAGAGTTATACTTCAGCATCTATACATTCATATTCAGGCAATCCGCAGGGGTCCCATTTTGGTCCTCTCCTTTTTGTCGTTTTTATAAACTACTTGATCTGTCGATTATCCTGTTCCTCTCTTTTGTACGCCGACGATCTTAGTTTTTATTGATATCAGGGACTTAGACTTAGCGTTTAGCACTTTAAAATGACCTGAAGATAATTTCTGATTGGTGCTAACTCAACAAGATGAGTCTTAACGTGCAAAAGTGCTGTGTTATCTCGTTTACAAGAAAGAAAAATAATCTTAACAACAAATACTGTCTACAGGGTCAAATATTAGATAGAAAAGACGTAGTAAAAGGTTTAGGCATTCTATTTGATAACAGTTAAGTTTTCGTCCTCATTACACATACACCCTCAATTTTTATTCGTTTTAATGAAATTAAGGGTGAATTCCACCCATGAAACTGAACTACTTTCCCCAAGAAACCTATGTGCAAAAATGACAAAAAAATTTCGATCTCCCATACTATTGTCGACAGCTGATCGACAGTTGCTCAGTTTCATGGATGGAGCTCACCCTAATTTCATTAAAACGAATAAAAATTGAGGGTGTATAATCACAAAGAGGGCTAATAAACTCATGGGATTTACTATTAGATCATCTAAAGATGTTAAGAAACCTAGTAGATTTTCTTTTTCTTTTCGCTTAGTTAAGTGTGCTTGAATATTAATTCGGTCTCCGTACTTTAACGTTCTAGTTAATGCAATTGAAAGAGTGCAAAAGCGGTGCTCGAAATTTATTACTCGTAAATATAACTTTGGTCGGTCTCTTAGGAGTTACAGTGACAGGCTATCTTTTAGTTTGATACCGTAGCGTGCCTGGCGGAAAAGATACGATCTCCTTTGCCTTCATAAAATAGTGAATTCCTCCTTTTGAATCACCTGAGTTGCTCTCCTTGATTGACATTAATACCAGGCATAGGTCGCGTTGTCCGGGTACGTTCTTGATTCAGGCTTATAAAAACAATATATCCTTTTATAATCCCATTGTCAGAATGTGCCAGACCTTTAATGAATTACATCGTGTTTTTATGGAAATAGACGTCTTTAACAGCAGTTTTTCGCGGTTCAATAGGGTGATCTCGGACAATGTTTTGTGATGAAGCACCCTCAACCCCACTTATTTTGTGCCTAACATAATTTATTCTGACTTTGGCACGTGACTGTGGTTTGTTGATTATTGCCAGCTGGTGAAGTGTAGCTGTGATTGACGGTTAAACTAACCTAGAATAATGTAAACATTATGTTTTTTTGAGATAGAGATTTTTTTGTTTGCATTATTATTAGAAAATTGCACGGTGGGGCAAGATGGGATAATGGCTACCCCGTCTTGCCTCAAAATGTCATTTTCCCATTTCCAGTTACTTACCAAAAAAATATCATGAGTAACCAGAAAACGTGAAAAAACAGCAATTATTACGACTTTTCATTTATTATAAATTATTATAAACAAGAAATAGAGATCGCTCGCTGCCAGAAAAAAAAGATAATGAACAAAAGAAACTAGAGAAAATAGAAACGAAAAAAAGAGATGAATTGAAAAAGCAGAAAAAATCTGACACGCCATGTATGTGTTGTATAGAGTTATATTCCACTTCCATTGAAGGATGGATATCGTGCAGAAGTTGTGGGAAATGGACACATAATAGCTGCGCAGGAATAGACGATGAGGACGACGAAGCCATTCACGTCTGCGAGTTCCGCCAATCCAAATAAATCATTATTTACGTATAATACTTATCCAAAATCTACCCAACCCCATCTTACCCACGGGGTGTACCCCATATTACCAGCACCATGGAGCAAGACGGACCAAAGCACCTTTCTTTGATTTTGATTTTTTTTTCTAAAACAAACCATTATAATGTCACCAAATATTAAGAGTTCAATAAATATAAGTTAATTTTTAAATAATTACAATTCTATAACTACTTAAACTTTTCTATATTTAAGTTTAAACCTTAAGTACCATCATACATACTACATACGCATCTTACCTCCCTTTCCTATTGGTATTTAAACTTTTAAAGAAAGCGAAGCAGTTTTGAACATATTTTATAAATCTCGCTAAGCTATTGCACGTCCTAGTACGAGTACAATTGTTCACGTTTGTGCTCGAGGTTGACTTAACATTTAACGTAGTTAGTTCATTTTTAAGTAAAATCAACAAAATAAGTATAGCAATGGTTTTGTTAGTATCTACGATCGGTTTGGGTACCTACACCCCAAGCTCATAGTCTGGAGCTGTCAGCGTTAACAAATTTTTGCTAATAACTTTAACAATTACTTAACTGTTATGAATCAATGACGTTATTAAAGTAAATTTAAAGACGTTTTACCACGTTATAAGTATGATATATGTCGCGTACCTATTGAACGTCTTTAAATTGCAAATATATCAGAATAAATAATTATCATCTTAGTTCCCGTGTTTTTAGAACCATTTAAAAAAAATATTTTTATTTATGACCTATTCTTGTGGTTACAATTAGCTTTAAGTAACTTCACCTAAGTATTTAATTTGTAAAGCCGTATCTTAATTAGTAATCCTTTACGTAATAAATGATATAAAATTTGTTTTTACATTTCAGACGGCAGCTTCGGCCTACAGACAAGTCCGTTACTCGGATTTCATTTATCCAGTGGAAGATCGTCAACCTGAACCAACGATACACCGGAGGATAGACACTGGGGACATCTCCTTTTATGACCGATCCGATAGGGCACAAAACGAAAGGTCCATTCCCTTTAGCAGCAACTCTCAAAGATTACAGCCGGAGTCAAGAAATGGGAATATGTCTTTAAGAGTTAGATCTAAGAAACCTGCAATAGCAGGTTGGTTGTATTTTGTTATGTCCGTATAATTCTTAAAATTTCCTTTCCTAGCTTACCTTTTTACCTACCTACTTTATTTAGTAACTCGTCAATTTCAAACTTTTCAAAAATCTTCTTGATCTTCTCTACATTTTAAGATAAGTACGCTAATCCGCTAATGTCGGCCTGTAGCTCTGATGTGGCGTAATAAACAAGCAAGATGATTCATACCCTTATAATATTTTATTATTTGCGTTATGTAATAACGCTCAAATAAACTCGCAGTTAACGAAACGTCACACTAATATTATAAAGGCGAACGTTTGTGAGTGTGTATGTTTGTTACTCTTTCACGTAAAAACTACTGAATGGATTTGGATGAAATTCTGCATACAGATAGTTCATAACCTGGATTAACAGATAGAAAACTTTTTATCCCGACATTCCTACGGGAACGGGAACCACGCGGGTGAAACCGCAAGGGGCCGCTAGTACATACATATAATCACGACTATTATCCCTGAAGGATTAGTCAGAGACTAGGCAATGAGGACCGCAAAAGCAGTCCTCGTCCCCGCTCTATGCTGCTGGATGTATTTGCAGTATTTAGTCCGTCTGTTGCCTTTTACGACAGCCAAGGGAAAAGAGGGGATGAGGGGGTGATAGTATTCTTTAACCGCTACGCAACACGACTATAACGAAACATTGAAAAAAAATACTCCTCTCAGGTACCAGTAATTTTTATCAATGTGTTATTCATATTTGGGTTAGTAGCCACAAGATCGCCATACTTGTCCTTCATGCTAGAGCTACCAAACTAAGCTACGAAAGCAGTGTCATCTTGATGCCAGATGCAACTAACTAACAAAATCAATCTAATTCATTGCTGCCAGATGACACCAATATTAAAAATATAAGCCTGGAAATATATAAATAATTATGATCCTTTCAGCAAGCCCTTTTAAATGATATAAGTATGATAGAACAACTTTACATGTAACAGAGGTGCACATGTAAAATTGTTCCATGTCCTAAAATATGTAGGTAAAGTTGTTCTCCTCCTCCTCCTAAAGTAAGTACTATAAGTAATTAAAAACATTACTTCACTGGCGTTGTAGATATCTACTAATAGAAGTAATGTTTTTTAAATACTTATAATACTTTAGGAGGAGGAGGAGAACTTTAATTATAATTATGACTGACGATGGGTACGTATGAAGTAAACATGAAGGTTTCTAGTTTACTACGGAACCCTAATACTTACTTGTTAGACGCCACAAAATCGTCTTCAAACAATTGCGAAAAGTCGTAACCGACCGACTGTCATGACCTTCGATAAATTGTCACAAGAATGGGAAAGTTTACATCATTATGCAATGCCAATACATACCTAACCTTTAAGTACAACCCTATTTTTTCTTTATACAAAAACAATTAAGGGTGAGTTCTACCCATTCAACAACTTTCCCCAAGAAACCTATGTGAAAAATTAACAAAAATAATTTGACCTCCCATAATGGGACAAATCGGACAAAACTGTCCGATCAGCTGACGACAATAGTATGGGAGATCGAATTTTTTTTGTCATTTTTGCACATAGGTTTCTTGGGGAAAGTTGTTTAGTTTCATGGGTAGAACTCACGCTTAATTGTTTTTGTATAAAGAAAAAATAGGGTTGTATAACACTAATTCACGAATCGTTTTTTTGCCTACCCCGGGAAACAGGCGTGAGTAGGTACTTATATATTATAATATATTATTATGTATGTGTGTATGTTTATAAAGTGGTTTAAGTAAGAGAGTAAGAGTAGTGATAGGTAACGCTTTTATTGTTATACCAGGTTCAAAAGCCTAGCTCGTAGGTAAGCACGAAGTATTTGAATTGAATTAAAACTATACGAGTATTATTGTTGAAATACCTAATTAACGTCCAATTTATTGCGGCATTACGCATGATGGTGTCAAAAAATGCTCATTTATTTCGAACTCACGTGTATGTACACATACAACAATATTGTATATCCAAGCTACGGTATCTGCTCGCTCACTCAGACAAACTGTTGAGTGCTATTTAATTTCCTTATTTGCCTAGTCAAAGTTGACTGGTTCGCCTTGTTACGCAAGTCCATTGCACCTAACGAGTAATTGTTTTCTGTGACCTAATGTGACATAACCGCAAACGGAGCCACAACAATCTGCTGTGATGCACCGAAACAGGGTTAGTGACAAACATCACTCATTAATTTCAAATAATTAAAAGAGTCACACATGCCAGTTAATGAAGCAAGGAAGTTCCATTTAGTTTTGCTACGATTCTGACAGGACAAAAATAATTTAGTGGAAATTCATGATCATTTTCCCATCGGTAAACAGGCTATGTAGGTATAAGTACCTGCGTATAAATGCGGAAGTCCAATTTAAATTTAGAGCCACCGCACACATGATACTTTTAGCGACTGGCATCGCGTTTAGGCAACTCTCTGCGTTCGATTGCAATATCGGAATCGCGTGTTTTAGAGCCGCCGCACACATGAGGCATTGTCCTAATACAACGCCATAACGCGATCATCTCACGATTAAACGATGCGACCATCGTACGAGTCGACGGTCAAACATAATATTGATCTAGAATAGGTGTCCTAAGAGGCGATCGCGCGACTAAAATGTTTAAAAATCTATCTATTCGCGCGATCACGCAATCGTCGCATCGTTTAATCGCGCGATAATCGCGTTATCGTATTGTATTGGGACAATGCCTGATACTTTTAGCATCGGCGATCGGCGATTTTGCGACTGGCATCACGTTTTGGCTACTCTCTGCGTTCGATTGCAGTATCGGAATCGCGCGTTTTAGCGATTCAGTCGCTGTATTCAGCTTCTAAAAAGCGTCTAAATCGCCGATCGCCGCTGCTAAAAGTAGCACGTCTGCTCTGGCCCTTAGGCTTAATAAACCCACCCAATTTCGTTTATTATTTTAATGAATATTATTAAGCAATTGCTTTTTTAAATAATGTTTAGTGTAGGTATAATATTTTTTAGTGAATAAGTATTTATTTATTTAAGACCGGTATTGTTGTAACATAATTTTTCAAACTGTGAACGAAAACTCTTTAGCCAAGATAACCTAGGAGTAGGTACATGGCCAAGTATCAGGTTGACAGCCCGTGATCACGGGTCTTTGTCCAAGACTGGTGCATCCTTTTTGAAGACCTATCATAGATACCCCACACGTATGGGTTTGATGAAATAATTTTTTTTATGTTTCAGTTCCAAGTATGGGGAACCCCCAAAATTTATTGTTTTTTTCTATTTTTGTGTGAAAATCTTAATGCGGTTCACAGAATACATCTACTTACCATATTCCAGCAGTATAGTTCTCATAGTTTCGGAAAAAAGTGGCTGTGACATACGGACGGACAGACAGAGAGAAAGAAATGACGAATCCATAAGGGTTCCGTTTTTTGCCATTTGGCTACAGAACCCTGAAAAGGATATACCTCAGGAGCTGACGATGGTAGGCGCGCACCTCTCTACAAATCAACAGCTCCTAATGATGCTCCGTGCAGGCACATGAGCAAAGTTCTTTACTCATGTGGTGCAGGGGCAAAACACGTGTCGAGTTTCGGTTGCATCCGTCGCTCCTTTTGCTTTTGCATTTCCGCAAAGTAACGTTTGATTCTATTCATTGTCTAAAATAGAGTTTATGGGATAGGAAACTAGATACCTACTTTAAAAAGGTGGAAAATGGCGAGTACGAACTATACTGGCCTGTAAAAATAAGTATCACACTTTCAAAATTGTAATAACTTTTAAAGTACACAAGATAAACAAGACACACAAGACTTAAAAATGTTATTATTGTAAAATTTACTATAGTTTCAAAGAAAGCTGATAAAATTGCTATAAGACGTTTTTTATGTTAAAACTCGAACTTTTATAGTAAAGAAAAAAAATTTAAAAGTGTGATACTTATTTTTGCAGGCCAGTGTATATTAATATCGTTGCATTTAAGCATAACTATCGCTACTCGAACTTGGTAGGTATACAGGAGTAAGACCACAGGTTTTAGAACCGTACTTTTGTTTTTCTCCGTTCTGTGTTTTGTGATGCAAATATGCACAATAAATGATTTTAATTTATAATATAAGCGATGGTAATATTATGCACTTGCTTAATAATATTATCTACTTAATATTCAATTACTAAATGATATTCTATTTAGTTAATTAGTTCTTCCATTTAAAAAATCTTTAAACGTAATAATGTAAAGTAAATAAGTTAATACTAATTATAAATAAATGATTTATAGAACTAATTTATTTAAGATGGGGCCCTGAAACCGGTCATAGCCAGTAGGCTATATGGCGTTAATTTTTATTGCGCGAAAAATTAACGCAATCGAAGCATCGCGTCGCGTCGCGATGCCGACTATCGGCAAAAAACGGTTAAAATTCAATTGTGTCTAGTGCGCGACGCTCAAGAGGCGGGCAACAGTATTTTATTTTATACGTAAAAAAGTATTAACTGATTAATGTCATAAACGATTTAAGTGCATTAATGCTTTTTGGGAATCGAACCCGGGACCTCTGGGTCTGAAACTGGTGGCTTAGCCACTAGACCACGGGATCGGTTAGCTTTGCATTTTTTTTTTATAAAAGAAGGAGGCAAACGAGCAGGTGGGTCACTTGGAGAGTAATCACCGCCGCCTATGGACACCCGCAAAACCAGAGGAATCGCAGGCGCGTTGCCGTCCTTTAAGGAAGGAATAGGGTTAAGGAAGGAATAGGAATTGTGAGAGGGGGGGGGGGGGATTGGTCCTGCGGAACCCTCACTGGCCGGACGAAACACAACAGCACCAAGTGCCATTATTTTACGCCGGATATTCGTGAGAGGGTGGTATTACCCCGGGCGAGCCGGCCCAATGCGTGCTGCAACTGCAACGCAGCGTGGCTCTACCACTCAGTCAGTGTCACTCATTTAGCACCACCCAGGTGTCACGTATGTAGGGTCTCAAGGGTAAACCTACGGACGCGAGTAACTTTAACCCCCAAAAGCATTTTGGGCAGCATTCACCAATATCAAATGACGAGCTTAGCTGAGCTCAGCGAATTTGCTACAATTCCAATTAGGTGTTGTCGAGTTAGCTTACCCTACCGTGTGCGTACCTAAGTGGTACTAAAAACAATTGTTTTAGTAAATGAAAGTCCCCCGCAAAGTATCAAATAAATTGTGGTGCCGTAACTGGTTAATTTCTAATTTAATATAATAATTTCCTCAGACAATCCCGTGAGTTCGGACAGCGTGGTGTTTCCGGGGCTAACATCCCGGTCTTCCATGTTTGAACCAGAGCTACCGATGGATTGTGGCAATAACATTGGAATCTGCGAACATGTCCCCAATTATCCGCAGGAATACGTCGACAAACTTCTGTCTACGGTTAGTATTTTTTTTTATTCTCCAACGGGTAAGCGCTTGGCCTTCATCTCACTTGGTGGTAAGTGACGATAAGGACAAAGGTGGAAGCGCGCTTCACCCGGAATCCTCAACTACTGAGGAACTGGCTATGTTATCTCAACTATCGGAACACAACAATGCTATAAACATCGTTGTTACGGCGACAGACTTAGATAAGATGGTGGTAGCTAGCCAGGCGGACTTAACAGCCCTACCACCAACCAAACCGAGCACACAAAGATGTACACCCCTCTGGGAATCGAACCCGGGACCTCTGGGGTCTAAAACCGGTGTCTTAGCCACTAGACCATAGGGGCGGTTAAAATGTGATGACTTTGTAAAATCCTGATATTTTTTTATTAAGTTTACTTCTACTCATTCCAATGAGAGATGCTGTGATGAAAAACAACTTTCTTGTTCCATGAGTCACATTTTTTTTTTATTTATTATAATCACATCCGTGACCGTGTCGCGTAGCGGTGAAAGTTTACTACCACCCCCTCTCTTTCCTTGGGTGTCGTAAAATGCGACTAACGGACTAAAGACTGCACATACATCCAACAGCATAGAGCGGCGATGGGCTCCACCACCTGTCACGCTGAGCACATGTGCTGTCGCTATTTAGTGAAAAGTGGCCTATGGTAGTGGACTGCTTTGCTGTCCTCATTACCTAGTTTCTGACTAACCCATCGGGCATAATAGTCGGGATTTTATGTGTTTATGTATAAACACAAACACTCCCTGTGACCATAACAAATTCAGATTTCTATTGTTATAATTTATGAACTCAGAACTTTTCAACGATCTCTGTGCATATTAGTAAGACCGCATTCATCTCAAGCACTGTGGTGTTAGACTCGACCCTCTGAACATTATTATGTTCAGTTTGGTTGATAATAGGGCTATTGTCTAAGTCCACATGCCTAGCTACCACCATGCTTGGTCTGCCGTCGTCACAACAACGTTAACCAGCATTGTTGGTATTCATCAGTAATACATCTAAGATTTTGATGCTGTCCTCCCCATGTGATGTTGTCCTCCCCATGTGATGTTGTCCATGTGGGAAGGCCTGTGCCTAGCAGTGAGACGTTTATAGGCTGATGATGATGACATCTAAGATTTCAAAGGTGTTTAAAGAAAGCATTAACCCCTCAAGCCCCAAGCGGCCAAATATGGTCGCACCGGTCCTAACTCGCTATTCGCTAAAAAAAAACTCGCTATTCCGTCAGATCCCAAGCGATACGGGTGATCTTTTAGCGTACGTTACTCATGCATGGGGTGAAGCAATGGACAAGCATGGCGAATCTCTGGCTGTTAGCCTTGATGTCGTCAAAGCTTTCGATAGAGTGTGGCATCGTTCCCTTCTTTCCAAGTTGCCGGCCTTCGGTGTGCCGCCCTGTTTGTGCGCCTGGGTTGCAGACTTTCTAGAAGAGCGGAGGAGTAGTTCCTCCGAGTTCAATGCAAGAGTGCCGCAGGGTTCTGGACTCTCACCTATACTCTATTTCTTCTGCATATCAATGACATGTTGTCCTTGGGCAATATTCATTGTTACGCGGATGACAGTACGGTGCATGAGCGGTACTTGGGACATTCTGCAGCAAAGCAAGCCGATATCGTGATGAAATGGCAAGAACTGGCTGCCAAACAGAACCTGACTCTCGATCGTGTCTCTAAGTGGAGCTTTGAAATCCTTGTCGAGTTTAATGCCAGCAAAACCCAGGTTTGTGCATTCTCGTCCAAGGCAACTCCCTTCTTTACTCCTCCCTCTCTTCAGAACTCTCCGTTACCCATTTCGATGGACCTCAGCATTCTTGGCATGGGCATCGGCCAGGAACTGAATCCAAAATGCTACATCAAGAGTGTTATTTTAACTACCTCTATTAGTATTCTTAATAAGGTTAGACGGTTTTTCACTCCCGAGCAGCGCTGTTTGCTGTACAAGACTATTAGGTGCGATCGAGTATGGAGTATCATTCCCATCTATGGGACGGCTCCGCTAAATACCTCCTCAATGCACTTGATAGACTGCAAAGCGGTACAATTATTGGAGATGCTGAGGTTACAGCCTCTCTTGAGGTCCTCTAGCTGCGTAAAGACATTGCTTCTCTCAGTGTCTTCTACCGGAATTACTACGGAGGGTATTCTGAAGAACTTTTTGATCTTATCCCGCCCTCTCCTTTCCTCTCCCGGACTACACGTGCTGGTCTTAGGAACCACCATCATACTGTACAAACTATAAGCACTCGTACCAAAAAATTTGGCAAGTTGTTCCTCTGTAAGACCATTTCCTTTGGAATTCTTTGCCGGCGCATGTGTTTCCCAGCTCCTATAGTCCCGGGTGTTATAAGCGAGGCATGAAGCGGCATTTATAAAGGCCGTCATGAATGGGTGCCCTTGTTACCGTGCTTGTTCCACGGTAAAGAGCGCTCTCATTATTTTGGACTGCGTCGGCTGCTTACCATCAGGCACTATGACGAGTCACATTAAAAAAATATATAAATATACTTATATATTTTCAGCAACGACGCGACGACACGGCATGAGTCCAGCAACGATGTCAAAGTGAAATCAAAATAATATTATATTACCTACCACCCTAGTCATTGGGTGTCTCACCCTAGTCACCTTAGTTACAAATAGTCACAATAGAATCTAATTATAGTAGGTATTCCTCTTTTCCAGATGACAGATTTGTATAGGTTCAACCTGGACGTAGAAACTCCTGAGATTGCACAGCGAAGAGGATCCGACGAGTACAATCAAGAAATGTGTCCGTCTAATGAAACGGTAATATTCTTAATATTTGTTTTATTGTGTGTTAACGCTCAAATAAACTCGAAGATAACGAAACGTTGAAAATCGCCTCCTATAATTAAAAAAAAACAGTAGATGTACCGAAACTGATACAAGGAAATCAACTTGTATTAGAGGCCATAACTCACTTGGGGCTTCAGCGCCATAAGTAATATAATATGTAACTAGGTATCATTGTATCCCATACTAGCAGGTTTTAAACTACATAACAATTATTTTTTGCGCATGGAGCTACCTAGCGCAATTAATTATAAATTGCCAACTATCCTTTAGAAACACTTTCCATAAAATACTGGTGTGCTCGTTAATTAACTTAAAATATACTATCTTGATTGCAGATATTATATCCAAAATTGGCGAAAAATACTCAAGGCTATTGGATTTACGTCATCAACAGAGATAATAAGCCCGTCCAAGGATTCAAAGCGGAAATCTGCATGTAAGTATCTTATTTATAAAAGTCTAAAGACATTAACAGCTATGATTCAGAGAGCGGATGCGGTAGTGTTGAGAACTCTGACGTCTTTCACGCATTCAACGAATGGAACTCAAGATTTTAATCAATTAAGAAAAAGACGAATGTAAAAAAAACGACATTTCAAAAAATGATATAAGTAAGTAAGTACCTACTAGCCCGCCTGCGAATTCGTCCGCGTGAACATCCCGTATCCATTGACGAATTTCCAAAAAATTTAGTCTCATACAAAACTTCAAAGTTCTAATAATAATAATAATAAATAATTAGTAGTAAATTCAACCAATTTACAACTCTCCGAAACGATAAACCTCAGATCTCTCTCCGAAGTTGAAACATATAAATATCTTGGTATGTCACAGTCTTTGGGTGTTGAGGGCAGGGACATAAAACAGTCATTACGGGAGCGTTTCTTTTGCCGCCTGAGAAAAGTACTTAACAGTCTTTTATCGTGTGGCAATAAGACGCGTGCTTTTAATGGCTGGGTTCTGCCTCTCCTCACATACTCCTTTGGCATACTAAGATGGACTCAGACCGAATTGGACGCCTTGGATAGAAGAGTCCGTCAAATGCTCACGACTTCCAGAATGTTACACCCGCGCTCATCTGTTATGAGGCTGTACCTACATCCCGCGGAGATGTGGGGGTCGCGGCTTTTTTAATGCCAAGGACCTACATAACCGTGAGGTGTGCAGTCTGAGGGATTATTTCCTTAACAGTGAGTGCGGGATGCATTTGGATGTCGTGGCAGTTGATAGACACTTTACGCCGCTCTCCTTGGCAACAGAAAACTGGCGCAAACCAGTGGTGCTAAGCACTCTTGATCGCAAGGACATATGGAAGAGCAAGGTGCTACATGGGCGCTACTATCGGGCTCTAACTGGGCCTGATGTAGATTTGCCTGACCTCTTTGGGGAAACCGAAGGTTTTGTCTGTGCCATTGAAGATGAAGTTATCAAGGCGAATAACTACCGGAAATATATTATGAAGGACGGTACGGTCGACATCTGTCGGGCATGCCGCCGTCCTGGAGAATCACTCCGACATATTATTTCCGGTTGTTCTCATCTTGCTAACGGAGAGTATTTGCACAGACACAACCAAGTAGCCAGAATAATTCACCAGCAACTTGCTCTTCAATATGACCTTGTTGAATCAGAGGTGATGTACTATAAGTACGCACCTGCGCCAGTTCTCGAAAATGGTCATGCAACGCTCTACTGGGATCGCTCTATCATCACGGATAGGACTATTGTCGCTAATAAGCCTGATATCGTGGTGATCGACCGATCTCAGCGCCGAGCAATATTGGTTGATATCACCATACCTCATGATGAGAACCTCGTGAAAGCCGAGAAGGACAAGCTCAGTAAGTACCTTGACTTGGCTCACGAGGTTGCCGCCATGTGGGATGTGGATTCAACTATTATTGTACCGATAGTCGTTTCAGCACACGGTCTTATAGCTAAGAGCCTCGATCAACATCTAGAGAGGCTCTCGCTAAAAGGTTGGGTCAAGTGTCAGATACAGAAGGCAGTTCTCCTTGACACGGCATGTATTGTGAGGAGGTTACTCACTCTGCAGCCCTAACCACCGATAGCTTGGGTCAATCCCCGCTGCCGGTGGCAACCTAGGTTAAGTTTTTTATAATATTTTATATTGTAAATATGTTTTTTATATAAAATATTGTAAAAAAAATTTCTTAACATATTATTTAAATAAAGAGAATAATAATAATAATACTTAATAAATAACAAATAAGGGGTTACTCGCATAATGACCCATTTTGGTAGCCCAGCGCACAATGACACATAGTGTCTACGCAAAATGACATATGCAAATTGACACATATTTTCATACGCGAAATGACACACGGGAACGACTACGTAAAATGACATACGCGAATTGACACATATTCTCATACGCGAAATGACACAAGGGAACGACTAAGTAGGTGCAGCCGTTCTAAAGTAATGTGCGAACCATAAAGTTACTATACCTCATGGACCTATTAGCCATATAGGCTATACCTATAGTAACTTTATGGTGCGAACATACAGTGATTAGTGGCAATACTGGCAATTGATTTTTTTATGATATTTAAAATCATCAGCCTATAAACACAGGCGTGGGGAGATTATGTAAGTACCTATATTATCAATTTTTAATTTTGTTTTCAGTCAAGAAGACCAAAAGTGCAGCAAAATCGCGTACATCACCAACGGATACAACGCAACCTGCCACCAGAAAAACATGGAGAGGATGTTGTGGGTATTAGACAAAGATAATGGCAAAATGGTCTTGGACACAATCCTCATGCCAACTTGTTGCTCGTGCTTAGTGAAGAGCGTTGTGAGAGAATAGCTTGCAAGGCGTAAGTATCTTTTAGTTCGTTTATTTTTTTGTCACTAAGGCCAGACATCTGTTGGGTCATTCTCACGTCAAGGTGTTCTTTGTATAATTTCCGTCACGATTTTTATTATACAATAAATTCTCTAAACCGGCAATGTTGCCTATGCATTTGGCACTTCAATGTAGGGTCTGGTTTTGGATTTATGAAGTAATAAAGTTTTGGTTGTGACGGATTTATGAAGTAATAAAGTTTTGGGTGTGACGGAAATTAGATTCGCGGTGACGTAAATTAGAAAATTGCTCAAAAAAAATTCATTGTCATAAGACTCAAACAGAAAATAAATACTATATAAAATAAAATAAGCCTTACAAATAATTGTTCAGTCTACTAAATAACTAAATTAACAATTTAAGTAGTATCACCAAAACCCTTTTACGACGTACTTTTTATAATTTCCGTCACGTGTAGCGTGTAGCGTGACGGAATCGGGTGACGGAAATTAGGAACACGGCGGTATTTATGAGATAAAAATTAAATGGTAAGGAATACGGTATATTGCTTCAAGCATGAGGTCAACAACGAATTTCTGCATAATCTAAATAGCAAAATTTGTATGCATTTCAAAACATAAATTAAAAGAGCGAACAGAAATTAGAATAGTAGTAAACCATGCAAACTGAAATTAGGAACTTACGGTCGTAGTTCGACAGCGGAACAGGTGACACAGGACCGTTTTGGTTGCCTCTTGCCTGCCTCTAAAAGGATATAAGTTGCCTGCCTCGTCACTATTAGTAAGACGACGTTGCGGTAGGGAAGTAGGGATAGGAATTGCTTACTCTGCTAGTGAGATATTCGCTACTTTTTAACTAGTGACGGAAATTATGTTTAATGAAGGACAAACATATGTTATGTTCAATCTAAGAAAACACACTTTTTAAACAGATTATTTTTTTTAATATTACAAA
Organism: Scoparia ambigualis; assembly: GCA_963921215.1. NCBI lineage: Eukaryota > Metazoa > Arthropoda > Insecta > Lepidoptera > Crambidae > Scoparia > Scoparia ambigualis. The sequence continues at coordinate 31,587,601 of OY992511.1, read as the reverse complement.
CTAGTCAGATATTTGTATGGAGAATGACCGTTACAGAAAGCGAGTCCGAGTTTTATTCACTGTTTGGATCACAATCATTGGCAATATTGCAACTCACCTCGTTTCTCACCAGGTGGCGCTGCCAATCAAATCAATGCCATACCTACAAATTCTCGTTTTGGTTTTTTATTTCCTTCTCTTACCTAGCTTGGTGTTTGTTTTATATTTCCGTTTTACGTATAATATAATATTTAATATATATACATATATATATATATTATACGTAAAACGGGTGAATAGACACAATCCTGGACAACACATAAGATTTAAAATAAGTACTTATTTATCTATGGCAAGAGAAATGCAACTATCACTTAAGTTTACGTTTAGTTAATTTGTTAAAACCAAGCAAAATACAGATTTCCTGCTAATTCTTGTAAAAAACCCAAAAATGTATGTGATTTCTATTCGCCTCGAGCTTTGGGTGAATAGATACGATAGGTATAGGGGTGAATAGAAAAATTGTGTAGGGTTGGCACCTGTCGTAAATCATTATTATTAATATTTTTGTATGAGCTTTTGAGCTTTTTTAACCGTCTTAATACTCAAACTAAGTAATTTTGCAGCCATCTCATCACTTGAAATAAATTTTCTTAGCTTAGTGCGGTTAGCACATTACTTTGCCAAGTAGAAGAGATAAAAGTTAATATTTTCTAAGCGTAAAGTAGATGGTAATGAGTGATGGTAATGAGTGATAATAATGAATGTTTAATGGTAAATAAACTGGTGAAGAAACTGTTGTTATTTACTTATTTAGCCAGGCGGACATAACAAGCCCTACCACCAACCAAACCGAGTACCCCCGCTGGGAATCGAATCCGGGACCTCTGGACCACCTAAGAGGCGGTTAAACTTGCCGGTCTTTTCAGTTCAAGGTATTTCGTTATACATAGTACATAATGGACGGTATGGATATTCGTAGATAACTGACAACATTGAAATAAATACCTAGGTACTTAAGTATTAATTTTTATCATTTGCAGATCTATCACACGAGGCCATGACCGCACCAATCGCACCATAACTTCTATCTACAAACCAATGAGAAATTACTTCAATAACAACTAAATCATTAACAATTAAGTGAAAGTGAGATAAAATAAGTGTTACTAAGTTGATACCTACTAAACGGAAAATAATAACAAACCTAAAAGAAACAAGAGACAATCTATTTTATAGTACCTACCTACCTATCTAACGAGTTTTAGTTTGTGTAATGTCACTTGTATCTATCTAGGGAGCGAAGCGGATCGATGCACATCAGCACCATGAACAGGTTCATGCGATGCACTACATAAAACTATCATAATCTCAAGTGTGACATCATAACTTTTTAAGTATCGTTAGGTAGGGTATCTACACTATATTATTATGATTTCGTAATTAGTTCGCATTATACTAAAACCTATTTAATTCAGAACCGCTTGATTTCTACCGACTTGTTATCGATTGTGTTGTAAAACGTACCCTAAGATCCCTTTACCATAAACAGTTTTTTTTTCTAAGAAGGGAGATGTGTAAAAGAAAAGAAACCTTTGTATAAAGAGATATTAACTATAAACCTAAGACACTGTAAGTACTTACTTGTTGTATAAACAAGATTTTCGTTGTATATTGTTGTTATGGAAACTTTTAAAGTACCTACTTACCTAAGTAGTAGGTATAACTATTAATAATTAACAATGTATTGTTTACGATGCCATTCTACTTAATTATGTAAGTAAGTAAGTACCTAAAGCTATTTATGAAAGAAGAATAACACCGAAAAAGACCGAAAAACTTTGTGACCACGTAAAAATCTATTTTGTTTAAGACAATAAGGAACACATGCCATGTTAGGTATGAAATTCATTATGTTTCGTTGGAGGTTGGAGTAGGTAGGTATACATTTTATACCTTTATAAATTGTTGTTAATTATGTGTGTTGTGTGCTTTATAAATTAAATCTGCAATAATACCTACCTGGAGTGTCTATGTTTATTATCCATTTGTGTTATTACCATTACGATATTGTTATGTACAACAAAGGTTCAAGTTGTGTAGTAAACCACAGGTACTTATCGTCAATCGCATAAAAACTAATGACCTGTAAAAGAGCATGGGCAAAATGGGTTAGGCTGCGGCCACTTCAAAAACTTCAAAAACTGATTTTAATCAATAGAAGGCATCGTTAATATCAAAAATGGTTATGGACTCAAGCACGTAACTTATATATATAGTTTTCTAGATATCTTCAATAATGTTTTTTTTTTCATTTTTTACTTGATAGTTATGTAGGTATGTGAGATTCTGTCTACACTCTTGGTGGCATGGTCATTGTTTTTTACGTTTATGTGATTAAATAAGGTGTCTAACCTGCTATAAAATCATAAAACATTATTACCTCTCACAAACTATTAAAAAAAGTTACTTTTGAATGAAAAAGCTAAAACATTGTATAATGTTGAGAGAAATAGGGCATTAAAATTAAACAAACTTTTTTCTAAATCTCATTTATTTCGTTTATAATACCATGATCTAAGAAGGAGCTGTAAGGCTGGTTTCTCAGTCACGCGTTTGACCAACGCCGGCCACACGCGCGCGACACTAGATTGTAGTTGCGTTTCATAGTCATCACGCAGTTCAAACGCGCAACTACTATGTAGTGTAGCGCGCGCGTGTGACCGGCGCTGGTCAAACGCGTGACTGTGAAACCAGCCTAAGATTAAGAGCTCCTTGGTGCCGTGCCCGCCCTAAGTACCGTATAATCGACATGTTGGGCACAGCAACCCAAGATGCGTCTCTCAAGCGGTGCCAAATTGACTACCGGTTCATCGATGTGTTGAAGTACGTGTTTGTACGAAAACGCCACTATGACAGTTCGCCTTCAGGACCGGAGATCGAAATCAGTCCGGCTGCAGCGTGGAGTGAGACAAGGAGACTACATATCTCTGAAGCTCTTGACTGCTGCACTGGAGGACTTGATTAAGCTTCTGGACTGAAGAGGACTCGGCATCAATATTAACGGCGCTCACTTGTTGAGAGACTCTGTTGAGATCACCGAGTATTCTGCCGAGGTCCTCTAGAGTCTCAGCTATGACTACTATGTCGTCAGCAAATTGAAGGTGAGTGATGTACACGCCGCGGCCTGCAAATTGAAGGTGAGTGATGTTTACGCCGCGCAACAGAGTCTCTCAAAAAGTGAGCCTTAAAATGAATATAAAAGATGAAAATCATGTCTAACTCACGTGTCGTACCCACTCCTCTGAAGGTTGAAGTCTCTGCTCTTGAAGTTGTTGACGAATATGTATACCTGGGACAAACGGTCCAGTTAGGTAGGTCCAACTTTAAGAAAGAGGTCAATCGTCAAATCCAACTCGGCTGGGCAGCGTTCGGTAAGCTACGAAATATCTTCTCGTCCAAAATACCGCAGTGTCTCAAGACGAAAGTCTTCGACCGGTGTGTATTGTCAGTGATGACATACGGTATCGAAACGTAGTCGCTCACTAAGTATAGGCCTAATAGACAGGCTCAAAGTCATTCAAAGAGCAATGGAGAGGGCTATGCTCGGCGTTTCTCTACATGATCAAATCAGAAATGAGGAGATTCGTAGAAGAACTAAGGTAACAGACATAGCCCAAAGAGCTGCTAAGCTCTAGTTGCAGAGCAGGCCACATCAAAGAACCGATGGCTGTTGGGGCATAACGGTTCTCGAGTGGCGATCGCGCACCGGAAGACGCAGTGTTGTGGGCAGGCCTCCAACAAGGGTCCGACGATCTGGTGAAGGTCGCGGTAGCCGCTGGATGCGAGCAGCACAAGACCGGTCGTGGTGGAGATCCTTGGGGGAGGCCTTTGTCCAGCAGTGGACGTCCTCTGGCTGATAATGATTAATGACGTAGTCGACCAGTACGTTCTCTACATGTATCCTCAAATGTATTCCTTGCAGTATATCGTTTGCATAAGGTCCATTATGACAAAAGCTTCTCGAAAAGTATTTAAAAGGGCCGCTGCAATCTTAAAATCTTTAAATAAATGAGATGAGGCACGGCTATTTTAAAATAATTCTGCCGCAACTGCTCAAAATCCCTTTTAAGGCGCCCGTTAATTACTTCAACTACCCATCGACAAACCGTAACAAGTCGTGTCTTGTTCGCTTGAGTAGTTGAAAGCTGCGTTTCATTGGAACGTTTTGATTCTGGCATATAAGGTATACAACTATACATGCTTGTATTATTGGCAATGAGTTCCTGTCTGAGATAAATACATCCCCTGATTTAAAAAACCTATGAAATGCCGAACTCTCTGACATCAACTGGGTCATGAATCTGAAGTTGTTGCAGCAGAAGGTCTGACTACGTCTATGATGTATCCATCACTGCACGTGATCGCGTGAAATGTCGACGGCGGCAAACCGACAACCGTTCACGGCCCGTGCCAGCTAAGTTTAGACCGCAACGGCATTCTTCGAAAGAATTGAAGCGTTTTTATTTTAAACGAAAGATTCTGAGTGATCTCAAACAGGTAAATGATTTTTTAATAACAATGTGACACGTTTTAATTGATTTATTAGTTCCATTGTTATATTGGTCATAACTTTGTTTAGTCACAGAATGTGGCTTTGGTCTCATACTAATTATTGTTTATCTTATCTTAAAGAATCATAAAAACCATGTTTTGAAGTGGCCGTTTCCAAGCCCCAAAGTCTTTAAATTTTGCCCATTGTCCTTTAGCGTTAAAAGTAAGTATAATGCTGTATTGCAGTAAATAATAAGAATGTGGCGACATCTATCACTATCGCCAAAATGCATCAGATTAAGGCGTTTTCCTTCACACGCTAACAGATGGCGTTTTATACACCGTTCTTTCTTGAGGTAGTTACTTAGGTTGTTTCATGCATGTGCTACAGGGGAGGCCCACCCAGACAAGCGGTACACTATTGAATAACACGTGACAATTTAATATCTGAATGCGGTATCTTTCTTTTTAACTCCGACGCAAAAATAGGGGTGTTATAAATTTGACGTGTCTGTGTCTGTGTCTGTCTGTCTGTGGCATCATAGCTCCCGAACGGATGAAGCGATTTCAATTTAGTTTTTTTGTATTAAAGGTGACTTATGTGCGAGTATTCTTAGACATGTTTGATGAAAATCGGTTGAGCCATTTAGAAGTTGTGGGTGTTGAAAGTGGGGAAGTATAAGCGAATGTCTGCAAATATACTCGAGTGGGGTCTCAAATGAAAGCGCACTGAAAGAGAATATTGATGAGTTCCTTGAGAATGAGAAACTTACCTATAAAAAGTATAACATAAAAAATTAAATTTAAAATTTAGAAAACCTCCGACACAAAAACCTAAGTTCCCATTAAAAAGTAAAAAATAAAAAAAAAACTCAATCTCAAAGTACCAAAGTATGTATTAACAATTAAAAAAAATATACTTTACGTTGGGGGACCGCTCCAAACCTAACAATATAATTACAATTATGTGCTTAGTATACTTATGAAAAAAAATCGTACATAATAAATAATTTGGAGCGGTCCCCCAACGCGACGTATTTTTTTTAGAATTATTAATAAACATATTTTGGTACTTTGAGATTGTATTTTTTCAATTATTTTTTTACTTTTTAAAGGGAACTTAGATTTTTAGGTAGGGGGATTTTTAAATTTTAAATTAATTTTTGTAACCTGGCTTTTAGCTTGTTTAGTAGTAAAAGAAACATGTTCCTCTTTATACGTAGGTTGTAATTGGTTCTGTTTTCATCAACAGACGGCGCAAAAGTGAATTAGCATTGGGCTACGCGTGTAATAAAAAATAAGCGTAATAAACTTTAAAAAGGTAATTCACGGAACATCAATCTTAATTTATTTATTCTTTATTCAATTATAATATTCAGTGATAGATCGACTAGAGTTAGCATTCGCCAAGTATCCAAGTAACCAACGTGATACCAATTTTCCTACTATTTACAAACGTTAACGAATAGACAGACAGGGAACGTTTGCCACCACTTGCCTAATTAAGTAGGTAGCGAAAAAATTTATTATTAGGAGTTACAGCGTAACCGTAATAATTTATGCCATTAAAACATACTTCTAAAAAAGCCTAGTCTCGCAACTCAGTTCTTCTACCGTAAAAAGTTGTGAGATCTATGTAACTAATACCAAGTCGGGTTGACTTGGCCGTCACATGAAAACACAATGTTTCTCACAAGTAGGGTTCCCAGATCAAAAAATCAAAAATCCGGAAAAAATTCCTGACATTTGATGAAAATTCTGGGCTTTCGGTCGTTATGCATCGTGCATGTGAAAAAACAAATTTCGTTCGAATTTTCACTGACGCGCGCGCGGATCTTGTCCTATGATGGAACACGGGCGGAGAAGGTGCGAGGAAAGAGAAGCGCCTCCCCGTCGCGATTAGATATATTTTATTTTTCACTTTATAGTAGAAATTCCGGACGGTTTAAGATTCCCCCGAATTCCGGACAAATACCTATATTTCCGGACTTGACCGGAAAAGTACGGACGTATGGCAACCCTACTCACAAGTAATACATTATATTAAATTAGATTGTTTAGTGCGATTGCCAAGTCAACCCGACTTTTTATTACATGGATCTCACAACTTTTTACGGTAGAAGAACTGAGTTTCGAGGCTTGGTTTTTCTTTCAAGTATGTTTTGATGGCATCTCATTTCTTGAATACTATCATTTCTTCTACTTCTTGAATACCAACAACGTATATTCCATTAAATGAAAGTATGCTTATACAGGTAAACTGATTCGTTCAATGCAAATGTAACTTTGTAATCCTATATATTTATATAAGATTACAAAGTTATTTATGCAGTTGGTGTATCTAGAAAACTGGACCAAAACTGCATTTTTTTGGATTTTCCTTGATTTATACATTAAATCCCAATTGTGTGCTAAATTTGAAGCTTCTATTTAGAATTTAGATGATCGGTCGCAGTCACTGAGTGACAAAATTAAGAAACTAATGGTGGATTCGACCAAACTGGAATAAGACTTACTTCAAGATTAGTCTATACTAATTCGGCGCTTAATCTAGGTATAAGACCTTATTCCAGTTTGGTCGAATCCACCCTAGTTATTAAAAAAATCATAAACTACTGGGGTTACTGTTCTTGTCTTGTCGACCATGTCCCAACAGCCGACCATTTTGGTCGGCTGTTGGGACATGGTCGACAAGACAAGTATAAAAAACGCAAAAAGTTAAAAAAAAACTGACAACACCGAGTAGTAGTTTTGATGTTAATTAATATGGCAACACCATATCTGTCACCTGACCTAAACGGCTGCATCCTATTGGTCGTAATATTTAACGTTTTTTGACGTCAAGATTGCTCCCGGTAAGTGCTTATCAATTTAACTAAAAATATATTTTATTGATATCTTGCGTAATCTTTATGAATCTTGAAAGTGTTGCATATATTTATTATTTAAACATGACAGCGGTATTAAGGATGTACTAATCAACTACTAAAAGCATTATTTTCGCTTTTTTAATGGTCGTATGGTTTTTAGAGGCTGGTCGACACTTTGGAACTGAATTTTGAATCATTTCCGTAACTCCGACCACAGTGGTCGACTTTTGGAAAATAAACCTAAGAGCTGAATATCTTTGATTTTGAGCATGAGATATTGTGTGGGTATTATTATTAAGAATCCATAATTCTATATTTGGTCGATTTCCAATAGTCGACCGGGTGGTCATTTATTAGTACCTACTGAGAGAAAATTAGCTTACCTAATGCTCGACCACTTAGCTTTGGTGATTGTTGTAACAATGATTGCTGGTTTTACACAGTCAAGAAGAAGAGGAAATGTTAGAAATCTATGCAAGCTACCTAGAGTCGGCTATGAAATACTGAAAGACGTTTCAAGTTAAGAGAAGCAGAATGACATTGTGGTGTGCCACACAACACACTCAGTAATAAATTAAAAGGTGTGGTGAAAAAATCGCATATAAATTGTGTAACGACGTTATAAGTTGATAGTAAAATATTTTATATCATATAAAAGGTTGTCGCGAGATTTACTTGTACTAAATAAAAAGTAAATTAAATAACTTGATGTGATTGATTAAAATTTTCAATAGTTAAATACGAGTAAGTACTTACATAATCTCGCGACAACCTTTTTAATCATATAAATTATGTAACGACGTTATAAGATGATAGTAAAAGTTAATTAAAAAAAAAAAAGTTTTGTTAATTATATTTTTGCATGACTTGGCGGGGGCACTGCCGTGCCCCCAGATAGCTACCCAACTCTTTATCCTTGAAAACTATTTAATCCGTGGCTAACTAAATGTTGATAGTTTAACGTTAGGTTTATTTATAATAATTATAAATTATTATAATTACCTATAGGTATCAATAATTATTATTAGCTCTAGTCTATTTAAAGGCCTCTATATAGACTAGAGCTTAGTTCAAACCTGTGTCAGTAATTTAGTCGTGTAGTACCAATGTAGTACATATATTACTGGATTACCTATTTTAATGTTTATTTTATTTTACTTATAGAGGTTAGGTACGGTTAATAAATAAAATGTTAGATTTATTTATTAACCGTACCTAACCTCTATACGTAGAACTATAATGCTAGCTACGGATTAGGTAAGTCAAAGACATTAAACTAAATCTCTTTGAGGTAAGTATAGGTAGTTTTCAAGCTTGCCATTGCCACCGATCCGGTTGCGCTGTAATTACTAATAATCACAGACCGGCAGTTAGAAGCAATGTTCTTCTAAAACCCAGTGATTAGAAAAAAAACGGTAGGTACAGCAGTAGACTGAGAACCTCTGTCTACGGTAAACTAAAGTAGATAGTAGTACTCAAAATAATAACTAATTATTATTCTGAGGCTAGGTTTTACATTTTGACGTTAACATGATTGGAAGAGAAAGTGGAAAAGTGTGTCTCTCGTTTGCAGTTTAGGTTTGCTTTCTAAAGTAGGCTGCCTTTTGAAGAAAATAAAAATGAATATTAACCTAGATTATAAGTGAATTGAGTGTTTGTGAACATGCCGTACGTATGGAGTGTTTTTGATTTTTATAAATGCGTTAAAAACAGTGTAACAAAAAAAATATATAAGTACTTACGTAATAAAAAATCTAGTACTTAATGAAAATTTCTTATTGTGCCCTCAACAATTTTGTGTCGTTATGTATTTGTCTACAAATCTGCCTCACTAGACAAGTGGCAAACGCTCGCTCACTACTGTCTATTCATAATTCGTTGTACACTGCTGTGTACTATGCCAATCGCTAGTGAAAAATAGAACATTGCGCGCGCATTATACGATGGATTAAGAATGGGCTGGGGGGCTGAGCAGTTTCTTGTGCTTATTCTTTGTCACTTAAAAACTATGTAAGCGTATTTAAAAATGTTTATCAATTTCAATTACACAAGTCTTCTGTTGAATAAAAATTAAAAATACTGAGACCTGGGGTCTCGGTATTTTTGGTCGAGTGGTTTGTACACCGGTTTTCATGGTGTCGCCATCTCTGAGGTCCCGGGTTCGACCCCCGGTCGGGTCAATTTAGAAATTATTGTTTTTCTAAATTGTCTCGGATCTGGGTATTTTCTATGTATAATAAGTATATATTTAAGTATTTTAAGTATGTTTATCCGTGGTCTAGTAACCATTTAACGAGTTTCATAACGAAGCTTCTCTTGGGCTAGATAATTGGTGTGAGTGTAGGAAAATTTATTAATTTATTTATTATAACAAGCCCTGCCACTAACCAAAACAAGCACAAATACGAGTATATACCTATCCTCCCGCTGAGAATCGATACTGAGTCTAAACTAATTAGTCCGGTGGTCTAAACCACTAGACCACAGAGGCTACTTACTTTACTTACAATTTTGCTATTAGTTAGTTACCTACCCTCCAGTTTTTTTTTTATTTTTTACTATAAAGAAGTAGCGCCCACCAAGTGATGAACTAGTAAAACTTATCGCTTATTTATAACTTTAATGGCCAAGCATTGACATATTTTAAAATTTGAATTGGTGTGTTGTTTCAAGACAGACAGCATAACTATCAACTACTAGAAAAAATTCAACGAGTCTTCTGGGGTCTCGGTAGCTTAGCGGTTAGAGCAGTGGACCGGCAATCCAAAGGTCACGGGTTCGAATCCCGTTCGAGCTTTTCTGAGACTGGTTGTTTTTTTTCTAGTAAACATTTTATCCTAAATCTATATAGCATTGTGAATGCAAAATTTCAATAATAAAGCATAAGTAACTTAAATATTAAACACTGCTGCGTAGTGACACCCTTAAAAGTTATTAAAATAAATGTATACTAGGTATTATCTATTTTATTTACCAATTAACTACTTATGTATTATTTACTTACTCATTTATAACCAGTGATCGGAGTAGGTACTAGATTGATTTAGGGTCAATGATCTGAAACGTATTAATATGGACACGACATTTCCCCAGTCATTTATAAATTAATAAGAATTTTTAGTGGGAATTTTAATGTGAAATATATCAAAATGAGTAACATTATTATCTTAACACTTTCTAAGCCATGAAAAACCGTAAGTGACTGGATTTAATATTAAAAACTATCGTATTCAAATACCTAAAATAAAAGCTTAACAAAGTATAAAATTAAATACCACTTATATTAAGTACCTACCTAGTAGATTAATGGGTTTCATATTTTATTGAATCCCGAAATACCGAGACTTCGGAAAAATGGCTTATCCTATCCATGTTATGCTATCTATGAACATTTCTGATGCAAGTACGAAAATTCAATCTATCTACTCCGATCACTGTTTAATAACAAACAAAATACTATCAATAAATGTCAATATCCTTAAAATAGTTCTAGGAATTAAATAACAATGAAACTCATTATATACATTATTAAATTAATTAACTTTCTGGAACATTTTCTCCAATCCATTTCAAATATGGAGGGTTCCCATTCTTTATAGGCAGGGATATAACTTCGCACACTTCATATGGGTGGTTGGATCTCACAAATTCAGTCAGCTTATCCACTTGCGATGTCCTTGTTTTTATCATCAGGAGTGCCTGGAAATGTATTTAATCACTTATAAGTTCATACAATAATCAATGACATTTTTTTCTAAATAATTTTAAATATTATTATAATAAGTGGTTCTGAAATTATTGTTAGTCCAGTCTTTAGTTTACAGTATTTTGTGTTTGTTTAATAACCTTTTACTTACGACTTAAGATTTATTCTCTCCATTTTGTGATGGGCTCACCACCTGTCTGAGCACATTGTCATGTGCAGTTTTTTTAGTGAAACATGGACTGTGGCAGTGGACTGCTTTTGTGGTCCTTCTAGCTTAGTCTCTGACTAACCCTTTGAGGATTATAGTTGTGTGTATGTACTATTGGGAACACCGTCGCATTACCAGTTAGCAGAAATTTTCTTATGAAGCGCCAACGCATCTGCGACTCCTCTGGTTTTGCGGGTGTCCATGGGCGGCGGTGATAGCTCTCCATCAGGTGACCAGCATGATCGTTTGCCTCCTTCTTACATTAAAAAAAAACAAAATAATTATATGTAATATTACCTCACTGTCTTCATTGATTTCATTTTTCCATTCATAAATAGAAATTACTTGAGGTATGATGTTCACACAAGCGGCCAGCTTGTTCTTAACCAACCCGTGGCCAATGGTTTTTCCAACATCTGCGCTAGGTACTGTTACATATGCCACTGAATATTTATCTGTAAAATGAGAATGTCATCGTAGAAGCCTTCATCATTATTATCTATTGAACAAAATACCAATTATTGAAAGATTTCAAGTGCTTTGCATTCATATAGGTACACAAAGACTTTTTATTGGTGATCAGGACCTACTGATTCCGAGTAAGTAAATGATGGCCATTCAATTCAATTTAAAAATGGAAGGCTTACATGTAAGTTTTATTATTATTGCAATCGGAATCAGTAGGTCCTGATCACTGATAAAAAGTCTTTGTGTATACAGGGTGGAATTTTGTAATGCCACCTGAAGGGAAAGTACTCTTAATACTGTAGATAGAAAATTTTACTGAAAGAAAACATTCTATTTATGAAAAGAAAGAAACTGCATTCAAAGATTTTCGAAAATTTGCTTGCTTACACCCTGGATTCGAACCGACTAAAATCTGTAAAAATTTTAACGAGCACCCTAATTGTTAATTTTATTAAAGTTGTTTTTAACTTAACATTTTGTCATTTTATAGGTAGGCTGATTAACATAGACAAAAATCTATATATTTTACACATTGCCGGTGGACCAACAGGTACTCTATACAATCCCTAGGAATTTTATACATTACCTAGGTAAAGTATGTAATGGACAATATGCTTAATATTTCATACATTGCCTGGACGCACCCGGTAATCTATACATTGCCTAGGTATTGTATAGAATACCTGAATTATACAGATTGCCAGTAACATATATAATACTAGCGGCCGCTCGCGGTTTCACCCGCGTGGTTCCCGTTCCCCTTGGAATATCGGGATAAAAAGTATCCTATGTGGATACCAGTCACTGACACGTTTGCTCCATTTGTCTTGGGGGTCCCGCATCATGTGGCCAGTCCACCTTCACTTCTGTTGATCTACTCGTGTAATTATATCGACAACTTTGGTTTTATCACTTATTTTGCTATTTCTCACTCTGTCTTGTTTCCTTAATCCTGCCATGCTTCTCTCCATGGCTCGGTCAGAGGGCTTTCTAACGACGTCCCAACTTTTCTCTGTGATGTTTAGTGAGACGCCATGTTTCGCCACCATAGGTGATGACTGGAAGCACACATGTGTCGAAGACCCTCCTCTTTATTTGCATGCTTAGCTCTTTGGATTTAAAGACTTCTTTCAAGGACCAATACTTCTTCCATCCATTTGCTGTTCTTCTGTTTTACTTTAATTTAATTTAATTTATATTTATCAAGTTTGTTAGAGTGATTTCATCCTTATAATTATTAACCTTAACGGCGTTTGTTGACGAGCCGGTTTCTACCCGGTCCGGCGACGGGTCAGTGCCGGCTACGCGTGTTGACGAGCACGGTTTGTGCCCGGTTCGCAAATGACGGCTAGCCGGCTGAAGTGCGGCTTCTTCGGCACACGCCGTCCGTACGTCCGGTACCGATCTACAGTATTAAGAGTACTTTCCCTTCAGGTGGCCCTGTATACTGTGTTTGTCTTAACTTTTAACAAATTACATTTCAATGATGAAAAGTGTATACGTACGGTACCTAAGTTATTTATTATTTTCTAACTTATGTTCTACAAATTAGCTTAATGTTGTAATCAAAGCTCTTTATTTATATTTATGTAAAAAGATACCCATACTAAAAGATAAAACTTCATGTAATATAACTATTATTTGCAAAACTGACCAGCATCGACGCCTCCTGAAGACATATTGGCTTGGGTCACTACAAAACACGGTCTTAATATAGACAAATAAAGAGTTAATAACGACTTTCTATTAGAAAGAATACGCATTTTTCAAAAACCATTAAAATTAAAATTAAATTCGGTCATTCGATCCCATTGCCGAGATTTACAGATTTTATATTTTTTGTTTTGACATTTGACATGATAATATTTTTTTTTTTATTTATTTATATTAGTTCCATGAAGGAACAGGCTAAGGTCTGAGCCATACTGCCTAGTCATTAGTTTTTTATTTGTTTTTTTCCCTTGATGATAATGAGTGGTGATTAAGATGAATGATAAATGATGTTCCCCAAACCCCTTGAGTCCTCAGTAAAGATGTGGGACTTTACTGAGGTCTCACGCGGACTACTTGAGAGAATTTGAAAAGTGATGTTGCACTGTTTTGTTTCATTTGCCAACACTCATGCACGTTCACAAACACTTAACGGTTAATAATCCACTATTATTTTACATTAATATTCGAAAAAACACAAATGTTAGAAAATAAAACAAAACTGCAGACATGACGCTTCACTTTCCCGCCAAGAAGTCTTTTTTTTTTATATATATTTGTTCCATGAAGGAACAGGCTAAGGTCTGAGCCATACTGCCTAGTCATTAGTTTTTTATTTGTTTTTTTCCCTTGATGATAATGAGTGGTGATTAAGATGAATGATAAATGATGTTCCCCAAACCCCTTGAGTTCTCAGTAAAGATGTGGGACTTTACTGAGGTCTCACGCGGACTACTTGAGAGAATTTGAAAAGTGATGTTGCACTGTTTTGTTTCATTTGCCAACACTCATGCACGTTCACAAACACCTAAGAGGCCTATTACATCTCGAATGTGATTTTTGCGTAAAATGCCCATTTTCGCATTTTGTAGTAATTTTGCAGTTGTATTTAACGTTTTTATCGAAATAGGATAATAAATTTGTGCATAATATTACAAATCTCCATTCTGTGAGCATAAGTTGAATTCGGACGGCCGGCGCATCGCATTTTGTAGTAATTTTGCAGTAGTATTTATCCTTTTTATCGAAATATATTAATAAATTCATTATAAAATCTTTATTCCTTATGAAGTACCAATTACTCTGGTATAAATTTTGCTCAATAATATTATCGTAGATAGGAGATATTCAAAGTTAACTTATAGTGATTATCGAAGTTTTTTGGTTTAGAATAAGATTTTTTTTCTATATAAAATCAATGATATTTAAAAATTCCGAGGCCGCTACGCACTATTCGACTATATAAGAGATAACACCATATTTTTTTTATTTCACTTGTTTAGAACAGTAGTTCAATCGATGAGCTCAAAAAAGTGCCTTCGCGCACTTTATGTAAAATCTTTCTCTGCAATTTTGGGTTTAATTAAAAAGTTAAGCAAAATTTACAAAAAGCGAGGCCGCTACGCACTATTCCAATAGCTATTCTACACTATTCAATAAGACATAATTGTTAATGTATTTTTGTTTTTGAGATCCATAACGCCAAAATTGGCCATTTTACGCAAAAGTCACAGTCGAGATGTAATAGGCCTCTTAACGGTTAATGAGTCTAGGCAATCCCTGGCGGCAGGCCTGGCTGCCTCGGAGCATTCCATGTCCATACCAGTGTGTGATCCCTCACCTCCTAAGCAGCTATGCCATGGTTTGTCCAGTTTGAATTCCAATATTTCTTACCAAAAAGACAATAAATGTACTAAAAGTAGCACTCTAATGTTTAGTGATGAAATTGGAAGAGGGTTGGTTCAATTTTTAAACACTGAGGGGCAAACTGTCTTAAATTATTGTATGCCTGGTTTGACATACCATGATATAATGAAAAAATTGATTTCACATGACCTTAATAATGTAGAAACTGTTATTATTTTAATTGGGAAAAGGGGAAATGTGAACAAAAAAGTATTAGTTAACATTTATGAAAAATTACTTTCTTTAAATATTCCAAAAATTCTGTTGTTCACACTTCCTTACAGTAAAAACTTGCCACACGAAGAAAGTAATTATAGATTTAAGCTTAATTTGACATTGAATACAATGGCTTTCTATGAAAAGAAAGTAGAATTAATAGACATAAATAAACTATTAGATAATAATTTTATATTGACAAAAGATAAATATTATCAAGACTTATTTTAAGCGACAGATAGCAAATTCGCTATCATTTTATTTTAAGTATTTAGCCAATAACATGGCTAGCTCAGCGGCTTCTATTGAGCTGCAACATACTGACATGCCAATTCAGACTTTGGAATATGTTCCAAATAATTTAAATTAGATTATAAGACAATAGAGGACACCTCTAGCAAATTATTGGAATTAAATTATAAGACAAAAGAGGAACTCTCTTGCAAAATGTTTGCAAATAAAATAAAATTAAATCAATGTAAAAATAGCTTTATAAAAAGCCCCGGTCAATCATTAAATTTAAAAATGTAGAATCTTTGAACATTGTTCACCAGAACATCCAAGGAATGATGGGCAAAAATTTAGAGATTGAATTGTTCATGAACTGTAATAATATTGATATTCTTTGCATTACCGAGCACTGGCTTAGAGACCATCAGTTCATGTTCAATTTTAAGAATCATTTGGTAGGAAGTTCGTTCAGTCGAGGAAATGCAATACATGGTGGCTCCTTAATTATTGTTAGAAAAAAGTTTAAATTAAAAGAACGCAAAGACATAGTGAGCCTCTCGGTTGAGCGAACAATAGAAATAGCTTGTGTGGAGTTGGAGCAGTTTGTTGTGATAAGTGTATACAGACCTCCTTCAGCATTGTATGATCTTTTTGAAAAAGTTATGGATGAGACATTGCGTAAGGTCCGCAATGTAGGTAAAACAATAATTGTTTGCGGTGATTTTAATATAAATTTGCTAGAAAACTCCACATTGTCAACTAAAATTAAAAACTTATTTCTATCATACAATTTGAATAATTTATTTTTGGAGCCGACAAGAATAACTGCCACTTCGGCCACCTGTATTGATAACATAGATACAAATGTAAAACCACTGGCTAAGCAAAATATTAATAACCTGGACTCCGATCATTGTGGCCAAATGGTCAGCTTTCCACACCAGCGTAAGCAAGTGATGAAAAAGAATATCACTGTTGTGCCAAAAACTGCAGGTCGGTTGGAACGCTTTAAAAGCAATCTAGATACAAAATTAAATTATTTAGAATACAATGACAACCCTGATGTTTTTTATAATGATTATTTAACATATATTGTTCAGAATTTAATAAATCTTTTGTTCCAAAAAAGATCTCGGTTAGTGGTACTGCATCTTTTAATGAATGGGCTACAATTGGTATTCACAAAAGTAGGAAACGCCTTTATGAACTTTATGGTGAACGCAACTATAACACCAGGGACGACTTCAAATTATATGTTAAAAATTATTCAAAGTTATTTAAAAGAGTATGCCGATTAGCCAAGGCAAACTATCTGAGTTCTAAGATTAAGAATAGTAATGACAAAATAAAATAATAGTTAGTACAATTTCAATTGTGATAATAAAACCTTGACTTCTGATGCTGATGTTGCTGCAGTATTTGAGAGGTTTTTTACGGACATTCCAGTTTCAACTACAAAAGCCTTGATTTCCTCCCCCACTGTAGCTGAATCTGTTTTGAAGGAGAATGTTAAAGATTGTGAAAGTAATTTCAGTTTTCAAAAAATTTGTGTTATAGATATATTAAAAACATTTAACACTCTCAATAAAAAAAACACTGCTGACCTGTGGGGTAATTCCGTGGATGTTGCTAAATCAGTAATTATGACAATAGCTCCAGTTTTAGCTTGCATATTCAACGAATGCATTGACTGTGGTGTTTTTCCTGACCTAATGAAACATGGCAAATTAATTCCATTGTTTAAATCAGGTAGCACTTCTGACCCCTCTAATTTTAGACCTATTTCTGTGCTACCCACATTTAGTAAAATTTTTGAAAAGTTGATGCTAGACCAAATTCAAATTCATTTTCATAGAAATAAACTTTTACATTGTAAACAGTATGGTTTTACTAGGGGTCGCTCAACAACTGACGCCGGTGTTGAGCTTTTAATCCAAATATTTGATACCTGGGAGGAATCACAGGATGCCCTAGGGGTATTTTGTGATTTATCCAAGGCTTTCGATTGTGTTTTACATGAAACTTTGGTCAGGAAGCTTAACCAATATGGAATTAGGGATGCTTCTTTGAGCCTTCTAATCTCATACTTGAGTAACAGGATTCAGAAGGTCGACATTAACGGTAAAAGATCTCCGGGATCAGTGGGTACAATGGGAGTTCCGCAGGGTTCAATACTAGGTCCATTCTTGTTTTTGGTTTATATTAATGACTTACCTTATTTTGTAAAAGACAGTCATGAGATAGTATTGTTTTCTGATGAAACTTCACTTTTATTCAAAGTGAAACGACGACACCCAAATTATGACGATGTGAATAATGCGATCTCAAACATTGTTCACTGGTTTAGTGTAAATAACTTGCTATTATACGAGGGAAAAACCAAATGTGTAAGATTTGTATTGCCTAATATTAAGCAAGTAACAACTAGTGTACAAATTAAAGATAAGAATGTGAATCCTGTGGACACCACTGTGTTTCTAGGCATCACGTTAGATGCCAAGCTTCAGTGGGGCCCACGTATAGCTAAATTGTCGAATAGACTTAGCTCTGCGGCTTATGCAGTAATGAAGATCCGTCAGTTAACTGACGTTGATACATCCAGATTAGTTTATTTCAGTTACTTTCATAGTGTAATGTCGTACGGCATTTTACTGTGGGGAAATGCTGCCGACATTCAAACTATCTTTGTGCTTCAGAAGAGGGCTATTCGAACAATCTATAACCTAAAGGCTGGCGACTCTCTCAGAGAGAGATTTAAGAATATAAATATAATGACAGTTGCATCACAATACATTTATGAACATTTGATTTATGTTCATAAAAATACTGGAATGTTTTCAAAAAACAGTGATATTCACAATGTAAACACTAGAAGTAAGAACAAATTAGCAGTACCTTATACTAGGCTCCATAAAATAAATAATTCTTTTAGGGGTCTGTGTGTAAGATTTTACAACAAAGTACTAAATGATATTCAGAAATTAGATCTTAATAAATTTAAAATCAAAATCAAAGAAAAGCTTTATAAAAAAGCTTATTATAAAGTGTCAGATTACACAGAAGACAAAACAGCTTGGATCTGAAATGCTCCAAGCACTCCAACAGCTATTTCTAATTGTCTTTATTTAATTGATACTACATTGTATGTATTGTAATTTTGTATTGCATCATTTTTTTTTATTTTTAAATTCATATTTTGTATTGACCTGGCAACGACATACTCTTTTTTTTGTTTGTAAATGTCGTTGCTTTTGTGCGCTGTGGTTTCTTGCGCCCATTCTTTGCCACAGTTAAAAAATTATGTCCTAAATGGGTGGTAAGTTAAAAAAGATTTGGACGATTCAAAGTACTTATTAATTGAGTTTATTGAATAAATATATTTTGACTTGACTTGACTTGAATAATCCACTATTATTTTACATTATTGTTCGAAAAAACACAAATTTTGGAAAATAAAACAAAACTGAAGACATGACGCTTCACTTTCCCGCCAAGAAGTCCTTGACATGATTAGTTTAATCTGGATGTATCAACGTCAGTTAACTGACGGATCTTCATTACTGCATAAGCCGCAGAGCTAAGTCTATTCGACAATTTAGCTATACGTGGGCCCCACTGAAGCTTGGCATCTAACGTGATGCCTAGAAACACAGTGGTGTCCACAGGATTCACATTCTTATCTTTAATTTGTACACTAGTTGTTACTTGCTTAACATTAGGCAATACAAATCTTACACATTTGGTTTTTCCCTCGTTTAATAGCAAGTTATTTACACTAAACCAGTGAACAATGTTTGAGATCGCATTATTCTCATCGTCATAATTTGGGTGTCGTCGTTTCACTTTGAATAAAAGTGAAGTATCATCAGAAAACAATACTATCTCATGACTGTCTTTTACAAAATAAGGTAAGTCATTAATATAAACCAAAAACGAGAATTGACCTAGTATTGAACCCTGCGGAACTCCCATTGTAACCACTGATCCCGGAGATCTTTTACCGTTAATGTCGACCTTCTGAATCCTGTTACTCTAGTATGAGATTAGAAGCAATGTAAAAGTTTATTTCTATGAAAATGAATTTGAATTTGGTCTAGCATCAACTTTTCAAAAATTTTACTAAATGTGGGTAGCACAGAAATAGGTCTAAAATTAGAGGGGTCAGAAGTGCTACCTGATTTAAACAATGGAATTAATTTGCCATGTTTCATTAGGTCAGGAAAAACACCACAGTCAATGCATTCGTTAAATATGCACCTAAAGGCTGGCGACTCTCTCAGAGAGAGATTTAAGAATATAAATATAATGACAGTTGCATCACAATACATTTATGAACATTTGATTTATGTTCATAAAAATACTGGAATGTTTTCAAAAAACAGTGATATTCACAATGTAAACACTAGAAGTAAGAACAAATTAGCAGTACCTTATACTAGGCTCCATAAAATAAATAATTCTTTTAGGGGTCTGTGTGTAAGATTTTACAACAAAGTACTAAATGATATTCAGAAATTAGATCTTAATAAATTTAAAATCAAAATCAAAGAAAAGCTTTATAAAAAAGCTTATTATAAAGTGTCAGATTACACAGAAGACAAAACAGCTTGGATCTGAAATGCTCCAAGCACTCCAACAGCTATTTCTAATTGTCTTTATTTAATTGATACTACATTGTATGTATTGTAATTTTGTATTGCATCATTTTTTTTTATTTTTAAATTCATATTTTGTATTGACCTGGCAACGACATACTCTTTTTTTTGTTTGTAAATGTCGTTGCTTTTGTGCGCTGTGGTTTCTTGCGCCCATTCTTTGCCACAGTTAAAAAATTATGTCCTAAATGGGTGGTAAGTTAAAAAAGATTTGGACGATTCAAAGTACTTATTAATTGAGTTTATTGAATAAATATATTTTGACTTGACTTGACTTGAATAATCCACTATTATTTTACATTATTGTTCGAAAAAACACAAATTTTGGAAAATAAAACAAAACTGAAGACATGACGCTTCACTTTCCCGCCAAGAAGTCCTTGACATGATTAGTTTAATCTGGATGTATCAACGTCAGTTAACTGACGGATCTTCATTACTGCATAAGCCGCAGAGCTAAGTCTATTCGACAATTTAGCTATACGTGGGCCCCACTGAAGCTTGGCATCTAACGTGATGCCTAGAAACACAGTGGTGTCCACAGGATTCACATTCTTATCTTTAATTTGTACACTAGTTGTTACTTGCTTAACATTAGGCAATACAAATCTTACACATTTGGTTTTTCCCTCGTTTAATAGCAAGTTATTTACACTAAACCAGTGAACAATGTTTGAGATCGCATTATTCTCATCGTCATAATTTGGGTGTCGTCGTTTCACTTTGAATAAAAGTGAAGTATCATCAGAAAACAATACTATCTCATGACTGTCTTTTACAAAATAAGGTAAGTCATTAATATAAACCAAAAACGAGAATTGACCTAGTATTGAACCCTGCGGAACTCCCATTGTAACCACTGATCCCGGAGATCTTTTACCGTTAATGTCGACCTTCTGAATCCTGTTACTCTAGTATGAGATTAGAAGCAATGTAAAAGTTTATTTCTATGAAAATGAATTTGAATTTGGTCTAGCATCAACTTTTCAAAAATTTTACTAAATGTGGGTAGCACAGAAATAGGTCTAAAATTAGAGGGGTCAGAAGTGCTACCTGATTTAAACAATGGAATTAATTTGCCATGTTTCATTAGGTCAGGAAAAACACCACAGTCAATGCATTCGTTAAATATGCAAGCTAAAACTGGAGCTATTGTCATAATTACTGATTTAGCAACATCCACGGAATTACCCCACAGGTCAGCAGTGTTTTTTTTATTGAGAGTGTTAAATGTTTTTAATATATCTATAACACAAATTTTTTGAAAACTGAAATTACTTTCACAATCTTTAACATTTTCCTTCAAAACAGATTCAGCTACAGTGGGGGAGGAAATCAAGGCTTTTGTAGTTGAAACTGGAATGTCCGTAAAAAACCTCTCAAATGCTGCAGCAACATCAGCATCAGAAGTCAAGGTTTTATTATCACAATTGAAATTATACTAATTATTACGACTTCTGACCTTTCCTGTTTCACTATTTATAATATTCCATGTCATTTTTATTTTGTCATTACTATTCTTAATCTTAGAACTCAGATAGTTTGCCTTGGCTAATCGGCATACTCTTTTAAATAACTTTGAATAATTTTTAACATATAATTTGAAGTCGTCCCTGGTGTTATAGTTGCGTTCACCATAAAGTTCATAAAGGCGTTTCCTACTTTTGTGAATACCAATTGTAGCCCATTCATTAAAAGATGCAGTACCACTAACCGAGATCTTTTTTGGAACAAAAGATTTATTAAATTCTGAACAATATATGTTAAAAAAATCATTATAAAAGACATCAGGGTTGTCATTGTATTCTAAATAATTTAATTTTGTATCTAGATTGCTTTTAAAGCGTTCCAACCGGCCTGCAGTTTTTGGCACAACAGTGATATTCTTTTTTATCACTTGCTTACGCTGGTGTGGAAAGCTGACCATTTGGCCACAATGATCAGAGTCCAGGTTATTAATATTTTGCTTAGCCAGTGGTTTTACATTTGTATATATGTTATCAATACAGGTGGCCGAAGTGGCAGTTATTCTTGTCGGCTCCAAAAATAAATTATTCAAATTGTATGATAGAAATAAGTTTTTAATTTTAGTTGACAATGTGGAGTTTTCTAGCAAATTTATATTAAAATCACCGCAAACAATGTCTTATTTGCATAATGCAATGTCTTATCCATAACTTTTTCAAAAAGATCATACAATGCTGAAGGAGGTCCGTTTTCCTCCGATTGATGAAGGATGTTATGAGCTTTAACCCATACAGCCATGTTTTATGATAATTTGTAGTAAATGGTGCTGGTAAACGATTGGTGTTTTATAATAATTCTTCTCACACTAACTTCAGAATCTTTTAAAACTTACGTTGGGTAGGTACTGAACATGTTTTTTGTTGTCTAACACGTTTACTGCGAAGCTCAAAAACAAAATATTTCCACTGATGCGCTACAAGACGATATTGCCATGTACTGTTAATTTTTCTAGTGCGAAACAGTTGGCTACTGTAGGGAAATCTTTGTTTCAGAGAGCACGCGGCATCTGTGACACCCAACACCTGGCTGCTGAACTTCAACATGTCAAGCATGTACTACAGGATAACAAACTGCAAGTACCGCGGCTTCGTCACAAAAAACGCAAAAAACCAACCACAGTCTAGCGCCAACCTGCAGTACTTCCATATATGAATGGCGTCACTGACAAGATTGGTCACATCTTGAAGCGAGCTTCAATCAATACTTACTTTAAGCCGCCAAAGAAGATCAACCTGTTCTTACGACCTGTCAAGTGCAATATACCTCTTCAAGATGCAGGCGTGTACAAACTGGACTGCGACTGTGGGCTCTCGTACATCGGGCAAACAAAGAGAAGTGTAGGAACCCGCGTAAAAGAACATATAGCTGACGTCAAGCATAGGCGCGAAAATAAGTCTGCAGTGTGTGAACATGCTCTCGAGGGGCCCAACCATTACATCAGATTTGACAAACCTCAAATACTCGCCAAGGAACAACGGTTCATCCGCGAGGCTATTGAAATTATAAAACATCGTAATTTCAATAGAGAGGATGGTTGGAATTTACCACCTGCCTGGGACCCCATCATACAGGTCATCAAATCCGAGCCCCAACAGCAACACATTGCCAGACCTAAAAATATTGTTAGCTCGTATTGTGTAAACTTGAACGCACCCGGTTAAATATAAAAAAATTTGACGCATGTTACTGCGCCCCCCTGGCGCTAACAGTAGCAAATAACTTCTAACAATGAGACGACAGTCTCCCTGTGACCACTGGCCCTGTAAAGGGTTCGAAACGTCAGGATAATATAAAAACTATGTAAATAGTAAATTAAACGCGAGTTAATCCGTAAAAAAGTGTTTTATTTCAATATGTAGTGCTCGCTTAAACCTCAGAAAACAATAAATAAATACTTTTTCAACATGCCTTAGATTAGATAGTTAATCATAAAAGAGTAAATCTATCTATCTACATTAGTATATTGATATGAATAGTTATTCATACACTACATTAGGTACCTATATGGTGTTGGTGTATACATTATGGTGTACCAATATTTGAATATTATAATGTCCAACCACATTTTATCGGAATCAGCCCATAAACGAAAAAATTCGCTGCCATCTTGGTCTTTATAAGTAATCAACTTATTTTGTTCGGCTTATACGCGTACTTTTAGTATGAAAAAGTTATAAACTTTAATTTCTCCTAAAATACTGTACCTAGGAAACTGAAAAGTAGTAACTGGTTAGATTTTTTATATCAACAAAATCTTGGCTATAGTCATAAACTTGCTACTTGCTCCACTCCATGTGGAAAAACCATGTAAGTACATAAGTATCATCACCGTGACTCCATCGGGATAACCATAATTAGCGTTATAGCTCAGGGGGGTTACTCTTGAACGCAAACTCAATCTTAATACAATTCCAATGCGATTAATATGTATCGATATTGGGATAAGTAAAGATAATTCCGGAACGCCATCTCGATAATAATTTGTTCAATCAATTTCCACGCAATTTAATTCCAATGTGGCGCTATTGTCGCTAGCAAAAGCGCCATTTGACATTTTTTAGATTTGTGATTGGAAATTGATTAATGCAATTGTGTTTCAAGAGTACCTAAGACTGCTGGAGATTATATTTCGTATAAGCCGACCAAATTAAGTACACAAAAACAGTAAAAGCGCAACCACTATTTATACATGCAGTCGGATAAACCATAGATAAACGACCGGTTGTCAACCGTTGTTTTTAGCTCAGAACAATAACTAAATATTGTTCTGAGGTTTTTAGGTTGTTTCCGGCTACTTTGGATAAAATATCCGTTGATAACCGTCATTTTACAACTGTAGTCACAACTCACAATACATCGCTAGTGAAAATTAAAACATTGCGCGCGCATTATACGATGAATTACGAATAGGCTGGGGGGCTGAGCAGTTTCTTGCGCTTATTAAACTATTTAAGCGTATTTAAAAGTGTTTATCATGAGTTATTCGTCAACTCGCACACTTTTAACTCGCACGCATGTGCGAGATAGCACCTTTTGATTTTACCTATTATTTGTGTCGTCAACTCGCACATACATACACAGTATAGTTGAATAAAAAATTGGAAACAAGAAGAAATTTTGTTTCATTTTGTATTCATAACTCATAACTGTCTGGTATTAAACATTTAAGGATTATATCTTTTTCCAAACCTTTCTCTAATTAACACAGTAGGTACATGATTACCTCAGATTTTAATTGTTGTGCGAGTTGACGACACTGTCTACCTATTATAATGTACACACGGCGTCAGATAATGTACATCAGGATGAAATTCGGCATACAGATAGTGTATAACCTGGATTAACACATAGGATACTTTTTATTCCGATATTCCCCTGGGAACGGGAACCACGCGGGTAAAACCGCGAGCGGCCGCTAGTATCTAATAAAAGCTCATAAAAGTTTGTTTATTTCATTTTATTCTATTTTGCCAACCCTACTAAAATAGGTAAGAATTTTCGTATGCTCCCTAGAAGCTTTGTCTCTGTTGAGTATCAAGTTTTTCTATATGTGAACTGCAATGAGGCGATTTTGCGGATATTCTCATTCCCTATTCACGAACGACATCCCACCGCGTATTGTAATGGCGTTGGGACGGAGACCCGAAATGAAACAATGTCTTGCGTTGAATCAATAATCTTTATCCTCTAGTGTATCATCTTAAATACTAATTAACATCACATCTATACGTGACTAGAGGAAGGACGCCTTGTCAATCAGGAAGACCTTAATTATCACGTACTATTGAGTACGTGCTGATAGTGTAATTCACTATATCACACCTCCCCTGAAAAGGCTAGGCATCCCTTCCCTGAAAAGTAAACTCTTATTTTCTAAATATCTTAGTCCTATTCTTATGAACTATATATTCTTTATTATTCTTTAATATTTTTACATTAGTACCTAGCTCTTCTAAAACTTCAAATGGACCTAAATACAAGTCATTCAATTTATTATAATTTTCATTCTTATACAAGAGTAGATCACCTTTTTTGTAGTGTACTTCCTTACAATCTAAATCATAATTAGTTTTTCTACTTTGTTTTGATATTAATAAGTTGTTCCTGGCATCATTATGAGCTTTTTGCAATCTAAATTTTAACTCCGATGGATAATTGTCGTATACATATAAGGGATCAACTTTACTAACTAAATTACTAGGTACGTTACATGTTTTCCCAAAAACTAGTTCATAAGGGGAGTATTTGGTACTAGTATTTACAGAATTATTATAAGCAAAGCACCAATATGGTATCCAGGTACTCCAATTTGCCGACTGATTCTGTGTTTGTATTCTCAAGTAACATCCGAGATGTTTGTGCCAGTTTTCTAGCGAACCTATACTCTCATGATGATAGGGTGTTGAATTTAACTTATCAATATTTAGCAATTTACATACTGTTTCTAACGTGGAATTAATAAATTCCGTTCCACAGTCAGTCGCAATAACCCTGGGAGTACCATATCGTAAAATAAAATTTTCAGTAAAAACCCTAGCAACAGTTTCAGCTGACTTATCAAGTATTGGGTAAGCTTCTACAAACTTTGTCAATTCGCATTGTATTGTTAATATGTATTTATTACCCAAATTATCGACCTCCAACGGCCCCACAATATCTAAATATAATTTTTCAAAAGAAGTAGATGCTGTAGTGGTTATTACCATTTTCTCTTTATTATTTTTATTACAAAATTTCTGCTTTTGGCAATCTTTACAGCGAGTCACATATTCAGTTATGTCTTTTTGCATATTACTCCAAAAATATTTTTTTCGAATATTCTTAGTCATTTTATTTATGCCTACATGACCACTTGTCGGCAATAAATGATAATCATTTAGTATAACACGTATCAAGTCTTTATTTGTAACATGTTCAACTTGGTTATTAATAATACATAACCGCGGTAATTCTTTATGTTTCATGAAAGTTTGGGTCAAAATTTTAATAAACTTTTTATTAAACCCATTTTTAATCACAACGACTTCTACAATATTATATTTTTTACATAATGCACTCAGTTCTCCTATCGTTGCGTCTCGGCGCGCCTCCGTTAGTAGAGATTCCTGATTTATGTAAATAGTAGAGTCACTAAATAACATATCACCCGTCTGTGAGACGTATCTTTTCTTTTTCCTCAACTTCACGAAGTTTTCATACGAACAAATATCTAACCTTACATCATTTTGTGATTTCTGCATAATATCTACCACTCTTGGTTGCCTATGATCAACAGGGGGCTCAACCCTGCTACTTCCAGAGGTAGCGGGTTCATTATTTTGCTCCATGGTTCTTTTCATTGAACGGGTTAATACCCCCAAAAAATTTGAATTTAGATTTTTTAACTCGTCTGATGTTATAATGACTCTCGATAAGGCATCTGCCGTTACATTTTCGGAACCTTTTATGTATTCAATATCGAAATCATATTCTTCTAAACAAAGTCTAAACTTAGTTAAACGGCTACTAGGATCTTTTATGCTAAATAAATGAACCAATGGTCTATGATCTGTTAATATTATAAATTTTCGTCCGTATAAATATGGTCGAAAATGTTTTATAGCCCACACTACCCCTAATAACTCTTTATGAATGGTTGGGTAGTTTATTTCTGAACTGTTTAATTGTCTGCTTGCATAAGCTACGGGCTTATTATTTCCATTTGATAATACAGCCCCCAAGGCTACCCCTGACGCATCGGTTTGCAACCGGAAAACATTATCTTTTCCAAAATCTGGATAATCTAAGACAGGAAATGAACTAAGTGACTTTTTTAAGGTCTGAAATGCCACGTCACATTCTTCCGTCCACTGAAACTCGACATGTTTCTTACAAAGACGGTTTAGTGGGTACACTATTGTGGCAAAGTTTTTTATGAATTTTCTATAAAAGTTCGCAAAAGCCACAAAACGACGAATCTCATTTACATTTTTAGGTACTGGGAACTTTTCCAAGACCTCGATTTTACTGTTGTCTGGCAACACCCCGTTTGGCGTAATAACATGCCCTAAATAATTAATTTCTTTCCTCAAAAATTCGCACTTACAAGGGTTTAGTTTTAAATTAACTGACCTAAACCTCTCAAATACACTCATTAAATTTGTATTATGCTGCGATAGGCTTTTCCCGAAAACTATTACGTCATCGAGATATAGAAAACATATCTCGTAATTTAAACCCGATAGAGCCATAGACATAAGTTTAGAAAATACGCTAGGACTCGTTTTGAGACCCATAGGTAATCTTTTCAGTTGATATTGCTTATCAGCTGTAAAAGAAGTGAATTTCCTACATTCTGGTGATAACCCTAGCTGGTAATAACTAGAACTGAGGTCTAAATGAGAATAGTATAAGCATCCCGAAAGTGAGTCAATAATTTCTTGTATATTTGGTAACGGGAACTTTTCGTCTACTATTTTTTTATTTAAAAGTCTATAATCTATTACGATTCTCCACTTTTTTTCAACGCTACTGTCAGCTTTTTTCGGAAGTAATAATAATGGAGAAGACCATTCGCTGGTACACTCTTCGATAATATCTTCTTCTAACAATTTACCTACCTGTTTTATTCGCGTGTATTATATTATTACCTGTATTATATTTATATTGCCAGATGCCTAGCCTTTTCAGGGGAGGTGTGATATAGTGAATTACACTATCAGCACGTACTCAATAGTACGTGATAATTAAGGTCTTCCTGATATTTTGTAGACTTCAACTAGCGATTTCGCGGCGCGGACTTGTGACACCATGTCACGGTCGCCATGTAATGGCGTTGGGACGGAGACCCGAAATGAAACAATGTCTTGCGTTGAATCAATAATCTTTATCCTCTAGTGTATCATCTTAAATACTAATTAACATCACATCTATACGTGACTAGAGGAAGGACGCCTTGTCAATCAGGAAGACCTTAATTATCACGTACTATTGAGTACGTGCTGATAGTGTAATTCACTATATCA
Organism: Scoparia ambigualis; assembly: GCA_963921215.1. Classification (NCBI taxonomy): domain Eukaryota; kingdom Metazoa; phylum Arthropoda; class Insecta; order Lepidoptera; family Crambidae; genus Scoparia; species Scoparia ambigualis. The sequence goes on along the minus strand of OY992511.1, from coordinate 31,558,787 downwards.
CAGTATTTTATGATTTATCCAAGGCTTTCGATTGTGTTTTACATGAAACTTTGGTCAGGAAGCTTAACCACTATGGAATTAGGGATGCTTCTAATCTCATACTAGAGTAACAGGATTCAGAAGGTCGACATTAACGGAAAAGGATCTCCGGGATCAGTGGTTACAATGGGAGTTCCGCAGGGTTCAATACTAGGTCTATTCTTGTTTTTGGTTTATATTAATGACTTACCTTATTTTGTAAAAGACAGTCATGAGATAGAACTGTTTGCTGATAATACTTCACTTTGATTCAAAGTGAAACGACGACACCCAAATTATGACGATGTGAATAATGCGATCTCAAACATTGTTCACTGGTTTAGTGTAAATAACTTGCTATTAAACGAGGGAAAAACCAAATGTGTAAGATTTGTATTGCCTAATGTTAAGCAAGTAACAACTAGTGTACAAATTAAAGATAAGAATGTGAATCCTGTGGACACCACCGTGTTTCTAGGCATCACGTTAGATGCCAAGCTTCAGTTGGGCCCACATATAGCTAAATTGTCGAATAGACTTAGCTCTGCGGCTTATGCAGTAATGAAGATCCGCCAGTTAACTGACGTTGATACATCTAGATTAGTTTATTTCAGTTACTGTCATAGTGTAATGTCGTACGGCATTTTACTGTGGGGAAATGCTGCCGACTTTCAAACTATCTTTGTGCTTCAGAGAGCTGAGTGTAAGTTTGTAAATGTGCAAACGTTACTATCGCGTTTGAGTTAAGTTTTGACAGATAGATCTAAATGCTAAGTATATAAGATCGAGAATCAAAACTCTTAACTCAAACGCGATAGTAACGTTTGCACATTTTCAACTTACACTCAGCGTTCAGAAGAGGGCTATTCGAGCAATCTATAACCTAAAGGCTGGCGACTCTTTCAGAGAGAGATTTAAGAACATAAATAAATGACAGTTGCATCAAAATACATTTATGAAAATTTGATTTATGTTCATAAAAATACTGAAAAGTTTTCAAAAAACTGTGATATTCACAATGTAAACACTAGAAGTAAGAACAAATTAGCAGTACCTTATACTAGGCTCCATAAAATAAAAAATTCTTTTAAGGGTCTGTGTGTAAAATTTTACAACAAAGTATCAAATGATATTCAGAAATTAGATCTTAATAAATTTTAAATCAAAATCAATGAAAAGCTTTATAAAAAAGCTTATTATAAAGTGTCAGATTACACAGAAGACAAAACAGCTTGGATCTGAAATGTTCCAAGCACTCCAACAGCTATTTCTAATTGTCTTTATTTAATTGATACTACATTGTATTATAGTTGTGTATTGCACCATTTATTATTTTTTAAATTCATATTTTGTATTGACCTGGTAATTTCTATTCTTTTTTTCTTTTTTTTTTTTGTTTGTAAATGTCGTTGCTTTTGTGCGCTGTGGTTTATTCTTTGCCACAGTTAAAAAATTATGTCCTGAATGGGTGGTAGGTTAAAAAAGATTTGGACGATTCAAAGTACTTATTAATTGAGTTTATTTAATAAATATATTTTGACTTGACTTGACTTGACTGTTGTGCATTTGGTGGTGCAGCAGAAGTATCGGTAAAATAAAATCTACTTATGATTTATTTTACCGCGTCGAATGTGTATCATCATCCATCATCAAGGAATGTAATTTATAATGGAAAAATGGTTTTTAAACTTTTGCGTGCCATTAAAAACAAACATTTTTAGACGGGGATTAACGCTAACTACTTAATAAAGGCATACTACTCATGCATACGCATACCCGACTAGTAGGCCGGCCAAGGGCCAAAAAGTCGTCTCTAAACCAAATCTCGTATGTAAGTTTTGTTAATACCTACAACAGGTATGGATGTGTTTGGGGTGTCCTCCAGATGTCGAAACTGCTTGTTGCATTGTTCTAAAGTGGTGGAGGGGGCAGCAGTGACGTCTTAAAGATGGCCGCCGATGGTTTTGTTTTTCTTCAATTGTGGCGCACCTATGCGGTCAATTTTCTTGTGCAATGTGTCATTAGAAGAGCAATTCTTATTTTTTTTGTAAACGGGCTCTATGTCAGTGTCCCATAACTTTTAAAAGCAGTTTGTGTTGTTTGCTTAGATTGAAACTACCCAAATGTTGAAGGGCTGAGTAGAGGTGCTAACAAACGTTTAATTTCCTGCAACACTTTCTTGTCAGTGATCGATAAACATTAAGTAACATTAAGTTTTTATCCGTGCGGTGACGGAGAAAGAATACCAATCGCCGCCCCTCTCTCCGTCCGGTGGGTGTCGTAAGAAGCGACTAACGGACTCTTTCGAGCGATGATCTGCTCCACTGGTGGTAGGGCTTGACCCGTCTGGTTGGTGACCACCGTACGCATGGTGTAAAACCCGTCAAGTGACTGCTTGTCGGTCGCGTTTCGGGATCAGCCAGCGTATAACCAGAGCTCGAGAGGATGATGCTGCGATGTATTTGGTCTGTGGAGGCTTCCGTCAAACCAGTGCCAGGAGGACTTCGTTAACCTGCCGACCAGGGAGACCCGTAGAAACGGTTGTCCCGCTGGCCGCCCGTGGCACAGTACAGGGGCCCAAGCGAGCCTAACCAGCTCGTGAGGCTGCCTCACCATGCCACGCATAATCTCGGGGTGGTCCGTCGTGCCGGTTGGTGACCGGAAGGTGGGGTCCCGGCGGCCATTCCCGGGGGGGTTCGGGGGCCCTTCCCTTCGGCAGGTTAATAATACTCGTCTGTGGGCAAATTCCTGGGGAAACAGGCCACCACACTTTGACCATTCGCATCGCGGCATCATTTTCTCGATTCACGCCTCTCTCTTTCCACTCCTAAAATGACAGCGCCTAACAACAAAACTGGTTCTACAGCGGTGCACACCCCCACCACAACCTTACTGTTTGAGGTGGAGTTCGCTAACATCCGCGGACTCCATGCAAACCTCAATGCCGTCCACCACCATCTTGAGACGGCACGGCCAGCAATGTTGTTCCTGACGGAGACGCAAATAATCCGCCCAGCTGACACCACCTACCTGAACTATCCCGGCTTTGTGCTTGAAGAAGCCTTCAAAGCCAAAGCCGGAGTTTGCTTATTCGTTCGGGCGGATGTTTGCTGTCGCCGTCTGCGCTGTCTGGAGGACCCTTCCTTCTCTCTCCTAGTGGTACACGTCGACTTAGGCTCTCATTGCCGTGTCTACGTCTGCGTCTACCGATCCCATAACGGCGACATGGAGACAACTCGACTAATTGAACATCTTAGTCGGGTAGCAGATGATGCGCAGGAGCGGTTTCCATCGGCGGAACTGGTGTTTTTGGGGGACTTCAACGCCCACCATGAGTTGTGGTTGGATTCCTCCAAAACAGACCATGCTGGTAGAACTGCCCACGCATTCGCTCTCACGCATGACCTGACGCAACTGGTGAACCAGCCCACCAGGATCCCAGACATAGTTGGCCATGCGCCCTCCTTACTCGACCTTCTGCTGACGAGTCGCCCAGCTGGATACCGGGTGGAGATTCGAGCTCCTTTAGATTCCTCGAATCACTGCTTGATATCCAGCACAGTGCCCTTGGCATCGCGCCCGCCAACAGCGGTTTCGAAACGCCAGATTTGGCACTACGCGTCGGCAGACTGGGACGGGATGCGGGAGTATTTTGCATCCGTCCCTTGGAGGCAGCGCTGCTTTAGTGGGAAGGACCCGACCGCTAGCGCCACTGCCGTTGCTGATGAGATAGTATTAAGAATGGAATACTATATTCCACACTCTTATGTCATCAGCAAAGGCAGACGCAACCGCTGGTTCAATCGCGAGTGTGCCAGCGCTGTTGAGAGCAAACAGACGGCATACCGCGCTTGGATCAGAGGTAAAGCTCATGGGGCTCCCGAAACTCGCTCGCTAAAAGCAGCCTATAATAATGCCACCAAGTCGTGTAAGAGGGCCTACATTAGAGCGGATGCCCAGCGCGTTGCACGAGTAGGCCAAGAACTCCTGACGCATCCTACGGGCAGCCGTAGCTACTGGCGTCTGGCCAAAGCCGTGCAATCCAACTTCTGCCAACCCTCGCTGCCACCACTGAGATGTCTTAACGGAACTTTAGCTCACAAGCAGCAGGAAAAGGTCGATCTCCTGGCCAAACTCTTTGCGGCTAACTCCCGGTTCGATGACTGTGATGCACAGCCACCCTCAATTCCTCACTGTGGCCACACAATGTCTGATATTAAAATCAGGCAGTGTGATGTCCGTGCGGAAATGCAGTCAATCGATGTCCGGAAAGCTAACGGTCCTGATGGCATCCCAGCAATAGTCCTGAAAATGTGTGCAGCGGAGTTGTCCCCTGTGTTAACGCGTCTGTACCGTCTCTCGCTCTCTTCGGGTTGTGTGCCGGAATCTTGGAGAGAAGCTAATGTGCAACCGATCCCTAAAAAAGGAGATCGGTCAGATCCGACTAATTACCGCCCTATAGCCGTAACTTCAGTGTTTTGTAAGATCCTAGAACGAATATTGAACAAACAGCTTATTCGATACCTAGAAGGTCACTCCCTAATTCACGATCGTCACTATGGGTTTCGGCCAAAACGGTCAACGGGTGATCTTCTAGCGTACGTCACACATCTCTGGGGTGAGGCTATTGACAAGCGTGGCGAGTCACTGGCAGTTAGCCTTGACATAGCCAAGGCTTTTGATCGGGTCTGGCACAAAGCTCTTCTCTCCAAGCTCCCGGCATACGGTTTGCCCGCTCAGTTCTGTACCTGGATTGCCAGCTTCCTGCATGAGCGTAGAATCCGTGTCCTTTCGGATGGATGCGCTTCGCGGTTCATGTCAGTGAACGCTGGTGTTCCTCAAGGCTCCGTTCTATCCCCCACGCTGTTCCTTCTGCATATCAATGACATGCTTCCTCTTGGAAACATTCATTGCTATGCAGATGATAGCACAGTGCATGGGGGATATAACGGGCACCCAACGGCTGGGCGGGTAGACACCGAAATGAAGCGAGCAAATCTTGTCATTGAGCTCGATAGGGTGTTGGACCTCATTTCTAGATGGGGCTCCGATAATCTGGTGGAGTTCAATGCCAAGAAAACACAGGTGTGCGCGTTCACAGCGAAAAAGTCGCCATTCCTTCCCCTTCCCTCTCTTCAGGGTACATCTCTAGGCCTGCAGAGCAGTATTAACATGCTCGGTATGGATATCCGCTGCGATCTGAACCAAAAGGACTACATCGAAACCGTGATTAAAAATGCCTCACGTAAACTCGGTGTCCTGAACAAGGTGCGGCGATTCTTCACGCCTGATCAGTTGTGTCTATTATACAAGACACAGGTGCGGTCTTGCGTGGAGTATTGCTCTCACCTTTGGGACGGCTCCGCAAAGTACCTTCTCGATGCCTTGGACAGATTGCAGCGCCGCGCTGTGCGCATTATCGGCAATGCAGAGGTCACTAAAACTCTCGAGCCTTTGCAATTGCGTAGAGATATTGCGTCACTCAGCGTCTTTTACCGTTTATACCATGGCGAGTGCTCTGAAGAACTCTTTGACCTCATCCCTCCTTCTCCCTTCCTCCATAGGAGTACGCGTGCTGCTCTGCGGAGTCACCAATTTACAGTCTCTAACATTCCATCTCGCACAAAGAAATTTGGTGACTCATTTCTTTGCCGCACTTCCAAAAGATGGAATAGTCTACCAGCACACGTATTCCGTCCTACCTATGACATAGGGTCCTTCAAACGAGGCGTGAAGAAGCACTTTGTGGGCCGGCAGAGTGAGGATGACTGATGCTACGTCTCTTACGCTGCACCAGTTGTCCTCGCGCCTGGACCTCATTAAGCATATATTTATTGTTACTGATTTCAACATTGACCTCTTGATGACGGGTACAAGACAGGCATTAGACCTGAGCTCTTTTATGTATGAACACAATTTAGAACAAATGGTGAAGGAGCCGACCCGGGTTACTGATGCTTCATCTACATTACTGGATCTTTTTATAACGGATAGTCCCAGCCTATGCAGAAGCTTGAGTGTGTATCACAACCCCAGTTTGAGTGACCATGGACTTGTTCTTGCTGAGTTGAAGTTGTGTAGACCCAAACCCAGACCGCGCATTATTCTAACGAGATCTTTGAACAGGATTAGCGAACAGGCTTTCTTAGATGACCTCAGCTCCTGTCCTTGGACAACGCTAATGAACTGCGGTGACGTAAATATAATGGTAAACGAGTTTAATAATATTTTGATCAGGCTTTTTGATAGGCACGCTCCCTTGCTGCACAAAAACATTCGTCCCGGAGTTAAGCCCTGGTTAACCGTAAACTTAAAAAAAATGATTTGTAGAAGTGGAAGGAGAGAGTGGTCAATTCTGAGATCCAAAACAAGATCCATTGAAAGAGGTACGCCGCAAGGCTCAATACTGAGTCCAATCCTGTTTATAATTTACACTGCGGACTTGAGAAACAGGGTATCAGACTCACAGCTACATCTGTATGCAGATGATACTCAAGTATATCAGTCGTTCAGACCTGTGGACACTGGACGTGCATTGGCGAACCTCAATGCTGACCTGGAGCAGATATACAAATGGGCAAGATGTAACAACCTTGTACTGAATGCCTCAAAGTCTAAGTTTATGGTTCTAGGCTCAAAAGGCCAACGTAGAAAAATTCTTGAATATAATCCATGCATCAAAATTAATAACGAAGATCTTAAATCCGTGGAGTTAGTGAGAAACTTAGGGCTGTTAATAGATCCTGAACTACGTTACATTGAACACGTGAAACTAAAGGCTCGGAACGCGTTCTATAGGCTGAAGGTTCTGTATGGTATTCGAGAGTTTTTGTCAGAGAGGGTTAGAATTACTCTTGTGGAATCTTTAGTATTGTCACAGTTTAATTACTGCGACACAGTATACGGTCCTCGCATTCATATGAAAACTCATAAGGTTATCCAGCGCGTGCAGAACGCATGCGCAAGATTCTGTTTTAGGATTCCGAGGCGTGCACATGTGACGCCTTATCTGAACGATAAGGGAATGCTGAAGATGGCAGCCCGGCGTGATATGCACCTGGCTACGCAGACGTATAAAATTGTAACCAAGCAAACGCCTGAGTATCTGTATGAGAAGCTCAGATGGGCTAAGGACGCACATTCACGGAACACTCGCAGTAAAAGTAGGTTGGTTCTTCTCATACCAAAGCACAAGACGCAGGGTTTCAGGGGATCCTTCACCTATGCGGCGTCCAAAGTGTGGAACAATATTCCTCCACCTTTGCGCCAAAACATATCTGAACATACTTTTAAAGTACATTTAAAAAAAGTATTCCTCAATCAACAAAATTGTAGGGAGGGGGTGGGTTTCGGGGTGGAGCAGTGATCGGCATAAGGATATTATAAGGATTTTATTGTGGCATTATTACATATTCTGGTCAGTCAGGTCAGTGTGCTCATGTTAATCATATTGATATTGTGAATTGCTAAAGCAGGATTTATGGATATATATGTTTTTTTTTTTGCATGTACCTACCCATTAAGAATAATAGCTTTAAGAGATAATGGAACTGGCTGAAAACCAGCGCTACATAGGCATTATGTCTATGTTGCATCTAGCTGAGCCGGTAGCCTTTGGCATACAAATTGTTAATGATATAATAATATGTAATTTATACTGTCATAAATGTAAAATAACAAATATGTGCCAATAAATTATTTTTCATTTCATTTCATTTCATTTCATTTCATTTTATTTCATTTCATTTCATTTCCACTTAACATCAGGTGGAGTGGGGTCATTTGCCGAGCTTAGTATAAAAAAAAAAAGTAATATTAAAACTCTTTAGGGACCTAACTATCACTGTATGGAAAATGGCGTGTCCCACTTCTAGACTATCAAATCATTACTGACTTATTGGAAAAAATATAGAAATATCAGGTATGAATTTAATTAGAACAAATACACATACTATGTAGCTAGTAGTGTGCATAAAAAGATATCTGTTTAAATTTGTGGTTTTTAAATTAATATTAAATTAATGTTGTCCCGAAGAAAGTTCCTTTTTGGTTCATCCTCTTTTGTTACCCAGTATTACTCAGTATTCTTTTAAAGATTGCATGGTAATTTTATTGTATACCTTTGGCAACGTTTTAAAAAGTAAGAAAGACAGCTAGCCTGTCATCAGCTTTCAGTTCGCTTGGAGTTCGCGCCGTGTCTGTTGGGTCAAAAATTCAAGTCTGTTTTTGTTACTGTGAAAATACAAGTAAGTTTGATTTATTTACGATTTCACAAACCTAAATATATAAACTGTTTAATAATGATGTCCTACTAATGTTAAATGCACAACACACTCTTTAATTTCTATTTAAAAATACATATAAAATGCCTAACTAACACTATTCGTTACCTCCTATTTGGTTACTTCGATGTGGTTACGTATCAGCGGAAACCACAAAAACAAAATAAGAATGTGTTAAGCTGATTGCACATAGATTTGTAGTTGAAATAATTTGCTATTCCATGTTATTATGTTTATTTACAGTTAATATCAGCATGCCACTAACAAATGATGAAAAGCAAAAGAGGTATAGGGAGCGATTAAAGCAAAATTATGCAAAGTTTGAAGAACAAAAAAAAAGAACTTGGAAAAGTTAGCGAAATGACAGATGGAGAAAAGACTGAAACACGAAAAAAATGGAGAGACCAGAAAAGAAAATACACATAGCATGAAAAACATCAAAACAAACTGCAAACAACAATATCATTTAAAATCCACTTTAGATGCCAAAGAAATGCAGAAAATGCTTAAAATTACGACCAATTGGTGTCCAATGTGTGGTTTTTGTATTTATGAACACTAAACCTTAGACAAATGTGAGATTTGCAATTAAAGAATCAATTACCTACATTATGATTTTGACTGATTTATTTTGCATGTTTCGTTTTGATAATTTTAATTTAAATAGTTTATTTTGCCGTACAGTGCAGTCTCAACTTTACAATTCCTTTAATGTTACCAACTTTCCTATTAGTGTTACCGTCCTATAAAATCCTTGAGCGATTTTTCTAATTATTTAAAGTTTAATTAAGTTACATTAAAATGTGAGGTAGTAAGTCATTAGAATGCGTATAAATTAATTAATTTATTAATAATAAAAAATATATGTCTTAAATCAACTGAGTAATGGAAACTTTTAGATTGATTTTATTCAGAAATGTAGCGTAATGGAACAAAATGTTGTTTTTCCTTGGTTTTATTTTCATTTGAATAGGATATTATTGTTATTTTTTTGGAAGTCTTTTTGTTGGTAAGTAATTCTTTAGAGAAAAGAGTGGATTTCTTTTTGACAGTGTTTTTTATTTCGACTTTCTTAAGGTAACGAAATTAGAAGTTTGTCAATCCCATCATCATAATAAATTAATTAATCTAATGATAAAATACATAAAATCGACGAACCATATCAATATTATGGAAATATAGAAGCACGACAATTATTTTATGTATTCAGTGTTACTGTACCTACAGCATAATTTGTAATTTGGACCTAAAATCAAAATCAACAACAAAAATTTTGAGAAACGTTCAGAAAGCTAATTAAATGTACATTAATCACTTTTGACAATTGTAACAATAATAATATCGATGCCTAACGGCCAAAAAGGGGTAACCGCCACTTTACTACAGGAGAGAGGTTTAAAATTGCATTAAAAAAAAACATAAAAAGTTTGTTTTTCCTTCATATGACTCCTAAAGGGAATCGCCAATTTCGGCCTGGTTTGAACAAGTTGATCAGTAAAAAGTATTATTACGAATAAATATAATAAATTCATTAATGATTATTAGCGCATCACTCATCGCAGGAAAGTATTCTGTAAAAAAAGTAATACTTAATAAAAAGTATTCTCGCCGATTGCACGTACAAAGCACCGCCATTTTTTTGTTGCAGCCTTACAAGCCCAAATTTGGGTTACCACATGAACGCTAATACGATAACATCACTTATATACCGGTAGAACGGGTACCTATTTGGTAAACGTGAACCTTTTTGGAAAAAAAAAAAATTTTTGAACAAACGCAAACAAATTAACGTGAACGCAACCTTTTTATTCTCTATCATTTGGTAACTCCGTTATCTGTCAATCTCGAATTCTCGACCAATCAGAGAAAAGAACACCGCGCGTGTGATGTTATTATCTACATTTAGCGAGAGTCTGTCAGTTTTGTTCCAAATTAGTTTTTAAGTAAAAATGTTAAACTATTTAGTGTTGACTATTGCATTATTTGTAAATTTTTAAATGTATGTTACCAAATATCGCCGTCTGTGTTTATATTTAAATAAAAACAGTATATAAAGATATTTTCTATGTCATTTTGTATGCATACCAAATAACCCCACCCTGGGGGCTATATGGAAAGGCACCTTCTTTTTTAAAATAAACCTTAGGTACTGTTTGTTCATTCTATGTTTTTATTTTTATATTTTTATAGAGTTATATCTGTATTATGCAACACATACTTATTTATCTGTTAAAAATTAAAGGAAAAATAAATATTAAAATTTTATCCCTACTTTTTTACCAAATACGTTCTACGGTAAGGTCAGGGTGGCTAATTCCGGCATACTTTATTTAAATCTGAATTTGATCAAGTATAATAAAAAAACCTTTCAATATCTGCCAAATGTTAAGTGGTTATCAAAATTGGACTTTATGTTACTTTCTAATAAAGTTATCACTTTTCCTAATCACTATTAGGTTTATAAGATAAACGCAGTTTTTTAAAAACCTTCTCCATAGACGGATTTTCCCGCAACTCGGGGCAATTCCGTCATGTAGCGATAATTCTATGAAGTTCTAAGCAATTTTAAGAATACTCGTAAGTGATACATTTATTGGTGCACGATAGTCAAATATGTGTCTTACACAGGTAATTATAAAGTCTAGATCAAATCTTAAACGTAAAAACATTTTTTGGGGGCAATTCCGGCATACTGACAAAGCCAGGGGTCGTAAACTATTTAGTCTTGTCTAGTTTATGCGATGTACGAAGTAACTGAAATAAAACAACTTCACATTTAATTTCAAACCCTTTATTGCAGATCAATAAGGTATAAACACCTGGTTGAATCTACATCAGTCTAATGATTTATTTATAAAATTTAAGGAACAAAAATTAAACATTATTTTTTATGAATTAAAAACAAAACAAAATAAACTAAGTATAGCAATTACTATACAACTTGAACTTTAATATGTTAGTAATATGAGGAATAGTAATTTAAACAACAAATAATAAACTTATTATACCTAGTACTCGTACGAAATAAACACAAACCACTTTATTTTAAAAGTTTTTGTAACTGTTATTAAATTTTGTTTGTAATCTCTGAATCAGTATTATTATTAATAATCAACATGGGATTGATTCTTCTTATATCTAGACGAAAACAATTTAAAAGAATAGTTAACATAGGAATTGGTAACCTTAAAAAAAAATGACCATAGCAAGCCTTTTTTATTCACATTTAGGTGGCCATATGGAGCGAAAGTTTGACGACAGTGACCACGCTATCCTTTTCCGATCTTTTTCATACAGACAGCCTAATTGCGAACAAACGATACCAATCTAATTAAAATAGACTTTATCTTCTTCACATGATAAAACAAAAGTGTTTAAAGATTGCTTTGCATTAGATAGATTTACTTTTTTTACGACAGATATGGCAGGTACGTCATCACGGTCTATGATTCTCGTAGTTTTAAACATTAGTTGCGGTTTTTTTATGGTCTTATAAAATCTAATTGAGTATATAACCTTTTCATCTATAATGTTGGTATTCTCGATTATGCCAACATAGTATATCCAATTATTTCTGTTAAAGTACCGTACTAATACTTGGTCCTTGATAGAATACGCAGTTTCTGTTGATTTAAGCTCATCTTTAATTTTTAAATTCAATCTTAGCCTACTATTTCCAGTCTTAACATCTTGCTGAGTGTCTCCTGGTATGACTTTGTTTGCAGAGTCTTCAATGTCATCTTCATAATCGAAACTTACGTCTGCTATATCAGAGTCACTGTGGTGACTATAGGATCCAGATACACTGGTCGTTGAACTTGAGCGTGAAACATATATTTTTTTTATCAATTTAGGTGGGTTAGGATTTGGATCTTGATTTTCTTTAATACTTTTTTTTCCTATTCCTTTGCCTTTTGGTGTTATAATTTTAGGTAACTTTTTAGCAGAGATTTTAAATGATTTGGCACTCTTGTTTTTTGCTTTCCTTGTACTATTTATTCCTGAAGGCCCGGGCACTGCTTGTAAACTATTGTCACTGAGCTTTGTTGCGCTTTTTATAGTAATGTCGGATAAAATTTGAATTTTTGAAGGAGTAGGATCGCATTTTTGCAAACAACGAGGAACCTCATCAGAACTTCTGGCAGCAAAAGGTATCAACTGCGAGTCGTTTTTTGACAAACTACTTAACGAAACAACGTTATCGTCGTTGGTAATTGATGATGAACCTTTTACTTTTTTCGCCTTTCCTTTTTTATTCTTTTTATCTTGTTCATCTTTTTTAAACTGAATGACATCATCGTGGGTTATAACTTCGGCACCTTGAGCCACTTTTCGTCTCTTGGTTTTTGGAAAGTTGTCACTGCCTTTAATTTTTCGCAAAAGTAGTTCCTCAAAAGAGGTTGAGTTGACACTTCTACTTCGAGTTTCACTATCTGTCATAACATTTTCCCCAACAAAATTACAATTTTTGTTAATATACTGTAGTGCAATGTACAACAACGTATGTGGTTCCTTTTTTGTTTGTGCTGATGGGCTTAAAATACTTTCTTGCCAACGTTTTAGCTTCAAGAAGTCGAAAACGCGATTGTCGATTTCATTGCGATTAATTGGAAAAATTCCTGTTTTTCTAAATCCATTGCGCAATACCTGGGGATTCAATTGTGCCCATACAACTCCAATTAATCTCGAAAATTCATTTTTTGGTAAAGGTGTGCCCACATTAAGTCTTTGCCATTGTACTAATTTCAGATCCCATTGATCCTTAAAGGATTTCATTACTGAAACATCTAGTGGTTGTAATAGATTGCTGGAATGAGCTGGTAATTTTAGTATAGTTACATTAGCTTTTCTTGCTTCTTCTATAATATTTAACCCTACGTGTGTGGCGTGGCCATCATAAATTAAAAGAACTGGACGTTCATCCCCGATGAGTTTCAGAAACGTTTTTTTAAAGAAAGATTCAAAAACATCCGATTCCATCCAGCCGTTTTTTGTTGCAGCATATGTGGTATCAGGATATGCTTCAGGAGAAGTCCAAGTGTCCCAAACGTTTTTTCCTTTAAAAATGATTAGTGGGGGTGCTTTTTGCCCAGCCGCACTTGCGCATAGAAGAACCGTGGTATTATCCTTTCCAGGAGTGGCAATGACTCTAATTGCCGCATGACCTTTAACTCCTACGATCTTAGTTTTTATAGGGTCTTTGCAGAAACTCGTTTCGTCCATGTTCCAAATAGCATGTGGCTTATCCTTTAAATTTAATTCTTCTATTTTTTGTTCTAACAAGTCAAAATATGGAAAAACAACGAAGGCAGTTTTTCGAGCATGTTCCATAGCTTGGGGCTTTTTTATTGACAAATTATGTCGTTTAGCAAATGACACAAACCAATCCTTCCCTGGTACCCCATTTTTAAAAGATGTAGAAATGTTATTATTGTTTACATATTCGCCAACCATTTGTATCACTTCTTGTCTAGTTACGCCAAATCCATGTTTCTCCATAGTATGGATACATGATGCTAAGTTCGTTTCAATTTCCAAAGACAACGCGGTTCTCCTCCCAATAATGTTTGACTTTCTTTTCCTGTTTACATGATCCATAATGGTCATTCTTGGTATTTTGTACAACTGTGAAGCTTTATATCCACTTAATGTACCATTACGTACTGCTAATACGGCTTCACGCAAATCATTTTTGTCGTAAGAACCTTTATTGGTTTTCCTTTTATAAATTCGCATTATTTTGGTTATCTAAGCCGTTCTGAAACAAATTATAATTTTGTTAAATGGGGGAGGCCTATACCCAGCAGTGAGTGTTATGTGGGCTGAGACGACGACGACAAAAACTATAAGGTATGGTATGGTAGTAATCATAAAAACGAACAACATTTTGTATGGGGTCCACATAGAAATCTTCAAAAAAACAACTATTCCATACATCCGTATTGTATTGTAAAAAGTTATTCGTTTTCATGATAATCACCCTTTAAATATTTGTACTAATTGAAAAATTGAGGTAGATAAACGTATATTTTATAAATCTAAAAAAAAATTGGTAGTAGGAATATTTTGTTTAAAATAAATTCCTGGGGTAAAAAAGGTTTATAATATCTGAAATGGGGGAGATCCGGCATATGACGAAATTCCCCCACTAATTGTAGACGGAGTTTTCCACTTCACGATTTTGAGGTTAGAAATGTTTCAGATAGGATTAGTAACAGTTTAAACGTTTTATTGCAAAATAATAACATATAATCGTTTAAGTAGACATTAAACTATACGTGTAGTACTCTTTTATTAATATAAATTGACTAATATCATATTTACCTTCGAAAAAATGTCACACCGCTTACTCACTTAGCACTTTCGAAACTCAACTAAACTTCCAATGACGTTTGTTCCATATTTATCTCAACTAACGCCATCTATCTGACATAATTTGAACAACGATGTTATCGTGTTTTACTGACGCTAAATAACAAAAGCATAGGATTATTCCGGCAGGAATAATTCAAAGCAGACGGTGACGCCCCCTAGACGGAATTAGCCACTTTGACCTTATATGAATAATCGACTTCTAGTCCTACTGGAATTAGAAAATGTTTTTTTTTGTTAAGAACTTTCACTGATCAAGTGGTTTGGTATAAATTTATAATAATATTACTGTAATTAGTTGGCCTGGTAGGCCGAAGAACGGTGGGCTGTGCTGCGCTCACGTTATGACACAATATTACACCATCACCTTCCCAGTTTCTAGACAATATTTTAATTACATATCATCATCATCCATCAACCAGAAGACGTCCACTGTTGGACAAAGGCCTCCCCCAAGGATCTCCACCACGGCCGGTCTTGTGCTGCTTGCATCCAGCGGCTACCCGCGACCCTCACCACTTGTTGGAGGCCTGCCCACACTGCGTCTTCCGGTGCGCGGTCGCCACATATAATTACATATGATTGTAAATGTAACCATTATACGAAATAATGTTGTTTTATTTTATCCGCTAATTAGCGGATAATGGTATATGTAATCGTATAACATGGTTTTATTCAGAATCGTATGTAATTAAAATATTGTCTTGAAACTCAGTCGACTCAGTCAGGATCCACATCTGGCGAATGCGCCGCTTGCGAGCCGCGCGCGCGCAACGACAGCAACAGCAGCTGCACGCGTGCTGTTGCTGCCGTTGTTTGGCGCGCAACTCATGAAATGCTTGTATAGTGCGCGCGTTCTGCGCGCGATCTGCGCGCGATCTGAGCGCGTCTAGTTCGCGTGCTTACCGTTCCGTTTGCTTTCATACTGGAGCCTCAGTTAAATTAAGATTTATGAGATAGCCACCCAGTAGTCCAGCGAAAGGTTAATAGAGGTTATACCTACTAGGCATCAACTTAAAGTACTGAGTTTGGCCTCCAGTATTCCCTTTTATCTTCGTGGGCGCGCGGCGCGTGGAATGCGCGCGGTCGGCGCGCGGGCGGCGCGGGAGCGTGGCGCGAGCTTAAAATGCACGCGCGCGGCGCGCGCGCGGCTCGCAAGCGGCGCATTCGCCGCGCATTCGCCAGATGTGGACGCACCCTAATATAATAACACTGCCTGACAATTAAGACTATCTTTTTTCTTTACACACCCTTAAAAATAAACCTACTTCTAAATAAGTATAAAATAAACTTAAAAAATATAAAGAAGTAGTTAAGTAAACCCCGCATAAATAATAATAAATAAATAATAAATAAATCAATTTATTTTCTCTCTACAATAGGTACTTAACCCCTTACCGGCACTGTGTTCCATATTTGCACACTTAAGTTTTTTGACAAAAATTTAAATTTTTAACAAGTTTGAGTGATGATAACTTTAAAAACCATAGACTAGATAAATACTTTGACGTTTAGTAGCTGCATAATGTTGGCAAACTTGCTAGAAAAAGGTAAAAGTCAGTTTGAATTTTTCTATACTTCGAAGTTTAATAGCTCTGTGTCTGCACCTGAATTTCTCTGAATCCTACGAATATTTTTGCATGTAAATTTTTCTATGCATAATTTCATTATATCTCACTCTAAAAATAAAAGAAACTGCCCTAGATTAATGAAAAAAAATTTATTATGATTGTAAAAATATTCAGCAATATTGTCGTGTGCATATGTGGGACGATATGCAGACTTGGCTGAATAGTGCTGTTCATTTATGGGACAGTATGCAGATAGCGGTAAAACTGTTAACTACTGTTCATATATAACTCGTCATGCAGTACGAACGCGTAGGTTAAATTTTGTGAGCACATATGTGCTAGGTAACATAGGCATATACCTATGTTAGTAATATAATATATTTATTCTGCCCATGAATTCTTTAACTGTTTTCTTTCGCAGTAGGTATAGTCTAGTCACGGTTTTAATTCCCGCGGAGTTATACAAAACCAAACTTAGGTAACTAGTTCGTTTTCAGATTTTTTTTATTAAAGTTCTTCATGTTCGTTTACTTTCTCGCTAAAATAGCTCTACCTAGCCTAAAATAGTAAACAAGCAATGCTAAAACAAGTCCATTCTTTAAAATATTTTAGTATAGTTTTGAACCTCAAGCTTGCATTACACCAAGTTGCTTTGTCGTCCCATATTTGGTATAAACAGTTTCATTCTATTTAATTCATAACGTACCATTTATGCACATGCTGCTTTAAGTGAAATAATAAATTAAATGGCACTGCTACATTTTTTAATACATTTTTATGGGTTCCATACAATGAAAACTATAAGATATATTTTTCCTGCAATGATATGAAAGTCCATGCAGTAAGGGGTTAAGTACTCTTAACTAGATGGTTACAATATTTGTGAAAGATTGGTGCCTGATATTGGTATCAAAAAGAACCTGTGACACAGGTCACCAGGGCCCTCTTGCTTAAAAATTTAGGTAAAATCCCGTAGAAGAGGTACCATGAACGTGAAATAGGAAAATTAATACTAAGTACGTGCGTGCGTGCGTGTATTTGTGCGCGTGTGTGTGTGTGTGTGTGTATGTGTGTGTGTGTGTGTGTGTGTGTGTATGTGTGTGCGTGTGTGTGAGTATGTGTGTGAGTGAGTGAGTGTTATCAAACGGAAAAAAACACAGTTATTGGTGACAATAATATCCTAGCGAAGAATATGAATCAGATTCTTTGTAATCTGGTAAGTTAGACTTTTAAGATATTTAGAAACTGTCAAATTTTCTTGCGGAACTACGAACTAGGTGCAGTGAGCAACAACCTTATCAAAGAACGTTGTCGAACTTATGGCGCTTAGTCAGAAAAATAATTTAATTGCAATGTCACTTGTAACGGTACAGAATGAATGGTATCCGTCCGTTAGTAAGGAATGTATGGGAGTAGCACTAAAATAAATATTAATGCGTAGCACCATTAATATAATAAGCATGAAAAGGGAATAATAAACTAGTTCAGAATAATGGTCAGTGGACTAAGGCTTTATCATTATTTTGAATTTCGCGGGGACTGCTCTGTGTGCCCTTGCGACATAGGCGCCGTCTAGCGTGAGTTATTTACTTGGGCTTCGCGTAAGATTGTTAGTTTGACTATGATCTAGGGCTTTATCTTTAGTGTGAATTTCGCGGGGACTGCTCCGTGTGCCCCTTGCGACATAGGCGCCGTCTAGCGTGAGTTATTTTACTTGAGCTTCGCGTAGGATTGTTAGGTTGGCAATGGGCTTTATCTTTATTTTGAATTTCGCGGGGACTGCTCCGTGTGGCCTTGTGACATAGGCGTAGGTTGGCAAGCCGGTGTCCATACGGGCGGGCGCCACCTATGGTCGGAATACGGAACTTTTTATAATTTCACAAAATACAGGATTATTGGCTTAAGTGGATGATTATTGAGAGAGAATTGTTAATAGAAGGCTACATTTAGATATTCAAACATGTAATATTGGCTATCTGACGAGATTTGGTTGGATTATGGAAAAACTTTAGAATTGCGTGGCGGATGGCGGCAATGAGCGAGCGAGAGGTTGAGAAAAAGATAGAAAGAGAAGTAGGATGTTATCTCCACGTGGCGCAACGCGAAGTTCGCGTATAAGATATGATAAGACGTGTGAAGGCGAGGCGCGTTGGTGAAACAGCTAGCAATTGGTTGAAGGGAGGAAAAGCGGACTCGCGCGGGCGAATGTTGGGGGCGCGTGGCGCGTAAATTAGGATGCTTGGGGAAGAGAGGGAAATTAGCGGGGCATTCAATTTTGAGACGTCGGAGGCGCGGTCCGATTTACGAGTGCGGTAAAAACTCATACGGGAAAACGAGCGTCCGAGCCATTTTTAGCGCGCTAAGTGATATTCGAGTTGCGATTTTAACTAACATTGGTTGTGAAATAGAAGTGAATATTAAAGTAAAATTCTTGCTATCGCGACTCGAATAATTGTTAACAGAATGAAGTATTCTGGATCATATTAGCGGACACGGATAACGGTGCCAACAAAAACTAATATGGTTTCAACGGACTTCGGTCTGGAGGCATTTGACTGTATTTAATAATGCCGGCGTTATCTATTAAAACGCTAAATAATACACTATCTTCGAGAGAATAACGGGGGAGAGACAGTTGTCTCCCTAGTGAAAATTGAAGATAGGTCAGACACCAATTAGCTGGAGGTGGGCACGTACAACCCCGTCCAAAACCGTCCCGCCTCCTTACATACAGTGTAGTGTTAGGTTTTACATTCTGAGTATACTGGCTCCATTGATAGTCCATTTAGAAGTCTGTTGCTTGCAGGGGCAACTCGGCTTACACAACTCACCACGAAATTAAGTTAAATGTGGCTTGGGCCTAGATTGCAAGGTACACAAGTAGGGACTGTTAGTTTGACAAAATATAGGTGTTTCAAGTGAGGAAAGCTGTAGGAATCTATAGGTAGCCGTCTCATATATTGTTAGTTAAGGGAGGACAGTACGGTGTGAGCACGTTGTGGAAACTAGGTACGTGGGCCGCGGGGCCAGGCTGGATTAATTCAGACTAATAAGGTAGGGATAATTAAGTTACGGTGCTAAATAAAAATTACGATGAAGTAATGTGGGTCCTATCTAGGCATGTAATCTGTTACCGTAGGCCGATAAAATTCTAATTGTTTTCCTAAAGTTGTTACCAATTAACTATTCATTTTAAATAATTAGCAGAAGTGTGGTAATATCGTACCATCATTACTTTGGAATACCTAAAAGTCTAGACTGGTTTCCTATTACCTACAAGATAAATACTAAAAGTTATAGCAAATAAGCATAGCTGTACTGTGATGTTTGATTTCTAATACTGAAATGACCAAACAGGCATTTTTAGCTTTCCCTGGGGTACAATACGGCCTTATATTGCTACACTCTTCAAAGTATTAAAAAAATATACATCCGATACCTATTAGTAAAATATAAGCTGATACTTACTAAACAACTAAAACCAGTTTAGAACTTGGTTGGGTCGTTGAAGCTGCGAATCCACCTTAAGGCTTTAAAAGCTATGAGCTCCTACTATTATGAAACATAGAAATAGTTGATTGATATCAACCTACTAATTAGCCTGATAATACAGTCTACTTATACCATTTGAGTTTGCCTTAATGGTCTAAAACCCTTATAAGTCATGTACTTACTTCTAATAACATGAAACATGAAATATTTGATGGGAACAATCTAAATCAATCAGACTAATATCTAGTACAGTCTGCTTTATGCCTGTTGGAGTAAGTAAAGGATAACTTCTAAATATAATTGATTCAATGATTAACAGGGATAATTACCTGATTTACTACCTACTAAAAATATACTAACTATGATTTGGTAGTCTATCAAATTGGCCACTCAGTCTGAGAGACAGGGGTGGAAGTTAATGGAAAAATAATTAACTTAAGTTCACTTCCTAAAAGTTGAAGATATTGAATAAATTAAACATCTTTTAAAAACTTAAGATGTGATAATCTGCCAATGCAGCCCATACAATGTAGTTTATAAGATCTGTATAATAAACACTAAGAGTGAACCAAAGTAATTTTACTTCAAATGCTAGTATTCTATTTAAGTTCACTTCCTAAATGAGTAGGATATTGAATAAATCAAACATCCTTTAATAAACTTAAGATGTGATAATCTGCCAATGCAGCCCATACAATGTAGTTTATAAGATCTGTATAATAAACACTAAGAGTGAACCAAAGTAATTTTACTTCAAATGATAGTATTCTATTTAAGTTCACTTCCTAAATGAGTAGGATATTGAATAAATCAAACATCCTTTAATAAACTTAAGATGTGATAATCTGCCAATGTAGCCAATCCAATGTAGTTATATTGGAACTTTATGAGACCTGTATAATAAATACTAAGAGTAAATAAAAGTGTAACAAACAAACAAGATTAAAAGAAACAATAATTCATAATGTAAACTTAGTTCCACCCATTTGTTACTAGATGGCGCTGATCATTCCTGAATCGCGCTCTCGAGATGTCTTTTTCGAAACTATAAGTGAAAATTGTATTTTTGATATTGTTGAGAAATCTGAGGAATCGAAGTCTGCACTAGGGTTGCTTCCAAGCCTTTTGGAACGATCTTGGTCTATCTTTGATTCTCGCCTTGTAAGACTATTAGTCCCCGACTATAGCGGCACTAAACCCTGCGCTTTTACGCCCGTAGAACGTAGTGGTTGGGTCCGTTCGGCTAATATATTTGTTTGTAAACTAACGGACGTAATAAACAAAGTTCACCACAACTGCTGCTTGTCATTCAACGGTGCCTTCGTGTCTGTTCTGCCCCCCCCCCCCCGCTTCACATCGGCTACAGTCTGGCGCCCAACGTGGGGCACTTCGGCTTCAATTATAACGTCTACAGTCTGGCGACGAACGTGGGCACTTCGGCTTCGCACATTACGTCGACATCCTGGCGACCAGCGGCTGTAACAACCCATTTGTAGTCACAAGATCGGGACGACAAACGACATATAAGAAGACCACCACACCAAAGCAGCAGAGCAAAATGGGAGTGAACCTTTCCGACGAGCAGTTTACGCAACTCATCTCCGCCATGAGTAACCGTCGCAATACCTTGGCCTCTTGTAAAGCAAGCTACAACGGCATCAAAAGCTCCGAAGCAGTGGAGGCTTTCCTTGCTGCTGTCCGGGTGTTTAAGAAGATTGAAGGCATATCTGATCCTGATGCATTGGATGGACTTCCACTTCTCCTGCAAAACGAAGCTGCTATTTGGTGGCAAGGGGTAAAAGAGAACATTTCTACCTGGACCGAGTTTGAAGCACAACTCCGATGTAACTTTGCGCCTAAGAGACCCGAACACCTGATATACCACGAGATCATAAGCCAAAACCAGACAGCTGCAAAAGGCACCGACTCGTTTGTAGCAAAGAAGCGGATGCTCTTCTCACAGCTCCCCAAGGATGAGCAATTAAAGGAAAAGCAGCAGATTGACCTCATCTATGGCCTTTTACATTTGAGCATACGAGACAAAGTACCGCGAAACAGCGTTCAAAATTTTGATCAGCTCATAGAAGATGCTCGTAGTGTAGAACAGGTACTAGAAGAAAAGATGGTTGACCCAGCCATTCCCACTTCTTCTGTACAAAGACCTGGCAACAAGCCACGTTGTAACTTTTGCCATATATACGGCCACAGAATAGAAAACTGCCGCAAGAGGAAATCCAGCAATTTAAGTTTCGCAACTGCTAAACCGCGCCAAGAAGACGGTGCGAGTGTTGTAAAGAAGGAGCATGTTACAGTACCGGCCCAGATAAAGTGCTATGGCTGTGGAGCTCCTGGTGTTTATCGTAGCGTTTGTCCCTTCTGCAACAAATCATCAGCAGCAACTGTAACTGATAAGAAGTTAAGTTTTTGTTCCATTAACGTGCGCATAGATACTCATGCACGACCTGCTGTCTTCATAAAGGTGGATGGATTAGATGGAACTGCACATATAGACACTTGCGCCAAGACAAATGTAGCATCGTTCCAGTTGTATGAAGCTCTGCAACAACGTGGTCATGTATTTAAAGAACAAAGCGCTTATATCACTATGGCAGATGGAATTCAACGTCACGAGAAGGTACTTACCTTTAATGCAAAAGTTGAACTTTGTGGACGTGAATTCAAAAGTAACTTTATTGTATTACCCCAGTCTAAGAATAATCGCACTTTGTTGGGAATTGGATTTTTAAAGCAGGCTGGCATAGTTCTGAGTCTAGCACAATTCACTTGGCATTATGTTAAACATCCGGAACAAGAATATGAACTGTTTACAGAGGACTTTGTTAGCTTCGAAGATAAAAGGGAAGTCTCTCCACCTAAAGTTATCGATTTGGCCATCCGTACACCAACTGCACCCAAAGTGTTAAACACTGCCAAGTCAATGTCTTCATGTACTGCGGCTACGATTGCCTGTGAGACTATTCCACCAGACCCGCATAATGATGAAGCATGTTTACCAATCGAGGGGGCTGCTACAAGTTACAAGCTAATCCCCATAGATTTAACAGAGTCTGCGCCGCTCAATAAACGGAGTAAGACCACTATCTTCGACGGTCACTCTCCACGGTTGCAATACATGATGGCAGATGCCATTGCAAATGTCGCCTCTCAAGACAACAACTTATCTCCTTTTTCTAATGATTTGTTCCCTGACCCTCACATTGAACTTAGTTCAATTGATGTTGAAACTGTATTAAATTCTGCTCAATCTGCTCAATTAGATAATTTGTTACAACAGTACCAAGATATTTTTATTTCTAATGGAAAACCCACACATGCAACCGAACATAGCATTCAGACATTAGACCATCCTCCAATTTCTTTGCCACCCTATAGACTGTCCCCACCTCGTAAAGAAATTCTTAAGGCTGAACTTAATAAAATGTTAGAAGATGGAATTATTGAATCTAGCTCCTCGCCCTGGGCTGCTCCTGTTGTAATGGTTCCAAAACCCAATGGTAAAGTCCGATTATGTATAGATTATCGTAGACTTAATGCAATAACTATACCGGATATATATCCGATCCCAAGAATTGATGACTTACTTCATGAAGCTAAGCCTACTCCCTTTATGTCGGCGTTAGATTTGAAGGCCGGCTACTGGCAAATAAAAGTACGGGAAGAGGATCAGGAGAAAACTGCATTCATCACACCCTTTGGGATATATAAATTTACTAGAATGCCGTTTGGTTTGCGAAATGCGCCAGCAACATTTCAGAGACTCATTGATCAATTTCGCGTTAGTCTGAATCATGTAAAGCTCCTAGCTTACCTTGATGACGTCATTATTTTCTCTTCGGGATTTGAATCACACATGTCCGATCTTCGATGTATCTTCTTAAAGATGAGAGAATTCAACTTAACTGCCAATAAAGACAAATGCCGGTTTTGTTGCTCTTCATTGAGATATTTGGGACACCTTATAACACAAAATGGATTCGAGATGGATCCTGGAAAAACAGCTGCAATTAATAACTTACCAACGCCGTGCAACTTGAAACACTTGGTAACGTTTTTACAAACCTGTTCATGGTACCGTCGTTTTGTAAAAGACTTCTCAAAAATTGCGGAGCCACTTTTGCGACTTACCAAGAAAAATGCAAAATGGATATGGACTGATGAACACAACAAAGCCTACAATGATTTAAAAGGATTACTTACCACCGCTCCTGTTTTAAAACAAGCAGACGCTTCAAGACCATATATCCTGAAATGTGATGCGAGTAACTATGCTCTAGGAGCAGTTTTAGTGCAGGGGGAGGGAGAAGAAGAGCATCCCGTCGAATATGCTAGTCGTCTTCTCACGCCTGCAGAACGTAACTATAGCACAACAGAAAAAGAAGCTCTTGCTGTGGTCTGGGCCGTAAAGAAATTTTCTGGTTACATAGATGGTTCACCAATTACTGTAATAACTGACCACCAAGCATTGAAATGGTTGATGTCACTGAAGTCACCTACCGGTAGATTAGCAAGATGGGCTTTACAGCTCCAAGCTTATGATATAACTATTAAATATACACCTGGTAGAACAAATGTGGTAGCAGACACACTCTCAAGACCACCATGCACTGAAGGTAACAGGGAACAGTGTGATATATGTAGCATAATAATAGAGATGCCTTCAAGAAACGTAAGTGAGGTAAGGGAGGAACAGATGAAAGACGATAAGATCATGAAAATCATACATGCTCTTGAAGAAGTGAAAGGTACTGAGAATGCGTACTATTGGAGCAACAAAGGATACTTCCTAAATAATGGGCTTCTTTATAGAAACAACCCTCACGTAGAAAATGACGATGCTCAGCTAATAGTTCCAGAACATGAGTGGGCAAATGTTCTTGCTGTTTATCATGACAGTCCAATGGCAGGGCATTACGGAGCAGAGAAAACATATCAATCTATTTGTAAACGCTATTTTTGGTCTGGTATGCGTAAATACATAGATGCTTATGTAAAGAAATGCGCTGATTGTCAGCGATATAAAGTTACCAATCAAAAACCAGCAGGATTGTTGCAAACTACGGCAATGAATCAACGATTTGAGGTTCTTGCATTTGACCTGTTCGGACCCTTGCCAGCATCAGCTGGTGGTATGACCTGGGTATTCATAATTGAAGATGTAGCGACCAGGTGGGTTGAACTCTTCCCTTTGGAAACGGCCACAGCTGAAAAATGCGCTTTTATACTCATAAATGAAATCTTCCTACGGTTTGGCTTTCCTAGACGCATGATAAGCGATAACGGCCCTCAGTTCGTAAGTGCTGTTATGCAGCAAATTGCCTTTTGCATGAAGATAAAACATGCTTTTACGCCAGTATATCATCCAGAAACAAATCCTGTTGAAAGAAGGAATCGGGATCTAAAGACTCAGTTGGGAATCATCTTGGGAGACAATCACCGCAACTGGCCAGATCAACTCCCTTGTATACGGTTTGCTATGAATACCGCCCAATGTTGTTCTACAAACTTTACTCCTGCGTATTTGACTTTTGGTAGAGAATTGAGGACAGTGGATGACAACTGGCATAACTTCCGTCAGGTTGTAATCTCAGAAAACTTTTTACCTGAAATAACTCCGAAGTTATTACAACTGGCTCATACGATGGAAAGGGCCAAGGATGTGCAGGAAATGAAAGAGGAAAAGAGAAAAGAATACGTAGATCAAAGTAGGCGAAGCG
The DNA here is from genome assembly GCA_963921215.1 of Scoparia ambigualis. Lineage (NCBI taxonomy): Eukaryota > Metazoa > Arthropoda > Insecta > Lepidoptera > Crambidae > Scoparia > Scoparia ambigualis. Next base: position 31,533,317 of record OY992511.1, on the reverse strand, counting down.
ATCCTGACGTTGGTGACCTCGTAATGGTAACGTCTCATCCAATAAGTAAGGCTGCCCGAGGAATAAGCGCTAAATTCGCACCACGACGAGATGGCCCTTATGTGGTAAAAAGGAGGCATGGCCCATCTTCGTATGAAATCGCAGATATAACGAGCCCCACCACTTCTCTTGGATTGTACCACACTTCTGCTATCACCCCTTACTCAGGTACCGACCATAATATACCTGAGCCTGTGCAACCTCTTAGGAAAAGAGGTCGACCTAAAAAGAAGGTACCGCAAGAAAATAATATATTCGATGCCCAACCTAAACGAGGACGCGGTCGTCCTCGCAAGAACCGCGCCTAACTCTTCCTGTCTCCTCATCGGGACGATTATCGGAGCCAGAGGGGGAGATTGTAACAAACAAACAAGATTAAAAGAAACAATAATTCATAATGTAAACTTAGTTCCACCCATTTGTTACTAGATGGCGCTGATCATTCCTGAATCGCGCTATCGAGATGTCTTTTTCGAAACTATAAGTGAAAATTGTATTTTTGATATTGTTGAGAAATCTGAGGAATCGAAGTCTGCACTAGGGTTGCTTCCAAGCCTTTTGGAACGATCTTGGTCTATCTTTGATTCTCGCCTTGTAAGACTATTAGTCCCCGACTATAGCGGCACTAAACCCTGCGCTTTTACGCCCGTAGAACGTAGTGGTTGGGTCCGTTCGGCTAATATATTTGTTTGTAAACTAACGGACGTAATAAACAAAGTTCACCACAACTGCTGCTTGTCATTCAACGGTGCCTTCGTGTCTGTTCTGCCCCCCCCCCCCCCCCCCCCCCGCTTCACATCGGCTACAAAAGTAATTTTACCTGTATTAATAGCATTCTATTTTAGCCACCGCCTGAAGTGGGGTTTGAATAAATTATCCACCCTTTATAGAACTGAATATTAATTTTCTAATAAGACAAAAGGACAGTCAGTTAATATTGTTACATTGTGATCTCTTTATAATAGACACAATAATCAGAGAAATAAGTGGGCCCTGTTGAATGCTGGCATCCCACCTCTGTTCAATAAGTGATATCATAAGACATAAGTTATTGCATTGAATAATTAAGTTCTTAATGTGAAAAGGATATTTGGATGATAGCAAGCCTTGAGATAAACTCTATTGATTTATGTGGAATAATAAGAATTTAAATTGCTAACACATAGTTCATAATGTAAAATGAAATTAAATTTTGAGGAGAGATGTAAATTCTCAGTTTCAAGGAATTAAATGCACAAGCCAATAATTAATGTTAAAGCCACAGTGACGGAGCCATAATTAAACAATGAGATGTAAGGCACGCTATAGGGCGGCGGTTGGGGCCCGTAAATTGCACAAGACTTCTTATGTATCATGCTACTGTTAATAAATAATAATACCTGCAAGCTAAGCTATCATCTGATTATCTCTGAGTGGTTACAAATCTTCCACGCAGCTGCAGTGAAGGATTTAGGTCACAGTTCAGACGGAGTCATTGCTAGGCTACACATATCTATGATATGATTTATAGACTGGTAGGTAATTAGGTCAGGAGAAAATAATTTAACACAGGGATAAGCCAATTACTAAACTTTCACGAAAGAACTTGAGTTACTTAAATGCGGTTAACAACGGAGGGTTCACTAGACGATCTGGCCAAAATAGTATTTATTATAATATTACATTGCTTGACTGAAATTCACTGCAAATAGAATTAAGCTATGCTAAGGTTTTATCATCATACAAACACTACGCACTCCACAAAAACTCCAAACACAACCATTAGATTGTAGATAAATTAGGTTAAATAGTTTTAAGTATTAGATAATAAGTTAAGTTAAGGTAAAAGCGTGATGTGTGTATGTATTATAAGGTAGAATAAGGTAGAGACTTAGGTGAGGTGAAGAGGTTACACACTGTCTGCAAATGTAAATAAACATAACCAATCCTTAACGTAACTTAAGTTTGCGATTGTTTTGATGTGCACTTATTTAGGAAATACGGTGAGTAGAAGAGTATTTCGACATTCTTAAAGACGCTTACACTGAAAAATTCCTTTTTGGCAAACAATTTTAAAACACTCAAATTTATGTTTATTAATTTTTGACGTTTTTTATGCTTAAGTTTTTATTAAAAAAAGTTATTTGAATGATTAAAAATGTCAACCTTATTAGTTAGCTACAAAGGTTTTCCAAAACTTATTTCAGCCGTTACTTTATTTACTTCAAAAACTCAGTTATTTCCAATTTCTATTACTTACCAAAATTGGAAATAACATTTAATTTTATTTCTTAAAGTAATAACCTAAGTTAACAACTCACTAAGATTTATCATTCTTCACCTTTCATCAAAAAAAACGATAAATTACATATAAATTTTAGCCGTTTGTGTCGCTAGGGGAGAGACAGTTGCCCGCTATTTTTGTCTCGTACCAGGATACGTTTACACAATAAATGACCACGGCTTATATTTCGGTTCGACGCGATTCTGTTTCGGCGTGCAGTGGTACTGGGGGTAGCGATGCGCATTTGTCTGGCACAGATTATAGCTCGCTAGATTAGTTGTTAAGCCTTAACTATAAGTAAGTTAACTGTTTTTTTATTATTATTAGTATTGACGTCAATAAGTGCATGTAAAGGTTTACATTGAATAAATAATTTGACTTTTTTTTGTCAATTTCGTCAATTTCATTATTTTTTCCTGTGAATTTTTTTTGCCAATATATAGATTTCTTTTACTTGTATGATGAATTAGTAACTACAGAACCACCTCAATTTTTTTCACGGACCTATGTACTACGTGCTTTTAGCTATTTATTGGGGGACTGTAGTAACCGTGGACGTTTGGAGCTTATAATTCTCGGTGACTATAGTCACCGTCGACGGTTGAACGACTTCTACGTATATTTAAAAAAAAATTGTTTTTTGTCTTGGAATTTTTGTTATAGCTTTTCGTAATTAACTTTTAATTTATTAAAATATTGGATTTCTAAGCATTCCGTACGTATATTAAGTTTTGATATAGCCTGAGTAGTTGTTTAGTTCTAAGCTTTTTTGTCAGCTCAGTCAGGGTTCGTAGTCTTTTGTACACTCTTCTAGCAGCTCTGTAAACAGCTGGACGTTTGCCGCCATGTTTTTTTTATTAACGGGAAGTTGAGGCACTACAGAAGTTGAGGCACTACAATCTACAACATAAGTGGTGATTGAACTATAGACTGTAAACAAACGGAACAGAGACAAAGCTTCTAGGAAGCATATGAAAATTCTTACCTATTTTAGTACGGTTGGCAAAAGAGAATAAAACAAAATAAACAAACTTTTATGAGCTTTTTATCAAGTATGTAGACAAGATAAGATTTTTTATAATTTTTGGTTTTATGCCGGTCAAGAATCATTCGACCGCCGGCGGTCACGAAACAATAGAATTTCAATTGTGTCTGGTTTTACGATCCTCAAGGGGATACCTACATAACTTAAAAAGGTTTGTGCGACCTACTTAACATTTCGCTTTTAAATAGGTATAATCTGGTTTTCATTTACTTACCTAGTAGACTCCTTGGGATTATTGAAATATCTCTTTTTAGGGTTCCGTAGCCAAATGGCAAAAAACGGAACCCTTATGGATTCGTCATGTCTGTCTGTCCGTCCGTATGTCACAGCCACTTTTTCCGAAACTATAAGAACTATACTGTTTTAACTTGGTAAGTAGATGTATTCTGTAAACCGCATTAAAATTTTCACACAATTAAAAATAGAAAAAAAAACAATAAATTTTGGGGTTTATAATATCATTTTTTCTAAACTGAATAGTTTGCGCGAGAGACACTTCCAAAGTGGTAAAATGTGCCCCCCCCCCCCCCCTGTAACTTCTGAAATAAGAGAATGATAAAACTTTAAAAAAATATGTGATGTACATTTTACACATTGTACATTCCTCTTCCCCCCGGACCTCGCTTGCGAGAACACCTATCCAAAACCTATTTTAATTTTATTCTAAATTTAAATTAAATATCTTCATCACAAAGTTAGTTAAAAAAATAGGAGTGCAGAAGTGTTGAAGAGGTCGCGCGCAAGTCGTCAACGCGCTTCACAAATACCATACATGTGAGTCACCAACAGGCACAATAGTTAACCGCCCGCGCCGTCCGCACCACTTACACCGCCCCGCGCTCCCCGCCGCAGCACATCCATCGCCCCACTCCCCGACGCAGCACACGCACCGCCCCGTCCGCCGCCCGCTGGCCAGCCGCTCACTACCGCGGGTACCTACCTTAAACGCTGTCGCCCTGGTACCTCGGGCTCTTGACGCCTAAGATACAAGCACCGCTCCGCTCTCCGCAGAAGCTCACGCACTACCCAGTCGCTCACCGCTGCGCCGCACCGTGCGTACCCACTTGATGCGCTGTCGTCCTGGTGCCTCGAGGTCTTTGACGCATAGCTACGCGTGCCTCTTCCCGTACCGTACCGTACTGCATTAACTGGGTGGATCCGTTTGCTGTCGCTGCGCACTGAATTGTTTTTTTAGACTCTAGCGTGCCTATGTTCGCCTAGTACACTTCGTATCCGGAAAATCGGTTTGAACTTTAAGATACTTTAAGATACTTGTTTAGTGTATACTTGTTTAGTGTACATTGCTTGCCAAGATGCAACACTCCCCAAAGACTAGCAAAGCATTGTTTACATCTGATATCAATCTGCGTGGTAGTGTCTCGACTGAGGACTTAAACATCACGCAGCGGTGTAAAAGGCCACGAGGCAATGATGAATCGGAATCTGAGTTTTCTGTCTTTAAGGACGAAATAAAGACTATGATTAACACCTTATTCCAAGCACAACAACAACGCTTAGAAGTTCTTGAAGATCATATTAAAGAAGTGAAGGGTCAAAATCAAGATATACGTACCACCGGTCAAGATATGGAAAGGACAATGGACTTTATGTGTCAACAATTGAAAGATTTGGATACACACCTGAAACAACTGGATCGCGATCACAAAAGCCTCAATCTGGAAATAAACTCTCTGAATGAAAGGATTGAGTACCTAGAAAGAAACTCCACTAGAACAAGTATAGAGATAAGAAATGTTCCGAAAATTATAAACGAAAACAAAAATCAGTTATATAACATGGTACTTACACTGGCTAAAAATATTAAAATTGAAATCTCTAAAAATGATATAAAAGACATTACCAGAGGCCCGAGCAAAAAAGAGAACCAGCAATCTGCATTATTAGTTGAATTTCAAACTTCACTGACAAAATCTGAGATCCTCCTTGCTTCAAAAACCTACAATTTGAACAAAAACAACACTCGATTATCTGCAACTCACCTTGGACTTCATGGTTTCAATACACCAATATTTATGTCAGAATTACTTTCGAAAAAAATGAAGAAGATTTTTTACGTAACAAAAATCTTTGCCAAAGGTCACAATTATGCTCACTGTTGGATATCCAACGGCCGTGTCCTCCTACGCGAGAAGGATGGTGGTCAGTACCTAATTGTCCGGAGCTTGGACCAACTCTCAGAGTTAAAAAACGCAAGGAAGAAATGACAACTACGCATGCTGCTCGTATGTGTTGTGAAACTTTGTGTTATGGTTGTCTAGCACTTTTTCCGAACTTGCTGTGTAACTGCATGTATTTTTATCTCTTGTCAGAAAATTGTAACTGTAATTATAGCTACTTCGCAACCACAAACAACCCACCACATAAACAAAATAAACCTACAAACATACAAACTATTAATTATTATAATCATTTAAATATTCTTACTGTAATTAAATATTATATATTATACATGGACGCGTACTCTTTATATACTATTTTTAACATACTATTAAAAAACATCTGGTCATATTTTAATAACAACACAGAATACATTCACAATAAAAATAGTCGATATATTCTTAAAACTTATACTACATCTGATGGCAAGGAGAATACTAATTTGAAGTTGTTTATTGATTATGCCTACTATAGATACTCACTATACATATTTCTGAACTTGATTGTCTACGTCGTTGAAACATCGGTTAAACTGTTTTATTTATTAAATAAATACTACTTTGTTTATTATGTACAACTACTTTGGGGCATGCTATTAACTTTTTTTAAAAAGAGGGCACAATTAAAGAATTAATTAATGACATAGACAACTATCAAGTATCTGACTCAACTGTATGTAAACCAGAAGAACTAAAACCAATAATTGACAAATATAAGAAGAAACTTACAATTATTACCCAAAACATCAGGAGTATTAGACGAAATATAAATGAGTTCTCATTGTTATTGGCAAGACTTGACTTTCTACCAGACATAATAACTCTCACTGAATGCTGGCTCTCAGTAGATAGTTGTCCCCCAGTTCTGGAATTTTATACCCCATATACTACAAAAAGAATAAATAATCAAAATGACGGCATTGTTATCTTTATAAAAAATGACATATTAGCATCAACATATGAACCAGATTTTTTGGATGCAAATTGCTTAGTTACCACTGTAAATAACAATACAGCAATTGTATCTATTTATAGATCGCCCTCGTATACTACCACTGATACCTTTTTGAACTCACTAGAAATAATTCTTACTTCTCTTTCCAACTATTCTAATATCATATTAACCGGTGATATAAATATTAACATAGAGCCAAATTCGACTGATAGTCATGCCTCGGAATATTTAAACTTACTTTCCACCCACGGTCTGATTCCCTCTCACTATATTCCAACTCGTATAAATAGCTGCCTAGATCACACTATCATTAAAACAACCCTTCACTCGAATACTTTTGTAATACAATGTGATATAACAGATCATTACCCTGTTTTGTTAGCAATAAATCTGGAAACTAAACAAATTAACAAAAAAATTACAATCAATAAAATTAACTATACAAAAATATCGGAAGACTTAAAATTATTAGATACCAAACCTGTACTAGAAACTGATAATCCAAATATAGCTACTGAGTATCTAATAACATCGTTAACCACTATTATCAGGAATAACACAACAGAAAAAATTATCTCGAAACATAAAACACCACAGAGACCATGGATTACACCGGGACTACTGAGATGTATTCGACACAAAGACAAACTTCACCTTAAATTAAAAAAAACACCAAGTAATGATGTACTAAAAATCACATATAAAAGGTACCGCAATTATTTGTGTGAGATAATTAAAAAAGCTAAATTACAGTACGAGAAATCACAATTAGAGACTGCTTGTTCTACCAGCGTGAAAAAAACATGGGAAGTTATAAATAACATTGCGAAGTATAAACCTACTAAGCAGAAGTGCACTGACTTACTTACTTTAGATAATGATCCAAAAGTAGCTGCAAACGAAATTAATAAATTCTTTACCAATATTGGAGAAAATTTAGCTCAAAAAATTAAAAACAAAATTCCAGCTCAGACTAGTCACCCTTCTATCTCATCTACCCCAAATAACTCATTTGTACTATTTGATACCGATATTGAAGAAGTCCAATCCATCATTAGAAGTTTAAAGACTGATAGTTCCCCTGGCTGGGACAATATTTCTAACAAAATCTTAAAATATAATATCCCTATACTTGTGCCATTGATAACCCATATTTGTAATATTTCAATTGCCTATTCAACATTCCCTTCTTTTATGAAACTATCCAGAACCATACCCATTCATAAGGATGGTGACACTTCATCTCCTAACAACTACAGACCCATATCGCTGTTAAACTCGTTCTCTAAGATATTAGAGAAAATTGTAAATGCTAGACTTGTCAAATATCTAGAGGAGAAAGAGTTGCTCTCTCCTAACCAGTTTGGCTTTCGTAGAGGGAAATCAACCAATGATGCAGTGTCGGAACTGACGAATTTTATAGTTTCAGAGCTTGACGCAGGACGCAAATGTGTCGGAATCTTCTTAGATTTAGCAAAAGCGTTCGATACTGTATCTACCCCCCTTCTTCTTAGAAAGCTTGAGACGATTGGAGTTCGAGGAGAGCAGCTCAATCTTTTCAAAAGTTACCTTAGTGACCGTCAACAAACTGTTAAAATTGATACCATCATTAGTGATCCTCTTCCAATCCGATATGGTGTACCACAAGGAAGCGTACTTGGTCCCACCCTCTTTTTAGTTTATGTGAATGACATAATTGACACTTCTCTAGCGAATGGTAGAATCATGGCCTTTGCAGATGACACGGCACTCGTTTTCAGTGGTAACAATTGGGAGCAAGTACTTCAATATGCACAATCTGGCTTTACCAACATACACCATAAACTTTTTTCAAATCTTTTAACTTTAAATACAGACAAGACAAAATTCATTACTTTTTCCATATCTAATAAATCACAGCCTTCTCTTGAAATCTCAATCATTAAAGCTCATCATTATAATTGCAATCTTGACTTCAGTAGTACTTGTTCATGCCCAGTGTTGGATAGAGTTTCCACAGTGAAATATCTTGGTATTACAATTGATTCTCTACTTAACTTCAAACCATACATTAAACTCTTGACACAAAGGGTTCGTAAACTTACTGCCGTTTTCAGGAAAATTAGACACATAGCTAACAGCAAACTTCTTAGAATATTAAACCTTTCATTGTGTCAATCAATTTTGCTATATTGCATAAATGTATGGGGAGGAGCACACAAAACCAATGTTTTGCCACTAGAACGAGCACAGCGTGCAGTTCTTAAGTGTATAAATTGTCTTCCTTATAGATATCCAACTGCAAAATTATATACAGAATATGGAGTCCTTACAGTTCGACAACTATATTATTTAGAAATTACTCTTAAGCAACATAATACCCATGCCTCAATCTCCTTGACAGTAAACAGTGTACGAGTATGTTAGTTATTGTGTGCGACATAAATCATGATCATTAATTATCATTTTTTACTTTTTCTATAAATTTATATTATATTACACATATGTTTTTTTTTTAAATGGCATACATGCATTGGTTATTTATTATTATAGCTTTATTTTAATACCTACTTATTATATAATTATTATATTGTTTATAGTGTTATGCATGCGCAACATCATTTACATCTACATACACTTTTGGAAGAGCGTAAGTGCCTATAAGAGCAGGTTTGACCTAGTTTAGGTACTAAAGTGTTATACAAAATGTATCAAATTGATGTTTTGAACAATAAAGATTATAAAGATTATTATTACATTACCATGCAAAATTCCACCGAAAATTGGTTGGACCAAATTCTAGTTTTTTTTTAAACGTCATAAATTAATTAATTTAAAAAAATACACTATTATTAAATTATCGATCAAAGTTACAACGAACTACAAGAACTTTTATATGATGTTACTTGTTTTAAAATATATAGTGTCTAATGTTGTATAGATAATGGGTACGGAACCCTTCGTGCGCGAGTCCGACTCGCGCTTGGCCCGTTTTTTCTAGCATTATTCATACAAATGGTACAGTTAACAACCATATATTACAAGTCCAGAACTAATTAATTACACTTTTATAACTATTTACAGTTAATTCCACTTAAAACAATTTCGTAAGAAATATACAGGAGCACAAAACAAATGACGTGCTTTGTGCAGGCACTCCTTTTGTCCACTGGGCGAGCGAGCGTAAACCGGTTTTATCCAGTGGCGGCGCGTACGCGACGCAGCGGCTTGACACGCACACATGCTTGTAGTAGTTTACTCGCGACGGCGCGGTTGTATGATGCTTTGTCTCTGTTTCGTTTCTTTACTTATGTGCTTAGTGTGAACGAAATAATAAAATATATTTTTCTAATGGATCAAGTAAACACAGCTTTTTAAGAGATGAAATAAGATTCTATTCTTTTATGTAAGTTCCTAGTATCAAGGAATGCTTTTCTGAGCGTAAGGCTATTTAATTATGGGTATAGACTAAGGCGTAAAGTAATCAACATTTTACAGTAATCAGTCTTTATTTGTTTACAAAACGTGAGAATTTCACAGCTCTAATAATAGTTAAACAACTAATTTATACGATTACAAGAGATCTAGAATTTGAAAATTCAACACCGAATTATATAGGATTTGTTTTCACAAAACAAAACAATTAAAATCGTTTAAAAAACGCTAACCATAAATTTAAAACAAGACATCAAACATCCTACAATACCGTATTAAAAAATTAAACTGTTTATAATCAACAATTTAGTGTTGAGATAAGTATCTCCAACAAAGAACTTGTACAAAAATAAAAAATGGATAGACTATAGACAAGTAAATGAAGTTCTTTAACTTAAGATGCTTTGTTGTTTAAAAAAAATTGATCCTTAAGAATGACTCTTTCGGTTGGTATCATAAAAAACAGAATGTTTTTTTTTCATATTTTACCGGTTTGATTCGCGGCTCAAGCAGGTGATTTTCCAAAAATCTTTAAATGCAGTTCTGTTTTAGAATATAAAGGAATGTTTCCTTTCAGTCAAATTTGCCATCATCAATATTAAGGTTACTTTTCCTCCAACACGGTCTTTTTTTTTCACTATGTATACATGCGATTTATTCTTGCGTCAAGTACGAAGTGTAAATAAGCTTTACAGATTCTACAAATGGGACTCGAAACAGTAGAGAAGTGGCTGAGACAGTGGAGAATTAAGGCCAGCTCATCTAAATCTACACACATCACATTCACTTTGAGAAGAAGGGTCTGCCCACCTGTAAAATTGTGTGGTCAACTGCTCCCACACAGTGACTACGTCAAATATCTGGGGATACATCTCGATCGCGGACTGATCTGGAGAAACCATATCCAAGCTAAGAGAGATCAACTTAACATAAAATACCGGGAACTCTATTGGCTGCGGGATAGAAACACAGCACTGTCTATTGACAATAAATTGCTAATCTACAAAACTATTCTCTAACCTATTTGGGCATATGGGATTTAGTTGTGGGGATCTGCTTGCCAGTTCAGTATTGACATAATACAGAAAGCTAAAGACTCTATCCTAAAACAAAATTAAATAGCGAATGCATCTTGGTTTATAAAAAAACTCCGAGGTCCATGAATACCTACAACTAAGCACAGTTAAGAACAAATGCTCATACTAAATCTTCCAAAGCCCGTTTGCAACGTTCCGCAAATCAGCTAGCAGTGCAGCTTACAATTCCCAACTAGTAATGACGATATTCTGGAGTTAAATGACATAATATATAAGCTTCCAGCTTGAAAAAATAAATAAAATATGACAACGGTTTAGTATAAGACATTTCAACATTCATCTGATTCCAAAGTTAGTAATATAACCTGTGTTGTGATAAACACAATCAACGAAGGTACTGCAAATGATCACATAAATACATATCAAAAACTAGATCCAGGACAATAGTATTTAAATACTCATCATAATGAATATTGCAAGCAGTTAGATTTGTCATTTAGGCAATCAATTTAATTTAAATCTTTACAGATTTCTTATATAAATCTTTATTGAAGATCACAATAGAAATATGAAGTCTTACATAAGTACTCTTTTCTCAATGAGAGCTCGAAAAACTGCGCGCCGGAATGGATTGCATGCGCGTGTGACGCTTGGGCAATAGTCGCCAACACATTTAATGTTTATTTTGCGGTTGAAACGGATGAAACATCGACGAGATGAAGCGGTGTCCGCGATTTCAGTTTTTTAGCATACGGTAACCGACATAATGGCAAAATATTACATTGACGTAAGAATATATTTTGAATCGTCAAAGTCAAAGTCAAATTATTTATTCAATGTAAACCTTTACAGGCACTTATTGACGTCAATACTAATAATAATAAAAAAACAGTTAACTAACTTATAGTTAAGACTTAATAACTAATCTAACGAGCTATTATAGTCTGTGCCAGACAAATGCGCATTCTACCCCCAGTACCACTGCACGCCGAAACAGAATCGCGTCGAACCGAAATATAAGCCGTGGTCATAGAATTGTGTAATATGATTTCCAATTATCGTATTGATACTGTGGTAAGTAATATAAATTGGAGAGTTTTTGAAGTAAAATAAAGTCGTATCATCTAACCGCACTACTCTTTTAAATATCGGCAGGGGTAAAAAGGATAAGCGCCACTATGACTAGTATGACTAGTATATATGCTAGGACAATTCGTCCTAAGCGCCTTCCAACATCTGTAGAATGACAAGAAAAATAAAATGCGTCAAACATATGTTTGGAAATTGCGGCCCAAATATATTAAGCGACACTTTTAAGTATCGCATAAACCACCATAATTTATTAAGTAATTTTGATATTTATTTTGTTCGAGCTAAAATAGGGCTAAAATTCCTGCTAGATAATATTATGAAAGCTAAAATTGCGTAAGTATTTCGAAAAATAATTTTTTCTAACCACCAGAATAAAAAAGACACAAAAATATCGGGCGTTTACGACGTAAAATTTAGACTCTGAACCTTAATTTAGCAACCGCTTAACCGACGTAAAATACTTACGTTCTAGAGTGACGAAACTTAGAAAGATGCAGAAAAAAAGGCGATGCCAACGATGTTATAATTCGATTTCGTAAAAAATGTCGCTTATCCCATTTTGGCTGTTAAGCATCGATATGTTCTTTGACCCTTTCAAGAATTGTCCGCTTTGTATGGCCTATGTAAGAACTACCACAGCTGTAGTCTATTTTGTAGACGCCTGGTGTTTGCAGTAGCAAACATCCTTCGGAGTGCCCACGATGTTGTTATCCTTTATACCTGGAGTGTATATGATCGGTATGGAGTACTCAGTAAAATGTGGCCGCCACGTCACGTCACGGGGTACGGAGTGTTGATGCGGACGAAGTCGCGGGCAACAGAACCCTAACCCCTGGTCCGCGTAGGTTTTTCTGGGACGCTTTTCTCAACGAATGCATCTCTACCGCATTTATTCTGCTTTCATTCTTCTTCTGCCAAACCCAAGACTCACTTCCATACATCAGTGTCAGCACCAGCACTGCGTTATGAATAGCCATTCGCGCCTTTTTAGTCACGATTTGGCTACTGTAGCCGAGTGCAGAGCACCATTCACTGAATTTTCTTTCTTAACGGTCGACCACTTTTCGGCGATATTCGCTTGCGCTCCATTCCATCCGCGCCTATGAACCGTAGCGTGCGCGCCTGCGCGTAGTGTGCAAGTAGGACCATGTGTATATAAGTGTGCAAGGAAACCATTAAGGAATTTGAAAAGTCCTGGCAAAAATCATGACATTTCGATAAAAGTCCGGACTTTTTAGTAACAAAATGGAAACATTACTCACTTTTTATGTTTTGTTTTTAGATAAATGAGAAGTTAATAAAGATTAAAACCGTTAACCGTAGACTTCTTTGATGTTACCTACTTAAAACGTAGTTTTGTTACTCATATTCCAAAATGTGGAAAAATTAAAGAGACGGACAAAGTCCGGACTAGAGTCTAAAAGTCCGGACATGTCCGGACGGATGGTAACCCTAGTGCAAGCGAAAGTGGTCGCCCGGGAACTTCTACGACTGTACGTGACGGTGAATGACGATAAACAATAACAGGAACTGTCCGCATGTGAGTTGTCGGGACACAACAAGTAATGCTACTAGCACTGTTATGGCAACACGCTTTGGTAAAGTAGTGGCAGCTAGCCAGGCGAATTTGAAACGAGTCCTACATATCACCATTTTATATATAGCAAAAAACAGCTTCTATTAAAGCTGTGGAGTTTTTTGCGCCCATTCTACACCAGCCAAGTGCGAGTTGGACTCTTCCATGAAGGGTTCCGTAGCAGCAAGTAACATCATATAAAAGTTCTTGTAGTTCGTTGTAACTTTGATCGATGTTTTAATAATAGTGCATTTTTTTAATTAATTAATTTATGACGTATTAAAAAAAACTACTAACTAGATCTCGTTCAAACCTATTTTCGGTAGAAGTTTGCATGGTAATGTACATCATATATTTTTTTTAGTTTTATCATTCTCTTATTTTAGAAGTTACAGGGGGGAAACATTTTACCACTTTGGAAGTGTCTCTCGCGCAAACTATTTAGTTTAGAAAAAAATGATATTAGAAACCTCAATATCATTTTTGAAGGCCTATCCATAAATACCCCACACGGACGGGTTAGATAAAAAAAATTGAGTTTAAGTTCTAAGTATGGGGAACCCCCAAAATGTATAGGTTTTTTTTCTATTTTTGTGTAAAAATCTTATAGTGGAGGATCCGAGTATACAACAACCTTCACCAAGCCGGTTAATGGATGAAAAGTATTTTATATCAAATTTAATGTGTTAAAAAATATATTGCGAGGGCTGAAAAATTTCAGTCCAGTATATGATTAATTAAATATTTAAAAATATTTTTTTTTCAAACATTGCACTTGTTTCCATAATAGATAAATTACATAGGTATCAATCGAAAGTATGAAGCCTATAGAATATGCTAGCGTTAGGTTGACTTTTTTTTCCTGTCATAACATTGGGTAGGCAGGTGTAAACAGGTAAGTCAATATTAGTAATTTGCAACCGTCTGGTTAAATAAATAAAATGTATGTTTATTAAAGTTAAGCTCATTACAAACACACACACACCAAACTAGTACAATGTAAAAAAAAAATATTTTTTTTAATATTAAATTAATCATTAAAGGTACTGGACTGAAATTTTTCAGCCAACCCACTCGCGATATATTATTTAACATATTAAATTTGATATAAAATACTTTTCATCCATTAACCTTCCCGGTGAAGGTCGTTCTATACTCGGATCTTAGACTATTAATGCGGTTCACAGAATACATCTACTTACCAAGTTTCAACAGTATAGTTCTTATAGTTTCAGAAAAAAGTGGCTGTGACATACAGACGGACAGACAGACAGACATGACGAATCCATAAGGGTTCCGTTTTTTGCCATTTGGCTACGGAACCCTAAAAACGTCCTGAAAGGCGACAACCCTTTATATCATATAAATTGTGTAATGACGTTATTAGTTGATAGTAAAAGTTTTAAAGTAAGAGTTTATTTTTTTCTTTTTAGCGCATTTAAATAAAAGTTTGTTTATTAAAAAGATTTTTTTCTTTTAATTTTTATCACTCCTTCCGAAACATTTCTATTAGGATTTAAAAATACCTACACTATTCACACTATTAATTCTGTCACTTCTTATCTAAATTCTTCCTAACATGTTTATGCCGATGACTTACAAATTTACTGTCAGGCCTCGGCTGAGAACCTGTCAGAAGCGATTGAGCAGATCAATGGTAACTTGGCTACGATCTACGGCTGGAGCAAGTCAAAAACGTCCCTGTAGTTTGCCTAACGGTGAACCCTAGTAACTCGCAAGTCATCATCGTAGGGGGGTCTATACATCATTCACGAGTAAATCTGGCTAACTTGCCGTCTGTTTTGAATGTAGATTTCCTACTATGTGATAGGCGTTCCTCGTTTTCTTCGCTTGTCGCATTTAAACGGCGCTGTCTCATACGAGCAGCGCGTTTTGTAGGTTTACCAATGTTCGCTTTCGATAAATAGATCGGAACGATTCACTAAAAAGCGATAAATAAACAAAAAATTTAACAAAAAAAAACCGACTCCATAAAATTTTACTGAAATAAATGCACTAAAACGTAAAAAGTAATTGCGTAGTTTAGTTTGTTCAATTAACTTGCAATATTAACCTTTATTCTACTCAATCTTATAATCTTAAAAAATATTTTTAGAGTCGGTGCCAGCCTAATATGACAATGTAGCATAATATAATCTATTTACTAATGAACACGACGATTACTGTTAAAAGCTAATTAAACATATTTACAAATAAAACGACAGCGAGGCCGACCCAGACGGAGGTGGAGAGATGAGTTTGATGCTTACGCGAAAGATTGGCCAACTCACGCAAAAGATCGCGAATACTGGAAGGGGGGGAGGGAGGCCTTTGCCCAGCAATGGGACAATATGCGCTAATATAATAATAATATAGTATGTTGTTTAATGTTTATCTTTACCTTGGCTGGCACCGACTCCAAAATTATTTTTTAAGATTATAAGATTGAGTAGAATAAAGTAAATATTGCAAGTTAATTGAACAAATTAAACTACGCAATTAATTTTTACGTTTTAGTGCATTTATTTCAGTAAAATTGTTTGGAGTAGGTTTTTTTTTGTTTAATACGGTCATGAATTACGTCACTGAAGATCTGCAACGTCCTGCTCCATGGACACTACTATATGCCGATAATATAGTGCTCGTGTCGGAATCTGCTGAAGACCTGCAAAACGAACTATCCCTGTGGAGCAACCGTTTGGAAAGCCGAGGCCTCAGAGTATCCCCAGCACTAATAAATAATATTCCCCTTAATAAAGTCTCTAAATTCAAGAACCTTAGATTCGTAATAACAAGTGAAGCGAGTACCAAAGAAGACAGAAAACAGGATTCAAGCTGGGTGTCTTAAGGTGTTGGTGGACGGCGTTGAAGTTTGAATGGAGTCCACGGATGTTAGTGAACTTCACTTCAAAAAGCGACTTGGTGGTGGGGAAGTAGGATGCCACTGTCTGACCTGCATTGTTATTAGACACTGACATGGTGGTTGGATGGGGGCGTGAGTAAAAGGAGATGCTGAGGCGGCAAGGGGCAAAAGACAAAGTGTGGGAGACTATCACGAACTAGTGCATGTAGTTGTTCGGTAAGACGTTGATCGACCCGCCGGACGGAAGGGCCCCCGTACCTAGTCGCCGGGTCCCACCAATCCGCTAACCAACCGGCACGACGAGCCACTTCGGGATTATGCGCAGCCTGGTGGAGCAGCCTCCTAGGGTGGTTAGCCCTAGTTGGGCTCCTGTACTATGCCGCGGGCGGCCAGCGGCACCACCGTTTCTAAGGGTCTCCCTGGCCGGCGAATCAACCCATGTCAACCGAACAATGCGTCCACAAAAACTCCCACCGGACCTTGACCCTGCCGCTACCGCATTTCCCCAAGCTCCGGTATTACGGCTCTGAACCCGGAACGCGTCTTGTGTTAAGCACCGAACTTGGCGGGTTTTGCAAGTCCGCATGGTGGTAGCGCCGGACGAGCAAAGCTCTCCCACCAGCAAAATCCCTTAGGCGCCTCTTACGACACCCGCTAAGATACAGGGGAAGGGGTGGTGCAATTCTGACCCGGCACCACACGGGCGTATTATTTTAATGAGCCCATTGCCGCTCTATGCTGTTGGTTGTATGTGCAGTCTTTAGTCCCTTAGTCACCTTTTACGACACCGAAGGGAAGAGAGGGATTAGTAGTATTATTTTTATGAGCCCATCGCCGCTCTATGCTGTTGGATGTATGTGCAGTCTTTACTCCGTTAGTCGCCTTTTACAACACCCAAGGGAAGAAAGGGGTTGGTATTATTATTTTAATGAGCCCATCGCCGCTCTATGCTGTAGGATGTATGTGCAGTCTTTGATCTGTTAGTCGTCTTTTACGAAACCCTTTTTTTTTTTTTATTGGCAACGGGCAAGCGCTTCGCTTCATCTCACCTGATGGTAAGTGACGATAAGGCCAAAGGTGGAAGCGCGCTTCACCCGGAATCCTCAACCACTGAGGAACTGGTTATCTTATCTCAAACTGCCGAAACACAACAATGCTATAAACATCGTTGTTATGGCGACAGACTTAGATAAGATGGTGGTAGCTAGCCAGGCGGACTTAACAGCCCTACCACCAACCAAACCGAGCACACAAAGATGTACTCCCCGCTGGGAATCGAACCCGGGACCTCTGGGTCTGAAACAGGTAGCTTAGCCACTAGACCACAGAGGCGGCAAGATGTATGTGCATGTGCAGTCTTTGATCCGTTAGTCGCCTTTTACGACACTCAAGGGAAGAGATGTGTTGTTAGTATTATTTTAATAAAACTGAAGTCACAATTACACATTTCAGAAAAACGATTCACCCTATAGCGGCAAAGTACTACAATTAAAATAATATTTTCATTTCTCATACTCGGAAAGTAGGTCTGAATTGTGAAGTTGCCTGAGGAGCGGGTGGAAAGTAGTACTTTTCCACCCTAGGGAGAATCGTTTTTCTGACATGTGCAATTGTGACTTATTATTAAAATAATACTAACAACACATCTCTTCCCTTGAGTGTCGTAAAAGGCGACTAACGGATCAAAGACTGCACATACATCCTATAGCATAGAGCGGCGATAAGTTCAAAAAAATTATACTACCAACCGCTTTCTTCCCTTGAGTGTTGTAAAAGGCGACTAACGGACTAAAGACTGCACATACATCCAACAGCATAGAGTGGAGATGGGCTCATCAATATAATACTACCAACCCCTCTCTTCCCTTCGGTGTCGTAAAAGGCGACTAACGGACTAAAGACTGCACATGCATTCAACAGCATAGAGCGGAAATGGGCTTATTAAAATAATATTACCAACCCCTCTCTTTTCTTCGGTATCGTAAAAGGGGACTAACGGACTAAAGACTGCACATACATCCTACAGCATATAGCGACGATGGGCTTATCAAAATAATACTACCAATCCCTCTCTCCCCTTCGGTGTCGTAAAAGGCGACTAACAAACTAAAGATTGCCCATACATCCAACAGCATAGAGCGGCGATGGGCTCATCGAAACAATACTACTAACCCCTCTCTTCTCTTCGGTGTCGTAAAAGGCAACTAAAGAACTAAAGACTGCACATACGTCCAACAGCATAGAGCGGCGAGGGGCTCATCAAAATAATACTACAAACCCCTCTCTTCCCTTGGAAGTCGTAAAAGGCAACTAACGGACTAAAGACATTCATGTTTTTGTTTTTACTTTCCTTGTATTCGTGATGAAAAGCACAGTGTTTACCTCGGGTGAAAGAGTTATTTACCAACTCCCTTGAACTTAAACCCCGTCTCGGGAGTAAATGAGCTGCTTTTACCCCTAGGGTAACAATGTACTATTTTAAACGTTAAAGTGATTGTTTACTTTGCCAAACAATAGGGAATCATTAACAATGTTAAATTATGTTACAGTCTGTGAGATCATCATCATCATCATCATCATATTCATCACGCGATCTCCGCCTGATCCTCATAATTAGGTCCACTTTGTTGGAGGCCTTCCTACACTGATTCTTCCGGTCCGCGTCGCCATTAATTAACCGTTCTAAACCAACTGCCGTCAGTTCTACGAACAATGGAGCCTGCCCAGGGCCACTAGAGCGTAGCAATTCTTCGGGCAATGTCGCTCGGTTACCTTAGTTCTTCTACGGATCTCCTTATTTATAATTCGATCTCGAAGAGAAACCTCGAGCATAGCCATGTCTATTGCACGTTGCGTGACTTTGAGTCTGCCTTAATAGGCAGGGCCCAATGGCCCATAATGAGCGACCACGTTTCGGTACGGCAAGTCATCACTGGCAACACACACTGGTCAAAGACTTCGTCGTGAATTGAGACGCTGCAGTTTTTTTGTGATAGTCGTTTTGCTGGTCGTAACCGTTACCCGAACGAAGCCCGAACGCCACAGAGTTCACAGAACTAGTCGCTGCATTACGTGAATGTCGTTAACATTTATGAACCATTAAGTGTGAAGCAACTCTTCAATTATCCGAATTATCGAAAGTCCATTAGCATCAAATCACCTTTCTCATACAGTCGACAAGACATACCTACTATAACTTAATAAAATCAAAGATCACAGTATCAAATTGATCTTCGACCATATGAATATTTTATAAACATAATCTGTTTATGTTTTAAACATAATCTGTGTTTGCGAAAAACAAACAGTAATTTTCTATTATTAAACACGCATATTTAGGGAACTCAGGAATGTTTATTTTGTGTTATTTAATGTAATGTGGCATTCTCCACATAAGTAATATGCTCTTAAGAAAAGTATGAGTAGGTAAGTAAAAGTAATATTTTAATTCTTTTTTTAATTTAAGGAAGTACTTAAAGTTTATAGTAAGATTTCATTCAATGAAAAAGAACAAAAATACTTTTTTTGCTGAAAGGCGTTTCGCCGCGCGTCGTAAGTTCGCATTCCAATGCCCTCTCTCGACCAATCGTAGCGCGCCCGTAGTCGTCTACGAGTTTCGTAGCTATCGCTGACGCAGTCATAGGGCGGCGTAGCGCTACACCAGCGGAGCACATTCGGAACACATCGACCTTTGCGAAACCACCGCATTCGTAAAAATCAACCTCCGCAAATAATAAATCGCCGTCGTCAGGTGTATGAAGAAAAGTTGTGTAATCGTCACACGAACTGGTCGTCGTTGAAATGGCTGCGACGCGCGTCGCCGAAAGCTGTGTCATAATAACAAGGTGTGAACTCGTGTCGCGATGGGTCTCAAGTAAGTGAGTCGCGAGGGAATCTGTCGTATAGAAGAGAAAAGAAGCAGCAAGAAGGCAAGTCAGCATGATCCCAGCGGGTCGGTATCGGTAGTGCAGCGGCGAGGGCGCGCGTGCGCGGATCGATCGGCGCAGCATCGACCGCGCGGGGCGGGGCCGCGGCGGCGGGGGGGCGGGGCGCGGGCGGCGGCGAGCTCAGTCGCGCGCGGGAACAGCGTGCGAGCGCGCGCACAGCTGCACGTGCATGGCGCGCTTGACTGGATGCCTCGCGCCCTCGGGGAATGGCTTCGTCCGAGGAAGAGGCGACTACCGCGTCGATCCCTGAAGATGATGACTGCCTCAGTATCCGAAAATGGTGGTGCTTCCTCCTGTCGTCGATCTTCACTTTCCTCGCGGGCCTGCTGGTGGTGCTGGTATGGCGCGCGTGCGCGTTCGTCTGCTGCCGCAAGGAGCCCGAGCTGGCGCCGAACGACCCCAAGCAGAAGGAGCAGAAGGCGGCGCGGCAGAACAAACAGGAGTTCGAGGGCACCTTCATGACCGAGGCCAAGGACTGGGCCGGCGAACTGATATCCGGCCAGACCACCACCGGACGAATACTGGTAAGTGATGTCACCATTCAATAACCCCAATATTTAGTAGATAATTCTATAAAGTGACGGTACTCGAACATTTCGCCGACTAATAAAACCATGAAAGCCTAAGAAATCTCATAACAAAAACAGTTCAAGCGTTCCGAGATTGCAACAATTAGGTTAGCTTCTAATTCAATTGACTTGAAAGATTTCCATGCGCGCCAGCTAGGCAATCTGGCTGGGCCCAGATGAAAATGTAAATAGCTAATCTTCTGTTGGAAAATGGCTGTCACACTCTGCATACACTTAGCTGAATTGCTATTCCACGATAATATGATTAGCCCCAGCGCGTTATGTGACGTCACCGTCTACACCCTCCATGTTATTGACAAGATCAATTTTCCTAAGAATGACGTCAGCCTCATACAATCCCTTTTCTTCATGTGGCCGTACTTTTGAATAAATTATCTACTACTCATCAATAATTTGTACACGGCGACATTGTCCTCGTTTCTTCGAATCAATTGAGTTGACACGACTTTAATTGCTAACACCTCCTACTCGTCTTCATACAATAAAAATGATCATTTTAAATTTATTAAGGTACAAATGTAATGACGTTATTTAATAGGGTTCAACAAATATTATAGAAACTTAACAATACTTATATTTAATTACTTATATTAAAGGTTTTAACTATGTATAAATGAAGCAAATCAAGTGTGTCAGGATATAGACGGACGACGCGTCGTCCATCGCGACGGAATCTGTGTATCTCCGGGAAAATGGGCGCGATGTAGGAATGTACGAGTATTTAGTAATATTTAGTTATTAAGCCATCTCACTAAGATTAGTGCATTCAAAATGTATGATTATTCACAAACGTTCTGTTGATTTTCTCAAATTTCTTTGTCCATTTTGTTAACCGTGTGGCGTAGCGGTAAAAGAATACTACCACCCCCTCTCTTCCCTTGGATGTCGTAAAAGGCGACTAACGGACTAAAGACTGCACATACTCCCAACAGTATAAAGCGGCGATGGGTTCACCACCTGTCACGCCGAGCACATGCGCAGTCGCTAGTTGGTGAAAAGTGGACTATGGTAGAGGTCTGCTTTTGCTGTCCTTATTATTACCGAAGGGTTAGTCAGAGACTAGGCAATGTGGACAGCAAAAGCAGTCCTCTACCATACTTCACTTTTTGTATGTATTTCCTTAAAAAGTAAAGTAACCAGTCGGACATTTAACTATTGTAGAAACAGTCCATTGATGTCCCACATACTTATTGCTTGCTTTACGGAGGGGTAGACAGAAAAAACATACTACTGACGTACTTGCGCTTTCCAATTATCTTCGGTTTAATTAATAAGTAATCCTTTATGGTGTAATAAAAAAACTTAACATTTTATCTTCTTTCTTGTTTTGATATCATTTTTTGTGTATATTAAAACGTATCTTACATTGTAAGACTTCAGGTTTGCTTTTCAGTTAACGTCACACCACGCAGCTATTTATGTTTAATTTCTCTTTCACATGCTACTATTTTTACTTTACCGTTATCGTAGAACATGAAATCATATAAATCCTGCCATAACATAAATGCTCATTAATTCCTAAGGTTTCTCTATATGAAAACTGTGCGAAAACAGTAAGAACACTGTAAGTAACCTTTTTTAAATACTTATTTATTACTTTGTTTTAATAGTTTAGCGACAACTTCGTCTTAGCATATTCTGCAGGTTAGATGAGATTTCAATGAGATTATATTAGGCTAACTTACTGTGTCATTGTAACTCCGTCAGTTTGGAAGACAAGTCGATGGGAATCTTCAGCATTCCACACTAGATATCTGCGCGACCCGTTGTTACTTTTCTGGATGAAAGAGGGAAAACAGAAATAAATAAATTTGAACCCTTTTCTATACAATTTTTCTATTAAAATTATTCCTTAAAATAATTGTAAGTATTTTGGTGATAAAATTATAATTTAGCTACTTACTGTTAATCTCCCGTTTTTATTATACTAGTAAAGGAGTCGTAAAAAAGAATGTGCAAGTTAAATGTATTAAATTAAAAGCTATGCAAATAAAAATGTTTGCATATGAAAAGAAAAACGTACCAAGCTATTTGAAGATGACGCCGATAAGAAAAAGCTAAACAAAAGACAGTTGGCAGATTAAAAGAAAATGGAATTTAAAAAAATATATAAAAAGTATTTACTCCGTAACACAATTATTTTATTTTTAAAGTGTTTAATGTGTCTATTTGTCAAATGCGGTTGTATAAATTAAATATTAATGTAGGTTTTAGCTGTTACTTTTTGTTTATGTTTCTATGTAAATAAATGGGATGGTTTCTTTGTGAAACCTGTGACGTCAGCATACGAATTAGTAACGTTATTGAATCGGTTTATATGAAAGCGCGGGATTACAATGGCGTATGCCAGGCAATGACCGACCTAGCTCACCTCACTAAATCAGGGACGCTAGCTACGCAAAAATTAAGTCAATTGAATAAACCTGAATACATTAACTTGTTCACCATAAGTCGTTTAATTTTGACTATTTTTATAAAATATTTTAAAGCTTAGATATGAATACGGCGTGACTTTGAAAATTTAATACAGCACTGATACAAACCTTAGTGGATTGAAAATACTGCACAGTACTACTTAAGAGGTATGTAATGATGCAATAATTAACAAAAAAACTAACCGTTTAAAGTTGCTTTATAAGAAAAACTTACAAAGGATTATAAGGTAATTGGATCCGGTTGTTATCGTATTAAATGGATTTAAACGTCAAACACCACTATATTTTGTTCTAATTTGTGGGAAGTCCTGAGCTCATCAGAATCAATTTTTATGCAAAGAATTCGGAAGAAGAAAATCACTCGAATTTTTACTTTTCCTTGCGAGGTTTACAAGAAAACCCGTTGCACAAAGAATAGACTATTTTCTTTACAAACATTCATATTGAAATTTGACCCTAGTCTAATTCGGTTTTCTCTGTAAACTTAGGTAGTACTTATTTCACACGTCGTCGTTCTATCATTTATTTATTTACTTATTGACTGTCACTGTCTATATGATATAATAATTATTACATATTATAAAGTAAAGTCGCCGTTTTCACACAATGCATTTTTATGCGGTTTTCACTAAAAGAAAAAGCGATAACTGTGGATGGTTTTTGTTTATATTTTTTAGATATTTTGTACAAAATAACTGAAGTGTGACAGTATTTCTATGTTAGCGTAGACGAAAGCGCGGGCGGGCCGCTAGTACTTTATTTTTTTATTTTATTTTCTTAGGTGAATCAACAGTTACAAGACAAGTGTAGCTATGCAGTTATACATCAGAAAACCAATGACAGATTCACACTAATAAACTTAAAATAGTAGGGAAATTATTGAGCTAACAGAATAAACATGCTAATGCTAGTATACCTAGGATCCAAACTGCTATCGAACCGCTTACATACATTGTAGCTGAGACAGTAACAAGGACAATTCACAACAGAAATATAGTAGAAGTATTAGTTTAGTATTAAAAAATTAATCTCTTCCAAAAACCTTTTTTTACTTTTAAAAGACGTTCGACAATAAGTACCTAAACGTTACAATATGCGTATGAATATTTGAAGCAAAAAAGAAGCGCTAAACGTTTTCGTCGAACGGCAGTACAGCGTCCCTACTGTAATATTTTAGCATGCCATTCCCGTTTTCTCCAGAAACAGCCCTACACGGACCCTGACCCAGTTTGCGGTATCGATGCAGCCCTCCCCGCCTCTCGCCCCTCTCTAGTTCAAGTACATCATCTCCCTTTCGTTCCCCATTGATTTGCACCGTGAATGATTACATGCCGTTACCTGATTGGAGGTTTCCACTACTGTAAACTGTGTGCGAGTTTAGTGCCTACGCTACACGCTCTTAGGTCGACATTTGATTAGACCACGCCTGTGGCTGTTAAGAGTTGTGTTTTCATTCGTTCACTGATAGGGTTGGGTGGATGTTTTTTTTTGTTTTATTACTTCATTTGCTGAATGAGGATACAAATTGGCTGCTACTAAGTTTTTATAATTGAAATGCAGCAGCCAGTTGCACTGGAACTAAAATTATAGATGGTTTTCAGTTACATAAAGAACCATGGGGGATTTTGTATGAACACCGTCCCCACCCTACAACAGTCATGGGGTACGTGTCAAAATTTTCCATGGTCCTTTAATTTAATTTAAAATAAAAACTTTTATAGATTAAGGATCATTATAAAAAGTTATTAGTTTATTTATTTATAAAAAGGTACTTACTTCAACACCGATGCGTAGGTAGTCCCCTTCCGCTACAAAGTGTGATGTCGAATCGTTGAAATCATATTGTAACTTATTACTTATAATCAGGTGAGGTAAATTCGTACATATCCTCGTACATTTGAGTGAGAGAGGGTCTGGCGTTGCGTCATCTCTGACGTCCCGGGTTCAATTCCCGGTCGGGCCAATTTAGAGAAAACTATTTTTCTAAATTGTTTTCGGGTCTGGAAGCTTTCCTATGTTTATGCATATTTATCCGTTATCTAGTTTAACCATATTAACAGGTTTTAAAAAAGCTTATCTTGGCTAGATAATTGATGTGAGCGCAAATTATATATATTTATTTATTTAATAAATTTGATTTTAAGGCAATAGACATACAATCAATTTAAACGTTATTTACACTCGATGGCGTTACTGTGACTACACAAAAACGTGTGTAAAAAGAAAATACCAATATCTGTTTACGGATCGCGGGATGTACAAGTGGAACTTCCCGGTCGATCACTTTTCGGCGGCAATCGCTAGCATTCCATTCCGCCCGCGCGTACGTACACACTCCGGCGTCAGATCAACCTACCCAAAACTGTCAAATTTCTACAATCAATTTTGAACTTTATCTTTTGAACTTGAACTGGTTCTAAGGATCAATATTCATTGGAGAAATTTGACAGTTTAGGGTAGGTTGATCTGGCGCCGTGGGTACACGGGACGGACGTCGCAAGTGGAAATTTGTCGTAACTGCCTACCCCTTTGATAAGTATGTGTGAGAATCTTTATGTCGTCGAATCTATATAGGTATATCTAAATTAAAGTCGCTGTAGAAATGAAAGTCGTAACCGCGTCGCGTGGCGGTGACAGAATACTAACCACCACGTCTCTTCCCATGGGTGTCGTAAAAGGCGACTAACGGACTAAAGACTGCACATTCTTCCAACAGCACAGAGCGACGATGGGCTCACCACCTGTCACGCTGAGCAAATGTGCAGTTACTATTTTATTATATGTTATTTTTTTATTGTGGCACGCCATAATGACCTGCCTGATGAAAAGCAGCCAGTGAAGCCCAAGAAGTGAAAGCGTTCATTACAGCGCTACCACGCTATGCCGAGCGCTCACACTATGGCGGCCTGCACAAATGCTTTTTCACGCCCCGCTTAATAGTTATAATTAGTGGATTATGGCAGAGGACTGCTTTTGCTGTCCTCATTGTATAGTCTCTGCCTAACCCTTCGGGGATAATAGTTGTTAATATACGTTAAGTTGCTGAACACTTCATGGGCCTTACCATCAACTCTTAGACCAGTGTTACTTTAATATTACTATGCAAAATTTCTATACGAATTTTGCATAGTAAGGTTATTAAGTTTATTAGTTATAAAAAACAAAATCAAAGAAAAGCCTAAAAAAAGCTTATTATAAAGTGTCAGATTACACAGAAGACAAAACAGCTTGGGTCTGGAATTATGCTCCAAGTACCTACTCCAACAGCTATTTCTAATTGTTTATAATTGATACATTGTATTGTAGTAAGTATTGTATTGCATTATTTTTTATTTTTTATTTTTTAAATTAATTTTTGGTATTTTATGACCTGGTAACGACATTTTTTTTTGTAAATGTTGCTTCTGTGTGCTGTGGCTTCTTGCGCCCGTTCTTTACCAGTCATATCTATGACAATGACGTCCTGAATGGGTGGTAGGTTAAAAAAGATTTGGACGATTCAAAGTACTTATTAACTGAGTTTATTGAATAAATATATTTTGAGTTTGAGTTTGAAGGTTCTGCTGCTCTAATAGGTGACAGTAGGGTCCCAGGATGTGTAGAAAGATCGTTGCAAATTGAGTAGGTACTGTGTTTGCCTATCCTCTAGAAATTGGGTGTGATTTACATACATGTATGATATACTCGTAGATATGTTAATATGAGGCCGTAAACAGTTTTCCCAACCGAATGACGTCATCGCATAAAATGCCATATAACCAGCATGAGTGGCAGTGAAATTAGAACATTTTATTAGCGATATTACTAGTTTAATGGGTTTCCTTCAATGATGGACGACAGCGCCAGTAATCAATTCATTTAATGCTAAACGGTCATATTTATGTTAGACATCATATAACATGTTTAGTTATAAGCCCTTTAGGACTCTGGTGTTCCATTGCAAATAATTAACCCTTTAAGGGCACGGCATGTTAAATTTTTCATTGATTTATGCCTGTATTTTAAGGTAGGTAATTTTAGAGATGGGCCGAATGTGGTCTGAACCGAATACGAACTTCGGCCGAACATTCGGTAAAAAATCAAAATTCGTCCGAAGTTCGGTTCTTTTCACGGCGCTTTCTCTATTACAACTGCAACACGTTCTTACTAGTTTACACGCTACCTTCAATTCTTGGTATTGCATCCCGCCCGCAACCAAGCCGCAACCCGCGACAAATCCCCACGTCTCCGTCTCGGTCCGCGCCGGTCATTAGCAAATAAATACGTTATCCACGCGACAATTGGCTACTTGACAGTTTTCGAATAAGTATTTAAAAAGTTACAAACGCTTATTTTATACCCCGTACAATATTTTCTTTCTCGAAAAAACCTTTATTTAACAGAAAAAAACATATTTTTCTTTATTGATTTCAAATTTCGTGCGAAAACGGTTGGTCACGTGACATTTTGCTATGTGACGTCACATTTCAATAAATATAGAAACTTATCTTGAAACCTGACAGATACTTTATGATAATTTTATGAAATGTGACGTCACATGAAGCTCAAACATGGCCGCCCCTTGCCGTCCGTGTTTCGGGTTTTGTAATCCACAGATACAAAATCGCAAATGTTATTTTGTAGAAATAAAATATTTACTAAATATCTTAATAAAAAAACTATTGGATAATTATCGTTAAATCTTAAACTACCATTTCAGACATATTTCATATTTTATTGTTACAACTGTCAAATAGCCAATTGAGTTATTATTTACATTATTATCTACGTGATTTTAAGTGAATTAACGAGGTAAAGTAATAGCATTATATTTTCTTGTTGCAAATACAATGAGTGTAAGAAAATATCAAGTAATATTTCAATATTTTCTTGTACCGAAAGTTCGGCATTTTAACCGAATGTCGGCCGAATGCCGAAGTTTGGTTCAAACTGCCGAAATTCGGTTAAACCGAATGTGAAACGAATTTTGGCCCATCTCTTCACTAATTTTATTAAGTTCACATTTGGTGTTCAATATTCAAAAAGAGCCTTGAAAAAGGATGAGAGGGCTTAAAAGACTTTCGGTTTCGGAAACATTTCGGTTTGCTGTAATTACCTACATAATTCTTAGTTGAAACCTTTTATCGTAACTTAAGAAAATACAAATATCTAGGACAGATTAAATCACAACATAAAAAACATACATACATATAATAACGACTATTATCCCCGAAAGGTTAGTCAGAGACTAGGCAATGAGGACATCAATAGCAGTCCTCTACCATAGTCCAACCAAATAGCGACTGCACATGTGCTCAGCGGGACAGGTGGTGAGCCCATCGCCGTTCTATGCTGTTGGAAGTATGTGCAGTCCGTTAGTCGCCTTTTACGACACCCAAGGGAAGAGAGGGGGTGGTAGTATTCTTTTACCGCCTCGCGACACGGTTAACATAAAAAATTACATAAAACTCAAACATAAAAAATAATACGTTTATTGGATGAAATGTTTACTAGAAAAAAATCAACCAGTCTCAGGAAGCTCGAGTGGGATTCGAACCCATGACCTTTGATTGCCGGTCCACTGCTCTAACCGCTGAGCTACCGAGACCCCAGAAGACTCGTTGAATTTTTCCTAGTACCTAGTTTGATTTATGCTGCAAGCCAGCGGTATGACGTCACTATGAAGTCTACCCTCACATTCGAAAGAAATACTATTGCAAGTATTTAACAATCGATAAAGACGTAATTGCTTATTTAAATATTTTTTTTTACCAAACTAAACTACTAAGAAAAATTCAACGGGTCTTCTGGGGTCTCGGTAGCTCAGCGGTTAGAGCAGTGGACCGGTAATCCAAAAGTCCTGGGTTCGAATCCCACTCGAGCTTCCTGAGACTGGTTGATTTTTTTCTAGTAAACATTTTATCCAGGGACTGAATAACCCAAAAATTAAGGTACCTTTATATAGCGGTATGGCGTCATACCGAAAAATAGCGGTTACCGGAATATTCCGATATCCAAATTTATATCGGTACCGTAATTTTGAGTTTTTAAATAATAAAGGTTTATTTCGGTATGAAAGAGAAGGCTAACAACCGTTTCAAGCATAAGCGACTACTGGTTTGCTTAGAAAGCTTTAGTTTGGATTGTTCTCGTTGTCAAAACACGTGCGCCGCGCATAGGTGTCTAAGTAATTTTTTTCTTGTGGATAACAATGTCAAAAACACACGAAAAGATATAATATCAGCAACAGGTAAGTAGATACTTAAGTAAATTCCTTTAACTAGATACTTACTTATTGTAATAAACACAACAAATAGTGTAATATTTTCGTTATTTTTCATTAAAATTATGTTATATGTTTTCCATTTGTTTCTGGCTATTGCAACCATCCAGCACAATAGAACAGTTACGTAATTATATTTATTTAAGTAGAACCACAGAATAATATTGTAGAACAATGCAACTGCCGTGCACACGGACTTTTAAAAGTACGCTTGCTGGTAGGTATATTAACGCCAACTCAAGCTAGTGTCTGCTAATAAGCGGACGGACTTTTATTTATCCCATAACCGATTCATTGCGTATCCCACTTTTAATGACTTTTGTGCATTGCGGCTAACAAATATTCTGTGACGCCTCCGGGCGTCAGCCGCCACCTATTAAAGTGACGCGCTTGCGCGTCTTCAGCCATGAGTGAACATATTTTGTTTTTGTTATGATTTTGGCTTGTTTACACGTGATTACATTCAGTCGGCATCGGATGTCAAACGTGAATGGTTTGCTAATTCGTTTAGTGTATTGTAAAGTGACTTATCTACGCGATTTTGCTGGAATGGCTGCTAAGTGATTTATTTGGATCAGTGGTTGTAAACCTTTTGTGTATTTTTAGTAAAAGTTTACAAAAGAGTGTGAAATGAGTACCTTTATTTAGGTTCTATACCGTAGTGTTGCGATGCAGTCACTATAACGAGTCAAAATATAAAAAAAAATTAAAAAATACGCATGAGTAGGTGTCGGAACTCTTGTTCTCATTGTTAATGAGCAATGTAGTCCAATGAAATGGAAAATGGGTCGTGGTGGTTCAACTTCATATTGAATAATCGCTTGAATTTGCGAATAATCGAACTTACTTATAAAAGCAGTTTTCAATCTAGCCATTTTTAATAGTAGATTGATACACAAGTCGCTAAAATGACATATTAAAACGAGGTATTTTAACTCCCGAACTTAATTCGATTGCGAAAAAATAAAATAATCCAATACAATATTTAAAATAAATAATGTACGGCCACTCAGGGCTTGTTTATTCCCTTACGGGCTGTTTGGAACTAATCTCGAAATACCCCATTACTCAATACGACCTAAGATCTAAAAGACCTTTTCTCATATGGAATGAAACCCGAATGGACTAACTACCAAAAAGAGCGGTTCTCAACATATACTATTAAGCCAATAAGACTTAATTTCAAATGAACTGAGTCTCATTGAAACTTATTCCCAAAACGTCTCATTCCCAAAATACACTAAAATATATACACATGGAAATATCAAAACACACGATTCCCATAATGACTAATTTTCAAAACGTCCTAGTCCCAAAATACACTAAATGTTTGATTCAGCAGGTTTGAGTGCAAAAATTGCTGTAAGCACCAGATTAGTTCTCTAAGGCGCGAATTATACAGAGGCAAAGGCGCGGCGCAGGTGTTAGGATGGACCATAAAAAATTACCATGAAATCAGAAAGCGACTAAAGCGTTAAAATTGATTATTACGGTGAATAAAAGTAGGGAGCTAAAAAAATAAGATCAAAGTAACAAAGAACAATTATTTATTAACAAATCTCTAAGTGTTATTATTTGCTAAAGTACAATTATCTTCCTAATGTACATATGGCACAATACATTAAGTATATAATTACTATGTACAATACACAATATAATACACAATCTCATAGCAACACATTATAAAAATGGTAAAATTGATAAGCAAGGCACAAGTACTTAACTTTCTGTTCTGCTCGGTTCGACGGCTCGGCAAAGACTGAATCCACAAGGTCCGAGATCTCGCTTTTATAGGCGGACACGAACATTAGCGACAAAGTGACGTCATCGAGCCGTTGGACATTCAGTACAAATTAAAATGATTGTTTTCTATTAATAAAACTATTTATAGGGCTTTAAAACATCGGGAACAAATGTATTTATGTTGTAAAATAAACAATGTGACTATTTAACTAGGTATTATGAATTCCAATATAATATTTAATGGTTTGAATCAAAACTACTACAGTAATTATTGAGAACATCAAAAGATACATTAACATAAATTGTCTAGACTACTTTTAACTAAGATTTGTTATTTATAATTAATCCCACATATAACACAGGCATCTCGCCGCTTCAAAACGTTTTCATATGAAATGTATGAAGGCGTCGTGTTGTGAATTACACTGAAGCGGCGGCGCAGGTACACCCGCTTTGTTGTTCTGTGCCTGCGCCGCGACTTCGCCTTACGCCTTCTCTGTATAATTCGCGCCTAAAAGTGTCGGATTATGGATTAATAGGTCAAGGATTATAAGACCGCCGGCGGTCGCGAAACAATCGATTTTCAATTGTGTCTGGTTTTACGATCCACAAAGGGTTAAGAAAGGCAAATTGGTTTGATTATTGAAGACCAAGGTGAACCGGATCGCAGGGCGAATCGGATCAAGTTAGGAATTTACCTAAAATTAGTATATTTCTTCATTTCGTGTGTAATCCAGAACTAACAAGTTTTGAAAAAAAAACTGCTTTTTTCGCCAAAACGCAGGTCACCAGGCCTATTGAGAGGCAAACCTAATTTTATAAGTTTTTGTTTGCTACCTAAAGTGTTGAAATTTGACTGATAAGTTTGTCTAGAGAGTATAATAAATGACGGAATTTAGTGTGTTGAAGGACTAGGACGTTTCTAGAATTAGTTTTTATGATAATCGAGTACTTTGATACTAGAATTTAGTGTATTTTGGGAATGAGACGTTTTGGGAATAAGTTTCAATGGGACTCGGTTCATTTGAAATTGAGTCTTATTGACAATAGTATATATTGAGAACCGCTCTTTTTGGTAGTAAGTCCATTCGGGTTTCATTCCTTATGAGAAACGGTCTTTTAGATCTTAGGTCGTATTAAGTAATAGGTATTTCGAGATTAGTTCCAAACAGCCCGGAAGGGTTTATCTGTTAATTTTCAAACCTTGTCAGCAGCCAGTACATAGGAACCGTTTTATTAAGGTTTGGCTCTTTTTTTTTAAACAAGGAAAAATCCTATTTACGGATACACAGCGGGCCTGGGGAAGCCCGCTGGTTATGTGGCGACTCTCCCCCCAACGCCCGCTTCCCTGTCCAGGTCCGAAGGCCTCGACAGGGACTCGGGTGAAGAGGGGCCTTACCCACTAAAACTCCTTGTACCATCCCATCACTTGTCGTCAGGGTGGTTCGGGACCACGGACAGCAGACTCCAAATTCCACTCTACGACGGCCCGCCAGTGGGGAGGACGCCCGAGATAGTTTGGGCGCCCTCCAGACTCCCATGAGGCTCGTGCAATGCAACTATGGGGTCTCCCACCCCACAGTCACGCAAGCCTCACTGCGATGGAAGGAGGTGGGCAAAATGCCGCCTCCTCCTACCGACTCGCCTGCGTCGGATCGGGTCCGCATGGGTTCTGTGAAACAACCGCTTCACTGAACAAGGCCATGGCCCTCCATGATCTGTCGCTGTCTAGCATGGCTTTTACCACGCTAGGCAGCGAGAGGTCTTCCCCAACGACCGACATCAGACTGTGGCGCTGCGCAGCCCACGACCCGCACTCCTCAAGGGTGTGCGTTTCTGTGTCCTGCGCAGCTCTACAGCTGTGGCATTCTGACGTCGGCTTCCTTCTTGCCACTCGGTGCAGGTAGTGTCCAAAGCATCCATGCCCAGACAGCATCTGCACCAAGTGGAAAGATAGAGTCCCATGTCGCCGCTGTAGCCATCTTCCCAATTCTGGTTCGGTGGCTCGGCACAACCGGGAGACGTAAGTCGACGAACGCAAATCATCGGCCCATTTGGCCAGCAGCTCTTGGTCAGCCAAATCTCGAGCCCGTTTAAGCTCTTCCCGAGTATGGTTTCTACCCTGTTCTTTAGCCTCTGCCCGCTGTCGGTACAGTTCCGCCAGCTTCACTGCCTCCAACTCCCATGGCGGGATGCCAGCCACCGCACAAGCTGCAGCATGAGACACTGTCCTGTACTCTCTGATGGCCCTCAACGCTATTATCCGCTGTGCGGCACGAAAATGTTGTTTGTTGGTAGCGTTGGGGGCAGTCACCCATAAAGGGGCCCCATAAAGGGCCATCGAGCCCACTACTCTAGCATAAAGCCGGCGAGTCAAAGCGTTCGGCCCACCAACATTCGGCATGTTGCATCCCAAAGCGGATGCCGCACTGACGAGAAGAGGGGAGAGTTCGCGAAAGTGCTCCTCGAAGCGCCAACGCCCGTCCAGAATGAGACCCAGATACTTCATCCGGACCCCAACCCGGATCCTATGCTCGTCTATTTCTAGGTGGGTTCCAGGCGGCGGTCCTCGTCGAGGCCCATGGAAAAGAAGAGCCTCAGTTTTACCGATCGCTATCTCGAGCCCCAACATACGGGTTCTGTCCACCGCCAGAGATATTATGACGGTGGCCAGTCTCCCTGCCTCTGCGCAATTTCCGCCCCGGGCCGTGATCAGAGTATCATCTGCATAACAGATTACATCGGCCCGTGGGCCTACCCAAACCTTAAACAAACCTGTTTCTAAAAAAACAAAATGGGTTTTGAATCAATTAAACGGTTTAAAGATGTTTTTTTCTTTTTATAAGTACCTAAACACAACGGGACAACGCGAGCGATACATTTCGCAGCTTTGGATTAAACCGGTTTATTTAGGTTTTTGAAGCCCTCTCATATACATTGGAAGCAGTTTTTGTAAAAACCTTAATCAATAACCGAGATTTTTTAAACCGGTTCCAAGCCCTATCGTCACTAATTCAATTTATAATTAGAAAATATTAATAAAAGAAAGATGGCGAGCCAGTTTAAACCTTTACATCGTTGTTCCATAATAAGTCTTAACGCGTCAAAAACGTATGCCGCATAATCGCGTTTATCGTCCGGCATAGAAAAACGCGTAGCGAATTATTTATAACATCAAGCAAATCCGCAATATAATGAAAGTTCTACTAATTAGAACTCTCTAAAAAGTAATTTTACAAAGTTTCAGTGGAATTTTCTTTATGACGCTAAGTATGTGGCGTCATACGCCATACACAAAAGAAGTAAAATTAGGGAACAAAAGGTTTGCAACCACTGAAGTTTTTTAACTGGCACTATCTCTTAAAACGATCCATACAGGCATAATCTACGTGTCAAATAATGTAAGTTCTGTTAATTAGAACTCTCTAAATAGTCATTCTATAGAATTTCAGAGGAATTATTTATGACGCCATTTGGCGTCAAACGCCATACGTAAAAGATATCAATGACGGTCCATGGTGTCATACGCAATGAATCGGTATGCACGTAATGATGGACTTATTATACTAGTGCAGTAAGTTGGTTTTCACAGACGAGTAGACTAATGTAAAGCTTATTGACATGAGTTTGTAAATACCAATTTCCGCATTAGTGTAAAATGATGTTTACACGCGGACATTTTTTACACATTTTTGCGCGCGACACGCAACAAAAACAGGTTTTTACTCGTCGCCTCGCAAGCAAAAGCAAGTCTCACCCCTCACCCTGCGCCCCGCAACTGTCAATGCAACGTTTTTCGGTACCGATATCGCATAAAGGTTAAATAACGGTAAAGCCTTACCTTTATTTTATTAAGGTACACTTATTTTTTACCGGTAACGTAACCTTATACCGTAACCGCTTTCAGTCCCTGATTTTATCCTATATCTATATAGCATTGTAAATGCAAAATTTTAACAATATAAATACGTTTATTCAACTAAATTTATGCATTTTTTTATGATTACTATGGAAAGTTTATAAACATACATAGATACCTACGTAATACCTAATCACCCTGTCTCCTGAAGGGTACCTGTTAGTACCAGATAGGAACAGCTTTCCTATTGCTACGAACCTTTCTGACACACTTCTTTTGTTTCTTTACTCTCATAAAAAGTTTAAACTTAAACATATTTTATAAACCTTTTTTTTAACGTTGTATTTTTACTTTCCTACTAACTTATTTACTTACTCCGTTGGCTCAGCGACCCGTAATGGATCCTGGCCTCCGACACGAGACGACGACACAAAAATATATTTACATCCTAGATCATTATAATATTATCCTTATGAAACGGCACGGTAGATTAAATTCGAGTCTTACAACGCATTACAAAATAAACTCCGATGATACTCCTAAAAACCTATTTATCGTAATATCAAATTCAGAATCAAGCTGTGATACCTACCTATTATCCGTACTTTGACAAAAACAAGCAAAAAATGTGGGCAGTCGATTCCATTAATGTTGACTCATCACCAATAGGTAAGTAGTATCATAGCACAAATCCGTGTTTGCTATTTTTTCTTCTTAGTTTTTTTTTCATAACTAATCCAAACAATAATAAATCACTCCATACCAACATCATGTGCCAACTGTACAAGTAGTTTGTTTAGCAGACGCAACAACTGTTAGGAAACAAAATCTGAATATTGAAATTCTTAGGATAAAATGTTTACTAGAAAAAAAAACAACCAGTCTCAGGAAAGCTCGATCGGGATTCGAACCCGTGACCTTTGGATTGCCGGTCCACTAGTAGTACTAGGGGTCTCGGTAGCTTAGCGGTTAGAGCAGTGGACCGGCAATCCAAAGGTCACGGGTTCGAATCCCGTTCGAGCTTTCCTGAGACTGGTTGTTTTTTTTCTAGTAAACATTTTATCCTATATCTATATAACATTGTGAATGCAAAATTTCAATAATAAAGATTGAAATTCTTATTATTAGTTTTGCTGCCTTCAAATAATAGTACTTACTCATATTATATTAAACTAGCGGCCTGCCCGCATTGAGGTAAATAAACTAGAGAAGACGTCCCATACAATAAATGTGCACAGCTAGATGACAGCGGGCATGCGGGCGTGCGTGGTGCGTTGCGGGCACGGTACAATGACACTTGTACCGTGGTGCGGGGCTTAGTTGTCATTTTCTGCACAAAACAGAAATATTGTAAAGGTACTCTATGCATTTTACCGAAACATGGCGGCCGCTTCATGTCTCGGCAATTTCATAAAATAATTAGTCAAATGTATGTTACATCGATAATTTAGTACGTATTTCCAGGTGAAAAATGATTCCTTTAGTTTTATTTGTATTTCCTGAGTTGTTTAAACAGTACCTTAACACACATAAAGGCATATTTTAATAAAATTTAACACAGAATGCACACGTACGTATTGTTGCGTCTAGCGCCTGCCACAGACTAATAGTTGGAGCGAGCTGGCTCTAACGCGTGTTACAAACAATCTGGTGGAGACGTCTTCTCTAGTTCCCCCTCTTCCTGTCGGCAGTCGCATCCGCAGACGTCATCTGCGGATGCGTCGGCCGAAGTGTAGAGGGGTCATGCGTCTGCCGATGTGAAGAGGGGCATAGTACGTAGTATATTATAACTCAATGCCTACCCGCGCCTTTGTCCACACAAACTTAGAAACACCGTCATACTTCAACCATTTTTTACAAACTATCTACGAATCATAAACAAAAACCATCCTCAGTTATCGCTCTTTTTCTTAAAGTAAACCGCATATTAATCCATTGCGTGGTTTCTAAGAAGAACGCGGAGCCACAACAACTTTACGGAAAAACGGCGACTTTACTTTATGTATCGATAAGTGTTACATTCGCTGATAAGTATATTTATATAATATACTGAAGCATCAATGAAACATCTTTAGCTATTATAATATCGTAGGCACTTTTCAAAGAGTTTATGTCATTAACTGCATCATATAACTAAACTTTTGAAATGGATCCCATTAGCCGGGTCCACACCGGGCGTATGGGCTCGCGCGGCAGCCTCAATGTAGTGACTCGCGAGCATGGCCTCGTGAGGCAGACTCACTCGAGATACACCCCCGAAACACAGAGGCGAGCCTCGCGCTGCAGGCCGAGCCATCAGAAGTCCCCGTGAACCACCGTCCACACTAAACGCACAGCGCACCCTGAGGCACCTTTGAGCGCGTCCCGTTTTAGACCGATAGCGCTAGGTTTTGAGGTTTCAAAAATATTAAAGTTGTTTATGTTTCACATATAGTTTCCGGACCTTTTGCCCAACCTAATATATTAGTTTGTGTCATCCTTGGTACTTGCATAGGTAGAAATTTAGGTATTTGTCGCTTCGATCAGTATTGGACGAAAAGAAAATTAGATATGAAAATTTTACTGTCATGCATGATAATAACGAAGTAGTAACTGATGTACATAGGCAATTTGTGTCATTTCTTTCCACGAAAATCCTGATATTTAACCAGTACTTATTACTTCGCCCAACTAGCTCTGAAAGAATATTACAATAGGTTAAATAGGTGTTACGCGTTTTAGAGTACTGATATCTATTGTTCAAAATATTTTGTGTCAAATTCATCCACGACATTTATAGATATTTCATTTTTTTATTACAAAACTCTGTAAAAGCCACAAAAGAAAGTGCAAGTTATTAGAGTTTAAGTGATTTTGATTTTTATGGTGTAACAAAACACTATTCATAATTTGTGTCGTTTTAATCCACGAATTCTTATTACTTTAATAAAAACAGACTTCTAAGCACGTGTAGGGCGAGCGCGGGGAAGAGCGCGGGCGCGGGCGGCGGCGCCGGCGCACGGCGGGCAAAATTCGAAGCGTATCGAAGCGTCATGCTCGCGTCAGGGCCTAATTTATATACAAAACAAGCGGCCGCTCGCGGTTTCACCCGCGTGGTTCCCGTTCCCGTGGGAATATCGAAATAAAAAGTATCCTACGTGTTAATCCAGGTCATAAACTATCTGTATGCCGAATTTCATTCGAATCCATTCAGTAGTTTTTACGTGAAAGAGTAACAAACATCCAGCCATACGTTTCCGTGGGAATATCGGGATAAAAAGTATCCTATGTGTTAATCCAGGTTGTAAACTATCTGTATGCCGAATTCCATACAAATCCATTCAGTAGTTTTTACGTAAAATAGTAACAAATATCCATACATTCTTACAAACTTTCGCGTTTATAATATTAGTAGGATGTATGCTGTATGCAACGTCTCAAATCAGTTCTCCGTCCAAGCCACGCATACGGCACGGCACGCCCCGTGCACGGCCCGGTCTAATATAATTCATCCCTCAATCTAAAATAATATTGACCCTTATGCTACGGCCACACTATCGCGCTAGTGCGAAGATTCACGTTGTCGCGACACGTCTGGCCAAACACATCGTCATAATAACGCGATGCATCATCGCGTTATGCTACGGCCACACTATCGCGGTAAAATTCTTGTTCCGTTGTCTCGGTAAAAACTTCATGTTCCGTTGTCGCGATAAAGCTTGGCCACATCATAAAAAACTTCGCGACGACGCCGACGTCGCGATAATTGTGAACTTTGTCGCGATAATGCATTTCAACTAGTGGTGGGTAATATATTCGAAACTATATATCGATATTTGATATCGGATTCCTAAACTATAGCTAACATATATTTTAGTATCAGTGATATCGGTATCGATCATTTCTACGGAGTATTAAAAATTCATGAAATATCGTGTTTTTTACACTATATAAGGTACTACCGGGTGACAAGGCCCATAGTTTTCCAAGGCCCAAGCGCAGAAAACTATGTTTATTACATTTGATCCGTACCAACTTCGTAGCATGCATGAAACACATCAATATGAACGCCGAAACGCAGCAGCGGATAGCGAGCGGCCACCATCTTGTCACTGACATCCGGTAGTTCGCTGACATCGGTCGCGGCCGCTCATATTACTAATTTTGGCTCCTAAAAAACGTCAGTTTTTACTTGTTTATACTACGATTTGTCAGTAGATTTTTATTTAGTGTGTTTATTTGATCATTACTCTTTTGATATTTACATAAACATGTGCGATTTTATAGCCTTTTATTTTGTAAATATTCTATTTGTGTTGTAAAGCCTACAACGGTTAGGAAGGCCCAATGAAGTAGTTGCTTGGACCTTAATAGGAATTTTAATTACTTAATTTTAGCATAAATAACCAAAATTTATAAGTAAAATCTAATAATAATGCAATAAACACTTAAAAATTCGATATCTCGGCTGTTTTATTACACAGTGGAAAAGTATTTTTTTGTCCCAAAATATTGATCATTTTAGTATCCGATTGGTTTTATCGAAATTTATGAATGTTACAATTTTTATGTGTATATATCGTTATGGTCTTTAATGCTTACCTTTGCTCCAAAAGACTTAAAAACGGCACGGGCCTTATTGGGCATACCATGTTTAGTAAAGCCCAAAATAAGGGTTTTTAAAAATGTTCAAAAACCTAACTTATTGTCGTTGTAGCTTCAATAACTACTTTTATTTGGATTTTGAAATAGGCATAGCTTTCATTGTAAACACTTTTTTTCTTCTAAATTATAAAATATAGGTTTTATTTTAATTTGTAAAAAAGTGGGCCTTGTCACCCGGTAGTACCTTAGTTTCAGAACGCATCGAATCGATATCGGATTTTGATGCAATATTATATACTTATAAGTTTCTTTTCAATAAATTTAGATGACTCAGTCAGTTTACATTGTTCTATGTGAGTGAGTGCCTATTAATTAAGTGATCAGGATTTAG
Organism: Scoparia ambigualis; assembly: GCA_963921215.1. NCBI lineage: Eukaryota > Metazoa > Arthropoda > Insecta > Lepidoptera > Crambidae > Scoparia > Scoparia ambigualis. The sequence goes on along the minus strand of OY992511.1, from coordinate 31,493,045 downwards.
TTAAGTAAGTTAAATTTTTCTAAAATAAATTTATGTACTTCTAATAATTTTATTCATTAAACTTTTAGAAGCACATTAGTTTGTTAAAAACTACCGATCAATGATAATTCAATAAATATCAGCGATACGGTACAATATTCTTGAATCGGATCACGTACAATATAGATTAGTGATCTCAACGCACACCGCATTTCTGACGCGATACTTAGTGTTTTCCAAAATATAAAGTTTTAGCTATGCGATTCTCTAAGCGACACATAGACGTTGCGCGCATGACTGCGATATGAAAGAGACAGAGTCATAAAAAGCTAAATTCAATATACATGTCCCAACTCGGGACACCGACCACCGTCTCCAGAGAAAGACAGCCTGATCTGGTACACCGACGGATCCAAAATAGAGTCAGGCACTGGAGCAGGTATCTTTAGCAATGACTTTAAGCACAGTCAGAGTATGGGAAAGTTCGCTTCTGTTTTTCAGGCAGAAACCTTCGCAATTCTCCTGTGCGTTAAAAAGAATCTAGAACTTGCTCCCAAGAAGCGTAACATATTCATCCTGAGCGACAGCCAAGCCGCGCCCAAGTCACTTATATCGCCTTGAATCTACTCCAGCCTTGTGCTTGAAACCACGAAAGCCTTATACAAGCTAGGTAGGCACAACAGGGTGAGGTTGGATACGTTGATTTTAACGTACCACATGGGAATCCAAGGCAATGAAATGGCCGATGCACTTGCTAGGGAGGGCTCAGGGACCCCATATATTGGTCCTGAGTCGTTTGTGGCACTAGCATCGATTACCATCAACAAAGCCTTCAAGGACCACATCCAAAACAGGCATAGAACCGAATGGAAAGAGCTACCCGGCATAAGACACTCAAAATACTTCATAGGCGAAGGCAGGCCCGATTAATCACCGGTGCCCTGACTGGGGACTGTGCCATAAAACAAATGCTCCACAAAATGCAACTGGCAACAGACAACCTGTGCAGAGCATGTGGAGGGGAAACGGAGTCCATGCAGCACCTACTGTGTGACTCTTTTGCCAGGAAAAGAATGAATCTTCTGGGATCGGCCTAACCGAAACCAGTTGATTTTAGGCTCTTCGCACTCAAGGACATTGCCAAGCTTATGGCAATTATCTTCACTGAGGAGGCAGAGTGATAGGACGGGGTTGTACAAATAGGCGGTTTAACGGCCGGGTGGTTTAGTGGTCAGCGACAAATGTTTGTGTGGTGAGCACGAGCATTTTGTGAGCGAGCCATGGATGATTATTAGTATTTATGTATGTTTGTGTATCCCTTATTCAGTCACCATAGTTCGGGTTATGCTTAGTTTGGGGCTGAATGATTGGTGTGACAGTTGTAATTTTGTTTTTGTGATTTTTGTCTTGGGGGTAACATAAAACCGGTTCTTATTCGTAATATTTTATTACTTCTAATACTTTATCGTTACTCCAATCCATAATGATCGAAACAGAATCATTTTAATAGTCGTATTTGCAACACGTTCACAGAGTTCACACCTCTAGTTGTCTCGCAGTCAGTCCTCTTAGGTCAACTAAAGAGTGCGAATAAAGTGTAGCTGCACGAACTTTATCGCGACAAAATTCTTTGATGAGCGGCAATTTACCGACAGCAGCGCGTTAACGCCATGATGCATCGCGCTAAGACGAAGTGTTTGGCCAGACGTGTTGCGACAAAGCGAATCTTGAAAATAGTGTGGCCGTAGCATTAACGCGCCGCTGTCGGTTAATTGCCGCACATCAAAGGATTTTGTCGCGATAAATTTCGTGCGGTTATACTTTCTTCGCATACTTTAGGTGACTGCGAGACAACTAGAGGTGTGAACGTGTTGCAAATACGACTATCAAAATTATTCGGTTTCGATAATTTATGGATTGATTTAGATTTGATAAAGTATTAGAAGTAATACAATATTACGAATTAGAACCGGTTTTATGGAACCCCCAAGACCCAAATCACAAAAAAATATCACAACTGTCACACCAATCATTCAGCCCCAAACTAAGCATATCCCGAACTATGGTGACTGAATAACGGATAAACAAACATACATAAATACTAATAAACATCCATGCCTCGTTCACACACATGCTCGTGCTCACCACACAAGCATTTGGCGCTGACCGCTAGACCACCCGGCCATCAAACCGCCTTTTAAATATTAACTTTTTAATATGTTATCAATTTTAATAAAATAAAAATTAAAGCAAATGAATTCTCCTAAGAATTAAGTGGTAATAATAATCTTAAAATGAACAAAAATTAATTATCACGAACACATGAAGTATCAAAGTGACAGCAAAACAAATAAAACAAATAGACCAATCCATACAGTACATAAAATAACTAGCGAATAGTTATTCCAACTCTTTTCCAAGTTTATTAGGAAGAAATTATAACCTTCCTATTCCCAATTTAAAACACATTTTAATAGTTTTTATTTGTAAGCAAATAATCAAATATTACAATTAAACTAGTATTAAAAACTAGCAAACTTATGCAATGTTAAACAATATAAAAGTACTAACTTTGTCCGATTTTTGTGTATAGATATATAACATCCACCACCGTCTTTTATTTTCACCCTTCCATTTTTATTTTTATTTTTTTATTTTATTTTATTTTATTTGGTACACATAACATGTTACAATTATTTATAGACTTAACAAAAACAAAAAAGGTAAAAGTTCTGAATTGTAACACTAAAACATGTATACACATATAGACAAAAAATGAAACATTTCACAATATCAAACAATTTCAAAGTATTCATCCATACAAAAACTACAACACAACCTACTAAAATTTTAATTACACACTATACACTATACAAAAATAAAAACAAATAATAGGTGACAATATTAAAAATTTAAAACAGTTAAGTACGTGAAATAGTTATATGTATTAGTGGTTTACGTAAATATCACTAATCATGGTAAACCATCACTGACCCATTGAAGCACGTATTTTTTAAATTGATAGATTCCGTGATAATATATATCCGTTTCCTTATGCTTATGCATTTATTTTGTTCAAATAATAAAGATGCAGAAAATAATTATTTGCCGACATGTAATAAAGCGCAACCGCCTCCTCCATTTTTTTCCGTTGAAATTTTCTAATTTACGAAATTATATCGCCTATTATAAATAATACGATTTGTATCGCCCACTTCTGTGGGCGATACAAATCGTATATAGTTACTGAAACGTATAATTATTGCACCAATTTCGCCAAATCCGATATCGATGCGGTCTGAATCTATATATTTTGGAAAACACTATATCGCGTTAGGAATGCGGTGTGCGTTGAGATCACTATATTGTACGTGATCCGATTAAAGAATATTGTACCGTATCGCTTATATTTATTGAAATTATCATTGATCGGTAGTTTTTAACAAATAACTGTGCTTGTAAATGTTTAATGAAATAAAATTATTTTAGTTACATACTTACCTACATTTTATTTTAGAAAAATTCAACTTACTTAACAAAATCATTATCTCTTAATTAATAGGCACTCACTCACTTAGAACGTGGGTAAACTGACTGAGCCGTCTAAATATTGAAAAGAAACTTATAAGTACCTATTTTGCATCCAAATTCAATATCGATTCGATGCGTTCTGAAACTATATAGTGTAAAAAACACGATATTGCATGATATTTTAATAGTCCGTTGATATGGTCGATACCGATATTAAAATATAATTAGTACCTACCATAGTTTAATAATCCGATATCAAATATCGATATATGTTTTTGAATATATTACCCACCACTAGGTAATTAAATTGCATTATCGCGACAAAGTTCAAGATTATCGCGACGTCGGCGTCGGTCGCTAAGTTTTTTTGATGTGGCTAAGCTTTATCGCGACAACAGAACACGAAGTTTTTATCGCGAAAACGGAACCAGTATTTTGGCTGTCTAGTTTGGCCGTAGCATCAGAGCAAAGTCATTGCCATTCGTAGGTAATGGGATTGCAGACGCGCTCCGTTCAAAATTAGCACGTCATTATTGTAATCTCTATAGGTAGGTACACATTTGTTAATTACGTAGCGGAGATAAATAAGAGTCAATCAATACTTAATATGATAGGTATGTAATTTAAATGAAAGAAATCGTACCGAACGAACGTGTGTGCGTGCGTATGCCCCCCGCCCGCTGTCGCCTGCCCGCGTCCACCCGGGTCAGCCCGCGTCCGCCAGACCACAACAATTTGCTTTTGTGTTTTATTCATTTAAATATCGTGCATGAAAATGACACAAATTTACAAAGTCGATTTTTCATACATTTATGATATTGAATATGTGAACTCTAATCATTGTCATATTTTTTTAATGTGTTTGTAGCTTGAAAAAACAAAATAATAAAAAATCTCAAAATTGCGTGGCCTAATTTGGCACAAAATTATTTAATGGGCATATAAAAGTGATCTGAGATAGGAAATAGTTATTTTATCAATTGTAATTTTTTTTTTGCTCTGTTTTTACATACTGACCCTAAGTCAGTTTGCACTGGACGAAGATGACACAAACTGTGTTTGCACACTCCGCAGGCTATCATAGATATGATACCATAATTATTTTAAACTTTAAATTAATTTTGCCACTTCTGCTTTGAATAAAAAGAATCAACCACAAAACGTCGAATTGCTGAAAATGCAAGTGACAGATGTGACACAAAACGCACTAATATGCTTCTTAGGTACGGCTGTATCGACAAGCAAAAAAAAAGTAACTTTAGAATTTTTTAAACTTATGACCCCAAAATAGCCTAGCGCTATCGGTCTAGTTTACCGACAGCCGACGACGACGGCACGCTCGGCCGAGGCAACGTGCGTCCGAAGCAGCCCGAGCCACGTCCACACCGGCTGAGGCATTGACTCGCGAGGCTGCCTCGCAGGCCGTGCTCGGTTGGTGTGGACACGGCTAGTGACTATTCAAACGATTACCACATTATAGCAATCGCTGAGTCATCATCATCTATATCGCTTATAAACGTCCCGCTCCTGGAACGACAGCACATTGTGAGATTGAGCCATAGGCCACCATGGTGGCCCAATACGTGTTGGTGGTTTTTAACGACTGTCATAATAATGCAACAAGCGGGACCAACGACTTAACGTGCCTTCCGAAGCACGCTAAGAGTAGACTAGAAATAAGTTGTCTTTAAAGAAGTATGTCATAATAGTTTATAATCCCGTTACTATTTAGTTGGATTATTATTATAAGAAGATAAGATTTTGTTAAAAAAATATGACTAGGTACCTCACGTGGGAGTCGAACCTACGTCCTCTCAGGTTAGATCTCAGGTTAGACTTGTCAAAATTTTTCAACGCTTTTGACTTTATGTTTTTATAGCAACGGTGTCTCATTAACGTCTAACAATTATGTCATAAGAGATCTGAATCACTCTAATATTATAAAGGCGAAAGTTTGTGAGTGTGTATGTTTGTTACTCTTTCACGTAAAAACTGCTGAATGAATTTGGATGAAATTCAGCATTAAGATAGTTTATAATTTGGATTAACACATAAGATACTTTTTATCCCGATATTCCCACGAGAACGGGAACCACGCGGGTGAAACCGCGAGCGGCCGCTAGTATTTAATAATATTTTAAATATTCAGATAAGATAATGAGTTTATGATCGCTTTTGAGATTCGTAATATTTAATTTTATGCGTTAGTAACGCACAAATAAACTCAAAAAAATAAATCAATGAACTCACGACTATTTCCCATACCGGTAAGCAGAAACCTTCGCCATCCTTGCACACTTCTTTAGCTTCATTAAAAATCCATCAAACTTTTCATGCACGCCCTGCGGTTTTTAATTTTTACTCGAAAAAGTAATTGTAATGATTACACTTGATTCAATGCCACCTTTATTATTTGGTTGCATCCGATGGCGTGTCCCAAGTTCTTTGAGTAGTCCCAAGGGTGTCGCGTGACCACAATATACTCGTACTTCGGGTAAGTACTTGACGGTCACGGGTAGTTGCTTTGATGTTCCTAATCGCAAATGTTTGTAATTTGAATAGTAGGTACATTAATATGAATATGATGTGGTGCAGTCACACCCTTGCCGAGGTCGTATCAAAGGCACCTTCGGATTCAGATGGTACGGCCGCCCTCAGAAGTAGCTCAACACATTAGTACATACATACAGAGCCGTGTCGCTTAGCGGTGAAAGAATACTACCACCCCCTCTCTTCCCTTAGGTGTCGTAAAAGGCAACTAACGGACTAAAGACTGCACATCCATTAAACAGCGTAGAGTGGCGATGGGCTCACCACCTGTCACGCTAAGCACATGTGTAGTCGCTATTTGGTGAAAAGTGGACTATGGCAGAGGACTGCTTTTGCTTCATCATTGCCTAGTCTCTGACTAACCCTTAGGGGATAATAGTCGTGATTATAATATGAATTCATTCACGACTATTATCCACAGAGCCCATCGCTACTCTATGCTGTTGGATGTAGTCTTTAGTCCGTTAGTCGACTTTTACGACACCCAAGAGAAGAGATTGGTCTGTATTGGTACAGTCACCAGTATTAAGATGTGATGTGCAAAAATATCTGATCATTGGTGGAAGGCATATAAATGCCTTTCACCAATGATCAGATATTCTTGCAAGCCGTCCATAGTCACATTTGAATGCTGGTGACCGGCATTGCGAAAGTTGCTTAGCGAGCAAGATCGCAAGCCGAACGCGCTAACCGCTGCGCCATCGATGTACCTAGCTTTTTAATGTGCCTCTATATTACACGGCTCACACTTTAGTGCTTTATTACCATGTCATACCAACTACTCCGTTTGTATATGGTTGTACACGAGCGCGATCGTTCCTAACGAGTTGGTGTGATATGATACTTAGTTACTTCTGAGGCCGGCTGTCTCTGTGAGAACACTGCTGCGGAGGGCAGGTCCCAGAATACCTACCTAATTGTTCGGCCAATAAGCTGGGAACGTTTGATTTCAGATACTTCGTAGGAGTGGTTTCACAAAACCTATTCTATATAGTTACTTAGAAGGAGTAGTTTTATGAGCCATTCGATAAATGTTACTTAGTTGATAATTAAAATAAAGAATATTATTTTTGACGTGACAACGTCTTATAAATTGGTTTGCCGGGTGACACTTCAAGAAACTGCGTTACGCTCCGCTCACGTTATGCGCTCACAATGAGAGCGAGTGAGAGGCACGCGTCCCTTCCACTCGGGCATGGTTAGCCCGCCTAAGAGCGAGAGAGACAGACATAAAAAGTGAAAGGCACGCGTCCCTTCCATATTATTTCATCCTTCTTCCTACTATACGAATGAATATTCACATTAAAATTATTTTACCACTCAAAGTCGTTGTCACGTAAAACTTTCGCCCGTATACCGACTTTACAGGCAACCAATTTTTTACAATTCAATATCTTTTTAGCTACAATAAGTGAGCTTATGAATATCACTACGCCATTGGTTAGTAACATTTATTTTCTCCTTTTCTTTTACTGCTTTATACAAATTTTAAATGCCTGCCAATTCATGCCATACCTACCTATCATAGAAGGACACTTTTCATACTTCAATAACATTTGGAGAATTCTTGGTTCTAGCAGTAGGTAAATACAAAAATATATAAAGTACTGAATCTGTAATACTGATCTATCACCAGTAAAAAAACCATATTTTTAAGTATGATGACATCTCTCCATTATATAAAGCCAATGGCATTCTATACCAGTGTATAAAGCACTTTTGCTCAGTGTAAACTAGCCTAGCATTGGGCTACAAAATTACTGGTTTGTGGCGAAATATTTTTAAACACCCTTATGGCAGATGGCACTACCATTATTATTATGCCAGCTTATTACAGTTCACAATCCATGCAAGAGCAGCTCCATTTACGTGTTTATGCCAGCTGATATCTGCCGCTGCCTCGCAAAGATTGGTTATACCGTTTCGCTCGTATCTCGCGCAGTCTTCAGGGAAACAGTCGTAAACTTATGTATGCCGATAGCTTTATGAGCGCCAAGAGCCGAGCGAGTTGCTCGGGCACAGCTTGCATCCACATAAAACAGCAACTTCGGATACAAGCTACGACCCTGGCTCCGGAATTGTAGACACAATCGATGTCTCCGCAGACCTAATACACTCCGAAATAGAATGGAAGACCTACTTTTTAAAGGTCAGCCGCGGAACGAGCAGATGTCCATATTTGGCACGTATTGTCCCGGTTTCCAGAATAGATAATGCCACTGAACAATTTAATGGGTCAGAACCACTGTCGGATGTCAAATGGAAATGTTGTGTCATCGATAAAAGCATAGCTCTGTTAGGAGCACGTTAATTAAATTCTAAATCTGTCGCAGACAAACGTATTCTTTAATATAATAATAATAATAATGAAATGGGTTCCAGATACATAGAATCCTTAAACTAAATGCTAACAGGTAGGAACTAATGTTAAAGTACTTATATAAATCAAATGCATAGGGAAACCTTTATGAATTTAATAGCGGCCGCTGCACTATACTCTAGTCCTAACCCGTAGGAGCCATTACTTTTTCAAAGTCACGGTTACTGGCTGATTTGAAACTAGACACAGATACCTTTACAAAATAAAAATAAATAAACTATAGATACATGTACATCCTATTTGCTCAATTCATAGTCCCCCAAGGGTAGGCGGAGACTATATAGATAAGATAGCCATCTTGCGGAGTCCTAACATCACCCTAGTTAATTTCTTCCCAACCGATTTAAAAAAGGGACCGATTCTCAATTCGTTTGTTATTTGTAATTTTATCTTATCTTAGTGCGGAGGATTCCCCCTCTCACAGCGGACTTAGACCTTTTGTTATTTTTTGTACCACCCCATCCGTTCTCTTAACTTCATCCCTAAAGAGTTTTGGTTTTGGATAGGGCGATCCTAGAAGTCCTCTTATTTTCTAGCCTAGCCTAGCTTATACAGTTTCACAGTAAGTGTTGCATGGACTCAGTTTTGTTCTATGTATGACATACAAAAGTTAAATGCTACATGTTTATATTATATTTTCATAATATACTGGTTTTTAAGTTTTATGTTTAACTACTAGGCACATAGTTATCATTTGTAGAAAGATTACTAAAAGTATTAGTCTAATTTTACATAAGCGAGGACAGTAGAACAAAATTATCGTTATTATTATTTCTTATCTTATCTTCTTATTATTTCGTGTTCCTCAACACAATAGAATAAAATTAAAACCAAATTCTTTGCAGCTGATATCAATTACCAATATCCAGTGACGGAGGTGCCCCATCTATCACCCGATTGGGGCAGAAATCTGAGAAGGCCAAACAAAGGCCTTTCGCAAACGCGGCCCGGCGCGGCTATTACACATTCCGCTGCCGGCCTTTATAACCCACATGAATACGTAAAGTAGGAAACTTGAAAAGAAAAAAATACTCGCTTTGAACATTCAACATTTTTGTAGTTTAGTCTCACGTTATTAATTTTCAAAGTGTAGCTAGTTTGACTGATGCGTTACAGACTGTTCAGGTGTGTTGTGTTTGTACCTATATTCCAAATACGTCGGGCTGTATCATTCATCAAGTTTCTCAAAATGCGTACGATGGAACAGAAGGCTTACACCACGCTACCAAGCTACATAGCAGCTAATGATGATGATATTAAAAATGATCACCACACATGCCTAGCTTGTCTTTTTACTTCGTTTAATATAAATCATTACATATACTCAATGTCAACCTTTACAAATAATTACACGGTTAATTTCATTAACACGCAAATTTTTAAGCCATTTGTAGTAATTCAAACTGTCTCACGTCCAAATTTTCATCCTTCATTGACAGACCGGCCATTAATCTCAATCCAAAATCAGACCAGGGACAATTAAAGACGTTCAGGAAATTGGAATTAGTTTTGTATCTCGAATAGCTAACTCGTAGCAACTTTAAACGACTCTTTGGTTTAGTGGACAGACCACTAGTTTGAAGTTCGAAAGCAATACTAAGAATAGGGGTATTAATTATATAAATATATGCAGTCGCAGTTTAAATTGGTGGTAGGACTTGTCCTAAGTATTTATGTAATATTTATGACCTTTCGTGTCGAAATAAATTAATTCTTTTCTATTGTATTATAAGTCCGTCTGGTTAGCTACTACCCTGTCTAAAATTAATAATAATTTTTAAAATCTAATGGCATAATCTGAGGAACAGCCATCAGCTACCACAGATCCATCAATGGGGCAGTCAGCATTTATCACATTTGGGCGCGGCCGGAGAGGACAAACAAAGGCTGCGCAGGGCGCATTTTGCTCCCGGCAGCTTTTATTTTGAACATAAATTGTAAGAGCTGCTTTGTGGACTTTAGAGGAATGGTACTGGAACTGAAATATGGACGAATAATTTACACAAACATAATAAGGCTTACAATGCAAGCACTCCACGAAATATTTAAAAAGATGTAAAATGCATGAGTTTATTAAGGTGGGCTCAGAGTTTCTCACATACAGAATAGCACTTTTTTTTTTTTTTATAAAAGAGGGAGGCAAACGAGCAGGCGGGTCACCTGATGGAGAGTAATCACCGCCGCCCATGGACACCCGCAAAACCAGAGGAATCGCAGACGCGTTGCCGGCCTTTAAGGGAGGAATAGGTTTAAGGAAGGAATAGGAATTGGGAGGGGGGGGGGGGAAGGGCCTCCGGAACCCTCACTGGTCGGACGAAACACAACAGCACCAAGTGCCATTATTTCACGCCGAATATTAGTGAGAGGGTGGTATTACGCCGGGCGAGCCGGCCCAATGTGTGCTGCAACGCAGCGTGGCTCTACCACTCAGGAAACTCACTTGTACTCACTTGTAGTGATCACGTCTTATACCATAGTGGGTTTTACTCACGCGAGCTCCTCAAAATGCTGGCATATTGCGCTTATGTGGTCTAGTTATTGTCTGTTCCTTATCGAGATCTCGGACACATACATCAGATTCCTTTTTCGTCAGAATAAATTTTCTAGTTTTTTTATCTAACGACAATGGAATTCCTCTTTGGACAGAAAAACTTAGGTTAATTTTTACAATATTATTTGGTACTTACATTTTTGAATCTCGTTTGAATCGTTACCCGTGTTTTAGTTTAATTTTAAATTTAGTTTTCAGTTGTATTTAATTTAATTTGGTTTGGGTTCTTCACGCGGACGAAGTTGTGGACGGGCCGCTAGTGATGAATAAAACTCGCACTCGGACGTCTCGGACCTTCGCGGTTAAGATTTTGATTAGGTAGTTTTGTCTCCATACTTTACTCGCATTTTTTTTTTTAATTTTTACATACATCCATTACCCGAGCACTCGCACACACATACACACACAGGTTATCAGTTTCTCATTTGTTTCGGTCTGTTTATCTTTTTCTTTTTGTTTTCTTTTTGATTACAATTTGTTAAAAACGTAATTACAATGTATATTTACCTACTATTTGCAGGGAGGGCCTGGCGACCTGTAGACCAGGTTTCTTTTTTCTGAAACTTTTTCAGGCAACAGCTCTAGGATATTATTAACACTTTTATGATGTTATCTTATAGTATTAGTTAATAAGCCTTAGCCCTTATAAGCCTATTTTGTGATAGGAAAAATAAACATATATATATATATATATTTTTATTAAAGTTGAAGCTAAAGCCGCCTTTTTACCAGTCAAAATGCTGTCTTACGCAGGGTGAGCCCCCGCCCGGGTATACCCGGGCTATTAGCGATCGCGGTTTATGTGAGTCTCTTCCCCCTTCGCCCAGCTACAAATAGCCTGACGGGGAATGGTAGGCCTCCCACTAAAAATCTTATAGAGCTTGTTGTAAAAAATACAAAAAAATCAAAAATCAAAATTTCTTTATTCAGTAAGCTTAAAATAAGCATTTTGAATCGTCTAAATCTATTTTTTATGGATGGATGGATAGGCATAGGAACCCGGGTGGGTGGGTACCCACCCCACCCATTCAGGACGTCTTTTAGCTGTGGAGAAGAACGGGCACAGAAACTCCACAGCTTTATAATAATATAGAAGTAACGACATTTACAAAACAATATGTCGTTACCAAATTATACATCAATAATCTTAAAACAATTATATAATAAAAGAAAAGAAAACAAAAGTGAATCTAAAAGTTTTACTCGGGCACTATGAACGCATTAGAACAACACTCGTATGTGTGCGAAACTAGAGGAATGTTAATTCCATGCATTTTTGTCATTGATGTAATCGCTTACAGTGTAATAGCCCTTTTCTAAAACTCTGTCCTTAACATGTGTCTTAAATTTGTAACTAAGGAAGGTTACTATTATTACTAGGTTTTTAGTGGGTGGAGGACAGGAGAGTAGCTTGCTTTCACTATCGTGACCTAAAACGTATGTCAAAAGTGGGAGTGTGTGCTACAGTGCAAGCTACTTACGAGTTTGGCAATTCTACGAATTAAATGGCTCGTGCAATAATGTACGCCGCGCCGTATTGTTTGCCAAATGGTAGTTTCCAATTTTAGAGCCCACTAACTTTGATAGCGAAGTCGTTCGTATGCTAACGAGCTTCAAGTTAACTGTTTACCTATACCTACATCTCTTCTAGATACCTAAGTCTTTGGTTCAATACCCAATGGTAATGATTTAGTTTACTCGGTTTCGTTGGAGCTAAGGTTTCTTTTGTGTCCGCTGGGATAGTTACCACCATTTCATGTAAGTCTGTCGCCATGGCATCAACGTTAGTGAAATAAATTAAAATCATATGTCAATTTTTATCACGTTGTCACAATTAAATCTACTAAGTAGCAAATTATTCGACTTTCACACGATTTCATGTAAAGTAATGATATGCATTATGGTCTCAGCATTGACGTGAAAAAAGAAAAGTACTTACGTACTATCAAAAAATAAAGCGAAAAATGTAGGTACTTATTCCTTAAATTAACAGAACTTTGAAATAAAAATGGTGCAAGAGAAGCAGCGGGTGTTTACCGTCTCCACCGCCGCGTCTCCGTGCTAATTGTCTGTGAGTTAATTTAAATGCATCCAGCATTCACTAATGGATCGTTTCTACGCTAACTTCATCGTCAGTATTTTACTAACACTATAATAGACTGTTATATCAAATGCATACAATTCTTGTAACTTTCAGTTACTGTGGAACATATAAGCAAAATATTGAAATGGGGTTTAACTAACAGCTGTTTAGTAAAGGATACTCAATAGACTGTGGTAAAGGTATCCTACCCATACGTTTTTCTAGCCGGCGGCGTTTCGACCGAGTTCCAGCGGTCGTTGATCACGGGCAATTAGCGCCCAAGTCAGCTCGTGACCCTTGTTTATAATGAAACGCAAAAGTTTAAAAAGTATTATTATTTAAGTAAAATTTTTAAACACTGAAAAAAGACGACAACCTCAGGCGGGAATCGAACCACGCACCTTCCGCATCCGGGCGGCTGCCTTAACCACTTGGCTTGAGGTTGTCGTCTTTTTTCAGTGTTTAAAAATTGTACTTAAGTATATTTAAGCGTTAATAAGACGCTAAAATATAAAACATTAAGTATTATTATACTATATCTAGAACGATTTATTCTATTATCAGTACTCGTACATGTTTCTTTCGCGTTTTAAATAAATGTTTAAAAACGGATTAACGCCAACTACTTACATATTATTATAGGTATTTTAGGCACGGCAGTTGCAACAAGGTCGAAAAAACGGATATGAAGATTAAATATCTATTTTTTTTATTCTTATTTTTTATAGCAGAAGGAGGCTAACGAGCAAGCGGGTCACCTGATGGAAAGTAATCACCGCCGCCCATGGACAACCGCAAAACCAGAGGTATCGCGGACGCGTTGCCGGCCTTTATACGCTCGTTTCTTAAAGATTCCTAAGTCGTAACGGTCCGGAAATACCGCCGAAAGCTGGTACCACAACATTGTAATTCGAGGCAAGAAATTTCGTGAAAAACGCACTGTAGTAGACCGCCATCCATCAAGGTGGATGGAATGACAGTTTATTGCGTGTAGTGCGGTGAAGGAAATCAGCGGCAGGGATCAAGCCGAACTATTCCTTAGAACAATGATATATGCGGTACAATATATATCTATTAACATTTTATCATAAAATCGAACAACTATCAGCAAGCCACTTTCTTCATAATAGGTACTGTAATTATGCGAAAGTCTACGTTTAAACTGAGAAATTAATGGCCGAAGTAGTTGATTGATTAGTCGATTGCTAATAACTAGTTTTTACTTTTCCATATTAGGCCTTCTCAGTAATGTTTTTTGTGCCTATATGCCTAGTCCAATCTCATCGGAAAAACTTTTTATTATTGCGCCTGCTAATGTTTTCTGTTTAAATAGTTATATCAATAGTTTTATGTTTCGATATGCATTTCATAACATCTGTTTGTTGGTGATTTACATGAACTTGTCAATCGCGGGGCATAGCCGAGTGATACCACCAATAATAAAACTAGAACAGGAACTTTTGACCCTCCCAAAATACTTAATCAGTATTGGTTGAAAAAAAACAGGTCAATATCGTTGTGTTCTTTTCTCTACTCTGGGATTTAAATAATAGTTTAAAATCTTCTCGGTGAGCAAAACGTTTGGCCCGATATTCAGAAGTCCTGGGTTCAATTTGCGGGGCGAATCAAAATCCCAAGCCGGGTCAGAGCGTAGTGTTTAGGTCAATAAAATGTAGCCTATCATATTTTATTATGTAGCGATTATAGTTACATTATTTCAATGGTGAAGGCATTTCCCCAGCAGTGGGACAGTAGGTATATAGGTTATTCCATTACCCTTGTTTTATTATTAAAAAAATATTTAGTCACAAATAAAAAAGGAAGTACTATTTATTGAATACATTCAATAAGGATAAAATGTTTACTAGAATAAAACAACCAGTCTCAAGAAAGCTCGAACGGGATTCGAACCCGTGACCTTTGGAATGCCGGTCCACTGCTCTAACCGCTAAGCTACCGAGACCCCAGTAGACTCGTTGAATTTTTTCTAGTAGTTGATACGCTGCAAGCCAGCGGTATTACGTCACTGTGAAGTTTACCCTCACATTTGAAAGAAATACTATTGCAAGTATTTAACAATCGATAAAGTCGTAATTGCTTATAAATATCTTTAGTATTTTAATTTTGCATTCACAATGCTATATAGATATAGGATAAAATGTTTACAAGAAAAAAAATCACCTATATCTATTAAATAGCATTGTGAATACAAAATTTCAATAATAAAGATACATTGAATAATCTATATTTCAACAATAAAAATATTTTTTTCGGCGTATCACAATTTGGCTTAAGTTTTCTACGACGAATAGATAAAACCCTGCTCAACATAATTGTTGCAACACTTGCAAATAAACCAAACTGCAACGCTGTTTTGAAATTTTGTTGTCACAAAACGATCGCCTAATTAACCGATTAGCTCGTAGTTCGGTGTGGCTGTTGGCCTTTCCATTCCGCCCCGAATATGCTAATTAGCCCCAAGGGATCATGTCGACAACCCACAAAAACAAGGTCGGCAGACAGTCTCACTATCTCCTGTTTAGTTAGTGTTTTTGAGTTGCATTACTTTTTTTGCTCATGCCTAGTGTCTGCTTGTATTTCACATATCCGTTGCTTCACGTGGGTATTTTCTATAAGAGCGTCGTTGTCAATATTTGTAGTTTTAGTATTTAGTGAATAATGACTTGTCATCTTAAAAGTTATAAAATAGAATAGTAGAGGATCCGAGTATACAACGACCTTCACCGGGCCGGGTTTATCGATGAAAAGTATTTTATATCAGGTATATGATGAAAGGTAGGTATATGATTAATTAAATATTTAAAATTATTTTTTTTTAAACATTGCACTGGACATCTGACATAATAGATAAATTACATAGGCACCAATCGAAAGTATGAAGCCTATAGAATATGCAAACGTTAGGTTGACAATTTTTTTTCCGTCATAACATTGGGTAGGCGGGTGTAAACAAGAAAGTCAATATTAGTAATTTGCAACCGTCTGGTTAAATAAATAAAATTTATGTATATATAAAGATAATCTCATTACCAACACACACAAACCAAACCAGTGCAATGTTAAAAAAAAATATTAAATTAATCTGTAGGTACTGGGCTGAAATTTCTCAGCCAACCCACTCGCGATATATTTTTTAACATATTAAATTTGATATAAAATACTTTTCATCCATTAACCGGCCCGGTGAAGGTCGTTCTATACTCGGATCTTAGACTAGAAGGTACTAATCATATAGAAACGCATCTACATATGGTACGTTGTACGCCGCTAGCTTTAGCTTCGTCTTCAGAATTTGTTCCTTATCTTCTTCTTAGTGCTTAATGAAATAAGGCTTTAAACATTGATTAAGGATTATACACAGAGATCGTGTTAATAAATCAGTGAAAATAGTTCGGTTAGTCGTTAAAAAAAAACATTCTTTGTACAGATATTGCAAAAACTGCTTTCAGACTGGACGGTCATTACGCAAACCAATGGAGACGCTATAAACTTTGGTGGATCCTTAGAGGCGTGGTGCGGTGTCAAGTACTCGGTTCATGCATTAGTCAGCGTCTGGCGCCGCAGCACAGACCCTCAGACACAAATGGCTTTGCACTCACGGAGCCAGTAATGGCCCACCCAATGCACACAGGATTAATCCTTCTTACCTAAGAGTTCAAACGCGCTTTGCCAGCCTCCTAATAGACAAGTATCAAACGCTCCCTGTCTATTCGTTAGCGTTTGACAATAGTAAATTGGTAAACAAATTTTAAGATACTTGGCAAATCTGTTATTGAATAAATAAATAAATAAAGAGTGAACTTTCATAAATTAACTCTTTAAAACACACAAATTACAAATTAATTTACAAATTAAGCGTTCGCTAAATGACGTATCGTTGACAATGGTTAAATCCTGACGTTTTTCAATCTATTCCATATTTCCATGTCATAGACAAGTGTGTCTAGGTCTTAAAAAAAGAATCTAAAGGCGGAAAATGACTTTGCGAGTCATGCGTCGCGCACGGCGCACAACAGCAGCAACCACCAGCCAAAGACACACAATTGCGTGATACTAGCATAAAGAACTAAAGGGTCTTTCAACAAGGACGGGTCGATGTTGAAATTGAATAAAACAAGCTGTGTGTGTGATATTAACTAAATAATTTTTGTATTTGAAAGGCCCTTTTATGCCCTTTAGGTATGGAATATGACATAGTTCAAAATGTCCGCCGCGACTTCGAACGGTGCATGGCACGGATCCGAAGGTCCAATTTTCAATGACTCTGCTGCATAGATCCGGCTGAATCTGAGCGATGGCCTGCGTTATGTTGACTTTCAGGGCATCGGTCGATTGTGGCTTATTGGCATAGACTTGCGACTTTAGAAAACCTCACAAGAAAAAGTATAGCGGAGTCAAATCGCACGATCTTGGTGGCCAATTCACGCCACCTTTGCGAGAGATAACCCTACCTTTAAACAGTTCATGCAGAACGTCCATTGTGTCCTTCTCTGTGTGGCACGTAGCGCCGTCTTGCTGGAACCACATGTCGTCCACGTCCATATCGTTCAATTCAAGCCAAAAGATAAGCCACAATCGACCGAAGCGATGCCCTGAAAGAAAATTGGACCATTCGGATCCGTGCCACCGTTCGAAGCCGCGGGCATTTGAACGAAGTCATATACCATACTTAATGGCATAAATGGGCCTTTAAAAGAAATAATTTCGTTAATATCACACCCATAGCTTGTTTTATTCAGTTTCAACATCGTCCCGTCCTTTTTGAAAGACCCTTTACTTACTTATATTATTACCCGGTAAGGAAATAGGCAGCTGACTAATAATTCCTATCTGAAAAAAGAATTAAAATGCTTTTAGGTTCGTTACTTTTCTCCCATTCTAATAACTTTTACATACCAGTAATTTCTCCCAGCCGATAAGAAAAATAATGAAAACGTATTATATTTATATTAAATACTAGCGGTCGCTCGCGGTTTCACCCGCGTGGTTCCCGTTCCCGTGGGAATATCGGGATAAAAAGTATCCTATGTGTTAATCCAGGTTATAAACTATCTGTATGCTGAATTTCATCCAAATCCATTAAGCAGTTTTTACGTGAAAGAGTAACAAACATCCATCCAAACTTACTAACTTTCGCGTTAATAATATTATAGTAGGATTATTATTGTTATTACATTCATATTATTCTATTATAAAGAAAATACATAGACAGAAAAACCGGGTCAAAAGAAAAACCCATAGAAAAGAAAGGAAAACCCGATCTTCGTATTCCTCTGCGACGAGTACGTTTCATAGTCACAGGCTAATATTATGACTGTGCATTTCATCTGTGTGTGTAGCGGTCCGTTATCGGATAAGGCTTACGCGGTCCCGGTTTCGCCCAGTTAGCCCGGGGTTGTAGGTATTCATGCCACTAGGCAGTTTCAGTCCAACGACCTGATTGCGCACATTAGGGTCATGGCAAGTATTTTGTTAAGCTATATTTATTTTGCTGTTTATTTTATTTTCTGTCATTTTATTAATTTTTGTTTTATTTAATTTGTTATTTTAAAATTGTACTTATATATCAATTAATTGATTATTTTAAGCATACTTACATATTTTTAATCTTTCATCACTGTGACATTTTATCAATTAATTACTTTATTTTTTTCTAGTAAACATTTTATCCTATATCTACATAGCATTGTGAATGCAAAATTTCAATAATAAAGATAATTAATTACTTATTTTATTGAATTTACATTGACCGATTTTAATTTATTTTTAAATTTCTATTATGATTTTATTTTGATTTTATTTTATTCTGATTTTCATTTTATTTTGATCTTGTAATATTTTATAAAAATTTGTATAGGTGTAAATTACCTGAATAAATAAATGAATTATTATTATGATTGTTTTCGTACAGTCTTGATCCAAATTCATTATTTTGGGAGGTTTGTCACTTTTCTTACATAAGCAAAATCTTACGTCGAGTTCTCTGAACTTGCGACCCATTTGTAAATAGGGTATCTAAATTCTCATTCCAGACACCAGTTTGGATTATTAATGTTGGCATAACGTGTAATGCCAACATTAAAAAACTGTTCGTATCGTCACAACATAAACGTTGTGTTTGTATGAGTATTTTACGTTCATGCTTCACAACCGCCACTTCTCAACATATTTAATAAATATCGTCTAACTTGAATTAATGACGTGTCACCATTTTCCCCTGCTGCAACACCAAAAAAAGGAAGACCAATAATTCTTCGCGCGAAACAAAACCAACGTTTATCGTCGCGTGTCTGTACCCAACTTGGCTCCGACCGCAGGCTTTGGCGCCATTTGGAGTAAAGTTTTATGGGACACAAGCAGATGGCACAAAACCCGTGTGACAAAATACACATCAAAGCGAAAAGGGCACGGCCCGCCATTAATATTGGATTCGCCTAAAAATAACATTATTAATTCAAACTGCGTAGTGCGTAATACACATAAAATTTTAAAATGCGACAGCCGAACCATAATAAAAATGATATAGGATAGGACTGTGACGATATCTTCAACATTTTTGGTACAGTTTATTTTAATATTGTTTATCTTCAAGTAATTATCCTGCCCTGTGTAATCCTGTGTCCCCATTTAGTTTCTCGATAGCTTATGTAAGTTCTGGGTCAGTTTATGTAAAAGCCTTTCCTGTGCCCGTACATACAGGCTCGGCTGTGAGTGCTGAGTGTGTATTCTTACGTATTCCGTCGTGCTGAAGTAATCCACACGTGATATAACCTTTAACACAATAAAATAGTGAAGATAACTCGCTCTTAGCAGTTAGACACTCCGCATCAGGACTTTGTTAATATGTCTGGTTTTAAAGTAAAACGAATTCGTTACTTACTTCTTTGCGTTACTTCTTATTTATGAAACTTTGCAACAAAAATTTTAATATTCTTGTCCATCCTATGATTTCTTAAATCCTATGCTTTTCAAAATATTTGTAGTTTATGAAAAATAAAAAACAAAAACAATATGCCTCATGCGGGTATGTAGGCTTTTTCCAATATAATATCCGATATCAATTAAAATAAATTACTGTAAAATCATTAAAACATACACTCATACCTACTACACACTACAAGGTTCCAATTCCCGCCACAACCCGTAAGTTGCAAGCTCGCGTGACAGCCGTAATCCGTTCGCCTTTGACGTCCCGACGCGTCCTCTCCTCAGACGTGTAAAGGCGTCGCACGAGACAAAAACGAGAGCATCTCTCCTAATCCCTGGAATATAGGTCAATGGGCGGAGTCCTATCGATTACCACCACTCGGCTGCAGGAGCGCGGCCCGTGGTATGCTCGTGGCCTTCGGACCTATTTATTTGTTTCATTGTGAAAATCGCTTGATTCGGTGTATGATAATGTTATTATAATGTTATTATAATGGGCGACATTTTGAGGTGCATTAGATTTACTCACGCGATTAGGGAGGCGTTTTAAGATGATACCCTTTCGTGTTTTGTACAGATTTAGGGATCACAGACTTTGCTGGCTTGAAGCCAATTGAAACCTTTCTATACTATATTTTCCTAGAAAAGGTTGGAAGAACAAAAATAGGCAAAAGTTAAAAAAGAATCTGGTATAGCCCCATACTCCATATATTTCTAATGTTAAGAAGACACGCTGAGCACATGTGCAGTCGCTATTTGGTGAAAAGTGGACAGAGCAGAGTGGAGTGGAGAGAGCGAGAGTGGCAGAGGACTGCTTTTGCGGTCCTCATTGCCTAGTCTCTGACAAACCCTTCGGGGATAATAGTCGTGATTATGTGTACCTATG
Source organism: Scoparia ambigualis (assembly GCA_963921215.1). Lineage (NCBI taxonomy): Eukaryota > Metazoa > Arthropoda > Insecta > Lepidoptera > Crambidae > Scoparia > Scoparia ambigualis. The sequence continues at coordinate 31,472,137 of OY992511.1, read as the reverse complement.
TATGTGAGAAGATACCATTTGAAAAATACAACTTACTGCAGATGAGACTAGTAGTAGTCTTGAACCCACTACTCAACTTTCACAATTCGAACGAGAATTCTTCCTTGAATCATAAAAAAATTAATGTGTCAGGAGCTCAACTGAAAAAGCAATCGCCCGAATTTCGAACAATTGTAGTTAGGTTCGAGTGCTATTTTTAACATTTACAATTTTTATTTGAATTTCAATGACCTATTTAAACATTTAGAAAGACAGTTCCATTCACCCTCCCTACCGCGAAGCCATAATGTAACGTCTGTGATGTAATGTGGCCCAGTTATCTGGGTGCCGGCTTTTGTTCCCAACTTAAGAGCAACTTACAGCGGAATCATTGTCCGTCCCTTAAGTCTTATGGGCTCATGTTACGTCTTTAGTCTTTTGTATTCTGTTAATCTTTCTTCCTTGTCTTTTGTTAGCTTTGTGAAGATGTTAAACTCGACCTGAATCTGTAATTATAGTATATTTTTCACTCGTGACCCGTGACTCAGGGTTTAACCACAAACCCTGAGTCACGGGTCACGGGACAAATCAAATTAGCAAAAGATACTTAAAAAATCTTTAATTTCTTTATCATTTTATCTTTATCATCTAAAACTTGTCGGTCGATTTAACCTTTATTACTTTCAATAGCACTCTTTACTAATTTAATTATTCGGTAATATTTGATAAAGCCGTCGTCAATCCATTGCCAATTTAGCATAAACAGGTAATGTGTAAGTAATAGTAGTACGCACGTTTCCCAAAAGGATAGACAGAAACCAACTTTCATTTGATACGAACCTGAATTTTTTTATCTTTACTATTGAAATTTTGCATTCACAATGCTATATAGATATAGGATAAAGTTTTTACTAGAAAAAAATCAACCAGTCTCAGAAATATATATATAAAGATAGAATCCCATTCGAGCTTTCTGAGACTGCTTGATTTTTTTTTTCTAGTATAAATTTGATTATGAATTTTTTTAACACAACATAATACAATATTTATTATTATGTATATTTATTGCACTCTACGTGAAACGCAGTTCGCTGCAGTTTTCCCCATTATGCATGCATGCCATAACACTTCCACTAGGTACATTTCCATTGCTGCAATGATCAATATAAATCTCGAGCAGGCGGTGTATGTTTCACACAGGAAATTAATAAGCGCTCACGTGGCAGCCATTTGCAAAGCCATCGGTGATCGTTACAGCAAACATTATGCAAGCGCTTACACTAATTGAAAGGTTTCATTGAAACTGAAGCCGTAAACAAATCGCGTCTAATCGTGCAGGTAAATCCTAAAGATTCGTTTGATATTTGTTTTAATATTTACTTTAGTGGAATAACCTATATTGATGACAATTTGGTAATAGTATCATGATCGTCAATCTATAAAAGTTCCACTCCTAGGCGGCGCTCGGGGGCCTTTAAGAATGAATGAATTCTTAGAGCAGTAATACTTTAACCTTGCAATGCAAATTCTCATACGAATTTTGCATAGTAGGTAAGATTAAAGTTATACTGCTCTAAGATGCGACAGTAGGGCCCCAGGAGTTATTCGTCAACTCGCACACTTTAAACTCGCACTTAGTGCGAGATGGCACCTTTTGATTTTACCTATTATTTTAGTTGTCAACTCGCACGTACGTTCAATTTTTTATAATCGTATAAAAAATTGGAAACAAGATATTTTGTTTTATTTTGTACTCATAACTCGTAAAGCTGTCCGGTAGGTATTAAACATTTAAGGATTATAACATTTTACAAACCTTTTTGTAATTGACTGTACATGACTACCTTAGATTTTGACTGTTGTGCGAGTAGACGACACAAATAATAGGTAAAATCAAAAGGTGCCATCTCGTACATCTGTGCGAGTTTAAAGCGTGCGAGTTGACGAATAACTCGGCCCCAGGCCTTCCCACATTAACATGACCATGGGGAGATCGTATCATATCTCACCGTGATGGTCCAATAGCAGGTAGGGTGTATACGACAACAATATAGGTAGCATTGACGTGTTCCGACAGTTAAAGATGATATAGGTAGCCAGTTAATTAGTAGTTGAAGAATCCGGGTTAATTGCGTTACCCCGCACGCTTCGAGGCCAAGCGCATCTTGGTGAAATAAAAAATTGTAGGTCTTACGCAACTGTGAGTTTAAGAAGCTGAAAGTAATGATGATGATAATGATGATGATCCAATCGATTTTGACCAAGGCGACTACTTCAACTCCGCTGTAACTGTCGCTCGTGAGCTTGCATGTGACTTACGTACCCTATTTTCTTGGTGAAGATTCTTGCACATTGAGGGCACAAAAGCACTTCATTCATAACATTATAATTAACTGCCGCAGGTGGTCGGGCTTTTAATTGGTCCCTCTTGGTATCCAGCTCATGGCAACGCCTTACTTCGTAGTCTTGAACTTTGGTTTTAACCAAAGTCCTCCATTCCAGTCGATTAGCTGCCTGCTGCTCCCACCGAGATGGGTTCATGACACAAATGGTAAAATGTCGCTTCAGCATATCTTTATACCTGAGGAGTTGTCCACCATGCTTGCGCTTGCCCTCCTCAAGTTCATAATTGAAGATGCGCTTCGCAACCCGTTGCTCTGCCATTCGAGACACATGTCCGTACCACCGAAGTTGTCGTCGCATGAGATAAAACTCAATGCCACCTACATTAGCTTTCTGCAGCACTTCGGTGTTCCGCACGCGATCATACCATCGGATTCTTAGAATTCTCCGAAGGTGGAATCGGTCGAGCATGCGGATGTTTCGGCGGTAAACGGGCCGTCCAAGTTTCGCCTGAATATAAGATGTTGGGTAGTAGTAGAAGCTGAAAGTATAAGCAATGATTAAACGGACGACCAGACCGTCCGTCTCCCAGCTAATGACTCGCGCCCAGTCCTGATAACGGCCGACCATCCGTTAAGCCGTGCACCCGCGGCTGACAAATGACGGTCCAACTTGCGGGAAGGAACGGATGGCCGACTATCGTCACTGCCTTCGCCTAATACCCGATAGTCAATTGTTTTTGCGCATACATACAATAAAAGCGCATTAGGAGAACAGGCTGACCCAATGCGTTAGGTACATGTATCGACTGCTATCTCGCGGCAAAAACCACGATCAGCGGCTTGGCGTGCCGCAGCGGATTTTACAGCGATATGACATTTAAAAAAATCAATGACAGTAGTTCAGTAACTAATTCTGAATTTATTGATAGATTTGCCACAACTGATAGCTATCCACAGTTCGTTGTTTATTAGACCTAAAAATTTTCAGATAGATCTGTCAGAATGCGGGATACTTACATATGTTTTAGGGGTGTTGTAGCTTTGCCACAAAGTAAGTTTGCCACAGAAAAAAGTATGTAGTGCCCCTAAATCAGAATTCCCAACACTGTCATCAAACTTGCTAACTCCATTCCAATGGAAGAACACAATACACGAACACAAAAGCCTATAACATCCGCCTATTAGTCAGGCGGGGTGATAAACGGTGCACTTGCATCGGGAGGGGGTGGGGGGAAGAGTCGGCGAGTCGGTGACGTCATAGGCTGACACACTCTTAATAGTACGCTCCTGGCGGCGTGCCATTTCAGCTGTCCTCACGCGTCCACTCGGAATTATTATTACGCTTTTATTAATAAAACCGTGTTTTGTTTTGAATCATAATCGCAGATTACACTTGATTGCCGGGTCGGCTCTGAAGAGCGCTGCCAGGTGTCGAACGGGTGACGCAAAATCCGAGTTATCCGCGTGACTTCATGACCGCAAGGGAAGCGGACTAAAATTAATTGTGGACGAACTCATGAAACGAAAATCTAAAGGCGTTAATGATATGTCTAACTACATATTAGTAATGATAAACCCAACTGCGTTTTCAAAAGAAAATATTATAGGTACCTAGTATTAACAATATATAAAGCTATTCAATTTTTCGTACGTCATAACCTGAGTGACTAGATAATTAACAAAATCAATTTTAGAATAGTTAAGTGTGTGAGATAAAACATGATGGCTTCAGAATTATCAGACAGTAAATATTTCGTAAAGACGAATTCAATTAATTTAGTCTGATTGTTGTTGTCGTTTAAAGTCATTTACTATTGAAGTACCGACGTATCTATCTACAAAAATAAACATCTTAAGTTTTTACATTCGTTGAAATTGTATCATGCTGTAGTGTATTTGTTTCCGTAAAAAACAAGTAGGTTACCAATGTTTAATTCTGTTAGGTAACCTACATGACAGGTTTTTTTATAATAAACACTGCAATAGAAATAACTTTGTCACACAATTAAGATTTCATTTCATCTTCAGGTCAAGGATGGTGGAAATCACGGCAAACGAGTAAAGGTTCCTCATTCCTCTGGCACTGTTTACCCTGTCGCTAATGGAATGCTAATTATATTTGACTAGACACACCCACTGATTGTTTTTTGCCAATTTCTCGGGTTGATCAACCTCGTGTTATGTCATTGTCCCCAATTCAAATTCAGATATCTGTTACCATCGACACGAAGCTTTTAAAGAAATAAAATACACGCTATTTTCAATTGATTGAAAATTATATATACATACATACATACATATACAAACATACCTACTGCTCACGCCTTAGTCCCTACAGGGGTAGGCAGAGACGATGAACCTCCACTTTTAGTCCTAAATTTAAGCCTTTTTAAGGCTATGCTAATAAAGTAGCCTTTTAAAAAGCTAGCCATTTCAAAAAGGTTATAGGTCTAAAAAGTCTTTAGACCTTTTTGCGACTACTTACAGTCTTTTTTGTGGTAATAGGTTTATTTTAAGGCTAAAACCTTTTTTTGAATAGGCCTGAGTAAGCCCTCATAATTCGTTTGTTCTCATTAGTTCTACTCATCAGTCTTACTGTAGGACTAATAATACTTTTTTTCTAACTAATCCTACAACTTGTTGAAGTATATTTTTTGGTGGTAGAACTAGTGAGACTTAAGAGTTTATGAATTTCTCATTCTCAATAGTCTCATATGAAAGTTTTCTGAACTACAATAGTAGGTAAAGGAAAACTCAATAGTAAAACATACAAAAATATCCTAAAATGTCAGAACACTCAGAAAGTATTGAGAAACTAAAAAACTAACTTCTATGGATAAAATATTTTAATAAAATTTTTTCGGTATCTGCACCTGCCTCTATATAAAGTTTCATGCCTCTGACCCAATTTTCGAAACTATTTTTCCAGTCCGCCGCAGACACCTCTTCCACGGCCTTCTCGAACGCTGCTAGCGCGTCTTCCGGCGATGAAAACTGTATCCCTTTCAGCTGATTTTTTTATTTTGGGGAATAAAAAGAAGTCACACGGTGCCAGATCAGGACTGTGAGGAGGGTGACCCAAGACTCTGACCGGTGTGGTGTCCAGGAAGTCGTTTTGAGCGCTGAGTGCGCGGGCACGTTGTCATGGTAAAGCAGTACCCCGCGGAGCCCGGTGTTCGGTCGCGCGATCAAAATTTTCCCTACGCTTCTCGATCGCTTCACTTTCGTAGGGGTTGGTTCGTTTTGAAACAGACAAACTGTCGACTGACGCTTTGTTTCTGGATCGTATTGATAAATCCAGGATTCGTCACCTGTCACTTATTTCGTAACGTGCCGAGACGAGCCAGCTTTAAATTTTTAATCATATCATGGCACCACTCCACACGGGCCTGCTTCTGAGCTTCGGTGAGATTGTGCGGCACCCAGCGCGAAACTAACCTCTTCACGCGAAGGTGCTCGTGTAGAATCTTGTGAACGCTTCCCGATCCAATCTGCAGTGTATGCTGAATCTCTTTGTATGTAATTCGCCTGTTTTCTTGAATTAATTTTTTTATTGTCAGCACACTTTCTTCCGTGACAGCCGTCGTAGGACGACCACTCCTTTGTTTATCCCCCAAAGTAAGACGATTGCGCTTGAACTCGCTATGACAACGGTAGATGGTTGCTTTTGAAGGTCCTTCATCCATAAAAGCCATTTGAAGTCGATCAAATAACTCATCAGGTTTTATGCCACATTTAAAATCGTAGAAAACCATCGCACGAAAATGTTTTCGATGCAGATTCACTTTTAAATGAGACTGCTCTCGAAAAAATGTGGAGGGAAATTTGAAATTCGAACAATGGTATTTGCCAAGATTTTCAAAATAATTACAAGTGGCCAGTGCCTTATAGATAAAAATATTTTTTCGCAAAACTTTCTGAGAAGCCTGGTAAATGTTGGTTAGGGTGTCGCAAAAGAGGTGCAGGACTTAGAAAATTTTCGAGCAAAAAAACTCAAATACTTACACTTTTTTTCACAAAATAACAAAAATCTATCCGTGCGGTGACGGAGAAAGAATACCAATCGCCGCCCCTCTCTCCGTCCGGGGGGTGTCGTAAGAAGCGACTAACGGACTCTTTCGAGCGATGATCTGCTCCACTGGTGGTAGGGCTTGACCCGTCTGGTTGGTGACCACCGTACGCATGGTGTAAAACCCGTCAAGTGACTGCTTGTCGGTCACGTTTCGGGATCAGCCAGCGTATAACCAGAGCTCGAGAGGATGATGCTGCGATGTATTTGGTCTGTGGAGGCTTCCGTCAAACCAGTGCCAGGAGGACTTCGTTAACCTGCCGACCAGGGAGACCCGTAGAAACGGTTGTCCCGCTGGCCGCCCGTGGCACAGTACAGGGGCCCAAGCGAGCCTAACCAGCTCGTGAGGCTGCCTCACCATGTCACGCATAATCTCGGGGTGGTCCGTCGTGCCGGTTGGTGACCGGAAGGTGGGGTCCCGGCGGCCATTCCCGGGGGGGTTCGGGGGCCCTTCCGTTCGGCAGGTTAATAATACTCGCCTGTGGGCAAATTCCTGGGGAAACAGGCCACCACACTTTGACCATTCGCATCGCGGCATCATTTTCTCGATTCACGCCTCTCTCTTTCCACTCCTAAAATGACAGCGCCTAACAACAAAACTGGTACTACAGCGGTGCAGACCCCCACCAAAACCCTACCGTTTGAGGTGGAGTTCGCTAACATCCGCAGACTCCATGCAAACCTCAATGCCGTCCACCACCATCTTGAGACGGCACGACCAGCAATGTTGTTCCTGACGGAGACGCAAATAATCCGCCCAGCTGACACCACCTACCTGAACTATCCCGGCTTTGTGCTTGAAGAATCCTTCAAAGCCAAAGCCGGAGTTTGCTTATTCGTTCGGGCGGATGTTTGCTGTCGCCGTCTGCGCTGTCTGGAGGACCCTTCCTTCTCCCTCCTAGTGGTACACGTCGACATAGGCTCTCATTGCCGTGTCTACGTCTGCGTCTACCGATCCCATAACGGCGACATGGAGACAACTCGACTAATTGAACATCTTAGTCGGGTAGCAGATGATGCGCAGGAGCGGTTTCCATCGGCGGAACTGGTGTTTTTGGGGGACTTCAACGCCCACCATGAGTTGTGGTTAGGTTCCTCCAAAACAGACCATGCTGGTAGAACTGCCCACGCATTCGCTCTCACGCATGACCTGACACAACTGGTGAACCAGCCCACCAGGATCCCAGACATAGTTGGCCATGCGCCCTCCTTACTCGACCTTCTGCTGACGAGTCGCCCAGCTGGATACCGGGTGGAGATTCGAGCTCCTTTAGGTTCCTCGGATCACTGCTTGATATCCAGCACAGTGCCCTTGGCATCGCGCCCGCCAACAGCGGTTTCGAAACGCCAGATTTGACACTACGCGTCGGCAGACTGGGACGGGATGCGGGAGTATTTTGCATCCGTCCCTTGGAGGCAGCGCTGCTTTAGTGGGAAGGACCCGACCGCTAGCGCCACTGCCGTTGCTGATGAGATAGTATTAGGAATGGAATACTATATTCCACACTCCTATGTCATCAGCAAAGGCAGACGCAACCGCTGGTTCAATCGCGAGTGTGCCAGCGCTGTTGAGAGCAAACAGACGGCATACCGCGCTTGGATCAGAGGTAAAGCTCATGGGGCTCCCGAAACTCGCTCGCTAAAAGCAGCCTATAATAATGCCACCAAGTCATGTAAGAGGGCCTACATTAGAGCGGATGCCCAGCGCGTTGCACGAGTAGGCCAAGAACTCCTGACGCATCCTACGGGCAGCCGTAGCTACTGGCGTCTGGCCAAAGCCGTGCAATCCAACTTCTGCCAACCCTCGCTGCCACCACTGAGATGTCTTGACGGAACTTTAGCTCACAAGCCTCCCAGCAATAGTTCTGAAAATGTGTGCAGCGGAGTTGTCCCCTGTGTTAACGCGTCTGTACCGTCTCTCGCTCTCTTCGGGTTGTGTGCCGGAATCTTGGAGAGAGGCTAATGTGCAACCGATCCCTAAAAAAGGAGATCGGTCAGATCCGACTAATTACCGCCCTATAGCCGTAACTTCAGTGTTGTGTAAGATCCTAGAACGAATATTGAACAAACAGCTTATTCGATACCTAGAAGATCACTCCCTAATTCACGATCGTCAATATGGGTTTCGGCCAAAACGGTCAACGGGTGATCTTCTAGCGTACGGGTGGCGGCGTACATCTCTGGGGTGAGGCTATTAACAAGCGAGGCGAGTCACTGGCAGTTAGCCTTGACATAGCCAAGGCTTTTGATCGGGTCTGGCACAAAGCTCTTCTCTCCAAGCTCCCGGCATACGGTTTGCCCACTCAGTTCTGTACCTGGATTGCCAGCTTCCTGCATGAGCGTAGAATCCGTGTCCTTTCGGATGGATGCGCTTCGCGGTTCATGACAGTGAACGCTGGTGTTCCTCAAGGCTCCGTTCTATCCCCCACGCTGTTCCTTCTGCATATCAATGACATGCTTCCTCTTGGAAACATTCATTGCTATGCAGATGATAGCACAGTGCATGGGGGATATAACGGGCACCCAACGGCTGGGCGGGTAGACACCGAAATGAAGCGAGCAAATCTTGTCATTGAGCTCGATCGGGTGTTGGACCTCATTTCTAAATGGGGCTCCGATAATCTGGTGGAGTTCAATGCCAAGAAAACACAGGTGTGCGCGTTCACAGCGAAAAAGTCGCCATTCCTTCCCCTTCCCTCTCTTCAGGGTACATCTATAGGCCTGCAGAGCAGTATTAACATGCTCGGTATGGATATCCGCTGCGATCTGAACCAAAAGGACTACATCGAAACCGTGATTAAAAATGCCTCACGTAAACTCGGTGTCCTGAACAAGGTGCGGCGATTCTTCACGCCTGATCAGTTGTGTCTATTATACAAGACACAGGTGCGGTCTTGCGTGGAGTATTGCTCTCACCTTTGGGACGGCTCCGCAAAGTACCTTCTCGATGCCTTGGACAGATTGCAGCGCCGCGTTTTGCGCATTATCGGCAATGCAGAGGTCACTAAAACTCTCGAGCCTTTGCAATTGCGTAGAGATATTGCGTCACTCAGCGTCTTTTACCGTTTATACCATGGCGAGTGCTCTGAAGAACTCTTTGACCTCATCCCTCCATCTCCCTTCCTCCATAGGAGTACGCGTGCTGCTCTCCGGAGTCACCAATTTACAGTCTCTAACATTCCATCACGCACAAAGAAATTTGGTGACTCGTTTCTTTGCCGCACTTCCAAAAGATGGAATAGTCTATCAGCACACGTATTCCCTCCTACCTATGACATAGGGTCCTTCAAACGAGGCGTGAAGAAGCACTTTGTGGGCCGGCAGAGTGAGGATGACTGATGCTACGTCTCTTACGCTGCACCAGTTGTCCTCGCGCCTGGACCTCATTTCCACTTAACATCAGGTGGAGTGGGGTCATTTGCCGGGCTTAGTATTAAAAAAAAATACTTAAGAAAACTCGACAATCAACAAGGTCCAACAGTTCACCCCATTCATGATTTAATACTTTATTGCACAAAGAAATTACATTAATACACAAGTTACACAGGACATATACAAAGGTGAGCTTATCTCTAGAAGAGATCTCTTCCAGCCAACCCTAGCTGTGGTGATAAAATTAAATCTGCGGGACTTATTGCGCTATACAAGACATACATAAATAAAGATAACTATATAAATAAACATACACAATATATATATCAAATTACTTATATCTAAACTAAGTTACTGATTATCGATAATGTTAGACAGGTAGTGCTCTTTGAGGTGGTGTTTGAATGATTCTACCGATGACCTCTCACGGATGCTGGCCGGTAGTTTGTTCCACAGTCTAGCTGCATAAACAGTAAAGGAATTGTGGAAAAACTTGGAGTTGGCTTGTGGATAGGAAAGGGTCCTGGTATCACAGGAACGTTTTGGGCGGGAAGAGGTAGGTAAGTGCGTAAAACGGGATCGTAAATAATGAGGGAGTTGGGGGTAGTGAAGTATTTTGTAAAGGAAGCAAAGGATGTGCATATCACGGCGTTGTCGGATTGGGAGCCACTTTAACCTCAACCGGAACTCCGAAATATGGTCATATTTTCGTAAGCCGAAAATAAAACGGATGGCCAGGTTTTGCAGGCGCTCCAGTTTGTTAAGCAGCTCCTCAGTTGCATCTAAATAACAAACATCAGCGTAGTCGAGAAGAGGGAGCAGAAGCGACTGAGCAAGCATAATTTTGGTTTTGTAAGGTAAGAAAAACTGCAGTCGCTTGAGAGAATGATAAGAGTAGTGCATGCGTCGACTCACCTCATTCACCTGTGACCTCCAAGACAAAGTTTGGTCAATAATGAGGCCTAGATTTTTGGTTTTATCAGAAAATGCAATATTCACTCCATTATACGTAACCTTGGGGAGTATATTGAGGTCTAGTCTGTCACGCAGCCGGTTGCTACCCACGATTATTGCCTGAGATTTGGCTGGGTTTACTAGGAGTCCAAAGGCGTCCGCCCACAACTTCACCGAGAGGAGATCCTTATTTATAGATTCTATAGTAGAGTGAGCATCAACCGCATGGAATTGTCTATAAAGTTGCAAGTCATCTGCATATAGGTGGTACGAGCAGGATAACACTTTTACGAGCTGACTTATGAATTTCGAGAAGAGCAGAGGTGAAAGTACCCCACCCTGCGGTACGCCCGCAGTAAGAGAAGCCCATTCCGAAAATAAGTCATCACACCTGATCCTCTGGTGACGATTGCGGAGATAATCCGAGAACCAAGAAATCACCGCAGGGGCAAGGTTAAGGGAGTGGAGAATGGCTATGAGGATGTCATAATCAACGGAATTGAAAGCACTGCTAAAGTCTAATAGAATTAGGATCGTAAACATCCGGTTATCCAAGGCGTAGCGAATATCGTCAGTGACGTTTAACAGGGCAGTTACTGTGCTGTGGCCAGGACGAAAACCGGATTGATACGGACCAATTAAGTTGTGATGTGAGACAAAAGAGAACAGTTGTTTGTGAACAGCGCTTTCCAGGACCTTGGATAGGAATGGTAGGATTGAGATAGGACGGTATTGAGAGAGAGCGGTAGGAGAAGCGGACTTAGGAATGGGAATGACGTGGGCTAATTTCCATTCAGAGGGGAATGCGTTGGTTGCCAAAGAGTGGTTAATAATGTGTGTAATGATAGGCACAACGTCATCCAGGAGTGGCACCAACATGTCACGGCAAATGCCATCTTCGCCTACGGCCTTGGAGGAAATGGACAGGATGCTTTTTTTAACTTCTTCTACAGTGATTTCACGGAATGTAAAGGGCTCACCGTCAGGACGGGCCGCTGTGTCTAACATAGTGAGCGTGGCTGCCTTGGTAGTACCATCAACAATAACCGGTGAGCTGGCAAAATGTCTGTTAAGGTGATTGAGATCTGGTAATTCACCAGTACTGCTGCGGTCCTTACCTACACCGAGGGATCTAAGGAACTTCCAGACCCTACCTTGGGGTAGGTCTTCCACTGAGGAATGGATATATCGGCGTTTGGCATCGCGGCAGAGCCGATTACAGTGATTGCGCAACTTTTTGTAGGAGCTCAAATTATTATTATTCGGAAACCTCTTAAGCAGTGATTTAGCCCTGTCCCTACGTTGCATAGACTTCCTTATCGTAGGAGTGAGCCAAGGCGCAGGTAGATGCTTAATACGCACTGGTCTGAGAGGCGCATGAGAATTAAACAGTTTAGTTAAATGTGTATTGAAAATTTTAACCTTCTCATTTGCCGTGCCAGCCGCAAACATTGTAGACCAGTCAATCAAACAAAAGTCACCCCTCAAGCGATCCACACAGATATCACCAAAATTACGCTGAAGAATTACTTTGGCTTTGGGTTTGGGAGTGCGTACACGATAGGATAAATATAAGAGGTCATGATACGAGAAAGGGGCAGTAGTTTGTCCATGCATAAGGACTGAATCAGGTTTAGAGACTATCTGTACGTCCAAGAGAGAGGCCTGACAATTAGGAGAATGATGGGTGGCAGTGAGTGGAAGCAAAACAAAGTTGACTGAAGTTACAATGGAATTAAGACGTGAGGATCGAAAGTTATTCTTTAGTAAGCAAGTATTAAGATCACCCATCAAAATTACATGATCGTAAGAAGAGCTGAGGGATTCAAGAGTTGTCTCAAATGAGTCAAAATAGTTAACGCTGATGCTGGGGCTGTAAGCAGCTCCTACTAAAATACTGGTATGATGTATGCTGAGTTTTAAAAATAAGTACTCTAAGGATCCAGTATAGGTACCAGGAGACTGACTAACAACAGAGCACGGGATGTGTTCCTTGATGTAAATACATACACCACCACCACCAGCACCAACTCTGTCGTTTCGGAATAATTTATAACCATTTAGTGTAAAAAGAGGGGACGGCAGAGAAGGTTTGAGCCAAGATTCGGAAATTAATATTCCATCGACCAGCCCGTTGTTAAATGATACATTTAGGTCAGTGATGTGAGAAGGGACACTTTGTGCGTTGATATGTACCAGGTTAAGGTAATTGGATTTGCTTTGGAATATAGACTGCAGCTTGACATCCAAAGAGAGAGCATCAGTGTCAGTGGAGTTTGAAACATCACTGCAAGCACTTTCATATTCGTCAGATGAATTATCAGTAAAATAATCAGATTTGATAGACATAAAATAATACTAATACTAAAACAGATAATATAAGTAATACTGCAAAATAAAATTATTAATTAAACAATACAAAAAAAAACAAAAAAATCACCAGCGAGAGTTGGCAAAACGCAAACCACATAGAACGCTAACACATTAAAAAACAACATATCAGAACATCGACAAGAATCTGACTGAACGGAACGTAGAACGGAACGTCACTAACACTGACATGACAGCTGACATTAACACTGACAACTAATTTGCAAAAACATCAACATCGGTCGACATTTGATTATTTTTTGTACAAAATACCTTAAAGTTTTATAAAAATAAAGATAAAGTTAACGGGGTGGTATCACAACAAACTTTTATCTAAAACACCGGCAACGAATTGTGTTTAAGTTTAACGAAACTGAGAGTACCTCACATGTGATAATATGAGTAGAAGAAAATCAACTTAGCTGCCTGCCGTGGACGTGGTTGAGAAACTGGCCTGTAGACGTTGAAGCTCAGCCATCGTAGTAATCTTCCGTCTACTTTTGTCCGGCAGCAGCACTACTATGGTGCCGTCCGACGACCAACAATTTTTGATGCCGAAATGTTTACGGGCAGCAGAAAAAATGTTTTGCCTTGACTTCGTCAGAAATTCTGACAGTGAAATTCTTGTGCCTTTCAAAGTCGTCTTAGCGGTCCAGACAGCAGCTCGATGTCTATAAGCTGAAAACCGTACTAACAAAGGCCGAGTCCTGCCTTTTTTAGCTGCTCCGAGACGGTGACACGCTTCAATGCACTCCGGTTGAAGTTGTGCCAGCTTCATTTTTCTGAGCACTTCGTGCGCTCTTGTACCAGCATTCTCATTAGAGTCCTCCGGCAAGCCATGAAGCAGTAACACCTTCCGTCTAGAGTGGGTTTCAAGCCGGTCCATGCTAGTGTTAATTAGATCCAGCTGCATCTTAAGAGCATTTACAGCCTTCACAACAAAAGACTTAAATTGCTGGTAGTCTGCCGACAAAGCCTTCACAGTCTGTAACTGCGCTCCTGGAACCGACGACTCTGTGTGTTGTTGCAGAGCTTTTTCAAACTCTTCCATGCGGGTGTGAAATATCGTGGTAAGGTCCTGGATGGTTTCATTGACGTCAGCAGTGTCCATGATCAGCAAACAATTCAGGTTCTTAATATAGAGTGAGAAGTTGTCGAAAGCAATGTGAAGTGACAGTGAAGGTAGCGATGAGAGTGGAAGTGAAAATTAGTTTGTGCCAACACTCACTGGTACATTACTAGTACATTTAAGCAAAATGAAAACTGTAAGCACCTTTTTACTAATTAAAATATATTTTATTGGCAGAGCAGCATTAAAAGCGTCTATCCATTACAAAGTACCCGCAAAAAAAAAAAAGAAAAAAGAAAAAGCATTCATTTTAATTTACTATAATTTCTTTACGTTAGGTAGAGTAACATTTATACATTTGGTTTTCTTCGCGTTTATAGTTGAAGAAGTGAAGAAGAAGAAGAATTTAGCACATCTGTTAGGGCATTGTTGATGTCATCAAAAGTATTTATATTTCGGTCAGTCTTAAATCAAAGGTGTGTCGTCAGCAAACAAAAACAACATTGCAAAAGTTTTTCGCATAAAATGGTAATAAATCATTAATGCAAATTAAGAATAAAAATGGACCTAGTATTGACCCTTGTGGAACCCCCATTAGCACAGAAGATCCAGATGATATGGATCAATTCACGCTAACTTTTTGGATTCTGCAGCTGAGGTATGATTGTTTTACTTTTATTAAAAGGGTTGGATCGCAATCAAAAGCCTTGGAATGATCACAAAATATTCCAAAAGCAATCTGCGATCCATACCAAGCCTCAAATATGTGTTTCAGCAGAGCTACACCTGCATCAGTAGTAGACCTTCCCTTGGTAAAACCATACTGTTCACTGTGAAAAAGGTGGTTTATAGCGAAGTGGGATCTGAGTTGTTCGAAAATAAGTTTTTCAAAAACTTTACTAAGAGTAGGTAAAGGTAAAGTTAGGCGTTACTGTTGTCAGACTAGCTAGCTACTAGCCTAGGCTTTTTAAAGACCTGTTGGACCTTCAACCAATAGGCTCAAATTGGTCTAACCTAAAAGGCTAAAAGGCTATTTAGGCTTTTGGCTGTCAAAAGCCTAATTTACAATAATTGCCATAAAAAAGGCTAAAAGCCTATAGGCCTCGGGAACACTAGTCCTGACACACTTCATTTGCTTATCTTACATCCATCAATCTTTTCATGCTGTAATTGAAAATAGTGTGTATTTTTAATGGTATGGTATAATTATACCAGATATTTATTTATTTCAGAACGTTAATGCGATCCTGTATACAACTTATCGAAGGTTACATGCTAACATTATTAAACCGATTAGTGGTGCTGGTTACAATGTTACCGATATATATATGTGTTAAGCCTAAAAAAGATGAAGGATAGACCATATTGACTGCTTATAAACATCTACCCGCAGTAGCTTTAGTATCCATTAATGTTTTATATATTTTAGCGTTTTATTAACGCTTAAATATACTTAATTATTATTTTTTAAACACTGAAAAAAGACTACAACCTCAGGCGGGAATCGAACCACGCAATGTTGACTAAAAACGTAAGCATCAAGCACTGACAAATTTTGACAGGTGAAAACCAGACCTCGGTAGCCATGTGGTTAAGGCAGCCGCCCGGAATGCGGAAGGTACGTGGTTCGCTTCCCGCCTGAGTTTGTCGTCTTTTTTCAGTGTTTAAAAAAAAAATTAGTATCCATGATCGTGGTGCATAGAACGGTGACGAAATAAAAACAAAGACACAAAAAATACATACAATCTCGTTAAAAATAAATTTGCATAACGATATGTTGTAGGTCTGGAATGGAGTACTTTCGCATGCATTATTTTACTTACATCTCACAAATGCGGTGAAAATGCCGCTAACATCTTGAAAGAGCGTATAAATTCTTTGTTAAATTATTAATAGTATTTTCTATAAACCGTGTCGCGTACAGGCTGAAAGAATACCCCTCTCTTTGAATACCCCTCTCTTTGAATACCCCTCTCTTTGAATACCCCTCTCTTTGAATACCCCTCTCTTTGAATACCCCTCTCTTTGAATACCCCTCTCTTTTCTTGGGTGTCGTACGTACTATAGACTGTACTTAGTATACACCCAACAGCATAGAGCAGCGATGGGCTTACCACCTGTCACGCTGAGCACATGTGCAGTCGCTATTTGGTGAAAAGTGGACTATGGTAGTGGGCTGCTTTTGCAGTCCTCATTGCCTAGTCTCTGACTAACCCTTCGTGGATAATAGTCGTGATTATATCTATGTATATGTATGTATGTATGTATGTATGTATAATGCAAGGCAGCCGCCAAGCCCAGAAAGCAGCCCGGCCTTTCCCGGCTCATTAGGAAAGAGCCACATGTAGAAATTGGGGCATTTATGAATGTCACTACACCATGGGTTAGTTAGTCTACAGGTGAAGACCCGACAAGAAACTCAGATTTAGGTACACTTCATTACAGCGTCTTTAAAAATTGGAATAAAAATTATCTAGAAGAACAACCATCACAAATAAGACAAGTAAACTACACTTTTGATAGTTTAAAACACTCCTCTATATTTACCGCATTAGAAAAACAAGACATCGAAAAAACTTATATAGACCTCATCAAAATTATTTATAGCCATAGCACAGCAAACATTCGGTTAAACTCCTCCAAAGACCGACGTCGGCGTCGAGGCCGTCCTCGGAAGCGGTGGCGCGACGACCTCGATGCCTTCGACAGAAATTGGTTAGAGCTGGCTAAGGAGAGAGAGAGCTGAAAGGAACTGGGGAAGACCTTTGCCTAGCAGTGGGATACTAGGTTAATAATATAGGCTAATTAAAAATATAAAAAACTACAATGTGAAAATCAGGCAGTTAAAATCTTCCATAGGCACCCAGTTAGTCTGGTTTGGAACGTAGCCTATTTATCTAAGTAGACTATGGATAAGTGTACAAATTACCCATCTTCAAAATCAAAATTCTAGATTATTCTAAGTCCGATTTGTGGCGGGCTGACATCAACAGGTTGACATGCATCTGGCCGCGCGCCAAATCACATCCTACATTTAATAGTAATTAGAAAATTATGAGTTCAAAAGGTGTTAATAACGAGAAGTAAACAAGTGCTTTCGGGTTGCGTGCGATCTTGTAAGTTAAGCAACTTTCGCAAAGCAATGCTGCGTAATCCAGATGGGTGACCAGGTGATAATATTGTAAGGCTTTCGGAAGACTTAGGACGGGTTGAGCCGTTGGTCTTGGTTGTTGCTGTAAGACAGCAGTCGTTTAAATTAAACCCATGTCAGTACAAAAGCGTGGTGAGATAGGTATAAAAACTCCCTATGTGCATATTGATCATGTGAGAAGGTCTCAGATCAGCAGAGGGCCACGTAGGGAAATAAACAGTAACAATAGCAATAACGATTTAAACCAGAAATATCCATCTAAGAGCCATAATTAATTACTAATACGCATCACGAGAGCAAACGGCGATAAAAGCTTTTAACCAAACGAGCCATGGAAGTGTTTAAATGAAAATAGAAATACTTTTCCCAGAATATTCATAAATAAATAGGGAGTTAACCGTAAAAACGAGCGACATTGACTGATTTCTTAGCGTACAATCGGGTACGTCAAAACTTATGAAGTGTGGCAAATATGTAGGCCGCAGAGTCGTGTCATTTTTTATGAATTATGTGCCATACTTACGTTTTGCGGTGTATTTAAATTAACACTAATTCGTATTTTGTAACGAAGTTCCGCTGGCGGCAATCACATGAGCTAATTACAAAATTCCGTAAAGTTCCTGAACCGAGCTGACCGCTTTTCCCTTCTACTATATACTTCTACATGGTCAACCCGGGCAGGGGTCATAGCATTTTGAGACTTGAGTCTGTCAGATCCCCGACTCGATCACTCGAGCAGACGCACCTATGTAGTAAGATAGCGTTTCACAAAGTCAGTTCCGAAAAACACAATGGTTCCGCGGTAAAGTCAGCAGTGTTTAGGGAATCAGAAACTTTTCACTCTAATACGAGTAGGACAGTTTTTCTGCAATTAATCTGCAAAATCCTCTAGTATTTATTTGAGGTGAGCCGCTGGCTCGTTTACCAGCCAAAAAAAGTTTATTCATTTGTTATCATAATGACAATGTAGCGGATTTTATAAATAAAAAAAGTTAAATGCTTTTTTTATTTATAAAATCCGCTACATTGTGCTTAATACGTGCATTTGCTTACGCAGCTTTTTAGGCTGCGTAAGCAGCCTAAAAAGCTTTGGAATCGCTGTAGAAAGGTAAACGTTAACTGCGTGTCTGCCAACTCCAGGTTCAATCCGCGTGAGGATCCACAAAGTTCCTCGATGCTCATAAATCCGGCTACGCTACAAAATCTGCAGAGGGCCAAATGAAATTTCTCTCCATTTAAAATTCGAACTTCGAAGAGGCCAAAGGCATGAATTAGATTAGTCGATGTCCAGCTGTGGACTGACACATGTTGATTAGGATGATGTTAATATCACATTAAATAAACACGGCTTCTTTCATTCTGACTAAACTAAGATGTCTTCGATTTAGTTTTGTAGTGTAATAATAAATTCCGCGGGCAAACCTTGAAAGAAGGCCACAAACCGTGCGGGGCGTCCTAGTAAACGTGAAACAAAATTATAGGTTGGTATATAACAGCCGTTACGCAGACTTCCATTCCGGAGGTGTTTGGCACGGCGTGCCACGGGGCAAGGCCTGTATCGATCCGGAGTCGGTCACCGCTCTCCTACACGTTTTGTCGTACTCGCTGAGACTTTAAGATTATTGAAGTAGTGATAACTTCGTTTAAAGAATCGTTTTGGCGTTTAGGGTTTAACAAGAAGGTGCTGTGAAAGGTTTATTTATTTTCATTTACTATGAAATGAAGTACATATGAATTTTAATCTTATTCTTAAGTTATTATTACTATTACTATGACTTCTATTAGGAATTATTATCATCATCATCCTAGTAAACTTCCAACTGCTGGATAACCCATCCCACCACGCTGGCCCGATAGAGATTGTTGGGTTTTAACGACTGCCATCTTTCGACAACAACCGGGAACCGGAAGCAGCGTCACCATCGTGTCTTCCGAAGCACCCTTAGGTATAATCACTATTGTTTAAACTTTCAGTCAATTTTGCCCCACTGCAGAGCAAAGGTATAATTCTTTCTAATGTTTTTTGCTCCAGTGAGCCAATCTGGTATTGGTATGCTTTCAACTCGTTACGCCATCTTCGCCTCGGTCTGCCGCTTACTTGCGTTGGTGAAGACCAGAACGGTGTCAGATTTATCACAGTTTGGTTTTTAAGACTTCCTATTTCCATGAACTTTTCCTATTAGATCAAGTGTCTCTAAAACGAAGCCTACGCCACCAACGCGTTGCCCTTTCTTCAACATCACCAAGTACTCAATTCCTCTGCCAATTACACGGACGTTACTGTCGCTCTTGTATTGGCCTCACAAGTCATTTCAAGAAATTTCAACCTCTAAATCGGACGCTGCCTAAATTATCTTTTATAGATGTAAGAGGCCTATGATGATTTCCATGAGATACAGAAAAAGGAAAAGGTTAAAAAAAAATCCCATATCGTAGTTTTGCAAGAAAAACTATTTCGAGATACAACCAATACGATTATGAGTTGCCAGATCCATTATTTCAATACAGTCTCGTACATCTTACTGGTTGACCTGAATAAACAGCCGCTCGCCAATCCCCTTAATCGGCATGCGATCTTAATCCCTGCAAAATGTTTGTTTTTCCATCGATTAAAGCATTACACGCCACATCAAGGCGTAAGTTACGACATGCGCTTCGAAACCAAAACTATGTTAACCCGTCCCATGTGAGAGTTCTATATATAACTCGACTATATTTACTCGGCTTGTCACATAGCGCGACATCGTCAGACGTGGACTTAATAAGTTCGGACAAAAATAGACCTTGTATACTGGTGAGTAAAACACATTTCTTATTGCGTGGTGGCGCTTGCGATGAACTTTAAGCTGGTTGAATTAGATTTGCACGTATAGCTTTCTAGTCAATGTTAATGATTTGAGAGGGTAATTTTTTTTATAGAAGACATAAGGGGAAAGATTATTTGCTACTTTTTACGAAACGAGGATGTATAAGACCTGTCTTGTCTCTCTCTCTCTCTCTAACTCTCTCCTCTCTGAATGTTAGCTTTATTCACAATTCACACAAAAGTTAGAGGCCTGATGTGATTTTCGAAATGTTCTCAAGAAACTCATGACTTCATTTTTAAAAATCGTTTGGTTTCCTTCCATTTGAAAATTTACTAGATTTAAAACTACATTTCTTGAATCTACGTCTTCTTATGTAGGATCTTCATCTTATTTCCACATATTTTTTATATTTTATGAGTATTCTTTCATATATTCCCAAGAATTATATCAGTAGGTATATGCCCGACCTTCACTATCAAAATGTTGCGAAGCCAAGTCTTATCCTTAAATATTGATAATAATCGCAACTACTAGACATAGTTCTTGGCGCTACAACGGACCAAAACGTTCATCTATTATTTCTGCCAGGCGCAGGTGGGTCGTAGAAACCGATGAACCGGCGCGGAGAAGGCTTCTCGGTCGTACGAAGGCTATTTAATTTTGCTCGCATGTGCCGTTCTCAAAAACTTCTATTCCAGATTATAATAAAAGTTCTAAAGTAGTAGTAGTAAATGAAGCAAAGGAAGTGTCTCAGGAAGTCAGGACAGCAACAAACGGACATTCGATCTCTGCCTACCCATCCGGAAAAAGATAATTTTCCACTAGTATTCAATCCGAACCCGCACAGCAGTGTTGACACGTGTACCGGGTGAGGCGATGAAACACTTTTCACTGATTAAAGGAGACTGACCTTTTTACTATGGGAGTTAGGCTAGTTTTTTAGCTAGCTAGCGTAACAGAGCGCTTTAATGAATAGTGATCAATAGCAGCAATGCTCTGAATTATGTAGAAAAAATTACATTACAATATCATGCGGGAGTTTGAAGCTATCTTAATTTTTAGCTTAAGACTTTTTAGGTATTTTGAGGTTATGACAACTGTCATCGTATGACTATCAGTTCAGTTCAGCATTTATTTATCACTTGACTCTTAACGCGGCGTTCTATAGAAAACTTTTTTTAACAGTAATCATTATAATTTAAGAGAACACTTTTGATATGTGAATGATTAAGACGCAATAGATATCGAATAGGCTGGTTTGGTCATTCTCCTTTCTTTGATCTTTTTTAGATTTTATGAGATACTTGATTTAATTCAATTAATTGTACGCAAAAAGTAACTTCCATAATCGGCAAATCAAATAACCAAATAACAAACTCCGTTCTCTTTCTCAACCAAGAAGTTTCAGTGATATTAAATGTGCATTAATTATGCATCCAGTTACAATGCTGCGGTTCATATTAGATTTATCATTCTATTCCCAATTCACCTAAAGTTTTCTGCGTGAAATGAATTAAATACTTTTTTTCATTGATCAGTTGGCATTGGCAGCCCAGTTTCGAGTAGAATAAAATACAGAAAGAGATGACATTTAAAATGATGAAATTAATTCTCCGGAGTGGATTCCCGATCGGGTCAGTGCAGAAATGACTATTTTTCTTAATTGTCTGAGGTCTGGGTGCTTTTATTTTATCTGGATGTACTTAAGTAATATAAGTGAAGGGAATTTATTTATTTGTTTATCTATTTATATTTTAATTTAGAAACCCAATAGGTGGCTTTTAAAAACGAACTCCCACATATAAAATTTTATAGATATTATAAATGCCACAAACGACTTTGACCTTGCATCTGAAAGTTACGATCTCATTCACCTAAACATAAAAACGCCTGTGCTCACGGGATTCATGCAGCATGTTTATATTTTGTTAATTAAATATGTCAACGAAGATATAAATAAAGTGTGGCAAAAATAGCTGACTCCTGTGCCAAATAGATTTAAATATAAAGAGTGCTCATAGTACCTACAGGCCAGGCCTTCTCTCAAACGTTCTCGTTTGATTAAAAAGACAGGAACTTTTTTAGGTTTTGTGAGTTGCTTAACCGAGAATCTAACTTCGGTCAGATACTGATAATGTCCAAACAGTCGATTACATTTATCTCATTTTATCATAATCCTTGGGAAATCTACAACTTCGTGATTGGCATAATCTATTGGAATAGAGCTTCTGGTAATCCATTTTTGGTGATCAGACTTCGAAATATGATTTATTTCTTGACATGAAAAATTTACCAATAATTAGACAGAGATTTAGAAAGTTTTATATCGGCCCTTACTATTTATGATAGCTTAATTAGTAAAAATAACCACATTATTGTTTTATGACCTTACCCAAACAGCACACGTTAAAATTGAACACAATAAACGGTTTTCTTGCATTTAGCTTTATTACTTAGGTAAACTTTTGCAAGATACATTACATGGCGAACTTAACACTTAGAACGCAGCGCCACTAGACTCAACTAAATATAAATTGCACTGATCAGTGCGTAGCCGCAGTTGAGAAGTTAATGCCAGGGGCAATAATGTCATTACTATAGTTATTAAGGTATTTCGAGCACCTGCATAAAAAAGTGTCATATTTTACAATAAAATCCCGAACGATGTTATAATTTTGCTCTTTGACAAATTTAAGACACATGTTAAGGACAGACTTTTAGAAAAGGGCTATTACACTGTAAGCGATTACAACAATGACAAAAATGCATGGAATTGACATTCCTCTAGTTTTGCACACATTGTTATAATGCGTTCATAGTGCCCGAGTAAATCTTTTAGATTCACTTTTGTTTTTATCTTTTATTTTATTATATAATTATTTTATATAACTTCTTTATTTTATGATTATTGATTGTATAATTTGGTAACGACATATTGTTTGTAAATGTCGTTACTTCTATATTATTATAAAGCTGTGGAGTTTCTTGTGCCTGTTCTTCTCCACAGCTAAAAGACTTCCTGAATGGGTGAGGTGGGTGGGTGGGTTCCTATGCCTATCCATCCATCCATAAAAAAACAAATTTAGACGATTCAAAATGCTTATTTTAAGCTTACTGAATAAAGATATTTTGATTTGATTTGATTTGATTTGAAAGAAACATCGACAGACAAGAAGTTGAAAATTGAGGATCGTAAACAATATTAACATTGACATTAGCCAAATGTGCTCTACAACTGTCAACTTCATCAACCGCATTCACTCCAAATCCAGCAATTGCACACACAAGCTCTTCAAAGGTAGCAAACGGCATAATTAAATTGGTCTGTTTAGTGAACCAATCCAAATTGTCGTTCGCACAGAACGTAAACAAAGCCAGTGGGCGTGCATTGTCGACGAAACAATATGACTCGGCAGGGCGGTCGTTAGTGCCGCGAACTTAGACGATCGGCGAATTGTCGATAATGTGGAATGTCTGTGCCGGCTGCCAAGTCGAAGGAGGTAGGACTTTGGCTGTGTAATGCACAGTGGAACTATCGCAAGATAAATTGCTTAGTCGCGTGGTATCGTGTTTCCCTTTACAATTGAAAGAATCGTGGCAGGTATTTAGGTTATCACAGTCAAGGGACATGCCCCGGCGTGCCTTTTTGTGCCTCAAAATAGATCTCTTTCTTCATGGAGGGTACACTGAGTCGGCAAACAAACTAACAGCTCATCTGATGGTGGTTCGCGACCACCGCAGCCCGTAGCCCATGGACGCGCCTGACACCGATGGCATCACGGTCGCGCAACGCACCATGAGCTTCAGTTCTTATGCCTCTATGCACTGTTATTTTACTATATGGGTAATTTTCCTAGGAAAGTGTTCTCTTCTCAGAAACGTGTCAATTTTTTATTTTAAGTATTTAGCAAAAATAACCATGGCACATGAAAGTTTACTCAATTTGAAACATAACGAATGCCAAGGCCCAATTTTTTAACCAGTAGTTTCGGAGTTATTTGAGTCCCACTATTTGTATCCATGTATCTGAGAGTATCGTTTTCAAATAACGTGACTCATACTTTTTCGTTAATTATATCTATTTGTATTAAATAATCTAAAAAACAGTAATATACATACGTAGGATCATAAAATACAATTGCGTATTTAGCAAAATGTACCATAATATTACTGCCTAAAATTGATAAAACTGAATCCCTCTATTTTTTGCAAGTATTTGTGACTCAAACTACGGGTTAAATATTGTCAGAGAGTTGTTTTGGCAAAAAAATGCATAAATAATTAATTTACTGAAACCAGTTACAGTATACAAAACTTACAGCTGCTGCTACAGCGTATTGAGAGATTGTAGAGAGCAAAGTATTTGGCATTAAGCTATATAATATTTAATTATAATTATTTGAATTCGTAAACTAGTTACTAAAGCACTATAAATTTATAAAATATTACTGAAGGTAATAATATAATGTGAAATACTTACCTATATAAGTTAGGTAGGACAAGATATGAAATAAAAAATTAAATAATATTAAGTGTTTATTTTGAGCACAGGAAGTTTTCGGTATATCATTAAATTATACCCTAATCACAATTTTAAAATAATTAGTCTCATATTAATTGGTCTTAAAATTAGCCTAACCAAGTATGTGTTTAATTATTATTAAAAATTTAACAAACATTTAATAATAAGTGTGAGAACCGAAAATGATCTTGCCCCGAGGAACTTTACCTCTTTCAGATGGTTTGTTCGAACAACCTATACGAATTGGTAAGATATTTAACACCATCCCAACAGTGGACTCCCACATTACATGATTCTCTTAAAAACATTAGTATCTTCTCAGAAACACGGCATGCAAGTGCCACGGCAGCCACGTATATGAGGCCAGGTGTTTGAGGACAAAGACTTATTTTACAGTTTAAGAAAAAACTAGCAAATAAAAAATAAATATATATTGCTCATTATTTATGGGATAGCAAAAGCAATTAACATAAAAATATAGAAACCATTACCATAGTTATAAAGTTGGTAAAACGATACCATGTATTTGAGAGTTGCACCGAATAAATACGTGGCTGTAATGGTACTAACCTTCGTGAGCAAACACCAAACATCGAGCAGCTTGGCCTTCCTACAAGATGTCAGCGACGGCACTGGCCCTACCGATGTGCGGGGAAGGGAGGAACACCGTTTACGAATACAAGCGATCTGAGTAAGCGCAACAAAATCTGAGATAACTTGTTGGCTCACGTACTAATAACGGATTTAAAAAAAAAAAACCGTTGTGGTTTTTTATGTACAAAACATAGGATAAGATACAAAAAATCATTACTCACGAAAAACAAACCTTACGAATCATTTACATTGGAGATTCGGTCTCTCAGAGATACTTTTTGTCACGAAGATAGAAAGTCCCACGCCATGTATTTGAGAAAATGCTTGTTTGACAGGCATTTTACAGAAATATGTGTACATAATCAATACATTTAATGGCGGCACTTCACATGGCGTATCGTGTTCGTGTGGCGATATCATTGTGTTTGCCCAAATAATATGGCACATCACTTGCCGTCAAACAAGCCATCCACACATGGACTATACGGGCAAACAACGCAAATATTCACAATATTTGCTTGTTCACAAACAAATTAAATGCAACAGTGATGGACGTGTCAGTGGCAGCAGTTTATTACATTTACCTGTATGCGGCTTGCCAACACCTGTTTTTTTATTGTGCAGGGTTCTCCTAAGTTATTTTGAATATCGATCCATGCAACGTTGTCGGTTTTTGTTTTTATGAGAGGCATTTTTGGGGTCCCAAATACTAGGATTCATTTGGTATAATTCCAAAAATCGCAATACGGTTTCGTTTGTCCAATCCATTTTACTATATTTACGTATAAAAAACTGAACACGTCTGAACAGGACAGCCGCACGCGCGCTTCTGAACAGAACCAAGTGTGGACGGCCGACGCAAATATTTGCCGTATTTGATTCCTTTGATGTGTGATCAACTGATCAAAAACCGACAAGTGGACGGAAAGGCATATTCGCTATTTGCGTTGTTTGCCTTATTCGTGCAAATAAAGCAAATATATTCAAATAGGCCGTCTACACATTGCCGTGTTCGGACAAATAATGCAAATACGCGAACACGATACGCCAAGTGAAGTGCCGGCATAAAGTTTGATAATGTGTAAAAAGTGTTTAGGTAGGTATCGAACAGTAGCAAATTTTTAATGCTCTTCCCAATGAAAGTATGACTTTTTCAAAGGAATATCCGACAAACGTGGTAAATGAGAATGTGCCAAATCTAATACCCCTCAAACCAAAACATAGCAAAAATACGCCGAGGACTGTCTCTCGTCAGCGCAAACCTAATATTAAAAGTGAATCGATAAAGACTGCGGATAATTGCAACTATAACTGACAATTTATCGATAACAGAATAAAACTATGAGCACACAATCGACGAAATTCAAATATGGATTTCGTATGGGCACACATGGCTGGATATTTATGCGCCGTTTGTCAGTTGCACCGGCGAGCGACGGGCGCGGGACGGCCAATTGACATTCGATTTCGCATTCGGTTTACAATTACTTTGGGTCGTATTGACCGTTCCTGATTACTAGCGGGTTAAGCCGTCCGCTATCGTGTCTCATTGTCCTGATTCTGACTTTTTCCCATAGACCAATGTCAAAACCAAACCAAATAAAAACGATATTCTGGACAATCAAAATAACTTACAAAGTGCTATTCATTTGGCTTTTGAAATGAAAACTAACAACTTGTATTACATAAACTTTAATAAAGTTGAGAATTGCAATATTCTAGATCTATAAGGTATTTAATGTAAAAACAGTTTCTGAGCTGATTGAACAACGTTATATATAAAATTAACGTTAACGTTATATGAGTAAACACAGTGCCTTCTAAACTGTATACAATATCGTTATGTCGGTCACATAATACTCCCAAGGAGTGCATTATTGTTATTTCGCTGCACAACTCTGAAAGAGCCGGCGCATTATCCCTTATTCATGGCACTCTGAGGAACGCTCCCCTCTTTCCCGCCTTATATCTTATTTGTTACTAAACATTTCACGCATTTGTAGTTTAGAAGATTTATTACCGTCTCTATCCAATGTAATGTAAAATTTTGTTCTATTTTTCGAAAGTGTCTATTATTGCGCTTTTGAAACACACGAATAACATTTCGACTGTGATTTTTACGTAAAATGGCCAATTTTGGCGTTCTCGATCTCAGAAACAAAAATACATTAACAGTTTTGACTTATTGAATAGTGTAGTATAGCCAACGGAATAGTTTGTAGTGGCCTCGCTTTTTGTAAATTTTGCTTAATTTTTTAATTAAACCCAAAATTGCAGAGAAAATTTTTCATAAAATGCGCGAAGGCACTTTTTCGAGCTCATCGATTAAACTACTGTTGTAAACAAATGAAATAAAAAAAAAAAATCTTATCTCTTATATAGTCGTATAGTGCGTAGCGGCCTCAGAATTTTTAGATATCATTGATATTATAAAGAAAAAAAATTTTTTTCTAAACCAAAAAACTTTAAAAATCGCTTTATGTTAACTGTGAATTTCTCCTATCTACGACACTATTATTGAGCAAAATTTATACCAGAATAATTGTTACTTCATGAGGAATATAGATTCTATAATAAATTTATTATCCTCTTTCGATAAAACCGATAAATACAACTGCAAAATTACTACAAAATGCGATGCGCCGGCCGTCCGAAATCAACTTATTCTTGCTGAGTGGAGATTTGTAATATTAAGCATGAATTTATTATCCTATTTCAATAAAAACGATAAATACAACTGCAAAATTACTACAAAATGCAAAAATGGGCATTTTACGCAAAAATTACATTACGCATTTCCGTTTCCTACACAAACTTCCAAGTTCAAAATTTCACAAACCAATGAGCCAATTTTAATGAAAATGTGCATGCTAAAGTGTACAGAGATCTAAATACTTTTAAGAAAACATTTAAGTATTAGTGGACTAAAGACTGCACATACATGCAGTCGCTATTTGGTGCAAAGTGGACTATGGCAGAGGACTACTGCTTTTGCGGTCCTCATTGCCTAGTCTCTGACTAACCCTTCGGAAAACATAGTCGTGATTGCATGTTTGTATGTATGTACGAGTATGCTTAAGTATTCAAAAATTTTAACTCGTAGGTTTGTATGGGAAACCGTATTGGGTAAACCCTCTTAACCCATTCAAAAAAATAAGAATGTGTTAATAGGTCCCATACCTAAAGACCTCCGTCAGCTATCTGCTGCTACCTCCGTCATGCTGCTATTGCGTCAGTAGCTAAAGAAGCTGCGGGGATTGAACTACGATATCTTGCATACAACCCGACCATCCACCCGTTCTGCTACAGGCGTTAGTTTGTTGGACTTCTCTTGTATTGTAGCTTTAATATCGCGTGATAAGTAATTTAAACATGGCTTAGTTAACGATTTCCCATTGCGACATACAAAATGTAACACTCGAATTTATTTGTGGTGCGATAACACGCATAGTACTTTCACAAGAAAAAAGAGAGAAGTCCTTGAAATATGTGTTTTTTATTATTACCCGAAGTTTCTAATGCAATATTTTGTAAACACATGTTAGGTAGGTAGGTACTGTTACAATTACAATAACATGAAAAACTTTGTGCGTACATTAATACCTATTTACGACTGTTAGGTATCACGAGCTACCGTGTCACGTAGCGGTTTAAGAAATGCAAGAATACTACCACCCCTCTCTCCCTTGGGTGTCGTAATAGGCGACTAACGGACTAAAGACTGCACAATCCAACAGAATAGAGCGCCAATGGGCTCACCACCTGTCTCGCTGAGCACATCTGCAGTCGCTATTTGATGAAAAGTGGACTATCTAGAGGACTGCTTTAGCTGTCCTTGTTGCCTTGTCTCTGACTGACCCTTAGGGGATAATAGTCGTGATTATTTGTATGTATGTATGTATGTATTATCCCCGAAGGGTTAGTCAGAGACCAGGCAATAAGGACCGCAGTCTACTGCGACATTCCACGTTTCACCAAATGATTACTGCACATGTGCTCAGTGACAGGTGGTGAGCCCATCGCCGCTCTATGCTGTGCAGTCTTTGGTCCCTTTAGTCGCCTTTAACGACACCCTAGGTAAGAGATGGGGCGCTAGTAATCTTTTAATGAGTC
This sequence comes from Scoparia ambigualis, assembly GCA_963921215.1. Classification (NCBI taxonomy): domain Eukaryota; kingdom Metazoa; phylum Arthropoda; class Insecta; order Lepidoptera; family Crambidae; genus Scoparia; species Scoparia ambigualis. Next base: position 31,442,792 of record OY992511.1, on the reverse strand, counting down.
GTTACTATCACAGCTGCAATTGGTAGGCGTTCGAAAATTCGTACAAGAGGCAAAGTTATAAAAAGATAGGAAAAATCTAAAATTAAAAAAAATCTTTCCTACACTCACACCAATTATCTAGCCCAAGAGAAGCTTCGTTAAGAAACTCGTTAAATGGTTACATACTTAAAGTCCTGAAATACATACTTATTATACATAGAAAACACCCAGACCCGAGACAATTTAGAAAAATAATAATTTCTAAATTGACCCGACCGGGAATCGAACCCGAGACCTCAGAGATGGCGACACCATGAAAACCGGTATACCTACAAATCACTCGACCAAGGAGGTCGACCAACGTATTCTGAATTTACAATTCAAATCTCGATTATTTAGTGAAGTGAAGTATAAAAGTTTAACTCAATGTTAAACCTAACTAACAAACTAAAAGACTGCACATACATCCAACTGTATAGAGCGGCGATGGGCTCACCACCTGTCACGCTGAGCACATGTGCGGTCGCTATTTGGTGAAAAATGGACTATGATATAAGACTGCTTTCCTGTCCTCATTGCCTAGTCTCTGACTCACCCTTCGGGGATAATAGTCGTGATTATATGGATGTATTAAACCAATCTAATGCCTTCTACAAGCTATAAATTGCTAAAGGATGTTTATACCCGCACTCTGTCATTCCTAAACTGTTATGTAAACTTTCAACGATGCAGTAGTTAATAAATTACCGATTAATCTGGCGTTTGCCATCGAAACACTAAAATAGAAGAGTTATTATGATGACTAAAAAGCGGCCATAAGTTTTATTTCTGGTTTGACAAAAAATCGAGAGAGAAAATATCGCGTGATTTAGAATAAGAAGAAAAAAGGTTCGTAAGTGGTCGGTACCGAAATTCTATTTTAATAGTGACACGAAATCTACGTTTCCCGCCCAGAATGACAAATGATATGTTATAAATAAAACGAATTCTTTTTACCGAGCGCTGTGGGACCGGACGGAACAGCCGCTTTCTTGGTGCTGTTATAATCGTTTTATCTGTAGTAAATGGAAATGAACGGGACCGACCAATTATAAACAGAGAAGCTCTGTCGTTATAAAACATCCTGAAGAATCTCATTATGTAACTGGATATCTTTTGTACGCACATGGTATCGTACCGAAAAGAGCAACTGACGAAGAGCAAATTATTGATAGAAGACGAATATTATACCTACTTCAATTACTATTCTCTGGTTGCTTCACGCGCAGTACCTCAATCTTTAGATCCAGAGATCGTCCTCTGGCACTTCGTGCTTACAAATAAAGACTATAATGCTCTGAGTATTTCCATATTTAGCCACATTCCATTACCTTACTAAATAGTAAGAATATACTGTTAATTGTGCAACTTATACTAACTAACATTATACGAAATAACTATTTTACATTCAGTAATAATTGTATTTAAAATTCTGATCTAATGATAAATTATTAGTAATCCTTTTGACTTCAGTTAGTGCCAGTGGGTTTTTTATAAAAGTCGTTTTTATTTTGTGGCGACACTGCCGCATCTGTAAAATGGCGCGCGAATGGCGGATTTAGCTCGTAAAACATCTGCAAGTGTACACATTTATTTAATCACGCGTTAAATCATTCATAATTTTTAATACCAAACGGCAACTTTACGTTTTATTTGACTTTGCACGCTCGTACCGATACTTTATGAAAAATGCGTTTGAATACCTACTTGATATTTGAAAGAGGGTTCTTGGTGGCGTACAAACTTGGTGGCGTACAAACCTGTGCTTTCGGGCTGCAGGGTTACACGTTTCGGATTTTTATACAAACTTCCCAATTTTAATTGTTACAAACGAATCAGCCAATTTTATTAAAACTTTGCATGCTAAAGTAAAATACAATTATATTATTAATATTTACTCAACTGAGTTATTGCGATTATAACCCACCGACCCGGAATTATTGGACTCAACACTACAGTATTGGAAATTAGTACATATTACGTTCCTGGAATAGAAACCTGAACCCCACATTTTTTTTCAAACATTTAATTGATGATTCCATAGTAAAAAGTGTAATGATAAACAGAAATGGTTGCGTGTGTGTGTGTGTGTTTAAAGAGGTTGTTTTTTGCAATTGCCAAAGTAAGTTATAAGTAAGTACCTACCTAGTTTATCTTTTTAGTAGGTAGGTAATCTTAAAACAATAAATCTAAACTACAGTCAATCTTAATGAAATTCCGGGTAAAGATTGGACAAGCAAATGGGTCATGTAATAAATATCCGGCGATGCGACATCAAACGGGACAAATTAGCCCGTCTCGTGACTAGATTGATCTGTTCGCTTGTTTACTCCCGAAAGCGACACGAAATCGACGGACGGTTGGCGATGCTGCCGCGTCAACTCTGAAAGAACGTAGCGATCCGTAGTTTTAGTCGAACGAATCCATATTTTTTTGCTTAGTACTGCTTTTAAAAGGCGACTAAATGTATGATTCCGAACTCCGCTGCACGCAGCGTGCTACCGCAGCACTACATTGTATTGCATTGCTGCCGCGACACTGCTGCGTAGCTCGGAATGTAATCTATACTATATCTATACTAATATTACATAGCTGAAGAGTTTGTTTGCTTGAACGCGCTAATCTCAGGAACTACTGGTCCGATTTCAAAAATTCTTTTAGTGTTAGATAGCCCATTTATCAAGAAAGGCTATAAGGCTATAATTTGTTTACGTGAGGGTAGTAACCCGTGCGAAGCCGGGGCGGGTCGCTTGTAAAATTATAAAGCTGAAGAGTTTGTTTGCTTGAACGCGCTTATCTCAGGAACTACTGGTCTGATTTATAAAATAATTTCAGTGTTAGATAGCCCATTTATCGTGGAAGGTTATAGGCTATAATTTGCTTAGGTACATGTACGGGTACGGGTAGTAACCCGTGCGAAGCCGGGGCGGTTCGCTAGTACCATATAAACTTATAGAGAATATATGGGGACCAGTAGTGCTGCGGCAGCACTGCTGCGTGCAGCGGAGTTCGGAATCATACCTTTACGGACTAAAAACTGCGCATACATCCGACAGCATAGAGCGGCGGTGGGCTCACCACCTATCACGCTGAGCACATGTGCAGTTGTTATTTGGTGAAACTTGGACTGTTGCACTGTTTTTGCGGTCCTCATTGCCAAGTTTCTGACTAACCCTTAGGGGAATAATGGTCTTAAATTTATGTATGTACTTACTGCTTTTATATTGCGGTATATTGTGCAAATACAACTAAATAATAAAATAAGAATAAAGTGAATAAAATTAAGTATGGCGTATGGATGGCATTTTTACGACATGTCTGACTAACGAAAGCTGAACCAGGAAAAACGCGGCAAATTAAAAAAAATCATAACTGGGTAACACAGGGTCAGGGTCACACAGCTGCAATTTTCTCAGAAAAATTTCAATTTGACATACGACATGACACCTCAGATAGACACACATAGAGACAAAGTGTTGCCAATCAAAGAACTACGAGGTTCAGCTTTCGTTGGCCAGACTCTACCTTATCTTTGGACGCTGTAAAAAAATGGAAACGAATAGTTTCTTTGGTACTACGGCCACCTACGGCTTTAGTCGTGTTTATTTTTCGAATAAAATAGTAGCCTATAACCGTCTCTATATACCAAAAATAATCGAAATTAGTTTGACGATATAAGCATAAATGCGTAACAAACAAACCAACTTTCTCATTTAAAATATTAGTTAGGATATTATTTATAACTCTTATTGGTTAAGACATTTTAAAAACAATATCATATCACCTGTGTTCCCAATTACAATTTTCCTTTAACTCTTCACATGAAGTCACTTACACACAAAATGAGCCGTGAATAACTAAATATCCAGTGTAGCGACATCAAACGGAGAACGAGCCCCGCCATTTAATTGCAGTCATCTGTTCCGGTAGACTGACCTCAAATACCGCCACTTTGATCTGCGAAGCGGTAGCGGGATCAGAGGGGGGCACGACTAACTTAAAAATGGCGGTAGTTTTGGAAAAAAGTCGTTGGATAGGGAGAAACAAAATAGGACGCATATACATACAAACATAAACAAACAAACATTCTTACAATGCATGCTACTACACATCCTTAAACACTACATTTGCTCACGTAGGTCTTGAACACCGTTCCTGCTCGTCGTATGCGATTTCAAAGTATTCTACAAACTTGACTGAAAATGTGTCAGTCGAAAAGTAATTCCAAATGAAGGGAGAAAGACGGAGACATCCTGTAATCGTTATATTATCACTAAAAGGTATTTAGCAGTATTTTTTTAGTTATTACAAGTAGGTACCTAATAATAAGTAAGTAATTCTTAAGTAATTACATTAGCTCATCGACGCTTGTACTTGTATGTACGTTTACTGAATTACCCTTTACAACGAAGTAGCAATGTCGTATCGTAACACTGCTTTCAATATATTTATCTTTCAGTCCCTAAACCCATCCAAAACAAAATACCCCTAACTGTAACTATAATTAATTTTTACACGCCAAAAAACATCGTACGTTTATTTAAAAATTGCAAAACGTAACGAAGCAAACGTCTTATTAGCAAAGTAATTCATGACATTGCTTCACGGAGGCCGTAGCTATTCATTGTGAATGTAGGCCAGTAATCGCGGGAGGTCCTTCCACTTTTAAAATGCAATTAAAATTCTCCTTATTTTGTAAGGCGAAAGTGGGGCGGGTCAACGCCACCCCAAGCATTTTGTTGCCATGAAATTATGTCAAGTCACGCCAATCTTCGAAAGAGTGTGAAGCTGGCGTGTTGAAGGAGCTCTCCAGGTCTGGTTATCTAAACTCTTCGCTTTTAAATTGCTCGCTATGGATAGTGTATTGTTTGTACAGACACGTGCAAAAACGTAGGCCTCTACTTTATTTAATGCAGAGAGTTATACTTATCTACTAATTACCTACAGTACCTACAGTTCTAATTACAGTACAGTTTAAATAATCAAGTATGCTGTCTACTCAACTGTATGTTGGCTCTACTAGTTACCTCTTTGAGAAGTAGGTAAGTATTACTTTGATCTTACTCTATAAAATTCGTATGGGAATTTACATAGTAACATTAAAGTAATACTGCTTTAACATTTAACGGGCACCGCATGTTCAAATTTTTCATTGGTTTTCGACTATAACTCAATTGTATAAAGTTCAAAATATGGTGGCAATATATGTGCCATTGCCTTATAAAGGGTTAAGAGTTGAAGGTAAGGACCCTGCCCAGTTGTAGAAAGCGTATATGAGATGAGATAATATTCTTCATTTTATCGTGTGGTCAATCAAAACAATGTTTTATTTTACACAACAAGACGTGGGAGTGGCTATGCCAAGTTCGTGAAGAGTATGTACACGCACATATTATTCACACTTCTTTGTGCAAATATCTCGATTGACTGTGTCACTCCTATTTTTCTTGTTTTTTGAAAGAAAGACACCATTGCTTGTGGTTTTCTCGTGAATCTCGCTCAAGAAAATATAAAAATCCGAGGGACACTAGATATTCGGATAATGAATTGTGTACAATTTGTTAACATTATGCATAGAATTTGGCCTTAGTATATAATGATTAAGTGACGTTTATAAGGGGGAAGATGGAGGTTCCATAAACCAGGAATCCTCAACCACTGAAAAACCGGCCAACTTATCTCTAACTGTCGGATCACACAATGCCAATAGGAGCAACAATGATCATAGTAGCATTGTTGTTATGGCGACAGGCTTAAATAGTATGTTGGCAGTTTACCATGCTGACTAAGAAAAATTTGGAAAAACCTGGACTATAATATTATATTATATAACATATGGCAGTGGACTGCTTCTGCGGTCCCCAGTGCCTAGTCTCTTGACTAGGTAACACTTTTGAACCTATGTACGTATGTAAGTATCAAACTAATATATTCAGGCCATATATTAACATAGAGACGTTCCAAGATTATTGGCAGCCTTCAGCTTAAGTCAAGGAGGTGGCCTTGCGCACGCGGCCTGCATACCAGCGTGTAATTGGATGCCGACCGCCGTGTAATCCCGTTACCACTGCACCCTGCCCATAATCTAATAACGAACGCACTAGTTCTTCATCTGAACTGATTACGTCTGCACTTCTCTTTTGTGATTGTATTGTGACCCCAGTGGCTAAAGCCCAGGCACAGTGGCACAAGACGGAAGATTTTTTCCGTTTTGTGCCCCCAGTGGCAAATCCAGGGGCACAGGGCGGAATATTCCAATTTAGATGGGTCCTTCGCTTGTTTTATTTCATACTTATGAAAAGGAGGCAAACTAGCAAACTAGCACCTGACAAAACCAGAGGAGTCGTAGATGCGTTGCCAACCTTGAGGGTAATAGGTCATAGTCAAAGTCAAATGCTTGTTTCAATATAAACCTTGACAGGTACTTGTTACGTCAAAAAATATGTTTATAAAAAATTTAACTAACAGTAGTTAAATCTTATCAACTAACTTAACTATCTACCTGCATAACTAATCGAGAGAGAGCCTTCGACTGAGAAGAAAATGGCAAGAAACTCAGGAGGCCTTACTTTTTTCTCCTTCTAAATAACAAAAGTTATAATGTCGTAGCCAAGTCATACAAAATACATTTAAAAGAAATATATTAATACAAATTACTAATGGATATGCTCGTACATGCACTATGTCCATACATATTTGTCATTTACATAATCTTCCACTTTATAATAACCTTTACTCATGAGGGTTTTTTTTTTAACATGTGCTTTAAATGTACTTGTGTAAAGGCATTTCATTTCAGTAGGAATTGTGGAGGGTGAAGGGGGAGAGATGGGCTTCGGTACCTTCACTTACCGAACGAAACAAAACATATTCGATATTCCGTCAGAGGGGGACGCAACGCAGCGTGGCTCTACCACTCAGACATTGTCACTCGTTTAGCACAACCAAAGGGTCATACTGTAGGGTCTCAAGGGTAAACTTTCGTAGGTTTACGCGTTTAGTAAGTTGTATTGAAGTTAAAGTTAACTTCTATTGAAAATCGTTGCTACGTATCAATCCGCAGCACATCCGTGCAGCGTATGCAAACATGTATTGTTTCAAGTTCACTTAAGAAGGTTTACGCATTTCGGTTTCCCATACGAACTTCCAAGTCGAAATTTTTAAAAACCAATGAACCAATTTTAATGAAAGTTTGGATGCTAAAGCAAAATACAGGGATCTAAATTGTTTGTTGAAAACATTTAAAAAAAAGTTTATTTAACTGAGTTATTGCCATTTTAAACTTTCTATAGTCTACTTTAAAGCGCAATAACTCAGCTAAATAAATGTTTTTTAGAAATGTTTTCAACAAACTATTTAGATCCCTATATGCAAAGTTTCATTAAAATTGGCATTTTGGTTTTTAAAATTTCGACTTGGAAGTTTGTATGGGAAACCGAAATGCGTAAACCCTCTTAAGTTTTGATTTATAGTTTTCTATGTTGTAAGTACCTACAGTTTTTAAAAAATATATATATGTTTTTATGTAGAAGCGAGAAAGGAATGAAAAGATGAAAGGGATAATTTATAAACTTATCAGGTCACGTCACCATCATTTTATAACTGAAACTGATAATGGAATAAAACATGTTTTGATAAATTTAAGAAGAAAGGAGTTGATGACGTCAAAAGCACATGCTGTTTGGTCATGGTTTTTAACTCCTATAACAACACGGTGTATAGTTTAATCATTTGGACGTCAACTAAGTACCTATAAACATGTTGAGTTTCTACCGTGTTCTTTTAGCAACAACACGTGTTGTGAGACTCTATTTTAATTTAATCTACCGAACGATACTAAATTTACTTCCGCACCCGCGTGGTTCCCGTTCCCGTGGGAATATCAAGATAAAAAGTATCCTATGTGTTAATCCAGGTTATAAACTATCTGTATGCCGAATTTCATCCAAATCCATTCAGTAGTTTTTACGTGAAAGAGTAACAAACATCCATCCAGACGTTCCTGTGGGAATATCGGGATAAAAAGTATCCTATGTGTTAATCCAGGTTATAAACTATCTGTATGCCGAATTTCATCCAAATCCATTGAGTAGTTTTTACGTGAAAGAGTAACAAATATCCATACATTCTTACAAACTTTCGCGTTTATAATATTAGTAGGATAATACAAACATGATGTACTTACAGCCAACAAACCCATAAACTGTAACGGTTAAACTAATATAACCGAACTAGAGCCAATAGTCTACTCTTAATTTACGATTATTGGCCTTGCAGTGCTGCTATTGTAATAATAATAATAATATAAGTATAAACAGGTAGCTGCGTACTTACTCTGGTGCTTGAAAGGCCCCAATTTAATAATTTCGCAGCTGACTGCATCGTTAATTTTCAGCTGCGTCTGTGGTTTCTCTCGACGTTGACCAATACTGATTAAATACCAATTATTTTAACATGTTATAGTACCAATTTAGTATATTATTTTTTTTAAAGAATATCATTTTAATAATCATGTCAGAGGATTTCGATGGCGCAGCGGCTAGCGCGTTCGGTTAGCGATCTTGCCCGCTAAGCAACTTTCGCAATGCCGGGCTGGGATGGGTGACCAAATTAAAAACATCCCGAGCTCTTTTGTGCTTCGGAAGGCACGTTAAGCCGTTGGTTGGTGGTTGGTAGTTTCCTTTAAGCCGCTATACCACACGGCTCCCTATACATTGTGTATTGTTATTAAAAATCCAACGGGACGTTTGATTTTTAATAACAATAACAAAGTAGCGAGTAAAAGATCTTTCAAGTTGCTGCCTTCAAGTTGGTCTTGGCCTCTTGCCAACCGCACCGTTTAAGTGCAATTCCTAACTCTGCCTCTTTCCGTTCCACAACCCTTTATCCAATAAAGCGTGGAGTGCCTTAAAACAGTTTTACCGATGCGAAATTCCCTTTTTGCAGCGAGTAATATTCGAGGCAGAGCGCTAAAAGTGATCCAAGAGAAATGAGAATTAAACTCAAATCTAAATGTGGAACTCTTTTGTGCTTTTTCAAGTGGAGCCTTTTAGGTTTGCGTGTGTGGGTTATTTTAACTATCTACTGATTGGAAAATTGATTCTCATAATGTTCTATTTCTTCGGATGCATTACATTTGGTAGGTATTCTAAAAAATGGGAGAAATTTGTACCATTTAGACGTAGCATAGTGGCTGGCTACAGTCAGTAGATATATTTTATATACAGCCAGTAGATACAAATATATTATATTTTGACTAGTAGCTTATAAGCTACTTACTAGTCACGGATGAAACATGATTTCGAACTGAAACGTCGACCTATCAATAAGTAACTTATATTACTCAAGGATAGCTTCCTAATAGTTTTTTTTTATAAATACAGACACGGCTATTAGCTAAAAACCTTGTAGGTACTTACCTATCTAGTTACAAGCAGATAGGCTTTAAGTAGTTCTCGTCTTGACTTGTTGTCTATTTAGCTACCCGTAAAATAATAAGTATGTTATCTATCAACCTTGATTTTTTATTAAATATTCTGGTAGATACCAGATGCATGGCACGCGCTAGTCTTCCTGACTCAACATCCTAAGATGACATCATGTTGTCAGCTTTGACTTCACCGACCTTCAATGTGCGAGTCACGATGCTCATTCTGAAGCGCATTGGTTATATTAAGAAGCTATTGAGGCTCGCATCATAATCGTATTCCGTTTATCATCATCAAACATAATTATTAAGTAAAATAGTCTCTAAATATTTAAAGTATTCATACATAATACAACAACAAATTAAGTAACTCCTCATTTTTTAAGTACTTAAGTACTTATTTATGTTAAAAATAAATTTTTCTTAGGGAATTCCGTACATTTTATTCTGGGCGTATTAACATTTACCAGATTACGATAAAACATTGGTAGGTATTGTTGTTGTGCGCACACCCCGCAAAGGTTTCGGTAAAACCACGGGTTAAAACATTCACGTAATAAGTCTAATAATACTTAAACGGGGAAAAAACACGGCTAGTAAGCAGCTAGTTAGCTAGTAATAGATAATGTATATTCAAACATTTAAAACCTTAACTTAACTTTATTAAAAAATAGATTATCAAAAACACTTAATACGAAACAACTTTGCTAATGACTTGATTGGCAATAAGGTCTATTTATATTTATAATTTTATTGTCTCAAGTCTCTAACAGATCTTAACTTATAGGTAGGTACTTACATTAAAGGCATGATATGAACCCTGTTAGGCCACTACAATAGTACCTACTCTAATTCCGTTTCGTCTGCTCCTTTCCAGGTAGTGTTGGTGTTCATCCTGAGTATAGCATCGCTGATCATCTACTTCATTGACGCGTCCAGGTAAAACAATTTCCGATCAAGTACCTACATACATTCATTTCGATGCGTAGCTGATTTATTAATACCATTTAACTTGTAATATGCTGAATTCATAAGGAATACGTGAGTGACACTCAAAATAAATGTGATCCGACTGTCTTGCTGGAAATAGTACTAAATGTTTTAGCTTTATGTTTTTCTTTGTCAGCTGGAAGGTGTACCATTAGAAATGGCTTGTCCGTGGAATGTCACCTGTTTGTTGCACCGTCTCGTTGTCGTCCCCGTGCTTAATGAACTCCTTTCACTTTACAGTGAAGAGGTGGAGCGATGCCAGAAATGGAGTGACAATATTACTCAGCAGATCGACCTTGCCTTTAACATATTTTTTATGGTCTACTTTTTTATACGAGTGAGTATTTCAAACTCTTATCTAGTTCTACATCAGCTTAAATTTCAATATTTCTTCCCTTGGACAAATCTCTTCCCAAATGAACAGTAGTACGTTGAGATTCAAGAACTTGAAGCCTTTGAAGTCTGCCTCAGGTTCTCCGCTCTCGATATTCAGATTGAACGCCCCTGAGATTGCAGTATGGACTTAGCCGAGTGATGTTTAGCCTGAAAAAATCTTTGAGCTTTGATTAGTTACAAAGGCTTGAGGAACCACCAAGCATCCTGCCTGTGGCATTTACCCGGGTTCGATAAAAAAGCTCACATGCGGCTAACGGTAAATTCTCCAATTGGGCCTTATCTCACTAAGCCGGCACAATGAGCCAAATTGAAGACAACAATCTAGACCAACAGCTTCACGTGCTATCCTAATTCATGATAAACCAGGGAATGCAAAATTTGCTTAAAACTTGTCTAACATTTCTGTGTTTTCATTTGGGGTGTACTGAACCCACAAGTGGGATGTTTATTACGTTGCACGTGATGACTTTAATAATGTTTATAATGTAACTTTGTTCTTCTGTTTCAGTTTATAGCAGCTAGTGACAAACTATGGTTCATGCTCGAGATGTATTCATTTGTAGATTATTTCACGATACCCCCATCCTTTGTATCGATATACCTGGATAGAACGTGGATAGGTAAGCCCCATTACAATTTTTTTTAAGTTTACTAAATTAAGTTACATGTAGTGGTAAAGTATCATCTTTTTAGTTGTTCATGAGCATCCGATATTTCGGCACAAGGTACAACGGGTTACAAGGCCAAATTCATACTACTATAGCTTTTTGATCACTAAAAATTCTTTCATTGATATGCTTGAATAGTTTGATTTTATACCTCTCGACAAGTGATAATTTTTAAAAGTTGACTTGATTGTAAGAGTTTTTCTAGCTGCTCCTTGAACACATTTCTGGTTTTTGCAACTGCAGTATTTTTATAGCAGCCTGGACCAACAGCTTAATCGACCCTTAAGAATATCGACATCACCTAAGATTAGCTTACCTTTTGCGGCCGTGAATTCGTGACGATCACATGATCTTCTTTTTTGAGTAACAAAGGGTTTTATATTCATACTTAGAATTAGCTTATTTTAAACCTACACTCCCCAAAGTGTATTTTGTACTTTTTTCAATTATTATATTAATAAATCTTTCCTTTTCTTTTCAGGCCTGAGATTTCTCAGAGCTCTACGCTTAATGACCGTGCCTGATATTTTGCAGTACCTCAATATATTAAAGACATCGAGCTCAATTCGGTTGGCGCAATTAGTCTCTATATTTATATCAGTGTGGCTGACTGCTGCCGGCATTATTCATTTGGTGAGTAAGCACTTAGCCACTATGCGACTACACCCTATAAGTACTTTTTTTATTGCTTCTATTTAGTCTTCTATGTTTGGTCAGTGGTTAAATTTTTGCCTCCATTCTCACCGGTGATCTTAAAATAACGCTATGAAATGTCATGTTTTAAATAATTTACAAGGTTCAAAAATAGCTCCACTAGTGTCAAATTTGAAAGAGCTGTCAGTGTGGCTTATTGTGGGGCTCATTGTCGCTACTGACGATCATCACGATTTGTGAGAATGCGCCTGAGAAGACTAGTGACCAGTCTAGGAGCAGTTTTGATACATACGAAGGAAAATATAAGAAAGCGACACATAATTTAATCTTAAGATACTGCTATAATAAGCATAAGTTCTATACATAATTTAGCAATCTTCTTAAAGGACTTTCGGAGTCAAGTCGTTATCATTGGGTTTCCATGTTTTCAGCTGGAAAACTCTGGCGATCCGCTAGAATTTGAGAATTCGCAGAAGCTTTCATATTGGACATGCGTCTACTTTTTGATAGTGACCATGTCCACAGTAGGTTACGGTGACGTGTTCTGTCACACTGTGCTAGGCAGAACATTTTTGGTTTTTTTTCTCCTCGTCGGCTTGGTAAGTTTCATTTTTATATTTACCTACCTACATTATTTAACTTTCTTGAACTAATGATAAATTAAATTGAATGTCACTTTGACAACTGAATTTTAAACATTGTATCTTTGCAAGGAGAGGCAAGATGTTGTTATTTTATCGAGCAACGCGTTAAGTACATTTTAAATAGGTACATGAGAAACCATAAAAGTAGTCTACAGCTATTTCGGCAAATTGCCATGCTTGCGATTCCTTGCATAAGTGCTATACGAATAACAAAGCAAAAGGAAATAACAAGAATAACTTGCCATGTAAATGTTTACATATAGTTCACAAGGGACTTACTTGTTAGACAATTGGATTATCGCACAGCTCGTTGAATGGTTGTAAGCCTGTCTAGTGCACCATCTATGATAGAGCATGAGTTCTGGCGCGTCGCCGCCGGGCCGCCGCCGCAGCCCTGCCGTCCGCCCTCGGTGTGCCTTCTCGCGGCCGCTTCGTCTCAATTTGACTATCGCCAAACACTAAATGAGCTTAATTTCGAGCGATTGCATGATTGTATTTTGTTTTTCTTTTGCTTTGTTATGTGAACTCACCGCAAATATGCTGTCGGAGGTCTTACCGCGCTTCAGTGTAGGAGTGTAATGGGGACCGTGGTCCGAGACTAGTAGTCGTGTCCGGAGTGGAGGCCCCGCCGCCGCGCTGTCCCTCCCCTCCCACCTCGCGATCTCTGCATGCCGCACCTGTGCCTGGCTGTGTTCAGTTGCTCACATCACCGGTAGACACACACTTGTTCCTTTTATTTTTATTTCGCTCCGCTACCGGCTACACTTAAGACTCTGCGTCACCATAGTTTAACCGAGACTCGAGGTGGACATTGTCGTGCACACACGATGGTGTTCGCGTGCCAGACTCGATTTCCGAACCACACCATGGTCTGTTGCAGGCAATGTTCGCTAGTAGCATTCCCGAAATTATAGAGCTGGTAGGAAGTAGGTCCAAGTACAGTGGCGAGCTGAAGCGTGAACATGGAAAAAGGTATCAGTTTGATATATAAATTGATCGCTGAAAGTGAAGGCGATTCATTTCGCGGCATGTGCGGGGCGGGAAACGCGCGTCGTGCTCGCGTGTCGGATCTGGATCGCCCGAGCTCTCGGGACTGATGTTGAATCATCACCTATAAGAAAGCTTGCTCAGTGCCGTCAGATGTATTGTGTCATCTACTCGTGTCCACGGCCCAGCCCCGCGCTCTCCGGCGGGCGGCGCTTCGCCCCCGCGCTACAGGGGCACTCCGCGCTTTCGAGCCGTGCGTCCTTTCGTAGAGTCGGGGCGAAGACCCACCCGGCTGGGGAGTGCGCCGGCGGACTCGTGTTCACGCTCTACCAAGCGTCTATATCGAATGCCCCCCGTTAGCTTAGGAACCGGTGAAACCGATTTCTTTTTAAGTTCTGTTCATCGATTAGTTAGCGAATGTATCCTTAGGCTTTGCATGCACCTGGTCACGAGTCCCGTCACGGCTAGCGCCGTCACTCCCGCTAGCGTAGCTCGGCACGGCACCCGTCCCGCACCCACACAGCCACAGCCACCACGCAGACAGACGACACTCGGCCACAGCCTCGCGGGTCGCGGCCGCGGGCCGGGGGGGGGCGCGCGGAGGGGCGGTCGCTCACCTCTCGGTGTTTGCTGTGTATCGTAGGCTGTGTTCGCCAGCTGGATCCCCGAGATCACGGAGCTGGCGGCGCAGCGGAACAAATACGGCGGCCGGTACAACAAGGACGTCCGCCGCAGGTACCCTGCTCTCACGCCCCCGCTCCACGCGGCTTCCTGCCTTCCTACCTCTCACGGTTTCGATCTTGGTTGATTGAATGCGGAGTTTGCTAATGAAATTTATTAATCCTTCACTAGAATCGGTCTCTCGGTGCCGTGGCGCATGCTCGAAGAGTTAGCTCCCGGCGGCCGCGCCCCTCTCCCCGAACTAGAGAGACAGGCGCGCGGTCGACCGACGCACTACTACATGCCTTTTTTCGTAAATTTTACTCGAGATACCGTTGAGCTTTTTAATCCTTCTAACGAGACTAGATCTGGAGAGAGCCGATGTAAAGTTTTGTAATGCTGTCGATGAAGTAGTGTTTGGTTTGTTCGCTTGCACACGATGCCTGTCGCCACGCTGTAGCGCTAGCTCCGGCACCAGTCCCGACGTCACACACAGCCAGTGCCCGCCCCCCGCGCGCCGGCCCCGGGGGCCCGCAAGCGAGTCGTCCGCCACCCGGCCGGCGACTCCCTTCACGGCCCCCGCCACTCACCGAACGACTTGAATGTGAATGTCTTGTTTTGTCTGTCGGCGTTTAGGCGATATTTGCCAGTTGTATCCCAGAGATAATTGACTTAATCGGCACTAGACCCAAGTATGGCGGCACCCTCAAGAATGAGCGGGGACGCAGGTGAGCCGCTGTCTTCACTCCGTTCCGTTGAATGTGTTCCGTGTTGTGAAATCTATATCTTCCTTTTCCTCTCTTAGCACGCTTCTGTGTTCTCACTTATCTTTACCGGGACGCGAGTCTCGTGAATTGTTGTTTTTGAGTCGATATTGATTGTAAATTATACCTTTTAAATTTGAGTTCAGTTGAATAGTGAAAAGCAGATAGTGGCTAGTGTTATCGCTCGTCATTATACTAGGTATCATGATTATGTTCTGTTAGTATACGTAAAGGAATGTGAACGTAAAGCTTAGTTACGGAGAGTTAAATGTTGAGTGGTACCGTAGTGTGTTGTTGGAGTTCTGGTGTGCGAGGCGTCGACAGCTCCCTAGGCCGCGGCCGCCGGCGCTGTTGATGCGTTCCCCGTACTGAACCCGTACCGTACCTAGTGAGTCCGCTCGCTCCCTCTTACTCCCTCCCTGCACGTCTAACTGTATTGTACTCTTACTCTTATTGTTGACCCTCTTACTGTTTTGTAATCTGTAATTTATCTTTTGGAACGACCCCCTCGGTTTATTAGTGTAATGTATTTTAAAATTCATAGAGCGTGGCAAGGCTGTGTGCATTGAGGACATTTTTTAACGCAAATTTAGATTTTTAGATTTCAACATATCATCTTTTGACATGATTGACATCATCTTAGCAGTGATACACCAAGTCATTATACAGATGTTTTGAATTTGTTGATTTGTAAATTTTAAACGATTTCTCCAATCGTTTTCAAAGGTAGAGATTGGTAATTTTATATATTGAGTAAAAAGATTAAATTAAATCAGTTCCTTTGCCACACCTTAGAGAATACTTAGTTTGCATGATGTGCTTTGTATCGGACTTACAACTTGTATTTATTTGTGTTTCTGTTTAATGCCACTAACTTTTCTGGATTTATTTGATGCGTTACTCAATAACTCTTCTCTTTGGTTTATTTTTCATGACATTAACCTTCATGATTCTGACACTGTCGACTTCCTTCACGATCCACCTGTCTTGCAGCTGCCTAACCCCTTTTCTGTTGAACTTATAAAGAATTGAGGCTGTACTCCAAACACAGACGAACGAGAATCAAGACTTCCATTTACTATTAAAGATAAAGTACTGTACTGAGATGCAAGCTTCTCATGATATTTATATACAGTAGCAGGCGAAATCTGTAAATTCTTAAACATTTTCATTCATTAATATTGATTAAATGTAATTAATAAATATGCAGCTAAAAACTTTTCTGTGTATAGATATCTTGAGTAATATATTATAATAAGAACTCAATGATCACTTCAAACTGTCCCTTCACAGTTTCACACAGTCACGATACAGTCATATTTGTTTTTGCAAAGAATGCCTTTTTATTTTGTGCGCCTGTATGAATGCGAAATTTTCAACACTACGTCATTGCAAGTGTCACAGTTCCCAATACCCCGTTTTGTTATTTTATTTGTTTTATTTTGTTTTTATTTTTACTAGTGTGGTAGATAGATTTACACAGTCCTGAACGAAACTGAGCTTTCTAGTTAAACGTCAGACAGTTCATTTCTTTGTGGAGTAATTTAAAAAAGTACATGTTTCTAATTTATTTTAACAGACTTACGTACAACATTGAAATATTCTTTAAGTTACCACAAATTAATGAACGATTTAAATATTATTTGTTTTATTTAGTTATCAAACACAATGCCTCTACTTCTAAATTCGAAGTGTCAACCTTTGAACAGAAACCTTCTTACCGTTAGCCTCTTCCTTTAATTTGAAAATAGGCTCTGAATTAGAGACGTTGTTCGTTTGGTTGCGTAGATCTTTCACGCTTCTATCACCTATTGTTTTGTTTAACCCTGTTGCGACCTTCGATTTTGTTTCTGTATGTAACTGTGGTCCCAGGTGTTAAATAAAACTTCAAATTGCTGTACCTCTTTTTTCTATACTACTTGTAAATTAATGTAAGCTTGAAGGTTCGCTTTGTACTAAACTAAGAAAAGCCTAAATTCAATTCTAAAAAGCTGCACTGCTTACATTTTGCAAATTCTCAATGATGCCGCAGCAAACTTTCACTTTCCTGTAAATTCTTGCCTTTGTTGAAATTATTCAAGTCTTGAGAAAATTCGATTTGCTTTAGAGCTTATTTGGTACCTTCAAACAGCTGATTCGTAGTAGCACTATCTGCAGTTTTATTGATGTACGTTGTTATAATAAAGTTATACACTTTCAGGCATATAGTGGTATGTGGGCATATAACATACGAGTCTGTGAGCCATTTTTTAAAAGACTTCCTACACGAGGACAGAGAAGATGTTGATGTTGAGGTTGTTTTTTTACACAGGTTCGTACAATTTTGATTTTAAAACATGACGTTATTATAATATATCATTTATGTTTTAAGTAGAACTCTTGAGTCTAACTTGTTCCCTATTAATTGAGTTAACAACAGACAAATCATGCTTAACACCGCTGATAACCTCCCTAAATAGATGTTCTTATAAAATTTACTATACCTAGTAATATTTTAAGGCACCGAACTAATTATTGTACTGTTATTTCGAAATGTTTACTTACTGGATATTATTGTTCAAATAATTATCCGCAAATACGAGTAGTATTTGCGGATAATTATTTGAACAAGTAATAGTTTTGCCTTTTGGAAGCTCAATATTAGGATTAAAATACCTTCCTTATTCTGGAATGCAAAATGTGTTCTGACAATTTTTTTCGGATTTGTGCATAAATTCAAAATGCAAAGCGTAACTACTGTAACCAAATTGCTATAAATGTAACAATGCAAACGCATCGGCGACGCGCTGCAGTGCAGCACATGTGTGATGAAGTATCCAACGACGCTTTCAGAAAAGAGCCCGACCTAGAGCTGGAGGGTCTACTGAAGCGTCACTACACCACGGTCGAGTTTTTTCAGGGTACAATGATGAATGCCGTCGACCTTGAACGAGTCAAGGTTAGAGTAAGACGAATAGAGCAGGCATTAGTTTACCGCACGACCGTACTTTCATTGAAAAGCGTCTACGTGAACCAGTATTTTTATTTATTTATGTGCATAAAACAGATCTTTTTCTTCTAAGATGCTGTTTCATAGTCACAGTAGGTTTTAATCACTTTGGTAACTTTATCTTGTGATTCTTTTGATGCAATCATCGCTTCTCACGGTGGGGGGGCGGCGCCTAAGCCGGCGCCGTCGCTCCACCCCACGACTGCATTTTTTGGTAAATAGAGTGCATGGTACGATCGGGCTGCTGCCGCCGGCAGACTGTCCTCCCGTAGTGTTAACTGAGCGTTCATGACAGGAAGCCGCCCGACTTGGAGCTCGAGGGCCTGTTCAAGAGACACTTTACTACAGTGGAATTCTTTCAAGGCACCATTATGAACCCAATCGATCTTCAGAGGGTAAAAGTAAGTAGTACGCGATATTTTGGGCGTGGTGTCGGTTTGCAGCTGTACAGACTGTCATTTCTATAGACGTAGAGCGATGCTCGTTCACTAACCTCTTTTGAGAAGGATTCTGTCGGAGCAATGTGAAGTTCCCTTCTGTGAGCTGTCTGTGCCTTGCATGCGTGCGCGGGCCCCGGATTGCGGGGCGCCGCCCGCCGGCCCTGCCTCGCGGCTCTACCAACCTTTGGTGTTGTATGCCCGCGATCATACTCTAAACAATCGATATCGATTGTACTGTACGCTTCCTTGACATAATTGGCAGCCGAAGAAAGAGTAACCATTTCAAATTTTTTAATTTTTCGTAGTTTAAAGTACAGTTGTCGATTGTCGATAGTCGATATTGTCGAGTGTTTACGGTAAGTTCTAGACGTTGGTGCATGGCTTCGGGTTTGAAATAATCGCTTCGAATGCATGGTATATTTTCTAACACCCACCTGCTTTCCCCTAAAATGGCCACTACGCGAGTTACAAAATTTTAATTTTAATGCATAATTGGGCAAATTTCAAAACCTTGGTCGCAGTGGACATTTTTAGTATGAGTGTTTGTTTGCAAGTTTATATTAAGTATATGATCTTCATGCTGTCTTCTATGCTTTTGTCAACTATTTAGTTCGAGCTTTGTTAGTAGTTCATAATCTTTTGATGTTACTTAATTATGTATTTAAAAATGTTGTATATTGATGTCTAAATAATTTGCGTGAAATAAAAAAAATTAAAATAATAAATGTTTTTAAAGTCGATAATTAATTGTGAAAAATCATAAAAATTTTGTACAACATATTTTTATAAGTATATTGATGTTAGACACGAGTAATACATCTTAGTATTTATTAGGTGCACGAAGCGGACGCATGTCTGGTGTTAGCCAACAAATACTGCCAGGACCCCGACGCGGAGGACGCAGCCAACATCATGAGGGTCATCTCCATCAAGAACTACTCCGACGACATCAGAGTCATCATTCAGCTCATGCAATACCACAATAAGGTGTGCGACATTATCTAATTATCTTGTTATCTTGCCTCGGTGAAGTTGTGCTGCCTGTGTTTTAAATGCAAACTTCGAACCATATGGGGCTTTTATGCCCTATTCTTATACCCCTACGACATGGTTATTGTTGAACACTGGACAATTTCTCCAAATTACGTCCTAATAAAATCCTATACGCTATTCTTAAATATTTCTATCGTCTGTTATATTTCTATTTGTACGAGTATGTCTATATTTCAACTTTGTAATATTGTTAGGAATAGAAAGTCAGTGCTGAATGAACCTGTTCGAAGTATCTTCCTCAAATAAAGTAGCCAACCATAGCTGTAGCCAATAAGTCGTGGTATTCTGCGGCTGGTGTGTCTTTGATTGATTGGGACAACGCATTGGAGATTGAACGCGCGATCTCCTGCCCTTAGTATTGCTGAAATATATATATATGTACCATCCTTCATCTCCAGGCCTACCTCCTCAACATTCCATCGTGGGACTGGAAACAGGGCGACGACGTAATCTGCCTGGCCGAGCTGAAGCTGGGCTTCATCGCGCAGAGCTGCCTCGCGCCCGGCTTCTCCACCATGATGGCCAACCTCTTCGCCATGAGGAGTTTCAAAACGGTCAGCCTTTGCCTTTGGATACAACCGCAAACATTAAAAAAGCCAGTTGCACAACAGCAATCAAAATTACAATGAACCTGTAAAATGTTTAAGGAATGAAAAATAATCGAGTTTCAATGGTTTGTAATAATTTTACAAAAAAGTAAAGTTAATGCAGTAGTGCAATTGGCCAATTGAATATTCTAAACTGAATTATTGAGCTAAAATAATTGAAACATCATTAGGTTTTTGTGTTGAAATTTTATATACCGTGAAGGCTAAGGCAGGCAATAATCTCCATTGATACAAAACATTTAAATGATTAACCTACACTACAAGCGAAATCAACATACGATTTTCTGCATAGAATTAAATATTTTGTCGATGTCGCAGTGAGTTTGTCAAAACCAAATAAAGGCACTAGCTAACTAGTGAGATTACAATGCGGCTTTGACGATATCACTTCAACATCGGCATCTCGAAAGTCCTAGTGATGTTTCCGTCAGCTAGCCAATAAATTGGCGAAAATAATGGTAACAATGACACAGCATTTCTTATCTATAGTGTAGGTCACTAAAGTAGTCTACCCGTATGACACAAAAACTCTTTACACGCAAAAAAATAAAGATTTCGCCAAGGATTATCAGTCTATCGAACTCAACCGAATGTCAAGTGTACGGTGGTAGACGACTTGTTTGGCCAATCGTACTGCTGTTTAACGTGTTGTATGCGGCATTTTCACAGTCACAAGAAATGGCTATATGGACTAATGACTACATGCGCGGTACCGGGATGGAGATGTACACCGAGACTTTGAGCACCACGTTCGTTGGGATGCCCTTCATAGTCGCCGCTGAGTAAGTGAGGTTACACAAGTGGCGGTAACTGCATACTGTACAATTCAACACTCCCCCGGGACTGGGAAGAACATCACTAACCGATTAAAAATAATCGCATAATTTGTATAGCTTTACCTCATTTAGTGTATTGTACGATTTTGTGTTGCCAGCTTTCTACGTGATTCGATCCGCGGTGTTCCTTTCAAATACCTCATAGATACTGCACTGAACTCAGTTATGATGGTAGATGACGCTGTATAGAGTAGTATTGTCACTAATTGGGGGACTTGAGCAGGGTCAGCGGCAGCTGTCCTGATGGGAAATCCTGACTAACAGAGCACGAGCCTTAGCCTCTCCCGTTGATTGATTGCAGTCTCCTGACACCCAAGCTTGGCAGAACGATTACCTCCAAGGTACCGGCTGCGAGATGTACACGGAGACTCTGTCGACATCCTTCACTGGGATGAGCTTTCCTCAAGCGAGCGAGTAAGAACCTACTCCATTGGGCCTGATACCCTGCACCGTAGACTCTGTGTGCCGCGCTAGCTGTGACCACTAACGATTCCCGACTTTAGACTGTACGGCGTAGGTTGAATTTTGAATGTTATGTAAATCAGAACGATTTATAAAGATTTTGGTTTTCAGAATGAATTGCATGTTCACTGGGTAAATAATGTTGAACGGTAAATAATGTAGTGGTAGATGTAGTGTTTAGCACTAGTAGTAGAACTTTGTAGACTTTGTTATTTATTTAGTAGACTTCTTTCTTTGAAATCGGTAAGTAGGTTTGGGTATGAATTTTAGATTATTGCTTCTTCTTCTTACTTAAGATATTTTAAATCTTGTAGTTAAAGTACGTATGAGATATTGTTAACGTCAAAACCTATATCAGAATCGACAGTCTGGCTTCAGTCTGTCTAAAAAGGGTAGTTAAATCTACCCTTTTGTAAATTTACTTGCAATTCCATATATTTATTATTTTATAAAATTTTCATTCATTATTTTAAATTATAAACCATTTGTAGTTTCAATTAATATTGTAATTAAATTTCTAAATTGGTCCTTTTTTGATCTGATAAACTCATTGCCTGGTCGGGATCATCGATTTAGACCGGTTAGGTTAGCTTTGATTTAAGAAGAGCCAGTGACAAAATTAACTAATTTTATAGCTTATTAGCTATATTTCTGCCTAATATTAGGTTTGGACTTTAACATAATAAATCAGGTGCGTGTATTTGGAGAGCAGGTCATTTACGCTTGAATATAAAATAGTGAGGCAAATTAATACTTTTACAGAAATTTGACTATTTGTGCCCGTATTTCTTTAACTAACTTGTAGTTAAAGAAATACGGGAAAAATCCTAAACTTACGTACTACCGTAATTCGCATATTATGACAATTACGGTAGAACGTAATAAGTAAATAAATTTATTCAAAATTTTAAAATTTAAACGATGTATTCAAGGTATTTTATGACTTAAAATATATCTACGCACTTAATTCTATCTTATAGAATTTAGATATTACTTACTATGTTATTCTTGATTTTCTTTTAAAATAAATCATAACTTATCCATTTAATGAACACTTTCTTCAGTGCAGTAATACTTCCATCTGTAACAAAATCTCATCGCAACTACCAAAAGAGCATGTGAACTTTCAGTACCATCATGCATGCAAGCATTTTTTCTTCTACTTGTAAACATTTTCTACACTATAAAGTAGATAAATGAACCACACAATACAACAGTATTGACTACACCTAAGAATTTTACGTTAATTTACCTACACATTCAAGATCCCATAGATGTATGTGCTGTTTGTACTGCCTTTAATAAGCTACTTCCTACTTAATGCTTTGTGTTTGGTAACTGCCTTTCAACTACACTGCACACCTTTTTAATACTTATGTATATTAAATTTACGACTCTAATAATGTTAATATTTTTCATGTCACCTATATATAACTTAACACTTTGTTTTGAAAAATGTATAAGAATCACGAGGGCCAAGTTTAGTAAGGACTCATCTGAAAGTGCTGGACTGGCACCATGTCTTTCTCCTCCTCCGATTTGATATCGATACATTAGATTGCGACTTTATGTACCTACCCTCGTAATGTTACATATTATTTTAAACTACAGGTAAGTTCTTGCATGTCAAATTTGACATGACGTGTTAACAATATATCGCATTTTCTTTAAAAATTTAGAAAAGATTCAAAAATAAAGAACAGTAACTATTCAAGAATGATATCTTTAACATTAAAGGGGAATATATTTAAATAACGATTGTTTCTAATATCTCGGTGTACTACACCATGATGATTAGATACTTTAAAAACCTTTTATCGAATGATTAAAATGATTTCTTACCTATACCGAGTATATTATGTTAAGACATCAAAGAGACACTAACTGTTTGCATGTTCACAGCAAAAGATAGATGTCAATTGACAATTATTGCTTTAGTTAGTAGTTTCCAAAGAAACCTTTGGAACACTTTCAAAGCGAACATAATAAAATAAAACCTAACAATTTTGTGACTACAAGGTGTATTGTTATAGCATTTAAATAATAAACTTACAAGGTTATTTGGCACGCTCGTTTCCCATCAGGTTGTGTTTCACAAAGCTGAAACTGCTACTCCTGGCCATTGAGATCAAGGGCGAGGAAGGCGCAGACAGCAAGATATCCATCAATCCTCGCAGCGCCAAGATCCACGCGAACACACAAGGGTTCTTTATAGCGCAGTCCGCGGACGAAGTTAAAAGGTAATTTAAGTTTATAGTATTTTTACAATCTCTTCTTGGGGCTATGTGGATACAGGTACCAAAAGTCTGAAAAAAATGGGTTGATAATATTATTATTAATTGTTTTCAGAGCTTGGTTTTACTGCAAAGCCTGCCATGAAGACATCAAGGACGAAACACTCATCAAGAAGTGCAAGTGCAAAAACTGTAAGATCACTGATTTGCTTTTACTAAACCCCAATGAAATACTTAACTATAAAATAAGTAGTAATCTTTTGAAAATGTTCATGAAATAATAACTAATCAATACCGAAGATTCTGTGACATTCTTTCTGGAAAAAAATAATAATCAATGTTGTATCAAATTCACAGCTGTGTCCAATTTAGCAGTCACATTTGAACACATTATAAGTATTAGTTATCCCTTCAAAGTGAACCAGATAACTTAGTCACTTGTCACACTGTAGGTATCTCAAGGACACGACACAGAAACCCTTGCTCTTGACTCCACACTGTGTACTTTCTATTTGTGAGACATTAATGGAATATTGTTCGGCTGGACTTTTAGTGACCGCGCAGCGGAAGGTCGGGGCCGACATAGGTAACTTGCACAACACCTAACCTCACAAATTGACGTTTTCCAATATTTATTTTCGTGTCTATATTGAATTTTGAGTTGCTTTAGTGGTGTTGCGTCCGTACCTCACAGACTGGATCGGCTGCAAAGCATTCTCTTGACCCGTGCTCGTTACACCCTATAATTTAGCGATCGTTGTGTATGTCCGCTCGTGAATATACGATGAAGCACTTCGACACTTCACCATTTTTTCTATGCCTTTTGAGACATTTCTCGCTCTTTTCTGATTTGTATGGATATTGAGAGCGTTTAGTGCATCATTCAATGCTGCAACCACAAACCCATCACTAATCAGGTACAATAAGGTCACACAATTTTTTTTATCACTCTTCCAAATTTTATCAAAATTTTTATTCGGTGCAGACTATTATGAGCTCACTCAAAATTGATATGATGCACTTCAAAGCCCAGCACAGACAGTATATATTGCATGTAAACAAGTAAATAGTAGAACTAAATGGCAAAGTGTAAATTGCACCGTCATTATCCTAAAACACTTAGATAATGTCTATGTACTTAATCCATGAAAGCATGTCTCAGAAATAAGAGTGACGAAAAAGTGTTTATAGAAATATTCAAAATAAAGAGTGAGCTTTGAAAGAACAAAGACTTTGGACAGCAGTTCATGCTTGTCTGTGCTAATGAAAGTGACTAACGCAAAGTCCGAGAAAACTAAACTATTGTCACTACTCATTGTATCATCATCCAGCTTGGAAGGATCAACTTCAATTCACTTAAATCAACATATCAGTTAGGCAAACATAGGCTTGAAGAAATTGATCCTACCAACAAGCAATAACATAACGTTACCCAATCCATCGATGGACTAGGAGCGTACCTTCGTTGTTGTCAGCTTTTGGATTTTTGCAGATGTCGGAATGATGATGATGCAGACTGGGATGGTGAAACAAAATGTTAATACATATCGAGGTTGCCTCGACGGTACGAAAAGAAAATGCGAGCTATCCCATATTACCGTACCTCACAAAACGTTTAGTTTGTTTGTAAACTAACCATTGCTCATGGGCGATTATATACTGAGCTACAGTATACGCTAATACACAATTAAACGTCACACGCAGCTAGACTAGTGCAGCAAGGCTAAGACACATAGCAGAATTTTAACTACAAACTTGCTTACTTGACAATTATAGGATTGTTACATCCACCACTGGTCTGAAATTAGGAAAACTGTTGAGCATATTCCAATCACCAACAAAGCTTGTATCTACTATATTATTAGTGCTGCATTTCTTGCGCTTTATAAAACTTGGGGCAACTGTATATAGTAGTTTGTCGTTGGTGATTAGAATTGATAACGTGAACTGCAACGGCCATTACGTTTCCTACTCTCAATATCAAGGAGGAACTCCTTAGCTTTGCATCTCTGTCAGCATAAGTACCTATGATTTGCGATTCTTCTGTTTCACCCTTTAAATCAGGATGACTAAATTAGTTTTTATAAATGGATGAGCTAAATTTGTTATTTCTCGGTTTAGTGGCTACATTCAGGAAAGGCGTACGAGCCGTCCAGATGGTTGGCCGGGCAAGTACGTAACTCATGTATACAATTCAGTGTAAATGTCAATGTGATGTTTTTTATAAATGAGAATTTCGGTGTGCGTGGGGTCACCAATCGCCCCGCGTATATAGCAGTCTCGTGTCCTGTAATCATTGTCTTGTCTACGTTTCTCTATGTGCATTTATACAGCAGTTAGATGTTTGCCTCTCTATTAGCCGATACTATAAAACATCGAGAGACATTGTGATGTCGTATATTTATTTGGTGTTGTTTTTATTAATTATATTACAAACTCAAAATATTTTTCTAGGAAGTATTTTGATTCCTGATTTCTGTATCGAATAGTCCCTCTGATATTGGTGTTGTGTCATAGTGTTAAATTAAATATTGATTTGTTTTATGCTTTTGAAAAACAATTAATTGTTTACAATACCCTGCATAGGGACCGTTAATTTGATTAGATCCCGCCTCGATAGAACCGTCTGGACATGCAGTTATTGGCTGCTGCATCCATCGAAGTCTCCGGTATTTTACAATGACTTTTTCAAAGTACATCCTTGCAATTTCAATTTATTATATTTGCAAACCATTATAACGTTAGTACGCTCGGTTAGATCTTCAGAAAAATCATTGCTCATTTATCATATCCCTTTGCATTAGTTCTAACTCATTAAAAAGTAGGGTTTTAAATTCATTGGTATTAATTAAACATGTATTTTTAAAGCACAATGCTTGTCTAGTCTAGTTTAGTGTTTTTTATTTTTTATTTGTGTGTGTAATATGCATGTGAATGTATGTCGTAGCTGTTACGTAGATGTAAACTTATTAACTCTTAAAATTGTTGTAACTTCTAATTTGATATATTATATCGATTGGACTTCAACTTCGAAACTTATAAATGCTTCTCTAACGCTAATCTAAGCTCGGCTTTGAAGTTGAAATCCAGCGTGTCAATGATTTATACTGATTGGATAAGTATGTGGTGATCACGGACACGCGCTGTATAGGTATACATTGCCAATTTGTATTATTGTATTTATTCAGTGGTGTATCGGAATGCGAAATTGTGCTGATGTTTTGCAGATGACCACCATCCTCCCCCCACCTTCACGCCGCCAGAGTTGCCCAAGAAGGTCCATGTTCGAGGTACATCTCAGGCTCAATGAACTGAGTGTTTTTATTTTTAATTTATTTTCTTTAATTCATCGGCCCACACTTCTCCATTTAACGACCGGCAATGTGCTTCGTCCTTAGGTTACCAAAAGGTATCGTGCACTTAGATGCTTTATCACGCATTTTCATAGCGAGCACTCTAATATTGGCTATTAAGTGCCACATGAGAAATTTTGACTGCTTCAATCAGGCATGAACCCGGCGAAGAGAAGTAGAGCACTTGATCTAAGTATCGCTTGGGCGATTGAAACTTCTAAAAAGCAATTTTTACCGATTCTCTTCACCTCCCGGAGTCTTAAACAGAGCCTTAGTTTATGAGTTCGACACGAAGCTAACCCTTTTTATGTTATTTTTGCATCATGACTTACAATGACTTCTAAGTAATACGGTTTCCATCGATCTATGCTTCTTGGTAAACTCTCCAGCGGATATTTTATCATTTCTGGTTTGTATCCCTTGCCATGCAACGCGACTCCACCATGGCATTGCATCTCTCCGATAACGATTGAATCCCTGAATGCTTGTTGGTACGCTTTTGTAGTAGAATTGAATGAAAAGCATCGTTTATATAAATGCTATGAGACAATGCGATCATTATGTGTCTGTAATTAAAATAAATGTTTCCTTTTGAAGATGGGAAATAAAAAAATAAATCCTAACAAACAATTGGTATTACTTTTCAAAGGTTTAAATATATATTGTTAATATATTGGTTTTAATTAACACCGTAAATGCATACTCTTGCAGTAATTTCATCTCAAAATTAGTACCCCAATATAATCCAAAAGAAATTTTTTAATTTTCCAATTCTATACTCATCATAATTGCCTTCCAGGTGAAATTGCGAGGGAAAGAGGCGAAGACACTAGTTGTAAGTACACGCGTATTCAAGAGAAAGCTTTTGATAACTAACGGTCTGTCTGTTGTAAAGTGTATAAAATAAAGAACCTTGAGGTAGCTACAGTCAACGATAATTTGGAGCGCAGGACTTGCACTGCAGCAATGACATCAATCTCAGTGGCATAAAGCACACACTTGCTTAATACCAAAGTCACGCTTCAAAATTCACAATTTTAGAAAAATGCTTGCAAACAAAACCAATGATGTATGCGTATGCAGGCATTATGTCCTCTACTTATTATCGAATTTTTATATCTTGAACAGCTATTTGTTAAAAGTGAAATTCATGTGAAACAATGTTATTTGAAAATTATCAATCGTATTTGTAAGTCTTGGCTTGATGACTGTTTTAATCTATTTGCTTATGAATTCAGCTATTTATTAATCCAGTTAAAAACCTCCCCATAATTGCAACTTGCGAGTAAGTAAGTAATCGTTTTACTTGCAAGTTGCAACTAGTTTTCGAGTAATGGCAGGTATTAACCTCGTCGTTCTCGTTTCGTACCTTGCCTCTACGAGTAACAACATAATCTTACAAAAAACCGACTGAGGTTCCACAAATGTGAAAGCGGTCGGATCTCTTTCAAAGTCTCTCTGTAAAGTTAATTCTGATGTTCATGATAAGACTATCATCTGTCTGTCTCTGCAGACGCAGAGCTCCTATAAAACTCCTAAAAATCTCACAGTAGTTAAGATTTCCTTGAATTTCTATAAAGATTGATTCTGGGTAATTCACAGTGATAAATCGGAACCACCGGAACGCGGCGCCGACGACGCTGCTGTCGCCGATGGCCAACCAGCTGATGAACACCACCACGAGGCAAGTCAACAAGGTCAAACCGAACGTCAACAGAGCGCCGCCCGACACGTAAGTCGTACCTCGCAGCTGCGATAACTGTATACCAATGTACGGTACGGTTGTCAATGCTATCTTCTACCTTGCATCAAGCTGTCCCTATTCAAATCTCAAGGGATATTTTAAAAGTTAACAAGTTCTGAAGAACGAAATGGTTATTGTAATAAACTCTTTAAGATTTCAACACGTTAGTCTTTCATGTTAAAAATAGATCATTTGTTTTGTCTAGTTCTTTAAAGGTTTTAATGAATTGTAATATTTAACTTTAAATAGATACACCTTAGTTTCTCTTACTATTTTAATGGGTATCATGAATAGCTACAGTTAAAATGACTATTCAGAAAACTCATACAGACCAGTGACTCTCCTGTTCGCATAATTCTGATTTGTAACTTCATTTAGTTTATCATAAAATAAAATACCATTTCCAGACTTTAACTCTCTTATCTTATCTTACATTAACAGGAATAATATTAGTAATAAAAAAAATGTTGTTACGCAAAGCTATATAAATACTGTCAATATAAATTGTATACATAAAGGTACGCTGTATAATCTTGTGTTGTTTGTTTCCATTAAGTTGATAACTGTCGCGGCTTTCGTCTTCAGTGTTTTGCTGTCACCAACATTAAGTTTGGCACACTGTGCACTCACTTCAATACTAATTATCTGACCGTATATATTTGCTGCACATAATTTATATTACTTTCATTTAATACTCTTTTGTCATTGGAGACGAATCTTTGGCCCTGTGTTACAGGAATCCGCAGGATCAAGATACGAATTACCAGGCCTATCACCTTGCCTACGAAGTCAAAAAGCTCATGTAATTCCAACAAAATTATATATCAGCTAGATAATTATATTCTCTGTAGTTTTTGAATAAGGCTGGAATTAGAGACTCAAGAATAAAATAACCTATGAAGAAAACAATTTATAACAACTTTAATAAATATAATTACTAACGTTACACTCTTTACACGTTTCGATTATCTAATATTTAATAGTTGAAATTGGGGACTTTTAACAACTGTCTATGTTTTCATGTTTAACTCTTCAATGATCATTAGACCGCCGGCGGTCGCAAAACAATAGGTTTTTTAATTGTGTCTGGTTTCACGTTGCTTGAAGGGTTAAAAATAAATAATTCTGTGAAATCTGATATACATAGCATGAAGTATGGTCCCACAACAGATACCTACACGTATCTATAATGAATTCACAGCGAATTTTACTTTACTACTTCGGTACTTATAATGATACCTATTGTTACAGTCAAAACCCATTTCTAATATCCATTATTTTGACTAAATAGGCAAAACTGTTAATCTTATAAGAATTGATGAAGTTTGGTTCCTGAACTCATGACTGGTCAAGAATTGATTTGGAGTATTTCAGTAAAAAGGAACGTTGAAGTCACTAGAGGTTTATGTAGAATCTAGTGCGTAGCTTCGAGGATATAAATATCTTTATTAAGGTACTACCGGGTAACAAGGCCCACTTTTTTACAAATTGAAATAAAACCTATATTTTATCATTTAGAAGAAAAAGAGGGTTTACAATGAAAGCTATGATTATTTCAAAATCCAAATAAAAGTAGTTATTGAAGCTACAACGATAATTAGTTAGGTTTTAAAACATTTTTAAAAAACCTTATTTTGGGCTTTACTAAACATGGTATGTCCATTAAGGCCCGTGCCGTTTTCAAGTCTTTTGGAGCAAAAGTAAGCATTAAAGACCATAAGGATATATAAGGTGACTGCTAGAAACCGCAAGAAACGTCAAGGGCTGGTCAGGTCAAGTGTTTTAAACATGCCAAAAATGACAAGAAAGGAATTCGTGTTTTTTTTCATTTTTAATTAAATAATTCATTTTGTGAATTTTAATTAGATAGTCTTTGAGTATCTAATTTATTATAAAGCAATAACATAAGAAAAATAAAATGAAAACAATTAAACATAACGATTATTTACAATGCGAGGGCAACGGCCGGCCGGCCGGCCGTCTGTTGACCTGTCAACGTAGGTACTTATGTTGCCCAGCTGACGCGAAAAAAACACAAATTCCTTTTTTGTCATTTTTGTCATGTTTAAAACACTTGACCCTCTTGAAGTTTCTTGCGGTTTCTAGCAGTCACCTTTGTAACATTCATAAACTTCTATAAAAGCAATCGGATACTAAAATAATCAATATTTTGTTAAAAAAATACTTTTCCACTGTGTAATAAAACAGCCGAGGTATCTAATTTTTAAAAATTAATTATGTTATGCTAAAATAAATATGCTAAACCAAGGAACAACTTCGTTGGGCCTTCCTAACCGTTGTGGGCTTTTCAACACAAATTGAATATTTACTAAATAAAAAGCTTTAAAATCGCACATGTAAATATCAAAAGAGTAATGATGAAATAAACACAATAAATAAAAATCTTCTAACAAATCGTAGTATAAACAAGTAAAAACTGACGTTTTTTAGGAGCCAAAATTAGTAATATGAGCGGCCGCGACCGATGTCGGCGAACTACCGGGTGTCAGTGACAAGATGGTGGCCGCTCGCTGTCCGCTGCTGCGTTTCGGCGTTCATATTGATGTGTTTCATGCATGCTACGAAGTTGGCACGGATCAAATGTAATAAACATAGTTTTCTGCGCTTGGGCCTTGGAAAACTGTGGGCCTTGTCACCCGGTAGTACCTTACATTTAATTCGATTGAAAAGTGTAATGAATTAACTTAACCTAACCTAAGTTTGTCGGGTGACCACACTAGGCCGCATCAACACTGGACGAAACGACTGACGGAGTCGAACTTTACTAATTAATAGTTTTGCCTAACTAATTCCGACTTACATTGGGGTTCGGCTCTATCGTTACTTCTAATTGCACTGCTACCTTTCATACGTATTATCGTTAAGTTCTAATAAAAAATATAGTACTTAATAAAATATAAGTAGTAATAATACTAGTTGACAATCTAATTCCAGCCAATGTGAATTAAATTACTTCTTCATCATATAGTGGTAGTTATAGTGCTTGCTTTTGTAGTTAAAGTACGAGTTATCAAAGTTAAGTTTTATTCATTAAAATTGAAACAATTTTATTGTAGGTGTGACGAAAATTTATAAAATACATTATTTATTATAACTTACATTTATTAGACAAGGCACCGTTTTATACAGCATGCTCACGCATTTTGAACTTTTAGATGCACTGTTTCTATTATTTCAATGCATTATTCTAAATATTTACTTTCATTTACTTATATTTGTTTATTAAAGAAAAATTAACTATTAATCCGCTTTATAAAAAGTTAAAAAATTATTTGTTTTGCTTAATTAATTTTTACATAATATTAATATTATATTATTCTGAATGCCATGTATATCTTAAGCCTTCCTCACACCAAAGGCAGAGCGAACGCGGTACGTACGGAACCGATGACGCGGCGGGTAAGCGGGGCCAACCTGTGACTCTACAGAGGGTGAACCTACAGTTTTAATTTTTTTTTAATTTCATCCGTAAGATGTAAATTTTAACCGGGTATGTGCGACGAGAAACTAAGCGGCTTGTCAAACCGCTGTGACTCATCATCAAACTCCTCAGGTTTTTATGGGTGTTGGTATCACACGATTCCATACCTACCTTAACAGCCAAAATTATTTAAACAGATAGATTGATTATTAATTTTGGACAAAATAGATTCTCCAAAGCGTCCGAATTGGATATTGAAAATGCTAAACTCGAGGGTACCTCTTAAATCCAAAACTTCTTCTTAGGTTAACCGTGACGTAAGGGAATAGTAGGTACCTACTATAACATAATACCTACATGCTATGCAAGTATGCAGTCTCTTTTACGGCGCCTAATACAGTCAACTGCCGATTTCGCTTCGCCTTTGTTTCGCTTATGGTGCAGCGTTGGCATTAGAAATACCTTTTTAGGTCACCAACATGAGATTTTTTTATTTTTTATAAAGTGGATTTAGAATTAAAACTATAAATATACCGGTACCTATTATCATAAACACCAAAAATAGGTAGGTACTGTAATAAATTATTTACAGACGCGCTACTACATCAATCCCTTTGCTTTTACGGCGTATTTTGTAACAGTGGACATTATCGCACCTATATATATTGAGAAAGGTTGTAGATAGATTAATGGACCGTTTGTCTCATCAGGCCTACGAGTAGAAGTAGTGGGGAGAAGAACAGCAACGGAGTGAGCCTGCCAGCTGGTCTGGCGGATGACCAGTCGAAGGACTTCGACTTTGAAAAGACTGAAATGAAATACGACTCCACTGGAATGTTCCATTGGAGCCCCGCCAGAAATCTGGAGGATTGTATATTGGTAAGTGTAAAAAGAACTCCAACATAGTTGGAAGTAGGTACATTCTATCAGTTTTTACCAGATTCGGAGATATGGGAAAACTTACAGAGTTACAAAGAACTCTACAACTGGATGGTATATGGTGAACAACAAATTGTAAGTATATTGGTCTTCGAACCGGATACTTTTAATTAACTTGGTTGCAAAACTAGGACCCATAGCTATTATTAACAACATTAATCTAAACAATTGTTTACAGGACAGAAATCAGGCGGCAATGACAGTGCTCAACGGTCACGTTGTGGTCTGTCTGTTCGCGGATCCCGACTCGCCCTTAATAGGGCTTCGGAACCTCGTGATGCCGCTCCGGGCGTCCAACTTTCACTACCACGAGCTCAAGCACGTGGTTATCGTGGGAAGCGTCGAATACATCAGAAGGGAGTGGAAGATGCTTCAAAATCTTCCCAAGATATCTGTACTGAATGTGAGTGAAAAATGTTTTGTGGTGACTGATTAAGGTAAAAATTTAACCGCTTAGCACAAAAATTACATTATCAGCTGATGTTTGTTGTGCCTAATGATAGACAAAAGACAAAAAAGACAAAGACTTTTTATTTCACTTGAAAAGAACAAATTTTTTTGATAACTTATACTTTTGTCTATAATAAAAAGCTAAAGACGTATAGTAAATGCTATTAGGTGTTAATTTCCTCAGTTCAAAGCTAACAAACGGAAATGACTCTTAATATCTTTATTCCCTGAACACCAAACGCTTTTACGAGATACTATTGAATGAAATTTATTATTATTATAGGTACTAAACTCGCCCGTTTTCAGGGTTCACCGCTAAGCCGAGCCGACTTGCGTGCAGTTAACGTCAACTTGTGCGACATGTGCTGTATACTGTCAGCGAAGGTGCCGTCCAACGACGACCCGACGCTGGCCGACAAGGAAGCTATTCTGGCTTCGTTGAACATCAAGGCGATGACGTTCGACGACACGATAGGGGTGCTGAGCGCAGGGGTGGGCACCAACGGGAGCGCGGGCAGCGCGCCGCCGCCGCTGGGCCAGCCGCCCGCGCCGGTGCTGCTGCAGCGGCGCGGTTCCGTGTACGGCGCCAACGTGCCTATGATTACAGGTGCGTATGTTCAGGACCTTGCAGGGCTCGAGGGTTGCCTTGGGGTAACAATGACCGTAAAGCCTAATAACCTAGCGAGTAATTACTTCAATACGATACAACTATCCGCTTTGAAAGACACGTTTACCGTACATGACGCACGTCGCACCGCCAAAAGATGGAATAGTCTACTAGCACTCGTCGTCGCGCACGTCAGGTGGAATGGAGTCATCTGCCGTGCTACGTATAAAAAAACATAACAGCTGTTGTTACTATATTGAAGACGTCTTCTCCAACGTTTTCTCGGACGACTCGTGTTCCATTGATTAAACGCCTTCGAATTAAGAGGAAGGTAACATTCGATTGCCCCTTCATAGAGCAGTAGCTTGCCAACAGAATGTTCTCATCGATGATTTGTATTTCCTGGCTATCTACCAAGAACCAAGATACCTATGGCTTCTAATACCAATAATGTGCGTAAGTTCATGGCTGTTCAGTAAAATCTTCAAAACATTGTCCAAGCTACAAACACAGTGGTTTCTTTCGACTCGTTACAGAGCTAGTGAACGACAGCAACGTCCAGTTCCTGGACCAGGACGACGACGACGACCCCGACACGGAGCTGTACCTCACGCAGCCGTTCGCGTGCGGCACGGCCTTCGCCGTCAGCGTGCTCGACTCACTTATGTCCACCGTAAGTATAACTTTTTTTGGCATGAATGATAACGAAACCAAAAGGTAAACGAACTCGCGGTCGCAGCTCGATGCGTTGGTCCGATCAAATCCGCACCGCTGTGGATACCTCTGTCCATGATGATCTGCATGTCCAGATAGCGCTCCATCATCAAGTGTTTCATAAATGATGAAAGTGGTCATGCACGCCTCGAGGATAACGAATCATGGATGAGGATGTTCATCAGAGCTCCATCCATATTGATCTATTAGTAGGTTGAGTAAGCAGCTGCTAGAAGTACGGGTAAATTGTCAGACATTTTGGGAACCATTATTGTCCGGTCCCAAGCCCGATGTCAGCTGTGCATTCGCGAGCGCCTCGACGGATTCGGAAATAGATCTATCGAGTCCGGATTCGTCGAGTGAGTCCATAGGTACTCATAATGGATTAACATAGCAAGAAGCCTCGTAGCGGCACAAAACAAGGGTTTCTTGCAAATTACTCTGCGAGCCAGGTGTGTTATCCTCAAGATTGTGACTTGGTCCGGTGGTTCAAATTAGACTTTCGACAGACATCCTCTAGTCTGGAAATGTCAGTCGAAAGTCCAACAGACCTGATACCTGGCCCGGTGCATACGTAAGACTGCACTTTTCCTAAACCGGTTGACAACAAACACAATAACCAATATAACTAATTACGTGTTTATGTCCATTCCAGACGTATTTCAACCAGAATGCCTTAACATTGATCCGGTCGCTGATCACGGGCGGCGCGACGCCGGAGCTGGAGTTGATCCTCGCCGAGGGAGCTGGCCTCCGAGGGGGTTACTCTACGCCTGAAAGTTTAGCCAATAGGTAATAATACCATTTGATACAACGCTGTTTAAAAAAAAGCAATGATAACTAGTAGGTAGCAATTTAGCATTTACATACAAAGCAATATTAGCTAAATATATCAAGCATAGGTAACATTATGGCACCATCATCAGCGTCACTATTACACGAAGACTTTTTATCGTTGATCAGGACCTACTGATTCAGACTATATAAATGATGGCCATTGCAATAATAATAAAACTACATGTCAGCGTTCCATTTTTTATTTTTTGTCTGTGAAGTTAATAACTATGAAAAATAAAAATATGGTCATCCTACTCCTCCTTGTTACAAATAAAACTTATTAATAAACGTACAGGTAGGTACAGAGATGATAAAATGTAGGAAGACCATACATTCTAATTATTTTGGTTACTTAATTAAAAATACAAAAAATATAAAAAAAATATGTACCTAACTAGGTACTATTATTAACGTACTTGCACATACGAAGGCCCGGCCTCAACGAAGGCCCACTTGAAAAACGCGCACTTGCCACTGCCTAAAACATTCGAAATTTCGCGCCCACATTCACCTTGGCCCTATATTAAATGTGCAATAGCGCCAAATCACTTTCGCGCCGCCATTTTGTTACAATTCTTTCATTTCTCTCTGGACGCCGTCGATGTCGCGTGTTTACAACCTCGTTGTGATTGTTTTTGCCAATTTTTCCACAAATAGCGTCAGTTTTCAAGAGATTCTATCATCATTTTGTTAAATAATCATTGGAGAATGGAATACAATGGTAAATTTACTGATTATTTAGTTATTTGTGATTTTATGTTAATTTTTCCGCCAATATGAAAAATCCGTAGTATGGCCCGGGCCTACAAAGGCCTATGCCTACCTAGGCCTATGGGCTTTACTAAATCTATTAAAATGGCAAATGCGCTTGGATTGTAAATACTTAAGAAAGTACTTAAGTATAAATAAAACAAAATTGGTTTGTTTAGTTTATTTATTTTCATGCCAAATATTTAAATTAGACACAATATCGTGTAACTTGGTGATTTGAACTCGCATTTCATATTTTGTACACTTGTTAATGAGAATTTTAGTATTAACTAATATTAGTTTTTCTTTTATTAGATCATGGATCCAAATCCACAACCAAAGAAAAAAAGAGATCTTTGGACTTTTAGGATTTGAATAGGATTTTTTAATTAATAAGTTGTTCCTAAAGCTAAAGAAAAAAAATAATTATTCTATAGTTCTAGTAAGGCCCACTTAAAATTTGAGTGGCAAATGAGTACTGAATATTTAAATTTCTGAATTAATAGTGTCTACAGTTTCGATTTTGTCATCATAAATAATTATTTTTGTATTGATTTAGAGCAGAATTTTACTTTTATGAATACTTTGGTTTTTCGTACATGGGTCAAGGCCCAGTGTGCAATTTTTTATTATATCTCTAAAAATATAGGTTGAATAACTTATATTTGAAACTGCATAACGTGATTTGTAAATTATTTTTTAGGAATATTATGTAGATTTTGAGTAACAGTTAGTCATAAACGGGCCTTAGTAAGGGTCTGTGCCTTTAATTAGGCCCACTACAGTGTTTTTATAAAACCTTATTTAATATAGTTTTTTGTAAGAAAATTGAAATTTTTTGATTATTTTTAGAAGGATAATTAAACATTACGTCATTACAAATAGTTGTTTTTGTCAAACCTTTAAAACACAATTTATTATTGAGATTTTAAATAAGGTGGGCCTTCCTATGTGCCAGTACCTTATTGCAATGGCCATCATTTACTTAGTCGGAATCAGTAAGTCCTGATCACCAATAAAAAGTCTTCGTGCATACTATGTAACACAAGGCATTGTCAGGTTACATAGCAACAATAGCATAAGGTAACAGCCAGAAATAATGTACCTACCTAATACATAGCACCATTAGCTAATAAGTAATATATTACCATTTGCTAATAGGTAACACAGTACAACCTGGTAAAAGGTAACTCGTGGCACCGTCACCTAAGAGGTGATGGTGCCACGTGTTACCCTTTGAGTTTCAGTAAAGAAGTGAGACTAGCGAGATCTCACACGGACTTCTTGAAAGAATTTGATAGTGATATGTTGCACGTTCTGTTAAATTTACCTTTTAACGGTTAATAATCCACCACTATTTAACATGGTAAGTATTCGACAAAACATAAATATTCAAAAATAAAATCAAAAACTGCAGACATGACGCTTTACTTTACCGCCAAGACTATATTGTTGTTTTTACTTAATCTCACAATCTTGAATTGCGTGCCCACAGAGACCGGTGCAGGGTAGGCCAAATCTCTCTGTACGACGGCCCCCTGGCGCAGTTCGGCGAGGCCGGCAAGTACGGCGACCTGTTCGTGGCGGCCCTGCGCTCCTACGGCATGCTGTGCATCGGCCTCTACCGGTTCAGGGATACCTCTTCCTCTTGCGACGCGAGCAGCAAGCGCTACGTCATCACCAACCCGCCCGACGACTTCAGCTTGCTGCCTACTGACCAGGTATGTTTCTGCAAGTACCTTATGTAAGAAGAGAATTTCAGCGCTTATACTCTTTGTAGAGGTAGGTAGCGCTCCTACGACATGCTGTGCATCGGTCTCTACCGGTTCAGGGATAGGTACCTCCTCCTCTTGCGACGCGAGCAGCAAGCGCTTCGTCATTACCAACCCGCCCGACGAGTTCAGCTTGCTGCCTACTGACCAGGTATGTTTCTGCAAGTACCTCATGTAAGAAGAGAATTTCAGCGCTCATACCCTTTGTAGAGGTAGGTTGCGCTCCTACGGAATGCTCTGCATCGGCGTCTACCGGTTCAGGGATACTTCATCCTCTTGCGACGCGAGCAGCAAGCGCTAAGTCATCCCCAACCCGCCCGACGACTTTAGCTTGCTGCCTACTGACCAGCTACCCAATCGGCAAAAAATATGAATATGGACATGGGCTTCATTTGACATTTGAAGCCCATAATATGACCATTTAAGGACAAAATATGGGCTTCAAATGTCAAGTGAAGCCCATGTCCATATCCATATTTTTTAGCCAATAGAACCGCAGGTATGTTTCACTTACTGCAAGTAACCTCATGTGAGAAGAGAATTTCAGCCCTTTGCAGTGGTAGGTAAGTCTGTAATTACGCGGAGTATCTCTGTGACCACGGACCTTACAAAGGGTTCGAAATTGAAAAAGCTTAGAAAACAACTAAATGAGACCCCAAAATTGTTTTTCAAATATATCGTTTGGATTGTTATTATTGTGTAGTGCAAAAGTCTTATTATGACCTTTTCATTCCATAGTTTACATCGTAAAACTTGCCCTACATCCCAACTAGCAAAAGCCCCAGAGGTCAAATGCTTTTGCATTACGAAATAGTGCCGGCAAACGAACACACTGCATGCTCGCCTGAAAGCGGTCATCGCAGCCTATGAAATGAAGCTTTCAGTTCTTATACTAACTATGCCCTATTATTTTACCTTTAATAACCTTCAAACTGGAGTGAAGGCAGGCAACGCATCTGCGATTCTTCTGGTTTTGCGGATGTCTACGCGCGGCGGTGATTGGTTTCCATCAGGTGACCAGCCTGCTTGCTTGCCTCCTTATATTATAAAAAAAGAATACAGCAATTTTAGGCGCTGCGCAAACGAGCATACTTTTAGTGTCTTGTGTCGGATAATACCTACCAGTGAATATTTCATTTTCATACAATTAATACGAAACCACCCACCAACCGCGCAATGTTTATAAGTATAGACACTTTATAAATTCAGTCGGTGTAGGCGACTGGCATCTAAAAGAAGTCGTCAGTTTCCTATGGTGTGCGGTGTCGGTAACAGGCGACCGGCGACTGTGTTCGGTCATCAACTTGGGTTTCCTGTGATAGTATCTATAAAGTCGGCAACACCTGTGATAGTATCTATAAAGTCGGCAACACGTTTGCGCGGTGTCCGCAGCACGGTTTGCACAGTACCTAATACCTTGGCTTGTTTGCCCTTAGGTGTTCGTGCTGATGCAGTTCGACCCGGGCGTGGAGTACCGCGCGGGGCGGCGCGCGGGCGGCGGCGCGGGCGCGGGCGCGGGCAAGGACGACGCCTCCTGACTATTGCTGTGCAGCGCCCTCACCGACGGCCCCTACTCCTACATCTAGGGCCGCCACACACCTGACAATCCTACCTGACATAACGTTTGTTGTTTTCTCAGCGAGAATCCATCCCGTTTTTTTTCAGGTGGCACCACGAGCCACTTTATTATTGTTTTCGTTTTTTATTTAGTTTTGTTAAAAGTTTATTCTTTGGAATAGTTTGAAGTGTTTATAGACGGACCACAATTTTAATGCAGTATGTGGATGACATGATATTTTAAGTCACGGTCGTGCAGTTATGTTAGCCTTGTCGATGCTATTAATTTAAAATAGATTTTGTAGTACCCCATTGTGGAGATTTTTTAAAAAATCAAAAATAATAAACCCACGATAAAGTTTAACAATCCCTCCGGCGGAAGAGTTTCCAAGGGGATTGTTACAATTTCTGGAATCTGTTCTTCTTTTACAATATACAATTTATTACATGATGTTGTTAGTGCCTAAATACATAGAAAGCGGGTTTTATTAATAAGTCACATACTTTTTATTAAAAATGTTGCCTACCTAAGAACATCTTAAACTACCGTTTTAATTCACTGAGTTACCAATCAGTGGTATTTTACTTTTTGTTTATTTTTTATTTTATTTTGTAACCTATTAGTTGACGACACCACTCACCTTCCAAACACTGTCGCACCCTTCCAATATTTTTTCAACCGACTATAACTATAAACTGTTCGGTCGCTGCAACTTTTGTATGACAACACCGAGATGTACAGAGTGTTCCAAACCAGCTGATGTAAATATTTGATCTTTATCATGAGTGTTAGGATGGCTTTCGGTGTTACAAACATAAATTAGCGTTGAAATGTTAGGGAGAAAGATATCGGTGTTGGTGATCTAGAGAAAAGTTGTATTGTAGTCCGCTTAAATACGAGCGTGGTTTCCACACTCTGTACATGCTTAGTACCTTTTAAAGCACACTGCACACAATCCGATGTGAGTAGGCATTCATTCAGGTTTATTTTATATAACAAAGTAAGTAACGGTGATGGTAGTCATATATTTTTTTATTTTGAACAACATAAATGCTCAATATTTGAAAAGGAACCTTTTAAACTTTTAATTGCATGACCGAGTAAGATCTTACAACCGAATATACGTTTTAATACTGCCTAAATGTTATACTGTGTAATTATTTTTCTATTAGAAAATCCATTCCTTACTTTATTGGGTAGTTTATTGTCTCAACTCACGTATATAAGGCGTTATTCTAAACAGCTAAAATATATAGTTATATTTTAAGCATTTAAATACTTATCGACTGATTGTTATGCACTTCATGCATCCTTTTATATTATGTTGTATTTGACACTATGTTAAGTTTCTTTTTATAGCTGAATTCACATTGAATTCGAGTCATTTTCATAGGTTTAAGACACTTTACTATAATCACTTCTTTTAGTAATTTCTTCTTATGCACGTAGGTAGCATTCTGCATACAATTGCTGGTATTATTTGTATTTCAATATCATCATTTTCGTATACCCACACTGATAGCTAGATTGCGTGTGGTGATCTGATCTCTCGACTGAGAAATCAGGTACCCTCACGCACGCATACCCATCTGTTTCACTTATCTCTTTAGTAAGAGTTTATTTTTAGTTTTTATGTTATGTTTTTTTTTAATAAAGTTTGTAAAGCTTTGATTTTGTTATTTTTTATTTCTTTAATTTATTTATTTACAAAGAAACCCCAACGTTGGGAGGGGGATTGTCAAAGTGGACGGGAACTATGGCGCTGCACATAAAATTAAAGTTACATGAACTGAAACAAATTATACGAGAAATGTCTTAAATTGCCGTTGCGTGTATGTTTGAACCGTGGAAGTTTTTGATTTTGCGTGAGACACTGAGTGCAACGTGTTATATTGCTGTAAATGTGTGATATTATTTTCGAAACGTCGTTGTTATTATTAAAATAGGGCTTTTGAAGCCTGCGATGTATTTAGTGTTAACTCCGGGTGCTTTGACGATTGTGGACTCTTCATAGTTTACTACATTAATTGTATTAGATAAGACACCTTCGATCGACCGCATGCGCAGTTTAACCAGTTCGCACCAATGATAAATCTAGAGGTGTGCAGTTGGTTGAAGGTCCTTTTTAGAATTTACTAGACATTAGTCGTACATTCGTCTCACGAATAATAGTGAATCATACCGCAGGACATCATTGCAAGCGAACAAATTTATTACTATCAATTCGTATTACAAGATGTTTGATGAAAACGGACATGTAGTAGGCGACAACAAAGCCCTTATGCTCTGCAAGCACACATAATAGCACCAAATTATCACCTTATTATTAAATAAATACCTCAATTCAAGTGATAGTGAGTAGATACCTATGAGAGTTCGACGATATTTAAAAATTTATCAAACATCTGTATATATTTCCCTGTCGCATAATCATTAATATAGTAATTTCATCGTTCAAATAGAATAGGCAAAGCCGGCCTTAATTACAAATAGGTTAGTATCGGTGTACCCTCGAGTATCGAACGCGAGCTCGGAACCATCGCGAGACGGTTCAAGTCAGCAACACAGAAAGTAGTTCGTATTCGTAAAGGAATTGAATGCAAAAAACTGCCATATTTTTGTAACGAAAAAGAAATCCATAATACAATAAATCACACACCAATGAGAATAAAAGTACAAATAACACTTTACACAGAGATTAAATTGTACGTGGAGAGAAATATATGAATGTAACGAATTCCTTGCGCAGATTGTTCTGGCGATCTGCAAAATTTAACTCCAAGCTTAACTGCACTAACTTGCACTACTTACATTGATACCAACCGAAAAATATTAACAATCAGAAGCAAAAAAAATTGGCCCTACCTACCTTCCTCCAGGATGCACAAAATTAAAACTTATACAAGCGAATCCTGCTCACGTGCTAAATCACCATTTAAGATCAGTTAAAATTTTGTTATGATAAAGCGATTTACATTACACAGCGTTTGTGTATCGATTGCGTTTTTTATTATCTTTTACCATGCGAGGCCATTTCGCAACTTAGGTATTAGGTTAAGTCAACCTATATTTTACACCTAACTTTTTCAGATTCACAAGATTGACTTCATTTCTTTCCTTTCGGTTTTCTTTTATTAATCAATAAAAAGATGTTAAACCAGAAAGGAAGATGCCGTCAACAGAGAACATTAAATCTTACTCGTGGCCCGCCTGCGTCAGCGTGAAGTCGTGAACACCTGGTATTCCGTGATGTACAAACTTTACTAACTCTCGAGCTTATAATTTTGTACACATCTCCGCCCATTCTAACGATACCCCAAACACATTCTTATTATGTCGCCTCGTTCCGTTATGGCTCCGACAAAAATCGTCTTAGAACAATATAATAAGTACTAGCGGCCGCTCGCGGTTTCACCCGCGTGGTTCCCGTTCCCGTGGGAATATCGGGATGAAAAGTATCCTATATGTTAATCCAGGTTATAAAATATAAACTATCTGTATGCGAATTTCATCCAAATCCATTCAGTAGTTTTTACGTGAAAGAGTAACAAACATTCATCCATACTTACAAACTTTCGCGTTTATAATATTAGTAGGATAGGATAGGATAGATGTCAATGACTAAATACCATACAATCAAATATAACTAATTATTCCTGAATCAAGATTCGATAACTTGAACTACCTACCTAGTTACTTTTTTCCAACTTTTAATATTTTGGATTTCCACTTCCAGTTACCCGCATTGCAAGTGGCGCCAACTAGCGGAATCTAATTAATAAGCTCCCATCTGCAATCTGAATTGCCGCACAAATACGCCCACCGGCCCACTAATAAGTTTCTATACAAAGTTTTAATACCTATTAAAAAATTGTGGTAGAAAATCAAATACACAGACGCTGTATAATGTAAATTTTTAAAAGTTGCACATTTTTAGGTACACTTTGATTGTTACATGGTCTTTAAATAACTTACACCAACGCAGACGTGGCGGAGACCACGCGCAATCGTAGGTATCGTCGCCGTGCCAAATATGATTTTTACTAAATAAGCAAATAAATAATTATAAAAATAAGACGAAAATTATAACGTGTTAAATT
The DNA here is from genome assembly GCA_963921215.1 of Scoparia ambigualis. Lineage (NCBI taxonomy): Eukaryota > Metazoa > Arthropoda > Insecta > Lepidoptera > Crambidae > Scoparia > Scoparia ambigualis. Next base: position 31,398,696 of record OY992511.1, on the reverse strand, counting down.
ATCCCATAGCAATACTGTTACATTAAAACCAACTATGGGTAAATATATTAAATATTCGGAAACAGAAACATATCTGTAGCGTAACACCACAGCTATAGATATTGAAGAAAGCTAATAAAATTAAATGTGAGTTCCACAGAGTACAGCAAGTATGCAGTTACGTATGGAAAGTTATCTCATTTACTTGTATTCAAACCAATTAATTTAATTGCTAGTATCACTAAAATGGATGTAATGAAATTGTAAAATTTTGAGATGGTTGTGCACGATAGAATATTTATGTAATTTTTATATCGAACTAATCGGTCTGTCCAAAAAAATATATAAAAAAACTATTTAAACTAAAGGGATCTCACTGGGCTTATTTGGCCAAATGTTCGCCAAGATTAGGGCTAGTTAATAGGGAGCTGACCACCTCAGACCCTAGGTGGTAATCCTTAGTTGTAATGGAGCTTCGTACTTCGGTAAGTAGTAAGCCATGCATGCCGGGAGCCCTACCCGCCTGAGTACCTGGTAGTAGAGTACCAAAGAGCAGTGATCTAAGTAAAACACTCGATTTTTTAAATTTTTAGCTAGAATGTTGTAAATAGTCAAATGTCATTTTGTATGTTACTAAGGATTTTTCAAACGTCTCCTTTGCATTAAAATAGAATGCTACGATATTAAAAGTTTTTATTCAAGTACTATCGTGTGTAGTTTGTTGTGAACTAGGCTTCAATGTCACTGTATGCTAGCTAGGTATAGAGTCGGACGTCTCATTGTAAAAATGTAATATAATCGCTATTAATTTGGATTAAAAAATATGAATGTTAAATAAGATTAATATTAAAATGATGATTTTTTCTTTAATATTTTTATACAGCATTACAAAATATTTATCGCAATTAAAAGTTTATAGAGGTGGGTCAGTGTGCAATTTAAAATAGTGTTAATATGTGTATAATCGCCTTAACGAGAGAGAATATAGCCGAATCCTCCTGCGTGTGTTTGCTTGTGGTACAATGTTATCATTATTGTTTATACGCGATGTGTATGTATGTATGCATGTCACACGAAGCCGTTGCTAGATGATACTCTGTGGCTCTGTGGTCGTGTGACCGGCGCGTGCTCAAGTCAAGTGCTGCGCAGCCGAGCCGAGCGCCTTACTTGTAAACGACTACTATTATTTTACACGGTACACGTAAATAGGACTAATTACACGAAAACATTACTCAGTTCACAGTTAAAGCGAACTTGTTTAGTCACATTATTGTGGCGTTATATTAGGTCACACATTATTGAACTAAGTATATGAAATTATACATTTATTAGCCACTGGGTAACGGTATGACAAACACATGAAGATAAGGGGAAAGTTCAGCACTATCATATCTATCTAGAATAGAAGTTTAAAAAATAATATAAAAAAATTAAAACAAATAAACAAACACAAGAAATAGCTATAAAATATTCTAAAAAATTAAAGAAATATAATAATCTGTTACGTTATGTATAATAATCGAAGTTATAAATAATAAGGCCCCCTTTAAACAAATAAAAACTCCAAGCCTACTTACTAATTTACAAGAAATAACTATGGCAGCTTAGTCAGTACATTTTTACAGAGTGGTTATTTATTAACGCCGACTATAAATATTAATCTCTTGCAGAAATAAATTAGTAAACAAAAGAAAAATGGAAAAAAAGTAAAAAATATTGCAAAATGGCCAGTTATAGTATTACTTAGTTTAAATAACACACAAAGACACCAAAAATGCTTCTTTATTTAAAAGCACGTTTAATCATAAATATGCATCAAAAAGGCATAAATCTGCATGTTAAGGCCGACCTAGTGAAAGAGGACAATTGTTTGACCTCAACCAGACGATGGGCCGGTAGATTTTGTCAAATGGCATTCGTAATAATATTAAATTAAGATAAAAATTATAATTTATAAATTCGGTACCCGATTTTATCAGATAAGATCACTAATTGACACAGTTACAAAGCGACAACGTACAGTCACCAGCATTAAGATGTGACTATTGACGGCCTGCAAAAATATCCGATTATTGGTTAAAGGCATATAATATGACTATAATATGCCTTCCACCAATGATCAGATATTTTTGCATCATCACATCTTAATGCTGGTGACTGTACCTACGTGTTGTACAAAATAATTGGTAGAAATCTGATAAGAAAAACTTTTTAATTATTTTTATCGGCTACATGTACGGTCGGGGTCACCGTCGCTTTACAACTTTGCAGCGATTTTCGTATGAAACGCACCGACCGCCCGGGTACGTGCCCGTACCAAATAGACGACGCGTGCAAGGGATTTTGACCTTTAGACTGGTAAAGCGACGGAGTCCGCCATTGTACATTGGTACTCTTTGTACAAACGTCTGGGTAATAGAAATTTCAGTGTGGCATTATGATGAAAAAAACGGTTGTTTATATAGTCTATAAAAACTCACCACCGTGACCCAGTGGTAACCATCGAATATGTCAACGCCAACATTATCGCATGGTGTCTCAGTTCCTGAACTCTCTCTATTTCATTCAACGAGTGTCTCTCATGTAATTTAATGTGTACAAGTACACTTGTGGGTACGCACACGACTCGTAGCATAGGTACGTATGTTATGCGTAAGTTGTCTTAGTAGACCGTAGTTTTAAAAAGTTTTTACGTCCTTTTGCTAAGCTGCAGACTATCTTTATATCGTCCCCGGTAATTTGAGGGCGAGCACTGTGGTATGTCGAGGAACCACTAACGATATCAGAAAACAAATAAAAACAATAATTTTGGATAGGTAGATAGATTTACCTACATATCAAAAATCTTGCTTATGAACAAACAATATTGTCGTCTGATCTTGCTACTGACTGAAGTGCAATGAGGGTACCTCGCTGCCTCGGGTTCACAAGGTATAAGTACCCTCAGAACAACAATATTATATTGCATACTCCTACGCTCGACTCGTGTGTAAATGCCCATACTAGATCGAATTACGAAAAATCACTGATTGCCTATTTGCAAATCTAGTAATTCATGTTCTGTGTGCATTAAAAGTCTAGAATTAACAACATTGTTGACTATTGCTATTAGCTTGAGGTTGTTAAAATTTTTAGAAAAGGAAAGGTGAATTTTTCATGTAATATATAACGTATATATAAAAATCTTTAATGCTCTATAATACGAATGTTCGCTAGACCCTTTTGTAAGCTGATTGCCATCTTGTCGTGTTGTTACACACTAGTCCTCTCCTTATTAACGTAGTATCAATATAATGATGGCTGTGAGGTAAATAATTGTAACAATTTAAATTTATATTGTGTAAATGAATTAATTAAAATAGAATACAAATGGATCGCTCTGTCGCAACGACTGGACTAACGCTAGTCACTTCTTATTTTGTCTAAGCATTGATGATTACAATAATTAACTACAAACGTGGTAAGTCTTCAAACAGTTTATTTAACAAAACCAATAGTAAAAACATAATTTCTGATTAATTTGACCAGTGTCACACCACACTCCAGAAACTTATTAGTAAAACTTTTTTTATATATTTATTATTCGCAATATATTATTATATCATCAATGCAAAGACAAATTCAACAAATTGTTTGTCATTTTTTGCGCGAAAAGTGATATTTTATACCATGGGTTGCCATATCAGGGTTTCCTATTATTTTTTCCTCGTTTCAGTTCAGACATAATATTGTAATTAATTAATTATATGTATTTGAATTTTAATAGCCATTAAGTACTTCATTTTAAACTTATTCACCTCCTAATTATTAATATTAATGTACAAGACTCATAAATTAAAATTTTTAGTGTAGCTTTTAATTATTATTAGTACTTACATACAAAAACGTAATAATGGCAACCCCTAAAATGAAGCTCACAGCTTTCTCTGCAGTTGCTCAAATTTCTCAGCCCCATATTTCACTGCTTCTAGTTCCATTTACAGATTAAAAACCACCAAATATATTCAAGATAATATTACATCATCCTTGTTCCTTCCGCCGATAAAGTTGATGATTGTTTAATGCTATAGATATATATTTTAATGTATATCTTTATAGCATTAAACAGCTGCACACTATTATAAACATAACAGTACTATGAGTTATGCATAAAATACTTTTTAAATGTGGCCATCACACAAACTAAAGGCGGCACAAGGCAGATAGTGTAATATTATCTGACTGTTCCAAATATATCACACCACGAGAACAAATTATTTAATATTGTTGATGTTGATTGTTAATAAAATGCAAATAATGTAAATATCAAAATAAATTCTGTATTTGTATTTGAAATTTGGTTTTTTAATGTATGAACTTTGGTTTGTCTTTTCAATATTGAGGTAAGTGATGTGAAAAAAAGACTTGATTGTATTTTACTGAAAATATATTTCATTTTGACATTGCTTCAGTTGAGCGTTTTAAAAGGCAAATATATTGATCAAACTATATTCGCCTTACATATAACATGTATTCACACTGGAAATAAAGAGTAATAACAGCCAAAGTGTGTGCACATATTATTATGGCCAAACCTTTTAGTATTATATACTAAACAACAAATATTAATATATTTTCGTGCCCTACTACGAGTATATTAGCACTACCACCGCCTACAGGACGCCGCGCCGCCGTCTTGGCGGGCATAGCTAGCTTATTGGTCCCGGGTTTGATTGCTTGTTTACGCCTGGTCTTTGTGATAGGTCATTATTTCCAATTTAAATGCGAATACAGTCATCACAAATTAATCAAGGCAATATTGACTGTTATAAAATGTCATGGCAATGGGCGATTTTCTGACAACCCAAATAAAAAAATAGAAATTAGTTCAAAAACACTCGATAGATGGCGTTTTATGAAAGGCGAGCCGTAAACAAAGGCTGTAATAAATTGTGCACTTTTGCATGTCAACCAAAAAAATTCTATTTTCCATAATTTCGTTCACAGTTTGACAATTGCACAATATTGATATTTTCTGATATCATTACGCAGCCATACACGTGCTCTCCATGGACTCGCCTTTTACTAAGCGCCATCTATGAAGTCATTAGGAACAAATTTTTTTTACCCATTTTTTAATAATTTTAATAATGGTAATTTTCATGTATCTTGTATCTATAACATTAACTACACATACAATTTTCGGTCAGGGATAACCAACATAGTCAAAATATGGCTTATTTACGGAAGTATGAAGACATTTTTCTTTGATCTATAATATGATGCTAATTTATTATATATATTTATATTATTAAATTATCAACAATATTTTATTTGTTCTGTACAAATGGCAACAGACTAGAACAAGACTAGGTAAAGCGCAAATGTTTCCATGATTTTAGTGAGATTTACATACAATAAAACTAAACCTGGAACTCATAGATTTACAAATCATTAATACAAACAATATATTTTAACATTACACAAGTAGTATGAGATCGGAAAGGTTTTCATAACAATTGTGAAGGAATAAGTAAAAAACGAACGACGCGACGTTACATACGCGCGGTTAGCTGACAAATTATAATAACATATACTTAGGAATTTCAAATAGAGTTCAGTTTCGACAACTATCTAGCTTTATTAGGCGCTTCTTAACCTTTTATGTACGGAAGGCGTCATATGATGCCAAGAGCAAAGCAGGCTTCTAATTCGGAAGGCATCATATGATGTTTTGGCATAGGCAGTATAGAATCTCGATTTTCGTTTACATTATCTATGGACAGGTGCCATTTTATCGACACAGACTGAGACGTGATTGGTTGGCCTTTATACTGAAGTAATTCAAAGTAAATTCGCTAGATGTCTTCCTATTGAAAAAAAATCACAAAGTTAGGCAACAGATGGTGGCATTATATGATGCCATCCGGATTGTGCAGGAGTTTTCTCAAAAAACAAAATGGTGTATTTATAGTGGTGATCGCTTCGAAAATGGAGGTAAATCGATATAAAATTATAAGTTAGGTGAGGGCTCAAGCAGATATCCTCTTGGAGATTACGAAATCGAGGATATTTTACTCAATTTTCTTTCAAATTCATCTCTTCCATCAATAAATATGATTTTTAGGATTCGTTTTATTTAGTATCTCATTTCTTTTTATTAAATTCTGTATGAAAATTCTATATTGTCGATAAATCGTTTTTATCGATATTGATGATTTATTATGGCGATCCATGCCTAGTGCTCAATAGAAAGTTATGGTGATTTTGGATCGCATAATTATAGGAGTGTATTGGTTTTAATTGTGACTTTTTGTAAATAATTAGCATTTTATAAACCTCTTCTTACATAAAATGTGCAGTGTTTGTGCGGAATGACAATATTCCAGGCTAATTTCCGACTTTCTTCCTTCCATGGGTTTTGTGAATTTATCTCTATTTTCAACATATTTTTTACCCAAAACTATAAAGTTTATGAAAGAACAGTATCTAGTGAGTGTTTGTACAAAATTTCGTTACTGTAGCATTTATGGTTTTGATAATATAATTTTTTAAAGTTGACCTTCAATTTGCGTCACTTTTCGACACCTCAAAAAAATCGCCGGATTGAGAGGTTGCATTGCCTACAAGCGCCTCGTACAGAAAAGGTTAACGACATATTATGAGAATCAACAGTTTTATATGTAAAATATGTACTTACATGTTTTTTAAAACAAGAAATCAGTAATAAATATGCAAGTCTACACACTTTTGTATAATGTGTAGCAAATCATTGGAAAAAAAAATTAATAAACATCAATTATGTTTACTCACCTTATCTAATTGATAATAACTTTTCGTAATACTTTTCTTGGCTTTAAGTGTATGCTTCTTAGCAGAACCTATAGGTAATACCTTCCTTTTTTCTTCTTCTATGTGTAAAGGTGGCAATGATACTTTTCTTATATTGAGGTGTTGGGACATACCATTTGACAGTCTCAAATTATCATTCTGCTGATACTCTGGGGTGTATAATGGTTCAAGCCGAGTCAAATCTCTGTGTCTAGCTGTAACTACTCTACTGTTTAACAATTTGTTACGCTCAGACGCACTGAGTGTATTCCCTAAATTTCTTGTATCTAATGAGACAAACGACTTAGCACTATTCCGGTCGCAGTTAACTGAAGAGTCTGGTCTGGATGACCTCATCCATCTAGAAGATGCTAATTCCGACCTTAAAATTGACGTGTTTTGCCTCTTTCTCTGAGATGGGCTTCTTATCTGAACTGGAGTGATATGTAACAAGGAACAGAAAGTATCAGGCAACTCAGGTTCTTCAGTGTACATAGGGTAGAAGGACACTTTTTCACGAGATAATTTTGGCTCATACAAGTCTCCTGTAATCGATACTCTAGGTGAGTTCTGTGGTGTTACATCAGAGCTGCTCTCCGATAGTCGCTCCTCACTTTCGCTGAATTGTTCATAGTCACTGTAGTGCATTGCTATGACCTCATCATGTTCCATTTTCCGGTAGCATAGCCTTCTTTCTGGCAAAGGTAAAGCTTTACCAATAATTCTGAAATCAATATTTCAAATCAATTATGAAAGAGGGTCACATAATTATACATTCAGAGTCATTATTATTGAATATTACATTTAGCCTTGACAAACTGTTTTCACTTCCACCCCTAACATATTGATTGATTACAAGTTCAATGTCATAAAAACATCATGCAATATGTATCAGATAAAATATTGAATGCCACAATATAGTTGATTCAGTTAAGTTGATATGAGATTCAAATCTACATTAAATTTTTTGAGAGGTTACTGAATTTCAAAGGCTTAGCACAAAAAGGGGTCTCCCTTTTTAGGCAGGGACTTAATATATTTTTAAACTTAACCTTGAAATTTAGTTTAGATAGATAAATATAGGTAATAAAAGATTTATCAGCACCAAAAACAAGCACACATTATGATAAACAATTTTTGTTTTCAAAAAGTAATAAGTAAGTACCTAGTTCAAATAAACTGATCAGGGTAATCATCAAACTGGTTGATAATAGTCAATTTATGGCTTATGTAGATAAGTAGAAAAATTAAGTAACAATCATGAATACCTCAGTTGGGGGTGCAGCTCCCTCCACTGCTTGCACTCCTCAACAATTTGCGGCCGAGTGGATTTCTCGCCCTCCTCATCAAATAGTGTTCTTTCAATCCTTTCCCATTCAGAAGCTAGAGTCTTAGTAGCCTCTGCGGTATTTCTGCGTAATGCTGATCCTGAACTGCTGTCACTCTCCTCACTGCGAAAATCTGGAGTGCCTGAAACAAAATAATTTATTTTTACTCAAGTAGGTATTTTCATAAAATGAATGAGAATTCATAATTTTTCTCATTCTTTTTATTCAAGCCTATTTAACTGTCTCAGGGGCTTGCATTTTTCATATTTTTTTTTATAAATTGAGTTTTCCTAGAAGTGTAATTTCGAATAAATGAAGTAGTATTCAAAAGTTTTTAAAATTTTTATGAGGTTTAAATTTAACTTGATAAAGTACCTGACTCGCTCTCGGAGAAGAAATCTGAAAAAGGTGTACCAGCTCTCTCAACACTGTCAGTGCCGTAGGACTGAATATCATAAGAGTAATTCAAATTTCTGTTAAGAAAACCACTCGTGTTTGCTGACAGTACAGGCAAATCGGCCCCAACACGGTACCCAAACTTTTGACTATTTATATTAGGCAAACAATCAATCAATTTCATATTCTTTTCAAGAGCAGACAAATAATTTCTTGCCGACATAATAAAAGTCATTAACTTAGTTTACACATCTTTTAAACCCATTACTATTACATTAGCAACGCATTACCACACTTATTATGATTTTATGAATTATTAACCACCATGCAAGCGAACGAACGTGCAAAACTTTCAACCCAATTTTTTTACTAGTCAAAAACACTATCAATCATCACATCAAAACACAACCAAACGAAACAACGGAAACAACAGAAGTCAGACAGAAGTCAGAAACAAGAAGTCAACAAGAAACGAGAAATGTCATTTTGTCTTTTTTTTACTTGTTTTTTTTTGTAATAAAAGCAAATGGATCTAGACCATACAACCATATTATAGTGCATTTTAGTCAAAAATATTGAATACCAACGAGTATGGTATTGTCTAAAAATAGTAGAATTCAAATAGTGGCAATACTGTACGGAGTGTTTGTCAAAACTGACATAAATAAACTCCATACAGTATTGCCACTATTTAAATTCTGCTCTTTTTAGACAAACTGTATGTCAGTTTTGAACTGTCTGGGGGGCGATGACGCCTCAAAACATTATGGTTCTGAGGATCGCGCTAAATAATCTCAACCAAACCACAACTGAAACACAGTCGCTAGACGTACACACGGCGTCAGGTCAACCTACCCAAAACTGTAAAATTTCTACAATCAATTTTGAATTTTATTGTTTGGCTCTAAGGATCAATGTTCATTGGAGAAATTTGACAGTTTAGGGTAGGTTGATCTGACGCCGTGTGTACTTACAAAGTGCTATCGCGTTTGACACACGTGACTACTCGACTAAAATACTAACCTAGAGGCATAAAGTCCTACATCCATTAAAATCAAAGATAAAGTCATTCGTCATTGTAAGACTGTAAGAATAAAAACTTAACATTTCCAAGTATTGTATTGACTTAAAACTAAACTAGCTGTAATTATTAAAACAAACTTCATTTCCCTAATCCTGATTTTTATCTGAATATCTGATTCTGGTGATTTTGATCCCAATCAAAACTCTAAAACTAGCGCCATTTCATCATGAGCCACAAAAAAATTCGTGGCATTACTGATTTTCCTCAGAGTACAGAATACATTCTACACCGAGATTTTTCATTGATTTTGGAGCCGAAACCCTGTACATGTTTATTATCAGTAGAAGCTATTTAGCTTGTAAAACTAAAAATATAAGCATAAAAATTCATTAACAAAATATCAATAAAAAATGTAAGAACCCTTAGTACCAGACTCTTTATCTATGGATCTTTATCAAAGTTAATGACCGAAGAGCTTAAACGCTCCGCCAGCCCCCCGCCCCGCCGTCGTCGGCGCAGGCGGCCGGCCGGGAAGTTCACAGGGGTCACGGTATACGAGTAGATAAGGTAACCGTTAATACGTGTTTTCGACAAAAATTTACTTTTACAACTTTTTTTTTGTTTGCTTGTAAAGCTATTATTATTTCATAAATAGGTAGGTACAACACTTTTTTTGTATTATAACGTTTTCGGCTCCAAAACCAATAAAAAATCTCGGTGTATAGTCTAAGTGATTTAATTAATTTTAATTTATATTAGTAATTTTATTACATAGGTAAGTTAGCATGTTTTTGTATAATTTCTACACCACTTTAACATATTTTATGTTATAGCTGAGTCAGCAACATTACTGCGGATGACGTCATACATAAGCAATAATACTGGTAGCGTGGCACTGGTGTCCGTTGAACGCAATCCCATACAAATCAATACAAAGCAACTTATCCGTACGCGTACGGTGCGTACGGAGTACCGATTCCGATCCGATGGACGCGCACCTTAAGACCTTAATTATCTATTCTGTACCTTAATGCTGATTTCAGAGTAACGCCGGTGGCACGCGCCGTTAGCCAGCGCATCTCAACAGCGCACTTGACCGCTGTGAAACGAGTTATATGCGCCTACCAGAAACAGAGTGTGGTTAGTCGTTTGCAACGAAATTTCGGTTGACCTTTCCACCACCTTGGTTTGCGGGCGCGCGTTGATAACTTCTGGCGGTCCGCTGAGTGGACGTTTGTTGTAAACCAGTAAACCACGCAAGCAGTGTTGCCACTGCCTCTCTAACAAATTCCACACACACGTCTTCTCATTACACACCATTACACACAAACCGCAGAGCTTAGTTTACAGACTAAATAATATCTTCAACCTACGGCTGATTTCACAGTCACGCGTTTGATCAGCGCCAGCCACGCGCGCGCTTACAATTATCATTACTCTACATAGTAGTTACGCGTTTGAACTGCGTGCGTTACTATAAATAAATAAATAAATAAATCTTTCCTACAATCACACCAATTATCTAGCCCAAGAGAAGCTTCGAAGAAACTCGTTAAATGGTTACTAGACAACGGATAAACATACTTATAATACTTAAATATATACTTATTATACAATAATAATTTCTAAATTGACTCGATTGGGGATCGAACCCGGGACCTCAGAGATGGCGACACCATGAAAACCGGTGTACAAACCACTCGACCAAGGAGGTCGTCAACTATCTATGAAACGCAACTATACTATCTAGTGTAATGTGCGATTTTCTGACAGCCCAAATTAAAAAATAAAAAGTAGTTCAAAAATACTCGATAGATGGCGTTTTATGAAAGCCGACCCGTTCCTGCCTAAGGACTGTAATAAATTGTACACTTTTGCTTGTCTATCAAGAAAAAAAAATAGTACTTACAATTAATGTTTTATATTTTAGCGTTTTATTAACGCTTAAATATACTTAAGTAAAATTTTAAACACTGACTAAAAACATAAGCATCAAGCACTGACAAATTTCGACGGTTGAAAGCCAGACCTCGGTAGCCAAGTGGTTAAGGCAGCCGCCCGGAATGCGGAAGGTGCGTGGTTCGATTCCCGCCTGAGGTTGTCGTCTTTTTTCAGTGTTTAAAATTTTACTTAAGTATATTTAAGCGTTAATAAAACGCTAAAATATAAAACATTAATCTATAAAGCAGCTTCATCTTAACCGAATGTTCAAATATTTGTAAAAATATTTCTTTCGGATCTCAGAGGTGAAAACTTCTAAGATATGATGAAGCAATGTTGACTAAAAACATAAGCATCAAGCACTGACAAATTTCGACGGTTGAAAGCCAGACCTCGGTAGCCAAGTGGTTAAGGCAGCCGCCCGGAATGCGGAAGGTGCGTGGTTCGATTCCCGCCTGAGGTTGTCGTCTTTTTTCAGTGTTTAAAATAGTACTTACAAATTTTTATTCAGGATCTCTAAGACCTATTTCTATTTTGGAATGGAATAAATATTATGTAGCCATACACGTGTTCTTCATGGACTCGCCTTTTACTAAGCGCCATACTAATCTATGCTAAGCGCCATCTATGAATTCATTTACGAACCAATTTCTTTTTTTGTGATCTCGGAAAATCGCCCATTGTAAGCGCGCGCGTGTGGCCGGCGCTGATCAAACGCGTGACTGTGAAATCAGCCTACAACCTAACCACTAGTTTTCAGTAACCACGTTGTATGCAACGTGGTTACTGAAAAAGCCAATTTCGTATAAATCCCCTTACCGCACTGTGTCCCATATTTGCACACTTAACCCTTTACCGCATACGGTATCATATATGATACATTAAGAGTTTTCACAGATTAATAATTTTTGAGCCTTGTATAGAAGAATGTGTTGATGGCTGATATCTATACTATGATTGTTTCCGAACACGAAAAAAACATTGGCAGTTTTATATTAGTGGTTTGTCATTTCTGTCACAGAACCTACCAAACCGCCATTTCTGACAGTGAGTACGGTTTGTGAATTGAAAAAAGCCTCTTTTCGCTATTTTTTCGCTCATCTTAAAATTATTTTAGTGCAAACTAAAAGAATAATGGATCCCAAGAAGTTTTACGGAAAAACATGTAAGTAATAGCAAATTCTTCTTGACGAAAACCAGTCTAGAACTTTGTTTCTGAAATGATACTCTATGCAGTTAAGGTCAATTTTCGTTTATTTAATTTTAATTTTCAAATATGATACTTCATGCATTAGAGTTTGTATCATTGCTCGGTCAGATATGAGACTACATGCATTCATGGGTACATCCCATGTAATAAAAAATATGTTTTTTTTGTGATTTGGTATTCTTATTTACCGCTAGTATAAAACTTTGGGATTTATGTAGGTATCTATTTGCTATTTAATTTATTTTTAGATATACTCAATTGGGGCGACAAATGGCAGAGATGCAAAAATTTCTCACGCATGTCCTACATTTACTGCAGTAAATGCCAAAGTTTTTTTGACTTAAACAAAGAAAGGAATTGTTTTAAGGATTTTCATCTGGTATTGAATTAAATATTCCTTTAAATTACATTAAATTACCTATTTGTTTTGTTTTGTTGTTTTATAACAAAAAATTGTTTCAATGTTCAGTTTGTACGTCGTCGACGACATCTGCAGTATTATACCGCTGGATACCGCATCGTATGCGGCATTTCTATACACGCTGCAGTTCCTATCTTACATTAGTTTTAAAAGTACCTACCTATTTTAATGCCGTTCTTGGTTTGAACGTTATATTGTTAAAAGTTTGTGCTTATAAAATACTAAACTATTTACACTCCTTTTACTACACCTTAACAAAATAGATAATTACTATTATTAGTTTTGTACACTAAAATCATTTTTGTATAACTAACGCACATGAAGGCTACATTTAAAAATAAAAATGTAAAAAAAAACTTTTGATCATAGGGTTGCTAAGGTATCATAATTATTTTTGAACTTATTACATAAAATGAATGACAAACTTATAATTAAATTTTTAAAAAAACATAGTTGTAGTACAGACCAACCAACCAACATAGTTATAGTACAAATCAACCTAAGTAAAACAAAACGTCAAATTTCATCCATAGATAGAACTTTGATCTTTTGTTGATCTGCTGGCGAGTTTAAAATGTAATTACATTTCACATCATCTGTGATGATGGAGGCCGGACCTATGTCAAATAGATTCCGACCACGCGTATGTACAGTAGTATGCGCATAAATCCTGTGCTAGCACATATTACCGTAAAGTGGTTGACCCGAAACTTCCTTGATTGTAAGTATGTACAGTTTTGAAATATAATATTTTTCCCTTTTTTAGAAAGTGTTGCTGCCTTACACTTATATACAGCAAGTGCCAGGCAAACAGATTCGCACAAAACTCACCTCTGCATTCAATTACTGGCTGAAAGTGTTTTTTTGACTTAAACAAAGAAAGGAATTGTTTTAAGGATTTTCATCTGGTATTGAATTAAATATTCCTTTAAAATGTCTATATTTTTCCTTTAAAATAAGAAATATTTATATATATTTATACAAATAAAAACACTTACTTACCTTAACTGCATGTTGTACCATATAAGATTTGTTACCTTGACTGCATGTTGTATCAAATGTGAGATTTTGGGTTTCAGGTCTATTATTTTAGTCTTTAATGATCAAAACAAAAAAATATTTTTTCTAGTGCACCTATTAGGCCGTAGAATCACGTAAATTAATTTGAGCCAAATCAAAAAATCCATGCGGTAAAGGGTTAAGTTTTTGACAAAAATTTAAATTTATAACAAATTTGAGTGATGATAACTTTAAAAACCATAGATTACATAAATACTTTGACGTTTAGTAGCTGCATAATGTTGGCAGACTTGCTAGAAAAAGATAAAAGTCAGTTTGAATTCCACTAATATACTTCGAAGGTGAATAGCTCTGTGTTTGTATCTGAATTTCTCAGAATCCTACGAATATTTTTGCTTGAATATTTTTCTATGCATAAAATCATCATAATCTGACTCTAAAAATAAAAGAACCTGCTCTAGATTATTATTGATTGTAAAATTATTCAGCAATGTTGTCGTGTGCTTATGTAGGACGATATGCAGACTTGGCTCAATAGTGCTGTTTATATAGGGGACAGTATGCAAATAGCGGTAAAACTGCTACTATTCATATATGTATGACTCGTCATGCAGTACGAACGCGTAGGTTGAATTTTTTAAGCACAAATGCCTATGCTAGTAACATAATATATTTACTCAGCCCATGAATTCTTGAACTGTTTTCTTTCGCAGTATAGTCTAGCCACGGGTTTAATTTCCGTGAAGTTACACAAAACCAGGCTGAGGTAACTGGTTCGTTTTCTGATTTTTTTAATAAAATTCTTCATGTTCGTTTACTTTCTCGCTAAAATAGACCTATCTAGCTTAAAATAGTAAAGAAACAATGCTAAAACAAGTCCATTATTAAAAAATATTTTGGTATAGTTTTGAACCTCAAGCTTGCATTACACCAAGTTGCTTGTCGTCCCATATTTGGTATAAATGGTGGTTTTGGATTGTAGAAGCGCCCGTCTGACTGCTATTAGAGCTACTATGGGTGAGCGTTCTATTGTTGTATTCTCTGTGTACATGCCAATTGACTCGCCTGACAATTTACCCGTCTTTGCTGAGGTGTTGGGCGAAATAAGTGCAATTGAGGCTAGCGGTAATGTTGAAAGTCTTTTCATCTTGGGTGACTTTGTTGTTTTGTAATGAACTATTGAACTTTTGTTCGGATCAGTCTTGGATGTGTGCTGATATAGAAAAGCTTGGCTTGCAGTCGAACACATACACCTTTATAAGCGACGCACGTGGGTGTAGACGATGATTAGACCACTGTGCAGTGTCACTGTCGGCCTGGCAAACTATTGTTGAGGTGGGTGTTATTGAGGATGTTTTTATATCGGATCACCTACCTACCTTTAATTGTTAAATGTGATTTAAACGTTGTAAGGCCTAAATTACTAGTGAATGATCAGCACCGTAGTTCGGTAGTATGGGGCAAAAGAGATTCTACTCAAATCCGTATGTACCATGATTTATGTAATAATAGGTTACGTGATATTGATTTTCCCGCTGATTTCTATGAGTGCGGTCATGGGTCTTGCAATTTGGAACAACATTAACTTGTTTTGAACAGATTGTACGAAAACGTTGTGCATATATTAAGTGACGCGGCTGAGAGGACTAATGGGCGGTGCTGTAAGAATCTTAGTAATAATAGACACTTATGTGGCTGGAACGAGCACGTCCGTGATGCCCATCGGGTGGCCAGGCGTAATTTCGAAATATGGGAAAAATTTAACCGGCCAGCATCTGGTTTTGTTTATAATCAAATGTATGAGTCACGTAAAATCTTTAAAAGTCGCATAAATTGGTGTCAAAAAAATCAGGTTCAACTTAGAATGAACATTTTGGCTAAACACAGATCGGAGAAAATTTTTAGTAAATTTTGGAAGTCTACGAGGGAACTTGAGGTTAAGCCTGGCCGCCCGGTGAGCGTGGATGGGAAAAGCGAGCCGGTGCATATTTCTAATATGTTTATGGAACATTTTAAAGTGCTCTCCCCATTGGGCCCTTCGACTGAGTCTGTTGATGCTGTCCCCGGATGTCTGGAGGGTGAGCGCCTTGTTTGCTTTACTGCTAGTCAAATAAGAGCTGTACTAAGGAAAATGAGCGGTGGTAAATCTCCCGGACATGATGGGCTCAGTATTGAGCATTTGAGACACGCTGGGGTTCACCTACCAAGGGCGCTGGCCATGTTTTTCACAATGTGCATAAGTCACTCGTATCTACCACACGACTTAATGAAAACAATCGTGGTGCCTATTGTGAAGAACAGGTCTGGTGATGTCTCAGACAAGGGGAACTATCGTCCCATCTCGCTAGCAACCACCATGGCTAAGATTTTGGACAGTATGCTTGATTCCTGCTTAGAAAAGTATTTAAACATACACGACGCTCAGTTCGGTTTTCGGCCCGCTCTGTCTACGGAAAGCGCAATCGTAAGTCTTAAGCATACTGTCCAATATTATACTGACCGAAGGACGCCGGTATACGCCTGTTTCCTTGACCTCTCCAAGGCTTTTGACCTTGTGTCGTATGATGTCCTTTGGGGTAAGTTGAGGGGCAGGGGTGTGCCGGTGGAAGTTCTCAATATTTTTAAATATTGGTATGCCAATCAGACAAACTTTGTTAGATGGGCCAATTCGCTTTCAATGGCATATAGGTTGGAGAGCGGGGTGAGACAGGGTGGGCTGACGTCTCCCAAGCTGTTCAACATGTACATCAATGACCTCATCGTCGAGCTCAGCAGCATGCGCGTCGGTTGTAGCATAGATAGCGTTAGTATTAATAATATAAGCTACGCTGACGACATGGAGCTGCTGAGCCCGACGGTGGGTGGTCTCGCTGAGCTGCTGAGAGTTTGTGAAACCTATGCGGAGGCGCATGGGCTTAATTATAATGTTGGAAAGTGTGAATACATGATATTTAAGGCCGCTGGTAAATTCCCTGAGAACTCGCAAAACATTACCCTTAACGGCTTGAGCATAAACCGCGTTTCTAAATTTAAATATTTGGGACACTACCTTACCGATGACCTTAAAGATGATGTTGACATTGAGAGGGAACGGAGGGCGCTAGCGGTCAGAGGTAATATGTTGACTCGCAGATTCTCCCGGTGCACTGAGCAGGTTAAAATAACGCTTTTTAAAGCTTATTGTCAGAGTTGCTACACGGGAAGTTTGTGGGTCAATCACACCAGAAAGTCGCTGGACGCCCTTCGCGTCCAATACAATAATATCTTTAGGATGATGTTGGGGCTGCCTCGCTTCTGTAGCGCATCGGGGATGTTTGCACACTATCGCACTGATGGCTTTAATGCCATTTTACGCAAAAAGACGGCATCCCTGATCCGTAGGGTGCGGGACAGTCCCAATAGCATCCTGATGACTATAGCCGAGAGGTTCTCTTCACATTTATGGAAGTCTTATAAATAAAGTTTTAAATTAATTAGATTACTAACAACCTTCTATTATATTGTACTACTAACCGATATGGATTAAGTTATCCGAAATAAATGGTTTTATTTATTTTTTATTTATAAACAGTTTCATTCTATTTAATTCATAACGTACCATTTATGCACATTCAGATTATAGTGAAATAATAAATTAAATGGCACTGCTACATTTTTAATACATTTTTTATGCGTTCTGTTAGAACGAGTCTCGCGATTAGGGTTTTAAAAAAAAGGAAATAGAAATAAAACTAATATTAAAATGATTTGAATGAAATCGGCAGCCGTCGCGGAGGTTGGAATAAGACTGGCGCGCTCGAGAAGCGGGCGCGTCTGGCTGGATAGCAATATGCTGATGCAGCAGTAAGTTAGGGCTGTAAGCATATATACTAACATCATAGGGATGTAACACCTCCCCCTTTAAAAGGAAACTTCTAGGAGAAAAAAGAAGTTTCTGTACTAAATTCTAGATCTAATGATTGGTAATTGAATAGTCTCAGAGTTTGAACTTTGTATGTCTGATTGTAAGTTATCTGAGTCTTTAATTCTAGATTTAATGGTTGGTAGTGGGATAGATTCTGAATTTGAACTTTGTATATCTGTTTGTAAATTATCTGAATTAGGTAATAAATGTTTAGTTCTAAATATGTTAAAGCGCGAGCGACTGCCGGTTATATATTTATAAAATTTATAAAAAATACAAGAAATTACAATAAAAGTTATAACAAGTACTAAAATGGAATAATGTGTCCCATATTGAATTATATGTGGTTTATCCTTGATTTTATCAATCTCGGAAGTAGCGTCTATTAAAATTCTCTTTTGTAAATCTAAATTATCCAAATCTATATTGGTTAGTTCAACAGGAGCCACATTATTTATTTTCATATTAAATTTACTTATATTACAGCAAGCATCATTAATAAGATTGAAATCTGTGATTTGAATGGGTGAGGTAATATTAATAACATTATTTTTAGGTAAAAGTGTCGTACTTCTACAATATGCAATACAACCTCTGGGAATGGTAATTATGCCAGTCCCCATAATACTATTTTCATACAATTTATTACTTATACAATCAATAGATATTTTGTTTGGTTCTGTTTGTATATAAATCCATCTGTTATTACTTATCGGTTTCCAAATATCTACTTTTCCATATATAAAATTAGTTTTACATTGTATTGGGATCTTATTTACTATTCTTGACATTAATTCACTAGCGCAAGTGGGTTTAGCATCGGTTGCATAGACATTGGTTACATCACATATATAATTGCTGGAAGTAATGGTTTTACAATGTTCAATACTATCTAAATTACAAAAATGAAGTTTGTCTTTGGTCATTGCAATAAACTTGGAATCTGGTAAGATTAAAGAAAAGGTGTTAGGCTTATTAAAATCATGCGGTGTAGGTAATGCAATGTTATGATATAACATGAATTCATCAGGGGAAACTAAAGGAATTTGTAATACGAATACAATTTTCTTATTTACATAATAACAAATTAGCTTAGATATATTTAAAACAAAATGAATAGTACTAAAATCTAATATTACTGGTAATTTCGAATTATCAGGTAAGTGTCTATAACTATTGGTAAGTTCAAGGTAAAGTTGTTGCGGGCTTAATATAAATGGATGTAATACATCTTGGTTACAAAACAGTATGGCATCTACTATGTCTTCCACTTGTAGAGATACTGCTAATATTGCAGTTTCTAGACTATTTAAAATCTGATTTTGATATGATTGTATCAATAGCTCATCAGTTTGTATCGACACATTCTTCAAACCAATTGAGAGTCTGTCGATAGCATCATTCAATTTAGCTTCATTACTTTTTATTTTGGTTAAGGTATTATTAAATGCTGATATTACCCACTCAGTTGCTCGCACCCAGCGGGCCCCTTACCCTTACGTGCTTGAGTGGCGCAAAATTTATAAAGCGGGCCGGCGCAGCTGACTATTGTTACAAAAACATCGACTGTGAGCTACTGGAGCCGATCTAAGCCAAACCAATTACTGTTTTGAATAGTTAGATGAATAGAGCATCTGTTTTTATAGAATGCGTGGTGACAAAGTGTTGTTTTAATTTATAAAACATGGTTTATACTTTAGTGACGAATAAAATCACGGATTACTTCCTATTTTATTTTATATTTTAAGATCAAATGGCCTATGATGTCTTTTTTATATTTTACACGTATACTATATTAAGTTATCTTTCTATTAAAAATAAAGTACATGTATGTTTCATTTGAAAAAATATTCAGAAAAAAATCGAGAAAATCGCGCAAAAATTCGCGTGCTGCGTAATCTGTATGTTAATCGGGTTGGATGTTATAACCTATTTTACTCCAAATCTAGAAGGCCTAGAACAAAAATATGGCCAGTTTTAGAAAGATACAGTATTTGTCTATTATAATTCGTGAAAAAAAATTAACTTTCCAGTAAACTGTAGTCATACAAGTTAAACAACAAAAGCTTTGACAGAAAAATCTAACGTTTTTGGTTGTCTTACTGCCGAAACCAACACGGTGCTATTAAAATATAACTTAAATATACCAAAAGAGCAAAGCCTGTAGTTTACAACCGTATACAATACGTTTCAAGAATACTCATAGTTTTTATGCAATAAAGTCATCAAAATGCAGCTCTAGAGCGCACGGACGGCCGCTTTATCGGCAATATGGCGTCGAAATAAGGTTCGGGGCACATACGTTTGTGAATAGGGTGTGTCGCGAGTATTTGCGAACAAAGATTGTTGTTTGGTTTAGTAATTATTTATGTTAATTTAAAATGAATGTAATAAAAAAATATTCTTCGTAGTATGTTTTTTTTATTACAAATTATTTCAGTTTAAAGTATATTAAAATAAACATATTAAATTCTAAAATGTATGAGGATTTTGATACGTAATAAAATATATAATGTTATATAGGATGTTTAGATTATTTTATTTACAATCACTACAATAATAAATGAAAAATATTAAAACAAATAAATAAAAATAAATATTTTATATTAATACCTATATAATAATAATAATATATATTGTACTAATATAAATATCAAACCCAAAAGACACCACAACTAAGCTAACTGCCACAAAAAAAAGCAACTGCCCAAAAACAAATATGTGCCACCAACCTAATCCAAAAAAAGTTCTATTGCTTCCTGTAATTATAGGAACATGCCATAAGTTAGACTTACGTTGCGCCTTTGGAGAGTCAATCTGCATGTACACAACAACAATACAGTGAGATTAATGTTTTAAATCACTATTTAGTAATTACTCTCCGTAAATACATACAATTCATGAAGTAAACAATAATAATCACAAAAGGAAATCACTAGAAAACCACCGCCACTGCAATAATTTACATTAAGACCTAATTTCGTCAGATTTTAATAGAATATCCATCTAGTTTAAAAACAAATAACTAGATAATTAGTTAGAACCTGAAATTATGCGTATTTTGATATATAACACCTCTAGAAAGAAACAATAAGTAAAAAAAATACGGCGTTTTAAAAAATACATGATGAGCACGTAAACACAACCTAAACACGTCCACTAAAAATAATCACATTGACTTTATTTGTTTTTATTTTTGATAGATCAGCTCCTATTGCTGATGCTTCGTTCATGTTCGTTCAGTAAGTAGTCAGTAATACACGTCCCGCGAGATACGGATTAGCGATATTTCGAGCGTCTTGCTTTACTTTTGTATTATGTAACAATTGTAACAGGAAGCACGTGGGGGCATTATTGAGATGTAACGATTGTTACATGAAGCGACGGAGTGGTTACGGAAGTAGTTACTAGAATATTTTGTTTCAATAAAGTAGTTAATTTTTCCTGATCGTTTTCTACGGCTTCTATAGCTTCATTATATCTAATGCCATCTGCTTCATCTAATGTACCAAATATATATTTAAACGCGGAGCCAATTCCTCCTATTATTGCATTACGTCTGTTTCTATTATCAAGCAGGTGCGAGATGGAGGTGTATTTTTGAATAGTACTATTAAACATTATTATCAGAGGTTCCAGTACGTTATGACATTCCGAGGAATCAACTGTTTGGGTTTGTAAACACAATTTTACGGTATTGCTTAAGGCAGATTTTATGTTTTCCACGTGAGGTTTTAGGTGTGCGATGTCTATTGGTATTAAAACGTCTAACTGACCATTTTTAATTTTAAGTTTTCCAAGATAATCAAAGTATAATCCAGGGCTTGATTTGATCTGTTTCACGTATTCCTGTTGACAGTGGATCCCGGGTAAGATGCTGAAAGTAATTAAGGTAAGTTCATTTATAATATCTACTTTGCTTTATGATACTTGCTTATCTACATGCTATTTTTAATATTACTAACGCTTAACAATTACAGTTATATTATATACCTATATATTTTATCTTAATAAATGAATATAATGTGATCATATATATCTCTATATCTATATCCCTATATAATTTCTAAACTACTATTGTTGTTGATTTATTTACAAATGAGTTTTTAGATATCCTCTAAAAGTTTTCTTATGTTATATATATTAGATTATAATATTTTATGGACTACTAGGGAAGACGCCCGCTAACTTGATTTCATCAAAGTGGTGTCTTACGTGGCGTCTATTTATTAATAATGTTACGGTATTGTTACCGTGAACAGAGAGGATTTTGTAGGGACCTTTCCAAATAGGGGAAAGCGCTTTCCGGAGCCTTAGGTGATTTTTCAGGTAAACGTAATCACCGACTTTGTATCGAATGGGTTGAGTTCTTGTATCGTAGTAGGTTTTTGACCTTTGCTTTGAATGCTGTATATTTTGGAATGCTTTTTCCCAGGATAGTTTAAGGCGATGTTGGAGCATTCTGACGTAGTCAGGATATGTGGTAAGGTCTTGGCTGTATAAGGAATCGGGAATAAAAGATTTATGTCCGAACAATAGTTCGTATGGTGAAAAGTTTGTAGTGCTATTAATAGCTGTGTTATAGGCTAGGATCGCAGTGTATACATATCGGGGCCAGTCGTCTTGATTCTCATTCACGTAGGACTTAAGATATTCCTTGAGAGTGGAGTGGCTCCTTTCGAGGGCTCCTTGGGTTTGCGGATGATAAGGAGTGGACCACAGCTGTTTAATTTTCAGGAAGCTGCAGGTTTTTTTAAATAGATCAGCTGTGAAGTTGGTACCTTGGTCGGTGAGAATAGTCTGAGGGATACCGAACAGGGAAATAAAGTGCACGAGGCAATCTGTGGTCTCTTCTGACGAGACACTGCGTAGAGGATAGGCTGCAGAGAACTTAGTAAGGTCGTCCTGAAGGGTCATGATATATTTTAATTTGGCAGGGCCGGATTCAGGTAAAGGTCCAACAATATCTAATGCTACTCTTTGAAAAGGACTGGTAGAGGTAGTAGTTATTTGCATTGGTGCGCGATTGAGTCGTCTGAGGGCTTTGTTCTCTTGGCATGAAGGACATGCTTTAATGTAATTTTCTACGTCACCTTTCATGCCCTTCCAGTAGAATTTTTCTTTGATACGGTTAAGCATTCTGTTACAACCTAAATGCCCTGCAATTGGGAGATCGTGATTATCTTTTAGGATTTTCTTTATTTCACTAAGAGTTGGAAATGTGATATTATCATGATATATATTTACTTGTATATTTGTGTTATGAAAGACGTATACTAGTATGTTATATAATTTGGCAAAGGATAGCTTTTCGAATGGATTTCTAAAATCTGAAATGGCAATTTCTGAGATATTTTCTCCAGTTGTCATCAGATGCGTTTTAATGTTTTTAAGGGTTTGATAGATTTCTGGATAAGTGCATTCATCAAAATAATGCACCTTTGTAAATATAAGATAGATATTTTTGTTAGCAGCTGTTTGTGCTTTTTCGAAGGAATACAATTGTTTATCTTTGTAACGAAGTTCATCTGTTATTTTTTCTAGAAATCCTGACAAGAACGGATTTGATTCATCTAGATCTAAAGAAATGGGAATGATAATATTTTTACATTGAGTTTTAGTTAGGGATTGGTTATGTTCAATGATGGTAGTATTAAATTGGTTCTTTTTGTCATTGATTTCTTTTAGGAATTTAGAGTATTCGTCATTGGTGTAAGTATCATCAGGGGCTGGAAGAGAGTCGCGTGCTTGCGTTGGTGAGTAAGGATCTTGAGTTGGATTTTGTAAAGGTAAGTTTTCACGACTCAGTGGAGCTTGCAAATTTTCGTGATGCAGTGAAGGTTGTTCAGGTAAGTGGTCTTGGGTTTCAGAGTTTGAAGTAGTAGGTATAGCAGGGTCTCTGGTTGAAGTTGAAGGAGTTGGCTCAGGTGAGTTTTCTGGATTTGAAGATGCTAAAGGCTCATTAGACTTAGGAGATTTTATTTTATCGACTCTAGTAGGATCAGTGGGGCTATAGTTGAATGGGAATTCATCGGTATCATCTAACAGATCTATGCAAGGCAGGCTACTGCTGTCATAGTCAGGTGTTGTAGGAATAGTGACACCTAAATCATCAAGTGTCATAGGACTAAATGGACGGGGTCTACCATCGTTATTACCATCTGTAGAATCGGAATTAGAAGTTTCTTTTTCAGGTTGGTTTGGAATGACAGGGTTTACGGGATGACGGGAAAGAGCGTCCGCGGCGGAGTTAAGTCTTCCTTTTCTATAAAGGATTTCGTATTCATATTCTTCGAGTTTTAATCGCCATCGTTGCATTTTACTACTCGGGTCTTTGTGATTGAAGAGCCACTTTAGTGGTCGATGATCTGTGATAATTTGGAATTTTCGACCATACAGGTATGGTCGAAATGTTTTGCAACCGAATATGATTGCAAGAAGTTCTTTTTCTGTAGTGCTGTAGTTCATTTCACTTTTGTTTAGAGTACGAGATGCGTATGCGATAGGACGATCTTTGCCGACAGGACCTTGGGATAGGACAGCGCCAACGGCGTAATTAGAGGCATCACACGTGAGTATGAATGGTTTAGTGAAGTCAGGATAGCAAAGAACAGGAGCAGTAGTTAATTTTTGTTTTAGAATATCGAAGGCAACCTGTTGTTGGTTTTCCCAGTTAAAATTAGTGTCCTTTTTCAGAAGTAAGGTTAGAGGTTTGGCAACTTTAGAGAAATCAGGAATGAATCGGCGATAGTATGAGACAAGACCAAGGAAGGATTTTATATCCTTTGCTGACTTAGGAGTCGGGAAGCTTTGAACAGCTTTAATCTTGTCGGGATTAGGTTTGACTCCGTCAGAAGATATGGTGTGACCAAGATAAGCGACCTCACGCCTTAGGAATTCGCATTTGTCAGGTTGCAGTTTAAGGTTGAATTGACGAAGTCTCTGGAATATAGAAGTTAGATTTAGGATCATAGTTTTTAGATCAAATGAATAGGAAACGATATCATCTAGATACACGAAGCAGCGGATGCCTTGTAGGCCAGATAGGGCGGTATTCATTAACCTTTGAAATGTAGAAGGCGCATTCTTTAAGCCGAATGGCATACGCTTGAACTGGAAATGCCCTTGAGGTACACTAAAGGCAGTTTTTTCGGCATTATTGACAGGAATTTGATGAAAGCCGGAAGCTAGGTCAAGCGTAGAGAAGTATTTACTGTTGCCTAGTTGATCTAGAATTTCGGTAATCTGTGGAATAGGATAAGTATCACCAATTGTGACATCATTTAGTTTTCGGTAGTCGATAACTACACGCCATTTTTGTTCGTTTGAGGCGTCCAGTTTTTTGGGTACAATCCATATAGGGGAAGACCAGGGAGATATGGATGGTTCTATTATTTGTTGCTCAAGCATCTTCTTTATTTGTTTATCGACTTCTTTTTTATGAACTTCGGGAAATCGGTAGGATTTAGTATTAATAGGTTGTTCTGTGGTTGTCTTAATGTCATGTTTTATGGCATTAGTGTGAGTCAGCTTTTCATCAGGAAGATGGAAGATGTCAGAGTAATCGGCGCAGAGTTGAAGGAGAGCATCGGCTTCCTCATTGTTAAGATGGTCTATACGAAGAAGATCTAGGACTTGACGGGTTCTTTCAGCAGAGTTTTTACTTTCAGGACAAGGATCCGAGTGGTTTACGGAAGTTGTTTCATTAAGATTGATGGGTATCATTTTAGAAAGTTTAAGGTTGAGATTAGTTTTGACTATCATTGGAGATTCAGAGAGATTAGCAACTGTTAAATTAATTTTATTATTTTCTTTTACCTTAACTAGGCAGTTGGCAATAAGAAGGTTCTCATGTGGTATTTGGTCGAGAACAAGTCCTTCCTTAAGTTGGGGATTTGAGACAGTGGTTTCTATTACTTTCTCAGTGCGTGCAGGAATTACGTAATAAGGTTCTGAGAAATGAATATGAGCGTAGCAGTTTTTAAGTTTTAATATGCTAAATGTGAAATCGATATTTCCTTGAGATTCCATGAGGAAGTCATTACCAATGATACCATCGTATGGGAATTCTAAATTACTTACCACGTGAAACTTATGAGTAACGTGGTATTTGGGATTTTTGTCGCTAAGGAATAATTGTAAATTGAAGGACCCTGAAGTGGGGATAGTGTCGCTTTGTGATATGGTAGATGTGAGACCTTTTAGATTGAGGATTTCTTTTTGAAGTGGAATATTGGGTTTGAGAACTGTGTCTTTGACAAGACTAATAGAAGAGCCGGTGTCTATGAGAAGCGTCAGCGGAAGTTCTGTCGCTGTACTGTTAACTATTATGTACGGTAATGACTTTTCTGGGTGGAAGGAGATTTCATAAACCTCCTTGGGTTTAATAGGTTCGGCAATGAGTTTGATAGGATTAGTATTGGATTCAGAGGATCTTGTAAAAAGTTTGGTATCGGATTTAGTGGATTTAGTAACGGATTTGGTAGGTTTAGTATTGGATTCAGTGGGTTTGGTAACGAATTTGGTAGGTTTAGTATTAAATTCAGTGGGTTTAGTAATCGGGTTTGTAGGTTTGGTATTGGATTCAGTAGATTTAGCAAAGGAAATGGTAGGTTTGGTATTGGATTCAGCGGATTTAGCAAAGGAAATGGCAGGTTTGGTATTGGATTCAGCGGATTTAGCAATAGATTTGGTATTGAATTCAGTGGATTTAGAAATAGGTTTGGTATTGGATTCAGTGGATTTAGTAATCGAGTTTGTAGGTTTGGTATTGAATTCAGTGGATTTAGTAATCGAGTTTGTAGGTTTGGTATTGGATTCAGTGGATTTAGCAATGGATTTGGTATTGAATTCAGTGGATTTAGCAACGGATTTGGTATTGGATTCAGTGAATTTAGCAACGGATTTGGTATTGAATTCAGTGGATTTAGCAACGGATTTGGTATTGAATTCAGTGGATTTAGCAACGGATTGGTATTGAATTCAGTGGATTTAGCAACGGATTTGGTATTGGATTCAGTGGATTTAGGAACGGATTTGATAAAAGATTTAGTAGGTTTTTTATTAGATACAGTGGATTTGGTAAAGGATTTAGTAGATTTGGTGTCTATGTTATGGAAGCGCCTCGCGTGACACCCAAGCGAGACGGTTTCTAGTTTAAATTATTATCGTCAGGGTTAACGACGTTATAATCAGTTTCGTCAAAACCTTCCTCTTGATCCTGAGTATAAGTGATTGGCCGCAATCTGCTAGGATTGGAAGTTGACGGTTGAGGCCCGAACTGGGTCTAAAACCGGTTGTTATATTCTCTCTTACGGCACTGTTCGATACTGTGCCCTGGGAATTTGCAATATCTGCAGATTATAGGCGAGTTGGCATAACCGCGGGATACAGGAGTTTGAACGTTAGGATTATTCTTTTGCGGAAACGTGTTACGATTTTGTGTAGTAGGATTAGAAGCTCTTTGATTTCTACTGAAAGATTTATTATCGATAGGAATATTTGTTTTATACAGAGTTTTTTGAATTCTTTCCTCTGAAATGGAAAAGCTAATAGCTTCGTTTAAAGTTTTCGGTGTTTTACATCTTATAATGTTTGATACGCGTGGATGGAGACCAATGAGAAAATGATGTAAAGCTAATTCTTCCATCGCGGCACAGCGACCTGGTAACTCTTTTATTTTGCTGTTGCTAAGTGAGATTTCAGTAAGCAGTTGTGACAATAATGTTTCAATTCTAAGAGCGAACTGGCTTACGTTTTCAGTCGAGAGTTGCTTGCTTTCTTGTAACTCCATTAGGAGGTGCGAGGAATGTTTGCGGTCACTGAATTGAGTTTTGAGGAACTCTTTAAGTTGTTCCCAGTTTGAGAATTCTTTAATTGAGCAAGCAACTTCCGCCTTTCCTTGAAGTTGGCATAATATGTATTTAAAAAGAGTAGTCTTTTGTTGATTAGATGCTAATTCATAAGCATTATTGCAATTTATAATAAAAGAGTTAAGTGTTTCTCTACTGCCATCATAGGGCTTAATAAATTTTAAGAGAATGTTTAGATCTAGCATATCAGTGGATTGAAGAGTGGGAGTCTTTTTCCCTTTTCCCTTCTGTTTTTCAAGAGGGCTCGTGGCCCTTTCATCATCTGTATCGAATGGCAAGTCAGTGTTTAAAGGTATTTGTAAACTTGGATTAGACATCTTAGAACTCGGAACTTAGAAATTAGAACTTAAACAATTAAGCTAAAACAACATGCAATACGAAAATTAACAAACTTAATTAAGTTATTACAACAATTAGTTCGCACTCGTAGTCACAGCAGATATGGAATAAAACGACAAAGTAATAGCACAATGAAATAACAAAGGATAGTTTATAGCACGACTCACAGTACGCAGGATACGACGGCGGCTACGGCTGCGATAAGGTTCATTACGGTTGGATGTAATGATTTCTTAGTAACGCTGCAACAATGTTGCAGGCTCTCGGAGATGAATTCGGCGGACGACTGTGAAGAGTGTTGCTTGTGAATTCTCGTGATTCAATGTTCAGCCGTATGAATTATTTCGTGGATTTCGAATGTCGATGAGACTTTTCTTCCAGAATTTTAGGATAACGACGGCTTCGACGATGTAAATGTAGACGTGGTACGGAGTATCTTGAGGGTTTTGGATGTCGATCTCTTACTTCTTCTTCTTCCTCTTCTTCTTCTTCTTTTTTTTTTCAGGTGAGGCTAAGCTCGCACTGGACACAGAGTTATGTTTACACTGGATGCAGAGGTAAGTTTGTACTGGATACAGGGGTGAGTTTACACTTGACGTAGAAGAAAGTTAGCACTGGATGCAGAGGTAAGTTCACACTTTACGTGGAAGTACGATAGCACTGGATACAGAGGTAAGTTCACACTTGACGTAGAAGAAAGTTAGCACTGGACACAGAGGTAAGTTCTCACTTGACGTAGAAGTACGATAGCACTGGGTACAGAGGTAAGTTCTCACTTGACGTAGAAGTACGATTGCACTAAGTATAGATATATATATATTTGTATAGATATAGTAATTTCACTTTTGTAAAAGTTTTTCGAAACTTTGGAACTGAGACGGACCGAGGATCCTATTTTTGGATCCCTTTACGCTGCCACCAAATGTTAGAACGAGTCTCGCGATTAGGGTTTTAAAAAAAAGGAAATAGAAATAAAACTAATATTAAAATGATTTGAATGAAATCGGCAGCCGTCGCGGAGGTTGGAATAAGACTGGCGCGCTCGAGAAGCGGGCGCGTCTGGCTGGATAGCAATATGCTGATGCAGCAGTAAGTTAGGGCTGTAAGCATATATACTAACATCATAGGGATGTAACAGTTCCATACACTAAAAACTATAAGATATATTTTTCCTGCAATGATATGAAAGTCCATGCGGTAAGGGGTATATATTAATGTACGTACAGCGTGGTATTTTTTTACATCTTTAAAAGCTCTTAACTGACTAATAAATATATAAAATTAATCGCGTTTTTGCCAGCAAATGGATCAAATTATTAAAAAAATTACTAGAAAAGCAGAATCCTGCTAAAAATGGCAACACTGCTTGTAGCAGATAACATCAACGGTGGTTGTAAACCAAATGGAAGACTTGTTTACAACAAGTTGTAAAACATCCTCCCGCCAAGGTGACCTGGTAGGAAACGCTTGTTTACAACAGTCTGGTAGGCGCTTTAATATCGCGCGTTTCTTTGCAATGTACAGTTGTGTATATTTATATCGTCATCACGGAGACAAACCGATTAGCGGATTAGCTAATTATTTTTTATTGAAAAGAGTGCAACAGCGACGTCGTCGTAGAAGATTGCAAATTGCCCCGTTTAATGCCACAAGGTTACTGAGAGGCACCTTCGTAACATCGTTCTCCTATTTAAGAGAAAATAGTTACCTGAGGCATCCCACAAAAATCTTCTTAAACGAACATCGTTGATCAAACGTCCCGTATCGAGGAACATGATTTAAACTCATCTCGCGACAGCGCGTGCGACGCACGTCACCCTGAAACGCTAACTGTCAGGTAGAGGAGCTCGATCTCGAATCGCGCGCGCTTCGGCAGCGCTGGCCGACGGCGCGCGTCTCACGCTCACGAACAGCGCGTTTGAACTGCGTGGCTATGAACCGCAACTACTATCTAGTGTAATTGCAAGCGCGTGCGTGTGGAAGGCGCTGATCAAACGCGTGACTGTGAAATCAGCCTAACGTTATATTTTATCAATATTACGCAAATAAATAAATAAGAAATGAACTACCTACATAAACAACCTAATTATAAGGCTGTATATACTAGAACCCTTTGCTACCATTAACTTTAGAAAAAAATACGACAGTGACACAGTGACATGACAGGAGGACTTCTTGGCGGGAAAGTGAAGCGTCATGTCTGCAGTTTTGTTTTATTTTCTAAAATTCGCGTTTTTTCGAACATTAATGTGAAATAATAGTGGATTATTAACCGTTAAGTGTTTGTGAACGTGCATGAGTGTTGGCAAATGTAACAAAACAGTGCAACATCACTTTTCATATTCTCTCAAGAAGTCCGTGTGAGACCTCAGTAAAGTCCCACATCTTTACTGAGGGCTCAAGGGGTTTCGGGAACATCATTTATCATTTATCATCTTAATCACCACTCATTATCATTTAGGGAAAAAAAAGAAATAAAAATACTAATGACTAGGCAGTATGGTCTCTGATCTTAGCCTGTTCCTTCACGGAACAAAAATTAAAAAAAAAAAGTATTATGACAGTGACAGTTAGACTAAAAATCCTATCAAAAGTTTTCATGTCTTCGTCTTGCTTGCTTGTGTGTAGAAAATCGATTCCCTATAATATTAAAAGCCTTGAGCAGCGTAATATTTAAGGAGGTGTTAACATTTATAACAAAAATGTCTCAAGTACATACTAAGTGCGGTGATGCAGTTCAAGATGAGGTCTGAAACCTAGATGTTTTCTGTTCTACTGCACAATCAATAATTTGAAATCACTGATGAAATTGTTCGTAAACTTTGCGTCTTATATTACATTAAATTACCATTTGTTTTGTTTTATAACAAAAAATTGTTTCAATGTTCAGTTTGTACGTCGTCGACGACATCTGCAGTATTATACCGCTGGATACCGCATCGTATGCGGCATTTCTATACACGCTGCAGTTCCTATCTTACATTAGTTTTAAAAGTACCTACCTATTTTAATGCCGTTCTTAGTTTGAACGTTATATTGTTAAAAGTTTGTGCTTATAAAATACTAAACTATTTACACTCCTTTTGCTACACCTTAACAAAATAGATAATTATTATCATTAGTTTTGTACACTAAAATCATTTTTGTATAACTAACGCACATGAAGGCTACATTTAAAAATAAAAATGTAAAAAAACACTTTTGATCATAGGGTTGCTAAGGTATCTTAATTATTTTTGAACTTATTACATAAAATGAATGAAAAACTTATAATTAAATTTAAAAAAAAACATAGTTGTAGTACAGACCAACCAACCAACATAGTTATAGTACAAATCAACCTAAGTAAAACAAAACGTCAAATTTCATCCATAGATAGAACTTTGATCTTTTGTTGATCTGCTGGCGAGTTTAAAATGTAATTACATTTCACATCATCTGTGATGATGGAGGCCGGACCTATGTCAAATAGATTCCGACCACGCGTATGTACAGTAGTATGCGCATAAATCCTGTGCTAGCACATATTACCGTAAAGTGGTTGACCCGAAACTTCCTTGATTGTAAGTATGTACAGTTTTGAAATATAATATTTTTCCCTTTTTTAGAAAGTGTTGCTGCCTTACACTTATATACAGCAAGTGCCAGGCAAACAGATTCGCACAAAACTCACCTCTGCATTCAATTACTGGCTGAAAGTGTCGGATGAAAAACTTCGAGCCATTGGAGAAATTGTCCAGATGCTCCACAACTCCAGCTTGCTGTAAGTTATATAAGATTAACATTATTCAACTCAATGGTTAACATCTAATCCATTTGCATAACGATTCATCTAGTAGTTTTGTTATAGGGATGTTTATTGTCTGTATTGGCCAATTTTGGAGTTTGCAGTGTGTCTCAACTCATCTTAAAATAGCATGCTTCACATAGACTAGACCTATATGTGTATTGTGAATGGGAGCAACACTGAATTTGCAAAAAAAATCAGCTGTTTCATACATTTAGGTCAAACAGTATTTAGTGCTCGGCCAGACTGCCCGCGCGGGCGCGGCGCGGCGTACTCAAACATATATATTCTTTAATGTTTTATATTTTAGCGTTTTATTAACGCTTATTAATCTATAAACGCAGCTTCATCTTAACCGAATGTTCAAATATTTGTAAAAAAATTCTTTCGGATCTCAGAGGTGAAAAACTTCCAAGATTTGATGAAGCAATGTTGACTAAAAACATAAGCACCAAGCACTGACAAATTTCGACGGTTGAAAGCCAGATCTCGGTAGCCAAGTGGTTAAGGCAGCCGCCCGGAATGCGGAAGGTGCGTGGTTCGATTCCCGCCTGTGGTTATCGTCTTTTTTCAGTGTTTAAAAAAAAATTACTTATATATATTCTTGTTTGAGTGTCCATAGTGGGCACGCGGTGCGGGGCATATGTTTGTACGTTCGCGCCGCGCCCGCGCGTGCAGTCTGGCCGGGCACTTATGGTTTTGTATTAAAGTGCCGAATTTTTTTCATAATCTTAGAGTTGTTCCCACACCATTCGTTGTTCTTTGCACTTAATAGAATAGCTCAGTTGCGGGATTATATACCTTTTAACAAACAAGCAAGGCACACACATACAAAAAGCAAGTCCAAAGCAGCTCAGCTTAAAGGCGAGACCGTGCGTATTTTAATAATAGTATCGACTTGGACCATGATACATCAAAATATGTGAGCAAGAGCCCGACTCATCACACTAGGCACAGCAGTACGATTCTGTAATGGCACCATCCAAAACTCGACATTTTATATATATATATTAGTATATTCGACACTATGCTATGTTACAAAGGTCACTCTTGATCTGAACGTGAGGGTCGAAGTGAGAGCCGATTACGATCGCGAGCCTTAGAGACGCGTCATGCAGAAGCCCTACTCTCTAAGCGCATCTACTTGATGGTTAAACAAACTTACCTGAAGTGAAGTTTGACCGTAATTGTACGAGACGTTGCATCCGAAGAGATTTATATTCACCAGGTAGTCCACTCTTCAATGTACCAGGCATCCAAAGCATATTAAGAGCTATCTAAAAGAAATTTTATTAAAAAAACATAAAACGTTACCCATAGTATAGACACAGGCGCCATCTAGTGAATACCAACCGAGTGCACGAGTTTCTCACCCGCGCTGTCATCGTCATTCGCTTTTAGAGCTTTTTTGCAAAATTAATGTATATGGGGTCAGCATGTAAGGGAAGGGAGGGATCTTTATATAAATCTCTTCGGATGCAACATCTCGTACAATTACGGTCAAACTTCACTTCAGGTAAGTTAACCATCAATTGTACTTCGACGTTGCATCCTCGAGATTTATATTCACCAGGTAGATGCTTAGAACACAAATTTTGCGAAATAATTTAAGTACCTATATGATTTAATTCAACTATTATAATTGTGTATTTACGAGTATAACCGATTAAATATAATTAGTTACCATATTGGTACAAACCAGTATGATATATTATAATGAATGATAAGCTAGAAATTAATCAATGTAAATAGCCGCTGCAAAGGCATTATCGTCATTCTCAATGGTAAGGGGTCGATTGTCCAATGTCCATCCCTCATACCAGTCCATCCTGCAGTTATTGAAAGACCTTTTCTGTTTGCTGCCAAGGTGGACGTGGACGCGTGTCTTACACGTGTGTGCTGAGAATGAAGAAGTGTCAAAACCGCTGTTAAATAGGGTGTTTTTAAACTAACGACTTAATGTAGAACTAGTTGCATTATGAATAGGCTTCAGGTGAGCAATAACCTTTCCGTTCTAGGTTTATCTCTGTAAACTTTAGTCATATCTAAGTAGGACAGTAATGTTTTTGCAGGGCAGATCTCAATCTTATTTAGAAAAAATGGTATAAATAAACAAGGCGGTCGTCGCCCTGGAGCAGATGTTTTAATTAAATCATCGACAATGGTTTCGACATAGTTATTATTTATTTTTAAATTAGAAATTCGAAGATTACGTCTGTACTCGTTGTGCGGTTGACAATGCGAGCAGAGTTACTAATTTTTTAGTAATAAACTCCAGAGCAAGTTCCTCATTTGGATATAAATTACTAAAGTGATCGATTACAATCTATGGATCTCACGTCTCCGAACATTTCGGATGACTAGGTTTAGTCCTGTTAATACCTTTAAAAAATCGAACAACTAAATCAGCTTCACTATAACGTTTGCCCTAAATAGCTAGAGCAGAACGATGCATATTTAATGAACTACAACCAATTTTTGCTGTTAACAGTTGACTGTAAGGAATTTTGATAGAATTGGAAGTGGGGAGTTATAGAAATCAACTTTATAAATATCACAATAACTCCACCATTTCGTAAAAGCGACATTGTATTGTTTTAGTGAGGATGTAGACAATGAGGAAATCATCACCTCGATGGTTTCATTACATAACGATTGTCTTTGAAATGCTTTTCTGATAATTTGTATGCTACCAGGATAAGTTTCTTGCAAAGGGGGTGCTGGGTCCTGAAAGGTGATAATAAGATATCGTCACTTGGGCCGAAGTATATTGGTGGTGAGCTACTGAGCTAAGTAGGGAATACCAGGGTTGACTCGGCCAATACGATACGACTAGTACACCAGTGGCTTCGTCGTTAATTATTTTCCTAAAGCATTTAAATATGAGCGAGAAAGGGGGAAAAGCATAAAAATAAAATATATTCCAACTTAAGGTGAATGCATCTATGTCAAAGGCATAGGGGTCTCGTTGCCATGAGACGTATTTATTGCATTGCATTATAATTTTGGTAAGTAGCAAAGAGATCTTTAAGAGGTGTCCCAAACAATTGAACAATTTTTACGAACACAGGTGCCGACATTTGCCATTCTGTATCGATATTCATACGCCGTGACTCCTTATCCGCCTCGAAGTTATCTTTAGATTTTATGTAGGATGCAAAGACAAATATTTTGCGTTTCTCGCACCATTGCCATAGACGACAAGTGATATTATTTAAAGGAACTTATTGTACTCCACCCATTCTATTGATATTTATTTGTTCAAGAATGCGTTTTTGTTTTTCTATTGGCAATTGCAAACACATGTTTTCTGAATTTAATTCAAAACCGAGAAATTTTCTAGTCTTTTGTGGTTCCAAGCTACTCTTTTTGAAGTTTTTATCAAAGCCTAGATTTTGTAATAAACAAACAGTTTCGAGAACAAAACTTTTACATTCTTCATTAGAATGGCCAAGGCACAAGATCTAAATATATTAGAATTAAAAAACCTCTGTTTCTAAGATAAATCCGGTAGATAGACCGGTTTCATGAGTTTCGAAAAGACATAATAAGGTGCTGAACTAAGTCCAAACGGTAGGCACTAAAATTCATACGTATTACTTTTGTGTCCCAAAAATTTGAACCTTAAATACTTTTGTAGTTTTCATCAATAGGAACTAAAGAAAAAAATACGCGTCTTTGTCTGATTTTTCAGCGGCCTTAGCAGCTTCTATCTTTTCTCCCAAATTTTCTCCAAAAGAGTTGTGCGTCTCTTTTAACATCTTGTGTCATTGACAAGAATTTTTTATCAAGAGTAGGCAGGTAAGGTAGTGTAAGCATTTTTCTATTCATGGTATTTTCATAATGTAAATGCATCATAATTTGGCCAACTTTAAACAGGTATCCAAGTTGTTGCTAACAGTTCTTTTTTATTATCTTTGTTCATACCATCTATGAGGATTTCCCTAGCGTTTAGAGACCTCTTCTGGTATTTTGGGTCCCAATGGTACCTCCTTCACTTTAGAAACTCCAAGAACGTCAAGAAAATCCGACGATATTGTATTTACAACTGGCAACTCCTCTGCTGCGCTTGGATTATTACGACTAGGTATCCCTAGCGTCCTGGATGGTCTGGGTAAGATTCGGACTGTGTACTTGTGCTGCGGTCATGACAGATCGTAAGTCTTTTTCAATATTAGATTTATATACGTCCGTTATTTACGGTTCTTTATTGAAATCGGAGTCACTAAGCCTTGTGGTAGGCGAGAGGCCTCGCGCAAACCAAGTCATTTGAAAGGAATGATCAAAGAATAGAATTGCCGTAATCGCGTCACAGCATAGGGTAGGTACCCGTAATATCGATCGTAATCGCGTCACGATACTAGATTTCATATTAGTACTGACCGTAATCACGTCACGGTACTACATAAATGTGCAGTATCTACATAATGGTAGGTACCCGTAATATCGATCGTAATCGCGTCACGATACTAGATTTCATATTAGCACTGACCGTAATCACGTCACGGTACTACATAAGTGTGCAGTATGTAAGGCGGAACTGTAAGATTTTGTAGAAATCACTTGCACACAAAAAAACGCTCCAATAAGAAGATTAGTAAAAACATAAAATAGAATGTAGGTAACTACTGCCTCGCGCAAACAAAGAGTCATTTGGGAGGAATGACCGAAGAATAGAATTACTTACTTAGTAATCGCGTCACAGCACGACGTAGGGTAGGTACGTAGGGTAGGGTAGGTACCCCTAATATCGATCGTAATCTTGTTTTTTACTTTTTATTATTATTTAAAAAAGCTAAACGTCCGTATTCTTGAAAATCGATAAATAGTAAAAAAGTCAAAAAATGTGGGTAACCACAAAGGCACTTGCGAAAGTATTAATCGAAATTAAGAGGGAAACGTACTATGAAATATATTTCAATAACGTTTCTACTTTGAATGTCTCACTAAGAGGTTCTGAGTCGTATATTCGCTAACGAATCACATAGTTTTTTAAAAAATCGTTTGTCTTTGTAATTTAATCATAACATCGACAAAATGTAATATTTAAAACACTGACTGACCTGATTTACTTGGCGATCGTCGTTTACGCAGTTTTTCCACATGCGTATATTATAATGATTATCCATGCTTCCTTTTGCACATAGTTTTTTGCTACACAAAACACTTTTAGGGTAACGATGTGCTGATGCCCGAACACGAAAAGCGAATGACGATGACAGCGCGGGTGACAAACTCGTGCACTCGGTTGGTATTCACTAGATGGCGCCTGTGTCTATACTATGGGTAACGTTTTATGTTTTTTAAATAAAATTTCTTTTAGATAGCTCTTAATATGTGTTGGATGCCTGGTACATTGAAGAGTGGACTACCTGGTGAATATAAATCTCGAGGATGCAACGTCGAAGTACAATTCGTTGTCTATTGCATTGCTGTGTGTGTATGTACTGTGGTTGATCGCTTGTAAAAATAACGGGTGTGTAATGGTTGATATAAATACTTATGATCTAACGTTCATTTAATATAATTTCATTTGATATAACAACTGACTTGATATAATAAACATATAATATAATTTTAGAATCTATAATTTTATGTGATATAATGTCCATATGATATAATAAACATTTGATATAATAATCTAATGGTACAAAACATTATTCATATAATACTCAGACCCAAAGGGCACCCTCCAAGAAAGCAAGCAAGCAGCATGCGAGCAAGCATGCAGCATGCTAGCAATCACGCAGCATGCAAGCAAGCATGCAGCGTGCAAGCAAGCATGCAGCGTGCAAGCAAGCATTCAGCGTGCAAGCAAGCAGAATGCAAGCAAGCAC
This sequence comes from Scoparia ambigualis, assembly GCA_963921215.1. Taxonomy (NCBI): domain Eukaryota; kingdom Metazoa; phylum Arthropoda; class Insecta; order Lepidoptera; family Crambidae; genus Scoparia; species Scoparia ambigualis. Next base: position 31,360,828 of record OY992511.1, on the reverse strand, counting down.
GCAGCATGCAAGCAAGCATGCAGCAGGCATGGTTTCTTTCACGGTTTCGGCGCTGCGGGGCTCTGGCGGTCCCACGCGAGCTTATCGTCGCAGATGGCTTACGCTCACCACCGTAGCTTCGGCTTGCTTGCCGGCTCCGCCGGCCAGCCTCAGCCACGGCCTTGAGCGTTAAAGCCACCTGCTCCTCAGCTCGCGGGCCGCCTCGCCCCTCCGCGCCTACGCAGGCTTAAATTACACACTAGCGTAGGGCAGACAAGTCTACGTGGAGTCGGTTTTGCCGCGATTCGTTTCTGCCACTGACTTTTGTGGCACACCCTTACCAAAAACACAACGTATTAACTTTTAAAGAATTTTTTTTAAATATAATTGGGGTTAAAATGCTAATTTTATTTTAGAGTAAAAATTATATCAAATGAAGTTATAGAATTTGTTGTTATACCAATATAACTTTATAGAAAAAGTTGTTATAGAATATGAGTATTATATTGTTTTCTGAGGTTTAAGCGAGCATTACACATTGAAATGAAACACTTTTTACGGATTAACTCGCGTTTAATTTACTATTTACATAGTTTTTATATTATCCTGACGTTTCGAACCCTTTACAGGGTCCGTGGTCACAGGGAGACTGAGGTGTTGGTCGTCTCATTGTTAGAAGTTATTTGCCTACCGTCAATAATTTTTATATTTTACCGGGTGCGTTCAAGTTTACACAATACGAGCTAACAATATTTTTAGGTCTGGCAATGTGTTGCTGTTGGGGCTGTGCTGCTATGTAAATAGTAAATTAAACGCGAGTTAATCCGTAAAAAGTGTTTCATTTCAATGAGTATTATATCAAATGACTAGTATACGTAATGTTGTTATGAGAAGTGTATATAGATCAAGTAAAAATTAAATCCAATGAATGTTATGTCCTTTGTAATTAGTTCATATGTCATTATATGAAATGATACGCACCCGAAAATAACAGCAGTGCGTGCGCCTTGTATGACGAATTACGGGCCAACAAAGTTTTAGATTTGCTCAGAGAGTGTGTTCACCGCAGGCTACCGTTGTTGTCTAGTTGTGTTTCGAGTTCCGCACGGCCTCTGCCATTGGTATATGGCCTTTAATGTACGATCGGCCTCGGAGCTTAACACTTTAGTAACATTACAAAGGCATTAGATCAACTATACTGCGTTTAAACATAATGGTTGCATGAACGCAATCGTTCCGAACGAGTTGGTGTGACTTGGATCATGTACTAAATCGTTAAGCTACTACTGATTCTGAGGCTGACTCACCGATTCAATAAGGATGGCGGTTGTTCTTTAGCTGCGAGTGCCGGTGCGGGCAGGTACATCGCGTGCCCGAGCGGCGAGTGGGCCGCCGCGGGTTGCGGTCTACTAGCGGGCGGGGGTGCATCGCTCTCCCCGCTGACACCTAAAATACGGTCCTGCGACGCGACTTGTGACTAACTTCACGGACGCCATTCTATTTTAATCGGACTGACATAATACATCACGCCCGTTTCCTAGAGAGAGGCAGGCAGAGACCACATCTTTCCATTTGCTACGATCCTGTCCTGTCACACTTCTTTTGCTTCGTTTACTCTTATACAGCACGTTAGTTAAATCGAGGGACATATTACGGGAGAACATTAGGTAGTCGATTCCCGATCAGATTCATTAAAAAAAAATCTTAATTTTTTGCATAATTATTCTATTAAATAATGTTAGCGTATACACTAAACGCGGTAAAAGATCAAATATGAACAAGTATGAAGGAAATAAATATGTCTCTCGTGTTAACTAACACGCTGCGCGCTGTAGGTATAATTCTGCATATAGCTCGTATGTTAAAAGGCAACTGAACGCACTGCAAAACTGCAATAGCCGTTTTGTATGACGGTGTTTCATGTCGAATACATAAAGGACCTTCGATTGCGCAATACAATGTTATTGTTTCCGTGACAGAATCGACGACATCCAAGACAACTCGATCCTGCGGCGCGGCATCCCCGTGGCGCACTCCATCTACGGCGTGGCCAGCACCATCAACGCGGCCAACTACGTCATGATCATCGCCCTCGAGAAGAGCTTGGAGCTGGGGCATCCGTTGGTAATTTTACACTGTAACTTTTAAGAGCAGTTTAAGCAGTGGCAACTGCGAGTTGTGCCCTTCGTGCAACGAGAAGTGAGCGAGCTCGACAGCTCCGGCTACCTATCTGGACAATAGGCAGTGAACTACACGTGTTCACGGGGATACTCTCCCGAGACACTAGTCTTATGAGTACCGAATGAAGAGCGCGCTGCGGCGGGCACTAATTTGGCGTCAAGACCTAACGTTGGTGGTCTCCTGCGCGAGTGTTCTACTGGCGCAGGGACGTCTGGCACTTCTTGCATAACCTAACGGTTGGTCTCGAGGTGCCAGTACAAATAAACTTAGTGAATTAAGGAGAGGGGATGTAACTTTTAAGACTTTAAACTATCGCGTTGCATTGCTTTAAAACTGTTTTAACGGGACTAAACACGATTAATTTTGTAAGTAAGTACATATCTACTTACTGCTTGACGTTTCGGTCGCGATGCTGCGGCCGTGGTCGCTTGTTGAGTTCGCTTGTGACCACGGCCGCAGCATCGCGGCCGAAACGTCAAGCAGTAAGTAGATATGTACTTACTTACAAAATTAATCGTGTTTAGTCCTATTAAAACAGTTTTACTGTAACTTTTCTTTGACAGCTCTGGTTACCTATCTGGAAAATAGGCAGTGAACTACACGTGTTCACAAAGCCACTCTTATGAGTACTGAATGAAGAATGCACTTCATGAATTCTAATTCCGCGTCAAGACTTAAAGTAGATGATAGTCTCCTGCGCGAGCTTGTAACTAGCGCAGGGACGTCTGGCACTACTTGCATAATCTAACGGTTGGTTTTGGGTGCCAGTACAAATATAATTAGTGATGTAAGTAAGTTGTGGGTGGAGATTGTAACTTTTGTTACTAAGATGGAGAAAAAAAACCGCCTGAATTTCTAGCCAGTTCTTCTTAGTTGAAGGATCTCCCATAATCCGAACTGGTGGTAGATTCAGTAGGTAAGGATTCACAAAATTTTACTTATCTGTTGTTTTATTAGTTTGACGTTAATAAGTGCCTGTGATGGTTTATATTTAATAATATTTATCTTTGACTTAATGATAAGTCATTGACACAAAGCCAATCTTTGAGGTGAACTCTTTCGCGCTCTGAGGGACACACCCTCAGAATAATAACTAAAGCATAGAAGGAGTGCTATGACATTTGAGTGTGCACTCCGTTTGACAACCAACAATTTCATTGTGCTGTGATCCCTTTTGACATTTTATCGATATCGAAAGATGCGGTTTGTCTATTTATAAATTCTACACTTTTATCTACAAAATACGTATAGAAGTTGCTATTTATGAAAGAGATTTGATCAAAAATTAAAAATACCTATTAATACTTACCCTAATTTAGTATTAAAACACCGAAGGCCAAGGCCTGGGTACGTGAAAACTTTCATTTAAAAGCTGTTACTTTACAAGAACCTGTGGGCTGATTGTCTAACTTCGGAATCCGTCGCGGTCGTTTTCAAGTGGAAGTACATTTCTTCGCATAAAATATTTAAAAAAAAAATGTTCAAATAGGCAAACTAGCAAAGCAATGTACCTACTTCTGTTTGAGGGCGATTGCGATGGATGTTGAGGTGTTATTTTCTGCCGGTCTTAAGCCGGATCCGCTGCGCCACGATTTGAACAGAACATTGTTCTTAAACATAAATAAGGGGCGTGGCTTAAATGTTTTGTCGAACAAATACACTTGAACGTGTTTGCTGGAGTTTGTGGAAAAAGCTTTAGTTTAGCATTAAAAGACTAAACTCTACCAGTGAGCTACTAAAAATTGGAAAGTAAAAATAAAACACTCATAATAAAGTGTATTATCATTTATTTTTAAAGAAATTAGAATAAAACACGACCGTTAAATACTACTACGGGTGCGTTTCATTTCATATAATCACAGTTGAACTAATTAAAAATCATATAACGTTCATTGGATATATTTTTGCTTGGTCTAAATACTCTTCCTATAACAACATTACGTACTTATATGCTTCATTTGATATAATAATAACTTGTTTCATACCTAAAGCTATATCTATATAATAAAAAATAAAGTCGTGTTGTACCACTTATAACTCAAGAACGGCTGTACCGATTTTAATGATCTTTGATTTGTGGATTCGTCTTCGTCCCAAATAGCAGATAAACGATAAAAATTTATTTAAAAAAAATAATTTGATATAAACCGTCTCTACGAAACTAGTCTTTTGTCTGTCCTACCAGCGTGTAATTTTAGCCCGCGTAAGCGCGGAGGTGCGAGGCGGCCCGTGAAGTGAGGAGCAGGTGGCGGGAGAAGCCAGCCAGCAAGCCGAAGCTGCGGTGGTGAGCGAAAACCACCTGCGACGATAAGCTCACGTGGGACCACCGGAGCCCGCAGCTCCCGCAGTGTTTATTGTATGTGTATATGTGCTTGCTGGCGTGCAAACATACGGTGATGTTTTTTTGTATTGCCAGTTGGTACGAGAAATAGCAGCTATCCATTTATGCTGCATGTTATCATCCGTGGGGAAACTGCAAAAAAACACACTAATTCACTATGAAAACCAGATAACATCTTTAGACCATTTAGCGCACGGTGACCGAGTGCCTGACCACTTCAGCACCGTGCAGTATATCAAAGAAAAAAGCCAATTTGTGCAAAACAGTAAATTACTATCATCTATGACCTATGTTATTGACAATGCAACATAAATACACAGCACAACACTATTAAACATGATGGACCAAAAGGTAAAAATCAAGAATACTTATAAGTTACTGAATCGAATGGCCTGCAGCCTTGTTTAAAATATGACTGCAGCATAATAAAGTTTAATTACTAGACATTATTGCACTTCTGTACAGAGTTTTAGCAAATTATTGGTTTGTTGTCTACTCACCGATGGAAGCTCATGGTTTCAGCTTTATTTTTCATTCGAGAAGAATGTGATTTACATCTCACAATAATGCAGGGCATTCTTTGTACGCTGGGCTTGGATTTACTAGCACAAGCACTGCATTATTATTAATATGTGACAAATTGTGACATGCACACACAAAAATATAACCAAACTAAATGACATGGGCGCGTTGCCCCTTGCCAATGTCAAATATTACCCATAGAATATTTGACATCGAATCGCATGAGTTGATTGCTTTTGAATTCGGTATCATAAAAATGGCGACCAGGGTGACCCATTTTTTTTTCTTTACATTTGAAAAAATATGACAATTCTATACGAGTCTCATTTGGACTCCTTCTATGCTTAGTTAATATTCTATGGACACACTATTCACATATCTCATGTATGTAACACATGTCATGTTGTAATGTCATCAAATAAACAGTGTATCGCGTTTCGTGTCAAGTTGGACTCAACACCCGTCCTCGAATTTACGGACCTGCTTTCTGGCTAGTCTTTTTTAACTATGCTGTCTTGCACGTACACCGGGCCAAGGGCGACCCCGGGTATGTAGGACCGCCTTCTCTCGCCAAGCTAAGAAAATATTTGAGTGGGGAGGGCTACCCATTTAAAACCCTAGAAGAAAATATCATTAAAGCATTAAAGGGATTGTTCTAGGATTTTAGTGGTTAGACCTTCCCTTTCCTTGTTGAGCTTTTTATAACTGGGCAGGGCAAGAGGAGAGCTTACAAAATCTGAGGTCCTAATAGCCTAGGTGTATGCGTTAGGCAGCATTTTAGCTAGTTAAAAATAAAGGGTTGTTGTACATTCGCCACAAAGTTAGTTTGCCACAGAAAAAAGTATGTGTAAATTCGCCACACTCTTATTTTCGACACAGACAGCAGAAAAATCAAACAATAAGTGAAGTAAAAACATCAATAATTTTAGAATAAAATAACTACCTTTCATTACGAGCGCACAAAACGAACTTTTCTTGCTATCGGTACTTTATGCAAAAATTATGTATTGAAGACTTGTGGCGAATTTACTTTCAATGTATGGAGTTACAAAAACGTGGTACTTGTGGCGATTGTACAACAACCCAAAATAAAGCGTACAATGTTGCAATTTAATATAAGTACAGCGGATATAGATAACACATGTGCGCCGTTAACCTTGGAATAGCAACAATGTATGACATGTGATGTGGTGTCGTCCCACATAATTAATTTTCTTTGTGCAATCAATGGTAATTAAATGTTTCTCAGCAATCGATCACACGGCTATTATATTCATAGCACTGCCATCCCTCTCGATAGAATATGATAAAAAGTTGGGTTCTCTCAGTAAGAATGTGCATTGACGTTACAGCGACCCTCCTAATTTAAATATTAATTATCATTACTGATAGTTAGTTTTGACGCCAATAAGTACCTGTGAAGGTTTATATAAAAAAAAACTATTTACCTTTGACTTTATGATAAGATAAGTCTGGACAAAAGATCTGGAAGGGTCAGTGCCCTACATAGCCGATCTTGGAGGTGAACTCTTTCGCGCGCTGAAAAGTATAATCATTATTGATAAAGTATAATGTAGGTATCTATCCGTTTCTAAAAATGTAGTTTTTTGCTATAGTTTGTTTAGTAATGTAAGTATATAATCTCGAAAGCTAGTGCAAAGTACAACTAATAATGTGGGAGCAACTCACAAAATCAACTGTACTAAATAAAAAAATTCTCAAGTTTCGCAGTCGCCGCAAGAATCGGAGCATTGAAAATGAATACAAAAATTTACGAAAAAAAAAACAAGTAAACAAACAAAAAAAAATTACTAACATTAATTAATTAATTTTACAAAATTCCAACTCGAATGGCTCCAAAAACTCCACTTTTCGGCCTGCATTCGCATCTTTTAACACCATTAAAATACCATGACGATCGGTCAATAACCATAGAAGCTGCTACATCACTTTTAAATACGGAAATACCAGTTTTCCTAAAATTTCCAGTCTGAAAAGGCCATCTACAGGTCACTATTATAACTAATTTAAAAAAATTTTTCGCCGTTTTGTAGCTAAACTAATACCCCATTACCCTTTTTTAATTTTTGTTTTTACGTCTGTTTTTTCCGAAATATTTACAATTTAGTAAACCAATACCCCCTTAAACATTTTTCAAAATTCCAAAAAAAGTTACCAGTCGATTTTCAAAATTCAAACGCTGTGTCTTGATTAATTCCTCAACTTTTGGTACTATTCCCATCTCGTCCTCTCAAAATCCTCGGAGCTGTGGCCAAAAATGCGTCTTAGGCGATTTGCATCTGATAACCATTTTCATTTCAAATGGTAAAAAATGTTTATTTATCGGTTAATAACAAAGATCGTGGTTAGTATAACAAAAGCTTAACTCCTATGTTAGTACCTACTTAATAACTAGAACAGAAAGAGTAATATGGGACAATGTGCGCGATCAGTGTACAGTACCCACTGTCGGCTAAGCCTTTTAAAACACTGTTAAGTCGAGGTGCGAATAGTAATATAATCAGTTATCTAGGCAATAGCTAATTAAATTTTTGCATTTTCAGAGTTGCTCCTATACATATAGTTGTTCATTGCACTTAATAGCATGGCGCAGTTGGTTGGGGGATTATATACCTATTACTAAACACTAAAAATAAAATGGTACAGCCTGTTTAGTGTCCCACTGCATGGTGATGACGATGATGATGATATATATACAGGGCGTTCGGCGGAACGTTGAACATACGGTAATAGGGGGTAGCTCGGCTGGTCTGCTACCTAATCAACCCAAAAAATTACCCATGTCCCAAAAAATTGTGTTTTTTTTTTTAATTTTTGGACTTTTGTTACTTTCTTACAATTAAAACCCCTCGAAAAAAATATGGACAGATCTAAAAAAATCTTTTTATTATTAGAATTTTCTAAATTGGCCATCAACGTAGTTAGGTACTGACGCGGACGGGTCAACCCCTACAACGCCCGCGCGTTGTAAATAATCGTTATTTTTAATTTTTTCCTTTTTTTTCTTATGATATGATATTTAAAAAAAAACGAATTCCTTTTTGTCATTTTTGTCATGTTTAAACACTTGACCTGACCAGCCGTCACTTACGGCAGTCACTTTATATAAGGTGACTGCTAGAAACCGCAAAAAACTTCTAGGGCTGGTCAGGTCAAGTGTTTTAAACATGACAAAAATGACAAAAAAGAAATTCGTGTTTTTTTATTTTTTATTAAATAATTCATTTTGTAAATTTTAATTAGAAGGTCTTTGAGTATCTAATTAATTTTAAACCAATAGCATAAGAAAATAAAATTAAAAACAATTAAAAATAACGATTATTTACAACGCGCGGGCAATGAAAGGCTGGCCGGCCGACTGTTGATCCGTGCGCGTTGTCAGCTGGGCGATAAGTACCTACGTTAGTCTGCAATCTTTTGAAATGTGCGTAGGTATAAGGTGCAATTAAGTCCAACGACTATCGATAGCATCAAGTTATGTTATGGCCACATTTTAACTGTAATTATGAAAAGTGTTATGATGTATGAACGTAATTTCAATTCAATCCTAGTAAAAATGCCGTGTCCTCGACAACTAAACAGCCTAAAGCATTGTGATAATAAGTATCAGTCTTACCTATTTATTTACACTAAATTAAGCTAAACTAATGTCTCGCAATAAAGGCAACGTTAATACCTAAAAAGCTGCGTAATTAATAGGTGTCGGTAGGTACTTACATGGTGTTAAATAGAATTCCAGTTTATTCCAGCAAACAGGAAAGGTGATAAGCTTCCCATCACACTTAACAGGCTTTGGACTGTCAAACTAATGTAATAATAATTAAATAAAAGTGAAAACCTGTGCTAAAATTTCGTAAATAAATTAAAATTTATTAAAGGACGAACTAGAACAACTTTTGTGATCGGCACATGATTATTATTACACTAATTCGGCGTGTTTAAAAGTTCATCACCTATGTATTTACAAGTCTTATTTACACCTTAAAACTAAAACACTATCTACAAAATTGTTGCACAAGATTACCTCGTCTTTCAATGCATAAGTACGCACGCTTGCGAACGTGTCTTGCCACTTTAGCTAACGTGTCCCTATCACTTTTAACTAACACGAAAGCCGATTCTATGCGACTTTTCAGTTCGCTTAAATCACTTATTTCGTGTCCAGTTTGGCCGTACACAAGGTCTTTAACTCGACCCCAGAAAAAAAAATCTAGGGGAGTTAGGTCAGGTGACCTTGCAGGCCATGCCACTGGTCCTCCGCGTCCAATCCACCTGTCACCGTACTTAAGTGTCCAAGTACCGTCGGACCCGCTGTGAGTAGTGGGCTGGAGCACCATCATGTTGGAAGAACATCCCCCTCAGCTGCGCCAACGGAACGTCTTCCAACATGGTTTCCACATGCGTCTCCAAAAGGACGGTACGTGTCCGCGTTCAAACGACCCAGAAACACTGGGCCAAGTACTTGGCCTTCTAAAATACCGGCCCACACGTTGACGCTGAACCGTCGCTGGAAGTGGTCAGGGCGTACCTCATGAGGGTTCTCTGTGCTCCAGTAGTGCGAGTTGTGGATGTTAAACATCCCAACTCGTGTGAACGTGGATTCGTCCGTCCACAAAATTTGTCGTCGCTCTTGACGAAGCCACTGACAAAACTCTACGCGAGCTGCGTAATCAGGAGCCGCCAGTTCTTGAACTCTCGTAAAATGGTACGGGTGGTTTCCCTCATCGCGAAGAACGCGCCACACAAAGTATTGGTTAACCCCAAAAACTCTGGCGCCATCTCGAGTGCTGGCCATTGGATGCGCTTGGAAGAACTCCAAAATTGCTTCTTCCAAATCAGCTGACACTCTGGATCTGGATCTACCAGTATCAACCGCTGGTGGGTCAAACCGGCCGTGTTCCCGGAAACGGTACACAGCATTTAAAATGGTGCGGTAGCTGACGCGCACTCCGAACCTCTCTTCGTATAAGCGCATAGCACCACTTACTACCTCGTCACTCTCACGATAGCAAAATAGCATCTCCAGATATTGCTGGTTCGTATACCTAGGGATTTTTACGCACACGCGACGCGAATGCACCAGAATGCATAAGTTGACTGCCGAAAAAATCAAAGCAGCCGTGTGAAGGTCACGTGATTAAGGTTGGCACGCACAAGAAAATAAAACCATTAATTACTTAGATCCTAGAAGTTACTGACATATCAAAACTTTGGCCTTATGTTGATAACAAACTCTTTCACATTTTTTTTTACAAACATGAATAGGCAAACTTAAATAATTAAAGCTATTGTCCAAACGTGCATATTAAACGAATTTACAATTATAAAAGTTATTAGATTAGATCAATAATTTATCTGTTAATTTTTATTAGTTAATTTGGTAAACCAAAAAACTTGTACTATCAAGTAAATGTTAATAAATCTGGATTGCAATTCAATAGAAAAAGAAAACAAAAACTTTAATTATCCATAACCACAACGCACCAGCAGGTTTACATTGTACACAAACTAACACACTTGGAATATCAATTCTAAGATTAACATGTTACTGTATTGACTACAGTTTTATGGGATTTGTTGTGTTGGTCATAAAAATATCCAAAAATGTTAGCTCGTAAAAGTTTAAAAGGATCATAACAGATGGTAATGATTGAGATTCAAACTGGTACGCATCGCATCACTACTAGTGCGACTAGCTGTTTTTGGTCTGCATCACGTGAATTCAGAATTAAGAAAAATAAATCAACAACAAAATTTGGTCTTTTTATGTGGATGCTACATAGGTACTTGAAATCAATTTATAAATTTTGCGCGCCACCGTTTCTTTTTTCTAATAAACAACATTTTTCTTTTATCACGAATTCTTATCTTATTAACATTGAGATATTAAAACGTCGAAAAAAGTTTACTACCTCAGATGGGAATCGAACCCACATCCTCCGCAATCCGGGAGGCGGGCGGCGTTAACCACTCCGCCATCTAAATATTTTTTGACATGTCAAAATTTTTCAACGCATTTAACTTGTGTTTTAAGCAACAGTGTCTCATCAAACCTCTTTCACTTTACATCCATTACACAATTTACACACGATATGAATTACGAATTCGAATTCATATCGAAAAAGAACCGCTCATAGTTAGCGGCAGCCCTAAATAGATATGGATCGTCGCAAGCGTCTTTGAAGAAACGCCGCCACCAGTGTTGCCAAATTGACGGATTTCTCGTCAGATCTGCCGAACTGCATGCGAATGCGAGCGACACATACACGACTGTGATCTGCTGTCTCTTTCCAATTCTATGAATATGAAAGAGACAGAGTCATTCTCATCGCAGTGGCACCAACTTTACGACTTTAACTTAGAGAATCGCACTGTGGCACTGCGCTGCGCTGTCTGTGCTGACTGCTGAGTCAGTCACTGAACTCACTGATTCTCATGCGCAGCAGGTGTGTTCAGTTTCCTCGGGGAAATTTTGTTGTGTAGTGTAGGTACCTAGTTGTGTTGTGGTATGTGAGGTGCATTTGTGTATGCGCGATTAAACTAATAACTAGTATGAGTTAATTAGTGAAGGATTAGTATTATTATGAATAGGCTATCGTGAATAAAGTAATCAGTTCAGTAACAAATTAATGATTTGAGTAACAAATGGGTGTTAAGTCGTATTAAGACTTGTAGGTAGAATAGGTGGTGTTCTTTTAAACACGTTTAATAAGTGTAATAATAAATATGTGCCGATCACAAAAGTTATTTTAGTTCGTCCTTTAATAAATTTTATTTTATTTAAGTACGTAATTTTGGCGGAGGTTTAATTTTTATGTAATATTACATTAGTTTAAAAGCCTGTTAAGTGTGATGGGAAGCTTATCACCTTTCCTGTTCGCTGGAATAAACTGGAATGCTATTTAACACCATGTAAGTACCTACCGACACCTTTTAACGCAGCTTTTTAGGGATTAACGTTGCCTTTATTGCGACACATTAGTTTAACTTAATTTAGTGTAAATAAATAGGTAAGACTGATACTTATTATCTCAATGCTTTAGGCTGTTTAGTTGTCGAGGACATGAAAGGTCATCTGGTCATTTGGTTTGGAGTTAGCGGCAAGTGCTTAGCGTGCGGACGCGACATTAGATAACTACCCATTGATCTTTCATTTGTAAGGAAAGATAATAGTAACTTCTCATAATGTGTGGTGTAATAGATTTTTACTAGGATTGATTGATTGATTGATTTGAAATTACTTTCATACATCATAACACTTATCATAATTACAGTTAAAATGTGGCCATAACATAACTTGATGCTATCGATAGTCGTTGGACTTAATAACTGCACCTTATACCTACGCCTAATTCAAAACATTGCAGACTAACGTAGGTACTTATAGCCCAGCTGACAACGCGCACGGGTCAACAGTCGGCCGGCCAGCCGTTCATTGCCCGCGTGTTGTAAATAATCGTTATTTTTAATTGTTTTTAATTTTATTTTTTTATGTTATTGGTTTTAAATTAATTAGATACCTACCCAAAGACCTTCTAATTAAAATTTACAAAATGAATTATTAACTACCCATTGATCTTTCATTTGTAAGGAAAGATAATAGTAACTTCTCATAACGTGTGGTGTAATAGATTTTTACTAGGATTGATTGATTGATTGATTTGAAATTACTTTCATACATCATAACACTTATCATAATTACAGTTAAAATGTGGCCATAACATAACTTGATGCTATCGATAGTCGTTGGACTTAATAACTGCACCTTATACCTACGCCTAATTCAAAACATTGCAGACTAACGTAGGTACTTATAGCCCAGCTGACAACGCGCACGGGTCAACAGTCGGCCGGCCAGCCGTTCATTGCCCGCGTGTTGTAAATAATCGTTATTTTTAATTGTTTTTAATTTTATTTTTTTATGTTATTGGTTTTAAATTAATTAGATACCTACCCAAAGACCTTCTAATTAAAATTTACAAAATGAATTATTTAATTAAAAAAAAAAACACGAATTTCTTTTTTGTCATTTTTGTCATGTTTAAAACACTTGACCTGACCAGCCCTAGAAGTTTTTTGCGGTTTCTAGCAGTCACCTTATATAGAGTAATTATATTTTTCAACATTTAGTTATCTTCGAGTTTATTTGAGAGCGTTATTTACGCAAAACAATTATACATTACGGAGCTTTGGACTGGACACGCGGTTTGACCACCCATCCTGTCGCAGGCCACTGCGGTGTACACGGAACAGCTGCTAGAGCTACACCGCGGGCAGGGCATGGAGATCTACTGGCGGGACAACTTCCAGTGCCCCTCAGAGGAGGAATACAAGCAGATGACCATCAAAAGTACGTCACACTGTTTATTTAAGTTGGTATACGCATTCGCTACACATAGCAATAAAACAGTCTTTGTACACACCCGTTATATACACTCGGCGTCAAAAAAATCGCACCTCTTAGAAAATCACTTTCAAATGTCATTTACTCTTGATATGCACATGCAGTCGCATTAATTATGATTTTATTTACAAGGTTACTTAATTAACTTAATAAAAAACATTACTTTTCATTATCAAATAAAACCTAATGCAACAAATAAAGTGTCACAAAAATTCGATGCAAATTTTGCTACCCGTGAGAGTTGCTAGTTGCGCTTCCTTTGTGGGTATAAAACGGTCAACACGGGTTCAATGTGGGTCATTCGCTATTCAACCGTTGAAGAGGACACACGCACAGATTTTGATGGATACCACAGCTGATAAAGCCGCTCAAGTGGTTGCACTACTGCAATCAGGGGTGCGGCAGTGTGATGTCGCCCGGCAACTGAACCTGAGCCGTTATTCCGTTCGAAGAGTGTACCAGCGCTTCATAGAGACCGGTGGCTATATCCGCAGACACGGTTCGGGTAGACGTCGCTGCACTTCGGAAAGAGACGACCGGTTCGTTGTGTCGAACTCTTTGAGAAATCGTTTCTCCAACGCTGTTGAGTTGCAACAGCAGCTCCAGGCAGTTCGCAGACGCACCGTAAGCGTATCTACGGTTAGAAGAAGATTGAAGGAGAAGAAGATAGCGGCCCACAGAGCTGCTACGGGTCCAAAATTGACTGCAGCGCATCGGCGAGCCCGCTTGCAGTTTGCTCGTGAACACGTCGATTGGACCCTTGAGCAGTGGAGAGCTGTTCTCTTCTCAGACGAGACGCGAGTGTGTCTTTTCTGCAACGACCGACGGAGAAGAGTATACCGGAGGCAGGGTGAACGTTTCGCCCAAGCCTGCATCCAGGAGACGGTGGAATATGGTGGCGGATCCTGCATGTTCTGGGGCGGTATGTCTGCTGCCGGCAAAACCGACCTTGTCTGCGTCTCCCGGACTGGAGGTGCTCGCGGACAAGGGTCGCTGACTGCTCGCCGCTATGTCACTGAGGTCCTGGAAGTGCATGTGGTCCCCTTTGCCGAATCTTTTGGCGAGGGGTTCACATTAATGCACGACAACGCTCGCGCTCACACTGCAGGCATCGTGAGCGACTTCTTGCAGAGGTCCCAAATCTCTGTGATGCAGTGGCCAGCGCGAAGTCCGGATCTGAATCCTATAGAGCACCTCTGGGACCATCTTAAACGTAAGGTTCGATCTCGGGATCCAGCTCCTTCGACTCTACAGGAGCTCCAAGACGCGGTGATTGAAGAATGGGGGCTTATCCCTCAAGAAGAGCTCCTGAAGTTGGTGAGGTCCATGAGGGACCGTATGGAAGCCGTGATCAGGGCAAGGGGGGGTAACACTAGATTTTAAGTTAATTTTAAGACACTTTTTGTACATTTTTCTTTGTAAATTATCTGTTGTTAATTAGGACTTAATTAAGGATGTTTATTATTTTATTAATTTTAATGTTGTTTGTATAATTATAATTAAACAGAAAGTTAAATTTAATTGTTTTTTGATACTCCTTTTTGTTACCTTTCTAATGATACCCAACACTATCCTCTACATAAGGTTTAAGAATTTTTAAAGATGATTTTTAAAAGGTGCGATTTTTTTGACGCCGAGTGTATTACTTACTCGCAATTGTTTTCGTATCCTGACGTTTCGAACTAGCCTCAACTCACTACACCCACTTGCAATTTAGTACTAAACCAATGCGGCCAACGCGCTGGGTCATGGCCTGATCCTCGTAAAGTACCTACCACGTGTTTACTGAAATTTGAAGGGGATTTGGGGGTAAACACCCTCAATCCCTTTCGAAAATATGTCATACTTTTATATAATTAATTTACCAATACATTACTTACTATTAATTATAATTAATTATAATCTACTATTCTTATCTTAGTGGGGCCTGCAGAGGTCATATTTTATGCAACACTGTCTTATCACTCTGCCTCCTCAGTGAAAATGACTGCCATAAGCTTGCGGCAATGTCTTTGAGGGTCAAGAGCCTAAAATATTCTGGTTTCGGGTAGGCCGATCCCAGGAGATTCATTATTTTCCTAGTAGTAGAGGATCCGAGTATACAACGACCTTCACCGAGCAGTTAATGGATGAAAAGTATTTTATATCAAATTTAATGTGTTAAATAGTATATTGCGAGTGGGTTGGCTGAAAAATTTCAGTCCAGTATATGATTAATTAAATATTAAAATATTTTTTTTTAAATATTGTACTTGTTCGTTATTAGATAAATTACATAGGTACCAATCGAAAGTATGAGGCCTCTATAATATGCAAACGTTGGGTTGACTATTTTTTCCTGTCTTAACATTGGGTAGGCAGGTATAAACAGGCAAGTCAATATTAGTAATTTGCAACCGTCTGGTTAAATAAAAAAAAAATATGTTTATATAAAGATAAGCTCATTACAAACACACACACCAAACCAGTGCAAAATAAAAAATAATAATTTTTTATTATTAAATTAATCATTAATGGTACTGGACTGAAATTTTTCAGCCAACCCACTCGCGATATGTTATTCAACATATTAAATTTGATATAAAATACTTTTCATCCATTAACCTTCTCGGTGAAGGTCGTTCTATACTCGGATCTTAGACTATAGCAAAAGAGTCACAGTCACGGTCTTGCATGGACTCCGTTTTCATCGTCTACTATTAGATAATTTATTGTTTAGAGACGGGCGGGCTGTTCATGCTGGCGATCCGGCTGATGCAGCTGTTCAGCGACAACAAGTCTGACTTCAGCAAGCTTTCGGCCATTTTCGGACTGTACTTCCAGATCAGGGACGACTACTGCAACCTCTGTCTGCAGGAGGTGAGTCCACCCTCTTCTTTCTACTTCTAGCATTTAAATATATATTCTTTCTCATAAGTATAAGGAAAAAGAGTAGCATACGGCATGACCTTAGCAGTATGAATTAAAAAATAGTCCTACTCAACTACATACGTATTGTAGTGTGACAGCTATCACTCATCGCTCTGTCTCTATCAAACGAAAGAGACAGAGCAATAAATTACAACGCTACGGGAGTGGGTCAGCAAGCTCCGCGAAGTTCACGACGACGCGCAACAAAATGACACTCAATCATGACAATCAATGACATTCGTCACTCAAAAATATCATTATAAGTATTTCGAAGTAAGAAAATATTACTGTTTTAGTTTACTTACGCGAGAAATGTTATTTCTGTGCCTTGTTCTTGCTCCTTGAGTGGTTTGTGCGCATTTTAAAGCTGTTTATAGCGAAAAAAACAACAAAACATCACAGGTATGAACGAGTTGCTGTTCTATTGACGACTGTGACAGCAGTCCAATAATCGGATATTGTACTCAATTTGCCAGGAACCCTCGTGGTACGCGGGTAACATATTACATATTACTACTATTTCTTTTTGATTTGCTTTTGCTTTTAATTGTTTAACTGTGGTATGCACCTCCGATCTTTGAGTGTATAAGTTCTCTCCACCCGAATGGTTGTCTGGCAGAGATCGCTTTAAAGCGATAAGACCGCCAAATTGTAACTTTGTATTTGTGCTCATTGTTGTGTTATGTAAATGTTTGTGGTGTTAAGTTACAATAAAAGTATTTAATTGTCTATCTATCTACCTATCTATTTCATTTTAAATTTGCTATTCTATGAGCCAGTTTCACAAGGGCTTTGCCAAGGGGGAGAGATTTAAAATATAATTAACTGTACGTAATTAACTGTTAAGAATCACAATAAAATAATGTTGCCCTACTTTGAAACCTTAGGAACGCCTCTTATACAGTGGAGGTGGAGGAGGTTGTGGAGGTTACACATTAGGACTTCGTACCGTTGTTCTTATTACAATCGCCACCTTCATTTATATCGGCTTGCCCCTCCCCATTCCCCTCCCCTTTCCCCTCCCTGGGCCATCGGCTGGCGACGCCCTTGTCCTCCTATATTGAAAATTTAATAGTCGAATGGTATACTATCCGTCTACAATATAAAGAGGAACTACCTTCATCTTCTTATGACTTTGTTATCATAAAAAACTGTCTTCCGTGTAATTCTTGTTTGCGAGACTAGCGGACGTAATGTAGGTGTTTAACATACAATTTTTGCAGTACTCCGAGAACAAAAGCTACTGCGAAGATCTCACGGAGGGCAAGTTCAGTTTTCCCATCATCCACGCGATAAGGAGCCAGATGGGGGACAACCAAGTGTTACGTATCCTTTTCACGACCGTGTTAACGCATTGTATTAAAATTAGTGTAGAATTGTGAGTTGTGAGGTACGGCGGCCCACTAAATGAATACTATTAAGGCCTCACGGACTGACTAGCGAACTAAAGACTGCCATCCAACAGCATAGAACGGCGATAGGCTTACCACCTGTCACGCTGAGCACATGTGCTGTTGTTATGTGGTGACAAGTGGACTATGGCAGAGGACTGCTTCTGCGGTCCTCATTGGTTAGTCTTTTTTACGCTTTTTTACTGTTCAGCAGGCACTTAATTATTTTAACGCCTAGCAAAAATTTAACGCTTTGTAGTCATATATTATTTATTCAAATAAACTTAAATAAACTTAAAACAAGTGTTTTCGAATCGCCAAAAAAATATTTTTTTTATGAAATCCCGTTCAGGCATAAAAGCCTTGTTCCCACTAGGCGAGTCAAAGAAGTAGTAGAAGCACATTGCCTCGCTAGTCAGAGACTAACCCTTCGAGGATAATAGCCTTCAATCTAAGTACCTATGTACGAGCTCTGTTCAAAAAGTATCGCGAATTTTTAATTTTCGCGTGCTACGTATACGTGTATTCGATTTTTTTATACAGTCATGTGGGTAGGTACTCATGCTAACAAGGTCGCCTATTTTGATTTTGAATGTTTGGTTAGTTTTATTTTTAAAGTATGACGTAGCGATATGATACCTGAGCACCGCGCAGACATACTGCGCCAGCGCACGCGTGACGTGGAGGTGAAGCGTTACTGCATCTCCTTGCTGGAGCGGCTCGGCAGCTTCGCATACACGCGCGACATACTCACGCGACTGGACGCCGAGGCGCGCGCAGAGGTCAGTACTGTGGCCTCCGATCATCTAAACTAAACACTTGATACACCTTTATTCTTCGTTCAACAATACCAACTAGATAACGCGTCACGTACAAAATCAAAGCTAAATTCTGTCCACGTGAATAAATACTTTTTCGAAGCAATAAATTACTCCTGTCACTTAAAAAAGAAAAGACTTC
Organism: Scoparia ambigualis; assembly: GCA_963921215.1. Classification (NCBI taxonomy): domain Eukaryota; kingdom Metazoa; phylum Arthropoda; class Insecta; order Lepidoptera; family Crambidae; genus Scoparia; species Scoparia ambigualis. The sequence goes on along the minus strand of OY992511.1, from coordinate 31,342,119 downwards.
AATAACATTTAGTGGTGAAATCAACCTTATGGGGCAACAAATAAAGTCCTTTTTTCTGTTATGCCTTGCGAGAAAATAAGAGCTCACTTCTCAAGTGCGCTCTTATTTACCGAGACACATTTTTAGCGCCGACCTGACATCTAGTTGTATTGTTGATCGATGCCTTTATTATTGAAATTTTTGCATTCACAATGCTATACAAAGTGTGGTTTGTAAAACAACGCCCATCTCAGGGGTAGTAGTATACAGGACACTGATGCCAAAAAAATATACCTTAAATTTTCATGGAAAAATCCATGAAATCAGGAAATTATGGTATTATTATTACGCGAGCGAGCTATCGGTCATTCCACACGCTCTCTCGGGGCGGCGGCCGCATGTACACACGGTCAGATCAACCTAAACCAAACTGTCAAATTTCTCCAATGAATATTGATCCTTATAGCCAGACAATAAAGTTCAAAATTGATTATAGAAATTTGACAGTTTTGGGTAGGTTGATCTGACGCCGTGTGTACTCGGTGGTGTAGCGGGGTATGCGGGGGGTGGTGCGGGCGGTAACAAGCGCCGGCGCCGGCGTTTTGGAATACGTTTGTCAAAGGCTTTTTACTAATAAAGTAATAGTTAAATATTTGTATATATTTTTCTTGTAACTACTTTCATGTGTACCCCCGAGTCGGGCGTTGCTGTTCAAAACTACACCCTGTATAGATATAGCATAAAATGTTTACGGAAAAAAAACAACCAACAACCGCTGGCTTGCAGCGTATCACAAACTACTAGAAAAAATTCAACGAGTCTTCTGGAGACTCAGTAGCTTAGCGGTTAGAGCAGTGGACCGGAAATCCATAGGTCATGGATTCGAATCCCATTCGAGCTTTCCTGAGACTGGTTGTTTTTTTCTAGTAAACTTTTATATTAGATACACCATTAGCACTCTTGTGTCGCCTCGCACTAACGCTCTAACCAAGAGGGAGCATTGGATTGCTGTCAGTTGCATTTGACATTGCTGTCCAAATTTCATACCTACTTTGGTCAAGTATAAGTTAAAATTACATAGTTGTGATTATTCGAAAACAAAATTGTATAGAATATTGGAACCACTTTTTCAAACGTATTTTGGGATTGTGTATCTATAGCCCGACAAGTTCGTGCGCGACTTTTACGCGGATCAATTTCTTCCGTGGTAGCGTCTGGCACTGATTTGTCTTACTACAAATACAAAATTTCTTGTCCTGCAAGGTAGGTTAATATTATTGTAACTAATATTTGTAAAGACAAATCAGTGCCAGACGCTACCACGGAACAAATTGATCCGCGTAAGGGTCGCGCGCGAACTTGTCGGGCTATAGTGTCAACATGCCGAAGTGCTCCTTCAAATATTGCTATTCGGACAAAAGACTAAACGTCAAATGTATATGTCAATATGTGATCGAAGACTGTGGTCTCAATTTATGCAAAATTCATATGGGAACTTGTATAGTAAGATTAAAATGGTTTATGTGTGTCGGTTTCCCATACAAACTTCCAAGTTCAAATTTTTACAAACCATTGAGCCAAATTTTATGAAACTGCATGCTAAAGTAAAATACAGAGACCTAAATAGTAGAGAGAACTAAATAGTTTGTTAAACATTTTTAAAAAACTTTTATTTAGCTGAGTTATTTCCATTTAAAGTCCAAATCGCATTAACACTGCTTAATAAACTGCTAATAATTAGCTGAATTATTTCGAAGTCCAAATCGCAATAACACAGCTTAAAAAAAACATTTTTTTAAATGATTTTAAAAACTATTTAGATCTCTGTATTTTACTTTAGCATGCAAAGTTTCATAAAAATGGGCTTCATAGTTTGTAAAAATTAGAACTTGAAAGTTTGTATGGGAGGAAGCACCTCAGTGAAAATGCTGCCGTAAGCTTGGCAATGTCTTTGAGAGAGAAGAGCCTAAAACCTTCTGGTTTCGAGCAGGCCAACCCCAGGAGAAAGTTGTGCTTTATCATTAGGACAAACTACCCTCAAATTGTATGTAGTAATAATATCAATTGACGAAATGTTTGTACGCGCATCACTTTAGAACGGCTCGACCGATTTGGCTGATTCTTTTTTTGTTGTGTTCGTAATTGTCAGGACAAGGCTTGTATGAAAGATATTTTTTTTTTGGAAATTTGTCACTTTATACAGGGCGAAGTCGCGGGCGGACGGCTAGTTAAAAATAAAGGTGAATAGAGGTTTGCATATTATTATAGTGAACTAAACTTTGCCTGTTTGCTTTGTAAGACTCTTAGGCCGTAGTTTTTAAAAATAAAACAATACGTTGACGTTACTATTTACGCAAGTACATTATTGCCAGTCAAGTTAACATGAAATTTATTTGTTAACAAAGCAGTATGTGACCCTAGACATGGTGTTATGTGAATTGCATTTGTACTCCCTTTCAGCACGCACGGTTGATTTGCATATAAGGTGACTGCTAGAAACCGTAAGAAACTTCAAGGGCTTTTCGGGTCAAGTGTTTTAAACATGACAAAATTTGACAACAATAGGAATTATAAGTAGTTTTTTTTAAATTTTTAATTAAATAATTCATTTTGAGAATTTTATCTTTATTTTTGAAATTTTGCATTCACAATGCTATATAGATATAGGATGAAATGTTTACTAGAAAAAAATCACCTTGTGAATTTTAATAGGACAGTCTTTGAGTATCTAATTTATTTCTAAGCATTAACATAAGAAAAATAAAATGAAAAACAATTTAAAATAACGATTATTTACAACGCGCGGGAAACGGCCGGCCGGCCGGCCGTCTGTTGACCCGTTCGCGTCAGCTGGGCGATAAGTACCTTCGTTAGTCTGCAATGAGACCATTTTTGTCATGTTTAAAACTCTAGACCTGACCAGCCCTTGAAGTTTCTTGCGGTTTCTAGCATTCATAAATTCTAATATTATAAAGCCGAATGTTTGTGAGTGTGTATGTTTGTTACACTTTCACGTAAAAACTACTGAATGGATTTGGATGAAATTCGGCATACAGATAGTTTATAACCTGGATTAACACATAGGATACTTTTTATCCCGATATTCCTACGGGAACGGGAACCACGCGGGTGAAACCGCGAGCGGCCGCCAAAAAATAATAAATAAAGGTTTGCTGTGCTGGTAGCGGCCTATTAGTAGAATACTACCGCCCCATCTCTTCCCTTGGGTGTCGTAAAGGCGACTAACGGACTAATGACTGCACAAGTGCACATACATTCCATAGCATAGAAGGCAATGGGCTAAAGGCATGGCGTGCCCAGGGATTGAGATTAGGGCAAGCCCGGAAGCTCGAAGCTCCAAATCTTGCATTGATATCTACTATTTTGATGCATTTTTGTGACACCAGCCTAGCCTGTAAATAGTAATATGTACCTACCTATTCTAAACGTACGAAAAAAAATATAAAACGCTTGACATTGCAGGTCGGTAATTTATGTGAATGGGACAAACTAAAATCCAACTAGCATTGTATGCAGATCTATAAAATACCCTTTAAAACATTTACTAGTTTGCTAAATACACAAATCTGAAGTAAGTATGATGGTACGAGTTGCTTTATTACCGAAAAGTTCAAAGTATTTAGCTTTCCATCGTCAATTAAAACATTTAAGTCATTTACAGGAGAAACAGGGCACAATGTGAAGCTTTGAACTGAATTTAGAATGCATTTTGTATCTCTAAACACAATTTCCTAAGACACCTCAGTAATAAAAACGATTGCTCAAACAAAGTGATGTTATCACAATATTAAAGAAAAAATGTCTGCCGAGCATGCGCGGTAGAGATGTGCCGACTGCCGATTAACACAATGGTTCAATCAAAATTGCCATTACTCGATTACAGGAGTCGAGTACTTACGTACGGAATTCTAATAGTAGATCGAAGTCAAAGTCAAAGTCAAATTATTTATTCAATGTAAACCTTTACAGGCACTTATTGACGTCAATAATAATAATAATAAAAAAAACAGTTAACTAACTTATAGTTAAGACTTAACAACTAATCTAACGAGCTATAGTCTGTGCCAGACAAAATGCGCATCGCTACCCCCAGTACCACTGCACGCCGAAACAGAATCGCGTCGAACCGAAATTTAAGCCGTGGTCATAGAATTTCAATCGTTTGATAATACTCGTATAAATAAATAAAATAATTTTATACTGTAGAATGAAGTGTTTAATTCTACAGTATTAAGAATTTAGAATTAACTTAAATAATTGCTGTGTTATTTATGAAGTCGGTGTCTTTTTCGTGAAGTTGTAAGATAAATTCAGTGTGAAAATTTTATAATGAACTTGATAATTGTGATTGTGAAAGTGAAGTGCAAAGAGTGTAAATAACCATAATTTAGTTGTAAAACACCCAAAACTTGATATACGCAAAGAAACGCAGTTACTTAAACAAAAATAAAATTGCGTTTGGCTCCACTTTAGTTAAAGTTATTAGTTTTGTCGAACATTTATATGAAAGATAATGGTAAATTATTTTTCGCAACAAAATTTGCGTTAAACAATAAAAAATTATTAACCGTTAAGTGTCCGTGAACGTGCATGAGTGTTGGAAAATAAAACAAAACAGTGGAACATCACTTTTCCAATCTCAGTAAAGTCCCACATCTATACTGAAACTCAAGGGATTTAAGGGAATATCATTTATTTTACCATTACTCGTTCATATTGTCACTAATTATCATCAACTAAATGCAAAGGGAAAAAGAAATAAAAAGGTAATGACAAGGCAGTATGTCTCTGACCTTAGCCTGTTCCTTCAAGGCACAAATTAAATTAAAAAAAATGTCTGTCACCCACCTACTGTACCTACTTCATAGTTCACAGGCGAGTAAGCCAGAAACGTGCGTTCCTAATACAATCTATATAAACTTACGCAGTTTTATGTGTATGGAGTAGCACTTTTGTTGATGTTAAAAGAGAGTGGATATAAAAAGTACACGAAGTCCGGTTGCAAGCCAAGTTGTGCGAGAGAGACGTAAAGATGATGTAAAAGCTTCGTACGATTTATTTAAACGCAGTCGAGTAGTTTAGAGATTTGCTTAACGAACATTTTATTAAAAATTGATTTCATTATGAATTACAAGCGGCCGCTCGCGGTTTCACCCGCGTGGTTCCCGTTCCCGTGGGAATATTGAGATAAAAAGTATCCTATGTGTTAATCCAGGTTATAAACTATCTGTATGCCGAATGTCATCCAAATCCATTCAGTAGTTTTTACGTGAAAGAGTAACAAACATCTATCCATACGTTCCCGTGGGAATATCGGGATAAAAAGTATCCTATGTGTTATTCCAGGTTATAAACTTTAAGTATGCCAAATTTCATCCAAATCCATTCAGTAGTTTTTACGTGAAAGCGTAACAAATATCCATACATACAAACTTTCGCGTTTATAATATTAGTAAAATCGTTAAAAAAAAATTACATTAAAAAAAATATTAATGTGTTTGCGATTCACCGATAGTGTGAATGAGTTTTGGTTAGGGCAAGCAGGGCTTGTCGGCTTGTATGAAGGTACCGCCTCTGCTCACCACCAATCACGCTGAGCACATGTGCAGTTGTAATTTAGTGAAACGTGGAGTATGGCAGTGTACTGCTTTTGCTGTCCTCATTGCCTTGTCTCTGACTTTGCGGATAATAGCAGAGGGGTGTCACTCCGCAGTTTAGGTACGATCGTTAGGCGCGCCTCCGCAGTTTGGCCGCCTAGGCGTATGGCAGTAAAGGTTGCCGCGAGCGCGAGACCACCCAACACCAAAAGCCGAGTCGCTTAAGAGGGTTTACGCATTTCGGTTTCCCATACAAACTTCCAAGTCGAATTTTTTAAAAACCAATAACCCAATTTTGATGTAACTCTGCATGCTGAAGTAAAACACAGGGATCTAAATAGTTTGTTGAAAACATTTTTAAAAAACGTTTATTTAGCTGAGTTATTGTGATTTAAAGTCCACTATAGAAAGTTAAAAATCGCCATAACTCAGTTAAATAAACGTTTTTTAAAAATGTTTCCAACAAACTGTTTAGATCCCTGTGTTTTACTTTAGCATGCAAAGTTTCATCAAACTTGGCTTATAGGTTTTTAAAAATTTCGACTTGGAATTTTGTATGGGAAACCGAAATGCGTAAACCCTCTTAACTCGTAAATCTCGTAATCCATGCACGCGCGCCTATCCCTACGCTCTGTGACGTCACGACGTTAAATCGATATCGAGTGAGCGTTGCTTAACGGAATATGAACGCTCGGGTCACACGATAAGTTTCAATTTCGCGTGAAAGTCGTTAGAGAGTAAACCTTCTGTACCAGTACTATTAGTTATTCTGTGATAATAGTCGTGATTATATGTATGTAAATGTTACCGTGTAGAATACTATTAAGAATACTACCACCCCCTCTCTTCCCTTGGGTGTCGTAAAAGGCGACTAACAGTCTAAAGACTTGCACATACTTCCAACAGCATAGAGCGGCGATGAACTCACCACCTGTCACGCTGAGCACATGTGCAGTTGCTATTTGGTGAAAAGCGGACTATGGCGAGGACTGCTTTTGCCTAGTCGCTGACTAACCCTTCGGGGATAATAGTCGTGATTCTATTATATTAATGTTTTCAGGTGACGGCGCTAGGTGGTAACCCTCTCCTAGAGGCTCTTCTAGACGACCTGCTGAGTTGGAGACGAGACAAGCAAGTTAACAATAATACCAGCGTGTAAACGTATGTAGGAACTTGTAACTTCGTGTCTATTCTCGATTTTATTTCCGTATTCGTATATAGACTTGGGCACTCTAGTCACAGTGCAGTTTGGTCATAAAGGTTAAAGGTGCAATGACATACAATTAAAATATTGTTACCAATAAATGTATGGGCGGAGCCTGGATAATTATATTAATTATGCAATTAAAATGTTATAGAATAGAATAAATAAAATTACGAAACCTTTGGAAATAAGATAATATATTTTTTTTAAACATTTGTTTTGTGTAAATCCGCGACTAAATTTCTCTTAACTTTCATAATTAAAATGTGACCAATTTGGACTGCGTCTAAACTGTCTCAACTCCGAGTATTTATGTGTTGTCGCCATGTACAAAATACTGGTTTTAAAACTCGGTATAGACATTCTACGGCATTGTGAACCAAAAACAGACTTAATGTTGAGTTTTGCATAATATTTAGAAAACGCTTAGTTTATGTATTAATATTACTTTGTAACTCGCCTTTATCTATTTTGATAGATTATTTAATCAAATCTTAAAATTAGTTTCGATAATAGTCATTAAAGCGGCCTACTTAAATACTATTAATAAATACTAGATGCTAGACGGCCGTTTGCTCAAACGCTTTTAATGAATAGACAGAAAACCAAAAAATATTAAAAATATTTTTTTCATAAAGCATGAACGAACAACTTATAAGCACGTAATTAGACCCCAAAACGTCCAAACTCTGCAAACGATTTTGACGAGTTGAAAATCAATTACAGTATTTTGTCAGTTTTGTATAGCCTGAAGTGCTGTTATGTGGTCATTATGTGCTCACCATGTATTTAATATGGTCCACTTTCAGTGGCGTGCCTAGGGCTTCAGATTGGGGCAAGCCACGAAACCTGAAGTTCCTAATCTTGCTACCTAGGTACAATGTTGGTGCCCATTTGTGACAATAGCCACATTTTTTACTCAAATCGTCATAGGCTTAGCATTCCAAACGTTCTTGTCGTTTGTAATAAAACAGCCTATTACCTTCTATTACATCTTGAATGTGATTTTTGTGAGAAATTTTTGAAAAAAAAATTACTGCGGCCAATTTTGGCGTTCTTTATCTCAGAAACAAAAATACATTAACAGTATTTACTTATTGAATAGTGTAGAATAGCTATTGGCATAGTACGTAGCGGCCTCGCTTTTTGTAAATTTCGCTTAACTTTTTATTTAAAACCAAAATTGCAGAGAAAGATTTTCATAAATTGCGCGAGGGCACTTTTTTTGAGCTCCTGGATTGAACTACTCTTCTAAACAAATGAAATAAAAAAATGAGAATGTTATCTCGTCGTATAATGCGTAGCGGCCACGGAATTTTTAAATATTATTGATTTTATATAAAAAAAAGGTTATTCAAAACCAAAAAAACTTCGAGAATCGCGTTAAGTTAACTGTAAATTTCTCTTATCTACGATAATATTATTCAGTAAAATTTATACCAGAATAATTGTTACTTCATAAGAAATAAAAATGTTATAATGATTTTTTTATCCTATTACGATGAAAACTAAAAATACAACTAAGTTCAAAATTACTACAAAATGCGATGCGCCGGCCTGAGTTCGGACGAACTCAGCTTATTCTCGCAGAGTGGAGATTCGTAATATTAAGCATGCATTTATTATCCTATTTCGATAAAAACGATAAATACAACTGGAAAATTACTACAAAATGCGAAAATGGGCATTTTGCGCCGGAATCACAGTCAATATGTAGGCCTCTACACTTAATTTATTAATTATTACTTAATTATTTTAAATGGAAGCAACCAACAATCCAAAGAGTTTTTACATAGACCTATTATAAATAATGCCCTAGATGACTTTTAATAGTTTACGAAATACATAAATCATGTGTGATGTTCAAAGAATTTATTTACCTCTGCCTTTCGTATGCCAATCATCAACACGTTGAAGTACACATTTGTTTGCAACACATTACATGCCCAACACATCTAAGTTCGTCACAAAGACCAATAAATAAAGCGACGAACTGAACTCAGAAGTCAGAACACATTTTTTTATCACAAATTACGAAAACACTTGTTACCTAAAAACAATCGCTAAAACAAAGTGAAGTGTGACAATAACAAAGAATAAAAAATGGCTGGCTGCAGCCTGTGGCTGCTGCACAGCACAAGCACAGTCGCGTATTAACGCTCGCCTCTGATTGGTTCGCCCGAGCTCGAACTGTCGTCTCGGTCGCCTCTGATTGGTTCGCCCGCGTTGAAGTTGCACGTGATTCGGTAGAAATGAAGCCTGATTTGGAGAAGGCCTTACTTGCGAACTTCATAACGCAAGCTGACTTTGACGAAGAGTATGAATTTCTCATAGAATCTATACATACTTACGCTGTATTATGTTTATTGAGTAGCACTTTTGTTAAAGTTAGAAGAGAGCGGATATACTTTAAATCCGCAGCCCGGTTGCAAGCCAACTTGTGCGAGAGAGATGTAAAGCATCGCACGATTTATATAGCAGCTTTATGCGATTTGTTTGGTGATTCTTAATATGAGAAACTTATAAAATTGATAATTTGAATGCTGATGAAAGAAAATTAACAATGGTAAAAAATATTAAGTGATTTTAATAATTGCGTTTTACCAGTAGTGATATTGAGTTTTTGTTAGGGCAAGCCGGGCTTTTCGGCTTGTATGAAGGTACCGCCACTGTCCACTTTAAACAATTTAAAAGATCAATTGTATAATTTTAGCATTACTATAGTTCGTTCGCGTTAAGAATGCAGTGACGTCATACTTGTCCGGCGGCCTAGCCACGCTCCCTAACCAATCAAATCGTTCCTAATTAGATAGTCAAGTTCACATCGACCAGTTGAACGCATACTTTTATTGAATTAAATAAAAAAATGAATATCTCATATATTCGTAAAAATAAAAGTGGTTCGGCAATTCATAGCGGACTTAATGAAAAGTAATTTACGTTTTTAAGTAGGTACTTTAACACGTTGACTGCCACAAAACCAGATACAATTGAAATTTAATTTTTTGTCGGTCACTGGTGACCACCACGGCGGCGCTTAAAGTCTTAAACAGTGTGGTTTAAATTGATTAAATTGAGACGTGAATTCTACTCAGCGTCGTCTGGCTGTTTGGCACCTTCACGTTGAACACGCTTGGAACCTTGCCTTCATTGTTATTTCTAGTCGCTGACAGAATTTTGTCTCTTAAATTAATCCAGCACTGGCGCATTTCAAGCCCGAACTGGTTCATACTCAGCGTAAAAGGCTCCGTCGGGATGACACGCTTCAAGTCGTTTACTGACTTGGGACTCAACAAATTCACGCATCAGAAGCTTGCTGTTTTCATGCCACCAATAATCTCGTACTTATTAATATTGACTTTCATTATTATTCATATATTGTATAAACATCAAATTCACGCAAAAAAATCATGAACTCTACTGTTACCACACATATTAGTCCGCGCGCGACGCATAAGTACTCTCCGCGCGCCGCAAAACCCCGCCGCATAAAGGTTAAGCTACTATCTTGACAGTTAGTTACAGATGGCGAGATCCCGTTTTTTGCAAAACGTAGCTTAACTCAAAATACCCCGAGACCTTCTTTTATTTTTTTCTATATCGCTTGTAGGTACACTTACATACTCAAAAATTGGTTAAGTTAAATCGTAATCTGTAACGCGTCGTAGCATTGAGTTGTCGTAGCATCTTGCATTGAGTGCGTAGCCTTAGCTATAAGTAAGGAAGCATTTTGTAAAGGAGTCAGTCGCGAGTATACGGAGTTACGTGGTAAACGTGTGTTTTATTTATCCTTCAGATTTCGTATTCTATGGGCATTGACATACCCTTACATTGTTTTTTTTTAATAAGCATTAAAAATTGGAGGTACCAAAGGGTTATTCCAATATTATATAAGTGCATGGTTATTTGATCAATAGACTTGATGGATAGCATGGTGACAATTCAAATATCAGCCTAACCAACGATGATGAATAACCAGCATTCCTCGTGATTGTGCAGTGAAACCATCATCAATCCCTCAGTCATAATACAGAATTATTGTCTGCTTGGTCGTACAATCCATATGAGAATCTCCTATCAGTGCGTGCGCTCCGCAATCATTGTCAAAATCTTTATTCCAGACATAGGGGATGTTGCACACATTGAAAGGTGATATGACGCACTTCTGGTACTGGTCCTCTGTCAACGAGAACCATTTATTACTCTGCTTGTCTATAACATAGACTGGTTTGGGAATTTTAGCCACGAACTAACTCGATTTGATATGATCGGGTGAACAATTTTGCGATGCGTAACGTATTTAACAGTTTTCCCAATAATGGGATGATTCAGTAGGTTCGATATCTTTCCAGAAAGGATGCCAACCTTGACATGTAGATGAGTCATTATATCATCAAACAATACCGTCGGAGGTACTGCTAACCCCTCGGGTAACTGCTCGCTCATCTTTGTTATAGATGACACCAGTTGACTAGCTCGAACCAATGCCATGGGTAAATTCCCACTGACCATGCTCTCGTTCACATGGATATAAAATTCTGACGATATTAGGAGTGCTTCCTCCAAGGAACTAATCCTAGCGTCACAATCAGTCAACTAGCATGGATTGGCGTAAAAACCTGCTCTGATGTTAAGTGATCTAGAGACTCCTTAATTATCGCGTTGTTATGATTAAGAGTCTCCGTCGCGTCATGGATAGCTTTTTTAAGTTCTCATTATCGATTCCAACAACTCACTCAAGCCATGTTGAGTGATTTGCGTCAATGATTGTATTCGTTGGGACATGTCGCTCATGAACTCGGAGGTACGATCTTCCTTAGCCTCGACAGTCTTTATCATGAGTTCCATATCTCGGATCTGACCATCAGTGGCCACTGCCAGACGGTCCAGCAAACTAGTGGTAAAATTCGCCCAGGAAGTCCAACCCTGTCTTGCGTCTAACGCCATTGGTATTACTGTTACGATTTTGAGTGGGCTTAAATTTATTATTCTTAAAAATCGCCCTAGTATTATTGATAATTCTCTCTTGTCGCTGCTCACTTGTTTCAACCGGGCTCACGTTACCGAAATAGTGGTTCCCGTCCTGATCTTTAAGGTCAATGTTTAATGTTGGCAGGTTGTCTCCCCTAGCCGGATAGGCGTATGCTGATGTTTTGTAATGGACCCGGTTTACACCTTGTTTGGTCAATGTTTCGATATACATTTTGTGCCTCTCAAGTCTCAGAGCTTGCTGTGCTCTCATGGAATCAACGTGACACTGTCCAGAAGATGAGTGTGAGCCGGTCCCGTATGGTAGTGTGCTTGATTGGTTCCCAACCCTGGTTGGACAAACACTTGGCCTATAGAGACACCGTAGAAACTATTCTTATTTAGCACACCTTTGCTAACAATGTGCCTGATTCCCTGTCACATCCATTCCATCGGTATTGTCTTGTACATTAGCCTGGCGTTTCGATCTTCTAGTAGCTCCTATCTTTGAGAAAATAGACATCGAGGACCAACCCCAGAGGGTTTCTGCCCCCGACATTCGTTCTTTTAATGTGCTTATTTATCGATCGACCCGACCCTGCACTACAATATTTAGTCCTTTTAGTTGCGCCATGGATGCTATTTGGGTACTTGTAGCATTGGCTGATGTTAAGACAAGGGGCGTTGACAGGTACTTTTGTTATTTTAATATTTATTTAATCTAAAGCAATGCTTAAATTACAATAATACCTTTAATCACTACGCGCTGTGTCTGCTTTGATAACGCGGCCACTACGCGTGGTTCTCGGATGAAGAACTTTGCTGGAAGTGACCTCGTTACCTAAACTCGAATAGCTAAATTCACTATTGTTTAAATCAGAGTTATCACTAACATTATTATCTCTATTTAATACAAAGGCTGGTTATAACCTTTCTTCTGATATGGTTGATTCCCTATCTCCTATTTTTCTAACAAATGTTTTACCGTTCCTGCTTATGACGTTGTAAGGACCATCATAAGGAGGCTGTAAGGATTTACGCATCACATCATTTCTTAAAAGTACGCTCTTACAACTACTTAAATCACTAGGGAGAAATAACGAACGTGAATTACTATGTCTTGAAGGTCTAGGTCTTAAGCTCTTAATGCTATCCCGAAGATTTTGTAAATATTCCGCCTCCGTACAATTTATTTTAGTATTGTCATAAAAATCGCCTGGCAAACGAATTGTTTGGCCATAAGTTAATTCAGCTGCGCTGACGCCACTGTCGCCGCGTGTTGCGGCTCGCTGGTAAGCCTACACAACACGACTGGAAGCTCGGCTACCCAGCAGCTGCTGCCATTCAAACGTGCCGTCAGAGCTACTTTTAGTGCTCTATGCCAACGTTCAATCCGTTGCCAATAATGCCGTTACTTTGCGGATGGTAAGATGTCGTACGGTTTTTGTAATACCCATATACTTCATTAGCTGACTGAAAAGATCACTCTCAAACTGCCTACCCTGGTCGCTTGTAAGCTTCGAAGGGCAACCAAAGCAAGATATCCCGCCATCAAACACCACGGTGAATAGGCTTGATACACCTTTAACCCTGCAGTTCACTGATGACGTCACTGCATTCTTAACGCGAACGAACGAATAAACAGCACGTTATGATATTATCGTCATACTGTTCTATGGCCTAAAGTACCAAGTTTCCGAATTTACATTAGAATAAAAAATTTAAGCTATTGTAATGTATGCTCGCGTAACTAACAATGCCTCTTTTGACTATTGTGGTACGAACATGATCAATGGGCGGACATACCAGAAATATATTTCAAGTAGCATAGCTACTTAGTAGATAGATTATCCGTTTATAAGGCAGTACGATCATATTCCCACCATATTTTGAACCCACTAACCCGCATTGGGCCAGCGTAGTGGGCTATAGCCCAATATCCCCACGTGCTGTTGTCCACGTGGGAAGCCTGTATTCAGCAGTGGGGCGTTTATAGGCTGATGATGATGATGATGATGATGATCTTTTGAACTTTAAATAATTGCGATAAGGTCGAAAACCAATGAAAAATTTTAACATGCTGTGCCCTCTAAAGGGTTAAACATTTGCTGAATTGAAAAATGTGAAAACGCTATTTAAATGCCAACCATAGACAAAGTGACAGTACTTACAAGCAGAATACAGTACATAACCATCAATTCCATAGTAGATACATGGACTAGTAACATTTGCAACGATCACAAAGTTAGCTACACAAATATGACTGTTCTACTTTTTACCTGTTTCGGTAGAGGAAGTCATTGTTCTCGCCTGTAAAAACCATAAAGTTATTATACCTAGCGGAATAGAGCAACAAACATGAGCTGTCAAACGAAACCGAAATAGGATGGCATTTGTGTGTGTAAAATTGTTTAAGAATGCGTTTAGTGATGGACGTATGTCGCTTTTCACATTAATATCAATATCGAAATTTGTTACTAACAGTAATACTATTGTATTAATAGGACTAAAATAAGATGGGATGGGATTGGCGGAAACTACGATTCTGGAGTGAAGTATAAATATTTAAGAAAAACTCAGAAGAGAGTTTAAATCGAATCGTAAATTTATAAACGTTATTCTCAATGCCCTCGGAAAAGTATTTTTTTGTTTAAGTAATATGTCAAAGTTAGCTTAGATACATTTTTCAATTTCGTTTAGTACCTCAATCTTACAGGCAAATATGTTTCAATGATACTTCTGACGATAAGATATCTGTGAGTATTAAGTGGATCTTGATCGAATGAATAAGCAAAGAATCAAAATGATTTCCGAAATTATTATCACTAAGAGTATGACTTATTATTAATTAATTATTTACTAATGTTATTACCTATTCTAACAGTCAAAAAGTGATACCTATGGATCGGCTAAGTATCTTAAATGGGATAACATTCCTAGGTAATTTATATCTAACCGTCATATAGGTACTTTAATAACAATAATACATATTCGTTTACCGCTTGATAGACAGTGGACACTAAATATCGATAACTTGATACAGCCCTAGTCTAAAACGAAAATTATTTCTTTACACATATTATTCGTAATTTCTGCATTATGTGTATTCTATCTTTGCTTCTTACATATATAATAATAATAAATAAATAAATAAATCTTTATTGAAAAACTAATTCTATAATATTTTGACATAATGCTAAACATATAAGTACTACTAGAGACAAAATATTCATGTGCCTGGACTAGGATTTTCGTGTTTTCCAGGCAAAGAGAAAGATTAACATAATTCTATGCAAAATACAGTTATATTCTTAGTTGCTAAATAAATTACGAGACAATATCCATTAGACATAACTACTTTGTTTATATTCATTAATAATTTTACAATGTTCATTTAAAACTACTTGGTATGTAAATTAAATATCAGTCAATAATTTTGCAGTACAAGCAAATTTCCGCGTAAACAGAAATGAAAACTGGGTCAATAATTTTATTTAGCTAGTCATTTATTTTATAATTTCTGTTTGCGAGTTAGTTTAGGTAATTTACAGTTTAAGGTTAGTAGAGCAGATAATAAATGTTATTTTCGTATTAACAAACAGAGCTGTTAATCGATAAAATCGACATCATGATGAGCACTTAGTAGGCTCCATCATAATCTATTGAATTGATGTAAGGTGAGGTGGGGTAAGTCTAACATAGTTTTCTCCCAGTCAAAATAGATTGGATTTCATTGCTAAATTATTTGTTCTACCTTTGAACTAAAGAGGACACTGATAGAAAGAGATCATAAATTTCCACATAAATGCGAATATATTTCTGTTAATGTGTCCAAAACGGTTATAATAAATAAAATAGTTATAAGTAAAACTGTTAGTCTTCCCCCATCAAGTGGGGTAAGACTAACAGTAACGAATTTTCTTTCAAAACATAGACTTTTGTTGTATTTGATTAAAAATAATAAAAGCAAAATTTACATAAAATAAAATTGGAACTCTATTACAAAGGAAAACGATTCAATTTTGTACAAAAACTTTGTTTGTAATGATTTGGGGTAAGACTAACATATAAACGGAATCAGAGGTAAACATTGCCTGTGTCATTGACAAGATATTTGTAGTTTTTAATTTTCATTATTAGATATAAATAATTAGACAGAGTTAGTGTAAATCAAAGAAAATTTTATTGAATCAACACATTATTGCAAAAGAAACAGATTTATATAAAGTAGGTATTTTGTTTTTGCATTGCTTACATAATAAGAAAGTATTGCACTTAGTAGTAGGTAATCATTATATATTTATTGACAGTTTTTAAAACTTAATATAGTATCTAATCGATTGGAACTTTTGTTTAATTTAAAATAACAACTTTTTTATTACTTATTTTTCCTTTCAGCTACCATTGCACATACAGCCGTATCAGTATGTCCCAAACAAGGCTTCAACTAAGTGGCACATTAATACGAGTTCATAGTCGGGTGACATATTATGAACAATCGTGCAAAGCGCCGCGGAGAGCCGCTCTTTATGAGCTCTCTCTCCTACTTCTTTATTCGGAACAAAACTTCCTCAACTAAAATGTTTATCACATCTGACCTTGGGGAAGACTAACATACGATAGACTTGCCTCGATAAAACTGATAGCCTTACCCCACTTGTATATTTCTAGGTTACGTTTTTGTGTAGCTGAATATTACAATAATCCCTTTGTTTAACGTTCAATTGACACAAAAAACATAAATCTCTATTATTATTTATGCTACTTACGATCAGAACACTTTCATTGCTACACTTTTACTGGAAAAATTTAATAAAAACGACGGCACAACAATCTACGGTTATTTTTCGTCACACCTGTCAAAATTTAATGTCGTTATGTTGGCAAAACGACAGACGAGTATCAGCGACATCTACATGTTGAATTGAGATCGTTTACATGTTAACTGTTTTATCGACATTAAGAACTAGACAAGAAAGCTATACCTAACGAGATATCTTAAAGTGTTAGTCTTTCCCCGGTGATACCTTACCTTTTTTCAGCAATTATTTTTGCAGGACATTTGGTATCGCCAGTTTTGTGTTTTTACGGTTTTTGAAGTGCAAGCATGAGGCACATTTTGCGGTTTCGGCCTTCTTTGTGCAATCATTTAGCGCGTGTCCTACTTCGCCGCAATGGCCGCAGGTGATGGCCTCCTCTCGCCATGTCTTGGCTGCATGACCATACTGCTGACACGTAAAACATCTTGTAACCAGAGTAAAGTCTCTTACCGGGCACGACGACCAGTTTACAAAAACTCTCCGTCGCTATCAGAGCTTTGCGAATTTGTGCAAGGACTTCGATTATATAATTGCAGGTCTCGGCGTCCTTCTTTCCCGACTTATGGCTTAACTTAACAGAGGTCAAGAATGTTTCGAGTTTTATATCATGATGCTTGTCAGCCAAGTTTTGATAGTAGATGCAATTTAAAACTTCACTTTCCTGCATACACGTGGGCACTCCGATTACAACAATTTTAGGCTTTTTTTTTAAATGTGACACGTCATAGTGACTACATCCTGCCTGATGGAAAGCAGCCGATGTAGTCCAAAATAATGAGAGCGCTCCCCACCGTGGAACAAGCACGGTGACAAGCGCACCCATTCATGACGGCCTGCATATATGCCGTTTCACGCCCCGTTTAAAAGACCCGGTATTATAGGAACTGGGAAACATGCGCCGGCAGAGAATTCCAAAGCCGAATGGTCTTACAGAGGAACGACTTGCCAAATTTTTTGTGTGCTGATATTCTGCACAGTATGATGGTGGTTCCTAAGACCAGCACGTGTAGTCCAGGACAGGAAAGGAGAGGGCGGGATTAGATCAAAAAGTTCTACAGAACACTCTCCGTAGTAATTTCGGTAGAAGACACTGAGAGAAGCAATGTCTCTACGCAGCTGGAGGTCCTCAAGAGAGGCTGTAACCTCAGCATCTCCATTAATGCGCACCGCTCGCCTTTGCAGTCTATTAAGTGCACCGAGGAGGTATTTAGCGGAGCCGTCCCATAGATAGGAACAATACCCATACTCGATCGCACCTGAGTCTTGTACAGCAAACAGCGTTGCTCGGTAGTGAAAAACCGCCTCACCTTATTGAGAATACCCAACTTACGGGAGGCAGTTAAAATAACACTCTCGATGTAGCATTTTGGATTCAGTTCCTGGCCGATGTCCATGCTAAAAATGCTGAGGTCCACTGAAATGGGTAAAGGAGAGCTCTGAAGAGAGGGAGGAGTAAGGAAGGGAGTTGTCTTACGTCTAAGAGGCTCATCCACAGTAAGACCAGAGTTCGTCAGTTGCGCCGACTGCCTCAGCTTCTCAATGTCGTTCTTGGTATCGATGCTGAGGATAACACTACCGTTCTTCCTCTTGTGCAAACCTCTCACGTGCAGCTTCATTTGTTCAGGTCTAATAATGTTTTGAAATGGTTTTGTCTCCTTTCTCGATCTCATTTTATCGGTAGAATAAATAGCTAACGACTTAATGTTACTGGGCTGGATAAAATTGTTAGCACTCTTCTTAACCATGTCAGCGAAGGAAACAGTTCCCGTGAGAGGTTTTGAGGACTCTTTAATAGTCTGTTTGAGATCTTAAAGTCGCTGCGAAAGGCCACGGTTTTCTTTGAGAGCTACAAAAGAGGTATGGGCTTGAATGGCTTTTTGTTTAAGGGTGGTACAACACGGCCATATGAGATGTTCCATTGTTCACTTTTCGACACAGATTGTGAATCCTTAGTTTCTGGTTCGAATTTAGTTTTCCTTCTGTGGAGATAGCGCATACCTCATTGAGGCACTGTTCGATAGTCAACATCCAGTTTTGGAGCTCAGGGGTGGACACTAGTTCCGGAGGATCCTCCTCCTGCTGTACCGGCGCGAGCGAGGGCGGTGGGCTGCGGCCCGTAAGCGCGCTCCGGTTGAAGGGACTGCCTTCCATTTTTCTATTTTAATGAAATTATATAAGTACAAACAATGATTCACTTAACACGAATATTGAATGACACAGATTAGTTGCTAGGTCACGATTTTGCAATAAATGATTTACTTGATTACATTAATTTATTAACACGTCTGATCACATCAGTGATCATAATGAAAAAAAAAAAGAATTATCACACATCGAAAAATTCACAAAACCCAAATTCTCTCCTAGGTATAGTAACTTTATGGTAAAAACAGAGGCCTAAATGAGGCGAGAGAGTAAAATGGACTGTAAAGATCGACCCGATCTGATTGCTGCGTACGAGTTTCACTGTTCGATTAAATGGCTTATTCCCATTTCGTATTTCATTCTCCATAAATAATAATATTACGAGTCACATTTTTGGTCATTGCTAGTTGAGTATGACTATATAATACGATTCGTTATATTTTAAAACGTATGACGAATCGAGACGCATGGTATGAGGTAGGAATAAGCCGGTAAAGCAACAGTAATTGTCTACTACAATCCTCCGCTATTTGGTGACAAACTTGCTAAACTTTTTTAAAACCAGTTCCAGTTCCTTAGTAGTTGACCACCATCGGCCATGACATCACCTAACGTCAGGTAGGATGAAGGCGAAGTGGTTATCAGTAGAGGAATTAAAAAAAAATGTATGTGCTGCTTGATCACAAATTGTAGTTAAATGTTACTCAATAGAACCATAGAGAAAACTCGCACTAAACTCTCGATTGACTGGTGATAGGAAGGCCCTACCCTACCTCTACCCTTTTCATGTTTTTATTATGCTAGATGGGCTGTCAGAGCTAATTAATTCATATTAAATTTTGTTATGTTTTAACAATAAGAACACTTAACTATTTTTAATTTATAAGTTTAAGATGTTTGTTTACAGTTTCCTACTGTTTAGTATAAAACCAATATGAGCTATTATATTACGTACAACCCAGATATTAAACATTATTGTTTGTTTGTTTTATGTAATTATTTATTCGACTTTAAGCTGGACTTGACTTTTTTTTTCAAATTTAAGTTGAACATTGGGTAAGTAAGTGCAATTCAAAATGGTCAGTTATTCAAAACAATTCAATATTTTATTTCAGATCTATAAAAAATCCATAAATTATAAAAAAAAAATTACGCTTGCAATTAGGGTTGCCAGCTATTTTTGAGAAAAATAACGTATCAAATGTTTAGAATGGGAAAAAATAAAGTATTTGGAAGAAAAAAAAGTATTTTTTTCAAGTTTATTTTTCTATTACTTTAAAACTATATTTTGGGGTGCTTTTAGAAAACGCAAACAGTTTTTTGTTTTCTTTGAAAGTTTTAAAACTACTTTTGCAATCAAACTTTAAATTTAAATAAACAAATAATTAGATGGACGGACGACCTCTCTTCTCACCACTTCAGATTCATTACCGAAAAAACTCTCTCAGTGAAAGCTGAAGTAGCGGGAACAGAGAGTAAAAGGAAAAATTATTTTAGATTTGGTAACTATTAGATTTATTATAGTATCTATAGTTATTTTAGATGCATTTTTAAGCACATAGTTATTGCAATTTTTCAACTGTTCTTTATTATTTTGTAGATTTTCTTTGAATCTCTTTAAGTATTTTTGACTCGGAATTTAAATTGTCAATATTATATTTAATCTGTCTGTAATTTGATCTTTGTAAATAACATTTCAAAATCTTTAAATTCAACTTTTTTAACGGTATTTTAGGAAGTTTTGAAAGCTTATTAATTAGTATTTTACCGCTTGATAGGTATATTAGTGGTGACTTGCAGCAGTTATGGGAAGGTATTAAATGACTACACTGTTGTACACTGATGAGCTGGTTTATTGACTGTTCACACAAAGGTTCACAACATTAAGTTATAGTTCTGACTCCATATATATAATTACACTATATTAACCAAATGGCGACAACCTGACGATAAGGTGTGCGATGTGCGACTGCCGGGGCGAGCTCCCGTCCGCTCGCTATTGCTATATCAGCATTCTAGGAATAATACAATATTGTGTCGCCACATCACACCCTTCCTTAAAAAAAATTTAATTACTACAAAAAAATATTTTTAAAAGAAAGAGAAAAAAAACTAATCAATGTAGACAACCCTAACGTATAAAACTCTATTACAATAAAACATTTCTAACAACATACAAAAATATACCAAGGTTAATCTAAAAGCTACGCTGCGATAACAATACAAAGTTGCGGCGTTATCAGCTGATACTCGAGCGAGCCCGACTCGACACGCATGCCAACGCTTAAGGCGAATACATGTGATTCTATTTTTAGAACATCTTAAGGTCAAGTAACTTTTACTGTGATACAATTTTCAAATAAAAATTTTAACATACTATATCTGTTTTTTATTTACTTTCCATTCTTACGTTAGGTTGTTTACTCGTTACATATACTTATAATTTATTAAGACTACAAAAACACAAAACCTAAAATTTTGATTTCACAAACATTATAAAAATAATACTACATACACTACTGTACTGTATCAACACATTTAATACATACAATAAAATTGCGGACACCTACTTCTAGGGCCGACTTAAAAGGTTTCAGGAAAAACCGCAACTTACAACTAGACAATGACTTAGGTAGTTGTCGTGAGGGCATGCTCTGCAATAACAAAATAACAACCCTTTGGGTCCCACAACACCTCTCACGGCAACGCCATGCATGTACTTTGACACTGTTAACACTAAACACGTTTTACAAAACGCACACAAAAAAAAAAAATAACTAAATTAAGTATCAGTTGCTTATTACTTTTACACAACTCCTGTTCTTCCAGGTGTTACGCTGGTGGTGCTGCGAGGCATATGAATGACCTCTGGTAGCGCCACTTTAGCTGTTTCTTTATTGATCCATTTTCTTATACGATTTATGCAACTTTTACGAATGGCGTATAACAATCCGATGCTAAACAGTATAACCATGACAATTAAAACAATACTAAATATATTTACTTGGTTTTGTATCTTTTCGGATGTTGCCATTTGAGCCTGGGCACTCACAATTACATCTTTGTTCTGATAATTCCCCATCTTATAACTTTACAATTACTGTTAAACAAGCGTACTGCGTTGGAATGACCTGATAATTAAACGAAATGGACATAAACTTACTCTTTTATTAAACTAACATACACAATTATCATTTCAGCAAAAATCGAACTGGTTGCTTAACAACTCTGCCACTGCGTGTTGACCTCAATATTGGTTTCAGCACTTTTTCTTCACTATGTTTAACATCTGAGTTTACTTGGTTCTTTTTAACATTACAATCATTATCTTTAATACTAATATTGACATTATCTTCGCAACTTTTGTACAAACTATCATCGTATTCTTCGTTTAATATATATGCTGGTTTAAGTCGATCTATAGAAATATTTGACTGACGCTCTGCCAATTGAATCAGAAATGATTTCCCGAATCTTTTAATGATTTTATACGGTCCACTATACGGTGGTGTTAGTGGTCTTTGCACCATGTCGTTCCTAACGAAAACATGGCTACAACTATTCAAGTCTTTATGTACGAATATTTTCCTATTTTTTCTACTTCTATCTAATACTGGCTGTAAACTATTTAATGCTTTCTTCAGTTTATATACATAGCTAGATTCGTCAGACAAATTACAATTTACACTATTGTCATAGAAATCTCCAGGCAGGCGTAACTGGTGTCCTAATGCTAATTCTGATGCACTTACATTACTATCGCTTTTGCAGGCTGCACGAAGTCCCAACATGACAGTTGGTAATTCGTCTGCCCATGACCTACTGTAATCTAATAAACGTGCTTTTAAGGCTGCTTTCAGCGTTCTGTGGAATCGCTCTATCATCCCGTTGCTTTGTGGGTGATAAGCTGTAGTGCGAATCTTCTGAATACCTAGCGTTTTCATAAGGGAGGTGTAAAGCTCACTTTCAAATTGTCTCCCTTGATCGCTTGTTATTCTTTTTGGACATCCATATCTACAAACCCAATTTTCGTAAATTGCTTTACTTACTACTTCTGCTGTGATTTCTTTTACTGGAATAGCTTCCGGCCACCGTGTACATCTATCGATCATGGTTACTAAATATCTATACCCCTCACTTGTCGTTGCTAAAGGGCCAACTATGTCCACGTTTAAATGTTCCCAACGATTGCTAGGTGGATACTTTACTAAATCGGAAACTGTATGTCGTTGTATTTTTGACTTCTGACAAGATATGCATTCTTTACACCATCGATTAATGTCCCTATTCATGTTAGGCCAAAAATATCTACCTGTAATCATTTTCCTAGTACCTCTAATGCCTGGATGACTAACATTGTGAACTTTACCAAAGACTGTTTTTCTATACTGTAATGGAATGTAAGGTCTCATGTTACTTCCAGTAACATTACAATACATTACACTATTGCACAATGGTGACTGTATTCTTTGTAATAACTGCTTACTCTTGTTATCAGCAAGTATGGTCACGAGTTGCTGGTCGGTTTCCTGTGCTAAAGCTATTTCGTCGAAATTAATGTCAGCAGGGCAAACTATGGACTCTATTGTTCTGGATAACGTGTCTGCAACGCAATTGTCGTTTCCGCTGACGTACTGTATGTCGCTTGTAAATTCGCTAATATACAGTAACTGTCGCGTACGTCTAGAAGTTTCTCTGTCTGAACCAATTTTATCGAAAACGTACGTTAATGGTTTATGATCTGTAAATACTGTCAATTCACGGCCTTCAACTAAATTTCTAAAATGAATTATTGCCAAATATATTGCTAAAAGTTCTCTATCGTAAGTAGAGTATTTCATCTGTGTGGTAGTAAGCCCTTTCGAAAAATATCCTAAAGGCTTCCAGTCGTTATCCATCTTTTGTTGTAACACTGCTCCGACGCCTGTGCTAGATGCGTCACACATTAAAGCTAACTTACTATCTACTTCTGGATAAGACAACACACTGGCGTTAGCTAAATTATTTTTACACTGCTCAAAAGCTTCGATTGATTCCTTAGTCCATATTATTTTAGTTTTGTCCCTCTTTTTAGTTTTGTGTAAAAATTTGTTAAGTAGAGCTTGGTGCTCAGCTGCATGCTCTATATGCGATCTATAAAAGTTTAGCATTCCCAAAAATCTACGGAGTTGTTCGACTGTCTCTGGCCTTGGAAATTCCTTAATTACGCTAACTTTATCTGAAATGGGTCGAATGCCTACTTTGCTTACCTCGTACCCTAAAAATTCTACTGTCGGTTGGGCAAAAGTACATTTTTTAATATTGATTGTTATGCCAAATTTCTCAAACCTTTCAAAAATCTGTCTTACATGTTCTTTGTGCAACGTTACGTCATTAGTTGTTGCCACAATGACGTCATCAATATAGCAAAAAAGAAAAGAACTTTCTCCCTTACTTTCTTTATTATTGTTAAAAATTTCTATACCTTGCAAAACCGTGTTATTCATCCATCTCTGGAAGGTTTGTGCAGCATTACGTAACCCGAAACTCATTTTTACAAATTCGAACAACCCGAAAGGTGTCGTAATGGCTGTTTTCGCTATGTCTTCTGGTTTAACCGAAATGTTATGGTAAGCCCTATTAATGTCTAATTTAGTGAAAATACACTTACCTGATAAGCCATACATAAAATCGTGTATCCTCGGAATCGGATATCTGTCCGGAACTGTCACTGCGTTGAGCCTTCTGTAGTCGCCGCATGGTCGTAGCTGGCCATCCTTCTTTGGCACTACGTGAAGTGGGCTGGCCCACGGGCTCTTTGACGGTCTACAAATACCTAACTCTTCCATGACTCTAAACTCTTCCCTTACCGCCTTATAGCGGTGTGGGGGCAAAGGCCTCGGTTTGGCGTAAACCGGCGGACCAACGGTTTCAATGTGATGGTATGTGTCATGGCAGCTCGGCTCTCTATAATTAATTGGCTTGGTAATGTCGGCGTATTGTTCTAACAAATCCCGGAATGGATTGTCCCTGTGGATGCTAGATATTGTCGGCTCGACACTACTTATTACCGATACATTTCTATTCAATTTGGTCAGTCCGTCAATCAATTTCCTATTACTTAAATCTATTATCAAGTTAAAATTCTTTACAAAGTCTGCTCCGATAATAGGTTGTTTGACGTCACATATTATAAAATTCCATTTGAAACATCTACGTAGGCCTAAATTTAAATCTAAAGTTATAATGCCATACGTTTTTATTTTGGTGCCATTCGCGGCATAAAGTTCATAATCACAATTAAGCTTTACTTTATTACGGTTTACTTTACATAATGGTATTACTGAGACGTTTGCGCCCGTATCTATTAAAAATAACTTACCACTATTGTAGTCTTTTACGCACAAACGGTGATTTACCTCGGTGCTGCCGCCCACCGCTGACGACTGCACCGGATTCAGTTTCCCTGACCAGGTTGCTGCTGCTGTTGCTTATGTTGCTGCTGCGACCAGTTGCATGGTGCTGTGCAGGTCCTCGCTCTCTCTCTAAAACGGTAGTGATAATGGCATAGCCACTCTGCGCTTGCTGGAGTCCTCCGCGTGGCTGATGATCCTCTATCCCTCGATCTCGACTGCCGACGCTGGTCTCTATTCATATGATAATTGCGATGCTGGCTGCGTGCACTGGTTCTGATGCTGTTGACTTCTTCTTTTAGTCTCTTTACCTCTATGGTCAAATCTCGCATATGTTTCATCATTTCTAACGCGCTGTCACTGCCGGGCACTGATGAGCTGACGGAGGCTACTTCGCCTGTCCTCAAATTTTCTAATATCTTGTCGGCTATGGCCGCTAAATCTTCCAAATTCGTGTTATTGCTGACCGCTAGGACTGCCCTTACATTCGGTGGTAGTCTGTTGATCCATAGTTTTTTTAATGGGTCGCCTGCAATACTACAGTTTCTGGCCAATTCTGTCATCTTGCGCAATAACTGGGATGGTTTTTGAGTCCCGAGATCCATATCACTCACTAAACGTTGAAATTGCGTCTCGGCGCTTTCTTCATACACTGTTAACAATCTTTGTTTTATTGCGTTATACTTCTCGGTAGCAGGTGGTGACTGTACCAAGTCACTTACTTGACGGAGTGCGTCGCGGTCCAATTTCGCGATCGCCAACTCGAACTTCGCATTGTCGCTCTGCTTCTGTGGTCCCATAACTGACTCAAAATGCGCGAACCACATTCTCGGCATTTCGGTCCAAAATTCTGGTATCCTGGCTTGCACGGATATCATTGCGACGTCTATATTGCTTGTTGATGCTTCGCGCTCTGGTTTGGAGCTCTCGCCGCATTTTTCTAGCTCATTATAGGCGTCTACATAAGCCATCTTCTAAACACGTGCTCGGCCGTCAGGTTGTCTTCTAAGTGAGTCGCACGCACGCCGGAAACGCGGGGTCACCACTTTACCGCTTGATAGGTATATTAGTGGTGACTTGCAGCAGTTATGGGAAGGTATTAAATGACTACACTGTTGTACACTGATGAGCTGGTTTATTGACTGTTCACACAAAGGTTCACAACATTAAGTTATAGTTCTGACTCCATATATATAATTACACTATATTAACCAAATGGCGACAACCTGACGATAAGGTGTGCGATGTGCGACTGCCGGGGCGAGCTCCCGTCCGCTCGCTATTGCTATATCAGCATTCTAGGAATAATACAATATTGTGTCGCCACAGTATCTTCAATAAAATCAATCCATTTTTCAAATAACTTACTCTTATAACAAATTGAAAAAGACCGTCGAAAAAAAATTATTGTTCGAAACAAAATTTTTGTTAAAATTATATAGTCAAAACATTATAATAACATTATAAATAATAACTTACACTCATAATAAAAAAGAAAAAAAATGATAACTTTATTGACTATTTCGGGTGATAACTTCAAGTTTTTTAATCTATTTTTTGATTCATAACCAAAGTACTTTTCAGTTTCTTTGTTTTGGTTCGCTTCTTAAACCATCCATAACATTATATTCAGACATCCAGTATAGTTACCGTATTTCCTTCTAAACGTTTTATTATTTTATTAAATATATTCAGCATGTGGCTTGTAAAGTGTAGATAAATTTTAACAACTTCCTGATCCTGTTGGTCACTTAACTTTAATAATTCTCGTAGGTATAACTATTGGACAACCATCACATAAACTTATAAAATAATTACATATTTGCGCCCAATTAAGTAAAAGGGTGTCAATGGCTGGAAGTAAAGATAACCAATAGTAGAAAGTACCAATATCATTAAGTTTGTAGTTTGAGTGTTTCATTTTACGCATCAAATCACAGCTCAGTAAAGATTAAAAATAAAGTATTTTCGCATACTTTATTTTCATGCAAAAGTATAAAGTATATCTATCGAAAATAACGTAGGATACTTTATTATAAAGTATGGTTGGCAACCCTACTTGCAATGGCAATTTAAGTGAAAATGCTTTGGTATGTCTTTTTCGCGTAATGTAAACATTAATCTCAAGGTATATTGTTGTTTTTTGTATTATTGTGTAAAAATTTAAATGATCTCCGCAATTGTAATGATTTTGGACGGTTTTATAAGTAGTTTAGTTTTATAGATGGTGTCATATTACATTAAAGTAATAAAGTAACATCAAACTGCCTAAAGCTTATGTGTTATTGGTTTTAGCAGCTAACAATTTCGTAGACTTGTGATGTACTTATTTACCAAACCAAAAATAATGCATATACCCAAAGTAAAATCTTAAAAGAAGTTTTTGCTCCTTCTATTAATATTACTCCAGAATGATGAAAGTGTTAAATATGTGACTTTAATGTATATTATGTACAGTCAGCATAAAATTACTCAGTTAAAAAAATTCAATCACACACAATTAAAACGCGTAAATAGACTAAAGCGAATAAGTTGTAGAAAGAACATACTCTAATCTCGAATAGATAAGGTAGGTATTTGAATTGACTAATTTCATGCCGACTGCACATTCTTTGAAAAAAATGTATATACTACTACTTATTTTTTAAATAAATCCAGTTAAATAAAATTAGAGGGGTTAATGCATAAAGTTGTTATTTTAATTGAACATGCTTATGTATTTTTTTACATTTCTTATAAGTTTATCTTTATTTTTGTGCCATAATGTAGCTGATTATACCTACGCTTTGTTAGCTTTTTTTATATACACATTCCGTACTAATTTCGCATTACAATTACAACTAATATTTATTTGTATGTAGTCTATAACGTACTTATATAATCTAGAAGGATTTAGATAAATCGAAACAACCGACAGTCGGCAAAAATGTATGAAAGCTGATCTAGAAACCACTAAGACCCGGTTCAAAATTGCACCCCTAAGGCCTTACTCTCTGAGCATCCGGAACTTCGTTGGCCCGTAATTCGTCGTACATACTATGTGCGCTGTTGTTTTTTCACTAGCGATTGGCGCAGTACATGCACACAGCCGTGTATTACGGGCAGACGAAGTTTCAGATGCGCTTAGAGAATAGGGCCTCTGATTTAAAAAAATAACTGGCTGTCAGAAATCGTTCCAGAATCATAGTATCAATTCAGATGTGAATGTGGCAGTTAGTAAACACTAATATACGCGTTGTTTCATTGCTTTGTAGTATTTATAGTGTGCTACATAATCTCTAACGGACGAAATAAATAACCGATCCCGAGATAGAGATAGGCCTACTTGAGATTTGTTGCCTAGATATTTCTGTTATATGACGGGAAATAACAACAGTTGCCTAGTAACAAATCCAAAATAGGCATATCTCTATCTCGGGATCGGTTATTAATTTCGGCCGTTAGGCAGTGAGCGTCAAGTTAGCAACCTCACCACGGAATTAGATGGTTTTGACTACGTCAAAAAATTGTGTATGGTAATTTTTTTCTTTTCTATGTTTTTTTAGAGGCTTTTGCTTTACAAAAGCATGTCAGCCTCATTATATCCTAATCTAAAATAATTTTAAGAAATGTATGGTAATTGTGGATGTCTATGGTTCATAAGATATTTGAGTATCGTTGTGAGGCTGCTAACTTGACGTCAAGCTAGCAGGCAGCTTAAGAAATACAGTTCGTATCAATGTGATTTAAATGTCAAAAAACTGTGCATAAATAGTGAATCGTATGCGCAAAATTTCAATAATAGTAAGTACTTCAATACAAGCCGAGATCTAAGTGAGCTGCTAACTAAATGTTTCTTGCGATGGCGATTCCAGAAAAACGGGTACAAGTTTTAAACAAATAAATACATGAAAAAATTGTGCGTGAAATTGTGAATCTTACAATATAAATAAAAAAAGTATTCTTCTTTGCTATTTTCCAAAAATCTAAGGTAAACTTCTACATAAATTGATCAATGTTGAACTTTGCTCCACAGTAATAAGGTTTATACTTTATTTTAATTATGAGGTGGGTACTATCGAGCAAAATTGTCAATACATATCCTCGGTTCAATGCTATAGATTTGGTATTTAAACAAATATTTTTTACCCACTTTTTTACGTATGTATCTACTGTTATTTTTGCTAAATCTCATAAAATTGTTGATTGTCTTCTGCTTAATATTATTTATTCGGGAGAAACAAATAATATTATTCTACCTCTTTTTCTACTTCCTTCCTACCTACCAACTGATACTAATTTCAATATAAATCTCATAAAAAAATAACGTTACAATTATAAATGAGAAATTGACATTCTTTTCAGAGAGATGGTGCTATTCTTATGATTATTATTAATGAAAATCGATGTAAGGTACATCGATAAATTAATAAAACAAGTGTAATAATTATAAAAATTCTTTAATAAATCAGATTATTTTTACATTTACAATGTAACATTTAGTCTTAATCGGTCTTATTTTTAGTGTTACGCATAGATAATTATTAAATGAAATCACGGATTTGAAAATATTCTTAACATAATAGAATCTTCTTAACATAAAGAATAGAATATAAATAGATATAAATCAGTCTTAATTTTTGGTGTTACCTACCTTACATAATAATTTTTAAATCAAATCACAGATCGAAACATTTTAACAAACATTTTAACCATCTAGGTAAATCAGTCTTATATTTTAATTTTTTTTTCTTTAAATCACAGATTCAGGTACATTCATAATTTTCTTAAATCATATGGTAATTAGTCTTAATTTTTTGTATAAATTATACAATGTGGTACAGTGTACTTATTGTTGCAAATGATTATTTTAGGCTTAAGGTCGTCGTAACATTGCATTGCCATGATTTGTGTAAATGACGGTAGCAAAATGACTCTAATGACCCAGTGTCCCAGAGCTACCGCTATAATCAATAGTAGCCGAGAAAAATAATTTTTATTATGCTGAATAGTTGTAGGAAGCTTCTCTAGTTTGATGCTCGTGTCACGGTTAGGTTAAAAAAAAATACTGTTGTAATATGTACTCGTACAATTTAAACCCATTACATGTCTGGATTTTACAATTTCTTTCTTTATCGTAGATAAGTACGGCATCATTCAAAGCTTCCTTTGCCTTTTTCTTTAATTTTGCTGACGTCAAGGGAAAGCCAAGTGCACTTTTTTACAGTTGATTCTTTGTTGATGCTGCATTCCGTGTTTTTACACCTCAAAATGCGATCTGCACTTCGGCCAGGTTGTCAATCACATAGGTGACATTACATTGACAATCTAAATATCCCATAGTTTTTATAGTATTTCGGTAGATGTTCTGCAATATTTCAGTCCGTTTTGTATAAATCTTTTCAATATTTTCTTTTTCCTTTTTCCAAAATAATTATGTCGATTCTTAAACGATGTGATTTTGTTGCTAAATTAAGAAGAAATCTTTCTACCTTTTTAAAATAGGTAGCTCTCGACATTAGAAGATG
Source organism: Scoparia ambigualis (assembly GCA_963921215.1). Taxonomy (NCBI): domain Eukaryota; kingdom Metazoa; phylum Arthropoda; class Insecta; order Lepidoptera; family Crambidae; genus Scoparia; species Scoparia ambigualis. The sequence goes on along the minus strand of OY992511.1, from coordinate 31,311,486 downwards.
TTATTGTTTCGTTTTGGCCATTATAAATATTCATCATACAATTAGACCATAGCGGAAGTTGACTAATATATCTCGGCAGAGTTTCTATGAGTGACGGCATGTAGTTTAAAGGACATAATTTTTTTGGGCTTTTTCTGAAAGTACCGGCCAGCAAAAAAAATGGTACGTATTGTTAGAACTAGCCATTTGGAGAAATAGTTAATATTTCACAAAAGTTGTAGGATTGCTCCGAGCCAAGTTATACAAGTTCGAAGATTCATCATTTTCATTTTATAATTTTATTTTATTGTGGCACGCCATCATGGTCTCACTCTGCCTGATGAAAAGCAGCCAGTGAAGCCCAAGAAGTGAAAGCGTTCATTACAGCGCTACCACGCTATGCCGAGCGCTCACACTATGGCGGCCTGCATAAATGCTTTTTCACGCCCCGCTTAAATAACCCAGGAGAGAAAGAGGAGGGAAACACGTGTGCGGGAAGCGCATTCCACATACGGGCAGTTCGGCAAAGGAACGATTGTCCAAACTTTTTGGTACGTGTCTTGATGGTCAGCACGGTATGAGGGTGGCTTCTAAGACCTGTACCTGGATCTGGAAAGGAAAGGAAAGGGAGGGATGAGGTCAAAGATCTCCTCAGAGCATTCACCGTGGTAAAGGCGGTAGAAAGCACTAAGGGAAGCAATGGTCGTAACGTCATCGTTACCGATAATACGGACAGCACGTCTTTGCAACCTGTCAAGAGCTTCGAGCAAGTACTTGGCGGATCCGTCCCAAAGATGAGAGCAATACTCCACGCAGGAGCGCACCTTAGTCTTATACAAAAGACAACGTTGCTCCGGCGTGAAGAACCGCTTCACTTTGTTCAGGATTCCGAGTTTACGTGAGGCTGTGGTTATAATGCTCTCATTAAAGCTCTTCGGGTTGAGGTCGCTGTGTATGTACCTAAGAGACTGCGACCAGTCTGGATGGGTAATAGGTTGCTCTGGATGGAGCGTTGGGCGAGAAATGCAGACTTTTTAGCCGTGACAGCGCAGACCTCGGTTTTATTGGCATTGAACTGGACCAGGTTATCAGAGCCCTATTTATAAATCCGGACTAACTCCTCGTCCAGCTCTATGACAATCTTCCGTCTCGACTCCACTACATCGGCTTGCTTTGCCGCAGGGTGACCCAAATAACGCCGTTGTACTATACTGTCGTCTGCATAGCAATGAATGTTACCCAAGGATAACATGTCATTGATATGCAGAAGGAATTTCTTTTTGATTCCTTAATATTTTTTTATAGAAACAGAATAGATGATGACCCCATAGCTTTTGCGCTGCAATGACAATTGCTTCAGATCATTAGTAAAGCAATATCTATTATTATTTTGGTTCCCAGTACCAGCACTTTCAGAAATCAATAAATGTATGAAAACGATGAATCATCGAACTTGTATAACTTGGCTCAGAGCAATCCTACAACTGTTGTGCCATATTAACTATTACTCCAAATGGCTTGTTCTAACATACGTACCTACTATTTTTTTTGTCGGCCGGCAATTTCAGAAAAGGCCCAAAAATGTATGGAGCCCGAATGATCTCATTTGCAGTGTTTTCAAAATGTTCGTCTTCTAGGTCATTGATCATATTTTCTGAGCTAATGTGATCTAGTAACAATTGCACCCTGCTTTTGGTTTGGCTATTAGGAGTAACTTGCACTTCTACTTCATCAAGCTTGTCAGGGTTGTCGAATTCTGATACTACTATCATCACAGCTTTCATTATTTTCATTCACAGCCAGATTTATCATATTTTTACAGATTATATCTTCACTAGTATAATTTTTTTTAAACATTAATAATGTTTTCAGTATTTTAGTGCTTCTTCGCTCCTAAAAACATCTCATTTTGCTGATTTGCTAAACATAGTATTACGACGATTTTTAATTTTTTTTTATTACTTCATACACATTTAAACCTCTCATAGGCAGCTGACATAATAAAAATTGATGAAAAAACATTGAGACGATGTGCTGTTACTTCCATTAAGTGATTACAATGATTCGTGTAAGTATTCTCTGGTGTTTTAAACTGAGTAAATGCTTTAACGGCTGCTCCAATCAACGCGGATGAATCATCACAAATTACTTCATTTTGTGGTGTTTTCTTGGAAACCCACATATCGAGCCATTTCGCAATAATTTCCATCGTCTGACTCTCTGAAATCATTTGCGAGACAGATTACTTCTGCCTTGAAAAGTCTGGATTACACATACTTACAAATAAAAATAAATGCTTAAAGATTTTCATGATTTACTGGCCCAAATTCTTTCAAAATGCTGCCTGTTGCATCTAAACTTAATATGACTTTATGTTTGGCTATGTAGTTTTTGTAATAATTTTCTTGTTCGGATAACCAATAATATATATACTAAAATGTGGGTGCAATGAAATATATCTTAAGAAATCGTTATATGGTTTGGTTTGTGCCATAATCCACAAAGAAATTAGATAATATTGAATCTTTTTCCCTTCATATTTTATTTGGCGTAATGTTCCAACTTTCGGTATATGTGTCGGGTCAATATCTCCATCGTCCATGACAGAATATATTATAGAATGATGGAAAGATATTTTTTCAGATTGATTTTTCAAATCAGCACTGAGCGCCTTGCGTTTCATCGGAGATAATTTAATTTGTGTTGATTATCCTGATTTTTCATACATCGACATGATATAATATAATTTTATTTGTGGGCCATATTATTGAAATATCAATTTCTGAACAGCATTCTTTACATTTTCCAATTCTAAAAATTCTAAAAAACCTAAAAAAAATCCAAGAGCAAGGTTTCTTTAAAACTTTCCATAATTCCTCTTGTAAAATGTCAGCCCAAACATGTTTTGGTAAAGACCACTATTTTCCAAACTTTAGATGAAGGTATTTGGGGATCATTTCTTTTAACATACGTTACAATGAGCTGAATTGTTTCCCAAGTTTGAAGATACTAAATAAAAAGTGAAGTATTCATGGTTCAAAGCTTAGGTCCTTAATATCAGAACCAGAGCTAGGAGTGTGATTTTTATCCAATTCTTCATAATTTTCTTCTATTCTGCCGTACTTAAGCTAGAAAAGGGTTAACCCCAAGTAGTCGATTTTGAGATATCGTCAAAAAACGTGGGAAATGATGTCTCTAAAAAACTATATTAGATAGAGAAAACGTTCTTCTTCACAAAAATAGGTCATATTGTACACTACCTTAGGGTATTATTCCCATTTTAAAATATTGACAGTAAAATGCCTAAAAATGTTTTTTTTTAATTAAGCTAAGTATTTTTTTCTAAAGTTAAAATAATTACGGCACTAAAACAGGGTTAACCATACCGTAACTTACTTTTAGCGTAGTAATTTCGGGTAACTGTCACAATCAATAATTTACTTCAAAGTTATTCAGAAATGCTTAGCTATAAGATAGCTAAGCTTCTTAACTGGTTTATAACTAAGCTTTCTATATAAAAACAGCAGCACAATCCTAAATAAGATAATGGCTAAGGTATTGTAACCTTTATGTAACTAAGAAAAGGAAATATTCTATAAAGTATAGCAAGAATTTACAAGACATTACTTAGCTAAAATAAAGTTATGTATATATTATTCGTGGTTAACCCTGTTATAGTTAAGCAAAGATCATTGATAAATTGAAAAAATAAAACCATTAATTCAAAGAAAATGTGTTATAAAAACATAAAACTTAAATTTAAAAAAATAAAAGCTCTCTTCAAGCAAATTATACAACATCATAAAATTTTACCTTATCGTAGTTACATCGTATCTTCCACGTCGTATTTTAAAGTAATAAAATTTCTCGAAAACGTTTAACATGAGATCACTAAAATTTTGCAAAAGCTTAAAATAATTCTGTTTTAAAATTGTTTCAATTATACATTATAAAATTAAAAATCTGTAAGTACTTAGCATAATAATTATCAAAATTAGATCCATAACATTTCACGTAGTCACACAACATTACATACTTAATACTTCTGAACATGAAAGCATAAGGTCGTATCTAGAAAAAGTCAGGTTTTCAAGAGAGCCAAACAAAATTTTGAAATATTTTTGTCAAATCTTAATACAAAATCAATTATATGTAACAGTTTTTTGAGTCTTACTTATGGTAACCATTCTTACCTTTAATATTTTAAAAGACTCATTTAAATCTTTAAATAATAAAAATATGTTTTTTAATTTTTTTTGCCTAAATCCGACTTTATATCTGAAATAATATATTAGTAGTAGTAGTTTATGAAGTACTTTGTTTACGTTATATTATTGTACGATTAATGCTGACAATGTATATGACTGCACAATAATTTTATGTTTCAATGCAGCTTTATGGTTTTAACTTCTAACGATGATAAACGTCTGATATAAGTATGTTCTTGGTGACTTAAAAGTAAATTATGCATGAACAATGAGCTTTGAGCATACGACTCCCTACATCATCAGGTTTCTTTTTGGCCATTGTAGAATGATACGGAGATCCTTGCAATCTCGCTAACTTGCTTTTCCATTTAGCTGGAGTCACAACTTTCTTTTATACTTTTTGCGACATTTCTGACTCATAGCTGTTATTTGTACCTGTCTCCTGAGTGTTATTGCTGTTTATTGAATTTGGCAAATTAATTGTCCCATTAAGCCATGATACCATAAGTAGGTATATTTGAATCGCGATTCAAGCTGTCAACTCCCCTCGAATCAACAACATTTTTGGGTGAAGCATCAAATATTAGGCACAGTTATTTGGTTTATGGACAACTATAGTTTTGCAATATTTTTATTGTTGTGGTAAGATAAAACTTTCTTTGTTATCAGAATCACTGCTCGAATAACCCTTTGCAATTACATTGACGCTTACAACAGTCTCTAGACATGGCTTCTTTGTAGGAGGTAGAAAGTAATTAGCACTGTCAGATGATTCCTTTGTAGGACCTATAAGATCTTCTAATGTTACTAATTCAGTCATTATCTAAATTTACTGGACCGTCGTTCTCAGATAGTGAGGATATGTGACGTTTCACAGGTAATTGCCATTTTTTTTATGAAGAAGTGTCAGAAGTTTTTCTGTAGAAAATATGCATCTTTCCACTTGATATACACGATTAGAATGTTGTTGTTTGTTCTGATAAATTGCTTATCTCACTACAGCTTGAATCATAGTTGTCTTCATTAGGTTCATAATTTTTGTCCTTAACAGAATCGTCGCTATTGTAGTCAAGATTAACTTCCGATTCATCATTAACATTCTCATGAAGGGTTTTCTTAAACGTATTTTCCAAAGACCAATTAAAAAGTTCTTCCATCAAGTCATCTAAAAGAAAAAAAAACGTTTCATATTTAAGTATAGGTACAGGTAGGTATTTTAGTTATTGTGAAAATCCCCCATTCATGTTATTAATAAAAAGATAAATAAAACTTGTCAAACAACGTATGACTTCTTCAATACTATTATTGCTTTCCTTGGGTTTTGAGATGTTTTTAAAATCGAAATGTTAGAATTTTGTTGTTTTCTTTTGCCATGGCTTTTGTTAACTAAAACATAATTATTTATTTCAAATGGAATTTATAATAAAATCAATCAACATTCATAATTTAAGTTGTAAATGCAATTTTATTACCTTTTTGAACAAACGTAGGTAATAGTTTTTAGGAAGGTTACTAATGTTTGTGCATTGCTCCACCCGCGAGAATTTAGTTTTAGATAAATTAGTGTTTTGTTTCATCCTGAAGATGCTACTAAGTAGTTGAAAATGTACGTACCTATAAATAGTTTTCAACGCAGTTCGACACAAGCTCCGCACGGCTGTAAGCGGCGCGCGGCGTGATAGGGAATCACTTCTTTGACCTTTCTTGTAGGTATACATTTGGTATTCTGTCAATAAAACAGCCTTAACTTTAACTACAGCCGTGACCGCAACAAAGATGTGACGGCTGTAACATCTATGACCACACTCATGCGCACAGCGTCTATATGTCGCTTAAAGAATCGCATAGCTGTATATATAACTTGTGTGGCAGCAAGTACATACCTACTAATTTGTATGGTAGCAGCGGTACAGCGGTCGTGGTCAAGCTATACAAGTAAAATCATAATGTCTATAATAAAAACCTATATTCAAGAAATGACTTACCTTTCTATATTACGAGACATTGTGTTTTAGCTGGAGCGCAACGAAATTCGCCGCTCGTAGGCTCTCCGGCCAAATCACAGACAGAACAATATACTGTAATGGAATTAGATTTGACAATAATTGTCAAATATTGACAAATATACATATACTTAACAATACACAATACAATAATTGTCAAATATTGACAATTATTGCAACTGCCGTGTGCGTCCACACACGAGATGCAACTGCAGATAACTGTGTTCTAGCCTTTTAATGTGGCTTAACCTTTTTTAAACCAAGGATGACGTGTATAAAATGAATTTATTTTACTTGGCAAAAGAAGGGTTAAAGGATCTTAACTGATTTGTAATTAAGTTTTTGTTGTTAACCTATTTATAGTTTAGTTTTGTACGAACATTAGCTTAAACTATACTAGCCTTTAGCAGGGTTAAAGTCCCTTAACTTAATTTAAGTGTAGCATAAATGAATAACCCTATTAAAGCTAAGCAATTTATACAAAAATATCTAGACTTCGTTAAGTTATGATACTTTAGCCCCCTTATAGACTAGTATTGTGGCTTAGCTGATTTTTAATTAAGTAAATCATAAAAATAGTGTCACTTAACTGTTCACCGACAAGCTGTATCTCTATAACTAATAATGATACAGGTATGGTACCTAGATCAAAATGTAAAGAATTTTGCGCTTTGTAACTTTGCATTATTAACTCAAAATTGATCAAACGAGGGTTAACCCTTTTTTAGCTTAAGTACGGCAGTATTGCAGAATCACCCTTTTTGTAAAAAAAAAGTCGTGGTGTTTTTTTAATGATACATAAATACTTTTTGGGCTCTTATGTTAATCCAACTCCTTACTCTTTTTCGAATAACTTCATTACTTGGCGCGGGAAAACTACGATTAAAGATAATATTCTCGTAATTTCTGCTTTTCTAAAGGAACTGCACTTTTTCTTCCTCTCTTTTTGATTCACAACACTTTTTACTTTAATATCCTATGTTATTTGTTTAAATGAGTAAATACACGTTATGTAAACAATTGACACTATCAGCAGCGTTATCTAAAATTACAAATGAAATTGCTTAGTAATTTTGATACAAATTTATATTTTATAGGGTAGTTTAGCAAACATAGGTAATGAATACAAGTTTAATCACAAGTGTTACTATTTATTTAACCTAAATTATTGTGATTAATAAACACTTATGTATAAATTTTTGAAATATCATGTCTTGTCAGAATAATTGAAAAGTTTAATGTAAAATTAAATACTATTTTAAAATAAGATAAAACGCCTGACACCAAGCCTGAGCAAGTTTATTCCGCTGTAAGCTTTGCTCTTCACGATTAGGCAGGCGTAAAAGCTATGGAAATGAAAAAAAAAAATAACAATTATACTAAAAATAATTCAGGCAATGTTACATGACTTTCGGGAGGTATTAAATGAGTTTTAAATCACAAAGTAGGTAGTAAATTTGATAAAATGATTAGTATTTTTGTGATAACAGTTTGATCTCGTTACCTTGACGCGTCAAAATAGCGGGGTTCAGTTGACCTTCACTATTGTCTAGAGACTAAGAAGGTACCTAAATTATAATTATTGAAAGTATCAAATGGTACCAAATGAGTGCTAATAAAATATGGGAAAGACTGTTTGAAACAAGCAGTGATCCCGTCATTTTGACGTTCATAATATCTTGGCGTGTATTGAAGTACTATTATTGAAATTTTGCGTATACGATTCACTATTTAATCAGTTTTTTGACATTTAAATCACATTGATACGAACTGTATTTCTTATGGTGCCTGCTAGCTTGACGTCAAATTAGCAGCCTCACAAAGATACTAAAATATCTTTTGAACCATAGTATCTCTATTTATATGCTATACGTCACTATTTATACACAATGTTTTGTGGTACCTAGTCTAAACATCTAATTCCGTGATGAGGCTGCTAACTTGACGCTCACCTTAGGCAAGATGCTAGGCAGATCTGAGTGTAATAATTTCACGGATGCCACCTGAATGTGAGGCATAAGTATTTGCCTGTATTTGTACTTACATATTTAGCTAATAATTATTGTTCATGGTGTCATCATTTCTAGGTTAGTTACAATGAAATAATGATATTTGGTTAAATCTTGAAGATTTCTCTAACGTCTATCTTAAGAAATATTGTACGATAAGTAAATTTATTTGGCCTTGTGTGTGTAACTGATGTTTTGCTCAGTTAAAATGTTATCTAAATAATACTATGTCGTTGCTTAGTTGTAAAACTATTTTTTAATGATTATTTTTGATTGATCTCAAACTGTTGTTTGAGTCAAATAAATAAATTTTGGTTCTTTATTAATTTGGTTTTTTTTAAATTTAATTTTATATATTTTTTTTTGCCATTTAACGTAAATGCTAGATATCGCGACCTGTCTTCCAAAATAGGACAATAATATTATGTAATAAAATGTTAACTAGAAAATATTATAGACAAATCTTAGTGTTAATAAAGACATTATCTTAGGAATGAAATAAAGCTTTGTGTGCTGAAATATCTAGTTTTATTTTATATGTAAAAATGAAAGACCATCATCATTTATGTATGTACTTTATTTATTATTTTATACATTTGTCACAAACTACAGAACTGTGACTCTACTAGTCAAGGTTTTCGTTGGACTAAAATGCCTCCTGAACCTAAACATCAACATAAATAAATCTATTATTATTACAGTAAAGTATAATTTATATTATTTTTATATTTTAAATCGCCGCGTTAAAAGAATATTACATTACAAAAAAAAGAATCTGAAATCATATACAAATAATCTCTTATTGAAACTACAAACGAAAAATAAAATCGAAGCAGTATTTTTTTTAAATGGAAAAACATGATGTTTATCACAATGTTATGGACACTTACTTCCCCCAGTAGATTCACTATCAAATATACATAAAGTTACATTAAAGATAAGCATTTTTTTTTATTTCAAGAAAGCAAGAGGTTTTAAATTGTAAGCTTATATAAAGTCTAGGAGCGTCACATGCTATGTGGCTTGACCCTACTGCTAATGGTCCTTGTAAAGGCGCGACGTGACCGCTAACGCTAAACCTGGTGCTTTATTGAAAATGTAAAGTTTATAATTACCCTCCATTGACGCAGAACATGACTTCTCCATATATGATTAATAAAACAACACAAACTTGTAAAGACCACAAATCATTAAAAAAATGCAATTTTTGCCGAAAAAAAGATTAATAACAGACAACATTTTAGAAGTCTATTCTTCTTGTAATAACGAATTACTGATGAAGTAATCAATTATATATTTATTATAGTTATACAAACGCTTATATCACAATCAGTACATCTTACGTTATTCAGTACATTTCAATTAACAATAAGGTAATTAATAAAATTTTGCGAGTTACAAAAGCGCCAAAACAAGAGAAGTATGTTTTGCATTAATGGAATGTGCACATTAAAAATATATTACAATTTATAATTAAAATTAATACGATTTCATTAGCACACTAGATTATGAATTAATATTAATTAATAATATCAATATCAGACAACATCACATTCATTGTCCATAGGCCAATTGCGTAACTCGACAACAAATTCCAATCAGAAAGCTCATTTGATATATCAACAGAATACATTGCGGTTTAAATATAAAGTGACATTGTAGTTTAGCTTCTGAAGAAGTAATGGTTTCTGTCGATATTTCATATTATGTTATTTGTGACACCGATTGGTCGATGTCACAGGAGTTACACAATAGGTCTACTGATCCCAAAATGAGGTGCACAAGCCTTTTTTAGATTAGGGCCGACGCACGCGGGATGCTTCAGTCGCCGGGGATTAATTGCGAAAATGAACTTTATGACCATTGTGGACGACTTATATTTGTGCGCGCAGAGTCAACGATTTTTAAACCTTGTGAAACATTCCTTCATTGGTCGACTTTACGTTTCAATCTACTATGGTGGCTCTTTTGCCTCGAGGGAGTTAATTGTAAATAGTCGAACCACTTTAAGCAGCTAGTTTTTTACAGTCACAAGTAAACACTTATTAACGTTCTTAAATATCTAAAGAGTTTCAAACTATAAAAAAATCACATAACCAAGCTCGTAAATGTACAGTCGCCAGCAGATCAAACTACCACAAAATATCAAATTTCTACTATAAATTTTGATCTATACTCCAGCCAAATTCGATGACGAATGTTTGTAAACAGATTACTGTCATTTCTTTGTGCAAATACCTAGTTTCACTAGGATTTTTACTTTTTCTTGAGAGACATTCACAAGAAAACAGTTAACCATTGTGTCTTTCTTCCAAAAAACAGTATAAATCCGAGTGAAACTAGATATTTGCACAAAAAAATGACAGCAATATGTTTACAAACAATTGCCATCCAATTTGGCTGGAGTATATTATATGGTATTTTGGTAATAAGAATCAAAATCGTTTGGAGAAATTGGACAGTTTTGAATAGGTTGATCTATTGGTGTGTGTACGTAAAACTAAATCTCCGGCGACAAGTCTCCCGCAAACGTGTGCCGTATGGAAATCAGAAACAACGACGGTGCCACAAACACACCGACCCGGAACATTCAAGTATCCGCCGCGGCGCGGGAACCGAACCCGCTACTGGAGTATACACAGCGGAGTTGCCATTACTAGTCCAAAGGTCGTCAACCACTCACAGTGCGACAAGAATTGCAATCAAACGCAAAAATATACCAAAAAATCTGTTGGTTTTTGATACCACAATAAATAAACATTTCATTGATAACGTAAAATATTAAAACAAAACAAATTTCAAATACGATGGTCCTGCCATCTGGCGACAAATGTATTTTCATTCAATTTGAATACGCACGTTATATCTCAATTCTTGTCCTCATACGACACATTATACGCACTTAAATAATTTCCATGCATCACTTGTGATTGTGTAATATTATTAAAATACCCTTTAAAAAGTCATTAGACAAACGTTGTAGCAAAAATGCATTGCTAAAAATCATTTTATATATAAAAGTAGACCATATAAACATTCTTAATCGTATGTAAATACAAAAATGCTTAAATACGCAAGCTTTTCTGCTCTTCTAAGCATCTACTGATTAGCAACATATTTGTTTTGACATCAATTTAATGTTTAGTTCACACGCTGATAGTAGCGATAAACTGTAAAACCCAACTCGAGACAAACCAAAATATAGGCAAGTTAAAATGAGTCAAATAATATGTTGTTGCGCTAGCATGTACAGTCACGAGCAAAAATATGTAAACAATTGTAACTCTTAATACAATGGCATAAAGTCAAAGTGTATACATATTGGTGGACGTGACTGTACACATACTCCATTATAATATTGATAGTAAAAAAATAACCATACGATCCAAATTAGCTTGGTTTAACTAGCTATGTTTTCGAACATTCAACCTTACAAAATTCAATACACGGATTTCAAAATAGTAACATTTTTGAACAGGTTGATCGACTCTTAACAGATTTTAATTTTATTTGTTCAATATGAACCTGCTAAGTTGGATCGAATATTATTTATTAAACGCAAAGACGAGAAAAAGTAACAGACTTTGAGCACAATTCAAAAATAATGTAAGCCGAACTGAGTCTTCAATTCCAAGTGTTCCATCCACAATTAATAAGCTAATACGGTTATCAATGCGCCAATCACGTTATATGGCAGTTAGACAGCTTCTTTTTGATTGTGCTCAAAGTCCATATAGGTTCACGCTTGAAGTTAGCTGTTACACATATTTTAACTTTAACCCAGGTATTCGGTGTTGCCACGAGTGCGTGGGTAGCTTCGATCTCATATACAAACTAGATACACTAAATCGTAGCGGTATAGCGGCTGCTTTAACATACAGGGTGTCCCATAAACAATGGATAACCCTATAACCATCGATAGGCTTCATCATGGCTCCCCTAATCTCAAATTTTGACCTTAGTAAAAATATCACGGTTTTTAAGATTTTGGAATTTTTTGTAGTTATCGAAAAAATACATAAGGTTTGTTTTTATCATGCCACTCAACTAGATCGAAAAACCTCTTCATTTGTGGAAATGGCATGATAAAAACAAACCTTGTTTGTGTTGTTGTGACGTTTATTAAGTACTTAAAACCATAGAGCATGTAGCAGACGCAAATACAAAATCTTAAAAACCGTGATATTTTTACTAAGGTCAAAATTGGAGGTTAGAGGTTATAGGTTTATCCTTTGTTATATAGGCTTTGTAAGCCTATCTATGGTTATAGGGCTATCCTTTGTTTTTGCGACAACCCTGTATACATTTGACGTCTATTGTCAGAATAGCAATTTTTGAAGGAACACTTTCGTCTTGTTGATACTTAGCTCGCACAGTGACAAGCGAAATGCGTGCCCAAACATCTCGTTAGGGCTCTTTTTGTGTGGACGTCAAAGAATCTAGTTTTTATATGTGATCGAAGGTTAGGCATAGTCCGGGGCGGCATTACACGGCACATTACACGATCACAAGGCGGCGGCGGCGGCGGCTAAGGGATCCAGCCGACCACGTAGCTGCGGCTGCGCGTGAACTGCGTAAGTCGCCGCAAACGTCCGCCTGTGGGTCGTATTAATTAAATGTAAGTTTTTTTTATAAACAACCACGAGCAAAGAAATCTACTTAATGGATGAAGTAAGTTATTTTTAAAATATGGCTTATTATAGTCTGACCGCTACCGCTGTACCGCGCCTTGGGTATGCGAGCGGCGAGGCGGGGGGCGAAACAATTGCTCCATTTTGTCCATTCTGCCGTCATCGCTCACGGCGGCAACTATTGTGTCAGACGCACATGAGATAAAATATCTAAAAATGGGTCGTGCATTATCTCGAGATAATCAAGACTGTCATTTTTAAAGTGGCCGAATATTTTAAGATAAGAAAAGCAAACAAAGAAAGTTTATATTATATATTTCCAAGAATTAAAGATTTATTTCATTTATATTGGTTCTTTAATTGTACTTATCTAAAAATCATACTGGACAAAAACGGATTGGATGTTATATTATACTCTACTATTATACTCGTAAATATAAAGTTTCAATAAACTGTGCTTCGATATCGTAAGATCTGTCTGACACTACGAATCTCATGTGAGTTCATGCTGTTTACTTCCCACTCCCCCCACCACCCGCGCATACCTAAGGCGCGGTACAGCGGTTGCGGTCAGGCTATATAAAACCTTTTTGCGTAATTGTAGTCAGAGTCAGTCAGGAGATTGATAATTTTGAATATAATGTATTAGATTATTTTTACTTTTTTCGAGATATTTAGCATGATTATCCTTGAGTTTCTCCTCCCGATATTTCGGCGCGGTTGCACGCACCATGGTCACGGGAAACTCAAGGGTAATCATGGTAAATATCTCGAAAAAAGTAAAAATAATGTTTGCAACCATGATAGTTATAAAAGTTATATTATATTAGATTTGGCATGGAAGGCTCTGCGTCGATTTCTTTGCTCGTAGGTACATTATGCAGTTCTGCTCTAATGAAACAACGGTTATAAATGCCATTGCGTTGACATTTCACGCACTAGTCTGGTTAACTACGAGTAGTGAAAAAGTTGAAAAATCTCCGGCCTCATCAACCGCGTACCTGAACTAAAAGTCTAGGGATTTTTTTTTATTTTTTTAGACGTACTTCCAATAACAAATACGTTTAAGCCATAATTGAAAATATGAAGCGAGTCATGCTGTAACCAATCACCTTGTAGAATGGTTAAACGAAAGGCAGATAAAATCAATTGATATTTTAAAGTTACAGAAAATATAGTGTTTGATAGTTAATAGTTGATATATCATGGTAGAAAACACAACTAACCGTATGATTTGTCAGTTCTATATATTATGTTCATAATCATTTTAGTTAAGTATTGTTGACGATACATTAGCATGTTAACTGAATAGCATAATTAATATGAGTAGAATTATAGCACACTTACAACCTAAGCACTACAGATTTTTACGTGATTGTTACTAAGTTGTTAAGTGTTTTAATGTGATACACTTTGTTACAATATAATTATAACATATTATGTACTGTAACGTTAAAAGATGTCATAATTTTTATTTGCGTGTTAATTTTTTTAACGATATATTGAAATCTATTCTAATTAATTTAATCAAGTTAAAATAAGGTAATAAGAAAAAAGTTAAAAAAGGTAATTAGGGTTGTTCACTCTATCACTCTGTTAATAGTATTAAAAACAAGAAAATAAGTTCAAATGCAAATTGTGAGTTTAATTCACATTACCACAATCTCTTCTTATCCCAAATTAGAAAAAAAACTTCAGCAGCAATGGTGTGAAAAGCGGCTATGAAACTCAGATAAAAAATAATCAGTTAGTTAATCGAAATGGGGCTAAAGGCATGCATGTATGCACAATGAAAGCAAATGACATACTATTATCACTATTGTAACACTATAAGACCCGTATTACAAAACGATACCTTAATTAAAGCAGCTCATAGCACGAGTTGCAGCAGGGATGTGAATGGTCAAAGTTAAGGCAGATAAAAGTAATTTGTAAATTAAGCTAAATGTTATGTATAAAGAGTCAGATAGTTAATTTTATACACATTAATGAATTTTGTAGTAAGGTAGTTTTAGGTTAGAATGAAGTCTCATTCTGTAATATCGACATGGCATAAGTAAGATTACCTACCATTAAAAAAATGCATAACTATTTAGCTTACACGTTGTGTTACATTAGACATTATGGCTGATTTACACTTCTAAATACTGACAGTACCAATTCATCAGTACCGTCCGAATATAAACCACTCATTACATTATACGCAGCGAGACTTAGTGATTTAAAAACCCAATTATGGCCAAATGATGATGAGAAATGTGTTTTTGCTAATTTTTTTTATAATTTAGTTGACTCACCACTCACTAGTTCAGGGCTCTAAGCGTTGTTCAGGCTCCGTCGCTGCTGGCGTACTGGAATGCACACACACCGACAAACGTCAAGGGCTTGTATTTACATGGGGCGTCACTAGGGTTGCCAACATTTTTTTTACGGGAACAAATATTCGCGCACACTAAAATAGAGTAAATGTTCACCAAAGAAAGAAAATTTGCTCCAATGGTTAGGTTAAGTTAGCAATTTATATTTGTTGGTGAACATTTTTTATTTTTTTTAATGAACAGTTAAACCACAGCCATTTTTTATCAAATCACATATCATATAGTGTAAATTAAAAAGGACGGGTAAAGACATAGACTAGCTTCTATTTTTAGAAAGAAAGGTGTATTTTTTATGAAAAATTGGCAACCCTAGACGTCGCTGACATTCACTACGGGCCTTGACTCAGGTAAAGGTAATTTGGACGATTGCCAATTCAGTTGGAATGTATATAGATGATACTAGGAATATCAACAGTCACGTTTGAAAATATCTGTTCCATATTATTATAATCAAAACATGTTTCTGATAAGAATGTAGCATTTCGAACGCCATGGATTTCCGAGTTATATTTAGTTGTAGACAGAAGAAATGACTTTGAAGGCCACAAAAACATTTTTCTATCTGGGTCTAAATTTAGTTACGGAACAGTGAATGTTTACTAGAACGATCAAATACTGTTTTTCCAACATGTATATTTCAGAATTTGGGTTAACAATAAATTTATAATAGTAGTAATCTTTTAGATTAATTACGAATATAATTATAATATTGTATTTGAATTTAGTCAATGGCCTTTAAACAAGTAGTGAAGTCCAGCAACCTAACCAAGGTACAGTTGGAAATATAATCATCACATTGGAAGTTTCAAGAACAGTTAAGTAACAATAAGTACATATAACACAATTGAACATATTAATTGCACGTCGATAACAAGCATGCTACATCACTGGCGTTTAGTATTCAAACCATTCCTGCATACATGTTAGTTTGAACACTGGCATGCTTCACAATAATTTGTGCTTAATCATAAGCAATAGTTTGGATAAAAAACCATGACTTATTATTAGAGTACAATGGCAATTACTCAATTAACACTGTAATAATATGAGGTACAAAACTTACTTCGTGATACTTAAGCAGTTAGCTAAACGCTTAACAATAATTTTGCTGTTCATTTTACGATTGGTTTATAATATCATCAAGTGGAATGTATTTTATTGTCTAAAAGTAATTTGTTCAAATACTATAATTGTAGATTATTCTATTATTATCACATGCAATAGCGATGGTGTTATAAGAAAAACTTATAAAACTTGTATGAGAGATTCGGTACGATTAGTGCAGGCGACACAAACGGCGAACACACGGTTTGTCTATCCTGTCTCAATTGGGACCCCTTTAAAGGCTCTAAGCTGAAACTTGATTAGCAGAAGCCTTGCGCTGTAAAAAACAACCGTTATTTCCCGCCAAAGAAAAACTAGAGCACGGCAAAATAACGTGACGGCCAATGTTACAGCAATCGAGCTAAGAAAACTGGGACTGTTACCGATGCTTCTGGCCGATTCTATATATTATCAATCGGTTCTACGCTCCCCTCTCGGCTAAAAATTAAATTGTTAACGGTTAAACTTATTATAGAAACAAAAAATCAAAACAATCATTAGTGTTGTTGAGTTGGACATGTAGAAATTTTGAAAAAGTGAGAACAGATTTAGAGACAAGATTTAATTTGACAGTTAAATAATTCAGATAGTATAGAGTAAAAGGTGTGTTAACTTAGAAATGCGACACTCGACACTCTGATACGAGTGAGACATTTGTTATAATTATTTCCTTTAATTTTTATAGCAGGTGCAATTTTAAGTCAATTTATTCATTATATTTACTTCTTTCAGTTTTATCTAACTCCGTAGATGTAACTAAAAAATTAACTTGTATGTTTTTATTATATTTATGAAAGTTATAATAAAATATTTTATCTAATGACACATTATCTATAACCTTCGTCAAAACGAAAACAATAAAAACTTCCATATGTAATGAAGTCCTATAATAATATGAAACCAACAAAACGAGCAATTTGCATCAGTGGCATCAAAGTGCATTTTTACTAGATTTTAGTGAACTTGCAATGTGTGTATGTAAGTATTTACGTATGTTCGGGTCAAATCTTTATTAACTTTATGGCTTTTTTTTTTATCATGAACCAAATGAACCAAACATGTCATGTTAATTTAAAAATATATTTGATTAAGTTTCCAATCGCAAACAAAGTAGCATCATATTCAAAAGCTAAATTCCAGTTACATCTACGGAGTCAACTGTGAGTAATAAAATTGCACCGTTAAAAACGTCGACACTCAAATCATTCGGCACTAAAGAAGCTCGAAGCGAAGTATGTTAACGGCGCCTTGCTAAAACGTGCCCTCTGTCGGGTCTGACCTTATTCGATCTTTGATTATTGGCTACGCGCCCCCTTTTGCAGGTTGTTAAAGAATCTGAACTGAAGTCGCAGCGTAAGGTCTTTCCGTACTGTAATCGAACAAGACAAATACTGTGACTAGGAACACAAACGTCACACGTGTCGTACTACTAACATCCTGTAAACATATGCTCGATTAACGTTTCAAAAGAACTTTAAAAGAAAAAATAAACAAGCAAAAGTTTTTACTCTCATCTTTTGCAACCTTCATTTAAAGTTTTAAAAAGAAAAAAGTTTCTGTTTCGTACGTATGCGCGCGCGTATATAAGCTCCATTCATAAAGATCTTTCAAAACGTCATTCCAGCTGTCAGTTAAAAATCTATCGCTACTACACATTATGGGGGCACGCGTGTGGCGGGTTCGGGTCGCTACTCACGAGTGGGGGTTGGGGTTAAACTCGGGCATCTCGGCTCTCACGAACGGCTCTATCCTCTCTACTTCTGCATTATCCACTGGCTTTTCTACTTCCACTGGTGGCTCCGGTGGTTTTTCGACGTCTATAGGTATTTGCCTTTCACCGGTGTTCACAGTTTCGGTGAAGGCTTTGGGTTGGGCGGGCGGTTCGTCCGTAGGTGTGACTGCTTCGGCGCTTGGAGGCGTCATGTTGAAGAAATCGTTGCCGATGGCCACGGCCGGCGGCCGGCCCCGCGGCAGGCGCAAGCTAAGCGAAGCGCTAGTTTTCTTTTGGACTCGACAATCTGATCAAAACATTTCGATTTAGATGCTGTTCCAAAATCGTCGTGAATGTTTTTATGATATCTTTCTGAAGGCTCAGATTAACACGAACGGTTGTCGGTGTTTTTCGCCATCTCTAGTATAGTTTTCTCCAAGAAAGGGTCGATTAGGTGGCGGTTAATCCAAGCCGTGGATGGTACGATGTCGCGTTAATAAGCGTTGGATGCTGGATGGAACACTGCCCGATGCGCTATACGTGCATGTGAGGGCGTACACGTCTATCGAAAATGTCACGCGCTATTTGACATGGGAACATGAATACCAGTGTTACATAATATATTGTTTATTGTTATCATTTTAACAATAAGTTCTCATCCGGTATCTCATTAGCAGTTTTAATATTAAGCCAGACACAATAGAAAAGTATTTTGTCTATACCTTTTTCTAGCATTCTTTAGTTTTACAATTTTAATTTAAAGTAGTTGTCAATCTATTGGCCGAGGTGCTGCATAATTGTGTTTGTTTGTGCGTTTGCGTAGAACAGGCTTGATGTGATAGAATTTTATTCCCCAACAGAAACATCTGTTAATACCTCCTTACTACAATTATAAGAATATTTTATAAGCACCACTGGTATTCATATGAAATAGCGCATGATAGGGTGTAACGCCATGTAACAAAGTGATTACTATAGTGCGATGTAACGCGCGCGCCCGGCCGCCGCTCCGTCTGATTGCAACCTGCGCGTTAGTCGCTGCGCGCCAGCGATAGTGGACCTTATCGCTGACGGAATACAGACCAGTTTAGATAATGAAACTAGCCTATAAAACACACTAAGTCACATAAAATTGGACCTTGTCGATGACGGTATAGAAATACACAAAATTACACTAAGTTCTTAAAAATATAATAACATTATTTTTTTCCTTAAAATTCAAGACTTTTTTTACTAAAAAAATAAGGCTTCAATTCCTAAAACTTTTTGTTACTTCGGAACATACTAATACCTAGGTACCATCACATTATGTATGTATACTTATCCAAAAATATAACTAAAATTAAATGGAATTGATTTGTAATTCTATGATAAATGAATCATGTCGCAATGCATAATGCAAAAGCATTCGCTTGCTATATATTTACGTAGCATGGATGGAAATGTATCTGATTCGATGCAATGATATTTGACATGATCAAAGCATCACAACTGTGACTTATAGATTAATGTTCACAACATTATTATAAACACAAATCATATTACTTACATACTAAAAATCTTATATAGGTTTTTATTTCTAAGTAACAAAATTTTTAAGAATTTCTAATTATATCTTACTCTGGTGGACTTTATGAAATAGTTACCAATAAGAGTAACTTAAAGACAACAACCACAAGAGACTGCAAGACCAAATTAATAGACTAATATGGATCAAAGTAGATTTGATCGATCGTCTTTCAATATGCCTACCGTTAGTAGACCTTAACGTGTGATAAGGCGCGTTCGTTCACATTTGCTATAATGAACTTTATTATGCAAATGATAAGGGTGTGTTCGCTCACTCCTACTCATACTAACACTGCGCTGCAGTATTACTAGCTATATTAACTCTTAAAGTGTAGTTGATAAGGTGTATTCGTCTACAAGAGTAAATGCTCTAGAAACCTACACAGCGCGCAGCGTCAGCGGCGACAGCTATTATACTGGAAGAAGTTGAAGATGTTTAAGCTTACAAGAGTAAGTGTTCTCTCGTTAGGAATCAACACTGATCAACAGTGTTGCTAGCTATTAAAGTGGACCTTAACGTGTAGGTGACAAGGTGTATTCGCTAACAGGAGTAAGTGGTAGGAACCAAAGTAAAGTAAAGTTTGGCTTGCTAAAGTAGTTCTTAACGTATACGTGATAAAGTGAAATCGCTAACAGGAGTAAGTGTCTTTTAGATAGAAACTAATATTGGGTAGCTGTGTGGCGTTGTTAAAGTGAACCTTATCGATTAGGTAATAAGGCGCTAATGTATTCGAGGTGCAGGTTGAGGGCAGCTGTTCGTCGCTGCAGTGGATACAGCTGCTAATCTAGTAGACCTTATTACGTAGGTCGTAAGGCTTACTCCGAGTATGGTCGAGTCAAGGAACCTGAAGTTTTTCGCCGCCCTTATGAAACTACTCATGTAACTTTAAAATTACTTTCACCATTATTTAAGAATGAATCTTAAGTGGGGTAAATATTTAACTTTAACACCAATCGCAATACTTTTGAAAGATATAAATCTACTACGCACCTGTCCGAGTAATTTAGCCCAGAAGTACAGACACCAGCAAGTGAACCTACCACAAAATCTCAAATTTCTTTTATCGTGTAACCATAAGGATCAATATCGATTGCAGTAATTTGACAGTTTTGGATAACTTCGTAATATTTGATTATTTGCGTTAAGAACGCTCAAATAAGCTCAAAGATAACAGAAACGTTGAAAAAAAATGTCCACCTCAGGGGTTCTATCGGCTAAAAAATATGGATATGGACATGGGCATTATTTGACATTTGAAGCCCATATTGTGTCCTTTATAAGCATATTATGGGCTTCAAATGTCAAATGAAGCCCATATCCATATTCATATTTTTTAGCCGATAGGGTAGCAGGTGCGAGTGGACAACGCAGCCGGCCGGATTGCGGAGGACGTGAGTTCGATTCTTACCTGGGCTGCGTTCCGTGGCTTCACTCGAGTGCACTCGAGCGCACTCCGGCGCGCGCTCTACCCGTTCCGTGGCTTAGTGAAATTTTACTCTGACGGCTGTCAGAGCGTAGTTTCATCCGTTCTGTGGCTCAGAGCGCAGCAACCAAACAACCATCAAATCGGATGGTTGTTTTTCACTCTGACAGCTATTTGACGTTTATATAATTGTTATAGTGTCAAATTTTGCAATTTATGTCAAAACGTCTCGAAATTTTCTGCCTGTTTGTTTCGTATTGTTTTACTTTTTAATAATTAGGTTTAAATATTGTATAAAAGTGGAAAAAATGTAGACAAAAGAAGAGTTTTCTCTCGTTTTGGACAGGAATACTTCAGAAGAGGTTATAAAAACAACTCGATCGTTCCGTGGCTCAGTTGCAGCTCAAACGAGTTAAACTTTAACCAAACAACTACACCCCGAACGACGGAACGCACCCCAGAGGCAGACATTTTACTTTTCAACGTTTCGTTATCTTTGAGTATTAGATAAATTAATCTGATGGCATGTGTACAGTCGCCAGCACATCAACCTACCACAAAATGTCAAAGGAGATCCGGCGTTTTATGCTTAAGTTGTATACTTTTTAATTTTTTAAATCTGTATTCTGTATTTCAATAACTGGCAATATCACAAATGACAGATGTACAGCCGCTAGCTGTCAAACCAAACATGACGTAACGGCATTGTTGACGTTTCACTTTTTTAAAAGCAAAAGAATTATAGCTTATGCAGCCACGTTAGCTATTTGAAGACTCAGTGTTTACATATTAAAAAATATAATAATTAAATAAATCTTATCCGCGATTCGATAAAAATAAGACAAAAGTTTAGGTAGCACATAATATTAGATTTACTTTATGACCAAATTCTATTGTATACAAGTTTAGCATTTTTTTTATAGAAAGTGCCGGTTCTCGTTTCTTCCAATACATTTTAAACTTTGTCACTAGGGCATAAAGATCAATATCGATTAGAGAAATTTAACAGTTTTGGATAGGTTGATCTTCAGGCGTGTGTACATTGATCCGCTGGTATAATTAGTTTAAAGTGGCATTATTATTATTATTCTCGCATTTATTTCTTTTCTTAAGTCTAGGTTTTTTTATAATATTCCATATAAAAATAATAAACAAAACTACTATAAAACATTAAACATTATATAAAACCTAAACCTTGGGTGCCGCCGGCAGCGGGGCAGGGCCCAAGCTACCGGTGGTTAGGGCTGCAGAGAGAGGAACCTCCTGACGATGCGTGCCGTGTCAAGAAGTACCGCCTTCTGTATCTGGCACTTGATCCAGCCGTCTAGCGAGAGTCTCTTGAGATGTCGGTCGAGACTTCGCTATTAGGCCGTTTGCAGATACGACTATCGGGACAATGATAGTCGAGTCAACATCCCACATGGCGGTAACCTCGTAAGCCTAGTCAAGGTACTTGCTCAGCTTGTCCTTCTCAGCCTTCACGAGGTTCTCATCATGTGGGACGGTGATGTCGACTAGCACTGCCCGCCGCTGGGACCGATCGACTATCACGATGTCAGGCTTATTGGCAACAATAGTCCTGTCCGTGATAACCGATCGGTTCCAATAGAGCAAAGCACGACCATTTTCGAGAACTGGCTCAGGTGTGTACTTATAGTACGGCACCTCGGACTCAACAAGACCGTATTGAAGAGCAAGTTGCTGGTGAATGATCCTGGCTACAAGATTGTGTTTGTGCAAGTACGTGCCGTTAGCAAGATGATAATGTTATTATAATTATTATATTTATTTATTTATTTAACATAATTATATCTTAAGAATTTTTTTTTACAATATTTTATATAAAAACATATTTAAGTACAATATAAAATATTATAAAAAAACTTAACCTAGGTTGCCACCGGCAGCGGGGATAGACCCAAGCTATCGGTGGTTAGGGCAAGTGAGGAACCTCCTGACAATACGTGCCGTGTCAAGGAGTACTGCCTTTTGCATCTGACGCTTGACCCAACCTTTCAGCGAGAGCCTCTCTAGGTGTTGATCGAGGCTCTTAGCTATAAGACCGTGTGCCGAAACGACTATCGGTATTTTTTAATATGTAAACACTGAGTCTTCAAATAGCTAACGTGGCTGCATAAGCTATAATTCTTTTGCTTTTAAAAAATAATGGTTGAATCCACATCCCACATGGCAGTAACCTCGTGAGCCAAGTCAAGGTACTTACTGAGCTTGTCCTTCTCGGCTTTCACGAGGTTCTCGTCATGAGGTATGGTGATATCAACCAATATTGCTTGGCGCTGAGATCGGTCAATCACCACGATATCAGGCTTATTAGCGATAATAGTCCTGTCCGTGATGATAGAGCGATCCCAGTAGAGCGTTGCATGACCATTTTCGAGAACTGGCGCAGGTGCGTACTTATAGTACGGCACCTCTGATTCCACAAGGCCATATCGAAGAGCAAGTTGCTGGTAAATTATTCTGGCTACTTGGTTGTGTCTGTGCAAATACTCTCCGTTAGCCAGATGAGAACAACCGAAAATAATATGTCGGAGTGATTCTCCAGGACGGTGGCATGCCCGACAGATGTCGACCGTACCGTCCCTCATAATATATTTCCGGTAGTTATTCGTCTTGATAACTTCATCTTCAATATTATTATTATAATTAGTTTAAAATTCGTTTAAGAAAAACGAACTAGCAATGCGATGTACTTCTACTCGACTAACTTAATGGAACAGGTGTAAAGTATAGCTTGAAAGTATCGTGATAGATGTTGAAGAAGACAATTTCTCCTTAGGATGTACATAGGCTGTACATAAGCGAAGCCATCATGGGGTACGGGTGTACTCTTGAGCGCAGTCATACACTGCGCTAGTATAAACTAAATAGAATAGAAATAGACTTATGTATAAACGGGATTTAACGCAAAACTACTTGGTAAAGGCATCGTTTTAGTTCGCAATAGGTTAACTACCAGAATAATAAAAATTAAATAAAAGAGTTAAGTACTAACATTACTTATTACTAGAAGTCCTCAAACTAGGTAATCCTGTCACCGTTATGCCGGTTCCACACGAGGGCAGAACAGTGGGCAGCACAGTACTGCTACTGTTTGAACGCACAGAACAGTACTATTCTGCCTTGGTTACTGTCAAGACAGTACTTGCTTACTGTCAAGACAGTACTATTCTGCCTTGGTTACTGTCAAGATAGTACTTTTCTGTGCGTTCAAACAGTAGCAGTACTGTGCTGCTCACTGCTCTGCCTCACTGTTCTGCCCTCATGTGAAACCGGCATTAATGCTGTGTGTGACCGTAGTTGGAAAATAATGTGACGGTGGATGAAGACTCCTCGGCGCCAACGGAGGCGACACGCCGCGACAGCAGTCAGCGCGTGGCCACGGCCGGTGCAACTCGGTCGAAACGTCGGGTATAAAAGGTATGCATAGGATGCCTTTACTAAGTAGTTTTGCGTTAAATCCTTCGATCACATATAAAAACTATTGCACAACCAACGCTCTCAAAACGGCCGCCCAAAATGAGTATCTAGTGATTTGTTTACACACACTATGGGTACGCATTACGTTCGGTAGTGTGCGAGCTAAGTTGTCAACATGACAAAGAGCTCCTTCGAAAATTGCTTTTTCTTCTAAAATACATACAGGGTTAGATTTGGACCCCCCGCCAAATTTTTTTACGTGATCCTATAGCAGCAGTACAAGTAAATAATAAAATAAAAAAACATATTTTTTTTACCTTTTGTCTCAACTTTTCTTCAAGAAAATTAAAATTAATGTCACCTAGCGCGCTCACGCACCTAGAACTATCCTACTAATTGAAATGAAACACTTTTTTACGGATTAACTCGCGTTTAATTTACTATTTACATAGTTTTTATATTATCGTGACGTTTCGAACCCTTTACAGGGTCCGTGGTCACAGGGAGACTGAGGTGTTGGTCGTCTCATTGTTAGAAGTTATTTGCCTACCGTCAATAATTTTTATATTTTACCGGGTGCGTTCAAGTTTACACAATACGAGCTAACAGGCATGTGGTAAAGGCGGACCCTGTAAAGGGTTCGAAACGTCAGGATAATATAAAAACTATGTAAATAGTAAATTAAACGCGAGTTAATCCGTAAAAAAGTGTTTCATTTCAATGTGTAGTGCTCGCTTAAACCTCAGAAAAAAATCCTACTAATATTAGAAACGCGAAAGTTTGTAAGTATGGATGGATATTTGTTACTACTGAATGGATTTGGATGAAATTCGTCATACAGATAGTTAATAACCTGGATTAACACATAGGATACTTTTTATCCCGATATTCCCACGGGAGCGGGAATCACGCGGGTGAAACCGCGAGCGGCCGCTTGTAGGATATAAAATGCAGACGCACCTAGAACTATAGGATATAAAAAGCAGGCAAAAAATTGGATTTAAAAAAAGAAAACATTCATTATTTTTACGTCAAATATTTAATTATTACTTTTTTTTACCACGTATTTACTTTTGGCGGGGGGTCCAAAATTAACCCCGCACACGATGCCACTTCTCCGCTACGATTTGGTATAGGATTGTCTATCTAATTTTTTCATGTGATCGATGGCTAAATCCCGTTTAAATTATGTGTGTACAATGTAAAATGCGAAAGTGTAAACGTGTATAATATAGAGTAGAATGGCGCTCACTCCGGTCGATGTTCCGCTGCAGGTGCGAGGCCACGCGGTGGCGCGCGTCGCTGTACTCCAGGTGCAGGCCGAGGCGCAGCAGCGACGGGTTCTGCTCCACCAGCGACGTGATCTCCATCTCGATCTTGTTGCCCAGCACTTGCGACCGCTGGGGAAACGAGATTGCACCATAAAGACGACTGGTGAAATGGTCCTGTTGAATTTGTGTGTCAGATAACAGTGACTTTTTTTGGAACCGGTAACTTCGATCAACAATACCAACTAGATAGCGCGTCACGTACAAAATCAAAGCTGAATTCTGTCCACGTGAATAAATACTTTTTCAAAGCAATAAATTAGTCCTGTCACTTGAAAAAGAAAAGACGTCAATAACATTTAGTGGTGAAATCAACCTTAAGAGGCAACAAATAAAGTACTTTTTCCTGTTATGCCTTGCAAGAAAATAAGAGCTCACTTCTCAAGTGCGCTCTTATTTACCGAGACACATTTTTAGCGACGACCTGACATCTAGTTGTATTGTTGATCGAAGAACCGTAAGGATGTGTCTTATAATGTGTGTCTCGGACCGCACGACGAACCAAGGGGACAGTAGATCAGTAATCTATATTATCATCACGAACCGTGACAATTCTGTGAAAATTCGAACTCGAACTTACTCAGATAGGCAGTGATTCGCTCGTCCGTTATAGTGCGATGGAAACTTTATAGCGGTCCAGAAGTGAGACGCAAGTATTGGGCGCAGTAACCAAATGCTAGTAAACGAGGAGCTCGATGGCCCAGCGGCTAGCGCGGTCGGCTTGCGATCTTGCCCGCTAAGCAACTTTCGCAATGCAGGGTCGCCTGATGGGTGACCAATTAAAAAAAACATTTCTAGCTCTTTCGTGCTTCGGAAGGCACGTAAAGCCGTTGGTCCCGGTTGTTGTCGTAACATGGCAGTCGTTAAAACCCACCAACCCGCATTGGGCCAGCGTGGTGGGTTATGGCCCAATATCCCCACGTGCTATTGTCCACGTGGGAGGCCTGTGCCCAGCAGTGGGACGTTTATAGGCTGATGATGAAGAACCAAATGTTAGTACGCCAGCACCAGGGGCTCACGAACCAACACAGTCACGTGACCAAGCCAACGCGACCTGTCCGCAGCCATCGCTGGGAACCTTGGCACTGCAACTATTTACCATCTGGTCAAGGCTCCTCCACACTATTAACCATCTGCTACCCTATCGGCTAAAAAATATGAATATGGACATGGGCTTCATTTGACATTTGAAGCCCATAATATGCCCTTAAAAGGACAGAATATGGGCTTAAAATGTCAAATGAAGCCCATGTCCATATCCATATTTTTTTGCCGATAGACCCGCTGCTCGGGCTCCTCCACACTATTGGCAGTCAGCAGCGCAAGCATTAAGGTGACCCATAGCACGACCCTCAGCGTGGCATCGGCGTCAACGCCTGCTACCACTAGAACAAATACCTAGAGACCTAGACCGATGGTTGACTGCTAGGAATGGAGACAGCTAGTGTTTTATTCACCTGGTTAGAGGCGCGGAACTCCTCCACACTATTGGTAGTCATCAAGGCACGCACTAACTCCAGCACTCCCGCTGGACTAATGAAGTTAGTCTCTACGTTGACGACCCGTAGCGTGCTGTTGGCACGCAGAACCTTTTTTTTTTTTCTTTATACTGGAGGAAATTCTTTACGAATACCCGGGGCATGGGGACACCCCGGGTTATGTGGGACTCTCCCCCCCAACTCCCGCCTCCCCATCTAGGCCCTGCGGCCTCGACGGGGACTCGGGAGGAGGGGGGCCTACCCACTAAAACCTGGCACGCAGAACCTAGGCTAGCTGCTCGACGCTACAACTACCTTCGAGATTTAAGACCGACGGTGGTCTGTTAGGAATGGAGACAGCTAAGTGTTTTATTCACCTGGTTAGAGGCGCGGAACTCCTCCACACTATTGGTAGTCAGCAAGGCACGCACTAGCTCCAGCACTCCCGCTGGACTAATGAAGTTAGTCTCCACACTGACGACTCGTAGCGTGCTGTTGGCACGCAGAACCTAGGCTAGCTGCTCGACGCTACAACTACCTTCGAGATTTAAGACCGACGGTGGGCTGTTAGGAATGGAGACAGCTAAGTGTTTTATTCACCTGGTTAGAGGCGCGGAACTCCTCCACACTGTTGGTAGTCAGCAAGGCACGCACTAGCTCCAGCACTCCCGCTGGACTAATGAAGTTAGTCTCCACACTGACGACTCGTAGCGTGCTGTTGGCGCGCAGGGCGTCCGCTAGCTGAGCGGCTCCGCGCTCGCCGAGGCCTACGTTAACGAGCGATACCACTTCTAGGTGCGTGTTAGTTTTCAGTGCGTCGAAGAGTTTCTCGAATTTCTCGTCACTTATGTTCTGGGGAAAGGAGATATGAATTTATTGTGAGGACTCTGTTGCCGCCAAAAAACTTATACCTATACTCCAGCCGAAT
Source organism: Scoparia ambigualis (assembly GCA_963921215.1). Classification (NCBI taxonomy): domain Eukaryota; kingdom Metazoa; phylum Arthropoda; class Insecta; order Lepidoptera; family Crambidae; genus Scoparia; species Scoparia ambigualis. Next base: position 31,283,295 of record OY992511.1, on the reverse strand, counting down.
TTGAAGAAGAATTTTTGTAAACTACTACTACTACTGTCTTTTCTTTATGCAAATACCTAGCTTCACTCGTATTTTTACTTCGGAAGAAAGACACCATAGTGAAATGTTTTCTTGTGAATCTCTCTCAAGAAAAAGTACAAATCCGAGTAACAATAGATACTTGCACAAAGAAATGTGAATAATTTATTTACGAACATTCTTTAACGAATTTGGCCGTAATATAAGCTGGAATGTGAACGAGCTGTCGATTCACGGTCCGAGTGAGATAGCTTCGCGAGGGCCCTGTCTCTTTCATCAGGCTAACATACGGTAGACAGATAGACGCTGATTGGACACTGACAAATCAACATGACCGATGACAGGGAGCCTGCCACTGTGTGACTTATATAGAAAAGGAATCACGACTCTCGCAGCGGTTTCTCACTCGGACCGCGTTTATCTTTCGGAAGAACTCGGGCAAGTGATTTCTGTAATAGAACTTAAGACTCAATAATAAGATTCATTACAAATTAAAAAAGACAGTGTCGAAAAAATTTTCACGAGCAGGATTCGAACCCGCACCCTTCTGGCAATCCGGAGCAGGTGCAATTTCCAGTTGAGCTACCGTGAAACTTATCCAGCCGGCCGAAATTAATCAACGCCATCTTTATTTTTTACTTTGTAAGCCAAAGGCGCCCATGCAATGTCAACAAACTACGTTAGCAACACTGTCTTTTTGAATTTATGCTAAGTTGTAGTGAGCGTCAAGTTGGCAGGCACACCACGGAATTAGATGGTTTTGACTATGTCAAAAAATTGTGTATAAATAGTGATAAATAGTGACGTTTAGCATATAAATAGTGATAATATGGTTCAAAAGATATTTGAGTATCTTGGTGTGCCTGCTAACTTGACGTCAAGATAGCAGGCACATTAAGAAATACAGTTCGTATCAATGTGATTTATATGTCAAAAAACTGTGCATAAATAGTGAATCGAATACGCAAAATTTCAACAATTGTACTTCAATACAAACCGAGATATTACGGTCTCTAAGTGGGCTGCCAACTTGACGATTCTTGCGATGTCGATTCCAGAGAAACGGGTTGAAGTTTTAAACAAATAAATACATGAAAAAATTGTGTATGAAATTGTGAATCTTTCAATATCAATAAAACAAGAATTCTTCTTTGCTATTTTCCAAAAATCTAATGTAAACTTCTACCATACATTCGATTTTAAGTACAATCGTGCACAATTTTATTTATTGACTTATGATACTGACATAAAGTCTAATTATTTTTAATTCAAGTCATAAAATTACACTTAAATCTATCGTTGTAATGTCAGTTTCACGTTATTTCTATGGAAACTTATGTCAAGCAATTTGTAATTCTAGTGACTCGAATTAAAAGTCTCGAGATAGTGGTGGACGAGCGAGTGTCGCGAACGACCGAGAGATGGCGTGATTTTGTTTACGTGCGGTGAGCCGGTGATACGAGAATGGTGCGCAAAAAGTTTTATTTGTTTGTGTTGAAATTGATAAGCAGTGAGTACATTTGCATCAGAAGTAAAAGTGTTAAAATCGTTTAATAACAACCTACATTTTTATAGGTACGCAGCTTATTTTCTATTATGGTATTTACAAAAAAGATATACCTAGGTACGGTCGGGGTCGCCGTCGCTTTACCACTTTGCAGCGATTTTCGTGTGAAGCGCACCGACCGCCCGGGTACCTACGTGCCCGTACCAAATAGACGACGTGGTGTGCAAGGGATTTTGACCTTTAGACTGGTAAAGCGACGGAGTCCGCCATTGTACCTAATGTGAGGTAGATATTTTCTCAGTCATTCAAAACTTTTCATACGTACTACTCGACCACCGACAAGTTACCTGCCTAGTCTTTTATGACTAATAAACAAAGAATGAGCTACGAATAGTTATTCCGTGTTTTGTCTCTTTTACTCTAATTAAAAATTACGTTTAAATGACAGGAACAAAACACGGAATAACTATTCGTAGCTTATTCTTTGTTTATTAGTCATAAAAGACTAAGCAGGTAACTTTAACATTTAATGCACTAGGAATATACTTGACCCTAGTTAACTTTACGAAAGATTAGCTTGGTAAGTACCTACTATGAAGTAATACGTATTAGTCGACCAACATAATTAGGCGCATGTCAGCTAGACGTTTATCACAGTTGTTCAATAATTTACAAACTAAACGTATCTTCTTCGATATTACATTTTAAAATCTGACCACTCAGCATGTGCAAACTAATTGAAGTGCAATATATTTAGATTGTTAATCATTGAACAATTATGATAAACGTCTAGCTTTAATGCGATTAATTATGTTGGTCGAGTAGTAAATATGAAAAGTTTTGAATGACTGAGAAAATATCTACCTCACATTAGGTACAATGGCGGACTCCGTCGCTTTACCAGTCTAAAGGTCAAAATCCCTTGCACACCACGTCGTCTATTTGGTACGGGCACGTAGGTACCCGGGCGGTCGGTGCGCTTCACACGAAAATCGCTGCAAAGTGGTAAAGCGACGGCGACCCCGACCGTACCTAGGTATATCTTTTTTGTAAAAACCATAATAGAAAATAAGCTGCGTACCTATAAAAATGTAGGTTGTTATTAAACGATTTTAACACTTTCACTTCTGATGCAAATGTACTCACTGCTTATCAATTTCAACGCAAACAAATAAAACTTTTCGCGCACCATTCTCGTATCACCGGCTCACCCCACGTAAACAAAATCACGCCATCTCTCGGTCGTTCGCGACACTCGCTCGTCCACCACTATCTCGAGACTTTTAATTCGAGTCACTAGAATTACAAATTGCTTGACATAAGTTTCCATAGAAATAACGTGAAACTGACATTACAACGATAGATTTAAGTGTAATTTTATGACTTGAATTAAAAATAATTAGACTTTATGTCAGTATCATAAGTCAATAAATAAAATTGTGCACGATTGTACTTAAAATCGAATGTATGGTAGAAGTTTACATTAGATTTTTGGAAAATAGCAAAGAAGAATTCTTTTTTTATTGATATTGAAAGATTCACAATTTCACACACAATTTTTTCATGTATTTATTTGTTTAAAACTTCAACCCGTTTCTCCGGAATCGCCATCGCAAGAATCGTCAAGTTGGCAGCCCACTTAGAGACCGTAATATCTCGGTTTGTATTGAAGTACAATTGTTGAAATTTTGCGTATTCGATTCACTATTTATGCACAGTTTTTTGACATATAAATCACATTGATACGAACTGTATTTCTTAATGTGCCTGCTATCTTGACGTCAAGTTAGCAGGCACACCAAGATACTCAAATATCTTTTGAACCATAGTATCACTATTTATATGCTATACGTCACTATTTATCACTATTTATACACAATTTTTTGACATAGTCAAAACCATCTAATTCCATGGTGTGCCTGCCAACTTGACGCTCACAAGTTGTAACCTTTTTTAATTTTTTAATCTGTAGTTCATTATCTAGCAATATCTGATGACAGTTGTACAGCCGCTAGCTGTCAAATCAAACAAGACGTGAAACATTGTTGACATTTCACTTTTCTAAAAGCAAAAGAGTTATGGTTTTGGCATTTTATGGAAAGTGCCGGTTCTCCTTTACGTTAAAATTATTTAGACAATAACATTATAATAAGATTAATTTTTAAACGATGTCAAATTGCCCGTGCTCTTTCCGGATTAACGTGACGGCGGCAGCTGTTGGCAGAAGGCGACGGCTTGTAGTTCTGGCGTGCCCTAACTATGGTTTGTCGACTGCGGCAGCAGTTACTTACGTAGTCGACAAAGTAATGATGGAGTGTAAGGGCTCCAAAGGGGAAATAAACCTACGAAATGTAGCCAGTAGTAGATCGTATTATTTTTTTGTCATTTACTTCACTTTCGTATCATTTTAAAGGTGATCTAGAAATTAAAATGGCGGAAAAATATACTTCAAATATGAGGATTTTAATGTTAAACACATTAAAATCCTATTTATTATTACAGTTGAAAAATAGACTTGAAATAGAATAATAAACACATTAAAATCCTTTTATTATTACAGTTGAAAAATATACTTGAAATAGAATAGGATTTTAATGTATTTAAAAAGTATATTTAAATACATTAAACTTTAACATTGACGACCTCCTTGGTCGAGTGGTTCGTACACCGGTTTTCATGGTGTCGCCATCCCTGAGGTCCCGGGTTCGATCCCCGGTCGGGTCAATTTAGAGAAAAATTGTTTTTCAAAATTGATTTCGGGTCTGGGTGTTTTTTCTATGTTTATGTATATTTATCCGTTATCTTACCATATAAACGAGTTTCACAAGAATACTCATCTTGGTCGAGACAATTGGTGTGAGCGTAAAAAAAAAAAAAAAAATATTAAAAATTATATTATTACAGTTTATGACTTTTCAGTCTTAAAATTAGGATAGCACTTTTAAATTATATCTTAGTGTAATTATGATCACCTACTCAAAAACATATTATTCACAGTGCCATCATTTGTTCGTAATATTGATTATTTGCGTTAATAAACGTTCAAATAAACTCAGATAACGAAACGTTGAAAAAAATTACCTCGGTGGCGGAGTGGTCAACGCAGCCGCCCGGATTGCGGAAGATGCGGGTTCGATACCCGCCTGAGGTAGGCCTTTTTTCAACGTTTCGTTATCTTTGAGCCATCATTTATGTTGAATTTACTAGCTAATAGCGTAAAATGGACCTAAAAACTTCATTAGTTTATTTATGAGCCAACCGTCGTCATACTCTTGTTGAATAATTTGTTACTATACCTTAATATTATTCCAATTGAGATCTGTGAGGTTCTGGTCATTGTCCTTCACCCGCTTCACCGTGTCGTCGGGGTCTGTGTCGTTGGGGGGGTCCATTGGGTAAATCTGGAATCACAAGCAATCCACAATTAAAAGGCCTATACATCTCGACTGTGATTTTTGCGTAAAATGGACAATTTTGACGTTATGGATCTCAGAAACAAAAATACATTAACAAGTATGACTTATTGAATAGTGTAGAATAGCTATTGGAATAGTGTGTAGCGGCCTCGGAATTTTTAGATATCATTGATTTTATATAGGAAAAAAATCTTATTCTAAACCAAAAAACTTCGAAAATCGCTATAAGTTAACTGTGAATATCTCTTATCTACGATAATATTATTGAGCAAAATGTATACCAGAGTAATTGTTACTTCATGAGAAATAAAGATTGTATAATGAATTTATTATCCTATTTCGATAAAAACGATAAATACAACTGCAAAATTACTACAAAATGCGATGCGCCGGCCGTCTGAATTCAACTTATGATCACAGAATGGAGATTTGTAATATTATGCACAAATTTATTATCCTATTTCGATCAAAACGATAAATAGAACTGCAAAATTACTACAAAAAGCGAAAATGGGCTTTTTTCCAAAAATCACATTCGAGATGTAATAGGCCTCTTAACTAGGGGTAAGAAGGTCTTTAATGTAGACATGTAACATTGCCAACATTTTAAGTGGGCAATGTTACATGTCTATCTATTTGTAAAGATTAAATATTAAGTTAGTAGCCTTTTGTGTTTGTCTTCTAAAATAAATGGATTCAGCTGCTGCACACATACTTTAATAAAGATAAGTCAAGACTATTAACCCCGAAGGATTATTCAGAGCAATGAGGACCGCAAGAGCAGTCCACTGCCACAGTCCACGCTTCATTACATTACAGCGGCACATGCTCAGCGTGACAGCTGCTTTTTTTTTTTATACTAAGCCCGTCAAATGACCCCACTCCACCTGATGTTAAGTGGAAATGAGGTCCAGGCGCGAGGACAACTGGTGCAGCGTAAGAGACGTAGCACCAGTCATCCTCACTCTGCCGGCCCACAAAGCTGAGCCCATCGCCGCTCTATGCTGTTGGAAGTATGTGCAATCTGTGGTCCGTTAGTCGCCTTTTACGACACCTCAGGGAAGAGAGAGGTTCGTAGTATACTTTTAGTAAATAGTCCAGTTTTACAGTTTCTCTTATCTTAATATTTTAAGTACATAAACTTTATTTTTTTAATGTTTTCTACAAACCATTTAGATCTCTGTATTTTACTTTAGCATGTATAGTTTCATTAAAATTGGATCAATGGTCTGTAAAATGTTGCACTTGGAAGTTTGTATGGAAAACCGTATGGGCGCTTGTTGGCGAGCCGGTTTCTACCCGGTCCGGCGCCGGGTCGGTGCCGGCTACGCGTGTTGACGAGCACGGTTTGTGCCCGGTTCGCAAATGACGGCTAGCCGGCTGAAGTGCGGCTTCTTCGGCACGCGCCGTGCGTACGTCCGGTACCGTCAACAAACCCTCATACACTGTCATACGTGACCGCGCGGCGGCTCGTGAACATACCACCAGGGCACTTGTTGACGAGCCGGTTTTTTGCCGGGCCTACAGACGGTCATAAACCGGGTTTACCGGTCATCAGTTGGCTATGATAGACTATGAAGGTATGTTCACGAGCCGGCGTGTGCCGAAGCCGCACTTCAGCCGGCTAGTCGTCATTTGCAGACCGGGCACAAACCGGTGCTCGTCAACACGCGTAGCCGGCACCGGGTAGAAACCGGCTCGCCAACAAGCGCCCTCATAGTCTATCATAGCAAACTGATGACCGGACGTAAACCCGGTTTATGACTGTCTGTAGGCCCGGCAAAAAACCGGCTCGTCAACAAGCGCCCTAACGCGTACACCATTTAAAGTGTTCGTAAAGTTAAAGTCAAATAATTTATTCAATATAAACCCTATAAACATGCACTTATTGACGTCAAAAAAGTGTGTGAGTGTACCTTCTGCTTGGTGGCCTTGGTGATGCCGTCCCAGCCGAGCCCCACGGGCTGCCCCTTGTTGAGCAGCGACGCGTGGTACTGGTCCTGGTTCATCATCGAGTGGAACCCGAGGATGGCTGAGGGGACAATCAGATCATGTAAAGTAAAGTACAATGGCCTCCAGCATTGGAAAATGTCCTTCTAAGATAGGGAGGGCATTTTCCAATTTGTATTGACGCTGTTAAAGAAAGGGAGAAAATAAATGGTATACTATATACGCAGGGCACGATGCGCCCTCCCCCCGGGGGATTATCAGGGGAGAGTATCAGTGTAGTGGCCTTGGTTGCAACAATAAAAAACTGAGTGGGCGCCCTCTGGTTGACTCAACACTATATACATTGTTATCGTACCAGTAGGCTTACTCTTGAAACACAATTGCATTAGTCAATTTCCAATCACAAATCTAAAAAATGTCTAATGGCACTTTTGTGAGCGACAATGGCGCCACATTGGAATTAAATTGCGTGTAAAATTGATTGAACAAATTATTATCGAGATGGCGTTCCGGAATTATATTTACTTATCCCAATATCGATACATATTAATCGCATTGGAATTGTATTAAGATTGAGTTTGCGTTCGAGAGTAACCCCCCAGGCATTGCTGTTTGATTTATTTCTATTTTTTATCTTTTATTTTGTATAACCTTGTCGATATGTGTTAAGTATAATACCAATAAAGTTATTCATTCATTCAAATGCCTTTGCTGAATTTCTTGCCGGTTCTCCTCAGTACAAGGCTTCCGGCCCATAGTTAGGACACGAACCGATGGCATAGCGACATTCATAAGTGCTTAAGAGGGTTTACGCATATCGGTTTCCCAAACAAATTTCCAAGTCGAAATTTTTAAAAACCACTAAGCCAATTTAAATGAAACTTTGCATGCTAAAGTAAAATACAGAGATCTAAATAGTTTGTTGAAAGCATTTTTAAAAAACGTTTATTTAAGTGAGTTATTGAGATTTTAAACTTTCTATAGTGGACTTTAAATCGCAATAACTCAGCTAAATAAACGTTTTTTAAAAATGTTTTCAACATACTATTTAGATCCCTGTGTTATACTTTGGCATGCAAAGTTTCATCCACATTGACCTTATGCTTTTTAAAAATATCGACTTGGAAGTTTGTATGGGAAACCGAAATGCGTAAACCCTCTTAACGATTGTAGCCTAAATAGAATACATAAATGATTTTGAATTTTGAATTTATTTAATTGATATCAAGTCATCGCTACAATTGATGGCTTATCACCAAGCTTGTCGAATGCGGGTTGGAGAACACAAACCCACATTGGCGGATCTGGGAATTGAAACTGGGACCTCCGGTTATCGGGACACTCGGCCACACTTAGCCACTCGACCACCGAGATGTTCTCATTAAAAACGAAATAAAAATTGTAGTTAAGTATTCTCTTATTTTACTTTATTCATTCTTTATTAAGACGCTAATTTATCATCATCAGCCTATAAACGTCCCACTGCTGGGCAAAGGCCCATCGTACATGGAGACTGGGCCATAACCCACCACGCTGGCCCAATGGGTGTAGTGGGTTTAAACAACTGTCATCCTACGACAACACCCGGGACCAACGGCTTAACGTGCCTTCCGAAGCAGGGAGGAGCTCGAGATGTTTTTAATTTGGTCACCCATCCAGCGACCGAGCATTGCGAAAGTTGCTTAGCGGGTAAGATCGCAAGCCGAACGCACAAGCCGCTACGCCATCGAGCTCCACTATGAATGAAGTCTACTCATTCTTTATTAGGACGCTAATCCATCATCCAGCCTATAAACGTCTAACTGCTGGGAAAAGGCCCATCATACATGGGCCTTTTCCCAGCAGTGACTATAACCGCCGCTTTAACCGCAACTTTAACCGCCTTTGTGGTCTAGTGGCTAAGCTACCGGTTTCAGACCCAGAGGTCCTGGGTTCGATTTCCAGCGGGGGTACATCTTTGTGAGCTTGGTTTGGTTGGTAGTAGGGCTGTTAAGTCCGCCTGGCTAGCAACCACCATCTTATCTAAGTCTGTCGCCATAACAACGATGTTTATAGCATTGTTGTGTTCCGGCAGTTTGAGGATAAGATAACCAGTTCCTCAGTGGTTGAGGATTCCGGGTGAAGCGCGCTTCCACGTTCGGCCTTATCGTCACTTACCATCAGGTGAGATGAAGGCAAAGCGCTTAGCCGTTGCCAATAAAAAAAAATGGACTACATCACATGGAGACTGGGCCATAATCCACTACGCTGGCCCAATGGGAATAAGTGGGTTTAAACGACTGCCATCTTACAACAGCCGGGACCAACGGTTTACGTGCCCTCCGAAGCACGGAGCTCGAGATGTTATTAATTTGGTCATCCATCCAGAGACTTGACATTGCGAAGCAATCGCTTTAGCCGCGCGAAAACACCAAAGGGTTGAAATGAAACACTTTTTACGGATTAACTCGCGTTTAATTTACTATTTACATAGTTTTTATATTATCCTGACGTTTCGAACCCTTTACAGGGTCCGTGGTCACAGGGAGACTAAAGTCTAAAGTCTCCCTGTGACCACGAAACGCGAGTTAATCCGTAAAAAGTGTTTCATTTCAACACCAAAGGGTATTCGGACGTTGATCTTTCATGGATATAATTATCTTTATTTTATTACACTCCAACATAGAGAGAACAAAAGCTACGCGCAGAGTATCGATTCTAATTTATTCTGTATAATTTAATGTTTCTTCGCATATTCTGATGGCATCACTATAGTTTGGGATGAATAATTTGGGTATGGTTTATAACAATGAGTCTTTTCTATTCAAAGTTTGAAAAACACGGAAATCGAACTACATAGTTTGTATATAAAACTAACAACATTTTTACAACTAACAGTATTTCGTACATATAATCAAATGACGTCACTATTCTACGTTAACGCTACGATCACCATTACTATAAGTTCTTGTTACACCCAAAGTTAAATACTTCTTCATCATTGTTCATTTGTTTGTCATGCAACAAATTAATAAAAAACACAGAAGACTCTCTTTTATATCGTTGCATCTCGCTCACAGTTTTTTCTTGTAACAAACAGAATGTTTACAGCGCCAGCAATGAAGACAACATTGGATGTATGCCAGAACGTCATAAATTCCACGATTTAATAGTTATTACGGGAGACAATGCTCCTTCTTATTCGCTTGATACTTTGAGATCGTGACCTGTGACTTTATGTAGCTTCTGTGCCGCTTTATGTTATGAGTGAGAGATATCACCATTCAATCTAATAAAACTTAGCAATAATTGTATAAAAGATAGAAGCAGTGCCTTATAAACACAAGTTGGTTTAAGAAGTACGTCACTAGATGGCGCTAGGCGGTCGATTCGTTCGCGGAGACGGCATAAACATAATTGTGCTCGGTTTGTTTGGTGGGCTTGTTCTATAGGCTTGGTGGCCCACCTATCTATTCGGAAATCTAAAACATTAAAAATTATAAAATTCGGAATTACGAAATTCTTTCGAAATTTTTGGAGTTTTTCGTATTTATGACGGTGTCTCAACAGAAAATGTCTACGTATGAGCTAATCCTAAGGCGCTGCGCAAGAGGATATATTTTTGGTGTTTTGTGTTGGATTCTATGATGAGTAGCTACCAGTTAATATTATTCCTATGGTGTGCCGGCGACTGTGTCCGATCGCCGCTTCCAAAACAGCAACGACGGATTCCTGTGATGGTAGCTAGTGTCGGCAACACGTTCGCGCTGAAAAACACCGTTTCAGTATGTACCGACCGGCGAGATCGATGATCTCCTCCTGCGAGGCGCCGGTGAGCGCCTGCTCGTACTCGTCGCCGAGGTCGATGGAGATCTGCTCGTCGGCGTCGCGCAACTTCTCCGGCACCGGCGGCGGCGTCCACTGCGGCCACACAACAATTACATTATAATATGCACACACATTATTTAAACGGGATTTAACGCAAAACTCAGAACGTGACCACAGCCGGTGCAACGCGGTCGAAACGTCGGGTGTAAAAGGTATGCGCGGATGCCTTTACTTACAAATACTTACAAACAATCAGGACCCTGACCAAGCCGGACCTCAGCGATCACGTGACGACGGAAACGGCAAGCTAACCGACCACAGAGGTCGTCAAGGTCGTCATATTGATGAACAATTTTTTTTTACTCAACTATTGAGGAACTGGCTATCTTATCTCTAACTGCCGGAACACAACAATGCTACAAACATAGATGATATGGCGACATACCTATTAAGATAATATGGTAGTCTGGTAGCTAGTAGCTAGGCGGACTTAACAATCCTTCGTAATATTTTATGATGGGATCAAACCCACAGATAGGTAGACATTTTTTTCTATGTTTCGATATCTTTAAAACGCCTTACCAACCAAACCGAGTACAAACATGCACCAAGACATCCCCAAGCTTTATTTATGACAATAATTTTTATTTATTTAACATACGTTTGTACATAGGCGGGTTAATGCCTTAGGCATTTACATTGTAGAAGTAGAATGAAAGGATGGGGTTTAACAACAAATCCGTGAGAGGCTAATTTCTTGCACAAAAGATCCCAATGGGTCGACGTGGTGCTGCGAGAGGGAAACCTCTGCGGGCCTCACTAAGATAAGATAAGAGGCAAACTAGGTAGGCCCCAGTAACATAACATAACCGTCGCTGTGGTACAGAAGTTATGTCAGACCCAGTTTCCGGGTGCGAAATCGCACCCGGAAACTGGCGGGGAAATCGAATCCAAGGCACCAATTGTACCCTGTTTGGATGGTGGTTGGGCTTGTTCTATGTCCACCTGGATAACTAACACCGTCTTAAGTCTGTCGCCAAAAACAGTTCATACAGTTTAACAGATGCAGTTCCTCAATAGATAAAGATCCCAGTAAAAGTATGTTACTACCTTCGGCCTCATCATCATACACAGACTTAACAGACGTAAGGCCTCCCTCGAATTTGTGAAAAACAAAATAACCCGGCTTGGTGTTATAATTACAATAAACTAATAAATTATACGATGTACAGACGCTAGAAGATCAACTCACAACAAAATGTCTTACTTTAATACAATTTGAACTTCATCATTAGAGTATAAGGATCAATATCGATTGGAGAAATTTAACAGTTTTAGATATGATCTGCTGCTGTATACAGTTGTTTTAGAGCGCATTCACATATAGGCGTTTTAATTTCTGAACTGCAGTGTGCATATACCCATAGATAAGCAAAAGAGGAAGATGGTCTTTTCAAATTGAGTACAATGTACCTAACACCGTTGTAATTCATCGCTCTGTCTCGGTCGTTCGATTGACAATATAGCTGTCACACTACAATACGTATGTAGGACAATTTTTTTTGACTCATACTACTTAAAGGGGTGCCGCGCGATCGCAAAAACTGACATAAGTCTCTTAATGAACTTCAAAGCAAAATCAATCATATTGATATTTAAAATTAGAACAATTCTGCTTTGAAGTTTCAGACCTAGTAACTTGATTAGAGCAATGTTTTTATTCTGCGAAATGTACTAAACCATCAGGCGCTTGTGTTAAAAATTAAAATTTACTTTTTCAAGATGGGGGTGACCTGCGGAATATCAATACAAATATTTTCATGTAAGAATTATTGTTTCATGCGTAAAATTAAGAAAATTGTTGAAAAAATGTTTTTAGGAGTCATTAGATTTATGTATTGTTTGTTATTGTTTAAAGAATTTGTTTCAAATTTCAACAAGGCCACGACCTTGTGCAATGATCAGGATAACATATTTAACTAATTCAGCGCATAGTGCAAGTAACTAAAAAATACGTAAATATTCACAATTTTGTGCAGGATCCCCTTAAGGCATGCCGTATCTTCCTCTTTTACTTATATCTATGCATATTCAAGCCGCGCAACTGCAGAGCGACAGAACGAGAGGGCCCACTCTCTAAGCGCATCCGAAACTTCGTTGGCTAGTACCTAATTCGTTGTACAGTCACCAGCATTAAGATGTGACTATTGACGACCTGCAAAAATATATGATCATTGGTGGAAGGCATATATATGCCTATAATATGCCTTCCACCAATGATCAGATATTTTTGCATCATCACATCTTAATGCTGGTGACTGTACGATGCACGTGCGCTGTTGTTTTTTTCACTAGCGATGTGTGCAGTTAATGCCATCCGTACGGTCGGGGTCACCGTCGCCTTACCACTTTGCGGCGATTTTCGTATGAAGCGCACCGACCGCCCGGGTACATGCCCGTACCAAACAGGCGACGCGGTGTGCAAGGGATTTTGACCTTTGGACTGGTAAAGCGACGGAGTCCGCCATTGTACATACCGTCAATTTACGACGAATAACGGGCAGACGAAGTCTCGGATACGCTTATATAGAGTAGGACCTTAAGAGCTACGAGATAGTAATGGCGGATATGGATATGACAGCCGCTAGCGGCAGCATCGCGACTAGAACGCCTATGTGAAAGCGTTCTTAAGGTTTCTTTTAGTGGCAATCAAAGCTTACTTTCTTGCCTCGCACGACCCCCGCCACGTAGGGCTTCACCTCCGGCCGGTCTGGGGTCTCGAGCGCCTGTTTGTTGATGTGCTCTATCAGCTTCTTGCGGTTGAGCGGGCCTGTAGGGTCCTTCTCGCACGCGTAATTGTTGCGAAGGGAGGGAGGCAGGCAATTGTCCTGGAACATTCGTAAAGGTCAACTTGTTATTGTGCTATGACTATATCAGTACTGTAAAACACTCGCAGTAAAATTCGGGAATAGGACAGCGCCTACTACTATTCTCTTACAGTCCTGATGGGAGACGTAGTGACGCACTGAGAGAGAGGTAGGCGTTGTCCTTTTCGCGCATTTTATTGCCCCGCGGGCATCGAGTATTGTATTTACTGTGTATGTGAGGAGCTCGATGGCGCAGCGGATAAAGCGTTCGGTTTGCGTTCCTAAAAGTTAAGCAGCTGTCGTAATGCCAAGTCACTGGATGGGTGACCAAATTAAAAACATCTCGAGCTCCTCCGTGCTTCGAAAGGCACGTAAAGCTGTTGGTACTGGTTGTTGTTGTTGTAAGATGGCGGCCGTTGAAACCTGCATTGGCCAGTGTGGTGGGTTATGGCCTAATCTCCCTATATGACGTTGCTATGTGGGAAAGTCTGTGCCCAGCAGTGGGAAGTTTATAGGCTGTTAATGATTATCACTTGGTTAAGCTCAGTGTTAGATACTAACCACGACAATGTTATAAACTACCTAATTATTATTAGATTATGATTAAATTAGACTTGCAAAACCGTGCAGAAATTAGTTTTAGTTCATTATGCCTATATTACTTTAATACTGTATCTGCATTGCTCAGAATATGTATTAGTTGTTTTTAATGTTATTATTAAAAGTTATACTTACACACCAGAAATAGATACTTACCTAAATGATATTTCTATTATTTAAAAAAAATACTTATTTACCTACTTAAGGACAGCTAACAAGATAATATATAGTCACATATACCTAATAAAGTTCTTAAGACTTGTTTGTGGTAAGATATAAGATATCAATTAGTAATCTACTCTTTTATAGCTTATCTGCCAAGACAAACAAACAGTCCTATGACAAAGCATGTTATTTGGGTTAGGTTGCTTTAGATTAAAATTTATCAATTAGGTAGGTAGATTATCAGTTTACTATGGTTAACAAAGACAACCATGCCTCCCCTGTATCATCATTTGTTATCATTCACAATTATAATCTAATAAGGTACATACACACTACCTACAAAACGAGCGCTCCCATTTGATAAGTACAAAACAATGGTTATTTCTCAGTAGCTTTGCACAACACAAAACTGTGTAATAATAAGTTCATGATAACAAGGTGACCAACTGGTGCATTATTTTACTAACATACAATTATTTTATTACAGAGTCTCCATTCCATTGGCACAGTAACAGTACTGTTATTAAAATAGATGAGTCTTATGAGGAACAATTTCAACATAACTATAGATATTGTAAACATACTATTATTTAATGTTATTTTGCTTTAATAAAGATTTTTATATAACAACCAATATGTAAATAAGGTAATATTTTTTTTTGCTAATTCAGAACAAATACATATTATTATGCAAAGTTGATCAGACATGCTAATTATATAAAAGCTATTCCTCGTTCATGTAACAAAATGCAAATTTTGACCTCTTGAAAGGATATTGATAACTATGTAGATTTTTTGCTAATATTGACTGACATTGTTAATAGAGCATGACAAAAGTGGGTGTGCTTTCTTTTGAGTGTTGCATAGCAGTGAAGTAATACTACCACCCCCTCTCTTCCCTTGGGTGTCGTAAAAGGCGACTAACAGACGAAAGATTGCACATACATTTAAAAGCATAGAGCGGCACCTCCTGTCACGCTGAGCTCATGTGCAGTCGCTATTTGGTAAAAAGTGAATTATGGTAGAGGACGGCTTTTGTTGTCCTCATTGCCTAATCTGAGACTAGACTAAATGACCCTTCAGGGATAATTAGTCGAGATTATATGTATGTATGTAAATAACACAATACTTTACCAATTAATATTTAACATTTAAGCTGTACTAAGCTACCACAGCTGTATTAAACATCAAACAAAACAAATCATATTTTTTTTGATGGTGTAGTTTTTATAATAACGTAGAAAAGAATAGAAAAAGTTTAATTTTTTAGTTTAATCGCTGCAATTCCCTTTGGACATAACAAGCCACCTTGGCAAAGTAATGATCTTGGTGGGCAATTGACATCAAAATATGGACAATCTCATAATAGAACTCTAAAAAATTTTTATCCCCATTGTGCCATGTGCATATATGGGACTCCTTGTGGAATACTAACCAATTAATGTTACTGTGTGTTTTAAAATAAAATTGGAAGCAAATTAAATTGTATCTTTCATATTATTTATAAACTACCTACCTTGATCTTTAGAACTTTGAGTTTGACATTATTGTTAAACATTATTTTATTTTATTTTTTCAAGTAGGTACTGTAGGTACATAAAGTATGGAAAATAGTAATTGCCTCCGATGGGGTATGAACTTTTGGCCTTTTGCAAACTAGTCAACTTACATTGACTAAACTATTGAAAGTGTACTCACATGCTTATCAATGCCAAAGGTGTGCCCACAAGGCATGATAACAATCATGTAAGGAATAAATTGACCTTGAACACCAATTGTTAAAAGGCCATCTAACAAAATTATTGCAAAGATCTTCCACATCTTGTGAAGTTTTTGTATCTTATACAAAACAAGTGATAAACAAAACATGAAAATTACAAAATTTTATCAGAAAATCTTTTAGGTTTAATACCTAAATGAAATATTAACTTTACATTTCGTTACTTATTATCATACACTTGAAAGATTAAATCTACCTACCCACTGAAATTGCTTGATAGCAACGCTGTGGGTGTGACTCTTCCTATATAGATGACATAATGCAGTCATCATACTAAATGAAATGACCTTCTTATAGATGACTATCACTTTTTTCAACAAACAAGCATACAGACCTCATGCTATAAGGAATAAATAAATGAATATGAGCGCAGTGCAGACTATATTCTCTTGTAATACCATGTACATAACTTACACTTTACTAACTTTGAAGTCTGAGTCAATATGCAATTTATGAATGTGATTTGCAATGGTTATCATGCTCTTTAACCAGAAACACAGCAAATTAGAATGCTGCTGGTGGCCACAGAAATTAGTAAGAGGCAGCTACATAATGGATGTGTGAACAGTCAGCACCAAATTGTTTGATACACTATTTGATTATATTATGGTCAGAAAAATCTTGGCAACAAAATTAAACCCTTTTAAAATATTCACATAGTATGTTTATGGCTAAACCTGTTCTTGATTGTGAAATAAAGAGATTGTTAGTAAACTTTAACAATTAGTTTTCGTACTTACATATTAAATACAACAAATTTTTTGCAAGATCCCAATGGGTCAACATGCTAGGTACTGCAAGAGGGAGACGTCTGCAGGTTCCACTAAGATATTTCATAAAACTGAGAATATTTTCTTGTAAATGACTATTCAATAATAGGAATGGGGTCCCTAAAACATTAGTATTATTTCAGTTTTTGTTTTCAAAGAATAGTAAGTAATGGTTTTGAGTATTTTATAAATAGCACTGAATTGTTGTATTGTTTACGATTAGCACTATTTGAGGTTATGTTTATGATGAAAAGCAGTAAAATCTAAGTAACACTTACGTCTGGATCAACATCTTTTGCCAGCATGTTGAGTTCCTCTTGCGTGAGCTTCGACAGCAGTTCATCCACGTCGACCTCATCGTACTGCGAGATGTCCCGCCCAAACAGCTTGGCTGGTGTCGTCATCGTCGTCGTTTTTGTGCTTGACGACTTCTACAACACACAAAACACTACACTCAAACAATATTCCACAACTTTTTAGTGTTACGTTTATTGTCAATTTTCAGTGAAACTACACGTTTATTTACACAGCACTGCACTGAATAATCGAGGCTGTTTAGAACACGGATACATAACGCTCAGGAGAAATCAAAGTTTATTAATTTTATCACAACAATAATTTTGACAATGCAGCACAGCATTTACCACACCCAATATTTAATATATTGGCTGTTTACAACACTCAGGAAATCAATGGCATAAAATCACAAACTAAAAAGTACTAAAAATTAATATGGTAGAGCACGACTACCCATCTTACTTTCGAAATATTCCAAAATTTTATTTTAATTGCGTGTGCCAACTTTAACGTCACATACGCCCTGCACAAATGACAATTACAAACTAAAAGATTATGGTTGATGGAAAAGGACGGCAGTCGCTTTGGCCGTAAACGGGAAAGCGAGACAGCGATAGTTAGAGAGGGGACGATAGTCAGACTCAGACTGTGGAAAGGTAAAGTGGGTAAATTGTACCGGTTTCTTATCGAGGCAAAAGATAAACAATATTTTATTATGCACGCCGATGTTTCTAAGAAAGAAACGTAGTATCTAAAGTGAAGCTTGTCAATGCATGATCAAACACATGCGGCAGACGACAATGTTTAACTTGAATTTCTTGAGTTTTGATAGTACCTATTAGGTAGGTACATTTATTACGCTTAGTGGCTAATATGGTCACAATGGGAATTCCCAGATCAATAATGCAATTATTGATTATGTACCTTTTGGTTGCAGTTGGGTTTCCTAAATTCAATAACTTTACGTTCTTCAACAGTTTCTTTAACATTTCTGTATCCTACAAATAGTAGGTTAGGTAGGTACCTACCTGTTGCACATTAACATATTATTAATTAATGTAATGTTAATGTAACAGAAAAACTTTACTGTGTTTAGTCATAAAAGTATGACATTCTCCTTAGTAACACAGCAACAGTTATGCTCTATAAAAGGACGATTACGCAATTTCGTGCCTCACCTATCTAATGCTTTGCTGTTATTGAACCCATGACCTTTTTAGTAATAGCAACAATGTGATATACTTAAGGCCATTGCACGTAACATGGTTAGTTAGTAGGACATAACGATGTACCTTCCTAAATACATACTTACTTCCTAGTTTTTGAATGCATTATCTTTTAAATAAAAATCAATTGCAACTAATGTAAGTTCGCGCATCACTTTAGAAGGGCTGCACCTATTTGGATTATAATTTTTTTGATGAGTTTATAGTTTGCCAGGACAAGGTTTCTATAAAAAAAGACAACTTAGATCCCGTTGGGGTCCCTTTGTGTAGTACTTTTGGTAGGGCTTGCTAAGTCCGCCTAGCTAGCAACTATTATCCCACCCATAACAATAATGTTTATAGCATTGTTGTGTTCTGACATTTAGAGATAAGATAGCCAGATCCTCAGATGGTTTCGGGTGCCCACGTTTCGGGTTTGAGCTAATGCATCCTGTAATGTTACAAGTTAATTTTATAGTGCTTATTACTTACTTTAATATAACATATTTCTTTACTATATGTACTTCGTTACTTAACAACCTATTTAAATAAAATAAGTTGTATTTTGTTGTATTTGGTTCCAGGGTAAAGGGCGTCCTTCTTCCGCTCTTTGGACTTGTCGTCACTTACGATCAGTAGTGGAAAAAAAATATAAGAATGGAATGTCAAGTAGGTATTAGAGTACCTACCTACCTACTGCCAACTACTACCGACTGAAGGGATGATTTATATTAAAGCGGGCCGTGCACGGGGCGTGCCCTATCCGGGTAGGGTTACCATCCGTCCGGATTAATCCGGACATGCCCGGACTTTTAGACTCCAGTCCGGTCTTTGTCCGGCTCTTAACTTTGTCCGGATTATGGAATATGAGTAACAAAACTACATATTAAGTTATATCAAATAAGTCTTTATCTTTATTAACTTCTAATTTTATCTAAAAACAAAACATTAAAAGTGAGTAATGTTTCCATTTTGTGACTTAAAAGTCCGGACTTTTATTGAAGTGTTTTTGTCAGGACTTTTCGAATTCCTAAATGGTAACCCTATATCCGGACCCGGACGGCGCCACTGATTTGAGAAGTTGCATACATTTTGTATGAAGCAGTTCATATTACACCGTGCACGGCCCGCTCTAATATAAATCATCCCTAAGATAAAGCCTTCTACTAGCTCACGTCCAATAAATGAATGAAATGGGCCTTTTCCGTTTGTACACCTTCCCGTATCGTAACTCTCATTTAACAAATAGGTTCAACTTTAATAACTTTATTAATAACTTTATTTATTAATAAAATAACCTTTTACAATAATTCATTGTTACTCTGACTCCCGAGCTAGAAAAATCTGTGTTTCAGGAGCCAGTACCTCCCCTTAAGGTAAGTTTAAACAAAAGGTCTTAATATACTAAATTAAACTAGACTTAAACATTTTTTTCACTTTTAAGCAAGTTTTAAGCGGGGCGTGAAACGGCATTTATGCAGGCCGTCATGAATGGGTGCGCTCGTTATCGTGCTTATTCCACGGTAGGGAGCGCTCTCATTTTTTTGGACTGCATCGGCTGCTTACCATCAGGCAGGATGCAGTCACTATGACGAGCCATTATAAAAAAAAATGTATTTTGATATAAAATAGGTACATTTGAATTAGAAAAAAAAACTTTTACTTTAACATTTTTAAGTTTTGTATTTTAGCGCTTACTTTGTTAGTGTGTGTGTGTTTGTGTGTGTGTGTGTGAGTGTGTGTGTGTGAGTGTGTGCGTGAAAGTATAAAATACATATTTACTAGACTTTACAACTCATATTATAAGAGCTTCTGTACCATCGTAGTCAAGATTCTTGAGCCACTCTTTGATCTTAGATTTTATTTGATGGTTACTGTAGTTATTTAAATACTTATTCTCCTTAAGCAATTTGTTGTACAAGTGTGGAACCAAATAATCATAGTGTCTTTTTGCAAAGGCACTACGTGTTCTAGGTGTCGGGTATCTGAAAACTCTTTTCTTTTTTGATTTTAATGTATGGAGCAGTAACTCGATGATACCTTCGTATGCTTTGAAAGATGAAGAGTTTTCTTACGCTTAGTACTTGGGCTTTATCGTACACTAGTGTGGTTGGATAACGAAACGGTAGTGACAGCATTACTTTTAAAATACATCGTTGAGCACGTTCAGCTTTCACAAGAATTGTTTTACAAGCCCCACCCCAAGCACAAATACCATAATTAATCAAAGATTCACACAGAGCCCTATAAGTTTGCAATAGTAACTTTGAATGTGCTACAAATCGCAGCAACCTAAAAACATAGACAAGCTTTCTTACCCTTTTACTAATGGATGTTATCTGATGTTTCCGCTGAAGCTTTTCGTCAATAATGATGCCCAAATAATTAATTGTATCAGTTTTAGCTACGTAAGGGCAGTTACAAAATGTTGGGATATCATTGAGTCTGTTACATAGATTTGTATGAATCCTCAACTTCAGATCTTTGTTTGGTTGACCCGTTTGAGTTTTTCTGAAACAAATCAGTTTTGTTTTCGCTGTAATAAGGGATAGCAAACTATTTTCAAGCCAGCATGAAACTTTTGCCAGTCCCGCCTCAGTGGTCTGTTTCATTAGTTCCCAGGACTTTGCATAAAACAAAATGACTTTGTCATCAGCGTACATGGTAACGTTACCATCGTTTAAATTAATGTTACTGAGGTCATTAACATAGGTTAAAAACAATGTCGGCCCTAGTGAGCTTCCCTGTGGGACCCCATATGTACATAGCATATCATCGCTAACACAGCCATCTACCCCAACGCATTGCTTTCTATCACACAGGTAACTTTGAAACCACAGAAGCGTAGTACCTCTTATTCCTATGTTCTCCAAACGGCGTAAGAGAATCGATGTTGACACTGTATCGAAGGCTTTTTGCAGGTAAATAAAAATACCTATACCTACATGTCCCCCTCATCAACGAATTTATTTATTTTTGATGTCACGTTTATGATGCAGTCGTCGTTTGATTTACCGGTTCTAAATCCAAATTGATTAGGAGAAAAAACCTCATTAGATTCTAAGTAACTAATAAAGTCTCTTATTTACAAGCTTTTCTACAATCTTGGATAGGATACATAATAAAGACATAGGTCGGTAATTGGAAGCAAGAGTTTTATCGCCGGCCTTATGGATAGGTGATACAGTGGCTTTCTTAAGTATCTCGGGAAAAACTCCCGTCGAAAAGCTAAGATTACAGAGATGTGTTATTGGTTCCAATAGATATTGTTGGAATTTTTTGAACATTTTTGTAGGGATTTGGTCGTAAACTCCAGCACTGCTGGTTTTTAGGTTCAATATTATGCCTCTTACTTCTATTGGGTCAGTTAGTAACATTAGCATGGAGTTTTGCGGACTATTAGTATTAGTAGCTTCTTTTGTTAACTCTTCTTCACTTTTATTTAGCATTTTAAGAGTCTCGTTGGCTAGTACTTGTCCAATCGAGGTAATATACTTATTTACCACATTAAGGGATTCAATTGGATTTTCCTTTATTTTAACAAGTTCATTTGATTTTAATTTTGGTTTATTTAAATTACACAATTCTTTAATAGTTTTCCATGTGAGTGTTTTTCTAGTTGAGATTGATAATAGTTGCACATTAATGATTTTACAACTTTGTTACAAATGTTTCTTTAATACTTTTATTATTGTTAAGTTTTTTATGTTATTTATTACGTTTACGTATTGACTTTAAAACACCTGTGGTAATCCAAGGTTTTAAAGCCCGTTTTCTATTAGGAATAGTTTTAACTTCTGTGTGGTTTTTTAATTATCTCCTGTAACAATGCAAATAGGTGTTGTGATGCATCGTTAGCTGATTGTAAACAATAAAAATCAGACCAATCTATTAATTCAAGGCTCTCTTCCATTTTATCAAAATTCACAAAAGACTTTGACAGGCACAGTTCTGTAGTGTTTGTAATAAAAGCACGTGATTGATCCAACCATTTATTCGAGATTAACCTGACACAAGCCCAACGTCACTTTATCAATTTACTCGTCTGTCTTCCATAGCCAATATACTACAATCCTCCCCCCTTATCTCAAACTTATTTCCCTAACAAAAGACTATTACTAATTAACATAAAAAAAACAACTTCTAAATAACTTAACAATATCTAAAACAAGTAATATTAATAATAACCCTTAGCACCGTAGTTACACATTAATATTTATATCTGGGCGGAGTTTTCATTCTACATGTACGCAGCGGGCGAGTCCGGGCAGGTACAGACGGCAACGGCGGAGGCGATACTCGTGTGGACCCCACTTCACTTGGTCCTGGATTCTGCGACACTTGTGAGGATACTATTCCACTCGGACCTGGGTTCTCCGTTACCTCACCCTCCTCCCTTTCCGTATGTGTCGGATCGTTGGTATCGGCTCGGTGATGCTAGGTTGACTGCACGGACTGATAATTGTAAATTTTTTTCTAGTATCTATTCCATTATTAATGTTCTTATCGGTAATAGTAGTAGGGCAAATAAGTGAACTCCGTGACCTCCGCCTCAGTTGATCGATATGTTTATGGGATTCCCTACCTAAGATATCCGCAACTTTATAATCTGTAGTGCCCAATTTTTGTGTTACTTTCCCCGGGAGCCATTTTTCTTTACCTTGATACTGGCGCAACCAAACTTCGTCGCCTGATTGTAATACTCGCTCTGAGTTCGGCTTGTTATGACTACGTTTTTGACGTAATTGAGATTGTGTTACTTTATCGTCACAACTAGGTTTCATAGCATCGAGTTTAATGCGCAAGTTCCTACCTAACATTAGTGAAGCGGGACTGGCTCCAGTAGTACAATGTTCAGTATTACGGTAGTTAAGCAAGAAAGTATTTAGAAATAGGCCTATGTCCACTTTTTGCCGAATTGCTTTCTTAATTACTCTCTTTACTGTACGCACCGCGTTTTCCGCCGCACCGTTCGAGCTCGGGTGATAGGGTGCTATAGTCACGTGTTGGATACCACAGCTATTTAAAAATTGCGAAAACTCTCGACTCGTAAACGGTGGGCCTTATCAGAAACCAGTTGTTTGGGGAGACCCCAACGCGCAAACACTTCTGTCAGTTTACCAATCGTGCAAACTGCGGAAGTACTAGATACTTGAAAAACTTCTAACCATTTTGTTCTAGAGTCAACGATGACCAGGTAAGTTTTATTCAAAATAGGTCCTAAAAAATCTACGTGTATCCGCGACCAGGGCGCCGCCGGCCACGGCCACGCGCTGGGCGGGTGCTGCGGCGGCGCGTCGGCGTCGGCCGCGCACACGGCGCACCCGCGGCACGCCGCCTGGACGGCCTCGTCTATGCCTGGCCACCACACGTAACTGCGTGCTATCGCCTTCGTTTTAACAATGCCCATATGCGGTTCGTGTAATTCGGACAGAACTTTTGACCTACATTTTTCGGGAATGACTAGCCTATGTCCCCACATAACACAACCGAGTTCTTCATATAATTCCTTATTCCGATTAAAATACGGTTGCAATGCTATTATTTCTGATTCGGCTGGCCATCCGTTACGTAGATAAAACAAAATTCTACTTAGAATCGGGTCTAGCTGGGTTTGTTTTTTAATTTCTTCATATTCCAATAAAATGTCATTTTGTACAAAATGTAAATAAGTCTGCTCCGGTAATGCTAAGCTATCTTTGGTACGTACATTCACATTTACAGGTAACCGAGACAAACCGTCCGCCCCGTTATCTTTAGACCTAATGTACTCAATATCATAGTTATATGCCGACAATTTTATAGCCCAGCGTTGCAAACGACTGGCCACCATCTGAGGTACACCTACCTTGGGCCCAAATATATTCACTAAAGGTTTATGATCAGTCCGCAACGTAAATCGTCGACCGTATAAATACTGATGTAATTTTTGTAAGCAAAATACAATAGCCAAAGCCTCTCGGTCAATTTGTGAATAATTTTTTTCCGCGTCATTCAGAGCGCGCGAAACATAGATAATTGGTTTATCGTGAACGCTCGCTGCTGCTGTGCCGGTGCCGCCGCCCGCGCCGCCCACCGCGGCGTCGCACTGAGTCAGCACCCCACCTATTCCCCGTGCACTCGCGTCACACGTTAAAATCAATTTTTTATCGGGATCGTAATGTGCTAGCACTTCCGCACTACACAATATTTCTTTTACCTTCTTGAAAGCACTATCGCATGCTTTGTCCCAAACCCAACTTTTCTTTTTCGTTAACAATTGGTACAATGGGGCAAATATATTGCTAATATTTTTAACAAATTTCGCATAAAAGTTTACCAATCCTAAAAATGACCGTAATTCTGTCGTATTTCTGGGCGGAGCAATTTTGGATATCGCTTCTATTTTCCCGGGGTCTACTTTAACTCCTTCTTTTGTTATTATATACCCTAAGTATTTTACTTCACTCACCATAAATAAACATTTACTTTTTTTTAATCTCAACCCGTATTTCTGTATTCTATTTAATACTTTTTCTAAAATAAATAAATGCTCTTTTTCGCCTCCCCCTGTGGCAATTATTACGTCATCTAGAAAAACTTCTACATTCGGTATATCACCTAATAAGTTACACATAATACGCTGGAAAATGCCCGGGCTCGAAGACAAACCGAAAACGAGTCTATTATATTTAAATAAACCCCTATGGGTGTTAATAACCGTCAAGTTTTTAGAGTCATCCAGTTCAACCTGGTTATAAGCCTGGGAAAGATCAATCTTAGAGAAGATTTTAGCACCATTAAGACCTACCAAGAGGTCTTCTATGCGTGGAAGGGGAAACCTATCGATCAACAAAACGGGGTTTAAAGTAACCTTATAATCGGCACATATTCGGAGTCCCCCATCCGCCTTACGTACTGGTACCAGGGGAGTCGCCCAGTCCGAGCAGTCCACCGGCTCGATGACGCCTTCCCTTAGCATGGCATCCAGCTCCGCGTCCACGCGCTGCTTGAGAGAGTACGGCAAAGGGCGCGCGCGGCAGAACACCGGCGCAGCACCGTCGCGCACTCGCAGCGTCGCCTTGCCGCCCGTATACCTGCCCAGACCCTCCGCGAACAATTGTTTATACCTGTCAAGTAACAATAAACAATCATTACTACAGCTCATTTTACAAACACGAGTATCGACACTAATTTGCCTATTTAGAAAACTAGGAATATTTATGTCTAATTCCGACAACCAATGACGGCCCAATAGAGACGTCGTTCCGCCTTTAATAACAAATAATTCTAAATATTTACATTTACTTTGATATGTTACCTTTGGCTTAATAATACCCAATGGTTTTATTTTACTGCCATCATAAAACTTTAGCGTTAAGTTACAATTTTCCATGGCCCTATGTTTAAAATATTTGTTGTACGTAAAGTCGCTAATACAAGATATAGCTGAGCCCGTGTCGACTTCCATTACTACATTAGAATTATCAATCAAAAAAGATAACCTTACCGGTTTATAACCGTTCAAACACAACTGGTTAAATTCCTCTTCAGTCTCCAATACGCCGTCATCACCATCACTCGAGGAATTGTCATCTCCTCGTAGTCGCTCGGTGACGTAATACATACTTCTCTGAGGTCCTCGATGTGCTCCACGTTCCGGGCAAACTCTTCGCAAATGACCTGAACGTCTGCATTTACTACATTCGTAATTCTTGTAACGGCAACCATCGGCATGATGGTCCCGAGAACCACACACTATACAGTGAGTATCCGGCCACTGCTGTCGAGTCCCGGATGAGCTTGTCCGAGCGCCGCTCGCGCCGCCGCCGCCGCCGCCACCGGCGCTGCCGCCGCTGCTGCCACGCGAACGCACGGCCCCGCGGCCGCGCCCGCGCCCGCGGTACAACGCCTCCGGTGTCACCGCGTGCATCTCGCCCGTTGCCCGCGAATTGCCCGCTCCCGACTCCACCGCCGCCGCATCCCGCTCCGCTGCTTCCAAAGCACATGCAAGTTTAACGGCTTTCTGGTACTTTAGACTATCTTCTGCAAACAAACGTTGTCTTATAACGTCGCTCCTCAACCCACAAACCAACTGGTCTCGTAAGTTATCCTCTAAATCCGCAGCAAATTCACAAAACTTGGCCATTTTTTTTAAGTCCGCCAAATATTGAGATATCGTCTCTTCCTCTTTTTGTTTCCTTTGTCTAAAACGATACCGCTCCGCCATTATAGACGTTTTCGGCTGCAGATGATTTTGGAGTATTTTCACCACTTCTTCATATGTACTAGAAGCTGGTTTAGTGGGACTCATCAAATTACTCAGTAGTTCATATGGTTCCTCGCCCATTACCGCGATTAAATTTGGTAACCACATATTTTTTTCCACACCGTTCACCTTGAAATACATCTCAAGGCGTTCTGTGTATAATGTCCAAATCCCACCGACTACTTGAAATTCTCCGATTTTTCCAATTGACGCCATTATCAATCTTCAGGTACACGCCACGAAAAAAAAGAACCTCTTTTTTTTTAATCCTCGTCGCCAATGTAGTGTTTGTAATAAAAGCACGTGATTGATCCAACCATTTATTCGAGATTAACCTGACACAAGCCCAACGTCACTTTATCAATTTACTCGTCTGTCTTCCATAGCCAATATACTACAAGTTCTTTACGACAATCTATAATTGGTGTTGTATTTAAGACAGTAGAATTGGAGAGTGTTCAAAAATTAAAGTTCAACTATACTTTATATGAATTTTAGAACTGTATGTTTTATATTGGTGACTTATAACATCATTGGTGACAGTACAATCAATCGAAATTGTTAAAAATGAGAATATAGCGCCTTAATGTTTTCTACCCAACTGTACTACTCAGGCAAAAGGTTTACCAAACGACACCAAATGTAGGCTATTTGTAATAATTTGTCCAAACACTACAAAATGTATGGAATCTAAAAAGGTTACGAAACGCCACTTTTGTGTAGGTATTAAATGAGGGTTGCGAAACGGGAAGGTGTAAAGCACCAACCTTCTTTAAAATTATTTTAATATCTACGAACAAGAAAACAGACTGCCTCTCTTCAGAACTCAAATCGACCTCAATGGCAAACTGCTACGCTTGATGTGCGGTTCGATGTACGAAGCAACCAGAAATGTTTAATTGTTATTCAAACAGACGCTACTTGGGAAAGCGTAGAAACTAGCATCACCTCTAGCCTTTAGCAGGAAAACCCTAATAAAAGAGAAAGTGCTGTTTTATTTGTATTCATTGTGAATCTGTGAAGATGCTGTGAAACCTTTTGTTGTAAACCATATTTAGGTAGGTAGGTAGTTCTCCGCGCTTTTATTTGCACAGAGTACATCAATAAATAATGATTTGATAGTAGTAAGAGATGGCAATCTTAGTATAAATCAAATATCATTGGTATAAGTAAATGAATTTATTGAACACAACGAATTACCTACCTACTTTTTTGATAGGTTCTACATTTATGAGAAAATCGACGAAAAGATAACAAAGATCGGTAGGTAAGTATCTACTTCTTCATAAGTTTTATTAGTTGGGACGTTAGCCGAAGGCAAAACATTTAATATTGATGTTTTCGGCAATCTAATAGTAAAAAACCTTAATGTTTTATCATTTTATTTCAGATAGTCAATTAGGATGCCCTTTAAAAATGTCAATCTTCTTCTCTAGTACAATGAAATGGAGCGCAGACCAAATATCTAATAGTAGATTTGTGTAATAGAGCGATGATAATTGATTGATCTTAATCAATAATGAATGTTAGTTCCTGCTGATCACGCAATAATAACGACAACACAACACGACCGCGTTGGCGTACCGCCAGTTTGCTGAAGCTGGTGATCGCATGACCAAAGGCTAGTAGGCATAGATAAACACACTAGTAGGTAATGTTCTTGGCTGTGCACTATAATGGGATGGGACTAGGACATTGGCCTTCTTTCCACAAAGTAGTTTCGGACAAAATTAATCCTACTTGCACAAGACCTTTAGGGATGATTTATACTAGAGCGGGCCGCGCACGGGGCGACCGGGGCGTGCTGACTAAGACGTTGCATACATTTTGTATGAAGCAGTTCATATTACACCGTACATGATCCGTGTCCCGTCCGGGCCCGGACGGCCCGGACGGGACACGCCCCGTGCACGTCCCGTTCTAATATAAATCATCCCTTTAAAGTGATGTCCATTCTCGATTTAAATTTTATTTTCTTTAAAAACTGAACAGACTTACGGCCCGGCCATTACGGCGCGGCGCGGCGCCGGGTGGGCGTTTTGCGAAGCGCCGAGCGGCGAGCGGATCGTCCGTTCATTCGTTGCGTTCTTTCTCGTATATCGTTAACACCAAACCTGCTGATGTATAACGCGCAACGAACTAGACGCCCGCAGTCATAACCAGGGCTGTGGTTACGAACCGATGGGGTAGCGCAATGATATTTGTATATAATATCATTGGGGTAGCGACATTCATAAGTGCTCAATTATTGTAGCCTATCAATTGTAGCAGATCGCGAGCAGGATCTGGGACCCAAGTCTGTTAATTTACGAATGGCATAATTGAATCGCAATTGGATCGCATTGTAATTGTTTGACACATTTGGTATTCTTAAATGAGTAAGAGAGAGAATACCAAATGTGTCAAACAATTACAATGCGATCCAATTGCGATTCAATTATGCCATTCGTAAATTAGCAGACTTGGGCCCCTGGCCTAAAGTGCTACCATGCTTACTCAGGAAAGGCCGTTGAGTGAACAAGGTTGTTGTTGATGTTGACTATTTATTTAAGTAGCTCTTTGGACTGCTGTTCTTACCATGATACTCTCATTCCGATCCCAAATTCAGTTTATTTATTGATGTTTTATACTTACCTAGGTACGCTTGTTAACATTGATGCTTACCTACAAATTAACTTAGATTTAGAGTTTCGTTTTTAGTGTACCTACTTAACAATTAAAGATTGGATTGAAAACTGTACCTACTTATGATAAAAGATACCAAAAACAATAAACAGTCAATTGGTCAAATTAATGATCAATCAAAGTAGGTACCTACTTCTAGAACTTTCTGTGGGACTACCATAGAGAATAAATTTAAAGGACAATGACCTTCGAGTATTTCTATAATTTAAGACACTGACACAAGTCACTGTTTTAGGGTTAGTCTAGTCATAGTAATAGTAATAATAGTACTAGTCTCTAAACTACCAAAGAAAATACCTTATTAAAATAATATAGTAGATTTTTTAATGTTATCGAAGAGGAGACGCTGTAAAAATTATGAAATACTGGCCGAGAACACTAGAATTGATTTTACGTTATGAAAAAAGAATTCTCGTCATAATAATCAGTTCTGTCAAATTTTGTAAAGTCAAACAATCTTGAATTTTGGCTTAGATTAAAAATATATAAATATTGCTCTCAGTTTATGACTAAATGAAGGGTTAGGTTTACTCATGAGCAAATATGTCTCTGCCATTCGGCCCACCACAACCAGTTTCTCCTCTTATTCGAGGAGTGAGGTTCGCATTGCTGATTGCCGGCATAATATACGCACGCGGCAAACAAAGTCTCTACAACTCTATGGAAGCGACTTATCAGGAAGAGCAGGCCAAGAAGAAGATTATTCGCGACAAAGAACTGGCCAAATTGAAAATCAAAATCGCAGCTGAGGAGAGGATTGCCGTGCGCCTGTTCGAGTCTGGGAAATTGTTTGACGAAGGTACGTACCACTCGTACCACTCACGGAATAAATAAGTAGGTATACAGACAGAGTGGGCCCACAAAAATAGGGTCAAGCGGAATCCCAGAGGCTCTACCTCTGGGATTCCGCTTGGGTTGGCATTTGATACGAGTACTCACCCTCGTTCTGGGAAAACGGTTTTGGGCCTTGGGGGGGCTCAGGAGGTATTACTGAAACCCCTGATATCGATTTTGGTTGCCAGAAGAAGCGAAGCGAGCGTGCCGCGGTAGCGGCCGGCGAAGCGTCAGAAACGACGTTTTTGTACGTGCGACTTTTTTACATATTCTCTCCCTTTTCCCCACGTCTTTTTAGCCTCCCTCCTGCTAAATTTCCATATTTATTTGTTTTTAGGTTGTTTACAAAAAAAAAATTTTCTCGAGAAGTACGTATCTCCGGCAGATCTCCGGGGTTGCAAGGGGGGGTTACACCCCTCCCCCCTGCCACCTCCCCACCTCAGCAAACCCTTATCGAGGGTACTATATCTAATGATTAGCCATGTTTTGTGATTTTCAATAGTACAATCAGAGGTACAATAAACTAGAGAAGACACCGCGAAACAAGTTTGTGCGCACTAAGGTGCAGCTCATGGGCTGCAAACGCCCCTCAATGATTGCGCGTGATTCAAGCGATTGTGGAACTTGCGGCTGCACCTTAGTTGCGCACAATCTTGCTTCGCGGTGTCTTCTCTAGTTTATTGTACCTCAATGAGTACAATAGTAAGTGCTGTTATTTATCAGCAAAAGTTACATACTAGAAGAACCAGCAGCTAGGTACTCGGGTCAACGTCTAGTACGTAGTAGGTACTATTATTTATTCTGTGGTTTAGGTGGATAAGATCTGGGGCAACTTTTTTATTTAAGTTTCTGTTTTAGTTTGTTGTAAATGCATTAAGGTTTAATTTTTATATTTAATCATGTGCACCATTTGTCTTTTGTTGGTGTTCTTAAGTATTAAATAAACAATTTTTTTTATATAGATCCTGGTGACGGCGCCTGCGCCGTCGGTCCCCCTCCTCCGTGTTAGATCACATTACATCCACTGATAAGTCACTTTGTTCGGCTATTTGAAATATATAAAATTGTTTTTAATTCAATATGTTTTGTTTGATTGGAGGCCCGAGTTTGAACAAAAGCATTCCAAAACTTATTAATACTTTATTGCACAAAGAAATTACCTTAATACACAAACAAGTTACACACGACATATACAAAGGTGAGCTTATCTCTAGAAGAGATCTCTTCCAGCCAACACTAGCTGTGGTGATAAAATTAAATCTGCGGGACTAATTGCGGTATGCAAAACATACATAAACTAAACATAGTTATATAAATAAATAAACATACACAAAATATATAAGTATATCAAATTACTTATATATATACACTAAGTTACTGATTATCGATTATGTTAGACAGGTAGTGCTTTTTGAGGTGGTGTTTGAATGATTCTACCGATGACCTCTCACGGATGCTGGCCGGTAGTTCGTTCCATAGTCTAGCTGCATAAACAGTAAAGGAATTGTGGAAAAACTTGGAGTTGGCAAGGTTGGCAATCTACAAGGATAGGAAAGGGTCCTGGTATCACAGGAACGTTTTGGGCGGGAAGAGGCAGGTAAATGCGTAAAACGGGATCGTAAATAATGAGGGAGTTGGGAGGTAGTGAAGTATTTTGTAAAGAAGGCAAAGGATGTGTTTAGCACGGCGTTGACGGATTGGGAGCCACTTTAACCTCAACCGGAACTCCGAAATATGGTCATATTTTCGTAAGCCGAAAATAAAACGGATGGCCAGGTTTTGTAGGCACTCCAGTTTGTTAAGCAGCTCCTCAGTTGCATCCAAATAACAAATATCAGTGTAGTCGAGAAGATGGAGCATAAGCGACTGAGCAAGCATAATTTTGGTATTGTACGGTAAGAAAAACAGCAGTCGCTTGAGAGAATGATAAGAGTAGTGCATGCGTCGATTCATCTCATTCATCTGTGACCTCCAGACAAAGTTTGGTCAATAATGAGGACTAGATTTTTAGTTTTATCAGAAAATGCAATATACACTCCATTATACGTAACCTTGGGGAGTATATTGAGGTCTAGTCTGTCACGCAGCCGGTTGCTACCCACGATTATTGCCTGTGATTTGGCTGGGTTTACTAGTAGTCCAAATGCGTCTGCCCACAACTTCACCGAGAGGAAATCCTTATTGATAGATTCTATAGTAGAGTGAGCATCAACCGCATCGAATTGTCTATAAAGTTGCAAGTCTTCTGCATATAGGTGGTACGAGCAGGATAAAACTTTTACGAGCTGACTTATGAATATCGAGAAGAGCAGTGGTGAAAGTACCCAGACAAAAGAACAGTTGTTTGTGAACAGCGCTTTCCAGGACCTTGGATAGGAATGGTAGGATTGAGGTAGGACGGTATTGAGAGAGCGGTAGGAGAAGCGGAATGACGTGGGCTAATTTCCATTTAGAAGGGAATGCATTAGTTGCCAAAGAGTGGTTAATAATGTGTGTAATGCCTATGCACAACGTCATCCAGGAGTGGCATCAACATGTCACGGCAAATGCCATCTTCGCCCACGGCCTTGGAGGAAATGGATAGGATGGTTTTTTTAACCTTCCCTACAGTGATTTCACGGAATGTAAAGGGCTCACCGTCAGGACGGGCCGCTGTGTCTAACAAAGTGAGCGTGGCTGCCTTGGTGGTACCATCAACAATAACCGGTGAGCAGGCAAAATGTCTGTTAGGGTGATTGAGATCTGATAATTCACCAGTACTGCCGCGGTCCTTACCTACACCGAGGGATCTAAGGAACTTCCAGATCCTACCTTGGGGTAGGTCTTCCACTGAGGAATGGATATATCGGCGTTTGGCATCGCGGCAGAACCGATTACAGTGATGCGCAACTTTTTGTAGGAGCTCAAATTATTATTATTCGGAAACCTCTTAAGCAGTGATTTAGCCTTGTCCCTACGTTGCATATACTTTCTTATCGTAGGAGTGAGCCAAGGCGTAGATGCTTAATGCGCACTGGTCTGAGAGGGGCATGAGAATCAAACAGTAAAACAGGTGCCAGCCGCAAACAATGTAGACCAGTCAATCAAACAAAATTCATCCCTCAAGCGATCCACACAGATATCACCAAAATTACGCTGAAGAATTACTTAAACTTTTATTTACTTAGTGTAAGGAAATATAAATAAAGCGCATTGTAAGATTTAAGATATAAGTAGGTAGGTACTTTGTTAAGATAATCAAATAAGGAGACAGTTTTTATGCACCAAGACCTAAAATAAATTCGACTTACCTACCCTTTTATACTGTGATCTAGAACCACTTAAGCCGAGCTCCATCTGGTTTACCAAAGCTTTTACTCATCATACTCCGACATCGTATGATTAAGGATCTGTCTGTAAATTCTCCGTCACATAGTAAATTACGAACAGGTTTAATATCCACATATGTCTTTACTAGGTAAGTCGTAGATAGCTTTCATAAGTGTCTACCTACCTTGTTATTACGCGCTACTTCTAGTTAAGTACATTGTCGTTAGTGGTAAATAACGTCGGCTGACTTAGAAAGAAAAGGCTTTTTCACTTTTCTCCTGTCGTGGTAAAATATCTCGCTTTCTTGGCATTGTATACTTACTACTTGTGTACTAAAGCGACGACGTGTCGCCGAGACGATGTGACTTTGTGTATTCAGAGAGTGCCTTCCACTTTCTAGAGAAGCAGCGAAATTACCTAATCAAACAAAACCTTGGAGTAGCCACTGCATAGGTAACACATGAACATGAACAAATGCTAATTTACTAAAACTTGTTGTATGATAGGATAGGCTTATGTACTCGTAGGTTTACCAAAAGGAAGTGTGTAACTATAGAAGATCTACCTACACTTGTTAAATTCTTTAGTTGTTAAAAGTACAATTAAAGTTTAGTAAGTAGTAAAGATGATTGATAAAAATGGAAAATTTAGAAATGCCCGTAGGATTTCTAAATACAGTCATCATTTTTATTTGTGGTATTCCCATGTGTTAGTTAATACTTAATGAAATTATTGGCTGTTAAGCTTATCCTAGTACAATAAATGTCAACATGTTTTATACCGGTTTTTATTACTCGTATCGGATGTTATTCAATGATGGAGAAAGTATGTCGTTAGGTGGCCATAGTATTATAAATCATGTAAGTAAGTATTATATTGTTTCCGTACAACTATCATGATAGCTATCAGAATGTTCCAATGGTATCAATTTGTGGTAAGTATGGTATCAATGAATGTTTATTTATCAATATCAAATCTCTCAATCATCTCATGTGGATAAATATGGAAGTCACACGAATTTGATTTTAGGTAGGTATACCTATCTAATAATGTCCAAATGCTAGTACATGTGGGAAGGCCTGTGCCACATTATACATTATTTATACTGTGCCTGTGCCCACTGCCCAGTAGGGAAAATTCCTGTTAAAACGAAGTTACGCAGGGAATTATAGAAGACGTTTATATTAGTTTTAAAAGTACCAACACCTCGGTCACCACGGACATTGAAAATGTTCAAGATTGAAGTGGGTAATACCTATGTATATTATGGGACTTCAATAATGGCGTGAAAATATGGGGCTAGGCTATATCCTATATCTATATCCCCTTTTCTGTCACGAAGACTTCAAAGATTATTCTAATTTCAAAGAGGTTGCTAAACAATTGAATTTCTATTTTGTCTGGTATTACGACAACTGTGCTCTCATACTTAGCAGTAGCTTGGTTAGAAAGATAATGGGTTTTCTTAGGGTGGTGTTTTGCTATTATCACTCAGCGGAACCCAGTCGTTCTGCGTCGCTGGCAAGCTAGCCACGCAAACGGCGACCGACGGCGACGACGACGCGGCAGCGTCAGGTGCGTGCAACGGACCAATTATGAAAGGCTACTTTACCCACCAGAATAGGCTAAGTATTGGGCTGAACTACTACCTACCGTCTTATAAATAAGAATGGCCAAATGTTACACCTTGGTTTAAAGTGACGCTGTCTCGTTTTTGTTGAAGAAAACAGATAGAGACAGCGTCATTTTATCTTAAGTGTAACTTTAATCAACGTTTATTAATAACAGGGCAAAAGAATTTAGAATTTGTGAAATATTGCCAAGCGTTATTTCCATTTCACCTCAGAAAGGCACGCTATATGCCGCTGGTCCTTCTCTCATTCTCCCCTAAGGCCCCCCCTACTGTTACCTCTTAGAGTAATAGTATTACTTTAATATTACTATGCATACTCCTCCGTGCTTCGGAAGGCACGTAAGGCCGTTGGTCCAGGTTGTTGTCGTAAGTGGCATTCGTTAAAACCCACCAACCCGCAACGCATTGGACCAGCGTGGTGGGTTATGGCCTAATGTCCCTACGTGCTATTGTCCACGTGGGAGACCTGTGCCCAGCAGTGGGATGTTTACGTTTTATTTTATTTCGACGACCTCCTTGGTCGAGTGGTTTGTACACCGGTTTTCATGGTGTCGCCATCTCTGAGGTCCCGGGTTCGATCCCCGGTCGGGTCAGTTTAGAGAAAAACTGTTTTTCTAAATTGATTTCGGGTCTGGGTGTTTTTTCTATGTTTATGTATGTTTATCCGTTATCTTACCATATTAACGAGTTTCACAAGAATACTCATCTTGGTCTAGATAATTGGTGTGAGCGTAAACAAAATTTATTTATTATTTATTATTTATTTATAGGCTGAAGATGGTGATGTCATCATCCGCTTATAAACTATGTATTGCAAAATAATCATCATTGATTACTATGCAAAATTCGTATGGAGATTCGCATAGTAAGATTAAAGTAATACTGCGACTATAAACTCTACTACTCTCTTCACTACTCTTGTCGTTAAAAACCCGCTAGCCCCCACTAGCGTGGTCGGTTGTGGACCAATCTACTTTTGTGTTGGCCTGATCGCTGCAGTGGGATGTTTGTCGGCTGAATATAATGATGACGATATCCCATTAAAGCTTTTTAAATGTTGCATTCGCTAATTTAGTAAGTACATACTTAAAAAAAGTGAAAATCCTCTCCGGTGAGAGTCGAACCCACGACCTTTCGCAACTGGCGATTGCTCTTTCAATTGAGCAACAGAGACAATGGTTTATGGGCCTGTCGAAATTGTGAAGTGCTCGTATTTCACGCCAGAGCTGGTTCTAAATAAACATAAAAAATAATTAAAAAATAGCTGTTTTATTTAAGCTATCATAAACCATTTTTGTTATAAAACATTACGGTAAAAAAGTTTTAATTAATTTAGTTTATTGTAATAGGCTTTCTATTAAGAGGTTTCATTTTGATATTAAAAAAATGAGTATTTTATAGAGAAATCAATAAATGTTTATTTCATTGTAAAGAGGAAGGTATGCCATTAATAGGTCAAGGATCATAAGAACGCCGGCGGTCGCAAAACAACTGAATTTTAATTGTGTCTGGTTTTACGGTGCTCAAGGGGTTAACCTTTTTAAACAAATTTCAGCAATATGGCCGCCATGGCTACGCTTGCAGCACCACATCCTTTTCATGAAATTTTTTATGACCGCACATTTGCGGCTGTATTTCCTCGATTACTTCACGAATTCTATCTTTAAGGTCTTTAATCGATTGTGGAACATTGGCATAGACCTTATCTTTCATGTGGCCCCAAAGAAAAAAATTTAAAGGTGTTAAATCACAAGATCTCGTTGGCCAATTATTGTCGCTACACAAGCAACGAAACAATTGCAAATTTTGCAAGAAATGTTTCCTGGCCGTGTTATTTCCATTGAGGTAAATAACATCGCTGGTTATTTCTCGAAGAGCTGATCACAATGAGCTGGCCACCGAGATCTTGTGATATAACACCTTAAACTTTTTACTTTGAGGCCACGTCAAAGATAAGGTCTTATATGCCAATGCTCCACATCGTTTCAATGAAGTTATCGAGGAAATACTGCCGTAAATGTGCGAATTGGTCATGGAAAATTTCATGAAAAGGATATGGTGCTGCAAGCGTAGCCATGGCGGCTATTTGACTGAAATCGTTTTCAAATGTTCAGAGGAAACACTACGTC
The DNA here is from genome assembly GCA_963921215.1 of Scoparia ambigualis. NCBI lineage: Eukaryota > Metazoa > Arthropoda > Insecta > Lepidoptera > Crambidae > Scoparia > Scoparia ambigualis. The sequence goes on along the minus strand of OY992511.1, from coordinate 31,246,075 downwards.
GAAGTGGCATGCAAAATTCTCATACAAAACACAGAAAAACGACGTTTTGTAGTCCCCTGTTTCCTCCTTCAGAACTGGACCAATTTTTATTACTTTTTCAGCATCGGTTAAAGAAAGAGATTTTGTATGTCTGTATGTTTGATTTTTTTTAACCAGCCCTACAATGTTTCTGAAGACGCCTTAAAACGGAGTGATTTCGCTAAATTTTGAAGATTCCTGGTTATTTAAATAAATGACTTAATGCAAAAAAAAATATCAAACATGCAGACATAGAAAATCTCTTACTTTAACGGATGCTGAAAAAGTAATAAAAATTGGTCTAGTTCTGAAGGTGGAAACAGGGGACTACGAAACGTCGATTTTTTGGGTTTTGTATGGAATTTTGCATGCCACGTCGACAGTGTTTCCTCTTAATGGCATACCTTCCTCTTTACAATGAAATAAACATTCATTTTTACTTAAAAAAATACTCGTTTTTTATATTAAAATGAAATCTTTTATTATATTTATATAAACAGTGATGTGATAGATAAGACAAGGGGATAAATTAGATTGTATACTTATAAACAATGTTATTAAAATGCGATTTAAATAGCGACTGCAAGCAAGGCTTTACCAGAATACCAGCGCTGCGCTGCAGCATGCATGTGCATGTCATTGCAGCATAAGCTGAGGTAGGGTCCATGCCACCTTTTTTGTTAATATTATAAACATCATTAGTTTTATTTTGATTATTATCATTATTATTATCGTGTGTTCTACATAATTTTTGTGCTTGTGGTCAATAAAAGTTTCTTATCCTAACTTATCTAAATCGAACAGAACGTAGACAGGTGTCATAAAAAATACAAGCCAAAGACTTTCGAAATACCTACAATTTTATTAAACTCTAAAATATGCGATTATTGTTACCGTCATTGATTGTTTTGCACATATATTTACGCAGATAAAATATACTAACGCGCAACACAATCAAAATAACTATAATTAGTACTAATAATGTACGTCGTTATCGCTTCCAGTTCCGCCAGTCAATAGCACGATCCCAGCCCATATTTGACTCTCGTTCAACCAGTTTCGTCATTTTTTGTTGCACTTTCTCAACAAGAGGAAGTAACATCAAGCGAGTAGATACTTTGCTATTCTAGAATTGCTCTAACGAAAGTGATGCGAGAGATTTGTTTGCTGGAAGAATTTTTAGGTAAGAACCTGACGGAAAGTATTACTTAGGTAGGTACTAAACTGACTTGACATAAGTAAGTACATAGATTCACAATTATTATTCCCAAAGGGTGAGCTGGGTGAGTCAGAGACTAGGCAATGAGGAGTTGAGGAGCACAGAAGCAGTCCTCTGCCGTAGTCTACGTTTCATAAAATTACGAACTGCATACATAAGTATATTATGCATGTATGTAGGTATGTACGTACGGTCGGGGTCACCGTCGCTTTACCACTTTGCGGCGATTTTCGTATGAAGCGCACCGACCGCCCGGGTACGTGCCCGTACCAAATAGACGACGCGGTGTGCAAGGGATTTTGACCTTTAGACTGGACTTAGCGACGGAGTCCGCCATTGTACGTGTTTAGCGTGATAGGTGGTGAGCTAATGGTGGATATGTGTAGTCTTTAGTCCATTAGTCGCCTTTTACGACACCCAAGGGAAGAGAGGGGTTGGTAGTATTCTTTTAGCAAGTCGCTACTTAAACGGCTTTGGCTTTACCAAGACTTTAAAACTTTTTGTCTTTAAACGCTGCGACTAAGACCGAAGTCCAATTAGGGATCCTATAATTTAATGCTCCAGTTGTTTTCGAGGGTGAGGGGATAGCGAAGCCGCAGAAAAGCACTATAAGTACCGACTGGTCACGCTCTATCGAAATGTATTCTTATGGTTTCTTATTTTAACAACGTAAGTACTACTGTTAACTGATAGGATTAAATCAGAGTGCTGAGTGCGCGTTTTATTTGCACTAGCGGCCCGTCCTCGACTTCGTACACATATAATAGTATACACCCTTAATTTTAATTAGTTTTAATGAAATTAAGGGTGAGTTCCACCGATGAAACTGAACAACATTCCCCAAGAAACCTATGTGCAAAAATGACAAAAAAAAATCGACCTCCCATAGGTCGGTACTATTTTCATCAGCTGATCCGATAGTTTTGTATGGGAGGTCGAAATTTTACTTACCTAAATCCTATCCATATTTGTTAAAATTCTGATCGAATAACACGTAGTTATTTCCAATGTAAAATAAATCTTAAACTTTGACATTCCGACCAAAATGGGCTTATTTCTGAGTATATAACATATTTCGATCTAAAAGTCTTATTTCTCATAGAAAAATATGTTTTATGAAACAATTTCAAAAGGTAATTAAATCTTGCCATACATTATTGCCCGCCGAAAATCGAGTTTGTTCGATTCATAAAATCGATGTTTTGGATGTATATTCTAAAGAGCCATTGCTTTAATGATTTTCTATGCTGTGAAAGAAAAATAAATAAGATTTAGATAAAGTTTATTGGTAAGTATGTGGAACATTTTAGAGGGCGTCGCTTGCGTATCTATAAAATGATTTTATTGTTTTGAGTGTATTATATGAAAAACAAAGTTTTTTTTTTAAATAAATGAAGATGATGATACAATTTCAAAAGATTTTCTTAAAAGTTTTTCTCTACAATCTGATTTGAAGACAACTTTCCTCTGTAAAATTGAGACAGAGCATCTGTTGCTATAAATCTAAAAGCTTTGGGCTTCACTCCTGACGCCATAAAATCTTTTATTGTCCGCTTAATATTTTTATGCATAAACTCATTGACTCTATTACACAACCCACGCAAACACTTATAGACAATTAAACATATTCATGTATTCGCTAGACTTTTAAAGCGTCATAAATTACGTTAAAATTAAATTTATATGCTACCTCTAGTATAGATACATGGCGCGACGTTCTAATAATAATTATTGTAGAACGATAATTCATTTACAACTAGGTAACTATATAATGTTTATTTGAAGTACATAACGAAGTTTATGCTTTTCTTCATGGAAAGATCGAGTCGAATCAAACCATGTGCGTTCCTATTAAGGACCACGATTGAAATTTTAGTTTCTGGATGCAAATAGCGTTAGAAAGGGTCTCAATAATTGTAAATGCACTGCTTCTAGTTTTGTAAAAATTTGAATTACAATTAGCTAAATATGGTCCTTCGTGACTAAGTGACGGCTATATCTCACTATCTAAAGAAGTATCTCTTACTTTTTTGGTAAGTGAATTCAAAACGGAAAATACATACTTATGCAAATAATTGTTTAAATGTACATGAGTCAAGAAATCCTTTCATTATTTATAACTTTTGGTTTTTTCAATTTTCAATGTTTAAAAATTCTGACTTCAGTACTAAGCCCTGTAACTTCGCTGTATCTAGTACTTCAAACCAGAACACAGCAAAGCAAAACAACGATCTTAGATGACCTAAGGTAAGGTCCCGGAAATAGCTATTTGGGTGGTCGCCATCCAGTCGGTTTCCGTGTAGAAAAATACCACCGCTACCACAACTACCACCAGGCCAAAGTTCATTCATATTCACATGAAGTTATTCAATATACGGACCAAGTACTAAATGGATGTTATAGTCGTAACATATCGAGCTGACTAATTAGAGCACGCCCGGCATTGCTAATCAATCTATTCACATCGATCGTGATTTACGATCGTCACGCTCTCGCCCCACTATCGGAAGTGAACTGTTAAACTCGTTTCACCGTGTAGTAGCGTATAAATAGGTAACAATGGGCACTTACTATGTTTTATCAATTATGGTCGTTTAGTAGTTGTATTGTGTCGTCTAGAAGTACTTCAGAAGGCATAGCGTCTTTGGTAGACACATAATATGAACTCAGCTGCCATAAAACTAGACACAAAATAAATTAAATTGTTAGTAACCTCTAGGAGTCTTTTTACAGACAAGGGAATAGGTACTATGTTTTATTTGCAGCATGCCGCGACTTCGTCTACGTGAACACCCGTAGTACGTAACGAATTTTCCATTTTTTTAATATACAAAACCTTGTACTGATCCTAACATAAACAACAAAAAAAGAATCAATCAAATCGGTAGAGCCGTTCTCGAGTTTTCCACTTAGCAACACATTGGGCGATTTATTTTTATATATCTACTATCGGCCCGCTCGCGACTTCGTCCGCGTGAACACCCTGTACCCCGGCCCCGTGACAGTCGATTACTTTTTTTTCTCTCCGTAAGAACCAACCTCGTACTTCAAGGAATATTATAAAAACATAATTAGCGAAATCGGTTCAGCTGCTTTCGAGATTTGCGCTTAGCAACACATTCAGCGATTCAGTTTTATATTATAGACTAGCGGCCGCTCGCGGTTTCACCCGCGTGTTGCTCATTCCCGTGGGAATATCGGGATAAAAAGTATCCTATGTGTTAATCCGGGTTATAGACTATCTCTATGCCGAATTTCATCCAAATCAATTCTGTAGTTTTTACGTGAAAGACTAACAAACATCCATCCATACTTACAGACATTCGCGTTTATAATATTAGTAGGATTAATAAAAATCAATTGCCCAGGACGTCTGTACGCGCATCACTTCAGAACGGCTAATTCTTTTTTGGCTATTTGACTAATTATTTTTTGTTGTGTTTCTAATTGTCCGGACAAGGTTTGCATGTAAGAAAATTTTTGGTAATTCGTCACGGGGTGGGGGGGGGGGGGGGGGGGGGTCCGGGGTCCACGCGGACGAAGTCGCGGACAGGCTATTATGCTATTATAGTATAATATAATAATTATGTTTTCATTCCTCATACTCGGAAAGTAGGTCTGAAGTTGCCTGAGGAGCGAGTGGAAAGTAGTACTTTTCCGCTCTAGGGAGAATCGTTTTTCTGACAGGTACTGTCAAATTCTAAAAAAACTAGTTCTTTTTTTATGTCTCAACTTTCTATACAGCCACTCAATTTTAGAAAAATTTAAATAACATAAAGATAACTATTAATTAAGGAATATATTTTTTGAAATTACTTTATTATAATTTACTTTCAACTATTTCTTTAAAATAACATAGATTTCGGAAATATTTACCATTTTTTCAATGATGAAAATGAAAACTAAAGACGGAATAGCTGGCCGGCTACAGAAAAAAAAAACAAAATAGGTGTAAAATGTCCTTTTAAGAATCTGTCTTTTTGAGAATCTGTCCCTGAGAATGACCCAAATAAAATTCACTAATTTTTTACGCTAATTTATGTTTTTATTTTTACTTTCGTATTTGTAATGAAAAGCACAGTGTTTGTCTCGGGTGAAAGATTTATTTAGTCCCAAAAGCGAACCCCGTCTCGGGACCAAATAAGCTACTTTCACCCCTAGGCCCTAGGGTAACAATGTACCTACTATTATTTATTATGGAGCGGAGGAGCCAGAAAACGAACGTACCCGCTAGCGTACCTACCTACCAGCGTTTTAGTCTCGTTCGCAACAAAACAGGCTGAGGCGGGGCGTCCTGGTGCTTTTTTTTTTAATTTGTGTCCTAATAAATATATCTCCCTCTCTCTCTTTTTCTTACCTCTTTTTACAGTCCAGCGACTTCTTTTCAATTAGGTACATATACATAAATAATATTCTATTTATTACAAAACCAATAGGTCTATCACAGTTAATGCTAAAACAACAATTCAATATTCTTCTTACATTATGACAAAGTGGTGAGACAGTAATTTACTTTTTTACAAGTAGGTAATCTTAATCTTTTTTCATTTTTAGGGTTTGTAAATAAAAGGAAATAACGGAACCCTTATAGGATCACTTTGTTGTCTGTCTGTCGTGTCTGTCAAGACCTTTATCTCGGGAACGCGTGGAGGTATCGAGTTAAAATTAAAACGATATACTCAGATCTGCAGTCTCTTAAAGCTAAGAAAAAATGAAACTCTTAAGTTAACGTAAAAAAAGATACGGCTATTCATGCCGCAAAAAAAACGTAAATTTTCGACACTCTCAAGGGAATCAAAATTCAATACCCTATGAAATTTGATTTTGATTTGCCGTTGACCTAGAACTATAAAATTTGGAAAGTATTACCGTTTTATACTACAAGTATAGGAAAAAATCGGAAAACTATACATTTGTAATCAAATCATTAAAAAACAGGGTCTTTATGTTGTCCATCTGTCTGTCTGTCAAGACCCTTTATCTCAGGAACGCGTGGAGGTATCGAGTTAAAATTAAAACGATATACTCAGATCTACAGTCTCTTAAAGCTAAGAAAAAATTAAACTCCTTAGTTAACGTAAAAAAAATATACGGCCGTTTATGCCGCAAAAACGTAAATTTTCGACACTCTCAAGGGAATCAAAATTCATAGGGTATTTGTCGTTGACCTAGAACTATAAAATTTGGCAAGTATTACCGTCTTATACTACAAGTATAGGAAAAAATCTGAAAACTATATATTTGTAATTAAACCATTTAAAAACAGGGACAATTGAGTTAACCGTATTATGTGGGGTATCGTATGAAAGGGCTTTATAGTGCCAATAAAGCCCTTTCATACGATAAGACGTAACGACGTAAAGTTTTTGATTTATGACGAAGAATGGAATTTTTGTTTTAAAAAATGCACCTATTTTGTACGGAACCCTCGGTGGACGACTCGCACTTGTCCGGTTTTTAACTTATACTTACCTACTTTGTATAGTAGATATCGGTAATATGTTCATCGTACAGATCACGAGTACATGCCCCTAGCGGAACCCGGACCCCTGCAGTAGTAGGCAGGGTCACAATCATTATACCAGAAGGCCATCCTCGGCGTCATTACTACCTAGGTAGGTAACCATATAAAGAGTCACATATTTTTCTAATAATTTTATTAAATTATTAAACTGCTGTTTCATTTTAAACAGTTCTTCTATTACATTTCGACTGTGATTTTTGCGTAAAATGGCCAATAGTTTGTAGCGGCCTCGCTTTTTGTAAATTTTGCTTAATTTTTTAATTAACCCCAAAATTGCAGAGAAAGATTTTCATAAAATGCGCGAAGACACTCTTTTGAGCTCATCGATTGAACTAAAAACTGTTCTAAACAAATGAAATAAAAAAAATAATGTTATCTCTTATAGTCGTATAGTGCGACGACCTCGTAATTTTTAGACATCATTGATTTTATATAGGAAAAAATCTTATTCTAAACCAAAAACATCGAAAATTGCTCTAAGTTAACTGTGAAATCCTCGTATCTACGACAATATTATTGAGCAAAATTTATACCAGAATAATTGTTACTTCATGACTGACTAACCCTTTGCGGATAATAATCTTAATCTATGTAAGTATAAAAGGAAAAACCTTATAAAAACAATGGAGAGTAGGTAACAAAGTGAAGCAGAAAAATGAAACATTCAAGCAGAAAAACCTTCACAGTGACGTAATACCGCAGGCTTGCAGCGTAAATCATCAACTACTAGAAAGAATTTAACGAGTCTTCTGGGGTCACGGTAGCTTAGCGGTTAGACCACTGGACCGGCAATCCAAAGGTGGTGCAATACAAACATGGGTTCGAATCCCATTCGAGCTTTCCTGCGACTAGTTGATTTTTTTCTAGTAGGTACCTTAACATTTTATCTTATTATGAATGCAAAATTTCAATAATACAGATAAACTTTTTTGTAAACAACAATTTTAAAGAAATGAAACCATAAACCTGGTATCTAAACTTAGCCGCGATATCACTGTATCTATACGACATCGAGTGAGTCGGAGTAATTAGTGGCACACCCACTGCTCACATTAAGATGGCGCCAGATATTATTCGCTAACCGCCGACTTTGTCAGGATTAGAAACATTTCGCTTCGCAATCAGACATCAATACTTATAGTGAAAAGGACAAATAAATAGTCTTTAAAATATTATGTTTCTTTGCATTTTCAGTGTTAAATGAATCACCGACTAAAAAGAAAACAAGTAAATCTTGTAATTGATATCACATCATATACCTACTTACACAGGAAACTGACAAAAATCCACAGATCTCGTGCTCTACACGACTTGAAAGGGCATTGAAAATGCCCTTATTATAGATTATCGAATGCAATTTTCAGTAAGAACGCGTAAATTTTCTTTCGATAATTTGAATTTTTTTTCAGAAACAAAAAGAAATTTATTTTTTCAAAACCAACTTTTCCAAAATATTTTTAGATCATCTTAAAACCCTTAGAATTCCGCGTGATATCGCATCTCGCGCCGCGCAAACTCGCGGCTAAGGGCACCTTTACAGCCTCAACCGTCACAATATCAAAAAAAGTGTAATAAGGTAAAATGTATATAGGTAAAACCGCCTCCGTGGTCTAGTGGCTAAGCCACCGGTTTCAGACCCAGAGGTCCCGGGTTCGATTCCCAGCGGGGGGTACATCTTTGTGTGCTCGGTTTAAATGGTGGTAGGGCTGTTAAGTCCGCCTGGCTAGCTACCACCATCTTATCTAAGTCTGTCGCCATAACAACGATGTTTATAGCATAGTTGTGTTCCGACAGTTAGAGATAAGATAGCCAGTTCCTCAGTGGTTGAGGATTCCGGGTGAAGCGCGCTTCCACCTTCGGCCTTATCGTCACTTACTATCAGGTGGGATGAAGGCCAAGCGTTTACCCGTTACAAGTAAAAAAAAAAAAGTTCAATACCGATAACTTTTTTAATTCGGCCCCGTTCTCGAGATATCGGGAACTTTCTGGGAAAACACACGTTTTATCGGTCAAAAATGTCGGTTTTTTGCTATTTCCTTAGTCTATTTCCAAAAATAGTTATCCAAAATATTTTTACATAATTTAAACCCCCTTCTAATTCCGCGTCTTTTGAGCCCTCATACGTCCTCGTGGCCTTAAACCTCAGGGTATCACGGGCGAGTCGCACTTTTAGCGAAAATGGGGATGAAAATGGGAATCCCTACTGGAGCGAACGAAAAAACATTTTCAATGTTAAAACAGAAACTATGGGGCTACGCGTTCGGGTGCAAACCGGAGTAACAACTTTTTCAATGTGGGTGCATAATTTGTATGTTACGTCCATGGCTAATTGCCTTCACGGACCCGAAAAAAAGGTCTTTTCAGGTCCGTGTTGCCTATATCGTTCGTTAACGTCACGTTCTCAAGGACACACATAATGTGCGGCTGTCTGTACTACTCATGTTTATACTAATTTGATGAACAAACATCGTAATTTTATTATTACGTGATTCATTTTGTTGTAGTCTATTCGCATTGACGCAATTAGTGTCCTACTGTAATGTTGTGTTATTGTTTAATTAAATAATAACTAAATAAATAAATAACTTTCAACTTACATTGGGTTTGCATATATACCTACTTTGTCCGATTGTCGTCACTTTATTGTACAGTACCTACAATATCCCTATACGTAATAGTGTTGTATGTTACTTTGTTTTTTAGTTCGCATTATTCTAATTCAAATAAAAGTTTAAGTTTTATATCAATTAAACTGAATAGTAGGTACATAATTATTTTAAAAAAACAATTTGTCCTGGCTGTTGAGAGAACGACTCTGGCATTGAAACCCACTGATGCCTCGAGAGACGAACGAAATAGAATAAAACAGTTGAAGTTGTATAAAAAAACAAGGCAAATTTAATAATTTCTGTGTAGGTATTATAAATGTAGAGATATTGAAAATAAAAATGAAAATAGTTAACTTCAAAATCGATGACGTGATTTGTTGGAAGGTACAAAACAAAATATGCTTATTTCTCTATCTCGTAAATATTTCGGACTTTCCCATACTGAGAAGTTAAGATGCTTCACTCACCCTAGTTAAGTTTACAAGCAAATGATTGAATTTTCTTTTCACTTTGAACAAGTGCTTTTTCATATTTTAAGGTTTGTCATGAAAATGTTTGGAAATTTGTCACTAGGTACTGGGATTTTTAGCGGTTAAAATCGCGGGCGGGACGCTACTTTCAAATGTTTATTATATTATGAGCTTTGTATAAGATTTTTGTTTAATATTCAACACCTAGGGTAACTTAGCCGGTTTACCGGCCCTCATCTGGTTTTCGGCCACCATAAGTAGTTATATCCATATAATAAGAAATCTTTAGTCCACTCATTTAAAAAATCGATGTCTCCTAAAATGTTTGATTACGTACCCAACATCTCCTTAAATTAGCAGCATAACAACTCTATAATTTTTTCCGCAAATTACCTTTGAATGTCAAGCAGTGCAAGTGTGAGTGTGCACTAATTTTTGCAAGGTAAGTTACAGCGCTGTAATACTTATGGTTTGGTAAATAAAGATGTTGTCAATGTATCCAGAAAATTAATTGAATTTTTATTATTTTCATTCAAATGGGTTAAATATTTGGTATATTTTTTGGTGGTCGGAAAAGTAAATGCGATTTTGCGAAACTTTTACTTTTCGGCCGGCGGCCGAAGGGTGGCTAATAAACTAATCAATACAATAATTGCATTAAAAATTTTAGGTAAAATACAAAATATATCTTCAATAGATTTGAAGCTTTAGTTTACGGCCGCTTTTTTACATTACCTATAGGTATTTAAAGAAAAACACTTTTAAATTAGTTAGTTTTGACGGCCGAAAACTAAGTAGTAGGTATATAAGATACTTTTCGGCATAGGCAAAATTTATGTGGACGAAAATAAAAAAAAGGTTGATAACATTTAATGACAGAAACTATGTTAGGTTAACCTGTGAATTCGAGATTCCGGCCATTTCTAATATAATGATGATGGCCGAAAACCAATAATAAAGAATCTAGTTTTCGGCCATATGTTTTTAAAACGGCCGAAAACTGGATTATATATTTAATTTTCGGTCATGTTTAATATAAAAAGAGACCTGTTTCCATAGAAATTAGAGTTATTAGAAAAACATTTTTATTACGAAATTTAATTAATGTAATTATTATACTTATTTACACAAAACAGAAAATAGAACAACACTTAAAAATACATGGCACTATCGCAATAACCGGCAATATCGCAACTTTTCGAGATTTTTTTTATAATTAATTAAACCATAATGTTAGACAAAGCTTAGAAAAACGAAAATTGTTTTAGTTTAATGATTCAAAAAAAAAAAATTTTACTTTACTTTTGTTTACTCTGTCATGGTACGAAATCGGTCTGAAAACGAAACTTCGCCGATGGCCGAAAACAAGCTAATTTATCCTACCTTTCATTGTTTAATCAACAAACTAAATCGAATCTAATATTAGAAAAACACTTGAAATGAAACATTTTATAGGGGCATGTACGCGTTTATTCTGCGTTTAGCCTATCAGTCGAGTGCTTCATGTTGTTAGTCTAAAAATAAAACTAGATGTGACAGGAACCTACAACACTTAATCAGAATTAGTTTTAGGTCCACATAAATTGTATGTAGTCCTGAAATATCATTCGGAAAAGCTATTTATACTCGCGATATAGCAGTAAAATAAATAGCATAGTGTGGACATTCCTTTGTGCGAGACGCCTCAAGGTCGGCTGATACACCCACGGACTTAAATAATAATATTTTGAATCACTTCCTACCACTTTGTAGGTCTAGGTGGAGGCTTGAGAAATTCATGCATCAAAATAGATATAACACTAGGCGACTGTTTCACGTGGGATATTCAGGTAAAAGCAAAAGCTTTTGTTTTCACCTAAATATTATAATTAAATTAATTACTTAATCAAATTCATAAATCTTTTTAAACTATTATGAAATTAGGCCCAATTTCAACGAAATATGTAACTTTCAATTAAGTCCAATTATTCACTTCTTTGACATTTGGGAGATTTGATAATTGATGCGTAAGTAAAGCGAAAAAAGTAAATAAAGTTTTTGTGTAAGTTATAAATCAATGGATCAGGCTGGTGGCACAGGAAAAATGGCTCAGCAGTGGGTAACAGATAGGTCGATCATGTTGTGTCAACCATCATGAAATGATAAAAACCGTACATAGACTCTCTATTAAAAAAAAAATTTACATTTCAGATAATAGCAAGACAAGTGATTAGGTATACCAGTTAGTTTAACATTACAGTTTAACATTAGTAACATACAGCACAAGATGTACATTGGTGTACCTCTATGTACGCTTAAAGCCTTCGATTAGCGTTTAGTTAAAATCGAAGCTGAAAACCATTACATCTAATCTTATAACTGTAAAATCAGCGCTGCCTACCTATCCAGTGAATTCCTGTAAGCGAGAATTGAAGAAAAGTCAATTCCATGCATTTTTGTCATTGACATAATTATTTACGGTGTAATAAAGTGGATAACTTATGAACTTACGTCCATGTGGACAACTGACATAATTCGGTTACAGGACAGATGTCAGTTCAGTGTCAGTTTTATGTAAATGTGATCTTTTGGAATGCCTTGTAGAAAAAAACAAACGAGCATGCACGGACGTAATACACAAATTACGTCCATTCGAGCGTGAGCTACATTTGACAGACTGTTCATTAGATGGTGATTAACGATTACATTACATTGCCTATCTATATTGCTCAACATTGATGTTTTATTTTAACCCCACATCTGTCAAGTTTATCCTTCAATTTATTTTATCACCCAGTACAAGAAGTTGGGCCGGTTATATGTTTTTTTTTGGTTTAACATTGATTTATTTAGTCAGAAGTTTAACAGTAAAAATATGTGAAAGCAAAAGAATAACTATTTATGCTAAACCACGGATCCATTTAAGTAATTAAAGTAAAGAATTTATAAAATGTTTATTTTTATGGATTTATACAATTATAAGGTAAAGTTAAATAGTACCTAACTAAAAACAAAGCAAGCCTTGCTAATAGCAATTACAATTCACAATTTACTAATTAAAGTAGGTAGTGAAATACAAAATAAAGTGATGGACATTAAAGATTACAATCTTTGTTTTAATTTAATTAAGTGATTTGTACATTCAACAACAAAGATTTACAAACAAAGTAAGCGCGTAACATTCAACTGCGCAAAACGCAATCAAATAATTCATGCCTAATGTGTATGAACAAAGCAAAGCTCTTTATTAATTCGCACTCAACCCTCGTCATGTTAAAAGGAAGTTATTACGTTCCGTCATTTATTATATGTTTACTTGGCACCTGCATCTTACTCCATATGTCTTTCTAACACTAATTTTAACGACCATTACAACACCTTGTTTATGTAAGTCACCAACACATCTCGTAACATAAAATGGAGCATCTCGTAACATAAAATGGAGACACCATCGTACTACTATAACGTAAAATCAAAATATAAAACGGAGTAAACGGCGTTGGTGTCAAAAAACTAAAATACCTAAAAACAAAAATCCAGCATTGGGCTAAGTGGCCTGGCAAGATATGGCCTAATCTCCCTCTAATTTATGTGCTTTTGACTATTCGGCCAACACCTGTGCCCAGCAATGGGGCATTTATAGGCTGATGATGATAATGATGATGATATAAGTACGTGATGGAAAACCATGTTAAAGGTAAAAAACAATAAAATACAGAAACCTTTGCTGTTGCTGGCGTGCGCACAACAGCTTGGTATTAGTAACACAACGCTGGGACAAACAAAGAAACATTCATATTTCTATAAATAGTCTTATTGCTGCGAATAGGGATACACAAGGCTATTTCTAGCTAAGCTTTGATTGAGTGTATTATCGTAGTCTTTGATCAGTGTTTATATGATCGAGGATCCTAGTTGACAAAAAATAGTATTTTAATGCACTATAAGGAGTTTCACCCGTGTTTATTTTGCAATTTCACGTTTATGAGACTCCATTTCAATTCAATCTTCCGCACAATCGTGTATAACTATTTAAAAATGTATATACCACTTAAGTTTACCTTGTTAGCCGAGTGATCTAGCGCACTCTAAACGGTAAAGTGCCAGATTATTTTTTTTACATTTTTTGGGGTTGTTTTTTGTACACATACAGAAAGACAAAGTGTTGTGTGTGAGACACGTGAGGCGTCGGGGCTTAGATCAGCTCTCCGATGCACTGGTACTGCGTAGAATCTGATCACCCCTGATCTAACGCTCGGCTAAATATCCGGAGATTCCCGGTTCGATTCCCAGCGGATGTTTTACGGACTTTACGACACATAGCCCGGGTTTGTGATCACCTAACCGCATTGGGCAAGCGTGGAGATTCATCTATTGTAGCGATGACTTGATTTCAAATATGGAAGTGTTCGCCCTGCAGTAGGTAGGACATTATACAGGCTGTCCTTTACTTTACTTTTTAATTGGCGATTGGCTAAACGCCTAACGCGCGAAGCCACAAGACCGTGTTACTAAGTTAAAATAGCAATAATAATACACTTTAAGAAGGAGTATATTGCTTATTATGTACTTATCTTTTATTATATTAAGTCAGTTTTGTAAATAAATAATAAAAAAAAAAAGTTGTTATATAGGAAAGTAAAAAATCGAGAAATTTACCACAAGAAAACAAGTCATATCTCTTAATCTAGAAGTCATTAGGCAACATAAATAATTTTAAAATAAAATTATAAGGGGAATAAAAAAAAATACTACAACAATGAACCTAAAACTAAAAACCTTAAAAAATTTAAGTAATATAATAACTAAAATATATTATTACAAAGAGTCCCTTTAGGCAAGGTTCCGAAGATACTGGCAGCGTTCCCCCTTTGAATAGCAAGACTAATTCTTTGTCCGAGGTAGCTGCCAGTTCTTCGGTCTCCTGTGATGTCGACTAACCTTTTTGCCATTTCCTTAAAAAGCCTTATAGCGCTAGGACCCCACAGACCAAGGGTCTCGACACCGAATGGGACAAAATCATATTCGGAGCCTAGAGCAAACCTATTCTTTTTCATATTTATTAAGCAATAATAATTGAGTGTTTAAGGCCACTTCGTAAGTGTAATAATAAGTAATCTGACATTATATGAAATGTTAGGTAGAGTTATTTGAGCTAATAAAATATTCTGGAATGTATTCGTATTGTAATCATCATCTCTTCTTTTGAAAAGCTAAATGGAATGAAAAATATTGGTTTTATTTTAATTTAATCTGTCTTATTACGACAATTAAATTTATTATTTTAGGTACTTACCTAAAGGTTATTTTTAAAGTGCAACTGAACTTTACACACAAGGCATTTTTTTTTAATTAATACATTAGAAAATTAGTTATACATAACTATTAAACTAAGAAATGGTAAGTAGGTACACCGATTCAAACATTGACATAAACAAAACAAAAACATTAAACAAAAGAGATTTAACCAAAACCTTTTTGTAAATTACCTATTTATGTGATAGAGGTTGTTTTCAACCAACGCCAACGCAACAAAGTGCAACGACTCTAACTTTGTCACTATTTATTTAGCGAGCCGTGTTTATAAACGGACTTTCACATATATCCATTAAATATTACATATGAATGTTGGTGTTGGACATGCAGATATAGCTCTGGATCCGCGTGTGACGTCAGCTGGTTACTCACAACCGGCGCCTGCGCAATATCACACAGTCTTTGTTCCACTTGTGCTGGGCCTAAATCATCTGCTACTGCGAAGCACCTTGAACCTGCTGCTGTAAATTAGTAGCTGACATACACACTACTGATAGCCCACATAATACGAATGGGTGGCGGAAGAAGAGTTTAGAGAGACTCTTTCTTTTCGACTTTAAGACTCATTTCGGAGAACAAGACTCAAATGAAAAATTTTCCAGAGTTCCTAGTATTGAGTCTCTGTAACGAGCCGTAATGTTGAAGACTCGACTTGTAGAGATCATAGTAGTTTTTGTCTAAGAAGTTCTTAATTATTTGCTACACATGCCTTAATGTTTTTCGTTTGAATTCTACATTAGCAAAGTAAGTAACTAACAAATTTTTTACCCTAAAAATTATTGTAGCCCTTGTAGAGCACTAGCCTTTTCCAACACTAATCGTGACAGACAACTTGAGGAATTTGTGTGGGAGAAATTGTAGTAAGTTATGCAGCCCCGGAAATCATGGGATAGTGGCGTTTTTCCCCAGTTTCATTTCCACCCGAAAATATTACAAATATAAATTACTACGAATCAGTAGCGTTTACATCCGAATATTTACGTGTGCCATTCTCATAGATCTGCTTATCCAAACTCATACTTCCCTGTATTTCGTAGATCTTTCAATAAACTTTATGGTTGGACCATGGACAAATTCCAAAGTGTAAGTACCTAGATATTATCCATGGAAGTGTCTGTATGTTATTCAAAATTCTTGTATTCATGTGATAAGACATCATTTTCTGTCATGCTATCTCACGCTCTGATGTCCATGTCATCATGCATGCATGAAAGACTTCTAACTTAAATTCGTTATCTCCATGATGGCTGCTGCGATTGTCTGACATTTTCTTTAACCATCTGTCATTTCGACCTTTTGGCAGCCATGACTGCTTCCGATGCTTACAATGCGCTTTCTATTTTAAAACAACCTTGCTTTGGTTTTATTTATAAACGCCATGCTTCTATTTGATTTCCAAAAATGTACCTATCTCGCTGAGGCAGCGGCGTTGGATCTATTTCAGATTCGGCTGCAACTAATTCAACAACGTAATATTTCGGGGCGCACTCGCTACACGAAATTCAACTTTATTTTTTTAAGTCTAAGATTGATTTTCGTCTCGAAACATTGTGTTAGCCTAAAATTAATCTAATTATTTTGAGAATTGTTATGTAGACACCACTAATTTACGAGACAATGATACGATTTATTGGCTATAAACTTTGAGCGTCCACTTAATTAACAAAGTCTTTTTAAAATTTGCTTAAAGACGCGGAACATAAATATTTATAGTAACAAATAAACGAGGAGATTTTAAATCAATTCCTCTAAGGAATGTGTGAATCGAATCAATGATAAATTTTAAATACATAAAGATGGATCTTTTTATAAGATTTATTGAAAAGCTTAGGCTCTTTCGTTCGAATTCGAATACGTCAAACAGTTCTGAACAAACTTTGTCACTTGTAGATGCTACTACATCTAAAAACAGTGTTTGCAGATATTCCGCTCGCTGATTGTGTTTAGTTGGCTGACTAGAGACTGAAAGCAATTAGCACTTTTGTCAGCTGTCATCGAATTTAAACCATGAGCGCCGCTCCGTTCCAAAAGAATTCCTATCAATCAATCGTACGTTTGTAGTTTTAGGAATTTCAAAATAAAAAGATTTTGTTTAGTAGCCATAAAGTTTAAAATGGCTTAGCGCTTTGCGAAATATCACACGAAGAGATAAGTTTGAACAAAATGCATAATTTCGCACTTGCGCCATTGACAATTTTGTCTCTACGCAAATGTGTTTTTTTTTCTAGAACAATTGCGTAGTTCTTACGTGTATTGTTGCAAAGTTCTTACGCATTTTTTAATGGTATGAGTACTCGTATAGTATGCAATAAACTAATGAAAACATTTGGTTTTTAATACAGAAACAATTACTTATAACTTTTTATCACAGTAAAAAAGATAAACTGTTTAATGTTAAAAGAGAAAGAATCTTTCCTTTCCTACAATCACACCAATTATCTAGCCCAATAGAAGCTTCGAAGAAACTCGTCAAATGGTTACTAGACAACGGATAAACATACTTAAAATACTTAAATACATACTTATTATACATAGAAAACACCCAGACCCGAGACAATTTAGAAAAACAATAATTTCTAAATTAACCCGACCGGGGATCGAACCCGGGACCTCAGAGATGGCGACACCATGAAAACCGGCGTACAAACCACTCGACCAAGGAGGTCGACGAAAGAAAGAAAGAAACGAAAGAATAAGAAGTACTTACTAAAAATAAATCTATATTATTAAAAACAATGGCTGAAATGTTTGTACGCGCATCGCGTCAGAAAGGCCTATTTGGCGAAATCTTTTTTTGTTGTGTATGTAATTGTCAGGACAACTTTTGTATAATAATAAGTGTTGGAAATTCGTCACGGGATACGGGGTCCACTTTATTATAATAATGGTAGCCTATATGAGTAAATGAAGAAAATAAGTGTGCGAAGCAAATGAAAAGATGTGACTCTATCTACTATTCCGGGGAACGGGCGTGATATAAGTACCTACACACGGCGTCAGATCAACATACCCTAAACTGTCAAATTTTTCCAATGACGAATATTAATCCCTAGAACTAAACAATAAAATTCATAATTGATTGTAGAAATTTGACAGTTTTGGGTAAGTTGATCTGACGCCGTGTATACCTATGTAAGTGTGCTTTATTATTATCAGTATTAAACAAAGACATTATTAAAGTAAAAAGAGTCATACTCGTCAACTGCCGTAAAGCCTGACACAATAGTAGCTAATTCAATTGTTTGTAGGTTTTCACACAGACCAGAGTATATCATAGTAACTATAAAGAATTCTTAATATTATTATGTTTAAATCGTTTCTCTATTCAGTTTTCTGTATTTAAGTAAAACACCACTTCAAAAACGAATGGTCAGGTCATTGTACGGTACACACAATAGTTTTTCGAACGCTATTTTTGTAGGCATGCAATAAAATAGGATAGACTTTGTAGAAGTGCCTAACTGAGAGGAAAGCTTAAAAAAATGGCACTATGCCAATCCGGAATCGAACTAAACACCAATAAGTTATAAATTGAAGTAAAACCTTTTGAGAGCTGTGTGGGGGTGGCTAATTAATATAATACTACCAGACCATCTCTTCCCTTGGGTGTCGTAAAGGCGACTAACAGACTAAAGACTGCATTTACACAGATATCATGAATCTATGTAGGTATGTATGCAATTCACGAGCAACATTGTCTCAAGGAAACACATATAACTAATTCATTTGCAAGTGGAACAGCGTCGATGAATCACTCCCGCCTTGTTTTGTCCAGTAAACAATGTTTTGGAATAGCTACCGATTTAGACGTTTAGACATCGACAGTCAACACTGCACTGCACTATGTTGTTGAGCACTTTTCCTCCGATGGTTGTTGCTCTAGATCAGGTATATGGTGCGATACCAAAAACATATTAATATTAAGAGGAAACACTACGTCGACGAGGCGTGCAAAATTCTCATACAAAACATAGAAAAACAACGTTTCGTAGCCCCCTGTTTCCGCCTTCATAACTGAACCAATGTTTATTACATTTTCAGCATCGATTAAAGAAAGAGATTTTCTATGTCTGTATGTTTGATTTTTGCATTAAGTCATTTATTTAATAACCTTCTAAAGAGCCTTTAAAATTTAGCAAAATCACTCTGTTTTAAGGCGTCTTCAGGAACATCAAGTGGCTGGTTTAAAAAAGAATCAAACATACAGACATAGAAAATCTCTATCTTTAACTGATGCTGAAAAAGTAATAAAAATTGATCCAGTTCTGAAGGAGGAAACAGGGTACTACGAAACGTCGTTTTTCTGTGTTTTGTATGAGAATTTTGCATGCCACGTCGACGTAGCATTTTAACCTCGCTGTATGGAATGGCAACCGTTCGGACCGATATCCGAAGATCCTTGATTTAGTACCCAGATAGTGTTTCAGTTTCAGGAAAATTGTGTTTCGGATTTTTCAACGGTTGGTAGGCAATCACCAACTTGTATTTAGTAATTATGGTGTAAAGCCAATAATACCCATGAAATAGTACCGATGACTTGATTTAAAATAATAAAAGACTTTCTCCGGCTGTAAGATGTATGTAGACTGTGGGAGCCGCCGATAGGTATTATTAAGCACACACCAAAATACTTCTGGACCTACGTAAAATCCAAAAGAGGCGGTTCTAACTACCCTAAAGAGTTCACTAATTCTACGGATGTTTTCTCTGATGGCCAAGACATTTGTAACGCTTTCAGCTCTTTTTTTGAAAGTGTCTTCATCAGGGCTTCGCCTAATGCCCTTAATGTTTCACTCCCAAATGATTGTTCTTCTAACATTGAAACAGTCTCTCAAATAAACTTCTCGCCAGAAGTAGTAGAAAAACTACTCAAAAATCTGGAAAAATCAAAGAGCGCTGGTTGTGATGGAATACCGCCCGTCTTCTTATCAAACTGTGCCAAAACTTTGGCATTTCCGTTATCGCTTCTCTTTGCTACTTCTTTAAGAAAAGGTAATTTCCCGGCTATATGGAAGAAAGCGCATATAATTCCAATACATAAAAAAGGGTCTAAGTCCATGATCTCCAACTACCGGCCCATATCTATTCTCAATACAATAGCCAAAGTGTTCGAGAAGGTAGTTTATGACCAAATCTATCAGGTTATTATTCGTGGCATACCAGCCTCACAACATGGCTTCATAAGGGTTAGATCCACAGTATCCAATTTATCTCTCTTTACGAATTATGTTCTTGAACAAATGGATAGGGGTGGACAGGTCGATGTGATCTACACGGACTTTGAAAAGGCTTTCGACCGTGTGGATCACATAATCTTACTTTAAAAATTGGAAATATTGGGCATACATGGTGACTTATTGAGGTGGGTTACCTCATACCTCTCGAAACGCTCTCAGGCAGTTGTCCTTGGTGGCCACAGATCAAATTACATTACAGTGCCCTCAGGCGTCCCACAGGGTTCACATCTTGGCCCTTTGTTTTACAATGCATATATTTGTGATATAAATTCCTGTTTTGTTAGCGCTAAGCATATCTTATATGCAGATGATAAGAAAATATATATGAGAGTTAATTCATTGGCTGATTGTAAATTGAAGCAACAAGATCTCAATAACCTAATGACTTACTATTCTAAAAACAATATTAGCATCAATTTGCCAAAATGTCAGTGTATTAGCTTCACACGAAAAAAAAAGAAACTTTCATTTAGTTACAAATTTAACGATGATGTTATTGAGAAGGTGGATGTCGTTTGCGATTTGGGTGTTTGGCTGGACTCTAAGTTGTCGTTCTACAACCATGTAGACAATATTGTAAAAAGATCATATCGTAGTCTTGGATTTACTATGCGTACATGTAAACCGTTCAGTTCAATCAGTAGCCTCAAAATCGTATATAACGCATATGTTCGTAGTATCTTAGAATACGCCTCCCCAATCTGGTCTTGTCTATATGCTGTTCATAAAAACAGAATAGAAAATATTCAAAAGAAACTCGTAAAGCACCGCACCTCAACTTTAAATTTAAATCAAATTCTAAAATCAAAACATCTTACGAGGATTGCTGTCGTCAATACCGGTTGCTAACGCTAGAACAAAGACGTGCAGTGATGGATATGGGGCTGCTGTATGATGTAGTGCGTGGCCGCCTGGACTGTCCCGAGCTTGTGGAAAGGATAAAGTGGTGAACTCCATCGCGACGAACTCGTGACACACCGCTCTATGCTATTCCCACTCATAGCACTAATTACGCGCGTAACGCAGTGATGACCAGAATTGCTGACAGTTACAACAAATTGTACGGAGAAATCGATCCATTCATTGGTAGTAAAATTTCGTTCCATAATGAAGTTAAGGCAGTACCCTCACTTTGACCATACATACATACTTAATATAGCATGTATTCTGTTAATGTGAAAGTAGTCTAAAATTGATTAGCCTATTGCCTGTATTTTAATTTTAATTATTTTGTTACTTAGTGTGCACGCGTCTGCGGGTCCGCCTATCCTGGACTGTCAGGTTTCTCTAATTGATATTATTTCTTAAACCCATACTTTAAGATTTAGAATTTGTTGGGTTTGGCATTTTGAGGTAGGTTGGCCGGCTGGCGTCTGTACTTTACGGTTAAATAGTGTATGAATAGAATTTTTGATGTTTAATTTATTTATTGTTATTATTATGTATTATTTTAAAGATAATTTTAAGGAATTTGGAGTAGTAACTAAGTACTTTTATTAGTAGTATATTTTATTTTTATAGTTGTCATGATAATTGGTCATATTATGAATAACGATTCTGGCCTAATCAACTTAGCTATATTACTCTTATTTGTATTCTAATAGATTTAAGTTGGCTGTTGTTATTCTTACTCAATAAAATAAAAAAATAAAAAATGACACGCAAAGACAATTTTAAATTAGTATACTAGACTGTACATTTTAACGAGGAGCACGTGATACAAAAATATTGCATATGTGAGCGCGGACAATAGCAGACTGCTTTCAACATCAAGTGCACAAGATGGTGGGTTTTACATTTTTCCTACCTTCACATAAATTACAAAAATTCTAACATTACAAAATAAAGTAGGTACGAGCGCGTCGCTAACAGTCTACTTTTCACCAAATAGCGATAGCACATATGCTCAGCGTGACAGGTGGTGAAGCCCATCGCCGTTCTATGCTAATGGATGTAAGTGCAGTCTTAGTCCGTTAGTCGCCTTTTACGATACTCAAGGGAAGAGAGTATTCTTTCACCGCTACGCGGCACGGTTAATAATAATATAATAAAACTGCTGTAAGTGTTGATGTAAGGCCCCAGTGCAGAAAGGAAAGTCTGTAACTATCAGTGATAGGAAAGTACGTTCTGATTAGAACGTACTTTCCTATCACTGATGTAAAATAACAACGACAGAGTTCCTTAAGGAACTCTGTCGTTGTTTTTAAAGTTAAGTAGAGCTGCATTTAAAAATCGAGCATTTGAGTATGTACTGACCACGACAAAAAAATTTGTTATTAAGTACAACATTTTGCAAATTATTAGCACTAGAGGACTTTCTTTTTATTGTGAGGACGAACTCGAAGTTTTGAAGCTCGTAATGTTTTTATGTTTTGGTACCCTTCTGGAATGGATATTATTTTGCATGTGGTTGTGTTTTGTTGGTAATTTGTACGTTTTTTAAATAGAAAGCATCCTTCCGTTGTAAAACTGTTTTCATATGAATGAATTATTGTTATATTATTATTATTATTCTATATTTTACAATATTTGAGGTTAAGATAGGGAGTAAGAAAGGGAGAAAGAACAAGGAAAACTACTAGGTCTCTCTTCCCGAAGACTTTCGAACAGATTACGGCGTTAGTGAC
This sequence comes from Scoparia ambigualis, assembly GCA_963921215.1. Lineage (NCBI taxonomy): Eukaryota > Metazoa > Arthropoda > Insecta > Lepidoptera > Crambidae > Scoparia > Scoparia ambigualis. Next base: position 31,223,076 of record OY992511.1, on the reverse strand, counting down.
CAAGTAACTTACTAAAACTTTTTGAATGTTGAATTGCGAAAGTTTTTGAAACTCGCAAGCCGAGCACTCGCCACGCCAACGAGATCATCAAACAACAAATATCGAAAATTCTCACGATTTCATTAACACGTTAAGAATTAATCGCAGCTTTTACCAATGAACAAAGAAGTGAAACGAATTCGCTAGTTAGCTCCTTTGCGGTTGTTACGTGGAGCGTTTCAACGAAGATGGCCATTTCATGCAACACGAATATGAGGCTATTGTGGGAATCACAAAGGGCCATTCACTCCGATCGTGGCGTTACGCTACAGTACTTTTACTACTACTACAGTACCTTTCTGTTTTGTGGCTACAGCTACTTTTATGTGTTTTAAACTTTATGTCTCTCGTGATAAGAGCTTTGATATGGCGTGCAGTCGATCTTGAACTTCCACTTTTCATCCATAACTCCGATTTTGCATGTTGGACAACATTAACAATATTAGTTAGGAAGAGAACAGCAACTATGTACATTTTTTAAGTAACAAAAGCAGTAAGTACGTAACAAACACTAAGTTCTCTCTTTACTGAAGAGAGAATTTTGAAGCTCACGTAATTATAATTGTCACGCTCTGTTGAATAGAAAAACCTTCGGATGTAGGATAAGCTCTGTCTACTTCTTTGCTTACAAAGTGTACTTATGTCAATTATTATAATGTGTGTTTATATAACGTACATTCAAGCGTTTCAACGAAGACGGCCATTTCAAGCAATCACAAAGGGCCATTCGCTCCGATCGTTATGGCGTTACGCTACAGCTACTTTAATGTATTTTAAACTTTATGTCTCTCGTGATAGAGCTTTGTTAAGGCGTGCAGTCGATCCTCTTTAACTTAAACTTTTCATCCATAATCCCGTTTTTGCATGATGGGCAACAATCAGTAGATGTAGGATACACTTTAGATTTAACTGCACAGACTCAATTTCTGTCTACCACTTAGCTTATAAAATCATGTACTATCAACAAAACCGATGCAGTACCATTTTCAAAAAATTTTGCTTGCGTAAGATGACCATAGTCGTTCCGCCTATTGTTTAACATTGACCAATGACGACGAACCATTTATTTAAAAGAAAGAAAGTGTTGGCTTGGCATACCCCGTTCCGCCTTTTGTTTTCATTGATTAACGACAAACAAAATGACCCTTTTTTAACATCTTGACTGTCTTCACAATTTTATGATTTTTTAGTTAATAGGGATGTCGTAGCAAAAGTATAAAAAGGATGTTGGGACAGGACAAATGCAAATGAAAATAGCCCTTAAGGTGGTATACGGCAGATTTTGTTGATAGTACATTGTACATTCAAGTTTATCAACGAAGATGGCCATTTCAAGCAACACGAATAAGGCTATTGTGGGAATTACAAAGGGCCATTCACTCCGAACGTTATGGCGTTACGCTACAGCATCTAATATGTAGTTTAAACTTAATGTCTCTCATGATAAGAGCTTTGATATAGAATGCAGTCGATCGCGTGTCTGCTTGCAGGTTTCGCTGTAAGCTGTTTGTAGTTCGACACACGATTTTGTATCACGCCTATTCATCACGAGCGTTTGTTGTTGTGTACGAGTTGTGAAATTGAATGTTCTTGCGCTTACAGTACAATGAGCAAGATCACTTTGTTGCACATCGAGTCAATTAAAAGGTGCCACTGAGTGATTCAAATTGGTTGTTAACTGTACTTTACGTTTCGTTTAGTTTAACATTAGAATATCGTTAGTGATTCTACATATAAAATCTGATTGTAAGACGAATATGGATATTTTTCGCTTAGTATCACTTTTTTATTCGAATCAAGTCGTCTAACAAGCATGCGCCCTATGTGTTGTACCTAGTAAGCAGTCACCGTATTAGAGCGCTTGCAAAACCAAGAACATTACTCGTGCGCTGTCAACCCTGAGGCCTTACTTATTATGCCTCTATGCCCTTCAAACCGGAACATTGTAATGTTACGGTAATCATAACTGTGAAAAGTTAAATACAGTGAATTATAGCTTAAATTCCCATTTAGATTACCAGCAAAAGCTAACAAAACAGACCCTTGCGTTCTTGAAGAAATTAAGGCAGACATTGTCGAAAACATAATTACAGTTTTTTTAAATCGAATTGGCATGTTACGTTGAATAAAAATTGGTTAAATTGTTACCAAGGGCCACATTAAAGAATTTCTATTTTTTTGAAACATTCAGTAACTAAAAGTATTTTATAGGTTCATTTATGTTACTCTTGCTTGACTCTTGAATAACTTTTTTGTGATTCTGCTATTTGACTCATAAATGTCTGACTGTATGAAAATGTTACAACATCGGATAGGCTTGTCATAACAGATCCAGAAACAAGTTACATGTGTATAGGTTATCTCGGAAATCATTGCGTGTATTTATAGGAGCTCATATAAATAAAACGAAGGTGTTTTCAGTTAGAAACGAGGGAACAGAGTCTTGTGACAGATGTAAATAAATAAAAACACTTAGATGTTGACGCCTCCAACAAACTTTTTAAGAAACACTAATTGTATGATATGGGGCGGAAAGTTGACGCTCCGTATTCTAAACATTCATTTAACTACGCAAAAAGCTAAACAAAACGACATTTTGTCAGCAATTAAAACATTAAAATTAGCCAGCGGAATTATATTTTGCGTCTGGGTCGTTAAAACATTACTAGAATTTATAACGTGGTCACATAAATAACATTTTCTACAGAGAAACCGTATTGGAATGACAGCTAGATCAAGGCGTGTCAGAGCGATGAAATTTCTGGAAACACGTTTTAGTGCAGATCACATACCTAGAGCAATATGTTCATTGAAAAACTAGAAGAATTCCAGTCTGTCATTAAAGTCTTAATTGCCCGAGAAAATTGTATTTGACCAAGATTAAAACTATGACACTTTTCAACCATGATGGACAACAATAAGACACACGTTTCCTTCTATAATATTAGTTAGGAAGAGTACGTAACGTAACAAAGACGACGCAAACAAATACTGTCTCATATTGGAAAGAGAATTTTGAAGATCACATAGGATAGGCTTTTGATTAAACTATACAATCTCAATCTCTGTCTACCTCTTTGCTTATAAAGTCATAAACATTCAAGTTTTACAGAAAATCTTTATACTCCTAAATCCAGAACAGATTTACTTCAAAGACTTCACTTTTAGATTCGGACATGCACGGTTTTGGATAAGTGTGTATTTTCGTACATGCAAAGCTGCTGCCGTCATTTGGTTTTATAAAATAGTGGAGTGTTGACGGTGGCGGGCAGGCTCGCCTTCACCTTGGTGCGCTGCTGTTTCATGTCACCGCGAGCATTGACAACGCCCGTGACACTCAGCGGGCTCTGGCCAAAATAAACACCTCCGACGATGATACACACGCAATAAAAATATTCCAGTCGACCTACAGTTGCCATTTTTTACAGAAATCCCCCCAAATTAATGTGGAATTCTGCACGGTCGACTGGATCTAAATGAGTCTTGGCAATACACCTGCCGCGCAAATCACGATCAAGGACGAAATGAACCAACTTTTAGAGGACTCTTACCCCTAAAGAGCGAGAGGTCTTCTTCGTCGTGGTAATGGTCTCCACGGTTTCCACCGTCTCCTCCGTCTCCCCATTCTCGCCCTCGCCGTTCCATGGTCCATAGAACTCCGTCATTGTCAGCTACTATAAGAACCACTGCACTTTGTGATATTCCATACATTCACTGCACTGAGAACTTTTGAGCACGTGTCGATATCACTCCCGCCGTAAAACCTTTTTTTCAAAATTCCTTGGCGAGCGGTCCTATTTTGCGATGAGACGGTGCACCCATCGCAGCACCACAACCCGCGATTTTCGTCGACTTTTTTTATAGATAAACCCGCTGCGCCGTGGAGGCGGCCAGAGCTGGTCTTGTATAAAATCCTACTGGAAAACTGAAATAACTGCGGCGAACAAAAAGCACCGGCCAAAACATTTCACGTGCGGGCGTATTATTAGTTGGACGATCTAGCCGAAAGAGCTAAGTGTCGCTGCGGCCTTTTACACGAATAAACCAGATTGATATTGTTATTTTCCGCGTTCATTATTCGCTTCGTGAGTTTGCCTACACGCGGGCCACGGGACCTGCACGTCGCTTCTAATTTATTAAGACATAAATGGCTCTTTACTGTCACCTCTGAATGCTTTGTTTAAAATCTACTGAACTGTTAATTCACTTCGGTAACGGTGGATTTGCTGATTACGATGCGAACTTATTGATATTGCTCTTGTCACTTTTGTTAAAAGTCAGAATACGATACGTACACACATAATTATGGGAATTGGCTCAATTTCAGCGTTTTTATTATATCTAAATCAACAGCGGGTATTTTCGTACTTCGGGACACAGTCACGGTTCTTTAAAATTAGTTCTTTAAATCAGATAAATTGCTCAAACTAAACAGCCATCTATCTGTTGACTACAAGTCAGTTACACAACATGAATATGAAATGTAATGACAAATTTCCTACAGTTATAAATTATTTAGCTGATGCGTAAATTATGTTAGTCAATTAGAACTTTATTACCTATGTGTGAACGACACTTCTTTTGCTATTTAATTTGTTTCTACTGTTATTAAATTGTTGTATAGTGTTGGGCGTGCTGTTACTTTTTACAGTCATCATCTTGCTATCATCTTAGCGGTTATCCCTTATTTTATAAGTAGCTTCATCTTTTGCATCGGTGTTTGTTCCATACATTGAAGTCTTTTTTAATTGTTCTATTACGAAAATCTTTAGAAAACAGTGTTGTATGTAGCCGTCCAGAGCAGAGCCGGCGTCGGCGTAGGCGCTGACAGCTCCTCCACTTAATATAAATACGCGGCTCTCCTAACAGCCCGCGATAAATCCGGGCCACGCCTCGGGGGATTAACGAGCGAATGTATATTTTAACGGCTTATCGATAGAGTCCTTTATCGCACATAACAGAGACCGCATTTGACTTCAACGATGTTCCACAATGTTAACACGGTATTGCAAATATGCACCTTGTTTTTTAAGTATACAGTCACTTTTCGCTTGGTAATATTTTATTTTTTAGTAACATTTTAATAACTAGTGTGGGTAATTGGCAAATCGATTGGAAAAGCTCTTTCATGTTTGTAGTCAGGTTGTGTATGGCAGCCATATGCATAAAACAAATGGCGACCGCTCAGCAGCGGAAACTGAAGTCACTTGTCTGAGGCAATCGAGATGGATGCCTACCAGGGCTGTCAACTTTATAATATTTGCTTTCTATGAAATGGCAGCGTAAATAATTATTACGTACGTACCTATCACTTTTATTGTACTCACTTCATTTATTTAATAGAATTAGTAACCCTTGAGCGTTTGCTACTCGGCCAACGAAGCGTTAGTAAAACGCTTAAAACAAATAAAACAAAGTAAGTAAATAAAGTTTATGATTTTTATACTACGTTGTAATGTTACTGAGTTGACTAAGTTATAAATCACATTTTTTTTAAAGATTAATATCCTAATCATTATTAAGAATCATACACAGCTGTTTCGTATTTTTTCTATTCATTATAGTAGTTGATAGTGGGAGTTGGAAGGATAAAATTTTGTTATAAAGCTCCATAATAATAATACTTTTAAAAAGAACAATAAATTTCATCATTTTCTTATCATATCAGTTTATTACATTTAACAATATAAGTATTGAAGAGGCCACTTAAATGTATTATTATCTATATATAGGTAACGACTCTTTGGGTTATATTAAAAATACCACGTTCGTCGTGTGTGCCATTATTACTTAGGCGTTGCGCAAACGTGGAAATTTTCTGTTGCCGACATAAGGAAGCCGTCATACAAAAACGAGATTTTCAATGCGTTCAGTTGTCGCTACCGGACACCTCTGCTGCGTTTTATGTGTACCTACTTATAGAAAAAATAAATAAATAAAAATAGTTTATTCCGTTAACCTTTATTCTGTGGCCAAAACTACCCAGGTAACATAATGGTTAATGTTTGTATTGGTTGGTCTTCCCATAAATCATCCTACTAATATTATAAACGCGGAGGTTTGTAAGTATGGATGGATGTTTGTTACTCTTTCACGTAAAAACTACTGAATGGAGTTGGATGAAATTCGGCATACAGATAGTTTATAACCTGGATTAACACATAAAATACTTTTTATCCCGATATTACCACGGGAACGGGAACCACGCGGATGAAACCGCGAGCGGCCGCTAGTTATAATACATATTAAAAAAAAATAGATAACTATTCTAATGTTATCTATTTACCTAATATATCTTATAAAATGTACGAAAACCTAAATACTTACTAACTAATCAATACAGTTTTTTTTACTTTATAATCGACTTCATGGTTCCTATCTGGCATTTCCGTTACTAACTCCACGGACAGCCGTGGTCCCGACCCGAGCCATCTCCATGGCATTGAAGGGATGGTACTAGGTTTTAAATGGGTAGGCCTCCTCTTTCCTCCTCAAGATTTTCTATGGGCAAGGAAGGGGGAGGAGTCTCGCACACACCCCAGTAGGCCTATGCGCAACACGAGAAAATTCTTTCGACCCATTTTCTCGTGTTATGTCTATACAGTATACACGATATGTCAAAAATAGACATAATAGTAGTGTTTGCTTGTCTGTGGTATTTTTGTCTACAAACCCTAACTACAGAATAAATAATAGTACTACGTCCCTAACATGCAACATAATTTTATCGAGATTTGACAACTGTAACCATGATAGTTTGTCGTTCCCGCCATCGAAGGAAGAAAGAATATCGTCCGCGCGACATATCTCGTGTTGCGCACGCTAGGCCCGCAGGTCGCCAAATCTAAGTCCCACTAACCCGCATAACCAGTATTGTGGATTATGGATTGCCCAATCTTCTTACGGGCTGTTGTCGGTAATGGCCTGAGCCCAGCAGTGGGACGCTTACGGCATATTCAGCATATTGAATATCATGATCGTCAGATAGTTTCATAAATAGATTTTTATTTATACACCCTTAATTTTTATTTACCCAAAAAAAATTAAGGGTGAGTTCCTCCCATGAAACTGAACAACTTTTCCCAAGAAACCCGTGTGCAAAAATGACAAAAACATTTCATCGACCTCTCATACTATTATCGTCAGATGATCGGACAGCTGTGTATGGTATTTCGATTTTTTTTTGTCATTTTTGCACATAGGTTTCTTGGGGAAAGTGGTTCAGTTTCATGGGTGGCACTCACCCTTAATTTTTTTTGATGAATAAAAATTAAGCCGAAACTAAAACGCTTGATTTTTGTTTCATACAAATCTTTACAGCAACCAGTGTGCCAAGTTCTCGGAATTCTGTACCGTGGGTAGCGGACAAAGCGTTAGGTACGGAAAGTCTTTATTTCTTTAAAGCTAAGGTCTTCTATCGCGTATGCAACTTTAATGTTAAACCTTTACATTATAATGTTTTCTCACTCACGTGATTCTCGATTCATTTGTAGGTTTCTTAGGGTTCCCATACCGCAAAGGTACTGGAAATTTCTCAGCCCGAGGTGACTTACCTGCAATCAAAGTTTAAATTAAACATCGGATACATGAAGTGATCGAAATAGAATCGTGACCTACCAAATGCAATATTGCGAACGACCTTCATGCTGCTAATACTTTAATGACCGAAAATGGCAGTATTTATGACTATAATAAAATAAGATCTTTATAGAATTATTTGGCAAAGCTTTACTCACATGAATATATTAAAATGTTTATACGTATTTACATTTCGCGTAAATCGACGAACGGGATTTGAACCTTTATTAGACCCGTGCATTAAACATTTAGACTGAGTTTACACAAATACATACCTATATACATTTAAATTCACGACTACACTCGAGAGCCGAGAGCAATGAATCCGGGTCACATAGAGAAACCTATAAATCTCGCAAACTAAGAATGCTAGCATAATGAAATTAATTGTGTGTAATAGACATTTAAATACTCCTTTTAAATGAAGGTATTAAAACTTCTTTGTTATTGTAAAGTTATGTCATAATAAAATCAAATCTGAAAAAGGGAGACTTTGAAGATGGGAACTACGAAATTACTGTATTTGGTTTTGCTTTTGTTTCTAATCTGTCATTTAAGTGGGTATAATATAAACCATGTTGATAGCACGGTAATATAATGTGTTGATAGTGTTCAATATTTATCATTTAAGCTGTAATCACGTCGCTTACACCTGAAGAATGCACCAGAATTCTCACAATGCTGGAAACTGACCGCAGTCAGCGCGATACAGCAAGAACTGTCGGTGTGTCGCTGTCAACAGTACAAGAGTTCTCTGACGTAACGAGGAAACTGACTCTGACCTACGCAGACCAGGAACAGGCAGAACCAGGTGTAACACAGCACGAGAAGATCGATACTTGGTGAACACCATGCTTCGTAATCGCTTTCCCACAGGAACGAACTTACAAATCAGTTTCGACACCTCGGAGGAAGTAACCCAAACGCATGGGACTTGCTGAAGCTAAGTTGAAACCACTTAGACCTGCAAATGGTCTTAACTGGAGCGTGAGCATCGTATTTCAAGACTAAGATATCGGCCCGAACCACTTAAATTGGACTATTGAAGATTGGTAAAAAGCACGGACCTGAAACAGGTCCGTGGTAAAAAGTTATGTTCTCCGACGAATTAAAATGTATGCTCTACAAGCACGATGGAAGACACAGAGTGTATAGAAGATCAGGGGAAAGATTTAAGCGAGCATGCATCAAAGAAAAAGCAGCCTACTGTGGTGGGTCTATACTTGTGTAGGCCGGAATTTCTTCTGAGTCGCACAGAACTGATGTTCATAGAAAACGGCTCTTTATCTAGCGTAAGATATGTGGAAGAAATCCTTAATGAACACATTGGTCCATTTATGGTCAATTTGGGTGAGGATGCTATTTTTATTCATGACAATGCCTGACCTTATAAAGGTTGGATTGTGAATAACTATCTTCAAGAGATGAACATTACTCGTATGGAGAGGCCAGCACGCAGCCCGGACATCAACCCGATCGAGCATGCTTTGGGACGAGCTAGGGAGATGCGTAAAACAAGGAAACCCTCCCCCAATCACGCTTCGTGAGCTCAAAATGGCTCTTACAGAGGAATGGGACAATATTCCCAAAAATAGTTAAAGAAACTTGGTGAATAGCATGCCAAACCGCGTACACGCAGTAATGGATGCACGAGGAGGATTGCATTGCCAATACGAAAGTCTTAAAATTCAAGAAAATCGTAATGTTGTTCAAAAATGTCAAGATTCCTATTATTGTTCTAAGAGGGTGCCGCGCGATCGCAAAACCTGACATAAGTTCAATGAACTTCAAAGCAAAATCAATCATTTGAACAATTATGCTTTGAAGTTTCAGATCTAGTAATTTGTTTAGAGCAATGTTTTTATTTTGCGAAATGTACAAAACCATCACGCGCTTGTGTTAAAAAATTAAAATTTACTTTTTTAAGATGGGGGCAACCTGAGGAATATCAATACAAATATTTTCATGTAAGAATTATAGTTTCATTCGTAAAATAAAGAAAGTTGTCGAAAAAAATGTTTTTAGGAGTCATTAGATTTATGATTGTTTGGAGAAAGAATTTGTTTCAAATTTCAACAAGGCCACGACCTTGTGCAATGATCAGGCTAACTTACGTAAGTTCTTTTAATGTATTTAACTAATTCAGCGCATAGCACAAGTACCTTAAAAATACGTAAATTTCACAATTTCGTGCAGGATCTCCTCAGCAGTTTTTTTCTTTATGTAATTTTTTGTAAATAAATGTAGTGACTCATAAATTTTATTAAGTAGGTAAGTACTTACATTTAAGCAGTATTTAATTGTCTATTTAACGCAACTTATTTCATTAAGCTGGCATTCTTAGTTTCCAAAATTTATAGGTTTCATTAAGTGACCCGGATTCATTGCTCGAGTGTTTTATATCCCCAAAAGGTTTTAGGATTGCAAAAGCAGTGCACTATAGTACTATAGTACAGTTCACGTTGCACCAAATAACTTTGTGATTTGAGAAGAAGCTTTTGCGATCTTCATTGCCTAGTCTCTGGTTAACCTTTTGGGGATGATAGTCGTACATACATACATACATACATATACCTAATCACGACTTTTATCTCCGTAGAGTTAGTCAGAAACTAGGCAATGAGGACAGAAAAAGTAGTCCTTACCCATTGACCTAGAAGTATAGACAAGAACGTCCATACTAACCATTTGTTCAAATTCTGGAATAAGAGACCTAAAACTCGCTGCAGCCGCTGCAGCGCTTAAACATTTACTCGTAAATGTCGTCTAATCAACAGACACACATCGCAGCGCCGCAGCGCCAGATCGGTCAAAGACTCAAAAACAACGTAGTGTGTATCAAGATGGCGTCCCAAATAGATTGTCCATAACTATAATTGAATAAATATCTTTTCTATTCTTATAATACGATATAACTACATAATAATTACTGGAAGGAAGGGCCTATCTAGTGTAACGTATATATCGCTGTCCTTACCATAGTCCACTTTTCACCATTTAGCGACTGCACATGTGCTCAGTGTGACAAGTAGTGAGCCCATCGCCGCTCATATACTCGTAAGCGTAAGTGCAATCTTTAAAAAAAAAAACAGATATGATCTCTATTTGTTTATGCTGTTATGCACTACACACATACAAATATAATTACCAAGAGTTGTTGACGCGTAGCCGTGACCATCATAATAAATAATGTACCTATTTGTGTCATCTCATACGCATTACAAGTTACAAGTAGCCCTGCCAATCTTATTGCTACACTAGACAAAGGCATATTGTGATCGCAGCGTTACGTTATACTGCTTTAAAGCAGGTCTTTAAAGCTATCGGCCCAATCGTAAGCCAGTTGTTCATTCAATACGAGTTTTCCCTACTGTTTGCTATGACGAAACGAAAGATCAACGGCGCATGAAAACATAACGCATATGTGCCAAATTCGCTTAATATTATGAAATATATGCTTGTTTAAACTGCAAACAACCGTAGTCCGACGGGTTTTCTTCTGAATCGAGTGAAACATTGACAACTGCTCGTAATCTTTGAAGATTCTTACTACGCGTTATCTTTTAGTAAGGTTCTGGAGATTGCTAGACTACAGGAGATTAAAACGCCGACCTAAAATGCTAAAGGTAGCAGCTGTTTAAAGATTATATCCTTAATGTTAATGTTTAATGTTAAGCACACAAATTCATAAGTTTTTATTATTTATTGGATTAAGGTAGTAGTTATTAACGGTACAAGTTCCGAAAAGGCAAGATTTAGGTAGGTTATTGTTTTCTATGTTTTTTCCGACAACTGAGAAGCTTTTGACCATCATAACGAAGGTTTTATTACAACTGGTGATAAGTGAATTGAGGAACTGGCTATCTTATCTCTGATTGCCGGAACACAACTTAAGGACATGTTTTTTGTTTGTATAATTAAAATGTATTCACGAAATTCTGCATTTGAAAATGGAGATTTTTATTGAATCTTTTTGTAAAAAAAGCTCCCGTAGGCTTTGTCTGCGTAAAAATCGGTATGTCGCACTCACTAATAAAAGTTCTCGTAGAATTAAGTCATTTTGTAGGGATATAAAATATCCTTTATCTATTTAGGATTTGTATCTACGATCAACATTGTTGATCGAAGATATGCATTAAACTACGTTTAAATTTTCATTTTCGCCATTCCTGCTTTATAGAACACAGAAACAAAAATTCACACGTTTGTATTGAAAATATTTATGGTAAGTTACTTACTTACCTATTATCTATCATCATAAAAAGAAAAGTAAAAGTAGAATTTAAAAAAATCATTGATTTTATATAGAAAAAATATCTCTAAACCAAAAAACTTCAAAAAACAAAAATTTTAACAAAAAAAAAAAGACTTCAAAAATTTTTACTGAAATAAATGCACTAAAACGTAAAAAATAATTGCGTAGTTTAGTTTGTTCAATTTACTTGCAATATTAAACCTTTATTTTACTCAATCTTATAATCTTAAAAAATATTTTTGGAGTCGGTGCCAGCCAAGGTAAACATAAACATTAAAAGACATACTATATTATTTATTATATTAGCCCATATTGACCTATTGCTGGGCAAAGGCCTCCCCCCCCCCCCCCCTTCCAGTATTCGCGGTCTTTTGCGTGTGTTGGCCAATCCTTCGCGTAAGCATCAAACTCATCTCTCCACCTCCGTCTGGGTCGGCCTTGCTGCCGTTTAACCCCATTGTCGTTTTTATTTTTAAATATGTTTAATTAGCCTTTAATAGTTGTCGTGTTCATTAGTAAATAGATTTTATTAGGTATTGCGACATTGCTACAAGCTGGCACCGACTCCAAAAATATTTTTTAAGATTATAAGATTGAGTAAAATAAAGGTTTAATATTGCAAGTAAATTGAACAAACTAAACTACGCAATTATTTTTTACGTTTTAGTGCATTTATTTCAGTAAAATTCTTTGGAGTTGGTTTTTTTTTGTTAAAATTTTTGTTTTTTTCTCGCTTTTTAGTGAATCGTTCCGATCTATTTATCGTAAGCGAATATTAGTAAACCTACAAAACGCGCTACTTGTATGAGACAGCGCCGTTTAAATGCGACAAGCGAAGAAAACGAGAAACGCCTATCACAAAGTAGTAAATCAACTTCCAAAACAGACGGCAAGTTACCCGAATATACTCGTAAACGCTGTATAGACCCCCCTACGATGATGACTTGCGAGTTACTAGGGTTTACCGTTAGGGAAACTAGAGGAACGTTTTTGATTTGCTCCAGACGTAGATCGTAGCCAAGTCACCATTGATCTGCTCAATCGCTTCTTAGAGGTTCTCAGCCGAGGCCTGAGAGTAAATTTGTAAGTCATCGGCATAAAGATGTTAAGAAGAATTTAGACAAGAAGTGACAGAATTAATAGTGTGAATCGTGTATTTTTAAATCCTAATAGAAATGTTTCGGCAGGAGTGATAAAAAGTGGCCTATGTCACTATTGTTCTTCAGCTATCTATGTGCAAAATCAGGTCGATGCGCAAGTGAGAGACGGACAAACAAACAAACACGCTTTCGCATTAACAATATTAGTCAGGAAGGATTTATTGCCGGAGTGGATCTCATTTGACCTATGGCTGAAAATACCAAAATCGCTAAAGGTATGCCTACAATATTTAAGGAGTTCCCTCAATTCCTCAAGGATTTCACCATCAGAACTGAGTTCCGGTACCTGCCTTCTTTTAATTGGTCATAGTCGCTTAACTATCTTAATCGAGATATCTTATCGCCACTCGTGAAATACTTATTATTGAAGAGTTCCAATGACATTCTGTGGTCTTCATCAGTTCTACTTTATCAAATGATACTTTCTCAATGCAAATTCTTGACTTATTGCTGAAAATATCAAAATCGGTATAGGTATGCCTACAATACTTGAGGAGTTCCCTCAATTCCTGAGGATTCCATCATCAGAACTGGATTTTGATAAAAATGGGACCAATCTGGAAGTATATCCTTTCAAATAAAAATAGAATTTTTCAAATCGGTGTATAAATGACTGAGTTCTGAGGTAACAAACATTTAAAAAAAAAAACATACAGCCGAATGAAAAAAGGAGGAGGTTCTTAACCTCCTCCTTTTTTGAAGTCGGTTAAAAAACGATAAATACTATAAGTAAAACACGTTGTTACAGGGTAAATACTGAATGTATTTATCTCGGACCAAATATTACATTTGGTCCGAGGTATTTATCTCGGACCAAATATTTGGTCCGAGGTATTTATTCTAAAAAAAATGAAGGACACTTGACATTGACAGTTTAGTTTACACAGTTATTAGATGTCTCTGTATGTACTATTTGGATATCATTCCTTTCAACACTACATTGTCATCTAATATCAAAATCCGCCAGATCCAGTCCTTTCTCTTTTCCAGTTTTCTTAGTTCACGCCTCGCTTCTTTGTCTAATTAGGCGGAATTTTTTCATTTTTTTCAACAATTGCCCATTATTTACCATTAAATTCAATAAAAATGCAGCACGAAATCCACATAATCCGTATGGACGGCAATACCGACGCCAAGGACGCTATGACAGTTGCCCGTCAAAATCCTGCGTTTTGATTGGTCTATTTGGATCTAGCGAGGAATGAACCTCAGTGGTCAAGGATCTGGCGGGATTTGAAAATAAATACAGATTTTAATCTCAATTTGCTAGTGATCTAGCGGAGATTGATACGAATTTACTAATAGGAATTAAAGCTTTCAAGAAAAATAAGCCATAGAGTATTATAACTTTTTTTTAAATAAAAGTGGATCTGACGGCTTTTGATACTTAGACGACACATATCAACTATATCAAAATAACAAATAAGCTTATACATTTAAATAATAATCAATTTACTTTGAACAATACCAAGTGTTTGCATGACCTTATAATGTTTTATTTCTGACAATCCTTTTCAAAATCAAAATCAAAATAACTTTATTCAGTAAGCTTAAAATAAGCGTTTTGAATCGTCTAATTTTTTTTTTATGCATGGATGGATAGGCACAGGAACCCACCCATCCACCCCACCCATTCAGGAAGTCTTTTAGCTGTGGAGAAGAACGGGCACAACAAACTCCACAGCTTTATAATAATATAGAGGTAACGACATTTATAAAACAATATGTCGTTACCAAATTATACAGTCAATAGTCATAAAACAATTATATAAAATAAAAGATAAAAACAAAAGTGAATCTATAAGTTTTACTCGGGCACTATGAACGCATTAGAACAATGTACCTATGCGAAACTAGAGAAATGTTAATTCCATGCATTTTTGTCATTGATGTAATCGCTTACAGTGTAATAGCCCTTTTCTAAAAGTCTGTCCTTAACATGTGTCTTAAATTTGTCAAAGGGCAAAATTATAACATCGTTCGGGATTTTATTGTAAATTATGACACTTTGTCCCATAAATGATCCATAAACTTTCTGAAGTCGAAATTTAGGAATTACAAGTTTATACTTATTTCTAGTATTTAGTTTGTGTATATCGCAATTTTTTTTGAAATTAGTAATGTTTTGACGCACGTAAACAATACAGTTATAAATAAATTGTGATGCAACTGTAAGAATATTTATTTCTTTAAACAGCTCCTTAAGGGAGTCACGTGATCCTAGGTTATATATGGACCTTATTGCTCTTTTCTGTAAAATGAAAATGGTTTCTATATCTGCTGCTTTACCCCAAAGTAGTATACCATAGGACATAACACTGTGAAAGTAACTAAAATAGACTAATCGAGCAGTTTCCACGTCTGTAAAATGCCTAATTTTCCTAACAGCGTAAGCAGCTGAACTAAGTCTCCCCGCAAGGGTGCTAATATGAGGGTACCACTGTATTTTTGAATCTAAGGTAATACCTAAGATAACTGTTGAATCAACAAGGTCCAACAGTTCACCATTCAGTTTAATTTTATTTCCTATAATATTCTTTACGTTAGGTAGAGTAAAATTTATACATTTGGTTTTCTTCGCGTTTAATTGAAGATTATTAGTAGTCAACCAATTCAACACATCTGTTAGGGCACTGTTGATGTCATCAAAACTATTTTTATTTCGATCAGTCTTAAATATCAAAGATGTATCGTCAGCAAACAAAACAATATTGCAAAAGTTTTCCGCATAAAATGGTAAATCATTAATATAAATAAAAAGAAGAGAGAATAAGAATAAAAATGGACCTAGTATTGACCCTTGTGGGACCCCCATTAGCACAGAAGATCCGGATGATATGGATCCGTTCACGCTAACTTTTTGGATTCTGCCGCTAAGATATGATTGAATCAATTTCAAGGCATCAGAGTGCACTCCATAGTGTTTTAGCTTTATTAAAAGGGTGTTGTATTCAACGCAATCAAAAGCCTTGGAGAGATCACAAAACACTCCAAAAGCATTCTGCGATCCCTCTCAAGCCTCAAATATGTGTTTTAGCAGAGCTACACCAGCATCAGTAGTAGACCTTCCCTTGGTAAAACCATACTGTTAACTGTGAAAAAGGTGGTTTATAGCGAAGTGGGAGCCGAGTTGATCTAAAATAAGTTTTTCAAAAACTTTACTAAGAGTAGGTAAAATCGAAATAGGCCTGAAATTGCTCGGGTCATCTTTACAACCCGATTTGAAAAGTGGCAGAACTTTATGCTTCATGAGATCTGGGAAAACTCCTTCGTCAACACAGCTATTGAATATGACTACAAGAAAAGGCGCAATGGACTCGATAATATTATTAATAATTTTTGTTGAAATATCCCACAAATCACAAGTGTTTTTATTTTTAAAGATTTAAAGGATTTACGTACGTCTTTACAGTTTACGTGTTTAAATTTGAACACTTCATTACACATGGGTACATACTTTTTTAGCAGAATTTCTGCATTACTTGGTGAAGAGTTGAGTAACATAGTTGTGGCAATTGGTATATTTGTAAAAAACTGTTCAAAAGCATCAGCAACTTTATTGTCTTCACTTAAAAAGCTATTGCCTATTCTTAAAGAAAACTTAGTATCACGTGGCTTTATTTTACCAGTTTCGCGGTTTATGCAGTTCCATGTTGCCTTTATTTTGTTATCAGACTTTTTAATTTTTTCACTAATAAATAATGACTTTAGTACTTTAGTTAACAGATCCGCAGGCATACTAGAAGTTGGCAGGTACTTCGTCTCAATTTTATAATAATTGTTAATTACATCTCTGATGAAATTATATCTAATATCATGTAATATATGTTTGGAACGCTTATGAGAATAAATGTAGCCTGCCATCTTCAATGCACTCTGATTATCATTATATAAAACAATTTTATTGTAACAAACTATCAGTACACATTCTAAATTCTGTAAATATAAACCTTTTCTGCATGCTTCTGACAAAGCCATGTACTCTGCCTCACAACTACTGAGAGCTACAGTTTTTTGCTTTTTACTTTCCCAAGAAATAGCAGATCCAGATTTCATGGAACAAAATCCTGTATATGAACGTCTATCAATGGCATCGCTGGCCCAATCTGCATCCACAAAACCAACCAGATCTGCTCCTTCTTTAGAATATCTTAAGCAATATTTTTTTGTTTTCAACAAATACTTTAAATTCTCTTGCATATATCCAATGCAATTGTGAATAACATTTATTAAATTGACTAAGTTAACTAACTGCGTATGCAATATCTGTTCGTGTCAAGACCGCAATAAAATACATCAAGCTACCTATTAGCCTCTGAAAAGGTAAGTTATTATCACACATATTAGATTTCTCTATGTTCAATTTACTTTCTATGGGTGTGTTTGCTCAATTACAATCAGTCATATTAAACTTATTTGCCAACTGTTCAATGTATTTCTCCTGATCTATTGTAATAACTGTTTTATTTATATTAATTTTCATGCCCAAATACTGTTTAACTTGACCTAAATTTTTGATATTAAATTTTTCGCCCAACGCCTCTATTAGAGACTTGCTTTCTATTTCTTTATTCGAAAAAAATATAAAATTATCGACATAAACAACAACAATAGTTTTCTTATTGTTATTATGATCTTTTATAAAAACACAAGGTTCAAGTTTACATATATTGTGCCCTAAATTACACAATGTCTCATCTGCTCTTTGGTACCAACCTAAGGATGATTGTTTGAGACCTTACGGTATCAAACAGGCTGTTTACACAGCCTTTTTTAATTTTAGTACTTTATTAGAATCTTTAACAGGAAATCCTTCTGGCAAATGCGTAAGGATGCTTTATTTTAAATAACCATTAAGAAAGGCTGTTGTGACGTCTAGGTGAGAAATATCCACATCTAATTGTACGCTCAAAGTAAACAGTAACCGCAAGGTTGATTGCCTAATCACAGGTGACAAAGTTTCCTGATAGTCCACACCAGCCTTCTGCGTGAAGCCTGTTCCGCTTAAACGTTAAGACGTTTCAACAATTTATGTAACATAGTTCGTCATATTTTACAGTTTTTTAACCTTAAAGAAATTAGATGACAAAGCAACGTAATGCTCCTTAAAAATCCTGAATCATCGAACAATGAACGTAGTTTTGTCCACAATTCCCTCGCGGTGATTGTGTCCCTTATGTGCACAAGAGCGATGGACCTATCGTCAAAATCATTTTTGCGCCTTTGCATCTGCCGTTGCTGCATTTTCATCCGTTCCTTCTTGCTTTAGGTACTGTGCGGCGCCCTCCAAAATTAGCAAGATCAACTGCAAACGCCCAATCGTCGAAATTCTCGCGACCTTTCAACTTTGGCACGTTAGCGAGATAACTGCAACTAATTTTTAACTTGCTCAACACGAAAAAATACTATAATGAAACTGTTTTTTACAACTTAAATGGGTCTGGGCTCAAAACCTATAAATAAGTAAAACACGTTGTTGCAGGTTGCAGGGTAAAGACTGAATGTGTGAAATTTATTCAAAAAAAAATATGGAGAACACTTGACATTGACAGTATACTGTATGTACTATTTTGATATCATTCCTTGGAAGATCTGCAAAATTACTACAAAATGCAATGCGCCGGCCGTCTGAATTCAGCTTATTCTCGCAGTGTGGAGATTTGTAATATTAAGCATGAATTTGTTATCCTATTTCGATAAACACTATAAATACAACTGCAAAATTGCGTAAGTAATGTAATGTAACTGGAAAATTGTGTAAGTAATGTAATGTAAAGTAGTGAGATGCCTTTGATTATATACATGTATATAGTCAAAGTGAGATGCCTCTTAATTTTGTTCTTCATAAATTCGAAAACATTTTAAACAATAAAACAAAAGAAACGTCAAATCTTTGGAGGAAAACAAAAGTCAGAGTCCGTTTCAAAAATGGAATCTTAAATTTTCCAATTAGTACGAGCGCTCTTGCCATATTAACGAAAGACACTCAGATACCGTTCGTTCCTTGCCTTATGCAACCGTGGCACGCAACATGCAACGATTTTTTTACCAAACCGTTTTGAATATTTACGGGTTGCTTATCAACGCACCGCTGGAGATCAATCCCGGAGAGAACAAGTATTGTGCTTCACTCCACATCATGATAAAGTCATGAATATCGCATTGCATTGTTTGCAGGAGACCTATGTAGTCAGCATAAATTTGCTGCAACATGTAACTGGTAAGTAAGCTGGAAAAACTTATAAATGTAAAGGAATGGAAGCTGCACTACCTTGGATATGTAATGAGGGGAAATAGATACTGAATGTTTCAACTAGTAATGGAAGGGAAAATTCAGAAAGCGTAGTCGTGGCAGAAGGAGAAACTCCTGGTTGAAGAATCTAAGATATCTAACCGTAACCGATCTAACCGCGTAACGGTGAAAAAATACTACTTACCACCTACCCCTTCGCTTTAGCGTCGTAAAAGGCAACTAACGGACTAAAGACTACATCTTTCACACATACATCCAGCAGCAAAGAGCAGCGATGGGCTCACCACCAGGACCTGTCACGCTGAGCATATGTGCAGTTAAAATTTGGTGAAAAGTGGACTATGGTATAGGACTGCTTTTGCTGTCCTAAATGCCCAGTCTCTGACTAATCCTTTGGGGATAATAGTCGTGATTATAAGTATTACCTATATATATGAAGAATCTAAAAGAATGGTATAATCTACGCACACGCTCCCTCTTTCGCACAGTGGCTTCAAAGGTGATGATAGCCATAATGGTCGCGAACCTTCGTAATCGCCATTCTATCACATCGAGAGTTTGTGGGCATTTGGTGGGCAAACGGGCAAATTAAAATATTTAATAAATCGAAGATGTTTAAACATTTACCAATATGTTTATAGTTATTATCTTTTTAGCAGTATTGTAGGTAATGGACATACGCGTATTTTTAGTTCTGTTTTACCGAACTCTTAACACAATCTAAGCTCAAGCTGTCTATCTGAAAATTGTTTTACAATTAGACTCACATCATTTAACTTTTATTAATATGTTAGATACAGTTATAATTGTTGACATCTTAATAAATAAAACTGATGGGTACACAAGTAGTAGTAACACAAACTCCACAAATCAAGGTTTATTTAACATGAAGAATTACTAGCAAAAACCATGCAAAAAAAATTCACAACGCAAGACTAGAAATCTCCGTTCCCAATAGATTTACGACATGACAGAAGCGAGCTGTGAACATTCGTGAAAGACAGTTGACATGTGTACATGCTAATCTAAGAATCATACGTAGACAGAGAAGTTACGGAATCAAAAGATATCGTGCTATTATGAGCATTCCTCAAAAAAATCCCTTCTGTCCGGATTCGTCTACAAATAATAAAATGCCAATGTCAAAAGCTTAATAAAATCATCACGTAAAAAATAAAAGTCTTGCAAAATGTTTGTTGACATAAAAAATACATTTTTGAATAAGGTCAAGCACGACTGAATACTTTATGTAAATATATTGAAATGACAGGATCAATAATAAGTACTACTAAAATACTTTTTATGAACATGATTTATGACGTTTGACGCGATATGACATAAAAGAAACGTAGAGTACAAAAGTTTTTACAGAAGAAAGGTGGTGCAGAAACCCCATCTCTTTCCCGCCCGCCCTGCCGCCGTAGATTTACAAACTGTTGGCATAGTGACTTTCTTAAATATATATTGTTTATTTGAAAGTAATTAACTGAGAGCAGTGTGGTACCTATAGAGGCTAACTAAAAAATAACATCCAACCCCTCTCTTCGCTTGGGTGCCGTAAAAGGCGACTTACGGACTAAAGACTGCACATACCTACATCCAACAGTATAGAGCGGCGATGGGGTGAGCCCTATCACGCTGAGCACATGTGCAGTTCTAATTTGGTGAGACGTGGACTATGGCCGCGGACAATTTGCGAATAAACCCTTCTGCGGTCCTCATTGCCTGAAGGGATCAGAGATAATCAGAGACTATTATAGCCTTGATAGCCGTGATTTTATGTATGTAATATAATAATAAAATATAAATGTATTGTATGTATTTAAAACAAAGTGTGCATGTGTACATTTATAAATAGGTACCTTTTTAATGTAAGCGTGCTAACAAGTTGTTATCTTTTAAATCTGCTTGATTGCTTGCTACACGTTGTATTTGCGACTGTGCTACGAACCGAGAAAATGCTACGACAAAAAGTTTTTATACTTTTTTGTAAGTTTCATACTTTTTTTATTTGAAATTGTTTTAGGCATGAATTATAGTGTTTGTATATCGAAAATACTAATTATTTTCTGTTATTAGGCCGAATGTCGTGTTTCGGCTTGAAAAGTCTCTCACTTTCCTTAACTAGTAAACTAGAGGTTAGTGGGTTTTAACCTTACCATAACATATTACGAAAACAACTTTACGTGTCTTTCAAAGCACGTAAAAGTCACCCAGTGACCCGGCAATGCGAAAACTGATTTGTAAACCAAATTGCCTTTGCGCCATCTTTACTGAAGAAAATTAAATAAACAATGGGATACTTACCAAGTTTCAAGAAAGTTTTTCTTTAACGTAAATAAAATAAAGTTTTTAAACTTCAAATGAGAATGACCATTTTAGTATGGGAGTTAGGCTAGTTTTTTAGCTAGCTAGCGTAACACAGCGCTTTAATGAAATAAATAGTAATCAATAGCAGCAATGCTCTGAATTATGAAGAAAAAATTACATTACAATATCATGCGGGAGTTTGAAGCTATCTTCATTTTTAGCTTATGACTTTTTAGGTATTTTGATGTTATGACAACTGTTATCGTATGACTATCACTTCAGTTCAGCATTTACTTATCACTTGACTCTTAACGCGGCGTTCTATAGAAAACCTTTTTTAACAGTAATCATTATAACTTAAGAGAACATTTTTGATATGTGAATGATTAAGACGCAATAGATATCGAATAGGCTGGTTTGGTCATTCTCCTTTGCACGCAACGAAAGCTCGTGATATTCACAAAATGGATTGTCGTGTGCACTACAAGAAGCTAACGAGCCAAATTGGAATGGTGCTAAATCACCATGTTGGACGCGCTCCGACGCTGCTGGCTTGAGTTTTGCTGCATGTTTATGACAAATAGGAAGTTAACTATCATTGTGGATATTAATGGCTGACGGGACGGTGGGGTCCTGCCCGTGTTTTGGCACCGCGAATGAATCATTTGCGTTGCGGTTTCCACGAGTCATCTTGCTCTGCACCTAATTATGGTTTTGAACACAAATCGCACTCATATGTATCTCGTTTTGTTTACTATTATTTAGGAGTGTTACAAGTTCCTTTCATTGTTTGTTTATCTGTTGTCTTTAAATTTTATATGCGATCGAAGTCATTGTTTCTGATTTTTTGGAATTTTCAGTTGTTATTCTTTCTAATATTAAGTACTTATTCTACATAAATATAATTATGGCTTGTTTATTTCGTTTGTTTTCGAATTTTAATTTTTTTGTCTTTGTTGGGTTGTTTACTTTTTTAGATTTTGCCAATTTTTAGTATTTGCGTAGAAACATAGCATATTTTGTTTGATTTTGGAATGTTACATGTTTTTGTCTTTGCTCAGTTGTTTACTTTTTTAGATCTTTCCATTTTTCAGTTATTTGTTTTTACGTGTCCATACTTGTATGTTACTGCCTTTAAATATATCCCAAATTACGAGATCCGGTTAAGTACTGTTTAACAATACCCATTGAAGTGGATTTCATATTCATATTACTAAAGTCAGTTGTTATTTCGGAATCGTTATCCGATTATAATTTACAGCGTTTTTTTAAAAAATGAAACTGGACAAGCTATTGACCACCAACCTGCTTGATAAGCAGGATGTAGTCTAGGGTGTTGCATGGTTACCCAGGAGATGCCTATTCACTCTTGCCCTGAAAAGACCAAGGTTGTAGTGATCGGGAAACACATGAGCAGGCAGTGCGTAACATTCTTTGGCGGTTCGCATAAGTAACGAACTAGTAAAACGCTTGGTACGGACAGGAGGAATATCTACATATAGGGGTGGTAGGCAAGCCTGCATCTAGTGTACCGATGGTGGAATGGGGCTGAAGGCACAAGGTCGTGTAGTTCCTTCGCACACACTGTTATCGACAGCCTTAGCGTTTTATAGCATAGCTTAGCTCTGCTCGAAATAGAATCAAAAAGAGTGTTTACCATTTTTCTAGTCCCCTGAAAATCTCGATAATCTTACAGAACGGAAAAACAGCCTATGTTGCCAGTAGCCTAATTCACGTAACAAAACTTCAACGACATGCAAGCGGTTTGATGGCTGAAGTCACTTTTCGTATTTACGTATCAATCGCACGATGTTTAACCGTATTCACGTTGCCTCCGCGGTATTCACCTATTATTTGACGTTTAGTTTGATCGGATGTCAGCGATTACACGTCACATTAGACAATTTCGAAAATTAGAAAAAATAATAAACTATTCTGCATGTTTTCGTTAACAAAAAGTATTTGAATTTACTTGGCAGAATTGTAATGGCAACATTATGTTGTAAATAGTAAGTAAATAGAGTTGACAAATGGCTGAGTTGCGATCCTATCTCAGAATAATAAGATCCTATCACAGACTTATAATAGAAGGATCCTATCGAGTAATCGTGCTATCGAAATGACAGATGAATACGGATTTATGACTGTTTTTCAATAGGACAACTTTTAAACGTAGGTAAGCGACATTTTGACCATTACAAAATACGTGAATTGAACTACAGTTCTGCGTGTGACTCATGGAGACACAATATCCACTCATGTAGATACTGTCTTACTAGAAGTTCATCACAAGAAAACTTTAAAAAATGTTTTAACCCGTGCCGCGTAGCGGTGAAAGAATACTACCACCTACCACCCCGTCTCTTCCCTTGGGTGTCGTAAAAGATGACTAACGGACTAAACCTGCACATACATGCAACAGCATAGAGAGGCGGTGGGCTCACCACCTGTCACGCTGAGCACATGTGCAGTCGCTATTTGGGGAAACGACTATGGCTATCGCTACGACTATCACCATGACTATTGCCTAGTTTCTAGTCTTTGTCTCTGACTTACTGTTCGGGGATAATAGTCGAGATTATATGTAATGTACCTAATGTACTTATGTACTTACCTATTTACCTACTTTATTATTTTTCTCCTCTTCCGTAACAAACATACCTAAGTACCTACCTATGTAAAATTGCTATGATTTTCATCTCGGTACCTTTGCACAATAAGAAGGGCTATACAAGCAGATTATAATGATGCTATATAATATAAGACAATTCAGCGTCAGCAAAAAACTATACAAATGTATATTTGGATATCGCAAATGTTTTTAAAAAAAAGTTTAATATTCTAAGACAAAAAAAAATCCTTATCATCAGAATTGATTAATAGAGTCCAATAAACGAACAATCCATCCCAATTCCCAAAGCGACAAGAACGCTGAATAATATTCCAACAGCTGCGCAAGAGTGACGCGCGTGTTTATGCGGTCAATGTAGGTTAATACTTACAGCGACATCTATCCAACGGGGTATGAACTAGCGCTTCCAAACTTTCGTCGAAAGCACAGACTACGCCACAGTCGTATCTTAACACCAACAAGTAAAATTTAAAATCGCTTGGCAAATATTACCGGCAAAAAGCATAGCTGCGATGAGTACCAATTCGTCAGTAGTAGTTAAATTTAGGATTTGACGTACTGCTTCGGTTAAACGCCTACGAATAGGTAGCAACAGATTTAGATGTCGTAGTCTGCGTACTATGATGCAATTAGAGCTCACAGTTATTAGAACTGCCAACTGCAACATGGAGGGGAATCAGCAAGTCAAAATATCTTTGTATAACTACCTTACGGAGAGATGAGATAAAGCACAGAAAAAATACCTCCTAATTCAAGATTTAGACAGCGAAGCGTCTAGACTAGACTAGAATAAAATATAACCGGTACAACCGTATCAGTGAGTATTTGAATATTTTAAATCAATTAGTCGTAAACGTGCCTTTTAAAGCACGAAGAAAAGCGAGAACATATTTAAGGTCACCCATCTAGATAATGACCGCACCCAAGGCAGTTTAACATTTGCGATCGTTGCAAAAAAAAACATGACCGCAGAGGCACCGACCTCCTCATACCAATTAACAACGACAATGAATTTGATGTAGCAGGCCACGTAATAAATAAAACGTCTCGTTTGAGACATGCCAACATTAGCGGCCCAATATCACATCAATCAAAGACTGCAGATGTTTTATGCATTCAGTTGTAACGTAAAAACGGTAAGCGACGCAACACGACTCGTGATCAATAATTGTATTGAGAAGATTAATCTCGGCAGGTAAATGCGTTTTGTTTTCTCACTTTTATGTGAAACTTTTAGAAGGTTTCTTGGTACTTACTTGCTTCACCGTACACCTCACGGAATAGATAATTAACTGCTCTGTGGTACACCCCGTATGTATATATGTCTTAGAATAATTGGAAAAATTTGCGAAAATTCTAGGACGATCGCAAAAACTGCTACAATTTTACATTCTCGACCAATCAGAATAAATAATATTACTAAAATTCTCTCACTTAAACTTTGTCCTGACAATTTTGCGAACACAACAAAAAAAATCAGTCAAATCGGTCCAGCCGTTCTACAAACATTTCGCAATTGGCATTTGGCAATTGATTTTTATTAATATAGATAAATCGACTAATAGTAGCTAATAACAGTTCAAATTTCTATTTGTCCTAAACACTCGACCTTTTTTTCAATAGCTCTACCTAGGTATATAATAAATCGACATACCTATACAAAGGCATTTAAAAGCTATACATTTTTTTACATTGAAGACAGTCCGTTTATTTCATTTTTCAGTACGTAGTAAAAGACTCTTACGTCTTACTTACTCTTGGGCCAATTAAAGTCTAGATTTCGTATCGTGAATAGGATTTTTTAGGTAAGCCTATATTCTCCATAGTTCTCATTTTCATCTGACATCAGGTGATATTATGACAATACCTTCTTATTTAACAAAAAGTTTTTTTTATTGCCTGAAAAGATAACCATCATAAAAATATTATCGTGTTTACATGGTCATTGCAAACTAGTACGAGTATACTGTAAAGTAAAGTTAAACTACGCGCTCCTAATTTAGTACCTATGTGCCAATGGCAAAAATACTATCAGTAAACTAAAAATAATCATGACCTAAAGAAAATGAATAAACAAGAACTCCGAAAGTGTTAACACCATAATGATTTAGTAATTATTGAGAAATTCACCTATCAATTATCGCCAATCGATTACAACCAGCAAACGCGTGAAGTCAATTCGTCGCAGTTAAAAAACATTCGGCATCGATACGGTCTGCTAGATAACCGTCACAAGCAAACCTAACCTAACCTAACCTAACCTAACCTAACAAAAAACTTTTACTAGAAAGAACTCGAATACTTTCATCATCAGTCAAAGGTTCAATATTGGACAAAAGCCTCCTCCAAGGATCTCCTTCCTGTGCATTTTTGGGGGGAAATCTCCAAGGATCCCCCTGTGCATGTTTGGGGGGAAATCTCCAAGGATCCCCCTGTGCTTTTTTGGGGGGAAATTTGCCATAATCGCCACGCTTGGCAGGCGGGTTTGCAGAAATAATCCTAGAGTGATGCTGCTTCCTATCTTTTGGAGTGATCCCGAAGTCGTTTTCTACAACTCCCACGGGTAGAAATGGGGTGGTGAAATTTTTTACCCGGCACCACACGGGGAAATACTTTAATACTTGGATGAATAAAGTAATAATAATAATAATAAATCTTTCCTACAATCACACCAATTATCTAGCCCAAGAGAGCTTCAAAGAAACTCGTTAAATGGTTACTAGACAACGGATAAACATACTTAAAAAACTTAAATACATATTTAATAAACATAGAAAATACCCAGACCCGAGACAATTTAGAAAAACAATAATTTCTAAATTGACCCGACCGGGGATCGAACCCGGGACCTCAGAGATGGCGACACCATGAAAGCCGGTGTACAAACCACTCAACCAAGGAGTCGTAAAAATAAGTACCTACTGCGGCGCTATGCGATATCAAAGGTTTCATACGTCGTAGAAACGTGAAAAAATGGCAAACGGTAGCTACTGACACTGGTTAACTAATCAATTACTTTGTTTCGTACGTTTGAGATTATTTTGGTAAGAAAAAAATAATTACTTAATTATTTTGTAATTTAAAATTACTTTTTTTATGTTTTCACAGATTTCTCAAAACTAAGTTTGACCCCCCATATTATTTTTTGTCGATGAATTTAGATGTAGTACTTAGCCTTAACGGGTTAGAAATACCACCCCTATCACATTGTGTATATGAATATCATCATCATCATCATCATCATCATCATCATCATCATTAGCCTATTAGCGTCCCACTGCTGGGCACAGGCCTCCCACGTGGACAATAGCACACATGGGGATATTGGGCCATAACCCACCACGCTGGCCCAATGCGGGTTGGTGAGTTTTAACGACTGTCATCTTACGACAACAACCGGGACCAACGGCTTAACGTGCCTTCCGAAGCACGAAGGAGCTCGAGATGTTTTTTTATTAATTTGGTCACCCATCCAGTGACCCGGCATTGAGAAAGAGGCTTAGCGAGCAAGATCGCAACCGAACGCGCTAGCCGCTGCGCCATCGAGCTCCTCAACCTATAAACGTATCATTAACCTATAAACGTATCACTTTTGGGATAAGGATCCCACATGAAAAAAAAGGACACGAGGAGATCGGGCCACCCACCACGCCTAATGTCTATTCCGTGACCTAAAGCAAGAAGAAAAACTTTTTCTTTTAACGACTGCTATATTACTACATTCATAAATATATAAGATAATACACGATATGCCTGCTATCCCCTAAGGATTAGCCCTTTAGGCGATAATAGTCGTGAGTAAAAAGTAAAAAGCGTTAGGCGGAAACTAGGCTAGCCAACAACCGGAAAAAGGGTACAAACGTGCGTTGTAAAATCCATAGAACAGTTGAAGAAGATTTATCTATTCCGTGGTAAACACGCAGGAACTCTCGATTTCCATTTGATCACTTATCCGTTGACCCATCATTGCGAAGGTTTGCTTAACTTGCAATATCGCAACACTAACGGGTTAGCAACTACGACGTAGTTACGACTACTTGCTCAATAATAAAAATAATATAACATTCAGCCTACATTTCTTTTCTCGCTATTTCGAACATTACTGTAGCAATATCGATGACATAATTATATGATGTTTTGCGGCTACGCGACCGTGAAGAACGGAATGAAATAACGTATGTAGTTCAATGCATCTGTTACTTTAGAAAAATTCTTTAACTATTTTAATGGTATTATAGTTTGAGTTCAGTGTGCCAAGGTTTTTTCCCAGTTGTAATGAGGAAGTGAGGCAAGTCAAGGGTGCCATGTGTTATAATAATGTGCAATCAACAATCAACAAAAGAGTTACCGCCGCCGTGCGCAGTGATATTACGTATAATTATTATGATCACTCGAACGAAGAACGTTAAGAGCCCTTTTTGTTTTAATTTAAGGACCTATGAGAGTAAGACTCGTATTCTAAAACCAAACTCAAAATTAAAACCATGCTTGAATACTGTTAGAAAGGGATGGCGATATACGAGTATGCGATGAATAGCACCGTCTCTTTCTAACTGTACTCAAGCAGAGATTTGAGTGTGAGTTTGGTTTTAGAATACGAGCCTAAGGGTGGATTCGACCAAACTGGAATAAGGTCTTATATCTAGAGTAAACGTCGAATTTGTATGGACTAATCTCGGAGTAAGTCTTATTCCAGTTTGGTCGAATCCACCCTAAGTGAAGCAAAGGGATGTGTGTCAGGTTAATCATCGAAAGCTGTGGTCTCTCCTACCTACCCCTCCGGAAAGCGGGCGTGATGTATGTATGTATGTGTGTATGTATGTGTATGTATGTATGTATGTATTTATGTATGTATGTTTGTGTGTTTGTATTCAGTGATCACCCGATGAAAATCCCGAGTCGTATGTAGAGTAGTCCCGAACGTTATAGCGATTAGTATTCTTAACAATAGTTAGTTAGTGCAACCATTTAAGTAAATTATATATTTCAATTAGTTTGTAGTGCCTACTTAGTGACTTAATATTATGTCCATTTCTACTTAGTCTGTCGTGAAATCATAACGATACGATTCAGACCCTACATCTGCCAGCTTGACCCTATCTGCGAACCTTTTTAGATAATACGCGTTGAAATCACTCCGCCGCGTGCGCCAGTGGTCAACATAATATCTGGCTGATCCAAAGGCACGGTAATATACCTAATATTATTTTGGTACATATATAAAAGTTAGTAATCCGCGCTTACAAGTCCTCGGTGCAGAACGGCGCACACATGCGCGTTGCGAATAGGGTTGCCAGGTGAGTCGCGAAAAAATACCGGACAACCCAAACGAGGGGGGGGGGATGGGGAAGCTAGGTCGAACGAAATACGGGATTTTTATTTAGTAACATACAGTGGTGAAGTGAGAGCCCGCAGACGCAGATACAGACAGCGAGCGAGGATCGCGCGCGAGTTTTGCGTTTGAGGTATTTCATATGCCTACCTTTGTAGGCGCTTGTGACCAGTAGTACCGACTTTCTTCAAAATACCGGACATTGTTCTGTCCGGTATGTCCATTTATTTTTTACCGGACAGGCCTCGAAAATACCGGACCGTACGCTTAAATACCGGACATCTGGCAACCCTAGTTGCGAAACGTTTTTATTTAAGAAAAAGTTCGGTTCAACGCACGCGCCGCCGCCGGCCCTCACCTAAGAAAGCTTGCAGTTTATTTATACGTGCAATACTGCAATTAGCTGTAATTAGTGAGACTGTTGGCTATTATATCAAAATGTGCTTCTAATATAACGGCTACTTCTCATCTTGTCTTGCCACCCGTAGAAACCTCCAGGCACTTTTCGGTCATTTTGGCTTAAGGGACCTTGTTTTTTACCGCCAATTAAACCGGTTAAGTACGTTGTAAAGGCCACAGACAGCCAATAGCAACATTTTTTTTTAATACTAAGTATCGCACTTATTTTCAGCAGTAATTAAATTAAACTGTAACAAATATTTATATCTGTATTTTTTGTTTCAAGTGGGTAACTTAAATTTTTTTTTTAAATAAGTACCTAATTAATTATTTTATTGTAATAAAAACAACTTTAAACTTATCTAGGGTCGTGGTCACGGTATGTTAGAAACGAAACATGTTACAACTTATTTTGTTGAATTCTATTTTCTACTTAAATTTTTGCAAAAGAGAGAACTAAGTTTATCTGCTTATTACCTTCAGCAATCCACTGAAGAAGTAAAGTCACCGCCAAAGACATTGCCCAAATTGAACCAACCCACAGCCTCAATATTTTTTAAAAACACA
Source organism: Scoparia ambigualis (assembly GCA_963921215.1). Classification (NCBI taxonomy): domain Eukaryota; kingdom Metazoa; phylum Arthropoda; class Insecta; order Lepidoptera; family Crambidae; genus Scoparia; species Scoparia ambigualis. The sequence continues at coordinate 31,192,551 of OY992511.1, read as the reverse complement.
AGAATAATTTTGTATACGTATTCCAGACAAAGAGAACACAGCTAAAGGATCCTAAATTCATTCGAAAAAGGTCGTGGGAAACTGCTGCAATTTGTGTAATTGGTTACTGGCACGTACAAAGGAATAAAAACAAAGGAACATTCTGAATATTTAAAATTAAACAGATGACGGATGACTACGAACAAAGCTTTTGCCTCCTAAATAGCACAAAATTATTACAAAATTAGTTAAGCAACTGCATTGTTGTTAGGTACCCGTTACACATACTCGTCTACGAACAATAAAACGGTGTTTATGATGTTATCTTAGCATTGCACCGGCTGTCGCCATTGTTCTAGTTACGTTTTCATTTTTAAATACTGTTTTTTATTACATAACGAGGAAACGTAGCTTTCATCTCCCCTGGGGCTTACAATCTCTTAAAGCAGTATTACTTTAATCTTACTATTCAAATTCTCATTTGAATGTTGCTCCTGGTAAGATCCTCGGTGGTAAACTCCTGATGGTAGTGACGACAAGGTCGAAAGCACGAGTGCACCCTGTGCCGCACCCGAAATCTTCACTATTTATTTATTTATTTGGTTTAGGTACACATACAGGTTACAGTCATATAAGACAACATACTTGGCATTTCAGGTTGAGCTAGACAATAACCTAACAAACAGTGTACACATCGTGTGTAGTGATATTATTACAGCGAATACAAAATAAAAGCAAATGACAAACTAAAAAAGTGAAAAAATTACCACGAGCAGAATTCGTTCTCGACAAAATTTGCATTCAAACATTTCATTGAGGAACTGTTATCTTGTCGTTTTAAGATTGTGTCATTTTTCTTGTGTATGTGCCATAAAGTCGTCTATCTCGTTATAATCATTAAGACAGCTTAAACATAAACGCGTCATGGTTTCCATCATCTATCCCAAATTTTTACCGTCAACTTTCTTGACTGAAACCAACATTTTATTTTCGACGAAGCGACGCGCTTTATATCAATGTTTTCTTAACAAACCCATAAAAATTTATCCACGTTGGATTAATTATAAATAGTAGATACGCCAGAGTCTCCCCTATTTCGCAATGACTTCTTGACCAACCATGTGACAGACGAACGGACAGAGCGAGTGGGTGTCTCATATATAATTGTTAATTGATGCTGATGCCATATCATAAGACCGATGGTAATGAGAATGGATATGACAACGATACAATATTGCAATTTAATGGCTGTTGAAATAGTACAAAAATGATTTAGTTTCAGACTTCATTTTAGAGTGGTTTGGTAACAACCCAAATTGTAACAATGACACGATATACATTGTAGTTGACAGTGCCTAACCTACATTACTCTTAGACGCTAACCCTGGACACATTCTCAGCTACTGACGTGCTGACCACACATTTTTTGATAGTCTGCACATGTTACTGCAACGTGGGGACCCGGAGAGGCTTTGATTGCAACGACTGACTCGTAACGTACTCGTTACTAAAAAAACCGACTTTTTTGACCGATAAAACGTGTGTTTTCCCAGAAAATTCCCGATATCTTGAGAATGGGGCCGAATTAAAAAAATTAAAAAGGACCTCGGTATTGAACTAAGAGGAAAATTTTACCTTATTAACTTTTTTTGATATTAGTGACGGTTGAGGCTGTAGAGGTGCTCTTAGCCGCGAGTTTGCGCGGCGCGAGGTGCGATATCACGCGGCGGGCGGCTTCGAAGGAATTCCAAGGGTTCTAATAGTCTAAGATCCAAATATAGAACGACCTTCACCGAGAAGGTTAATAAAAGTATTTTATATCAAAGGTCAATGGCGAAAATGGACCTGACTATGGGCACAAATCAAATAAATTCTAAAACATATGCTGTTATTAGTTAATTTTGAAAATACAAATAATATACCTCAAGAACTTCTAGTTCTAGAGAAATTAATTAATGCGTAAAAATAATAAATATTAATGGGAAAACTTACTCATAGCTTTTGAACGGTTTTGACCATAGACGAATAGATCTTGACGACGATGTCAAGTTCCATTTCACGCGTAGGTCTACAATTTCAAGTGCTTGCATGTAATCCTCGCACCTTACACTCGTCGAAAAAAAGATTATAGTATTCTTCTTAGACAAAAATACATTTAAGTATTTTTAGAACAGTATTAAATTGCTGAAAATGATACAATAAGTAAACGAAATAAAAACCAACTACGCGTTATGGGCTTGATTCTTTGACATGCGTGCAAAGGAACGTCACTGTTAAAATCGAATGACAGTGACAGATGTTATTCATTGTTTTTTTTTGGAAGTCAACTTTTGCTTTCCGACAGTAGGTACCTCTAACTATGATCTTTGCGTTTGCTTCGATACGTACCTACCAGTGACGAAGGTTCCATACAACTCGATTCCCACCGGCTTCCCTTCAGAAGTTTAGAACACAACCACTCTCTACTTGAATTGAGAAATGGCACAATCAGTAATTATAAAAGTAAATATATAAAAGAAACATTACTAAACACCTACACTATGGACATTAAATAAACAAAATTTGCTTTTCAACAACATATTGCTATAAAATAAGCCGCAGGCGCGATCGGCTTTTTGGCAGTTAAACTTCTGTACAAAATTTACGTCATGACGTCACATAAAGATCAATTAACCCACCCGCGTATATTAGGAGTGCGTTCCGTCGTTCTGGGTGTAGTTGTTTGGTTAAAGTTTAACTCGTTTGAGTTGCAACTGAGCCACGGAACGATCGAGTTGTTTTTATAACCTCTTCTGAAGTATTCTTCTCTTAAACTTTTCTTTTGTCTACATTTTTCCCACTTTTATACAATATTTAAACCTAATTATTAAAAAGTAAAACAATACGAAACAAACAGGCCGAATTTTTCGAGACGTTTTGACATAAATTGTAAAATGTGACACTTTAACAATGATATAAACGTCAAATAGCTGTCAGAGTGAAAAACAACCATCCGATTTGATGGTTGTTTGGTTGCTGCGCTCTAAGCCACAGAACGGATGAAACTACGCTCTGACAGCCGTCAGAGTAAAATTTCACCAAGCCACGGAACGGGTAGAGCGCGCGCCGGAGTGCGCTCGAGTGCATTCGAGTGAAGCCACGGAACGCAGCCTAGCAGCCGGTAAGCCGTCTTTATTCGAGTTACTTGATAGAGAAAGTTATACAATTTGCCTGCGCGTGAGCGGGATGGAGGAATATCGTTTTCGGTTTGTGTTCTGTTGACAGATAATTTGACGTAATTGCAATTCATCATTGAATGCATGACTGTGTTTTATTAGTATTTGAATTTATTAGTTAGTTTCACCTATTAGAATGATTAGTATTGTAGTTGGACTTTGTTTATTTGTGTTGTGTGTAGTGATGAAAGTAGTTACGAACGTTACGAACGTACGTTGTAATTAGGTATTTGCGGTAAGTAGATATTGTAATAAGTTGAAATTACGTATTTAGAATAAGTAGATTTGCAAAGTAATCGGTAGAATTGTAAGATGTCGGCATTAATAGCTTTAGATTCTTCCCGGCTTTTATGATAATGTCTTAGCGCACTTTGTAAGAAAGAATAGACGAATAGCTTTAGAGTATAAGTAGTATTATTAGTACTTAGTTTATTAAGTTTTGTTTAATTTACATCATATCATAATTTCACCACAAACGGCTTTTATCAAAGCCACTTCTATTATGCTTGCAAGACACTGTTTCAATATCTCAGTGCTTACACCTATAGTAAAAGAGGACTGAAGATACATCTGCCTATACAAGACTGAAGCCAGGATGCCAATCACAGATTTTCGTTAAGGACTCAAGACTGCGTGCCCGCGCTCGGAGTAGGTAAGCATTTTTTTTTGTTACGGCTTACCTCTCTCAATATTTCACGCTTCGCCACTGGTACCTACCTACTGTGCGACAATTTAATAGTATTTCCCCGGCTAGTAATGATTTAACATTATTCGCCTTATAGACGGAGAGCTAGCAACGGAAATAGGTATACAATTTATAGAGCAAGGAAATCCCTCTAGTTATTATGCCATACTATCATTATTAATTAATTCGAGCACCTGGCAGCTTTTCAGCGGTGGGTGTGAGAGTGGATGGGCAACAAAGGGGTTGTAAAATCAACTGAAGTATACAATTTATAGAGATCTGAGTTTGGTGTGATATAATAGCTAATTATATATTTAATTCGAATATAACATTGCCAGGCGTTTTAATTGGGGGAAAAGTAGTGCCAGGTGACATCCAAGGTGCGGGAAAAAGTGCTAAAGTCGACTCATTTATAGAGGGCCTGAGTAGTAGAGCCACGCTGCGTTGCAGCACTCATTGGGCCGGCTCGCCAGGCGTAATACCACCCTCAAATAATGGCACTTGATGCTGTTGTGTTCCGTCCGGCCAGTAAGAGATCCGGAGGCCCCTTCCCCCCCACCCCCCACCCCCTCACAATTCCTATTCCTTTCTTAACTCTATTCCTTTCTTGAATGTCGGCTTTTAGAAAGGAATCTTTCCTCTGGTTTTGCGGGTATCAATGCGCGGCGGTGATTGTTCTCCATCAGATGGACCCGCTTGCTCCTTTGCCTCCTTTTTAAATATTAAAAAATGTTTTATTTGGGGCAATAATATTAACATCGTCATTGTGTTTTTTATTTATTTTGTATCAAATATTAGATATAAAAAGTAATTTGTAATATCATGTTAATGTTTGTCGAAATATAGCCAACATTTCGACAAACAATAACAACAACTCCGAAATTTCTCGTGACCTGAAACATGAATGAAAAGTTATCAATATACAGGGCGTCCCACGGACATGCCACATGGAGGGAAAGTACCTTGAATATTGTAGATGGAACATTTTACTGAAAGAAGACATTATTTGAATTTAAAAAACAATTTAAACTGCATTCATAGATATTTAAATAATTACATAGTTGAACCGGGAATCGAACCCGTTATATGAGAAAAATAATCATCCTGTAGCTTTATCATACCGATCGAAAGGCTTCATCATAAGGATTATTTTTTGCTAAATAACATAGTGTCACAAATAAAAGGAAGACCATGAATTATAACATTTGATTAGAAATTTTGTTCAGAAAAATGAAAAGCTGACATTGCCGTAAGGACATACTTACAACTGACATTGAAATAAATACATACATAAATTGATTAATATTGCATCAGTTCATTACATAATAAATAAAGTATACCTGAAGCATTAATAATGCCACGCTTATTTTTAGGGTTCCGTAGCTAAATGGCAAAAAACGGAACCCTTATAGATTCGTCATGTTGTCTGTCCGTGTGACATACGGACGTCACAGCCACTTATTTCCGAAACTATAAGAACTATGCTGTTGAAACTTGGTAAGTAGATGTATTCTGTGAACCGCATTAAGATTTTCACACAAAAATAGAAAAAAAACAGTACATTTTGGGGATTCCCCATACTTACTTAAAACTGAAACTCAAAATTTTTTTTTCATCAAACCCATACGTTCTAGATATCTATGGATAGGTCTTCAAAAGTTATATTGAGGTTTTTAATATCATTTTTTTCTAAACTGAATAGTTTGCGCGAGAGACACTTCCAAAGTAGTAAAATGTGTGTCCCCCCATGTAATTTCTAAAAAAGGAGAATGATAAAACTAAAAAAAATATATGATGTACATTACCATGCAAACTTTCACCGAAAATTGGTTTGAACGAGATCTAGTAAGTAGTTTTTTTTAAATACGTATGGCGCGAGTTGGAGCCGGTTGCCCTTTGTCGTCGCCTGGCGGGGTGATCGCCTGAATATTCGCGCCTGTATTTTTGCACACACGATTCTGAAGGTCCACTCTAATGAAAAAGTATAGGCTCAGCCCTCTATAAATAAGTCGACTTGGCACTTTTTCCCGCACCTTGGATGTCACCTGGCACTACTTTTCCCCCAATTAAAACGCCTGGCAATGTCATATTTGAATTAAATATATAATTAGCTATTATATCACACCAAACTCAGAGCTCTATAAATTGTATACCTTCAGTTGATTTTACAACCTCTTTGTTGCCCATCCACTCTCACACCCACCGCTGAAAAGCTGCCAGGCGCTCGAATTAATTAATAATGATAGTATGGCATACTTACTAGAGGGATTTCGTTGCTCTATAAATTGTATACCTATTTACTTACTACGGAAGCTCTACGGACTAAGGTCCATTAGGAACCAAATCCGACAGGCTCGGTCCTACTATGGAGAACATGGTGCGTTTCCATATAGATGTATCAGAGTATCGCTTGAGAGGTAGTGGTATCGTTGTTAAGAGGGAAAGTTAAATCCAGACACATTTCAAGAAAACTACTACCTATGTAGGTATATAATATTAATAGAAAATAATGTGTCTGGAATGGAAGGGATAACAAAATATTGTTGCAGTTGTTTGGTAGGTCGTCGAACGATTGGATGCTGTGCACATGTCATGACCGTGGTGTGGTACCTTGGGGTGGGCCAGTCACCAAGAGAACATAATAGCAGCACCAGCAAGTTTTTTAGTTAAGTGTGTAGTTAAAAGAGACGATTTTGAATAAATCTTTATGTAGGTATCATTCATAAGTGTTTTATTTACTTATAAGCATCCTCTTTGTTTCATGTCAAATACCATTAATTACATTTCTCTTATCACTATTTACGTAGTTATCAGATAGTTAAGGTCGACTTATGTTAAGAATTTAATCTATTAGATCGTTAAAATGTTTTCTAACCTCAAAAGCTCAAAAAAAAATTAAATTATATCTCGCATTTGTGAAGTTTTACATTGAATATGGAGTTAGGACACTGGTTCTAATTATGTTAGGTATCTAATTAACACAAAATTAATAATGCCCATAGTCATTGAATATCAGGTCCAGCTAGTATGGGATTTTGCCGATGTCCTTTAATATGTTATATAATATATCGCGAGTGGGTTAGCTGAAAAATTTCAGTCCAGTAATAATTAATTTAATATAAAAAAAATATTTTTTTTTACATTGTAGTGGTTTGGTGTGTGTGTGTTTGTAATGAGCTTATCTTTATTAAAACATAAACTTTATTTATTTAACCAGACGGTTGCAAATTACTAATATTGACTTGCCTGTTTACACCTGCCTACCCAATGTTATGACAGGAAAAAAATAGTCAACCTAACGTTTGCATATTAAAGAGGCTTCATACTTTCGATTGGTACCTATGTAATTTATCTATTATCGGAACAAGTGCAATATTTAAAAAAGAACTATTTTAAAATATTTAATTAATCATATACTGGACTGAAATTTTTCAGCCAACCCACTCGCAATATATTTTTAATACATTAAATTTGATATAAAATACTTTTCATCCATTAACCGCTCGGTGAAGGTCGTTGTATACTCGGATCCTCTACTATAAGATGATCTAAAAATATTTTGGAAAAATTGGTTTTGGAAAAATAAATTTTTTTTTGGTTCTGAAAAAAAATTAAAATTATCGAAAGAAAAATTACGCGTTAATTTTCAATGCCCTTTCAAGTCGTGTAGAGCACAAGATCTGTGGATTTTTTATTTAATATTGTCACGCGATACGGGGTCCCGTTAACGCGAACGATGTCGAGGACAGGCCACAAGTATAACATAATACGAGTAAGCTTGGGAGTTATCCCGATCAAATTCGTAGTGTACTCGGGGCATGAAGTACCTACAAAAGTTTGTGACATTACGAAATCACACGCGCGAAACCGCGAGCGGAAACTAGTTTAAATACAAACGGCTGCGTATTATGGAACACTGGTGGCTATATCATCACATCGTTATGGCTCCGTGTTATTTAAACTGTCATGGGAAATGATTAATTCAGCTCGTTCACGTTTGACCGATATTATGACAACTGCCTAGAGTTTTTTCGAAATATCTTTATTTTAGAAAATTCAGTGCAAAGTCAACATAAACTCGCGTTCATATTTTTATCCTGACGGTGACGTTTCGAACCCTTTGCTATGTTCTGTAAGCACAGGGGGCAAGTGCTCTGTAAAAGTTCCTATAAAGTGTATTTTTATGTGTAGCGGTACCTACAGCAGTTCTGTTCAGACGATTCAAAATCACGTTTAGGTAATAAAGTTTACTTGAATAAAAGTTGTTGACTTGAGTTTGACTTCTGTGCATAGGCCTCCTATTCTAGTACTGGGTTACCTAAGATTGTTACCTATTGCAAATCTTACCTACGCAGTATCCGTCAACATCAGTCTTAGCATAAAAACATTATAATTATATATTCTAAGTTAAGATTTCATTTCACGCCTGTCAAAAATGTCTAGGCCATAGTTTTAAACATTTCAGACCAACGACCGCTTGACTCACTACGACTCCGCATTAATTAGGACGCACGTACTCTTCGCATATACAATATTGTATGTATCTGGAGAATCTCACTGGAAAATGTATCATACTACCAAGAATGTGGACACGAACATTAGAGACATTTGCTGCTGCATTTGCTTGCTTGCTGCTGCAGCTGTTGTTGTTTGGGTCTTTTTTGTCTCAGTGATTCAGATAACAGGCAACGCTATCTGGCAGTTTATAGAACTAAATTTATTTATATAAAATGAGCTACTTTATCAACAAAACATACACTAATTCGAATGTTACAAAAAAAACAAGTTAATCTTAATGCTACGTGCTGTCTTAATAAAGTCACGACATGCAATACTTACTTAATACTTGTTGAACAGTAACTCAGAACGGTTTTATCGACGAACCAAATAAAATAAAATAAATCGCATAAATTGCGCCTCACCCGGAATCCTCAACCACTGAGGAACTGGCTATCTTATCTCTAAACTGTTTGGACACAACCATGCTATAAACAACGTTGTTATAACAATAAATTGATAAATAAATCATAAGGTTCACTTAGGTTGTAAAAAAGAAAATATTTTTCTCTGTAAGTATGTTTTAATTCGACCTGTGTGTAATGTAATGTGTTGTGTACTTTTAGGGAAGTTTATCTCAATAAAAAAATCTTATTATTCAACTTGTAATGTGTTATTCAAAATGAATTTCAGGTAGGTTGTAAAAGAAAAGAAAATGTTATTATCTGTGTTATGCAGTGTTTGTGACCTGTAGGTGGTCCCTTTAGATTTGGTATTGTAGAAAAACGGGTAAGTATTGTATTTCCGTATATAAAAGTGATGTAGCTTCTATGATTAGCGACCGATTGTCATGGTAATGGTGTTAAAAGATACGGATACAGGCGAGAAGTGTATTCGAGTTGGAATTTCGAAAATCTAAGTGAAATTCATCGGCATGAACATCACTTACGTTGTTAAAGAAAAGAAAATGTTATTTTCTGTGTTGTGCAGTGTAATACATTCGTATGTTATAGGTAATTCGAATTGTAAGTAATGTAGTTGGGTAATCTTAGGGCAGTATATCTCAATAACAAAAAAATATTATTCAACTTGTAATGTGTTATTTAAAAGTGAAATAAATTTCTTTTCGAAAATTTTGTATTCATTTTCAATGCTCCGATTCTTGCGGGGACTGCGAAATCTGTGATTTTTTTTGCTATAATAGTCTTCTTTCACTGTCGTTAGCGGTCGGCGATCGCGCTGGTTTTTACAATAACGACAACTAATAAACTTTTTATCGGTAGGTAAGCACAGAACGGTTTCAATGTGAAATGGTGAAGTAAACGAATGGTGGCTTAATAAAAGGTAAGTGTCGGCCATTCATTTCACTCGAAACTAGACACACCGTGACGGGCCTCCGTTATAATAAGATATTTGTAGGTACTCTTTCGTCCATAGCACAATCTTCTTCTTCTTCTTTCGTGTCGTAATTCGTACAACAAATATACAACTATTATATGTGATTGGCCCAGAAAGCAGCCCGATCTATCACTGCATCCGTGGCTGCACGCATGTGGGACCAGCGGGCAAGAGAGCAAGTGCTGCATAGTCTACTCGGTGACACCGCACTTACACGAGACCTGGGACACATCGTCGGCGTAACTCCATCTAAATCTTTATAGCACAATAAAGCCATGAAAGTGTAAAATATCTTTCATCATCAATTTTAACCACCTCTGTGGGGTCTAGTGTTCTAAGACACCCTCGCGTAGTTAGAGACTATTAGAAATCTTATGCGGTTTTATCAGTCATTTTAACAACAAAGCTCGCAGAGTTCGATGGCGCAGAGGCTAATGAATCGCGACAAGCTTTCGGAGAGCACGGATGCGTTTAGTCGTTGGACCCGGTGGTTGTCGTTGGACCCGGTTATCTGTGCCGGTTGTTGTCGAAGTCAATAAAGGCACGGAATTGATAAATAAGAAAGAAAACCTACTAAGTAGATATACTAACCCCCCTTTACCCTGCGAGTGTGGTCTGATGTAGGTATTATCAGGAAGGTCTGAGTCCAGCAATGGAATATTTTTGGCAAGTCAAAAAGTATTAATAAATACTTAAATCTTATCTTTGAAATGTATGTTTACAAACACAGTTTTCTGAAACGCAATATCTGTCCACAATTTATGTGTCATTAATGCGTCGAAATTGGTTATTGGCCTATTTATTAATACCGCCATGTAAATACATGAGAGCGGGGCATCGTTCTAGTTTCGAACAAAAAGTATTTAACAGATATATTTTTAGTAGCCTTTGCCGAGTGTTGTTCAGACTGGGCATGTTATTTTTTTCGCTCATACCTACTATTTAGCGGCGCGTATTTTTAAATTGCATAGACTTGTCATACGTACGTTTAAGGAAAGGAAGCTTCGCTATTTCGCGCGCGTTACTCACGGGTTGTTGACCTGCAGTGGTCAAGTGTGAGCCGGTAATTGGGATGATGTGTTTACGAGTTGCAAGCTCAAGGTGAAATGTGTTTGACGGTAGGGGGCGAATAGCATTTAATTTTGCAAAACAACAAAGTAGTAAAAAATCATTGCTACGAGATTTTTTTACGTAGTCCTAACTACATACCACGCTAAATTGCAGTTTAGTGTCGACATTTTAAAAGCTGTACGTAACAAGCAAACCTCTTTCTGTCTTTCCTTTAACATAATATCTATAAGGTAACACTCTGCTTGATTGTAGGCCGAGGTGTTAAAGTTCCAAAGATTTCCTGATTTTAATCAGTAACTCAGTTGGTACTTTATCATAAATTATATTTTAAACACATAGAAAACGGATAGATTTTTTAAATGTATGTCACCGTTGCTGTTAAAATACATAAACATTAGACAAAGAAACTGCTTTCAAATAAAGTTAACAATCATTCAGTCGCAGTTTTATCATGTATTAACATAAACGATGCAATTAAAGTGTGGGACAAAACCTAAAGCTATTGTAAATAGGGTAGGGTGACCAACAACACTTTAAAATAAAGTTCTCTACTTCACTTTTTGCTTCACACTTACATTCTTTTGCATGCTGTTGTGAATTGTCTTTCGTAGTTAACATGTTTTAATTTTGTAATGGAAGTGTCCTTCTATGATAGGAGCATTTTTATAAAAGTAAAAGAAAGAAGTTTGGTGGGACAACAGAAATCTTACAACAACGACCCCGGATTACCGGTTATGCATTCTGAAGCACAGAGGAAGCACAAACATACTGTATTTATTCTGAAGTATAACTACCTAGTACTATTACTTTTTTTGATAATTTGTTTCTTGACCATAGATACTTGTCCTTCAGTCGAAATAATAGAGTTCATTTATTATGCTTAAAAGATGATAATGAGTAATGAAATCAAAGCTAAATGATATTCCCCCCAAATCCCTTGAGTTCCAGTAAAGATGTGGTACTTTACTGAGATCTCACACGGACCTCTTGAGAGAATTTGAAAAGTGATGTTGCACTGTTTTGTTTTATTTGCCAACACTCATGCACGTTCACAAACACTTAACGTTTAATAATCCACCATTATTTCACATTAAAATTCGACAAAACACAAATTTTAGAAAATAAGACAAAACTACAGACATGATGCTTCACTTTCCCGCCAAGAAGTCCAGTACTATTACTTATTCTGTGGTATTACACGTGGAATAAAGCGGAACAGTCCTGTTGTAAGTATCAAAGTACTTGGTTTTATAAACAATTGTCTCGTTACATATTGAAAGAAGATAAAAAAGTAGATACTACACTACGCAGTGCAATGTTTTTTTCTGTATTTTTCTACAATTTTTTAAAAGATAGTTGTCAACCCTAAATATAGCCTATTGTTATTCAACCACAGGACAGTTTTCTAGTCGGTTCTCATTATTATTAATCATTTTACTTGAATGGTCTGTTGCTGGAACAGGCTCCAATACGTTTTCTTCAAACTATTGCCTATATAATAGCATATTGTTTTCCAAAGTTAATGCAAAAACAGTACAATGGAACACCGCACACGTGATCACAGATCCGTACGTCTCCAAAGCTTTCTAAACGATAGGCACGTTAGATATATTGTAGAGAATCATAATCTTTAGACAATAAACGTCTCACTGTTGTATTAAAGACTTGCTACATGAAGACGAGAACAATAGCAGATAAGACCAATATTCAACCGCACGTAACCAAGACCAACTTCGATCATATAAACTATAGATATACACGATTGCTGCTTGAAAAACAGCACCACAAAACAAGGCAAGAATCAGAAATTGCCTTGATTTTCTCTCAAAATTTCGAATTTTGTTCTAACTTGCTTGAATCTTGCGAGACTAGTTCCAAAGTGATAGTAACTCTAATAATATTTTAAAGAATTTGTAGTTTAGTGTAAAGTTTAAGGTTTACTTTACAATAAATGGTTATCTATAAATCTCGTTTTTTGGGACGCGGGGACATTATTTAAGTTTGATTTTGTATGAGACCGTCCATCTATTGTTTATTTATATGATCGAAGAAGACCAATGGCTCTAAGTACTATGGAGGAGCATTAGACACTGAAAACTTTATACCTACTAGTATAAAACCATAGTCATATTTGTGTGTTTAATTAGTAAATTGTTTGCTGTGAATGATAAAAAAACAAAAATACTTTAATTTGGTTACCCATCCGGGGATACGACTTTGCGAAAGTAACTTAACCTTCAAGATCGCAATACAAACGCGCTAGCCGCAGCGTCATCAATCGTCTCCCCAGAATACATAGACAATATCACAACGGGGTTCGAGGGACTAAATAAGTCTTTCCCCGAGGTAAACACTAAAAAAAAAAATTAGTTCCATATTTGAGTCTGATCTCTGATAAACAGACGGATCATAAATCATAATCATAAATCATTAATTGCCAGAAATATGGTACAAAGTGCTGTTATATCAGTTTATAAGTCTCACATATTTGACTGTCGTACAGCATGCAATATTAGGCACATACGAGTAATAAGCAAAAACAACAAATAATTTCAACATAATCATTAATCATATTCCAGTATAAAATTTAAAGTATTCAATAAAGTATTCAATTAAATTAATTATTAGGGTATCAAAGCTCACAATCTCAATAAATAAAAATTTAAATAATTATAATAAAAATAATTATATTATTTAAATCATCTAATTAAATAATATAGGCCCAAATAGCCATGTCCTTAAAAAAATCATTCAGCTAGTAGTAGCACTTATGTCAATTAAAAGTTTATGTAGGCAACGCCTGAATAAGGAAAGTGGGAGTGCTAGGCAATTTATTATATATTTTTACTGACATGGACATGTCAGTGTCATGCTATTTCTAGCACAGATTTCCGTTTTTGAATAAGGTAGACATAATCTGTTAGGATATCAGGTATTAAAACCACAACATTGTTTTTTGTTGTATAAAGCTCGGGGTGCATTTTTACAAAGACGCATACTTTGAATATATAAATACTCGTGCCTGTTAATAATCCACAAGACTTAAGGAAAGGCTTGCAGGATAGTTCTTGAGTCAACATCAGCAATGGCTCTCACGCATTGCTTTTGAGCAATGAACACCCTATTAATTTTTACCGAGTTACCCCATACCACTATTCCGTACCTTAAGTTGGAAGCCACGTATCCATGTTAAACTTTCAGTGCAGTTTGTTTATTACTTATTGGCAAGCGCCATAAAGCGTACGCAAACTTATTACATAATTTTTCAATATGCGGTTTCCATGTACATTTATCATCGAACTCAATTTCTAGAAATGTAGCTTGATTTACTCATGTGATTTTCTTGTCGTTATAATAAAATTGATGTCTAGATTTATTTTGGGAGATCCTTTATTTATGAATTGAATTAATTTAGTTTTATCTATATTTACCATTAAATTATTACTTGTAATTTAACCAATTGATAATATCAGAAACTGTAGAGTTAATTACGTCATTAAAATGTTTATCTGATTTGTCACTTATTACTACGGCAATGTCATCTGCGTATAATGAACAATGAAAATTAGTAATTTTCGGGAGATCATTAACATAGAGAAAGAAAAGTAGAGGCCCTAATATAGAGCCTTGTGGAACACCAACTCTATTTAATCTCGTCTTAGAGGAGCATGACTCTTCCTGTAAACTCAAATTTATTATACTAATCTCTTCAAATTGAACTCTATTTTGTAGTTAGCTTTTTATCCACTTAAGAGCATTGCCTCTTATGCCATAATATAACTCACGTTTTGTCGAATGCTTTGCTCATATCGAAGAAGATTGTTACAGTTTTAATTTTATTGTTAATATTTTTAATTATTTCATTAATTAGTGTAAATGCAGCCAATCCAGTCGACTTTCCTTTTTGAAAGCCGTGCTGGTTCGGGTCCAATATTTCAAATTTTTGTATGAATTTCATTAAACGTGAAAACATACATTTTTCAAAAAAATTTGAAAAGATAGAGTTAAGAGCTATATGTCGATAGTTTGCCGGATTATTCATAACTCCTTTTTTGTGAACAGGCTGTTATTACACTTAGTTTTAATTTGTCAGGATCCCTTGTTCAAAATAAAAGTTTGTTATATGCGACAAGATCCCGGCAGTAACATTTCTACATTGCTTCAAGGATTTAGTATTTAACTCATCAAAGCCTACCGAGTTTAAGAGGATCTCGACTGTGATTTTTGCGTAAAATGGCCAATTTAGGCGTTACGGATCTCATAAACAAAAATACATTAACAATTATGACTTATTGAATAGCGTAGAATAGCTATTGGAATAGTGCGTAGCGGCCTCGCATTTTAGAAATTTTACTTAACTTTTTAATTAAACCCAAAATACACAGAATGATTTTCATAAAGTGCGCGAAGGCACTTTTTTGAGCTCATCGATTGAACTACTGTTCTAAACAAGTGAAATAAAAAAAATATTATGTTATCTTGAATAGTGCGTAGCGGCCTCGGAATTTTTAGATATCATTGAATTTATATTAGAAAAAATCTTATTCTAAACCAAAAAACTTCGAAAATCGCTGTAAGTTAACTGTGAATATCTCCTACGTACGATAATATTATTGAGCAAAATTTATACCCGAGTAATTGTTACTTCATGAGGAAGAAAGATTTTATAATGAATTTATTATCCTATTTCGATAAAAACGATAAATACAACTGCAAAATTACTACAAAATGCGATGCGCCGGCATTCCGAATTCAACTTATGCTCACAGAATGGAGATTTGTAATATTATGCACAAATTTATTATCCTATTTCGATAAAAACGATAAATACAACTGCAAAATTACTGCAAAATACGAAAATGGGCATTTTACGCAAAAATTACATTCGAAATGTAATAGGCCTCTTAAAGAATAAATTATTGTAGATATCTCCATCTTATCTGTAGGGAATAAAAACATAGGTACTGCAACGATTAATTTTAATATTGTTATTGTATAGATTTATGTTAGAAGGTTTATTGTTGTTATTGGTCATATTAATCAAATAATTGTTCAGAATATCACTTATTATGTCATTCGGATCATTTTAAGTTGTCAATCTAGCTTAATTTTATTTATGTGTGGAAGTTTAAACAAAACTCGAAAAAACATATGAATATCGGATTGCCGCTTTCCCGCCTAATTTTGTTTTTTTTCTATGGCCGGCCAGCTATTCAGCCCTTAGTTTTCATTTTCATAATTGAAAAAATGGTAAATATTCTGCCCAAATCTATGTTATTTTAAAGAAATAAGAGTAAATATAAATTATAATAAAGTAATTTCATAAAATATATTATTTAATTAATACTTATCTTTAAGTTATTTCAATTTTACATCGCGCTGTAATGAAGTTGCTGTATAGAAAGTTGGGACATGGTTCAATAGAAATTTGAAAATAGAACTAGTTTTTTTTTATAATTTGACAGTACCTGTCAGAAAAACGACTCTCCCTAGGGCTGAAAAGTATTACTTTCAACCCGCTCCTCAGGCAACTTCAGACCTAATTTCCGAGTATGAGGAATGAAAAATCATTTGTCCATAGTAGTGAGATGAAGTACTTGTTCAAATCTCACTGGCAGTCTGGCATAGAGACATAGCGTAGAATAAAACGTAAAGGCCCCAGTACACAGTGGCGTATGATGGCCCACTGCCGGCCATTGCCGTTGTGTAGACGGGGTAATGGTGTACAGTGGCGGGCAATTTGTCGATAGTGGCGCGCAATTTACTCGTCTACACAATGGCGATGGCCGGCAGTGGGCCATCATACGCCACTGTGTACTGGGGCCTTAAGTATTTTCCCAAAGAGCATCAACAATGCGAGCATCACCTCGACATTGGCGCGACTCCTATTTCTGTGCGCGCACCTTGCTCGTTTTTCATTTCGCGCGCCCGTCGCTTGCAAAGCGACGAGGTTTTCACAAACAAATCTCATCTTCATTAATGGAGTGTGCAAATAGCAACACAAGTAGGTACACTCATTTTTGTGGAAATCTGAATTCACTTTATATTTCAACGTTGAGAAACTCCTTGTCTGAGACGTTGGCATAATATACTTAGCAGTGACCTTTTAGAAGAAATAGAAGATATTTGTTTGAAACACTCACGGTTTCAGGTCCGTGGAAACACTATGTAGGTCACACTTTGTGTCATTGACTTTATCTTCAGCGTATAAACGTCCCACAGCTAAGCACATGCCTTCCCACGGGGGGAGATTGGGCCATAACCAACTACGCCGGCCCAATGCGGGTCGGTGGGCCAATGGAAAAAGTTTTTTGTATTTTCGAGTTTGGGCACAAATGCCAGCACTCCAACCTACCACAAAATGTCAAATTGACAGTTTTGAATACGTTGATCTGGCAGGCCTGTGTCAAAATTGTGCCTGTGTCGGTAGTACCTACTGTTAGTTATTCTGTGCCTGTGTACATGCCAGTGTTCATCGCCGAATCGTTCGATTGTCCGAGCGTTGACATTGAAGTAGTTATGTAGGAGTGAAAAAACCTATTAACAGTTAAATGGTAATAGTGTTTACATTATAGCCACGTATATCACACGAGCTATCAGCTGCTTCATAATTATCACGATTTTCGCAAAAAATGGGCAGAATCGGCAACACCTACGCTGCTTTGTAAATGGTTTAGGTCTAAAATAGCAGCTTTGTAATCGCCGTGTTTTTCATATAACTTATTTTAGCTATAACCTAGGTATTGTGAAGGTACAGACGCCAGCAGCATAGGTCAGACTACCACAAAATGACAAATTTCTTCAAAATAATTTTATTATTTAGGCATCTTTATGAATTTAATTCGATTACAGAAATTACAGAGATTACAGAACCCGCATTGGGCTAGCGTGGTGGGTTATGGCCCAATATCCCCACGTGCTGTTGTCCACGTGGGAGGTCTATGCCCAGCAGTGGGACGTTTATAGGCTGATGATCATGACAGAAATTTGACAGTTTTGGATATCATGACCTGCTAGCGGGTGTACGATCTAGGACACATTCGTCATATTCCTTTTTCGTCAGAATAAATTATAGGCTTTTTTTTCTGACCAATACGGACTTTTGGTCATATGCAGGGGTCTTTTAGCTAAATACTGACCAGGACCACCAGGCCTGCTATAATTAATGCGAGCGAATTTTTAGTTTGTTATGCGTTATACTTCAGCAATCTTAGTCAACGGTAATCGAAAGAATTAACGCAACGGACAGAACGATCCGCTCGCGCCGCGCCGCAAGACGCCTCCGATCGTCCGGGCCGTAAAGTTAAAAGCGAAATCATCATCATCAGCCAGAGGACGTCCACTGTTGGACAAAGGCCTCCCCCAAGGATCTCCACCACGACCAGTCTTGTGCTGCTCGCATCTAAAAAGCGAAGTACCACCATATAAACCTACTGACTGACTTACTAATCCTGAAACCTTAGGAACTATCTATAAAGCTAGGAACCTGCAAGATAGGTAAATTCCAATACGTAAACATTTGATCAAGTTATATTTTTAATTTTCTCTGGATCACGTTTGTTTACGCGGAAAATTTGGCGGGACGCTGGTATAGTATTAAACAAAACAACAACAACAACAAAATCCTTGTGTACCGTCAGGTAGAGAGTTAAGCCAGTTGGTTGTGGATTTTGACAGAGGTACGTTTCCACCTTTGGCAGTACCGTGACTTACTAGTACCATCAGGTGAGATCAAATAGAAAAAAGATTTTCCCATAACATTAACATAAGAGGAAACACTACACGGAAGTGGCATGCAAAACTCTCATACGAAACACAGAAAAACGAAGTTTCGTAGTCCCCTGTTTCCTCCTTCAGAACTGGACCAATTTTTATGTTTTTTTTCAGCATCAGTTAAAGAAAGAGATTTTCTATGTCTGCATGTTTTTTTGCATTATGTCATTTGTTTAACAACCAGGAGCCTTCAAAATTTAACAAAATCACTCCGTTTTAAGGCGTCTTCAGAAACATTAAGTAACCGGTTTAAAAAAAATCAAACACACAGACATAGAAAATATGTTTCTTTAACCTTCTAAGAGGGTTTACGCATTTCGGTTTCCCATACAAACTTCCAAGTCGAAATTTTTTAAAAACCAATAAGCCAATTTCAATGAAACTTTGCATGCTAAAGTAACATACAGAGATCTAAATAGTTTGTAGAAAACATTTTTAAAAAACGTTTAAATAACTGAGGTAATGCGATTTTAACCTTTTTTAAAAATGTTTTCAACAAACTATTTAGATCCCTGTATTTTGCTTTAGCATGCAAAGTTTCATCAAAATTGGCTTATCGATTTTTAAAAATTTCGGCTTGGAAATTTGTATGGGAAACCTAAATGCGTTTTAAGAAAAAGTAATAAAAATGTGTCCAGTTCTGAAGGAGGAAACAGGGGACTACAAAACGTCGTTTTTCTGTGTTTCGTATGAGAATTTTGCATGACACTTCTACATAGTGTTTCCTCTTAAGTCATTCAACCCGCATTGGGCCGGCGTAGTCGGTTATCGCCTAGTCTGCTCATGTGGGAAAGCATGTGCCCAGCTGTGGGACGTTTATACGCTGAAGATAAAGTCAATGACACAAAGTGTGCCCTACATAGTTTTTTTTTTATAACAGAAGGAGGCAAACGAGCAGGCGGGTCACCTGATGGAGAGTAATCACCGCCGCCTATGGACACCCGCAAAACCAGAGGAATCGCAGGCGCGTTGCCGTCCTTTAAGGAAGGAATAGGAATTGTGAGAGGGGGGAGGGATGGGCCTCCGGAACCCTCACTGGCCGGACGAAACACAACAGCACCAAGTGCCATTATTTCACGCCGGATATTCGTGCGAGGGTGGTATTACGCTGGGCGAGCTGGCCCAATGCGTGCTGCAACGCAGCGTGGCTCTACCACTCAGTCAGTGTCACTTTATTTTTTATTTAACACCACCCAGAGGTCACGTGTAGGGTCTCAAGGGTAAACCTACGGACGCGAGTAACTTTAACCCCAAAAATAGTGTTTCAAGCATGTACCTTCTACCTATTTCTTCTAAAAGGTCACTGCTATATTATGCCAACGTCTCAAACAAGGAGTTTCACAGGGTTTTCACCGTCATTACTGTGTTTTCATGAGCTATAAAGTGAGGTTAATACGAAATGCCCTCCTCATGTCACCTTGTAACAGTTTCTTGGATATTCGTCTCATAGTATTCGGTAGCAAACCAGTGTAAATTCACTATACTGAACAGAGTTTTACGAGAAAATTCTCGAATATAGTAGGTAAGTATTATTGTAAAGTTTTTTCCATAACATATTATAATAAGAAATTCTCTTATGATGGGGGATAAGTAGTAGTTGTGTGCTTAAATTTCGTTATTTTGACCATGACGACAAAATCAAGATTTACTTACGTACTTAAGTTAATTTATGTAATTAAAAAAATTAAAGCTCTTAGTCTCTTCTATTAGTCCTGTTCACAGTTCAAAATGCCTCTGTGAACTGTGACTATCAGATTTATAGGGGTAAAAGGCGAAGGATACCGCAAAAAGGTGGGAAACCTTTGCCTCATATTTTCAAGTATTTTACACAGAGACTAGATACAAAAATACACAAACAAAGTTAAGACGTCTAGAGAACCACACGTGGCCACGGTACGATAGTTCCAGTCAGCGCAGCCAACTTGCGCATATTAATCAGCCAAACCACTGCGCAAAATTAATATGACCAGTGTCGTGGCGTGGCGAAAAGACGAAAACATTGGCCGTTCCCACCATGCGATAGGCGGTCGAATTCGCTCGTTAATTCCCCGCCAACGAATTGTCCGTCCCGTTTTAATTATATCCGCTGCGTTCCATTTTCGCTTCGCAACCGAACCGCTTCCGCGAGCGCGCGCTGACCCCACGGCCTGTCGAACTATGATGGACGCGTGAAATGAAACGTATTACAAAAGTTGCATAAAACCACGCTAATTTGTCAGCTACCGACGGAGCGAAGAGCATTATTGGTGCATTGGAACTCGTGAGAGACAGTTGGAAAATATACAAAGGCGAATCGCAGCGGACTAACGGAATTAGGTTAATTAGATTTCCCAATTTCGTAGACGCTACAAGTAAACACGTTATTTTAATTTTTCAGAGTACGCGTTTGTTTAATTTAAAACAACGCAAGCATCACTACCTATAAAGTTTGAGCAGTAGAAATAAAGGAACCTTTTATAATTATTTTTTTATTATAATATCACATTGTTCCAAACTGTAATCATGTGAATATCTAAACATATCTTGATCGTTGGCAATTAATGCATTCACTCTTTTGCTGCTAACTGTGGCACGCGCTTAACGCGCCGGAGTGACAGGCCGCGGAGTTCGCAACATTTTGTTTTCGCGATAAAGCTTGTTTTATTCGCGAATTAATGGCGGCTGGAAAGCGATCAAACGGACGCAGTGTTCCACGCTCGTCAATTAGGCAAAATCGCACATTTGGCAATGTTCCCGGCCAGTTGTTCGTGCTCCACTCTGGGGATTTGCGTGCGATTCGCGGAACGGTGCGCGTGCGCATGCCCTTATAAGGCACGCGCTGCATCGCCCAAATGTTTCTTGGTAGTTGGTAAGGCCTAAAAAGGAGGCTGCGCTGGAATAGGAACCGGTTATTGCACGCTTAGCGGTGCATAAGGAAAGGCTTATTGAGCAACGGTATAAAAGTTTGGCGTGTTAAATATTTAGCTAGGTACTAAAAGTGTGTAACAGAAAGATAATTTAATTTGTGCAATATCTTACTATATATAATAAGAATATACATAATAATAAATAATTCTATGCAAAAACTTATTTCTCCTTTTAGTACCTACCTAAGTAGTACGCAAAAGAAAAATAAGGTCTTTAGCTTCCTATTTTCTTATCAAATTTTGAATTCTATCCTGTTCTGATTTGTATAATATTTTATTTTTTTACGTAATATGCTTACTATACAACGTATTCGTGCAAGTGTAGTAGAATATATACAGGCCTTGGACTGCATATACAACGCTGTTCTTGATTCAGGTGTGTGGTACTAACTGACTTCCTTTTTATATAAGTAGGTACATAAGAGGCCTATTACATCTCGACTGTGATTTTTGCGTAAAATTGCAAATTTTGGCGTTCTTGATCTCAGAAAGAAAATACATTTACAATTTTGACTTATTGAATAGTGTAGAATAGCTATTGGCATAGTTCGTAGTTCGTAATATGCTTACTATACAACGTATTCGTGCAAGTGTAGTAGAATATATACAGGCCTTGGACTGCATATACAACGCTGTTCTTGATTCAGGTGTGTGGTACTAACTGACTTCCTTTTTATATAAGTAGGTACATAAGAGGCCTATTACATCTCGACTGTGATTTTTGCGTAAAATGGCAAATTTTGGCGTTCTTGATCTCAGAAAGAAAATACATTTACAATTTTGACTTATTGAATAGTGTAGAATAGCTATTGGCATAGTTCGTAGCGTCCTCGCTTTTTGTAAATTTAGCTTAACTTTTTAATTAAACCCAAAATTGCAGAGAAATTGATAGAAAAAATCTTATCTAAACCAAAAAACTTCGAAAATCGCTTTAAGTTAACTGTGAATTTCTCCTCTCTACGATATTATTATGGAGCAAAGTTTATACCAGAATAATTGTTTCTTCATGAGGAATAAAGATTTTATTATGGATTTATTATCCTATTTCGATAACAACGATAAATACAACTGCAAAATTACTACAAAATGCGATGGGCCGGCCGGCGGCCGTCCGAACTCAGCTTATATTCTCGCAGCGTGGAGATTTGTAATATTAAGCATTAATTTATTATCCTATTTCGATAAAAACGATAAATACAACTGCAAAATTACTACAAAATGCGAAAAAGGTAAATTTTACGCAAAAATCATAGTCGAGATGTGATAGACCTCTTAAGCAGCATCTATTTTTTAAATTTGGTCGAAAATGATGCTAAAGCACTTACAAAATAATTGTTATTATCACGACTATTATCCCCGAAGGGTTAGTCAAAGACTATAGGCATGAAGACAGCACTCAGTCCTCTACCATAGTCCACTTTTCACCAAATAGCGACTGCACATGTGCTCAGTCAGCGTGACAGGTGGTGAGCACATTGCCGCTCTATGCTGTTGGATGTATGTGCAGTCTTTAGTCCGTTAGCCGCCTTTTACGACACCTAAGAAAAGAAAAAAGGGTGGTAGTATTCTTTCATCGCTACGACACAAAATAATTGTTCAAGTAAAAAAACTGTACATAAAACAAGTTTGAGATAGTACCTACTTTAGAGGAATTGTCAAGTTAATTGTAATGAAAACTAGGTACTTATGTTTTTCTAAATTGATTTCGGGTCAGGGTGTTTTCTATGTTTTCATATGTTTATCTAGTTTAAAATTCGAAAGAAGTTAGGGCTAAATAACTATTTATTTATTTACTTATTAAAAAAGGTAGGTACACATGCTGACTTACAGTGCAGACCAGAACGCCTGCTAGCTAATTAATGTGAGCGTAGAAAGTTATTTATTTACTGTTGTTTATAATGAAAGGCTGTCTTTAAAAGTAGGAAAAGGCATAAATTTTATGAACTTTAACCGGAAAAAATAAAAGGAAAGGCTAGGAATATAAACTATTTATGTAAACACGCAATATTTTTATCAAACTTGTTGAAAAAAAAAGTGAGTATATTTGACTGTAATTAAGTATGAGGTTTTAGGAATATTGTGTTATTTCTATGTTGTTTCTTTTTGAAGCGGTTTAACTTCGCTATTTGAGCCAGCTGCTTTACTATAACCTATACCTACGCACATAATATTATGTAGACTTTCGTAATATTCGCGAAAATTGTGAGGTGTGAATGAGGAGACATTTCTGGTGTCTATGGACATATGCAAGCATTTATGCTTACATAATAGAATATAAACAGGCCTTAGATCGCATATAACACAAAACAGATCTTCAGGTGAATTCCATATTATAAAGATAATTGGCTGAAAATAATGCTAAAGCACATAGAAAATACTATTATTGTTCTAACATTAAAAACAAAATATGAAACAGGCTACGCTACGGTATGGCCTCTAAGATACTGTATCAGAGTAAAAAAAATATTTATGAACGCTCGTAATTTCCTAAATACTGTGTAAAAGTTTTATCACAATAAAATTACTTTTTATCTTACTCACTGGTTTAATTATTATATATATATTTTTAGCGTTTTATTAACGCTTAAATATACTTACTTAAGTAAAAAATTTTTAACACTAAAACCATACCTCGGTAGCCAAGTGGTTAAGGCAGCCGCCCGGATTGCGGAAAGTGCGTGGTACGATTCTCGCCTGAGGTTGTCGTCTTTTTTCAGTGTTTAAAATTTTACTTATTATCTCGTTTTTACTTATATTTGAAAACTAATAAAACTGCTCCAATTAATAATTAACAAAATCTCATTGATAAATGTATAATGTATAACAATGAATAGTTTATCTAATGTAGCATCGGCTAATCACATTGTATCGATTGTTTATGTAACACCGGCTGACTACACTATGCGTGACTATGCGCTGTAGTAGCTAGTTACTATTTTCATTGAATGTAAGTGCAGTTACGAAACTGCGTATCATAAGCAAAAGGTGACATAAAAAAGTGTATTTTTACTTTTTGTGTACTCAATACTTATATTAATAAAAATCAATTGCCGAAATGTTTGTACGTGCATCGCTTCTGAACGGCTCAACCGATTTGGCTGATCCTTTTTTTTTGTTGTGTTCGTAATTGTGACAAGGTTTCTATAAATTTTTTTTGGAAATTCGTCTTGGGGTACGTGGTTTTTATGCGGACGAAGTCGCAGGCGAGCCCCTAGTTTTCAATATTTTTCAAACAATATTCAATACCTAACTAATATCCGTGCATGGCGTGAAGAACTTGATAAGTCCAAAATGGCAATTTTACAGGGCAGCGTTGTTGGTGTTGTTGCAAGTTTGACATTTTCTCCAAATTCCGTTTTCATCTTGAACTCATCTTTATAGCTTGATTTATGGATAATTTAAAGTGATCATTCATATTATTTTACGTATTCTCGTAAAATCTGCTTATTTTGTAAGGTATTAGACTTATCAACATACTACTCAGAGAGTTATCAACTTATTCCCCGTACATTAGTGCTCAAACCAGTGAAAACATTGTTTAATTTTATTCCTAAAAGTCAGTTTTTCAGTGTAATTGAATTGTCTAAATTAATTTAAAAGTAATTTTAGATGGTTTTTCAAATATGTCTATGCTTTTCTTTATTATTATCTTATTAATTAACATATTAACATGTTCACCGATGACCCACACACATCCCATTGGGTATCAATAATACACATTTATCGTTTGATTATCTCGTTTTGTCAATTTACGTACGCTAGGTCGGTTTTTGAGTATAAGTTGATATATGGATATATTACGATATTTTTTGTGACTTATCGCATAGATCTCATTTTATTAAATAAAATACGCAAAATATGGACATATACGTAGATATCGAGTTGTCAATTTTTTCCCTACAAAACCATTGCCGTAGGAAGACATTGCGACCATAAAAAAATCGTGTAAGTCGAGTTATCAAGTTCTTCACGCCAGGCACGGATAAATTAATTAACTAATTATTACTGCGTAAGGAAAATAAAAAAGAATGTCCTAAGTTAGTAACCTAGACAATAATAAAAAAAGTTTTCATGTGATTTGAATTCCACAGTGGATTAGCAAAATGACCAAAACCATATAAAAAATATTTTAGTTAACACGTTTTTTTTAAATTTTATACGGGTAAACGCTTGGTCTTCTGATGTTCAGTGACGATGGTAGAAGCGCGCGCGCTGCACCCGAAGCGCTAACTTATCTCAAACTGTCGGAACACAACAATGCTATAAACATCGTTGTTATGGCGACAGACTTAGATAAGATCGTGGTAGTTAGCCAGGCGGACTTAACAGCCCTACCACCAACCAAACCGAGCACACAAAGATGTACCCCCCGCTGGGAATCGAACCCGGGACCTCTGGGCCTGTAACCGGTGGCTTGCAAAAATTTAACACAGAAGCGGTTAAAACTTAATCTTGAACATTTGACCAAAGATGTCATTTTGTTTTATTTTTTAAGTATTAATGTGAGTCCTTACATATAAGTATATGCTAAAACCACCTATGTATATGTAGATAGATATACATTTTATCTAAAAGCAATTGTAACAATCACAGTAATGGACCTTCGAGAAGGGCCATTGAGTTGACTTTGAACATTCAGTAGTTTTGGCACAAACATTGTGTGTTGTAAATTAATAATTTCTCTGAAACCAACTATTTTGTGCCTATACTAATTAAAGAGCATATAAATCTCGACGCATAACATAACTTATGTTACTAGGCGTGGAAATACACTCAAGAGAATTTGCGAAATTTTAGCAAATCAAAATTGCTTAAATACTTAAGTAGTACCTAGTTATTTGAAAATTTGACTAATTTGGCAAGATATTGTGCAAAGTTTCAACAATGAAATTTGAGGCCTACCTTTTTTGACTGGATATAGACAAATACACGAAGAGAATCTTTCGTAACAATTGTAATATTAGCTGTTTATGTGAAAGGAACTAATGTTTAAATTAATCAAGAATAAATAAATGTTTTATACAACTGTGAACGTGATGTCATTTTTCCGTGTTTTGGAGTTAATTTGTTATTGTTATCAATACAATTATTACATTAGTTATAATAACTTTTTCACTGCAAGGAATAGATAACTACTCCCTTTCCTCGTTCCACACTTAAGTGCGGATAATTGTTGAAATCATGACAATTTAAAAATGCTTCAGTGTGATTAAAGAACGTAGATGTTTCAAACATGTTTGTTACAGGACCACGGACGATCAGCATCAGATACCAGCATTGTGCTATAATATAATTTAAAATGTGGACCTTTTTTACCACAACTTTTATAATTGTAAGTATTTCTTTTCCACTGTTAAAATATATTTTTTCTCTTTTTTAAACAATTCGAGTGAGATTTTTGCAAGTTTTCCTATAATAACATTCTGTGTTAGTAATTAATTAATAACCGATTTCGGTAGTTTGTTTTCGTTTGCTAGTTTCTACTCTGTTTATTATTTTACTTTTCTTTTACGACTTAAATTACGTACCAAAAAGTACCTTAAAATCCCATTTCTCACCTTTAATTACCTTTCTCTTAGAAAAACACAATTCTTTAGAGTTATTTATACGAAAAAAATATTTATTTTACTAACGTTTCTAGAAGCAATGCTTAAAAACAGCCGTAATGTTAGAGCAGTAACCTTTGATGTGTGTGAAAAATACAAGGTAGGTATTGCCAAAAGTTTGGTTTTCGTTTTCTATTGGGGTTTGGTATTTAGGCACGCAAATATAAAATATGTATAAACAAACGCAACATTTAGCTCAAGTTTGTTTAAAATAAAACTGCAATAAACGTCTCACCACTTTGACACTGTTATAATGAAAAATTTAAAGCTTTTACCTAATTCCTGCACTTTTCGCTAACGTTGCTCTATCAACATTTACATATTAATTTCACCTCGAACTTAAGAAAGAAAACAATTCTACAAATACTGACAATCAATTAGAATAAAACATCAATTTTAAATTGTTATATTGCCATTAAATTGTTTTATTTACGAAAATCTATAAGTCAGGGTGTATCGCGAAAAGCAACTGCGAGCTTAAGCTTTTCCGATGTAAATAAAGCACTATGTTATGCAAAAAAAAAAACAAACAAAACGAAGCTACTACCTACTAATAATACCAAAAATCTTTAGCGATATATAAAAACCATAAGCGTGAAGTTCACCCATCCCACAAACATTGCATGTAACGGGATTTGAACCCGAGACCATGTGTATCAAAGACGGAATCACGGCGCCGGCCGGCGTCGTCAGTCCTCGCAAGAATGTAAATTCACTGTCTTCGGTATGTCATAAATCGGAGTGTGATCGCTAGTTTTCTATACAGCTCTGCATCTGTTGTGACGTGATGCTTTCAGAGCGTTTCGCCGGTGTCAGTATGCGGAACTAATGGCTGCCCACACGATTATTGCTATCTTGCTGTTTACTACACTAAGTAGCTGTTTTACGCTAAAAACACTAAATTACCAGTCTTAATTTGTTTATAATTGAATAAAGTGTGTCGTAGTTCGATTACTTTTAAAGATTACCACTCGTGAAAACAACAAACTACTTTTCAATTCAACCTATATTGTTTTCAATCATTTTGTCGACTTATTTACTAGCTTAACCTATCACTATTAGGTATTACGATACAAATAACTTCTTTAAGTTGAAATGTGTAGTCCTGAGCGCAAGTGGCCCGGACACACACATAAATGCTCACATTCGTATTGTGAATAAACATCGTAATGTAGCAGATAAACTAGGATGTGAGCCAAGACGAAAATATGCCACGACGAGTTTTTCCATTGGATTTTGCGCTTTGGAAACGGGCAGTAGTCGCGTCGGACAATCATTGTTAATTCACAGATGGAATGTAATAAGTCCGCCGAGTACTTTTGACTTTTGTCTGTCGACGTCTGCTTTAGCGTTTTGGTAAATATGTCGCGGCGTGTCACGCTCTGAAAGCCGCATGACGAGGCATCATGCGATACTAATAAGATGCGTTAATTCGTAAAAAAGACTTGCACATTGATATCTCATTCGCTGTGTTATGCATGGATGTGTGTGTGGATGTATTTGATTTGAAAGCCGGTGAGACTTTTTTGTAATAAAGTGTAGTAGCCATTGGATGTTCAGTGTTTGTTGTGTGTTGTGCTGCAAGGTCGCACGTGTGTCCATAGCGCGCAGGTCGATGCACACGCGTCAAGGTGGGCACGGAAACTTTCATTCAGTTCCTCCGATCTATTTGCATCGGCACAAATAATCAAGTGGCGCATTGCGCACACACTTCCACCACTGACGTAGGTGGCGCGGACCTTGCGCGCCGGCAGAGCGCCCGATCTACGACCCGAGATGGGGCTAATGTCATATTCCCGGAATACTTTGGACATCCGGAAACACGACGTCTGTCACCGGCGACGGGACAAACGCGACAAAAGAATGTGGCTGAGTTATCCCAGTTTAGAATGGCGGGCTTCCTGAAAAGTATAGTTTTCCGCGTCCTGAGTGCGTGGTGAGTGTAGGATGTTTACTCCCGTGTTCACTGTCAAGCGTGTTATCTGTTATGTGAGCAGGCGCGGCGTCGGCTATATTAGTGGCGCGCGGGCGGCATTACGTAAACTGTCGTGTGATCCTCACCTCCTCTATCTTGAGGTTCGTGCGGACCACCTTGCGGGTGACCGCGGTCTCGTAAGTCTCCTCGATAGTCTCCGCCATGGTTGCGATGCGCGGGCGCAGCGGGCGACACGCGCGGTTGTTGCGCCGGTACTGATGTGCCGCCGGTTATTTTTAGCGGCGGCGTGGTGCGGGCCGCGTTACGGGATCGGTCGGGGTGCGACGCGTCTGCTGCTAGATAGGGGCGCTGGATTTATTCCCCTTCCCTCTGAAGCTGCACACAAGTTCCAAATACACTATCGTCACAATGTCAACAAAAGCCACTGCGCTTCGAACACATCCTATAGCACTTTTTGTCCGCTTTAGTTTTTGTCCACTTAAGGTTGAAATGAGACAATCTGTTTTAATTTTCAAAGCGAAAATCCGTAGCTATAAGTAGTCGCGAAAGCGTCTGCTTTGCAGTCCTACACAAAACTGACTGCAGGCACAAAAGATGCCAAGAAACGATTTATTTTACGCTCTCCACGTCATAAAGGGTAGTAGCTGCCATGCCGCTCTGGTGACTCGCACTCGGAAGAACCATTGACACTGGCCTTGCGCAGAAGACATTGCATAGCGGCGAGACCGTTCACTTTAGCAGTAGGTACGGCGCGCTTGCGGTGATTGATGAGTGTATTTTTTTAGTAAATTCATCATTATTTTTTTTGATGTTCTATTCCTACTTAATATGATTATACAAAACTGACACAATAACAGTTAGCCGGTGACGGATAAACCTTACACCCTTAATAATGTGCAACGCTGGTCTACTAGCATAATTATGACTAGCGGACCGCTCGCGACTTCGTCCGCGTGGACCCCGTGACGAATTTTGCAAAATATTATATAGCCTATTTCACCCGGAGAAAGTGTAGCTTCCCAAGGGTGAATAATTATTTCGAATCGGTCTAGTGGTTTCGGAGCCTATTAAATGCAATAACAAACAAACAATCAAATCTTTCCTTTTTATAATATTAGTAAATATAATTATTGGAGATGAAAAATATTACTTAGTAGAGTAACTTGTAGAGAACGCTGTTACCAACTGAGTGAAATACCTAGGTAGGTACCTACTTAGGTGGTAGTGGTGGTATCTACTTCGGACTTCGATAATAATAGAAATTAATAATTTAATTCAAAAAATATCAAATGTCTAGATGCGTTTTAAAATTGCTCGACATTTAAAAAACGCTTTCAACCGATAGATTTAATTTAAAAGGTTCATAAAATTCAGTTGCAAGACGCAACCGCGGGAAATATAGAAAGGTTGGACCAAAATTAGGGGTTGAAGTCAACACTCTAAAAGTACGATAAATTGATACTATAGAATGAGTTTAGGAATATAATAGTTATTTGTTATACAAGAGTGCAAACTTGCTTTTTAACCGCGTGCTCAATTTTGATGACCGAGCAAGCGAAGGATTCTAAAATTGAATCACGAGCGCAGCGAGTGATTCAAAAATTAGAATCCTGAGCGTTACCGAGGGAATCAAAAGAGCACGAGGTGAAAAATCTTTGCACTCGAGTGCAACACGTAACTTTTCATCCCACCTCAACGAGGAAATTACCAACCAAATTAAAAAAGTAGGTACACCAAAAAGGTTCCAAGTCTGAGTTTTTAACAATTTAAAAAGGTCGTATGATAAATCGGCACCATGGAGGAAGAAGAAAATAGGTTTAATGATGTTTTGAATACACATACTAAGTGCACACGATGTTATAAATTCAATTTACTTTGTCCTCTAGCGGGTAAAAACGGCTTTTGCACTCAGATATCGAAGAGTAAAAATACTCTTTCCGAGATGGGGGGATGAAAATTTACTTTGTCCTCTAGCGGGTAAAAACGGCTTTTGCACTCAGATATCGAAGAGTAAAAATACTCTTTCCGAGATGGGGGGATGAAAAGAATATTTAGTAAACTACACGTAAGTAATTTGAAAAACACTACCACATGCACTCACCTAAAATGCATAACTTGCTACAAACCTACAAGTACCTACTTAAATACTTACAAAGCTCCATCATTGTTATTAAGTTAGCTACAATTAATAGGCAATTAATATTAGCTTAATCAACACTGCGGGGTGATCAAACTCATCACAAACCCGGGCTGCATAAAAAAAACAAAAACACGCTTTACCCGACCCGACTCCATACCACCTGGGAATTGAACCCAGGACCTCCAGATATCGAATCAAACGCTTGACCACTTAGCCACCGGGGCGTTTATTAACAGTTTACTTACTTTAGGTCCTACCAGAACACCAGCGCTGCAGCGGCTTTCAGCACAAGCTGACGTTGGGACCTAATTGGCAACATGCCATATTAGCATATATTTTTATTTTTTTATATGCATTTTGTTTATTTTCGCTTTATTATTTTTTTCCTTGTGTATTGTTTCTGTGTTGTACGACCTTTTCTTTTATGTGCTTGTGGTCAATAAATGCCCTTCGGAGCATAATGTACAAAACGCAAAATGTACACTACACGCAAAATGTACAAATCGCAAAATATACAATACTCAGAATGTGCAAAACGCAAAATGTGCACTACACGTAAAATGTACAAATCGCAAAATGAACAAGTAAGCGCACGTTCATAGGCAAAAGGTTTTGAAATGTTTCTTATCTTATCTTACTATCGTGGGATCGTTCTGGAGTACGAGTGCATTTTGCCTAGTAAAAAGAATACGTTAGATGGGTTGAGTGGGTACGAACTTTAATAATAACAGAAACAATAATAGTGTTTATCTAGCACATCGTAACTTGGTGGCGTCGCGTTGTCCAAGTGATGACAGCTGGCATCGGGAAATCGTGACGTAGAAATGCTCGTTAGCTCTTTGTACTCTTTAGGAATAACAAAGTCCCGACCTTAATGACCACTGTCATGTTAATTTAAACATGCACCTTAAATCTTTATGATAAAGATCATATTTGCCTGTTCCCTTTGTGCATAATGACGAATGAAATTACACAGTGAATTTATAAAATTTATTGTCTGTGGGACGAAATTAATTTACTTGCCAAATCACGTTTGGTTGCCAGATGTAAGTCTCACAACTCCATCTATTTTTCTAACGCAGAAATAGAAACGAAGTGCTTTTATTGTAACAGACTCAGACCAAGACGAGCGTTGAGATGTTTAGAATTGCAAGGCTTATTATTCGTCAAATGCTTAACCGTTTGCAAACTAGATGGCGCTATTATCACAATAGTTTTTTCAGTGTATTTTTATTTTGAAGCTCGATTACTTTTGCACAGACACAAACCACGCTTTTGTAATAAGACTTCTATTAGACTTTGAGGAGGTAAGGGGCAGGCTACCATTAGGTTTAATTAGAAACGCATAACAATTTTCGCCATAAACTGACAATGTATAATGATAATGGCCATAATCGTAAATTGCCATAAGTCTTTATAATTTAACATCACAACGCATAAAATTACCTATAATAATGTAATATAAGGCATAGTTTCAATAACCATAAGTAACAAAAGGCGTTATTAAGTTTGCCATAATAGGGTAATTATTGGCACTCGGGTTTAATTGTTTATATGATAATTTATTGTGATAAGTACTTATATACCTACCTGTTTTTGTGGGGTTCTGTGCAAATTAAATGTGTTTCTGAACTTTGAAAATTAAACTGTTATTTTCAACTTATTGCCATGCCAATAATCGGAATGTCAATATAAAACTAAATTCTAATTTATTATCAGTACATATGCCAATAAATTAAAAATATAGTGTAATGGCCTATTACAACAAAAAAAAACTGGAAATTGTATTATTTGCACCCAATTTAAAAGACAGTATTTTTTTTATTGCATTTCTTTAGTTTGACTAGCTTTCCTTCCTTTATTTCTTCGGTATTGGGGGTTACCGGCATGCAAGCAAGCATAGAGCTTGTAGCACGCAAGCAAGCTAAACTAAATTATGATAAATAATAACTATGCTAAATTCAATTATGCTAAACAAAATTATGGATATTTACACAATTACAGTTTTGATATTATGCCTTTCAACAATTAAGCAATATCAAGTTTATGCGTAATCAAAATTAGGCCAAGCAATATTATGTATTTAATTGATTATGGCATTTGAAATTATGACAATCTACATTATGCGTTAAAAAGTGTCATCAAGTGGCGCCGCACACTAGGCGCCGTAAATACCGGGTCGGGTGAACAACAATTTTTTTTCAATTTCAATTTAGTAAGTTTTCCTTTGTGCTTTAAGTAAGATTATGTTGAGTGAGAGTGAGAACTATGTCAAAAAAGATAAGATTTATGTTATTATTAATAAAATTGGCAACCCTAAAATAGGACTTAGGTACAGGATAAACGGGTAAAGTAAAAACCAAATACATTTTAAACGTTTATTATTCATTACGCGAACATTCAATTTCAATACTCCGGGTATCATAAATAAATCCGTAATAAATATACCTAGCACTAAATATCAAGGATTTCGAGAAACATTTTTACAGATACATTTTTTATTTATACATACATACATTACAACGGTAACGCTCTAGATCTCGTTGGATATCACTTGCTCTTGCGCTAATACTTAACAATATTTTCACTTTGTGCAGCGACGGATTACTCCACGTTGCTGTAAAGAAAGACTTATATTATTTTTTGGTTCAATTAATAATATTATTGTACAGGCGCCAGCAGAACGACCTACCACACTAATATTGTGTACTATGTCATTGTGTTAAAGTTGTGTATTGTGTCAAAGGATAATGGGTAATAGCGTCCCCAACATTTAAGTACGTTGTAGCCTTATGAACATTACTGATATTTATTGTACTCATCAATACCTTCCTTTTATTGTATGACGACCTGCCGAAATTCCCTTGAAGAAGAAAGGTATTCACGGTCAAAGATTTAAGTTTTCCTACTGTTTTTAATACTGGTGCAAGTCAATAGTTGCTTTTATATTATACTTCCATATTATTTTTTAACTAAACACTATTATTCACTAAACAAAAGCAATCAAAATCATTTAATTTCATAATGCTACAATCATAAAAAATTTTGGGGACGGCTCTCGATCAAAATTACTCATTATCCTTTCTACAATAGATTTTGAACTTTATGCTTTAGGCATAAGGATCAACATCGATTGGATGAATTTGACAGTTTTGGAAGGTTGACCTGCTGGCGTGTGTGCCTAACAATAAAGTTAATTACAATTAAGACATTATTAATATGCACTCAGCACCAAATTGCCGAAAATATCCTAAATGGTCAAAATATCTTTACATTTTTAACTTAAATAACTTTTTGAATATTTTTGTAAAAGTTGTGGGTTCTTCTCTCTAGAATATTAATAAACATGATGTTTGCACAAAGAAATAACAATAATTTGTTGAGGATGACCTTCAGCAGGGAGAGATGTCGTGACATCGTGAGGCGAATAACATCTGCCCCCTCTGATAGTACTACGTAACCAGCACGACTGCTCTGCCAAGAGCGTAACGACAAAGAAGGGACGAGTCGTGACAGACGCAAGGGGACATCCTCTCTCCTTACATCACAAGTTTTTATTTGTACTGGCACCTCGAGACCAACCGTTAGGTTTATGCAAGAAAACCATCATGGAAACCATCTTAGGTCTTGACGCCGAATCAGTGCCCGCCGAAGCGCGCTCTTCATTCGGTACTCATAAGACTAGTGTCTCGGGAGAGTCTACCCGTGAACACGTGTAGTTCACTGCCTATTTTCCAGATAGGTAACCGGAGCTATCGAGCACGAAGGGCACAACTCGCAGTTGCCACTGCTTGGGTCGTCAACTCTAAAGTCGACTACCAAGTATCCACCTTGGTCGCGGAGTGGTAAGACGCAAGGGGTCAGCTAAAGTAGGACATAAAAGCAGTTGAGTATCCTCACATGATGCGCATGGTGTTGGTGTAGCCGGAGCCCTGCTTCCAGCCGGTGACCACTACGACGGGGTCGCCGGTGTGCAGGAAGCCGCGCGCGCGCCCGAACTTCAGGCCGTACTGCACGCGGTTGTCCACATCCTTCAGCCAGTCGCCCGCCGCTGACTCTGCGGGGTGCAATTGTACAACACTCTATTTATACAGGATTTTTTTATTATCTGTGCACATAATATTTTAAATTATAGAGTAACTTAAGCTAGAGCTACATATTTTATTTTATTTCTTTTAAGTGAAAGATAAAGCAACTGAATTGATTAAACATATTCACTGAAATACTTAACTTTAATAAAAAAAAGTACCAATCTTTAATTTTAGAGAAACATATTTAGACATAATAAAAACGTACAAAAGCTTGAATAAGAAAAGAACGGAAGATTTATGGGGTCTCTCTGTGACAGTTTTGGAGCCTATTATAGAAATAATCGCACCGTTTTTAGCAGGAATATTTAATAAATGTATCGAAGTAGGTTCATTTCCAGATGTAATGAAAAATAGTAAAGTAACTCCCATTTTTAAATCAGGTGATAAATTTAACGCTGCTAACTATAGACCGGTTTCTGTTCTTCCGGCACTTAGTAAAATTTTTGAATCTAAAATCTATACGCAAATGAACGCACACTTTAGAATGAATAAAATTTTACACAGTGATCAGTTTAGGTTTCACGAAAGGACGGTCAACTATAGATGCTGGAGCAAAACTGGTCAAAAACGTACTTGACACTTGGGAATCTTCGCATGATACAGTAGGTATTTTCTGCGACCTCTCTAAAGCCTTTGATTGTGTTGATCATTCAACTTTATTTAGTAAACTATTTCAATATGGCGTTCGTGGTAATGCACTAAAGTTAATAAAATCTTATCTGCACAATAGAAATCAGAAAGTAGGTATAATTGATGTAGTATCAGGAGGTTCGATAGTCTAAATGGGGGTACCCCAGGGATCTATTCTCGGTCCGTTTCTGTTTCTTGTTTATCTTAATGACCTTCCATTCATGGATAAGGAAATGTCGGAAATAGCGTTATTCGCTGACGACACTTCTTTAATATTTTCTTTAGATAGGAAAGACCCAAAGGTTGGAGAAGGAAAAATTAACGAAACGCTTAACAGAGTATCACAATGGTTTTCTGTTAATAACTTAGCACCTAAACTAATAAAACTAAATTTCTTAAATTTTCTCTACGTAATACTCGGCTCAGTCAGTAAAATATTGAATTAGATTCGAAAACGTTACAAATCGTTAATGAAACGTCTTTTCTTGATATTAGGATAGACTCTAAATTACAGTGGGGTTCTCATATCGAGGGTCTGGCTAAGAGGCTCAGTTCGGCTGCTTTTGCTGTTAAAAATATAAGAAATATTACAAATCAGTCTACTGCTACGCTGGTTTATTTTGCTTATTTCCATAGCGTTATGTCATATGGATTACTACTATGGGGAACAGCAGCAGACGTAA
This sequence comes from Scoparia ambigualis, assembly GCA_963921215.1. Lineage (NCBI taxonomy): Eukaryota > Metazoa > Arthropoda > Insecta > Lepidoptera > Crambidae > Scoparia > Scoparia ambigualis. The sequence goes on along the minus strand of OY992511.1, from coordinate 31,155,941 downwards.
GTAGAATTTTCATTCTCCAGATACGAGCACTTCGGTTTATACTATCAGTTAAAAACACGTGATTCGTTAGAGGAATTATTTAAAGATATAGATATCATTACTTTACCGTCCTTATACATATTTGTAAATATTATGTACGCTCGTAAAAATCTACACCATTATACCAGAAACAATGAGGTTCACGGATATACAACAAGGAACAGGAACAAACTGTGTGCTCCGAAGTTCAGACTTAGCAAAAGTAGTAAATCTTTTATATGCAACTCAATTCGTTTTTATAACAAAATACCTGACGACATCACTGCATTGACAGACAACAAATTCAAAACGCGCATTAAACGTATGTTCATTGCAAAAGCTTATTATAAGATCAATGACTATGTTGCAGACAAAAATGCATGGAAATAAGTCTACTCTGTACTGGTGTATTATTATTAGTATTTTTAGACTGCTATTAACTATTGTTTCATTCAATTATTATGAATTGGTTTTATTGAAATTATTTAATTTTGTTATTATTAATTTTATTGATGCGTACAAATTGTACTTAATTATGTTTAATAAATTGTAAGTACTTAATTAGATCTATGACACTGTAATGTAACTTTTATTACATAGAGGGAGAAAAAAGTAAGGCCTCCTGAGTTTTTTGCCAGCTTCTTCTTAGTCAAAGGCTCTCCCAAAATCCGAACTGGTGGTGGATTAGTTAGGTAGGTAGATTAGGTAGGTAGAATAGATTATGGTCTGTGCCAGCTAGATGTGCATGAAGGGTCATTTACCCCACTTGTACCAGTGGGGTGCCGCAGTTTAGGTATGTTCGGCCGGCGTGCCTCCCAGGAAGGCCGCCTAGGCGTATGGCAGTAAAGGTTGCCGCTCGGCTCGCACGCTCCACGTCGCGCGTAGTCGCTTAAGGCCAGGTATTTCTCTCTCGCGGCTTCTCTCTCGCTCTCTCGATGGTACGACGGTACGGAACGGGTATTACAGCGAATCGGCGCGTTTTATAAGTTTTCTTGCCTATATCTATAGAGTTTATAGGATTCTCTGCTAATTTATCTGCGAATTATTTGTCTTTCGTTGAGTACAAAAATTAAATGTAAATTATCAGTAGTTTAGTCATAATATTGAAAGAACATTACAAAAAGGGGTAACTTTGGGATATATATTTTTTTCTATCGAGTGAAGTTCATAGGATCTTGTAACTGAATGAGACTTTGAATAGATTAGATCCTTAACTAATACATACTTTTTTTTCCAGAATTTAAACTATTATTTTCTATGTCTCAGATGGTTTGAAAAAACTCAAAGCGCGGCCTATCTAGCCTTAACTCGTAATCCCTTCGCGCGCGCGTAAACCCTGCGCTCCTGACGGACGTCAAATCGATATCGAGTCAGCTTTGCTTATCGGAATATGAACGCTCGGGTCTCACAATAAGTTGCAATTTAGCGTGAAAGTCGTTAGAGAGTGAACCTTCTGCACTATTAGTTATTCTGTGTTTGTACCAAGACGAAAAACGAAACAATTTTAAAACACATTGACATTTTCTATGCTTAAGTTTTTATAAAAAAAGATATTTGAATGATTAAAAATGTCAACCTTATTAGTTAGGTACCTACTAATGTTTTGCAAAACTCATTTCAGCCGTTACTTTATTTTACTTCAAAAACTCAGTTATTTCCAATTTCTATTACTTACCACAATATCAATACAAAAATTGGAAATCACATTTAATTTTAATTCTTAAAGTAATAACTTAAGTTAACAATTCATTATGATTTATCATTCTTCACATTTTATCCCAAAAAACGATAAATTATCTATAAATTTTAGCCGTTTGTGTCGCTAGGGGAGAGACACTTGGCCGCTATTTTTGTCTCGTACCAGGATACGTTTGTTTACACAATAAATGACCACGGCTTATATTTAGGTTCGGTAATCCCTACGCGCGCGCGTAAACCCTGCGCTCCTGACGGACGTCAAATCGATATCGAGTCGGCTGTGCTTATCGGAATATGAACGCTCGGGTCACGACGAGGTAGTTTCGCGTGGGGGTCGTTGGAGGGTGAACCTTCTGTACGGTAGTAGTATTAGTTATTCTGTGCTTGTACCAAGACGAAAAACGAAACAATTTTAAAACACACAAGTTTATGCTTATTAATTTTTGACGTTTTTTTATGCTTAAGTTTTTATAAAAAAAGATATTTGAATGATTAAAAATGTCAACCTTATTGGTTAGGTACTAATGTTTTCCAAAACTCATTTCAGCCGCTACTTTATTTTACTTCAAAAACTCTCCAATTTATATTACCACAGTATCAATACGATAATTGGAAATCATATTACACAATTCTATGACCTCGGCTTATATTTCGGTTCGACGCGATTCTGTTTCGGCGTGCAGTGGTACTGGGGGTAGCAATGCGCATTTGTCTGGCACAGACTATAATAGCTCGTTAGATTAGTTATTAAGTCTTAACTATAAGTTAGTTAACTGTTTTTTTATTATTATTAGTATTGACGTCAATAAGTGCCTGTAAAGGTTTACATTGCATAAATAATTTGACTTTGACTTTGACTTTGGTTCGACGCGATTCTGTTTCGGCGTGCAGTGGTACTGGGGGTAGCGATGCGCATTTGTCTGGCACAGACTATAGCTCATTAGATTAGTTGTTAAGTCTTAACTATAAGTTAGTTAACTGTTTTTATTATCATTATTAGTATTGACGTCAATAAGTGCCTGTAAAGGTTTACATTGAATAAATAATTTGACTTTTGACTTTTTTGACTTTTACTGTTAATCATGGTCAATCGACCGGGACCGTGCAATTGAACTCTGACACATTACGTTACCACAGGATACCTAGGTTAGGTTAGCTTTACATTACACGTGACCTGTCGTTCGCCTGGTATCCACGAGTTATTTTTTATTGTGCCGGACAAATTAAATAAATAACAAATAAAAAAAATGATGTCTATTAACGTTATAATAACTGAAAGATATAAAAATATAAGTGCACATAAAAAACATTCCTGTATAGTGTTAAGGGTGAATTTGCTTTTGCTCAGCAGTGGGACAAAATAGGCAGAATTAGGAAAAAGGATAGATTTTACAAGTATTTTTTTATTTATTATATTTTATTGTGTACCTATTAAAATAATAGCCAGGTGTGTAACAGCTCTCTAAAAGAATAGTAACAACCCCTCTCGTTCCTTGTGTGTCGTAAAAGGCGACTTACGGAATAAAGACTGTACTACACATCCAACAGAATAAAGCGGCGATGGGCTCACCACCGATAGCAGATAAATAGATAGATAGAGAGGCAATGAGGCATGAGGACCGCAAAAGCCGTCCAGTGCCATAGTTCTCATTTCACCAAATTACTACTGTCTGTGGACTGCTTCTGCGGTCCTCATTGCCTAGTCTCTTTCTAACAATTTGGGGATAAAAGGCACAGAATAACTAATAGTACTACCGTACAGAAGTTCACTCTCTAACTACTTTCACGCGAAATTGAAACTTATCGTGTGACCCCGAGCGTTCATATTCCGTTAGGCAACGCTGACTCGATATCGATTTGACGTCAGGGGCGCAGGGTTTCCACTCATGTATATAATTTAAGTATGATTACGATTCGCGCCCGGTGTTCGGTGCGTCGCTCACGGCAACCTACTGCCCGCCTGCCCGGGAGGCGCGCCAAACGAACGTACCTAAACTGCGGAATGACACCTCCCTGATAATAGTAGTCAATAAATAAATGTATGTATAAGCTGAAGAAATGTAATGGTCTTTCGAACGTGGCGTGATGATTTCGGCGAGCTGGATAAGTTCCACGGTAGCTCAACTGGATATAGCACCTGGCCCGGATTGCCAGAAGGGTGCGGGTTCGAATCCTACTCGTGAAAACTTTTTCGACGCTGTCTTTTTCAATTTGTAATTTGTTCGCAACAAAATTTGCGTTAATCCTATATTATATAAACGCGAAAGTTTGCATGTATGTATGGATATTTGTTACTCTTTCACGTAAAAACTACTGAATGGCTTTGGATGAAATTCGGCATACAGATAGTTTATAACCTGGATTACCACATAGAATACTTTTTATCCCGATATTCCCACGGGAACGTGTGGATGGATATTTGTTACTCTTTCACTTAAAAACTACTGAATGGATTTAGATGAAATTCGGCATACAGGTAGTTTATAACCTGGATTAACACATAGGATACTTTTTATCTCGATATTCCTATGGGGACGGGAACCACGCGGGTGAAACCGCGAGCGGCCGCTTGTATTATAAACAATAACATTATGTGAGAAGCTGTAATGGAAGAGAAATCTAAAGAAGATCAAGAAAAATCTGCAAAAGGAGAAAGACAACCTGAAGACACTGCTGACGGAAGTACTAACCTTGGTAGACCAGTGGCAGCACGCCGCGATACAGATGCGCCTGGCGCGCGGTCTGCGCGTGGCGAGTGACGGCTATGATGGGGCAGCGCGGCCGGTACTTGCTGAGCAGGTGTGCCGAGCGGCCGCTGGTCGTGATCACCACGATGGCGGACGCCAGGCAGATGGTGGACGCCTCCACGGCGGCGATGGCTACGGCGTGCGCCTGCTCGATGGGCGCTTTAACCTGCGCGAGGGAACGCTGTTGTCGCATTATAATACATTTATTATAATTAACAGGCGAGCAGTTGGTACAACTGATAGTGCCGGAATCCTGATTATCATAATATAGGTACTAATAATAATAAATCGATCTGGGATCGCTCTATCATTACGGACAGGACTATTGTCGCCAATGAGCCTGATATCGTGGTGGTCGACCGATCTCAGCGCCGGGCAATATTGGTTGATATCACCATACCTTATGATGAGAACCTCGTGAAAGCCGAGAAGGACAACCTCGGTAAGTACCTTGACTTGGCCTACGAGGTTGCCGCCATGTGGAATGTGGATTAAACCATTATTGTACCTATAGTCGTTTCGGCAAACGGTCTTTTAGCCAAGAGCCAACACCTAGAAAGGCTCTCGCTAAAAGGTTGGGTCAAGGGTCAGATGCAAAAGGCAGTACTCCTTGATACGGCACGTATTGTCAGGAGGTTCCTCACTCTGCAGCCCTAACCACCGATAGCTTGGGTCTATCCCCGCTGCTGCCGGTGGCAACCTAGGTTAAGTTTTTTATAACATTTTATATTGTAAATATGTTTTTATATAAAATATTGTAAAAAAAATGTTAAGATGTATATTTTAATAAACAGAATAATAATACTAATAAGTTTATTTTTCAAAACAATACTGAGTTTAGTTACTAGTGATCCCCACACTAGGGTATACCTGACCTGTGGGGGTCTTACAACCATGTTAACCATAAAAAAGTACTTTATCAACGACATTATTAATTACAAAAATATAACAGTTAATTACAAAAATAATAAAAAGGTTTCATTTTTTTTTTTATAAATTTTCTGAAAATTAATGGCTAGCCTAGGACAGAATCTTAAGAAATCCTTTAGTTCATAAGATAGACTGAGCAACCAATTAATTACTTTCCGTTTGGCTTGGTTAACTGTGCAGCTTTTAATATCAAGATACCACTGCAGTATCATATCAAATTTGTCTATGAGAAGAGAATATGGAGTGAGGAATGACGTGATTCGTGAAAGGTGCGGTCTGAAAGATGATAGTGACAAGAATTGAGAAAGGAATGCTCCGGTGGTCACTTTGAGAGTATGAGTGAACGTCGAATTCCGAAAGAGATATATTGTGCGAAGGAACGATTGCACAAGGGCGTCCCAGAAAAACCTACGCGGACCAGTCAAGGGTTTTGATAAAGAAAGGCTGGTTTACGCAGTAGAATAGAATAGAATAGAATAAATCTTTATTGCACATCTGTTACATAATTTATAATTTATAATGCAGTGACATAAACCGCCTGCATGAAAAGATTGATGGATTTGAATGAAGCGAAAGAAGTGCGCAAGGACCGTAGCAGATGGAGATCTATAGTCTCTGCCTGCCCCTATGGGAAACAGGCGTGAGTTTATGAATGTATGTCTATGAGTAAAGTAAAGTACAACCCAGTGTGGTTTTCTCTTCGATCAACAATACCAACTAGATAACGCGTCACCTTAGATTAAAACAAAAAGGGAAGATACGGCATGCTCCTACTTGTAGTCAATCAAAATATAGTCCTACTCAACTACATATGCAAACGCTCACACACGCACACCTATAAAAGTGTAAATCGAGCGAGCGAGACAGAGCAGTAAGTTTCAACGTCAGCGCGAGGGAGTCAGCGAGTAGCGCGTTGACGTCTCGGTCGCTTCGCAACAGACGAGTACGTACGACCGATTCCGACGCCATTGCGGAGTAGCGTCTTTCTCTTTTTATCACAGCAGAATGTCCGCAATAGTACGATGTAGCCTGTACGCTCGGCAAATTGCGACTGAAGTGAAATTGTGCCTTTAGGCCTAATTTTAGCGGCTTACTCACGAGACGCTGATGCCGTATCTTCCCTTTTTGTTTTAATCTAAGCGCGTCACATACAAAATCAAAGCTCAATTCTGTCCACGTGAATATATACTTATACAGCTACATTTCTTTACTAACGAACTGAGACAAAAGTTATTAAACAGTTTTAAGTTCAACCTAATTACAACCATGGCACCCAGTAATAAAGTCACAAATCTTCTAAGTATTTCTCTCTCGCTCACTCCATGCGTCCACTGCTCTGTTACACAAATGTTGGCGCGCGCGTCTATTGGTCAACGTTGGCCAAACATTTGTAGCGTCGGTTGAAATCGGTAATTGTGTTCAAAATTTAACGTTATTTGTTAATTTAAAGCTTATAATATAATTTATTCTACATGTACTTACCGAAAGTAAGACACTCCGCCGTCAAATTGCTTTCTCGGGCATTATTTATGCAACTTTTAAATACACATTGTGGCGTTGTGAACGTGTTTACATTGGCCGTGTTTCAAGCAAACTAAACAAAATAAACGCTCACTTCTCAAGTGAGCTGTTATTTACCGAGATACATTTTTAGCGCCGACCTAATATCTAGTTGGTATTGTTGATCGAAGGGTTTTCTCGTAAATCTCGTAAATATTGGAGGTTAAAGTTACTCGCGTCCGTAGGTTTACCCTTGAGGCCCTACACGTGACCCCTGGGTGGTGCTAAATGAGTGACACTGACTGAGTGGTAGAGCCACGCTGCGTTGCAGCACGCATTGGGCCGGCTCGCCCGGCGTAATACCACCCTCTCACGAATATCCGGCGTGAAATAATGACACTTGGCGCTGTTGTGTTTCATCCGACCAGTGAGGGTACTGGAGGCCTCTCCCCCCCTTCCCCCTCACAATTCCTATTCCTTCCTTAAAAACTGGCAAGCGTCTGCGATTCCTGTGGTTTTGCAGGTGTCCATGGGCGGTGGTGATTACTCTCCATAAGGTGATCCGCCAGCTTGTTTGCCGCCTTCTTGTATAAAAAAAATCTCTCTTAAGAAAAAGTTAAAGTTTGAGAAAGAAAATTTATTTGGTTGTACTGCTGCTATGGAACCACATGAAAAAATTTGGCTGGGGGTCTAAAATTAACTGTGTACGTATGTATGAATAAATCAACGCAAAAGTACTCACGTCCCCGACGAGGTCGATGAACAGCTGCTTGTGCCAGATGGCCGCCTCTGCCTCCTTGCAGATGTTGGCCATGGTCAGCACGCACTCCAGCGGGTAGTCGCCCTGGGCAACGGAACAACCAAATTATCTGTCTGTCTACATCTAGGCCTGAACAAAGTAACTAGTGATTGTTTAACGAAAAGATATACTAGAATTGTTTTGTAGGTTTTCCGACTGAGTTCCGCCTAGTGGTTCAGGTTGCCAGGACGTTGAGGGCATCTGGCTGTCGATATTGCCTCGGTGTCGATAATACCTAAATGTCGAGGGCACCCTCTGTTTTGGGGGAGCCTACATTTTGTGGGCATCTGGATGATGAAGGAATGTGGCTGTCGAGATTGCTTGGGGGTTGATAGCACCTACATGTCGGGCAACTATGTTTTGAGAGCGCTTAAAGGCACCTAGCTGTTAAGGCCACCTGGCTGTTGAGGGTACTTGGCTGTTGAGGGTACTTGGCTGTTGAGGCCACCTGGCTGTTGAGGGTACTTGGCTGTTGAGGGTACTTGGCTGTTGAGGGTACCTGGCTGTTGAGGGTACTTGGCTGTTGAAGGTACTTGGCTGTTGAGGGTACTTGGCTGTTGAGGGTACTTGGCTGTTGAGGGTACTTGGCTGTTGAGGGTACTTGGCTGTTGAGGGTATTTGGCTGTTGAGGGTACTTGGCTGTTGAGGGTACTTGGCTGTTGAGGGTACTTGGCTGTTGAGGGTACTTGGCTGTTGAGGGTACTTGGCTGTTGAGGGTACTTGGCTGTTGAGGGTACTTGGCTGTTGAGGGTATTTGGCTGTTGAGGGTACTTGGCTGTTGAGGGTACTTGGCTGTTGAGGGTACTTGGCTGTTGAGGGTACTTGGCTGTTGAGGGTATTTGGCTGTTGAGGGTACTTGGCTGTTGAGGGTATTTGGCTGTTGAGGGTACTTGGCTGTTGAGGGTACTTGGCTGTTAAGGGTACTTGGCTGTTGAGGGTACTTGGCTGTTGAGGGTATTTGGCTGTTGAGGGTACTTGGCTGTTGAGGGTACTTGGCTGTTGAGGGTATTTGGCTGTTGAGGGTACTTGGCTGTTAAGGGTACTTGGCTGTTGAGGGTACTTGGCTGTTGAGGGTACTTGGCTGTTGAGGGTACTTGGCTGTTGAGGGTACTTGGCTGTTGAGGGTACTTGGCTGTTGAGGGTACTTGGCTGTTGAGGGTACTTGGCTGTTGAGGGTACTTGGCTGTTGAGGGTATTTGGCTGTTGAGGGTACTTGGCTGTTGAGGGTACTTGGCTGTTGAGGGTACTTGGCTGTTGAGGGTAGTTGGCTGTTGAGGGCATCTGGCTGTTGAGGGCGCCTGGCTATCGAAAGCATCTGGCTGTTGAGCGCATCTGCTGTCGAGGGCGCCTGCATGTAGGGCGACTGTGTCTGGGTACCTTAGCAGCCTCGCCGGAGAACATGACGCAGTCGGCGCCGTCCAAGATCGTTGATAGCACCTCTGTTTTGAAAGTGCCTGGATGTTAAGGGCACCTAGCTGTTGATGGCGCCTGCATGTACCGGGTGCCTAAGTGTCGCGAGTATACCTTGGCAGTCAATAATGTTTATAAACAAATTATTGACACTTCTTTGTGCAAATATCTAGTGTTCCCAAGATTTTTACTTTTTCTTGAGAGAGATTTACTAGAAAAAGGTATGTCTTTTTTTTTTTAAAAAACTGTAAAATTCCGAGTGAAACTAGATATTTGCACAAAGAAATGACAATAATTTGTTCACAAACACATTCTTCATCGAATTCGGCTGGAGTATAAGTCTGTGTGGCGTACGAACCTTGGCTGTCTCCCCTAAGCGCATGACGCAGTCGACGCCGTCCAGGATGGCGTTGTTAGCACCTTTGTTTTAATACCGCCAAGATGTTGAGGGCCCCTAGCTGTTGGGGCACCTAGCTGTTGAGGGCACCTGGCTGTTGAGGGCACCAGGCTGTTGAGGGCACCTGGCTGTTGAGGGCACCAGGCTGTTGAGGGCACCAGGCTGTTGAGGGCACCTGGCTGTTGAGGGCACCAGGCTGTTGAGGGCACCAGGCTGTTGAGGGCACCAGGCTGTTGAGGGCACCAGGCTGTTGAGGGCACCAGGCTGTTGAGGGCACCTGGCTGTTGAGGGCACCTGGCTGTTGAGGGCACCAGGCTGTTGAGGGCACCTGGCTGTTGAGGGCACCAGGCTGTTGAGGGCACCAGGCTGTTGAGGGCACCAGGCTGTTGAGGGCACCAGGCTGTTGAGGGCACCTGGCTGTTGAGGGCACCTGGCTGTTGAGGGCACCAGGCTGTTGAGGGCACCTGGCTTTTGGGAGCGCCTGGCTGTTGACGGCACCTAGCTGTTGAGGGCACCTGGCTATTGAGGGCACCTGCATGATACTTGCTGTGTCTGGGTACCTTGGCAGTCTCCCCCGAGAGCATGACGCAGTCGGCGCCGTCCAGGATGGCGTTGGCGACGTCGGAGGTCTCGGCGCGCGTGGGCCGCGGCTTCTTCACCATCGACTCAAGCATTTGGGTGGCGCAGATCACGGGTTTGCCTACCTGCATTTGGAAATCATTATGACATATCTTTATTATTGAAAATTTTGCATTCAAAATGCTTTAAAGATATAGGATAAAATGTTTACTAGAAAGGGTAGACTTCACATCAACTACTAGAAAAAATTCTTTCTGGGGTCTCGGTAGCTTAGCGGTTAGAGCAGTGAACCGTCAATCGAAAGGGCATGGGTTCGAATCCCATTCGAGTTTTCCTGAAACTGGTTGTTTTTTTTCTAGTAAACATTTTATCCATTATGACATACATAGGAATATTGTGGATAAGTTGAGGGCTTGCCGTTTTGCGTGAAGATGCTTGTAAGTTAAGAGCGTTAACGCATTACGGTTTCCCATACAAATTTCCAAGTTGAAATATACCAGTAAGCCAATTTTGATGAAACTCGGCATGCTGAAGTAGAATATAGAGACCTAAATAGTTTGTTGAAATCATTTCCTAAAAAATGTTTATTTAGCTGAGTTATTGCGATTTAAAGTCTACTATAGAAAGTTTAAAATAGCGATAACTCACTTAAATAAACGTTTTTTAAAAATGTGAAATCCCTATATTTTACTTTAGCATGCAAAGTTTCATCAAAATTGTCTTAATGGTTTTTAAAAATTTCGACTTGGAAGTTTGTATGGGAAACCGAAATGCGTAAACCTTCATATTGCAACAATAAATGTACTTTATTTTACATACATATTATTACATATCTTATACATACATATTATTATATACTTTATTTTAATTTATTTGAATTTGATTGATATGCACATATCAAACTTTAGTTAAGATGGTAGTAGCTGTCAGTCGTACATTTAATTAATCACACACTATTTTAAGAATAAAATTAATTTCATACTAGCGGCCCGCCCGTGACTTCGTCTGCGTGAACACCCTGTATCCCGTGACGAATCCCGTGGCACTTCTGTCTCTCTCTCTCGACGGTACGACGGTACGGGGCGGGTATAACAGCGAAGCAGCGCAAATTGGCGCGTTTAATAGGTTTTTTTTGCCTATATAGACTTTATAGGATTTAATGAATTAGCAGGTTCTTTGTAGTACTTTAAAATAAATATTTACATGTAAAAATTACGTTGAAAATTAAAAAAAAAATTCAGAAATCATTTTCCATCCGTTTCAGACTTTTGTTTGGAATGTTTTCGGGATTTTTTTATAATCGAGTAAAGTATATCTAATCCCGTAACAAATTAACACATTCTTTAGGCAATATCCTTTAGTACATTACATATTTTTATAAGAGCTTAATTTAATAGTTAATACACCATTTGATACAGCAAAACAGTTTTGCCGCATATCTTCGGTGACTCGCCTTAATATACATAATGTAGTTGGGTAGGACTTTTTTTCTTTGATGCTACTAGGGGCACGCCGTATTTTCCTCTTTTTGTTATAATCAAAATATTAAGTACAAAACAATTTTCCCACTTACCCTGTTGCAGCGAGCGATCATAGTCTTCTGCGCGAGGAACACCTTCTCTGGTGGGATTTCAATGCCGAGGTCTCCACGGGCCACCATGATACCGTCCGACTCCTGCCAATATTACACATACACACATCAATATCGACAAATTATATATAAAACCATCGTTCTTTATCGGTCTTTTTATCAGAGAAGTCTACGTAAAAATCTATTGTGTGGTTTAGAAAGAGAACGCAGAGCCATAGACAGGAAAATTGCGACTTTATTTTATAAAATGGATTAGGTATTATTTATAAGACATAAGTGGACTGATTAGCCACTGGATTAAACACGTCGAATTTATAAAGAAAAACATCATGGAAGGGAAGATAGAAGGAAATAGAGAAATAGGAAGACCAAGAATACCCTAATGGTACATATTAAAGGGAAGTTGTGTGTACGTTTTGTCTTATCATGAAGTCAAGGAAGTAGCTTGTTTGAACAGAGATGAATGGAAGAGGCTACACTACACCGACAAGATAATGGCTCTTAAGTTCAAAGAAGATATATTATAAAACCTACTCACTAACGGCTAACCCTTATTGGGCGAGCGTGGGGGAGGTTATGGCCCAATCAGTGGAAGGGCCTGAAGAACTTAGGTTAATGATGATAAATATTTAAGCGTTTGGCATTTGGCTCAACTGAAAGTAAGTAACTATTAGTTGAAAGTCGAAGCGCCTGATGGAAAGGCCACAGACGCTATCGTGATCGCCTAGTCAGTGAGCGTTTGCCACTACAATATTATTAGTAATTTGGATTAATATATTTCTTTTTGATGTATTTTGTATGACTGGAGTTGACGACGACATTATAACTTTTGTTACTTAGAGGGAGAAAAAAGTAAGACCGCTCGAGTTTCTTGCCAGCTTCTTCTCAGTCGAAGGCTCTCCCAAAATCCGAACTGGTGGTGGATTAGTTAGGTAGGTAGGTAGTTAAGTAAGTTGATAAGATTTAACTAACTGTCAGTTAACTTTTTTTATATATACATTTTTTGACGTCAAATAATACCTGTAAAGGTTTATATTGAATACAGCATTTGACTTTGTCTTTGACTTGTCTAAGGCGACTGACAGTGCCGGTATACTGACCGCAATGATCTGGTCCAGGTTCACCATGCCCTGGTGGTTCTCGATCTTGGAGATGATCTGGATGTTCTTGCCCTTGTCGCCGAGGATGCCGCGGATCTCTTGGAGCGCGGCGCCGTTGCGGATGAACGAGGCGAAGATCATGTCCACCTGAGGGCAGTTCATACATTTATATATTTTTATTTAACTAACACATTCCAAATGCTTGTGTTAAAATGATCTAACAAATCGTCCATTCATTCAGGTGCAGCCGTCCTGGAGGGGTGCCGCGCGATCGCAACAACTGACACAAGTCTCTTAATGAACTTCAAAGCAAAATCAATCATATTGATATTTAAAATTAGAACAATTTTGCTTTGAAGTTTCAGACCTGGTAATTTGATTAGAGCAATGTTTTTATTCTGCGAAATGTACAAATACATCACGCGCTTGTGTAAAAAAATAAAACATACTTTTTTAAGATGGGGGTGACCTGCGGAATATCAATACAAATATTTTCATATAAGAATAATATTCTTACATGAAAATATTTTATGCGTAAAATTATAAAAAATTGTCGAAAAGAAATGTTTTTAGGAGTCATTAGATTTATGTATTATTTGTTATTGTTTAAAGAATTTGTTTTAAATTTCAACAAGGCCACGACCTTGTGCAATGATCAGGCTAACTTACGTAAGTTCTTTTAATGTATTTAACTAATTCAGCGCATAGTGCAAGTAACTTAAAAATACGTAAATTTTCACAATTTCGTGCAGGACCCCCTTAATTAATGCGCGCACATACATTTGCGACAATTGTTTCTTATTCACATAGATTACTGAATGCCACACTGAGACACATTTGACACTAGCCTTAGAGTACTGGATGAAGAATGCGCTTCGGCGGGTTCCTATTCAGCTGACGCTGACAGGTCAGGTCAGGACAGGTCTTGACAGACCTAATGTGGTTGGCCCCGCGCGTGTTCAGTTTAACTTGCGCAGGTACGGTTGACATAAATTGTATAACCTGGCGGTTGGTTGAGAGTGCCAGTACAAATAAAATAATTGAAATTAAAGTTAATAATCCCTTAGCCTGTATAATTTTTCATTGTAAAAACAGTCTCTAAATATAACGACATAAGCACTGATTTGGAATGCCGAATCCGAAGATGTACGGTCAGTACCTACAATGTACTACCTATTGTACTACACCCGCTACCCATTATGTAGATACCAAATCTTTATTGCACAATATAAGAGAACACACATTTGTTCAGCGCAATGACTAACTTAACCTGATAGTCTGAACAATTTTGAGGACGGACTCCACAGAAAAATTTAATACGACTTAACATTCAAACGAATGGTACAGCTAACCACAAATGAAGTGTAACAGTACCATTGTATTTCTGCCTCTATTACGTACGAGATAAGGTCGGCCTCAAGGTCAAGGTGTTACGCTTGATGTGCTGTCGGTTGTACATACTATACATTAAAGCAGAAAACTTAGTTTGACCATCTCAAGTATGTTATTTTAAACTATATCACTATATCATTTAATAGGTTTATAGGTTTTTTTTTTTTTTTTTTTTTTGTTCAAAACATATAAAATACAATTTTTTACATTTAATATCCTCAGCAAAAACCTCGTGGGTTTATGTGCCTTGGAGAGTTCGAAATAAAATTTTTCTACTTACTAACTTAATCTTAATAAAAATAAAAACACAATATCAACATCTGCCGGAGCACTCGCACCAACAGCGGCCGTGGTCAGTGTTTATAGCTACAATTCGCACGATGGTAAGCAGACGACCGATGAGAGATGACCGATGTTCCTGCGAGTGCTCCTCACACTAAACAATACTATTTTAACCACATTCATAATATAAAATCAGGTTCATTTTTATCTATAAAATATTTTTTTAATGATTTTCTAAAATTAGGGTTATTTAAGTATATATTTTGCATATTTTGTGGTAAGGTATTTAGTACTTTAGGTAATATATATTTATAGTTTCTCGCGCCGTACAAGTTATTATACTTATTCATTTTAAACTGGTAATTGTTACCTACATTTCTTAATCTTTCATCTCGTGTATACATATCTAATTTTTTTACGTTAATGTGTTCATCTTTTAAAATAGCTAATTTTACTTTATTTTGTACTCTTTATTTTGGTCTCTTGTTCCATTCACTAACCGCATTTGACATTGTTTACATCGACTATTACATAAAGTATTATTTATATTTAGCATAGATTCAAGGTTACCGCTAGGCGTCACAATAGCAGAGTACTGCCGATAAGATAGATATAATTTTTAATTGTGCTGTACTTTAATGCTCAAATGATAGAGCTTATTTTACAATAACTTAATGTATAGAGGCGTCCACGTGGTATTATTGTTTTATATAGAAAAAAATTATATCATACATCAATAAAAGTGAAGTAACGCCACCGCAGTGATGGATGATTTATTACGGTTTATCTTCACTTGAACATGTATTTTGATTGACTTCGATCGTGATGAGACACGCTGCGCACGTGTGATAGATAGATTCTGTACAGTTATGATGTTAGTATGGGGAACAGGTGTTTAATTAAAAGTATTATTTATATACATAATGCTAGTTCACATTTAAGTTTATACATTTTGTGATTTCAGAAGATAAGTTTTAATTTGTTCCGTTTTAGCTGTAATACGTCTAAAAGTGCTTTTACATTATAGGCGTTTTAGTAGCGCGACTAAGAAGCATTTATGTATTTTAACTAGAGACGATACCACGAAACCATTTTACGCGCACTGATTTGCGGCCGCAAGTTTCACAAGATTGCTTTTAGGGCCAATAGGCCTAGCATGCGCAACTCGAGATATGTCGCGGACGAGAGACGACAAATCCACAGAGTTTACAAACCTTACAAACCTTAACATGACAACTTAAAATGATTATGACAAAAATACCACATTTTATGCAAAAACTACTTTTAAGTCTATTTTTGACATATTATCCAGAGTTCAAAGCTCATCCATGTGTCTTTAGTGTCGATAGACATTAGAGATAAATAAATAAAACACGAGAAAACGGGTCGTAAAGAGTTCTCGTGTTGCGCATGCTAGGCCGGCTGAGCAGATATGCTACTTTTAGCATCGGCGACCGGCGATTTAGCCGCTTTTAGAAGCTGAATGCAGCAGCGACCACAAATTCCACACCGAACACTTAAAAACGCCAAACGCGTGGATTGAGTCGCTTTTCGGAAGCTCGAAACATCGTCTGAACGCTACACTCCGCACACATTCGGACGCCCGGTCGCATCGATTTGGCATGCAGTCGGTGCTGCGCTAGATTGAAGTTCCAGCATCGGAGCAGTCTCTAAAATGCGCGATTCCGATACCGCGTCCGAACGCAGATAGTCGCCAAAACGCGATGCTGCAGTCGCTAAAACGCGCGGTTCCGATACCGCGTCCGAACGCAGATAGTCGCCAAAACGCGATGTTGCAGTCGCTAAAACGCGCGATTGCGATACCGCGTCCGAACGCAGATAGTCGCCAAAACGCGATGCTGCAGTTGCTAAAACGCGCGATTCCGATACCGCGTCCTAACGCAGAGAGTCGCCAAAACGCGATGCTGCAGTCCCTAAAATGCGCGATTCCGATACCGCGTCCGAACGCAGAGAGTCGCCAAAACGCGATGCTGCAGTCGCTAAAACGCGCGATTCCGATACCGCGTCCGAACGCAGAGTCGCCAAAACGCGATGCTGCAGTCGCTAAAACGCGCGATTCCGATACCGCGTCCGAACGCAGAGTCGCCAAAACGCGATGCTGCAGTCGCTAAAACGCGCGATTCCGATACCGCGTCCGAACGCAGAGTCGCCAAAACGCGATGCTGCAGTCGCTAAAACGCGCGATTCCGATACCGCGTCCGAATGCAGAGAGTCGCCAAAACGCGATGCTGCATCGATAAGTATAATGACAGTTGCATCACAATACGTTTATGAAAATAAAAATGTCGGCGACGTGACTCGTGTACGAACTTCAATGGATTTGTATGGCGGTAGTCGCTAGGAGACTAAAATCGTCGAGTATCGGAATTTGCGTAGCCTTGTGTACGAAGGGGCTAACAAGACAGGATACCTAGGTTAGGTAACCTTTACGTTACTGACCTTTCGTTCGCCCGATATCCATGAGTTATTTTTTATTGTGCCGGACAAATTAAATAAATAATGAATAATAAAATAAATTTAAAAGAATGAAAATGACGTCTATTAACGGTACTGAATGATATAAAAAAATATGTGCACATGTAAATAAAAATTCCTGTAAGTATGTACTTAGCGGCCGCCCGTGGTTTCACCCGCGTGGTTCCTGTTCCCGTGGGAATATCGGGATAAAAAGTATCCTATGTGTTAATACAAGTTATAAACTATCTGTATGCCGAATTTCATCCAAATCCATTGAGTAGTTTTTACCTGAAAGAGTAACAAACATCCATCCATACTTACAAACTTTCGCGTTTATAATATTAGTAGGAAGTAGGATTGAGTACTTACGCCCTGCTCGACGCCGAACAGTAGGTCGGACTTATCCTTCTCGGAGACGGCGGGCAAGTCCACGGGCAGCCCGGGCAGGTTCACGCCCTTGCGCGAGCCCAGAGTGCCTGGCGAAGTAATAACACGTGGTCAAATGGGGACTTCAATATTATAATATGTGTTTGTACGCCCTGCTGGGAATCGAACACGAGACCTCTAGGTCTAAGACCGGTGGCTTAGGCACTAGACCACAGGGGCGGTTAAAACTACACAACAATAGCTTATGGGGACATTGGGCCATACTCTTAGCCGTAATAATACTGTATTGGGGAATAGGAGAGAAGGGTGGCACGTCCGACGGGAGCACGTCGCTCAGTGGTGCGACAGGTCACAAAAAAATACACAAAAAAAAAACCAGAAAAACAAACTAATATCATCATCATCATCAGCCTATTAGCGTCCCACTACTGGGCACAGGCCTCCCACGTGGACAATAGCACGTGTGGATTTTGGGCCATGACCCACCACGCTGGCCCAATGCGGGTTGGTGGGTTTTAATGACTGTCATCTTACGACAACAACCGGGACCAACGGCTTAACGTGCCTTCCGAAGCACGGAAACTAATATAAAAAAGCAACAAAAGAATAAAAACATAAAAATACAGTTGAACGGCCTGTCGCGCCGCCCCATAGACCAGACGGCAAACAGCCGCCGCCCGCGCCGGCCACACGAGCCAGCACCACCAGTGGGGCAATAGGATCGGGCGTTTGGGATCCATTTATTGTGTAACCTACTTCTGCCTATGACGTTTACTGGATGTAATTATTGACGTGACAACGTCTTATAAATTGGTTTGCCGGGTGACACTTCAAGAAACTGCGTTACGCTCCGCTCACGTTATGCGCTCACAATGAGAGCGAGTGAGAGGCACGCGTCCCTTCCACTCGGGCATGGTTAGCCCGCCTAAGAGCGAGAGAGACAGACATAAAAAGTGAAAGGCACGCGTCCCATTATTTTACCACTCAAAGTCGTTGTCACGTAAAACTTTCGCCCGTATACCGACTTTACAGGCAACCAATTTTTCTTTAAAACTATTTTAACGGGACCTAACACGATTAATTATCCACGGTGTCGTGAAATGTGCTGTTGTCATCCCACATAAGTAATTATATTAGTATGTAATTATTATAATATATTGTAATAAATAAGGAAAAAAAAACTTAACATAGTATAAATATTTTTACGCTAAACTATTTATCTCATATACTCGTATGTACTACTTTATGGAACTATAGGTTTTTAAGTATTTTTTGTTCTGTATAAAATGTTTTTATATGTAACTGTTTGTTCCTTAATAAATAAATAAAAATTAATTTTGTAAGTAAGTACATAACTGCCGTGCTTACGACCACGGTCGCAGCGCCGGCGGCCGAAACGTCAAGCAGTAAGTAGATGTAGGTTTGGGCTTTAACATTGTAAAGTGCTACCAGTCCAAACTCGGTTCAGATACACTTGAATTAAAGAAAAACATTTTGATTACATAAACAAAGAAAAAAAAGACTCACCTGTGTGCACGCGAGTCGCCGCTCGGATTCAACTAGACACGATCGGCCTAGTCAATACAAACATTATCTACGGCGAGCGGACAACTGCTTACCTAGTTCCCCGATTTATAAATGACCTACCCACTGAATTGCGCGATAATATTAAAATAAAAAATATTGAAGTGAAACTAAAGTCGCACTTCCTACTGTACTTAGTCATTAATGGTCTCGTGTTGAATGGAATGCTAGTAATATGTAATGTTTATTTTTGTTTTATTTGTTTTGTTACAATTTGTTATTGATTTGATTTGATAATTTCTAATTTAATTGTTTCAATACCTCACTTACCTGTTATTTTTTTTTTGTTATTGTATCGACGTAGGCTTTAACTAGGTTGAAAGCGCTCACTATAAACCTCATGTAGGTTTTCGATACGCTTTTTTAATTTGTATTTTTTTTTCTTTAGTTAGAATGTGTTGTAGTTGTAATAGAGAAAGCGCTGTGAAAAGGACCGAACTTCGGCCGAATTTCAGCCGAATTTTGATTATTTACCGAATGTTCGGCCGAAGTTCGTATTCGGTTCAAACCACAATCGGCCCATCCCTACTAGTAATACATATTGTAACAGATACCAACCTCCATTCTCAATAGTGCAGACCAAAGCGTCGGTGCTAGCCGACTGGCAGATGACCGAGATGAGGCCGTCGTCGATGAAGATCCTGTTGCCCGGCTTCACTACGTTGGTGATGTTCTTGTAGTCCACGAACACGGTGGCCGCGGTGCCGCTCTCTTGGAACGACGGGTCGGTGGTCAGGCGGATGGTGTCGCCTTTCTTCAGCTCGACCTCCGCGGAGCCACCCTGGTGGAGACAAAATATAATCGCATTACTTTTATGAACTCACAATTAAGCTGTAGTCAATGTTGTCAGTGATTTTTTTTTATAAAAAAGATTATAATTAATTTGCGTTTAACACATTAATAATAGACATAGACATTTATTTTATTATATATAATAAATATATATTATATATAATAAATAATGGTGTGTAATGTGTAATAGTAAATGTTCAGGGATGCAATGTGCGTGGGGTTGTGTACGGAGAGATAAACGGGATAACAGTCAAACACTTCATTTCACTGGAGATGAATGTTATAAATGTTTACCTATAATTACAATTGTCCCGATACTAACTAAATGTATTAAATATAAATGATGAAAATGTATGAGAAAATAAACTAATGTAAATTTTGAAGTTAATGTAAAATGATCGCGAAAGAAACTGCACTGCACTTTATATATAAAAAATAAATAATAATATATATAATAAATATATAATAGTCCTGTTAACCTACCCCGTAATCTAAAATGACTGTGTAGGAGTGCGTTCACGTCAGTAGTCTAACGGAGCTATGGGAATTGAACCACGATTTCTCGCTTTCAACCCGAGCATCTATCCGCTCGGCTACAGACGCCTGAATGCCACAGAAGCTCGATGGCGCAGCGAATAAGGCGTTAGGTTTGTGATCGTCCTCGTTAAGCAACTTTCGCAATGTCAGGTCATTAGATGGGTGACAAAATAAAATAAAACTCGAGCTCCTTCATGCTTCGGAGGCACGTTAAGCCGTTGGTCCCGGTTGTTGTCGTAAGATGGCAGTCGTTAAAACCCACCAACCCACAATCCCCATTAGGCCAGCTTGGTGGGTTGTGGCCCAATCTCCCCGTATGCAGTTGGAAGGCCAGTGCCCAGAAAGGGGGCATTTATAATTGGCTATTTGACAGTTGTAACAATAAAATATGAAATAATATTTCATAGACATATTATGTCGGAAATGGTAGTTTATGATTTAACGATAATTATCCAATAGTTTTTTTTTCTTAAGATAATTTGTGAATATTTTATTCTTACTAAATAAATTTGCGATTTTTATCTGTTGATTACAAGACCCGAAACACGGGCGGCAAGGGGAGGCCATGATTGAGCTTCATGTCATTGTGACGTCACATTTCACAAAATTATCAAAAACTATCTGCAGGTTTCAAGCTGTTTCAAGTTGTTTCTTTAATTATTGAAATCACAGAGCAAAATGTCACGTGCCCAACCGTTTTCGCACGAAAGAAATCAATACTTAAAGAAAAATATGTTTTTCTCTGTTAAATAAAGGTTTTTTCGAGAAAGAAAATATTGTACGGGGTATAAAATAAGCGTTGGTAACTTTTTAAATACTTTTTCGAAAACTTTCAAGTAGCCAAAATTATGCTGGTGATGATGAATGTCACAATACCCACAATGCTATCTAACGAGTGAGAGCGCTTCCATTTTTGGTGTAATACTTAGTATACCTATCCTCGTTGTTCTACAATATAGATAGTATTAGGGTATTAGTCACTTACACATAACCGTGTCGCGTAGAGGTGAAAGAATACTACCACCCCCTCTCTTCCCTTGGGTGCCGTAAAAGGCGACTAACGGACTAAATACTGCACATACATACAACTGCATAGAGCGGCGAGGGGCTCACCACCTGTCACGCTGAGCACATATGCAGTCGCTATTTGGTGAATAGTGGACTATGGCAGAGGACTGCGGTCCTCATTGCCTGGTCTTTGACTAACCCTTCGGGGCTAATTGGTCGTGATTATATTATACAACGTGCTCTTTTTGATTTAGGGAAAATTGAGGTGTAAGTCAGACCGCCGCCGCAGTAATTAATGAAAAATATTATTCCGATTCTTGCATTTTCGCTTTTTTTCCTTTTTCATACAAAATAATTAAATTATTGCAATGGACTCGGTGTGGCTCGGACTGACTTTAAGATACTACCTTCAACTCATCGTGAATATCGTGCCCGCCCACAAAACGGACACGGTCTCATCCCTAGTTGAGTGAAACACGTCTTTTTCTGTTGTTTACTACAACTAGAGGCGTATTTTTTAATGAAAATAAACTACTTCGCAACGTAGTAAATGGATTCACTGAGAACACAAGGTGTCAAATTTACCTTAGAAAAATTAATATCTCGTGCATTATGCGATTAATAGAAAACTTTCTTAAGTCAAAACCATCCTTAAGGTAAGAAATTGTTGTTTAAATTTTCCCTAAATCAAAATGAGCACTCTATATGTATTAGTCACTCTATATTTTAAACACCTCACACAGTTACCAAACTTACCCCTTGCAAGAGGCCGGTCCTGATCTCTGGGCCTTTAGTGTCAAGCGCAATGGCCAGGGAGAAGGGCATGCCGAGCTTAGCGCTGTAATTCTTCTCAGCCTGCCTGCAGTTGGCGATGGTCTCCGCGTGGTACTCGTGGGACCCGTGCGAGAAGTTCATGCGGGCTACGTTCATGCCTGTCTCCATCATTTTCTCTAGCACGCCTACATCTCGGGAAGCCGGCCCTGGGGAATTGAAGTTTTTGTTTTATATAATATTAGTCTGCAAACGAGCAGGCTGGCCGTCTGGTAGTGAG
Source organism: Scoparia ambigualis (assembly GCA_963921215.1). NCBI lineage: Eukaryota > Metazoa > Arthropoda > Insecta > Lepidoptera > Crambidae > Scoparia > Scoparia ambigualis. The sequence continues at coordinate 31,133,661 of OY992511.1, read as the reverse complement.
CGGTCACCGCCGCCCATTGATATCAGCAACATCATTGATTTTGATCATAACCGTTGATTTTGGATGGAAAATGAATCTTATAGTCTTATTAAACCGCCAACTATCAAGAGGGCCGTATTTACCAAAAAAAACATGGAGTTCCATGTTTTTTAAAAAAACATGAAACTGGACTGGGGGGCTATCACGCTAAATAATCTTAACAACACCTCAACTGAAACACAGTCGTTAGAAGTACTTTTAAGTAGAAGTACGCTATACGAAGTCGGCTGAACGGTAAAGGTTAAGTTTTGGTAATATCGTTAGTGCTTAGTGTGATTGAGGCCCTGTTCCATGCTCTTTTTGGGAAAGTTACCTTACAAGATAATCCAACAAAGTAAATTCCTTAGGAAACCAATGCGACATACATACCTTCATACTGAAATGCGCAAGAACAGATTTATTTTGTATAGGATTTGAAATAAGACAGATTTGACAACATTAATTGTATAAAAAATACAGAATTTTATTTTTTACTAGGGTTCGCCCGTGACTATGTCCGCGTGGACCCCGTACCCCGCGACGAATTTCCAAAAATATTATTTCATGGTAATTGTCCTAATAATTTAAAACACCTTTATTATTATATAGGACAAAATGTTTACTAGAAAAAAATCAAACAGTCTCAGGAAGCTCATATGGGATTCGAACCCATGACATGAACTACTTGAAAGAATTCAACGAGTCTTCTGGGGGTCTCGGTAGCTTAGCGAATAGAGCAGTGGACCGGCAATCCAAAGGTCATGGGTTTGAATCCCATTCGAGCTTCCTGAGACTGGTTGATTTTTTCTAGTAAACATTTTATCCAATTAAAAACACAACAATAAAAGAATTAGCCAAATTGGTACAGCCGTTCTGAAGTGATGCGCGTACAAACATATCGGCAATTGATTTTTATTAATACGGATTTAGTTAAATTAGACGATCTCAGCCTTATTTTTGTAACTGGTATAAAAACTTACTATTAACCATTAAGGTACAATAAACTAGAGAAGACACCGCGAAGCAAGTTTGTGCACACTAAGGTGCAGCCCATGGGCCGCAAACGCCTCAGTGATTGCGCGTGATTCAAGCGATTGTGGACCTTGCGACTGCACCTTAGTTTCGCACAAACTTGCTTTGCGGTATCTTCTCTTGTTTATTGTACCTACTTCAATGCCATTAAGAAAGAAAAAGCCAAAGCCACTCCAACTTACCAATAGTACAGATGATGCCAGAGAGACGCACATACGATGCCTTGGAGTCAATGTCCAACGCGCACATGTGTTGCAGGTGTGAACCGACGTTGGCCGCTGCCAGCTGCATTGCGGGCTTATCAGCGGAACCGGCCTGTGAGACCAAACTCAATACAGATAATGGACAAAACATTTGATCAAACATTGGTGGAAGCTGCTGTGAATGAAGGAAATTGATGTGGTGTAATAAAAAAAAAAGAATTTGTTTATGCTTACACCAATTATCTAACTAGACTATGATAAGTATTCCTTTGAAACTCGTTAATATGGTAAGATAACGGATAAATATACATAAACATAGAAAAAATCCAGACTTGAAATCAATTTAGAAAAAAGGTTTTTTCCTAAAATTACCCAACCGGGAATTGAACCCGGGACCCCAGAGATGGCGCGACGCCAGACCCGGCGTGCTAACCACTCCACCACGGTGGCGTCCAAGTTGGTGTAGGAAAAGGTTTAAAAAATGGCCATTGAAAAGAATTAAGGTGTCTAATTTTCCTCTACATAATCTTTTCCAAAATAGCAGCCTACAGAGCCTTCTTAAAATGTAGTCCCAATATAATTTTGTTGATAGCAAAATACATCTTAACTAAAATAAAAATATATGTGTCTTGTTAAAAATAAACTTATAAAGGTTTATTTTTGAAAGGTCTGCTTATCATTTATTATTACTTAGGTACCTAATTTTGTGTTTTACTAGATGCAATGTTTTACTATACATTCTCAAATTTCCAGTATATTAGGGAAAAACAACTTCATAAATAAGAACATACTTCGACTTACACAAAAAGGTAATATGTACCTATGCAAATGTTTACACTTCAAATACAAAGTTGTCACGAGGCATCAGTCATCACCCAAGCTTATAGTGCAATAGAGTGAGCAATAGGAACTAATGGGCTTGGCATTGAGGTGCAGTTAACATGCTTGGATGAATGAATAACAGGAGACAGCAACGGAATAGCCATATTGTAACAATGAAAAGAAATAATTGTAACATATTAACATAAATATGACATATAGACATCTTCTAAGTTAACTATTTCATGAAATTATAACATTGTTGCATATTCAATATGAATACATTTCAATATTAACAGTTTTCATTCCACAAGACAATAGACCAGTAAATTAATGTATATGTGGCAAATGGATAATTAATACCGTCAACACTAACTTTTATTTAACATTTTGGCAAGTTTTAAGCTAATGTAATAGTAACGGCTAAATGCAAAAGATCAGCATTAGTTTTTGGATTTATGTTAGGTATGTAAGTATTTATAACAGCTAAAATAAATGCCTGTAATGGGTTTATGGTTTTGTGGTAATGGTACTCTATCTATACCTACTAACATAAATAAAATGCATTGTACTCCTAAGTAACAATATAAAAAGAGGTCAACTGAGAATGTTACTTAATTTAAAAGGTGTTGGGTGGCCATTTTAAAGTTATTATTTTATTAAGTAGATATCAATTTAGTCATAGGTACCGACTTGACGAGTTATATTGTTGCATTCAAGTCAAGTATTTCCTGGAAAATATATATATTTTCCCACTACACATTGAAAAGATAAGATTAGATTATATATCAGAAACATATAATTTGAATTATTTGCTGGATTAAGTGTAAATATCAAAACATAGTCATAATAGTAGGTACCTATTCTTTTAGCAGTGACTTCCACCATAATCTTAAATCTTAGATTTAGCTTAAACCTGCTTAAATGTTATTGTCAATCAACTGTAACAACCGGTAGAGCAGATGTTTAGAGCAGGAATAGAGCCAGGAGAGAGAGAGGAATTTATATTAAGTATAAATTCCTCTCTCTCTCTCTCTCTCTCTCTGGTAATCTAAATAGCCTAGCCTCTGACTAGCCTTTCGGGGATAATAGTCGTGATTATGATATGTATATTGTACCTATGTAGGTAATCTAATTAAATAACAAATTTATTTTTTTAAATCTACTACCTAGTTACTTCGCTATGGATACAGATTGTGCACTAAGGTAGGTACTTAAATGTATAAAAAGGTGTAAACACAGGCAGTTATTGTGAGCATTAAAATCAGTACTAAAGCATGCCTACGTCATTAATAACGACCTGAAACCGGCGTGAAAAATCACCGCCGAGCTAATAATTACGATTCTAATACAAAACAGCTCACGTAACACATGAAATGACCAAAATAGACGCTGCATACCTCAGTTTTGCCATCGTAGACCGTTGACCAAACCATTTTAGCAGTTGTGCGATGAAAGTATCTTTCACAGAACTCTGCGTGAGGTAAAACAGGCGGCGATTGTGATCTTGAACTGCCCTTTAGCCGTGGAAAACTGCTCCCCGCAACGAAGTCTATGTGACTTGCGTATTGGACGGGGATACAGAAACGCGAGTGGCGCGCGCAGATCAACGTCGCGACGCCGGCAGGGTGAGTGTAACCACAGAAACTGAATACTCAACAATATCTCTCCATCTACCACGAACTTATTACACTCAATATTAGTTTATCGCTCCACAAACGGTGCATAAATGCAATCGATGCAGTAACTGCAACCTATTCGATTGTAACGCAGAACAACTAGATAGGTTCTAAATTTAAACTTTTGGAAGCTTACCAATAGTTCCTGTATGGCATTACCAGTAGGTAATGCCATACAGAATGTAATAATTTGGGTTTGTCTGCGAATTTCAGTAAAATTCGCAGACAAACTCAAATGCAGGTAACGGTAGCTACCTACTTTAGCACTATCTTGACAATGTTTTGTTTTCGCGGAACTTTTGACAGATCATTTATTTGTTTACTAATCCTACTTCCGGTTACATAGATAAAACAGGGGTAGTAAACCCTAAAGAATTATCAGACCAATTTAAAAAAAGAAGTTTATCAGTAAGTAAAAGATTTGTGTGTGTAAGTATAAAACTGAATGGAAGGATATTTTTATAAATGTTTAAAATCATGATAACAAAATTATTTAAATTGTGTTATACCTGTTTATTTCTGTAAGAAATATTATTATTGACATTATTGTCAAGACTAATAGTATTCAGTTGTAGTAAAGTATGAGCTAAAACAATATAAAATTAGTTACCTATCAATAATTTATCTTATGTGTTTATTTAATACATACCTTTACATTACGTACCTACCTAGTTAAGGAATTAAGTGTTGTAGTCAGATATAAAATAAATGTAGGTACTTAATTGCAAGTTACTTGGCTTTGAGTGTAATGAATCATGATTTTAACCGTGTCGCGTAGCGGTGAAAGAATCCCCCACTCTCTTTCCTTGGGTGTCGTAAAAGGCAACTAACGGACTAAAGACTCTACATACATCCAACATCCTTCTGCACGCTTTGGTTTAACTGTAAGTGTAGTGGGCAAATGAAATTTAAATAGATAAATAAACAGCATAGATGCGGCTCACCACCTGTCACGCTGAGCACATGTGCAGTCGCTATTTGGTGAAAAGTGGACTATTGTAGAGGACTTCACTGCTTTTGCTTTCCTCATTGCCTGGTCTCTGACTAAGCCTTTGAGAATAATAGTCGTGATTATATGTACATGTACTTATGTAGTATTTTGTGTGCGTATGTAAATGTATTTCTTGTTTTTAGGATTAAATTAAGTAACATAAATAACGGTTCATTAAAATTATTATGTTTTGCAAAATATCTGAACTTCTTTCAACATAAGTCATGAGTACTACGATATAATTAAGGTTATTTTTTTTAAATAAATAACATTTTTGACGTGTATTTGTCAGCCTGGTAAGTCCTTGTGTGTTAAAAAATATACCTACCTGGTGTAATACTGATATTACAATGTAAGTTTTGGATAGTATTAAACTTTAAATACAGTTTTGTGCTATTACTTATACTTACTTTTTGTCTTTACGAAATTACAAGTAGTGATGTTAATGAATTTATTAAAATTTTTGGAGGTTATGGTTAGGTATATTATAATTTTACCTGAACATTTAAGGATACCTAATAGAACTATTATTTTTTTGGACATACCTACGAGCAACTAAACAACATTGTCTGTTATCGTTAACATCATCATAATCATGCAATTAACTAGGTATTTATGACGGTATGATCAAGCCAAAACTTTCAAGGCAATCCTTTCAAACCAAAAAGTATTCGTGGGCGATTTTATCAATAATCATATTACTCCTTATGGGTTATTACAGAATTTTGATGCTTCATGATTTTACACAAAAATGATTTAAGAATCATGTTCATAGCTAATCTAATTTGTATTATGGGTTAAATATTTACTTTACATTTAAAAGTAGCTATTAATAACTATGTTTGCAGTATATTTATGGTATTAATTTTGTACTCACATTAGACATAATATTGTTTAATTTTTATATGAATTAGGTAACAAAAATAGCGAAACACTTTTAACTTTCTGGATAGAATGTGGTAGTTTGACAGCAAACTGCACTGTGAACGACTTTAGAGGTCAATGTAATGTCACAGTCAGGTAGCCATTTTTGAACTAGCCACATTATCTTTTTTAAATTATTATTGTACTTTACGCAAAATATTTTGGTTTAACAAAACGAAAGGTTTTGAATCTCAGCTGTCAATTTCTTTTTAACCGGAAACAAAAAATATAGTCAATATGTGTTCCTATAATTTAATAATATTTAAAATTAAAAAAACATTGCAAACTTTTACTTTTTTTATCTATCAAATGTTTTAAACTTTATGTACACTCAATAAAGTACCTAATTTTAGTGCCTCAATAAAAAAGTCATATTCAGGTTCAGGCTCAGAACAATAACTACAAGCATTATAGTTCTGAGTATTCAGGTAAGTACCTACTTACTTTTGCTCTGTTTCTTGATTCCACAGCCTTCATTTTTGTAATAAATAACACAAAACTAAATCGTTACACGTCCCGATCGCGTTACTTCGTTAACTAATATGGGAGATTATTTGTCCGGTCACGAACGTCTTATCTGTAATAAAATCGGGTTCTCCCTTATCTCATCGCTAGGTGCTCTGTCTGTCAATAACTACATAACTATTTACAAGTATCTACGTAGGTAATACTTATTTATGCATTCGCATTCATAAGGTCAAAAGTATCATGTATTTTTCTTTGAAGTCAGGCAGGTTTAAAAGACAATAACCTACAGAATACGAAAGTGAATTGGTTGTTAAGCTTTCACGCATAAACCGCTAAACCGATTTTGATGAATTTTGGTATAGAGATAGGTGGGTCCCTAAAAACGGTTATTATAAGCTATTTTTGTCCAGAAAAAGTTAAGGCAAGCGAAACCCATACATTGCTGGCGAAACCATGGCAAAAGCTAGTAGACAGAATTTGACTACATCATCTTAAGTTTTTATTAAGCATTCCGAATGATTTGTTCAGGTTTTTAAAAAATAATTGTGTGAAACCATAATAGTTGGATGCAAGATAAAAAAAAAAGAGTAGGAAGAGCTACAAAAATAAAACCATTATTATTGTGTTCATTTTTACTATCCAAATCCAATTTACAAGGAGAATGAATGTTAATAACATTTTGTCCGATAATAATTAAACAAAATCGTACATCTACTGACAAGAATTTCACCTTTTTTAAAGGATTCTGGAATGGCATCTGCAATAAATTTGTTGCAGCATTTACACATACACCTAGCATTAGCCCAATTAATTATAATAAAAACATTATAGTGCATGAAGGGATAAAGATGTATGACAGTTATATGTGATCTGAATTCTGATTTGTATACATATATTGTTCAGTTCTTGTTCTATTATTAATAATACTACTAATAATATTTGTCGTATTCGCGTCATGCATGGTGAATACAATTTTAACCCTTCATGTACATTTTTATAAACAACATTGAACAATTAATATTTAAATTAGGATTAATATTGGTCAGATTTCAAATCAAATGAGGGCTAAGTATAATAAAAAATAGTAATAAATTATTAAGAAAACAATTTTGCTGCCGCATAGAAAAATAGAATTGAGGTTGTTTACAACAAAAACTATGCTTAAACAATAAAAAATCTTATAAATATAGTATTCAAATTGTAAAGAAAGCAGTCGCATTTTATCGCAAGCAGATTTGTATTGTTGTAGTCACAAATATATTTTTTGCTAATCTAAAGAATGTAACTACAATGTGCGTTTTGTCACATAAATGTTCATCACACATTGTAAGAATTATTAATAGTACGTAAAAATTCGACAGTGTAATTGTAACTTTCAGAAAAATATTATTTTTGAGTCATTGGTTGATAACATTTTAATTAGACTGAAAAATCACTTCTCAAACAGACAATACTTTAGGCCAGTACATATTAATTTACACCGCAATATACATTTCTCATATAATATTTCACGCAGATAACAGACTTAAGGTCAAATATACAGTCAGTATACATTGGAAGGTATATTCAAACTATTAAGAATCCATATTGTCAGATCGTAACGAGTGAAAATAGCGCATATGCGTCTTGTAATGTACAATATAATATTTCGATCGTTACTATTTACTAAATATTCATATATATTTTAGCTACATTCATAATATCACGTCAGGCAGACACACATTAATGGTTTTTGTGTCTATAATCTAATCGTCTTTTAAGCTTCTATTTTACATAATGCATCAAAATATCTTCTGCATCTATACTTTTAATATAACGCGGAATTTAAGGCTAATTTCACGCGTGATAATACTTTATAAGACTCCCTGAAGTTGAGATTGAAATGAAAGGATTAATCAATCATCAATTTTAACTAATAATCAAGAAATATTTCCAGATTAGACATTCAAGGACGTTTTTTTGTGACAGTTAATAGGTACAGACAAGATTATAATAATACTAAATGTATTTTTTTATAAAAGAAAAGAAAAGGGGGTACATGCAAGTTAAGTACATGGTAAATTAAAGCAAAGATGCATTTGTGGTGGATCAGGTTATGCATCTTTTTTACATAAGTATGTTTTCTTGTAGATGATTGATTTTAGTGACACATTATCAAGTTTATCACATTTTTAACAGAAAGATAGTAAAACTAATCATGTAATGTTAAGAGTTAAACAAAGTTAGATAGACAGAGGTTTCTAAGAAATATTATTTCGGGGACAATTAAGGTTCTCCACAGAAACTCTGTATTCCAATCAACTGATAGATAATTAAGATATGTCAAAGAACATGATTAAACAGAATCGACACTAAGACACACTCGGGCTATGTCCTCACTGTCTCCTGTCATCGGGAAGAGGAAAGAACGCATCGCAGCAATCACATCTGTTCGCACAACACCGACACTGAAGTTACAAGTTCTGAGGGTGCTCTAAACACTGTCACTAGTCACTAGCCGACTTCGCTTTTCACATAGAAGAGTAGGTAGGGCGTGGCCGCGGTGCGGACCTTCGGTTCGGCCGACAGGAGGTCTTCGAACTCGTCGTCCGTGATCGGTTTGACGAGTTCGTCGTCGCATGCGAGCCAGGAGTTGTCGGGGCGCCGCGGCAGGCAGCAGGCGGCGGCGGCGCACGCGGCGGGCGGCCGGCGCGAGAACAGCGCGCGCATGAAGCTGGGCCCCGCCCCCGCGCCCGCGCCGCCCTCGCCCCCCGCGCGGCTGCAGCCCCCGCCCGCGCCCCCACCGCCGCCCCCGGAGCAGTCGCGCGCGTACGCGACGTAGTGGCCGCCGGTTAGCGTCTGCCCGAGGTGCATTATCACGCCGAAGAGGATGTATCTGAGAATAAATAAATAAATAAACTTTCCTACACTCACACCAATTATCTAGCCCAAGAGAAGCTTCATTATGAAACTCGATAAATGGTTACTAGACAACGGATAAACAATACTTAAAATACTTAAATGCATACCTATTATACATAGAAAACCCTCAGACCTGAGACAATTTGGAAAAACAATAATTTCTAAATTGACCCGACCGGTGATCGAACCCGGGACCTCAGAGATGGCGACACTATGAAAAGTGAAAACCGGTGTACAAACCACTCGACCAAGAAGGTCGTCAAAAGAATGTACGGAATTTGTTGTTAGAGTCTGGCCAACGAAAGTTGAACCTCGTAGTTATTTGATTGTCAACACTTTGTCTCTATGTGTGTCTATCTGAGGTGTCATGTCGTATGTCAAACTGAAATTTTATCTGAGAAAATTGCAAATGTGTGAGTGATCCTGTGTTACCCTGTCATGTTTTTTTTAAATTGCCGCGTTTTTCCTGGTTCAGCTTTCGTTGGCCAGACTAGTATATTTGCAGTCAAAACCATAAAATCATACAAACAAAATTATATCAGGATATAATATTTACTAGAAAAAAATAACCAGTCTCAGGAAAGCTCTAATGGGATTTTACTGCATATATGTTTTACTATACGTGCATTAATCGAAGTTTGATCATTTCCTCCGCGGTATTCACCTATTATTTTGACGTTTAGTTTGATCAGATGTCAGAGATTACACGTCAATTAGACAATTTCCAAGTCGTTGGAAAAAATAATAAATATTTCTGCATGTTTTTATAACAAAAAGTATTTGAATTTATTTGGTAGAATTGTAATGGCAACATAAGTTTAAATAGTTGACAAATCGCTGAGTTGGACGTTTCATGTTTCGATAGGGAAAAATAGCGGGCTACCTGATAAACATAATTTCAAGCAATGCTGTCTAATTTATAGTAAACATATAATATATAAATACTTGGTACCTAGCCGTGTTTTAAGTTATTTAGAAAATTACGTTTTAAAGGAATTAAAGTCAGACTTACGTCATTTATATCAACCACATGTGCCATTTGGTAATAATTTACGGCACTGGCATAAAGGATTTTTGAGCCTAGCCTTATAAATAAAATAAAATAATCTAATCAATTTACATTTTATTCTTTGAAAGTTAAGATAAAAGGTGAAGTTCGCAAGTAAAGAATTAAGTTGTCACTACTAGACAGCATTTATTTGAAAACTTATGCTAATTGTGCATAACTGCAAAGCACAAAATATTACGTAGGTATCACTTTATATTAGTTAAGTCTGTATGAGACAAATCCCTTTGCTTTTCCGATGTTTTAAAATATGAATTGTAATACAAATCTTTGGCGGCCATTTCAAATGTTACAAGGAATTGATATTAAATATTTATTATCTTTAAAACTCTATTTACAACAATAACTACTGTTAATTCTTAGAACAGTATGAAGAACCAATACAGAAATTCAATTTTGATTAAGTAGCATTAATAATTTTTTGTGGGGCGGACAATGTATGGGGAGTGGGCCATCTCCATTGATTGACCATTATGGTTTTATTTTATTTTAGCCATATTGCATGTGTAATCAATGCAATCTATCTGTTGTACGAAAACATCATTTTGGCTATTTAAAAAGGGATATTTTGGGGAAGGGACATTTTGAGAAAAGGTCATTTTGGGAAGTGGACATTATGGGAAAGGGACGTTTTGAAACCGAGGGACATTATGAACCTGAAGGGACTGTACCTGTGCGTGGGCACGTGAAATGAAACGATGTTTGCGTACCTATGCGTGGGCGCAGCATCAGGCGGCCTCTTAGCACACGGCTCGCAGAAGCAGGGCATGATTTGCGGCGTGGGCGCGTGGCGGGTGATCTTCTCCATGCCGCCGCTGAACCGCTTCAGCTGCAGCACCAGCAGCCGCGGCAGGCGGGAGTAGGCGACGCTGCGCCGCGCCTCGTTGTAGCGGAGGCAGCGCGAGCACCAGTACTAATAATAACAATAAGTAGGTATATTTATTTGCCTTTATTTTACTTCAAAAACTCTCCAATTTATATTACTTACCACAGCATCAATACGATAATTGGAAATCATATTACACAATTCTATGACCACGGCTTATATTTCGGTTCGACGCGATTCTGTTTCGGCGTGCAGTGGTACTGGGGGTAGCAATGCGCATTTGTCTGGCACAGACTATAATAGCTCGTTAGATTAGTTATTAAGTCTTAACTATAAGTTAGTTAACTGTTTTTTTATTATTATTAGTATTGACGTCAAGTTAGCCTGTAAAGGTTTACATTGAATAAATAATTTGACTTTGACTTTGACTTTGCCAAAAAAAACATAGACAAAATATCTATGGCTCAGTGTTTGCAGGAGACCCACAAATCCAGTTATTCTGCCACAGCCATAAATTTATACATGAATTAAAACATAAATTGTAGCTATATACGACGGGCGTTCAAAATATTCTCGGTATGTGGATAAAAACAAACAAGTACGAAAAGTTTGATATTTTTATTTTTCAATATACTCCCTCCCTATGTTCATACACTTATAAGATCGATCAATTATTTTTTTTAATCCCTCATAAAAATATTTTTTATCTTTGGTGTAAAAATGCTCCTCCACGGCCGTCTTCAACGCTTCATCGTCAGAAAATTTATTTCCACGCAGATCCTTTTTAAGATTGGGGAACAAAAAGAAGTCGCTTGGGGCTAAATCCGGACTATAGGGTGGATGAGTAACAGTTTTAAACCCACATTCAACAATAGCTGCCTTGGCAATATGAGCAGTATGGACAGGGGCGTTGTCATGCAGAAGCAGAACACCTTTGGTTAACTTTCCTCGCCTCTTTTCTTTGATCGCATCTCTTAATTGACGTTTAACGTTAGCGTAGTACTGCCCTGTGATATTTACACCTTTTTCTTTATAATCGATAAGCAAAACTCCTTCACAATCCCAAAATATTGTGGCCATGACCTTGCCAGCTGACGGGATTACCTTGAACTTCTTGGGATGAGCTGAACCCTTAATGTGCCACTGCATGGACTCCTGTTTGCTCTCTGGGTCATAATGATGAACCCAGGTTTCATCTCCAGTAACTATTTTTTGCAGCACCTCATCGGGATTTTCACCACACAGGTCGATAAAATCTGAACAGCAAGCCACACGCATATCCTTTTGAAGAAGCGTCAGCATTCGCGGAACCCATCTTGCACTTACTTTTGACATATTAAGATGGTCATGTATAATGTCATGTACGGTACCAATAGAGAGATTGGTTACTTGAGCTATAGATTTTACCTTCACTCGGCCGTCTTCCAATATAAGTTTTTCCACTTTATCAATATTTTCTTGTGAGGTAGCCACTACAGGCCGGCCAGGTCTAGGGTCATCTTCAATACTCTCCCTTCCACGCTTAAATTCGCTTGACCATTTTTGAATAGTAGATAAAGAAGGAGCAGACTCACGGTAAACACAATCCATTTCCTCTTTTATGGTTTTTTGATTTTTACCCTGTTTTGTCAAGAATTTTATGACGGATCGGTGCTCTAATTTCGTTAAAATTGTTAATTCGCTCATGGTGTTCATGTTTGTTCGGCAATTGCAGAAAAACAAAAGAACATCTCGGTTCCAATTTTACTTTTTTTTAATGTCAATGGATGAATCTTAGCGGCCAGTAACAAATATATATATAAAAGAGGTTGTAACGTATCAATACCGAGAATATTTTGAACGCCCTCGTATCTAAACTTGCAACATTTAATCTACTTACAATATTCTATTTATTATTTACCTATATTTGTAATTACAAAACCCGTAATTAGATAGTGCCAGCCTGCTCATGGAGCAGCTAGTTGCGACAACTCCCGCGAAACGTTTGTAGCGAAAGATTACTGTCGATCAAATATGAAGATAAATAAAACTTTTATTGACCACAAGCATGTTGGCAGTAATAATAATGTAGATACCGAAAGTAATACAAAAGAAAGAGAAGAAAGGTGGCTCCTAGAAGCTAAGTTAGCCAAACAATTCAAATCAGTACACTTATCTTAAATCATCTCAGGGCACATCAGGGCGGTAGATACCGATCTACGCCCCTGCTTCTATACAAGATGTAGTTATACACGCCGCTAGATGGCGGTGTACCGTCGCATAGAACAGCTCGCTACACGGCTGATACGGCGGTAACTACTAACTACATCTATACAAGATGTAGTTATCACACACGCCGCTAGATGACGGTGTACAGTCACTTGGAACAGCTCGCTACACGGTCGATACGGCGGTAGCTACGCCTATACTTCTATACAAGATTTAGTTTACACAGACGCCGCTAGATGCCGCTGTACCTTGTCCTGGTCGCGCAGCTACTCGCTGCAGAAGCAGGCGGCGCGAACGTCTAGTAGGCGGGCTCGTCGGTAACCTAAACCTATTTCTATACAACATTTAGTTATCACAGGCGCCGCTAGATGGCGGTGTACCATGTTCAGGTCACGGCTACCGATTTAGTTAGACGTCGCCAAATGGCGCTACGCCGTTACCTAAAGCGCAGGACAAACACGAACGGCGTCAGGCGCGGGCGCGGCGCGGGCGAGGCGCCCGCTCATTCGTATTTCATATGATTTGTATAGAAGCGGCGGGGCGCGGGACATATACATGCGGCGTGGCGCGGGCGGGGTGCTCATACGCCGCACCCGCGCCGCACCCGCGCCTCGCCCGCGCCTTGCCCGACGCCGCTTGTGTTTGTCCTGCGCCTTAAACAGCTCATTACCGATTTAGTTATCCGGACGCCGCTAGATGGCGTTGCACCGTTACCTAAAACAGCTGGCTACCTTGTTTAGTTAGCATGGTTCTCCGCTAGATGGCGGTGTATGATTTAGTTATCAAACACGCCGTTAGATGCCGTTGTACCTCGTTCTGGTCGCGTAGTTATCACAGACACCGCTAGATGTCGCTGTACCGTTACATGTTTAATGTGCATTATCGACCGCTAGATGGCGGAGTACCTTGTTCTGGACGCGCAGGTACTCGCTGCAGACGCAGGTGGCGCGGAACGGCTCGTCGGTAGCTACTATTGTCGTTATACCGTTACATGCAACAGCTCACTACAGATTTAGTTATCACAGCCGCCGCTAGATGGCGCTGTACCTAGCAAGGTACAGCGCCATCTAGCGGCGCCATAACAACGGCGTAACAAGGTAGCAACCTTGCTTAGTTATCACAGCCGCCGCTAGATGCCGCTGTACCGTTACATGTTTAGTTTGCATAGTTGGCCGCTAGATGCCGTTGTTCCTCGTTCTGGTCACGTAGTTATCACAGACACCGCTAGATGTCGCTGTACCGTTACATGTATAGTGTGCATAGTTGGCCGCTAGAAGGCGGAGTACCTTGTTCTGGTCGCGCAGGTACTCGCTGCAGAGGCAGGTGGCGCGGAACGGCTCGTCGGTAGCTACTAATGTCGTTATACCTTAAGGCGCAGGACAAACACAAGCGGCGTCCGGCGCGGCGCGGGTGCGGCGCGGGCGCGGCGTATGAGCACCCCGCCCGCGCCACGCCGCATGTATATGTCCCGCGCCCCGCCGCTTCAATACAATTCATATGAAATACGAATGAGCGGGCGCCTCGCCCGCGCCGCACCCGCGCCCGACGCCGCTTGTGTTTGTCCTGCGCCTTACATGCAACAGCTCACTACAGATTTAGTTATCACAGCCGCCGCTAGATGGCGCTATCTTGCTACCTTGTTTAGTTATCACAACCGCCGCTAGATGTCGATGTACCGTTACATGTTTAGTTTGCATAGTTGGCCGCTAGATGCCGTTGTTCCTCGTTCTGGTCACGTAGTTATCACAACCGCCGCTAGATGTCGATGTACCGTTACATGTTTAGTTTGCATAATTGGCCGCTAGATGCCGCTGTACCTTGTTCTGGCCGCGCAGGTACTCGCTGCTAAGGCAGGCGGCGCGGAACGGCTCGTCGGTAGCTACTACCTATTTCTATAAAACATTAAGTTATCACAGGCGCAGTTTGATGCCGCTGTACCTTGTTCTGGTCGCGCAGTTATCACAAGATGGCGCTAGATGCCGCTGTACCTTGTTCTGGTCGCGCAGGTACTCGCTGCTGATGCAGGCGGCGCGGAGCGGCTCGTCGGTAGCTACTACCTATTTCTACACAACATTTAGTTATCACAGACGCCGTTAGATGCCGCTGTTCCTCATTCTGGTCGCGCAGTTATCACAGACGCCGCTGTACCGTTACATGTTTAGTTTGAATAGTTGGCCGCTAGATGCCGCTGTACCTTGTTCTGGTCGCGCAGGTACTCGCTGCTGATGCAGGCGGCGCGGAACGGCTCGTCGGTAGCTACTACCTATTTCTACACAACATTTAGTTATCACAGACGCCGTTAGATGCCGTTGTTCCTCGTTCAGCTACCCTATCGGCTAAAAAATATGAATATGGACATGGGCTCCATTTGACATTTGAAGCCCATAATATGCCTATATAAGGACAAAATATGGGCTTTAAATGTCAAATGAAGCCCATGTCCATATACACATTTTTTTGCCGATAGACCCGCTGGTCGCGCTGTTAACACAAAAGACGCTAGATGTCGCTGTACCGTTACATGTTTAGTTTGCATAGTTGGCCGCTGTACCTTGTTCTGGTCGCGCAGGTACTTGCTGCTGAGGCAGGCGGCGCAGAACGGCTCGTCGGTAGCTACTATTGTCGATATACTTCTACATGCAACAGCTCACCACAGATTTAGTTATCACAGCCGCCGCTAGATGGCACTTTACCTAGCAAGGTACAGCGACATCTAGCGGCGCCACAACAACGGCGCAACAAGGTTGCAACCTTGTTTAGTTATCACAGCCGCCGCTAGATGCCGCTGTACCGTTACATGTTTAGTTTGCATAGTTGGCCACTAGATGCCGCTGTACCTTGTCCTGGTCGCGCAGGTACTCGCTGCTGAGGCAGGCGGCGCGGAACGGCTCGTTGGTAGCTATTATTGTCGATATACTTCTACATGCAACAGCTCACTACAGATTTAGTTATCACAGCCGCCGCTAGATGGCGCTGTACCTAGCAAGGTACAGCGACATCTAGCGGCGCCACAACAACGGCGCAACAAGGTAGCAACCTTGTTTAGTTATCACAGCCGCCGCTAGATGCCGCTGTACCGTTACATGTTTAGTTTGCATAGTTGGCCGCTAGATGCCGCTGTACCTTGTCCTGGTCGCGCAGGTACTCGCTGCTGAGGCAGGCGGCGCGGAACGGCTCGTTGGTAGCTATTATTGTCGATATACTTCTACATGCAACAGCTCACTACAGATTTAGTTATCACAGCCGCCGCTAGATGGCGCTGTACCTAGCAAGGTACAGCGACATCTAGCGGCGCCACAACAACGGCGCAACAAGGTAGCAACCTTGTTTAGTTATCACAGCCGCCGCTAGATGCCGCTGTACCGTTACATGTTTAGTTTGCATAGTTGGCCGCTAGATGCCGCTGTACCGTTACATGTTTAGTTAGCATGGTTGGCCGCTAGATGCCGCTGTACCTTGTTCTGGTCGCGCAGGTACTCGCTGCTGAGGCAGGCGGCGCGGAACGGCTCGTCGGCGGGCTCGTCGCCGCCC
The DNA here is from genome assembly GCA_963921215.1 of Scoparia ambigualis. NCBI lineage: Eukaryota > Metazoa > Arthropoda > Insecta > Lepidoptera > Crambidae > Scoparia > Scoparia ambigualis. The sequence goes on along the minus strand of OY992511.1, from coordinate 31,116,995 downwards.
ACCGGCACGCACAGCTCGCACACCGCCTGCGCCTTCTCCGTCACCGCCTCGCACTCTAAGCACTGGGTGCGGACTACCATCGTGCCTGTGTGGACAATAACAATTTCTCATAATCATTATCGTTACACATGCGTCTTCAAATAAATGTTGTTCTTATTTAACCTATACCTACATACCTAGTACTTAAGTATTGAATTAATATTGTTAAATTTATAAATTAAAATGGATTTCGTTTTTTATTAATTTATCCAATAAGAATGAAATTGTGTTTTGCATTGATTAAGATTTAAATAAGCTTTTGGCCTGGAAAACAGGAAAACCCTAGTTCAGGCACTTGTGTATTTTGTCTTTTCTTAGTTTGTTTATAATTATTGTAATAATATTGTAAAATAAGTTATTCAATAAAGATTTATTGATTTATTAGATTGTCTAAACACTAGATACATAATCCCATATAAATGTGAAAAAGTGATTCCAATTTATTCAATACAATTTTGTTTTCGATCACAACTAATTTTGATACTCGGCCATATCATCACCACAAAAGTATTAAAGGATGGCAATGTCAACTGACAACACAGCAATCAAATACTCATTCTTGGTTGGAGAAATTTTGATAGATAGTTAATACTTTTATTGTAACATAATAATACAAACATTTATAATGCATTAGAGGCCACACGACTATTATCTCTAAGGGTGTTACCCGACCAATCGATCGATCGTCGATCGACGGCATCGATCAACATCGATCGATGTTGATCGACTGGTCTGGTAGCTTTAATCGATCGACAGATACCGTTTGACTAACCAATCGATCGACGACGGTCAGTCGACGTCGATCGATAGGTGTGGTAGCTTTAATCGATCGACGGATACCGTTCGTCTAATCCATCGATCGACGTTGATCGATTAACCCCGAAACGCATGCAGAAGAGGACTCGTTGTTCGTGGCCAGTACGATGTTGCTCGTACTATTATTACGGAGACGCAAACGCAGAAGAATCTGGATGCGGCCGTTTTTTAAAGCCAAAGATTGCTTATTTTATTCAAATGACATTTTAAGCAGCGGTTTTTGTTTTTTTTTGCGTAGCGATTGTCATGAATTTCGAGGTTATTTTTTTATTAGACAACAGAAAACTAGCTCCATTCAAAAATATCTTTGGGGAGGAAGGGCCGGGGATGGAGGGGGTACGGTAATGGTAACTTAGTAGAATATTTGTTTTTTTCCCTAAAAATAACCTAACATAACCTCAAAATAAAAATATCTTAAAACTATGCATTTCCGCACTTTGGCTCCCCCTCCCCCCTCCCCTCCACTCACTCTCCCCCTCCTTCCCTCCCCCCTCCCCTCCACTCACTCTCCCCCTCCTTCCCTCCCCATCCGTTCCCCTCATTCCCCCCTCCCCTCCACCTCCCCCTCCTCTTCTCCCCTTTTCGGTGTTGCTTAATCTAAAGTGCTTCCCAAGGGATGTGGGGGAATATCATTTAGCATTTAAACGTTCATATTATCATCAACTTTAAGCATAATCAATAAACTTTATTATTACGACTAGTATCCATGGGCACGAAATAAATTTATAAAAAAAGTGAAGCGGCCGGCGCGTCTAATCAAATAGCTCGATCTAACACCCAATCCATTCTACCGGTCAATTGTCGATCGACATCGATCGATTGGTCTGGTAGAAACTATCGATCGACGTCGACTAATCCATTTTACCATCGATCGATGATCGATTGATAGGTCTGGTAGACACTATCGATCGACGTCGACTAATCCATTCTACCATCGATCGATGCCGTCGATCGACGATCGATCGATTGGTCTGGTAACACCCTAAAGGTTTCGTCAGAGGCTACGGCAATGAGGACAGCAAAAGCAGTCCACGTTACACCAAATTACAACTGCACACGTGCTCAGCGTGATAGGTGGTGAGCACATCGCCGCTCTATGCTGTTGGATGTATGTGCAGTCTTTAGTCCATTGGTCGCCTTTTACGACACCCATGGGAAAGAGGAGAAGGTAGTATTATTTTAGCGAGCCGCCACTTTATATGCAAAATTACAAATAAGGAGACCAACCAGCTTACCTTCAAAGTCCTCCGCCACAAAGTCCCATCCAGGCCTTGACTTCTCGTCCCTCTCTTCGGGGGGCGGCGCCTTCTCCTCGGTGGGGGAGTTCTTCTTGTCGCCGGCGAGCACCTCCTTGCGTTTCTTCCACGACTTGCGCAGGTTGCCTAGGGTCGGCTTAGAGTCGGCGTCGATGCTCGGCTGGCGGCCTAATCCGTTGCTACAATAAAAATTGCGTTTAGTCTACTTTTGACATCATAGTCTTTTGTTGTCTAATAAAAAAAAATAACCTCGAAATTCAAGAAAATCGCTACGCTGCGCTTCGCGACATTATATATTTATATATATTTGCCGACATGTAATAAAGCGCAACCACCTCTCCCATTTTTTTCGTTGATATTAGGAATGGGCGATACAAATCATACATAGTTACTGAAACGTATTTATTGCATCAATATCGTCAAATCCGATATCGATGCGTTGAAAACTAAAACTATATAATTTGCAAAACACTATGTTATCGCGTCAGGAATGCGGTGTGCGTTGAGATCACTATATTGTACGTAATCCGATTCAAGAATATCGTACCGTATCGCTGATATTTATTGATTTCTCATTTATCGGTAGTTCTTTACAAACAAATGTGCTTGTAAGTTTATAATAATAATAATAAATGTTTATTATCAACAACAAGCATTCACAAAATTCCACAAACAACATAATTATGTCGTTTACATTATAATATTACACTGTGTACTATAGAATTTTGAATTGTTGGTATCTAAACGAGGCCTAGACTGTTTCTTAGATAACACGCACTCCCGATATAACACTAAAACTACGTACACGATATTATTTAATAGGTACGAAAAACAACAATGCAGTCACTTAAAGTTTAGTGAAATAAAATTATTATAGGTTATAAATTTATTTTAGAAAAATAAATAAACATTCCTACACTCACACCAATTATCTAGCCCAAGAGAAGCTTCATTATGAAACTCGTTAAATGGTTACTAGACAACGGACAAACATACTTAAAATACGTAAATACATACTTAATATATATAGAAAACACCCAGACCCTGAGACAATTTAGAAAAATAATAGTTTCTAAATTGACCCGACCGGGGATCGAACCCGGGACCTCAGAGATGGCGACACCATGAAAACTGGTGTACCAACCACTCGACTAAGGAGGTCGTCGAAAACGTATGTATGTATAAATTGTGTTAGAGTTAAGGCGGGCCTCCTGCGACACAGTTTTGTGTTTTCTAACACCTAACATCAAACATCTAACAAAATATGTCAAAATGTACTAATGTAATGTAATAGATTCAAGATTCAATATCATTTATTCAGGTTAGGCCATGTTTAGGTTACAGCTTTTATGAATGTCATTTATGCCATCGGTTCGTAAGTCTAACTATGGGGCGGGAGCCTTGTACTGAGAAGAACCGGCAAGAAACTCAGCAAGGGCATTTCTTTTCTCCCTTTCTTTTACAGCGTCAATTAGAACTGAAAAATGTCCTCCCTATCATAGAAGGGCACTTTCCATTACAATAATAAAAACAAAACAACTACAAGACATAAAAATAAAAAGTTCAGGTGTATTCATCAATATAAAATCTAATGTAAATGTACGTAGGCCACGCCCATATTTGTTAGATGTTTGATGTTAGGTGTTAGAAAACACAAAACAGTGTCGCAGGTGACCCGCCTTTGGAGTGTTTTTTTTTTAGTTCGAGTGCTTAGCTCACCTCTCGCCGGGGTCGTGCAGCTGCAGCCGCACCGCTCGCGCGGCGAGGGCGCGGCACGTCTCACGGATGTTGTCCAGCAGGCACACCAGCAGCTCGTGCGCGTCCTGCTGACGGTTGCCTGGGGAACCACTCGTTGCGGTCAAGGCTTGGAACCGGTACCGAAAATACAGGTATTATATCGGTAAGGACCGGTATTTTCCATTTCGGTTCCTGGATACCAATTCTTCTATGAGCACCGGTATAGTACCTCAAACATACCGGTATCTGTCTGCGACGTTGCCTGTCTGTTTGTCATGTGAATACCGGTAACGGTGCGACGTTGCCAGTCTGTTTGTCACGTGATATGCAGTGCACTCTGGGCACTGCGGCCTCTACGGTTGTGGCCGTGCGAAATGCAGTGAAGTTAGACAATCCAAGCGCCACTTATTCATCTACTCGTTATCTCTCGCTCGCACTAATGAATTTGGTTACTTGGTACCGGTATTAGTACCGGTATAAGTACCTTATATTTGTATAATACTGGTAATACTACAATCCTACTTACCGATACTCATCGTTAAATTTGTATTACGAATACCGGTACCTCATTTAAGTCAACGGTACCGGTAATACCGGTATTCCAAGCCCTGGTTGCGGTACTCACAATATACGATCTTTAATTTATCACTAGTTGAGCCGACAGACGTTGTCTTGCCCTAATGTGATAGTTTGCGAATTTGTGAAAAACCATTGGAATATCAACACTACTATCTATTAATAGTAATCTGAAGTGGCGGCGGAAGAAATGACAGTTTTGTATCGCACGACAGTTTTAAATTCAATATTTGTTTTATTTAGGAATTATCATTTAACATCACTTTCTAAATCAGTCCTGTATTAAAACGAATAAAACTAAACAAAAAGTAATCAAATTGGTCAAGCCTTTTTTTTTTAGTATAAGCCAGACTAACGAACAAAAATTTATTTTTATATAATCGATTTTACTGGTACCTATAACCATGTGGCCGGAACTAGGACAGCACAAAGTCTGTTGGGTCAGCTAGCTAAGATAATATAATAATTGGTATTGGTATTACCTTCGAACGTCGAGTTAACGTCTCTAAGCGCGGCCAGGAAGGCGTCCGCCGCGTACGGCTCGGGCGCGGCATCCGCGCTGTTGCTGTTCATGCATTTGCTCTCCGCCGCGCGCAAATTGAAGTAAGTTTCGTGCAGTTTCTCCGTTGCTATCTGGAGAATCGGACACGAAATATTTTTATAACATCATAATAAATTGCTTCGCGAGTTACATTAAGCCTAGTTCAAGTAAGTGTCTTGCTGTCATTTTCTTATGTATAGTGTGCTCTCAGAATAATAACCAAGCATAGAAGGAGTGCTATGACTTTTGAGTGGGCACTCCGTTTGGTCACCATTCGAATTACATTTGTATAGGTCGCTTTTGAATTCGGTATCATACATAAATGACTAAGGTGACCGGTTTTTTTTTTGCTGGACATTTGACGTTTATGTAAACTTATTTGGTCTTTTCTTTCAATGTTTATGGCCTACTTGATAAAATAGGACAACTATATGAGTCTCATTTGGACTCCTTCTATGCTTTAGTTATTATTCTATGAGTGTGCTGAATAGAGAAGGAAAGACATTTAATTGACATGACATTAAAGCTTAATTGACATCTCTGAGTACGGCAGTAAGATTGGTATGAGGTGTTAAAAAAGTAGTCTCAATCAGTGGCATGCCTAGGGCTTGAGATAAGGGCAAGCCCTTTGAGTTGCCATTAGAGGTTTTCCCATTAAACATGGACTCTTTGAAAAGGGGTGTAAAGAGGTTTTTCCCAGGTCAGCAACGCAAAAGCAATACCTCCGGTGTTGCTGATGTCCATGGGCGGCGGTAACCTCTCACCATCAGGCGGCCCGCTAGCTCGTTTGCAGAAAAACTTTATTTAAAAAAAACAACCTAGAAGGCCGAATTCCGAATCTTCATGTCTTGACTTGGCGAGCTTATTAAAAGCACACTGAGGCCATGCACACGATGTAAACTACAGAAACACGTCAGCATACGTCAGCGTACAGCAAAAATAAAAATCAATTTATGCTTAAAATAAACATGAAAAAATACAAATCAATTAACGTAAATTTAAATATGCAACACCAACAATATAATTTATTAGAATGGGAGCAACCAACAATCCAAAGAGTTTTATACACAGATCTATAAAAATTCCTTTTATGATTTGCGAAATAATAAATAATTATTATTACACAATAAACAATCTGGAGTAGGTTTACGTGATGTTATGAGCTGATTAATCTCTTGAAAATCAACGAATTTACCTTACTCTCGCCGATTAACACTACAGCACATCTAAGTCCTTCACATCACAGGGGACAATATTAAGCGTCGAACTAAACTCGAAATGCATTTTAAATCACTAAATAAAACTTTTTGAAAATCGGAGCAGTCTTAATAAAAACAATCGCTCAAACAAACTTTAGCAAAGTGAAGTTCGCAGTAGATAATAAGCTCAATAGTTTTAAAAAATGGCAGCCGCGCATGCGTGTAGAGATGTGCTTTATGGCCTCTATGGACTGTAGAATACAAAATTGTAAAGCCTTGCTCGAACCAGGTAGGCTACTCTTGAAACAAAATTGCATTAATCAATTTCCAATCTCAAATCTAAAAAATGTCAAATGGCACTTTTGTAAGCGACAATAGCGCCACATTGGAATTAAATTGCGTGGAAATTGATTGAACAAATTATTATCGAGATGGCGTTCCAGAATTACCTTTACTTATCCCAATATCAATACATATTAATCGCATTGGAATTGTATTAAGATTGAGTTTGCGTTCGAGAGTAACCCCCCAGGCCAGCTATTATAAAGTGAACACGCAGCGTAACTTTATTTAATTAAACGAATTGTTGTGTTACTCATAAAATCGGTGATTTTTGAAGTTATTTATGAAATAATTTAAAATGGAATAGAAAGAATGTAAAATTAAATTATTCACCGTAAACTATTCAGTCACAAAGTGAGCTCACAGCGTTACTTTGTTTAATTAAACGAATTGCTGTTTTATTCATTAAATCGGTTATTTTGTAAAGTTATTTAAGAAATAATTCAAAATCGAATGTAAAATTAAAGTTTTCATCGAAAACTTGTAACACATAAAAAAAAAGTATGTAAGTACTTTTTTACCAATAAAAATAATTACGTTTATGTTCCACCATAATTATAGCGATTTGTTTTCTCTATAATTATGTCAATATTTATTTGTAGGTTATATTTTTTTCTATACTTAGTATTCCAACACCTTCTCTATTAAAAAACTAATGACTAGGCAGTATGGTCTCGAACTCAGCCTGTTCTTTCAAATAAAAAAAAAATATCACCCAATTCAAACTGCACCGCCTGTGTCGTAACACTCGTAACTAACTTCATTGTCGAGCAAGCCAGCTTTGTGGGATGCTCATAGAATCTATACAAACTTACGTAGTATTATGTTTGTGAAGTACCACTTTGTTGATGTTAGAAGAGAGCGGATATAGAAAATAGACGAAGCCCAGTTGCAAGCCAGGTAGTGTGAGAGAGACATAAATATGATTGTAAAGCATCGTACGATTTAAACGCAGTTTGGCGATCTGTTTTACTTTTTTTTTAAACATTTTAATTTTTTATTGAACATTGATAATGTGAATGTTAAAAGTGGTTTATTTGTAATAAATATCTAAAAAATGAAATTCGAAAAAATATTATGAGATTCTAATTAATTGCGATTCACTGGTAGTGGTATTAAGTTTTGGTTAAGGCAAGCCAGGTTTTTCGGCTTCTATGGAAGTACCGCCACTGGTCTCAACGTGTGTTGTTGCAAAAAGAACATGAGAGAAACTTGGTATGAAATACAATTAAATGAATAAGGTTATGATGACAGAAAGAAGTGGAAAGGAAGGAAGTCCTTTGCCCTGCAGTAGGACAAAATAGGCTGATAAAATAACAATAATATACTAGGGCTACATTCGATAAAGAATGAACAAACAAATTATTCAAAATGACCTGCGCGTCGCGCGCCAGACACAATAGAATTTTTAATTGTCTTTGCCGATAGTCGGCAAGTCGACACTCAAGAGGATATTTAGTGCACATATCTAGTGTTTTTCACATGGTTTTTTTACTGTTTCTTGAGAGAAAGACACCATTGTTAGTAGTTTTTTCATTAATCTCTATCTTTCTTGTGAATGATTTGTTTATATAAACATTTTTTATCGAATTTGGCTCCAGTATAAGATAAATCATAGTAGACACATTGTATTTACAATTTCACATGCTAAACATTTGATTTGTAAAGAAAGGCTTTTTATTATTATAGGTTTCGGAAGTCTTACAGTGGTACCTTTTTGGTAGGAAATAAATTTAATTTCGGAAGTCTTACAGTGGTACCTTTTTGGTAGGAAATAAATTTAATTTAATGTAGTAGACATACAAAATCAATGACTTTATTCTTAAGGGTCTCAACCTCATAATATGGAACAAATCAATGTTGAAGTTAAAAGGAACATTGGGCTAGGTTTATAATATTATGTTACGCTGACAGCAATAGCTAGCCAAAACATAATTTAATAATAAAGCAAATACAACTATTGTTATATCTACATTGCCGCAAAAAGTAGGAGGATTTACATAAGATTCCAATTTTATCATTATTGATTCAAGGCTAACAAAAAAACTGTGTTATCTTTACATAAGAGTATGCAGACTGGCCTAAAACAAGCTTATCAAGAGTTGACAGGTCTGTGTTTATCTATGACTTACTATGATAACATTTACCTGAATTTTACTCTTTCCCGAGCTATTGTCTGACTGTCCTAGAGATAGTAGATCCTTGCTACTCCATGATCGGGCTCCGGATGAAGCTAGGCCTGCAGCACTCCGGCCTAGGGAAGAACTCTTCATGCGAATGCTGCCAAGCTTCTGTTCCACACTTGCCAAATCTGATACGAGGTGGTGGAGGTTGTGAAGAAAACGGGGTGCATATCTGGAAACAGAGACTGCATGAGTTCTTGTTTGTAAACAAACCATTTAGATCTACCTAATTATGTTTCTGTATTAATAAAGTTCTGTAACATACTATCAACTCAAATAGTATTAAAAATTAAAGATTTTGAAAAGTATATCCTGTTGAGAGTTGCGTGCCAGACACAATTGAATTTTAATTGTCTTTTCTGATAGTCGGCAAGACAAGGCTCAAGAGGTTATTACATTTTAGTGCATGAGAAACCATTATTATAACTTTTTACATCACTAAACCTGCATCTAATATTGTAATACAAAACTAGAAGAAAAAATTACTCTCGCTAACATCTTGTAGTTACTTTTCGATACAAGGCCCAGACTGCTGTCGTACCATAGTCTACTCAAGGGTCTCTAGACCTTAGACAAAACTACAAACATTGTGTAACTATGGCATAGAACTGCATTTGTTTCTACTCAATCTTACCGTAAAGTATATAGAACACTATTGAGGAAGCAGGTATTTCCTAAGTTAGAGAGTGTGGCAATGGGAGTCTTCTTCTGCGTGCCTCCATACTGATTGTCCGACTGGTGGTGGCCATTCAACATGGCAGTGTTGGAGAGTTTGGGCTCTAAAATTATCAGCTCAGTTTCTAAATGGTTCTCTAAAACACAAAAAATAATAATTATTATAGAACACACATGACCTTGTTATTAATTTTTTACAATTTCTAATTATTGGAAATGTTTATTTTTATTTTTTTTTATTCTGTAACAGGTAATTGCTTGGCCTTCATCTCACCTGATGGTAAGTGACGATAAGGCCGAAGGTGGAAGCGCACTTCACCTTGAATCCTCAACCACTGAGGAACTGGCTATCTTATCTCAAACTGTCAGAACACAACAATGCTATAAACATTGCTGTTATGGTGACAGACTTAGATAAGATGGTGGTAGCTAGCCAAGCGAACTTAACAGCCCTACCACCAACCAAACCGAGCACACAAAGATGTACCCCCCACTGGAAATCAAACCCGGGACCTCTGGGTCTGAAACTGGTGGCTTAGCCACTAGACCACAGAGGCAGTGAACGGTGATATTATATGCTTTGCTCAGGGCTTTTTTATTTTATATTAGTTTTTTTATTTAGTCTTTACTTTATTCAATTTAATTGATTTATTATTGTGACCTTACTTATTAACAATTATGATTGCTAACATTTAAAAAAATATTTTTTCTGTTGAATGTAGGTATTTGAGGTTATTGCAATCAAGTTATTTGTAAAGTAATATGACTGCTACTGAATACATTGTAGATTACATAAAAATTACGAGTGATTATCAAGTCGGAACGTATACCAATACAAGGTATCAGGAAGTACTACGTGAAAATCAGAAAGTAGGTAATAAAAACTTACCAAATGGTTTGGAAGCCTCTGTAAGAGGTTTTAATTTTTTCGCCACACTTAAAGTATTGTAATAAGTACTGGTAAAATGCCTTTTCACAGGCTTGTTCTCTTTATTGTTGCTGATAGAGGTTTCCAAAGGTTCACTGTTCTCTTTCAAGTCTCCAAGTTTCTTACTGACGTTACTCAAACATAGAGCATTATTTCGGTTGAGCGACAATGAAAATCTAGTTTTTTCTATTCCTCTTTTAGTTTCAGATACGGAGTTTACTGGCATCTTCAGAATACCTGCAAATAACCAAATAAATTCGCAATTTCCTGAGGCCACTTCATGGTAACTTTCCCAAGACGGTGGCAAGAATTCTTTGAATCTATCTGTTCTACTCAAAGCATTACTTACAGAAACGTCTCTATTACGTTTATTGGCTTACATTCTATAGTAAGAAAGCGCTTTTTCATAAAAAATATATTATTTTAACTGGAATTTCACGAACATTAACCGCGAACAACCCCTTCCGAAGCAGTCGGCCATATTGAAATATTTTTGATTTTGATTGATAGAAATGTGACGTCGCGTCGTTCCATTTCATACAGTATAATAAACAGGGCGGTGAAACTTCCATACATTTAAGTAGCTACGAAAATTTGTATGGAAAGTGCTGCCATCTGTGTGGTTAGGAACATAAACTTCGACCATAGTTTTACACTGACGTCGATAGATAGAGCTAGGTTGATGGCAGTACATTACAAAATACAACATAGCAAATCTATTGTAGTTAAAAACTAAATTCGTAGGTACATACTTATTTATCAATGATTTTATAATAAAATCAAAATCTAGTTACAAAAAAATAAAACAATTTTTGGTTAAAATATTCTTTAAACGTAAAACGAAACGCAAATGACGCTGACAGAACGTGGGTACGTTACGTTAAAAATTTTAAACATTTCTGTTCTGTTCTGTCGTTGTTGGTTTCGTTTCGTTGTGTTTTGATTTGTGCTCCTCTACGACTTGGACTGTGCTTGTTTTCTTGATATCTGCTATAAACTCTTGACCGTGCTTTCCCTTGGACCCCGTGATAAGATACCTAAACGATTGACCCAACGCTGCGCTGTGTAAATTGGACTGGACTTTGCCTTTCGATTTGGAATTGACGAAGGTCGAATCTTTGAAAATGCCAAGAAAATCTGCCTTTAAGTGCTATTTTGGATGTACTCCAATTAAAGGTAACTACTGCTTTTAATTTTTATTAGTAAATACCTGATAGAATAAAAAATATGAGAAGGTACTTATCTTACCTACTTAAGTGATGAATTAATTAATACAAAACTCTTATGGCCGATTTGCACATCCATAAGTAAGTAAGTAAGTAAGTTCAACTTACTACTTCCTTGCTTACTTAATCGGCAAGTAGACAGCAACGTCCAAACGGTGAATTTTGCTTACCGGTAAGTAAGTACAGAACCTTGCGACGATGGACGCGAGACACGTCCTGCCAACAATGGATTGCGATGAAGCCAGCACTTAAGGCTACGTGTTAGTGAAAAATCAAAATAACACGCTCTTAGAATTAATTTATGAAGTAGTAAACAATAAAATTAAAATCTGCGAAAATTATGAAATGTTGTTAAGGCTTTATTCTGTGGAATACACTCGATGGAAACACGATTTGATAAAGTAGGCTCGATAGAATAAATTCACAAAGTTACATATTTTTGTGTCATTTTATCTTCTTTTCTAGGTTTTATTCTTAAAATAAGTAATTTGATATTATGAGTCATTTACCAAAATGAAGTTCATAGATAACTTAAGGGCTTATAACCAATCGTTTTTTTTATTACATTACCAATTCTTCTAAATATAAAACGCGATTATTCGCACCTCTTCGCTGAGAGCGAGAGAGAAGCGCTCAAAATACCTCCTCTTAAGTGATATATTGAAAGAATTATTAAATGTGGTTATAGAAGAAATCTAAAATCAAATAAATATTGAACACCAAAATCCTATACGGACTTGGGAACGAAAATGGATTAGCAGAAGGAATGTTCATGGTGCAAGCTATCAGCTGTTCAAAGAATTGTCGGTAGAAGATCCATGGGAACTGAAGGACTAGGTACCTACTCGCTTAGAATCAACCAAGGCGCCAGCCTTGGTCAGACAGCTATTTTAGAAGTTTGACAGAAATCTTATAGGTACGATAGCTTTCTGAGGTTTAAGCGAGCACTACAAATTGAAATGAAACACTTTTTTACGGATTAACCCGCGTTTAATTTCCCTTTACAGGGTCCGTGGTTACCGGGAGACTGGTCTCCCTGTAATATATAATATAAAAAACTATGTAAATAGTAAATTAAACGCGAGTTAATCCGTGAAAAACTGTTTCATTTCAAGGTACGATAGTTGTAAATCCACGTGATTTTAATCGAGTAGTAGGTAAGTACCACAGAAATATAGTACTTAGGTACCAACCTTGTTTGCAAACAGGGTAGGTAATAGGTAATAGTAGGGGCTGCAGCCACTACTGTAGGTAGGTAGTCAATTTTTAAACCTTTTAGTAGTTTGCAATATTTGTATGTATGCTGTGTATTGTCCACGCATGGAAAAAACGCGTGAACAAACATACAATCATAATATAAATACATACCTACATATATACACATATACAACAACAAAATAGTAAATAAATAAAAAGCACTGCACGGGCGGCAGGCAGACAGAATGCGTTTCGTTGTGTGTCAACTTATGAACTTACTTACTTGTGCCGTCCACACGGCGGCAAGTTAAGTTGGCGGGGAGCGTGAGACGTAGCGGGAGGGATTACGCGCTACTGTCCTGTCCAAAAAATAGAACTGGTTCCTATCCTGCGCGAAGTCGCTACTTACTTACTTACTTGCCGCCCGGCGTCCACACGTAGTTTTTGCTTACTTACTTACTTACTTACTTACTTACTTATGGATGTGTTTAGGGCCTATTGTCTAATTTTGAGCCTACTAATTGCGCTCCTGTAGGTACCTACTTTTGTCTATTTGTTTGGTTTTTAATTTTCAAAATGAGTTTCTCCCGTGTTCTTTTAGCAACAACACAATGTTGGGAGACTCCATTTTATTTCGATCTATCGTACGGTAGTAAATTATTTATGAGCGGGACGTGCACGGGGCCCGGATGGGCCACGGATCATGCACGGTGTAATATGAACTGTTTCAAACAAAATGTATGCAACGTCTCAAATCAGTGGCCCCGTGCATGGATCGCTCTAATACAAATCATCCCTTAACATATAAAATACTTGGAATTGGCTTAATGCTTAATGCAAAGCCATTAATTAAGTTAAAATAATAATAATTTTCAAAATAGTTTTGCCTATAATGTTTATCTTGAAATAATTTAAAAAATATATTTCTTAGGGTAAGAAGAGTAAACTTTAAGATTTAATAAAAAAATGTGAACTAGTAACTTAGGTACCTACCAAGATGAGGAAACCAATGCCTCGGTAGCCTAGTAATTAACAACACAGGCCTTATGTAAAACTGTACATGGAAATAGTGTAAGTAACAAGATTATAATATTGTTTTTCAGGAAGAGTCCATCACTTTCCTCCACCAAAATACCCTTACTCGGAAAAGTTTGATCAGTGGAAAATGGTATTGAGTGAAATAGATAAAGAAAAGGGTGATCATTACATACACAACCATATTTATTTCTGTGATTACCATTTTGAAGACTTTTACCAAACAGCCAGCGGACGACTTACTAAAAACGCTGTTCCAACATTGAATATTCGTAAGTTGTTTCTTTATTGATTTTTTATTTGAATTTTTTTATTTTAAATAACACTCAAATTACATTTTATTGAAATTGAAAAATATCAATAGTAGTATAATTTACTACCTATAATATATATACTTTTTAATCTTAATGTCATGTCTCAGCTGACATGTAATTATTACCTATTTGTTATAATTTTGGTTTCAGCATCTTCATCAACTTGGCAACCTTCAAAAGTGGATAATAAAACATGTGATAATGAAGAAGCCTCTACTAGCCAAGGTAAAGATAAAAAGTTATATAAGTAGGTGTGTGTAGTGTTTATGTACAATGTGATTCTTAAAACTTGAAGCTGGGTCCACTGTCTGTATATTAATAGCTAGTGTGGAGATTGTGGAAGAAGTTACCAATTTGAATGGGGAAAACTAATATATGTAGTTAGTTTTTAGTTGTGATTATGAATCATGGTTGGATACAATGTGTTGTTTAAAATGTAAGATGCTAACTAATGTATACTATTTTCTTTTAAGGGTCAACATCAAAAGAAATTGATCCAATATGTGTGGATCCACCTATCACAATTCCTGTGAGACACGCTTTTGTCCAGAAAGGTTAATATTATTAAAGAAAAATTTGTAAATTTATAATACACAGGCACAAGCCTTCCCATATGGACAACATCACAGTCATGGGAATATAGTATACAATCTTCAATCATCTAAACACTAGATACACAATCCAATATAAAATATGTTCGAAAAAGTGGTTCCAACTATTCTTTAGAATTTTGTTTACGAATAATCACAACAAATTTTGTTACTTAGCCCTATCATCACTGCAATAAGTGTTAAAATTAGACGGCAATGTCAAATGACAACAGAGCAATCCAATGCTCACTCTTGGTTGGAGCATTAGTTCAAGGCGTCACTTTGAGAGTGCTAATGCTATGCGATTCTCTAAGCGACACATAGACGCTGCACTCATGGCTGTGATCATAGATGTTACAGCCGTCACATCGTTCGCTGCAGTCTCGGCGTTATACTTGGTATTCTGTAAGCTCTATTAGCTCGCCGACGATCTCTCGGCTGCGTAAACGCACGGCTGTTCGCTAAGCTGTGCTAGAGAGATGATATTATCCTGGTTGCATAATCCATAAATTCTCGACTAGTAGTTTGTAGCTGTTTCTTTGTAATAAAAATTATACAAGTAGTTAGTATAGTTTTTATTACAAAGAAACATGTTACCGTTCAATTTTAAAACATCATTCTGTCTATCAACTCCAAACAGAGGACATAAACTAAAAATGGATGTTTTAAACTTAACCTTTAATTTGATTTAAGAGTTTTGGCTTTAAATTATAATTTATCTTTAAAAATTTTTGTAAATTACTTACTTAGTTGCCCATTAATTTTTAAGTTTCAAGGTAAAATATATAATAAAATATGATTTCTCATTTAGGCTGTACGTCGATGCTGTGGTCAAAGTTGAGGCTGTTTCGCCTACAGAATACCGATTTCATACAAGAAATGTCAAAGAAGTGATTCCCTATCACGCCGCTTACAGCCGTGCGGAGCTAGCGTTAAAAATTATTAGAAGAATACCAATGGTACGCTCGCCGCTGTAGCAGCCGCTGCTACCAAGGCTTTAACGATGTTTGCGCTTAGAGAATCGCACTGATGCTGTATCTAGTGTTTAGATGATCTTAGTATACAATATGATTAAGTAAGTAATTATTTTTCTTATTTCAGACACTTATTTCATGAATGTTGGCAGAAATAATAATTTCAAACAACAAGCACAATTAAAGGTCAAACTTTTAAAATTAAGGAGTAGGTGTAAAACTCTAGGCCAAAAAGTGCGACAAGCTGCCAAGATATCCCAAAATAAGGCGTTTTTAAAAGCTGTTGAGAAACTGCCCGAACCTGCTGCCATTTTTACTGGAATGCAATTAAATAAGGCATTTATTAAACCAAGGGGAAGAAGATACACAAACCAAGAAAAAATTTTGTGCCTTACAATATACAAGCAAAGCCAAAAGTCTTATAAATTACTGCAAAGACTCTTCGCATTGCCTTCAAAAAGAACAATTCAAAAGGTGTTACAGAAGATTAAAATTAAGTCAGGTATCAATGATAATATTATACAACACCTGAAAAACGCAGTAAGGAAATTGCCTGAAGAAAAAAAAATATGCACTCTTATATTTGATGAAGTTGCATTAAGTCCTGGTTTATATTTTAATAGAAGCTGTGATGAAATAATTGGTTTCGAGGATTTTGGTGATAATAAAACTACTAAGATAGCTGACCATGCACTTGTTTTTATGGTCAAGGGCTTAAAAGGAAAGTACAAGCAGCCCATTTGTTTCACATTTTGCCAAAGTGTGACAAAGAGGACAGAATTAAAAAAACTAGTTCAAGAAGTACTGAAAGCTGTACAAAGCACTGGTTTAATAGTAATTGCCACTGTATGTGACCAGTCTTCTTGCAATGTTAGTGTCATAAATAGTTTAATAGATGACACAAAAAAAACATATTTTCGAGAAGGCAAGGAATACAAAAGTCTGTCATTTGAATTTAATGGAATGAAAATATTTCCAATATTCGATCCTCCGCACCTCCTTAAAGGATTAAGAAATAATCTCCTCACAAAGGACTTAAGATATATTCAAAATGGGGAAGTCAAATTTGCAAAATGGAACCATTTACAAATGCTTCTTGATGCTGATCCAGGGGACGATGATATTAGGTTAGTGAATAAATTGACTGAGAGTCATGTCTTATCAGAAAAAATACCTAAAATGAAGGTGAAGAACGCAGCCCAGGTATTCAGTCAGAGGGTGTCCGCAACAATGAGATATTTAGCGAGTAAGTATAATGTCGCTTTAGTTTTATGATACTAATAGACTACAAGTAAGGTTATCTGATTGTTAGTGTTCTTTTCAGGTCAATATACAATGACCAGTATATGTTATCATATCACAAAATGACTTTGTAAGAACACATGCACCTATTATGCAGTAAATTATCTATGTTTATATTTTGATAAAGAAAAAGAATTCACTTTATTACTAAACTTCAAACCATTTTACAAAATAGGGAGAATAGACAATACGAACTCACCACACGAACTCAATGTAATCCACATTGGATAATGGTGATTGTACAATAATTAATAATTTTTTCCTTTTCTTGTTGCATCTTGTAAATAATAATAATTATCTTTTCAGATCACGATATTCTTCCTAAAGAGTGTCTGCACACTGCTGATCTATTACTTTTAGTTGATAAATTGTTTGACTCTTTTAATGGTCATAGCTATCAAAGCTCGGAAAAAATCTATAAGTGTGCACTAAAAATAAACTCGCCGCATTTTAAATTATGGAATGATACATTACCAATTTTAAGATCAATGAAATTCAAGGTGGAGAAAAAGTTAAGAGACGGGACCATTTCTACAAAATTTGAACAGGTACCATCACTTAAAAATTGGGTATCTAATATTAATGTCTATAAAGAAATGTTTAATTATTTACGCGAAACTCATAATATAAGTAGTCTATTGACAAGAAATATTAACCAGGATCCATTAGAAAATTTTTTCTGCAACATAAGGAGTAATGGTGTCAGAAACACGTCCCCATCTTGCTCGCAGTTTATTGGAGCATTTAAAACCTTACTAATAAACAATTTAACCTCGCCCCACTCAGTTGGGGCAAACTGCGAGCAAGATGACAATAAGGCATTAAAACCCCTCAAAAGCCTGTTAAATTTTCAGAACAAGGTATCAGGAGAACAACCCACAGACACTATTAATGTGGATTCTGTAATTCACTGCTTCACGCAAACAGAAATAGACTACTCAAATAACACTATTAGTAAAGAGGCGAAAAGATATGTAGCCGGATATGTAATAAAAAAAACAATACAAAAAATTTGTAAAAAATGCCATTGTTGCCGAATGCATTTAGTGAGCACAATGCCTCCGAATAATAAAGATTACATTTTAGAAAGAGATTACACTAGAAGATCACTTCATTATCCATCGGAGGCATTGTGCGAGTTTGTAGACGATGTTTGCATAATAATTCAAACACAGTTAAATGAGGAACCACATAAAATATGTTTAAAGGGTAAAATAAAAGAATTAATAAAAATATTTTGTAATCTATCACAGTTCTCCTGTCAGACTCATAAAAGTGATGTACAAAATTTCCTAATGGATACAATATCAAATATAGTCATAAATAGCTGGTGCACTAATGTCAATAGAATACTTAAAGGCAAAACAAATGTATGTAATAATAATATGACAAAAATACAAGCTCTAAACTATTATAATACACACAAAAAGCGAAAATAAAAATGTAAACCATATTATTGACTTTCATTTGCCATTTAAGTAAAATTTTAAACACTGAAAAAAGACGACAACCTCAGGTGGGAATCGAACCACGCACCTTCCGCATTCCGGGCGGCTGCCTTAACCACTTGGCTACCGAGGTTCTGGCTTTCAACCGTCGAAATTTGTCAGTGCTTGATGCTTATGTTTTTAGTCAACATTGCTTCATCAAATCTTAGAAGTTTTCTTTCACCTCTGAGATCCGAAAGAAATATTTTTACAAATATTTAAACATTCGGTTAAGATGAAGCTGCGTTTATAGAATAATATTTTATATTTTAGCGTTTTATTAACGCTGAAATATACTTAAGTAAAATTTTAAACACTGCCCGCCTGAGGTTGTCGTCTTTTTTCAGTGTTTAGAATTTTACTTAAGTATATTTCAGCGTTAATAAAACGCTAAAATATAAAATATTATTCATTTGTCATTTTAACGACTAACATCTCGTGACAAGACAAAAATCATTTATTGATTTCCATCTTGTCTACAGACAATGAGATACATCTCATTTTATTTTAATTTGCTGCTTATTTTATCTTGGATGCCTGTTTCTAATTTAAGTCAAGATTATGTTGGCATGAAGTTCGACTGAAACCTCTGAATGTAGAAATTCGTAATGATTTATATTTGTGTTATTTATTTTTTTCTTTGGAATAAACTACGAAAAATGTATTTGTTCCAAACAAATAAATAAATAAAACAAATATAAATCATTACGAATAAAATAATTTAAATAAAACCAATACTAGCGCCATCTAGCGTGGCTAGGCGTAGGTATGCAGCGCCATCTCTGTGCTTAGGTACACACATTTTGCAAAAGGAAAACCTCAGTGGCCCATCTATCCCCGTCTATATAGTATTATCTATGATAATAAAACACTCAAACCGGTATCCGACGATAGGAGGAAAAATACATTGCGCGCTGTCCACTTAATTTTTTATTTTAATTAATTAAGTGTCTAACAGCCTTACAATACATTTGCAAATGGGTTCTTTAATACATATCACACAAATAAGTTAAAAAAAGATTGTGATTTTGTTTTGAACTTGTTAAGAATTAAAATAATAATTGACTACAAACTAGTCGTCCTTAGAACTTAAAACTTTACCAGGTTCACACTGAGCTAGTAATTGAGCGATGTTATTTTGCCTTATTATAATGTCTTTCACACTTTAAAAGCAATGTGTACTCTAACAAAAGCTATTCGTTTAGGCTTTAGAACCTCAGAACTACTTTTAAACTGTAATGTTATTTTTTATTTACAAAAAAGGAAAAAGCACCTTTAAAAATACGACTATCTCAGTATTATCTTAAAGGGGCTACCACACTGTTGTAAACCGACGTTTACAACAGCCGCTTACAACAGTGTGGTAGGTTGTTTTCAACGACATTTCGGTTGACCTTTCCACGACCTTTGTTTGCGGGCGCGCGTTGAAAACCGCTGTGTTGCCACTGCCTTAAACACCATTACACACAAACCGCTATCTTCAACCTACAACCTACATACAACGTGGTTACTGGAAAAAGCCAAGTTCGTATATAATAAATAATGTACGTATAGTGCGACATAAAAGAGTAGAAATTAAATAATCCAGAACTAAATTCACTCATTTTTTGGCAACATTGATTATCTGTCATTAATGTCAAGAGGTTGTTCAACTCGGTCCGTGGTTACGATATAAATCGTTGTTTTAGTGATATTTCTACATTCCTGGATTTAAAACACTGATAACATGATTATGACCATCCAGAATATTACTACTTATATAAAACTTAAACTTACGGTATAAAAATATTATCTACTCAGAGGGCCTAGTCAATTGGCAAACAAATTAAACGCTACGAAATCTTCGCTACGATAAACCGAATGTATGGGATTGACATAAGCAAAAGTTACCTACGACGTAAAATTTACGCTAAAATAGACCTAATTGACAGTTTGACAAGCCAAGAATCGCTAATCTAGCGATCACTCAAACATTGAAGATAAAAATTCACACAAAATGGCGATTGTTTGATCAGCTGATGAAGGAATAGTTGTGTTGTGTTGAAAGTTTTGTTTAAAATGCTCTTTTTAGGGCTATTGTGGACTGCAATAATCAAGTGCTCAGGCGCTAAGGAAGAAATGTTTCCGTACGTTACTTGGAGCAAATTAACGAAATCGAGTTTGTTGTACTTGTGAATAGTTCTCGGAGTTCTCGTTTACGAACTTTCAAATATCTAACTAAGGTCTGCCGGGAATTGCGTGCTGATATAGTTGTTGCGATGTGAGTGACCAAATAAATGTGTGTCATGCAACATTTTCCGCAACGAAGAGCAAGTCGCTGCATAACAATTTGTAGGGGCTCTCAAACCATACAAACATTTTGGCCAAATAAATCCACCTAAGTACCTTTAATCATGACAAGAAAGGTCAAGAATAAGACAACAGTAAGGGACTTTCTGTATAAATATTAAATGTAACCTATCCATAATGTCCATTTATCAATTTATAACTTAGATTGCCTATTTGTTTTACAGGTTCCAATGAAGATTTAATTTGCCAGGTAGCTTAGAGTATTAAACCAGCGCTCTAAGTGTAGTAAGGTGTACCTATTGACTATACCCTATAAATCTTATACAGACAAGCATCTTTCATAATAGGAAAAGATATCAGTCCTTATGTTCAAACGGTAAGTTTTAATAAATAAATTATTACTTACATAATAAAGGTAAGTATTATGCCTATTATTATATTGGGATTTACCAGGAAATGTCAGTTTTGTTAAAATTGCTAGAATAAAGAGTATTGACATAAAGATAAAACTATATTATGTGGTTTTGCAGATTTGAGACGACGATTCAAAAATCTTAAATGTTACCTCATAATTTGGAGGATGGACTTCCTCAGAATGGTGAACAAACATGGTTATTTGGTAAAAAACAATATCAAGCAATTTTGTATAATACATAGGTACTTACCTACTAACTTTTTATCTATGACAATTTTCTATACTTACTTAAGTAAGTATATTGTTCTAATTTCTTAGGAGATTCTGGATACCTTCTAAAAGCATGGTTAATGATAATAACAACAATATTTAATGCTGCATCAGACTCACAAGAAAGGAGGACTGTGTGTACCACATGTCATATCTAACAATGAAACTGCATTAAACATGGCTTTGGCATCGTTGAATTTAGTTATTTATATGATTTTTTTTTGTGGAGCTCTAATGTTGACAACGTTTTTATTCTACAAAAAGGAGCAGTCTGTGCCATAAATATATTTATCCATAAAATAGTAATTTGGTTTATTTGATGAGGAAAAATTAAGTATAAAGTTAATTTAGTTCTAAGTTTATTGTGCTTTATTTACAAAGATTTACTGATGTACAAAAAAACAGTACCTTCGTTGACAACATTTTTATTTTAAGAAAAGGAACAGTGTGCCATAAATATATTTAACCCATAAAATAGTGATTTGGTTTATATGATGGGAAAAAATTAAGTATAAAGTTAATTTAGTTCTAAGTTTATTGTACTTTATTAAAAATATTTACTTAGGTAGGTACTAAAAAACAGTACCTTCTTATACACACTATTGGTATTTATTTTTATACACATATAGTTTTAATGTCAATAAGAGAAAGTGAAGCCTCATATTTAATAAACTTTGACTTTGAGAGAGTTAGGTAAGGAAATAAGAATATATTAAGAAATACAACATTAATGTTTTTTTTTACTTGATATTTAATTTTACTTGCAGTAGGTACCTATAGAAAATGTTTAAGTACCTACTTATATCAATTTCTACTAGTCATAACATTAAGCTATTGAAGTTGTACTTGATTCATTATCAACATACAAAGGTAATTATATGTATAAACTTGCATTATTATTATCCGATTATTAAATCTGGTGGGTTCTATTGTGTTTGTTATAATATTGTTTTTTCTTTAAATAGGTGGCTTAACATAAGGTGGCTTGTTATACATATATTACAAATTAAGTTCCATATCTAGCATACTCTGTAATAGTTTAGTTATTATCAATTTGGCGATTGTGAAGTAATCGATTGTAATTGTTGCTTGAGTTTGTAATATTACTATCACATTTTTATTTGTGTGAATCTGTAAATGGTTTGCTGTTTCACATTTTCAGTGTTATACTTTTTATAGAACTGTCGATTCACCTGTGAATATAAAATAAATAAAATTAATTGTTTTTAAATTATTTTTGGTAAATATATACTACCTACTAACTTTTTATGTATGACAATTTTCTATAAGTTAGTATATTGTTCCAATTTCTTAGGAGATTCTGGATACCTTCAAAAAGCATGGTTAATCATAATAACACCAATATTTAATGCTGCATCAGGCTCACAATAAAGAAGGGATGTGTACCACATGTCGTATCCAACAATGAAACTGCATTAAACATGGCTTAAAGTTGTACTTGATTCATTATCAACATACTAGGGTAATTATATAAAATTAATTGTTTTAAAATTATTTTTGGTAAACATATAAATAATCCTATGTTTTATTTCGAAACATTATCAACCAACTCATAATAAATGGCAGTGAAATATATTTATTTAAAATAATAATGTAAAATAAATAAATATTTTAACTTGTCGCGTAGAGACCACGATCATGTCATTGTGTCTGTGAAGGCGTATATTTAATAAATGATTTGACTTTTAATTTCAATTATTTTCGGTACCTACCGCTATAAATAAGTAACAATGAAACAATCCTATATTAAGGCGATGTTGTCTTCATCGTCATCCTATGAACGTCCTGAACGTTCCCACATGAACGACAGCACTAAGGCAGACTGGGCTATAACAGGCTTAAGCCCTGAGCCAATACAACCGCAGTGTGCTTTACGTGCCTTCCGAAGCACGGAGGAGCTCGAGACGCTTTTTATTTGGTTACCCATCCTTTAGCTCGGTAATGTGAAAGTTGCGTAACTAACTGGCAAGATCACAAACCGGTGCGGCGCGGGCGGGGACTTTTTGCATTAGTTGAACCTCTAGCATTACCTTTCAAGTAACAGTAAGTACATTGCTTCGCTAGTTTGCATATTTTAAAATTAGTTTTAATTTAACTAGCAAAACCATGTACTTGGAATGTTTTTTATTTTATTTTATTTAGGACAATAATCAATTAGAAAAGTAATGTGATAGGTGTTGTAGTTAGACAACTAAACCCGAAAGCCTTAGCCGCTACGCCATAGAGTTACTTTAGGCGATGTACTCATACAAGATGCAAACGTTTTAATCACTACCTAGTGGGTACTTGCATCTAAGATCAAACTGTTTAAATGTTCGCGCGGTTTGTAACATTTAGTGTTATCACTTATTTCATTACAGACGGACGTCAAGTTGTTAATATTTGAGAAATTCTTGGCAGCAAGCGTTTGCTTGTGGTCTTCAGTCTTAATTTATTTATATTATAAGCTGAAAAATGGGTTTGGTCTCTTATCAATATCATATTATGGTAGATAAGTCACTCGTCATCATTATAAGTACTTATTTACAAACGTGCTTGCCTGGCGAACTTCCGGCGAAAAAAGCGATTGATTCATTTTTCAAATTGTCTCAAGGAGTCTACCCGAATTTCTTAGTAAAGTGACATTCAATTCACTAAAACTCAAAAGGATCGGTGTGGTTACTACCTATTTATTAATCTTACATAAGCGTTACATTATCATCAAACAAAAAAATACTAAGACAAGCCTGTATGTTCTATATCCCTTAGCTTATCGATATCGATGTAGCCTAGCGAATTTGATGAGCGATTTTGACGCTGTCACCGGTCGAGCGTTTGCCAGTTGACTAGGCCCTCTGAGGGCCTAGTCAATTGGCAAACAAATTAAACGCTACGAAATCTTCGCTACGATAAACCGAATGTATGGGATTGACATAAGCAAAAGTTACCTACGACGTAAAATTTACGCTAAAATAGACCTAATTGACAGTTTGACAAGCCAAGAATCGCTAATCTAGCGATCACTCAAATATTGAAGATAAAAATTCACACAAAATGGCGATTGCTTGATCAGCTGATGAAGGAATAGTTGTGTTGTGTTGAAAGTTTTCTTTAAAATGCTCTTTTTAGGGCTATTGTGGACTGCGATAATCAAGTGCTCAGGCGCTAAGGAAGAAATGTTTCCCTACGTTACTTGGAGCAAATTAACGAAATCGAGTTTGTTGTACTTGTGAATAGTTCTCGGAGTTCTCGTTTACGAACTTTCAAATATCTAACTAAGGTCTGCCGGGAATTGCGTGCTGATATAGGTAGTTGTTGCGATGTGAGTGACCAAATAAATGTGTGTCATGCAACATTTTCCGCAACGAAGAGCAAGTCGCTGCATAACAATTTGTAGGGGCTCTCAAACCATACAAACATTTGGGCCAAATAAATCCACTTATGTACCTTTAATCATGACAAGAAAGGTCAAGAATAAGACAACAGTAAGGGACTTTCTGTATAAATATTAAATGTAACCTATCCATAATGTCCATTTATCAATTTATAACTTAGATTGCCTATTTGTTTTACAGGTTCCAATGAAGATTTAATTTGCCAGGTAGCTTAGAGTATTAAACCGAGGCTCTAAGTGTAGTAAGGTGTACCTATTGACTATACCCTATAAATCTTATACAGACAAGCATCTTTCTTAATAGGAAAAGATATCAGTCCTTACGTTCAAACGGTAAGTTTTAATAAATAAATTCATCATCACCAGCCTGAAGACGTCCACTACTGAACATAGGCCTCCCCCTTTGACCTCCATCCTGACCGACAACTCGCCACTCGCATCCACCGGTTGCCTGCGACTCTCACGATGTCGTCGGTCCACCTAGTGATAGGCCTACCAACACTGCGTCTTCCAGTGCGTGGTCTCCACTCGAGAACCTTTCTTCCCCAACGGTTGTCGGTTCGTCGAGCGATGTGGCCTGCCCATTGCCACTTCAGCTTGCAAATCTTACGAGCTATGTCGGCAACTCCGGTTCTTTGGCGAATATCCTCGTTTCGGATTCTATCGCGCAAAGAAACTCCGAGCATAGCTCTCTCCATTGCTCGCTGTGTGACTCTGAGCTTTTCTAAAAGGCCAACAGTTAAGGACCACGTTTCGGTGCCATATGTCATCACCGGCAACACACATTGGTTAAAGACCTTTGTCTTTAGGCACTGCGGAATCTTCGATGCAAAGATATCTCGTAATTTCCCGAACGCTGCCCATCCGAGTTGGATTCTCCGGGCGACCTCTTTGTCGAGGTTGGACCTACCTAACTGGACAATCTGTCCTAAGTAGGTGTAGTGGTCGACAACTTCGATAGTATCGCTCCCAACAATTACCGGTACGGGTTCAACATGGACATTCGACATGATCTTCGTCTTGTCCATGTTCATTTTAAGACCCACCTGTTGGGATACGATATTGAGGTCGCTGAGCATGGTGTTGAGGTTCTCCAGCGACTCCGCCATTATGACTATATCATCGGCAAAACGAAGGTGAGTGATGTATTCGCCATTAATGTTGATGCCGAATCCGTTCCAATTCAAGAGCTTGAAAACGTCCTCCAACGCATTTGTGAACAGTTTCGGAGATATGACGTCTCCCTGTCTCACACCTTTCTGCAATTGGATTGGTTTCGTACTCTCGTCTTGTAATCGGATCGACATAGTAGCGTTTCTATACAAACATTTCAACACTTCGATATACCTATAGTCGATATGGCAACGCTGGAGGGACTGCATCACAGCCCAGGTTTCGATAGAATCGAAGGCTTTCTCGTAGTCCACAAACGCTAAACATAAGGGCCGATTATACTCCTCAGTCTTCTGTATATATAAATAAATTATTACTTACATAATAAAGGTAAGTATTATGCCTATTATTATATTGGGATTTACCAGGAAATGTCAGTTTTGTTAAAATTGCTAGAATAAAGAGTATTGACATAAAGATAAAACTATTTTATGTGGTTTTGCAGATTTGAGACGACGATTCAAAAATCTTAAATGTTACCTCATAATTTGGAGGATGGACTTCCTCAGAATGGTGAACAAACATGGTTATTTGGTAAAAAACAATATCAAGCAATTTTGTATAATACATAGGTACTTACCTACTAACTTTTTATCTATGACAATTTTCTATAAGTAAGTAAATTGTTCTAATTTCTTAGGAGATCAAAAAGCATGGTTAATGATAATAACAACAATATTTAATGCTGCATCAGACTCACAAGAAAGGAGGGGTGTGTACCACATGTCATATCCAACAACGAAACTGCATTGAACATGGCTTTGGCATCGTTGAATT
The DNA here is from genome assembly GCA_963921215.1 of Scoparia ambigualis. Lineage (NCBI taxonomy): Eukaryota > Metazoa > Arthropoda > Insecta > Lepidoptera > Crambidae > Scoparia > Scoparia ambigualis. The sequence continues at coordinate 31,090,260 of OY992511.1, read as the reverse complement.
TAGTTATTTAGGTATATGATTTTTTTGTGGAGCTCTAATGTTGACAACGTTTTTATTCTACAAAAAGGAGCAGTCTGTGCCATAAATATATTTATCCATAAAATAGTAATTTGGTTTATTTGATGAGGAAAAATTAAGTATAAAGTTAATTTAGTTCTAAGTTTATTGTGCTTTATTTAAAAAGATTTACTTATGTACAAAAAAACAGTACCTTTGTTGACAACATTTTTATTTTAAGAAAAGGAACAGTGTGCCATAAATATATTTAACCTATAAAATAGTGATTTGGTTTATATGATGGGGAAAAATTAAGTATAAAGTTAATTTAGTTCTAAGTTTATTGTACTTTATTAAAAAGATTTACTTAGGTAGATACTAAAAAACAGTACCTTCTTATACACACAATTGGCATTTATTTTTATACACATATAGTTTTAATGTCAATAAGAGAAAGTAAAGCCTCGTGAGAGAGTTAGGTAAGGAAATAAGAATATATTAAGAAATACAACATTAATGTTACTTTTTACTTGATATTTAATTTTACTTGCAGTAGGTACCTATAGATAATGTTTAAGTACCTACTTATATCAATTTCTACTAGTCATAACATTAAGCTATTGAAGTTGTACTTGATTCATTATCAACATACAAAGGTAATTATATGTATAAACTTGCATTATTATTATCCGATTATTAAATCTGGTGGGTTCTATTGTGTTTGTTATAATATTGTTTTTTCTTTAAATAGGTGGCTTAACATAAGGTGGCTTGTTATACATATAATACAAATTAAGTTCCATATCTAGCATACTCTGTAATAGTTTAGTTATTATCAATTTGGCGATTGTGAAGTAATCGATTGTAATTGTTGCTTGAGTTTGTAATGTTACTATCACATTTTTATTTGTGTGAATCTGTAAATGGTTTGCTGTTTCACATTTTCAGTGTTATACTTTTTATAGAACTGTCGATTCACCTGTGAATATAAAATAAATAAAATTAATTGTTTTTAAATTATTTTTGGTAAATATATACTACCTACTAACTTTTTATGTATGACAATTTTCTATAAGTTAGTATATTGTTCCAATTTCTTAGGAGATTCTGGATACCTTAAAAGCATGGTTAATCATAATAACACCAATATTTAATGCTGCATCAGGCTCACAATAAAGAAGGCATGTGTACCACATGTCGTATCCAACAATGAAACTGCATTAAACATGGCTTAAAGTTGTACTTGATTCATTATCAACATGCCTAGTATGTTATGTAATTATATAAAATTAATTGTTTTAAAATTATTTTTGGTAAACATATAAATAATCCTATGTTTTATTTCGAAACATTATCAACCAACTCATAATGAATGGCAGTGAAATAAATAATGTAAAATAAATAAATATTTTAACTTGTCGCGTAGAGACCACGATCATGTCATTGTGTCTGTAAAGGCGTATATTTAATAAATGATTTGACTTTTAATTTCAATTATTTTCGGTACCTACCGCTATAAATAAGTAACAATGAAACAATCCTATATTAAGGCGATATTGTCTTCATCGTCATCCTATGAACGTCCTGAAAGTTCCCACATGAACGACAGCACTAAGGCAGACTGGGCTATAACAGGCTTAAGCCCTGAGCCAATACAACCGCAGTGTGCTTTACGTGCCTTCCGAAGCACGGAGGAGCTCGAGACGCTTTTTATTTGGTTACCCATCCTTTAGCTCGGTAATGTGAAAGTTGCGTAACTAACTGGCAAGATCACAAACCGGTGCGGCGCGGGCGGGGACTTTTTGCATTAGTTGAACCTCTAGCATTACCTTTCAAGTAACAGTAAGTACATTGCTTCGCTAGTTTGCATATTTTAAAATTAGTTTTAATTTAACTAGCAAAACCATGTACTTGGAATGTTTTTTTTTTTATTTTATTTAGGACAATAATCAATTAGAAAAGTAATGTGATAGGTGTTGTAGTTAGACAACTAAACCCGAAAGCCTTAGCCGCTACGCCATAGAGTTACTTCAGGCGATGTACTCATACAAGATGCAAACGTTTTAATCACTACCTAGTGGGTACTCGCATCTAAGATCAAACTGTTTAAATGTTCGCGCGGTTTGTAACATTTAGTGTTATCACTTATTTCATTACAGACGGACGTCAACTTGTTAATATTTGAGAAATTCTTGGCAGCAAGCGTTTGCTTGTGGTCTTCAGTCTTAATTTATTTATATTATAAGCTGAAAAATGGGTTTGGTCTCATATCAATATCATAATATGGTAGGTAAGTCACTCGTCATCATTATAAGTACTTATTTACAAACGTGCTTGCCTGGCGAACTTCCGGCGAAAAAAGCGATTGATTCATTTTTCAAATTGTCTCAAGGAGTCTACCCGAATTTCTTAGTAAAGTGACATTCAATTCACTAAAACTCAAAAGGATCGGTGTGGTTACTACCTTTTTATTAATCTTACATAAGCGTTACATTATCATCAAACAAAAAAATACTAAGACAAGCCTGTATGTTCTATATCCCTTAGCTTATCGATATCGATGTAGCCTAGCGAATTTGATGAGCGATTTTGACGCTGTCACCGGTCGAGCGTTTGCCAGTTGACTAGGCCCTCTCGTTAAGTAAAACGACATCACTTGAACACCACTAAATCATCTACTTCCGCTTTGACAAGTGTGGTGACATCCTAAAAGTAGATACCTACTTTAGCTTTTCACCACTAGAGGTCAGCATAGGGCAACGGTGAATGTTCTAGAATAATTTATTAGAAATTATTACTGTAGTCTGATTATTGGGTAAATATACAAAATATTTACGAAAATAAGCTGTAATCACATTCAGCCTTTTTTCCATATCGGGATTTGCAGTATCGCAATACGCAATTTGGTATATTTTCTATTGTTTACGTCAAATTTGTTCACGCACAAACACGACTGCACTAGAGGGCGCATAACATCATACTAAGCGACTTGTTACCACTTGGTAATAAGTTGTGGATTAAAGTTTTGATCGCTATGTCCTGTCTATTTAATAGTTTAATGTCTTTGCTATTGGCATTGTGCGTAGCGGCCTCGCTTTTGCAGAGAACGATTGCGCGAAGGCACTTTTTGAGCTCATCGATTTAACTACTGTTTTAAACAAATGAAATAAAAAAAATTAGACTGGTATCTCTTAAATCGTGCGTGGTGGCAATTTTTAGATAGGTATGATTGATTTTATATAGAAAAAAAATCTTATTCTAAACCAAAAAACTTCGAAAATCTCTGATAGCTGTGAATTTCTCCTATCAACGATAATATTGTTGAGCTAAATTTATACCAGAATAATTGTCACTTCATGAGGAATAAAGATTTTATAAAGAATTTATTATCCTATTTCGATAAAAACGATAAATACAATTGCAAAATTACTACAACATGCGATACGCCGGTCGTCCGAACTCAGCTTATTCTCGCAGAGTGAAGATTTGTAATATTCGATAAAACCGATAAATATAACTGCAAAATTACTACAAAATGCAAAAATGGGCATTTTACGCAAAAATCACATTCGAGATGTAGGTACCTAGTAGGCCTCTTAACCGTAAAAAGTTCGTGAACGTGCATGAGTGTTGGCAAATGAACAAAATAGCTACTTACTTACTAAACGTAATGCATAAGGGTAAGGCCGACTAACTTTGCCGATTTTGTATGATTAACAATGTCCACACCTTTTATGATAAAAATTGTTACGATTTTTAACTTCTCTGTAAAAATAAAAACAAATAAAGTTTGTACAGGTAAGGATGATACGGGCCATATAATGAATTAATGTAGTTTCCCAAGTAACACAAGAAAGCATTATATGAAACGAATAGTAAATTTATGTACAACTTAAGGCCCGTATAAACTCTTATATAAGTTCACCGAGCATCTGAAGGCCTCATATTGGCATCTCAAAACCTTTATGATGCTTTACACTGTATAACGGTTGCATAATGGCATATCGAAATGCTTTTGTAATGCCTTTAGATGTAGTGCAGTACATCTCAACGCAGCTATACGGCTTTTAGCTGTATTAAGTGCTTTTGGATATACAATAGCTTTCTTATGTAATAAATAAATGCTTAAGGCTGCTTAAAGGCATAAAGTTGTACCATTACAATGCCTCTTAAATCCATGGTACAGCTTTAAGCTGTTTTTAGTGCCTTTGGTTGTATAATAGCACTTTTAAGTGATAAGCAAAAGCCTAGTACATTAGAAAAGCATAAACGTGAATCATTGTAATGCTTGCATTTTTAATGATCAACTGAGTTTTGTTGTACAGCTAACAGCTCTTTAATCAACTACACGTGACTAATTGTAATGCTTATGGACTACTAATAATACTATATTCGTAAAGTAAAACTATTTGTTTATCGGCCATTTTGAAAACAAACAATCTGTGAAACGAACTCTTTTAACTATCGAATGTGATTTATAATAACCATTAACATATTACCTACGTGTGTAAGTATAACGATTTGAAATGCTAATAACAAAATTACTTGAGTTGCGATTTCATTGTCGTGTATCAGCATGCATTACATTCATTACAGATAAAAATAAGTGCAGCACAAAATGTTGATAAAATCTTTTAAAATAAGAGTAAGAACTGGAGGAATGAGGCGAAAAATATTAAAGGAACTTGCAAGAATTATGCAGGTTCCTTTGATTTCTGTACACATATATTAGTTTATTTTTTTATATAAGCCTCGGCAACTGTCTCAACCTGAGGTTAAGTGGAAATGGACCTGTCACCACACCTGTCTTGTACTAAGTGCAAAACTGACCAGGCGTGAAGAATCGCCGCACCTTGCTGTTCAGGACACCGAGTTTACATGAGGCTGTTTTAATCACGGCTTCGATGTAGTCCCTATGGTTCAGATCGTAGCAAATCTCCATACCGAAGTCCAACACCCGATCTTTTGTCCTGCCTAGTCGCTGGGTGACCGTTATATCCCATCCCCCATGCACTGTGCTATCATCTGCAAAGTGGAAGCATATTATTGATATGCAGAAGGAACAGGATGGAGGATAGAACAGAACTCTAAGGGATACCAGCGTTCATTGACATGATCCGTGAACCTTTCCATCTGGATTCCAGGCTCATGCCTTCTTCGCATCCAAAATACTAGTGTCACAAGCCGAAAGTCTTTGACCGTGTGTATTGCAAATGGTGACATACGGGAATGAGCCGTTGTGGTTCACTAAGGGCGTTATAAGAAGGCTCCAGGTCCCTCAAAGAGCAATGAAAAGGACAATTCCTCTTCGAGATCGAATTAGATATGAGAAACCGTAGAAGAACTAAACCAACCGAAATAGCCCAAAGAATTGCTAAACTCAAGCTTCACTGGTCAAGGAACACCCCTTGTAGAACCGACGACGCGTCGATCCAAATCTTTCGGGCAGAACGATTCTTGAATGGCAACCGCGCACTGGAAGACGCAGTGGGGGCAGGCCTTCTATAAAGTGCACCGACGATGTGGTTGCTGGAAGCAGCTGGATGTGAGCAACAAGACCGGACGTGGTGGAGATCCTTGGGGGAGGTCTTTGTCTAGCAGTGGGCTTTGTTCAGCAGCAGCGTCATTCGGCAGGTGATGATCAATTGGAGTTATTTACTATTGACAAACTCTTACGAATAGACAGGACAGGACAGGGTGCGTTTGCTACTTGTCTAAGGGGGGCTGAGCGGGCAGACCATGTTATATTACATAGTTCATAGGTTGATAATTATAAGCCATTAAAGATTGATGGGAATCATGAGAAGAAAATGAAAAGGCAGGAGAAGTGTGGCTCAAGTTATTTATGCAACGACCAATTTATCTTTAAGATTGCCACAAGCTACAAGCATAGCTCGCGCAACAAGTTTTAATAAAACTAATGTCGCTGCGAATAACAACTGTCCAAAAGCCTGACAGAGTAATAGCACGACGACGTGGAGAAAAACAAGTCAGTGCGATGACATCGGCGGAAAGAGGAACATTGGTTACTCTGGCTTTGGCTGGAAACGCTATAGGCAATTACATACCACCTATGTTTATATTTCCACGTAAGAGGTTCCATGAACATTTTATTCGTGATGGCCCAACTGGTTCCGTAGGAACAGCTAACGGATCGGGATGGATGCAGGAGAATGACTTTCACTTTTTCCTTGAGCATTTTAAAAATCACGTCAAACCATCAAAAGAGAAAAAAGCTCTGTTGCTCTTGGATAATCATGCTTCGCACTCAGCTCTGAAAAATATCGAATTTTGCAGAGATAATGGGATTATTTTGCTGACATTCCCACCACACATAAACATAAAATGCTATACTTATTTGGGCCTTTAAAGAAAGCAATTAATACAGCATGCGATAATTGAATGCGCTCTAATGCTGAGAAAGTCATGAGTATCTATGATATTCCATATATAACTAAATCAGCATTTGATGTGGCGATCACTGCAAGGAATATTAGTGCTGGTTTTGCTGCAACTGGAACATGGCCATTTAATCCAGATATAATAGGTATTTACCTATGAAATTGCCGTTCTTCAGTACTGGTAATTTCAAATAGAAAAAAAAGTTTGGAATGGCTTTGTATTCTAAATTCAAATTAATTTTGTTTTAAAAACATGACATTCTTTTTACAAACTCAGTCTATTGTTTATTAATTGCCGTTGTATTTTCATTACATTTGAACCACTCCGTGATTCGAACATTTTTCGTCATAATGGATACCTACTTACTTTAAAAATTCATGTAATTATGGAATATGAGTTCCGTCGTGGCACCAACGCGACACAAACAGCACGTAACATCAAAAACGTTTACGGAGATAATTGTACAAACGAACGCACAACCCGTTATTGGTTTTCTCGATTCCGTTCTGGAAATTTTGACTTGAAAAATGAAGCTCGTGGTCGTCCGGAGACTTTGGTCAACAATGATGAATTAAAGGCGATCGTGGAAGCTGACGAAACTCAATCTACAGCTGAGCTAGCAGCAGCTTTTGATGTTAGCATCAAAACAATTTTGATCCATTTGCGACAAATGGGCAAGGTAAAAAAACTTGATAGATGGGTGTTCCACGAACTTAACGATCGCCAGCGCAACGTACGCGTCGAGACCTGCCTCGCGCTGCTCAATAGGCAAAGAAATGAGGGAATTTTGAACCAAATTGTTACGTGCGACAAAAATGGATTCTGTTCGACAATCGAAAGCGCTCAGCAAGTTGGTTAGATCCTGGTTTAGCACCAAAGCAATGCCCTCAACCAAAAATGACCCCTAAAAAGGTGATGGTCACTGTTTGGTGGTCTAGTGCGGGTGTGATTCACCACAGCTTTTTACAAAAAGGTATGAGCATTACTGCAGATGTGTACTGTGAAGAACTGGAGACAATGATGGAGAAGTTTGCACATCGGCAACCAGCTTTGGACAATCGGTCGTCCCCACTGCTCCTTCACGACAACGCGTGACCCCATACTGCACAACAGACAGTCTCCAAGCTGCAAGAGCTGGGGTTGGAAGCTCTCCCTCATCCGCCATACTCACCAGACCTTGCACCTACCGACTATTAATTTTTCCAAAATTTAGCCACCTTGTTAGTGGGTAAAAAAATCAATTCCCGAGAGGCAGTACAAAATGCCTTTGAAGAGTTTGTTGCCTCCCGTCCAGCTGATTTTTACAAGAAGGGCATCAATAAACTGCCAATGCGTTGGCAAAGATGCGTCGATTGCATGGGTGATTACTTTAAATAACAGAAATAAAAAAGTTAAAAAAAATTAGTACTTTCACTTATTCCATACAAAACCGCAATTTCATAGATAAAGACCTAATATTTGGAGAAGCCGATTTCATGCCTAGTCAGTCACTGATCGTATTTTTCCCAATCAAGAACCAAAGCAAGTGTTAAGTGTTCAAGAAACTACGGCCAATTTAGAAAAAGACCCCTTATTCCAAACCCTACTATTGACCCACTCATAGATTTAGTATAGTCACACTTGGAAACAATGAAACAAGAGTTCTAACGCAAAATTCAACTATTGGAACAGTTGAAAACGATGAGACAAGAGCCCTTACTCCAGATATATCCACAGATCAAGCCACGACATCTTCTAGCAATCCATCTTTGCCAAATTATAACGCCAATGAACCGTTGCCTCTATATCTACAGCTCGTATTCCTCTTGCCATTTCTTATAATGTGTTCTCGCCAGAATCAATAAGGCCTTTGCCAAAAGCTCTAACAGGAAAACAATAACCAACCTAAGACGCAAGATCAAATCAGCTGTGCTTACCGACACACCTACCAAGGAGCCAGTAGAAAATTAAAAAGTGTGAATAAGCGTGATTTAAGCAAAGAAAAGAAGAAACCTAAAAATACCAAAAAGAAGAATAGCAGGATAAGTGCAGGTGATGCCGAAGAAGATGCAGAAAATGATTGATTTTGCTTGTGCTGCCTTAAATTCTATGCCAGTAGCTGATCAAATGAGAAGTGGGTTTAGTGCCTATGGATTGCAAAGGCTGGTCTCACGAAGACTGCACTGGCGGCGGGCTGCAATATGTCTGCCATAACTGTTTATCAGATTAGATTAAGGCTTTTTCCGGCTCTCTTACACTACTGGCGTCTCGTCCCGAGCTCTTGGAAGACAGCCCTTGTCCACCCGATTCCAAAAAAGGCGATCGCTCAGATCTGTCTAACTACAGCTATAACCTCTTTACTCTTCAAAGTAATGGAGTCCATTACAAACTGCCAGCTCTTAGGGTACCTAGAAGAGAACCAGCTACTAAGTGATCGCCAGTATGGTTTTCGTCGCGGTCGTTCGGCTGGTGATCTTTTAGTGTACCTTACTCACCGATGGGCGGAGGCAGTCGAGAGTAAAGGGGAGGCACTGGCAGTTCGTCGCATGAATGCTTATTTGTTCAATCTCCATTTGCAACATTTTACACTAGAGACATTTAATTGATTATTTTAAGTAAACACATGATTTCAAAAATAAAATATAAAAAAAATAGTTTATATATATGGTGACTGCTAGCAACCGCAAGAAACTTCAAGGGCTGGTCAGGTCAAGTGTTTTAAACATGACAAAAAATGAAGTCGTGTTTTTTCGTAGATACTTATCGCCCAGCTGACGGGGGCAACGGCCGGCCGGCCAGCCGTTTGTTGACCCGTCAACGTAGGTACTTATCGCCCAGCTGACACGGACGGGTCAACGGACGGCCGTATGCTTTAAAATAGATTAGATACTCAAAGACTATCCAATTAAAATTCACAAAATGAATTATTTAATTAAAAATGAAAAAACACGAATTTCTTTTTGTCATTTTTGTCATGTTTAAAACACTTGACCTGACCAGCCCTTGAAGTTTCTTGCGGTTTCTAGCAGTCACCTTATATTTAGAATATGATTTACAAATAAGCAAAAAAAATATAAGTTTATGTTTATTTCAACCTTTTTTTATGGAGGTTGAACAATCAACCACTTAAATAACTGTATAAAGCACAGGTCAGGCCGCATATGGAACACTGCTCCCATCTTTGGGCTGGAGCACCCCAATACCAACTCCTTCCATTTGACCGCGTTCAACGCAGAGCTGCTCGAATTGTCGACGACGTGGTTATTTCAGGTCGGCTCGATCCACTGGCTCTTCAAGAGACGTTGCGTCTCTCTGTATTTTGTACCGTAGGTATACATCATGGAGAGTGTTCTGAGGAATTGTTCGGCTTGATCCCTGCCGCTGATTTCCTTCACCGCACTACACGCAATCGACTGTCATTCCATCCACATCACCTTGATGGATGGCGGTCTACTACTGTGCGTTTTTCAAGAAATTTCTTGCCTCGAACTACAGTGTTGTGGAACCAGCTCTCAGCGGCGGTATTTCCGGACCGTTACGATTTAGGGATCTTCAAGAAACGAGCCTATTCCTTTCCTAAAGGCCAACAACGCGTCTGCGATTTCTCTAGTTTTGCGGGAGTCCATGGGCGGCGGTAATTACTTTCCATCAGGTGACCCGCTTGCTCATTTGCCTCCTTCTGCTATAAAAAAAAATTAAGGTTTTTGACCGATTTTAAAACGACTGATCTCATAATGATAAACTAAAGGAAGTGTATAGATTGCCACAAGCGGCACTGTATCTCGATCGGTTAGGGAACCGTAAGTTTTGCGGTATAATAGTGACGCCGCCTAAGCTGCCGTAAAGTTTTTGTTAGACAACAGAAATACTAGCTGCCCTACACCTGTAGGTCACGTGATAGGTTAGAAATTTAAGACTTGAATTTCGTGGTTTTTTTTTATTAGACAACAGAAATGTAACTCCATACAAAAATATCTTTTGAATATTATGTCGTCTGAACATTATGACAAATAAAAAATATGTTACGGTTCCCGGACCGATTGAGATACAATGCCGCTTGTGGCACTCTATACGCATCGTACTAGGATGCCGTCAAATTACGGCATCGTAACCGATCGTACTATGTTGCCGCTTGTGGCACTCTATTCACTGCCTACACTTTGTATTAGGATGCCGTAATTACGGCATCGTAACCGATCGTACTAGAATGCCGCTTGTGGCACTCTATCCACAGCCTAAAATAAATACATAAATAAAAAAGATTTAATGATTGTTATGTTAATGCTTCATTTTATGTTAATGTTTTATATTATTTATTTGTTTTAGTTCCTACAATTATGCCAAATGATAATTACAGTACTTTTATGCAAAAAAAGTATATTGTTTATAAAATTTTTTTTAACTATCAATTTTAAAGTCTAGAGATACACAGCTGTCACAACTTATCTTGGTACCTGTCACACTTACCTCGGTGTTAGGAGAGTTGTGACAATGGGAGTAGTTTCAGTTTTCGTAGATTTTCCCAGACCCCATATGACTTTCATTGACTTTGGTGACTGTTTTCACAAGAGTAAGGATTGAGCTATATGACGTAGAGTTCATAATTTTGCTATGTATTTTTTTTTTCATTTATTATAGGTACAACAAACAGCTACATTTAGAGCTTACTTAAAATTTTACAATGGTCGTGGTGATACAAATATAGCCAACCCCGTTGTACACAAATTGGTTATTAACATCAAATTAAGGGGCGGTACAAGTTAATTTAATTTGATCATCATTAACGCAAATAATCAAATATTACGAGTAAATTTAAATAATTGAATAAAAAAAGTTTAACTTAAAATAAAACAACATTGCCCACTACGATGTAAGGCTTTCGAATACATTTTTACTAAACGTCGCGAGTGAGGTTGCAAATAACTCTATATTTACAAAGTTCACATTGTATTGCTTCATTAATCTGTGCAAGGGTGCGCGCTCACCCGCGTTCGTTTTACATGGAGTTAGTTCAAATAAATAACGTTTGCGAGTTTCTCGTGTTAAATGCGATTTGTAAGGTATGCAAATGTAGATCTGATTAGTCAGTTCATTACAATCAAATTTATTATGACATATATTAAATAAAAGTTTTTGATCTAATAGCAACCTTCTCATTGCAAGAGTTGGGACAGAATATCTATTTAGGAGAACCTCATAGGAAGACTTAGAACGGAAACAGCGATAATTCATGGTCTTCAAAAATTTACTCTGCACTCTCTCAAGCTGATTTTGATATTTTGTATAGTGAGGATTCCAAACAGAAGAGGCGTATTCAAGTTGGGACCTTATTAGTGAGTTATAAAGCAGAAGATAAGAAGAGGGCTTCTTAAAAGGGATTGTGGTTCTCATTACATAACCGTACATTTTAAATGCGCTGTCTGTGATGTGATTGACATGAAATTCGAAATGAAGTTTTTTATCTAAGAGTAGACCTAAGTCTCTTATAATTGATAATTTTTTAGGGGAGAATTAGATAAAGAATAGTCAAAGTTAATGTTTATAATTTTCTTTGTTAAGGAGATGGATTTGCATTTAGGAATACTAAGATATAATTTATTTTCGCTGCAATAATCTACTAAGCGGTTTAAATCTTCCTGTAACTTATGACAATCGCTTATTGAACTGATTTTAAGATATATTTTTAAGTCATCGGCATATAATAAATATTTACTATATTTGAAGCATTGACTGATGTCATTGATAAACAAAACAAACAGCAAAGGCCCCAATATTGGACTTGAGCCACGCCTGATGAGACTAATATCTTCCTCGAAGTGTATCCATTTATGGAAACTCGTTGTGTCCTATTCCTAATGTATGAGGAGAACCACCTCAGCAAATTTCCTCGAATACCGTTAAATGCTAGCTTCCGGAGAAGCAACTCATGGTCCACCTTATCGAAAGCTTTGCAGAAGTCTGTGTAAACTGAGTCAACTTGAACACGGCTATCCATACATTCAAATAGGTAGTTTGTGTACAAAACGAGATTACTGACAGTTGATCGTTTTTTGTTCCTCTATAATAATGCTGTGCAGACTTGGATATATGTAGTTATGCACCAGACGTTCGAGAACCTTCGATAAAGTGGACAGCAGAGATAGGAGGCGATAGTTTGTGACGTCATTTTTATTTCCACTTTTATGAACCGGTGTAATATTAGCAAATTTCCATATTCGAGGGACCACGCCTTCACGTAAACTTCTGTTGTATAATATATGTAGGGGAATTACTATGGACTCAGCAGTGTGTTTTATAAAAAATGGAGGAATCGTATCTGGCCCTGGACCCTTAGTAATGTCCAGTGATTTAAGCTCCTTTATGTTTATATTTTTGGTAACGCATAAATCCGACAGCGTGTAGTTACAGTAGTGATTGATTGGTACAGCATCATAGTCCAAAAGATGAGAACTACTCGGTTCATACACGGATGCAAAGAAGCTAGAGAATAATTCGCAGATTTGGTCAGGTTTGTCAGATTCGGTGTCATTATGTCTCATATACAAAGGTATACCTGATCTTTTACTATTATTTTTAGCAAATGTCAAAAAAGCTTTAACGTCGGTCTTTAATCTATTTTCTATTGACTCTATATAATTTTGAAAACATTCCTTACTTAGAATTTTGAACCTACGACGAAATATAGAAAATTCTTCGTAATGTGTTGCACTATTAAATTTTTTCCATTTCTTCCAGGCCTTTTCTTTGTCTTTGAATACATGAATAAGTGACCGTGAGAACCATACTGGGTATTTACCGGGTTTTGACAGTTTTACAGGTATGTGCTCCTTAATAATTTTAAAAATTCTTTCATAAAAAATATCTGTAGCATCTTCCAAAGAACCGCAGTTCAGTATAGTAAACCAGTCAATTTTATTTATTTCGGAATTTATAATACTGATGCCTTCAAAGAATTGATATCTAGGTGTAGGTAATATTCCAATACGTTTACATGTCTCAACATTAGATATAAATAAATCTAAAACGCAACCTAAACAATTTTTTGTGTCATTATATTGTGAACTGTGAGTAGATTGTAAAAAGTCAAACATAGCTTTGGCTATTAAGTAGTCATCACCAGATGATTGAGATATATGCGATGAGTCGTGTTTATGCCAGTCAATGATTGGAATGTTAAAATCTCCAACTACATAAAAATAGTCCAGACTTGCATCAATCAATTCATAGTAAAGAGCATTCAAGAAAGTTAAGTATGATGTTGCGTTCTGACTAGGAGGTATGTATAGGCCACAAATTACGTAGTTCTTATTGCATATGGTATGTTTAAGTTGTACGTAGTCAATAAAGGGTGATAAAGTGTTGTCTACGTTACCGAGCGTGTCATCCTGCAAGGCGCATGCGCGGGGCATACTAAGCTGTACCTGCCGAGCACACAGCTCGCGGCGCACGGCCACCAGGACACCGCCACCGTCACGCTTGCCGGTGGCAGCTCGATCTCTGTCGCATCTATACACAACGTATCGGGAGTCTATAAATTCGCTATCATTGATGCCAGGTATCAACCATGTTTCCGAGAGTATAATTACGTCATAACAATCGGTCAAAATATTATTAAATAATGTGTTAAGTTTCATTCTAAGTCCCCTACAGTTCTGGTAATAGATCACAATCTTATCTAGTTCTGTAAGGGTTATAAAATATGATAAATGTTACTACTGTGAATGAATGAATTAAGAATGAAATGAGAAGTGTTGCAATGTATTTTATGGCATTATCATGATTAAATGGTAAAATTCCCAACTAACAATATACCCTTATAAAATTAAAATATAAGGTCAATACTCTTTTAATTGTTTTAAAATAGCAATCAATATGTCAGTGAACCTTATAATGGTACATTATAAGAAGATTTAGCTAATACTACCATTATTCTTGTAATTTAGTTGGGTAAACGTTAATAAATCCAAATAATATAGCCACAATAAGAGTTCAAAATGTGGTATTCTTATAGGAGCTAGTTATATGGCTTTTTAGCCATATAATATTCAAAAGCTATGTAAAGGTTTCTAATAGGGCCAATTATTCTTATAAAAGCAATGCACAGAGTAACTATAATACTTTTTAATTTATAGGAACTTTTTATAAGATGTTTAAAAGACAAAAGAGTAAACGCATTTTATATAGTCTTTATAAGAATAAAAGCAAACCATATTCAATTACATATTATTTTATAAGAGCGTTATTCTCTAGATGGCTACATTCAAGTGTTCTATATAACTTTACAAAAACATAGTTCATCATGGTTAAAATTCTCTAGCTGTTACAAAAAACAGTCACGGGTTCCGTCGCCTACTAAGTCTATTGAAATTTTGGTGTAAGGATATAAAAGACTGGGCAGTAAAAATCAATATTTCCTTCATTTAACTTTTAACAATTTATTTTAAAATATTACAGCACGTAATTAGACGATTAGGCGCGTATTGATAGCTGATTGGCTGCTGAATTACCTACTTAAAAGACTGAAGAAAGTCTATTACTATTATTACTGTGTTTTCTTAATTTCTTGTTTCAATAGGTTATGACACATTACACTTCTATTACTTCGGCTTTATCAGCCGTAAAATGTTAGTATCCTGAAAAAAAATAAGAATTAAAATATGAACAAAACAGTAAAGTAAAATAAAATAAATAAAAAATTTCGGGCAATAAAATAAATGCGCCGTTTTAGCGAAAGCTTTATTTATGTTCCCATCAATTTATTAATAGATGAATTTCGTGATCTCCTTTTTTGGTTGCAGTAAATTTCAGAGTAGGTAGCACATTTGTAGCGAAAGCTTCTTTTTAATACATTATATACATATAATTTAAAAAAGAGGGGGTTGTGGGGCCTGCGGCACCCCTCCGTTATTTGTCAAAAGTCTAACCTAACCTAACCGATAGAAATATAGGGCCAGCCTCCGATGCATGCTGCATGATTGAAATTTTTTACGCTTAAAAAATGCGATACTAAAATCCGCTGCAACTAAATAAGGCGTTTGCAAAATATATCCAACATGAAATATTGATTGGCTAAAAATGCGATTCTAAAATTCGCTGCAACGGAATAATGTGTTCGCGAAATTCCCCTAACAAATCATAATTATTTATAGAATGATCGAAGAGTTTAGGGTACAATATTAAACACTTCATGTCAATTCAGTGTCACTCACACTAAATGTCGTTACGCCATTGGTTCGTAAGTCTACAGAGCGGGAGATCTTGTTCTGACAAAAACCGATAAGAAACTCAGCAAGGGCACTTCAAAAGTTTTTGTAAGTTACATACCTGATTTAGCTCAAGTAAATAGGGATATACGTCCAATGAGGCCACGCTGGACTTTGCAAATGATGCTATGGCCTTGCGATAGCTGACTTATATACCTGCATTATCATCATTCAAATCATAAATCATAAATCATAAAATCTTTATTTGCATAAAACATGGTAACAAGGATGTAATTATTGGAGGATAGCAACATACATGTTTTATCGATCTGTCGATATGCAAATATTTTGTCGTCATGCTTTTGAAATTAATTATTAAATAAGTACCTATCTATAATTCTAAATTTACTAAAATAAATAATTACAATATTTACTAAATTAGATGTTACTGTGTCATTAACAATTTATAAAATTATATAATAAAATTAAGATTTAAAACATTATTATTTATTCAGGACCAAAGCCATCGTCACAGAGAAATATTGAGAAGTCAACAATAAGTCATATTTTGATTACCAATTTTATTTAGCTGTCATTCTTTTTATTTTAGATTTCCTTTCCGACAAAAGTTAATAAATTCATTTATGTCATAAAAACAATTTTTCACAAGGATTCTAAAAACAGTCTTTTTAAAGAGATTAAATGGCATATTTCTGATATCGTTGGAAAGTAAATTGTATAATCTAATACCCATACTGTAACAATTTCTTGAGAAACAGGTAGTAGCTGATGGAGGTACAACTAACTGATTGGGATATCTTGTATGAAAATTACACTGTTCACGTTTTTCTGTAAAAAAAATTAAGTTTTTCTTTATAAATGTCAGTACCTCGAGTATGTACAACGATGGTAGAGATAGAATGTTTAACTGTTTAAAGAGAGGACGGCATGATTCTAACTGTCCCGCATTGCAAATAGATCTTACACATTTTTTTTGTAAAATGAAGGCACGTTTTATATTTGTTGAGTTTCCCCACATCATAAGCCCATACCTTAGTATAGATTCTACATATCCATGGTATGCCATCAGAGCTGTTTTTAGGTTTGCTACTTTCGAAAGATGATACAGAGCGTACACAAACCTATTTATCCTCTGGCATACCATGTCAATGTGCTGTTGCCATGTTAGTCTTGAGTCTATCACTATACCAAGAAAGGTAGCGGACTTTGTCTCTGCGATAGGTTCATTGTTATGATGTATGGATAACTGTAGAGGATTAGCATTCTTATTATAAAATTGGATGAATTTAGTTTTATTCACATTTACATTTAAATTATTATCTTCTAGCCAATTAGTTATTTTTCCAATTACATTATTAATTTCATCATTATAACCAATATTAGGCTTTCTATAAATCATTACGGATATGTCGTCAGCATAGAGGGTTATAGGATATTGAGTACATTTAGGAAGGTCATTTATATATAAGATAAAGAGCAATGGGCCTAATATGCTGCCTTGAGGAACACCTGAACAGTTAACTTTACTCTCCGACCTGTACGTTACGTTTTGAGACTCATTATTCAGCTGTGAAATCTCTACAAATTGACTTCTTTCCCTTAAGTAACTTTTTAGCCAATTAAGGGCAAAGCCACGTATACCGTACAATTCAAGCTTTGTCAGAAGTGTTTTATGATTAACAAAATCAAAAGCCTTACTCATGTCAAAGAAAATGGTGGATACGGGAACCTTCTTGTCCATTTGTATCGAGATGTTTCTAATGAGGGAGTAACAAGCGAGCGCAGTAGATCTACCCTTGCGAAACCCATACTGTTCTTCTCTGATTATGTTGTGTTTTTCTAGAAATGATATCAGTCTCATTTGCATAATTTTTTCAAATATCTTTGACAGTACGGGGATGAGGGCGATTGGTCTATAGTTGCTTAAGTCGTGCTTCTCTCCACGCTTATACAGTGGTCTGACAACCGAGACCTTGAGAATGCTTGGAAACTTTCCTTCTGCAAAACACTGATTCACAAAATATTCCAGTAACGGTGCCAGCTCATTAATACTAGTTTTAATTATTTTTGTACATATGTCATCAAAGCCAGTAGAATTTGTATTATTTAAAGATTTTATAGTGTCCCTTATTTCTTCTTCGTCAGTAGGATATAAAAATAAAGACATTGGATTACTATCTATTAATTTCTGTTTATTTACATTTGAGTCAAAT
This sequence comes from Scoparia ambigualis, assembly GCA_963921215.1. Taxonomy (NCBI): domain Eukaryota; kingdom Metazoa; phylum Arthropoda; class Insecta; order Lepidoptera; family Crambidae; genus Scoparia; species Scoparia ambigualis. Next base: position 31,072,445 of record OY992511.1, on the reverse strand, counting down.
TGACGATTAGTGGGATTAATAAAATGGTTATTAAATACCCTTGCTATTTCGGTGGGATTATTAATTTGTTTACCATAAATTTTTAAGTATTCAATATTATGTTTATTATGTAAGTTATCTTTATTTTTTATGATCTGCCAACTTGCCAAGCACTTATTTTTTGCAGTATTAATATATTTTTCGTTTCTTAATCTTTGTGACAATTCTATAATAATAATAATAATAATAAATCGTTTATTTCAGATTATTCATCCATATTAGTTAGTAAGACTTAAAGATATTGTTAGTATCTATATAAGTATGAAAAGGTACATATGAATCCCTATTGTGCCAAGAGTGACCATCACGAGAAAGGGTATGTCCCCGTGATTGTCACTCTCTGCACAAGGGACCACCAGAGCGGTGAGGTGAAGCGATCCGCTAATGTCTTTAGGATGCTGTTGGAACTGTTCCTCACTCTGCTGATCAGGGAGGCGGTTTTTTTGCGAATGACGGCTTCAAAGCCATCAGTTTGATACTCCGCAAACATCCCGGATGCACTGCAAAAACGCGGTAGACCCAACATCATCCTAAAGACATTGTTATACTGGATTCGTAGGGTCTCCAGAGATTTTTTGGCATGCTTGACCCACAGATTTCCCGTGTACATGTTTTGACAGTAAGCTTTAAAAAGCGTCACTTTCACATCTTCCGTACAGCGAGAAAATCTGCGAGCCAACATATTGCCTCTAACCGCTAGAACCCTTCGCTCCCGTTCAATATCATCATCATCTTTGAGGTCGCTGGTGATGACATGCCCCAGATATTTAAATTTCATCACGCGTTTGATGTTCAAGCCGTTTAGGGTAATCTTAGTAGCGTTATCGGGACATTTACCAGCGGCCTCAAATACCATGTATTCTGATTTTTTCACATTGTACGTGAGCCCATGCTCAGCAGCATACGACTCACAAACACTTAACATTTCTGTAAGGCCACCCACCGTAGGGCTGAGCAACACCATATCGTCAGCGTAGCTTAAATTGTTTATGCTAATTCCATCTATTCGACAACCGACACGCATGCTGCTCAGCCCAACGATGAGATCGTTTACGTAGATGTTGAAGAGCTTAGGAGAAGATAACCCCCCTTGCCTCACTCCGCACTCCAACACATACGCATCCGACAAGGAATCAGCCCACTTAACATAATTTGTTTGGTTAGCATACCAAAATTTGAACACGTTCAGTATTTCTTTCGGTACACCCCTCTTCCCCAGCTTCCCCCAAAGCGTATCATATGACACCAGGTCAAAGGCCTTGGAGAGATCCAAGAAACAGGCGTATATCGGTGTTCCACGATCAGTGTAATATTGGACAGTATGCTTAAGACCTACTATAGCGCTTTCAGTTGAAAGTCCGGGTCGAAACCCGAACTGTGCGTCATGTATGTCCGAGTGTTTATCCAATTCAGAGTTAAGCACACTATCCAATACCTTAGCAATTGTTGTTGCTAGTGAAATAGGACGATAGTTCCCCCTGTCCGAGATGTCACCGGTCCTATCCTTAACAATGGGCACGACGATAGTTTTCATCAACTCATATGGTAGGTACGAGTGACTTATGCACATTGAGAAGAACAAGGCCAGAACCCTCGGCAGGTGAACTCCAGCATACCGCAGATGCTCCACACTAATGCCGTCATGCCCGGGAGATTTACCGCCGCTCATGTTTTTAAGCGCCTCTCTTATTTGGTATGCAGTGATACTCAACGGCGATGCCTCCCCCCGACATTCTGACTCAGTGCTGTGGGCGGAGGCCGAAGGACCCAGTGGAGAGCTGACTCTAAAGTGATGCATGAAAGCATTGGCTATCTGCACCGGGTCACTTACCCCATCCACATTCACCGGTAGACCAGGCTTAATGTCGCACTTCTTAGTGGCCTTCCAAAAGCTTTTAAAATTTTTCGTGATTCGGTGTTTAGCTAGAACGTCCATTTTGAGTTGGTCTTGGTTACGTTGACACCATTTTAAACGACTTTTAAAAACTTTTCTTGACTCATTCATATCATCATAGATTCTGCCCGATGAAGGACGATTGTAATATACCCACACTTTGAAATTAAGCCTGGCCACCTTATGAGCCTCATGTACATGCTTATTCCAGCCACAAAGATGCTTATTTTTGTTTGGCTTTGAACAAGGTCGGTTTTTAGTTTTGCTAGCGGCGTCACATAGGGCACAAACAATACTATTATAAAGCCTATTTAGCACCAGCTTATGCTCCTCCAAACTGCACAACCCGCGACCGCAATGCGTGAACTCAGAGGGAAACTCAATCTCGCGCAGCATACTATGACAATGATGTCGGTACTTAGCTATTTGAGCCTGGTCTCTTTCGCCCCATATCACTGAGTTAACGTGCAGGTCGCGCGTCACCAATCTTGGTCTAACAATATTAAAATCGCATTTAACAATTAAAGGTAAATGATCCGACACAAAAACATCCTCAACTACCTCCACATCGACAACAGTCTGCCAGGCTGAATTAGAGACAACGCAGTGGTCTAGCCACCGCCTGCAGCTATGGGCCGCACTTACATACGTGTATGTGTTAGAATTCAAACCTAGTTTTTCTGTGTCAGCACAGATCCAACTCTGTTCGTGGCAAAAATTTGTTAATTCATTGTAAAACAATTCATAAGGATGAGCATTAAAATCGCCTAGACAGAACACACTCTCAATATTTTCGCATTCAACAACTGCACTTATTTCACCCAGCACTTCCGTAAATACAGGCAAATTGTCTAATGAATTTGTAGGCATATACACTGAGAAAACAATAATAGATCGCCCTCCAACAGTAGCCCTAATAGCTACCAGACGAGTACTACTACACCTTATCACAGTTACGCTATCAAAAATACCTTTTCTCCAAAGAATGGCCACCCCCCCATGAGGTCTACCCTTTAATAAGCCTGTCGATACATCGACAGCGGATTTACCATGATATTCAAAATCACTCGATATCTCTCCCAGAAAAGGCACATCATGGGGAAGTAGACACGTCTCTTGAAGTGCAATTAAATCGGATGTTTTACAGATATTTTGTAGGTCATTAAGTGACCTCTTAACAAAAAAGCAATTAAAAGTTGTAAAACATAAATATTTACTAGGTTCTAAACTCATTAAAATGTAAAAATAAAAAAACTATGAACTATTTTCTTTTTTTGTCTTATACAAAAAATTAACAAAACGCCTAAATGTTATACCACTAGGCCAGAAATCATCTTTTAAAAATAAATCTAGGTTATTTTTTGAAACATATAGCTTATACGAGTTATACGATTTTTCTTTTCGCATGCTTATCATTTTTAAAGAAACACTTACATCGGTTTTTTCTTTTATATAGCTAATAATGTCACTAACACTAGCTTGTTTACTAACATTAGAAATTAGAAGTGGAACTTTCACATCGGCCGCTCTAAATTTGCCCTCGGGCGCAATAGGAGCGCAACCTCTCTGACCTAATAACTTATATTGCTTGGCAGATTTCTTACGCACTAACTGCCATTCGGGGTCCACTACCACTTGACCGCATTTCACACTGTGCTCCCTACCTGCGCGCAAAAAGGTCGGATTCGCAAGTAAGTCCTGTTCAGAAACTGTGACATTCGCTCGAGTTTTACTGGTAGTATGCGAAACGCTCGCGCATGGCGGTGGCGGCGCCGCCGCCGCATCTCTCGAAACCGCAGTGTTCGGCGGGGCCTCACCGCGCACCACAGGATCCGTTGTCGTCTCGCTTACACCTTCGCCCTCACCGCACGCAGGGGTCGCCCGGCAGCCGCTCTCATTCACCCCCGTCGGAACCACCGTGGCCTCCACGTGCCGCATATCTGTCGCTGTACTTTGTATGCAACTGACAGAGATAGAATCATCAGTGCCTGTACCTATTTCTTTAGGCGATGACTGTCGTATTATTGAAGGTCGGTTAACTACCTCAATATCAGCTGATGTTTGGGATGGTTTAATAGGCACATACTCAGGCACATACTCAGGTACATATTGTAGTCCAATAGGTCCACTATTCATATCAAAACTGTTCTGTAAACACGCTCCTCGTCTTTTGTTTACATTTCTGCTTGGCGTAAAATCAGCAATTAACGATGCATGTTTCATGTGTTCAACCTCTTGTTTGAGTTGGTTAAACTGATCAGATGTAATCATTTTATCCTCCAGTGTACTTAGTTGATTTTTAAGCCATAAAATCTCCTTTAGGAACCGGGTCACATCCACATGATCAAAAGTCACTGGCGGGATCAGATGCAGGTCTCTTGCCACAAAAATAGGAAACACTTGAGGATCAGCACTTTTCATTAAGCTAATGATGTCGTCTAGATCTCTTGACATTCTCTTCTTGTCCCGCTTTCGACGTTGAGGCATCTTATTTGCATTTGACATCGATTCAAAGAGTAACGACTTCGCATTTGCAATTTGATCAGCAGAAAATGATGTAGTACACAGCTGATGCATACTCTCTTCATCCATGTAGTCCATAACATTTCGCACAAACGCCAGTAATTCGTTAATTACGACGTTACAACTCGCGCACTTCACAACATTCGAAGACATTTTGAATTCGACCTTAGCTCTCAGTGAGTCACCGCATAGAACGATATTGACGCGTCCTCGCTTAGTCGCGACGAGCGCCTGACTAATGTTTATATTAACTATGCATTGTTTTAATAATTTAGAGTAATTTCGGTATTTCAATTTATTTATATTATTAGATTTTTTATAATACGATAAACGGAGTTTCCTTTTAGTTCTACATGAAGTTTTTAAGCCTTTGGACAGCCATTTAGTTTTTATGCTAGCTTTATTTAAAATTTTAATCTTGTATGTTGGGAAACATAAGTTATATAAAAGGACTAATTCTTTATGAAATTGCGTAAAATCAGAATCTACGTCTTTGAAGTTAAAAAGGCTTTTCCATGGATAATTTGCTACGAAGTATTTGAACTTTTTGATATTATCAGCACTGTAATCTCGTCGTATTTCAAACCAGTGAACAAGCGGTGTTTTGCGAGTTTTAACAGGCACGCTCAAAAATTGTGCAGTATTATGATCTGATAAGCACAAGGCCTTAGTATTTCCGATTGCTCCCTCGATGTTGCTGGCAAAATGATCTATACATGATTTTAGTCGTGTAGGTGTGTTAATATGTAAAGTTAAATTGTAAGAATGTAATATTTCGGTTAATTCTTCTGATAATTTGTCCTTATTTAGAGTGTTAATATTCCAATCCCCTGTTATGATAATATGTTTCTTAAAAGATTTTAATTTATCAAGAAGAAGTTGCAATCTATCAAAAAAAGATCTAATAATTGATTTTGGAGTTCGGTAAATACATATTAGTATTATTTTATATTCTGTTAATTCTAAACCACAGCATTCAAAAGTAAGTTCCGTTGCAAAGTCTTTCAGAAGGGACAGTTTTTTGGTTTTAACAGTGTTATTATGTAAGATGCAAACACCCCCACGTTTTTGCTTTGATCTACAGAACGAAGCACCTAATTTATAACCATTGAGTTGTATATTTGATTCACTATGTTCTTGAACAAAAGTTTCACTAAGACAAATAAGATCCGGGGTTATTTTATTTTCTGACATTTCATTCAAAGTTATTCCTAATATTTCTTTTTTACTTAGGAAGCCACCTATGTTTTGATGCATAAAAAACAACGAAACATTATTTATAAAAAAGCAGGAGTCTTGTGCGCTCGCGAGGCTTGTGCCCGACTACGTTTTAGAGGGATATTTACGGGTGGCTTTGAACAGATGGGTGAACAGTGCAAATCTTCATTGTTTATATTTGAATGAGCCTGAGATTCAAACGATAATTGTCTATGATGTAATACATGTGCAATATCTCGAATGATACTAAAACTCAGGTTTGGCAAAAAATATTTGGACCCTAGACAAGATCTATTATAATTATGTTTTACAAATACGCAGTGAGCAAAGCCCCTGCATATCCATTCTAGTTCCTTATTTAGATAAATATTTAAGTAAGCATTATTAGGTAGACCACATAATAATATTAGTATCACATGTACAGCTTAACCATTTTAAAAGTTTCGTTTTTAAATTTAGGGGATCGCTATCATTCATCCCCGCAACCACAATAATAAAGTCCTTTAAAGTGAGGCCTGTTAATTCTGTCTTGCAAGTGTTTAGTACGTCCTGAAGGCAAGCTCCATCCTTCCAGAAGCACGTCACCTCATAGTTCTCGTCGATTAGTTGCTGCAACGCCCTTTGCAAGCCTCTGCCCTGCTGATCAGCAATCACGAACACCCTGTTCTTCTTTACAGTTGTTGCTATAGTTGTGTGTTTAGATTCCTTACTCAGTGCAGTTTGGTCCTCATTAATTATTTGTTCTGATAAGTCGGTGTTAGCAGTACTTGCCCTACTAAAATCCTGAATCTGTAAGCTTTGGCGTAGCTTGTGTTTCCGGTGTTTTACTTTATCCTTTTGTTTAAAACTGTGATTTTTATTGCTTGTAGTATTGGAACATATAGTTAACAAATCCATTATTTTTCGGTCTTGTTCCTTTAATTTTAACGCCATTGTGTTGTTTTCCAACATTAAGTTATCCATTTCATTTTCAGTAGATTGTCATTTTACTTTTAAGTCTGAAATTTCATTTTTCATCATTTCTATTTCTTGGTTTTGGAATGTGGACAAATCTGGTAAACTCCTTGCTAGGCGGCTAGACTCCGATTCGGACAGGGAGAAATTAGTATTGTCCAAGTTAGGCAAAGAAGTGTCGAAAAAATTCCTCCTTCTTTGTTTTGTTACGTAGTCGGAGGTTTCAAACACTGTGTCTGTGGTACTTGGGGATAACATAATGGTCTGGCCCAGGTCATTTGGAGGTGTTTCTTCTTGAACAGGTGAGGAAGGTGATATTAGCATGCTACTGGTAGCAGTCCCCTTTGATAAGGATGGAGATAATATCAGCTGGCGATTATCCATTTGAGCCTTCTCATTTTTATCTTTGCCTATCATGGCGGTCTCGGATTTTTGAAAACTGTTCTTATTTTTTGTCACCACTGGCAACTTTTGTGTATGTGATTTCAGAACCGGAGTACTGGCTTTGGGTCTATTTTGGCGTTTGCTACATTTCCCGCATGTTCATAATGACCTCCTAGCCGGTTCCATAATATAAAAAAGCTTTTCCGATATATTTGCGCATTCGATATCGTAGTTGCATTTGCACGAGACGCATTTAAGATATCGTCTGTCTTGGATTTTCTTTTTGCATTTTGCGCATATATTAGACGTAGATGACATATTGTCAACAAAAGGAAGGATTAAATATTCTCGACAATAATTATATAATAAAAAAGTACAGACCCACTATGTAACTTGGACAAAACAACGTTCAAACGGAGCACGGCCGCTGTCAAGTGCGTTCAAACGCAGCACGGGGCGGCCGGCCTAGTAGTGACTCAGCGACAGCGTTCTTGTTTGTTGTGTTATGGTGGTTCAGTCAGTATTTAATATCTTCAAACTTTGATTCGCTATATCTTCGACATTAAGTTGAATATCGAGTTTCGGTTTTCACCTATCAATTAGTGATTTCACTGGGTTTCGAATAATTGTAAATTATGTGTTCACTAATCACTTTTACTAGTACTTTTTAAATTAAATTTACGGAGCAATCAAAATAGGTTTACTTTCTACAACTACCGCACGACGAAAAAAGTGAAACAGTCATAGAAAAAACATTGCCAAAGTGAAAAACTCTTCTTATGAACGTCAATTGTGGAGCGAATGCCGGAAATGCAACATGTACTTAAACAGATTGTTTTCAATGTAACAAAATTATTTAAAAGTGCAAGTCAGGTTTCGGTGGCGGTATTTCCAGATCGTAACGTAAGAAACGAGCCTATTCAAGTCAAGTCAAGTCAAATTATTTATTCAATGTAAACCTTTACAGGCACTTATTGACGTCAATAATAATAATAGAAGAGAAAAATTTAAGGCCTCCTGAGTTTCTTGCCAGCTTCTTCTCGGTCAAAGGCTCTCCCAAAATCCGAACTGGCGGTAGATTTAAGGTTGATAGGTAGACCCCTCAAGCCCCAAGCGGCCATATTTGGCCGCGCTGGCCGCGCTCTCCACTTGATTTTGTACCGTATGTTGATAAACTTAGAGACTACTTTAGTATGAACAAGGTCGACTATTTCAGTTCTATGGTACATTTTATGCATCGTGAATGCAAAATTTAACATGAACTGCGGTCGATTTATTTTAATTTAATATTTTATTTTAATATTAATTTTTTCCATTTCCGCAAATTAAAATTCCCGCTAAATCGCACCTGCTGTCAATTTTTTTGACATTTCGTTGCCAAGACTGAGAGGTTATGTAGGTAGGTAGTTAAGTTAGTTCATAAGATTTAACTACTATTAACTTTTTTTATATACATATTTTTTGACGTCAATAAGTACCTGTAAAGGTTTAATGATTGAAGCATTTGACTTTTTTGGTCTTAGATATTGTCTAAGATGGCAGTCGGTAAAACCCACCACACCGCATCTGGCCAGCGTGGTGGCTTACGGCTCGATTTCTCCACGCGCTGGTGTGTATGTGGGAGGCCTGTGCCTAACAGTGGGACGTTTATAGGTTGATGATGATGGTGATGAGTTTTCTGATGCACTTTCTATAAGCGCTCTCATGGGAATATATTCATATTCATTTATTGCATCTAGTTGTATACAATGGTGTTAAATATTTTTTTGGCACGGCAAAATACTTATAAAAGTACCTACTAAACTTACTAACTGATATATATTATTATTACACTTAATTATATCATAACAGGTGCTGACATTTATTATTATTTTAATATTATATTTGTTTAAACAAGTAACATAAAACTAGGTAAGTAGGTACATAAATATTTATTTTTATTTAAGTTTCTAAATTAACGTCTAAATATTCCTTTATATAATATTACCTAAGCTTTATCAAGAAAAACTTTTTTACTCATTATCAAATTTTCTTCCCTGGAGAGCTTTTAATGAGTTAGGCAAGTGGTTATATAACTTGACTGCCAATAGAATGCCCCTTTTTTAAAAAGATCAAAATGTGGGGTTAATTGACATAAATTATTTGCCCGGTGGGAAACGTAGCGTCTAGCTAGTAAATAAAAAACAAATAAAATAAAACTTTCCTACACTCACACCAATTATCTAGCACAAGAGAAGCTTCGAAGAAACTCGTTAAATGGTTACTAGACAACGGATAAACATACCTAAAATACTTAACTATATACTTATTATACATGGAAAACACCCAGACTCAAGACAATTCAGAAAAACAATAATTTCTAAATTGACCCGACCGGGGATCGAACCCGGGACCTCAGAGATGGCGACACCATGAAAACCGACGTACAAACCACTCGACCAAAGAGGTCGTCTCGTAGGTCAGTTATTCTATTAAAATAATGTGGACTAGTGCGAACTAATCTACAAAGCTCGTAGGTAGACGTATAAACAAGTAACTGTAAGGGTTTTTGAACTGACAAACCACGGCCGGCACGACTCTTTGGGATGCAGATTGGTGATCACTCTGATGCAAGGCTGTTGTAGAATAAATACTGATTGGACTTCAGTTGAATTCCCCCAAAAAGTAATCCCAAACCTGATCCAGGCCGCAGCATGCACATGCGATGCAGTCAGCGCGCATTGTGAATTTGTACATTTTCGCAACTCATATAGAGCCACCTTCGTGGTCTAGTGGCTAAGCCACCGGTTTCAGACCCAGAGGTCCCGGGTTCGATTCTCAGCGGGGGGTACATCTTTGTATGCTCGGTTTGGTTGGTGATAGGGCTGTTAAGTCCGCCTGGCTAGCTACCACCATCTTATCTAAGTCTGTCGCCATAACAACGATGTTTATAGCATAGTTGTATTCCGACAGTTAGAGATAAGATAGCCAGTTCCTCAGTGGTTGAGGAGTCCGGGTGAAGCGCGCTTCCACCTTCGGCCTTATCGTCACTTACCATCAGGTGAGATAAAGGCAAAGCGCTTATCTGTTGCAGAATAAAAAAAAACGCAAAACTGCTAAGTCTACTCACAACTGCAGTTACATGAGATTTCTAAGTCAAGGTGGGATCCATGGTGATGCCCAACAACGTGAACGTATCGACTACTTCTATTTTATTCTGTTCAAACGTTGTGTATTGAGTGGCAGTGCTAATCTTTGGTGTGGTTTAAATGGAATATTTTAGTTTATTCTAGAATTTAATACGAGCCCTATTTCACTTAGATGTTTTGCTATATTATTTAAGGACGATGTTATTTAATCGTAAATAAAAAGTAAATACTAATCGTCTTGAGGAATTCGTAGCGATTACCTTCGTCCAGCAGTGGAACGTTTATAGGCCAATTGTGGCACGGGTAGTTTTACAAATCAAAAAAATCTAAATTTCTTTATTCAGTAAGCTTAAAATAGGCATTTTGAATCGTCTAATAAAATTTACTTCTCTATATGGATGGATAGGCAAACACCCATTCAGGACGTCTTTTAGCTGCGGAGAAGAACTGGCGCAAGAAACTCCACAGCTTTATAATAATAATAGAAGTAACGACATTTACAAAACAATATGTCGTTACCAAATTATACAATCAATAATCATAAAACCATAGATGAATGATTTTCCTCGCTTCGCTCGTCTAGATACCGCGCTACCTATAAACCACAGCTCCGTAAATGCGGCAACTCGTTATTGTAGTGTGTTTATGACAATATGCCAGGATGCTAGTGTGCGTGAAAAATTTGTTGCCAGCTGCTCAACTGTTACCCGAGTTAATGGGAAAAATATTTTTGCTGTGATGTATTAGTTTGGTTATAAATATAGCTCAGAAAATATTTAAAAATTAACAATTAAAAGCGAATATGTATCAATATAATTGTTTATATTATTATGTAGGTTAGACGTAGGTTTCTTCTGTAGAAAAATGGTAGGTATGTATAGCAATGATTAGACCTCATTTTTTTAGTAGTTTTTTTTAATTACTACCAACCTAAAAAAAGGCGACTAACGGACTAAAGACTGCGCACATACATCCAATAGCATAGAGCGGCGATGGGCTCATCAAAATAATAATACCAACCCCTCTCTTTCCTTCGGTGTCGTAAAAGGCGACTAACAGACTAAATACTGCACATACATCCAACAACATAGAGCAACTATGGGCTCATCAAAATAATACTACCAACCCCTCACTTTTCTTCAATGTCGTAAAAGAGGACTAACGGACTAAAGACTGCACATGCATCCAACAGCATAGAGCGACGATGGGCTCATCAAAATAATACTACCAACCCCTCTCTTCCCTTTGGTGTCGTAAAAGCGACTAACGGGCTAAAGGCTCACCACCTGCCTTTAGCCCGCTGAAGCGTGGACTGTGTGGGCGTGGTCTGTATTATCCATAGATTCAAATGATTACTAACTTTACCATAAACTTTAATATTATCTATCTCAAAAAAGTTGTTGATCTAAGTAAACAGTAATAAGTGGAGTCTTTATTCATGATTATTCTACATATGACTAAATACTTTTTCGTTTTTATAGGCATATCACAGACGTATTACGTCTGTGAGGCATATTGTCATGTGACAGACAAAAATTTAAAAAAAAATTACATTTTCTCCTAGGGCAAGAAAAACTATTGTAGCCTCGCTTTACAACGCTACAATGACGGTCTTTTTGAGCAAGAGGAGTGAAATAGTTATTTGTTATACAAGAGTGCAAACTTGCTTTTTAACCGCGTGCTCAATTTTGATGACCGAGCAAGCGAAGGATTCTAAAATTGAATCACGAGCGCAGCAAGTGATTCAAAAATTAGAATCCTGAGCGTTACCGAGGGAATCAAAAGAGCACGAGGTGAAAAATCTTTGCACTCGAGTGCAACACGTAACTTTTCATCCCACCTCAACGAGGAAATTACCAACCAAATTAAAAAAGTAGGTACACCAAAAAGGTTCCGAGTCTGAGTTTTTAACAATTTATAAAGGTCGTATGATAAATCGGCACCATGGAGGTAGAAGAAAATAGGTTTAATGATGTTTTGAATACACATACTAAGTGCACACGATGTTATAAATTCAATTTACTTTGTCCTCTAGCGGGTAAAAACGGCTTTTGCACTCAGATATCGAAGAGTAAAAATACTCTTTCCGAGATGGGGGGATGAAAATTTACTTTGTCCTCTAGCGGATAAAAACGGCTTTTGCACTCAGATATCGAAGAGTAAAAATACTCTTTCCGAGATGGGGGGATGAAAATATTATTTTAAACATTGTCTATGAATTTTTTCAAAACGAATACGTCCGTGATTTGCCGGGGGCGGCACTGACACTGAGAGCATTATCACTGACAAGTGAGGATGCGTTCATAGAGAATGTATGAAAAACACTGTGCCGTTACTGTGTCGGAACTGTGGCTTCACTGATATGTGTGAAGCAACCTTTAACCTATAATATTACCCAAATCATAAGCTATACACCTGTTCTCAGTTTCATTAAAATCCGTCCAGCGGTTTTTGTGATGCGCGTCAAACAAACAGACAGATAAAAATTCCAAAAAAGATTCTAATGTTCACGTATCCTTCATCCCCTAGATTATGTTTTTCGCAAATATTTTCAATGTTAGTACAGACACGAAAAGTTTACATTTCAGGAACATAGGTCAAAATTAAAAAAATAGCTTTTCCGTACTGGAGTCAATCAGCTGATTGCGCATTTTGTATAGGGAAAAATAATAAATTTTCGACCCATGTTCCTTAATGGAAAGTTTCATCGGTAGAATCCCCTTGATATAGTGTCAGCTAACATTTTTACACCCTAATATAGATCACAAATATAAGTAAACATGAAATAACATAGAACTAGGTTAAGTATATAATAACTTTGTAAGACAAATGAAATAGGTTACCTATATAATAAAAATCAATAACAATAAATTCACATAATAAAAATCTCAACCACGGGGACTTTATTCTTGTATAAAGTTAAGTTTTAAGTTAAGTCTTAAGAAGTCAAGAAGTCTTAAGAAGAAGTGAAGTCTTAAGTTTTCCCATAATGATGACTCGCAAGGCCTTGTCTCGTCAGGAGGAGTCCAAACTCCAACTGACATTAAATGAATTGAAGGCTTCGAAAGAGTTGTGTGATCAACTAAACAGAGAGCGAGATGACAACGAAAGGGAACTTTTGGAATCATTAGACAGGCATCAAAAGTTAAAAAATGAGTTGGTACAGTTAAATGACCGTTATATCGATGCTATTGATGCCCGGGACAGGCTCCAAAACATTGTGGACAGGTTCGACCAATGTAGTTCAGAGTATGACCAGGCTCTGAACTGCATAGATGAGTTGAAACAACAATTGCATGAGGCCAATAACAAAATTACTTTATTGGAAACATCTAAACTTAATATGACTGCCTCATTAAATCAAAGCTTGTTCGATGAGTTGGTAGTCTGTGCCCCCTCCATGGTTTCTGCGACAGCTAGCAGTCAGCCCACTGTCACTATAGATCTTACATGTAAGGAAAATAAAAATAGCAACCACTCAGTGAAGATTGTTGGCTGTAGCAAAAATAAACTAAAAAAATATATTAAGATAAATAAGTACATTAAGAAAACGCAAAAATTAGTTAAGAAGCACAAATTTTTTATTAAAAATGTAAAATTAAATAGAGAAAGATTGTACTTAATTGACAAATTAGATATATACTCGTCACAACTACACAATAAAAATTTAAAATATAAAAATGATACACAAATTCTACAAACTAAAATTGCACACCTAGAGGACTCGCTTATATCTATTACTAAGCAATATGATCTTTCACAAGGTCAAATAAAAGAACACATGTTGGCCATTGATGAACTGGTAGTCCTGTTTAATGGTAACAATGAAGGGATTGATTCACTCACAAGTAATTGTAAATGTAAACAGTTACCAAGCCGTTCATCAATCCCATGTGATTCTTCCTCTGTCGAATTGATTGATGTTTCTTCCAAAGGTTCCCTTACTCAGTGCACAATTAAAAATGTACCACAACTTATACCAACCAACCAGATTCCATGTAAGACAGATTGTAATAGTGACTTGGTAATATTTAGTGATGAATTTGGTAAAAACATGGGTCGGTTGTTATCTGACTTGGGACATTCAGTTATCAATTATTGTATACCGGGTGCTTCTTATCAACATATTTTGAAAAAAGCTGTAGAACATAAATATAAACCCAATAGCACCTTATTATTATTTGTTGGTAATAGAGGTAATCTGAACAAAACAAGCCTTCTAAAATGTTTAGAATGTTTGAATAAGTTAATTGTAAAGAAAATTATATTGTTTACATTACCTTATTGTAGTAGTTTGCCACAGGAGGAAAATTCTATTAGACATAAGCTTAACCTGACATTACATTTATTTTGCAAAAATGACATAATGCATTTAATTGACACTAACAATTATGTTAGTAATTTTTATTTGACAAGAGATAGTTATTATCTGCCAAATTATTTTAAGCGACAAATAGCTTTATCGCTATCCTATTGTATTCAAACGTCAGCCAAAAACTTGGCTAAACAAGTTGCTTCTATTGAGCAATGTATATTTGACATAGACGTCAGTAGTGTTTCTACTGACATTCCAATTAATTATTTAAATTAAATTATATGACAAAAGAGGAAAACTCTTGCGAAATGTTTGTTAATAAAATTAAATTAAATGAATGTAAAAATAGCTTTAGCAAAAGCCCATGTCAATCATTAAATTTAAAAAATGTACAATCTTTAAACATTGTCCACCAGAACATTCAAGGAATGATGGGCAAAGATTTGGAGATTGAATTGTTCGTGAACTGTAATAAAATTGATATTCTTTGCATAACAGAACACTGGCTTAAAGACCATCAGTTCATGTTCAATTTTAAGAATCATTTGGTAGGAAGTTCGTTCAGTCGAGGAAATGCAATACATGGTGGCTCCTTAATTATTGTTAGTAAAAAGTTTAAATTAAAGGAACGCAAAGACATAGTGAGCCTCTCGGTTGAGCGAACAATAGAAATAGCTTGTGTGGAGTTGGAGCAGTTTGTTGTATTAAGTGTGTACAGACCTCCTTCAGCATCATATGATTTTTTCGAAAAAGTTATGGATGAGGCATTACATAAAGTCCGTAATGTAGGTAAAACAATAATTGTTTGTGGGGATTTTAATATTAATTTGTTAGAAAATTCCACGATGTCAACTAAAATTAAAAACCTATTTCTATCATACAACTTGAATCATTTATTTTTGGAGCCGACAAGAATAACTGCCACTTCGGCCACCTGTATTGATAACATATATACAAATGTAACCACTGGCTAAGCAAATTATTAATAACCTGGACTCTGATCATTGTGGCCAAATGGTCAGCTTTCCACACCAGCGTAAACAAGTGACGAAAAAGAATATCACTGTTGTACCAAAAACTGCAGGTCGGCTGGAACGCTTTAAAAGCAATCTAGATACAAAATTAAATTATTTAGAATACAATGACAACCCTAATGTCTTTTATAATATTTTTTTTAACATTTATTGTTCAGAATTTAATAAAACTTTTATTCCAAAAAAGATCTCAGTTAGTGGTACTGTAACTTTTAATGAATGGGCTACAATTGGTATTCACAGAAGTAGGAAACGCCTTTATGAACTTTATGGTGAACGCAACTATAACACCAGCGATGACTTCAAATTATATGTTAAAAGTTATTCAAAGTTATTCAAAAGAGTATGTCGATTAGCCAAGGCAAACTATCTGAGTTCTAAAATTAAGAATAGTAATGACAAAATAAAAATGACATGGAATATTATAAATAGTGAAACAGGAAAGGTCAAAAGTCGTAATAATGAGTACAATTTAAATTGTGATAATAAAACCTTGACTTCTGATGCTGATGTTGCTGCAGCATTTGAGAGGTTTTTTACTGACATTCCAGTTTCAACTACAAAAGCCTTGATTTCCTCCCCCACTGTAGCTGAATCTGTTTTGAAGGAGAATGTTAAAGATTGTGAAAATAATTTCAGTTTTCAAAAAAATTGTGTTATAGATATAATAAAAACATTTAACACTCTCAATAAAAAGAAAACTGCTGATCTGTGGGGTAATTCCGTGGACGTCGCTAAATCTGTAATTATGACAATAGCTCCAGTTTTAGCTTGCATATTTAATGAATGCATTGACTGTGGTGTTTTTCCTGACCTCATGAAATATAGTAAAATAATTCCATTATTTAAATCGGGTAGCACTTCTGACCCCTCTAACTTTAGACCTATTTCTGTGCTACCCACATTTAGTTAAATTTTTGAAAAGTTAATACTAGATCAAATGCAAATTCATTTTTATAAAAATAAACTTTTACATTGTAAACAATATGGTTTTACTAGGGGTCGCTCTACAACTGACGCCGGTGTTGAGCTTTTAATCCAAATATTTGATACCTGGGAGGAATCACAGGATGCCCTAGGGGTATTTTGTGATTTATCCAAGGCTTTTGATTGTGTTTTACATGAAACTTTGGTCAGGAAGCTTAACCACTATGGAATTAGGGATGCTTCTTTGAGCCTTCTAATCTCATACTTGAGTAACAGGATTCAAAAGGTCGACATTAACGGTAAAAGATCTCCGGAATCAGTGGTTAAAATGGGAGTTCCGCAGGGTTCAATACTTGGTCCATTCTTGTTTTTGGTTTATATTAATGACTTACCTTATTTTGTAAAAGACAGTCATGAGATAGTATTGTTTGCTGATGATACTTCACTTTTATTCAAAGTGAAACGACGACACCCAAATTATGACGATGTGAATAATGCGGTCTCAAAGATTGTTCACTGGTTTAGTGTTAATAACTTGCTATTAAACGAGGGAAAAACCAAATGTGTAAGATTTGTATTGCCTAATGTTAAGCAGGTAATAACTAGTGTACAAATTAAAGATAAGAATGTGAATCCTGTGGACACCACTGTGTTTCTAGGCATCACGTTGGATGCCAAGCTTCAGTGGGGCCCACATATAGCTAAATTGTCGAATAGACTTAGCTCTGCGGCTTATGCAGTAATGAAGATCCGTCAGTTAACTGACGTTGATACAGCGAGATTGGTTTATTTCAGTTACTTTCATAGTGTAATGTCGTACGCCATTTTACTGTGGGGAAATGCTGCCGACATTCAAACTATCTTTGTGCTGCAGAAGAGGGCTATTCGAGCAATATATAACCTACAGGCTGGTGACTCTCTCAGAGAGAGATTTAAGGATATAAGTATAATGACAGTTGCATCACAATATATTTATGAAAATCTTGTGTATGTTCATAAAAATATTGAAATGTTTTCAAAAAACAGTGATATTCACAAATTAAATACTAGAAGTAAGAACAAATTAGCAGTGCCTTATACTAGGCTCCATAAAATAAATAATTCTTTTAAGGGTCTGTGTGTACGATTATACAACAAAGTACCAAATGATATTCAGAAATTAGATCTTGATAAATTTAATATCAAAATCAAAGAAAAGCTTTATAAAAAAGCTTATTATAAAGTGTCGGATTATACAGAAGACAAAACAGCTTGGGTCTGACATGCTCCAAGTACCTACTCCAACAGCTATTTCTAATTGCCTATAATTAATTTATATAGAGCACCATATTTAATTAAACTATTTACATTCAAATTCATTTTTTGTATTTTGTGATCTGGTAACGACATATAATATATATATATATATTTTGTAAATGTCGTTGCTTCTGTGCGCTGTGGTTTCTTGCGCCCGTTCTTTGCCACAGTTAAAAAATGATGTCCTGAATGGGTGGTAGGTTAAAAAATATTTGGACGTTTCAAAGTACTTATTAATTGAGTTTATTGAATAAATATATTTTGACTATTGACTATTGACTATTGACTATAAGCGGTAACACTGAATGGCGTTTATTGTTCATATATTTTATGAAAAAATTTCGAAATTATACGATACTTACTGATTGTATGTGATCCCAGTGTCCTTCATATTTTTAGAAGTACTATTTTTACACAATTTTACTACGCAAACTGGCATTTTAGTTTGAATTAAGCCCAAAATTGAATAAAACATTCGGGACGTACACGTCACCCACAGCTGTCAGTGTGACTGGCTCGGGTACGCCGATTTCGGCGTAGTATTTGTTGCCGCATTTGACAAGTACGACGGAGGTATCTAGTCGAGCGCAGCAAGACCAATCATTAATCTAAGCATAAAACAATTATATAATAAAAGATAACATAAAAACAAAAGTTAATCTAAAAGTTTTACTCGGGCACTTTAGTGTATGGTTATTTATTATGTTAACAGCAATAGAACAGTACGATAATTTAAAAGAAAAGTTAAAATAATAACATTTTAGATCGAATTTTATCAATAATTTGACTAATCGGGTAGGTAGAAAAGATAGGTCAAGTGAACAACTTACGTAAAAATGCACAGAGTAATGCATGTTCGAGAGACCGCAGATCACATTAAGCTCGTTTTCTATGTAACTTAAAAATTGTTCCTTAAATGTTAGGCAATGATTGAATATAGGAAAATCACACACCAAATTCAACACTAAGGAATTACACAATTTTAAAGAGTAAACATAATCACTTGATTTGAGCACAAAATTTAGAAATATCGTTTTCTGATCGAATGGAAAATACTGGAGATGTCTCGTTGCGTCTAACGAGAATGGTGCCGTGCTTGATCCAAACAAAACGGATGTTATTTGTCTTCGCTGCTTCACGTACCAGTCGAAAAAGGTTTTTGCTTTTTAATGTTAAATGCTCGTTGCAATAAATCTTGTGAGATGGTCCTGGTATGCTAAGTTCTTCTGAGGTAAAACCTTTGCGAAGACGTACCGCACTTAAAATGTTATCTCTTAGTAATCGGTTACTCAGCTTCAAAACAACATTTTTTGGTCGTTGATTGGGAGCAGCTTGCGGAACTCGGTGTATTGAAATGATGTCATGTTTGTGTATAGGTACTTTTATTGCCGTGCTAATTGCCTCTACGACCAAAGTTAAGTTTTCACCTTTTTTTTCAGGTAAATTCGCAATTTCGACATTGCATTGTTGTGCTTGTTGTTCCATAGTGTCCAGCTTTGACTCAAGATCTTTAATACGTGAGCAATTTGTTTCTATTGCAGCACTTTTCTCTTCAAAGGCGTTCATGCGTGCTTTTGACTCGTTTGTATTCTCTTTCAAGTCTTCGTATTTGCTGTTAATATAGTTCATCGATTTCTTGATGTCATTATATTCATATAAAATTGTTTTAAATTTTTCTTCCTGTTTCGCAAACCAACTTTCAAGTATGGATATCATGTTGTTCTGAAAAGCTTGTTGCTCTGCGCGCACGATTTTCAGTTCAGTGTTTGATCCCCCTTTCCGATGAGTAATATTCGGTGAGGTGTTCCCGTTCAATGGGTGAACCGTTGTCGATGCTCATGTCACCGTCCTTAATCACCTGCACGTCAGCATCGTAACTTCATCGTTTCTTACTACTATCGGAACTCATAACAGACAGTTATCCTATTTTTTTTTATTAATATAGTCATTTCTAAGAACAGTTTGAACTCATAATCTTTTTTTTTTATAATTGTTTCCTTCATAACAGACAATTATTATAATTTTCTTTTTTATAATGTCATTACTAAGAAAATATTTGAACTCATAATATTGTTTTTCATACATTACACACTTATAATTAAGAAATAGGGAGGGTCGGGGGGCCTGCGGCCCCCCTACTTTATTTGTCAAAAGTCTAACCTAACCTAACCGACAGAACTACAGTTTTGCATACTTAACTTTTCCTTTATAGCGGGGGGCCTCAGGCCCCCCGAGCAGGAGGGCCAGCTGCACCCCCCGGCATGCAAGCAAGCATAGAGCTTGCAGCATGCAAGCAAACATGCAGCATGCAAGCAAACTTGCAGCATGCATGCAGGCATGCAGCATGCTAGCAAGCATGCAGGCGTTTATTTGACACAAGTCTAACCTAAGCTAACCTACTACTACTATAACGGAACTACGATTTTGCATACTTAACTTTTTCTTTATAGCGACTGGCTTAGATTAATGATTGGTCTCGCTGCGCTCGACCGCAGCGAGGCCAATCATTCATCTAATGGCCGGGTCCCACGGGGCGTGTCTGGCGCGGTTAGGCGCGTGGACAGACAGGCCGTGGGAATGCTCCATTATGGCGCGGTCCCACGGCCTGCCATTTAGCGCGCCCAACCGCGCCAACAGGCCGTGGGAATCAACACATCCGATGAAGCCTGCCGCGGCGTGTCGTCGCCTATGCGATCCATCGGCCGCACCACGCCACGCCGAGCCGTGGCACTCCGCGCCAAACCATTACAAGACGCGACAGGCATTGCCGGACCCACGGCCCGTATGCGGACGCGCCGCGACAGGCGTGGCAGTTAAGCGTTCTCACGGCGCGGCGCGGATGTGTAAACAAGGTGTATGATTAGTGATATTATGAATTCTGATGATTATGAGTTTCGATCGTTAGTATTCAATATTTTTATGAAGAGTGATCGTTATGGTGTAAAATTGTATGACAAATATTTTCGGACTTCCGATAATAGGACTTTGAAAAAATGCGCACCCCTGAATATCATTTGGTACTTTGTTGTAAAATCGTACACAAAGACCCACCTTCTGTTTACCGCATAGCACATTGATGTGTCATAGACAATACAATTTGTAGAATAAAATGATTGCTAGAAAAAAACAACCAGTCTCTGGAAAGCTCGAATGGGAATCGAACCCAAAACTTTTGGATTGCCGGTCCACTGCTCTAACCGCTAAGCTACCGAGACCCCAGAAGACGTTTTCTAGTAAACATTTTATACTCTGATACATATTATATACTAGAAAATAATAATATACTAGAAAACGTCATCTATCCTATATCAGATACACAATACCAATCTCGATCGATCGGGATCGGTTTCAAGAGTAAGGGGGGCTGGGCTGGGTATATTATCGTCTTTGTGCAGAGGCAGAGTAAAGCGAAAAGTAAAAGTTATTTAGCACTTTAATAGTTTTTTATTCTTCTTACAATCTACACAATAAAATTTATACTTAATTATAAAAAAAGTCTCGTATAGTTAGTTCACTGTGATTGATTTTACATCTTCAGCATCAATTTCAGGATGAATTCAAGTCGACTGATTTCCGTTTGCTCAGTCGCTCACCGACAGCGGAACGGCAAGAGCGCATATCGCCGCACAACACGGCACAATATGGTCAATTGCACTAAACGGCAACGTCGCTTAATGTTTTTTCATATTTACGTGCGCGGGATTAAACATAAATTAGAATTTATAACTTCATATTTTGCCTGTAATTTTACCGTAATTTATATAAACTACTTACCCGCATTTTACCGGCGCATTTTAGCTGTACTCGCCGATCATCGTCGGACGTCACCGAAAAGACACACACACACTCACCCCCCCACACACACACACACACACACACCCACACACACACACACCCCCACACACACACAAACTCACACACGCGCGCGCACGCGCTTGGATTTTATATTGTATAATTAATTATACTAGTTTATAATTTGTACGCATCTTTTATAATCTAAGAATATCTATCAACTGTATGTTATTGAAGAGCGGAGCCTCCTGCCCTGCCACAGGCATTATCATGCTTAATAGGAGACTCGAGCCACTAGCTTAAAATATGTTATTTCTTGGCGTAAATAAAGATTTTTTTTGATTTTTTTTGATCGTCTATGATGATGATCGCCTGCAATCGCCTGCGACCCGTGATTTTTCGGGCACGCATCAAACTGGATCGCGCCGGGTGGTTGTGGAGGTGCCTACACCCACACAATCGCCGATCCTTTATTATTCGCCATTGGAAAGTGAAGCTTTGCACACGTGCGTCTGTAATTTACTTAAAAATACGCACTAAAATGGCTAGTAGGTAGTCTAATGAAGAGACTAACATAATCCAATAAGCTAGTAGCTAATATAATTTAATAAATGGTAGCAGCAGGAACACACTCCACGTCCATCTTGTACGCTTGCCGTTCGACAAATTACTACAGACGAATGTGCGGATGCTTGCACGATGATCGTGCTGATTATAGACGATCACAATCATGATCAACGATTATAGCCGATTGTGTAGTGTAGGCATAAAGCTCGGTACAGATTATTTAATATGTACCAAGCTTTAGACCTGCCTGTTGCAAATACAACACAACATGCAATGCAATGCAACACGAGTAGGTATAATGTGTTCAACTGCGAACGTCGTCGTCTGTTCCCTACGCGCACTGCGCGTGGTGTGATCTGCCGGTAATACTTTGGTTGGCATTGACCTAGAAGTATAGACAAGAACGTTCATACCATAGAATAATATGCTTTAGTTATTATTCTGAGGTTCATACAAACCATTTGTTCAAATTCTGGAATGAGAGACTTAAAGTTCACAGCAGCCGCTGCCTCGCTCAAACGTTTTTGTCGTCTAATCAACAGACAACGTAGACGAGACGAAGACAACGTAGTGTGTATCAAGATGGCGCAGATAACGTATTAGCGAGGCGTCACTAACCTGAACATATTCTTATCCTCATTATATTGAAGTATACAAAATGCTAACAGCTCGAATCGTGGACTTGCCCCACCGGCGCTCGCGGGCTAAGACGCCGAAAGCCGAGCAAACGGCGTCCCAAATAGATTGTCAATAACAATAGGTAATTGAAAAAATATCTTTTCTATTCTAATAATACGATAAAACTACATAATAATGACTTGAATAACAATTAATTTCACTTACTTGATAACTGAATTGTACTTTGAAAAAAAAAAAAAGAATTATTTTCGCCGCTCCGCACGCGCGAATGTCAAAGCCAAGTAATATTATTCTGTGGCCACACTAAAGCAAGGTGCCGAGTCGACTCCGCAGATAAGTGGAACATAGTGCGTGTTCGGAACGGCCTATCTAGTGTAACGTACCTATATATCGCTGACTCAAAGAGGTTCGTCGAAAAACTGACTATCACTCAGCGTGCACGTAGAGGGCGCGCAGTGCCCTCGCAAACACATTAAAATGTATGAAAAATGGTGCATTGCATGTTACCTTACATCATCTGTACTTGCCTACACTTCTATCTTTAGTTTTATCGTCATTTTAGTATGAGATGAGAAAGACACTGAGCCCTATATCTTATAATAACATGCCACAATTTACCTTATATAGCTACTTACTAAACGTAATGCATAAAGTAAATAAGTATTACCTGGTACCTAGTAAGTTAAGGTTGTAAAATAAGAAAACAATAAAATTAAAGAAATGTTACGTTACGGTAAGACTTACACAAATTACCATCAACAGAGGATTGTAATAAGCGAGAACTCCAGCGATGGAATTTCAGAAGAATATAAAGTTCTTAAAGATTTATTTGGCTCATTTGATTGTAACGCGGCCAATAGGCCGAGAGCTTTAGTTCGAGAAAGAAAATCTCTTTTTAATTGCGTTCGTCTTAGAGGGGGTTGTCATAAATTCTTAGAAAGCGCGTTCAACGTTGAAGTATTGTAACACATTTCAGTGATGAGCAATCCTCTGCAAATTGGTTTAATCTTTTATAAATTGATAGAGTACAAGTATTAAAATACTAATACTTATTATGATGAGCGCGCAAAAATTAAAAAGTATTTTTTAAGCAGCCATCTCATTAAAAAAAAATCATAGTTAGAACAAAGATACGACCTCTGTGGTAGAGTGGCTTCCACCCCGTTCTGGTGTCGCCATGTCGTCCCAGTGGTGTCAATTTAAAATTAACTGTTTTTCTAATTTGATTCCCGGTCTAGGTGTGTTCTATGTATATAATAAGTATGTAAGTGTTTAAAAGTACCTATTTATGTATGTTTATTCGTTCTCTAGCCACCATTAAAACAATTTTCATGAGAAGCTTAGCTTGGGATAGCTAAGAGTGTGAAAGTGTGAAAGTTACATATTTATTTAAGTAATAATATTATTTATAGATATCATTAAAGTAAGATAACTTATATTACCAATAATCATAACTTACCTCTTCTACATTCATAGATTACTTGATATTATGTTGTGAGTGATTGTTTGTAAATACGGGTTGTAGTTTTTTGAGGAGCTCGTTGATACAGCTGAACGCGTTAGGATTGCGAGCGTAAATGTTAAGCACTTTTCACAACTTATATTTAAATATCTGAACTGCTTCCACGTCCCAGACATTTTCAGATTCGGTGCAGAGGCGGTACTGAAACGAAAACGCACCGGTGAGGAAGAGGCCTAAGTTTTCATAATGTGTTTATTGCTCGGCAAACAGATACTGTTATTTGTCGTATAAAGTTCTATTTGGTTGATAAAGGTATTATCAGCTTACAAGCAGAAGAAAAACAGTATCTACGTGTGTTACGTAGCCATGTATTTTTTAACTCAATATCATAGGTTTTGATTTTCTTTTAATTCGGGGTTATGTTAAAAGTAATTAACTGTCTGTGCGCTTAAAGACGCATTTAGCGCCACTGGTTATTCACAAGCTTGTTAGAATTAACTTGTATCCAAGGAAAATTAATTATGTTGTCCGGTCGACTACTTGTAAATTATCAAGTATAACAGTAGCTTCTGCAAAACTTGCCTCTATTACGTACTATATAAAGACCTCTTAGTTAAAAATGTAAAGCTTTATATGCGGCCGACAGTACCTGCTTTGATACTTATTTTTATTGTTACATCTACTAGGGTAATAATTCTAAGGCACTCTCTTCTTTCTTTTATTCATTATTTTTCGTATATTTTATTTATTCTAAGGCATTCTAGTACGTGCCGTAATCTAATCTACGTACCGTCTGAAAACGGATTGTCGTAATATTTCAAAACAGACTTCGGTGTTAGCACGAATATGGGAATTTAATACCGTACTTAGTTGACCCAGTATTTGTCACTAGATAGAAAATGACATAGGAATTACATACTTACATTAAATTCACGACTTTGATCCCCCAAGGGTTAATCTGAGACTGAGCAACGAGGGCCGCAGAAGCAGTCTGAGGGTTCTATCAGACAGAAAGCGGTCACGCGTTCAAGCAAGCGTTCACGCGGTCAAGCGTTGAAGAGTCTGGCCTAAGGCGGTTGTCCCACCGCCGACAATGAACGTGAAGCGAGTCGAGCTAGAACTAGAAACGAGTTGGCGAGCAGCGGAAAGCAAGTGTGTAGCTCCGATAGTTTTGTCGCTGGGCTATGAGCAAGTGTACGAGTGAGACGGGCGATTACTCGCGCCACTCGCTCGCGGCGGCCGAGCCGAGCGTACAACAACAACTGGCAAACGCTGCGAACGCGGAACGCTTGAACGCGTGATCGCTCTCTGTCTGATAGAACCCTCAACGTTTCACCAAATTACAAGTGCACATGTGCACAGCGTGACAGGTGGTGAGCCCATCGCCGCTCTATGCTGTTGGATGTATGTGCAGTCTAGGCCGTAAGTCGCATTTTAACGACATCCAACGGAAGAGAGGGGTTGGTAGTAATACACAGATTAAAAATAATCGTAGCTTCTTTCTATTGCGGGTAAAATGTTAGTTACGTGTGAAGTTAATCTATGTTACGAGTTTACTACGATGCGTTACGAGGTTACTACGAAAATCGCGTAGCGACCTCTCCTGTGCGTAGTACGACTACGAGGCTACAAGCGTAGCAGTCTCAAATGCGTTAAAAATATTGTAAGACTTTATATGGTGGTTCGTCACGTACTCACGTAGTAATAAAATCAAGATAAAGGCTGTCTGTACCAATATATAATTAAAGTAAGATTATACATTAAATAAAGATAAGACATGTTGTACTTTATATAAAAGCGGTAGACATACCAAAATAAATCTGTGTACTAACATTATTTCTGCGGTTCTTTTACACTCCCTGTTCTACAGTATACCTTACAATAATAATGACAGTGATAAAAAATATTTGTTATCTTTATTCATTCTTATAATTATCTTGAGGAGTTCGATGCATGACTATTTAACCTTTCAACTGTGCACGGCCACTGATCAGTACTCAATGAATAGAATTTGTATTGTGTCTAGTGCGCTACATTCTAAGTGTTAATGAGCTATCCACAGAACAGTTAAGCTATCTCTTCGCTCAACTCTAGGATCAAAGGCAACTATATTAAATTTTAATATAAGAGAACATAACGCCCCCAACATTTAGATACCTTTGCTTAAAACATAGCCACGTAGGATTGAGGTCAGCGATTTTATTCTACAAATAGATACGTATGTGATAGAGCTAACATGGTCGACCATTAATGAGTCGTTATAGCAGGCGGTGAGAGCCGGTAATGACGTCACCGTTCGTTTGTAAAATCGGCCTGTGGCTGTGCGGCAATTTCCTATGAATCGCTGACCGTAGCTCTGGTGTCAGTGCAACAGTGAAATTTTGGATATTTGAGGGCTACTGTATATTGCTCAGATATTTACATACGAATAGTATACACTGGTGATAATAATATTACAGAACACTGCAACTCAGTGTAGGTGCAATGAGCTACTTTTTATACCACTAAAGTGGCTTAACCTGGCTCAAATGTATATGGGGCATATTGACCCGAGAAGATTTCAAATGGTTATATTTCGATTTTTATTTTGGTGGCTCCATCCAGCCGCACTTTTCGTAAGTTTATTGAGACGCCGTCTGTGCATTGAGATACAGGTGCGTCAAGCCAAAACGTGTATATTATGACAATATGTCATTCATGGCACGGTGTACAGTGTTTTCTTAACAAATAGCATGTAGTGGTACCTATAAGTAAAGCATTACTCATTTTTTGTAAGATGCAATGTATTTTTAAGCAAGTTTTTGTGTAATTGCTTTGTTGGTTACCCCAACAAATAAATAAATAAAATTTTAATTCGTGTATTTCATGCTTATTAATAGTTCAACTTGCTTATGTTTAGAATTTTGAAAAATATAAATACCTACATACAATATAATCACAACCATTATCCCCGAAGAGTTAGTCAGAGACTAGGCAATGAGGACAGCAAAAGTAGTCCTCTAACATAGTCCACTTTTCACCAAATAGTCACTGCACATGTGGTGAGCCTATCGCCGCTCTATGCTGTTGTATGTGCAGCAGTCTTTATTCCGTTAGTCGCCTTTTACCAAGGGAGGAGAGGGGGTGGCAGTATTATTTCACCGCTATGCGACACGGTTAAATTTGATGTTTTGGTTAACGTTAACGGTTATGTTTGGAAAACATGTCTTTTAATAACCGCCAACAACAATTAATGTAAGAAGCATTGAAGCAGCAAAATTTAAAATCACACCTATTTGCCTTAGTAATTTCGGAAAAGCATCACAGATTTCGCAAATGCACCCACCGAGGAACTTCCCCGGAAGGTTTCTGAAACTCGTAGAAAACGTCAGGTATATGTGCCCATCAAAAGAGGGGAAAAAAATTGTCACTCGTGTAATAAATACCAGATTTACATATGCCTACCCAAATCATTGCATCCCGTAATGCGAAAATTGTAGCATGTAGCAGTTCAATGAGTCTCAACGAGGAAACTGAAGGCTGGTTTGGAATTCTAATATAAATAGTTTTTTGCTGTAGTACCTACGTGAGTGAGTGTAGAAGAATTAAGAAATATATAACTTAAGCAAGTTGTATTTTTATAGTAGATTTTTCGTGCGTTTATAAAAAAATATTTATTTGCATGCAATTGCCTCATTAAACTATTGTATAAAAAAGTCTATACTAATTACATACCTATTTAAAAGAAGCATATTATCATTAAATATAAAAATCTCATTATGAACTTCGGATCATACATACCAGTTTATAAATAAATCAATTAACTGTCAACGTCAAATTTGACAGAATCGAGCATAGATTATGCAATATTTTGCGATAACAATACCCGAACCGAAATAACCAAACTTGTGCATACTAAAGTAGTCTGTAAGTCTATGAGAACACGGTACAAAGTCAAGTGTGTTTTTGTAGGTGCGGTCGCATGAGACCGCTTGGGGTTTGAGGGGTTTAAGTAAAATAGGTGTGCGTCGAGATAATATGACTTGACAATCTACTATATCCCTTTTACGACACCCAAGGGAGGAGAGGGGGTGGTAGTATTCTTTCACCGCTACGCGACACAGTTAAATTTGTTAAGGTTAAGGTTAACGGTTAAGTTTGGAAAATATATACATGTACATGTAATCACGACTATTATCCCCGAAGGGTTAGTCAGAGACTAGGCAGTGAGGACAGCAAAAGCAGTCCACTACTATAGTCTACTTTTCACCAAATAGCGACTGCACAATATGCTCAGCGTGACAGGTGGTGAACCCATCGTCGTTCTATGCTGTTGGAAGCATGTGCAGTCTTTAGTCCGTTAGTCGCCTTTTACGACACCCAAAGGAAGATTTTTCTATTCTCTTCCTTCGTGTCACTTTATTTAGTACATCATCATCATCATCATCAGCCTATAAACGTCCCACTGCTGGGCACAGGCCTCCCACGTGAACAACGCACGTCCCCACGTGCCCAATATCCCCATATTGGGCCATAACCCACCACGCTGGCCCAGTGCGGGTTGGTGGGTTTTAACGGCTGCCATCTTACGACAACAACCGGGACCAACGGCTTAACGTGCCTTCCGAAGCACGGAGGAGCTCGAGATGTTTTTAAATTTGGTCACCCATCCAGCGACCCGGCATTGCGAAAGTTGCTTATCGAGCAAGATCGCAAGCCGAACGCGCTAGCCGCTGCGCCATCGAGCTCCTCATTTATTTAGTACGATGTTAAACAAGTACCTACTGATAAAATACAAAACCATTCGTTTGTGATATTATTAGATAGTAAATTAATTTCATATTTAATCTTTACTAGTCAGTGTGCCATTTGCAAAAGCGTTACAAAAAATATTGTTAAGTAATAAGTTGTTATTGCTAATTTCTATAATTAACCGATAATTAATTTGTAACACACAATATATTACCATTGATTAATGGTTTCAATTACTCAAAGAGCCACTTTAAAATCACTTGCAGGCTTTCACGTGTCCCTCTTTTCAGTAATGAACTCATTTGAATTTTAAATTGAATAGTTAAGATTGAATGAAGTAATTGTGAAATTATCGCTCATTCTTGAAAATCGATTTCGAAAAGTGCTCACTTCAAATTTTAATTATTGTCTCGTTTGGCCTCCATTTACACTGGCTCGTAGAGAGAAAAGGTAGAGAAAGGATAATAAACCATATAAAAATTTATTACTTACGTCATTAAAAAATTACGCTATTATCCTACATATATAATCAAGACTATTATATTAGTCAGAGACTAGGCAATGAGGACAGCAAAAGCAGTCCTCTACCATAGTCCACTTTTCACCAAATAGCGGCTGCATATGTGCTCAGCGTGACAGGTGGTGAGGCCATCGCCGCTCTATGCTGTTGGATATATATATATATATATATATGAAGTCTTTAGTCCGTTATCGTATCATATATTATATTTTGTTAAAAACATTTTTTTTTATTGACTTGGTACGGTTTGTACATAACAATCTCTCGTAACCGCTTCGTTTCAGAAGGTAGAGATTTAGGAGTCCATAGAGAACTCACACGTATTTTTTGGGAGATTGCAAAAAGTGAAATAGTGTGTTGTTTTATCTTCTAAAATTCATGAAATGAGTTCAAAAACGGTCTAATAACCGTTCATCTAATTCGATCCTATTCATCTACCATTGTTATACTTTCATATTCTTTGTCTGTAGTACATTAGTACCCTTCGGTTGCCGAGTGTCTAAGTGCTGGCCTGATAACCGAAGATCCTGTGTTCAATTCCCATATCGCGCAAAGCGTGTTTTGGATTTTCGATGCTGCCCGGGTTTGTGATCACAACCCGCATTTGGCAAGCATGCTGATTACGCCAATACCTATCGATTGTAACTAATACTTGGTTTCAATGGTGGAGGCCTTTGCCCTTTAGTGGAACAGTGTGTAGGATATACTGTGTAGTCTGTGTAGTACAGTCAGGCCTGGCGCACTCCGCTTAAGGCAGTTGTCCCACCGCCGACGATGAACGAGAAGCGAGTCGAGCTAGATTAGAAACGAGTTGGCGAGCAGCGGAAAGCGAGTGTGTAGTTCCTCTAGTTTTATCGCTGGGTTATAAGCGAGTGTACGAGTGATACGGGCGATTACTCGCGCCACTCGCTCGCGGCGGCCGAGCCGAGCGTACAGCAGTGCGATTCTCTAAGTTTAAGCCTTGGTAGCAGCGGCTGCCGCCGTAGCGCTGAGAATGTACTCTGTCTCTTTCATGTTCATAGAATTGGAAAGAGACAGCAGATCACAGCCATGCGCGCAGCGTCTAGTGTCACTCAAAGAATTGCATAGCAGTCCTCTTGGCGGAAAATGACCGCTGCCGCTGGTTGGTCTCTCGGCGTGAGTTTTCGCTGAGCGAGTATCGTTAACGAGAATTATCTTTGATAGCTCCTGTCACTCAGTGACAAACTAGTGGAGCGAGTCCTCGCCAGCAGTGTGAACAGTCAGCGACCAACTATTTATATATGCATCTCTTTTGTTTACACGGAATGTATATCTATTGTACGTTTCCTGAACGAGAAAATAGCCGATAGTTAGTCGTTTACTCGCCGTTTGGTGGGATAAGGTATGGAGCTACAAGTAGCCGACCGGACGGACGCCCGCGAACACCCTGCGGTCGTTAGAAGAGATAAGAGCTACGCGATAGTACGTGATAGAAAGAGAGGCAACTTCTAGGTGAATTTAACTGTAGGTATGGGAGCGGTGTGCGACCTGAATTGCACTTTATTGTGTCTTAGCAAGAGTCGCTATTTATTTAAATGACTTAGCGGAGTGAATCTTCTGTACTTGTACTATTTTGTATTCTATGGTACAGGACGCCATAAAGTAGTGAAGTACCAATAGAAAATAGCCTTTATTTGTCCCATAGCTGGCAAAGGTCTCTATTATTGATATCGAGTCATCTTTACATTACAATTAATGTGTATTTACATCATTACTAAATATGGGTTGATCAGAAATGACAAAACCAGGCAATGCATCTAAATATCCGAAACACTGTAACCAAGACATTAAGAATCAAGAATCAATATCTTTTATTCAGGTTAGACCATGTTTAGGTTCCAGCACTTATGAATGTCATTATGCCTTCGGTTTAGTCATTTAAATTAACGCCTTCCTAACCAGCCACAATTAAAAAAACAATTATTTTGCGACCGCCGGCGGTCTTAAGATCCTTGACCTATTAAGATACTATAAAAACATGAAGCTTGTGTCCCGCACCACATAAGTGTACGTCTACTCCAGCCAGTTTCATTTACCTCCAAGTTATTAAAGGCATATTGAACAAAAAAGTTTACATTAAAAATTTTTTTGTAGCTGCCTTTGTTAAAAATAAATTTACAAACCTTAAGCGGAAGGGACTTTGGAAGGCGAATAAAAAAAAGTGGAGTTGAAAAACAATTCGTAAATTAATTTTGTATTCAACAAAGAAGTTTCTTATTAAGTACTTGTTCTTCCAAAGACAATAAATAAATTGAAATGACCAGAGATACATTTGTACAAAATTCAATTTAGACCAGATTTGATGAAATTATATTTTGGAACAAGGTTTAAATTAGTTGAAGGTACAAGACATTTTTATAAAGCCTCGAAAGTTTTGTAAAGATATTAAAATTAGCCGTGCTGTTACTTACCTCAATAATGAAAAAATAATAATTTGAGAGACACACTCAATCTGAAGATAACTGCGCCAGTGCAGCCCAAATATTAAAATTATCTTTATGTATGCAGCATCGTTATCTCGTAGGAAGAGCTTTTTTACTATGTCTATCGTCCTTCTGTAGATTTATTTAAACTTTTTGTTGGCCATAAACTTGTGATCGATAAAAGAGTACATAAATCCCACATACATAGCTGCTGTAGACCGATTTTTTCTAGCAGCTATGCTTTTCATGTCGTCTTTTTACCTTGAAATACCTACTTAAAAATTATTTCGGATTTTCTTGTGATGTTTAGGGTCACTCAAACTCACCTTGTCACTTCAGGGAATAATTTGAAATATAAACAAAAATTAAATTGTAAGATCTTTATTTTTCATTCACATACATTTTCTTAAGCATAAAGTTATATCTAACAATCATTAGATATGAATATTAACCCTTTACCGCTAACCCCCGTTGATTCAACGAGCACTGACAAGTGATTTCAATGTTTCTTTAACCGATGAATCGGTATAGTTTGCTACGTCCAACCAATTAGGTCGCCGGCTAGATAAGTACTGTGGAACAAACTTAAGACCTGTAAGTCTAACAGCTTTGGATAAACGGAATTTATGCGCGTCGATTCGACGGATGGTTAGCTGTAAAGATGTAAGAGCCTATTCACGTAATTCCCAATTAAGCTAAATTTAATAGAAACAATCGTTTATTTTCTGTATTAATATCATAAATATTCGGAGAACGTGAGCGTAAACACATACATAGCAATTAAAATTGCTAAAGTTAAAGTTTAAGTTACTAAAACAAGGTTAAACTCTGTCTTATCACATGTTTGAGGTTTATCGAAAATGTAGAATAAAATAAAAAATGCAGTAAATAGCAAAAAGAAAGAATGTTAATACGTTTAAGTTTAAAATTATGCAAAATAATACTGAATAAAAAATTAACTTACATTAGAAAATGATAAATAATACTACATATAAATACCCGCCATTTCGACTTATGGTTAGTATTAGTGGCGTACGCCTGAATCTTATTCATCTAGGATTTCCACATAAAAATTTTGCTGTACTAACTAATTTATTTACAATGCGTCATTTTATGTCACATTTCATTATTCTTGTTAGTACTTACCTATTTACATATATGGTACGTATACAATTAGCTTAACACTATAATCAAAAACTTACCTTAACCACCCTACGTTGCTTATGTACATAATTTTATCAGAACTACCTACTTACGTATGTTATGTTTATGAAATATTTTGGTGAAACTGTATCATGGCACAAACGCCATAACGTACTAACAATAGTTAGATATACCTAACCATGAAGATAGAGTTATACAACTTCATAGGTGTCTGTAGATCCAGAATGCGTCTCAATGGAAATCACGTCGCCTATACGCCTCGTTTACCCCATAACGTGCCCAGCACGTTATAAGGGTTGATGTATGATTTCCAATCCAATACAACGTGTTGATTTAAAAGCAAAAAAGATACCCCAACTTATATTAATTATAAAAAAATCATGTTAAGTAGTTAATAAGTTCATTTTTCGCGGATTATTTAAAAGATTTTCGTTTACTTGTTTTCCTAAAAACATTTTTCCTTACAAATTGGCAACTCTATAATGCACGATCTAAGCCTGCGATGTTTCCGCTTCGCATGCCGTGCCGCGCCGCGCGTCACCGCGGTTGCATGAGTGCAAAACGTTGCTAGGAAGACGATAGGGTTATGTAAATTTTAAAAGTGGCGTAGAAGAAAATATTTTTTTCATAAAATCTGATCCATAATTTTTATCAGTGGAATCGATTTTTCTCCCAATTCTGAACAAAATAATTTCAGATTTTGAGCAATTCCTTAACACGTTGGATACAGAGCGTTGTATAACTTGCAATTGGCGAACTAATTGCGAGCGATATAGAATTTCTCTAATCTACATCTCGCAAACCATCCGCTGGACACTCGTCTATGGTTGTGATTTTAGGAAGTTTCCTATTATGTGAAACTGTTATTGATTGTTTACAGGTTTCCATTAAATTTGCCGTAAGGAGTCCTTGAGTATGGAGTAAACTCCATTTACCTATCACAATCACGCGCGAAGCCGACGACGTAAATACTTACTCTAGTTATTTTTTTTAACACAAATAACTAAGAAATCCTACATAATTGTCAAAACATTTTATTCAGTTAAGTACCCTATGGCAAATAAACAAGGTGATTTAAAACAAAATATTATTTAATGTGGATGTCGCAGTGTTATTGGCAAAGCTTTGATTTTATAAAGTCAATAAGTAATTAAATCTATTATCATCTATTACTATTGGCACACAATTTATAAAGTAGTGTTCAGGTAATCTATAAGAAAAGCAAGTACGAGTATTTGTATTGTAAAGGTATACGTAAAACATGGAAAACCCTTGTAATTTTCCCAAATTACTATATAATCTTAATAACATTTACAACATCATAGGTTTGACAATATCACTAGGACTTAATATATAAATTTGTCTAGATGTTTTACGATTACAGCCATAGCTGCAACTGCGTCCCGCTGGTAGTGAAGACTAGTCCTTAGACATGAGCTAGATATATCAAAATATTTGATAGACTTTAAAAGATTACAATATTATTTACAAAGCTCTTAAGCTACACAAAATTTAGTAAAAATGAAGAATTGATGTATATAAGGTGACTGCTAGAAACCGCAAGAAACTTCAAGGGCTGGTCAGGTCAAGTGTTTTTAAAATGACAAAAATGACAAAAAAGGAATTCGTGGGCGATAAGTACCTACGCCCAGCTGACGCGAACGGCTCAACACAACAGAGGCGGTCGGCCGTTGCCTGCACGTTGTAAATAATCATTATTTTAAATTGTTTTTTATTTTATTTTCTTATGTTATTGCTTTAAAATTAATTAGATACTCAAAGACTATCCAATTAAAATTCACAAAATTAACTATTTAATTAAAAAATTTAAAAACACGAATTCATTTTTGTCATATTTGTCATGTTTAAAACGCTTGACCTGACCAGTCCTTTAGGTTTCTTGCGGTTTCTAGCAGTCATCTTATATATCTACGTCGATGATATTTAATTTTAAATGAATACGAGTAGGAGTTTCCGCTTGGTCCACTATAAATATTCAGAAGTAGCAGCTTAAGAGTTAATTACACAGCAATAAAACACAATGTTACTTTACATTAACAATGGAAAAAAAGCATCGTAAAGTAGTCTATGTGCGAGTATACAAAACACACTTCAGTTTGAGTATTTTGAAAACCGAATGTTAACGGAACAGTCTTGTGGTCTGTCGATTGACCAATCAGCTCAGGCGTAGAGGTCTTGCGGGGTGCGCGGGGCGCGCGGCGTGCGCGTCTCGCGTCATATCCACGTGCGCTCCACGGCGTTGTTGGCGGCGTGCGCGTCATTCGATCCGCACTCGTTGTGCGGGCCGGCCGCGCCGCGCCGCTGTCAGGCGCTACTTACCAACGTGTTGTTATACGTGCTGTGCATTGAAATACGAATGGTGCCTGCGAAAGAAACATCTGGTCATATTTTGCACATTTTGTGTAAGATTAGAGCATGCCCCCGGTCGCAAACGGTAATCACATTTGAACAATGCATGAATAAGCGGGTGGACAAGGAGTAAGGAGGATGGTGTTAACATTCAAAACATAGTAATAACGATAGATGACCAGCCTAACTACGAAGATTTGTGAAAGCCAATCCAGATAATGCCACCATACGTACAATTGAAATTACCGAAGGAATAGTTTCTTTGAAACCTCCTATTTGTGAATTTTGCTTGCATGCAGCAAATGGGGGGAGCCGGGCGGCTTTTTCGAGAATTTTGTCGTTTTGTATAAACCTACGGAGAAGAATATTATTATAATTTATTTTCTCATTACAGATTGACAAATCACTTTAAAACTGTAACTCTCAATCATCATTTATACAACACGGCGAAGCATTGCGTACACCTAAAACTTTAGTGTATAAATAATAATATGATTATTTAAAATAGTTTAGTGCACAAAGCTTTTATTATAATAAGCTCACCATTAAAAGCTTTTTTTAAATAGTCATAATTGTAGTATTTAATTATCGAATTAGATCGGTCGAGCTTCGGTAGGTATTCCATTCTCTCCGACAAAAAGACCGACAATAGACAAGACTCCGATTGTTTGCCGTGTGCTCATTTAACTTTTTGACCGCCACAACATAATCGCCGTGCCCTATACGCCAAGCATTAAAATCAGAGAAAAGAATAGGGACTCCAAGAGTCACATCGCAAACTAAAACGCATAACGTAAACCGAGTAAGTATTGTCGATTATTGCCGTCATTGGCGTACACGCCATACTCAATAAGTTGTCGATTATAGCAGACTGTGGCGGTCAAAAGGTTCATCCCTATTGTCGTTGCAAGTCAACAATTGACATGCCGCATTCATAGGCCAAGGTAGGGTAGTTACTGGGACTGTGCATGGATATAAAAGGCCCACTTACTCGTACCATTCTTCCTGCTTGGTGACAGGGAGCGCATGGAGCGGTCGAGTCGGTCGGGCCCGAAAGGCCGGTGACGGCTCAGTCCGCCGCCGCCGAACGCGCCACAGCACCAGAAGAACTGCTTGAAGCCACGCCGGAACCTGGAGTACGGACAACGATAGAGAATCCTCTGTATAATTTAATGGCACAGCTAAAGATAAAAAAAAGTATGAGCTCCCATATCAGCCATGCACAGCACATAATTATTTCAGGTACTATAGTAAGTCATAATTTATAACACTGTGCTGTGTATATAAGGTAAATGCTAGAAACTGCAAGCAATTTCAAGGGCTGGTCAGGTCAAGTGTATTAACCATGACAAAAATTACAAAAAAGAATTCGCGTTTTTTTCAATATCATATCATATTCAATAGCAACATCATAAGGAAAAAAAGAAAACAATTAAAAATAACGATTATTTACAACGACGGGCAAGGGGTGGATCCGTCCGCGTCAGTACCTACGTTGACGGGTCAATGGCCGGCCGTCTGTTGACCCGTCCACGTCAGTACCTACGTTGACGGGTCAACGGCCGGCCGGCCGTTGCCGGCGCATTGTAAATAATCGTTGTTTTTAATTTTTTTTCATTTTATTTTTCTTATGTTATTGCTATAAAATAAATAAGATACTCAAAGACAATCCAATTAAAATTCACATCATGAATTATTTAAAAAAAAAAACAAATTCCTTTTTTCATCATTTTTGCCATGTTTAAAACACTTGACATGACCAGCTCTTAAAGTTTCTTGCGGTTTCTAGCAGTCATTTTATATATCTTTACATTTTGTAGCAAAAACAGCTACTAAACAAAACGCTAAAGATTTACAAGCAAGTTTTTCTTTTCAGGTCCACGCGTTACAACTGTTCAGATAATGTTACAACTAATTTAGCTAGCTAGCTTAAGGTTCTGTCAGACAGAGAGCGGTCACGTGTTCAAGCAAGCGTTCACGAGGTCAAGCGTTCAAGAGTCAGGCCTAAACAACTGGCAAACGCTGCGAACGCGGAACTCTTAAATGCGTGACCGCTCTCTGTCTGATAGAACCCTTACAAAGGATGACATAGATACCCAAAATAGCCAGTACACTGACACATACTATCAATTTTTTATGAATAGTAAAATATTGAATAGAACGTCGACCTTCTCTGAAGTGTAAGAAACGGGTGCCCTTCGGTTCGCCTAAAATTGTTTGTCCTAATATGGTTTGGCCAAACCGTTTTGACCTAAACTTAAAACGTACAATTATTGTTTCGCCTAAAAATTGTTTTGCCACCATTATAGTTTGGCCTAAGAATTGAAAGGCCTAATTTTAGAATGTCTAACGTAAAATAGCCTAATTTATATTGGCATGACTTTTTATTGGCATAACTTTATTTTGGCATAACGATTATTTCGCAAAATTTATAAAAGCTCTAATTTTAGCATATCTAAAATTAAATGTGCCAATAATGTATTGGAATAAAAGCATAGAATTTTATTGAGAAAATAAATTGACAGAAGCGAATCGCTGCAAACCCGACTCCACGTAGTCTTGTCTGCTCTACCCTAGAGTGCAATATAAGCCCGCGTAGGCGCGGAGGGGCGAGGCGGCCCGCGAGCTAAGGAGCAGGTGGGTTGAGCTCGCCGCCGGGCCGAAGCCTCGGTGGTGAGCGAAAACCATCTGCGACGAAAAGCTCGCGTGGGACCGCCGGAGCCCCGCAGCGCCGAAGCCGTGACGGAAACTATGCATGCTGCATGCCTTCATGCATGCTGCATGCCTGCTTGCACGCTTACATGCTGCTGCATGCCTGCACGCATGCTGCATGCGTGCTTGCATGCTTACATGCTGCATGCCTGCACGCATGCTGCATATCTGCATGCATGCTGCACGCATGCTGTGTTTCTGCTTGCATGCTGCATGTCTGCATGCATGCTGCATGTTTTGCATTTTTAATTTTGTGCGAATTAATATTTAGGAATTGTAAACTTTAGGGATTACGAATTGTTCTGCCAAATGACGCATTTGGTAAATGACAATGTGGCGATAAAAAGTTAGGCGAAGTGAAATTAGGGCAAACACGATTCTGAAGAGTGAAATTAGGCGAAAAAATTTTAGGCTTTTCGTTTGGGTGCCATTGCAAATTAGGCGTACAAAAAATTAGGCGATCCGATAGAGACCCGTAAGAAACACATACACGAGTAGAATCCATGTAGGCGCAAACC
Organism: Scoparia ambigualis; assembly: GCA_963921215.1. Classification (NCBI taxonomy): domain Eukaryota; kingdom Metazoa; phylum Arthropoda; class Insecta; order Lepidoptera; family Crambidae; genus Scoparia; species Scoparia ambigualis. The sequence continues at coordinate 31,033,814 of OY992511.1, read as the reverse complement.
AGACTAGACGTATTTTTGTACTGCTATAATTGTATTGTACCAACATTACAATTGTATTATATTCTATTTCAAGAATGTATGAAATGTTCAAATAAGTATACTCTTTGCCCCACCCACACACTGTCACTGTATTGTGATAAATACGGCAATATTGGACCGAGTGCGGATATTCTAAATAAAGTCCATTCAACCACGCCTGAAGAACTAATCTAAAAATAAGTTAAATTTATTCACTACTTTTTCAGAAACTTGTAACACGTTACTGGAATACAGAAAACACGCCCTATATCACAGTTCCAAAAGTCCCATTCACAGTGGCCTCATACCTTCACTTTTTTCATTCATTCTCTCTGCAAGATAAACTGTCTAAATCGAATATCTTTATCAATTTTGTAGCTACATGTTCATTAATTCCACACTTTCTTTAATAGACTATAGTAGACTGTTACCGGCTCCATCGTTACTGCATCGCGACTGTATCGCGTTTGCAACGCTGCTAAAAGTAGCAGTGCGTAAAGGGTCAAAAGTATTACATTACATAAAACAAGCGAACGTAGCATGGACCAAGGACGGCAGTGATTACTTTTCATCAGGTAACCCGCCTGCTCGTTTGCCTCCTTATCACATAGATAAAGGTTTTAATGATTCAGCTTTAGGTGTTCGAGATCCTACGACTCGCATGAAACAAATAAAACTCACTTAGAATTCATCCAGCAATAGATAATGGGGTTGTACATGGAGTTGCTCATCGCCAGCCAGTAGATGCCGAGGTAGATCTCCTGGATGTGGTCGTAGTTCACCAGGTCAGGGTAGTATGACGTCACCACGAAGTACACGTGGAACGGCAGCCAGCACACCGCGAAAATCACTACCACCACTATCATCATCTTCACCACCTGTCAGGGATTTAGTATATTAATAAGGCATGTGGGTTCAAATAGTCATGAGTCATGAGTTCATTATGGTAGGTTATGACCCAATCTCAAAAATCTCAGGTCGGCAACGCAAAAGCAACATCTCTGATGTTGCTGATGTCCATAAGCGGTGGAGGCCCGCCTCCTTGTTAATATAAAAAAAAGAAAAAAATCTGTCCGATCTTCGGCTACCCGCTAGAGAAGCGTCTGTTTTCCATGTGATTGATGGTAATGATGTAAGTACTTATTTTTTTATTATTTCACCACTGGAAAGCGTTTGGCCTTTATCTCTACTGATGGTAGGTGACGATGATTACGTGAAATCCGATATTTTATCTTTAACTGAAGGAACACAAGCAAGCTAGTATTTAGACAAGATGTAGTCAGTCTAAAAACTTCAAAAGCGAACTATTTAGAATTAGCCCTACCAGTAGCTATAAGTGGTAAGGCGAGAAAAAAGCATGACCATCAAACATTACAGGACGTAGAACTGAAACTTCGGCAGCGCATGTTGGCCTTGATGTCGCAAGGGTCATGAACTGCGTTGGTTGCTTCAGGCGGGCAGTATACTTTTTACCGGCTTATCTTATACAGCCATCGTCACAGAACAGAAGGAAATCGTACAAGAAGTCAGCGTCGCGCGGTTTACTCTTCGTGTCGCAATCGTCACTGAACTCTGGTGACTGGTCATAGATATAAGCAATAGAGGTAGATACGGCATGACCTTAGTAGTAGGTATTAAAAAATAGTCCTACTCAACTACATACGTATTGTAGGTAACAGCTAGTGTCAAGCAAGCGAGCGGGACAGAGCAATAAATTGCAACGTCACGCGAGTGGGTCAGCAAGTTCCGCTAAGTTCCACAACGACGACGACTCGCGTCAAAATACATTGTACTCAATTTGCAAGGAATTCGCGATACAAGGGTTATCGTGCTCTTTGGCTTATATCCCCTTGTCTGTCACGAAGTCTCCTACAGGTTGCTAACATTTGAATCTCTTTTGTGTCTGGTATTACGACTGCTGTGGGACTAGACCAGTGGCAAAGTATACATCCTGTCTATTCGTAATTCCTTGTACACTACTTGCTCTCCGCGGCGGTATTTCCGGACTGTTACGACTTAGGGATCTTCAAGAAACAAGCCTATTCCTTCCTTAAAGGCCGGCAACGCGTCTGCGATTCCTTTGGTTTTGCGTGTGTCCATGGGCGGCGGTGATTACTTTCACCCGTTTGCTCGTTTGCCTCCTTCAGAAAACAAAAACACTGCTGTGTACTGTCCCAATTCCTATTGAAAAATACAGAAGCGTGCGAGCATTGTACGACGAATTACGAATGGACAGGTTCCATCCCCCCTCCCCCCCTCTCACAGGGTTCCAGAAGCCCATCCCCCCTCCCCCCTCTCACAATTCCTATTCCTTCCTTAACCTTATTCCTTCCTTAAAGGAGGGCAACGCGCCTGCGATTCGTCTGGTTTTTGCTGGTGTCCATGGGCGGCGGTGATTACTCTCCATCAGGTGACCCGCCTGCTCGTTTGCCTCCTTCTTTTATATAAAAAAGGTGGTGAGCGTGTCACTTCTCTAAGGGGGCTTAGCTCATAACTATGGGTTCTTACCCGCCGTTTGCTCTTGACGTTGTCGAGCTGCCGCTGCGTGCACTCGCCGATGGACTGCGAGCCCCACAGCTCGATGCCCACGCGCGAGTACGTGTATGACATCGACATTATGGGCAGGAAGTACGTCAGCACCATGAACGCCACGTTGTAGCTGCGAAACGAGAGGCAAGATATGGCCAAATTAAACATTATCATCATTATATTACCTACTTTAGGTACATCCTACTAATATTATAAACGCAAAAGTTTGTAAGTATGTATATATGGATATTTGTTACTCTTTCACATAAAAACTACTAAATGGATTTAGATGAAATTCGGCATACAGATAGTTTATAACCTGAAAAAACACATAGGATACTTTTCATCCCGATATTCCCACGGGAACGTATGGATGAATGTTTGTTACTCTTTCACGTAAAAACTACTGAATGGATTTGGATGAAATTCGGCACACGTATAGTTTATAACCTGGATTTACACATAGAATACTTTTTATCCCGATATCCCTACGGGAACGGGAACCACGCGGGTGAAACCGCGAGCGGCCGCTTGTATTTCATAAAGTGAAGTCGCCGTTTTCCTGTGTCTGTGGCTCCGCTTTATTCTTCTTAGTCACGCATTCGATTTTTATGCGGTTTCCACTAATAGAAAGAGCGATAACTGAGAACGGTTTTTGTATACAAGGTTAATTTTGGACCCCCCCCAATTTTTTTTACGTGATCCTTTATCAGCATTACAACAAATAATGAAATAAAAAACCTTTTTTTTTACATTTTTGTCCCAACTTTTCCTTAAGAAAATTAAAATTATTGTCACCTAGAGCCATTAGAGCGCGGCCTATCGCGGTTATCAAAGCGCAGGCGCGTGACCGCCATTATTCACCCCGTGCACCAATGACAGCGCGCCGTCGCTTTGATGAGTTGACCGCGAGCGTGAGCGCACGCACCTAGAACTATAGGATATAAAAAGCAGGTAAAAAAATGTATTTAGAAAAGAATACATTCATTGATTTTACGTCAAATATTTTATTATTACTTTTCTTGCCGCATTTTTGGCGCGGGGGGGGGGGGGGGGTTCCAAAATGAATCCTGTATTTTATTTATTAAGTAAAGTCGCTTTTTTCCTGTTCCTGTGGCTCCGCTTTATTCTTCTTAATCACGCAGTACATTTTTATGCAGTTTTCACTAACAGAAAAGAGCGATAACTGAGGATGGTTTTTGTAAATAATTTTAAGATAGTACATAATGGCTGAATTATGACGGTGTTTCTAGTTACGAAGGCGTGGGCAGGCCGCTTGTATATAAATAATAGGGACTTTTGCTGTGCTGGCAGCGGCTCATTAATAGAATACTGCCGTCCAAAGACTGCACATATTACATCCAAGAGCATAGAGCGGCGATGGGCTCACCACCTGTCACGCTGAACACATGTGCAGTTACCATTTGGTGAAACGTGGACAATGACAGTGGACTGATTTTGCGGTTCTCGTTGCCTGAACTTTAACCAACATTTCGGGGGTAATACTCATGCATGTATGTTGTTCGGCTTGGGTTCTTGCTTGTTAAGGAACTTTCGCAATGCCGGGTCGCTGGATGGGTGACCAAATTAAAAACATCTCGAGCTACTCCGAGCTTCGGGAGGCACGTTAAGCCGTTGGACCCGGTTGTTGTCGTAAGATGACAGTCGTTAAAACCCACCAACCCGCATTGGGCCAGCGTGGTGGGTTATGGCCCAATATCCCCACGTGCTATTGTCCACGTGGAAGGCCTGTGCCCAGCAGTGGGACGTTTATATGCTGATGATGATGTATGTAATAGGGGCTTGGATGCTTTCAATTTAGACAGTTGTTGCCAGTCTGCTCCCGCACGGTTATTGCACTGCTGCAGGGCGTTTTCGGTCCTGTTAGCAGCCTCCTGTTGTCATGACAACGAACCTCAACTGTGTGGGATTATTAAACCGTCCGAGTCAGACAAACAACCGTCTAAATTGAAACGGCCTTAAGGGGGTGCAGCGCGATCGCAAAAACTGACTTAAGTCTCATAATGAACTTCAAAGCAAAATCAATCATGTTGATATTTAAAAATAGAACTATTCTGCTTTGTGAAGTTTCAGACCTAGCAATTTAATTAGAGCAATGTTTTTATTCTGCGAAATGTACAAAACCATCACGCGCTTGTGTTAAAAACTTTTCAAGATTGGAGGGGGAGGGTGACCTGCGGAATATCAATACAAATATTTTCATGTAAGAATTATTGTTTCATGCGTAAAAGTTGTCGACCAAAAATGTTTTTAGGAGTCATTATATTTATGTATTGTTTGTTATTGTTTAAAGAATTTGTTTCAAATTTCAACAAGGCCACGACCTTGTGCAATGATCAAGCTAATTTACGTAAGTTCTTTTAATGTATTTAACTAATTCAGCGCATAGTACAAGTAACTTAAAAATACGTAAATTTTCAGGTTTTGCAGGTTCCCATTGTGAAAGACCCAGTGAAATAAACAACTAAGCTCTCAATGGCAAAATTTTCTAAATATCGTATCAAGATAGACTTTTGCCTTTCAGGGTGGCAGTACAGTTTAAAAATACGTTTAAACATCATATTAATAATAAAATAAAATTAGTATACAGGTCACAGTGGCTTGAAGTACCCAATAATTTTCGAAGGGTTCAATATTGCAGACCGAATGAGATTCAGTTATACGACAGTAAGGCACCATTTGGCACAACACGGCTTGCTTGTCAAGCAATATACAGGACACGGGTGGCAATTTTTTTTAATATAGCTCCGGCCAGACGGGGTTGTGCAAGCTATCAGCATTTTGGCAATTTTTAGGTCAAAATGCCGTTGAAAATATACTCGAAAGGTATTTCTAAGCTTTATGCCAATCGTTTAACTTTGTGACTAGCATTATAGTCATAGGATAAAATGATTACTAGAAAAAAATAACCGGTCTCAGGAAAGCTCGAATGGGATTTGAACCTATGACCCAACCCTTTGGATTGCCGGCCCACTGCTCTAACAGCTAAGCTACCGAGACCCCAGAAGACTCGTTGAATTCTTTCTAGTATAGTTGATGATTTACGCTGCAAGCCAGCGGTATTACGTCACTGTGAAGCTTTACCTACCCTTACAGTCGAAAGAAATACTCTTGCAAGTATTTAACAATCAAATATTTATTATTGAGACCGCAGGTTTGCAGAGTAAATCATCAACTATACTAGAAAGAATTCAACGAGTCTTCTAGGGTCTCGTAGCTTACTGGTTAGAGCAGTGGACCGGCAATCCAAAGGTCATTCGAATCCCATTCGAGCTTTCCTGAGACTGGTTGATTTTTTTTTAGTAAACATTTTATCTTTTATCTATATAGCATTTTAAATGCAAAATTTCAATAATAAAGAGCATTATAGTCATCATAATCAGCCCCTATTTCTCCACTGTTGGACCCAGGACCCATCCAATGCTCTTTTTAATGCGAAAAGGAGGCAAAGGAGCATAGGCGAATCACCTGGTGAAAAGTAATTGCCGCCGCCCATGGACTGCAAAACCAGAGGAGAGAGGAGAGAGCCGGCCTTGAGCTAGAAAGAGAGAGATAGTCGCAGATGCGCTGCCGACCTTGAAGAAAAAGTCAGGACCTTTGAGGAAGAAGTTTAAATTGTGAGGGGGGATGGGAGGGGTGGGAGATGACTCTCTGGTACTTTTGCTCACCGGACGAAACACAATCGCAACGAGTGCTATTTATTCCGTGAGAGGATGCTATTACGCCGCGCAAGACGGCCCAATTTGTACATACATACATATAATCACGAGTATTATCCCCGAAGGGTTAGCTAAAGACAAGGCAATGAGGACCGCAAAAGCAGTCCTCTGCCATAGTCCACTTTTCACCAAATAGCGACTGCACATAATTGTGCTCAGCCTGACAGGTGGCGAGCCTATCGCCGCTCAATGCTTATGGATGTATGTGCAGTCTTAAGTCCGTTAGTCGCCTTTTACGACACCCAAGGGAAGAGAGGGGGTCGTAGTATTCTTTCACCGCTACACGACACGGTTATTTATGCCCAATTTGTGCTGCAACGCAATGTGGCTACCACTCAGATGAGCTTTGCACTTAGCTCGATCTTTAGCTCTTTTTATTAAATTACTTCTAGCCACTTTGCGTATATCGTTACTTCACCTAGCCGGAGGGCGTCCTACACTATGTCTTCCGCAGAATATATTACATTAAGCGACATTAATGCTACATTATATACTCTTGTTAGTACTACCTGTGGTTTTAATGGTATAATTTTACGGTACGACCAATTTTATTTAGCCTTATCATTACTGCTAAAGTCGTTAATTAACCGCCTTATGTGGTTTTATTGGGTAGCTAATGGGCGGTTGTCAAAATGCCATAAACTGCTCAATTAATTCATTGATATTATAAATTAATTAAAATTTTCTTGAAAGTACTAAATCTTCATTTATATTAAGGCCAAAAACGGATGAAGAGTGTTTGTAAACAAATTAAAGTCATTTCTTTGTGCAAATACCTAATTTCACTCGCATTACTATTATATTATTTATTATAAATTACAAAAAGGTTGTACAGGAAGAACTACAAAAATTGACCTACGACGATAAGGAGGGGTTAATGACCGTTGTTAGGTAATTTTGTTTCATTTATTTCTGTGTAAAACTTATTAAGTAATTAAAAAAAACTTATTATTATTTTATTTATGTCTTTATATTAGATTGTAATTTGGCGTATAACCTGTTATATTCATTTATGTTTTGATTTATATTAAACTTAGACTAAACCCATATTCGCCTGAAAAACAGGGTTTACCTAGCTCAGGTAACAGAATTTAATTTACTTAAGATTATTAGTTAAGAGCTCTTTGTAAACTATAGATGTAAGCGTATTTAAATAAAGATATTGTTATTATTACTGTTTTTTGAAAGAAATACACTATTGTTAGCTGTTTTCTCGTGAATCACAATCATCAACGGGTTGGTGAGTTGGGGGTCCGGGTGTCGCAAAGGGGGTGCAGGAAAAATACACTCTAACTTTTTTTTCACAAACTGACGAAAAACATAGCTATCAAAAAGAGATAGAAAAAATTCCAAAAAAAGGCAAAAAAATTGCGAAAAAAAACTTAGAAAATTTTCAGTTGATTTTTATATGGAGCCGACACTTAGAAAAATTTGCGATATTTTTGTATGCAGTTTGGACTTGTAAAATTTTTCGCTTGGTTCCACGTTGTGTCGCAAAGGGGGTGCAGGACTTAGAAAATTTTCGAGGAAAAATTTAATTTTTCACAAACTGACGAAAAACAGCTCTATCAATAAGAGATAGAAAAAAATCCAAAAAAAGTGCAAAAAAAAGTATGTAAAAAAAAACGTCGCACGTACAAAAACGTCGTTTCTGGCGCTTCGCCGGCCGCTGCCGCGGCACGCTCGCTTCGCTCGCTCGGCTCGCGCGTTTTTGGTCAACATACTAACCTAACCTAACCTAATTAACTCTTTAGATTTTTTCTTATGGCGGGGGGCTTTGAAGAATTTTCTAAGTTTTTTTTCACAATTTTTTTGCACTTTTTTTGGATTTTCTTCTATCTCTTATTGATAGCTGTTTTTCGTCAGTTTGTGAAAAATTAAATTTTTCCTCGAAAATTTTCTAAGTCCTGCACCCCCTTTGCGACACAACGTGGAACCAAGCGAAAAATTTTACAAATCCAAACTGCATACAAAAATATCGCAAATTTTTTTAAGTGTCGGCTCCATATAAAAATCAACTGAAAATTTTCTAAGTTTTTTTTCAAGTTTTTTTTTTTAATTGGATTTTTTGTCTCTTTTTGATGGTCTATGTTTTTCATCAGTTTGTGAAAAAAAGTTATGAGTGTATTTTTGCTCGAAAATTTTCTAAGTCCTGCACCCCCTTTGCGACACCCTAACCGAGTTGGGTTACGCGCATAATGACTAATTACGTACACGCATATTGACATACACGCATTTTGACTTACACGCATTTTCACTTACACGCTCATTGACTTACACGCATATTGACATACACGCATACTGACTTACACACATATTGACTTCATTACTCGCATAATGACTCGCTTTTTTTGGCGGTAGGCGAAAAAACGAGCAACATCATCTGCTCATAAAATTAATGTTTAAAAATAATAACTCTTTGAATTCTTCACTAGTTTTAGTTTATTCAATAGTAAAACTTACATGTTACTACATAAGTGTGTAGACTACAACTTCTGATGGTTAATTAGTGGACATCACTGCACATTCCTACCACCACTTGTACTCTCACAACAGTGCACTATTTCCACTTCTCCGAGTCATTCCACTACTTTGCGGCAACATGGACAACGTTTCGGCGACGATCTGGAGGCACAGCTGCAGCAGTCTTCATCCACCAAAAAGGACACGGACAAGGTTGCTCGGATCCAAGAGGAGTTCTACAGCTTCAAAGATGTTGTATTCAACATATTGTCACTACTGCGTCAACAAATTAGTGAAGTGGTCAGATCACTTGATGACTTGGAGACACGACATAGACAAAAATGTCTTCTCTTAAACGGGGTACCGGAGAAATCTTCCGACGACCTGACTTCAACTATTGTTTGCCTGTTCAAGAAGCACCTTGGACTTTCTGATGTCACAGCTGATTGCATCAAATCCTGCTATAGGCTTGGTCGCTTCATCGAGGGTCGTTCGCGTCCTATAGTCGTCCGTTTCTCCAACCTGACTCATCGTTCTTCGGTATGGAAGAACAAAACTAAATTAAAAGGTTCTTCCCTTGTTCTACGTGAGTTCCTGACAAAGTGCCGTCAGGCCACTTTTAAAGCTGCACGTGAACACTTCGGCGTAAAAAATGTCTGGACTTCGAGTGGGAATGTCTGCATTATAACACCCGACGAAAGCAGAGTGCGCATTGTTTCGGTTGATGAGTTGGGCAAGATTACAACTAAGTTTCCGAGGCCATCTTCTGCAGCTGCTGGATTGAATGTGGACCCATCGCAGTCAACTAGGTCGGTGCAAACAAGGTCGAAACGCTTAAATAAGAATGCAAAGTAAGACAATGTTTATGTACTTTCATGCTTCTCCTATTTTCTTCCATTGTGTCGACCGATTGCATTGCTGTGTGTCGATCTTCACTGTGCACTTTGCACAATAATTTTAGACGGTCAGTGATTATTTTAATTTTTACAGATAACCTTTATTATTTATTTTACTGTTTTTCATGGTTTTTTCTTGTTTTTATTTTCTCTTGACAGTTGACATTTCAATTGACAGTTGACTGAGTGAGTTGACAGTAAAGTGACAGTGAGTGACAACTAATTTGTATAACTGTCGTAACTTTTTCAGGCAAAGGTTTATGTTCATACTGCCTTATAAATATTTTTTTTATTTAGATTAGTTTTAGTGTTTAGGCCTTTGCCTTATTCAAATGGTTTTGTTTGTTTATAATCTTCCATGTCTCCTGTACTCGTCTGAAGTTTATTTTAATTAGTGTTTTTCCACTTGTAAACGGTTTACTGGTAGGATGTGTGGAGTCCAGAGAATATTCATTTAGTTCTTAATTTTTATTTGTTTTAATTTATTCGTATTTTTATTATTTTAGTGCAAATTTTATTATATTACTTATATTTAAATTTTTTTATATATTCATATCTTATTTCTTATTATATATTTTAAATGTCAGATTCTGATGACTTCGTTTCAGCCAGTGATAGTGATTCTTCATTTCATTCTTTTGATGATGCCATTGATGACTCATGTGACATAAGCAATCTTCTCTCACGTGAACTTGGTTGTTGCCATGAGACTCTCAACATCTGTCACATAAACGCTCAGAGCATTCCACAACACTTCACTGATCTCCTTCATTCCTTCTCTTCGAATACGGTTCATGCCGTCCTAGTGTCAGAGAGCTGGCTTAAGCCGTGTCTAAACTCCATAACTTATAACCTCCCAGGCTTCAATCTCATCCGCAATGATCGCATTGGCAAGGGTGGCGGTGGGGTGGCTATCTACTTATCTCACACCTTTTCTCACAAGCTTTTAGCCTCCTCTGCCTCCCGCCACGGCTGCATGGAATATCTCTTCCTTGAGATCGATGTAAAGGGCATGAAGGTTGTCCTGGGAGTGGTTTATTGCCCCCCTTCCGTTGAATTTCACCCTGACTTCGATTCTCTTCTTAACTCTTTCGCTACTGACTATTCGCACCACATTATTATGGGTGATTTCAACACCGACCTTTTAAAGGTTTCTGTACAGTCGCGCAAGTATCGATCCATAGTTGAGTCAGCAAACTTTCATATTCTTCCACTCGATCCAACTCACCATAATTTAACGACTTCTGACTCTTGGATCGATCACATTCTAATTTCTTCATCTTCCCATGTCGTCAAACATGGCCAATTTCCTGCTCCTGGCTTCTCCAGGCATGACCTCATTTTTGTAGCTTATAAGGCTAAGCCTCCTAAACCCAAACCCCTTATTTTAAAAATGCGTAATTTAGCTAGACTGGATGTGGACAAACTTAACAATGACGCATGCGCTTTGGACTGGACATCTGTTATTGAGGCTGATTCTGTCGACAACATGGTTGCGTACTTCAACAGTTCAGTCCTGAATCTGTTTGATAAGCATGCACCTAAAAAGCTCGTCAAGCTACGTCGGCCTCCTGCGCCTTGGATTACACCTGGAGTACGCATGGCCATGCGTAGGCGAAACAAATACTTTCGTACATTCAAAAGATGCCGAACCGATTTTAACTGGGATGCTTTTAAAACCGCTAGGAATCGCTGCAATCGGATGGTGAGAGCTGCTAAACGCCAATATATCCATAAAAATATTATAAATTCCAATCCTGCCGACACATGGAAGTTTCTTCGTACCCTGGGCTTTGGCAAGACGCCGACCCAGCATAGTTCATCTATTTCGCTTAATGACCTTAACAGTCATTTTACCTCAACTGCCTCCATATCTGACTCAGTAACCCTCTCCACTATTTCCTCTATTACTTCCACGGCTCTTTCTACTCTTGACTTATTTTCTTTTCGTCCGTTAGTTGAAGAAGATGTTCGGAAACTTGCTCTCTCCATCAAATCCAAGGCAGTGGGATGTGATGAAGTGGGTAGATCTATGATCACACTTATTCTTATTTCTATACTTCCTGTTCTTACCTTTATTCTCAATTACTCTCTCTCCTCTTGTACGTTTCCCTCTGCCTGGCTTAAAGCCATCGCAATTCCACTTCCCAAAATCCGTAACCCGACTTGTTTAAACCATTTTCGACCTATTTCTATCCTACCATTTATTTCCAAAATCCTTGAAGCTGCGGTCCACAGCCAACTTTCCTCTTTCATCTTCCGACATAGCTTCTTAAGTCCCTTCCAGTCCGGGTTTCGACCCGGGCATAGCACTACCACTGCTCTTGTTAATGTCCTGGAGTACGTACGCAACGGCATGGAGAATTCTCAGTTGACTGTGATGGTTCTTATTGATTTCTCCAACGCCTTTAACACGGTCAACCATGACATTCTCTTAGCAATTCTCTCCCATATTGGACTGTCTTCTTCTACTACGACATGGTTTTCCTCATATCTTCGTGGACGCCAGCAAGTTGTTCGGGTTGATCAGTCTATTTCTGACTGGTGCGAGCTGACTGCTGGTGTTCCACAAGGCGGCATACTTTCCCCCCTTCTCTTCTCACTTTTTATTGACTCTCTTACTACAAAACTTCATTCTTCTTACCATCTGTATGCTGACGATCTCCAATTATATGTTCAAACTGATAAAAGTAATCTTAATCAGGCGGTCGTTAGCGTCAATGAAGATCTTGCCAGGATTGCCGAATGGTCAAACTGTTATGGCATCTCCGTTAATGCCTCTAAGTGCCAAGCAATTATCTTAGGTAGTTCTCGACAGTTATCTCTCGTCGATTTGAGCTCGGTGCTTAGTTTGGTGTTCGATGGGGATTCCATACCGTATCAGCTTCGAGTTAAGAACCTAGGTCTCGTTATTGACTGCTCTCTCAGTTGGGAAGATCAAGTGAACGAGATCTCTCGTAAAGTGGTCAACTCGCTACGGTCCTTGTATAGATTGAAATTTTTTCTCCCCTCCAGTACTAAAATCGCGCTTGTTCAGGCTCTCGTGTTTCCTATTCTTGACTACGCCGACGTCTGTTTCTCTGACATTAATCAACTTCTTCTGAATAAGTTGGATCGTTTGCTAAACAGCTGTATCCGTTTTGTCTTCGGTTTGCGTAAGTTCGACCACATTTCTCACTACAGAAGACAACTCAAATGGCTGCCTATCCGTGAGCGTAGGAATCTTAGAGTTGTCTGTATGCTTTTCAACATCCTTAACGATCCACGAACCCCAAGATACCTGAAATCTAGGTTTCAGTTTCTGGGAGCCTCTCATCATCGTGACCTTCGCTCCAGTAACAACCTCACTCTTCAAATCCCCGCTCATCATTCTGGCTTCGTCTCCAGTTCCTTTAATCTATGTGCTATCCGCCTTTGGAATGCTCTGCCATTAAATATCCGTGGTGCTCAGAGTAAAATGGCATTCAAAAGACTTGTGCGTGAGCACTATTTTAGCTCTATCTAGATATTGGTTATATTATGAGTAAAATGTATATAACTAATAATATAATGTCACACTATCTGATGTATTTTATTTATATATGTAGGTATTTATATTTCTATGTAAAATATTTATTTATTTAGGATAAAATGTTTACTAGAAAGAAAAAAAATCAACCAGTCTCAGGAAGCTCGAATGGGATTCGAACCCACGACCTTTGGATTGCCGGTCCATATAGCATTGTGAATGCAAAATTTCAATAATAAAGATATTTATTTATTTATTCATTATATTATATATTGAATCTTTGTTATGTAAGTATATTATATTTTTTGTAGATCTGTGTATTTTGTATATGCTATTTATGAAGTTGGTTGTAAGTTGTTGTTTTTAATTTAACATTCATTAATGTATCTTTTTGATTTATCGCCTTACCTAAGTCTCCTACATCCATACCGGTTGACTGGTAGAGAATGCCTTGTGGCGTTAAGTCCGCCTTTTGCTGTTTTTATGTGCAATAAAGATTAAATAAATAAATAAATAAATGACTAATTACGTACACGCATATTGACATACAAGCATTTTGACTTACACGCATTATGACTTACACGCATTTCCACTTACACGCATATTGACTTACACGCACATTGACTGTATCGACTGGCATCTTACGACCTCAACCGGGACCAACGGCCTTCTTGCCTCCTTACGTGCTTTCTGAAGCTCAGCCTACGTTGCCTGAAACATAAATAAACGGCATAAGGAGTAAGGACCAAGTTTTCTGACCAAAAGCGTCAAAAGGCAATTCCTCGCCAAGTGCGAGTCGGACTCGCCCATGAAGGGTTACGTAGCATCAAGTGACATCATATAAAAGTTCTTGTAGTTCGTTGTAACTTCGATCGATGATATAATAGTGTATTTTTTTTAAATTAATTAATTTATGAACTAAGTATTAAAAAAAACTACTCACTAGATCTCGTTCAAACCAATTTTCGGTGGATTAGTTTTATCATTCTCTTATCTTAGAAGTTACAGGGGCGAGGGGGAGGGGAGGCACACATTTTACCACTTTGGAAGTGTCTCTCGCGCAGTTTAGAAAAAAATGATATTTTAAACCTTAATATCATTTTTAAATACCCATCCATAGATACCCCACACGGATGTATTAGATGAAAAAAAAAATTGAGTTTCAGTTCTAAGTATAATAGTATAATATAAGGAACTCCCATTTATTGTTTTATCTATTTTGTGTGAAAATCTTAATGCGGTTCACAGAATACATCTACTTACCAAGTTTCAACAGTATAGTTCTTATAGTTTCGGAAAAAAGTGGCTGTGTCATACGGACGGACAGACAGACATACATGAATCCATAAGGGTTCCGTTTTTGGCCATTTGGCTACGGAACCCTAAAAAGTGGCAAACACTTATTGATTCAGCGAGATTGAAAGTCGCAGAATTTGCAAGCCGCCTTTAGAGGCGGCTTGCAAATCGCTTCCGTGTCAGCAGCCGCGCCTTTGGTCAACATAATTGTGTACTTTCCTTGTTAATTAAAACGGCCAAATTACATGGAATTTATTACAGTACCATTTATAGCATCAACATTTTTTACAGTCGCTATTCAGTGAAATGTGGACTATGGTATAGGACTGCTTTTGCGGTCCTCATTGCCTAGTCTCTGACTAACCCTTCAGGGATAATAGTCGTGATTATATTGTATGGTTGTATGATGGACACCTGCAAAGCTGGAGGAGTCGCGAATGCGTTACAGACCTTGATGAACGAGTGATCTTAGAGGAAGCAGTAGGAATTATGGTGGAGGGGGACGGGGAAGAGACAGGCCTTCGGTGTTCTCACTCACCGGACAAAGTACAACAGCAACGAGCAATTTCTATTGCTCTATGCCGTACGAGTATATCGATCTTACAACCAATCTTTATGCTATAAAGAATAATCTTTAAGTTTGTGGAGGCTTGTACCGGAGCAGAGTGGCAGAGCAGATTGAGACAGCGGTGTCAATAATTGTAATGAATGTTTATTGGTAAAACGCCCGCATATTTATACAGCTGTTAGACAGGGTAAGAAAATGACCATCTTCCGTCTCGCTCCAACGCTGACATACATACCGAGCGAGCGATTAAGATATAAACATTTATAATAACGAACTTAAAAAACTTCCCAACCAACTAATAAAATTAATTCTTATAAATTGGAAAGAAATTAATCTTTTAAAATCCTACCTGCCTTTAACTTAAAAACATGAACGCGTCTGGGCGGGTTAGCCTATTTTTAATAGATTGGCAGTTGATTTGGCTTATTATATCTATGGCCCAGTTTAAAGAGCACCATTGGTATATTGAAACATTAAAAATAATACTACCTCAGCCAAATAGGAATTGAACCGCCTCTAAGATTCTCTTAGGTTGTAAATTCTAAGAGGTTTGATGAGACACTGTTGCATGTTGCTATAAAAACATAAAGTCAAAATCGTTGAAAAAAATATTGACAGGTCTAGGTAACCAATGCCTCAGTTGCGGAGTGTTTCAACGCCCGCCGGCTGTGTAATGGACGGATTGTGCCCGGGCTGTGGACGTGGGTTTGATTTCCACCCGAGGTATTTATTTTGGCAACGCTTCAATATCTAAGAGTGTATTTTTTTATATAAGAAGGAGGCAAACGAGCAGGCGGGTCACCTGATGGAGAGCAATCTTCTCCGCCCATGGACACCCGCAAAACCAGAGGCGTCGCAGATGCGTTGCCGACCTTCAAGAAAGGAATAGGGTTAAGGAAGGAATAGGAATTGTAAGGGGAGGGGGGGGGGGGGGAAAGGGGCCTCCGGAACTCTCACTGGCCGGACGAAACACAACAGCACCAAGTGCCATTATTTCACGCCGGATATTCGTGAGCGTTGTTAACGCACTAAAATATCAAATATTAAGTTGGTACTCTGATAATATAATTAATATAGAGTTGAGTATATTGAGTTACAATTCTAAAGTTCATAATAGCGTACCATGAGGTGGGCCATATGCTCGATACCTGCATTAGTGGTACAAAAAAAGTCATAACTTTATCAAGTCCTCTTGATTTAGCCATAAATAACCTGCACCTATCAAGAAAACAAAGAGTGACAGCTTCGTGCAATGTCCTCCATTGTCCGTGCACAGCCTCACCTCCAGAATCTTTGAAAAATAATAAGGTAAATGGAAAAACAGTGTTGTTGATTTTTTTTTACTGAATTGTTTATTACATTTTACTTTATATCAAAATCAAAATATCTTTATTCAGTAAGCTTAAAATAAGCATTTTGAATCGTCCTAATTTATTTTTTTATGGATGGATGGATAGGCATAGGAACCCACCCACCCACCTTACCCATTCAGGAAGTCTTAGCTGTGGAGAAGAACGGGCACAAGAAACTCCACAGCTTTATAATAATATAGAAGTAACGACATTTACAAAACAATATGTCGTTACCAAATTAAACAATCAATAATAAAACAATTATATAATAAAATAAAAGATAAAAACAAAAGTGAATCTAAAAGTTTTACTCGGGCACTATGAACGCATTTGAACAACGTGTGCGAATCTAGAGGAATGATAATCCATGCATTTTTGTCATTGATGTAATCGCTTGCAGTGTAATAGCCCTTTTCTAAAAGTCTGTCCTTAACATGTGTCTTAAATTTCATCGACATCATCGATTAGTGAAAACCTGAAGTTAAAATAACATGTAACAAATGAGATGACTAGCGCACGAAGGGTTCCGTACCATTATCTATACAACATTAGATGCCGTTATTAAAATCGAGCAAAAAACGAGGCAAAAAAATCACCTTTGTTGTATGGGAGCCCCCCTAAAATGTTTATTTTATTCTATTGGTTGATAAAGCGGCAACAACAATTAATACAGGAAAAAATGTTTACTAAAAAAAATCAACCAGTCTGAGGAAGCTCGAGTGGGATTCGAACCCACGACCTTTGGATTGCCGGTCCGCTGTAACCGCTGAGCTACCGAGACCCCAGAAGACTCGTTGAATTTTTCCTAGTAGTTTGATTTACGCTGCAAGCCCGCGGTATATATATAGCATTGTGAATGCAAAATTTCAATAATAAAGATTTACGTCTTTATCGATTGTTAAATACTTGCAATAGTATTTCTTTCGAATGTGAGGGTAGACTTCACAGTAACGTTATACCGTTGGCTTGCAGCGTAAATCAAACTACTAGGAAAAATTCAACGAGTCTTCTGGGGTCTCGGTAGCTCAGCGGTTAGAGCAGTGGACCGGCAATCCAAAGGTCGTGGGTTCGAATCCCACTCGAGCTTCCTCAGACTGGTTGATTTTTTTTAGTAAACATTTTTTCCTGTATATATATAGCATTGTGAATGCAAAATTTCAATAATAAAAACAATTAATACATCATGTGTGTGAAAATTTCAACTGTCTAGCTATCTCGGTTCATGAGATACCTACAGCCTAGTGACAGGCAGACAGACGGACGGACAGTGGAGTCTTACTAATAGAGTGCCGTTTTAGGTACGGAACCTTAAGAACATGAAGTCATCTGTCTACAAACAGATGTAATTTAGTTCGAATAAAAATAATAATAAATGTACTTACACATACTCCAGATTTGACCTAGTCGTGATACCGTCGGGCCAGTCCGGGAAACAGACGCGTCTGTAAAACAAAACAATACATTAATCATCATATTAATCATTCTACAAACGGCTCCTCTTGGGTTTAGATCCTTTCACATGAAGAGTATCACGTTTCTCACATGTAAGGCCAATACCTCTACGTTATCTTGTCTTACGACTCAGTATGAGTAGCCCCAGCGTAAGTAAACAAAAACAAATGAAGATAAATCACACGTGATCATATTACCCGGAGGTCGAAACCATAAACAATGAAAGAGAGTGCAATAAAACCCTTACCAAGCCTCCCCAGAGTGCAGTGTGCGCAGAGATCCAATCATTGAGGTATTATAACTAGAGACAACTTCGCGAAGCCAGTTTTTGCGGACTGAGTTGCGGCCCATAGACTGCAAACACCTCGGTGACTGTAAAGTCGCGTCCGCTGAGCCATGTTTAGTAAGCAAAGTTTTTTAACAAAACTTCACCCCGCCCGCAGACGAACGCGGGGGATGTTTTTCACAAACTCTGGCAAACACGTTTAAGTGTATTTGTTCGACAAAACCTTTAGGCCACGCTCCTTAATTATGTTTTCGAACAATGTTCTGTTCAAAACATGGCGCAATGGAGGCGGTTTGAGTGATCCAAGCGATTACGGTCTGTGCGGCATCAAATCAATGCGCAAAAAGTTGCGTCGCGGTGTCATCCTAGTTATACTCGTAATACCTCAATGGATTCAATTGAGTCTCGTGCACATTGTGTAAATAAAATTTGCTCGTGACGTATGTATGTACGCATTGCTTTCACCATATGAGTTGTTCCGAGAGACAGTCCATTATTTTATTACTGTTGGTCGTTAGCATTTACATATTAATGTGATGGAGAATGTTTGGTACACCATGAAATACTCGGTGCTTGCTTGTCCTGGTCCCGAGCCATCCACGGGGATAGGTACTAGGTTTTAAGTGGGTAGGTCACCCTTCTCCCGGTCGAGCTCTTTCTAACTTACGAAGTCAAATCTTATTTTAATAAGCGACGACTTTTCAAAATGTTTACGAGCGATTTATTTCCCTTCGCCTGTTACGTGTAGCAATCTGGCTTTAAAGTTCACTAAGGACAATTTTAGGACAGGAGAATCTAACACAGCATGGATAATCTTTTGCAAATAGAGAATGTCTTGTTGTTTGCGCCGCACTTTCAAAGATGTAAATTAATTAATGATAACAAATTACACTGTGATTAGTTCTTAATCTTACGATTGTATTGTTTTGTTTTTTACATAAGTGTGTTCTCAAGATAAAATATAATTAGTTATAAGTTATAAAAGTAATCTACTTAGCCGTGTCCTGTAAGGATTCTTGCTTATATTAAATTGTGACATTTGTGACTATTATAATAATTATGTACTAACTACTCATCGTATTAAAAAAAACAATAATTAAACAATATGGCGAACGCCGTTACATTATCAGAATACGAACAATATTACAATTGAATTTAATATTGTCCAAAGTAGTTAGTACCTAACAGAAATGGCTAAGTAATTGGATTGACATCGTTGTGTATAATGGATTTTTTGCGTTGGTTAGGAGGATAATTAATTGGCAATTTAGCTAATTACTTTTCATTGGAAACAAGGCATTACACAATGTAGTTGGTATTAAGCTGTAAAACATTTGTGAAATAAATCAAGACTACAAATCTAAGGGTCTAACGCGAGTGTTATACAGCATTCAGGAATTTGAAAAGTCCTGACATTTCAATAAAAGTCCGGACTTTTTAGTCACAAATGGAAACATTACTTACTTTTTAGGGTTCCGTAGCCAAATAGCAAAAAACGGAACCCTTATGAATTCGTCATGTCTGTCTGTCCGTCCGCATGTCACAGCCACTTTTTTCTGTAACTATAAGAACTATACTGTTGAAACTTAATAAGTACCTAGATGTATTCTGTGAATCGCATTAAGATTTTCACAAAGAAAACCCTCCACGTCAGGTCAAGAGTACCCTAAACCGACGAGCGTGTGTGAAAATTGTAATAAGAGCAAAATCATTACACATTATAAAGTATAGTCGCCGATTTCCTCGGTCTGTGGCACCGCACTATTCTCCTAAACCACGCAATGGATTATGCGGGTTTCACTAAAAGATAGAGCGTTAACTGAGGATGGTTTTTGTTTATATTTTATAAATATATAATTTTTAATGGCTGAACTATGACGGTCTTTCTAAGTTAGCGTGGACGAAGGCGCGGGCGGGCCGCTAGTAATAGTATAAAGCAAGGGATGTGTGTCAGGATGCACATGGAAATCAGTGGTCTTTATGGCCGGCTATGGTCGCTGTGGCCCATCCGGGAAACGGGCGTAATGTACGTAGGTACAATAGCGGACTCCGTCGCTTTACAAGTCTAAAGGTCAAAATCCCTTGCACACCGCGTCGTCTATTTGGTACGGGCACGTACCCGGCCGGTCGGTGCGCTTCATACGAAAATCGCTGCAAAGTGGTAAAGCGACGGTGACCCCGACCGTACATGTATCTACATAGGTACATACATATGTATTCAAAACATTAGTAAACTATAATAACTAGAAGAAAGAATACTACCACCCCCTCTCTTCTCTTGGGTGTCGTAAAAGGCGACTAACGGACTAAAGACTGCACATACATCCAGCATTGAGCGGCGATGGGCTCACCGCCTGTCACGCTGAGCATGAGCATGTACATGTGCAGTCGATATTTGGTGAAAAGTGGACTATGGTAGAGGACTGCTTCTGCGGTCCTCATTGACTAGTCTCTGACTAACCCTTCGGGAATAATAGTCGTAATTATATCTTTGCATTAGTAATAACATTATAAAATTTACACGAAACCTACTATTGCAATAAAATACTCTTATGTCTTGAAACCTATCTTTTTTTTATTTTAAAAATTGTATATTTTTTATGCCTACTAACTTGTTACGTAGACGGCCGAAGTGCATTTTTCAGTTTATCGATGACACGCAACTTTACGCTTATAAAATTAATTTTGTCACTTTCCTTCGTTAAAACTCTCTAGGGCGCGTCTTTAGGAACAATGTTTTAACCGCCTCTGTGGTCTAGTGGCTAAGCCACCGGTTTCAGACCCAGAGGTCCCGGGTTCGATTCCCAGCGGCGGGTACGTCTTTGTGTGCTCGGTTTGGTTGCTGGTAGGGCTGTTAAGTCCGCCTGGTTAGCTACCACCGTCTTATCTAAGTCTGTCGCCATAACAACGATGTTTATAGCATTGTTGTGTTCCGACAGTTGGAGATAAGATAGCCAGTTCCTCAGTGGTTGAGGATTCTGGGTGAAGCGCGCTTCCACCTTCGGCCTTATCGTCACTTACCATCAGGGGAGATAAAGGCCAAGCGCTTACCCGTTGAAGAATAAAAAAAAATGTATTTGGCCGGGATAAAAGTAGCCAACCTTTCCCCTGAGCTACTTTCCCTGGATCCCTGGAAATCGCTGGAATATGTAGCTTTTTCGTACTGACTTGGTGTCAAACAAGATGATTGCTGTCAAATCAAACAATTATGCCGTGCAAATTCTTGTTTTATTAAACTCACGTTAACGACAACACTAGGCACTCTGATTGGTAAATACTTTTTGTTTATAAATCTAAAAAGGTTCTAAGGAAAATCACATACGCGTACCAAAGTAAGCTGCGAATCCCCTTTACCACATTACGTAGCTAAAAGTGCGTCGCTCGTACAAAAAAGTTTGCGCTCAATCAACGGATATTGTTTGCGAGGTACTGCGTGCGTTGGTGAACAGAACAAGAAAAGGTGAACTCGCATAATACTCGAGAATACGTGCTCACGTACCAATGTGATGGTTTTTTATTCATTATTATTAAGCTGTGTCGCGTACCGGCTCTTAAAAATAATACTACCACTCCCTCTCTTCCCTTGGGTGTCGTAAAAGGCGACTAACGGACTAAAGACTGCACATACATTCAACAAAATAGAGCGGCGATGGGCTTACTACCTGTCACGCTGAGTACTGTGCAGTCGATATTTGGTGAAAAGTGGACTATGGTTGAGGACCGCTTTTGATGTCTTCATTGCCTAGTCTCTGACTCACCCTTCGGGGATAATAGTCGTGATTATATGATTATATATAAGTGGAGCTCGATGTTAAATTATTCGGTTTGCAATCTTCGTTTCGCAATGATTAATAATTTGACTTTATTTGATTTATTGTGGCTTCTAAATGGTTATAATGACATTTACAGTTTAATATCAATATAATTATTAATTGATGTTTATTTATTCATGATTTATGTTTTTAATTTTAATAATTTGATTGTTTTTTTTTGTAAATTGTATACTTACTATGTTGTTTTTATTTGTCAGTTGATTTGCTTTGTAACAAACCTTGTTTATGCTTATGGCCAATAAATTGAATATAAATATGAATATGAATGCCGCCAGGTCACTGGATAGGTACGTAACAAAACGAAAACATCTCGAGTTTCACTCTCTACTCCTTGCTTCGGAAGGCACGTGAAGCCGTTGGTACTGGTTGTCGTCGCAAGATGGCGGTATTTTAAACCCGTACTGGAGGGCGGTGAGTTATTAAGAGGAAACACTACGTCGAAGTGGCATGCAAAATTCTCATACAAAACACAGAAAAACGACGTTTCTATAGTCCCCTGTTTCCTCCTTCAGAACTGGACCAATTTTATTACTTTTTCAGCATCGGATAAAGAAAGACATTTTCTATGTCTGTATGTTTAATTTTTATTAAAATAGTTACTTAATGTTTCTGAAGACGCCTTAGAACGTAGTGATTTAGCTAAATTTTGAAGGCTCCTCGTTATTAAATAAATGACATAATGCGAAAAAATCAAACATACAGACAAAGAAACTCTCTTTCTTTAACCGATGCTGAAAAAGTGATAAAAATTGGTTAAGTTCTGAAGGAGGAAACAGGGGACTACGAAACGTCGTTTTTCTGTGTTTTGTATAAGAATTTTGCATGCCACGTCGACGTAGTGTTTCCTCGTAAGGCCCAACTCTCCCCACGACCTGTTATCCATGTGGAAGCCTCTGCTCAGCATTGGCTCGTTTACAGGCTGATAATGATTGTGATGGTAATTATACTCTCCTAACTTAAACAAGTTTTAGGGAAGCACAGTCAAATATAAAACTAAAGAATAGAGTATGTACATAATTTGTCCTCCAAGAAAAGCTTACATATTTTTATGACAACATTCCAGTAGTTTCTATTTTTGTGATATGAATTCTGTTACTGAATAAAAGCTTTCTTTTATTATTTTTTTTATTGTGTTTTTGAACTTTCCATAGCATTCTATGAGACTTTAGTATCATATAATTCGACAAGATTTAAGACCATGTACTCTATGGTCATAAATTAGTCGGCTATTAAGCTAGTAACCGTAAAAAAACTATTTCCCAACGACAGTTTTATTATAATTGCAGCTTGCATGCCGTGGCAGGCTCTCATTAAGACGGCACTTAGTTTTAAGTCTATAAATTCTTCCTTTTAATTGCTTGTATCGTGCTTGTCCGTGCTTCAGAAGGCACGTTAGGCCGTCGTTAGTCTCGGGTGTTGTCGTAAGATGGCAGTCGTTAAAACCCACCAACCCGCATTGGGCCAGGGTTATGGCCCAATATCCCTTCGTGCTATTGACCACGTGGGAGGCCTGTGCCCAGCAGTGGGACGTAAATAGGCCGATGATGATGATCTGTACTTGTTGGTTGTCCTATATAAATAAAAAAGCTAAGCTTTAAATAAAAAAGTAAAGTATGGCCTATACACTGTCCCACTGCTGGGCAAAGGGGTGGGATGGTGATCCCAAACCCGGACTATGCATTGAAAAATCTAAAACACACTTTGGCCTACCTGGGAATCCAACCCGGGAACTCCAGTTATTGGGCCGAGCGGTTAGCCACTCGGATACCGAGGTATTAAGTTTCAAATAACAATGTCAAAATAGTTTCTTGGAGTTTTAACTAGCTGGTTGGACTTAGCCATAGCATAAATCATACTGTAAATAAACTAAATAATATACCCCAATAGGAATGATGGCTGTGTTTTAGCCAAAAAAATAGTAAATGTTCACCAAAAAATATAAATTGCTATCCTAACCTAACCTTTGTAGCAAATTTTATACTTTCTTGGTGAAAATTTATTTTATTTTAGTGTGCGCGATTATCTGTTCTCATTGGAAATCGAACCATTACCTACGGATCTAAGACCGGTTATCCAACCACCAGATATTATAATACAAATATAAAAATTCTGTACAAGAAGTAGCAGGAAGGTGGGGAATGTGCTTGGAAAAGTATTTTTGTTTATTCATTTTTTAAATATTTAAATTCTTAAAACTACATTAAAAAAAATTCTGTAGCCCTTCAAAATACTTAAATATACACAATAATTTTTTGAAGATTCATAAAAATGACCACGCGCTATTGTTTTTGTTACAATCAAAATACGCGCGAAACCCGCGACGCGACGTCATCGGATTCCATTCTGTCGCACGTCCCCTTTTTTTGGTTAAGCCGATTGTTAGGGAAACCCTATCAAAAGGTTACCGAACGATAGGGTTTCCCTAATGATAGGGTTAGTCTTTCGTAGCGGTAACTTTTTTGAATAAAGTTAACTGCTTCCAATGCACTTACCAAATCAAATAGGGTATTTGTAACGGTAATTTTAAGCGCTTATCAACTAATAAGGTTACCCTATTGTCTCCTATCTCGTTTTCGCGTACGCGCCGCCACTAGATAAATCCGATTTACGTTACGCTCGCTCGGCCAGTGGACGAACGGAGGGCCTGCATTGCACAAAGCATGTCATTTGTTTTGTGTTCCTGTATATTTCTTATGATATTGTTTTAATAGTTTATTCCATAAACTGTAGTATAGTTATAAATAGTTATAAAAGTGTAAATAATTGGTTCTGGACTTGTAAAATGGTGGTTGGTGTGGAAACTACACACATCAAAAGTGTCTAGGGATCAACATATATTTTTGCAATAACTTTTCTCCTGATTGATTTTAATTAAAATTTTCTTTAAGGATTCATCAAATAAAGTGTTTTCGTTTGTCTACAGTAACGATAAACCAAGTCACCTTTGCATTAATAAAGAAATTTGCCATTTTCCTAATAAAGGGATTTTTGACATTTGAACCACTAACATTAAAGTTCGAAAAAAAGACTGAAATTACAGTTTTCTTTAAAATTTTATTGGGTAACTTAAACAATTAATAATCCTTGTTTCTACCGCGAACACTAACAACACAAGAACATCGGTTTGGCATACTCAAAATGAGTTCATCCAAATCACGCTGTGGAATGGCCGCCCATGTTCGTTGCAATAACAAAAAAAGGTCTTCTTGCGACTGGATACCCTCCATATTCGGCAGAGCTCTTCTCTGTAGCATATCCCATGCATGCTCAATCGGGTTCAAGTCTGGCGACTGAGCAGGCCAGGGCATGACATTGATGTTAGCTGCGGCGAGAGTCTGTCTTACAACTCTTGCGGTGTGCGGTCGTGCATTATCATGCATTAACTGAAATAAGGGACCGATTTGCACTTGTAGAGGAACGATGACGTCTGATACAATCGTCTCAGCATAAATTTGAGCGTTGAGGTTGCCTCTGATCCAAATCAACTCAGTTCTTCCGCCGATCCAAATACCCGCCCATACCATGATGGTTCCACCACTATAAGGATGGACTTCCTGGCAGGATTTTAATCGCTGTTGGCGTCCAGGGGTTCTCCAGTGTCGTATACGTCTTGTATCCGGTCTCATACCAAAACGAGACTCATCAGAAAAGCACACGAAACGCCATTGTTCTTCTGCCCAATTTCTGTGTTCAAGAGCCCATTGATATCGAATCCTACGATTGTGCATTGCTATAGGTGGTACCCTTAGCGGTCTTCGGGAATGAAGGTTCACTTCATGCAAGCGGTTTCTGACTGTTTGGTCGCTAATTAAGTTCCCTGAAGAGTGATGAAGCCTCACGGCTAACATCATGGCGGTTATTGTTGGAGCTCTTCGAGTTGTGATTTGAATGTATCGGTCTTGTCTCCGTGTGGTGCAGC
This sequence comes from Scoparia ambigualis, assembly GCA_963921215.1. NCBI lineage: Eukaryota > Metazoa > Arthropoda > Insecta > Lepidoptera > Crambidae > Scoparia > Scoparia ambigualis. Next base: position 31,007,954 of record OY992511.1, on the reverse strand, counting down.
GATACCGTCCTCCATGGCGCTCAGCCACGGTACCAGTGCTTCGGTAACGTGTCCAAAGTCGACTGATAACACTCTGACTTGTATTCAGAGCTAAAGGCGCAGTACGTTGCCGGGAACCAGCTTCTATCATTCCCACGGCTCTGAGCATTTCTTCCCTGCTTAAATGACGTCGCCGCTCCATAATAACGTTGGTTTTAATCAGTAGTAGGAAAACAGTAGCACTAATAATGTCTTCAATGCGTTGTATGTTTTTATAGGGTAAATATTGACAGCTGATTTTCATCTTTTACTAGAAATTGATTGAAAGTTCCTGTTTCAAATTATGAAATGCACCAAAAAGGATCCATATTAATTTATAAAATCATAAATTTATTACAAAGCCACATCTCAATCTCAAGAAATCCGCATAAAAATGCTTGATCCCTAGACACTTTTGATGTGTGTATTACCGTTTGTATGAATAATATTTATTTGTCTATGATATTACTATACAAGCTTTTTATACGGGACCAAACCATCTGCTGCGTCCAGCCACGGCGACGACGCTGCTGTACGTGTCCCGTCTTTATTACTCTACGAAGGCAGAGGAGATCGTAGAGTACGTACGAGTGAAGTCCAAGTTCTGTCTGAGGGTCGAGCGGTTGGAGTCGCGCCACAATGTAAACTTTAACTCATTTGTGGTGAGAGTCCCGACCAACCATCTTTCGACCTTCATGAAAGAGGACTATTGGCCGAAAGGCGTCATGTTTCGGCGATTCCGCGGCCGACTACCTGACACCGCGCAGCGTCACGCGTCGCCGTCAATACGTGTGAAATAGTGTAGTTTTAGTTATACTTTATATTATATATATGTAAGGTATTTATTATATGGGCCTCTTTGTATTTTTACCATCTAGTACATTGTTTGTTGCCTGAAATAAAGAATTATTATTATATTTAACTTGCAATGCATGTTTGTTCGGGTGAAATCTTGCAACTTAATTTTGATCCACTTTCCGGTTACCGATTGAGTTGAAATTTTGCATACATGTGTAAATCGCGTGACAATGCCATATTATGAGGACATGGTGCTGATCTGATGATGGAGCTGGAAGGTGGTAATAGGAACTCAGTAAAGAAACGACGCAACCCCATCGAGTCTCGGCTCGTTTGATTCGTCTTGACGAGTACTTTGGTGCTAGATGGTAACCAGGGTGTGATGATGGAGCTGCAAGATGGCTATGGAACTCAGTAATTAAACGACATAACTCCATCGAGTATGGGCTCGTTTGATTCGTCTTGACGAGTACTTTGGTGCTAGATGGTAACCAGGGTCTGATGATGGAGCTGCAAGATGACCATGAAACTCAGTAATTAAATAACATAACCCCATCGAGTATGGGCTTGTTTAATTCATCTTGACGAGTACTTTAATGCTATATGGTAACCAGGGTCTGATGATGGAGCTGGAAGGTGGCTATAGGAACGAACCATTAAGACGAACGCTCGTTTGAATCGTCTTGACGAGTAGTTTGTCTTTCAATGGTAACCAGGGTCTGATGATGGAGCTAGAATGTGGTCCTAGGAACTCAGTAAAGAAACGACGCAACCCCATCGAGTCTCGGCTCGTTTGATTCGTCTTGACGAGTACTTTGGTGCTAGATAGTAACCAGGGTCTGATGATGGAGCTGCAAGATGGCTATGGAACTCAGTAATTAAACGACATAACTCCATCGAGTATGGGCTCGTTTGATTCGTCTTGACGAGTACTTTGGTGCTAGATGGTAACCAGGGTCTGATGATGGAGCTGCAAGATGACCATGAAACTCAGTAATTAAACAACATAACCCCATCGAGTATGGGCTCGTTTAATTCATCTTGACGAGTACTTTAATGCTATATGGTAACCAGTCCGATGATGGAGCTGGAAGGTGGCTATAGAAACGAACCATTAAGACGAACAAACGAAAAGTTTGATTCGTCTTAATGGGTGGACCGTTTTGATGGGTGGTGAGTGGTGGTGGTTTGATGGATGTGAACAAATATTGGATACACGTTCAGTGAGATTAACTAAAAAGTAAAAAATAAATTAAAAGTAAAAAAACCTTTTATTTTAATGCGCTAAAAAGAAAAAAATAAACTTTTACTAATAAAAATCTTATAAAAGTTTGTTTATTTTATTTTATTCTCTTTTGAAACCCTACTAAAATAAGTAAGAATTTTCGTATGCTCCTAGAAGCTTTGTCTCTGTTCCGTTTCTTTTCTCATGTGCTGTTGTTTTATGTTTTTTTTTAATATTTTTTTATTGACTCGTCATAGTGACTGCATCATGCCTGATGGTAAGCAGCCAATGCAGTCCATAATAATGAGAGCGCTCCCCACCGTGAAATAAGCACGGTAACAAGCGCACCTATTGTATTTTTTGGTACGAGTACTGATAGTCTGCACAGTATGATGGTGGTTCCTAAGACCAGCACGTATAGTCCGGGAGAGATACTCTCTGTAGTAATCTCGGTAGAAGACACTGAGACGAGCAATGTCTCTACGCAGCTGGAGATCCTCAAGAGACGCTGTAACCTCAGCATCTCCAATAATGCGTAGCGCTCGCCTTTGCAGTTTATCAAGTGCATCGAGGAGGTATTTAGCGGAGCCGTCCCATAATAGGTCCATACTCGATCGCACCTGAGTCTTGTACAGCGATCGATACGTGTACGATCGAGAGCAAGGTTCAGTTTGGCAACCACTTCTTGCCTTTTTACAACGATATCGGCATGCTTTGCCGTAGGATGTCCCAAGTATCGCTCATGCACCGTACCGTCATCCGCATAACAATGAATATTGCCCAAGGACAACATGTTATTAATATGCAGAAGAAATAGAGAAGATGAGAGCACAGAACCCTGCGGCACTCATGCATTAACCTTGTAAAACGCGGAGAAACTACCCTTAAAATGATGCGAATCCTCCGCTCCACGAGAAAGTCTGCAACCCAGGCGCACAAACGGGGCAGCACACCGAAAGCCGGCAACTTAAAAAGAAAGGATCGATGCCACACTCTATCGAAAGCTTTGGCGATATCAAAGTCAACTGCCAGGGATTTGCCATGCTCGTCCGTCGCTTCACCCCACGCGTGAGTAACGTACGCTAGAAGATCAGTCGTTGATCGCTTGCATATTCCAAAATCCAGACAAACTAAAGAGCTGGACAGAGTCCGGACTAGAGTCTTAAAAGTCCGGACATTTCTGGTATAATCCGGACGGATGGTAACCGTAGACGGGGAAGGCCGGACGTGACGTCAGACGGCCCTGCATGACTGATACAGGCAAAGTAATCAAGTTCGCTACTCTTATGTTGTAAGGCTTGGAAAAACGGTCAAGTTGCCTTGGCTTAATGTCCGGACTTTTTGAGGGGACTTATTAAGTTTCCAATTAATAACGTGGTTTTTTATTTGTCTTAGACCCCGGTGGATTGACCAGACCATAAAACTGAACAACTTTTTCCAAGAAATAGGCCAAAACACGAGATATTATTTTTACTTTTTCATACAAACCTTGCTCGGTCAATAGAGACTTTGAAAGAATAAAAAACCACATAGTATATAGGTAGGTGCCTTAATAATGTACAATTGTATGATCTCACCAACCCGCATTAGGCCAGCGTGGCGGGTTATGCCCCAATATCCTCACGTTCTATTGTCCACGTGGGAGGCCTGTGCACAGCAGTGGGACGTTAGTAAGCTGATGATGCTGTTGTTACAGCTGCCATACGTCCATGTACATAGGGTTACCATCCATTATGTATTTATCATATACCATGGATTTATCCGGACAAAAAACAACAAAAATTAAAAGAAAAAAATACTTTTTAAAAACAAGCTTTTATTATGTTCTTGTTGTTAAAAGATCTAAAAATTTAAAAATAATAATCCTAAACTAAATATCGTAAGTAAGTACATACCTATTAGACATTTTTATTTAACTATAATACATTACACCTTGTATTAAAACTTTGCGTTTTTATCACATACCATACATTACAATGTTTTATAAATAAAAGAGTGTTACATTGTGATTGCAAAAATAATTATGACGGTGTAATAATGCTAAATGTTCTTTGATAATAAACAAATAAAAAGTATTTGGGTATGTGATAAAAACGCAAAGATTTAATACAAAGTTTTATGGTTTAATAAAAATGTCTAATGTACCTACTTACGATTTTTGATTATTGTGACGTAGACGAATATGGTTAATTACCGTTAAAGGTTGCAATGTAGGTATACCTATTATAATGATATTTTTCTTATCTGGATTAAACCATTATTTTTAAATTTTTAGTTCTTTTTAACAACAAGAACATAATAAAAGCTTGTTTTTAAAAATAATTATTTTTTTAATTTTAACTTTGTAGTATCATTTTGTTATTTAATACCTTTACATATCAATAAAAAATGGTCCACCCATTAAGACGAATCAAACTCGACGCGGTTGTGTCGCTTAATTACTGAGTTCCTATAGCCACCTTCCAGCTCCATCATCAGACCCTGGTTACCATCTAGCACCAAAGTACTTGTCAAGACGAATCAAACGAGCCCATGCTCGATGCGGTTATGTCGTTTAATTACTGAGTTCCTATGGCCATCTTCCAGCTCCATCATCAGACCCTGGTTACCATCTAGCACCAAAGTACTCGTCAAGACGAATCAAACGAGCCGAGACTCGATGGGGTTTCGTCGTTTCTTAACTGAGTTCCTATGACCACCTTCCAGCTCCATCATTAGACCCTGGTTACCATTGAAGGACAATCTACTCGTCAAGACGATTCAAACGAGCCCAAACTCGATGAGATTGTGTCGTTTCATTGCGAAGTTTCTATGGCCACCTTCCAGCTCCATCATCAGATCAGCACCATGTCATCATAATATTGCATTGTCACGCGATTTACACATGCATGCAAAATTTCAGCTCAATCAATAACCGGAAAGTGGATAAAATTTAATTTGCTAGATTTGATGACAAACGGACAGGTGAAACTAAATAAAATCTTGTAAAAATCTAACAAGCTGCATTGCAAGCACCGCGCGACAGGTCTTAACGTGAACTGATTGACAAGTCACACGAAAATTAACTTTAGTGCGAATAACTTATTTACGAGTAAGCGAAATTTTGCAGCACGCTCGCCGCGAGGGGGCCCCCGTTGAAAGCTACACACGTAAACAGTTATGCAATAATAAGTCTAATGCATTGCACGTAGAAGCTTGAATCGCTTGTGCGCGTTAAAACCCTTTTTATAGGGTTAGCTTCAACAGGGTTTTTGGATGCGGTTAGTGCTTACCCTAATTAACTGTATCAATTTGGATAACCTTTCGATGCGGTAAGTCGACGATATGCTAACCGTATTGATAGGGTTAGTGAAAACAAGTCTATGAATTACCCAATCAAAAACCCCTTATTTGGTAAGCGGTTCCGGTCCTTGCGCACGGGTGGCGCGACTCGCGCGACTTTGTTTTATTAATATGTCCTTAACAACCAGGGCCCTTATTCTGTAACGATTCCTTGTTTCAAAACCACGTTAATTCCTTAAAAAGTTACGATATCTTCCCAAAAACGTATGCGTTTGACGTTTGTGCGCGGTAAGGTTTAGGTGTGGAATCTATAGATTGCGATACAGAATCAGGGCCCAGTGCAGTTGTGCCACTGATTACTTAATAATTAATTGTGCAAATAGTTAAGTAATGTAATCGGACGCCCACCGGGTGCGGGCAGCGAGAGCGGCGGCGGGGGCTATCGGATACGATGATGCAATTATTTATGTACAATAACTTTGTAAATACTTCTCGTATCGAAGTGAAGTAAAAACTATTGGTTTTAGAATAATGACTTCAATAATGGTATAAAGTAAAAATGAACTTTTTTTCATTTTTCCCAAGACCAATGAATGAAGTCATACCATCGTAACATCAAGGAATGTACCGGTATCGAAACCGTGGAACATTATTGTTCAGACTAGCTCTGGATAAACAAATTTTGAAAACTGACTGCTGACTTTATCACTCTAAGAATAAGAGTACAAGGTAGTAGGTGTTACAACAGAATAGTTAAACAAGGTTTATCTACTCCGTGGGTATTACATACCATACATTGTTTTACTTTCACTGACAACTTTCATGATCAAAGAGATGGCGAAATCTCTATAGTGTTGAAATTCAAACGTCAAACCACACCAAGTAAACTAAGTAATATTAGAGTTGGACGTTATCGGCTAAAAGCTAATGAGTTGGCGACACTTTGCTTCGTAATTAAACTTAGTAAGTTCATGGTACGGCTAAGTTATTCGACTACTTAAATGCTTGTTTGCTTAAACGGGTTCCAGAGTGCTTTGTCCGCATGCTAATGGCTTAACCGAAATTCTGAATGGGACGATCATTGATATTTAGAGTTACACAAGTCACACTTACACAATACGTCAAACATCTCCTTTTGACGTATTATGTACATACACAGCAAAGCGAGACAGAGTCTAAATAATCATACAATTATCTTTAGAAAAGACACATAATCTATTCCACCAAATCCTACTAATATTATAAACGCGAAAGTTTGTAAGTATGGATATTTGTTACTCTTTCACGTAAAAACTACTGAACGGATTTGGATGAAATTCGGCATACAGATAGTTTATAACCTAGAATAACCGATATTCCCACGGGAACGTATGGATGGATGTTTGTTACTCTTTCACGTAAAACTACTGAATGGACCGACATTCGGCATACAGATACCTGGATTAACACATAGGATACTTTTTATCTCGATATTCCCACGGGAACAGGAACCACGCGGGTGAAACCGCGAGCGGCCGCTTGTTACATAATATTATCCCCTCTAAGGGTTAGTCAGAGACTAGGCAATGAGGACCGCAAAATCCGTCCTCTACCATAGTCCAAAGTGAGAGGTTCCACTAAATTACGACTTAAAAAATATATTTTGAAATTATTTCACTAATAAAAAGCAATAGTGAGTGAATTCAATATTACGAGAGAGACATCGGATTATTTACAGGCTAGGTTCAACCATGTGGAACTAATGGGGCAAGATTGGGTGACTAACCACTTCTACGTGGGAGTCCCTAGGGCGGTGGCCGGTCGGGTGTCCACACAGCTAAAGGGACTTAGTAATTAACCTTTCAACTGCGGTCGCGCACTGATCGGTGCTTAATTTTTTTTAACGACTATGGGTAAACGCTAAACCTTCATTTCATCTGGTGGTAAGTGGACGATAAGGCCGAAGGTGGATGAAGGTAAGCCTTACCCGGAACCCTTAACCACTGAGGAACTGGCTACCTTATCTCTTATCTCTACAGGAACACAACAATGCGATTAACATTGTTGTAGAGTTTAGGTAGGATGGTGGTAGCAGCCAGGCGTCTAGTTGCACTGCGTTCTAAGTGTTAAGGACTTGTTGGGGCTGCGGAAGACGAGCGACTGGCAAGCGTCTCTTGCCAGTCGCTCGTCTGCTCTGCACTGAACCGAAATCAGTGGCGCCATCTCGCGTTGGAGACGAATTTTGGACCGCTGAGCCAACGCTGTTGGTAAGTAAGTATTAAAAAGCTACAAAATCCAACGATTAGCAGGGATCCAAGGAAAGAAGCTCAGGATGAAGATTGTCTACTTTTTATCCCGGTCTAATACATTGTTCCCACGGGCACGCCCTTAAGAACTTTTACAAACAAAGGTGACAAAATGAATTTTATAAGCGCAACGCTGTCGGCGATAACTGAAAAATGTAGGCTACAAATAAAGAAATTTCAATAATCACGACTATTATCCCCGAAGGATTAGTCAGAGACCAGGCAATGAGGAACGCAAAAGCAGTCCTCCGCCATTGTCCACTTTTTAGCAAATTACGACTGCACATGTGCTCTGCGTGACAGGTGGTGAGCCCATCGCCGCTGGATGCTTTTAGATGTATGTGCAGTCTTTAGTCCGTTAGTCGTCTTTTACGACATCCAAGGGAAGAAAGGGGGTGGTAGTATTCTGTCACCGCTAAGCGACGCGGTTAAGATGCTAGTCCTGTTTACTAATCAACTTTTTTTAAGCCGGATCAAGTTTATTCTACACTTAAGATTGTGGTGCAAGTGGCACTTAGTCCGTTTCCTGTAATTTATGGAATAAGCTCCTCTAATCTCGCCGTGCACTCTTGATAAATGGGCTCCCAGGCTTTTAGGGAGGTTAAGGTATAATTATTGACGTTATGTATCTATGGACGAAAGATATTTGCCATTATACCACAGCGAAATTCGATGAATAACGTTTTTTTAACATGCTATTTTAAGTAAAATTTTTAAACACTGAAAAAAGACGACCACCTCAGGCGGGAATTGAAAACTTCTAAGATTTTGATGAAGCAATGTTGACTAAAAAACATAAGCATCAAGCACTGACCAATTTCGAGGGGTGTAAACCAGACCTCGGTAGCCAAGTGGTTAAGGCAGCCGCCCGGAATGCGGAAGGTGCGTGTTTCGATTCCCGCCTGAGGTTGTCGTCTTTAATCAGTGTTTAAAAATTTTACCTATGTATATTTAAGCGTTAGTGAAAACGCTAAAATATATAAAAAAACATTAGTGCTATTTTAAGTAAAAAGGTTTAAAATAAGTTTCTTTTGAACTCACCGTTTGTACACATATATGAACGGGATTTAAGAGGGTGTACGCATTTCGGTTTTCCATATAAACTTCCAAGTCGAAATTTTTATAAACCAATAAGCCAATTTTGATGAAACTTTGCATGCTAAAGTGATGCTCAGGGATCTAAATAGTTTATTGAAAACATTATTAAAAACGTTTATTTAACTGAGTTATTGCGATTTTAAACTTTCTATAGTGGACTTTAAATCACAATAACTCAATTTTGGTTTCTCATACAAACTTCCAAGTCTAAATTTTTAAAAACCAATAAGTCTATTTTAATGAAACTTTGCATGCTAATATGAAACACAGGGGTCTAAATAGTTTGTTGAAAACATTTTTAAAAAACGTTTATTTAGCCGAGTTATTGTGATTTAAAGTCCCTATAAAAAGTTAAAAAACGCAATAACTCAATTAAATAAACGTTTTTTGAAAATGTTTTCAATAAACTATTTAGATCCCCGTATTTTACTCTAGCATGCAAAGTTTTATTAAAATTGGTTCAACGGTTTAAAAAAAATTCAACTTGGAAGTTTGTATGAGAAACCAAAATGCGTAAACCCTCTTAACGCAAAGCTACTTAGTAAGGGCATCCTACGCATACCTTACATACCCGACGATACGCAAGTGACGTGACTGTCAGAGCGTATGCGTAGTATGCCTTTAAGTTTTGCGTTAAACCTCTTATTATACAATGTGTATTGGCATGCACTGTAAAAACTTTACGGGTGGATTCCACACACAAATATACATAATAAAACATTACACATAAAAAATTCTAAATTCAATAGTTTAGAAATGGCAGCCTTTTTATTTTGTTATCTTCGATTTTTGCTTGTGTGTATTAAAAAAATAATATCACGAAAAGTTAAAATCAGATTCACTTAAAAAAGGTTTCTAAAAAAGGTGAAACTAGTCGCAAGTAAATAACAATCAGCAAAGTAGCCAAAAGTTCGAACGTCAGTAGAAAAAAAAAACAAATATGTCGGTTTTCAGCACCAAAAATGACGAAAATATACATAGTACTTAACCAATTTACTACGTAAATTCCACTATTTTATTACTCATTTTTTAAAGTATTTTTTATGATATATATTTGAGCTTCTCCTTCACTAAGTTTGTACAGTGCATGCCATTACACATTGTATAATAGAGTGCAAAATAAAACGCGAAAGTTTAAAATTGTAAGCTTACCGTTTAGTCCCGTCCGGTAACACATCGGTGTCCGTCGTGAAGTATATCAGGTTGGGACTGCTGATGACGCAGCTGCCCGCCCAGATGGCCGCCGCGATGCCCAGCGTGGCTCGCTTGCCCAGCCGTGGGCGGAGTGGGCTCATGATCGCCACGTACCTGTACGGAAACATATTGTCATCATCATTAGAAAAAAAATTAGCTTACAAAAGTCCCACTGCTGGTTACAAGTCTTCCCATTCACATCACCGCTTGTGAATTTTTTTTTACATACATACGTACATAAGTACATACAATCACGGCTGTTATCCCCGAAGGGTTAGTCAGAGACTAGACAATGAGGACAGCAAAAGCAGTCCTCTACCATAGTCCACTTTTCACCAAAAAGCGACTGTACATGCATGTGCTCATGTGGAAGGTCAGCACATCGGCAGCACTACGCTGTTGGAGGTATGTGCAGTCTTTAGTCCGTTAGTCGCCTTTTACGACACCTTAGGGAAGGAGGGGTGGTAGTATTCTTTCACGGTTAATTTTTTTTATGTGAAAATGAGGCAAACGGTCACCATAAAAAAATCACCGCTGGCCATGGACACGCGCAAACCTAATGCCCCCTCTTCACATCGGCAGACGAATCCGCAGACGTCATCTGCGGATGCGTATGATGGGCATAAAAAAGTCGAAGATGCGTTGCTGACGTTGAGAAAGGAGGAGTCTTTGGAGGGGAGGGAAGAGATGACTTGCGAAACTTTCACTCACCGGACGAAGACAACCAGCAACGAGTGCAATGGTACTCGTTGCTGGTTGTCTTCGTCCGTTTCAAGCCGATATTCAGTGAGAGGGTGGTATTACACCGGGCGAGCAGGCGCAATTGAATATTTGACAGTTATTGTTTACTGAGGTTTAAGCGAGCACTACACATTGCTCGTTGCTCCCTGTGACCAAGGACCCTGTAAAGCGTTCGAAACGTCAGGATAATATAAAAAACTATGTAAATAGTAAATTAAACGCGAGTTAATCCGTAAAAAAGTGTTTCATTTTAATATTTGACAGTTGTAACAATAAAATATGATATATGTCGGATAAGGTAGTTTATAATTTAACAATAATTATCCAAAAGCTTTTTTATAAAGATAATTTAAAAGTAAAATTTTTATTTTTACAAAATATTTAATAATGCAAGTTAGCGTTAAAGTAAGTTAGTTAACTATAAGATTTCAAGACCCGAAACACGGGCGGAGTTGAGCTTCGTGTGACGTCACATTTCACAAAATAAACAAAAACTATCTGTCAGGTTTCAAGATAAAATTTGTTTGTTTATTGAAGTATGAGAGTGTCACATGGTAACATGTCACGTGACCAACCGATTTCGCGCGAAAGTTAAAATAATGAAGAAAAATGTATTTTTTATTAAATAAAGCCTTTTTGAAAAAAAAATATTGTAAGAGGTATAAAATAAGCGTTTATAATTTTTAAAATACTTTTCCGAGAACTGTCAAGTAGTCAATAAATTACAACGCAGCGTGGCTCTACCCCTAAGAATAAGATAGAAAACAAACCTTCGCCAACCCGAACGATAGGCAACGATAGAGAATACATACATATATATACTCAAGACTGTTATATCCGAAGGGTTGGTCAGAGACAAGGCCATGGGGGCCGCAAAAGTAGTCCACTGCCATAGTCCACTTTTCACCAAATAGCAACTGCACATGTGCTCAGCGTGATAGGTGGTGAGCCCATCGCCGCTCTTTGCTGTTGGATGTATGTGTGGTCTTAAGTCCGTTAGTCGCCTTTTACGACACCCAAGGGAAGAGATGGTTCGTAGTATTCTATTAATAAGCCGCCACCACACAGCTCGATCGATACAGAGTCCTCTGTATAATGTATAGGTATGTATCTGTATAATATACGAGTATACGAGGCTCAGCTACAGAGCAAACAAAAAATAATTCATAAAATAAAGACGTCTTGTTTTTATAGTAGAAATGAATAGGAGTCTTAAAATCCTCTCAGAAAACGAATAGGTTTACGCCAGTATTAGTCTAAAGACAATTTCTCGTGTTTACCTCAAAGATCTCTAACCCCTTCAATTACTTAACGAAGCTTCGCTTAGACTACCGTCGCGCTTAGTGTTGGCTAATGATTATATTAAAAAGCTTCTAAGCGTTAGTGCATTCGGGTCACGATCTTGAAAGCTAAACGACTATCGCAAAACCTAATTTAATTCACTCGAGCTCCTCCGTGCTCCGGACTTTTAGCCTTCAGTCGCAGTAGTAATCAATGTGTCACAAAACAGTTAATTCCGTGGACAATGTTGTACGATGCCGGTTAATCATTCACCAAATCAAGATTATAGCCCAATTGTCTTATGTGCTACTATCAATGATAGCATCTGCGCTGCGCCCAGTAGTGGGACACTTCTAGGCCAATGGCAGATAAGTCGATTTAAAAAAAGGTTTTGTTGAGTTTATTTTTAGTTTCATAAAGTGGCAAGAGGTGGCGGTACTGCTGCACTGGAGGACGTGTTTAAGCTTCTGGACTGGAAAGGACTCGGCATCAATATTAACGGCGTGTACATCAGCCACCTTCGATTTGCCGACGATATAGTAGTCATAAAAAAACTCTGCTTTAAAAATCATTATAACACTATGGTTAATAAAGCTCTCAGGTGTCTGGGTTTTATAATTAGAAACATTAAGGATTTTAAGGATATCTCAACTAAAATCAGCTTATATAATAGTCTTGTTAGATCTAGTCTTGAATATTGCAGCGTTGTGTGGTCTCCGTACTACGAAGTTCACTCAAATCACAAAAAGTTTTTATATCATCTAGCCTATCACTCTAAAATGGCAAAAAAACTTACCTCATAGCCGGAAAGGTTAAAATATTTTAAAGTAACCTCTCTTAAAAGCCGGCGTAAACAATTTGACCTAATCTTCCTTTTTAAACTGGTTAATGGTATTTTTGATTGTCCCCAATTGCTTAGTAAATTAAAATTTAATACCCCACATAAACTTCCACGTTTGTCCAGATATGCCTTGTTCTCGCCTAAACTATCAAAAAGTAAACTGGGTTACCATTCCCTACTGAATAGGTTACAAACCCAATACAATACTCTTTCTAAAAATAATTTCGACATTGACATCTTTTGGTTGAAATTATCAAATTTTAAGAAAAAACTTACCGATGTTTTTCCATAAATGCAATCTCTGTTCCAAGGTCTATCGTTGCTTTTATTGTTTATGTCAGACCTATAGCTTCTGGGTCTTTTATGTGAAATGTTATTTAAAAATAGGTGTTTGATCTGTTTTTTGTCTTAAACAGAAAGTAATAAATGTAAAATTATGTTTAGCTATATTAAGTCGAAATTACTAGATTTTGTTTTTATTGTATAATTTTCTTTTTGGTCATCGGCTTCCGATACTCATAATAATTAGTATTATATTCTTATGCATGCCGTGGCAACCTATAATTAAGGCAACACCTAGCTTAGAAAATGTTAAATGTTAGTTACTAGCATGTTTAGTGTTTGATCTTGTTGGTTGTTCAAATAAATAAATAAATAAATAGCTTTTTAGCTATGACTACTATAGACATCGGCACAATACTCGGTGATTTCAACAGAGTCTCTCAACAAGTGGGCCTTAAAACGAACATGGAGAAGACGAAAATCATGTCTAACTCATGTCGTACCCACTCCTCCGAAGGTTGGAGACTCTGCTCTTGAAGTTGTTGACGAATATGTATACCTGGGACAAACAGTCCAGTTAGGTAGGTCCAACTTTAAAAAAGAGGTCAATCGTCGAATCTACCTCGGCTGGGCAGCGTTCGGTAAGCTACGAAATATCTTCTCGTCCAAAATACCGCAGTGTCTCAAGACGAAAGTCTTCGACCAGTGTGTGTTGCCAGTGATGACATACGGTACCGAAACGTGGTCGCTCACTATGGGCCTAATTAGCAGGCTCAAAGTCATGCAAAGAGCAATGGAGAGGGCTATGCTCGGGGTTTCTCTACGTGATCGAATCAGAAAGGAGGAGATTCGTAGACGAACTAAAGTAACCGACATAGCCCAAAGAGTCGCGAAGCTCAAGTGGCAATGGGCAGGGCACATCGCCCGTAGAACCGATGGCCGTTGGGGCAGAACGGTTCTCGAGTGGCGACCGCGCACCGGAAGACGCAGTGTGGGCAGGCCTCCAACAAGGTGGTCCGACGATTTGGTGAAGGTTGGAGCCATCTTAATGGCGCTTTTATTTGGTTACGCCAGTAATTTGATGAAATTTTGCAGGGTCGGGCGCGAATTCCCTAAATCGCAATTCGTCTGATTATCTAAATTACCAGTTTCTCACTTCGTACACATCGAAAATCGTCTTAGTCGCAAAATGTCAAAATTTTACAATAAGTATGGATCGGGTCGGGTCGGCTTAGATCACCCAAAACCTAATTTTCAGAATTATATTTGATTCATATTTCGATTTTTTCCAGTAAAATTATGAAACCTCTTTTAAAAATCAAAGTACCCCTTTAAACACTTGAAAAAGTCGTTGTTTGCTTTCAATAAACCTTGCGTAATGTTTATTACAATGTTTATTTTTTTAATTTCTAATTGGGATTACAATTAGTTTTGCTATAAGGATTAAATTAAGTATATCTTATTACAACATTAAGAATGGCCTTGTGAGCCCTCTTAGCTAAGCTAAAACATTGTTGGCAGGTGATTGTTCATGTCAGTAACGTAATCTATTGTTCAAAGGCATCGAACCTTACCGAAGCGTTTACCCTTAGCATTCATACCATAACAAGCCGCACAATGTATACTCTTTGACGTCACTAGATGGATAACCATCCATTTGCCTACCATAAGATAGGCAAATGGATTCAAGATTTGAGACAGTGTTATTTGTTATGTGTCAAACATAACTGTAATGACGCCTAAAAATAATACAATAGACTAATAAATCATACATAGTATTATTATTTTTTCATTTTGGCTATGATAACATAGCCAAATTAGTCTAACCGTGTCGCCACCGGTGGTGGTGAAAGAATACTACCACCCCCCTCTTCCCTTGGGTGTCGTAAAAGGCGACTAACGGACTAAAGACTGCACATACATCCAACAGCATAGAGCGGCGATGGCCTCACCACCTGTCACGTTGAGACGTGCAGTCGCTATTTTGGTGAAAAGTAGACTATGGTAGAGGATGCCTTTTGTGTGCTGTCCTTATTGCCTAGTCTCTGACTAACCCTTCAGGGATATAGTCGTTATTATATGTATGTATGTATACAAATTAGTCTATGATAAATCCGTCGTCGTAATCACATTTTCCGAAATGAAAAGGACATTGACAGGGTTTGGACCAAGTGCTGCCCAGACGTGGGAGTACTTCCAAGTGGTTGCTAACGTTACTAGTGAATAAAAAAAGGGTCCGAGGGTTACCGGAAAATAATTATTTTCTATTTTTTTAATGTTTTCGCTCAAAAATATGTAACGCCATGCTAATCAGATTTTGTGCTTCCATCATGCTCTTTTTGGTTGGCTTGAAAACCGGTTCTTTTGTTATCCTTGGCTTATCACTTGGATAGAGTGGTGAGAAATGAATCATTGCTATATATTAATAGACGAGGACAATCGTAGACTAGACTGCATTAATAGTACCTACATTGTTACCCTAGGGGTGAAAGTAGCATTTTCTAGTCCCGACACGGGGTTTAGCGCCAGAGCGTAGCGAGGGCGCCAA
Organism: Scoparia ambigualis; assembly: GCA_963921215.1. Lineage (NCBI taxonomy): Eukaryota > Metazoa > Arthropoda > Insecta > Lepidoptera > Crambidae > Scoparia > Scoparia ambigualis. Next base: position 30,992,361 of record OY992511.1, on the reverse strand, counting down.
TAATTCCGAGGGACTAAATAAGTCTTTCACCCGAGGTAAACACTTATGAATACAAGGAAAGTAACTAAAAAAACATGAATTAGCTAAAGAAAATAGTTTTACGACACCCAAGGGAAGAGAGGGGTTGGTAGTATTCTTTTGATGAGCCCATCGCCGCTCTATGTTGGTTGTATGTGCAGTCTTTAGTCCGTTAGTCGCCTTTTACGATGCCCAAGGGAAGAAAGAGGTTGGTAACATTATTTTGATTAGCCCATCGCCGCTCTATGCTGTAGGAATTATGTGCAGTCTTTAGTCCTTTAGTCGCCTTTTACGACACTAAAGGGATGAGATGGGTTGTTAGTATTATTTTAATAATAAGTCACCACTACACATGGCAGTTAAATCACCTGTCAGAAAAACGATTCTCCCTCGGGCGGAAGAGTACTATTTTCCACCCGCTCCTGAGGCAACTTCAGACCTACTTTCCGAGTATGAGAAATTAAAAAACTATTGCTGCTCATGTTTCACTGGCCGGAAAACAATTAGCAGTTGTGCGCACGTTGTGTGCCTAGTTTGGTTTTTAGGCTGGGCTAGGCACGTAGACGTTGTGAGGCGCCATGCATTATTACTCGACAGTATTATCATAGATGAGGACGACGACGACGGTTAAATTACTAGTTTGTTTGTACTAAATAAATGGTTGTAATAATAATGTATCTTATTTTTTTGTTTGTAATAATTATTGTCATAATAATAATTGCTGTTACTAAAAAAATATTGGAATAAGCCGATAATATAATCATTTTTATTCTACATAAATAAATAAAAATTTCAACAAGGTACATTTTTTTTTTCAAAATCCCCTGGATTGGTTTTGAAGCGCTTAGTTTTACAGACTAATGTTAGTATAAGGAACATAATGCACTATGTGTTCATTCTGGGTAGCACTTGGGCCAATTCCCATACAAAGGCTGTCAATGTCCTTTGCGATTATTTACAAGAAAACTTAGTGTAGATAAGTAACCTTATTACTGCACGAGCGCAGCGTTGAGAATTCATAAAAGATTTAGACATGATACGTTAAGAGGATTCCTTAATGGAACCTTGTCTCAATGCGCTTCAGGTCAACCTGGCTTCATATGTAGGGCGACAATGACACGAAATGAAAGAAGGGTGAATCGACAGGAAGCGACGCTTGCCTCGACTAAAAAACAAATCTTAAAAAACAAAACAAAACAAACAAAACAAATCTAATTCAATTTAATTCTTATAATACAAATCTATTATCACTTGACATAAAACATAATAATGAAAAAGTTACCGAAGCTGACACCATTGAGTATTTAGGAATATGCTTGGACAGACATCTAAACTGGAAGGCTCACGTCGATAGGACTTGTAAGAAACTTGATCGATTTGTATTTGCTATCAGGAAACTACGACAGACTGTTTCTGTGGACGCTGCTTTGACAGCATACCATGGTTATGTCTCATCAGTCCTCAGTTATGGACTTATTATTTGGGGAAACTCCGTCGAATCCGATCGAGTATTTAAACTGCAGAAAAGGTGTATTAGAGCAATAAACAAGGCCTGGTATTTAGACTCATGTAAGCCACTATTTAAAAAATGTAATATTCTGCCTCTGCCATGTCTGTACGTAAGGGATATTTGTCTTTTTGTGGCAAATAATTCAGAGTATTTTAAGAAACGATGCGACGTTATCACAAGGCAGAAGAGAGCTAAGTTTAAAAATCTATTGTTTCAACCACCTTGTCATAGAGATATATATAAGAAAAATATTGTTAATATGTGCATAATTATTTATAATAAAATTCCAAACGAAATAAAAGAGCAGCGGAAAAATAGCTTTAAAAGAAAATTGACTGAGTGGCTCATTTCAAATTGTTTTTATAGTGTTAAGGAATTTCTGAATTTTAAAATTGGACATACTTGATTTTATATTATTTGATTGTAAATTTTATTGTGAATTTTAATAATTAATTTCAATCTTACTATTACTTTTTATTTTTATAATTTTAATCGCTTATTTTAACATTTTGCACGTCTGCACGCAGGCTGACTACAGTGAAACAAATGTTAATCTTAAGATCACAATTATATTGTACTTTACCTGTAATCTGGCAAATAAATGATTTGATTTGATTTGATTTGATTTGATTCGATGATTCGCTTTATATCCGCCCATTCAATGCGAGAACCATCTTGTTTCAATTCTGCGAGTTAACGATAAGAATACCTCCAGGCATTGTCGGCACAGCTCGGTCAGATAGTTTATAATTGAGTTTACTGTTTGATGCGATAGGCGGATTGATTTGAATACGAATTGTATTCAAACCAACTGATGTAATTACTATGCTATTTACTGGAATCATTACCATCCTGTAACAACGTATTTTACTCTGGAAAACAGCGTTGCAGTATTTTATTTTTGTCGCAGCAATAGTATACTTAGTATTAAGTTTAGTAATTAAGCCGAAATATGCTTTGTCGAACGTATGCTTTGTCTATAAATATTGCGTGACAAGTTCAAACAGTTGAAAGCCATGAATGATAAAATAGTGTCTGCCTGCTGAGCGAGGCATACAACCTGCTGGAATTGCAGTAACAGTGACTGGAGGTAAAGTCGGAATACAGCTTATAGCATATTATTATTTACGAAATAGATGCGAATTTATGCGAAAATGTTGATATAAATGCGATAAATGCGAATATAAACATTTTGAGTATTTTCCGCGAAATAAACAATTAATGAAGATGATTTTGATATGATTCGTTTTTGGCGCCACTCAAAGTAACGCAAAATAGATGGATATGCTCACTTTCATAGGCTAATCCTTCAATCGATACACTGAAACGAAGGTCCCAATGTGAAAGACATTTGCACCCTGAACAATGCTGCTTTCCATCCTTTGCTAGCAGCGTTACAGAGCATCTGGAGTCCAACCAACAGCGTATACGCAAAACGGTTCTTCAGCATGTACAATGTCGTCATAACAGACCCAAGAACAGCTCTTAAGGAGTCGAATGTTGAAATTGAAATTAAGTTAGCATTTCATTTATGGTATTAAGTTTTTTTTTCGAATATATATATTTTTTTGTTATTACGATAGGTAATTAAATAAATGCGAAATTTTCTTATCATTAAAAAAATAAATGCGAAATTCATGTTTTTTATTTGCGAAAATTCCGTACCTCTAATCATGAAACATCGAGTTTACCTGTACCTGCTTATAGGGACATGGTATGAGTGTTCAAACGCTCTGTAGCTTACTGTGGCCAAGTTGCTAGGTGGAGGTAGAACCAGTATTTGTTAGCCTAAAAGTATAGGTACCCTAATTCCTAACAAAAACTTGTTAATCATTATAAAAAAATCTCACCTGTCTATACTGATAGCCATGAGTGTGAAAACTGACGCCGATATGCTGAGCACGGCGATGAACTGGCAGAACTTGCAGTAGAAGTGGCCGAAGGGCCAGTCCGAGTACAGCATGTACGTGAAGTTGAAGGTCACGTTCAGGGTCGACACCATCGTGTCTGCCACCGACAAGTTCACTGCAAGCAAAAAATAATTTAAACGCAAATTTTCTTACGAACAAATTACAAACAGTAAAATGTTAAAAACTTTCCATGAGCAGGATTCGAACCTGTTCCCTTCTAACATTCCGGCTCAGGTGCAATTCCAACTCAGCAATATATACGTTACACTAGTTAAGCCCTTCCGAACATGCACTATGTTCCACTCATCTGCGGACTCGACTCGGCACCTTGCTTTAGTGTGGCTTTGACATTCGCGCGTGCGGAGCGGCGAAAATAATTCTTTATTTCTTTTCAAAGTGTACACCTAGACGTTAACTACAATTCAGTTGTCAAATAAGTGAAATTAGTTGTTATTTAAGTCATTATTATATAGTTATATCGTATTATTAGAAAAGTAAAGATATTTATTCAATTATTGTCATTAGACGACATTTAAATGTTTAAGCGCTGCAGCGGCTGCTTTAGGTCTCTCATTCCAGAATTTGAACAAATGGTTTGTACCTATAAACGTTCTTGTTTATACTTCTAGGTCAATGTTCCAACTGAGCTTTTTACGTTAATGACGTAGAACTTGTTGACATTGAATGGCGTCTTTGATTTTTAAAGGAAAAAGTGAATAGTGTTGATGAACTTCAGCGGGCTGGACAAACCACGGTAACTTAATTGGAAGACCTTCATTTGGTTCGAATCCTGCTCGTGGAAATTTTATCAACATCTTCCAATTTGTAAAAAACGTAGGTAAGTATTTAGATGACCATTTTTGTATGGACGCTAGCAAAGTAGTTTTTATTTTTCTTTTTTATTTATTGGTGTCCAACAAAGAGTTTGACAATCGGTGTTATTAAACAGTAGCAGATTAATTTCGATTTTATTATAAAAACAGGCTACCCGATAAACTTAATAATTGTGTCGAATTAGAAAAGCGTCAAAATTAAGTCTATGGGCGAGACAACATAACAACAACGTGTCCTTTATTCGATGTTTTTTGTTGTCAACAATGTTGGAATATACGAAAATACTCTATTAAATGATATCTATTGATTATACCGTAATATTACTTTGTGCAATATTCACTATTTTTGTATTAGTCACTCAATTGACTTTTCATATAAGTAAAACCTCGGACCAAATATTGGTCCGAGAGTAAAACTGTTGTGCCAACGGACCGACACTCACTTTAATAAAAGCATTCGTTCAGACAAAGAACTACGAAGTTTTACTTTACCGTCACTGCGTCCCTGCCAACAAACAACATAACTAATTTAACCAATTAAATGATGAGCTAAAAGTTAAGTAACACTGTTCAATAACGTTCACAAATAAACTATCGAAATAGTAAGTCAGATAATTGTTGGTTAAAGATAAATTGGCGAATTACACGAACTTTATAGTTTCGGATAATTAAGCACGCGTTGCGTGAATGGAATCTATCTGCGTGATGAACGCAAATTAATATCGATCACTAAAAAGACGTGCTGGATGCAGAGCTTTCGGTTACGTTGCTCAGAGCAATTAAAAACAGCCAATTAAACATAGCTTTTAATGAATTTACTTATGTTAGTTAGTTTATGGAATAAATAGCTCCTACCACACCCTCTCTTCCCTTGGGTGTCGTAAAAAGCGACTAACGGACTAAAGACTACACATACATTCAAATGCATATTGCGGCTATGGGCTCACCACTTGACACGCTGAGCACATGTGCAGTCGCTATTTGGTGAAAAGTGGACTATGGCAGAGGACTGCGATCTTCATTGCCTAGTCTCTGACTAACCCTTCGGGGATAATAGTCGTGATTATGTGTATGTGAGTATGTAGTAAATATCCGTGTGGTATAGCGGATCACTAAAAGACTCTACCAACCCCTCTCTTCCCGTAGGTCGTAAAAGGCGCCTAACAGACTAAAGACTGCATGTACGGGCGCCGAAACCCGTACGTAGCTGACTGTATGCTGTTGGTGTGATTTGGTAAGCTTGACGGAGTGCCGTCTGTAAGGTAATGTCGTGGAGAGGTGAACGTACGCTCAATCCAATGTCTTTATTAGCACTAAAAATGTGACAATCCTACTAATATTATAAACGCGAAAGTTTTTAAGTATGGACGGATGTTTGTTACTCTTTCACGTAAAAACTACTGAATGCATTTGGATGAAATTCGGCATACAGATAGTTTATAACCTGGATTAACACATAGAATACTTTTTATCCCGATATTCCCACGGGAACAGGAACCACGAGGGTAAAAGCGCGTGCGACCACTAGTACATAATATGTTTAATGTAATCCGCGCCAGTGAAACGTGAGCTGTACGAGCTCGCTCATACACTGCACATACATCCAATAGCATAAAACGGCGATGGGCTCACACCTACTCACGCTGAGCACATGTGCAGTTGCTATTTGGTGAAATACGTGAACTACACTGGCCTGCAATAATAAGTATCACACTTTCAAAATTGTAATAACTTTTAAAGTATACAAGATAAACAAGACACACAAAACTTAAAAATGTTACTATTGTATAATTTACTATAGTTTCAAAGAAAGCTGATAAAATTGATATAAAACATTTTTATTTTAAATCTCTAACTTCTATAGTTTAGAAAAAAATTAAGTTTTAAGAGTGTGATAAGTACTTATTTTTGTAGGCCAGTGTATATCAGTAGACTACTTCTGCTTAGTCTGCGACTAACCCTACAGTCGTGAGTCTATGTGTGTAAATAGCCTATCCCAACCACTGTCTCACTGCTGCGCAAAGGCCTCCATTGAATTTAAGAGGAAACACTACGTTGACGTGGCGTGCAAAATTCTCATACAAAACACAGAAAAACGATGTTTCGTAGTCCCTTGTTTCCTCCTTCAGAACTGGACCAATTTTTATTACTTTTTCAGCATCGGTTGAAGAAAGAGATTTTCTAAGTCTGTATGTTTAATTTCTTTTTCTAACCAGCCACTTAACGTTTCTGAAGACGCCTTAAAACGGAGTGATTTCGCTAAATTTTGAAGGCTCCTGGTTGTTAAATAAATGACTTAATGCAAAAAAATTAAACATACAGACATAGAAAATCTTATTCTTTAACCTATGCTGAAAAATTAATAAAAATAGGTCCCAGTTCTGAAGGAGGAAACAGGGGACTACGAAACGTCGTTTTTCAGTGTTTTTTTCAAACCCTTTCCCTACGTGGTCACAATGAGACAGGTGTTGGTCGACTCCAAAATTAATGTGCTACATTAGCATGTATCTTATAGTATGTACAATCAGCAATAAAGGATTTAGCATTACTTAATATATAACATCAGTCAACCGTGTCGAGTAGCGGTGAAAGACTACTACCACCCCGTCCGTAAAAGGCAACTAACGGATTAAAGACTGCACATACATCCATAAGCATAGAGCGGCGACGCGCTAACCACCTGTCTACGACCTGTAATGTTGGCTGACTACTCTGAGGAAGCCACGAGGCGAGTCCGAAGGGTTATCAGAGGTGAGTGATCTTGTGACATCATCAGCATATTTGTACACGTCCCAGGGCTGACATCCCTAGTAGCCCCTCAATAATTATTTTTTAACCCGGTGCGTTCCTTTTTACCCAAAATGAGCTTACGGTATATTTTGATCCTGCAATATGGGATCTGCGCTGGGGCTCGGATTTAATCAAACAAGCTAGATTGTGCACGCTGTGGAAATTGACAATTTGAAACATTTTTTGGCTCCATGTACAACGTGTTAATTAAATATAACAAAACCGCAGACACCCCAACTTATTAAAAAAAAAGAAAATCGCCTATTATTAAGGAAGATAATTTTGAGCGTTGTTTCCGCCGCGGTTGCATTATAATAGTGAGTGCAACGTTGCTGAGAACTGAGAAGACGTAATAGCGTAGAGTAAGTAAAAAAGCGTATAGTCAAAAATTATTTTTTTATTACTTTGCGGAATCGATTCTGATCTAGATACTGAACAATTCATTAACACGTTGTGTAATATAGCTACATATAAATAATATATTTAATTTTGTAGAATAGGTGACCCGTAAGTGATATTACATACTCTTATACAAATTATTAGAATCTAATTCTCTCACTCTAGTTCCTAAGTTTCCAATAAAGGAATTTTCCGTCTGATTGGAGGGACGCAGGTCCTATTCCATATGAAAAGTTACCATTAATGAGGCTGAATAGCTTCAATTATGGCAGGCCCAGATATGAAAGTGTATAATAAGTATCGAAGGTGATTATTGATCGCTTTCACTCAAGATTTCTTAATAGTTTGTCTTAACAACAACGAAATTATTACGCAGTTAATCAGTAAGTCTATTAGCTTCAACTTGAAGCCAACCTGTCAATACTTCGAGTGAATTGTTGTTATGCCATTTAATACGACGCGCGTCGTCGCGTGATGTTGCCTGTATCTGACAGGAGTCGGGAAAAAGTTATGCAGACGACGACGGTGTCAGAGACAGTTTGGAGACAGTCTAATGATAAGTTTTTATATTTAACTAGCAGCCGCCCGCGACCATTGACCTAGAAGTATAGACAAGAACGTTCATACAAACCATTTGTTCAAATTCTGGAATGAGAGACCTAAAGTTCGCTGCAGCCGCTGCAGCGCTTATACATTTAAATGGTGTCTAATCAACAGACAGACATCGCAGCGCCGCCGCAGCGCCAGATCGGTCAAAGACAACGTAGTGTGTATCAAGATGGCGACCCAAATAGATTGTCAATAATTCTAATATTACGATATAACTACATAATAATGACTTGAATAACAATTAATTTCACTTACTTGACAACTAAATTGTAGTAAACGTCTAGATGTACACTTTGAAAAGAAATAAAGAATTATTTTCACCGCTCCGCACTCGCGAATGTCAAAGCCACACTAAAGCAAGGTGCCGAGTCGACTGCGCAGATGAGTGGAACATAGTGCGTGTTCGGAAGGGCCTATCTAGTTTAACGTATATATCGCCGCCCGCGACTTCGTCCGCATAAACAACCCGTACCCGTGACGAATTTCCGAAACATTCCTTTCATACAAACCTTGTTCTGACAATTAGGTGAAGTCGTTCTCAAGTAATGCCCGAACGTACAATGGCGGACTCCGTCGCTTTAGACTGGTAAATAAAAAATAAAGGTCAAAATCCCTTGCACACCGCGTCGTCTATTTGGTACGGGCAGTACCGGAGCGGTCAGTGCGCTTCATACGAAAATCGCTGCAAAGTGGTAAAGCGACGACATGAAATGTGATAGATAAATAAATGTAAAACGTTAAAAAAACTACTAACTCAGGTGGTCTACTTACGGAAGACCAGCGTCGCGGTGTGTCAGCATATCACGACACTATGCTGAGTGGGTGCCATTTCAATGTCATATAAATAATAATTAGTAAAATATTAACTATTTTTTTGTTAATAACACTGTAAATGACGTTGAATAAATCATTTTTTCTATTTCTATTTCTTTTAACGTTTCTGTTCGCGCCAACGCTGCGACGAATGAAGTTACAAAGATGGAACGATGATTCGGCCGACCGACCCCGCGCGACCTACGTCTCACTCGTCCGTCGGCACATTCCTTCCGCCCACATTGGAAGAACGACGCAGTCGAATTTCCGCCTTCCGCGCGCGCGCACGCTTCCATAAATCGTCATAGACGCGTCATGAGCTCAGAAAAATTCTCTAATTTTTAAAGTATATTTTAGCGTTGTTAACGCAAAAAACCTCTGAAGGATTTATTAAAAAACATATTAATAAATATAGAAATACTTACTCTCAATAAGCGACGTTCGTTATGTCGATGATAGGAAGTTAAACACCGAGCATCCCGACATCCGGAGAGATACCGGGCTACGGAGGGCCATCAAATGGGACATAAATATTCGCGATGAAAGGTTTTTCATAAAAATAACACTATAAATAAGCGATGCTTATACGAGTATATCGACGAGCTGAAGTTAAGCAATGGGCATAGAGTTGCCGGGCCGGGCCTGAAATTTGAAAATCCGGACATCGATCCATATTTAAGTTTGACATATTGGATTTTAAAACAAAAATGTGGTATTTTAATGTTATGTATCTGAGACACATTTTTGTACTTAAAACTTTAAGTTATGCTTGACCACGTGACTCGCTCGCGTGTTTTCGTTTGGCATCTTTTGGTTAGAGCGACGCGGTTGACCAAAAGCCTAACAAAGCCCAGACAAGCCGGACTTCTATTTATTTGGCCGGACACGATTGTTTAGAGCCGGACACGTAGCAACCCTAACTGGGTCCAGAGAGATAGCGGCTTTACCTGCCACTGTACGGGCTGTCGGGAAAACTTTGTGGAACTTTACTTCCTCTATGGTCTAGTGGTTAAACTGACAGACTCAATCCCAGGTTCTAATTTAGATTTTTAGTGAGGTTATTTTGGCAGGGTATTTATACTAATATTATAAAGAGGAAAGATTTTTGTGTTTATTTGTTTTTTTTTTATATTAGAAGGAGGCAAACGCAGATGCGTTGCCGACCTCTTTCTTCCCAAGTGACATTGGCTATATTTTATCCCGATATTCCCACGGAAACTTTTATCACGCGAGTAAAACCGTCCGCTAGTGTGGATGATACTTAAGTAATCAATTTGGTTGGTGGTAGTGCTCTTTTTGCTTCCCTTTTATATGTCTGTCGCCGTATTATTAATATTCACAAATAGAAGTAGAAATAGAAAAAAGATCTTGATTTGATAAATAAAAGATGACAAATTCCTTAGAAAACTGATACTTAGGTATAGTTAGGTGGCTACTAATTCAAGTTACTTTGAGTAGTTAAGGATTATTTTAGTTTAGGATAATGAGGCAGACATGCTTTTTTAAAGCGATCAAAACAAGTAAGTTAGTTTTTTTAAATAAGAATAAGGCAAGTGTGTGTTTGAAAACCAGTACCGTGAAGCTATAAGCCAGGCAAGCTATAAGCCAGGCATTCGTCTATCGGCTAAGGAATAGAATTTGTTTTCCGAATTATATTTTTTTTGGGTTTAAAAGACACTTTAAGTACGTACACGTACTCCATTTGTTCATTTCATTTTATCAAAATAACCAGTAAGTTTTTTTTCTCTTGAATATTCTGTATAGTGCCTAATTATATCGGTTATTCTTCGATATTTTTCTAAGCTTTGCCCTTTGCTTGCTAATTTCTATTAGGATACAGTCGAGACTATGATTGCTTATCTGTATAGGAAAAGAATATATTTAACCTAACTTACTCTAACATCTACCCGAATCAGTTTCTATACGTGTCTGGAATGACTTTTATTCGATTTCCTTCTGCCCTGTCGGTTCACTGTTATAACAATAGCACCTAATTGCCTCCCCTTAAAGAAAAATGAGCCTCCCACAACTCTGAGCTTAGTGAAATCATGAAAATAAATGTCATGTAATCAGGACATTGGGTCAATATCCACATCTTTATTAGCACTTTTGTTTATTTAAACCGTGTCGCGTATAGCGGTGAAAGACTACTACCACCCCCACTCTTCCTTTGGGTGTCGTTAAAGGCGACTAAAGGACTAAAGACTCCACATACTCCCAACAACATAGAACGGCGATGGGCTCACCACCTGTCACGCTGAGCACACGAATGCAGTCGCTATTTGGTGAAAAGTGGACAATAGTAGAGGACTGCTTTTGCTGTCCTCATTGCCTAGTCTCTGACTAACCCTTCGGGAATAATAGTCGTAATTATATGTATATATGTATATTTATATACCCAAGTTAAACAAAGCCCTTGCAACATTATTGTTTCTTCTATCAATCTCAAAGTTCAATTTGATAAAAATATTATTAGGAGCTCTATGGAGCAGGCTGCGGTTAAGACGATTGGTTTGCGATCTTGCCAGTTAAGTATCGTTCGCAATGCCGAGTGAGATTGGTGACCTAATTAAAAACATCTTGAGTTGTTCCACGCTTCGGAGGGCACGTTAAGCCATTGGTCCCGGTTGTTGTCGTACTCGGAAGGTGGCAGTTGTTAAAACCCACCAACCCGCATAATGCTACTATGGGTTGTCGTCCAGCTGGGAAAAGTTGTGCCCAGAAGAGGGCCGTTTACTAGACAGACTGATCAAAACAGAAGTATGGAGTCATTTTATAAATGGTCACTATAAAAATGGACAAGAACCTGACCTACGAACATTGTTCACCTTTAAGGCAAATATCAGAACATAGATATTTCGATTTAATTTGTGTGATAATTGAATGAGTTGGGACGGCGAGGTGAAACAATTGCCGATGGTTCCGGTTTGAAAATATGTAACGCGGCAAAACAGGGATTATACTTGTAAAATTATTGGATGTCTGAATTAATTAATAGATGGATGTATAAGTAGATGAATGATAGTATGATTAAATAATTGAATAGTTGAAAGATTGAATAAATGAACTCTGTAACACACCTGTTTATACTTAAGGCTAGGTGTTAGTGAAAAATTAAAATAACACGTTCTTAGAATTACTTTTTGAAGTAGTAAACAGTAAAATTAAAATCTGCGAAAATTATGAAATATTTTTGGGGCTTTATTCTGTGAAATACACCCGATGGAAACACGATTTGATAAAGTTGGCTCGATAGAATAAATTCACAAAGTTGCATATGTTTGTGTCATACTATCTTATTTTCCGGGTTTTATTCTTAAAATAAGTGATTTGATATTATGAGTCATTTACTAAAATGAAGTTCATAGATAACTTGAGGAATTATAACCGATCGTTTTTTATATATTACATCTATAATTTTTTTAAAATATAAAACGTGATTATTCGCGGCTCTTCGCTGTTATACCCGTCCCTTACCGTCGTACCGTCGAGAGAGCGAGAGAGAAGCGCTCGAAATACCTCCCCTTAATTAAAAATAAATAAGTCCCAAAGAGAAACAAAAAAAGCAATGACAATAACAAAAATGTGTTGTACGATTTGAAAGATGTTATTAACCTGATATAAAAGTTTGTTGTTGCGATCAGTTTTTAGGCAGTTGACTGTTCACTTTGGCAGCTAGGAGCTTTGAGGAAAGTATATAGAGTAGAATATAGAATTAATTAATGTTCCATGATTACGAAGCTTCGTAAACAAAGGGGTTTGAAGGTGTAATCTGTGCTGTAGTGGATTATCTACCGGACTCAGACCCTGAGGTCTGAGGTCTGAGGTCCCCGAAGGTTCGATTCCGGGGTTTCATATTCATGTTTTGTACTTCTTTTGTTCGGTAAAAGGGCTAGTTCTTACTATTTTATCTAAGTCATTTACCATTATAATGTTTCCGAGAGTGTTCTACCAAGTTTCTGAGTGAATATTGGATTCCGGCTGAAGTGCGCTTCCACCTTGAATCTTATTATTCTCTAGTAAAAATAAAACATTTGTGCCCAGAAAATAAACTAAACACTTTCTCCCTATAAAGTATTTAATCTCCAAAAAACTAAATTCCCATGACCAGAGAACAGAACCTGATTCTTCTTTTTTAAAACATACAGAATCGTGGTATAATAGTTTTGACATTAGAACATTAGAAAGAATCCAAATCAGGTTACTGAGACACGATTGAGGCCGTTTAAAAATAGCCGAAACAAATCCGAGGTTTGTACCTAATTGCCACTTTATAGCCTTTGGTACCGCAGTGACTAAGTAATTAACAATTCCCACTACCAGCAATATTGATGATAGAGGGACTATCGTTCCAGTTAGCATAAAACCATTTGCAAAACAACTTCAACGTTCGGAAACGCTCCCTTTATGTGTAAAAGGCTCTTTTGTTCGACTTCGTGCAGCTCGCTACGCATAATGTTTCCGAACTAACAATTAAAGTTTATGACTTTTTTGACTATCGTGGTAGCCCGTGATCACGGCACATGTAATTATGCTGTAAAAGGACACTGAACAACAAAAAACACTACTAAATATCCCGTAAAAATCATTCTTACAACCATTTGAGGAATAAATACTAAAGGTATGTTAACGGGGACCGTCTATATACCTTTACTTTTTTTAACTAGGTAAAATGCTGTCTATGCTCACACCGGGACTAGGGTCGACCCCTTGTTTTGAGTCTCTTACTAATTTTCAACCGCCCTGTTACGAAAAACTCGACGGCAGAGGGGACATCTACCTACTAAAACCTAGTATCATCCCTTTTGTGCCACGGGGATGACTCGGGACCACGAACAGCAAGCTCCGAGTAATCGTTGAGGAGTTACCTAGGAAATAGTTGGTGACGCTCCTCATCCGCTTGTTGGCGAGCACTATCCATATGACGACGAGATTGCCCAGGGTCGCGACCACCACCATCCCCGCGAACAACACCGTCCACAGCACCTGCCGCCACCACGGCAGGATGAAGGACTGGTACACCTGGAATAAATAAAAGATTAGCCATTTGATAGTGATAGGATTTTTGTGGTACGGTGTAGTGACTGGCGCGATTTAGCAACAGTTAGAGAAGGAATTCCGGGAAAGAGAGGTCCGGGACTTCAAACACGCAAATGGTTGGACGATATCAAACAGTGGACGGGACTTAGCTATCATCAGATCTGTTAAAAGCTACTGCAGGGGATCGCAAAATGTGTCATCTGACCTCCAAAGGAGATAGGGGAGCTTGTATGGACGTTTGGGCCATTACATTAAAATTGAGTTACAAACAATTAACAACGCAATTACTGCATTTTGAAGGGAATGATGTTAGCATTACAGATGTATCATTATTTTGCATGTACAACTTCGCAGTTTATAGTTATAGAGGATGCACGTAAGTTAAGTGCCTCGATACCTTGTTCTGCTTTTTCAGTATTTCTTAGTTATTTGTGTAGTTACAAGGATTTGTTGTTCTCGAGTTTGCGGAGTGTTACAGGTTTATTTTAGAAACCAATAATAATACAATAAGAAGACCTTATTTTATACCATTTTTATTTCGGTAACGAACAACTCATTGTGGCCCAAAATTACCTATCTTCTTTCAGTACGAAGAATGGCACCCAAAGATGATGATAGAAAATGTGTAACAAGGCAGCTAAAGCCTTGTTGGTTTTCTGACGTCTTTTCTGAATACCATTATTTTATATCTAGTTTTGAATTTAAAATTCAAATATATTTACGTACCTACATTCTCTGTCTAGCCTCTTGAGTAAATTCAGTTCAGATTCATCCGCGGAGCTAGAAAGAGCTCCTACTATTTATTGTTATCCTTACAAAATACTATTATTAGTGAATAGTGAATTATTTTAAATAGACAATTACTGTTTCAGGCATACGTCCTGTTAAGGCGAGTCACCGAGGATATGTGGGCAAAAATGTTTTGCTAGATTAAATGGTTTATGTTTTTACTATTAAATGACGCTTTTATAAAAAAATATATTAATAAACTAAAGGATATTGCCTAAAGAATATGCTAATTAGTTACGCGATTAGATAACCTTTATGGTGCTGCCACACTGCTGTTTAAAAATATTTACAAACATTCTCTAACACTAATACATTTACTAACAAATGTTAGGGATTGTTAAATGTTGTAAGTGCTCCTACATCGATGGAAAAGGTTTAAAAACATTTATAACATTTGAAAAATCAGCTCGCTCGCCGTTTGGATTTACGTTCCGACGCGTCTACACGAAAATGGAAGAAGATTTGCTCATTGGATTAGCTTTTATTTTTTGTTTAATAAAAAAGAAAAAGCGCAATATCTGGATGCGCCAAACACTAAAAGCTAGACAAAAGTATAGTGCCAAAGATTATATCAATTACAGTAGACTGCACACACGGCCCGGAGCACGCCGCGCCGGGCCCCGCACTCTCCACATACCCTACTGTAGCCTGGATATATGTTTACAAACAAATGATAACAAATGTTTTATTTTGTTACAATTTGTTAACTAACAACTTTGTTTAGAAATGTTTACTAACATTACCTAACATGAAAACATTTTCTAACATTGTGATCGTATGTTTTCTAACAAATGTTTACTAACGTTTGTAAACATTTTTAAACAGCAGTGTGGCAGCACCTTTACTCGATTATAAAAGTCCGAAAACAGGCAAAAAGTCTAAAACGGATGATTTCTTAAATTTTTTTAAATGTTTAACATAATTTTTACATGTAGATATTCATTTTGAAGTACTACAGAGAACCTGCTAATTCAATTAATCACATAAAGTCTATATAGGCAAAAAATCTATAAAACGCGCGAAGCGTCCCGTACCGTCGAGAGAGCGAGAGAGAAGCGCTCGAAAGGATTCGCCGTAATAATAAATAACCTAAACCTAAATATACCTTGTTGTAGTGTTAAGTGTATTAACGCTTATATTGTGCTTCTTAAATAACCTTTATATCATAATATACTTCTGAACTCATCGTGCTTTTTCATTAAACTCCTTCTCATCGTGTCACTCCTCCCGTTACTCTACTACGTGACAGGTGTATGAATCTTTTAAGAAAAATGTTTCGCTCAAGCCCAATAACCCAATGTGCTTTAGTCTATATAAGAAAGCCTGAGCTTAACAATTAACGTTAATAGGCATGATATAACCGTCCCTTTCGACAAGGGCTAACACCAACAGCTTGACGTGTGTGAAACTGTAATTTTTTGGTTACTCATTAGTGCTAATGAATAATAATTAATGATGTATGATATGTATGTATTAGAGCACTAATTACATCCATACTTTGGCATCATGCCTATAAACGGTGATTGCGGAGCATAGGTTTCTAACATGGACAAAACACATTGGGATATCAGTCAGCCCATCAAGCTAACCCAATGCGCGCTGCTAAGTAAAGTTCATGCGTGACTGTCGACTTAAGACGATAAGTAGAACCTACTGTATACGAACAATATTATGGGCCTGAAATTAATTGATTTTTTTTACTACGGCTTAACCAGCTTTCGGATGCTTCCTCTGTGCTCAAACGAGTTGTAGATCCGCTACTAATATTGACGATGTATTTATTCTACAGAAAAGGGCAGTCCGCGCCATACTTATTCAACTTCAAGTCTAGAGACTCACTTACTGTTTCTAGAAGTAAAAATATTAACTATTGCATCACAATTTATTTTTAAAAACATTATGTATGTCAAGAAGTATCAAAACACATTTGTTAAAAATTGTGACCTTCATAACTTAAACACTCGTAGGAAAAATAAGCTTGACGTCCCTAGTTTTAGACTTTATAAAACAGGTGGCTCATTCTTGGGAAAATGTGTAACGTTTTATAACAAACTTCCACAAAACATAGTAATGTTTTGTTTATTGTGTTTTCTTTAATTTATATGGTAATTTAAGTTTATTAAACTCGTAGGCGTGTTGAGCTTCAGCCTTCTTATTTTCACATACACAGCAGAGCTAGGATGATTAGGCTACACGTTAGCTCGGTGTCATAACGGCATTTCAGTAGAAATGCCTTTACATACAATTAAAACGAATGTTAAAAAAAACCCTCTGCCCTAGGTATTTTTATTTTGAAACTCATCCTTACCCGATATTCCGAAAATTAATTAACTTAAGATCTTAAACTGTAGCCGTTATGACACCGAGCTAACGTGTAGCCTATTCATCCTAACTCTACTGTGTATGTGAGAATAAGAAGGCTGAAGCTCAACACGCCTACGAGTTTAATAAACTTAAATTACCATATAAATTAAAGAAAACACCTGGTTTATTAAGCGTGACATAAAAGTGAGTTTACCTCTATTTGAAGAATCTAATTTACCTTAATATTGAGTTTCCTGAGTCTTCTACATGAAGAAAAAGTAAATTTCGACTTGAAAAGTTTAATTTAAGAAAGTGTAAAGAATGAGAGGATCCTTTCAAAATATTAGATTGTTACATAAGACCTTTTTAGGGGCGGAGAACCTTTCATTATGAAATGCAAACTTTGTTTTAGTTCGGAATATTAAACGTTACATGGCCGGGAAATTGTGTTCGCAACATCGACTGGAAAAGATAAATTGATCAGTATTATACCCACAAAATTATTCTGGTGTCAACATCTGGCACGCGCATCCTTCACAAAGGGAAGAAATCGCCTATAAATCTTATTATCATTAATTACAATGATTAACAGCTTCGTATCTTCGTGGCTTCACGAAATTCCGAACGCTAAGATCCCAAGGACGAGACGAAGGAACAAATTAATTTATTCAATGGGATACATATCACTCTCATGAGCACAATTTGGAAAACATTAAAGCGGAAACACGAACATAATGATTACAGGAATTGTGCTGAAACAATTTATCACAATACTATCTTTATAATATCGGCAAAAACCCATTAGGATAGTAAGTAACAGTTTGTATTCTTGTAATTTATTATTCTTTGTTTCTAAAATGCGAGCTTTAAAGTTTTTTTGTTTATTATTTATTTTAACTGATTGCTAATTTCGATTAGAAATCTATTTAAATTTATAAAACCTTCTTCAATGTCTTCCTTTAGTTAAAATGTTTTAATTAAAAACTTATTAAAATGTAAATTACGAAAAATTCATACATTTACCAACGTTCAATAAACAGGCATGATCCAACGCTGCTGCTTATTTTACCATTTAGGAAACTATTTGCATCCTTTGATTAATCTTTACACTTCCTCTAGAGAAGTTTCCTTTGCATTTCTACAGAAAATCGTCAAAGAGACGACGCGACGTTCAGTTACCCAAAATGTTTTCACGTTCCAAAGACTCGAAACATCCAACTGAAATTTCTCCCGGCTGTGGTCACGAAAGGATGTTAAATAATTTTGTTTCATCGAAAACCACGTAGATGAAGGTCATGGTATCTTGAAATTAATTCTTTTTTTAGGAATCCTACAGCCATTCCATTGTTGTTGTTAAAATGAGATTGTTATGCCAAAGTTATGTTTTTATATTTTTTATTGTGTGATAACCTCTAAAGCAATAGTTTATCCAGTTTCTGCACGCAGCTTATTCCGCTCTTTGTAAGGGTTGTCAGGCTCTTTAGCAGTAGAGTGTAAAAAAGGAGCATTAGTTGATTAGTAGTAAGACTTGTTTCTCGAAAGACCTATGTCCAGCAGTGTACAAGTATACACCGAGATTTTTCATTGGTTTTGGTGCCGAAAACCTTATAATACAAAAAAAGTGTTGTACCTATTTATGAAATAATAATCGCTTTACGAGCAAAGAAAAAAAAGTTGTAAAAGTGACTTTTTGTCGAAAACACGTAGTAACGTTCTCCTTATCTACTAGTACACCGTGACCCCTATGAACTTTCCCGGCCGGCCACCTGCGCGAGGGCGGCGCGGCGGCAGGGCGGGGGGTAGGCGGAGCGTTTGAAGCACCTCGGTCATTGACTTTCATAAGATCGTCCGGTACTAAGGGTTCTTAAATTTTTTATTGATATTTCTTTAATTATTTTTTTACGCTCATATTTTTAGTTTTACATGCTAATTAGCTTATAGTGATGATAAACATGAATAGGGTTTCGGCTACAAAACCAATGGAAAATCTCGGTGTGCAGATGATGATATAAAATAAAATAAACAAATGTACCATAGTGGAATTGTGCGTGGTGTTGACATATCGCTCGTTGATCTCGTCGAAGAAGGTGACGAAGAAGGTGTGCTGGTCGCCCGTGTAGGCCGTGGATAGGTTGGAAGCCGTCGTCGGGTCCGGCTCGTCCAGCATCGTGACAGCAGCGCCCGCTGACAAAGGAGAATGAGATCATCAATATTTGTACATACATAAATACACTGAGTTGTTAGCGGCTGCTGTGTTGTGCTGGTAGCAGCTCATTTGTAGATTATTACCGCCCCTTCTCTTCCCTTGGGTGTCGAAAGGCGACTAAGGGACTAAAGACTGCACATACATCCAACAGCATAGAGAGGTGATGGGCTACCATCTGTTACGCTGAGCACATGTACAGTTGTCATTTGGTGAAACGTGGTTTCGTTAACTATGGCAGAGGACTGCGGTCCTCGCTGGCTAGTCTCTGGCTAACCCTTCGAGGCTAACGGTATGTACAGCCACGAGCAAAAATATGTAAACAATAATTGTAACTATTAATACAATGGAATAAGAGTCAAAGTGTTGTTTCGACTCATTTACGTGTATGGTATTGAATAGGTCGCTGTCGTGTTTGGTGTGACCCGTTTTTACTTAATACTTGATCATATTTGATCTTTTATTTGATCTTAGTGTATACAGGGTCTAATAAAATCAAAAAGAGAACGTTTAAGGGGAGCATCTATATATCACACTGATCATGCTCACCAAATTTGGTCAAAACTACAGGTTCGTTACCGAGATAATCAACAAAACATTATCATAATTCACCAAAAAATACACCCTTTCCAAACCCGTACAGCTGTACTACACGCACACAAAGATAGCCAAACATGCACACTAAACTCGGAGCACACTGGCTTCCCACACTAGGGATTAAGTGGTGCATAAAAAAACTACCTAAGTTGGCACAACGACCGGACCCAAAGTGATTCTTGGGTTGGCATCCGATAATAAAAGCCTCCATCTGGGTCTGTCAACAGATAATTACAAAAAAGCTGATGCTAGTTTTTATATTGAAGAGAATAGAAAAAAGCTATAGACCCGCGGTTTCACCCACACACACCACATTTGAGGTAAAAACCTACTAAAATATTTTTTGGCTGCAATCCTAAACGATCCTCTTTCCTTCTAGGCGATCATGATTTAAGCTTCGATTTTCAGTAAACTATTAATAACATTGAAAGAGCCCTTCAACTGAGACTTAATTAGGTAGTATGCAAAATCGCCCACTCACTCACTTTAGAACAACAATTAGAGAACAAACAATTAGAGAGTTTATTTGGAGGATGCCAGGATTTGTATGAGCTTTGGACTCCCAATAAATCCTCCAATAGCCTCCAATACATCGTTGAATAGGTATTTTATTTTAATGGTAGTAATTTTATCTATGCTCGTTTGATGCATTTAGATTAGAACTCCTGCGCATCCATGTCGCTAGCATGATTATTTAAGTTGAGAGGCCGAAAATGCCATGAGTGTAAGCTAGACTGACTGATAAAAAAAAAATTTAATTGAATTTGTTTACGCTCACACCAATTATCTAGACCAAGATGAGTATTCTTTTGAAACTTGTTAATACTCGTACGGTTATATAATATACATAAACATAGAAAGAACCCCCAGACCCGAAATCAACTTAGAAAAACAGTTTTTCTCTAAATTGACCCGACCGGGAATTGAACCCGCGACCTCAGGGATGGCGCGTGCTAACCACTCGACCACGGAGGTCTTCAAAAAAGTTTGTGTATTATGTACAAAAGTGCAATTTATTACGAAAAAAGCATTATTTAGCTGGAGCTTAAACTACACACATCAAAAGTGTCTAGGGATCAACATATATTTTTGCAATAACTTTTCTCCTGATTGATATTAATTAAAATTTTCTTTAAGGATTCATCAAATAAAGTGTTTTCGTTTGTCTACAGTAACGATAAACCAAGTCACCTTTGCATTAATAAAGAAATTTGCCATTTTCCTAATAAAGGGATTTTTGACATTTGAACCACTAACATTAAAGTTCGAAAAAAAGACTGAAATAACAGTTTTCTTTAAAATTTTATTGGGTAACTTAAACATAACCGTGTTTCTACCGCGAACACTAACAACACAAGAACATCGGTTTGGCATACTCAAAATGAGTTCATCCAAATCACGCTGTGGAATGGCCGCCCATGTTCGTTGCAACAACAAAAAAAGGTCTTCTTGCGACTGGATACCCTCCATATTCGGCAGAGCTCTTCTCTGTAGCATATCCCATGCATGCTCAATCGGGTTCAAGTCTGGCGACTGAGCAGGCCAGGGCATGACATTGATGTTAGCTGCGGCGAGAGTCTGACTTACAACTCTTGCGGTGTGCGGTCGTGCATTATCATGCATTAACTGAAATAAGGGACCGATTGGCACTTGTAGAGGAACGATGACGTCTGATACAATCGTCTCAGCATAAATTTGAGCGTTGAGGTTGCCTCTGATCCAAATCAACTCAGTTCTTCCGCCGATCCAAATACCCGCCCATACCATGATGGTTCCACCACTATAAGGATGGACTTCCTGGCAGGATTTTAATCGCTGTTGGCGTCCAGGGGTTCTCCAGTGTCGTATACGTCTTGTATCCGGTCTCATACCAAAACGAGACTCATCAGAAAAGCACACGAAACGCCATTGTTCTTCTGCCCAATTTCTGTGTTCAAGAGCCCATTGATATCGAATCCTACGATTGTGCATTGCTATAGGTCTAGGCCTTAGCGGTCTTCGGGAATGAAGGTTCACTTCATGCAAGCGGTTTCTGACTGTTTGGTCGCTAATTAAGTTCCCTGAAGAGCGATGAAGCCTCACGGCTAACATCATGGCGGTTATTGTTGGAGCTCTTCGAGTTGTGATTTGAATGTATCGGTCTTGTCTCCGTGGATACCGTCCTCCATGGCGCTCAGCCACGGTACCAGTGCTTCGGTAACGTGTCCAAAGTCGACTGATAACACTCTGACTTGTATTCAGAGCTAAAGCCACAGTACGTTGCCGGGAACCAGCTTCTATCATTCCCACGGCTTTGAGCATTTCTTCCCTGCTTAAATGACGTCGCCGCTCCATAATAACGTTGGTTTTAATCAGTAGTAGGGAAACAGTAGCACTAATAATGTCTTCAATGCGTTGTATGTTTTTATAGGGAAAATATTGACAGCTGATTTTCATCTTTTACTAGAAATTGATTGAAAGTTCCTGTTTCAAATTATGAAATGCACCAAATGAGGATCCATATAAATTTATAAAATCATAAATTTATTACAGAGCTACATCTCAATCTCAAGAAATCCGCATAAAAATGCTTGATCCCTAGACACTTTTGATGTGTGTATGTTATAAAGCTTTTGAACGGACTAACATTTTTATGTTAGCGCCGTAGTAACTTTCGTTTAGCTTAAAAATACACAAAGTGTTTTTTGTGTCTATAAGTGCTACTTATTGTGAATCGTACAACTTCAATCGAATCGGCGAATGACAGTTCATTATTCGAATTGTTGTTGGTAATTATTGTGTTTTCTCTTTACAAGGTAGTATTTTTATCATTATTTATGCGTTCTAAATAAACATACTTTTAAAGAGAACATTTTAGTTAAGTACACCTTTATTTTATTTGCTAAAAAGGGTACTTCTCTTTTTTTTTTAAATTTCAGTTAACTTTATAACATTGGTTAAGTATCTCCCTGGTTCTAATTGCTATAAGTACATTAAACATTTTATCAATTCAAAATGTATACTGGTACTAGAAAGGCCTTGGCTCGTCAGGAAGAGTCTAAGCTCCACCTGGCTTTGCAGGAATTGAAGGCATCCAAGGAGTTAATCAAACAATTGAATAGGGAAAGAGATGACAATGAAAAGGAAATGTTGGACTTACTGGATAGAAACAATAAATTGAAAAAAGAGATGTCTTCATTACATTCTGAGTGTAATTGTATTAATGAGGAACGGGACAAGCTTCAGTTGTTAGTAGACGGGTTCGACCAATGCAGGGATGAGTATGAGCAGGCCCTGATGCGTATCTCTGGGTTGGAAAGGCAGTTACATGAGGCTAATTGTAGTATAAGTACTCTAGAATGTGACAAATTACAAGTAACTGCCATACAGAACCAAAGTCTGTTCGATGAGTTAGTTAGCTGTGCGCCTGAAATAGTTTCTGCTTCATTTAATATTAATCCTTTGGTAACAATTGACTTAACAAAGGAGGATAGTATTTATTCCAGTGCCACTATCCAGCCTGTTAAATGTAGCAGAAATAAATTAAAAAAATATATTAAATTAAATAAATGTATTAAGAAAACTCAACTTTTAATGAAAAAAAAAGTCTTTATGAAGAAAAATGTACCATTAATTAAAGAAAGATTACAATTAGTTAATAAATTAAATGAGTGTTCATCATTATTAGAAAAGAATAAATTAAAATATGACATTGAAATTGAAAAATTAAATTATAAGTTAACTAGTTTGCAGGAGTCATTAACAAGTATGTCTGTTAATGACTCCTGCAAATAAGTATGTACCTAGTAGGTATGAGTCCTCAAAGAAGGAGATTGGGGAATACATACTGGCCCTAAATAACCTTTTGGATAGTTCTCGGACTGAGAACTTTGATAATGAGTCTAGGCAATCCCTGGCGGCAGGCCTGGCTGCCTCGGAGCATTCCATGTCCATACCAGTGTGTGATCCCTCACCTCCTAAGCAGCTATGCCATGGTTTGTCCAGTTTGAATTCCAATATTTCTTACCAAAAAGACAATAAATGTACTAAAAGTAGCACTCTAATGTTTAGTGATAAAATTGGAAGAGGGTTGGGTCAATTTTTAAACACTGAGGGGCAAACTGTCTTAAATTATTGTATGCCTGGTTTGACATACCATGATATAATGAAAAAATTGATTTCACATGACCTTAATAATGTAGAAACTGTTATTATTTTAATTGGGAAAAGGGGAAAGGTGAACAAAAAAGTATTAGTTAACTTTTATGAAAAATTACTATCTTTAAATATTCCAAAAATTATAATGTTCACACTTCCTTACAGTAAAAACTTGCCACACGAAGAAAATAATTATAGATTTAAGCTTAATTTGACATTGAATACAATGGCTTTCTATGAAAAGAAAGTAGAATTAATAGACATAAATAAATTATTAAATAATAATTTTATATTGACAAAAGATAAATATTATCTTAAGACTTATTTTAAGCGATAGCAAATTCGCTATCATTTTATTTTAAGTATTTAGCCAATAACATGGCTAGCTCAGCGGCTTCTATTGAGCTGCAACATACTGACATACCAATTCAGACTTTGGAATATGTTCCAAATAATTTAAATTAGATTATAAGACAATAGAGGACACCTCTAGCAAATTATTGGAATTAAATTATAAGACAAAAGAGGAACTCTCTTGCAAAATGTTTGCAAATAAAATGAAATTAAATCAATGTAAAAATAGCTTTATAAAAAGCCCCGGTCAATCATTAAATTTAAAAAAATGTAGAATCTTTGAACATTGTTCACCAGAACATCCAAGGAATGATGGGCAAAGATTTAGAGATTGAATTGTTCATGAACTGTAATAATATTGATATTCTTTGCATTACCGAGCACTAGCTTAGAGACCATCAGTTCATGTTCAATTTTAAGAATCATTTGGTAGGTTCGTTCAGTCGAGGAAATGCAATACATGGTGGCTCCTTAATTATTGTTAGTAAAAAGTTTAAATTAAAAGAACGCAAAGACATAGTGAGCCTCTCGGTTGAGCGAACAATAGAAATAGCTTGTGTGGAGTTGGAGCAGTTTGTTGTGATAAGTGTATACAGACCTCCTTCAGCATTGTATGATCTTTTTGAAAAAGTTATGGATGAGACATTGCGTAAGGTCCGCAATGTAGGTAAAACAATAATTGTTTGCGGTGATTTTAATATAAATTTGCTAGAAAACTCCACACTGTCAACTAAAATTAAAAACTTATTTCTATCATACAATTTGAATAATTTATTTTTGGAGCCGACAAGAATAACTGCCACTTCGGCCACCTGTATTGATAACATATATACAAATGTAAAACCACTGGCTAAGCAAATTATTAATAACCTGGACTCTGATCATTGTGGCCAAATGGTCAGCTTTCCACACCAGCGTAAGCAAGTGATGAAAAAGAATATCACTGTTGTGCCAAAAACTGCAGGTCGGTTGGAACGCTTTAAAAGCAATCTAGATACAAAATTAAATTATTTAGAATACAATGACAACCCTGATGTCTTTTATAATGATTTTTTTAACATATATTGTTCAGAATTTAATAAATCTTTTGTTCCAAAAAAGATCTCGGTTAGTGGTACTGCATCTTTTAATGAATGGGCTACAATTGGTATTCACAAAAGTAGGAAACGCCTTTATGAACTTTATGGTGAACGCAACTATAACACCAGCGACGACTTCAAATTATATGTTAAATATTATTCAAAGTTATTTAAAAGAGTATGCCGATTAGCCAAGGCAAACTATCTGAGTTCTAAGATTAAGAATAGTAATGACAAAATAAAAATGACATGGAATATTATAAATAGTGAAACAGGAAAGGTCAGAAGTCGTAATAATGAGTACAATTTAAATTGTGATAATAAAACCTTGACTTCTGATGCTGATGTTGCTGCAGCATTTGAGAGGTTTTTTACTGACATTCCAGTTTCAACTACAAAAGCCTTGATTTCCTTCCCCACTGTAGCTGAATCTGTTTTGAAGGAGAATGTTAAAGATTGTGAAAGTAATTTCAGTTTTCAAAAAATTTGTGTTATAGATATATTAAAAACATTTAACACTCTCAATAAAAAGAAAACTGCTGATCTGTGGGGTAATTCCGTGGATGTCGCTAAATCAGTAATTATGACAATAGCTCCAGTTTTAGCTTGCATATTTAACGAATGCATTGACTGTGGTGATTTTCCTGACTTAATGAAACATAGCAAATTAATTCCATTGTTTAAATCAAGTAGCACTTCTGACCCCTCTAATTTTAGACCATTTCTGTGCTACCCACATTTAGTAAAATTTTTGAAAAGTTGATGCTAGACCAAATTCAAATTCATTTTCATAGAAATAAACTTTTACATTGTAAACAGCATGGTTTTATTAGGGGTCGCTCAACAACTGACGCCGGTGTTGAGCTTTTAATCCAAATATTTGATACCTGGGAGGAATCACAGGATGCCCTAGGGGTATTTTGTGATTTATCCAAGGCTTTCGATTGTGTTTTACATGAAACTTTGGTCAGGAAGCTAAACCACTATGGAATTAGGGATGCTTCTTTGAGCCTTCTAATCTCATACTTGAGTAATAGGATTCAGAAGGTCGACATTAACGGTAAAAGATCTCCGGGATCAGTGGTTACAATGGGAGTTCCGCTGGGTTCAATACTAGGTCCATTCTTGTTTTTGGTTTATATTAATGACTTACCTTATTTTGTAAAAGACAGTCATGAGATAGTATTGTTTGCTGATGATACTTCACTTTTATTCAAAGTGAAACGACGACACCCAAATTAAGACGATGTGAATAATGCGATCTCAAAGATTGTTCACTGGTTTAGTGTAAATAACTTGCTATTAAACGAGGGAAAAACCAAATGTGTAAGATTTGTATTGCCTAATGTTAAGCAAGTAACAACTAGTGTACAAATTAAAGATAAGAATGTGAATCCTGTGGACACCACTGTGTTTCTAGGCAACACGTTAGATGCCAAGCTTCAGTGGGGCCCACATATAGCTAAATTGTCGAATAGACTTAGCTCTGCGGCTTATGCAGTAATGAAGATCCGTCAGTTAACTGACGTTGATACATCCAGATTAGTTTATTTCAGTTAATTTCATAGTGTAATGTCGTACGGCATTTTACTGTGGGGAAATGCTGCCGACATTCAAACTATCTTTGTGCTTCAGAAGAGGGCTATTCGAGCAATCTATAACCTAAAGGCTGGCGACTCTCTCAGAGAGAGATTTAAGAATATAAATATAATGACAGTTGCATCACAATACATTTATGAAAATTTGATTTATGTTCATAAAAATACTGGAATGTTTTCAAAAAACAGTGATATTCACAATGTAAACACTAGAAGTAAGAACAAATTAGCAGTACCTTATACTAGGCTCCATAAAATAAATAATTCTTTTAGGGGTCTGTGTGTAAGATTTTACAACAAAGTACCAAATGATATTCAGAAATTAGATCTTAATAAATTTAAAATCAAAATCAAAGAAAAGCTTTATAAAAAAGCTTATTATAAAGTGTCAGATTACACAAGACAAAACAGCTTGGATCTGAAATGCTCCAAGCACTCCAACAGCTATTTCTAATTGTCTTTATTTAATTGATACTACATTGTATGTATTGTAATTTTGTATTGCATTTTTTTTAAATTCATATTTTGTATTGACCTGGTTGTTGCTTTTGTGCGCTGTGGTTTCTTGCGCCCATTCTTTGCCACAGTTAAAAAATTATGTCCTGAATGGGTGGTAGGTTAAAAAAGATTTGGACGATTCAAAGTGCTTATTAATTGAGTTTATTGAATAAATATATTTTTACTTTGACTTTGACTTAGCACATTACTTTAAGTGATGTAGCCGATAGCCTTTTTCGATAAATGGACTATCCAACAAAAACAGATTTTTTAAAATTCGAACCAGTAGTTCTTAAGATTATCGCGTATATTAGAGAAAGTCTCATCAAGATCATCTTTTCTCGCTATTATTAATAATATTCTAGAAATGACTTACCAATCTGTCGTTTACCATGAGCGATTAAATTTTACTTTTCCATTAGTATGAGGTTTTGAAATGTATGTAATCTATCTAAGTCTGTTCGATATATTCATTATTACCATAATGACATTTTCAAGCATTTTTCATAAAATAAGACGTTTTAAAGCAACAGAAAAAAATACTTATCTGTTTCAGTAATTAAAATTTACGACTACCTACTAATAAGTAATAAACATTAAAGAAGGTAGATTTCACAGCGTACGCGATTTACCATTAAACCAAGGAATATTGCGTGTATCTCACACAAGCCTCGCTGGAAGATCAAACGAACTGTTAAAACAGAGCTAATGTATCACCCACACAATGCGTGATATGAAGTCTTCAAACGAATTTGGCAAGCATTCTTTCGAGTAAGCCGTCTGGTCTCATTGAGTGCTGTCACGGCATACGAAGGGTTTCCAGACGCCCTTTTGTTCCATGTATCGTCCATTGTGAGGAATTTCAATGTCGAGATGAAAGAGCTTTCGAGAGCCATTAAAGGACATTTAAGACCGTTTATCGATTCTTTTTTGTTTGTTGTGAATTCCTTAATCTTGCTTGTTATTCTTTGTAAGCAAACAGAGTGCATGGTGGGCGGCTGACAACAAAACAATGATTCACGTTTGAAACAATAAGTATTAAAGTCTTGGATGTTGTTAAAAACATAAAATTTTATAAATATATCGAATGTTAAGACATCGAAATAACAAACGTCCAAATGATTGAACGTTCGCCACATTAATTTCTCAATAAATCGAGCGCTTAATAGATCGAACGATTAAAATATAGAATGAGACGGTGGCCCATTCATTATATCGTAGATACATTGCACCACAGTAATAAGTATCAGCTTTACATAATAAACGCTTTTAATTATTATTTAGATTTACATTGTTTTGTCTTTTTTAAAACGTTTGCGTTACGTAGACAAAACAATGTTTAACTAAATAATGCAATAGCGTATTAAAGTAAGGCGGTACAAGCACGGTAAAATTATGATTTTACCGTGCTTATACGGCGTGTTCATTTTACCGTGGTATAAGTGTTAGTAATATTGTAATAATTTTCGAGCTTGAGATGTAGACCCGTCTCAAATATTAAAGTATCCGGTTTACATCTGGTACAAATGTAGCATACTTAGTGAATGCATTTTAAAACAATCAAACAATCTGCTTTATCTCAATTTACCGTTAAATATGTGTAAAAAACTGTTTACCTAACATTGATGGAACAGATATATTAGTCGCTATTAAGATAAAGCAAACAAAATTGACTTGCCTCGTAGCAATTGTCGCAGGTAAGCCTTACTTGAGACAGTCGCTTTTAACGTGTCATTCCGTTTGAATGAATGAATGAGGATAAGTTTATTTGGCACAAATACTCTGCAGACACCATAACACAGATGGTCTATGCACAGACACATTTCCGGAAAACTCTAATCTGTTAAAGCTCACGTAAGTATAACCTAAAACATTCAGACATTTAATGAATCGTGAGCCAACACGCGCAGTTTGGTTAATCCGTTTCAGTGAAGCCCATACAACAATAAAATCTAGGATGGATGTTACCTAATGGGAAACTCTAGACGATAATGAAATAGCTAGGCGTGGCTGCCTAAATATGTGCTCACGACCACCATGCGACTGTTCAGGGCTTATTTCGACCGACACTTCACTTCGCAATATTTGGATAGCAAGTTTAGTTTAACCTATTTTTTTATATTTTTCTATTTACGAGTACATGCAAATGATACTTAGCTTTTAAAAAAATAGGGAAAAACGGTTGAAAAAAGTTCCACGATGAACTTCCGCGGGTTTTGAATCTGCACCCACTGATATACCGAATCCAAAGTCTTTAATCAATATGTCCACGTGGGAAGGTCTTGAACATTAGTGGGACCTATATAGGCTAAAAATGAAAAGTACTTTTGAATCGTCCAAACAAAACAGCACAACCAACAGGTGCGCTACCATTAAAACAATTTTTAATTATATTTTTTTAACATTAATGTTAGTCCTGTTAACGTAAATGACTGTGTCGGAGTGGGTTCACGTCAGTAGTCTAGCAATGGGGGTTGAACCATGATTTCTCGCGTTCAACCCGAGCGCCTGCCGCTCGGCTACTGACGCATCAAAGGACAATGTCAAGTGTCCATAGTAACTTTGGCTTAATATTAATTTGTCATGGACAATGAGGAAATATATTTTGAAGCTTGATTCACACATATCAGTGAAGTCACAATTCCGGCACAGTACCGGCACAGTGAAAAATATTCTTTCATACATTCTCTATGAATTTTGTCAAAAAAAATACTTCCGTGGTCTGACACCGAGAGTATTATCACTGACAGGTGGGGATGCGTTATAGAGAATGTATGAAAAACACTGTGACGGTACTGTGCCGGAACTGTGGCTTCACTGATATGTGTGAAGCAACCTTTATGCATCTCAAATTTATGATAATTATATAAGTATACATATTGTGGTTGTGGCTATGTACGAGTTCTGTTTATCTCTTCCCATCCTGTTCGGATCCTATCTAAGCACTCTTAATGCACATTAGCATAGATCCAAGGCACTGGACTCTCCTCCCTCACACCCGGCTTAGAAAGCTCAACGGAAAAATGGGAGGCCTACTAAAAACCCATTCTATGACATGGGGATGACCAAGCAAGGCAAACAACAAGTTGCGCCCCCGCAGTGTAATGCCAGCCCCTTAAGAGGAAACACTACACTAATCATGCAAAATTCTCACGAAACACAGAAAACGACGTTTTGTAGACCCCTGTTTGATCTTTCAGAACTATACTAATTTTTATTACTTTTTCAGCATCGGTTAAAGAAAGAGATTTTCTAAGTCTGTATGTTTTATTTTTTTTTAAACCGGTTATTTAATGTTTTTGAAGACTCCTTAAAACGGAGTGATTTCGCTAAATTTTGAAGGCTCCTGGTTGTTGAATAAATAACTTAATGCAAAAAAATTAAACATACGGACGTAGAAAATTTCTTTCTTTAACCGATGATGAAAAAAAACATAAAAATTGGTTCAGTTCTGAAGGAGGAAACCGGGGACTACGAAACGTCGTTTTTTTGTGTTTCGTATAAGAATTTTGCATGCCACTTCCTCGTAGTGTTTCCTCTTAAAAACCCGCGTGGGTACAAGTACAGAGATACGAAAGGCACATTGTGGAATATATTTTACACTAGCGGCCGCTCGCGGTTTCACCAGAGTGGTTCCCGTTCCCGTAGAAATATCGGGATAAAAAGTATTCTATGTGTTAATCCAGGTTATAAACTATTTGTATGCTGAATTTCATCCAAATTCATTCAGTAGTTTTTACGTGAAAGAGTAACAAACATCCATTCATCTCAACGGTACCAGCAGAAGTTGTAAAAAGTATCGATTAGCCGCGGGCCTACATCGCAGCTATCAGTTCTAATGACCGATACGGAGGGCATTCATTATCTATCAAATACTCAATCGGTTGCCGTCGGAAGATAAATCGAATGCTCACTCCCATTTGCACGATATGTTTACGCTTCGGTTGTGATGGAGGCTGGATGAACCAAAATAATCTTCAATATACATATTGCGTTTCAAGTGTCGCTTCGCGATCTGATAATGTAAGTCGGGTTGTGTTTCGAGGGCAAGTTTGAGAGCATAGTGACTTTGAAAAGAGTTAGTGTGCAGTAAAAAAAACCGCATCATAATCGGTCCGTCTGTTAAGGAACTACGATGCCACAGACACACAGACACGTCAAAATTATTGCGTCGGAAGCTTGGGTAACATATTTTATATGTGATCAAATATCGGGGGTTAAAAAAAACGACTAACATACAAAGATACAATTATACATATTATACGAGTAATCACGACTATTACCTCCAAAGGGTTAGTCAGAGGCTAGGCAATGAGGACCGCAAAAGCAGACCCCTACCATAGTCCACTTTTCACCAAATAGCGATTGCACATGTACTCAGCGTGACAGGTGGTGAGCCCATCGCTCTATGCTGTTCCATGTATGTGCAGTCTTTAGTCCGTTAGTCGCCTTTTACGACACCTAAGGGAAGAGAGGGGGTGGTAGTATTCTTTCACCGCTGCGCAACACGGTTAAAACGACTAAGATGGATCGTTTTATCTAAATGCCTGTAACTTATCACCTTCAGTAAAATTAGTAGATATATCCATACCTAATCATTTATGTAGGCACCTACCTAATCATGTACTCAAATAAAACAAAAAACATGATATTAATAATGACTCTAATTACTTGATCTAATAAAGTGGTTATTTTATTAAATGGCTACGAAATTTTGAAGCCTTGAAATGTTAACATAATAGATTAGATACGCGACTGTACCTAAAACAATTACGTTATAATTTTCCCCTCCGCTCCGTAAACATATCTAAGTTGTTTTATAAACGTATCCAATATATTAAGACGAGCATTTTATTAAGTAGAGAATTACGTACGCTCATCCCCTCGGGCGAAATATTGTAAGGAAAGAAGTCGCGTGCTCAAACCTTTCAGGGCTTACGAAAATAAACGTCGGATTTGCATCAATGTTCCATTTCCATGTTAAGCCTCGCTCTTTTATTTGTTTTGCTCGATAAGATCGCGTTTTAATTATTCTGACAACGAATAATTGTTAAGAAATAGGTGTTCCAGCGAGACGGCTGGGACGAAATTTCAGTTTCACTGACTTGGAAACTTTTATAATGTCGACCTTGGCTTGCTGGGGATATGTCGTAGCCGAGCCAAGGATCGCCCGAAGTGAAATTGTATGGAAAGGGAAAGGTATGGAAAATTAAAGGGTATTGGAAGGAGAAGACTACAGAGAGTAAATAGGCCTAATTGTCCTGTTCTGATGCTGAAATTATAATGTTGTACGACGGATTACCTATCAGAAATCCAAATATTTTATTTTAATTCAATACCTACAATCCACTTTGGGCCAGCCTGATGAGTTAAGACCAGATCTCCACTTATGTTATTGTTCATTTGGGAAGGTTTTCTCCCAACAGTGCGACGTTTATTATCGTATGATAATGCTGATTCACGTATCTTCATAATATCTTGCCAACTTAAAGGCACTATTAGCAAGATCAGCGGTTGACAACCTTGAGGTTTATTTTTATATGTCATAAGCCACCCCGGCTTGTCTGCATTTGTTAACAACTTTTTTGATAACTATTTTCGATTACTACTTCGATATTGTGGATAGAAGATAAAGTAAAGAAAGTAAATACTTATATTTGTCGGAGCATCAGTACTCCCTCTAGACTGGAGGCTGTATTCATCCAACTTAAACGGAAACGTCAAGTGACAATAGACACTTGGGTGAGGTCTCAGAACACTAATTATTTAGTTATTGTTCTGAGGGTAAGATCGATACAGCGGCAATGACAATAACAGCTGTCGCTGACTGACAAGTGACAGTGACAGATGAGTAGGAGTGGTCAATTTGAGATGACATTAGGTGCTACGGTACATAGAGACCGCCGTCATTCGCGCTCACGAACGGTTCTGAACGTCGCGACGCTGTATTGAACTTGCCGCGTTTTCTGAAAGTAATCTCTCTCCATCGCTTAATCGTTAATTATTTTGTACCAAATTGTGTTGCATTGTTAAAATAGACGCCTGTACTTTATCAAGAGCCTATTATTTCAAATGTAACGCCCCTCCGACATATTGATAAATACTAACTTACTACGTATTAACTGAACATAACATCTAAATAAAAAAAACCCTTCAGCTACAATATAAACTGCCTTTGTCGTTGCCCTCTTATCTTAACCTGCCGCTATAATGCAACTTTAGTAGCATTGTTGAGTTCCGACAGTTAGAGATAAGATAGCCGCTGCGGTGTTTGAAGAATCCTGGTGAAATGCGCTACCTGTTATTGCCTTGCCGTCAGTCAGGGTCGGGTCAACAGACGAAGGCCCGTTTTTAGCGATTCAGAATTAAAAAATTATAATGCAAACTCTCAAGTTAGTTAATAGTACATTATGATATAAGTGCGGTAAGATGAAAATTACAGCCGAGGCGATATTGCTAGCCCGAGCCGTAGGCGAGGGCTATAAGAAAGCAGATACTGTAATTATCAAAGCGCACGTATGCCATACGACGTTTTATAACATATTTGTGAGGAAAAAAAAATCCGAAAATGACTGCGTTTTTTTTGTTGTTTTTCTATTGTATGAATCTTTGGTAAACCAACATATATTTTTCTTTGTCCAACAGCATAGAGCGTAGATGGGCTCATCAAAATAATACCACCAACCCCTCTCTTCCCTTTGGTGTCGTAAAAGGCGACTAACGGACTAAAGACTGCACATACATCCAACAGCATAGAGCGGCGATGGGCTCATCAAAATAATACTACCAACCCCTTTCTTCCCTTGGTTGTCGTAAAAGGCGACTAACGGACTAAAGACTGCATATACATCCAACAGCATAGATCGGCGATAAACTCATCAAAATAATACTACAAACTTCTCTCTTCCCTTCGGTGTTGTAAAAGGCGACTAACGGACTGAAGACTGCACATACATCCAACAGCATAGAGCGGCGATGGGCTCATCAAAATAATACTACCAACCCCTCTCTTCCCTTGGTTGTCGTAAAAGCTACTAACGGGCTAAAGGCCTATGTTGTCCATAGGTTCAAATGAATACTAATTTTTAAATTACATTACCGCACTAGTGCGAAACTTATTACATTACGATACTGAAATCGGTGTAATAAGAGCTTCTTACCGAGCAAATGTGTTATAAAAAAATATATATATTGTAGGGAAACATTATTACAGCGTTATTCAAGGAGCTCGATGGCAGGGAGGCTTACCAGTTAAGCAATTTTCGCAATGCCAACCCAAGTAGCAAAATTCTCCTATAGTTATTGACTTATAAGACTAAACATCTTATAGCACACTAATAGACGCTTTGATTAAAATCACTGATTTTGTAAAAGCAGCTTAAGGGACTATTTGCGCTACAAGTAATTTCGATCCTATTACGCAGTCTTATAAACGTTTACAAACGTTTATAAACGTTTTGGGTATAGCTATTATAGGTCGAAGATCTTATAAGATTGATTTGACTTTGTCGTGACTCCTAATGGATTTCTAGCACCAAAGTTGCACGTCCTGCTACTATTATAGGTAAGATTTTACTTATATGTGACCTGCATTTGTTATTATTAGAGTGATCGACTGTTCACAACCATTAAACAATATGGTGTCCATGACTATGATCCTATAATAACATTAACTTTGACTAAAATGCATTGTAAAGCTCCTGATAAATGCATTACAATATGGACCGCGGTCCGATCTGATGACGGCTGTATTTACTAATAATTAATGAATATACAAATAATAATTATGTTTTCTTTTAAGGGCGCATAAACATATGTTTATTATTATCGAATAATCTATCAATAAAATTTATTTCGCAAGTTAATTTCTATAAATAACAGTGAAACCTAAAAAGTTATCAACCCATTTTATGATAATGAATAGTAATAAAAATTCCAATATTTATAAAAAATTGATTTTTTTTTTGTTGGATCCACCATTACAAAATTAATGAAAAACAAATGCTTTAGTTATGGCGTCACAATTACTACTGTTGAATAGATTACACCAGTTGCGGCATGCGCTTGATCGTTATAGGACTAATTACGCTGATTCAGTGCGTGTACCTGATCTTTATAGGACACAGTGATCTTGTAGAAGCACTCAATAAAATAGTAATAAAATCAATTTGCACTTTACCGGACTGTAACAAAATAACTATAGGTCGGAATAGTCCTGTAAAGTGCGCCCAAATGCGGTCCTGTAAACGTTAATAGGATTTCTATAGGACTAAAAAATATCTGGTCCTAGGATACTTACATGACCACATTTTGCTACTTGGGTAAGTCACTGGACGGGTGAAAAAATTAAAAACATTTGATTCGGAAGCCACGTACGTAAAGCGTAAAAGTATCATCATCATCATTATCAGCCTATACTCGTCCACTGCTGGACATAGGCCTCTCCAAGAACACGCCACTGAGCACGATCCGCGGCCACTCTCATCCAGCTCTTGCCAGCCACCTTGTGAAGATTGTCGCTCCACCTTGTCTGAGGGCGTCCTACGCTACGCTTGCCGATACGCGGTCTCCACTCCAGAACTCGTCTACCCCAACGGTCATCACGGTTCTGCGACTGATATTGCCGGCCCACTGCCACTTCAGCTTGCTAATCCGGTGGGCTATCTTTACGTTGGTTTTATATGATTACCTTGGTTCTCTGTCGGATCACCTCGTTTCGAATCCGATTCATCAGAGAAACTCCCTCAAAGCTGGTATATATCCCGGTAAATATCCCGGTTGTTTTCGTAAGATGGCAATTGCTAAAACCTACCAACCCGAATTGCCAGCGTGGTGCCTTTATCACCCAATCTCCTTATGTGGTGTTGTCCATGTGGCATTACAGTGTCGCGTAGTGGTGAAAGAATACTACCACCCCCTCTCTTCCCTTAGGTGTCTTAAAAGGCGACTAACGGACTAAAGACTGCATATACTTCCAACAGCATAGAGCGGCGATGGGCTCACCACCTGTCACGCTGAGCACATGTGCAGTTGCTATTTGGTGAAAAGTGGACTATGGTAGAGGTCCCAATATGTCGACGTGCTGCTGCGAGAGGGAGACCTCTGCAGGCCCCACTAAGATAAGATAAGATGGTAGAGGACTGCTGTCCTCATTGCCTCATAGTCTCTGACTAACCCTCCGGGAATAGTCGTAATTGTATATATGTATGGGGAAGTCCCAGCAGTGGGATGTTTATAGGCTGATGATGATGATGATGAGTTATTAAAGTAGCATTCAACTACCGAGTATTTGATTTGATTTTTAACATTCCATTAAGCAAAACTTTCGGCTTACTGTCGTTCCCAGCATTCTGGAGCGAACTGAAATTATAAATTGTTTAGTGAATCTGTATTCTGTCAGAACTTCGTATGAGTGTTGGTGAATTCTGTTTCGCTCGTATGATGTATGTAGGTATTGCCCAGACCGCTCTTTTGAACAGATGTCGTAATTGGACGAGCCTATTCGCTTTTGTGAATGAAACTTGCGCCGTTTTGATCTTGAAAGATGCCACCGAACTCGAATTAGTTGGCTTCTTATCATTTATTACATACGTTCATACATATAATCACGACTATTATCCCCGAAGGGTTAGTCAGACTGGGTCGGACGCGGATTCCCTAAATCGCAATTCGTCTGATTATCTAAATTACTAGTTTCTTACTTCGTACACATCGCAAATCGTCTTACGGCCGGTCCCTATAACCTATCTATCTGCTGTTGTGCCTACCAGGGCCCTTATTCTGTAACGATTCCTTGTTTCAAAACCACGTTTATTCCTTAAAAAGTTACGATATCTTTCCAAAAACGTATGCGTTTGACGTTTATGCGCGGTAAGGTTTAGTTAATAATTACTGGAAAAAGTCGAAATATGAATCATTTATAATTCAGAACATTAGGTTCTGGGTGATCCACGCCGACCGGACGCGATCCATACTTATTTTAAAATTTAGACATTTTGCGACTAACGGCCGAAATTAATAACCGATCCCGAGATAGAGATATGCCTAATATTTTGGATTTGTTACTAGGCAACTGTTGTTATTTCCCGTCATATAACAGAAATATCTAGGCAACAAATCTCTATCTCGGGATCGGTTATTAATTTCGGCCGTAAGACGATTTGCGATGTGTACGAAGTGAGAAACTGGTAATTTAGATAATCAGACGAATTGCGATTTAGGGAATCCGCGCCCGACCCGTCAGACTAGCCAATATGCTTGTGCTGTCCTCATTGCCTGCCTCTGACTAACTAACTAATTTTGTTTCAGATGGATGTACACACAGCTTATTTAGTGTAAAATATTTGCTTGTGGTGGGATTAAAAATGTTTTTTTTTTGTGATATACCTATATATAACAAATAATAATGTTCATTAATGTAAGTTTATGTTTATTTTACAATGTAATAATAGAATATTAAGCATACTACTAGACAAAGTGAGATGAATGTAAATGGACCACAGAACTAAAGAGACTGCTTTCTTCCGTTCTGTGGTCTGAACCTGTGATTTTCCTGCTTTTCAGGCAAAAAAAAAATAATACTATTTAGTGATAATAAATAGCAAACAGTCAGTAACTTTATTTTAAAAGGTGTTCTGACTACCTAAATATTTTGTTAAAACTTTCAAGAAAAAAGGTTTATGACTGCTTACATGGAGCGGCGCAGCCGGTGAACATTCAGTTGGTCGTAATCTAATCAATCATAATTTGAGAGACGGTGATTAATGCCAGTGACGTAATTGGCCACTTCCCGGCGACCCTCGATTAATGCTCTTTGGCCTTTAGACCTCTTGAGGTTTGTTGTTTTTACGGGACTTTTTTGGATTCTTCCTTGACAATGAGCATTGAAAAAACTATGAACTTAAAGCTCTTTAAAGCATAATTTTTATTATTTTGTTTATTAATGTAATATTACAAAATATTACTTAGGTATGGTTATTTAGGGTCCCCTGAACACGGGCCACCGGCCGCAGCCACAAAACGCCGCCACCGGCAAGTTTCCTGTAGTTTTAATACATTTTAGGAACTCACTGCACACGGTTGACGCCGGTGGCCGCCACACGCCACACACTGCTAGTTTCTCGTGGCGGCGTATGTGGCTGTGGCCTTAGGCCCGTGTGCGGTGACCCTTGGTTAAACATCATCTTTTGCTCAATCTCAAAATGACCTAGTGACGTAGGCAAAATAAATTTGTTATTATCATGAAAATAGCACATCTAAAAGTATTTGCCTGCGGTGTAACTCAAACCCACGACGTTTCGTACTCCAGGTGACAGTATGGACTTAACCGTTTCTTTGGGCCGAAATTCGACGTACACTGTAAATTTATGTTTGTGTTTGGTTTTGATAATCGCTTGTGAATGAAAAAGCTATGCTCTTCCATTGAACGAAGAATTATTACGGGCGAACGTAGTTCCGTATTGCGATTCAAGAGTGAGGCCTCGGAGATAATCATTTTTGTTAATGTACAATTTGTTTAATTTTGGTTATATACATACTTATACTTTTGAAGTTTCGCTTTCCATTATAAATAAACATTTACCTAGCTGTCGAGATCACGGGTGGGTGCAACTCGAAACTCGGTCGAAACGTCGGGTATAAAGTGGTATGCATGAGATGCTTTTAATAAGTAATTAGCGTTAATCCCTGTCTAAATGTTTGTTTACATAAGTACATAAAGTTAATTTTCAATATCACAAAATAGTCACTGGTCACTTTGATTGAATACCAGGAAGCATCGTACGTAATAAAAAAATACTAGTAAATTAAAAAATAGGAAGCATGTCATAGTGTGATAAATGATAATTATTGACACACCGCCACTGGTTAAAAATCGAAATATTATTTTTCTCCTAAGTATGTTCCAACCGATTTGTTAAAGGCATTTTTTCAATAATATTAGAGTTTAAAATCCTCTGACATTAGGTGAGCTCAATAGTTTGCCTATCTTTCTTCTGTTCTGTGGCCTTAACTTTGCCCTAGTTTCCTTGTGTAATGTCACCTGATTCCTTCGATCACACAGTCTTTATATGTGATCAAAGCCTGATTCCAAAGAAAATCCCTCTCTCCGTCGAAGATCTAACGGTAAACATCGCCATTGGTTTTACCTACAACTTTGCTGTTTATTTACATTTAGCTGTTCCTATCTGTAAAGATGACGATTTACGGTAAACAAAATAGTTTCTTTCTGATCCGATAGGCACTGACCTGCATAATTTTTATAAATCCCATAGAAAAAAACGGGGAAACTGAGAAACTATTTTGTTTTTTTTTGTATTAACCTAATTTGGACTATTACAATCATTTTACGTAACAAAAACTTTGTTTTAAAACCTGTTATTTGTATAGAATATATAGATAAAGTAAACTTCCTTCCATAAAACTTTCTTCCACAAAAAGTCTTACTTACTTATTACTAAATAGCAGTGTAAGGTTTGCGGTGCATTCACAGGTACAAATATAATTATAGTAAATCTTTGTTAGTTCTGCTCCGCAAAACAGATAAAATTTTATTGTCCACTAAAAATAGCAAGAGCGGGGTGTAGCGCAAGCATAAATACTTTATGTACTAATTTAAAATAAATAATAGATGCAGCACTTCATTAAAATAAAATACAACAGAGACTTAAACACCTGGAAAATTATAATTAAACTTTAAGTACCAGTAAAATTAAGTACTTATGTAATTAACTGTTGGTGTAACATACAAGCAATACCTAGATATTTTTATCGTCAGCCTGCAAATA
This sequence comes from Scoparia ambigualis, assembly GCA_963921215.1. Lineage (NCBI taxonomy): Eukaryota > Metazoa > Arthropoda > Insecta > Lepidoptera > Crambidae > Scoparia > Scoparia ambigualis. The sequence continues at coordinate 30,952,095 of OY992511.1, read as the reverse complement.
TCTCATTGTTGGGGTTATGCCTTTATACTAGGCAAGTCGTCTATTTTCAAGTGATATTTTTAGTTTCATGGCGTTGTGAATTAAATAAACATACTTATTCAAATTCAAACTTCTTTATTGATAGCCTCATAGCTTAACGAAAGATGTTAGTATTAACAAAATAATAACTTATAAGACACAGTAAGGGTGTTTGCCATGAGCGACGCTAAACATAATGTTAATGTTTGTAATATATATTTTTTAATTTGAAGTGGGAAATCGTCTCATTCATCTTGACTGTGTAGCGTTTAAAAAGCCACAAAATATCGTTTCGTGAAAAACCCCGCAATGTCTTGTTTCACCAAATAACAAATGGTCTTGAGGTGTGTGCCACCGATGTTACACGACACTGAGAAATGATCGCTTACTATGTACCTTATCTCACTCTCACGAAGGCTCAAAATCACTTATAATGCAATGCGCTCCGGTTCATACTGACTAAATCCCATTACGACAATTTCCTAATATGTCTGAACCTCGTCCCAAAATGCTTGAAACCAAAAATAACTGATTTTTTTAAAGCTTGAATTACAAAATGACTGGAAATCGAGGTACAGTCGGAAAGAAGACATTTGAAAGAAAATAAATCGTTTAAAATTTTATTGTGTTATAGCTTATAACAAAGAAACAAAGCATTTATCTTATTTAACAGTATTTTTCCTTTAATAATATTATTATGAAAAAAATCTCAATTCGCTTCTGCTCCTGCAGTAATATCTATTTAAATTACGCCTTCTTATCAAAATCATATTTCTAAAAATGAAATGGAGAGTGGGAGTCCATTTCCAGGTTGTTTTAAGCGGATCACACATTTACCTACAGAAATATTGTAGAGCCGGATGTTATAAGATAAGCGGCGCACTTAAACAATACACCAACCTCTTTCTTGGGTGTCGTAAAAGGTGACTAGAACAGACAAAGTCAAAGTCAAATTATTTATTCAATGTAAACCTTTACAGGCACTTATTGACGTCAATACAAATAATAATAAAAAAAACATTTAACTAACTGATAGTTAAGACTTAACAACTAATCTAACGAGCTTATAGCCTGTGCCAGACAAATGCGCATCGATACCCCCAGTACCACTGCACGCCGAAATAGAATTGTGTAAACATACGTATCCTGGTACGAGAAAAAATAGCGGGCAAGTGTCTCTCCCCTAGCGACACAAACGGCTAAAATTTATAGGTAATTTATCGTTTTTTTTTGGGATGAAAGGTGAAAAATGATAAATCATAATGAATTGTTAACTTAAGTTATTACTTAATGGAATAAAATTAAATATGATTTCCAATTATCGTATTGATAATGTGGTAAGTAATAGAAATTGGAGTTTTTGAAGTAAAATAAAGTAACGGCTGAAATGAGTATTGGAAAACATTAGTACCTAACCAATAAGGTTAACATTTTTAATTCACATTTTAAATCATTCAAATATCCTTTTTTATAAAAACTTAAGCATAAAAAAACGTCAAAACTAATAAGCATAAATTTGTGTGTTTTAAAATTTTTTCGTTTTTCGTCTTGGTACAAGCACACAATAACTAATATTACTACCGTACAGAAGGTTCACCCTCCAACGACCCCCACGCGAAACCGAAACCCATCACGTGACCCGAGCGTTCATATTCCGAGAAGCACAGCCGACTCGATATCGACTTGACGTCCGTCGGCAGCGCAGGGTTTACGCGCGCGCGTAGGGATACGAGTTAAGGCTAGATAGATCGCGCTTTGAGTTTTTTCAAACCATCTGATGAGACATAGAAAATAATGGTTTTAATTCTGGAAAAAAAAAGTATGTATTAGTTAAGGATCCAGTCTATTCAAAGTCTCATTCAGTTACAAGTTACAAAATCAAATGAACTTCACTCGATAAAAAAAAAACCCAAAGTTACTAATTTTTGTAATGTTTTTTCAATATTATGACTATACTAGTGATACTTTACATTTAATTAATTTACTCGTATGAAAGTCACCAAATACCTAGGAGTCTATATAGACGAAAACCTCGCGTTCAAAAAGCATATCGATGTACTCTCGGGCAGAATAAGAAAAGTGATTAATGTTATGCGAAGCTTGCGTTCCGCAGCAAGTTTTGGCACTCTTATATCTGTCTACTATGCACTATGTCAGTCCCTAATAACATACTGCATAACTTGCTGGGGCAGTGCAGCAAAAACATTTATTATTAGGGCTGAGAGGGCACAGAGATCTGTACTGAAGTTAATGCTTCAAAAGCCCTTCAGATACCCTACTACCCTTGTGTATAAAGACGCTGGTGTGCTGAGCGTCCGCCAGCTCTTCAAACTAAAGACCTCTTTGTCCGTGCATAAGTCACTGTTGCCTTCCCCTGAGTATGAAAATATCTTAAAGCAAAGAGTATACATGATAAAACTTCCACGCGCCAAGACTAGTTTTGCTCGACGCTTTGGTGCCTTCTTGACAATACGCATCTATAATTTAGTAGCAAAATACTGCTATATTAAAAACAGGAAAACAGCGGAAGCGAAATGTATTATTTACAAGTGGCTTACTACACTGACGTACGACAATACAGAAGATTTGCTTGTATTTAAAACCTGATGTGCATGAACCTATAAACTAGTTAACTGCTATTATGGATGATATTTTTTTATTTATTTTATTTCATTATATATTTACTTATTATTAACATAATAATACCTTTATATGAATATTATATGTAAGTATACCTATTTAATTTTATATAATTATGTAAGTAGTTATACTTAATTTTACCAATCGTAAAGTGACAATTTTTTTTTACTTAATTCGATTAAAGGTTACCTGTTTACAGGCTTGCCTAGTGAGGAACCGGAAGGTACTTCGTTTTAGTAGGCCTTGTCTGCAAAAGTGCATTAATGGTACTACTAGCTTAACCTTGTATGTAGTTTTAAGCCTTTTGCTGTAATAAATATATTTTTCATTTTTCATTTTCATTTTTCAATTTTTGTATTCAACGAAAGACAAATAATTCGTAGATAAAGGACAATGGGCAAAAGTGGCCCAAGAGCTGAGACCAGATCCTCCACCGATGAGACCCGCGGGAAATAAAAGCCCACACTTGCCATACGATTCCGGCAAAAGACCATTCAAATCCGTCCCGGGATCCCCCTCCTATGGCTAAGTTAAACTGACCATTAATAATGAGATTTTATGTTATGTGTGGCGCATGTTTGGACATGTTTGTGCCTGTCTAAATAAGATACGGTATCTCGTTTCTTCGCCACTAATTGTAACCCTCCCCACCCCTCCCCGCTCCCCCGTCAGGTAAATGTGACCACAAAAAAAAAATCCCGGGTCGGACCCCGACAATACCTTGCAAAACTCATACGACAAGCACGCGCCCTCACCCCCCACAAGTCCCACCAGCGGACGACCAGTCTCATCCCGGACCAAGTTCCATACATTTTTGCCCATTGTCCTTAGCAGAGAATCCTATAAAGTCTATACATATAGGCAATTAAACCTATAAAACGCGCCGCTTTTTTTTTTTTTTTATAAAAGAGTTAGGCAAACGAGCAGGCGGGTCACCTGATGGAGAGTAATCACCGCCGCCCATGGACACCCGCAAAACCAAGGGAATCGCAGACGCGTTGCCGGCCTTTAAGGGAGGAATAGGTTTAAGAAGGAATAGGAATTGGGAGGAAGGGGGGGGGGGGAGGGGCCTCCGGTACCCTTCCTCCGGTGCCGCTTCGCTGTTATACCCGTCCCGTACCGTCGTACTATCGAGAAAGCGAGAGAGAAGCCGCGAGAGAGAAATAGCGACGACGCGCGACGTGGAGCGTGCGAGCCGAGCGGCAACCTTTACTGTCATACGCCTAGGCGGCCTTCCTGGGAGGCACGCCCGCCGAACGTACCTAAACTGCAGCACCCCACTGGTACAAATGACCCTTCATGCACATCTAGCTGGCACAGACCATAATCTACTCTACCTACCTAACCAATCTACCACCAGTTCGGATTTTGGGAGAGCCTTCGACCGAGAAGAGCTGGCAAGAAACTCAGGAGGCCTTACTTTTTTCTCCCTCTAAGTAACAATGTTACTTTACAGTGTCATAGATCTAAATTAAGTAGGTACAATTTATTAAACAATAATATAGAAGTAACGACATTTACAAAAACATATGTCGTTACCAAATTATACAATCAATAATCATAAAATAAAGCAGTTATATAAAACAATTATATAATAAAATAAAAGATAAAAACAAAAGTGAATCTAAAAGTTTTACTCGGGCACTATGAACGCATTAGAACAATTCGGCGAAACTATAGTCTAAGATCCGAGTGTAGAACGACCTTCACCGAGAAGGTTAATGGATGAAAAGTATTTTATATCAAATTTAATATGTTAAATAATATATCGCGAGTGGGTTGGCTGAAAAATTTCAGTCCAGTACCATAAATGATTAATTTAATATTAAAAAAAAAAATTTTTTTTACATTGCACTGGTTTGGTGTGTGTGTTTGTAATGGTTGCAAATTACTAATATTGACTTGCCCGTTTACACCGCCTACCCAATGTTATGACAGGAAAAAAATAGTCAACCTAATGTTTGCATATTCTATAGGCTTCATACTTTCGATTGGTACGTATGTAATTTATCTATTATCGAAACAAGTGCAATATTTAAAAAAAAATATTTTTAAATATTTAATTAATCATATACTGGACTGAAATTTTTCAGCCAACCCACTCGCAATATATTTTTTAACACATTAAATTTGACATAAAATACTTTTCATCCATTAACCGCTCGGTGAAGGTCGTTGTATCGGATCCTCTACTACTAGAGGAATGTTAATTCCATGCATTTTTGTCATTGATGTAATCGCTTACAGTGTAATAGCCCTTTTCTAAAATTCTGTCCTTAACATGTGTCTTAAATTTGTCAAAGGGCAAAATTATAACTTCGTTCGGGATTTTATTGTAAAATACGACACTTTGTCCCATAAATGATCCATAAACTTTCTGAAGTCGAAATTTAGGAATTAGAAGTTTATACTTATTTCTAGTATTTAGTTTGTGTATATCGCAATTTTTTTTGAAATGAGATATGTTTTGACGCACGTAAACAATACAGTTATAAGTAAATTGTGATGCAACTGTAACAATATTTATTTCTTTAAACAGCTCCTTAAGGGGGTCACGTGATCATAGGTTATATATGGACCTTATTGCTCTTTTCTGTAAAATGAAAATGGTTTCTATATCTGCTGCTTTACCCCAAAGTAAAATACCATAGGACATAACACTGTGAAAGTAACTAAAATAGAATAATCGAGCAGTTTCCACGTCTGTAAAATGCCTAATTTTTCTAACAGCGTAAGCAGCTGAACTAAGGCTCCCCGCAAGGGTGCTAATGTGAGGGTACCAGTGCATTTTTTAATCTAAGGTAATATCTAAGAAAACTGTTGAATCAACAAGGTCCAACAGTTTACCATTCAGTTTAATTTTATTTACTAAAATATTCTTTACGCTTAGTAAAGTAAAATTTATACATTTGGTTTTCTTCGCGTTTAATTGAAGATTATTAGTAGTAAACCAATTCAACACATTTGTTAAGGCACTGTTGATGTCATCAAAACTATTTTTATTTCGATCAGTCTTAAATATCAAAAATGTATCGTCAGCAAACAAAACAATATTGCAAAAGTAGTAAGAAAAAGACATACAACGTTAGTCGAAATGGGGGTACTAAGCCGTGGATAACTGAAGTGCTACTATCAACTGTTATATTGCAAATATAAACTTTGCGAAAAACATTCATATTTTATGCATATTCATATTTAAAAAAAATGTACAACCCTGAATAGGGACGAGGCTAACGCCACTTGCTAGGAGGCCTATTACATCTCGACTGTGATGTTAGCGTAAATTGGTCAATTTTGGCGTTATGGATCTCAGAAACAAAAATACATTAACAATTATGACTTTTTGAATAGTGTAGAAAAGCTATTGGAATAGTGCGTAGCGGCCTCGCTTTTTGTAAATTTTGCTTAACTTTTTAATTAAACCCGAAATTGCAGAGAAAGATTTTCATAAAGTGCGCGAAAGCACTTTTTTGAGCTCATCGATTGAACGAACAACTGTTCTAAACAAGTGAAATAATTTTTTTAATGTTATTTCTTATATAGTCGAATAGTGCGTAGCGGAATTTTTAGATATCATTGATTTTATATAGAAAAAAAATCTTATTCTAAACCAAAAAACTTCGAAAATGGCTTTAAGTTAACTGTGAATATCTCCTATCTACGATAATATTAAAGAGCAAAATTTATACCAGAGTAATTGTTACTTCATGAGGAATAAAGATTTTATAGTGAATTTATTATCTTAATTCGATAAAAACGATAAATACAACTGCAAAATTACTACAAAATGCGAAAATGGGCATTTTACGCAAAAATCACATTCAAAATGTAATAGACCTCTTAACCCCGGCAATGAACTCAATGAACTCAAATCTGTCTTCTCTCAAAACAGCTGACCGTCAGGGCTACCACAGCGTCATTTCTTATGAAATCTTAAAACAGCTGTTAATCTAAAATTATCATTTTTTTAGGAAAAGTTCTTGAACTAAAGTTATTTATTATCATGTATACTTTACCCTCCTTTCGGCTTACCCAGTTTCCGACTGACGTTGTACACAGTACCTATTGATCACGACTATTATCCTCGAAGGGTTAGTCAGAGAGCAGGCAATGAGGACCGCAAAAATAGTCCACTGCCATAGTCCACGTTTCACCACATTACAACTGCACATGTGCTCAGCGTGATAGGGAGTGAGCCCATCGTTGCTCTACGCTGTTGGATGTAGGTGCAGTCTTTAGTCCGTTAGTCGCCTTTTACGACACCCAAGGAAATATTAGCAACGCATTTCGCATCGAAATATCGTCAAGAATGCTGGCCTTGCGTACAATAGGCGTAATCTGCGGTGGAGCGGGCGACGTCGGTGGCGTGCACGTTGGCTGCGGTCTCATTATCAGAGTGTTACAACCCGTTCTATTGTCTGTGGGTGTAAACGGATTTGTGTCTAAAAATAGGGTAGACAGTCAATAAATTTAAATAAAGTTATTCCTTCTTTCCTCAATTTTATTCTTAAAGTAGGCTAATGTTTATCATCAGCCTATTAACTTCCCACTACTGGGCACAGACCTCCCACGTGGACAATAGCACGTTGGAATATTGGGCCATAACTTACCAAGCTGGCCCAATGCGGGTTGGTTGGCTTTAACGACTATCATCTTACGACAACAACCGGGACCAACGGCTTAACGTGCCTTCCGAAGCACGGAGGAGCTCGAGATGTTATTAATTTGGTCACCCATCCAGCGACCCGGCATTGCGAAAGTGGCTTAGCGAGCAAGATCGCAAGCCGAACTCGCTAGCCGCTGCGCCATCGAGCTCCTCTATGTTTAATATTTAAATATTATGAGGTAACTAAAGAAGGTTTTTTTTATTTATATAAGAAGGGGGCAAACGAGCAGGCGGGTCACCTGATGGAAAGCAATCACCGCCGCCCATAGACACCTGAAAAACTAGAGGAGTCGCAGATGCGTTGCCGACCTTTAAGAAAGGAATAGGAATTGTGAAGAGGGGGGGGGGAGGGGCCTCCGGAACTCTCACTGGCCGGACGAAACACAACAGCATTATTTAACGCCGGATTATTTGTGAGAGGGTGGTATTACCCCGGGCAAGCCGGCCCAATGCGTGCTGCAACGCAGCGTGGCTCTATCACTCAGTTAGTCAGTCACTCATTTAGCACCACCCAGGGGTCACGTGTAGGGTCTCAAAGGTAAACCTACGGACGCGAGTAACTTTAACCCCCAAAAAGTAAAAGTAAAAGTAAAGATACAAAGGGATAAGCTGTGTTAAGACGTATAAATACAATAGTTGTTTGATAATGGTAAGTATATAATATCTGTAACGTCGCTTATTTATTCGACACTGACAAGATTCCCAATTTTTTTTCATACTAACCTTGTTCGGACAATTACAACCACTATTAAAAAGAAATTGCCAAATAAGTAGTTGTTTTGTGGCCGAGTCGCGTAGCGGCTTTAAAAGAATTTAATAAATAATAATAATAATTTATTTGTCATTTCAATTGCAGCTGTTAACCTCTTAATCTATTTTTACAATTAACAATGTAACTTATAGTATGAGGTTTACGTTGGCAGTTGTACTGGTATAGACCGTGTAACTACTGCCAAATTCTAATTAAAATAAGAATTCTACCGCCCCCTCTCTTCCCTTGGTGTCGTAAAAGGCGACTATAGGAATGGAGACTGCACAAACATCCAACATGCATAGAGCGGCAATAAGCTCACCACCTGTCTCGCTAAGGACATGTGCAGTCGCTATTTTTGTGAAAAGTGGACTATGGTAGAGGACTGCTTTTGCGGTCCTCATTGCCTAGTCTCTGACCAACCCTTTGGGGATAACAGTCCTGATTATATGTATAGGTAATTGTATGTTTGTATGTTAGTCGTTTTTTAACCCCCGATCTTTGATGATATATACTCGAAAAATATGTTTTCGAATCCTCCGACGCAATAATTTTGACGTGTCTGTGGCATTGTAGCTCCTAAACGGACGGACCGATTATGATGCGGTTTTAACCACCTGTCACGCTGAAAATGTGCATGTGCAGTCGCTATTTGGTGAAAAGTGGACTATGGCAGATTTATCATTGCCTAGTCTCTGACTAACCCTTCGGGGATAATAGTCGTGATTATACGTATGTATTTATTGTTTTGAAGTGATGTGCAAAGATTCATTCGTAACGATTGGTTTTATATCAAGAGATTATTCTGTGATGTAGATAGAGATACTGAATCATGTGAAATTACAACAAACTTACTCGTACAATACCTATTACAACATAATATGCTACAAGCTAACAGTTGCGTAACATCAACTTCACAGGTAAATATCTCATTATTATTAGTCTTCTTAAATTCCTATAAAAGCTCCCACCTTCTACCGTGACGTACGCCTACACTATATAGAATTACAGCTAAAGCCTTGTTCGCACTAGAAGTATTTTAGTCGACTACTTAATTAAAACGAATTTTACTTAGTACTGCTCAAAAATACGCTGGGCTTCAGAAATAGCTTGGCATTTATTACCATGTAGTAATGGTTGCACAAGCACAACCTTTCCGAACGAGCGTGTGACATTGTACTAAAGATCGTGTATACATTTAAGTGAAACACTTTTTTACTGATGGACCCTCATTTAATTTACTATTTACAGTAGACTTTAATTTACGATTTACGGTAGATTGACGGTAGGCAAATAACTTCTAACTATGAGACGACCAACACCTCAGTCTCCCTGTGAACACGGACCCTTAAAGGGTTGGAAATATCAGGATAATATAAAAAACTATGTAAATAGTAAATTAAACGCGAGTTATTCCGTAAAAAAGTGTTTCATTTCAATGTGTAGTGCTCGCTTAAACCTCAGAAAACGATCGTGTATACCTTATTACCAAAGAGTGATTACTATCAAGCAGTTATTAAGGATTATTCTGTTGTTCTGGCGTGATTATTATTTTGTGGGGGATAACATAAGTCGCGTTTGTAGCTTACCTTTAAGATCGTCCACGAGAAATAAGCGACACGGTCTGAATGGTAGAGCCACGCTGCGTTGCAGCACGGATTGGGCCGGTTCGCTGGGCGTAATCTCACCCGCTCCCGGAATATTAGCGTGAAAATATGGCAGTTACTCGCGTTGTGTTTCGTTCGGTGAGTGAAAGTACCAAGAGCCCGCCTTTCCCCTCCTCCAACCCTCCGTAATCTCTACTCCTACCCTAAACGTCCTATTCTTTCCTCAGGACCGGCAACGCTGTTTCTCCTCCTTCTTTGGTTTTGCGTGGGAAATAATGCGAAAAGAAAAAAAAAGCTTTAAAAAAGGAAAAAAAATATTTCAAGAAACGATTCGATTGGGAAATTATGCGAATGCCAAAATCGCTTGCAGTAAAATTAGATTTTCGGAAAGTCATCGCCACACTCGGTTCTAGAACGCTGACATTTTGCAGGCTCTTTATGCATGACGTAGGCAAAAGGTAAGACGTGATTTTCTGTAATTTCCTCGGAATCACGTAATACGGGTGTTAAATCGGACTCAGCCGCTCGCTAGTGGAAAATAAATGAAGAGAAAACCTACTTCTCACTGAACGTCTAATTACCACCTTCATAATACACATAAAACAGTCCATTAACTGCCAACATCAGAGCGACATTTACAAAACAGTCACGTATATTTCATAATTTCAAAAAGTATGTGTCTCAGTTATCGCGGTCTATGTACTCGTATTTATTTATAGCTAACTCAAAATTGAGTTTTGTTTAATAAATTACATAGCGCTTGAAAAAGACGAAATTATTTAGGTAAAACTCGAATTTGACCTTTCGCAATCCGGGTGATAGTTATAATAACATTTTGTTTAAATTGTTTTTTGCAGTAACAGCATTTAACACTCCTTTAATCCCTAAAGTACTAACCACTGCAAGTAGGTAGTCTCTTCCTAGTGCTAATTTCAGTTTTGATAATTAAATGATGTATTGAGAAAACAAAATTACCATTGGACCTTCGATTACGTACACAATCCTATACAGTGGACTATTGGCAGTTTTGACATTCTTTGACGTTTATGTTTTTTGCCAGAATTGCAATTTTTTAAACGTGTCGAGTAGCGGCTCATTAAAAGAATACTACAACCCCTCTCTGTGTCGTAAAAGGCGACTAACAGACTAAAGACTGCACATACTCCAACAGCACAGAGCGGCGATGGGCTCCCCAACTGTCACGGTGAGCACATGTGCAGTCGCTATTTAGTAAAAGTGGACTATGGCAGAGGAGAGGACTGCTTTTGCGGTCAGTAGTGTAATATTGGGCATTCTAGATCACTTTTCACTCCATTGATCTCACTGACGTTCGATCAATGTCGTTAAAAGTGATCTAGAATGTCCCAATATTACTTTTGAAAATCACTGCCACTCGCTCAGTCAACGTCAAAAAGTGATTTAGATTGTCCAATCGACTTCTCGTGTTTTAGAATGTCTAATCGACTTCTCGTGATCTAGAATCCCATACAACGACTGCGATCTACTTTACACATTTTCAAGGTCTTTCGTTCATAGGATGCAGGAGCTTTTGACAATATGGAATTACAGCACAACTATAAATGAATGTGACTTAGTGAACTCTCAGTACGGAATAAGTGTTGTTTAGACGTAAGCGCCTACACGATTAAAATAGCAATATACCATTAACAGCTACGCTCCTCAGTCTTTCCGAAGGCGCTTGGTCAATTTATTCTATATTGTTTATAATGCCATTTTGTAATATAGTTTCGATTCATCATTGAGATCACATTATTAAACTTAAGTATCCGTCATATACGGTTTTTATTTGCCACCACGCTCCAAGGTGTATCATATAGTTGCATTTGTCAAATTTTATTCCTGACCCATAAGAAAACACTTGTGTATTTTAATCGAATTCATATTTCAATTTCTGTATACAACGACTTCGATCTACTAAACACATTTTCAAGGATTTCGTCTACTGAATGCGAAGGTTTTTGACAATATGGAATAACAGCACAACTTAAACTGGATGGGGCTTCCTGGTCTCCCAGGACTGGATCCCCGAATAAGTTAGTGCTATGAATAACATTTATCAAAGTAGTACCTCGACCCATAGGAAAACACTTGTGTATTTTGATCAGAATCCAGTATGTAATAGTTTAATTTCTGTATACAACGACTTCGATCTACTTAACACATTTTCAAGGATTTCGTCTAATGAATGCGAAGGTTTTTAACAATATGGAATTACAGCACAACTTAAGCTGGATGGGGCTTCCTGGTCTCCCAGGACTGGATCCCCGAATAAGTTGAACTATGAATAACATTTGCTAAAGTTGAACCTCGACCCATAGGAAAACACTTGTGTTTTTAAACCAAACTTCATTTCAGTATACGGTGACTCCGATCTACTCTACACATTTTCAAGGTTTTCAACAATTGGAAGAAAAGGTTTTATGCCGAAACACCTCAACCTCGATCCAAGGAAAACACTTGTGTATTTTGATTAGAATCAGTTGCCAATTGTCATTGTCGACTCTGATCTACTCAACACATTTTCAAGGTTCTCATAAAAAAAACACTTGTATTTTTTGATCTAAGTCAATGCAGACAACTGTGCAGGGAATTGTTAGTTACCTTATTTATATCAATCCCGCAAACAACAACGTATGCAATCACTACACACACACACAAACACACACACATACATTAACTACGAGTTCGACTTTGAAACTTCCCGTTTCAATGCTAACGAAAACAATTTTAATACGGGTTATTCCCAAGCGCCATCAAAAATTTGTTTGGAAAATATAAGAAATCCATACATCAATTCCTATACTCCTCCAAAGACCAAATATTATAAAAGATATTATCGAATCAGAAATGAGGAGATCCGTAGACGAACTAAGGCAGCCGATATAGCCCGAAGAATTGCTAAACATAAGTGGCAGTGGGCAGGGCATATCGCTCGAAGAACCGACGGCCGTTGGGGCAGATCGGAGTGGCAACCGCGCACCGGAAGACGCAGTGTGGGCAGGCCTCCAACAAGGTGGTCCGACGATCTGGTGAAGATTGCAGGTAGCAGCTGGATGCGTGCGGCGCAGGACCGGACGTGGTGGGGATCCTTGGGGGAGGTCTTTGTCCAGCAGTGAACGTCTTTTGGATGATGATGATGATGATGACCATTTTTTATCACGGAGGAGCATGAAAATTAATATATTTGTATTTTTTCTGGGGAGGACTTTGGGCCATTTTGTTGTGGGAGAATGGGAATAACCTTTAACATAAACACAATTAGAAAGATAAAGCTAAGTCTATACTGTTTTAATTGACAAACGCATTAAACATACATTTTCATAATACATACAAACACAAACATCACGGCGTATTCCCACAAGTGGGATAGACAGAGCAACAAGTAACAATTAATTACGTCATGCTGAAGTCACGTTTAGCAACAAGTGATCAGATAGGATTTTCATAACAGTACCTTTCAAATTATGGTTTAACTTATAAAGCAAATGTCGATTTGAATACGTACCCACTAAATATGGTTAGATTTAATTATTGTGGGAATAATATGAGTACATAAACACCGAAGTTATAAAAATAGACTGCCTCACGGTAATCGAACCCGCGTCTCTCGATATCCGAGCGGCTAACTTGTAACATACCGAGACATTTGTTTAATTTAGTACGTACATCAAAATGTTTAACTTTTACCGTCTCATTAATAAAAATGGCCAAATGTTACACCTCGGTTTAAAGTGACGCTGTCTCGTTTTTGTTAAAGAAGACAGATAGAGACAGCGTCAATTTAATCCTAAGTGTAACTTTAATCAACGTTTATTAATGACAGGGTTAGAGTGTGAGGAACTCGATGAGGTACCTAGTGGTGAACTCGATCTGTGATTGTGGTGGTTATGAAACTCTCGTTAAGACGATCATGAGATGAAATGTAATAGTAAATTTCATGCTTAGTGAAAACAGTCCTAATGTTGCACATCCGGACAATCGTCGTCAGCGCTTTATCGAAAGGTTAGCAATTACACAGGAAATGTAAAATACTTTCGCTGCAAGTTTTCGCACTAATCGATAAACTAAATATTTTGCTTAAAATTTAAAAAAAACAGAGGTTACAAACATTGCTTCAATTTTGTAATTACTTCCTTTCTTGCTACTAATAACACATATTTATTTATAACATTGTAATACTTATTTAATTACTTTTGCTTAAACGTACACTCGTTAAAATATAACAGCTAATGTAGTGGTTAGGTAGGTACTTGACTATAACGCGAAAAAGGCTCAGGCTAATGGTTTGATGAATGCAAGCATTTATGTGTACATCGTATAGGTAACGGTTTGTAGTACAGAAGGTTACGCTACCGATTAAGCTTGCTTTACTTAGATAATGTATGTGTTTATAATAAGCCCAATATGTACCTATTTGGTTTGTAATAAAAGCAATAATAATAAAAAAAAAATTTGGAATTAACAGTTTTTACATACGGTGTTATTCTTGAAAGTAAAAACTAGCACTAATAGTTTAATTGTATACAAGCAAAAAAAAAAAAAAGTTGATCACTCCTGCTTAGTAAAATTGCTGTTAAACACTTTTCTCCAATAAATACCCGAAAAATGGTAGTTGTCGTATCAGTGCTTCCTAAGTCAGATCGACCACTAGTACGCCTAAGCTACGCCTAAGTTTTTAATATTTAGTGCTTCGGTACTCTGAAATCGCTACGAGAATCATCCAGAAGATATACACCGAAACAATGTTCGTAAGTTTTAAATATTTTTATTTTTCTATTAGCAATGTTGTGTTTGCTCGACTTCGTATATGTTTTGTAAGGTATGTCAACGGTTGATCCCTTCTGCATCTGCAACCGTTAGCACCGCCAAACCGCAGTGGGTGTGCGTGGTGGGCTATGGTCCGTTCTCTCTATGTCATCATCATCATCATCATCAGCCTATAAACGTCCCACTGCTGGGCAGAGACCTCCCACGTGAATAATAGCACGGGGATATTAAGCCATAACCCACCACGCTGGTCCAATGCGGGTCGGTGGGTTTTAACGACTGTCATCTTACGACAACATCCGGGACCAACGGCTTAACATGCCTTCCGAAGCACGGATCTCTCTCTATGTGTAAAGAAGTTATTAAAGAAGGTCTGTAGAGGAGCAGTGACCTAGACCAGCAAATGTTATTATTTAATCGTACTAGTATTTACTGTCATATGTTAAATGTTAATGTCACTAATATTTATTGTTATTTTAGGTCTGAAAGCAAGCAAGTTAAACGCTCTGCCAAGAAAAGCTGTGTGTTAGCCAATTCATTTGACTCGGACAACGAAAGCATAAGGTAATTTGCGTTGATTACTTTTAAAACCTGTTAATATATTTTATGTTATTTCGTATATCGTCAATATTAATAATTAGTTTTTAATTACATTTCTTATCTTTCTAGCTCTAAGAAGAAATGCCTGTACTCGTCGTCGGTGCCTAAGACTTCAACAACGATTGTGAAAAAACAAGAAGGGTCTAGCTCCGCTTTAGACTGGTTAAATGATTCAGAGTCAGATAACGAAGTTTCGCCGCCTCCACGCAAGACAGACCAGACCTTCGACAGTGTACTAACGCGACGAGTACCAGGCGGGGTAACGCGTCGGACTGCGAAGCTCGACGGTGAACTGGTGGCGGAGCTGCGTCTCTACGACGCTGAGGAGGTGCGTAGCCTCACCGGTCTTGAAAGGTGTGAAAAGGCAATAATTTGGGTTCGACTACAAGGCGAAGCTGAGTCTCCTGAATTGTTGACTATAAAAAAATTCATAAAATTAGCCAAATCAAAATTTACTGAAGAGGGGGTATTCTTTAGTGATAAAAAGAAAAAATAGTCACAGTCAGCTAGGTACTACATATTAACTA
This sequence comes from Scoparia ambigualis, assembly GCA_963921215.1. NCBI lineage: Eukaryota > Metazoa > Arthropoda > Insecta > Lepidoptera > Crambidae > Scoparia > Scoparia ambigualis. The sequence continues at coordinate 30,936,498 of OY992511.1, read as the reverse complement.
GTTACACTCTCTTCGGTAAATTTTGACTTAACTAGTTTTACTTATATATTATATGTGTGTTAGGTTTTATACATTTTACTTAAAAACTACTTTAACCTCTTGTAATTTTTTAACACAGTGAAAACAAAATCATAATGGTTAAGACTATATTCTGTTCAACTTGCAACTTATCCGTTAAAAATAATGCTTTCTCTGCTCATTTAAAAAGTATTTTACACAAAAATAATAGTTCTGTAATTGAGAGCGAGGGTATCGAACAAGTGCATAGCGCTCTTCGCGGTCGCATAGCGTCGTACCGTGTTCAATGCGAGGACGTTGAAGAACGTATGCATGTGTTTGCTCCTGCAGATTTTTTATCGCAATTGCGCCTCCGCGTGAAACTTTTACTCTCAGCCCGAATTGAGGCTTATACAAACCTTAAAGTAAATTTCGAATTGTTTTCTGAATTTTTTCTGCATAAGGATGACTCGATTTCAACGAAATCTTTTGCTACTGAAAACATTATCTTACATAAAAGTTATAATTTTGATGCTATGTATACAAACATTAGCCATAAAATTTGTAAAAAAGTTGAAGAATTTGAGGAAAGAGATAGTGGTTGGGCTTACTTACGAAGCTTGTATCTAGAAGTAAATATAAACAAATATAACCCGTTGAGAGCCTCAGGTTACTTAGATTTACCTAACGCTATAAAAAACAAACGTGCATGTATCAACATTAAAAATTCGGATGATTACTGCTTTTTATGGTGTGTCATGGCATCACTTTTTCCTGCAAAAAATAACGCAAATCGAACCACCGCATATCCGCATTTTGAAAGTGTACTTAAAGTTAAAAATATGACATTTCCAGTAGGGTTCACAGATATAAGAATTTTTGAAAAGAATAATCCCAACATAAGTATTAATGTTTATGGCCTTAAAAATAGCAGTAAGGTTGTTGGACCTCTGTACAAATGCGAATTACGTAAAAGACATCACGTCAACATGCTTTTTCTCGAAAATGGAAAACGTACGCATTACTGTCTAATTAAAGATTTAGCTAAATTACTTCGCAAGCAGTTAACTAAACATCATTCCAAAATATTTTTATGTGAGGATTGTATGATATTTTTTGATAACAATCTTAAACTCGAAGCCCACGTTTGCAGTGGTGTAGCAACAATTTTACCTAATCAAGGAACTCGAATACAATTTGAACATTATGAACGCATGCAAGACATGCCTTTCGTTTTATACGCAGACTTTGAATCTTTGTTAGAGCCAGTTGAACCAAATTCTGAAACAAGTTGCACAACGATTACGCAAAAGCATGTACCAGCTGCATTTGCTTACTACGTTGTATGCTCCTACGACAGCTCCCTTAATAAATATGTGTCTTATCGAGGACCTGACTGTGTGAATAAATTTTTTGATAACCTTCTATCTGATATAACTGTAATTTATAATATTTTGCATTCATCGATCCCTATGTTCTTAACAGATAAAGATAGAACCAATTTTGCTCAAGCTAAAAACTGTTATCTTTGTAACAAAATATTATTTGACGACAAAGTAAAAGATCACTGTCATCTTACTGGACGATATCGTGGTGCAGCTCATTCTTATTGTAATATAAAATATTGTTTGCCTAAGTTCGTTCCCATATTTTTTCATAATTTAGCTGGTTACGACAGTCATCTTTTCATACGACAGTTAGGAGAATTATCAGGTAGGATACAAGTGATTGCAAAAAATAAAGAAAATTACATATCGTTTACCAAATTTTTTCGAATTAGTAACGAAGCTATCATACCTGTTCGTTTTGTCGATTCTTTTAAATTTTTAGGCACAAGCCTAGAGAAGCTAGTTGCAAATTTAAATACAAATGATTTTAAACATCTATCTTTTTTTTTTCCTTCTCAGGAACATTTTAATTTACTTAGACGTAAAGGGGTTTATCCTTACGAATACGTCACTACTTGGAGTTCTTATGATGAAGAAGAAATACCTCCTTATAAATGCTTTTTTAGTAAATTGCACAATTGCAACGTATCAATAGTAGATTATGAACACGCAAAAAGAGTATGGCAAACCTTTGAATTACGGAGCCTTGGAGAATACACTGATTTATATCTTAAGTCAGATGTACTCTTACTAGCGGACGTCTTCGAAAGTTTTCGAAAAACGTGTAAGACGAATTATAAACTGGATCCTTCTTTTTACTTAACAGCACCTAGCCTAAGTTTTGACGCTATGCTATTAAAAACAGATGTTAAATTAGAATTAATAAATGATTTGGAAATAATAAGAATGATACAAAAAGGCATACGCGGTGGTATATGTTTATGTTCTACAAGATATTCGAAAGCCAATAACAAGTACTTACAAACTTATGACCCCGCAAAAAGTGATAACTTCCTTGTTTATATTGATTGTAATAATCTTTATGGTTATGCTATGTGCGCTTATTTACCTCATTCAAATTTTAAGTTATTAAGTGAACTAGAAATTTCAAAAATTGATTTTCATAATATACCCATTGACGGGGACATTGGCTATATACTCGAAGTAGACTTAGAATACCCTTTCCATTTGCATAATTATCATAACGATTTTCCATTCTGTGCTCAAAAATTTGCTCCTCCAGGATCTAAAACTTCGAAATTGATACCAAACTTATACGATAAGTTTTTGTATGTCATTCATTTTTCCCATCTGAAAACATGTCTAAAACATGGTTTATTGCTAAAAAAAATACATAGAGTAATTCAATTCAATCAGAGTCCATACTTAAAACAGTACATTGATATGAACACTGAGTTACGAAAAAAGGCCAAATCTATATTTGAACAAGATTTCTTCAAACTTTTAAATAATAGTATATTTGGTAAAACACTAGAAGACACCGAGAAAAGGGTGAGCGTGAAGTTGGTTAATAAGTGGAATGATGAAAAGAATATAACAAAGAAAAGTTTCGGTGCTGAGCAACTAATAGCTCGACCAAATTTCCATAGTGCTACTATTTTTACAGAAAATTTTATAGCTGTTCAAATGAAACCCGAGACAATTACTTTAGACAAACCCATATATATTGGCTTTTCTGTATTAGAAATATCCAAAAGTCATATGTTTGATTTTCATTACTCTATTATGAAACCTTTTTATCGGGAAAAATTAAAGCTTTGTTATACGGATACTGACAGTTTTCTTTATTCAATAGAAAGCAAAGATTTTTATACAGATTTAAAGTTGAATTTCCTTAGATATTTTGATACTAGTAATTATCCATTAAATAACTGTTACGGTATACCTGGTCTTAACAAAAAAGTACCAGGTCTTTTCAAAGATGAACTAGGTGGAAATTTAATTTCTGAATTTGTTGGTTTACGATCAAAATTATACTGTATAAAAACAGTACAAGAGGAGTTAAAAAGGGCTAAAGGTATACAGAAACAGGTTTTGAAAAACGTACATTTCGAAGATTACAATAACGTATTAAACAAAAATACTTTTTTAAGAAAGAAAAACATAATTTTTAAATCCTTAAAGCATGAAATATTTACCCAAGAACAGAACAAGATAGCTTTGTCAGGTAATGATGACAAACGCGTAATATTAAAAAATAAAATATCTACTATGTCTTGGGGCCACTGGGATTATATATTTTAGCAATTATTTTTTTCACTGTGTTTTTAAATTCTATTATTTAGATATATGACTATGATTTAGATATATTATATTAGAGTTATATTATACTTAAGGCTTGAGAAATAAAAAAATGTATTATTATTTATTACCATTACTAAGATTCATTGGTTGAATTTAAAATAATATTAACTTTTTATAAACTATTGTAACCAGTTTTTCAATATACTTAAGTAGGTACATATAATGAATATTTTGATTTATAAAAATTGTTAAAAAATATGTAAGTTGTTGCTTTTGCTCAGATTCATTTATTGTTTGAATAGGAAATCTAACTTAGATTATGAAATGTAATGTAAAATTTACTCTACCCAGCTGTATTAATATACCTAATAAAATATAAAAGTAACCGACTAACTTGCATTTTTATTTAATTTATTATATATCTTTGTATAATAAAACATTGACGGTAAATAAGTAAGAAAATTCTAACGCAAACAAGTTTGAACAAGTCAAATTCAGAGTAGGTTGTACTCTTCTGATTATAAGGTAATATGAAACCTAATTAATACAAATCAGGTCACGTTATTGGCAAGTTAATCATTCTTTAATAATATCAATTCTTTCTTTTTATTTTGCTGAAATGTCCATTAATTACATGTTTTACTACCTATATTGTCTTGCTGTGTCATCATGTACATTAATATAAATGGGTTTCAAATTAGTTTCAATTTCAATTATTAAAGTGAAGGCGTCAGTAGTCCAGCTAGATAATATCAACATGGTAAGTTTAAATAATTTTGTATGATTATAAATTAATTTTATTTGTGTTGTAATTGTGTCGTTATTTGGTGAAAAGTGGGTTATGGTAAAGGACTGCTTTTGCTGTCCTCCTTGCGTAGTCGCTGACTAACCCTTCGGGGATAATAGTCGTGGTTTTATGTATGTAATAAACTATTTTATTTTATGTTTTAGAATACTCAAGAGAACCTGGTGTCGCTCAGCATCAACAAGGAGTTCGTACAACCGTCATCTCCCACTTTTGAACAGAACGCTCAAGATATGCTCGAGGGATTTACAGAGGAGTATCCGAATTGGAGAGCAGATGAACGGCGAGGCGATTCCCCGCTGTATAACAAGGTGGTGAATAATATCACCAAGAAGAGACTTCGAAAAAGAAGAAGTTATCTGAAGCATTCTCATTCTTACGTGATGAAAAGTACGCCGATTCAAGGTCGTCGATTAATTAAGATTGAAGTGGTGGACTTCGAAACAAATCATACTGATCCATTATTATCTGCGCAGTATGTGGTAACAGAGCATATTGACCCCATAATGGATCAAACAGAGGCTATCATTAGCAATATATCAAAAAAAGTTTGTGGATATAGTTATAGTTTTTAAGAAATTCTAAAATAAATATTATTGAATTGAATACTAAGATCGTTTCATTCACCCTTTTTACTTTTAGTAATTAAACAAAAAGATATTTATACACATTTGATTTATTGAGGAAAATACTTTATTACATTAATAACTCAATTAACATTTAAAGTGTACCACTTTTTTAGACACAGAACATTTTTTAAAGCACACATTTTTTTATGGTACTCACAATTAAATTTATTTACATCTACATGGTAATCACTATATAATTTTAAAAAGTTAGGACAACCTATTTCTTCCAACTCCATTATTTCACAATCTTGACATAGCTCGCGAACCCATATTCCTTTTTCCAATCCCTTTACTAATACCTTCTTACTGCTTAAATACGGAACTATTATTCGTCTAAATTCACGGTAATCAATGAATCCCTGACTCCATTTGAGCCCGCGATTCCTTTCTAACCACCGGATTTGCTTCTTTTCTTCATCTGTTAGGTTTTTAAAAGCATATGGTGGCTTAATTAAGAACGTCTGCGTATGGTTTTTAGTTGCTATTGATAACTCTTTTACAATAAAATTATTTTTCAAATCCTTAAATCCTTGCACATCCACTATAATAGTATCGTTATTCATGATAGCTTTTTCACAATGTTACTCAGTGGTTTATATTCAAATATGCAATCGTTCAGTATAAGGCAGTATGCAGCGGTCTGATCAGGTATCTCTTGATCTGTTTCGATTTCTACTCTTACGTCGATTGATCCCTTCAGCATTTCTTGTTGGCGAGAACAGTCAACAACGAATAAAGGAGCAATATCTTTAAACTCTTTTAAACTCGACAACGGTTCTGATCGACGTCCGTGATAATACTGCTGAAACCTTGCATACTGTTCGTATATTAATAAAAACTTGTTGTCAGAGAAATTTATGTTAAGTCCTTCGTAGGGGTAATATGATGAATTTAAAAACACTCTTACGTCACGAACATTGCAATGGTCGAACTCAGCCATTGACATTTGAGCATTATGTTTTCGGTTTGTTTGTAAGGCAATAATAACAAATCGAGGTTTCTCTGTTTGCGATGAAGTTTTAATAGCCCAAGTATGCTTACGTGTCTTGGGTAGTAACGGATATTCATACAAGTCCCAGTTACGAAACGCTAGTGTAATGGCTCGATCTTTTTCTAAATGCTTTAATAAATTAATTCTCTCTCGATCTGACACTTTAATATGTGGAACACGCCAAACGATTTTATTTATTGTTATATTTTCCACTATTTGCTCTTTACTCAATTTTATTGCATTGACATTTGTGTTGCTCCTCAACAGTACTAACTCATGTTTACAGTTAATTAAAACTTTTTCATAATCTTCTGCAAATCCTAATATTTTATTTAATGGTATGGAGACAGAGAAAACTCCGTTTGTAACATTGGTTATTCCTGCAGGAGACCAACCCCAAACTTTTGCACTTTTGGATTCATTTTCATTCAAAGACAAATAAGACTTCATTGTCGTTGTGATACCTGCATTTTTTATTTTATCTATTTCTATTCCATTTAACTCATATCGAATATCTTGGAATAGAAATAACGCAGGATTGTTTACAAAATGCACACTTGTTACCTTTTCTTTAGTGGTACTGTTATATACATCAGCTTTACCTTCAATATACAAAGTGCTGCGTGACGGCAACACATACAAATCTTGCTGATTGATTGGTATTCTTATTTCATCATTATTGTTGAAACTTGTTACATACGGCTTATACGAATGATATTCAAAACTCTCGATACTGTTATCGTATGACGTTGGCTGAGATATATTTAATATGTTCATTTTAACAAGCCTACTAGCTTTAGAAATTCTTTATTATTTTTAGTAACCTTCTTTTTTAAGTCAAACGGTGTTCTTTTACTTATTGCTCTTTTGGAACTGACTTGAACACCTGATGAGGTAGGGTTTTTATTAAAATTAATCATTTTTTTCTAAAATGTAAATAAAGTTGTACGTCTTCTCCACGTAAATTAATCTGTCTATTATCAGCGTCTAACAACCTAATATTAATTGCACTAATTGAACTTTGATTGACTGGAAAATAGATTAAGTTTTTAGGAATTTCAATAATTCTATAACCGGGTGGTACATTAGGCACAAACTCATAAATAATATGGCTTGCTTTCCCATTCACGAATGATCCGCTAACTACGTCACATTCGATGCGTACGATGGTTGTTGCTAAAATACTGACTGGGTACTGAGACTCACAACTTATATTTGCCTTAATTGTGTCGTTAGCAAAACCTAAAATTCTACCAATGGAATTATTTTTCTCGAAATGAACATCTTCTGAACAAAATATTTTGGTTTTGAGAGTATTATTATTACAAGTCAATTTTAATGCAGTGTTCTTAATGTTGCTTTTTAAAAATTCGCAAATATCTTGAAGTTCATATGATCCTTCAGGAATTTCGATGAACTCATTGATACCGTAATAAAACTTATTGTTCCTTTCGTCTATATTAGGAATAGAATTAAAAGTAGAAAAGTATATAAGTCCGCACTCATATTGCCCACGTAATTCTAAAGTTGGTGAATAGTTAGTTATTAATGAGGCTCCTTGCCCAGTTATGGATACAGTGAAAGACATTTTTATACTGTCAAGTTATTTTAATTGTAACCTATATAAATGATTTTTCCAATACTTTCTTAAAAATAATAAACAAAGATGACCACAGTTTACAGTACCGAAAGATTGATACTGTTTGTAATTATAATTTATGTGCCTATCTTTCAAATATTTTATTAATTCTAATGGAGGTTTTAAGTTACCAAAACTGTTAAAATATTCACAGTAATTATTTTCTTTTACATAGGCTACCCAATGAGTTCCAGGATTTGAAGAACTATCTAAATTAAGAATAGCACACTCAATTTTTCTTGGTTTTGAGGGTAACGTATCTCTCATAAAACGCCACGAAAATATGGAATATCAACTGAGTGCTTTAATATATCTAAATTAGTAAGTGCTCGTTTGGGTAACCGTTTAATTAGTTTTTTGGAGGTTGCAAGTACAAGCCCGCTCCTTTTTTGTGAGACTTCAAATACAACCCTTTTCCAAGTGCAACAGCTTCCATCATCTTGTTATGTCGTTCTGATTCTTGAAGATTTTTTTGAGCGACCTTGTAATCGTTAACAGCCTTTGTTATACCTGCAGCACCCCCAGCGAGTGAACCAAGAGCTGATAAACCAGCAAAGATTGGTATGAGGGGTAACAACCCACCAGTTTTCGGAACAGGAATGCAGCGTGGGAAGCGTATTCCTTTTATATTAGAAAACACTTTTTTTGCAGCTGCATGCGCATATTTTATAGCCGTGCGGTTATCATTACATTTTATTTTTTTCATTTGCTTTTGAATTTTTTTAACACCTTTCATGAATGACCGCACTCCTGCTCCGGCTTTAAGTTTTGCTTTCATTGCATTTTTTACTATCCATGATGCAATCTTTTCTCCTTTCCCAGCATCTTTCGATTTCAATCTTTTCTTTGCCATATTTAAAAGTTCTAAATCGGCGTTTTGTCTAACGTTCCAATCTTTATTATTGTAAGCAATATCGTGATACAAGCAAGCTTCATCCAATTTATTTATTCCTCGTTCACCTCTTAGTAAGCGTTTTTTAAGTTTTGTTCCTGGACCACAAAACTGATATCCAGGTAAGTGTAACTCGAACGGAATGTTATCTATTAAATTGTTGACAATGCCGCTTCCTTCCTTCATTGATGTTCGTAAAGTGACTGTACAACATAATCAGGCGATATTTATATTAAGTCATTAATAATTTTCTGTCAACCCAACTGTTTTCACCATCACTGAGACCCAACCATTTGACAAAGAGTTTGTTTCCTTTTTTCTTTAAAACTTTTTCAATAAGATATATATCGGGAAATTGGGTTCTTTGCAGTTCGTATCCGTAAAAAGATCCTAAAATGATTTGCTTATGTTTGTCTTCTAAGTGGTATGTGACAGGATTTGTATGGTTAACTTTCACAACGTTGAAGATTTCTGTTGACCAGTTGGGAGTATAACCTTTGTAGAATTCACCTTTGTATTTACTAATCCGAACATGATCACCAACACGGTACTTATTTTTTTTCGTTATGTTATTATTTTGTGATTTGATGATGTTGTACTTTACAGTTGTCTGATTTCTTTTGTCAACATCAATAGGTTTAAATTTTGTTATACGATGAACAGTGTTATTATAGCTTTGTACCACGTTTTTCAAATTTTTATTTATCCACTGGTATTGACCGCATAAGCTAAATAGCTTATAAAGGTGACCTTTTAGCGTTCTAATTACTCTTTCAACAATTGCTGCTTTTTTCACAGAATAAGTGGAATAATGGTTAATGTCATATTTTTTCATCAACTCTTTAAAGTTTTCATTATAAAACTCTTTACCTAAATCTGTTTGCAAATTTTTTGGTTTCCGAGACGAATTCAATAATATATTTTCCATTGCGTTGGTGACATTAATTTTATCTTTACTCTTCAAAGAATTTGTCCAAACGTATTTCGATAAAGTGTCAATAACTACTAAAACATATTTATATCCTTTATTAAATTGTGAATACTTTTGAAAATCCATAAGGTCAGCTTGCCATGAATCATCTACTCCTTTTATAATTGTACATCGGCGAGGAAAATTTCTTCTCGCCGCTCTGTGAATTTCTTCTACTATATCTCTTTTACTCATTTTTGTTTGACTTTGCTTGAATCATACGGTCTATTTCTGTTTTTGAGTAAAACATAGTAGACAAGCGATTGGAAGTAGCTGATTCTAAGTTCTGGATGTAAATTTTTACACGACTATTAACTTTATTTATTTCATTCCTTAGATCTTGTACAGTTTTATCCAAATATGCCTTATTTACAGCTTCATCGTCCTTGTCTGGAGATGATAAACCTTTAAGTTTTGATGATTTTAAGTCGTATTCGCCCGTTTCGCACTTTTTTAACGTATCGTTTATGGTATCGATGTATTCAGATAACCTCAAACGTTTATGAATGTGATGACCGAATTTATCTATATTCATTATAATCTCGAAGCTTTGCTTACTGCGAGTATACTGCTTAATTTTCCCCGTGCTATTTGTTTATATTCCATATTTATGATGCCCGCTTCGCGCAGTTCTTCAATTATTGCAACGATTTCATTATCCAAACCCGTGTTACCAGCAGCTTTTGACGCAAGCAGTAATTTCAATCGTTCTATTAATTCATTTGGATCATCCCAATAAACTAAATCTGTATTTGTTTTAACTTTTTTAAAAAGATTGATACCTTTTCCCTGTGGAGGACTCTCAGTACTAGTAGGTTGTTTAGAGAATTTAAATAATGGTTTTATAATACTCATGTATTTAAACCCTTTATTGCTGTTTATTGGTTTGGCAGGATCAAAGTTACGTCTGTGTGCATTAGTATTGATAAGTAGTAGCTTGTAGTTTTCAAGGTCGTCATCTGTAATAACATCTAGATTTGGTACCTTTTTATATAATAGTTCTTTTAAGCCAAGAGTCTTTTCAAAAGTAATGTTTCCAACTTTAAGAATTCTACCGTCATCATGAACGCGAGTGTTTCCAAGCTCAAGTTTCCCTCGCTCATTTCTAATTCCAAAAGGTATGGCATTAAATACTTCAGATGACGTAGACCATGAGGAAGACTCATCTTGATTTATAATGTTTGGTGATGATTGGAGGGACTTAAAAGAACCTTTACTTACATCATGGTTCTTAAAAGGTGACGTAGTTAGGATTTTGTCTGATTTTTGTGGTGTGTCTTGATATTCCTCTTCATCTACACTATTAGAATCAATATATTCTTCACAAGAAGAATACGACTTCTCGCTTTCATTTTTCCTGTTTTTTTTTGATATGGGATCATAAAGCTTTACTTCCTGTAAGTTCTTTTCATCATTTCTATTCGCTAAAATGTTAAGAGGGTCAACAATAGGTTTAAATATTGTTTCCAGGGTAACATTGTTAGAATTTTTAGCATCCTTTATTAAGTCTACCTTCCTTTTAACAGCTGATGCTGATTTTACAATTTGTTCTTTTAAATCTCTTTCCATTTCAATAAATAGGTTTCCTTTCAGCTTTAAGTCACAAATGAAAGTGATTTTATGGCATAATTACAACTGCTTTTGTACATTAATCTAATTCTATAAACGTATCAAATGTCTTCCTATAACATCCTTTGTTTCGTTCACAATCCTTATTTATTACAAGATAATTGAATGGTTTCTTCCAAACAGTTGAGCACATTTCTCGAAATTGTGACCAAGTCATGTCCGACCCTACGTGTTCATCATATACGTGTTTCAAATTTACATCGTCCTGCTTAAATAATATAATTAGGTTAGAATTGTCCCTAATAAGTTGTTTTGGTACTTTTGTATAAGTTTGATTAATATAAAAACAATCGATATTTTTATGACGTCCCATAGCAAAATAATCTCGGATGTGGTTTTGGTTTTCACAAGCAACATCATCAAATATAATAATCGAGTCAGACAAAGCATCATGTGGACTCAAAACTTCGGTGTTGTCATTATATTTATGATACGATGTACCTGCAACCATATTTAATACTTTTTCTAAAAATATGTATTTAGGTTGATACAAAGATTTTGAATAAACATAAAGGTTGCGGAACCGTGGACCATCTGTATGTAGTAATAAACTAATTACTAAGTTTGTCTTTCCACAATTCGAAGGGCCGCAAACAATACAACGGATACTGTTCGGCAATAAGTTGCCATGACGTTTTAACTCATTTGATGATGGTGGGCAAATGCATTTTAATTTTAATGACTGTTTTTGTTTAACAAATCTCATAGCAGCTGTTTTCTTATTGACCACAGTGTTTCGGGAGTTTCAATAAAATGACTTTGAAGCATAGCGCTTAAACATATATACGAGCGAATGGCAGTGATTTTCAAAAGTAATATTGGGACATTCTAGATCACTTTTTAACGACATTGATCGAACGTCAGTGAGATCAATGGAGGAATATTGGGAATTTTCAAAAGTAATATTGGGACATTCTAGATCACTTTTAACGACATTGATCGAACGTCAGTGAGATCAATGGAGTGAAAAGTGATCTAGAATGCCCAATATTACACTACTGCGGTCCTCATTGCCTAGTCTCGACTAACCCTTCGGAGATAATAGTCGTGATTATTATGTGACTTTTGAAGTAGCGCTTCGTTGTGTTGACTGACACTTAGCTAAACGAAACTAAACTAAACTACTAAACGAAATTAGTACCTGAACAGATGTTTAAGTATTTTCTCGGAAATGTCTAAACAAAAAAGTGTTTCTAACGCGATCGTTAGATACTCCTTTTGTTCAGAAGTTTTGAGAGCGTTGATCATGCATCTAGTTTTAATATCTGATCGTAGGAGAAAACAAAATAACAATTGAACAAATTAATTACACGTTTCTGCTGACCATACTGACACTAAGGAATGGAAACTCTTGAAGTTGTCGTAAAAAGAGTGTCTCGTTTAAAAGTGGCACTATTGTACGTATTGTACCTACGCTACGTACCACTTTACGATTCCCCGCTCCTTTGTGGGAAAACAAAAAACTGTTTCAGTTAACTGTGGGTACCGAGTACCTATAATTACGCGATTCCCATTTATTTTGTCTTGAAAGAAAACCAGTAAGTAACTCCTTTTGTGTCATTCTCGGAACAGATCTTGGATGAGTTACTTGCCGGTTCTTCGCAGTAAAAGTTCGCTCGGCATATAGACCACAGACTACATAGGGATACTACATATAGACCTACGAACCGATATGAAGTGCTCAATTATTGTAGCCAAAACTGAATAAATGATATTGGATGGAATTGATGCTTGAATAACCTCAAGCCTTGTTAAAGCCACAATTATATTATTTGTAATTTTTTTAACCGTGTCGCGTAGCGGTGAAAGAATACTACCACCCCCTCTCTTCCCTTGGGTGTCGTAAAAGGCGACTAACGGACTAAAACCATGTTTTAATTAAATAAATAATTTTCATTTTCATTTGTCATTTTCATATTCAAACAGACTACAGACTGTACATATATCCAACAGCTTAAAGCGGCGATGGGCTCACCACCTGTCACACTTAGCACATGTGCAGTCACTTTTTGGTGAAAAGTGGACTATGGCCAAGGACTTCTTTTGCGGTCATCATTGCCTAGTCTCTGACTAACTCTTCGGGGATAATAGCACAGAATAACTAATAGTACTAGGTACATAATAGTCGTGATTAATGTATGTATGTACAGTCAGCATCAAAAGTAACTGAACAAAAACGAGGTGGCAAAAGTAATAGTCATGTGTAAGTGTCTTTCCATACTCATCATTTAACATTTCAGAATTATATGAAATTCCTGTGTTCATAATTATAACTTCTCTGTAATTACCTATAGTGACGGTCATGTACTTTTGACTCTACAGCTATGTCAGACAATTCTGGTCATTTCAACCGTAACAATCATTTGAAAATTTCATATGCTAAGCTACTTTTGATGCTGACTGTACCTATGTATTTAATCTTCATATAAAATGCGATCGAAGTACTCAATCCATTTTCTGTTAAGTAAGCGGCTTTACTTACTGTAATAATAATTAGTTACGACTTACACGCAATCAACACAGTCCATGCAAATCCAATCCAGCATTATCTTGACCTAAACTAGAAAAAGGGTTTGACAAAAGGTCAACGTACAGCACGAATTAAGAACTGTTGCTGATTGCCCCCCATCACTTGTCAATCTTGTCACTCACACTCGTCTATCTTTATTTAATCACCGTGGTTATGTTGTCTTACATATTTATGATTGAGGCTTAATGCTAGAAAAAAGCAATCAGCGAAAGAAAAAGATAAGAAAATATCTACAAGAACTTATAAGTCACGATGATGGTGAACAGCGTAATTTTGTGTCGAAACGTGAAGCGCGTTCGGGCTGGTGTTGCCAACGAAGATTAATGACTGGTCTGTCATTTAAAATCTCTTTGATGTACTGCGGCCGAAGCGGGGTCTGATACTCTAGTTCGAATGGCGTTAAAAGATTAAGACAAAAGTGTCTTATGAACCATAGAAATTGTAAATTTATATGCAGAGTGGTAATGAATGTTGCCTCTATGATTATATCGATATTCATTTCAATTCACTAGTATTTTTACACCTTTCAGTTACACACACAAATACTTTACATTTACTGTACTTTTGATAATTTTTTCGAGGTAACAATCCATCGTGGTAATGACCATCAAGGTAACGTCATTCGAACTAGAGTATCAGACCCGCCGAAGCGCCCTACAGCCTCAACGTTGCGCGAGTTTAACGTGGAAACGAAACTGCGCTGTCAATATCACAATAGTTTCAGCCTAGTGCTACAGTTTACAAACAAAATAAATCGCTATTTGGTGAAAAGTGGACTGTGGTAGAGGACTGCTTTGGCGGTCCTCATTGCCTAGTCTCTGACTAACCCTTCGGGGATAATAGTCGTGATTACATGTATGTATATATATGCTACAGTTTATGTAGTTCCTTACGGTCGAACGAGTAGCAACCGAATGCATTTAGTTCACTCGGGCGATCGCGCGTCTTGTTAATTTATTCGGCTAAAGGAGCGTCCTCACTGAGAGCATTCTTACCCGAGCATTTGTAAACGAGCAATCGCCGGCGAGCAACAAATTTTGCCCAGCGAACTAAAAATTCGCTTTCGTGCAAAACTATAAACGTTCGAGTCGAACATCCGAGCCGGAGCATTTGAATATAGGCGCGTCCTCACTGAGATCATTTTTTGTAATAATAAATTGACATTGACAATAATACGATAGACCAAGAAGGTCACGATCAAGGAACTGTTCCTTGCCTACAAGTGGCCAGTAATATTCCTACATACATACTCATTCATTTCATTATTCTGAGTACACGCTTTCGAGCGTTATGTTTGCATGAACATTCGAATGCGAGCCATTTCCGCGAAAAGCGTTGCCACGTCCACACCGGCCGAAGTTCATGCTCGCGTGTAAACTTTGAAACGCTCGACTCAACGTCCACACCACTCGAATATTCGATTATTCGACTCATTACACGCGAATGCTCTCAGTGAGGACGCTCCTTTATACATTTTTTGTTGTATTCGATTACGAATACAACAAAAACGTCAAGACAAGGTTTGTATGAAAGAAAACTCTTGGTAATTCGTCACGGGTTACGGGGCTAACACTTTAACAGTAAGTTGCGGGTGGGCTGCTAGTGGATAAAATACAACCTAGGCCTCAGCTTTGCTATAAGGCTGCTTTCTACCAGAGCTTAAAAACTTAATTAACTTTTATAATAATATTATCCTATTGCTAAATTATATTATAATACAAAAGAACAAAATAATATACTAAATAAAAGTTGCAAGGGTGAGCTTTCCGTGGATAACGTTTTTATATATTTTTTATTTTATTTATTTATTAACTTCATCAGACCTGAACTCCTGTATTGAATAGTAGCATTTTTGTGATAAGTACTGTTTTAGTTTATTTTTAAATTATTTTTTTTTTCGTTTTTTAAAGTTTGTGGGATTTTTAGTATGGGCTGTTTCTATACATTTCTAGTTTAAGTTCAGGAATAATGAAAATGAATAATGAAATTTTATTTTGATGTTGGGGGTTTTAGTGAATTCGAAGTATTTGAGATTTTTCTTTACTAAAGCGCCTGTTTTTAGAATATATATGCACGGAAAAGTAAGAACATTGCGCTTTATGAAATATTGTCTGCAAGACTCAGGTTGGTGGATGTTGGCGATTATTCTGAGACATTTCTTTTGTTGGACAAATATGGCATGTGCGTCGGTACTGTGTCCCAACAAGATAGTTACGTAGTACAACCATGCGTATGCACACACGTATGCAAAATATGCATTTAAAGCACAATGTTCACTACTGGTATTACTTTTTAGAACACAGGGCATAGGTGAATTTGGATAGCTTAGGTTTTACATTCAGCTATGTGACTTTTCCAATTCTCAAACTCAAACTCAAAATTTATTTATTCAGGAAACTCAATTAATAAGTACTTTGAATCGTCCAAATTTTTAACCTACCACCCATTCAGGACGTTATTTTTTAACTGTGGCAAAGAACGGGCGCAAGAAACCACAGCGCACAGAAGCAACGACATTTACAAAAAAAAAGATATGTCGTCACCAGGTCATAAAATACAAAAAAATAATTTGAATGTAAAATATACGGTACTATAAATTATATATATACAATTAGAAATAGCTTTTGGAGTATTTGGAGCATTTCAGTTCAGAGCCAAGCTGTTTTGTCTTCTGTGTAATCTGACACTTTATAATAAGCTTTTTTATAAAGCTTTTCTTTGATATGGAATTGGTAATTTGTTGTAAAATAGTACACACAGACCCTTAAAATAATTATTTATTTTATGAAGCCTAGTATAAGGTACTGCTAATTTGTTCTTACTTCTACTATTTAAATTGTGAATATCACTGTTTTTTGAAAACATATCAATATTTTTATGAACATACATAAGATTTTCATAAATGTATTGTGATGCAACAGTCATTATACTTATATCCTTAAATCTCTCTCTGAGAGACTCACCAGCCTTTAGGTTATATATTGCTCGAATAGCCCTCTTCTGCAGCACAAAGATAGTTTGAATGTCGGCAGCATTGCCCCACAGTACAATGCCGTACGACATTACACAATGAAACTAACTGAAATAAACTAATCTAGCTGTATCAACGTCAGTTAATTGACGGATCTTCATTACTGCATAAGTCGCAGAGCTAAGTCTATTCGACAATTTAGCTATGTGGGCCCCACTAAAGCTTGGCATCCAACGTGATGCCTAGAAACACAGTGGTGTTCACAGGATTCACATTCTTATCTTTAATTTGTACACTAGTTATTACCTGCTTAACATTAGACAATACAAATCTTATACATTTGGTTTTTCCCTCATTTAATAGCAAGTTATTTACACTAGACTAGTGAACAATCTGTGAGACCGCATTATTCACATCGTCATAATTTGGGTGTCGTCGTTTCACTTTGAATAAAAGTGAAGTATCATCAGCAAACAATACTATCTCATGACTGTTTTTTACAAAATAAGGAAAGTCAATATAAACCAAAAACAAGAATGGACCAAGTATTGAACCCTGCGGAACTCCCATTGATCCCAATTGACTCCAATTGAGATGTGAATCAATGGTGTTGTCTAGTAATTTGAATTCTCCTACTTCATCTATTTTTAGTTTATTCTTTATGTTTGTTTAGTCTGTTGATTGTTTTTGATAGGGACGAAAATATATGATTTTTTCTTTTTTGAATTAATTTCTAAGTTGTGGTTAATAAGCCATATACAGGGCGTCCCACGGAGATGCCACATGGAGGGAAAATACCTTGAATATATTGTAGATGGAACATTTTACTGAAAGAAGACATTATTTGAATTTAAAAAAAAAACAATTTAAACTGCATTCATAGATATTTAAATAATTACATGGTTGAACCGGGAATCGAACCCGTTACATGAGAAAAATAATCACCTGTAGCTTTATCATACTAGCTACTTAGCGATCGAAAGGCTTCATCATAAGGATTATTTTTTGCTAAATAACATAGTGTCACAAATAAAAGGAAGACCATGAATTTAAACGTTTTTAATACAAAATTAATCAATTTATTATGTATTTATTTCAATGTCAGTTGTGATGTCCTTACGGCAATGTCAGCTTTTCATTTTTCTGAACAAAATTTCACATCAAATGTTAAAATTCATGGTTTTCCTTTTATTTGTGACACTATGTTATTTATCAAAAAATAATTCTTATTCTTATTATGTAGATAAGGAAGAGGATACATCCTAACACGATTCCCTGTGGGATGGGATAATTTTAGAATGGATAATGCAGTTCTGCTGCTGATGATGCTGAAGACAATTTTTCTATATGGTGCGACACTGCTGCTGGCGTCCCATAGGGTGGCGTCATGTCTGCTCTCCTATTTTCTATATTTATAAATTCTATCACGCTGCCACTTTCTTCTTCCTATCATATGTATACAGACGATCTTCAAATCTATACTCGGGCTCCTCTTAAGAAGTTGTCCGAAGCCATTAACACCACTAATGATTAACTGGAACACATCTCGAGTTGGAGTCGACGTCATGGTTTGCAGGAAAACCCCAGTAAAACCCAAGCAATTATAATTGGTAGCCACTGGTATCTGTCTAGAATTAACTCTAACGTTTTGCCACCGATCGTTTTCAATGGGGTACAGATACCATTACATAATGTAGTAAAGAATCTGGGTGTCTTTATCGATAACCGTCTGTCCTGGAACCATCAGTTTCAGGAGGTTAACAGGAAGGTATTTAGGGCCTATGGCCCACTCAAGCGGTGGAAAAATCTGTTGCCGACCAAAACTAAAATTTCACTTGCGCAGTCCCTTCTTATTTCTTTACTGATTTACGCCGACGAGTGTTACCCTGACCTCAGCGTTCTCCTATGTAATAAACATGAGCGTCTGCAGAACCTATGTATCCGCTTTATTTATAGCTTACGTAAATACGACCTTATTTCTTATTACCGTTTCCAACTTCACTGGCTATCTATCTCCCGAAGACGAGACTGCGACACGTTGTCCTTCCTCCACTCCATCCTTTTTCATCCACATTCACCTCGCTATCTAAAAAACCACTTTGTCTTTCGCTCTTATACTCTTGTCCGTGACCTTCGTTCCTCTAGTTGCCGGTCCCTTGATGTTCCTCCTCATTCCACTGACTTCGTAGCCAAGTCTTATACTGTGCAAGCTATCCACCTATGAACTCCCTGCCAGAGTGTATCAAGCGGGCGAAGACTCGGGACTCTTTCAACCGACAAACTAAAGAGTACTTTCTCAGGCTGGACTCTCATCCTAACCTTTTACATTGACCTATCACTCTGTACATGTATCTCCTCCATATTTAGTCCAAATTTTCTGATATTCATTACATCTATACATTATTATCATAGTATTTTCCTCCTTATGCGTACTGAACACTAATCCGCGATTAGTTCCTTCAACTATATGGTTTCTTTTGCCCAAAGGTTGCCTGGCAGAATGTGCTACCCTAGCATTAAGGCCGCCTTTTGTCATACTGTTTTTATTTGTTTTGTGTTAAATAGTTTTATAGTGCAATAAAGTATTATTTATTCATTCATTCATTCAGTTCGCCTTTTTCTTCATCTAAGTATTCGATCTGAACAAATTGCTTTCTATTGTAAAGGTAAGAACGTAGCCATTCTGGTGCGCTGCCGCGGATACGGATACCATTTAATTTGGACAATAAAATAGAATGTGATACTCTATCCTTAATCATATCCAAGAATAAGCAAGCCTACTGCATAATGTTTTTCTCTTATGTAATTTAATATTTCAAGAATGAAATGATACACGGCGAGAGTAGTGGAATGTTTTCACGGAAACCAAATTGATTTTTATCAATAAGTCGATATTTTTCTATGAATGATTTTATGCGATTAGTAATTAATTTTGATATTGTCGGGAGTAATCCAATAGGTCTGTACTGACTGGGATTATCTTTTTTTCCTCCTTTTATCAAAACAGGTTTGATTTAAGCAATTTTCAATCAGTCGGGAAAAGTGCATTCTTCAAAGAATTGGTTAATAAGCTTGGTTACGAGTATTATGAATGTTAGTTTGTTACAGCATGATTTTACTAACACTGGCGTGGCGGTATTTCGTCTATACCGAAACTATGCTTGTTCTGGACAAACCCCACCACATTCGCCAACATCAGCCAGGTTCATAGCGGGCCCAGAGACTAATCCCTGAGAGTGAAACGAGCTGCTGTGCGATGCTCTAAGCTAAAGCCTTGATAGCTGCGGCTGCCGCAGCGCTGACAAATGACTCTGTCTCTTTCATATTCATAGAATTGGAAAGAGACAGCAGATCACAGCCATGCGCGCAGCGTCTATGTGTCGCTTGGAGAATCGCATAGCTGGAGTTTGTTTTAAACATGGGGGTAAATTGTGGGTCCGACCTGCGCTGCTGTACTCTCCTGCACGTTATCCCCCGATGCGTAGAAGGGGGCGCGCCCCCCAAACTTCCTGTGCAGACGCCGTCACAGTGCTGACTCATGTGCCTCACGTGGAAGGTCAGATTCCACCACCCAAAGCACTATACTGAGTCCCACGCACCAAGCTCTCAACGGATCAAGCATCCAGGTCAAACGTACGTGGGGCTCACAACTTGCACACCGTAATCAGATGGAACCTAAGCTCGCTGGACTTTTTCAAGTTAGGTACAACGCGGCGATCGCGAACTCGTTATTTCTTCTCTTCTCGTCACGATTACAATGCGCCTTTGACTATATAGATGTCTAGACGGAGCATCGCGGTACAAGCGCTTCTCCCAATCCAGTCCGGTTTTCGCTCGGACCAAGGTTTTTGTATTGAATTTGAAGTGTGCGTGACAGCCGCGTATGACTGACACTAGCTCGAATGGTGGCCAGCGAATTCCTAATTTCCGATAAAGTAGTGAAAAAATATTTATGCACAATACAATAATTTTAAAATGATTCTAAACATAACTTTTTGAATTAGGTATATCTATCGTATATGTAGCTTAGAGCATTCAACTAGCTCTAAGATATGTAGGTATAACGCATAAAATAAGCTGGTGTGTTTAGAAGAAATGGATGATTGAAGGCGAGGGCGAGTACAATAAAATATTGCGCTAATGGAAGCCTGCGTGCGTGTCATAAGTTTATAATAGGGACGAAATGGAGCAACAGCATTTACATTTAATAAACAAAATAGTTTTTTTAATTAGAAATTTAATTATTTTAAATTAAAATCAAAACAATTTATAGCCTTCTCTTTGTATTTGTTTCTTAAATAAGTTTCGTTTGGATGTTACATAATTTTTCATGTTCTCTAATTTCTTAATAATAATATGATGAAACCAAACGATGGGAATACAAATTCAGCGTACCGTACTCAGACAGCCATATTTTTCTAACTCGAATCCCGACATGACATTTCTACCGTTTGTCAATGTCAAGACCGTACATGACATTTGACACTTGACAGTTTCTTTTTTCTATACCCTGTCCATTGCAGTTTTGCAGTTCATTGCTGGTTTTAAACAATAGGCAGTTTTTTTTATCAAACAAGTAATTTCCTATTTAGGTTCAAGGTTCAATATCATTTATTCAGGTTAGGCCATGTTTAGGTTACAGCACTTATGAATGTCATTTATGCCATCGGTTCGTAAGTCTAACTATGGGGCGGGAGCCTTGTACTGAGAAGAACCGGCAAGAAACTCAGCAAGGGCATTTCTTTTCTCCCTTTCTTTTACAGCGTCAATTAGAATTGAAAAATGTCCTCCCTATCATAGAAGGGCACTTTCCATTACAATAATAAAAACAAAACAACTACAAGACATAAAAATAAAAAAATATATTAATAAAAATAAAAAGTTCAGGTATTCATCAATATAAAAAAATCAATGTTATCAATGTCTTCCAGTATAGAAAAATAAAAGTAAGACTACAACTACTAATATACTAATAATAAAAATAAGTTAGCAAGAGCAGACCAGCCTCCACAGGCGGCACCCGTTCACGAGTATGACATGTGAATCAGCCATCGCTTCGCTCAACCATGTTTTAGGGAACGTAACGACCCGACGCACATGACACCACCGCAAAGACATTTAAGAGAGCATGACACACTCGAGCAACTCCAATGAAGCAAGCAAAAAAACATTTAGGCAACGTTTTACGCAACATAAGTTTTGAGTAGGTACCTCTTGTCTGTAAGACACTGCTGATAAAGGCTATCATACCAGGGTAAAATGAGCTAGTTACAAAGAAAATGGACATAAGAAAATATAATGTGATTATTTTATCATTACCAAGCTGTTTTGTCTTCTAAACTTATCTAAAAGTAATTCTAGTACAGTACTTGATATTTTATTATAATAGTGTATACCATGCCCCAAGAAAGAGCCGAGAACCTTCTGTAACCTGAACAGGGGCATCATAAGTTTTGACTTATTTCTAGTATTGAAATTGTGTACGTCACCGTGTTTAGTGAATGAGTTAATATTGCAACGCACAAAAACTATACAATTATAAATATATTGAGATGCAACTGTAAGAACACCAACTTCTTTAAAAATATCTCTTAGAGAAGTTCGTAAGCTTAGTCTATAAATGGTTCTTATTGCCCGTTTCTGTAAAATGAATATAGTTTCAACATCAGTCGCTGTTCCCCACAGTAGGGCGCCATGTGACATGACACTGTAAAAATAACAAAAGTAAACCGTTTTAGCAGTTTCAACGTCGGTTAACTGCCTAATTTTTCTAATAGCGTAAGCAGCAGAACTGAGTTTGCCGGCCAATTTCAATATATGAGGATTCCATTAAAGTTTTGAGTAACCACTCAAACGTCCACGGTGACTTTAGTCACCCGGCAAAAATAAGTGCGAAACGTCCACGGTGACTTTAGTCACCCGACAAAAAAAGTGCGAAACGTCCATGGTAACTTTAGTCACCAGTTTAATAGGTCAAAGCACGTAGTACGTAGGTCCGTGAAAAAATTTGAGGTGGTTCTGTGGTTACTAATTCATTATACAAGTAAAAGAAATCTATATATTGCCACAGAAAATTTCACAGAAAAAAATAATGAAATTGACGAAATTGACAGTTCGCCAAAACGGAATTTTGCAGCGTAAGCGTCTTTAAAAATGTCGAAATACTCTTCTACTTACCATATTTCCTAAATAAGTGCACATCAAAACAATCGCAAACTAATTATCGTTAAAGATTGGATAAGTTTGTTTACATTCGTAGACAGTGACATTGCAACTAATTTTTTTTTCTGACCAAGCGCCATAAACACGGCAACGTTCTTTGATAAGGTTGTTGCCCACTGCACCTAGTTCGTAGTTCCGCAAGAAAATTTGAGGTGGCTGTATGGATATCAATTGATCCGTAGAGCAATTGAAACTATGGCATAGTGTACGAGAACCTTTAGTAAAAAAATAAAATTGTTGACAATTTTGACGGTTCGCCATTTTTTTTGCATAGGATTTTTTTGGTGCTAAAAATGTTGTTATTACTCTTCGTAATCATCCTTCTTCTTAATAATGTGCACATCAAAACAATCGTTATGGTTTTAGCTATCGAACATGGTATGATTCTTTATAGTTTCAAACAGTGACTTCCAAGTAATAATAATTTCTACATGTCGATATATTTTTACGTATTATTTTTTTTTGTCTTGGAATGTTTATTTTTGTAATTTTTGTAATAGATTTTCGTAATTAACTGTTAATTTATTAAAATACTGCGTTTTCTAAGCATTCCGTACGTATATAAAGTTTTGATATAGCCTGAGTAGTTGTTTAGTTCTAATTTTTTTTGTCAGCTCAGTCAGGGTTCGTATTCTTCTGTACACTCTTCTAGCAGCTCTGAAAACAGCTGGACGCTGGGCGCCATGTTGTATATAGGGGCTCGGACGCTTAAGTGGGTAAAGGGTTATCCCTAGAAAAACAGCTGAGTCTACCAAATCTAATTTATCACCGTTTATCCTTACATCAGTTTGTTCGGTCTTAACATTTGGTAGTGTAAAATTAATGCATTTGGTTTTTTTTAGCATTTAGCTGTAAATTATTAACAGTAAACCAACTGAGTACCTCTGAGAGAGCATTGTTAACATCGTCATAATTTTACTTAGACCTAGTCACATTAAAAATGAGTGAAGTATCATCTGCAAACAATACAATATCACAGAAGTTTTTTACAAAGAATGGAAGGTCATTAATATATATCAAAAATAAGAAAGGGCCTAGGATTGACCCTTGTGGAACTCCAATTTTTACATAAGAACCAGATGACTTAGTTCCATTGACATCGACAGTTTGTGTTCTAGAACTGAGATAAGACTTTATCAAATCAAGCGCAAACCCTTTGAGACCATAGTAATTTAACTTCATCACCAATGTCCGGTGCTCAACGCAATCGAAAGTCTTGGACAGGTCGCAGCAGAAAACTTCAAGAGCGTTATGAGACTTCTCCCAGGCATCAAATATATGTTTTACTAGAGCAACACCAGCATCAGTAATGGAACGACCCTTAGTAAAACCGAATTGCTTACTATGTAGAAGATTATTTAAATTAAAGTATTCCACTAACTGTTCGAGAATAATTTTTTCATAAATCTTACTAAGTGCTGGTAGTATTGAAATCGGTCGATAGTAACTAGGGTCCTCTTTATTTCCCGATTTAAATAAAGGTATAACCTTACTAAACTTCATAAGATCAGTAAAGATTCCTTTATCAATACAGTTATTAAATATGTCACCAAGATGGGGTGCAATAGAATATATAATATTCTTAATTATTTTTATAGACATGCCCCACAAATCACCTGTGTTTTTCATTTTTAGTGATTTGAAAGTTTTAATAATATTTTTAGCGTCAATATATTGAAAATTAAAAGAAACATTACATTTGGGTACATGTTGTTCGAGAAAAGATTGTGCCGCCACTGGTGATGAATTTAAATTTGAAGTTGTTACCACAGGTATATTTATAAAGAAATCATCAAAAATATTAGCAATTTGTGCATCTGAATTGATAAAATTTTCTTTAAATTTAAGAGTGAAAGTGTTGTCCCGTGGTTTTAATTTACCAGTTTCACGGTTGTTGATATCCCAAGTGGCTTTTATTTTATTATTAGATTTTTTAATTGTATCTTTTATGAAATTAGATTTTGCTAGTATGCACACTTTCTTAAACAATTTAGAGTAATTTTTTACATATTCTGTAAAATTTAAATTATGGTTATATGGTCTTAAATTATATAACTCATACAGTTTATTTCTACTTTTATAAATACCAGTCGTGGCCCAGTCACAGAACTTAAGTTTTTCTGAAAACTTTATTGTTTTAGAGGTAAACACTTGATTGCATTCTGTCTTTATTAAATCAAAGAGATTACCATATAGTACATTCGGATCATCGTGTATAAAGGGCAAAGTATCGATTTTAAAAGCTACATTGGTTTTAAAACACTCTATTCGCTTTTTTGTAACTGGTTTACATGTTACACTTTTAGGCTCCTCCTTAACATCAAAATCGTAGGTCACCTTCAAACCACAATGGTCAGAAGTAAGACTACTAATAACTGACTTAGAGACAGGGTTATAGTCTGTAAAAACATTATCGAGACAAGTGGCCGAATGTGAAGTTATTCTAGTGGGTTCAAGAAATATATTTCTTAGATTAAAACATTAGTTTCAGGTTGTAGGTATATTGAGTTCAATCCAAGCTCAAACATTGTTGAAATAGCGTTTTGTCCTGCTGGTTTGTTATCGGCTGGTACGCCTACCGAGATAAAGAACTCATTGAGCAAGTTGGCTACGGCCGGGTTTGGACAATTTACCAATTTGTTATAAGTAATCGGATTAATATTTTCACAGATATTTTCTGATTTATTTTCAGTGACTAGGTTTATGATATTCCACATAGTTTTTGTTTTATTTTTAGATATACTTATTTTTTTACAAAGAGATTTTTTTTGGATTGTTTTATAAATTTTTTCAATACCTTGATGTAGGATTTATAATGGTTCAAAAGTGTTTTATTATTTTTTGGTTCGTTAATTAGTGTTTTCAGAGTTTTTTGTTCCTGCATGAGATTCTAATATCTCGTGTCAACCATGTTATTTTGATGTTTGATTTTTGTGTTAAGTATTTGTTTTTTTGGTATTCACTGATCTAAGATTTCTTGTAATTTGTTGTAAAATGCATTGTAGTTATCATTTATATTAGGTTTGTTTACATGCTATGACCAGTCTATGTTACTCAGGGCCTGTTTAAATGTATTTAAATTATTTTCATTAAACAGTCGTGTCTTTAATTTTATTACCTTTTTCTTAGAATTTGTTCTAGTTATTTGGATATTTTAAATACACTTTTATGATCAGAGATTCCTAGGTGTTTTATAACAACATTAAGTTTATTATTATTTGTAAAAAGCAGATCTGTGCAAGGAACTAGGGCTAGTTACTCTTGTTGCAGAGTTTACTTTTTGATACAAGTTATATTAAAGCACTTGTTAATTAGTTTTTATTTCGTTTCGTCGCGGTCGTTCGGCTGGTGATCTTTTAGTGTATCTTACTCACCGATGGGCGGAGGCAGTCGAGAGTAGAGGGGAGGCACTGGCAGTTAGCTTGGACGTAGCAAAAGCCTTCGACAGGGTATGGCACAGGGCTCTTCTCTCTAAACTCCCATCATACGGGCTTCCTGAGAAATTGTGTTCATGGATTGCCAGCTTTCTCACTGGGCGTAGCATCAGAGTCGCAGTCGACGGTTCGTGCTCCGACATGAAGCCCGTGAATGCTGGAGTCCCGCAGGGGTGTGTGTTGTCCCCTACTCTATTTCTTCTGCATATCAATGACATGCTGCATAACAACAGCATTCATTGCTATGCAGACGACAGTACTGGGGATACGCTCTACACCGGGCGAGCTAATATTTCTCTGGAAAGCGTCATCGAGAGCCGGAATAAACTTGTAACTGACACCGAGAACATGTTAAGTCATGTCTCGGGTTGGGGCCGACATAACCTAGTTCGCTTTAACCTCTCCAAAACACAAGTTTGCGCATTTACCGCGAAAAAACGTCCCTTCGTCGTACCTCTGAACTTTGAGGGAGCTCCCCTTGATACCAATCCGACTATTGGAATCCTTGGCGTCGATATTTCGAGTGACGTTCAGTTTCGTGGTCATTTGGAAGGTAAAGCTAAATTAGCTTCGAAAAAGCTGGGTGTGCTTAATAGAGCGGGTCAGTATTTCACGCCGGCCCACCGTTTACAACTGTATAAAGCACAGGTCAGGCCGCATATGGAATACTGCTCCCATCTCTGGGCTGAAGCACCCCAATACCAACTCCTTCCATTTGACCGCATTCAACGCAGAGCTGCTCGAATTGTCGGCGACGTGGTTATTTCAGGTCGGCAATCAAATCGTTTCAATTTTGAAGCGAACATACCTACGAAGTAACGAAAATCCGGCAGTGCTAAATGGAACAGATAGACCGGATTATAAATAAATAAATAAATAAACATTCCTACACTCACACCAATTATCCAGCCCAAGAGAAGCTACGAAGAAACTCGTTAAATGGTTACTAGACAATGGATAAACATACTTAAAATACTTAAAACATACTTATTATACATAGTAAACACCCAGACCCGAGACAATTTAGGAAAACAATAATTTCTAAATTGACCCGACCGGGAATCGAACCCGGGACCTCAGAGATGGCGACACCATGAAAACCGGTGTACAAACCACTCGACCAAGGAGGTCGTCAAGGTTATGTTTTACTTATACATAGGATTGCTGGATTTTAGAAAATAAGCATGCAAGGATTCCAAATACGTAATAGCTATATTACTGGTGTGTGTATTAATCTAAAATAATTTTAATTAATTTTAATCTAAAAGGTACACTTGGAAATCGTGAAACATACAAGGGGGTGATTCGGGTGCCCTTTGAGCTGCTCTACCTCCGGCCTTCCGCTTGACCATTTATATTAGGACACCCTGTATAGCTAGCTACATAATGCTAAATTTAATAAAAAAAGAGAATTGGTCTTCTATTATCAGCCATATCGCCGTTTTTAAACTTCAAGTAGCAAAAGCTTGCGCTCGAGCCTCTTTACCATCGATCTCGTTAAGTCGATAAATCATTCAGAATTATTACCGCCACCTAATAACAGCATCAACTTACCTGAGATTATTACAAAGTCAAATACATCTATTAGCAATTAAGAGCTTTGCTGAACCCTGAAGTCAGCCAACTTGAACGAAACGAATCCCCAGCAAGGTCCGTCATTAATTTGAATCAGTGAAAACTCAAGTTAATCTACTTTCGTTAGGGTTTTGAAAATTTGTCCGTTTGTCATCTATTTAGAAGTTGAGAGTAACTTGATGACTTGAGTAATTAAAATTTAATCGTCTTAAAAGTATAACCCTTTAGATTTCGGTTTGTGCTGCATTCCCATTATAAAAGTGTACCCTATACGCTTGGAATAAGACTGAAGAGCGAAGACAAATTAAGTGATGCCGGACTCGTGAAAGGGTTAAGTGATTATGTGAATTGCGTTTGGTTAGAATACGACCCAGGCTTAGTTTTATTTGAGCTGGTAATGAATTGTTATTGTTGTTGAGAACATAGCTTTTAAATGGTGATACAACTTGACAAAAAAAATACTTTTTTTTTACAACAACGGTAGGCAAGTATATTAATATTATAAATACTGGTTTGGTCAGTACGTCCTATATTTTTGATACTATCTATGTTACCTACTTAGATATATGAGCAAATACTGAAGCGGGCATTATTATTCTGTTATTTCCTAAATAGAAAATTATATGGACATGTCTAAGATACATTGATCAACTTCAAGAACAATTCCATCATCAAAGTATCAGAAAAACAGCCATCCATTCAGCCTGTCAAACATTAAAACGATCACAATGGCGGTTTCTCAAATGGCTCGCAATGCCAGACGCCGGCGGTAACGCGAAATGACTAATCCTACTAATATTATAAACGCGAAAGTTTGTAAGAATGTATGGATATTTGTTACTCTTTCACGTAAAAACTACTGAATGGATTTGAATGAAATTCGGCAAACAGGTAGTTTATAACCTGGATTAACACAAAGAATACTTTTTATCCCGATATTCCAACGGGAACGTAAGGATGGATGTTTGTTACTCTTTCACGTAAAAACTGCTGAATGGATATGGTTGAAATTCGGCATACAGATAGTTTATAACCTGGATTAACACATAGGACACTTTTTACCTCGATATTCCCACGGGAACGGGAACCACGCGGGTGAAACCGCGAGCCGCCGCTAGTATAATATAATTCATCTGAGCAAACACGCATGACTGCGAACGAAATGCGATTATTTTTTTTGGCAAATTATTTGTTTGCTCAAGTCAAAGAAACTTGTATTTTCCGTGAAAGCGATTCCTCAAGAAAGACGGTTTGTTTGGCGTGATAATATTTTGGCTTTTTCATTTATTGGGGTGGAAAATATAAGTGTGGCGAAGATTCGTCAAATGGGTATTACGGTAGACAGTTATTGTGGATGAACCTTATTTAATTAATTGTTGTTGTTATATATATAACAACATTGTTGTTATGGCAACACACTGATAGTAATTAAAGTGAATTTCGCTGACAATCAAACTACACAAAACTAGCTTCATATAAATTCCGCTGAGAAGTATGACTTACCATTAGATCAAGATGGCTACGCGGTCTGGAATCTTTTTTAAAAAAGCCTTTAAACAAAAGTCTTTATTTAAGTAAATATTTTTTCAATATTGAACAACACAGGCGTCCCATAAACTTCCATAGAATTAATATAGAGTTTTAAGGCGCCATGCCGCGACGATTTTAATCGGGCTTCGTTTAAACCGAGCTTTACGAGAGGGACCGTCGTCCCCTATATAGGCAACAATATTGTATTTATATATAAATATGTACCAGATTGTCCCAAAAAAGTCTAGACTGAAACAGATAGTAGGAGGTAGTGGAAAATCTACATAAATAAAAATAAATTGCCTCGAATGTATGTTTTCGTATCTCTTGAGAACGGCTGCACCTATTTGAATAATTATTTTTTTGTTGTTTTGGTTGTGTTACTAATTTTCAGGAGAAAGTTACTATAATTATTTTTAAAATTTCATGGTCACTACAAAACAAACAACTCGTCCATGGTAGAAATCCCGTTTTTTCATAAAAATAATGGTTACTTTCAATTAGTTGTAGGTAGGTACTTAATATATTGAAGACTTTAATAGAGCCTCCATATTCCAAAGTTTCCAATTATATAGCTGTATATTTACACTTATATATACATATAATCACGACTATTATCCCCGAAGGGTTAGTCAGAGACTAGGCAATGAGGACAGCAAAAGCAGTCCTCTGCCATAGTCCACTTTTCACCAAATAGCGACTGCACATGTGCTCAGCGTGACAGGTGGTGCGCCCATCGTCGCTCTATGCTGTTGAAAGTATGTGCAGTCTTCAATCCGTTAGTCGCCTTTTACGACACCCAAGGGAAGTATGAGAGAATGGTATATTTCTTCTTGAAAACGTTGACGGCGCCTGTATTCTGTTATATAAGAAGGAGGCAAACGAGCAGGCGTGTCACCTGATGGAGAGCAATCACCGCCGCCCATGGACACCCGCAAAACCAGAGGAGTCGCGGATGCGTTGCCGACCTTTAAGAAAGGAATAGGGTTAAAGAAGGAATAGGAATTGTGTGGGAGAGGGAGGGGAAAGGGGCCTCTGGAACTCTCACTGCCCAGACGAAACACAATGCCATTATTTCACGGCGGATATTCGTGAGAGGGTGGTATTACCCCGGGCGAGCCGGCCCAATGCGTGCTGCAACGCAGCGTGACTCTACCACTCAGTAATATTTTCAATAATATTCTGTATTCACATTTACTAGCCTGATGGAGGCGGCACTATCAAATTCCGCATTGAATGGTCCCGATGTGGTATGCCGTAATTACTGCCAGTTTTATTTACTTTATTATTTAGAGCACGTAGGTTCGCGTGCGGGGAATGATGTCAACGCAGTACCATTAATGTTATTTATGGACAGCGCCTAAACAGAATGTGAAAGTGTTCGGGCAATCATGCGATCATACAGGATTACGGTAGGTGTCAAATAAGCAATATATAAGATGACTGCTAGAAACCGCAAGAAACTTCAAGCGCTGGTCAGGTCAAGTGTTTTATACATGACAAAAAAGGAATTCGTGTTTTTTCTACTTAGGTACTTATCGCCCAGCTGACGGAGGCAACGGCCGGCTGGCCGTTGCCCCGTCTGCCCGTCAACAGCGTCTGTTGACCCGTCGACGTAGGTACCTATCGCCCAGCTGACGCGGACGGGTCAACGTACGGCCGTATGTTTAAAAATAAATTAGATACTCAAAGACTATCTAATTAAAATTCACAAAATGAATTAAGTCATCATCATCATCATCAGCCTATAAACGTCCCACTGCTGGGCACAGGCCTCCCACGTGAACAATAGCACGTGGGGATATTGGGCCATAACCCACCACGCTGGCCCAATGCGGGTTGGTGGGTTTTAACGACTGCCATCTTACGACAGCAACCGGGACCAACGGCTTAACGTGCCTTCCGAAGCACGGAGGAGCTCGAGATGTTTTAAATTTGGTCACCCATCCAGCGACCCGGCATTGCGAAAGTTGCTTAGCAAGCATGATCGCAAGCCGAACGCGCTAGCCGCTGCGCCATCGAGCTCCTCTCTCTCCTGAGCTATCTCTCCTCTCTCCTATGAATTAAGTATTTCAATAAAAATGAAAAAAACACGAACACTTTTTTTTGTCATTTTTGTCATGTTTTAAACACTTGATATTTATTATGATAACTTATCATTATTCTCCTCCGATTTTCGAGTTTGTCTCTCCATCTGACTGGTTGTCTGGAAAAAATCGCTTCATGGCGATAAGACCGCCAAATTGTAGCTATGTGTTGTACCTATTTTCAAGTTTTTCATGTATTTGTATATGTAAATTATTGCAATAAAAGCATTATGTAATCCAGTCGTTCTTAACCTTTTAGTCATGAGGAACTATTTGAGAAAATGTCTGTGCTATGGACCACCCTTGGCATAATATACAGTACCTAAACTATACTAATACCTAAACTTTAGGTATTTATTCACATTTAGATCCTGAAGAGTTCTATCTATCTATAAAAATATTATTATTCAAAGACCAAATTTTTGATTTATTTGATTGCCAATACTCTTTACTAACTTCTGAATCCTTAATTCTGAGTCCTTTTGAATCCTTCTGAGTACTTTTCCTGTTTTCCTATTTATGAGTATGGCTCCGCGGACTACTTGGGATGCTTCCAGGGCCATCATCTTCCAGGGATAATCTTTTCCCAGCTGGAAGTGGAATTATACAACGCAAAGTATGTACTTAAGCCTTTGTTTTCGAAGCTGGCATATCCACATGCCGCCATTTTGATTTTTTCCTTAAGTTTCCGCGCACGGTGAAAGTGGTATTTATTGATAGAGGATACTTTAACAAATAAAAATGTCAAGTGTTAAGGTACCCTAAAGTGTCACGTTTCAGAGATAATCAGAGGTAAAGATCGACTTGTGCAAAAATAACAATAATTAAAAACCCAATAATTACGTGTATATTTATACGCATTTCATTACATTCAAATGATAGTTCCCAGGTGGATGTATGTATTTATTAGAAGGTAGCACAACCTAGTATCACGCAAAAACCACTTTTAAATTAATTACTTGCCTACTAAATCGCATCACATCGCAATGAAACGCTATTTTGTCAAAGTAGGTAACACGAACCGCGGTGGTTGGCTTGTTTTCTATCCCCTCGGCACCACGGTAGTTTTATACCTAGGTATTGTTGTTTTTTTGCAATAATAATAAACGATTGTAACATTACATCTAAATTATGTGTTTTGTTTTATTTTTAATTGGTTATGTAATGGAAGATAATAAGCCAACCACCGCGGTTCGAGTTACTTACTTTGACAAAATAGCGTTTAATTGCGATATGATGCGATTTAGTAGGCAAGTAATTAATTAAAGTGCTTTTTCGTGCTACTTGCTTGTGCTGCCTTCTAATAAATAGTTAAATCAGCCTGGGAACTATCATTTGAATGCAATGGTATGCGTATATATACGTAGTAATTAGGTTATTAACGATTGTAATTTTTTTCGAATGGCGATCTTTACCTTAAAATATCTCGGGAAAGTGACACTTTAGGGTATCATATTACTCGACATTTTTTTGTTTGTTAAAATATCCTCTATCCATATAAACTACTTTTATACTGCGCGGAAACTTTAGGAAAAAATCAAAATGGCGGCACGTGGATATGCCACAAAGGTTCTAACCTCTTTGCCAAACCGTGTCGCGTAGCGGTGAAAGAATACTACCACCCCCTCTCTTCCCTTGACCTTGGGTGTCGTAAAAGGCGACTAACGGACTAAAAACTGCATATATATCCAACAGCTTAGAGCGGCGATGGGCTCACTACCTGCCACGCTGAGCACATGTGCAGTCGCTATTCGGTGAAAAGTGGACTATGGCAGAGGACTGCTTTTGCGGTCCTCATTGCCTAGTCTCTGACTAATCCTTCGGGGATAATAGTCGTGACCATATGTATGTATGTTAAAATTTGTACATGACAACATCTATTGAGTCAGCTAGTTAAAGATAAAATTATTAACCAAATTTCACGCCAACTGCTCAGTAAAAGAGAAACGTCGTCTACATAAAAGTTATGTCTAGTAATACTAGAGTCTGACTAACGAAAGCAGGACCAGGAAAAACGCGGCAAATTCAAAAAAATCATGACTGGGTAACACAGGGTCACTTACACAGCTGCAATTTTCTCAGAAAAATTTAAATGTGTCATACGACATGTCATCAGATAGACACACATAGAGACAAAGTGTTGCCAATCAAATAACTACGAGGTTCAGCTTTCGTTGGCCAGACAATAAGCAGTTTGCGTCAAAGCCCGACTACCATTTTATATAGGAAAAGGTAATACTTATTCCCGTTAAGCTAAAATAACGTAAAGCCTAGTTCACAGACGTTAGGCAAACTTCTCGGCAGCTTCCGACTTAGCGCTTCGATCTGACGCCGATCGGATACGAAACTTCGGATTAATATTAATGTACTTGTATGTGTGTAAAATAAATAGTGCACACGTAAGTTACACTTATAGAGCTAAGTAATGCAATTATGGCTCTTTCACACATACCAACTATACCACCACCACAACCACAGGCTATCGTCTATCGCTAACCATCGCTAACGCGCCTATCTACCTCTTTTCATTTATGTCTCCCTGGTACTTTTAGATCAAAATGACTGTCATGATTCAATTTATTATTGACGTAGTAAGTTGCTTAAGCACCTAGTCCTAGTCTCTATCGACATCAATATTACGAATCTTTTAAGCGTTCATTTCTTTTTTCCTGATAGTTAAAGGTAAAGTGAGATCGCTAACGCGCCTATCTACCTCTTTTCATTTGTGTCTCCCTGGTACTTTTAGATCAAAATGACTGTCATGATTCAATTTATTATTGACGTAGTAAGTTGCATAAGCACCTAGTCCTAGTCTCTGTCGACATCAATATTACGAATCTTTTAAGCTCCTCTCTATTTTTGTCCGTGGGTGCGCTTCGAGGAATAAAAAATTAATATTTTAATTACCTATTCTGAAGCGCACCCAACGGGTGCGCTTGGAGGAATAGTTTAGGTGCGCTTGGTCTGGGTTCGCTTCATATTGGGTGCGCTTCGAGGAATACCCCTATCAGATAAAATGCACTTTTGCACTCAGATTTCTAATGACAAACAGAATCTTTCCGAGGTTATGAGGTAAAAACTCATGTAAATGATTGTTGTGTAACACACAATTAAGAACAGACCAAAAATAAATAAAACACAAAAGATAATCACAATGGTTGCTACTCACTAACACTTAATTTTTAATTGTTTGTTATTTTTATTTTTACTAGCG
The DNA here is from genome assembly GCA_963921215.1 of Scoparia ambigualis. Lineage (NCBI taxonomy): Eukaryota > Metazoa > Arthropoda > Insecta > Lepidoptera > Crambidae > Scoparia > Scoparia ambigualis. The sequence continues at coordinate 30,901,730 of OY992511.1, read as the reverse complement.
GCCGCTAGCGGTTTCACCCGCGTGGTTCCCGTTCCCGTGGTAATATTGGGATAAAAAGTATCCTATTTGTTAATCCAGGTTATAAACTATCTGTATGCCGAATTTCATCCAAATCCATTCAGAAGTTTTTACGTGAAAGAGTAACAAACATCCATCCATACTTACAAACTTTCCGTTTATAATATTAGTAGGATTAATGAAAAAAAATATTAATAATGATTTATATTTTAGCGTTTTATTAACGCTTAAATATACTTAAGTAAAATTTTAAACACTGAAAAAAGACGACAACCTCAGCCCGCATGATAGATTACAAATATTTGAACATTCGGTTAAGATGAAGCTGCGTTTATAGATTAATGTTTTATATTTTAGCGTTTTATTAACGCTTAAATATACTTAAGTAAAATATTTCTTTCGGATCTCAGAGGTGAAAACTTCTAAGATTTGATGAAGCAATGTTGACTAAAAAACATAAGCATCAAGCACTGACAAATTTCGACGGTTGAAAGCCAGACCTCGGTAGCCAAGTGGTTAAGGCAGCCGCCCGGAATGCGGAAGGTGCGTGGGTTGATTCCCACCTGAGGTTGTCGTCTTTTTTCAATGTTTAAAATTTTACTTAAGTATATTTAAGCGTTAATAAAACGCTAAAATATAAAACATTAATCTATAAAGGCAGCTTCATCTTAACCGAATGTTCAAATATTTGTAAAAATATTTCTTTCGGATCTCAGAGGTGAAAACTTCTAAGATTTGATGAAGCAATGTTGACTAAAAAACAAGCATCAAGCACTGACAAATTTCGACGGTTGAAAGCCAGACCTCGTTAGCCAAGTGGTTAAGGCAGCCGCCCGGAATGCGGAAGGTGCGTGGTTCGATTCCCGCCAGAGGTTGTCGTCTTTTTTCAGTGTTTAAAATTTTACTTAAGTATATTTAAGCGTTAATAAAACGCTAAAATATAAAACATTAATCTATAAACGCAGCTTCATCTTAACCGAATGTTCAAATATTTGTAAAAATATTTCTTTCGGATCTCAGAGGTGAAAACTTCTAAGATTTGATGAAGCAATGTTGACTAAAAAACATAAGCATCAAGCACTGACAAATTTCGACGGTTGAAAGCCAGACCTCGGTAGCCAAGTGGTTAAGGCAGCCGCCCGGAATGCGGAAGGTGCGTGGTTCGATTCCCGCCAGAGGTTGTCGTCTTTTTTCAGTGTTTAAAATTTTACTATTTATTATTATTATGAAATAAAACGGACTTCTTTAAAATATATAGTTTTGTCTTAAGACTAGTTCAGCTTAATTAACTCGGTTTCGGTAAGGCATTATTAATAAATACCCTTTCTTATAAACAAATATTTTAATTAACACAAGCTTTCAAATGAACTAAGTAGTTAGCCAGGGGTCACATAAAATTTTTTGGACCAGTTTAGCCGTGAAATAATACTACCTTCTACCTACTACTCTTTCCTTGGGTGTCGTAAAAGGCGACTAACGGAATAAAGACTGCACATATATCCAACAGCATAGAGCAGCGATGGGCTCACCACCTGTCACGCTGAGCACATGTGCAGTCGCTATTTGGTGAAAAGTGGACTATGGTAAAGGACCGCTTTAGGTGTCCTCATTGCCTAGTCTCTGACTAGGCAATGAGGACTCGTGATTATATTTATGTATGGGCCAGTTTAGTCATTCTCCTATGCGCAGCGATCGTGTAGTGTGGCTGTGTTGTGGTGCTGCGTGGCGTGGTATCACACATATCAGAACAGAACAATATTAATAAAATAAATAAATAACTATCTACACTCACACCAATGGACTCGGGAAAAATGAAAAAAAAGTTCATTTTTACTTTATACCCAAAGACATTAAACTATTTTTATACCATTATACAAGTCGTTATTCTAAAACCAATAGTTTTTATTTCACTTTGATACGAGAAGTATTTACAAAGTTATTGTACTTACATAAATAATTCGTTAAAACACTACTACCTCGCTTAGTTCGCTGGCACTCGACTGACGTGACGCGACGTCATCGTATTCGATAGTCCCCGCCGCGCCGCCGCTCTCGCCGCCCGCACCTGGCGGGCGTCCGATTACTTAACCGATGACGTCACACCGCGGGTTTCGCGCGTATTTTGATTGTCACAAATTCTCACTTTAGGAAATTATTGTGAAGTATTTTGAAGGGCTACAGAAAAAAATTTAATGTCATATTTTATGTTAAAATGTAAATATTTCAAAAATAAATAAATAAAAATACTGTTCCCAAGCTCATTATCAGGCCCATGTTAAGCTTCTTTTGAAACTCGTTAAAATGGTTAAACTAGATAACGGAGAAATAAACACAAACATGGAAAAACTCACAGACACAAAATCAATTAAAAAAAAACTGGTTTTATTAACTTGAACCAACCGGAAATGGGACTTCAGAGATGGCGCGATTCCAGAACCGGCGTGCTAACCACTGACCACGAAGGTCATAGCTGCGTTCCGTGGCTTCACTCGAGTGCACTCGAGCGCACTCCGGCGCGCGCTCTACCCGTTCCGTGGCTTGGTGAAATTTTACTCTGACGTCTGTCAGAGCGTAGTTTCATCCGTTCTGGGCTGCGTTCCGTGGCTTCACTCGAGTGCACTCGAGCGCACTCCGGCGCGCGCTCTACCCGTTCCGTGGCTTGGTGAAATTTTACTCTGACGGCTGTCAGAGCGTAGTTTCATCCGTTCTGTGGCTCAGAGCGCAGCAACCAAACAACCATCAAATCGGATGGTTGTTTTTCACTCTGACAGCTATTTGACGTTTATATCATTGTTATAGTGTCAAATTTTGCAATTTATGTCAAAACGTCTCGAAAAATTCGGCCTGTTTGTTTCGTATTGTTTTACTTATTAATAATTAAGTTTAAATATTGTATAAAAGTGGAAAAAAGGTAGACAAAAGAAGAGTTTTCTCTCGTTTTGGACAGGAATACTTTAGAAGAGGTTATAAAAACAACTCGATCGTTCCGTGGCTCAGTTGCAACTCAAACGAGTTAAACTTTAACCAAACAACTACACCCAGAACGACGGAACGCACCCCATCTTCGTATTAAAAAACAAAGGACAATCTCAATGGTTGCTATTCAGCTTTGAGCAACGGCAAGCAATAGTAGGTATATTCGGTCGCACACTTTTATCCTTGTGGTGTGGTTAGGTATTAAATAGTACATTGTTACTCTAGGGATGAAAGTAGCTTATTTATTCCCGAGACGGGATTTGGCACCCGAGCTTAGCGAGACTACCAATAGTTCGATGGACTAAATAAGTCTTTCACTCGAGGTAAATAAACACTGTGTTTTTCATTACGAATACAAAGAAAGTAACTAAAAAGAAAAACATGAATTAGTTAAAGAAAAAATGAGTTTAGTCCGTTAGTCGACTTTTTCGACACCCAAGGGAAGAAAGGGGTTGGTAGTATTATTTTGATGAGCCTTTCGCCGCTCTATGTTGTTGGATGTATGCGCGCACTCTTTAGTCCGTTAGTCGCCTTTTACGACACCCAAGGGAAGAGAGGGGTCGGTAGTATTATTTTGATGAGCCCATCATTACTCTATGCTGTTTTAAGTATGTGCACTATTTAGTCCGTTAGTCGCCTTTTACGACACCCAAGGGGTGACGACTACGGAGGACGACGGACAAAGAGATGGGTTTTGAGTATTATTTTAATAATAAGTTACAACTACACATGACAGTACCCGTCAGAAAAACGATTCTCGCTAGGGCGGAAAAGTACTACTTTCCACCCGCTCCTCAGGCAACTTCAGACCTACTTTCCGAGTATGAGGAATGAAAATAACTACACACAAATGAAAATAAATTGGCCACTGTCCATACATTTGAAAACCTGTCAATGAGTTAACTTGTATAAATCCTCTTCATAGCAAAATGTGATCGTTATTTGTCATTGTATAAGGTTCTGAAGTCAGATTTATTAGTAAAGCTCTAGGAAGTCTAAAAATAACACTTAAAGGTTTGAGGTTAGAATTTTTTTTAAATCGTATTTTGACATTATGCCATGCTAATTATTTTTAACAGGTACCATTTTTTAGAACACATTACATTGATAAACCAATAGGTAACTAATAATGTCATCATGATGACTGATAAGATCTAGGTAGGAACTTCGTGTTTAAGTGCACATGCCGATATTACTAACTAAAAAGTACTTATGATGTACACCAACACTGAAGCTTAAATAACAAATGAGTTTGTGCCTGTATTATTATTTTTCTCTTTGGTTTGTACTTGCAGTTATGCCCAATTTCTTCCTACAGATGTTAAAGGTAATAAATAAAACACTTCTGTTTGGTACATAATATTTTTTATTCATCATCACTACCTAATCTTACAGCTACCTCATCCAAAAACTCTGCAGGTGCTGATATATTGGATTGATATTTAGCCCATCAAAGGTACCAGACTAACGTCATTACGTGGGCGCAACAGCCTATTGTACGACCCTAAAACCCTCAAACCTAAAACACCTTTATGCACTTCCTGGATACGTGGGACTTCATTTAACAATATGACAAAGTCTTGTCCAGTCCAGTAAAAGAATAAATTGTCTTCAATTTCTAGAATGCTTTCTATTGTGCTAAAGTCCAAAAATGGCCTAAATGCATTTACAAATGAAAAGATATGTTCCACTTGTTCAACGGTGAATGTTATAATGCTTCTATCAGAGTTATATAATGTATCCCAATCATTAAAAAATAGATGCTCTTGACAAATACAAGCATGAATTGGTATATAATAATGATGTGAGCTAAGTATTGTAGCTCTTAAAGAGTCTGAAATGTTGTGTAGACTCATATTAGTGCAATCAGGAAACAAGCAATGTGACGCAGTATTTGCTGCGCGACGATAATTCAGCATTGTTAAGTGTCCTGTCACAGCGCCATTACCTCGCTCTTCATCTGCTATATTTTGGTCCACAATTATTTCTTCCTCCACGTTAACTGATGGTTCAACTTGATGTTCATCATCTTGAGCTCGTGCCTCATCGATTTGCTGCTCATGTACAGCTGACCTTCTGATACTGCCCCAACACGAATGGCATATCCGATCTATGTCATTATCTATAGAAGAAAATAAAAAAGTTTTTTTTTTTTAAATGATCAAGTATTACTATTTTACATTTCTCATAAAAAGTAGGTATGAACTAAATAATAAGCATTTTTTTTTCATTTATGAGATTCAGACACATAACTTAAGTATTAATTCTTAGACAGATCGGAAATAAAAGTCTTGCAATGAACATTTTTAAGAGGTAAATTAAGGTAAATATTAAATTAAGAGAAAAAAGTACCCGACGTGGATAAATTCTTGTTTCTATAATAGTTCTTATCATTCTTTCCATGGGTGATGGATTATTAATACAAATAAGATGACTCTGTTGTCTTATTAATGAGTAACCACACTGTGCGCAGACTTGTGTATGTCTTTCTTGTCGAGATGAGCTTGCACTCTGTCCATCACCACTTAAAGTGAATTTTTCGATTTACTTCCCTCATAGCAATTTCACAGCATGTTTCACAAATGTAATCCTCTTCAGTAATCTTAAATAAAATAAGTACATTATATAAGTACATATTATAATACTAAGCACATTATTGTCACAGACAACAGAATACTAGTTTAATTGTATTATATTTGAACCAATTTGAATAGACTGATAATTAATGTAGGTATTTTCACACAATATAGTTATTTGTAAAAGTATATTCAAATGTGACAATCAATGACAATCATAACAGAATTGAGGCACTTCTGTCACAGTATTAAGTAAGCTTTACTGTGCTTCTGCATGGATATAGGTACAAAATATGTAAGTAAAAGGTATGAACATCAATGATGGTTAACGCTGAGTAATGAAATAACTCTCGTATTAAGGTCGAACACGACGAATTGTCGAATTGTATCTATACAAACTCTGCAGTCTATGCACAGAATGCGCCTATTTGATATTGAACTCTGGATCATAAAATCCAAATCGCAAGCCAACAGTGTCCAGTAATCGTGAGCCAAGTGTTAGTCGGTGTGAGAAGATATCGGTGTCCAGAAATAAAAAGCCAAAACTCGTTATTGTTAGAAGATAATATCAGAGTCCAGAGGATAGCGTAGGTCAAAAAGGAAAAACTCAAAATCAAAACAACAAACAAACGCACTGAACACACCACGGAACAACGACAGACATTTTTTTTAGTTTTGTTCTTCCGTTAGGGATAAGGCAAAGTGATCTAGCTCATACAGCCTGGTCTTCAGTATTTTTTCTTTTATTTCTTTTTCTTATTTATTTTTAATGAGTGAATTATGAATTATTGTGTTAATAATTCTTCTCAAAATGTTAAATGTATTTTAAGTAATAGTAACGCTTCCTTTAACTGATATTACCTACCCATAATTTATCAAACATCACGTTCAACTGACAATACAAAGGTGAAACGGAACGCACACTGCCGGCTCACAGGCGGCAAGGTGCGTTCAAAAACCTTAACTTAGTTACTACCCTACAAATAGAAAACACAATATTGTATTACTCCTAGAGCTTTAATGGAAACCTAGATAACATGGTTTGATTTAATGAATTTAGAGCTATTTTTGCCAATAGCACTTGATTTTATACATTTCCAAAAAAATCAGGTCAATAATGGCCATTGTTCTTTGCGTTCATACGCATAGTTATCGTACGTTGGTGGTTAGTGGTGGTTGCAGTACGTGTGAAAGCGGCTTTACGCCCGCCGCCCGCCGCGCCGCCCTTAAGTTTCAATGCGAATTAATTACGCAATGTAATAGCTACGTTGAAACGTGACGCTATCATTGGCACATTGATCGAGTTATATGATTGACAGCCGACAATGAATGCGATTGATTATTCATTGAGTTAAAAACGGTTACTGCTCTGAGCGCTTTACAGGGTTCTTCTTTTTTTGTAGGATAATACCGAATGGATTGCACAAAATTAATGATTTTAGTAGAATTGTTGATTTCTTGACATCGAACATACATTATATATTATGGGTAGATAGCGCTTTCCGTCTAGTAAACATTGGCTCCGTAAATATTTTATCGAAATAATAAATTTCTTCATTGTTTTCGCAAAAAGGTCGTTTCACAATTTACGATAAGTGATAAATATTAAGTGATAACGTTATTTCGGATATATATTCAACAATACTCAAATGATTTGAAGATAAATGCAGTGCTTAGTTTTGTGATCATTCAAGTTTTCTACGAAAGTTTTCAAAACAGTGAGTACACTATAACAATATAGAAACGTTAACAAAACTCCTTGGATATAATAGTGATTATAAAGCTTACTGATCTTTATTTTACAAACAAAACAACCTCAAAAGAGAAATAACTGCATAATATTTAAAAAGAAAGAGACAGCAAATATTGACTATTGCTGCCACCTATTAAATGTTTCGAAAACCAGCTATACATTAACAGATGATCTTCATTAAATCCTAACACGGAGCACAACCATCAGTGATTTATCAAAAGACCGAAGTAGTTACTACGTAGTTTATCCACATACCGCTAGAGGGCGCTTTCATATAATAAGTTAAAAAATCACCTTTAAAAATATTACTTTGAGAAAACCGATGACAAGATCTAAATCCGACTTAGATTTATCTACAATAAACAATGATGCTTTAAATTCTACAATTTTGGACTCCACCATGCTGAGCATACAGAGCGAAACGCAATATGAAACCTCAAAATATAATGAGGATTATCAAGAAATTCAATCATTAAAGCAAGCATTACAAACCTCAGAACATGAAATTGACAACCTAAGTTTAGAAAATAGCAGTTTAAATAAATTGGTAGAAAAGCAAAATAAACAAATAGAACTATTAAAAAAAATTACAACTACTATCGGACAAAAAAATAAAAATAAAAATGTAACACCGGTATCTAGAAGAACCCTGCATATTACTAGAAATACGTCAAGAACTTCACCTTTACACTGCTATAGACCTATTTTATTTAATTCACCTTCCTTAGAAAAGTCCAATAGTCTTATACAAAAAGGATTGAAGATCGACAACGACTTTGTACATTCTTCATTTAATCTGCAACTTACGCCAAAAGATGGCAGCAGCAGTGGAAAAGACGCATCACGAACCTTATTTAGTACAAAGAAAACGAATGATTTTAAGAATTGAAAAGATTAAAAGGAATAATAATGAAAGTTTTATCGAAATTGACAAAAATGTACAGCAAACGGGAAAAATGTACATAATTAGTGATCAACAATGCGTCGGCCTCGCATCGCAGCTTGTTCATTCTAGGTACAACAACAAATATGGGACATACTCAGTTTTTTCAGTAACCAAGCCGTTCGGCACTACCGAAGAAGTGTTAAAGGATTGGAACAAAATAGAAGACTCGTCTAATAACTTTTTAATACTGTCGGCGGGAGCAAATGACACAAACCCAACAAAAATGTTTGTTGAAATTGCATCGTTTTTAAAACGGTTTCAATTCATTAATGTAATTTTATTAAGTGTCAATAAAAGTCAACACCTAAATACTATTAAACTTAATAGAAACTTAGAAAATATATCTCGAATATTTCCTAATTGTACCTTTGTAAACATTAATTTTATTTATTCACAATATCAAAAAAAAACTATTTTGTATTCAATTTGTAAAAAAATCAATTTTATTGTTGACGCTTACAACTATTCCATTAAGTATCTGTCATCTAAGGGACTCAGAGATATATTGAAAGCCGGTAGGGTAAATAGAAATATATCTCACAAAACTATATTACCAAAAAGGGGCACTATTCCCTATTATTTTCGGGAACAGATTAAAAAAAAAGTTTTACACATAGATCATAATTTGCCGGGTGAGAATTTCAATCGTACTTTTTTTCGATAACGATGTTGGCTTTAATATAAACAAAAGAAAAGCATTAAACAACAGTACATTTATTTTGTTTCACCAAAATATAGCGGGAGTACTTAGTAAAAATGAGATTTTAGAATTGACAATTGATGAACTTTCTGATAGAATTGGCCTCATTGACTTTATTTGTCTCTCGGAAACCTTCATTAAACAAGGATCAGAATGTAATTTAAGACTTTCGAGTTATAAACTAGTCTGTCAATACGCTAGAATACGCGAAAGACGAGGAGGCTCGTGAATACTGGCTAGGCGGGGCTTAAATTTTGAATATACCCCGATACAAATAACATCTCAACTAGCTTGTCCCTATAGCTTCGAATGTTGTGGCGTTGAAATTCATAATTGTAATCTCTTGATAATTTGCATATATCGAATACCAAAAGCAGATATAAACGTTTTCTTCAAAAAACTTACAACCCTTTTAAAAAGCATTACATGTAATAATAAAAAATCAATAATAATCTGCGGAGACTGGAATATTAATGTACTAGAGAGCAACTGGAAATCGAATGAACTAAAATCTATTTTAGCGAATTTTAATTTGTTTACTCACATAAATGTACCGACGAGAAGAAATACGTGCTTAGACCAAATTGCTAGCAATGTGAATTTGTCAAAGGTAAAGGCAAGCGTACATCATTTAGGATTATCTGATCATGACACTGGCCAATCAATATCGTTTCAGATATCAAACAAAAACAAAAACAATAACAAACAAGTTAAGCAATGGTTTGAAAAGCGACGCGACTATGGTAAAGACAATATTGCTAAATTTTGTTATTATTTATCTTCTCTATCATTTAGCCAGATATTTGAAGAGAATGATTGCGAAAATTCTTTTAATCTATTTCATGATTTATACAAATTGTTTTATGAGTTATGCTTTCCAATAATATGGGTCAAAATGGGAAAAAAGGTAATAAAAAATAAATGGATATCTATTGGTTTAAAAAAAAGTTGTATAAAGAAAAGATTGTTATATTTTAAATATCATAATAAATCAGCTAATAAAAAATATAATAAAAAACAATACATGACATACAATAAAATTTTGAAAAAATGCATTTATAAATCACAGCAGCTAAATAATTGTAAATTTATCAATAATTCAAAAAATAAATGTAAAGCATCTTGGAATGTAATAAAAAACAATATTAATCTGATCAATGATTCAAAGGACATTATTGAAATAAAGAAAAATGACATAACTTATGATAAACCTAACGACATTGCAGAATTATTTAATGATTATTTTATTAATTTGACTAAAGAAGGTAATGAGTTTGATAACAAAATCAATTATAATAAATCACAAATCAAGGAGATAGCTAATAGTATGTTCGTAACACCTATATGTGATTCGGATGTTATACAATTAGTTCAATCTTTAAATCAAACTAATTCCGTGGGATACGATGAGCTTAACACTAAAATAATAAAAATAAGTGCTAACTTCATAGCGGCACCTTTGTGTCACATAATAAATAGGTCGTTTGAACAGGGGGTATTTCCTACACGTTTGAAAACGTCTATAGTCAAACCTCTGTTTAAAAAGGGTAAACATACTATTATGGATAACTACCGACCTATCACACTTATACCCATCTTTTCCAAAATATTCGAGAAGGCGATGTCAAATAGAATACTTAGTTTTATCGGGATAAATAAGGTGCTTACACCGAGACAGTTCGGTTTTAGGAAAAATAGCTCCACTGCTCTGGCTTGCTTTTCATTGGTAAAGGAGATTACAGAGACTATTAACAGTGGGTCGGCGGTATTGGGGCTGTTTTTAGATATGAGCAAGGCTTTTAATTTTGTTTGTCATAGCAGATTACTCAACAAGCTACAGCAATATGGTATTAGGGGTCCAGCCAATGATTGGTTGAAATCCTACCTAGCTGACCGGGAACAATATACAGAGGTGACAACATTAATCAAAAACAAAAAAACTACAGTTTATTCATCGCGAGAAGTGGGTACTTCGGGCGTGCCGCAGGGCAGTGTTTTGGGACCGCTACTGTTTTTATTATATGTAAATGACTTGCCAGCTGCACTAATTCATGACTGCATTCTATTCGCCGACGACACTTCACTGTTAATAAAGTGCAAAAATGCAGATAATTTAGAAAATGAATGCAATGAGGAACTAAAGAAAGTAATTGAGTGGCTAAAAGACAATCATCTAAAAGTTAACTTAGAGAAAAGTAGTGTTGTACATTTTCACTCTTACAATAACCCAACCAAGAATGTTAACATTAATTACAATAACGCATCTGTACCGCAAGTAGATTGTACTTCTTTTTTAGGGATCACTATTGATAAGAACCTCAACTGGAAAGAACACGTAGATAAAGTTTGTACTAAATTAGACAAATTCGGGTTTGCTCTTCGACGCCTACGATTAGTTGCAAACAGAGAAACTGCTTTGGCGGCATATCATGGATATATTTCATCTGTGTTACGATACGGCATTATTATCTGGGGAAACTCTGTAGACATACACAAATTATTCAAAGCACAAAAGAAATGCGTTAGGGCGATTTGCGGGGCTGATTACCTTGACCACTGTAAGCCATTATTAAAAGAGCTAAGTATCCTACCACTACCCTGTCTCTATGTATTTGAGATTTGCATGTTAGTAAAAAAATATCCGCATCTGTTTCCCTTACACGACAGGCTACATAAAAAAACTAACACTAGAAATAAGTATAAGCATAGACTTTATGTAACAACAGAGAGACTGAAAATATACAGTAATAATACATTTTGCATGGCGATTAAGGTGTATAATAAATTGCCTGTTGAACTTAAAGAATTGCCTGTAAATAAATTCAAACATAAATTATTTAAATTATTGTTAAATGAATGTTATTATACGACCAAAGAATTTTTAGAACATAAAGTGTAATTTTTATTAAGTTAGTTAAATTATGTTGACATTTTATGAAATTTTTATTCCATAATTTTTTTTTTTTTTTTGACATTACTTATATAATTTTTGTAATTTAAATTTAAATAAGCATATAATATTTCCACGCTGAAGATGGCAGAATATGCTGAGAGCTGTATTAATATGACACCCTAATGTACACCATATTCTTGAAAATAAATGAATTGAATTGAATTGAATTGAATACGTGTCGCGTGGCGGTATAAGAATACTATCACCCCCTCTCTTCCCTAGGGGGTTACAAAAGCGACTAACAGCATAGAGCGGCGATGGGCTCACCACCTGTCACGATGAGCACATGTGCAGTCACTGTTTGGTCAAAACTGGATTTTGGTAGAGGACTGCTTTTGCTGTTGTCATTGTCTAGTCTCTAGCCCTACGGGGATAATAGTCGTATTTATATGTTTGTATATTTTTTGATTTATTTATTAAACGCTACATTGACAAATGCAATGCAATGCAACAATGACTTGTTGGTGCAATCCAGAGTTGATTAATAAGCTATTGATATTATCGTGTTTTCTAAAGTTTACGCGAACGCTACACACTAAAATGAAATATTTTTTTGGACTCTACTAGCGTTTAACTTTACATAATATTATTTTTAACTGACGACGTTGTGATCTCTTTGCAGGGTCCGTAGCAACAACTGACACGGCGTGGACGTATTTATCGGTAAAGTATACAACTAAAATCTCAGCCCACCGTAGAACATAAGAAGGAGATCTACTGTTCTTTGAAGGTTCTTTGGCCTCGAAACGGGTCAAGATAAAAAATATTATATTTAATTTTTTTTTCGGCTTCATTTCAGCTTCGTCTTAACCGAATGTTCAAATATTTGTAAAAATATTTCTTTCGGATCTCAGAGGTGAAAACTTCTAAGATTTGATGAAGCAATGATGACTAAAACATAAGCATTAAGCACTGACAAATTTCGACGGGTGAAAACGATACCTCGGTATTCAAGTGGTTAAGGCAGCCGCCCGGAATGCAAAAGGTGGGTGGTTCGATTGCCGCCTGAGGTTGTCGTCTTTTTTCAGTGTTTAAAAATTTTACTTAAGTAGGTGTATTTAAGCGTTAATAAAACGCTAAAGTATAAAAAAAGCATTAACATTAAGTATGTTTTATCATCTTCTCCGCCTAAGCACCGCAAAATCAGTCTATTTATCTCTCAGTGTCTTCTACCTAAATTACTACGAAGAGTGTTCTGAAGAACTTTTTGATCTAATCCCGCCCTCTCCTTTCATCTCCCGGACTACACGTGCTGGTCTTAGGAACCACCACCATACTGTGCAGAATATCAGCACTCATACTAAAAAAAATGGCAAGTCGTTCCTTGAAGACGGTCCTTTCACACTTCATTCGCTTTATTCAAATCCATCAATCTTTTCATATACTCCCGGCGGTTTTGTCACTGCGTACACCAGCCTTATTTATCAAAACCCCTAACAGTTCCGCGTAGATTTTCCTTGGACGCAATTGCCCAATCGTTCCTTCAGCAAAATCAGTCACTGCCACAGCCCACGTTTCACTTATTATAACATCTGCAGTACTGCACATGTGCTCAGCTTGACAGGTGGAGAACCCGGTTGGATATACATCTATGTTGGATATGTGCAGTCCGTTACTCACCTTTTACGACACCCAAGGAAAGGGGTAAAGCAAAATAAAACAATAAGTAAAAATTAATTGCGAGTTAGTACGTAAAAAGCGTTCCATTTCAATGATTTCTTCATTACAAGTTGCACGGGCACACGACATTACCATACATGAATCAGTAAAATACCCTCGTGAGGTTTAATCCCTTAAGCCGCCAGTCTGCCTGAGGGCATACGTATTATTACAGACCTTGCGACCTCGGCTTACGAGGGTAAAAAGCTAAAAACCTCGATTGATTGGGGTCGATTTATGGCCTATAATGTAAGGATGTAAGGTTTTGTTTGACTTGGACGTAGAGCAATGAAATGGTCGTTTTACGCAGTGTGAACAGACTGTCCAGAAATATAATAACAAATATTTAATTAAGAAGTGTGACGACGTACCGAGAGATGTGACGCTGAAGAGTGCGTCTTCCGGCATTGGGCCAGGCCAGGTGGTGAACCCATCGCCGCTCTGTGCTGTCGGATGTATGTGCAGTTTTTAGTCCGTTAGTCGCCTTTTACGACACCCAAGAGAAGAGAGGGCGTAGTAGTACCTATTCTATCACCGCTACGCGACTCGGTGGTCCAGAAAAAAAATGACAAATATTTAATTAAGAAGTGTGACTACGTTCCGAGGGGAGTTAGCCATTGAACATCACGCTGACCAGCGCGTCTTGTTGTTTGGTTTATTATATCTCGATCTTTACTTATGCTCTTGTTTAAGTGGGTAAACTTCGTTCAGTGCGGCGGCAACATAGCTATCAATACCAAACGTGCGTTCACACTTCAGAAAGGCTGCACTTATTTAGCAAAAGTTCTGTTAACCGCCGTCTGTAAGCCGCAAAGAAGCTTAGAGGTGCCTATCATAGCAGGCGACTTAAGTAGTCTAAGGTAGAGTATGTAGAGTATAATTAGAGTTGCCATTTTTCTCAAACCAATATAAAATGTCAGTAAAGAAATAAACATTATCCAGACAAAAAAAAATAGTTCAAGGAACTTATTACTTTCACAAAAATTTTATTTGGATGGATGGATCATAACATAACTTTTTATATTTTTCGTTTTTTATTTTGTTTTATTAGTCGCTGATCGTTGCCGGCCTTGAGAAGGCACCGTTTCTCTATATTATTTGTAATAATATAGAAAAAACGGTGCTTTCTCAAGGCCGGCTGTGTGCCTGTGGAGCTGTGGAGCAAAGCTGTGGAGTTTCTTGCGCCCGTTCTTCTCCACAGCTAAAAGATACGTCCTGGATGGGTAGGGTGGGTGGGTTTTTGCCCATCTACCCATATAGAGAAGTAAATTTAAACTTAAATTTTTGACGATTCAAATGCTTATTTTAAGCTTACTGAATAAAGAAATTTTTTGAAAGGAGTAATATTTATGCGGGGGCGTGGGAGGGAAAGATGGGCCGCCGCTACTTTCACTCACTGGACGAAACATATCAGGTATGTGCATTGTTTCACGCTGATGTTCCGTCCAAGGGGTGATATTACGCCGGGAGAGCTGGCCCAATGCGTGCTGCAACGCAGCGTGGCTCTACCACTCAGACAGAGTCACTCATTTAACACCACCCAGGGGTCAGGTGTAGGGTCTCAAGGGTAAACCTACGGACGCGAGTGATTTTTACCCCCCGCTAATATACCTATTGGAAATGTTATATTTCCTCTCCTTTATCATCCTACTACAAAGATGCGATTATTAAACCGGTCGGTTATACCGTGTTGCGTAGCGGTGAATGAATAATACCATCCTCTTTCTTTCCTTGGGTGTCGTAAAAGGCGACTAACTGACTAAAGACTGCACATACCATATAGCGGCGATAAGCTTACCACCTGTCACGCTGAGTACATGTGCAGTCGCTAGTTGGTGAAAAGTGGACTATTGGCAGAGGACTGCCTTTGCGGTCCCCATTGCCTAGTTTCTGATTAACCCTTCGGGGATAATCATCATCAGCCTATAAACGGCCCACTGCTGGGCACAGGCCTCCCACGTGGACAATTGTACGTGGGGATATTGGGCCCTAACCCACCACGCTGGCCCAATGCGGGTTGGTGGGTTTTAACGACTGTCATCTTACGACAACAACCGGGACCAACGGCTTAACGTGCTTTCCGAAGCACGGAGGAGCTCGAGATGTTATTAATTTGGTCACCCATCCAGCGACCCGGCATTGCGAAAGTTGCTTGGCGGGCAAGATCGCAAGCCGAACGCGCTAGCCGCTGCACCATTGAGCTCCTCGGGGATAATAGTCGTGATTATTTGTATGTATGTATGTAAAATTGGAATTGTGAAGTTAGTATGTTAGATATTAAACAATTAGTTTTAAATAGATCAATAAAAATATAAAATCTATAACAATTCAAAGACAGAACGGTGATAATCAATAATCACCTGAAATGGGTTCCTCGCATAATGACTAACTTCTTACACGCATATTGACTTACACGCATTTTGACTTACACGCATATTGACTTACACGCATTTTGACTTACACGCATATTGACTTACACGCATTTTGACTTACACGCATATTGACTTACACGCATTTTGACTTACACGCATTTTGACTTACACGCATATTGACTTACACGCATTTTGAAATGCATATTATTATTGTATTAAGCTAATGTGGATTCATGTCTCACTTTTTCACTCGGCTGTCACGGCTCGGACGCAAAGTAATTACCTGCAACAAAATGAAATAACATAAATCAAAAAGTAATTCACAACCAGTACCTTATTATATAAACTCATTTATAAAAAGATATATCCACAATAAATACGATAATTAGTGTCGTGGGAGAGTGAAACGATTCGAAATAAGTGGGACGATAGCTTTGGGATCAAAGATTTACGATATCACGCCATTTGAATTTATTGTTAGGCCCTTTTATTGACGTTTTTGTCAGGCATGATAAAGGCCATGTCCGTTACGAGATGAACACGTGTGATAATTATAATTAGGAAATGTTCAAATAAAACTTTATGTGTGTTTGTTTTGTGGCAATTAATGAAGCTGGATATTATGATGGTAGGGCTCAGATAACTCAATTCCAATGACTTTAGTTTAGTATAAAGTGTTTACTAGAAGAAAAGAACCAGTCTCAAAAAAGCTCGAATGCTCCAATCGGTTCATTTTTTTTTTATATAAAAGAGGGAGGCAAACGAGCAGGCGGGTCACCTGATGGAGAGTAATCACCGCCGCCCATGGACACCCGCAAAACCAGAGGAATCGCAGACGCGTTGCCGGCCTTTAAGGGAGGAATAGGTTTAAGGAAGGAATAGGAATTGGGAGGAGGGGGGGGGGCCTCCGGAACCCTCACTGGTCGGACGAAACACAACAGCACCAAGTGCCATTATTTCACGCCGAATATTAGTGAGAGGGTGGTATTACGCCGGGCGAGCCGGCCCAATGTGTGCTGCAACGCAGCGTGGCTCTACCACTCAGAAAATGTTCATGTTTACTTACTAGAAAAAAACTGGTTGTTTTTTTTAGTAAACATTTTATCCTCTATATCTATATAGCATTGTGAATGCGAACATTTCAATAATAAAGATATTTAGTTTAGAAGCCTGCTGTCTAAGCCCGAATTACAGTTAAATTGACCACAAACTCCAAAAGGTTACATTATTATACTTGTATTATTGTTTTTTTTGCTGAAAATGTGATTTAGACACAAAGTTAAAAGTTGGGAACCTAAGAGTTAGAAAAAAAAACAAATCCTATATTACCTACTTACTTAATTTTAATGAAGCATTGTTATTATCGTTTCACAGAATGGTATTGTAAAACCTTGTTCTGAGAAGCGCTGGTAAGAAATTCAGCATTGAAAATTACTAAACATAGTTACTGAGGTGACTTAAACACGCGCCTCTCTAAAAAGATTTTTCGAGCTAACTAGCTTATTAAAAATGCTAAACAATTTCTCTTTAGATTTATCTGTGTTTGAACGTAATTAACTAAAACACATTTTTTTATTCTGACAGTATGTTTGAGTGATTAAAAATCAGATTGAACTTAATAACAAAGCCCTCAAAAGTCGAGCTTCCAAGCCGTCGTCGCTATGGAAATTAATCTTAGTCGGAATCCGCTACAAAATTAATCAGATGAATTAATTAGAGAACTGAAAGAAGTTTTTATTCAAGCAAGCCCACTCTCACAAGCATTTTTAAACTCATGGTTCTACTTAATTAATAAAGTAAAGTCAATAACAAAACTCAACGAACACTTTCGTACTTTACAATTAGTTATTTTTATTTTTTACAGCAGGGACACGAAGCGTTTATCAAGCATGAATTCATATTAGTATCTTGCTATGCCAAATTACTAGTGTCCAGTATCTTGCGTTGTAGGATTGGTTACTACTCTTTCGTAATCTGATTGGTTTGTTTCGTCGACTATTTATCCTCAATCAAAACACGATCCACAACAAACTTCATTTAGGCAGACATTTCGATGGTCTAACTCCACAATGTAGTAAGAAACAAAGTTTAAATTCGGTTAGTTCCCAAATGGTGTGGCGAAGTTAAAGATGGCTGCTGAATCCGATGAAATGTCCCCTACTCCTCAAACAAATCAAGGAGAAGATAACTGTCTTGATTCTTGTACATTTGTTTATTTTACGGTTTGATTAGGCTTATTTAGCGAGTCCCTGAAGCTGATTTCCCTCATGGCATGAATTAATAGGGGTCTGTTCGGGTAACGAAGGGCTTAAAAAACAACTCAATGAAATGTGTTACAAAATCTGGTTTTAATTTCGCAGTACGTATAAGGTTTCGTTAGTTCAAAGCTTAATCCTCAAATGTGAGAGATTTTGAACAAAGGTAAATGGTACCTCAGTAATTAGATGAGGTTCAGAAATTGTTTTATTTGAATACACCAATCTCGTCTTGTGCAATTGTTCATTTGGAAAGAGCTTAGCCTGTAGGATGTTTGTAGGTCTAATTATTTATGGAGTATGGGGGACATTTCTTGCATGTAATGTCATGTAAATTAAATAATAATGAAAACAACTGTGACTAACTTTATGATGAGACAAGAGCGTCCAACTTTAGTGCCAACCATATTCTTAGGAAATAAATATTCCGATTAGAATATCCAAATTGAAACTTTTATAGAGTAGGTACTAAAAATCGGATCCCCAAGAGATAATCGTTCGGCCCCATCGGGGAGTAACGCTGGCCGCGGCGCTAAATCGAGAAAACTTTATACTTTTCATGTTTTTATAATGTATGTAAAATACTTTCCGATAGACATTTCTTTTTAATCAAATAAAGTTTGTAAGCGTCGTGCATTTTGATAACAAAATTAAATGTGCGTTTATGAAAATTGAATGTGACATGTGATGAGGTAACACTAAAGCCGTGTCTCCTGCGACACTGTTTTGTGTTTTCTAGCACCTAACATCAGACATCTAACAAAATTTACTCCCATATTTTGTTAGATGTTTGATGTTAGGTGTTAGAAAACACAAAACAGTGTCGCAGGAGCGTGGCTTAATAGTGGTTATTAATAAACGAGGTCGGGAAAAACGGGGAGCAACAATCTAAATTATAGTGTGAAATAGCAATGTGTTTTTAAGACTTTTCCACTCTTACACCAATTACATTATCCAGCCCTATTATATTATCTATATATTAATAATAATAATAATTATTATATAATATTGCACAAGTTAGGCTTATTTTGAAGTTTTTAATGGTTAGATAACGAATTAACATATTCATTATACATAGAAAACTCCCAGAATTAAAGAAAAACTGCGTTAAATGATCTGCTGAGTTAAATGATCTCATAACTTATTGCCCATGTAAATGTCTGTAATGTAAATGACTAAAACCAGCCATGGGTGCTACGTTGTTGTCTGATTAAGATAATGCCCTACTAGTACGTAGAACCTTTTTACTATGGCTCTCAGTTATAGCCCAAATAGGTTATAGTGGAATGGCAGTCATAAAAGTAATACTCGCACGTTAAAATAAATCTGCTGGTCTACGTTATAAAACACGACGTTTTATGTGTTTTCCGAAGTTCATGTCAAGCTAGAGTATTCAATCTTGTCAGACAAATCTTTCAGGCTATTCCAAATTTCAACTATTCTTTGTTCACAGTTCTACACATAGAACAGATGACCTATTCATTTTGTTTTTTGGTTCTACGTATGGTCTAGTGGATGTGGTAAAGATCCCACAATGAATCAGGTAGATAGCAACTCAACTACCAACTAACTAAAACAAATTACCCTCATCTATCAAACCATCAAGCCGCAGTCTTGCATTTCCGTAAAGTAACTTCCATAAACTGACGGGGCTACCTTATCTAAGTGGGACCTGCAGAGGTCTCCCTCTCGCAGTAACACGTCGACCCAATATCTTTTGTGAAAACCGTCCTATGACTCTGCCTCCTCAGTATAAATGACTGCCATAAGCTTGCCAATGGTGCTCCTCCGTGCTTCGGAAGGCACGTAAAGCCGTTGATCCCGGTTGTTGTCATAAGATGACAGTTGTTAAAACCCACCAACCCGCATTGGGCCAGCGTGGTGGGTTATGGCCCAATATTTTCATGTGCTACCCACGTGGGAGGCCTGTGCCCAGCAGTGGGACGTTTGTAGGCTGATGATGATGATGATGAAGCTTGCCAATGTCTTTGAGGGCGAAGAGCCTTAGATCTTCTGGTTTCGGGTAGGCCGATCCCAGAAGATTCTTTCTTTTCCTGGCAACAGAGTCACATTCACACAATATGTGTTGTGTGGACTCCGTTTTATTTCTGAATGCTTTGCAAAAGTTGTCTGTTCTTAGTTGCATTGCATTCTATAGAGCATTTGTTTTGTAGCATAGTGCCTGGTCAGGGCACCGACGATTATTCGGGCCTGCCTTTTACTATAATTATATAAATACTATATTTTATCCGATCTTACTACTGAGTAGCTGTCTCGGCCGAATAAAATGATTGATAATTAAAAGCATATGGAAATCTGTGATCTCTGCCTACCCCAACAAGAAAACAAGCTGTTTGTATGGAATCGTCGCTCGAAGTGTTACCAATTAAAAATGCTGTAATTTTATTAATTTAGATTTTTTTAAATTAAAAAAACTTCAGAATGTCGTAGAACCATTTCAAATTTTAAGACAAAAATGTTATATTCAAGAATATGAGACGGCCAACGCCTTAAAGCTTGCTCTTCGCCGAGAATGGGACAAAATACTATCAGACCACGTTCGTGCAGCGTGTGAAGCCTACCCGAACAGACTCAATGCTAATATCCACGCTAAAGGTGGTTACATTAACATTTTT
This sequence comes from Scoparia ambigualis, assembly GCA_963921215.1. Taxonomy (NCBI): domain Eukaryota; kingdom Metazoa; phylum Arthropoda; class Insecta; order Lepidoptera; family Crambidae; genus Scoparia; species Scoparia ambigualis. Next base: position 30,880,886 of record OY992511.1, on the reverse strand, counting down.
TCCCTAAAATTTGAAATGTTTTTACGATACTCCAAAAAGTTTTTAATTAAAAAAAATCTAATTTGACTAAATTACATTTTTAATTGGTAACACTTCGAGCGCGATCCCTGTATAAGGGGTGTTAACCATAAATCGACATTAATATAAATCAATTGCCCAGAATGTTTGTACGCACGTCACTTCACAACCTATTTGGCTTTCTTTTTTTATTGTGTTTGTAATTGGCAGGTCAAGGTTTGTATGTAAGTATTTTTTTTTTGGAAATTCGTTATGGATTACGGGATCCACGCGGACGAAGTCGCGGGTGACAGGGAATATGAACATCCGAAGCTATTGTACTGTTAAACACTTACTATAGAACTTGTAGTTTTTAATTTCTTTCCCTGTAAACTTTAACTTTCGAGTCGCGGTGGATTGCCACGGCCGTTTATATTTTAAACTTTAGTAGCGCCCTCTAGCTGGCCGTGGGCGCACCAGTCGCTGCTGCGCGTGAGCATGATTTAAGTTAAAGTAAGTCGTACCGTAGCACGATTTGAAAGTGAAATCGTCTAGATGGCGCTGTTTTATAAATTTTCATAATCATTTCAATAAGATATTTTCAAAATATATTATTGAAATGATTGGTTAATGTGACCTCGTCTATGATTGGTCAATGCTAGCCGCATACTCTATTTTGGCATTTATTGCAAAAGTAGATAGTTTAATGATTGCTAAGGTTGTTATAAATAAGTTGTTTTAATTTCAAAACCGTTTTCAATAATTGTATTTTCTGTTAGTACAATAATGTTGCTTAAAATGTGACATCATCTGTGATTGGTCAGTGATACTGAATAATTTATTATTGTAATTATTGAATCAAATCAACAGTTTAATGTTTATTATTTGTTGTTACAATAAATCTTGACCTATTTCAAAACAGTTTTTCATTAACTGTAGTTTGGTTTATGTACATTAGTGTTGTTTAAAATATAAAATAATTGTGATTGGTTGATACCAGCACTACCAACCGTTCGTTAATCTGTTCATCTTAAAGTGGGATTACGGGGGTATATAAAAGAAAGTAGGCCTTTGCATAGGCAGTTAATTATTATCTACAGGCAGCTACATCATGTGAAGTTAAGTAATTGTTTTCATTAATACCCTTTTTATTATTTTTGTGTGTATAATTGTTGTTGTGTGTTATGTATTGCGTTGGAGTCCTACATGTAAACCTAATTCCTAATGTATAGCAAATTATTATTCTCATCATCTTAATTGTATATGTTACGAATTAAAGGATATAATTTGGTAATCATCGCTATAGTACCTTGCGATATATGTGATGTTAAATGGTTTTAACACTGTTGTAGAAAAAATTTAGTATGTTTGTTTGCCTATCTACAGTTCCTGTGTAGTCTTTAATAAATCAACTTTAAATGACATTATGTAATCTAGTTTTCATTTTGTTTCATAAATAAATTATTTGGTACATGGATTTTGAAACATGTTTTTATTAAGTACTTCATTGCCTGATTTTCTAGTATATACAGACAGGGATTACAGCCCCAGCTATCTTAAACTCTCATTTACTATAATAGTTTATTTCCTTGGTTATCTTATCTTATCTTTAGTCAACTCTTTACTTTATTTTCTAACATGGGCGTAAACGAATAAATAATTTATGTGAGTTAATTCAATGTTCTGCAAGCGGGAATAGACTGCGGTGATCGCCCACTATAAGGCGGATCATGTCGTGTGCTTGTTTCTTGACTCGTTCGAATGAGAAAATCAAATCGTAGCATTATGTGCAATTCGCAAAATGTGCAGGTTGTACGCATAATTAGCAGATCTTGTAATGTTCAAGTCGCAAAATGTTAAGGTCCCAAAATGTGCAGATCTCTCATTTCCTATTCATATTCCATTTTCGCTGCCACGCCAGTTACGCTGGATTTGATATAATGATGGCTATTCGTCAGGTATTTTTACAATGATGGGATATGATATGATGTAACTTGGATCATCATCATTTCGGTATAGCCCGTCACCCCTTTTGTTTAGATGTACGGGTACGACAATGACCATCCATTAAGAAGTTGGTCGTAAAAAGATAAAGGTACTGTGGAGTATATAGTGGTATCAATTGATTTTAGCTTTTTGGAACTTTTTTGATTAAACCTTCTTATCGAACTGGGTCTAAATACGAACTGAAAACAGTGCCGAGTTTTACGGTGAAAATATTCAAACCTTTTTTGTGCGACGAAGAATGGGAGAGAATCGGGACTAATTAAATTGATGGAGCGTGGGAATTACTTTACGCACACCTTCATGGAGAGATTTATTTATTTCAGACGACGCAAAGCCTTCGTGCGATACATTACAGGTTAATGTAAAACATTTTTGGTTCTAAACAAAGAGGTCTATGTTATGATAATGAAGTTTAAGCAGGTGACGTGGGAGGATTGAATCGAAATGATACGACGGAAGAAACATCATTGAAGCGATGAAGTAGATGGCCCGGGATTCCGGAGGCCCCTTCCCCTCCCCCCCTTCCAATTCCTATTCCTTCCTTAAACCTATTCCTCCCTTAAAGGCCGGCAACGCATCTGCGATTCCTCTGGTTTTGCGGGTGTCCATGGGCGGCGGTGATTACTTTCCATCAGGTGACCCGCCTGCTCGTTTGCCTCCCTCTTTTATAAAAAAAAAAAAAAAAATATATATAAGTAGGTAAGTATCCTACTAATATTATAAACGTGAAAGTTTGTAAGTATGGATGGATGATTGTTACTCTTTCACGTAAAAACTACTGAATGGATTTGGATGAAATTTGTCATACAGATAGTTATAACCTGGATTAACACATAGGATACTTTTATTCAGATATTCCCACGGGAACGGTAACCACGCAGGTGAAACCGCGAGCAGCAGCTAGTACTTAATAAGTCTACTTTTTTTTATATAAAAGAGGGAAGCAAACGAGCAGGCGGGTCACCTGATGGAGAGTAATCACCGCCGCCCATGGACACCCGCAAAACCAGAGGAATCGCAGGCGCGTTGCCGGCCTTTAAGGGAGGAACAGGTTTAAGGAAGGAATAGGAATGCGATGGGGGGGGGGGGAGGGCCTCCGGAACCCTCACTGGTCGGACGAAACACAACAGCACCAAGTGCCATTATTTCACGCCGAATATTCGTGAGAGGGTGGTATTACGCCGGGCGAGCCGGCCCAATGCGTGCTGCAACGCAGCGTGGCTCTACCACTCAGTCAGTGTCACTCATTTAGCACCACCCAGGGATCACGTGTAGGGTCTCAAGGGTAAACCTACGGACGCGAGCAACTTTGACCCCCACTACTACTACTACTACTACTACTACTACTTACTTAAAGTTCGAGAAAGAGATGATGGTTAATTTACTGTCTCTGACCATATTATTATTCTGCGAATTTTATTATTCTGCGTTCGCAGATGGACGTGCCTTCTGCACAATTTATTTTATAAATAATTAAAATAGCAATAAATTCCGCGCCTAACTGTGTCAGTATTGCTTCCGCGTAGATCGGGGTCAGCGCATCGCGGTCATGCAGTTGACAATTTTACTGTGGCAGTAATTTGTGTTGTGTTACTTACGTAATAATGGAAAGTCCATTTAACCGGAGCAACATGACGTCCCGGAGCCCACAACGTAGACGGCAAAATGAAGAAGAACCCGTAGCGCCCACTATTGATGCAGTCTCGACTATGGAGATACAGAGCTGGCTGTCGAAAATCGAACAGTGCCTGAATGACATTTGCTCGATCTCTAACGAAGGAAAGTTAAATTCGGAACAAAAGCTCAAAATCAGCAGCATTAGCAGGAGCGTTATGGGAGGTGTGTCTCAGTTGGCTGTTCAATATCAGTCACTGAAACAAAAATATATTTCGGCGCAGCTCACGATCAGCAACATAAACGAGCGAAAGGGGATAACCAGCCAAATTGAAGATCAGCTCGAGGACCTTAAAGAATGTATCTGCTCTGCTCCTAAACCCCCTAACCAGAACTCTTCCTTCGCCGACATTGTAAGGAAAAGAAATAACTCTCTGGCCCGCCCTCTAAACACCAGTAGTGTCGTTGTCTATCCCCAGGATAAAGGAAAAAACAGTGAGGACACAAAGAAACTAATCCAGACCGTAATTAAGCCAGATGAGCTCAAATTACATATCCGGGGTATGCGAAAAACCAAAGATGGAGGCGTAATTATTAGCGCGCAAGGCAAAGAAGACCTTGAGAAACTGAAGCAGTCAGAACAGCTCAGAACTTCAGGGCTCAAGGTCGAAGAGACCAAAAAGAGAAATCCGAAAATAATTTTACTAGGGGTCCCCGCCAATAGCACCGAAAAAGAAGTTTTTGAGTGCCTATACGAGCAGAATATATCGGACAAGTATTTACATATAAGCCGAGAGCAATTCCTTAGTTCTATAAAACTTAGCCACAAATCTGGAAAAAAGGACACTTCATTCTGCAATTTTATTATAGAGTTACCACCTGAATTAAGGAAAGCTCTCATATCACAGGAGCGACTGTTCATTAATTGGACATCTTGTTTAGTCCGAGACTTCACACTTGTAACAAGATGTTACAAGTGCCAGCAGTATGGCCATTCCGCAAAGTACTGTCGTGAGACGGACTCCACCTGCGGACATTGTGGATGCGTCGGACACTCCATCAAAGAATGCAGCAAACGTCAAGAGCCGGCCGCGTGTGCCATAAAACGGGAGACGATCAATGCCCAGCCAGAAAAGGTGCAGAAATAAGGTATCAAAGTTCAATTGACTATGAAGGCGCCTAGAGCGCCGCATAGCAATCGTCTAGCAGCACAAGGATGGGTAATGTTACTAAAGACTTTTTAAAGGACATAGATTCCTCTTATGAACTTGAATCAGTAATATGTGACCCTCATAGATGTTCTTCGGTTATTACTAGTAATAGGCATAATTATAATTTATTTTTACAAAACATTCGTAGCATTAACTGTAACTTTGATAGCATGTTAGTATTGTTAAGTCAAATTAATATAGATATCGATATAATAGTACTCCCCGAATGCTGGCTTTCTTCCACATCCTCGATCCCACAATTACAAGGCTATGAATCGCACACTACTAACAAAAGTAATGTTTTACAAAATGATGGTGTAACTCTGTATATAAAAAAGGATGGGAGAAATCACATCATTGAGGAACCTAACATTACAGATGCAAATTGTCTCATCGCAAAGATCAGTAGCGATACAGCAATTGTTGCTATATATCGATCTCCATCATATCATAATATCACTAATTTTCTACAATCACTTAATGGATTATTGACAAAACAGCTCTCTACATTTAAGAATGTGTTTTTAGTTGGCGACCTAAACATTGACATTAAATCGGGAAACAACGATCATAATTCACCAGAGTATCTAACCCATGTTGCATGTTTAGGCTACTTACCCACCCATTTGCTTCCAACTAGAATGGGAAATTGCTTGGACCATATTTTCGCTAAAACTAACATTCCCTTAAAAACCATAGTATTAACCTCTTCTGTGACAGACCATAATTCAGTGTTATTGTGTTTACAAAAGCAATACTGTAAATCTTACGCAATTACAAAACACCACAAGCTGCAAAACGCGGGGAATTAAACATGACCTAGACAACCTAGACTTAGTGCCCTTTTACAATACGGATGACGTCAATGAGTCAACAGAGTATCTTATTTCATCATTAACAAACTTATTGAAGCCAATACGCGAACTATTGTGTTATCACGCCGTAAAAAAAATTATAAAACCGTGGATAACTCCTGGGCTCTCACGCTGCATCAGACATCGTGATAAGCTGCATCAAAACGCTACTAAAGCACCCGAAAATGAGATACTCAAGGTTACTTATTTAAGATACCGTAATTTTTGTAATAAATTATTGAAGAAACTTTAACGCCAGTATGAAAGTTTAGAAATAAAATACGCAGGTCAAAACAAGAAAAAATTATGGAAAGTTGTCAAAACCATAACTAACACCACTAATACTAAATTATCCGCCCATCAACTCATCGCAAACTCAGCTACTGCGGCGCAATCAGTTGACGCAGCAAATAGTTTCTTTATTTCTATCGGAAAAAGTTTGGCTGAGAAAGCAAAACACCAACACAATAATTCACTCTCTTACACTTTGCCCCCATCGCCATTGCCAACATTGCACTCATTTGCTTTATTTAACACTGATGAAAATGAAGTAGAAAAACTTATCTTGACACTTAGAAAAGACTGCGCCACTGGCATTTATAAAATCCCATGTACATTTATTAAGAAATACAAACAGCACCTCATTCCGCCACTCACTTATCTATTCAACCAATGCTTCGCAAAAGGTATTTTTCCCCAGGCTATGAAAAAGGCCGTTGTTCATCCGATTCATAAAAATGGAGATAAAAGTTTTATTAACAATTACCGACCCATTGCTTTACTACCTTCCATATCCAAAATCCTAGAAAGATTAATACATAACCGACTTATTAAATACATAGAAGGAAAAAGACTCTTGGCCACGACTCAATACGGTTTTAGGCCTAATAAATCGACTGATGACGCAGTTCATGAATTAACAGACTATATTACAAGACAACTTGATTCCCGGAATAAATGCTTAGTTATATTCCTAGACCTTGCCAAGGCGTTTGACTCAGTTTCAATCCCAATCCTCCTTGAAAAGTTACACAGGTTAGGTATAAGAGGTATACCGCATAGTCTTTTAAAAGATTACTTAACAAATAGGAGCCAGCGAGTTAAGATAGACGGTATAGTAAGTAAAGAACTAACTGTCGAATATGGTGTTCCCCAGGGAAGTATAATTGGACCTTTGCTGTTCCTTATCTATATTAACGATTTATGCCTCCTCCCCCTTCAAAACAATAGTCAGATAATATCATACGCTGACGATACAGCCTTACTTTTTAGTGCAGAAAATTGGTATCAGCTCGGTTGTTTTGCACTACTAACCTTAATTTTAAAACTTTACAATTTAAGCGGCACTCTTGTAATGCATTATATTATTATGTAGACAAATGTTATTTTATAAGTTTTATGTATTTAGTCTAAAGTTTTACACAGCAAATAAATTTATTCTTATTCTTATTATTCTTATATTAACAGTACTGTAAGTGGGCAGTGGGAGTAAGTAGTAGTATCGCGATAAATCCTTTGAAAATTATTTGGACAAAAACGATGGGTTTTATTCATAAACGTTCCGCGAATTGCTCATGCAAATTAATTCTACGTAAAACGTTCGAGTAACAAACTACACCGAGTGCTGTAGAGCTAAACTAACATTGAGCAGTTTTATTTTTTTATGTGGTTGAAACAAAGGTACAAAAGTAATTAGTGTGCCATTTAATAAAGCCTAGCCAAAATCTATGATTTTAGTGTAAATGTGTGTTTAAATTTATGATTACATTTCTCTTGATTGCGTCAATTGTGTTGCGACTCAGGTGAATAAAATGAAAATAAAAATGGTTTTGTCTAAATGGGAATGTATATCTTGAGTTCGGTTGTTGCCGTAAGATAGCTATACAGGGCGTCCCACGGATATGCCACATGGAGGGAAAATACCTTGAATATTGTAGTAGAGAAAGGAGACATTATTTGAATTTAAAAAACAATTCAAACTGCATTCATAGATATTTAAATAATTACATAGTTGAACCGGGAATTGAACCCGTTACATGAGAAAAATAATCATCCTGTAGCTTAGATCATACCGATCGAAAGGCTTCAACATAAGGATTATTTTTTGTTACATAACATAGTGTCACAAATAAAAGGAAGACTATAAATTTTAACATTTTTAATACAATATTAATCAAATGTAAGTGGGTATGTATTTATTTCAATGTCAGTTGCGGCAATGTCAGCTTTTCATTTTTCTAAACAAATTTTCACATCAAATGTTAAAATTCATGGTCTTCCTTTAATAAAATAAAATTCCTTCCGTAAAATGTTCCATCTACAATATTCAAGGTACTTTCCCTCCATGTGGCATATCCGTGGGACGCCCTGTATGAGCCTCGTATGAGCTGCTTATTCCACCTTTTTTGTTTAAGTGGGAACACTAGAGCCCAGCAGTCGGACATTTATTAGGCCCATGGTCAATATTATGATATCTGCGTTGCACATGGTATTTAATTGCATCTCACCTACCTACAAGGAAGAAGGCAAAACAAAATATGCACGAAATTGAGAGGTTTCAAAGGTTGGTTAATACGTTACATAGTTATTGATTTTAATAAATCTCTTTAATACGTTATATTTATCTACGATAAGGTTATTACCCCTCAAACCCCAAGCGGTCGCATGAGACCGCACCTACAAAAACACACTTGACTTTGTACCGTGTATTCATAGACTTACAGACTACTTTAGTATGAACAAGTTTGATTATTTCGGTTCTGTGGTACATTATAAGCATCGTGATAGCAAAATATCGCATTGTCTATGCTCGATTCTGTCAAATTTGACGTTGACAGTTGCGCCAATTTTTTTGTTAGAAAAGTGCCACGAGTGAGTGGTAAACGGACATAAAGCGGCGATGTGCTCACCACCTGTCACGCTAAGCACATATGAAGTTGCTATTTGGTGAAACGTGGACTATGGCATAGGACTGTTTTTGCTGTCCTCATTGCCTATTCTTTGACTAACCCTTTTGGGTTATTAGTCGTGATTATAATTCGCGGGTCTCATACATTAGGGGCGTATCAGCATAAATACAACTTTACACGACAGAAAAATACTCTATAACTTTTGTTTTTGCTCACGCATTTGGAGCATTTCTATGAATTATACATATAAAAAAAAGCTTAAAAGAGTGGTATGAAGCAAAATCCATTTAAAGCATAACTAACTGTAGTTTTGGTGGTTACGCCTCTCTTACATGATACATTTGCGAGACTACCAATGAAAAAAATTAGTAAAATCCTTTACATTACCTATGGCGTAAAAACTTACTCCGAAATTATTGATCATTATAAAATTTTCTTTATAAGATAATAATATTAAAATGCTAAAATATTATTGAATCATCCGAAAATATATTTATATTTCTTAATAATTTCCATTTTAGTCATATTTATACGCCTTTTTTGCATGATGTGATGAATAATAAAGTTTACTAAGGAATGAAGGACAGGCGTACAGTTTAGCGACATTTAAAAAACAAGAAATATTTTTGTATAGGTAAATAATAATCCTTGGTATAGGATAGAGAGGGTCGTATGAAGATACGCGTGTGTTGCTAGACGGTAATGTAGTAATGAAGCTACTATCTTATTATACGCCCACTATACGTCTCTAATGCCTGAGATATTCATTAGTGATATAATTATACGTCTTTTCAAATTTAAAAAATATTATATTTAAAAATATGACGAATTGAGGGTTTGTGGGTACCTGGAAGACGAACCGAATAGTAAAATAAAAAATAAAGCATTTTTGCGTATACGCCTCTATTGCATGAGATCCGCGATATGTATGTATTACTAGTAGATAATATCATACTAGGTTAGAGAAAAATATAAATCTACAGTAACATTTTTATGTTTATAAAAGCTTTATTGCTTGGAAAATGGCGGACAATATCCGAGCAAAGGCAACAAGGAACATCCTTTTAATTTATCAGGAAAGTTTTATCGGAGCGGCCCTGCAGATGTTTCTAAATATTTATTTATGAAACTACCAGGGGCAATCCATCAAATGCACAACAGCTGGAGTTCTATCGTTGGCAGGACCTCGGTCGAGGCCGCTTAATAACACCTGTGCCATTCGCCTAATCTGGACTTTGAGAACTTCTAAGCCTTCCCACTAATTATTTGATTTTTGTTAACATCTCCGTGGAAAGAAGGAACTGAATTGCCTTTGCCCTGCACGAAGACAAAATGAGCTAATAATAATATTGTCTGTCGAAAAATTGTGAGTAAGTAAATTTTAATTGCGTGGTTTTCAACGCCTCGGTGGCATTGTGGTCAAGCGGTCGGCTTGATAGCCGGAGGGCCTGGGTTCAATTCCCAGGCCGGGCAAAGTTTGTCTCAGTTTTTTTAGAAAAAAATTGGGGTTTGTGACCAACTACCCGCATTTGGCAAGCTTGGTGATTAAAGCAATATCAACTGTAGCGCTAACTTTTTTTTATTCAACAAAATACACAGGTTAACCTTAAGCGAGAATACAAAGGAGAATGACCTTTATACTATGGGAGTTAGGCTAGTTTTTTAGCTAGCTAGCGTAACACAGCGCTTTAATGAAATAAATAGTAATCAATAGCTGCAATGCTCTGAATTATGAAGAAAAAATTACATTACAATATCATGCGGGAATTTGAAGCTATCTTTATTTTTAGCTTAAGACTTTTTAGGTATTTTGAGGTTATGATAACTGTTATCGTATGACTATCAGTTCAGCATTATATCTCTCATATATATATACATATATCACTTGACCCTTAACGCGGCGTTCTATTGAAAACCTTTTTTAACAGTAATCATTATCACTTAAGAGAACACTTTTGATATGTGAATGATTAAGACGCAATAGATATCGAATAGGCTGGTTTGGTCATTCTCCTTTGAAACTGCCAGCCAGTAATGGATTTACATTTTATAGATAAAACTGTCAATTTTTAAGTCGCAACAACTGTGCTAATTCATGCAAACAAAAAAAAAACATAAATAATGTGTGCATATAGATAGTGTGTGTGGTAACACACTTGATTTCAATGATAGTGGCTTATGCCAGTATACAGTATACATATACAGGCAGTACTTTAACTTTATGTGGCCTCGAACCACCATGGGTTAGGTGGCCGAGAGGCTAAGCACTCGACCCGACATCTTGAGGTTCTGGATTCCATTCCCAAGTCGGGTATGTTTCGTATTTTGCGATGCAGCTGCAGTTTGTGATCACCTAAGCCTTATTGGTCAAGCGGAGGATTTACACATTTTGATATCCCACACAAACTTCCAAGTTCAAAATGTTACCTAAGTACCAATTTCAATTATGAAAATTAGTTTTTTTTTAATGATTTAGATTCTTTATTTTACATAGGCTGCACTAAAAGTATCGGGAATGGAATATTTCCATTGTTCCTGGCTGGTTGAATGCTCTAAGTTCGTGGCATAATAAAGTGTTTATAATCGAAAACTCCTTGGTATTATTAATCGAATACCATTTATTTATTTTTAAAAAAAGAACGCTGTCTTGTCACAAGGTCTTGTCGAACTTGTAAAGTCGGTGTAAAAATGGAATTGACGCGAGAAAATTCAAGAGCAATGATTTATTATAACTTTCGAAGTGGTTTAACCTTAGATTAAAACAAAAAGGGAAGATACGGCATCAGCGTCTCGTGAGTAAGCCGCTAAAATTAGGCCTAAACCTAAAGGCACAATTTCACTTCAGTCGCATTTTGCCGAGCGTACAGGCTACATCGTACTATTGCGGACATTCTGCTGTGATAAAAAGAGAAAGACGCTACTCCGCAGTGGCGTCGGAATCGGTCGTACGTACTCGTCTGTTGCGAAGCGACCGAGACGTCAACGCGCTACTCGCTGACTCCCTCGCGCTGACGTTGAAACTTACTGCTCTGTCTCGCTCGCTCGATTTACACTTTTATAGGTGTGCGTGTGTGAGTGTATGTAGTTAAGTAGGACTATATTTTGATTGACTACAAGTAGGAGCATGCCGTATCTTCCCTTTTTGTTTTAATCTATGGGTTTAACACAAAAACAGTTTGTTAATTGGATGCGTTCTGCATTTGGTGATGAAGCCCCATCTAAAACCACAATTTATCGCTGGTTCGCGGAATTTCAACGTGGCCGTATCAAGCTGTGTGACGATCCCCGTCAAGATCGCCCAAAAATTGCAATCACCCAGGAAAACGTTGATGCCGTGCGTAAGCTGATTGAGATAGATAGACTGTGACATATCGCGAAATTCAGGCAACTTTAGAGATTGGCATGAGTGAAATCTTTGACTATATACATGTCTAGACGGAGCATCGCGGTACAAACGCTTCTCAAAATCTGCCCGGTTTTTGTATTGAATTTGAAGTGGGCGTGACAGCCGCGTATCTGACACTAGCGCGAATGGTTGCCAGCGAATGCCTAATTTCCGATAAAGCAGGGAAAAAATATTTATGCACAATATAATTTTAAAATGATTCATAACATAACATAACTTTTTAAATTAGGTATGTCTATCGTATATGTAGGTATAACGTATAAAAGAAGCTGGTGTGTTTAGAAAAAATGGATGATTGAAGGCGAGGGCGAGTACAATAAAATAATGCTCTAATGGAAGCCTGCGTGCGTGTGATATGTTTGTAATAGGGACGAAATAAAAGCAACAGGCAGGATGATTTACATTTAATACTTAATCAAAATTGTTTTTTAATTAGAAATTTAAATATTTTAAATTAAAATCAAAACAATTAATGGCGTTCTCTTTGTATTTGTTTCTTAAATAACTTTCGTTTGGATGTTACATCATTTTTCATGTTCTCTAATTTCTTATTATGTTGAAACCTTATAGTTAAATATTCGACAACGACTTCTTTCTACCGGATCAGTTGGAAATCTGAAAATTAAAATGTTTGCTATGTGGTCGAACAGTTGTAAAGGTTACATAATGTGATGACTGCTCATCAATATCCGTGTCCAATAGTTTACCTACATGAGACGAGAAATATTGACCTTTTAGGGGCACAAACATACACCCGCACTTTCTTAAACATCGTCATCATCATCATCAACCTATAAACGTCCCACTGCTGGGCGCAGGCTTCCCACGTGGAGATAGCACGTGGGAATATTGAGCCATAACCCACCACGCTGGGTCGCTGGCGCAATGCGTGGGTTTTAACAACTGTCATCTTACGACAACAAACGGGACCAACGGCTTAACGACTCTTCAAAGCACGGAGGAGCTCGAGATGTTTTAAATTTGGTCACCCATCCAGTGACCCGGCATTGCGAAAGTTGCTTAGCGGGCAAGGTCGCAAGCCGAACGTGCTAGCCGATGCGCCATCGAGCTCTGAAGCATACATACTACCATCCCCTACATACATATACTTAAACACACACTTCTTACATAAATACTCACGTACATTCCATTTCAAACATAATATTTTTTTATTTGTTTCGAATATCGATACGATACCATACCACAATAACAATTTATAATAATAGTATTATAAAATATTACAGTAGGTACCTATTATATTTTGTCTTGTTTTAGAACGGAACCTATAATCCAGCCAAATTCGATGACGAATGTTTGGTTTAGGCGCAGAATGTCCAATTCGCAAAATGTCCAGCGGTCGCAAAAAGTTCAAGTCGTCATTATTTATTTAATTTGTCCGGCACAATAAAACGGTATCCACGAGTTATTTTTATTGTGCCGGACAAATTAAATAAATAATGACGACTTGAACTTTTTGCGACCGCTGGACATTTTGCGAATTGGACATTCTGCGCCTAAACCGAATGTTTGTAAATAGATCACTGTTATACCTAGTTGCAGTAGGATTTTACTTTTTCTTGAGAGACATTCACAAGAAAACAGTTAACTATTGTGTCTTTCTTTCAAACTAGACATTTGCACAAATGACAGTAATATGTTTACAAACATTCGGCATCGAATAGGAACCGTCACATTTATTCACGCTCTTAGAAATCAGACATCAGTTTAAAAAAAAGAAAAACTTTAAAAGCGTTCCAATAATAATTATATTTAATGTATTTACTTTATTTACAACAAGACCATGTATAAATACTAACTTACAAGACTGAATATTTTTTATCATACTTATTATATTTAAACCTCCTTTTATATTCTGCCACCATTATTGGGAATTCTACATTTTGATACCAGCAACACTACGCATACATGGCCGTTATTATTGTTAAACTTTAAATATTTATTAAAGTTAATCTTTACTTACAGATGAAACGTGACTTTCCTTATCGAAAAAAATTTTCTTTTGTAGTTTCGTCAGAATTTCACTGAGCAAACGGTAATTTTGCGAACAATTTCACCGAAACGCGAGAGGTAAACACTGCTTGACGGCACAATGACACTGACCCCCAGGATTGCGCGATAGGCCAATTTTGGCCTATAAATTTTTCTACGTTTTTTTACGGCCAGGCTGTATCTAGACATGTATATAATCAAAGGAGTGACATACAAATAATCTTGCATGAACAATTAGGTGTTAAAAAGTTGTTTTCCCGATTGATCCCGCATTCGCTATGTGAGGAGCAAAAAGCGGCTCGCGTTACTTGGTGCGTCAGAACTTTCGAGAGATTCCACGGAGGATCTTCAAATGCTGTATACAGCGTCGTATCAGGTGACGAATCCTGGATATACGCTTATGCACTCAGGTGATATCACCTGGGTTCATTAAGTCTACTAAACCATACGAACCCGAAACAAAAAACCAGTCACGAGTTTGGGTGTTCGAAAATGAGTTGAAGCCAATAAAAGTTGATCGTACACGGAGCGTTGCAAAAAAAATGGTGGCCACGTTTGTCTCCAAAACCGGCCATATTGCGACTATTCCTCTTGAAGGACAAAGAACGGTCAATGCAGAATGGTTTGCTAGCCTTTGATTGCCGCAGGTCGTCTCTGAACTCCGTAAAGAGAACTGCAACTGCCGCATCATCTTCCATCACGACAATGCGAGCTCTCACACCGCCCACAGAACAATAGAGTTTTTGGAGCAAGAAAACATTGAATTATTAGACCATCCGCCGTACAGCCCTGACCTAAGCCCAAATGATTTTTATACTTTCCCCAAAATTAAAAACAAATTGCGTCGTGAACGATTTTCGTCACCTGAAGAAGCTGTAGACGCCTACAAATCGACCAATTTGAATACCCCAACTTCAGAATGGAATTAATGCTTTAATAATTGGTTCCATCTAATGGAAAAATGTGTCAAGCTCTAAGGAGAATACTTCGAAAAACAATAAATATCTTTTCCACTTACAATGTTGTATCACTCCCTTGATTCCTGAAATTTTCAGTGCCGCCCTCGTACTTGCAAAATTTCACTAAACGTGGCCCATTGGTTTGTAACTTGGAAGTTTGTATGGGAAACCGAAATGAGTAAAACCCTCTTAAGCTAAAATACCAGCTGTGTGAACAATATACCTACATATCCTATGAAGGTATACTATAGTTAAGATTATGGTTTTTTATTTAGTGTGATCGAATTCTGAACAGAACCGTCTTATGTAGCGTGTACAAAGGGGGTGTAGGCCAGCAGTGGGTACTGTTGACAACGAACGAATCTGGGAGGTTTCCGAAGGTATAGCACAGATATACCGTTCAAAAATGCTTTGTTAATAAAAGTTCATAATGAATAAAAAATATAAATTTCATTTTTAAATTCTAGTGAATGAAGAAATAAAAAATAGTTCCTTTGTAATAAAAAAAAATAAACCGACTTCAAAAAAAACAAATAAGGTAAAAAAACACAATCAAAAACTCACTAAAAAGCAAAAGATAAACTTAATTTACATTAATAGATAAAAATAGCATCTACATGATTAATATATCTAAACAAACAAACCTTACTTACTTATGTTACCTACATTATAAACACGTATTTTATATTCTACAAGTACCTATACTATAACCTATTTATTAAAAAAATATGAACTTTTACATATTATTATGTGATAATTTTTGTCAAAACCTATTACTTACTTATGAATCTATCTAGAATATTAAATGTATGTGCTACCTATCTGTCTGTTAAAAGTCGGTGCCAAGCCATAGGTATGTTGCATGCAGAGTGCAGGGTGGTGCAGGCCCGCTGCGGTCGGACGCAAGGCGCGAGTGCGGGTGGGTGGGCGGTGCTCGCGCTGAGCGATCCAACCCAAAGTGGCAGACATTGTATGCTATTAAAATTTTGATGCGTTATTGTTGTTGCTGATAGATTTCTATAGTTTGAAAGTTCCTTACAGTTGTTTTTGTTGTTTTTCTCTGTCTTTGATAATTATCATTTTTTTATATCATTAGGATTTCGGTTTTGTTTTTGTTGTTAATTAAAATTGTATATTTTATGTATAGGTATATTATTTTTCTTCTGCTTGTGCTTGGCACCGACTTCAAATAGACAGATAGGTAGCACATACATTTAATATTTTAGATAGATTAATAGGTAAGTAATAGGTTTTGACAAGAATTATCACATAAAAATATGTAAAAATTCGTATTTTGTAATAAATAGGTTATAGTATAGGTACTTGTTGAATATAAAATACGTGTTTATATGTAGGTAACATAAGTAAGTAAGGTTTTGTTTGTTTAGATATTTTAATCATGAATATGTAGATACATATGCTATTTTTGTCTATTAATGTAAATTAAGTTTATTTTTTGCTTTTTAGTGAGTTTTGATTGTGTTTTTTTATCTTATTTGTTTTTTTAAGTCGGTTTATTTTTTTTCTAAAAAATCCTTATTTTTCTCTTTTTAGTGTTAGTAATAGGTACGTATAAAGTACAAATTTCAGTCAAGTCGCCTTTACACATTCCACGCTATCGACAAGTCACTAGAGGCAGCAACAAACCGAAAACGACCACCATCTAACGTAATTCCTGCTGATGTTAATAACTGTGGCGGTTTGATGCACGCACTAAGTTGGGTATAGGCTCCAGACAAACTCCAGAGTTATGTTAAGACGTAATATTTCTGTTATTGAAGGCCTAGTCAACGGGGCAATGGGGATCGTGTCCAAGTTTAAGTGGCCTGCCCTTCGCCGTGATCAAATAGAATCAGGCGAGTTACCGGATTCAGTGTGCATAAAATTTGGTGACGACACTATTGGCACAAAAGTAAAAGACAGTGATGGGTTAGTGGCCATAGCGCCCGTATTAACAACATTCCAAGCAATTAAAGGGTACGGGGATGTTGAACGGAGAATGCTGCCGCTAATCCTCAGTTGGGCGGTAACGGTGCATAAACTCCAGGGCACCACTTTAAACAGAGCCGTGATCGACTAGGGCAAGAAATATTTTGCCAAAGGCCAAGTCTATGTAGTACTTAATCGTGTGAAGGCACTGGATGGCATTGCTCTTTGCGACTTAGAGCCTAATAAAGTGCTTAACAAACCGCATGATCTAAAAGCATTGCGCGAAATGGAACGATTAAGATTATTATAAAAAAAGAAATCTGTTATTTTCTTATATTCTTCATCCAAATTTACTTCTATTTTCTTTCTCGTACAAAACACCCCAGTAACTGTGTAAAGTCAATAAACCAAAATAAATACAAGTTAATATGGGCAAGTACAAATACACAACTCCTTACCCGACAGGAGTTGAGGAATTGTACCTTCCATCATCAGCTTACCTGAATAACTTGATAGTACACAACTAGCCTTTTATAACATAATATATATTTAATAAAAAGTAATCCCCTAACTCCTAATCGGTGAGGAGTTGTGTCTCCCATCATCATCAGATCAGCAATGTCATCAGATGATGACTACAAGAAGCAAATATATGATTATTTAGAAATTATATGAAATACATAGGTACGTGCCTATAAAATTTAAAGGTTTCTCTCGATTGCCCTGGGATTCTATCATCAGATCCTGACTTGGTGGCTATGGGATCACCTCAAAAGTAAGCTCTTTCAAATAATTTTTTTTTTTTTAAATCGGTTCACAAATGACCGAGATATCGCTGGACATACAAAAAAAAACATACACGTCGAACATAGAACCTCCTCCTTTTTTGAAGTCGGTTAATGAATAAACTCAATTCATCACAATTACCCTTGTCTAGTCACGAAAGACTTCTAGAGGTTATAACAATTATTGCATTTCTTTTGTGTCTGGTTTTGTATGTTTTACAGCAGCTTAGCTTTTAATTGATTTGTTGTGTGTTTATAATGTTTTTTATTTATAATGTTTTTTAAGCATAAATGTTTGTTTAATAAATTTAAAACAATATTAGAATACAGTATACCTACTTACTCGAAGCACAGAAGTATTCTGTTAGAAATGTTATCTTGTTATGGAAAATGTTCTTCTATGATATGGAGGGCATTTTCCAATTTGTATTGACGCTGTAAAAGAAAGGGAGAATAGAATAGAATAGAATAGAATAGAATAGAAAATCATTTATTAACATACACACGCTTACATCATAAATACAAAAAAAGAATGCAAATGGACAGAAAAAAAAGAACAGATGAGTAATAAAAAATAAATGAAGAGTGTGAAGTTAAATATAGAAATATAAGAATAGAAATGCCTTTTAATGTTTTATATTTTAGCGTTTTATTAACGCTTAAATATACTTAAGTAAAATTTTAAACACCAAAAAAGACGACAACCTCAGGCGGGAATCGAACCACGCACCGTCCGCATTCCGGGCGGCTGCCTTAACCACTTGGCTACCGAGGTCTGGCTTTCAACCGTCGAAATTTGTCAGTGCTTGATGCTTATGTTTTTAGTCAACATTGCTTCATCAAATCTTAGAAGTTTTCACCTCTGAGATCCGAAAGAAATATTTTTACATTCGGTTAAGATGAAGCTACAGATTAATGTTTTATATTTTAGCGTTTTATTAACGCGCGGTTCGATTCCCGCCTGAGGTTGTCGTCTTTTTTCGGTGTTTAAAAAAAAATTTACTTAAGAAATGCCTTTGCTAAGTTAATATAAGAATTTTGCCTTTGCTGAGTTAATAAAATGAAGTTAAATATAAGAATAGAAATGCCTTTGCTGAGTTTCTTGCCGGTTCTTCTCAGTACAAGGCTCCCGCCCCATAGTTTTAGACTTACGAACCGATGGCATAGCGACATTCACAAGGGCTCAATTATTGTAACCTAAATTGAACAAATAGTTTTGAATTTTGATTCTGAGTTATTACAACACAGCTACCAAAAGCGCGGTAACTCAAGTGTTAAAACCCGGCAACTGGTGCTGATCTATGACCCATGTTTACGACTACATTTCACACTGTTTACTGTATCTACATCTTACTGTCGAAACACATTCGACAGTTGAACGAAAAAAGTAGCTAGTTCTTTAGTAGATTAATGTTTTATATTTTAGCGTTTTATTAACGCTTAAATATACTTAAGTAAAATTTTAAATACTGAAAAAAGACGCGGAATGCGGAAGGTGCGTGGTTCGATTCCCGCCTGAGGTTGTCGTCTTTTTTCAGTGTTTAAAATTTTACTTAGTTCTTTAGTAGTTGAAGATTCAAGGGTAATGTGCTTCCATGTTGCGCTTATCGTTGCTTACCATCTGGTGAGGTGATGCCGCTACCTCGTTGCAGAATAAAATGTTTCTTTTTAAATATTTTACGGCACTCACGATAATATTGTGTATTCTCACCCTCACAACATTATGTTAAAAGAGTTTAATTGCCATTTGAGTTGCGCGCCAGTATAGGGGTTGTGTAATTAGGCCTTTACTGAATCTGTACATGTCAATTATTGTCAGGTCTTTCCAAACAATAAATTTTCGCCCGTTGCTGTAGGCAACGATATTTCGTGAAACGATTTTCTTTATATCATGAGAAAGTCCGATGAATTTTTGGATCAAGCGTTGTCATATTTTTGTAAGAAAATACAAGATCATGACTGTCACGTCAATATGAAGAATAGAAAAATCACATGCTATCCCAGTATCCTTTGTTGACATGTTGGCGAAGTTTATTCATTCGAAGGGCATAGATGCTTTCGGGTCTATTGAGAATGGTTTACTGTACAAAGCTCTTTTCTTTGTGAACGTTTTTGTTTGATACAATATCCGCCTCTTCATAAGACGTTGCTATTTTATATAACATGTTCAATACGCACATTCTTAATTTTGGCTAGAACTACATATCCAAAGCATATTCTGCACCAACAACAACAACACATCAACGCCATATTCTATGAGAAGTATACATTTTTGATTCATTGACTTTCGTTAAATACGTGAATACTTTCGTAGATAAGATAATATAAGATAAGTATAAAAAAAAAACCGACTCCAAAAAAGTTTACTGAAATAAATGCACTAAAACGTAAAAAATAATTGCGTAGTTTAGTTTGTTCAATTTACTTGCAATATTAACCTTTATTTTACTCAATCTTATATTCTTAAAAAATATTTTTGGAGTCGGTGCCAGCTAAGGTAAACATAAACATTAAAAGACATACTATATCATTATTATAGTAGCCCATATTGTCTCATTGCTGGGCAAAGACCTCCCGCGAAGACCGCGATTACTGGAAGGGGGGGGGGGGCTTCCAGTATTCGCGGTCTTTTACGTGTGTTGGTCAATCCTTCGCGTAAGCATCAAGCTTATCTCTTCACCTCCGTCTCGGTCGGCCTTGCTGCCGTTTAACCCATTGTCGTTTTTATTTGTAAATATGTTTAATTAGCCTCTAACAGTTGTCGTGTTCATTAGTGAATATGGTATTGCTACATTGTCGTATGATGCTGGCACCGACTCCAAAAAATATTTTTTAAGATTATAAGATTGAGTAAAATAAAGGTTAATATTGCAAGTGAACAAACTAAACTACGCAATTATTTTTTACGTTTTAGTGCATTTATTTCAGTAAACTTTTTTGGAGTCGGTTTTTTTTTTGTTAAAATTTATTTTATTTCTCGCTTTTTAGTGAATCGTTCCGATCTATTTATCGAAAGCGAATATTGGTAAACCTACCATACGCGCTACTTGTATGAGACAGCGCCGTTTAAATGTGACAAGGGAAGAAAACGAGAAACGCCTATCACAAAGTAGGAAATCAACATCCAAAACAGACGGCAAGTTACCCGGATTTACTCGTGAACGCTGTATAGACCCCCCTACGATGATGACTTGCGAGTTACTAGGGTTCACCGTTAGGCAAACTAGAGGGACGTTTTTGACTTGCTCCAGTCGTAGATCGTAGCCAAGTCACCATTGATCTGCTCAATCGCTTCTGAGAGGTTCTCAGCCGAGGCTTGAGAGTAAATTTGTAAGTCATCGGCATAAAGATGTTAGGTAGAATTTAGACAAGAAGTGACAGAATTAATAGTGTGAATAGTGTATTTTTAAATCCTAATAGAATAAATGTTTCGGAAGGAGTGATAAAAAGTGGCTTATGTCACTATTGTTCTTCAGCTATCTATGTGCAAAATCAGGTCGATGCGCAAGTGAGAGACGGACAAACAAACAAACACGCTTGCGCATTTACAATATTAGTTAGGAAGGATTTATTGCCGGAGTGGATCTCATTTGACCTATGGCCGAAAATACCAAAATCGCTATAGATATGCCTACAATATTTGAGGAGTTCCCTCAATTCCTCAAGGATTCCAAAATCAGAACTGAGCTCCGGTACCTGCCTTCTTTTGCTTCGTCATAGTCGCTTACCTATCTTAATCGAGATATCTTATCGCCAAACGTGAAATACTTATCATTGAGGAGTTCCAATGACATTCTGTGGTCTTCTTCATCAGATCTACTTCATCAAATGATACTTTCTGAATGCAAATTCTTGACTTATTGCTGAAAATACCAAAATCGCTATAGGTATGCCTACAATATTTAAAGAGTTCCCTCAATTCCTGAGGATTTCATCATCAGAACTGGATTTTGATAAAAATGGGACCAATCTAGAAGTATATCCTTTAAATAGGTATGCCTACAATATTTGAGGAGTTCCATCAATTCCTGAGGATTTCATCATCAGAACTGGATTTTGATAAAAATGGGACCAATCTAGAAGTATATCCTTTCAAATAAAAAAAAGAATTTTCTAAATCGGTGTATAAATGACTGAGTTCTGAGGTAACAAACATAAAAAAAACATACAACCGAATTGAGAACCTCCTCCTTTTTTGAAGTCGGTTAAAAAAAACATACAACCGAATTGAGAACCTCCTCCTTTTTTGAAGTCGGTTAAAAATTTATTGTCGTAACTGTGTACCTACATTGGTTGTTACAATTAAAATGGTGTCAACAGTCTGTCCATTTCGGACTTACAATATTTTACAAATTCCATACTCTAATCAATATTCCATACTCCAATCAATACTTAGTGTTAGATAGTTAGTTGCTATAGATTCTCCTTTGGTAGACGTTAGGGTTACAGGCGTTCTCTACTGTGACTACCTCCTGGATTGGCTATTTGACAGTTGTAACAATAAAATATGAAATATGTCGGAAATGGTAGGTTATGATATAACGATCATTATCCAATAGTTTTTTTTATTAAGATAATTTGTACTTAAATATTTTATTTTTACAAAATAAATTTGCGATTTTTTATCTGTGGATTACAAGACCCGAAATACGAGCGGCCATGATTGAGCTTCATGTGACGTCACATTTCACAAAATATACAAAAACTATCTGTCAGGTTTCAAGTTAAGTTTCTATATTTATTGAAATGTGACGTCACAGAGCGAAATGTCACGTGACCAACCGTTTTCGCACTAAATTTAAAATTAATGAAGAAAAATAGGTTTTTTTTTCTGTTAAATAAAGCTTTTTCGAGAAAGAAAATATTGTACGGGGTATAAAATAAGCGTTTGTAATTTTTTAAATACTTTTTCAAAAACTGTCAAGTAGCCATTCTCTGAGTGGTAGATCACGCAGCACGAATAGAGCCGGCTCGTAATACCACCCTCTCACGGAATGTCGGTGTAAGTGAGTGAACGCAGCGGAGGCCCATCTCCCCCCCTCCCCCCCATGTCCCCTCACAATTAGTACTCCTACTCCTTTTTCAAGATCTGCAACGCAACTGCGACTCCCATGGTTTTGCAGGTGACCATGGGCGGCGGTGATTACAGTTTAGTTTAAAAAATTACTCCGTTCAACTGTAATCGCTGATTTCATTTTCAATGTTCTCACAAAAAACAAAATTATAATCGCCCACGCAATCAAAAAAGACGAAACAAGAATACAAAAGCGCGCCATCGCCTGTTTGTGAACCTGAAGTTTTTCATTCTTATTTTCTTCAGCTAAACTTTGATCGAAAAGTCTTATCTAAAGTTGTGTGGTGACACCTGCAAGGAATTATAAAACATTTCCTATATTTTCTTTATTAATAGTTATAAAATAATACTTGAGCTCGATGACGCAGCGGCTAGCACGTTCGGCTGGCGATCTTGCCTGCTAAGCAACTTTCGCAATGCCGGGTCGCTGGATCGGTGACCAATCTTAAAACATCTCGAGCTACTTCGGGCTTCGGAAGGCACGTTAAGCCGTTGGTCCCGGTTGTTGTCGTAAGATGTCGTTAAAACCCACCAGTCCACATTAGGCCAGCGTGGTGGGTTATGGCACAATATCCCCACGTGCTTTTGTCCACGTGTGAGGCCTGTGCCCAGCAGTGGGACGTTTATAGGCTGATGATGCTGAAATTAATATTTTTCTGCTAACAAAGTACTTATATGTTTTTATAACAAAAACTTTTAGGTTTTGCTACTAAAAAGTTAAAAAATCATGAGGATGTGTTATGATTTTTTTTTGTTGTTACTTTAAATTCGGAATACTAGAATATTTATAATTAACTAGTGGCCAGCCCGCGACTTCGTCCGCGTGAACACCCCCCGTGATGAAAATCCAAAAATTTTAATTCAGACAGCTACAAACACAAAAAAGAAGAATTAGCCAAATAAGTGCAGCCGTTCCGAAGTGATGAGCGTACAAACATTTCGGCAATTGATTTTTATTAATATACTTACACATTTTTATTATTTTAATAGTATCTAAAAAAGCTGATTTAAGTACGTCAGGTGGGACGTCAAACAATATTTAAAAGGCGACTGCTCTGCTAATTGAACTAACGAGATTGGTTTCCCTAGTGAATTCTTCTTGTTAAACTTTTAGCCAGTGTTGTTTCATCCTTGCTTAAGTTCACCTTGATCATCCGAAATAAAAATTATTACAAGTATTTAAAAGTCGGCAAGATGAAGAAGCTTTTTAATTAATTCGCCATGGAAACCAATGTCTCGGCAGGTTAATTAAAGGAGCTTTATTCTGCTTTCAAGACTAAATTCTTAATTTATTTTAGAAATCAAAAGCAACAAACGATTTTATTATACTATGAATATGTTTGGACGTCAAAATTGCCAAATACACTTTTCGCGGTTCGTTCGTTTTTTTTCGTTTTTTTTTTCGAATACAATTTTCGCGGTACGTTCGTTCGTTCATTTTACCAAACAAAATGCATACCTAAGTGTGCGAACTAAGTTTCAATATAACAAAAGAGCTCCTTTATGTGTATCTAGTTCTATATGTGATCGAACCGAATAAACATTTGTGTTAATTTCTTATTTTTATTACAACGATTTTTTCTTGAGTAACTCCTCTGGACTTGATCCAAGATTAATGTCGCTAACAAATAACTGTTATGTTCGAGACTTGCGAAACGACTGCCATCGAGATTATCGCTTTTACAACTCGCAGTTGTAATGAGGCATCGCTGAGCCAACGCCAGCAAATAAAAGCCCATCAAAGCTGCAATAGCTGTTTCGAGTTGGCAAGAAAGCTGAGAGCTACCCACTGATTGTTTCTTCTGATTGTGCGATACGGATTGTAATGAAACCTGAGGCTGATCTGAGCAGTAATCTTACTAGTAAACCTGTAAAGGTAGTTTAAAAAGTACAGCCTGTTTACTATCCCTGCAGAGCAAAGGCTTGATTGAAATCAAGTTTTTTGTGAGTTGTAAGTTGTAGGGAAGCGTCGTCCAACAAATCACGTCTGGGTCACCAGTGTAGGGAAGCGGATAATAGGTAGAATAGATGACGCATAGTAGGAAGGCCAAAGGGAATATCTTCCTCCGAGCTGGGTGGTATAGCTCGGGGACCGAAGTCCAACAGATGTTAGTTGGATGTGCTATATATAGCGTAGGAGATGGTGAATTCTTCGCTACCGCGATGCAGGCTTCCCATACTATTTTATCGTCGTAGTATAGAGATGTCGTTGGTATGCGTTTGTGGCGCCATCTGTTGATAGGGTTGAGGAGGTGTTTGCTTCGTATCGAATAATGTGCGGCGGCATGCGGTAGGTGGCGCTGCTACAAAGTTATCGCTACAATTGATGGGTATTGAATTAATCACCACGCTTTTCAAATACGGGTTGGTGATCCACAAAAAAAAATACGACAGTTTGATTTGTCCGACCTGAGAATTGAACCCGAGACCTCCGAATGACGAGCCGAGCGCTTTACCACTCGGCCACCGAGGCGTTTAATACTTGCAAATTATCAGTTATGAATAATTCCGATTTCATTAAAACTATTTTAACGGGACCTAACACGATTAATTTTTGTAAGTAAGTACATATCTACTTACTGCTTGACGTTTCGGCCGCGATGCTGCGGCCGTGGTCACAAGCGAACTGGGCCCTGATTCTGTATCGCAATCTATAGATTCCACACCTAAACCTTACCGCGCACAAACGTCAAACGCATACGTTTTTGGGAAGATATCGTAACTTTTTAAGGAATTAACGTGGTTTTGAAACAAGGAATCGTTACAGAATAAGGGCCCTGGCGGTGCGCGGCGTCGTCGGCTCGGGCGGGTATTTGTTTCTTCATCCACCCTCCCATTTTTACTTAATTGCCACAGTGTAATTAATCGTCAGCATCACGACTCCGGCACACTACAATAACAGTATCGGAGTTTCTTTTTATAGACAGATGTCGCGGTTTGCATTTGCTAATCACTGGATTCCACGCTGATGATAATTTAAACCCGTCCTCCCGATTTTTATATTTCTTGATCTCAATCGCTTCACGTACTATCCTGCTATGATAATAACGATCAGTGGAGAGGATTTTAGGATCATGTATCTCCATCCAGTGATTAACTCCAGCTTCCAGCAGATGTTCAGCTACCGCCGATTTGTCTATTTGTCGATTTTTGACAGCTGCGATGTGTTCCTTGACACGTTCTGCGATAGTCCGCTTAGTCTGTCCAATATACGAACTACCACAGCTACAATCGAGTTTATAAACTCCCGGTGTTTGGAAAAGGTATGACGTCTTTAGGCGACCGCACTTTGTTCGATATTTGGCATAACGGAGTATATACAGTCTTAATGGAGAAGTTTCTTAGTACTGTTCCAATTTTGTCCGTTATGCCTTTTATGTAAGGTAAAAACGCTGCCTGGCGACTCACTTCTGGATGATTTTTCTTTCCATTCTGCTTTTTCCTCTTCTGTGACACCCGGTATCCGTTACGTTTTAGTGGATGAAGAAACAAATACCCGCCCGAGACGACGACGCCGCGCACCGCCAGTTCGCTTGTGACCACGGCCGCAGCATCGCGGCCGAAACGTCAAGCAGTAAGTAGATATGTACTTACTTACAAAAATTAATCGCGTTAGGTCCCGTTAAAATAGTTTTAATGCAATGCAATGCGATAGTTTAAAGTCTTATAATTCCGATTTCATTAAAAACTTAGTCGTAATATCTGATACTCTTACACAGCTTATAAATTACAAGCGGCAGGTTACATGTTAGCAATCACCACTTTACTACAAACTTAATTTTTAATTATTTATCAACACGATAAATTTTTATCTTTGATATTGGATCCAAGCGTCATTTTCCGTCATATAAAACTTATACAAGTGATTTTACACAAACATAGATTATATATTTTCTATTAATGTGAAATAGCCGCAATGACTAGACCATTTTTTAATTAACCGAAATTGGTACAAGGCATTTTTTTTAATCTAGGTCCTTTATTATAACTGGCCATAAATGAGGTCGAAGTTTTCAGTTTTCATCTTCCTTCAAAAGTTTTTACACGAAATTGTTAGTTTCATGTTAGATAACAACATTTTTAACAAGAAACCAAAAAAATAATTAGGCAAGGACAGAAGGAAATTAGAATGTTAATTTTAACTTGGCATAATTTTTTAATTTTTTTTTTAAATAAAGTGCTTTACCTACAAAAAAAATAGTTTACTTATTATTTACATTGCTTTAAATGTGAAAATAACATTGTTTCTTATGTTATTGTTTTGTTGGTTGTCCTGAATACATTAAAAAACCACACTTAAATAAATTTACACAAACTCTGATCCGAATAACTAACAATTTAGTTCAGCATTATGTGTATCCAGTTTCCCATGAGTTGGATTCGATCTCTAGCCCTGAGATACTGGCTCATGTCCACTACTAATTAGACTATGATTGCTCCCAACCCGTGCAAGTTTATCATTACTATCAACTCTTACTTGTAATCCAAAGAAGCCTTACGCAATGTCAACAACTACGTCATCAATATCAGAATCTTCACATTCTTCGCTTAACCCCCTTTATGTTAAAGAGTTCGTCACCAAATCCTGCTTGTGAAAAACTTTTCTAACTTTATCCGAATCTTATTGTTTGTGTTCAGTTGAAGCAACTTTTATGTCTCATCATCTGCCTATAAACATCCTAATGGACACAGTCCTTCACATA
This sequence comes from Scoparia ambigualis, assembly GCA_963921215.1. Classification (NCBI taxonomy): domain Eukaryota; kingdom Metazoa; phylum Arthropoda; class Insecta; order Lepidoptera; family Crambidae; genus Scoparia; species Scoparia ambigualis. Next base: position 30,853,428 of record OY992511.1, on the reverse strand, counting down.
TGCGCATGGGGAAATTGAGATAGATAGATAGATAACTCTTTAATTGCAACAACACAAAGATTTACATAGAACACAACTATTATTACAATAAGACAATACGATATAAATAAAATAGAGTCACAATTTGGCGGCCTTATCGCTTCAAGCGATCTCTACCAGACAACCAGTCGGATGGAGAGAACTTATTAACCTTAAAATCGGAGGTGCAAATGATAAGAGGTTAAAATTGTCAAAAATAAATAAATACTTACACAAAATTAAATAGATAGAGGGGGGGGGGGGTGTTATATATATATACATATTGAGATTGGGCTGTAACTCACCACGTTGGCCTAATGAGGGTTGGTGGTCTACTTAGATGTCTAAAAATAGTCATTACAAGAACACATATGAGACTATAAACTGCCAACTGCTGTAAAGCCAGACACAACAGTAATTCAATTGTAAGTAGATTTTCTACAGACGAGAGAATAAATGATTCGAAACGTTACAATAAAATAAATTATGTAAAAATTTAACTCGCGTTGATCTGTGTTCCATTTCAACAAAAATAGTAAAACTAAAAAGAAAGTGTACGTCGCCGAGCCCGCTTTAATTCGATCTAACGTTAAAAGCTGAACGCAAAATAAAGCGGGTGGCGAAGGAACTGATGCGAACATTGTCATCGGCCGAATTTATGGGCGAATAAATTCCCGAGATACATACGTAGGTTCACGACTATTATGTCAGAGACTAGGCAATGAGGACCATCCCCTCTCCTTACATCACTAAGTTTTATTTGTACTGGCACCTCGAGACCAACCGTTAGGTTATGCAAGAAGTACCAGACGTCCCTGCGCCAGTAAAACACTCGCGCAGGAGACCATCTGCGTTAGGTCTTGACGCCAAATCAGTGCCCGCCGAAGCGCGCTCTTCATTCGGTACTCATAAGACTAGTGTCTCGGGAGAGTCTTCCCGTGAACACGTGTAGTTCACTGCTTATTGTCCAGATAGGTAACCGGAGCTGTCGAGCTCGCTCACTTCTCGTTCCACGAAGGGCACAACTCGCAGTTGCCACTGCTTGGGTCGTCGACTCTAAAGTCGACTACCAAGTGTCCACCTTGGTAGCGGAGTAGTAAGCACACTCACTCACTTCTCTGAACCCATCCAGGCGCCTAGCCAGTTCCCACGTCCTACGCGGCTGGCTGGACCGGAGGCTACGGCATCTAGGGGGCCGCCTGTACTAGTTATACAGACTAGTACCGGAGATGTCAACACCAATGTCCAATGAGAACCACCGGACAAAGCTGCCAACTATAAGGGAAACTCAAGTTCCCCGCAGGACTTTTCGCTTCTGGCCCCTCAGAGACCGCTACTAGGCCCCGCTCGCTGTGCGTGAGTTTGGAAGTCCTGGCACACAATACCAGGACAAACGAACATTTCCAAGCTCTACAGCTAACCACGAGCCACTGCGAGTCCAACCCACGTCCGGATCCCGCCGGAGGCGCCGGTCAAGGCACAACCAGCGGGGGGCTTGAACCGGAACCCCGTAGTACCTACCCATGAAAACACAACCGGACCCGTAGTTCCAGTTGCGATACCCTATCTATTGGGGTCAGTGGATAGGGCAAATGGGCAATGAGGACCGCAGAAGAACTCCACTAACCATAGTCCACGTATTACCAAGTTACAACTTGCACATGTGCTCAGCGTAATAGGTGGTGAGCCCATCGCCGCTCTATGCTGTTGGATGTATGTGCAGTCTTTAATCCGTTCTAACTCAAACTCAAAATATATTTGTACAATAAACTCAATTTTTAAGTACTTACCTACTTAGAATCGTCTAAATATTTTTTAACCTACTACCAATTCTGGGCGTAATTTTATAACTGTGGCAAAATCGGGAGCAAGAAACCACAGAGCATAGAAGCAACGACATTTACAAAAAAAATATAAGTTTAAGTCATTACCAGTGTTAGTCATAGTCAAGAGGCGCGCTCGGTACGCTGGTCTTATCGTTTATTTATATCTTCCTTTATCGTTTATATCTATGTAAATATCACTGTTTTTCAATACATTTCATAAATTTTATGACCATCATATCAGATTTTCATATATGTATTGTGATGCAACTGCTGACATTATACTTATATCCTTAAATCTCTCTCTGAGAGAGTTATCCCAGCCTTTAGGTAATTATTGCTCGAATAGCCATCTCCTGCAGCACAAAGATAGTTTGAATGTCGGCAGCATTTCGCCACAGTAAAATGCCGTACGACTATGAAGTAACTGAAATGACCTAAAAACGTTAGTCCGTATAAAGGATTCGAAAGGTTACGACAAAATAAATTAAGTAAAAACTAAACGCAAGGTTCTATTTCAACAGAAAAGTGTACGCCGCTCGTTTTAATTCGATCTAACATTAAAAGCTGAGCGCGAAATAAAGCGGGTGTCGAAGGAAATGAAGCGCACATTGTCAGCGCTGGCCGAATTTACGGGCGAATCAATTCCCGGGCAAATTCGGCGTGGCCGCCTGGCCACAATTGGCGCCCGGTGACGCCGCCGCGGTTCCGTACACGCCTCTCAACAAATTGGCCTTAGGTAATGCTTTTTGTAATTGTTACTCGTTTTCATGGAATTAGGTTTGGAGTTAATTCCATGGAGTTTTGATATTAGCGGCTCTCCCGTAAACACCCCGTATCCTGTGACGAATTAACATTTTTTTTTAATATATAAGAAGGAGGCAAACGAGCAGACGGGTCACCTGATGGAGAGCAATCACCGCCGCCCATGGAGCCGCAAAACCAGAGGAGTCGCAGATGCGTTGCCGTAATTTAAGAAAGGAATAGGGTTTAGGAAGGAATAGAAATTGTGAGAGGGGAGGGGGGAGGGGGAAGGGGCCTCCGAAAGTCTCACTGGCCGGACGAAACACAACAGCACCAAGTGCCATTATTTCACGCCGGATATTCGTGAGAGGGTGGTATTACGCCGGGCGAGCCGGCCCAATGCGTGCTGCAACGCAGCGTGGCTCTACCACTCAGTTAGTCAGTCACTCATTTAGCACCACGCAGGGGTCACGTGTAGGGTCTCAAGGGTAAACCTACGGTCGCGAGTAACTTTAACCCCCAAAGGGGTTTTTTCGTTAGACGATGAATTTATTTTCTGTATTGTGTATTTTTTTTAAAAAAGTGCCACATTCTGAGAAATAACGTTAACGGCAAAACTGAAGGGTCTTCCCTTTATCCGAGTGAATCGGTTTCGAAAACACTATGGACCTCGTGACATAATTGTTGTAACCATCTTTGCAGTGTTTACGAAACACACACGCTATATTCGCAAGGTGGTGGAATTCGGCCATGAAACCGACCGGAAGGCGAAACCTATTTTTTTTCTACCTTAACCCTTCGAACTTTCAGATGATCGACGATCTTTATTATTAATTCTGCCTCGTTTTGAGAAAAGACCCGTCGAGGAAGTGATCCTTCGAGGTATTGACCTTTCGAAGTAACGAGCCATCGGTGAAGAGTACCGTCGAGGTAGAGACATCAGGTAATAACTATCGAGGTAACGTCATTCGAACTAGAGTATCAGACCCGGGGTAGCTCTATGGATCGCTATCTGCTACTTTCATTGTACACTTCTTTCGCTTCATTCAAATCCATTAATCTTTAATGCACGCAAAAATACATTAAAAATATACATACGTACCTACATGTAATAATTACGACTATTATCCCCTAATGTTAGACAGAGACTAGGCAATGAGGGCCGCAGAACCTCTACCATAGTCCACTTTACACCATGAAGCGACTGCACATGTGCTCAGCGTGACAGGTGGTGAGCCCATCGCCGCTCTATGCTGTTGGATGTATGTTTTTGTATTCGTGAGAGTCCATCGGTGTCATCTTTTTTTTTTTTTTTTTTTTCTATAAAAGAGGGAGGCAAACGAGCAGGCGGGTCACCTGATGGAGAGTAGTCACCGCCGCCCATGGACACCCGCAAACCCAGAGGAATCGCAGACGCGTTGCCGGCCTTTAAGGGAGGAATAGGTTTAAGGAAAGAATAGGAATTGGGAGGAGGGGGGGGGGGCCTCCGGAACCCTCATTGGTCGGACGAAACACAACAGCACCAAGTGCCATTATTTCACGCCGAATATTAGTGAGAGGGTGGTATTACGCCGGGCGAGCCGGCCCAATGTGTGCTGCAACGCAGCGTGGCTCTACCACTCAGTTGGTGTCACTCATTTAGCACCACCCAGGGATCACGTGTAGGGAGGGTCTCAAGGGTAAACCTACGGACGCGAGCAACTTTGACCCCCAAAAACTTTTCTTCTTTCAAAACTTCTTTCAAACATAAATTAAAAGAGCACTACATATCTAACAACAACAGTAGTTAGCAATGTTGTACCATAACTAGTTATTCATTTTGATTATATTATAAATATTTAATATGTATGTCTATGTATATATATCCAATATAGGTAGTTAGATTAAGTAGGTATGTATATGTATGTTTAGGAATGTTATAAGTAGGTATATGTATTTGTAAGTATCATTAGTCCCGTAGACTCTCTTTCCACACCACAGCTAGGGTTGGCTGGAAGAGATCTCTTCTAGAGATAAGCTCACCTTTGTATATGTCTTTTGTAACGCCTTTTTCAATGTGTTTCATATGTGCAATAAAGGATTAAATGTTATCTTTATTCCGTTAGTCGCCTTTTACGACACCTAAAGGAAGAGAGGGGTGGTAGTATTCTTTCACCGCCACGCGACACGGTAAAAAATAATGTAACCGAACGCTTTAGACGCTGCGCCATCGAGTTCCTCATGTTTGCAATTAAAACCTTTTTAAATGTGATGTTGGTAAACAACTTCCCTGATATTATGTCATAATTGATTTTGTATTATTAAATAAATAAATCTTTCCTACAATCACACCAATTATCTAGCCCAAGATAAGCTTCGAAGAAACTCGTTAAATGGTTACTAGACAACGGATAAACATACTTAAAATACTTAAATACATACTTATTATACATAGAAAACACCCAGACCCGAGACAATTTAGAAAAACAATAATTTCTAAATTGACCCGACCGGGGATCGAACCCGGGACCTCAGAGATGGCGACACCATGAAAACCGGTGTACAAACCACTCGACCAAGGAGGTCGTCAATTATTACTCGTATTTTATCGACAGGAAGTGTATTATATTCTCTGTATAATACGAATATAAAATAAATTTAACTCAATGGCTTAAAACTTTAAGTTATGATGAAACAGGATCGCTGTTATCTTATCACTTGTGAGTAACAATAACATCAATTCATCACTCATAAACACAATACAATATACACACACACCCACACACACACACACACACACTACATAATTGTTAAAGTCATAATAATACCTTTGTTCATGAATACTTACATTAATATTATTATCCTTAATCTGTCTGACAATAATTATTGTAAAAGAATATTTTTTTTTTCTTTTTTTATGTTTATGTTTATATACTGCTGTAAATCTAAAACACATTTTAGATAAACTGTTTTATATAAGGAAGAGCGGAGTCCTCTACAACAAACATTTTTATGTTTAAAAGGGGACTCCAGATAAACATTGTTATAGTTTAGTTTTAAAAGGTAAATAAAGATTATTTTTTTTAATTTTTTTTTTATTATTAATATAAGTCAGTTCCGCGTATCGCGCTTGGTATGAGCGTGAGTACCCGCTCATCGGTTATTGGTTTCCAAGATTAGATCTCATAGCGGGCGGATCGCGTAAATAACAGTTTCTGCTAAACTTTCATAACTCTCCTCATCGACTAATATTCTACGCTGTATGGGATAAAACCACAGAACAGAAAAAATTAGTTTCTTCTGTTCTGTGGGTATAACTTTAAGGTATCGGTTGTGGATGTGTACCTATGTGATGATGATGCCTTGTTCAAATATTGTATGAACTCTTTTTAGAATATATAACCCAAGTAATCGCAACGCAAATAGTAAGTATACAGTTTTTAATTACCTTTATAAAATTGGTTTAAAAACCCGTATGCGGTAATGCAAACACTACTTCGTCGTAGGAACCTTTGACACTCTCACGAACTTTTCGTATGAGGAAAACAACAAGTTATTTGTATTTTTAAAAACATTTTTTTTTCTCTGTAAAGATCCGCTCCGGGTAGTCCACAAAATGATCTCTTCACTACCAATCACTAAAATTTATGAGTAAAAAATGGCCTTTAGATGCCCGTTTTTGGATGCAAGATTTAAAAAAAACCTACAAGTAAAAAAAAAACTTTCGATTAATTTATGAGGTTTCACTAAGTTCTCTTCTCAGTTTTGTATGTTACTTTAAAACCAAACAGAATAGCAAATTTTAAAGTATTTAATTTTAGTTTAGTAAAAAATCCCCACGTGCTATTGTTCCCGTGGGGGGCCTGTGGCCAGCAGTGGGACGTTTATAGGCTGATGATGATGATGATGAAAAAATTTACTGAACCTTACAGAACTACTACAGGCTATACCTACACCACCTTGCCGAACGGTATTTTTAAGTACTCCATAATTCTTCCGAGCCACCGCAACTAATGATGGTAGCAGACCTCCGAAACTCCCACTGGAGATGGCACAAAAAGAAGAAGAAAGAACCTTAATTTAACTTTCATTTAGAAATGTACATAGGTATTTAGTCTAACATTCTGCCTGTGGCGACACAATATTGTATTATTCCTAGAATGCTGATATAGCAATAGCGAGCGGACGGGAGCTCGCCCCGGCAGTCGCCAGTCGCACATCGCACACCTTATCGTCAGGTTGTCGCCATTTGGTTAATATAGTGTAATTATATATATGGAGTCAGAACTATAACTTAATGTTGTGAACCTTTGTGTGAACAGTCAATAAACCAGCTCATCAGTGTACAACAGTGTAGTCATTTTATACCTTCCCATAACTGCTGCAAGTCACCACTAATATACATAGCAAGCGGTAAAGTGGTGACCCCGCGTTTCCGGCGTGCGTGCGACTCACTTAGAAGACAACCTGACGGCCGAGCACGTGTTTAGAAGATGGCTTATGTAGACGCCTATAATGAGCTAGAAAAATGCGGCGAGAGCTCCAAACCAGAGCGCGAAGCATCAACAAGCAATATAGACGTCGCAATGATATCCGTGCAAGCCAGGATACCAGAATTTTGGACCGAAATGCCGAGAATGTGGTTCGCGCATTTTGAGTCAGTTATGGGACCACAGAAGCAGAGCGACAATGCGAAGTTCGAGTTGGCGATCGCGAAATTGGACCGCGACGCACTCCGTCAAGTAAGTGACTTGGTACAGTCACCACCTGCTACCGAGAAGTATAACGCAATAAAACAAAGATTGTTAACAGTGTATGAAGAAAGCGCCGAGACGCAATTTCAACGTTTAGTGAGTGATATGGATCTCGGGACTCAAAAACCATCCCAGTTATTGCGCAAGATGACAGAATTGGCCAGAAACTGTAGTATTGCAGGCGACCCATTAAAAAAACTATGGATCAACAGACTACCACCGAATGTAAGGGCAGTCCTAGCGGTCAGCAATAACACGAATTTGGAAGATTTAGCGGCCATAGCCGACAAGATATTAGAAAATTTGAGGACAGGCGAAGTAGCCTCCGTCAGCTCATCAGTGCCCGGCAGTGACAGCGCGTTAGAAATGATGAAACATATGCGAGATTTGACCATAGAGGTAAAGAGACTAAAAGAAGAAGTCAACAGCATTAGAACCGGTGCACGCAGCCAGCATCGCAATTATCATATGAATAGAGACCAGCGTCGGCAGTCGAGATCGAAGGATAGAGGATCATCAGCCACGCGGAGGACTCCAGCAAGCGCAGAGTGGCTATGCCATTATCACTACCGTTTTAGAGAGAGAGCGAGGACCTGCACAGCACCATGCAACTGGTCGCAGCAGCAACATAAGCAACAGCAGCAGCAACCTGGTCAGGGAAACTGAATCCGGTGCAGTCGTCAGCGGTGGGCGGCAGCACCGAGGTAAATCACCGTTTGTGCGTAAAAGACTACAATAGTGGTAAGTTATTTTTAATAGATACGGGCGCAAACGTCTCAGTAATACCATTATGTAAAGTAAACCGTAATAAAGTAAAGCTTAATTGTGATTATGAACTTTATGCCGCGAATGGCACCAAAATAAAAACGTATGGCATTATAACTTTAGATTTAAATTTAGGCCTACGTAGATGTTTCAAATGGAATTTTATAATATGTGACGTCAAACAACCTATTATCGGAGCAGACTTTGTAAAGAATTTTAACTTGATAATAGATTTAAGTAATAGGAAATTGATTGACGGACTGACCAAATTGAATAGAAATGTATCGGTAATAAGTAGTGTCGAGCCGACAATATCTAGCATCCACAGGGACAATCCATTCCGGGAATTGTTAGAACAATACGCCGACATTACCAAGCCAATTAATTATAGAGAGCCGAGCTGCCATGACACATACCATCACATTGAAACCGTTGGTCCGCCGGTTTACGCCAAACCGAGGCCTTTGCCCCCACACCGCTATAAGGCGGTAAGGGAAGAGTTTAGAGTCATGGAAGAGTTAGGTATTTGTAGACCGTCAAAGAGCCCGTGGGCCAGCCCACTTCACGTAGTGCCAAAGAAGGATGGCCAGCTACGACCATGCGGCGACTACAGAAGGCTCAACGCAGTGACAGTTCCGGACAGATATCCGATTCCGAGGATACACGATTTTATGTATGGCTTATCAGGTAAGTGTATTTTCACTAAATTAGACATTAATAGGGCTTATCATAACATTTCGGTTAAACCAGAAGACATAGCGAAAACAGCCATTACGACACCTTTCGGGTTGTTCGAATTTGTAAAAATGAGTTTCGGGTTACGTAATGCTGCACAAACCTTCCAGAGATGGATGAATAACACGGTTTTGCAAGGTATAGAAATTTTTAACAATAATAAAGAAAGTAAGGGAGAAAGTTCTTTTCTTTTTTGCTATATTGATGACGTCATTGTGGCAACAACTAATGACGTAACGTTGCACAAAGAACATGTAAGACAGATTTTTGAAAGGTTTGAGAAATTTGGCATAACAATCAATATAAAAAAATGTACTTTTGCCCAACCGACAGTAGAATTTTTAGGGTACGAGGTAAGCAAAGTAGGCATTCGACCCATTTCAAATAAAGTTAGCGTAATTAAGGAATTTCCAAGGCCAGAGACAGTCGAACAACTCCGTAGATTTTTGGGAATGCTAAACTTTTATAGATCGCATATAGAGCATGCAGCTGAGCACCAAGCTCTACTTAACAAATTTTTACATAAAACTAAAAAGAGGGACAAAACTAAAATAATATGGACTAAGGAATCAATCGAAGCTTTTGAGCAGTGTAAAAATAATTTAGTTAACGCCAGTGTGTTGTCTTATCCAGAAGTAGATAGTAAGTTAGCTTTAATGTGTGACGCATCTAGCACAGGCGTCGGAGCAGTGTTACAACAAAAGATGGATAACGACTGGAAGCCTTTAGGATATTTTTCGAAAGGGCTTACTACCACACAGATGAAATACTCTACTTACGATAGAGAACTTTTAGCAATATATTTGGCAATAATTCATTTTAGAAATTTAGTTGAAGGCCGTGAATTGACAGTATTTACAGATCATAAACCATTAACGTACGTTTTCGATAAAAGTGGTTCAGACAGAGAAACTTCTAGACGTACGCGACAGTTACTGTATATTAGCGAATTTACAAGCGACATACAGTACGTCAGCGGAAACGACAATTGCGTTGCAGACACGTTATCCAGAACAATAGAGTCCATAGTTTGCCCTGCTGACATTAATTTCGACGAAATAGCTTTAGCACAGGAAACCGACCAGCAACTCGTGACCATACTTGCTAATAACAAGAGTAAGCAGTTATTACAAAGAATACAGTCACCATTGTGCAATAGTGTAATGTATTGTAATGTTACTGGAAGTAACATGAGACCTTACATTCCATTACAGTATAGAAAAACAGTCTTTGGTAAAGTTCACAATGTTAGTCATCCAGGCATTAGAGGTACTAGGAAAATGATTACAGGTAGATATTTTTGGCCTAACATGAATAGGGACATTAATCGATGGTGTAAAGAATGCATATCTTGTCAGAAGTCAAAAATACAACGACATACAGTTTCCGATTTAGTAAAGTATCCACCTAGCAATCGTTGGGAACATTTAAACGTGGACATAGTTGGCCCTTTAGCAACGACAAGTGAGGGGTATAGATATTTAGTAACCATGATCGATAGATGTACACGGTGGCCGGAAGCTATTCCAGTAAAAGAAATCACAGCAGAAGTTGTAAGTAAAGCAATTTACGAAAATTGGGTTTGTAGATATGGATGTCCAAAAAGAATAACAAGCGATCAAGGGAGACAATTTGAAAGTGAGCTTTACACCTCCCTTATGAAAACGCTAGGTATTCAGAAGATTCGCACTACAGCTTATCACCCACAAAGCAACGGGATGATAGAGCGATTCCACAGAACGCTGAAAGCAGCCTTAAAAGCACGTTTATTAGATTACAGTAGGTCATGGGCAGACGAATTACCAACTGTCATGTTGGGACTTCGTGCAGCCTGCAAAAGCGATAGTAATGTAAGTGCATCAGAATTAGCATTAGGACACCAGTTACGCCTGCCTGGAGATTTCTATGACAATAGTGTAAATTGTAATTTGTCTGACGAATCTAGCTATGTATATAAGCTGAAGAAAGCATTAAATAGTTTACAGCCAGTATTAGATAGAAGTAGAAAAAATAGGAAAATATTCGTACATAAAGACTTGAATAGTTGTAGCCATGTTTTCGTTAGGAACGACATGGTGCAAAGACCACTAACACCACCGTATAGTGGACCGTATAAAATCATTAAAAGATTCGGGAAATCATTTCTGATTCAATTGGCAGAGCGTCAGTCAAATATTTCTATAGATCGACTTAAACCAGCATATATATTAAACGAAGAATACGATGATAGTTTGTACAAAAGTTGCGAAGATAATGTCAATATTAGTATTAAAGATAATGATTGTAATGTTAAAAAGAACCAAGTAAACTCAGATGTTAAACATAGTGAAGAAAAAGTGCTGAAACCAATATTGAGGTCAACACGCAGTGGCAGAGTTGTTAAGCAACCAGTTCGATTTTTGCTGAAATGATAATTGTGTATGTTAGTTTAATAAAAGAGTAAGTTTATGTCCATTTCGTTTAATTATCAGGTCATTCCAACGCAGTACGCTTGTTTAACAGTAATTGTAAAGTTATAAGATGGGGAATTATCAGAACAAAGATGTAATTGTGAGTGCCCAGGCTCAAATGGCAACATCCGAAAAGATACAAAACCAAGTAAATATATTTAGTATTGTTTTAATTGTCATGGTTATACTGTTTAGCATCGGATTGTTATACGCCATTCGTAAAAGTTGCATAAATCGTATAAGAAAATGGATCAATAAAGAAACAGCTAAAGTGGCGCTACCAGAGGTCATTCATATGCCTCGCAGCACCACCAGCGTAACACCTGGAAGAACAGGAGTTGTGTAAAAGTAATAAGCAACTGATACTTAATTTAGTTATATTTTTTTTTTGTGTGCGTTTTGTAAAACGTGTTTAGTGTTAACAGTGTCAAAGTACATGCATGGCGTTGCCGTGAGAGGTGTTGTGGGACCCAAGGGGTTGTTATTTTGTTATTGCAGAGCATGCCCTCACGACAACTACCTAAGTCATTGTCTAGTTGTAAGTTGCGGTTTTTCCTGAAACCTTTTAAGTCGGCCCTAGAAGTAGGTGTCCGCAATTTTATTGTATGTATTAAATGTGTTGATACAGTACAGTAGTGTATGTAGTATTATTTTTATAATGTTTGTGAAATCAAAATTTTAGGTTTTGTGTTTTTGTAGTCTTAATAAATTATAAGTATGTGTAACGAGTAAACAACCTAACGTAGGAAAGGAAAGTAAATAAAAAACAGATATAGTATGTTAAAAATTTTATTTGAAAATTGTATCACAGTAAAAGTTACTTGACCTTAAGATGTTCTAAAAATAGAATCACATGTATTCGCCTTAAGCGTTGGCATGCGTGTCGAGTCGGGCTCGCTCGAGTATCAGCTGATAACGCCGCAACTTTGTATTGTTATCGCAGCGTAGCTTTTAGATTAACCTTGGTATATTTTTGTATGTTGTTAGAAATGTTTTATTGTAATAGAGTTTTATACGTTAGGGTTGTCTACATTGTTTAGTTTTTTTTTTTTTTCTCTTTCTTTTAAAAATATTTTTTTGTAGTAATTAAAATTTTTTTAAGGAAGGGTGTGATGTGGCGACACAATATTGTATTATTCCTAGAATGCTGATATAGCAATAGCGAGCGGACGGGAGCTCGCCCCGGCAGTCGCCAGTCGCACATCGCACACCTTATCGTCAGGTTGTCGCCATTTGGTTAATATAGTGTAATTATATATATGGAGTCAGAACTATAACTTAATGTTGTGAACCTTTGTGTGAACAGTCAATAAACCAGCTCATCAGTGTACAACAGTGTAGTCATTTTATACCTTCCCATAACTGCAACAGGTCACCACTACATATACCTAGCAAGCGGTAAATGCCAAATTGTAACACAGTTTGTCAGCAGAGTTCTCGCAGAAGGCAGCAAATTACACAATTTAAATGAAAAAGGAAAATTTAAGGCAATGGATAATATGGTACTACATAAAAAATAAGAAAGATGAATTTATCCCTTAACTTTTAGTTTCGGTATTAACCCATCAGATTTAGAGCACCAAGAAACCCTAGCAAAGCCATTGAATCACCATTGAATACAATAATTGAATAAGGAACACGTATTATTCGCCTAGGGACGTTCGCCTAATAATACTGCAATTACTGGATATACGCCGGCTGTTCGCCCCAGGGCCCATAAGGCAGAGTCTCGTTACCCTCGGATAGTTCTATAAACCTAAAATTGTGATCCTCTCGAGCTTAACGGCCGTCCCTTTAATAATATAATACTTATCCTTTAACGAAAATAATTTTAGTGGGAGCCACAGACGCCATCGTTTCAGATAAGATAGATTTACAATAGAGTCGTCGAAATATCATTGTTTGTCCATTTGTTTAGTGATTTCAAAGCTTTCATTTCTAATTTACTCATAATGCTGAAAGAATTAGAGGTTTTATTACAATGATTTTGATGTGCTCCAGTGATTTTGATGATTCTATGATTATTAAAATTTACTATTTGTAATCTTACTTGACAATGTCTGTACATTTCTGTACAGGTCTGTACCTGCCTGCGCATTAATGTGTACGGTGAATTTTCATTGGTTTTAGAGACGATTCTCATATTAATCGTACTTAAACAGAATTTTGCTTTGTAATTCGATATGACGATTTCGGCCAACGGGATAGACTTACTACTCAAATTGTATGACAGCGAATGTTCAATTCTACAAATAGGTAACCACCCCAATTATGGAAACGTTGTATTAGTAAATTTTTCATAAGTTTAGTGATTTTTTTAGATATTATTTAGGCATACCTATAGTTAAGTGTTTTTAAATGTATTTGTTCGCACCTAATACGTTAACTAAAAAATAATTTGTAAAATAAAAACCCTATTTTTGGACCAATAATGGACAGTAGAAATCTAGTGATGGACACCTAATAATGGACAACACCCAGTTACAAATCCTGTAACTTAAAATGATATTTCGGTAATTGGGACATGTTTCTCGCTCATTATGAAGACCCATTGCTCCAACAAATACCCATCGTCTTCAGACAGATATGTGCTTGGACCCATAGAACAGACTTTAGGACTTTTTACTGACACTTTATTATGTAACGTAATTCTAGGTACCTACGTACTCCAAATATTTCAGCGGTTTTTGCTATTTTTTCCCCATTGAAAGAAAGATATGGAGAAGTATATGCTATGTTAAACCTTAAACAATTAGATTTTCGACAATTGTCCATTAATAGAACATCCTAGAAAAGATATATCCAGTTATGGACACGAACAAATAGCATTAATACCACAACCTTAATCATGCCGAAAAAGCGTGAAATATGTTGCAAATTTAAGCTATATACCATAATAATACGCCATAATTCTTTGAGACTTTTAATAGTAGCTAAAAATAATTGTGCGTACTTACTTCCTTAAAGATTTTGTTAGTAATAATATATTTTCTAACAACGACTCGAAGCGTGGTCAAACACCTTTACGCCATTTTAAAATAAAAGGGCTGAATTTAATGTAATGACATAATTTTGACCGTTAAATAGTGAAACATTCTTTTAAAGTGTTTCTAGGATGCATTTCCCAATGGTTGCAGTTATTTTTTTAATTTATTATTTTTGTTCATAATTGGATACCTGTCCAAGACTGGTGCTGTTAGTTAAATAGATATTTTTATTGTTTTTCGAAAGTTTTTTTTTTCAATTTACATCGTCCGCATACAACAGCGTCGACCGTACAGTTTTCTGCCCTGCGTCACACGGAAGTAATTAATTTTTTACAGTGGCTAGCCACACATATTATTATAGCAAATATAAAAAAAAAATGTCAAAAAGCTTTTACACATCATTTCGGTTCAATGAAACCCTTCCGTATGCCATACGTTTTCATAGCTACCGCCGGCAACGTGCGTCTCGTCTTGATGATTCCACTAGAAGTACGTAAACAAGTAGAAAAGTAAACAACTGTCTTATCTTGGCCGGCCGCCAATGGTTGCGCCGGCTTTCCACCTTGGGCAGCTAAGCGATGATTAAGTGCACCAATGAGATCGCTTGCCTTGATAAGGCCGTGTAAAAAGAAGTCGATATATTTGATTTCCTCGCGTATGTACAACTTGCACAGCTCTGGTTGAAAAAGGATTGCTTCATATTCGTTGTCTCGTTAAGGTGGTGTTACCAAGGTATTATAGACTCTTTTGACATACCTAACAGCTACTAGTTGGCAAAGAGAAGCCAAAAGCCCAAAATTATTAATTTCGGGCGTTTATGTCTTCTCTTTGCCTATTGACATACAAAATTATGGAAAATTTCCTATAAAAATTTCTCACTCTAGCGGGCTAAAAAAATTTTTGGGTAGTTTATTAATTTCAGGCGCAAAAAGACTTACTTCGACAGACAGAATAAACTGATGACTACGACTAGACGCGCTATGGCTGTAGGTTTAACGTGTAGATTTCATGTTTATGTTTTTATTTATATTTATTAATTAAACAAGAAGGCAATGTTAATGTCTCTTCTCCGATGGTAGATTTTTTCCTCCCGCACCGCTTAGCTGCCTCTGGTGGAAAGGCACCTTATCTCTCCAGAAATGCTAATGCGAAATTATTCTGTAATAAAACGCCGACCGCCACTCATTTGTTTTGGTTCGCGTGAATTGTTATTTCTATAAAGGCGAATTGAGATGTAACCAATTTGGTTTCGCGCTTCGCTTTTGTTACTGCATTTATGCGGAGTTCATTTTAATGCGGTAACAGTTTTTTGGTTGATTGATTTAATGGTTCAATTATTTTATTAAATCATTGCATTTGCGGCGCAAATTAGGTGCAATTACGAAAATATTACAATATCCCCGCGTGCTATTGTCCACGTGGGAGGCCTGTGCCCAGCAGTGGGACGTTTATAGGCTGATGATGATGATGACGAAAATATTGACGAATTTATGGACTCATGTCCTATGTATTTGGGTTTCAAAGTATAGCTGTGGGACTTTTAAAGATTGATGATGATACATAATGAGCTGATGAGCTGTGTGGCTCATTCATAGAATACTTCTGACTCATCTCTTCCCTTGGGTGTCGTAAAAAGCGACTAACGGACTATAGAGCGGCAATAGACTCGCCAGCTGTCACGCTAAGCAAATGGGCAGTTATTTTTAGGTGAAAAAATTTTGGGCTGTGGCACTGGACTGCTTTTGCGATACTCATGGTCTGGTGTCCGACAAATGCTTCAAACTCAAATTCAAAAGATATTCATTCAATAAACTCAATTAATAAGTACTTTGAATCGTCCAAATCTTTTTTAACCTACCACCCTTTCAGGACGTCATTTGTGAACTGTGGCCAATAACGGGCGCAAGAAACCACAGAGCACAGAAGAAACGACATTTACGAAAAAAAAAGTCGTTACCAGGTCATGAAATACAAAATATGAATTTGAATGTAAACTATGTAACTACCCTTAATATTTTTTTTTTCTTTTTCTAAGATTTGATGAAGCAATGTTGACTAAAAACATAAGAGCATCAAGCACTGACAAATTTCGACGGGTGAAAACCAGACCTCGGTAGCCAAGTGGTTAAAGCAGCCGCCCGGAATGTGGAAGGTGCGTGGTTCGATTCCCGCCTTAGGTTGTCGTCTTTTTTCAGTGTTTAAAATTTTACTTAACCTTCATTGGTTCTTCGGGTCATATTGACTCGAAACTGAAATTTAACTGGCAATAAAAGTCGTAATTATTAATATATTATTACGACTTCATTACAATTATTAATTATGCATTCACTATATATTAGTATTGTAAAATTATGGTGAAGTCTCTTATATTAAGAAAATTAAGTTTTTTCTGTCCTAGGTCCCTCGGGTCAATAATACCCGAGTATGAACAAGGTCCTTGGGTCAGAAAAGCCCGTGTTCTGCAAACAATAATGCTTTGTTGCATTCTAAGAATATACTTACAATTCATAAATTTTAGTCATATTTTAATCACTTAGCGTGTTATTGTTGAAGGTAGTTTGAGAAAAATTGTTTATTTACATTTGTTTGCGGTTAGATTACGTTACTTACGTGAGGCGGTTACTTTTATTAGATTCATTTGTTATTTGACTTGACGTGTTCCACTGGTGTTTGAAATAGCTTACAATTTGTCTGCAGTTATGATTTCGCAAATCCTAAACTACGATATAAATTCCGAAGATGAAATAATTAGTGAAACGGAGAATAGTTTGGATGAAAATCCTACTGAAAATTTTCAACCCAGTTTAGAAAATGAAAGCAGTAGTGACGAAATAAATAGCTACGAAGAGCCATTTTCAGACACATTAGCAATACCAGTGCTAATGAAAACCAAACGATATCAAAAAATAGTGAATTTGTGTGGTCAAGAACCCCATTGGAAGTCGGTGGTCAGTAATAAAATCTCTTTATTAGAGGAGGTATTGAGAGTTTGCAATTTTTTTCAAGCCGCTTCAATCTATTTTAATATGATATTTTCTTAATTCCACGACGGAAAACCGCTTGGCTTTCATCTCAACTGATGGTAAACGACGATAAGGCAGGTAGAAGAGCACTTCACTCGGAATCCTTACTACTGAGGATTATAAAATGGAAACTCCTAATTGACTGACTCATCAGCACAGAGCTGAAGCTAATGTACTTAGAAATATGATACGAACACCCACTGTTTATATAGGATCAGATGGCTTCAGACAAGTACTTAGTCAGGGGATTTTTGGGGAAATTCATTCAATCAAGGGGTGAAAGTCAGTGTAAAAATTTTGTATGGAGATATAACGACGAACGATTATTTTCTGAGGTTTAAGCGAGCACTACACATTGAAATGAAATACTTTTTTACGGAATAGCTCGCGTTTAATTTACTATTTATATAGTTTTTTTATATTATCCTGACGTTGCGAACCATTTACAGGGTCCGTGGTCACAGGGAGACTGGAAATAAACAACTATGTAAATAGTAAATTAAACGCGAGTTAATCCGTAAAAAAGTGTTTCATTTCGACGAACGATACTTGCTGTCGTCCGTCTAAAGAATACCATAAATATAGACAAAGTAATTTCCTATAATCATTACTTTTTAATTATTTATTAGTGACTGGACTGTGGTATAGCTGCCCATTAAAAGAAACTAACCCCTCTCTTTCCTTGGGTGACGTAAAAGGCGACTAACGGACAAAGACTGCACATACATCCAACAGCATAGAGCGGCGATGGGCTCACCACCTATTACTCTGGGCACATGTGCAGTTATAATTTAGAGAAACGTAGACTATGGAAAAGGCGTTGTATGTACGGATTTGAGAAAGGTTTGTAACACTTGGGCTTGTTCTAATTCCGCCTGTTTAGCTACCACCAACTTAACTAAGTCTGACACCTTAACTCTTTACAAGGCAGAATATGCTTGAGTTTTACTTAAGGGGGTGCCCCGCAATCGCAAAAACTGGCATAAGTCTCTTAATGAACTTCAAAGCCAAATCAATCATAATTGATATTTAAAATTAGAACAATTCTGCTTTGAAGTTTCAGACCTAGTAATTTGTTTAGAGCAATGTTTTTATTCTGCGAAATGTACAAAACCATTACGCGCTTGGTTTAAAATCAAATTTATTTTTTTAAGATAGGGGGGGTGACTTGCGGAATATTAATACAAATATTTTCATGTATGAATTATTGTTTCATGCGTAAAATTATGAAAGTTTCCGAAAAACGATGTTTTTAGGGGTCATTAGATTTATGTATTGTTTGTTATTGTTTAAAGAATTTGTTCCAAATTTCAACAAGGCCACGACCTTGTGCAATGATCAGGCTAACTTACATAAGTTCTTTTAATGTATTTAACTGATTCAGCGCATAGTACAAGTAACTTATAAATTCGTAAATATTCACAATTTCGTGCTGGATCCCCTTAACTTTTGTGATTACATATAGCGCATATTATGGAGCAGTCAACACATTCAATTACATCTTGCACATTGTACGATAATGGATAATGTTGAATAAAAAATCACCGACATAATTTGTATGTCTAAATATATACGGAACGGAATGCGGTGAAATGTTATAATCGGTAACCTTGAGTGCCCACACGTATACTCTTTCTTATTAAACTACGTCTGAGCATCGTCTGTTTAAATACTACTCATCAGCGTACTATCTGTAAGCACTTAAAAAAATATAACAACTGCCGCATTGACAGCCACTTAACGTTAATTAATGATTACTTGGTATCTGATTTTTTATTGTAAATATATTCCTAAATCTGAATATTTTCTACATCTCTGCGCATTCTTACAACCATTAGCAGTGCAATATTATAAGTAAGGAGCCGATATCATAAAAGCGACTAACGGACTAAAGAATGCACATACATCCAACAGCATAGAGCGGCGATGGGCTCACCACCTGTCACGCTGAGCACAGTAATGCAGTCGCTATTTGGTGAAAAGTGGACTATGGTAGAGGACTGCTTTTGCTGTCCTCATTGCCTGAGAAGAGCGCGCTGCGGCGGGCACTAATTTGGCGTCAAGACCTAACGTTGGTGGTCTCCTGCGCGAGTGTCTACTGGCGCAGGGACGTCTGACACTTCTTGCATAACCTAACGGTTGGTCTCGAGGTGCCAGTACAAATAAACTTAGTGAATTAAGGAGAGGGGATGTCCTCATTGCCTAGTCTCCGACTAACCCTATTATAATTATTTAAAACGGGGTTTCATCATCATCATCATCATCATCAGCCTATAAACGTCCCACTGCTGTACACAGGCCTCCCACGTGGACAACAGCACGTGGGGATATTGGGCCATAACCCACCACGCTGGCCCAATGCGGTTTGGTGGGTTTAACGACTGCCATCTTACGACAACAACCGGGACCAACGGCTTAACGTGCCTTCCGAAGCACGGAGGAGCTCGAGATGTTATTAATTTGGTCACCCATCCAGCGACCCGGCATTGCGAAAGTTGCTTGGCGGGCAAGATTGCAAGCCGAACGCTCTAGCCGCTGCGCCATCGAGCTCCTCAAACGGGGTTAAACAGACAATTATTAAGTAAAAGTATTCTATCCAAGGAACTTATACCTAAGATAGAACAGTTTATACTCGACGTTTCTACCGTATTCAGTTACAATGAACTCATTTGGAGATCAAAAGCTTAAAGTGCCTCTTGGATCACGATACAATGTATTCAAATTTGGTCACCCATTTGACCCAGTCTTGCGAAATTTGTTACATATGATCACGACTATTATCCCCAAAGGGTTAGTCAGATACTAGGCAATGAGGACCCCAAAAGAAGTCCTCTACCATAGTCCACTTTCACCAAATAGCGATTGCACATGTGCTCAGCGTGACAGGTGAGCCCATCGCCGCTCTAAGCTGTTGGAAGTATATGCAGTCTTTAGTCCGTTAGTCGCCTTTTACGACACCCATGGGAAGAGAGGGGGTGGTAGTATTCTTTTACCGCTACGCAACGGTTTAAGATCCGTGATCACGTGACTCAAAATGCACAAATGCAATTGGTCACTGGGGATATAACGGTTGGTCATATTATAGATATATTAAGATAATTTATATGTAACATATCAATTATCTTTACATATCTAATTCAGCATATTATACTGATTTTAAAGAAGTTTGATTATATTAATTTCAGTACCGATATAATATTGAGGATTGTTTTTTAAGGGTACCTAGAATAAATGATTTTTCTATCTACTTGTACTTTATCATAGTAGAAATATGTGGAAATAAAATGTCAATGTATCCCCCCTAGTAGCTAAAGGTGGAAAAAAATTCCTATCTTCTCTACCAGTAGGGATAGACCAGTAGGGATATGTGGAACAGGCGGGTTATACTACTTGCTTACTTTACTTTATAACATGTAATGATTGTAACCCGGTATCCTCAGTGGTTGAGGATCCCGGGTGAAGCGCGCTTCCACCTTCGGCCTTATCGTCACTTACCATCAGGTGAGATGAAGGCCAAGCTTACCCTTCTTAGAATAAAAAACAAATGAATCATAATGAAGAGTTATTTTGTAAATTGCACGCTCTACAACATTTTCGGATTTCTTCTTTATTTTACCGGTACAAAGGCATAATTTGCTATAAAAAAGTAAATAAAAGAGCTTTTGTTACTTAAGATAGAGTTAAATAGCCTGTACCTCATTAGTTAGGGATTTGGAGTGACTCGCGTTTACTCCGCTGTTATCTACACATAGGTCAGTTTGAGGTCAGGTCTTTAGAGTTGCGAGTTCATTAAACAATCATTAGGACTGCACAGTTAAATCATTTTAATTAATTTAATGGGAGCGGTAACAGTTGCTTAAACTATGACAGCCCACCGGTTAATGTTAGATAATTGTTTATAATCTTCCCGCTTTGTAATCTACAAAGCGTAACTTTCGGCTTGGTAAACAGTAGCTAATTTTCTCTTTCTCTGACTGTTTTTAAAATCGTTGTATAAGGTAGTTGCTCATGTGCCCGACTCCATTTTGGATCCGTCGGTGTACCAGGTTAGGCTATGAGTAAGTGACGATAAGGTGCAAGTGCACATCATCCAGAACTCTGTCGTAACACAATAATATGGTGGTAGCTAGCCAGGCGGACTTAGAACAATCTCTACCAACCAGTTTAATTACACATGAACCATCTGCTGGGTAATCGTCCTCGAGGGATCGGTGATCTAACCACTGGATCACAGAGGCGTTTTAATTAAATTCGTATAGCCCAAAGTAAATAACCTTGGCTTCGGCACAGCACCGACACTATTAATTCTGTCTCACGCCAGTAGAGGTAAAATTGTTGTTTCTTTTTCGGATTTTCGATGCAAAGGCCGGGTTTGTGATTATCTTGCATTTAGCAAGTGTGGCCGTTAAGCCAACACCCATCCAAAACACTTTTGTTTTCAACAGTACGTATTTGCTGAAGAGTCTTGTCAAAAAAACGATGGTTTTAAAAATGGGGGCAACGCGGCCGGGTGCATACCGGAATAACAACTAAGGCGGACATTCACGGTAGCGGCTTTCGGCGTGACTCCAACCGACTTAAGTCAAATGGATGGACGCCAAACATATATCCCATTCACGATCACTCCAATTTTCTTTAATTTACGTGTTTGACAGGGCCGAAAGACGTTTGATATGAGTTCAAAATGGATGTGGGTTCGGGCATTCACGAGCAACCGCGGCGCGACGCCACGGCCCAGAGCGGTGGATTTTGGCGTGAATGGAAATCCAGAGTTTACATCAGTCCAAACGGGTTTCACACTCATGATCAAACTTTGGATGTATATCACGCCATTTGACGCGATGGCGCGACCGTGAATGCCCACCTTTACTTTTTCAATGTTTGCATTCCGGCCGGGGGCAAACCGGACTGGGACCACAACGGCCGGATCCCCATTGTAGCGGTGACTTGATTTCAATGATGGACGCCCTTGCTTAGCTGTGGGACAATTTAAAGAACGAAGACCGTTTCCCTCTACCCTACCCCTTCACAATAACTACGCCTTCCTCAAAACATTCAACGCATATGAGACTTCTCTGGTTTTGCGAGTGTCGATGGGCGGCAGTGTTGCCAGATCCGTAGGTTAAAATTATCTTAGATTTACTGCAAAATTATTGTGTTTTATCGCAACTTCAATACTCGTGGGGCATCCTAAATTTGCTACCAACTAACGTCTTTTAGATACTAATTCTCATTGTAATTAAAATAAGTATCTAAAAAAAAGCTCGTCGCCGTGTAGGTAGCCTATAAAACCAGACAATAGTACTGACGGACGACGACGATATGTATCATGGCGACAGATGTGATACCATGCGTTTCGTACTCGACTATTATTTATTAGCGACTCGTTCTTTACGAACTCTGATTGAACATACGAAAAGTATTGGATACAAGATCAGGATTTTGTCACAAAATTATAGAAGAACTGAAAAAAATATCGTGGAGAGTCGTCAAATTATGTCGAATGATCGTGCGATACGTAAATATTATTTTTTATCGCATGCCACTCAAAACTATCGTGGATCTTCGATAATTATCGCACGTCTGGCAACGCCGATGGGCGGCTATGATTACTTTGCATCAGGTGACTCGCCAGCTCGTTTACCTTATTGTCACTTAACAAACAAGTTAACTTACTACTCCGCTTATACTATGCCCCAGAAGACGAGCAATAACGTGTGATGACTTTGCGGTAACCAGCTCAGGCCAATGGTTATAGCAGGCGGTATCGTTAGGCGGTACCGAGTGACAAGCGCTGGACTAATTGATATCGGAAATCGATGCGTTACAAACAAATCGATTGATTTAACTGACTTGCGAAGCCTAATAGACGTTCCGATTAGGCATCGCATTTAACGATGTACTATGTAAGTACTTGTAGTTGTTTCGTTGGTCTAATTATAATGTAACTAGCGGCTCGCTCGCGACTTCGTCCACGTAAACACCCTGTCATATATACATATGATCACGACAATTATCCCCGAGGGGTTAGTCAGAGACTAGGCAACGAAGACAGCAAAAGCAGTCCTCTACCATAGTCCACTTTTCAACAAATAGCGACTGCACATGTGCTCAGCGTGGCAGGTGGTGAGCCCGTTGGAAGTATGTGCAGTCTTTAGTCCGTTAGCCGCCTTTTACGACACCCAAGGGAAGAGAGGGGGTGGTAGTATTCTTTCACCGCTACGCGTCACGCTTAGTGGACACCCCGTCACGATTTTCAAAAAAAACTTTCAACTCTACTAACCTTGTCAACTGGTTTGTGATTCAAACGGATAACTGCTCGGATGAATACGAGATAATCCGTAGTTCAAACCCTAAAAATACCTAATAAAAGTATAAATAAGCTTAACACAAATGTATTAGTTTGCCAAATGGGATGACATGGCTATTATTAATGTGATATAGAGCATTAAAAATATTAAAAAAAAAGAGTTTAGTACCTATTACTCGTATCTACCATTTCTTTAAACTGAAATTCATACAATGAAAATCTAAGCCATTAAGTTTTAACTACCTACTAATAATAAGGTAGTGTGAATAATTTTAAGGAATTGACAATGGTAAACTTTAATAAAATACCTTTAATTTTTTAGAAAATTTTTAGAGCGGTTAACACCGAATGGGGTTGGATTCGTGAGACTGTCATGGCGGCAAAGCACATTCTGGTGACGGCGTCCATACAGTTTACACGTGCACAAACCCATTGGCCATAATGGGTTGTTGTACATTCGCCACAAAGTTGATTTGC
Organism: Scoparia ambigualis; assembly: GCA_963921215.1. Classification (NCBI taxonomy): domain Eukaryota; kingdom Metazoa; phylum Arthropoda; class Insecta; order Lepidoptera; family Crambidae; genus Scoparia; species Scoparia ambigualis. Next base: position 30,829,363 of record OY992511.1, on the reverse strand, counting down.
CACTTTTTGTAACTCCATACATTGAAAGTTAATTCGCCACAGGTAGGTAATCGTTATTGTACATTCGCCACAAGTCTTCCTAGTACATCATTTTTGCATAAAGTACCGGTAGCAAGGAAAGTTCGTTTTGAGCGCTCGAAATGAAAGGTAGTTATTTTATTCTAAAATTATTGATGTAATCAAACAATCAATCAATCAAGCAATCAAAATATCTTTATTCAGTAAGCCTAAAATAAGCATTTTGAATCGTATATTTTTTTTTTATGGATGGATGGACAGGCGCAGGAAGTATATAGATAACCTACGAAAAATAATTAGAACTAAGTAACCATAAACTAACAGAAAATATCAATAACGAGTAACGTACGTTTATTTTTAGAGTATCTACCTCTTTTCATTTATGTCACCCTGGTACTTTTAGCACAGAATAAGTAATAGTACTACCGTACTTTTAGTTCAAAGTAACTGTCATAATTCAATTTACTATTGACATAGTAAGTTGCAGCACCTAGTCCTACTCGTTTATTTCTTTTTTCCTGATAGTTAAAGGTAAGTAAGATCGCTAAGGCGCCTATCTACCTCTTTTCATTTATGTCTCCCTGGTACTTTTAGATCAGCATGACTGTCATGATTCAATTTATTATTGACTTATTTAAGTTGCATAAGCACCTAGTCCTAGTTTCTATCGACATCAATATTACGAATCTTTTAAGGTCCACTCTATTTTTTACGGTAGGTGCGCTTCGAGGAATAAAAATATAATATTTTAATTACCTATTCTGAAGCGCAGCCAACGGGTGCGCTTGGAGGAAGGGTTTAGGTGCGCTTGGTCTGGTGCGCTTCAAAATGGGTGCGCTTCGAGGAATACCCCAAGCTCTGGTGAGCATGGTGTAAGTATTTTTTGTAATTACTTACTATTATTTTGTTATCTAACTATCTAAAAAATAATAAATAACGTTTTTACTTCACTTATTGTTTGATTTTTCTGCTGTCTGTGTCGAAAATAAAAGTGTGGCGAATCAACTTTACAAAAATAGGACTGTGGCGAATGTACACATACTTTTTTCTGTGGCAAATCAACTTTGTGGCGAATGTACAACAACCCGCTATAATCCATATAAATCTTTTCAATCATTTATTATTTTAAATTGTTCAAGTTCGTTCTTAATAAAACAGTGTGTGATCTACATTTTGGTGCAATAATTTCAACTCCATCAACATCTTAACGCCAACCATGGATAAAGGAAGCCACGAAGTGCCGCTCGATAATCCCTTACATACATACATAAATTAACTACTATTATCCCAAAAGGGTTAGTCAGAGACTAGGCAATGACGACCGCAGAAGCAGTTCTCTGCAATAGTTCACGATTTACCAAATTACAACTGCACATGAATGTGCTCAGCGTGATAGGTGGTGAGCCTATCGCAGCTATAAGCTGTTTGAGGTATGTGCAGTATTTAGTCCGTTAGTCGCCTTTTACGACACCCAAGGGAAGAGAGGGGTTGGTAGTATTATTTTGATGAACCCATCGCCGCTCTATACTGTTGGTTGTATGTGCAGTCTTTAGTCCGTTAGTCGCCTTTAACGACACCCTTCCCTTGGATGTCGTTTCGTGAGGTGTCGGTAGTATTTCTTTTAGTGTGGCGCTACACACAAAACTCTAAAAATAATGTTTTTTTGTAACACAAAAACATACTAAAACTTTACCGGCTTTACATTGTAATAATGGACCCTTTAGGCTGTAGGTAAAGTGTCACATTTACTTACAAATATGTCACATTGTCGGAAAAGGAAAATCACATGAGACTCTCATAATGCAATAACATTACCTAACGTTATGCTATTTTTCTGTCACGTTCAATCTGAGCGACCCTTACAAATAAAAAAATGCTACAAAAACTAAACAATAACATCATTCTTATTTTGTAATCATAACACCAATGTAAATATTTATTGGCCAAAATTACATTATGGCTTGGACTTCTGAAGCGTCACTTCTCATTTTGATGAAACAGGATTTTTATATTAGTTCTTCTATATTTTTTGTGAATAAAATTTAACTTCAATAGCTTTTTGAGTGTCGGTCACGATTATCCCACGTTAAAGAGGGTTTTGTGAGTGAGGGTTAGAATATGTTGATAAAGTAGTGTACGCGTGTCATTCTGAGGCAGTATGATTTTTGTAACAATACCTCTGTTCTACTTAGAATATTTTGACAGGAAATAATCTCAATGGAATTTCGAGTGTCGTATACGATTTGCTCAGGGTAAGAAGGGTTCTCTGGCTGAGGGTTAGAAGGGGATTACTTAGTGACAAAAGGGTTTTGATTTTTTTTATCCTATTGTTTCATTTTACAGCTTTTTTGAGGTTTTTTCCGTCCCATTTAATCAATATCGATGTTATGAGAAATTATTTAAAATACAAAATACCTGTGATTTTTAACTATAAAGGTTGAATAATTTATTTTAACCTCTCAGGACGTATGTTCAAAGAGGTTTGATGAGACACTGTTGCTATTAAAACATAAATAAAAGCGTTAGAGGTTTTCGACAGGTCACGGTGGCGGAGTGGCCAACGCAGCCGACTGTAGTACTCGTATAGCTGTGCCTTAAATTAAAATCTGTAAAGTTGCTAAGAAATTTAATGTTGCTAGGATCATTACATGCAAAACCTATTGAACCATTATATTTTTAAAATGTTTATTATCAATGCGCTACTAATACATAAATATACTTAAGAGGGTTTACGCCATTCGGTTTCCCATACAAACTTACAAGTCGAAATTTTTAAAAACCAATGAGCCAATGTTGATGGAACTTTGCATGCTGAAGTAAAACACTGGGAGCTATGTTTGTTGAAAACATTTTAAAAATATGTTTATTTAACTGAGTTATTGCGATTTTTAACTTTCTATAGTGGACTTTAAATCGCAATAACTCATCTAGAAAAACGTTTTTTAAAAGTGTTTTCAACAAACTATTTAGATCCCTGTGTTTTACTTCAGCATGCAAAGTTTCAAAAAAATTGTCTCATTGGTTATTAAAAATGTCGACTTGGAAGTTTGTATGGAAAACCGAAATGCGTAAACCCTCTTAAGTCCTTTTAACCCAGCAGGAAAGCTAAAGCTTGTGTTAGGTATCTATGGGTTTTGTTTAACCACGGTCAAACCGCGGACAGTTTTTGTTACCCCACACACCTATAAAGTACACTTCTAGTAATATTCTTTATAGTGATGTATCCCAGTACCGTCCTTTCATGTGTTACTTTTAATACACCGCCCTACATTATTTTTAAGTAGTATAAAAGGTTCGGAGAGTATTGGTGTGCTTTTTTACATGAAATAATAACAGTTCTTATCTTTGAAATTGAATATACATAATTCTTATTCTTATTATAACTGTGCTGTGCTTAGAGCATTTGGGAACCTCGACAGCGCAGCGGCTTGCTTGTTCGGGTTACAATCCTGCAAGTGCAACCATTTTTTGTGATGTCAGGTCACCTGATGAATTATCAAATAAAACTTTCTCGTATTCCTTGTGCTTCGGAAGATGTAATAAGAAAGCTGTTGTGGTTCTAGCGGTTATGGTAGTAAGATTTAATTTTGTCGTTTTAATCTGCATTTGGGCAGCACGGTATTGCCCAATTTTCCCATATGCTTCACGTGGAAAGCCCAAAAACCAGCAGTGAGGACGTTTCCATATAAATAAATAAATTATATTATACGCCGTTGTCATCGAAATCAAAACAAAAACGAACTATGCTCCTATTCCGGTACCGCACGTAAAAGTGGGTTATTCTCCGAGGATCACATTCACCTAGGATCATGTCCCGGAGGACGCCGATTTGTTTTATCTTCATGAACTTTATCAATACTATGTTTAGCTTATAAGTACCGTCAGCAGAAACATTGGTCAATCAAAAATATACAAATATTGAAAAAAATAAAAGTCTGATAGTAATCACAGGTTGATTTATTAATTATTTTCATAATATTTCTTTAAGCGATACCAAAAATATAATTGGTTCTTTTTGATATACAAAATACGATGCGCCGGCCGTCCGAACTCAGTTTATTCTCGCCGAGTGAAGTGTAATATTAAGCATGAATTTATTACCTATCCTATTTTGATAAAAACGATAAGAACAACTGCAAAAATACTACAAAATGCAAAAAATAAACATTTTACAAAATTTAATAACATATGAGATAAAAATAGGCCTCTTAATCACTGCAACTAAATAAGGCGTTCGAAAAATATATCCAACATGAAATATTAATTCGCTAAAAAATGCAATTTTAAAATTTTCTGCAACTGAATAATGCGTTCGAGAAATTCCCCTAACAAATCCTAATTACAAATATATAATATTATAAATTAATATATTTTTTGTTAACGATACAAGTTAAACACAATAGAAAAAATAACAAAAGTAAATGTAATTACATTTATCGCATTCATGATCCTCCGGGACATGATCCTCGGGGAATGTGATCCACGAGGTAATAACCCGTAAAAGTAACTTACATACCATGTACGATCTGTACTTTGATACTGCGCCAAAGTATACGTAAATGGAATTATGTAAATAAATGTCCGTGGTGCAAGATTCCCAGCTTGTCTATTTAATTCCTGACTCTTTATTTGCCTGTGATTTTTTTGTTATTGTATTATTTTCTCTCTTCTGATTTTATTATTTTCTTCTGATTAATTTTGTTGCGAATTCCAATACAAATTAATTTTCCTTGAGACGAACAGAGCTTTAATGTCCAAGGGCCGTGGACTCATTCTGCACGAAACAGTAATTGTTATATAATCGTCTTCCTGTCCTCATCCTACTAGGGTCGTCACATTAACACGTCTCACTCTTCCCCTATCTCTCATTATCAGTCGTTATCTCTTCACTGAGCCATGTGATCATTTACGCAGTCCATCTTTTCTTTAACCTACTCCTCCTACATTATCTCTATGTATATTAATAAAAATCAGTTGTCGAAATGTTTGCACGCGCATCATTTAAGAACGATTTGGCTGATTAATTCTTTGTTGTGTTCGTAATTGTCAGGACTTGCGTAAAAGATTTTTTTTTGGAAATTTGTCACGGGAGTCATGGTGTCACAGGATTTGTGACGAAGTTGCGGGCGGACCGCTAGTAATAAATAAATAATCTTTATTCGTGTTTATAAGAGTTTTTCAAAATCTTGTTTAATTGTTATACCTATCTTTCTACATTTAAAACTACTACACTAAAAACCCTATTCCTTCTCTGCCACAGGGATAGAAACCACGACGGCAGGTACCGAATTTCAACCCCGCTACGAAGCTTTAATGATAAATATTACCTTACTATAAACCAGTGATATCCACGTTAAAAACAATGCAATTAGGCGCTTTGTCTGAAAGCTTTCAGTCCCTTTAAAAGATTATAAGAAAAATATTTGTCTGTACAATATTAAATTTCATTCTGAGAAAATTGTCTTTGGCGAAAGGTAATGTTTTTCTACTGAGAAGCCTTATGATAATATCGTCGTCCTCTCGATGATATTTAAATTTTAGAAACAAAAGTTTTATTTGAAAGTTTTATTGTTTAAAGATCATCGTAGTTTTAATAGGATTTATTTCTGACTGAAATGAAAAACAATACATTTATTGAATGTTACTCTAAGATGTTGTATTAAATATTTATTTACGGCATACACAACAGCAGCTGACAGTTAAACATGAACTGAACATATTAAACCCTAATACTTGACCGCAATTCAATTTCACATAATAATGAACAGACGGAAGACATTGCAAATAAGTTGGCGGCCTATCTGTGGCAATTTATAGCGGATCCTCTCTGATTCTGTTTACATATGCGAACAGATGGAGCAGGGCACTTCGCTGTCGGGCGGAAGAGAATTGATTTCAGCCTTACGTAGTTTCCATGACAATTTGCCTCTAGTATGCATTAACGCAGGCGAATTAAGTAAACGACGCCTACTTACTACATAACAATGACCGTGCCTCATAACGATGAAAGAATACTACCACCCCCTATCTTCCCGTGGGTGTCGTTAAAGGCGACTAACGGACTAAAGACTGCACATACATCCTACAGCATAGAGCGTCAATGGGCTCTCCACCTGTCACGCTGAGCACATTTGCAGTCGCTATTTGGTGAAAATTGGACTATGGTAGAAGACTGCTTTGCGGTCCTCATTGCCTAGTCCTGACTAACCCTTCGGGGATAATAGTCGGGATTATATGTAAGTATGTACGGAGTATATGTACCACATAACAATGCTACAATGTTAAACTACAGCTGTATAAGTATCACTAAAGCTACGAGTATGTTTAAGTAATAGGGAAAACCAAAGAATAGATAAACCTTCTTTAACTGAGGGCCTAGTGAATTGGCAAACAAATTAAACGCTACGAAATCTTCGCTACGATAAACCGAATGTATGGGATTGACATAAGCAAAAGTTACCTACGACGTAAAATATACGCTAAAATAGACCTAATTGACAGTTTGACAAGCCAAGAATCGCTAATCTAGCGATCACTCAAACATTGAAGATAAAAATTCACACAAAATGGCGATTGTTTGATCAGCTGATGAAGGAATAGTTGTGTTGTGTTGAAAGTTTTGTTTAAAATGCTCTTTTTAGGGCTATTGTGGACTGCGATAATCAAGTGCTCAGGCGCTAAGGAAGAAATATTTCCCTACGTTACTTGGAGCAAATTAACGAAATCGAGTTTGTTGTACTTGTGAATAGTTCTCGGAGTTCTCGTTTACGAACTTTCAAATATCTAACTAAGGTCTGCCGGGAATTGCGTGCTGATATAGTTGTTGCGATGTGAGTGACCAAATAAATGTGTGTCATGCAACATTTTCAGCAACGAAGAGCAAGTCGCTGCATAACAATTTGTAGGGGCTCTCAAACCATACAAACATTTGGACCAAATAAATCCACCTAAGTACCTTTAATCATGACAAGAAAGGTCAAGAATAAGACAACAGTAAGGGACTTTTTGTATAAATATTAAATGTAACCTATCCATAATGTCCATTTATCAATTTATAACTTAGATTGCCTATTTGTTTTACAGGTTCCAATGAAGTTTTAATTTGCCAGGTAGCTTAGAGTATTAAACCAAGGCTCTAAGTGTAGTAAGGTGTACCTATTGACTATACCCTATAAATCTTATACAGACAAGCATCTTTCTTAATAGGAAAAGATATCAGTCCTTACGTTCAAACGGTAAGTTTTAATAAATAAATTATTACTTACATAATAAAGGTAAGTATTATGCCTATTATTATATTGGGATTTACCAGGAAATGTCAGTGTTGTTAAAATTGCTAGAATAAAGAGTATTGACATAAAGATAAAACTATTTTATGTGGTTTTGCAGATTTGAGACGACGATTCAAAAATCTTAAATGTTACCACATAATTTGGAGGATGGACTTCCTCAGAATGGTGAACAAACATGGTTATTTGGTAAAAAACAATATCAAGCAATTTGTATAATACATAGGTACTTACATACTAACTTTTTATCTATGACAATTTTCTATAAGTAAGTATATTGTTCTAATTTCTCAGGAGATTCTGGATACCTTCAAAAAGCATGGTTAATGATAATAACAACAATATTTAATGCTGCATCAGACTCACAAGAAAGGAGGGGTGTGTACCACATGTCATATCCAACAATGAAACTGCATTGAACATGGCTTTGGCATCGTTGAATTTAGTTATTTATATGATTTTTTTTTGTGGAGCTCTAATGTTGACAACGTTTTTATTCTACAAAAAGGAGCAGTCTGTGCCATAAATATATTTATCCATAAAATAGTAATTTGGTTTATTTGATGAGGAAAAATTAAGTATAAAGTTAATTTAGTTCTAAGTTTATTGTGCTTTATTTAAAAAGATTTACTTATGTACAAAAAAAAGTACCTTCGTTGACAACATTTTTATTTTAAGAAAAGGAACAGTGTGCCATAAATATATTTAACCCATAAAATAGTGATTTGGTTTATATGATGGGGAAAAATTAAGTACAAAGTTAATTTAGTTCTAAGTTTATTGTACTTTATTAAAAAGATTTACTTAGGTAGGTACTAAAAAACAGTACCTTCTTATACACACAATTGGCATTTATTTTTATACACATATAGTTTTAATGTCAATAAGAGAAAGTGAAGCCTCATATTTAATAAACTTTGACTTTGAGAGAGTTAGGCAAGAAAATAAGAATATATTAAGAAATACAACATTAATGTTATTTTTTACTTGATATTTAATTTTACTTGCAGTAGGTACCTATAGAAAATGTTTAAGTACCTACTTATATCAATTTCTACTAGTCATAACATTAAGCTATTGAAGTTGTACTTGATTCATTATCAACATACAAAGGTAATTATATGTATAAACTTGCATTATTATTATCCGATTATTAAATCTGGTGGGTTCTATTGTGTTTGTTATAATATTGTTTTTTCTTTAAATAGGTGGCTTGTTATACATATAATACAAATTAAGTTCCATATCTAGCATTCTCTGTAATAGTTTAGTTATTATCAATTTGGCGATTGTGAAGTAATCGATTGTAATTGTTGCTTGAGTTTGTAATGTTACTATCACATTTTTATTTGTGTGAATCTGTAAATGGTTTGCTGTTTCACATTTTCAGTGTTATACTTTTTATAGAACTGTCGATTCACCTGTGAATATAAAATAAATAAATAAAATTAATTGTTTTTAAATTATTTTTGGTAAATATATACTACCTACTAACTTTTTATGTATGACAATTTTCTATAAGTAAGTATATTGTTCCAATTTCTTAGGAGATTCTGGATACCTTCAAAAAGCATGGTTAATCATAATAACACCAATATTTAATGCTGCATCAGGCTCACAATAAAGAAGGGATGTGTACCACATGTCGTATCCAACAATGAAACTGCATTAAACATGGCTTAAAGTTGTACTTGATTCATTATCAACATACTAGGGTAATTATATAAAATTAATTGTTTTAAAATTATTTTTGGTAAACATATAAATAATCCTATGTTTTATTTCGAAACATTATCAACCAACTCATAATGAATGGCAGTGAAATAAATAATGTAAAATAAATAAATATTTTAACTTGTCGCGTAGAGACCACGATCATGTCATTGTGTCTGTGAAGGCGTATATTTAATAAATGATTTGACTTTTAATTTCAATTATTTTCGGTACCTACCGCTATAAATAAGTAACAATGAAACAATCCTTTAGTAAGGCGATGTTGTCTTCATCGTCATCCTATGAACGTCCTGAACGTTCCCACATGAACGACAGCACTAAGGCAGACTGGGCTATAACAGGCTTAAGCCCTGAGCCAATACAACCGCAGTGTGCTTTACGTGCCTTCCGAAGCACGGAGGAGCACGAGACGCTTTTTATTTGGTTACCCATCCTTTAGCTCGGTAATGTGAAAGTTGCGTAACTAACTGGCAAGATCACAAACCGGTGCGGCGCGGGCGGGACTTTTTGCATTAGTTGAAACTCTAGCATTACCTTTCAAGTAACAGTAAGTACATTGCTTCGCTAGTTTGCATATTTTAAAATTAGTTTTAATTTAACCAGCAAAACCATGTACTTGGAATGTTTTTTATTTTATTTTATTTAGGACAATAATCAATTAGAAAAGTAATGTGATAGGTGTTGTAGTTAGACAACTAAACCCGAAAGCCTTAGCCGCTCATACAAGATGCAAACGTTTTAATCACTACCTAGTGAGTACTCGCATCTAAGATCAAACTGTTTAAATGTTCGCGCGGTTTGTAACATTTAGTGTTATCACTTATTTCATTACAGACGGACGTCAAGTTGTTAATATTTGAGAAATTCTTGGCAGCAAGCGTTTGCTTGTGGTCTTCAGTCTTAATTTATTTATATTATAAGCTGAAAAATGGGTTTGGTCTCATATCAATATCATATTATGGTAGGTAAGTCACTCGTCATCATTTTAAGTACTTATTTACAAACGTGCTTGCCTGGCGAACTTCCGGCGAAAAAAGCAATTTATTCATTTTTCAAATTGTCTCAAGGAGTCTACCCGAATTTCTTAGTAAAGTGACATTCAATTCACTAAAACTCAAAAGGATCGGTGTGGTTACTACCTATTTATTAATCTTACATAAGCGTTACATTATCATCAAACAAAAAATACTAAGACAAGCCTGTATGTTCTATATCCCCTAGCTTATCGATATCGATGTAGCCTAGCGAATTTGATGAGCGATTTTGACGCTGTCACCGGTCGAGCGTTTGCCAGTTGACTAGGCCCTCTGTTCTGTGAGGGAACGATTGTTTAAATCAGTGATATTTAAGTAGCTTCACAATCGTGTGAATAGATTATTTGACGTTTGTCTTGCATTAATTGTTGTTCTCAAGGAGCTCGATGGTGCAGCGGCTAGCGCGTTCGGCTTACGATCTTGACCGTTAAGCAACTTTCGTAATGCCAGGTCGCTGGATGGGTGACCAAATTAAAAACATCTCGAGCTTCTCCGTGCTTCGGAAGGTACGTAAAACTGTTAGTCCCGGTTGTTGTCGTAAGATGACAGTCGTTAAAACCCACCAACCCGTATTGGGCCAGCGTGGTGGGTTATGGCCCAATATCCCCACGTGCCTGTGCCCAGCAGTGGGACGTTTGTAGGCTGATGATGATGATGATGAATCGTTGTTACGTGGATAATGTTTTTTATACTCTCTTGATTAAATTTCTCAAATTCAGAATGTGGAGTGCCAAAGGTCAGTCCGGGAAAGTTGAAAACAGTTCGAAGATAGGGAAACTACTCCGGTTACTGTTTTACAAAATTGATTTCGGGTCTGGGTATTTTCTATGTATATATTATCAGTTATCTAGATTAACCATTAAAACAAGTTTCAAGTGAAGCTAACTTGGCTTAACTGGTGTGAGTGGGATTGTAAAACATTATTTAGTACAAGTGGCATTGGGCAGAGCACATCGCTCGTAGAACCGAGACGACCGTTGGGGCAGAACTATTCTTGAATGTGGCGCCCGCGCACAGAAATCAAAGTTGCTTGCGTCCGTAGGTTTACCCTTGAGACCCTACACGTGATCCCTGGGTGGTGCTAAATGAGTGACACTGACTGAGTGGTAGAGCCACGCTGCGTTGCAGCACGCATTAGGCCGGCTCGCCCGGCGTAATACCACCCTCTCACGAATATTCGGCGTGAAATAACGGCACTTGGTGCTGTTGTGTTTCGTCCGACCAGTGAGGGTTCCGGAGGCCCCTTCTCCCCCCCCCCCCTCCCAATTCCTATTCCTTCCTTAAGCCTATTCCTCCCTTAAAGGCCGGCAACGCATCTGCGATTCCTCTGGTTTTGCGGGTGTCCATGGGCGGCGGTGATTACTTTCCATCAGGTGACCCGCCTGCTCGTTTGCCTCCCTCTTTTATAAAAAAAAAAAAAAAAAATGAGTGACACTGACTGAGTGGTAGAGCCACGCTGCGTTGCAGCACGCATTGGGCCGGCTCGCCCGGCGTAATACCACCCTCTCACGAATATTCGGCGTGAAATAATGGCACTTGGTGCTGTTGTGTTTCGTCCGACCAGTGAGGGTTCCGGAGCCCCCCCCCCACCCTCCTCCCATTCCTGTTCCTTCCTTAAACCTATTCCTCCCTTAAAGGCCGGCAACGCGCCTGCGATTCCTCTGGTTTTGCGGGTGTCCATGGGCGGCGGTGATTACTCTCCATCAGGTGACCCGCCTGCTCGTTTGCCTCCCTCTTTTATAAAAAAAAAAAAAGAACTACGCAGTATAGGCAGCTTCTAACAAGGTGGACTGGATCTGGTAAAAGTCGCAGGTAGCTGCTGGATAAAAGCAGCATAAGAACGATCGCGGTGGAGAGAAGGGCTAGAGGAAGCCTTTGTCTAACAGTGGAAGTCTTTTGGCGGATGAAGGCCGCTTAGGAGCGTAGTAAAAGCACCGACCGACATATATAAGGTGACTGCTAGAAACCACAAGAAACTTCAAGGGCTGGTCAGGTCAAGTGTTTTAAACATGAAAAAATTGACAAAAAGGAATTAGTATTTTTTTTTAAATTAAATAATTCATTTTGTGAATTTTAATTGGATAGTCTTTGAGTATCTTATTTATTTTAAAGCAATAACATAAGAAAAATAAAATGAAAATCAATTAAAAATAACTATTATTTACAACGCGCGGGCAACGGAAGGTTGACCCGTTCGCGTCAGCTGGGCGATAAGTACCTCATCATCATCATCATCAGCCTATAAACGTCCCACTGCTGGGCACAGGCCTCCCACGTGGACAATAGCACGTGGGGATATTGGGCCATAACCCACCACGCTGGCCCAATGCGGGTTGGTAGGTTTTAACGACTGCCATCTTACCACAACAAACGGGACCAACGGCTTAACGTGCCTTCCGAAGCACGGAGGAGCTCGAGATGTTTTTTTTTAATTTGGTCACCCATCCAGCGACCCCGCATTGCGAAAGTTGCTTAGCGAGCAAGATTGCAAGCCGAAGGCGCTGACCGCTGCGCCATCGAGCTCCCCAGATAAGTACCTACGTTAGTCTGAAATGAGACCATTTTTGTCATGTTTAAAACACTTGACCTAACCAGCCCTTGAAGTTTCTTGCGGTTTCTAGCAGTCACCTTATATATACATATATATACACCGCGGATACATAATTATGTTAACGCGACAGGAGGTAGACTTATCATAGCCCACCACCCTGGCCAAATGCAAGTTGTTGGGATTTAACGACTGCAATCTTACGGCTTTATGCGCCTTTCGAAGCACGGAGGAGTTCGAGATGTTTTGAATGTGGTCACCCATCTAGTGACCCGGAATTGCGAAAGTCGCTTTACTGGAAAAATCGCAAAACCGAATGCCTTGGCTACTGCGCAATACGTAGCAAGGATACATGAAATGTTCCTGATTTATCTACACAATGCGACTCGTGTGACGCGAGACGCCGCTGATCCGTCAAGAAAATACGTCTAATAAGAGCCAGGGCCGTCTGATATGAGTTTTTTGGCAAAAACATAAAGCTTCAAATTGAGATAATGTGTCAGGTGTTTGTGGTAACATTATATAAGAATATTTGCACACATTTTAACTGCCTCTGTGGTCTAGTGGCTAAGCCACCGGTTTTAGACCCAGGGTTCCCGGGTTCGATTCCCAGCGGGGGTATATCTTTGTGTGCTCGGTTTGGTTGGTGGTAGGGCTGTTAAGTCCGCCTGGCTAGCTACCACCATCTTATCTAAGTCTGTCGCCATAACAACGATGTTTATAGCATGTTGTGTTCCGACAGTTTGAGATAAGGTAGCCAGTTCCTCAGTGGTTGAGGTTTCCGGGTAAAGCGTGCTTCCACCTTCGGCCTTATCGTCACTTACCATCAGGTGAGATGAAGGCCAAGCGCTTACCCGTTGTGGATAAAAAAAAAACACGTATTTTTTTTAAATAGAATCAGTAATAATAAAATAGAGGAGTTATGAAATTAGCGTTTCTGTTTTACAACTTTGATTGTTCACAAACGTTAGTGTTTCTTGCGGTGCTATGCAGAACGCTGCCAGAGACTCACTTTCAATAATATTTATGATGAAACGATTATGTAAAAGTATACATTTTCTTATATAAAAGAAAATGAAATAAAAATGGTCTAATATTATATATAACAAAGAACAATAATAAGAAAACCTGCCTTGCAATAATTGCCACATATTCAATAGGAATATTTTGAACAAAGGATAAACGAAGATAATTCCGCATAAATTCCGCACATGACATGATATCTTAAGCGGACATATCGATTGCCCGGACTTACTTGCACAAGTCACGTTTAATGTTCCAAGCCGTAGGTCCAGGCGCGCATCCCTATTCAGTGTGCCACTTATCACTCTACTAATTATGGTCGAAATGGAGTACTTAGTAGAATTCTTCACTCTTACAATAAAAGGTTCCCACATGTGGATCCTTTTATAAACTCTAAAGTCTCTTTTAAATCAAAAGTAATAAAAACTATATTAGGAGTAGAATAAAGTTGTAGTAATTCAATGGTCTTTTTGTACATTTTCGTAAATTTCGTAAATTTGTCTCGGGATACAGGATGTTCACGCGGTCGAAATCACGACTAGTTGTTTATAAATATGGTTATATTAATATCTGTGATTCTGCTCGCATATCTATATGTATATATATATTTGTATATAGACGGTATTATATCAAATATTGAATTATATTTTATGTATAATATCATTTTTTTTGGTCTTATTAATAGTAGTTATTTATGTAGGTATGTTTATCTGGTCTGTGTGTATGTTGTGTATACCCAACTAGCAAAATTTCCTCTTACACACATCCCAAGAGTATAATTTTACCAGTCTTATGGTACTCCGATAGACTGCTATAAGTGTGGATTTGGGCGTACTTAATAAGTCTATTTACCCTTAAATATATCTTAAAATAGTCTCGAGAAGTGTATTTTCAATCTTACAAAATTCTTGTTGATGCTTTAATAATACTAAACAGACTTACAAATGATTTACAAAGGCATTCTTTATGGGCATTTACCCTTATAATGCACTTACTAACACTGTTCTAAGTGTGATATTACTTGTAGTGCTCTTTGCGAGCTTTTAGTAAGACATGTAATCAGATGTAATCACAGTCCGCCGAAAGGATTGCGAAGTGCTCGTGATACTTTTCTGAATAATAAGAAGAGTATTAAAAACGTAAGTATTATGTACTGTCCTGTTTAATTCACTTTCCTACAAAATGTGTTAGTATAATTTCATGTTTATTACGCATTACTAACTGTTATTTAATTGTGAAGTCGATTTTATCGAGTATTTTGAAATAACAATCACAATATTTTTACGGGCCATTTCAACAATGTATCTTTAATAATAAAAAATATTATATTAAAAATGAAAAATATGGAAATGTCGCCATTATCACCAATCATGCCTTATGGTGGCTTTAACAGAACCAATATAAGTGCATTACCATTGTTTAAGGTTTAGACCGCACTTCTAAAATCAAATTCAACCACATTTTTTAATCCACGCGGCCATTGCTCATAATCTTTAGGGTTCCTTATTAAAGTAAAAGTAGGCTAAAAGACAAACAGGGAAGTTCCTGGTCGACCACTCTTTGACTTTTTTGCAATGCATTAGAATTCTAATTGCAATTATCTAAGTTTCTAAGACATTTGACGTGCTAGTACTCTTTACAATCTTTTACAATAGTCACTTCTAAGATCGAGTGATCTTACAAAATGCATTCATAAAAGTTTATAAAGAATCAAGGGTAATTAGGCTTATAAAGTCCGCATATAATACTACTGTTCTTACAAATGTTTTATAAAGTAAGCTTATATCCATCTTTAAGAATAAGTTATAAGTAACAGACGATATCTAACAAAACACTTAGTAAAGTCACTTCTAAGATTGAGTGGTCTTACAAAGTGCATGTATAAGTGTTAATTAAGACTCAAGGGCAAGCTCTAATAAACATTATATAAAGTTTGCTTATATACGTCTGTAAGAATAAGTTATAAGTGTAACAGCCGATATCTAATAAAATACTTAGGTAAGTCACTTCTAAGATCGAGAGGACTTACATAGTGCATGTATAAGTGTTAATTAAGAATTAGGCTTACAGAGTGCGTTTATAACACTACTGGTCTTATTGATGTTATTTCTCGTTGTCTTATATACTTCTAAAAGTATTTTTTACAAGTATTTATGCTCTTATAGCTTAAATAGACTTATGATATGCCATTATTAGAGTCTCTATCTTAATCAGAACGTATATAAAATTTATTTAAGGACATAGCTCTTAAAAGCTTTCGTTTCTAAGGGTATTTTGCTAGCTGGGTATAACGTATTTGTGATGAATATGAATATATATTATTTTTATTATTTAGACTAAATTTATGGCTCTTTATTGTAATAGTTTAGGTAAATCCAGTGCTGTAATTTACATGCTAATTCTGTTTTCATTTCTTTATGTAAGTGGGTAACTGTTATTGGCCCTACTCGCCTTACACAAAAATTTCATTGTATTTTATTTATAAGTTAATGGCTGTTGTTATCCTGAATAAAATAAATAAATAAATAAAACATCGTTCGCAACGACAACAATACCGCCCAATAGTGACATACCTACTGTAACTGTTCTAAAGTTACGTGTCGTAAAGCTCCGCTATTTGCCAACTCTATTTTAGTGGAATTTGAACAGACTGTGAACTCGTGTGTAAGACTCTGATAATTGTTCTGTAAAACAAATATGCGAAACAATCGGTTGGCCACGTAAAAGGGCAATCTGTCACTTGTCATCACAATAATATGGGAATTGTGATTTCGGACCCGCCAAAAATAAATGGAGCAAAGAAAGATGGAACTGGTTCGGGAATACAATATATGATATTTGTATATGTCATTATATGTAACTGTAATTTATCACGTGTAAATGAACGTACTAACGTTTATGTAAAAAATATATATGTACAGTCACGAGCAAAAATATGTAAGCAATTGTAACTCTTAATACAATGGAATAAGAGTCAAAGTGTGTACATGTTGAAGCTCGTGACTGTACAGATGACGAGCACTTCAACCTACACTGAAAGAACAAAATGGTTGATTTTGCACGGGTTGGCGACACATTAGTTGAATTAACAAAGTGATGGGTTAAAGCAACATTAACAAATTGTTGTTTTCACAGAAATCTTTTTGTTGATATGAAAACAGTTGTTTTTACCTTTTTGTACATGTTGGCGTAACAATTCATGCATAAATCAATAGGTAATTGTTGATTTTATTGTTCAAGTTATTGAAATAACCATTTTTAAAGTTAAATTTACAAAATAAATACGTTAAAACAACAAAAGATATTCAACCATTTGTCGATTACCAGAAGCAACTAAATAAATTTGTTGATTATGCCTATTCCCTATAGTTGTTTAAATGCAAATTTTTATGTTGGAACCAAGCTGATTGGCATAACCCTTTCAAATGTTTGTCTCAACCGATCCACAAACAGTTGGGATAACAATATAAGCAGTAAAAAACACAGCAAGACATAAAGTTAAACCAACACGTTCGAATATTAAACGAACACCCGAATGATGGTTAAAATAATGATATGAACGGGTTAAATTCTATACAAAAAAAGTAATTGACACGACCCATTAAAATGTTTGTTTTAACCGTCACACAAACTGTTGAGATAACAGTACTAAACAGGTAAAAACAACAGCAACACATAAAGCTTAATTAATATGTTCGAATGGTAAAACTAACTTATGAGCTAGAGTTAAAATTCTCTTTCAAATGTTAGTTTTAACCATCACGCAAACAGTTGCAATAGCAATATAAACAGATAAAAACCACGGGAAGACAAAGTTAAACCAACACGTTCGAATGGTTAAAAGAACACCCGAATAATGGTTAAAATAATTATATGAACGGATTAAATCCTATACAAAAAAGTCAATTGACACGACCCATTAAAATGTTTGTTTTAACCGTCACACAAACAGTTGAGATTACAGTATTAAGCAGGTAAAAACAACAACAACACATAAAGCTGAATCAATATATTCGAATGGTAAAACTAACTCATGAGCAAGGGTTAAAATAACAATATAAACAGATAAGCCCTGTACAAAAAAAACGATTGACACAAGCCTTTCAAGTGCTTGTTTCAAGTGTCACACAAACCGTTGGGATAGCAATATACACCGGTAAAAACAACATTAACACAAAAAGCTAAATGAACCTGTTTGAATGTTTAAACTAGCCCTTCAGAGTATTTAACCGTCACATAAATAGGTGGGATAACAATATAAACAGTTAAAAACAACAGCAAGATTTATAACTGAATCAACAAATTCGTATAGTTAAACTAACTCACGAGCTAGGGTTAAAATAAATATATAAACAGGTTAAGTCCTGTACAAAAATTATCGATTGACACAACCCTTTGAAATGTTTGTTTTAACCGTCACGCAAACAGTTGGGATAGCAGTATAAACAGGTAAAAACAACACCGAAACAAAAAACTAAATCAACAAGTTTGAATAGTTTCGCTAACGCTTTCGAGTGTATGTTATAACCGTCACACGAATAGTTGGGATAGCAATAAAACAGGTAAAAACAACAGCAACACATTAAGCCAAATCAACATGTTTGAATGGATAAAGTAACTTACGAGCTAGGGTTAAAATATTAATATTAACAAGTTAAGTCCTACACACAAAAAAACGATTTACACAACCCTTTCAAATGTTGGTTTTAACCGTCACACAAACAGTTGGGGATAGCAATATAAACAGGTAAAAACAACACCAAGACAAACTAAATCAACAAGTTTGAATGTTTGAGCTAACGCTTTTGAATGTATGTTATAACCGTCATACGAACAGTTGGGATAGCAATAAAACAGGTATAAAAAACAGCAACACATGAAGCCAAATCAACATGTTTGAATGGATAAACTAACTCACGAGCTAGGGTTAAAATAATAATATCAACAAATTAAGTCCTACACAAAAAAACGATTCACACAACCCTTGCAAGTATTTGTTTGAACTGTCACACAAACAGTTGGGATAACAATATACACTGGTACAAACAACAGTAACACATAAAGCCAAATCAACCTGTTCGAATAGTTAAACTGACTCTTTCAAATGTTTGTTTTAACCGTCACACAAACAGTTAGGATACCTATCAATATTAACAGGTAAAAACAACAGCATGACAAGAAGCAAAATCAACGTGTTCGAATGATTGAGCTAACGTTTTCAAATGTATGTTGTTAAATTAAACGCTATCTGAGATAAAATTACTGTGTCACATACCTACCTACAATACAGACAAACCGACATGGCGAAACTAAAACTATTTTTGTATTTGCTTTCATGTGTCCGGCTGTCCAGCTTTTCCGTCTATAGTATAGGTCGCTCTCTCAACGGATTCTCGTGAAAATTTGTGAGCGAGTTCGATACCAATTTATAGTTAGGGCAAAATGCTTTTGAATGTCCGGCCCTATGATCTTGTTTTGGAAGATTACAGGATGAAAAGTTGAATTAAACGACATATACTTACCTACCTACCTTAATAGGTAAGTTGGTACCTACTGTTAAACGAACAATTTTTGTATTTTTAATGGATTGTCGAAAACGGATGTACTTAACGATTTTGATGAAATTTAAGATATAATTAGTGCTTTAACAGGACACAAACTTCTCAAATGTTTGTTTTAAGCCAAATAGTTGAAATAACAATTTAAATAATTTGTGCTGATCAACTGGCAACGTCGCAAATTACTATCTGCGCGCCCTCAAGAAGCAAGGGCGTCTATTCATGAGAAGTTCGGCTATGCGATTCTCTAAGCGATACAGACGCGCGCATGGCTGTGATCTGCTTTCTCTTTCCAATTCTATGAATATAAGAGAGACAGAGTTAATTCTCAGCACTGCGGCAGCCGCTGCTATTAAGGCTTTAGTTAACTTAGAGAATCGCACTGCTGTTGACAATGACATAAGTGAGTGGACACTTATGATGTTACGGTTACATTATCGGGATTCGGTTTGACCTGTCGCGACCTGTAGCCAAACAAAATAAGTTTGCTGAACCTACCGCACATCAAAGGGATATTTTCTCAAACTTGCAATGAAATGTTGACATGACTTACTTCAATTAGGTCCGGAAATACTACGTAACCGGTGCGATGAGTGAAGATGATATGTAAAGAAATTTCATACAGCTTAATACACCTACCTAGGCCCGTAAAGTAACCGTCTTTTGTTTTTAAACGCAGGCCAATTATTTTCATTTGATCCAATGTAGTTCGCCGGCAAATTTTATATAATTAGAAGCGGCCGCTCGCGGTTTCACCCGCGTGGTTCCCGTTCCCGTTTGAATATTGGGATAAAAAGTATCCTATGTGTTAATCCACGTTATAAACTATCTGTATGCCGAATTTCATCTAAATCCATTCAGTTGTTTTTACGTGAAAGAGTAACAAACATCCATCCATACGTTCCCGTGGGAATATCGGGATAAAAAATATCCTTTGTGTTAATCCAGGTTATAAACTATCTGTTTGCCAAATTTCATCCAAATCCATTCAGTAGTTTTTACGTGAAAGAGTAACAAACATCCATCCATATTTACAAACTTTCGCGTTTATAATATTAGTAGGATATTATTATAATTATATAGGTAATAGTTTGCCGTTGAAAAAACACTAAGTTTTATCGCGTCAATGCGACACGAATTTTTGCCCGATAATGTAGCATGACAGTGATATTGTTATGGGTAGTCCTGGGTGTTAAAATAGGTTCCCTATTTTTTTGCATAAAATTTTATGTCATAATTTATCATGGCATACTTTTACATACGGTAACCAATTTATATTTTATATACCTAATACCTACTTTTGGTTTTTCAGATTCAAATAGCTATAAATAACTTAAAAAATATGGCAAAGGCAAAACCTGTTAAAAAACCAATCCAAATTATTGCGGATTTTGAAACTGTAACCTCACCTTCTGTCTTATCTAATCTACCAGACTATCTTTATGCCTAATAACTATTAGACGAATAAACAATATGCCTTGTAACTTTATGGAAATCAAAATTAGAGCGAAAAACATTAGCCTAAACCTTTATGCTTACTGAAATAGTATACGTTAGTCTACAAAGAAAATTTCATCGTGTCAATACTTGCAACGCACTGGATAAAATTATGTATAGACTCTCCCTTTCAAATGTTTGTTTTAACCGTTACATAAACAGTTGGGATAACAATATAAACAGTTAAAAACAACAGCAAGATTTATAACTAAATCAACAAATTCACATAGTTAAACTAACTCATGGGCTAGGGTTAAAATAAATATATAAACAGGTTAAGGTCCTGTACAAAAATTATGGATTTACGAAGCGACGTTGCCGTTCATATCAAGCACCGTGCTGTGCCGCGCCGACTGCTTAGTTGAACGTGAATATTCGAATAAAGTGCACGCACGGCTTGCAGTACGTATTTACAGAGGTGAGGTGAGTACAGTTCAGTGTGTAATGGATTTAGGTAAGTGTGCGGACAAATAATGTTTTAATATAAAAACGTGTATCTACCCAGCTAGCACATAAGTTTTATCGTTTTTAGTGTATTTTCGCCGTAAAACGCGACCGGCCTGGGTACCTGAATTAAATACTTATTTTGTTTTTAAGGTCTCGCATATTTAGCCGAATGGGTATTTCGGCGGAAACAGTCAAACGTTTTGAAGGTACCTACGTGTTTATTGTTTTCGTTGTCTGATTACTAAAGCTTAGCGCCACGCTGCGTGTCGCAACTCGCAACGCAATCGGTTACATACATTTTGCGTGAACGTGGTTACATTAGCTCATAGCCGATTTACACATCCATGAGTAAGTAAAAACTACGTGTGGACGCCGGGCGGCAAGTAAGTCTGTCTACCTATCGCATTAAGTAAGCAAGGAAGTAGTAAGTTCAACTTACTTACTTACTTATGGGTGTGTAAATCGGCCTTCAGTCCCGCGTGTCGCCACGTTCAATACAAAGCTTTGTATTGTATGAAAGGAAAACTGGTTTTAACGAAAAATAATGTGTTATTTTAACTAAGGGAATGGAAAGGAAAACTGTGGTTTTAACAAAAATAATGTGTTATTTTAACTAAAGCAAAGCTTTTGATTTAACAGATATAAATCAGTTGAATCAAACAAAAAATAATGTGTTATTTTAACTAAAGGAAAGCTTTGATACAACACATTTTTTTTTGGTTAAAGCCACATTTTTCCCTTATTTATTTAAATGTTTGTGTTTACAGGACACATCTTCGGAGGCGGTAACAGCAAGTGATAATGTTTCTGATATAATATCAGCGCCGTCGAGCCCTGCATCCAATAGTAACAAACATTCGAAATCAAGAGGAATATCACGCGTAAGTGTTGGAATGAAACATTACTTGTAAATATTTTTAACCCACGACGCAAAGAGAGGGGTGTTACAAGCATAACGTGTCTGTCTGTGTATCTATCTGTGGTATCGTAGCTCCCAAACGGATGAACCGATTTTCGTTTAGTTTTTTTTGTGTCATAGATAATTTTATCCCGAGTGTTCTTAGCCATGTTCCATGAAAATCTGTTCAGCCGTTTGAATATCATCAGCTCTTTTCTAGTTGATGAGAGGATTTGACTAACTTCCTTAAGTCCGATCGATTCGAAATTTGGTACCGTGTTACTTCAATGATATTGAAAGTATATGGTAAGGTTAACATGACCAGATCAGCCATTTGAAGATCATCAGCTCTTTAATAGTTGATAAGAGGATCTGACTACCTGACATATGTCCTATCGATTCGAAATTTGGTACCGTGTTACTTAATGATGACCAATTACAAACCAGTAAAACTAACCATTAAAAGCAAGTAGGTTCAACACAGACAAACTTGTATTTTTAACATTTTGACTACGTTAAAGCAAACCTTGTTAGAGAGTTAATTTTACTGTCATAGTTGGTTGTTTTTACAAGTTTGCACCAAGTGCAAACCAGTAAAACTAACCATTAAAAGCAAGTAGATTCAACACAAACATACATGTATTTTTAACATTTCGAGTACATTATAGCAAACCTTGTTAGAAGGTCAATTTTACTGTCATGGTTGGTTGTTTTTACAGGTTTGCACAAGGTGCAAACCAGTAAAACAAACAAAACTGTTTTGTTGAAAATACTATTATGTCTAGGTTGATACTACAAAATATTTTGAGTGTTCCCAACTAAATTAGTAGATGTTGACCTAACAAAACTGCTATGTTAAAATTACTATTGATTACGGGTTAATACAACACCAAGACACTTATTGCCTCAACAAAACTACACTGTTAATTTTACCATTTAATTGAGGTTAATTCAACAAAACATACATATAGATCTAACTATTACAGCAAAAGTTGGTTCTACAGTGCAGGACTGTTAACCCTACCCATTTTTGTACAGTACATTTAACCTTTAAAGTGGGTTAGTTCAACACCTTGACATTGATCGAATCAACAAAACGATTTTGCTAAAATACTGTTGGATTTACCCAAAATATTTTGGGTTGACCCAACAATATAGTACGAGTTGATCCAATATAGTAAATCAGTTAACACAACCTTGAGTTCGAAGGTTAATCTAACATTAAAAGCAAGTAGATTTAACACAAATACACTCGTGTTTTTAACATTTCGAGTACGTTAAAGCAAGCCTTGTTAGAGAGTTAATTTTACTGTCATGGTTTGTTGTTTTTACATGTATGCACCAATTACAAACCAGTAAAACTAACCATTAAAAGCAAGTAGGTTCAACACAGACAAACTTGTATTTTTAACATTTTGACTACGTTAAAACAAACCTTGTTAGAGAGTTAATTTTACTGTCATAGTTGGTTGTTTTTACAAGTTTGCACCAAGTGCAAACCAGTAAAACTAACCATTAAAAGCAAGTCGACTCAACACAAACATACTTGTATTTTTAACTTTTCGAGTACGTAAAAGCAAACCTTGTTAGAGAGTCAATTTTACTGTCAAGATTGGTTGTTTTTACAGATTTGCACCAAGTGCAAACTAGTAAAACTGACAGAAATGTAAAGGTAGGCAATGAATTAACATATTGCTAGACGGTTAAAATTACCATTGTGCTACTGGTAAAAACAACTAAATTCCACGGGTTGGTGCTATACTAGCCCCTTGTTAGAGGGTTAATTTTACCATTTTAATGAAATGTTGAATCAACAACTATGTAATAAGTTAAAATTACCGTAACTGATCAACAATACAGTTTTTGTTCATTCAACAAAACTCAAGAGTAGGTGCTATATTAACACTAAAATTTTGTTGAAATATGGTAAAACCAACTAATAATTTCTTTCCGTGTACATTGTCTATGGATCAACATCGATTGAAGAAATTTGACAGTTTTGGATAGATTGATCTGCTGATAGGGGGGGGGTATGTACCCAAAATTATAGTTAATACATTTATCAGCTTGGGTCTGAAATGCTGCAAGTACTCCAACAGCTATTTCTAATTGTCTATAATTAATTTATATAGATCACCATATTTAATTAAACTGTTTACATTCAAATTCATATTTTGTACTTTATGACCTGGTAACGACATATATATACTTATATATTTTTGTAATTGTCGTTGCTTCTGTGCGCTGTGGTTTCTTGCCACAGTTAAAAAATGATGTCCTGAATGGGTGGTAGGTTAAGAAAGATTTGGACGATTCAAAGTACTTATTAATTGAGTTTATTGAATAAATATATTTTGACTTTTACTTTGACTTTAATTGCACGCATTGACCAGAACTAGTAATAAAATAATGTTGTCCATATTATTAGGACTAATAACTTCCAATTCCTGCTACATTAATATAGTAAATATAAGGCGTGTTAATAATTCTTGTATCCCTAAAACAGATAAATCGCCAGAAGCAAAGATTACCAAAATAATACATACGGTATCGGAGGACCACTCCGTGAAGCGCCATAGCAATGACTGAGAAGATTTTGACACCATATTATGCTACTTCGAAGTTAAGTTCCTCATAAGCTTAGACTAGCTACTACTTCGAAAATACTAAGACATAGGCTAAGACTCATTAAAAGGGTTTACACATTTCCGTATCCCATACCATTTTAATTGTGTCGTATAGAATCATACTGTCTATTTTACAGTATTTAATATTTTTTGCTGGCAACATTTATGATTATTCGCTTATTTTTCAAATCAAGGTAAAAATACTACTACAAAAATTTTAATTGATTTAATACGATACAATTGCAAATTGTAAAGGAAATTAATAATAACTACCTACTAACCAAAAAAAAATGATGTAGCGGGTATTGATAACAAAACATGAATCTGACGGATTTTGATAACAACATATGGCGGAAATTAATATCAAATACGTTAGCGGCCATTTCTGTATTTAACTACACCATGACGCTTATCTGTCAAATGCAGCATTGTGATTGGTTGAGGTGGATGTAGCGACCTTTGTTTTCGTCGGGTCAATCAATCTGGTGGGTTTTGAAATAAAATGCAAAAAGAGGAACGTACTTAATTATTACTTGGAATATAGCGGGGTTTGAAAGAAATTTGTAGTATGAGAGGATTTTGATTCTATTCTACACAAGTTTGATAAAAGAAGATGGCCGACATTTGTCCCAAGTCGTTTCATATTTTGATAATGAACAATAAATAGCCTGATAACATTATTTAAATAAAATTAGAGTTTTGAATAAAAGAGTAAACAATTGTATACATAGAGATATTGCGGCGACAAAATTATTTTTGCTAAATAGTTTATAAGCAAATTTTGAGTCGCATCCTAGAGTCTTCTAGGCCTGAAAACAAGGAGCTGTAAACTATGTAGTATTTAATATAAGCCGTACTGCAATTTATCTGTTTAAAAACTCACATTATTAAATTCAAAAGCAATTACACTAGGATGTGACGTAGTAAGAGTGCGCCGCTCTAGCATCGTACTATTCAGCCTTAAAAAATTGTGTCTCTCAGAAAATGCGCCAAAGAATCGTCCAAAATAAGCGGAAAGGCTTTCGAGGATATCAATTTAGCCTTTGAAATAAATTGAAAAATAATTAAAATTTCCTTCGGACAATACAAAGTGTATTTGTATTTTCTATTCGTCAAAACACTCGATTCGTTTTCTCGGAAATCTCGGAATATCTGTTTTAAGGGACTTGAAAATGTAAACAAAGATAATACCGTATTCTCCGGACGAAGTATTTTTAAACAACTCTAAAGGTTCCTCTAGAGCACATTTAGAGTATTGAAACTTGAAGGGGCTCCGTGCGATTTCCAATAACGAAGCTTGTTTAATGAGACATAAAAGCTTGTAAGTACCAATTAGATAATACCTGGTAGAGTAGACTGTGTTTATATTATATATGATGTAAGTATAACAAAAACATGGTAAACAACAAAAAACATCTATTTTATTTTAAGTTTACCTACACTATTCAACGCCTCCTTTTTCTAGTGGTTGTCCACATCGGTCTTAGACCCAAAGATTCCTGGGATTGTTTTTTTTTTATAAGAGAAGAAGGCAAACGAGCAGGCGGGTCACCTGATGGAGAGTAATCACCGCCGCCCATGGACACCTGCAAAACCAGAGGAATCGCAGGCGCGTTGCCGTCATTTAAGGAAGGAATAGGAATTGTGAGGGGGGGGGGGGGGAGGGCCTCCGGAACCCTCACTGGATTCCCAGCAGACAATGCGCCTTGAATCCCCTTTATTTTCAAGGGCCATTGTTTTGCATTGTTGAATTCTGCCTCACTTCTCTAAACACATCCGAAAGTTTCGGATGCATTTAGTGAGAATTATGCCCTTGGTTTAAATAGAAGTGTCCATTAAGCAGAATTTGACCTTTGGCCAGTTCTTATGACTCTACGCCCTGTATTTCTGCACATACTTCACTTTTGTACTCTTGCAGAGAGTACAGAGCATACAGTGCTCGTTTGCTGCTTCTGTCATGAAAATTCGGTCAATAATTTTTTGGAAAATACTATAAGTTAAATTATTTTAATGTACAAGTTACGGTCACTCAAATCAACATTCGTAGCATTAATATGAATTCCGTAACGTCTTTACAATAGGTACGTTGGTTTATTGGGATTTATATTAAGGTATAATAAAGTTGAAATATAAAATACAACTATCAGAAAACGATAATATCACAAAATAACGTCGGAGTAAACGTGCTTAATCGAATTCTTCTGTTAGTTTTGATGAATGAATTAAAATGTTAAAATTCCGGCCAGGCATAAGGAATTTAAAGAGTCAAAGAGCAAAGGATTGTTTCTATGAAAAAGAATTACGCGCAATAAAAATAAATATTTCTAGAGATCAGAGTTTACGAATCAGGCATCAATTTTGATGCATGTTCTGACCACGTATCTCTTTCTTCTGTTCTGTGGACAACCTGATCACGTACTGTAGATGGAACCAACTTTTCTTTATAATCTTAACAACATCATTTGCTGGTATAAATAGAAGATCAACGTCAGGGTGCCACTTGGTATACGGACATTATGCTGAGTGGGGATCTTTCAGTATCACTCACAACTTCACGAAACATAAGACTGCTTTTCTATAGATTATTTTTTTTAACCTTGATAGTACCTACACGGTAGCATAGAAATTGTTTTTTCATTACTCATATTCGGAAAGTAGGTCTGAAGTTGCCTGAGGAGCCGGTGGAAAGTTGTACTTTACCGCCCTGGAGAGAATCGTTTTTCTGACAGGTACTGTCATGTGTAGTTGTGACTTATTATTAAAATAATACTAACAATCCATCTCTTCCCTTGGGTGTCGTAAAAGGCGACTAACGGACTAAAGACTGCACATACATCCTACAGCATAGAGCGGCGATGTGCTCATCAAAATAATACTACCAACCACTTTCTTCCCTTGGGTGTCGTAAGAGGCGACTAACGGACTAAAGACTGCACATACAACCTACAGCATAGAGCGGCGATAGGCTCATAAAAATAATACTACCAATCCCTCTCTTCCCTTCGGTGTCGTAAAAGGCGACTAACGGATTAATGACTGCACATACAACTAACAGTATAGAGCGGCGATGGGCTCATTTAAATAATACTATCAACCCCCCTCTTCCCATCGGTGTCGTAAAAGGCGACTAACGTAATAAAGACTGCACATAGAACCAACAGTATAGAGCGGCGAAGGGTTCATCAAAATAATACTCTTCTCTTCCCTTGGGTGTCGTAAAAGGCGACTAACGGACTAAACTAATTTTCTTAAGCTATTTCATGTTTTTATTTATAGTTACTTTCCTTGTATTCGTAATGAAAAGCACAGTGTTTACCTCGGGTGAAAGACTTATAAAATCCCTAACTAATGGCGCCCTCGCTGCGCTCGGGTGCCAATCCCCGTCTCGGAAATAAATAAGCTACTTTCACCTCTAGGGTAACAATGTCCTATTGCATTTCCTTCGATTTTCTTCGATCCTCATCTGTCTCTAGCCAGTCTTTGCCAGGACAAATCTATCTCGTCGCTTCATTGTCTTGTGTATGCGTGCCAGTGCTGTTGCCCTGAAATTCGATAATTGGCGGAAAATTTAGCCCAAGTGTGGGCGTGGCTTGGACTTTTAGGGCGCATTTGACCAAGTTGCTTGGTCCCAATTAAGCTTTTTGAGTTAATACATAAATACACATACACAAATACATTCAGACTTACATACTTACATTAATTGGGGGTTAAAGTTACTCGCGTCCGTAGGTTTACCCTTGAGACTCTACACGTGACCCCTGGGTGGTGCTAAATGAGTGACACTGACTGAGTGGTAGAGCCACGCTACGTTGCAGCACGCATTGGGCCGGCTCGCCCGGCGTAATACTACCCTCTCACGAATATCCGGCGTGAAATAATGGCACTCGGTGCTGTTGTGTTTCGTCCGGCCAGTGAGGGTTCCGGAGGCCCATTCCTCCAACCCCCCCGCCCCCACAATTTCTATTTCTTCCTTAACCCTGTTCCTTCCTCAAAGGACGGCAACGCGCCTGCGATTCCTCTGGTTTTGCGGGTGTCCATGGGCGGCGGTGATAACTCTCCATCAGGTGACCCGCCTGCTCGTTTGTCTACTTCTTTTATAAAAAAAAAACACTATCTGTCTGAGTCTGACTGAAAACATACCTACATTTCGCGTGCTTTCCAAATGGGGTAGGTATGCCTACCCCATTTGGGGGGAGGATTTTGCAAATGGATCTATGGACCACATCGTTCCATTTGCCAAGATCTCCACACTCTTGGCTTTATTGTTCAATCGTAAAAGCGTAACAAACGAACAATCAATGACTCTCATAACGTTCTTCAAAAATAATCGTTGGTTTAGAGCATTCTTGATCTGACCTTTCATGAGAACTTCTCCGATCTTATTATTTCATAATGAATTGTACTATTTTGATACTTTATATTTACATAGCTTTTTACGCGGATTTGTCCGCGTTAGTTTTTCGCGGGATAAAGTAAATTGGAACCAACTTCAAGGCTATCCTTTTACCAAAAATCATTAATATCGGATAAGCTGTTTAAGCGTAAAAGCGTAACAAACGAACAACCAAACTTTCTTTCGCATTACAATATCAGTTAGGATTTATATTTCATTCAAAGTCGTTGTCGACACAAAAAACCTTTGGCGGAAAGTTTTTTGGCTGTCATTTGAGTCATCTCGCCAGGCAACGTCAAAAGTTTTAATTACAGATGTTGTAAATAGCCTTGTCGAGATCTCGATAGACACGGATTCGATTACGCACGAAAAGATGAAGACAAAGTTTATACTTTTTTGGTATAGCCAAAGGTCTCATAATTGATACGGTATAATGATTTTCAAGCGAAAGTTGTTAGATTAAGATATGCGAAGCTTGTACCGTCAAAAAAATTTTGTTAATAAAATGTTACCCATATTTTTATTAGTGAAATCGATTCTACTGTCACAAAATTTGTATACAAAATTTTAATAAAAAATATAAAAGAAACAAAAATAATTATAAGTTATGACTGTAGTGCTTGGTATCTAACGCTGTCAGCTATAAAAGTCAACTCAATATTCTTTTAATGCCAACTTGAAATATACAGGGTGGAAAAAAAATCCTAGTTGGAGGAAAAGTACTAATATTGATATTGGCAAATTTTACTGAACGAAATATTCCTTTATTTTCAAAAATAATTTAAAACGTATTTAAAGATTTTTTGAAAAATCCGACCGAAACCGAAAACCGAAAACGATCTAGGTATATATATTAAAGTTGCTAATTAAACGTCTACGTAATTAATTATTTGAAGACATTTTACTTTATTTTTTTTAATCTTTACTTTCTTTATAGAATGTCTCCATTTTGATCGTTGCTAACTTATTCCTCATGTGCTTTTCATTTTTCAAACTTTCAACTGCGGCCGGACACTGATCATAGTGCTCAATGACTCTGAAGGCACCGTGTTCTAAGTGTTTAGACAATATTTCAACATTTTTTTTTTTATTTTTTTTTTATACTGAGCCCGGCATATGACCCCACTCCACCTGATGTTAAGTAGAAATGAGGTCCAGGCGCGAGGACAACTGGTGCAGCGTAAGAGACGTAGCATCAGTCATCCTCACTCTGCCGGCCCACAAAGTGCTTCTTCACGCCTCGTTTGAAGGACCCTATGTCATAGGTAGGAGGGAATACGTGTGCTGGTAGACTATTCCATCTTTTGGAAGTGCGGCAAAGAAACGAGTCACCAAATTTCTTTGTGCGAGATGGAATGTTAGAGACTGTAAATTGGTGACTCCGCAGAGCAGCACGCGTACTCCTATGGAGGAAGGGAGAAGGAGGGATGAGGTCAAAGAGTTCTTCAGAGCACTCGCCATGGTATAAACGGTAAAAGACGCTGAGTGACGCAATATCTCTACGCAATTGCAAAGGCTCGAGAGTTTTAGTGACCTCTGCATTGCCGATAATGCGCACAGCGCGGCGCTGCAATCTGTCCAAGGCATCGAGAAGGTACTTTGCGGAGCCGTCCCAAAGGTGAGAGCAATACTCCACGCAAGACCGCACCTGTGTCTTGTATAATAGACACAACTGATCAGGCGTGAAGAATCGCCGCACCTTGTTCAGGACACCGAGTTTACGTGAGGCATTTTTAATCACGGTTTCGATGTAGTCCTTTTGGTTCAGATCGCAGCGGATATCCATACCGAGCATGTTAATACTGCTCTGCAGGCCTAGAGATGTACCCTGAAGAGAGGGAAGGGGAAGGAATGGCGACTTTTTCGCTGTGAACGCGCACACCTGTGTTTTCTTTGCATTGAACTCCACCAGATTATCGGAGCCCCATCTAGAAATGAGGTCCAACACCCGATCGAGCTCAATGACAAGATTTGCTCGCTTCATTTCGGTGTCTACCCGCCCAGCCGTTGGGTGCCCGTTATATCCCCCATGCACTGTGCTATCATCTGCATAGCAATGAATGTTTCCAAGAGGAAGCATGTCATTGATATGCAGAAGAAACAGCGTGGGGGATAGAACAGAGCCTTGAGGAACACCAGCGTTCACTGACATGAACCGCGAAGCGCATCCATCCGAAAGGACACGGATTCTACGCTCATGCAGGAAGCTGGCAATCCAGGTACAGAACTGAGCGGGCAAACCGTATGCCGGGAGCTTGGACAGAAGAGCTTTGTGCCAGACCCGATCAAAAGCCTTGGCTATGTCAAGGCTAACTGCCAGTGACTCGCCACGCTTGTCAATAGCCTCACCCCAGAGATGTGTGACGTACGCTAGAAGATCACCCGTTGACCGTTTTGGCCGAAACCCATATTGACGATCGTGAATTAGGGAGTGACCTTCTAGGTATCGAATAAGCTGTTTGTTCAATATTCGTTCTAGGATCTTACACAACACTGAAGTTACGGCTATAGGGCGGTAATTAGTCGGATCTGACCGATCTCCTTTTTTAGGGATCGGTTGCACATTAGCTTCTCTCCAAGATTCCGGCACACAACCCGAAGAGAGCGAGAGACGGTACAGACGCGTTAACACAGGGGACAACTCTGCTGCACACATTTTCAGGACTATTGCTGGGATGCCATCAGGACCGTTAGCTTTCCGGACATCGATTGACTGCATTCCGCACGGACATCACACTGCCTGATTTTAATATCAGACATTGTGTGGCCACAGTGAGGAATTGAGGGTGGCTGTGCATCACAGTCATCGATCCGGGAGTTAGCCGCAAAGAGTTTGGCCAGGAGATCGACCTTTTCCTGCGGCTTGTGAGCTAAAGTTCCGTCAAGACATCTCAGTGGTGGCAGCGAGGGTTGGCAGAAGTTGGATTGCACGGCTTTGGCCAGACGCCAGTAGCTACGGCTGCCCGTAGGATGCGTCAGGAGTTCTTGGCCTACTCGTGCAACGCGCTGGGCATCCGCTCTAATGTAGGCCGTCTTACACGACTTGGTGGCATTATTATAGGCTGCTTTTAGCGAGCGAGTTTCGGGAGCCCCATGAGCTTTACCTCTGATCCAAGCGCGGTATGCCGTCTGTTTGCTCTCAACAGCGCTGGCACACTCGCGATTGAACCAGCGGTTGCGTCTGCCTTTGCTGATGACATAGGAGTGTGGAATATAGTATTCCATTCCTAATACTATCTATCATTAATTAAATAAAGAATACATCATTATTTGAGACATGAGACGAAGAGAAAACGGTTGCCCTATGACGAATAATAAAGTAATTAATAACACTATTCAGTTATCCGCTCACTTAACGAAGCCGTACAATAATAGTTTCTTGTCAAATGGAGCCTCACTGAACTACCAATGCCGAACTGACAAAGCGCAGATTCGCAAACTGGCTGGAAAGTTTCGCAGTTGTGGCGAATCGGCTTCAATGCATTAAACTTCGATGCTGTCTATCATGCAATTTTTGTGCAAAGATAGCAAGTTAATTTACAAAATGTAGTGATCGGAGTTTGAATAAAAATATTTATATTATGGAGGCATAGACTTTCATGATTAAATTCAAGTCATCGCTACATGTGACTTAGTTACCATGCTTGCCAAATCAAAGTCAAATGCTTTATTCAATAAACTCAATTAATAAGTACTTTGAACCGTCCAAATCTTTTCTAACCTACCACCCATTCAAGACGTATTTTTTTAACTGTGGGCAAAGAACGTGAGCCAGAAACCATAGCGCACAGAAGCATCACAACCAACTAAGCATCAAGAAACCTGAAACACACTTTTCCCGACCTTGCTGTCGCTTTATGTGACTTAGTTACCATGCTTGCCAAATGCGGGTACGTGATCACAACCCGGGCTATGTATCAAAAACTCTAAAAACCACCCCAATAAACTTCCGGATATCGGGTTGAGCGCTCTACCACTCGGCTACCATTTCGTATATAAACATAATTAAAATAAATATCAACATATGTATTAACCACGGTTAAGGGGCACGCCCCATCCCTTGGGTGTCGTAAAAACGACTAACGGACTATAGACTGCACATACATCCAACAGCTTAAATTAAAGCGGCGATGGGCTCACCACCTGTCACGCTGAGCACATGTGCAGTCGCTATTTGGTGAAAGGAGGACTATGGCAGAGCTGCTTCTGCGGTCCTCATTGCCTAGTCTCTGACTAACCCTTCGGGGATAATAGTCGTGATTATATGTAGGTGTCATTGAGGTAAATAAACTAGAGAAGACGTCCCATACAATAAATGTGCACAGCTAGATGACAGCGGGCATCTAGTGCGTGGTGCGTTACGGGCACAGTACAATGATACTTGTACCGTGGTGCGGGGCTTAGTTGTGCACAAAACAGAACAGATCTTCTGCACAAAACAGAAATATTGTTACTCTATGCATTTTACCGAAACATGGCCGCCACTTCATGTCTCGGCGATTTGATAAAATAATTAGTCAAATGCATTTATATCGATAATTTAGTACGTATCTCCAGGTGACATTGATTCTTTTGGTTTTATTTGTATTTCCTGAGTGGTTAAATCAGTACCTTAGCACACATAAAGGCATATTTTAATAAAATAGAACACAGGATGCACAAGTATTATTGCGTCTAGCGCCTGCCACAGACTAATATAGTTGGAGCGAGCAGGCTCTAACGCGTGATACAAACAATCTGGTTGAGATGTCTTCTATAGGGGTTGTTGTACATTCGCCACAAAGTTGATTTGCCACAGAAAAAAGTATGTGTACATTCGCCACAGTTCTATTTTTGTAAAGTTAATTCGCCACACTTTTATTTTCGACACAGACAGCAGAAAAATCAAACAATAAGTGAAGTAAAAACGTTATTTATTATTTTTTCATAATCACAGAAATTTAAATCAGCCTTATTTCTACAAAAATAATCACAGTTCTTCTTATAACTAAAATATACGCTTAATTTGTGTTTTTTTTACGTTTTAACGCCTAATACATAAAACATGTATTGCAAGTGGTTGATTTGCCTACGACCTTACAATATAAGAAAAACAATAGAAAGATAATTAAATCATGGTATTTTTTAGATAGTTAGATAACAAAATAATAGTAAGTAATTACAAAAAATACTTTCACCATGCTCACCAGAGCTTGGGGTATTTCTCGAAGCGCACCCATTTTGAAGCGCACCAGACCAAGCGCACCTAAACTATTCCTCCAAGCACACCCGTTGGCTGCGCTTCAGAATAGGTAATTAAAATATTATATTTTTAATCCTCGAAGCGCACCTACCGTAAAAAATAGAGAGGACCTTAAAAGATTCGTAATATTAATGTCAATATAAACTAGGACTAGGTGCTTAAGCAACTTACTACGTCAATAATAAATTGAATCATGACAGTCATATTAATCTAAAAGTACCAGGGAGACATAAATGAAAAGAGGTAGATAGGCGCCTTAGCGATCTTACTTACCCTTAACTATCAGGAAAAAGAAATAAACGCGTAGGACTAGGTGCTGCAACTTACTATGTCAATAGTAAATTGAATCATGACAGTTACTTTGAACTAAAAGTACGGTAGTACTATTACTTATTCTGTGCTAAAAGTACCAGGGTGACATAAATGAAAAGAGGTAGATACTCTAAAAATAAATGTATATCGATATTTTCTGATAGTTTATGGTTACTTAGTTCTAATTATTTTTCGTAGGTTATCTATATACTTCCTGTGCCTATCCATCCATCCATAGAAAAAATTAGATGATTCGAAATGCTTATTTTAGGCTTACTGAATAAAGATATTTTGATTGATTGATTGATTGATTACATCAATAATTTTAGAATAAAATAACTACCTTTCATTTCGAGCGCTCAAAACGATCTTTCCTTGCTACCGATACTTTATGCAAAAATGATGTACTATGAAGACTTGTGGCGAATGTACAATAAAGATTACCTACCTGTGGCGAATTAACTTTCAATGTATGGAGTTACAAAAACGTGGCAAATCAACTTTGTGGCGAATGTACAACAACCCTTCTCTAGTACGTAGTACATTATAACTCAATGGTACATGTATGTTTTTTATTCAATGACTAGCGGCCCGCCCGCGCGTGAATATCCTGTATACCGTGACGAATTCACAAAATGTTTAATTCACACAAACCTAATAAGCCAAATAGGTGCCGGTCTGAAGTAATGCGTTTACAAACATTTCGGCAATTGATTTTTATTATTAAATAGATAAGCACTTTTCAATCGTACAAGATAATTCCTCTACTTCCACACTATAAATAAAAAGCGAAAATAAACATAAGCAGGGACTTCTTGGCAGGAAAGTGAAACTGAAACTCATGTCTGCAGTTTTATTTTCTACAAGCAGCCGCTCGCGGTTTCACCCGCGTGGTTCCAGTTTCCGTGGGAATATCGGGATAAAAAGTATCCTTTGTGTTATTCCAGGTTATAAACTAACTGTATGCCGAAATTCATCCAAATCCATTTAGTAGTTTTTGCGTGAAAGAGTAACAAACATCCATCTATACTTACAAACTTTCGCGTTTATAATATTAGTAGGAAGTAGGAAGTAAGATAATTTGTGTTTTGTCGAATATTAAAGTGAAATAATGGTGGATAATTTAAAGTGAAGTGTTCGTGAACGTACATTAGTGTTGGCAAATAAAACAAAACAGTCAAGTGCAACATCACTTTTAAAATTCTCTCAAGAAGTCAGTGTGAGATCTCGATGAAATCCCAGACCCCAGAGCTTTTTTGAGTCTCAAGGGGTTTGGGGAATATCATTTACCATTAAACGTTCATTAACACTCAGTATCATCTACTTTATGCAAAGAAAATATTAACAATAATATCTTACTTGACACTGGCTAAGTGTGCTGACCGCGCGAGAAAAATATACATAAGCAGAGTTTAATATCACAGGAATGTGTGGAACAGGTTTAAGTGCAGTGCAACGGAGGCCGCACGCAATATGAGGATTTTTATTGTAGTAGCTTCCACATTGTTTATTGAATAGCAATGTTAGCAAAACCATGAATTTTAAAAGCATTCTCAAATGGGCAGACTTTACGTGCTCAGACGTGTACCGCGTATAAAATTAGAAGTATATCCTTCCTACTATACTTAATATTATAAAGGCGAAAGTTTGTAAGTATGGATGGATGTTTGCTACTCTTTCACGTAAAAACTACTGAATGGATTTGGATGAAATTCAGCATACAGATAGTTTATAACCTGGATTAACAGATAGGATACTTTTTATCCCGATATTCCTACGGGAACGGGAACCACGCGGGTGAAACCGCGAGCGGCCGCTAGGATTATATATTTAGAAGTACCCGAGTATGCAGTATATTCCTTTAAGTGTCTGTCTCACCTAGATTTATTATTGTAATCTAGTAATGAATTAAGTGTATTGGTGTGTACAATCGTTGGCGAATCAATAAATAGATAAATAAAATGTTTCTATGCACAGCCCGGCTCAGCCCGGGTCACCACTCCGCTCCAAACAACGAATGCGGTGGAGGGTTGGCACCGTAGAATAAATACTAAAATTACATCTAAACCAACCCTCTTTCAATTTATTACATTATTAAAAGCTGAAGCAGAAACAAAGAGTATTAGACTAGTAACAAATTCATTTCATTGCCTTGGAAAAAAAGAGCAAGAAAGCAATTAAACAAAGATGACCAAATTGGCAATATAATATCTGACTGCACCTCAAACAAAATTACTAAACTTGTTTATACTCGTTTAAGTTATCGACATTAAATAAAAATGAAGAATTTTGATTGCTAAGGACTTTGCCATAATTTAAGCGTACCGTTGCATTTATTTATTAATTAAACGTGGATTATTATTTTTTGGTTTCGATTACTTTGTCTGTAAATTAAAAAAAAAAAAAAATAGCAAAATATTTTTTTTGTACTTGATTGTAATTTGGCTATAAGTATTGAGAATCTGCTATTTTGATAATCTAATATTTTGAGAATCTCATATAAGGTGACTGCTAGAACCTGCAAGAAACTTTAAGGGCTGATCAGGTAAAGTGTTTTAAACATGACAAAAATGGTCTCATTGCAGACTAACGTAGGTACTTATCGCCCAGCTGACGCGGACGGGTCAACAGACGGTCGGCCGCCAGCCGGCTGTTGCCCGCGCGTTGTAAATATAATCGTTATTTTTAATTGTTTTCATTTTATTTTTCGTCTGTTATTGCTTTTAAATAAATTAGATACTCAAAGATTATCCAATTAAAATTCACAAAATGAATTAAGTATTTAATTAAAAATAACAAAAAAACACGAATTCTTTTCAGTCATTTTTGTCATGTTTAAAACACATGACCTGACCTGCCCTTTAAGTTTCTTGCGGTTTCTAGCAGTCGCCTTATATTTTAGAATCTAATATTATGCGAATAAAAGATTTAATTTCACTGTTATAGACCTTCGCCCAGCAGTGGGACTGTATGTAAACTATTGTAAACTCGTTACTTACTAACATACATACATATAATCACGACTATTATCCCATAAGAGTTAGTCAAAGACTAGGCAATGATGAAGCAAAACCAGTTCCTACCATAGTAAACTTTTCACCAAATAACAACTACACATGTGCTCACCGTGACAGGTGGTGAGCCCATCGCCGCTATATGCTGAATAAAATAGAATAGAATAGAATAGAATAGAATTTTTATTTGCTTAATACCATGTACATAGATTGTGGATAATAAATCAATTAAATAGAATCAACAGTATTATACCTTATAATTGTAGGCATGCAAATATTTTATAAGATTAATATTAACAATAATAAAATCATCAGCATAATGGATTTGGTACATTAACAATGTCATTATTTTAAATTATAGTACATGTCATTATGGATTGTTTAATTATTTATGTCAGTAGAAAATGTCAATAGCATGGTAATTTATAATAATTATGGAACATGGAACAAACATAGAAATTATAATGTCAAATTTATATCAATATAATAATTCTGTACAAATATTCAATAATACAATGTCAAGATTCCTTAAAATCTAAGTATTCTTTGACTGAATAATTTTTTTTATCATTAAGCCAACACAATAAACTGTTCTTATATCTATTTTTATCCATTGGAAGATCTCTTAGCCCTGGTGGTAATTTATTAAATATTGTGATTGCCATATAATATACATTTTTCTTGAATAGCGTCAGATTACATTTTGGTATTGCTAATTTGTTTTTCCTCGAATCTCTAACATTTGATTTAACTTGTATGTTTTATTGAAGTATTCAGGATATTTTTTTACAAATAAGCACATTTCAGCAATGTACAAACAGGGTAGATTTAGTATCTTATGTTGCTGGAATAGGTAGTGGTTTACAAGAGCCTCTTTGTCTAATATTACATAATGCCCTGATGCAGCTTTTTTGAGCTTTAAATAACCTATCAAAATCTACACTATTACCCCATATTATTATACAGTAGCGTAACAGAGACGCAACATAACCATAATAAGCTTGTAAGGCTACTTGAAAAGAAGAAACCTTTCCGATTCTACGCAAAGCAAATACAAATTTATTTACTTTTTTGCATAAAGTGTCAATGTGTTTTTTCCAGCTACAATGTTCGTCTAATGTAATACCTAAAAACACCGTAGATTCTTTTATATCAAGCCTGTTGTTATTGTGTGTTATATTTATGTCAAGTTTGTTTGATTTGTATGTGCGAAAGTGAATTGCTTTTGTTTTATTCAAATTGATTGTTAAATTATTTTTGTTATGTCAGGTAAATCATTTATATATAGAATAAACAGCAGAGGTCCCAAAATACTACCTTGCGGGACTCCTCGCTCGGTTTTTCTATATTCTGAACGTGTCGTTACTTTATTCTTATTTTCTACTCTATTGATTTCAGTGCGTTGCTGCCTATTGGATAAATAACTTTCTAGCCATTTGTTTGCAGCGCCTCTCAAACCATAGTCAGACAGTTTGTTTAGATAGCTGCTGGATGTATGTGCAGTCTTTAGTCTGTTAGTCTCCTATAACAACACCCAATGGAAGAGAGGGGGTGGTAGTATTCTTTCAAGAACGTAGAATTTAAGCAAAATTTGTAATAGAATAAGGCCTAGAAATAGTAATAAATCATCAGTATAACACTTATTTACCCGTGTACTAGAAATAAGATAAAACAGAATAAAGGATAGGATAGTAGTCAGCGTAGGGCAGAATTAAGCGGAAACCTACCGCTAAAAAAATGAATGGTAATGGATGAATGTGTGGTATGCGGAATGAAAGTACGAGCAGAATTATATCGAGAACCGGAATGAAAGAGTACTATAGCCTGACCGCAACCACTGTACCGCGCCTTAGGTATGCGCGGGTGGTGGGGGGAGTGGGAAGTAAAGAGCATGAACTCACATGAGATTCGTAGTGTCAGACAGATCTTACGATATCGAAGCACAGTTTATTGAAGCTTTATATTTACGAGTATAATTACATCCAATCCGTTTTTGTCGAGTATGATTTTTAGATAAGTACAATTAAAGAACCAATACAAATGAAATAAATCTTTAATTCTTGGAAATATATAATATAAACTTTCTTTGTTTGCTTTTCTTTTCTTAAAATATTCGGCCACTTTAAAAATGACAGTCTTGATTATCTCGAGATAATGCACAACCTATTTTTAGATATTTTATCTCATGTGCGTCTGACATACTAGTTGCCGCCGTGAGCGATGACGGCAGAATGACAAAATGGAGCAACTGTTTCGCCCCCCGCCTCGCCGCTCGCATACCCAAGGCGCGGTACAGCGGTAGCGGTCAGACTTATAGCGCAAATAAGGGCTCCGGCGACTGTAGTTGGAGGAAGTATTCTTTCACCTCTACACGAAACAGTTACTTACTAAAAATTACTGTTTAAGGGGATCCTGCACGAAATTGTGAAAATTGACGTACTTTTTAAGTTACTTGTACTATGCGCTGAATTAGTTAAATACATTAAAAGAACTTACGTAAGTTAGCTTGATCTTTGCACAAGGTCGTGGCCTTGTTGAAATTTGAAGTAAATTCTTTAAACAATAACAAACAATATATAAAACGAATGACTCCTAAAAACATTTTTTTTCGACAACTTTCTTAATTTTACGCATGAAACAATAATTCTTACATTTTGATATTTCGCAGGTCGCCCCCATCTTAAAAAAGTAAATTTTAATTTCTAATACAAGAACAGGATTCGCAGAATAAAAACATTGCTCTAATCAAATTACTAGGTCTGAAACTTTAAAGGAGAATAGTTTTAATTTTAAATATCAATATGATTGATTTTGCTTTGAAGTTCATTATGAGACTTATGTCAGGTTTCGCGATCGCGCGGCACCCTTTTAACAGTTTTAAAATTAGACGATAAGTTGCACTATACATTTACTGGAATAAACAGCTGCATGATAGAGGCACTTGCCCAGCAGACAAGCCCTATATATTTACAATTTCAGGTTCTTATATATTAAATACAACCTGACTTATCTCGTAATGTTTTATGTTACTTTAATTATGGACAGGCTTTATCTTGCTTTATTTAACTACGTGACGAACCGGCACAGACCTCAATAAGTGCCTGTATAGGTTTATATTGCATAAATAATTTGAATTTGAATTTGTTTGTATTGAATAGGCTCCGAAACTACTAGAACGATTTAAAAAAAAACTTTTTCACCTTTGGGAAGCTACACTATCTCCGGGTGACATAGGCTATATTATATTTTCAAAAAAATTAGGGATCTTACTAAAACTCAAATACATTCCTTAAATCGCGTGCGCTAGGAAAACTATTGATGTTATAATAAAATTAATGTACTATGGCTTTGCAGAACACACCATTATCTACAAAAAGTGTCGCGATAGCATATGTCTAACTATTTTAGTTACGTCACAATAAGGGATGATTTAAATTAGAGCGGGACGTGCACCGACGCCGTTGGGGCCCGACGGGACACGGTTCATGCACGGTGTAATATGAACTGCTTCATACAAAATATATGCAACGTCTCAAATCAGTGGCGCCGTCCGGGGCACGCCCCGTGCACGTCCCGCTCTAATATAAATCATCCCTTAGTGTCCTTGGGAGGGGAGCCATTTTGAAAATTCGTCACGGGGTACGGGGTCAACGCGGAAGTCGCCGCCGGTCTGCTAGTGTATGATAAAAGGCAATATGTGCATGTTCAATCGGCCCATTGCCGTTGGGTAAAGCTCGCCTGGTGCACGCCATTCAATTGAATGGAATAGCCAAGGCCGCCAAATAGTCCAATGCAACGTTTAATGAAAATGCTGAGCGCTGGATAATCATATTTTAAAATGAAAAATACGGTAATATTACTTTACATAAAAATAGTGATTAGGTGTAATAGTTATACATACATATAATCACGACTATTATCCCCGAAGGGTTAGTCAGAGACTAGGCAATGAGGACCGCAAAAGCAGTCCTCTGCCATTGTCCACTTTTCACCATTTAGCGACTGCACGTGTGCTTAGCGTGCCAGGTGGTGGCCCATCGCCGACATCGCCCATTCGATATATGTGTAGTCTTTAGTCCGTTAGTCGCCTTTTATGACGCCCAAGGGAAGAGGAAGGGGTGGTAATATTCTTTCACCGCTGCGCGACACAGTTAGGTGTAATTGTTATATGCATAATCTGTCGTATAATGAGGGGTATTAAAACTGTGAGGGTTTATGGGCTGGTTTATGCACAAAGTGAAGGCAAGTTTATGTCGTTTTTATGTGCAATATGTAGTTTATATATTTTAGTAAGGCGTAAATGATGAAAAAGATGGATAAATGGTCCAGCAGTGGGACGTTTATATAGGCTGCTGGTGATTAGGTACTGTTTAACGAAACAATCCGCAATCTGGGCGACTGCCTATTCGTTAGATCTGTCGACATTATAAATCACCTTTGACTTTATGTTTTTAGGAACAGTGTCTCATCAAACCTCTAAGAATTTACATTAAAGGAGGTTTAATGAGACACTATTGTTTCATCGTTTCATTTTCTTCGAGTTCGTTCATTTTCTTCGAGAAAAAATCAAGTATTACGAATAAGCCGGTACTCTATAAGTCAATCTAGCGAAAATGAAAGCTGAAAACGTGTATAAAAAAGTCCAGCCCGTTAAAACATTGTAAATGAAAATCTCACAGCTGTAAAAAGTCAGCAACCGGTATACGGAACTCGCATAGAGGCCAAGCAAACAGCACCGCGCCTGCTTTGACTTTGCTAAGTAATACTTTTTACTGCAAATAAAAGGAGTCGTTCAGGCTCTAATTAGGGTGACACAGACATTTTATCCCGAACTTTAGTACTACTATAACAGGGCTATTGTGAGTTAGGTCGCTTTGCGCCGAACTAGTTAGGTTTTATTGCGTTATTGGGGCACAAAATGATGATAAAGAAAATGTTAATTGTTTTTATTCAGATGGAAAAGTCTGTAATTGATTATACTCGTAGATATTTTATTTAATGTATTTAGTGGTATGTTGCACTAACATAAAATGGCTTACGATCGTCGTTGGACATATTTTCGACCAAAATAATGACTAATATTATAATAATATTTAAAATTTTGCGTGGAAAGATATCGTCATAAAGATTTGTATTAATTGTTATATCTTTAATGTAAGTATCTATATACTTGGTTTATTTGCAAATATTCTAATCATCAAATGTACGCCCGATTTTATCTACATAATTATGAAAGTGACGGCTTATTTCAAGAAAAAAAGGAGTGCAACTTCTATACTATTCCTTACTCTGTGCCAAAATGCGTACCTTACCTTTAGTGTTTTTTTTATTGTCTATTAAATATATATGGTCCAGTTAGCGGGCCGTAAAAAGATAAAGCATATTTATATCCTAAACAAAACCCTATATACGGATCTACACATTTTTTTAGCGTTGCGTACGTAAAGACAATTACAAGTTCTTATTTAAACAGTGTATGAAAATAATAGCAAGTATTACACATTTTTTTAGCGTTGCGTACGTAAATACTATTGCAAGATCTTATTTAAACAGTGTATGAAAATAATAGCAAGTATATCGGAAGAAAATATTTCATCACAACGTGTAGATAGCGAGAAAATCCGCACAAATTGGTTTACTACAATGTATAGTCGTCGCATAAACCAGAAAACATTGGTTTTCTTGTAATATTGATTACAATGTTATTTTACAGCTTCTGACCTGTGTTTTACTTAAAACTTGTTTTGCGAGATACTGAAAACATCCAAGTAGTCAGGTGATTTTGTATTAAAATTAGAAATTAATTGTGATCTATTTTTAAGATGTAAGAGCTTGATTGGTAAGCTTGAAATCCTACTAAGTGCAGGTAACACCTCGGTGGCCAAATGCTCAAGCGTTCGGCTGGATATCGGGGGCTGTATCCGGGTGGTTTATTAGGGTTTATCCGGAGGTTTGATTAGGTAGGTTAATTTTTTTTAATATTTTATTTTTTGATGTCAATAAGTACCAAGTATACAAGTACCTACCTGTAAAGGTTTATCCTAATCACTCTAATATTATAAAGGCGAAAGTTTGTAAGTATAGATG
Source organism: Scoparia ambigualis (assembly GCA_963921215.1). Taxonomy (NCBI): domain Eukaryota; kingdom Metazoa; phylum Arthropoda; class Insecta; order Lepidoptera; family Crambidae; genus Scoparia; species Scoparia ambigualis. The sequence continues at coordinate 30,785,642 of OY992511.1, read as the reverse complement.
GATGTTTCTTACTCTTTTACGTAAAACTACTAAATGGATTTGGATGAAATTCGGCATACAGATAGTTTATAACCTGGATTAACACATAGGTTACTTTTTATCCTGATACTTTCACGGAAACGGGAACCACGCGGGTGAAACCGCGAGCGGCCGCTAGTATTAAATAAAGCATTTGACTTGACTTGGTTCATTTTACAGGTCGAGCAAAAGTGTGTTTTTGGATTTTTCGATGCACAGTCCGGGTTTGAGATCACCGGGCTCTGTGGTCTAGTGGCTAAGCCACCGGTCTCAAACCCCAGAGGCCCCGGGTTTGATTCCCAGCCGGGGGTGTATCTTTGTGTGCTCGGTTTGGTTGGTAGTAGGGCTGTTAAGTCCGCCTGGCTAGCTACCACCATCTTATCTAAGTCTGTCACCATAACAACGATGTTTGTAGCATTGTTGTGTTCCGACAGTTTGAGATAAGATAACCAGCTCCTCAGTAGTTGAGGATTCCGGGTGATGCCCGCCTCCAATTTGGCAATTTATCGTCACTTATCATCAGGTGAGATGAAGGCTAAGCGCTTACATGTTGTGGATAAAAAAAAACAACCCGCATTTGACAAGAATAGAATAGAATAAAACAGAATAGAATAGAAGTGAAAGAGTAAAAGAGTAGAATAGAAAGCAAGAGTGGTAATGAAGCCAATAAGTATCCATCAATTGGCTATTTGACAATTGTAACAATATAATATGAAATATGTCGGAAATGGTAGTGTATGATTTAACGATAACTATCCCGTAGTTTTTTTTATTAAGATAATTTGTAAATATTTTATTTTTACAAAACAAATTTGCGATTTTTTATCTGTGGATTACAAGACCCGAGCCATGATTAAGCTTCGTGTGACGTTACATTTCACAAAATAAACAAAAACTATCTGTCAGATTTCAAGATAAATTTGTTTGTTTATTGAAGTGTGACGTCACAGGGCAAAATGTTATAAGGCCTACCGTTTTCGCACGAAATTTGAAATTAATATAGGATTTTTTTTTCTATTAATAAAGCTTTTTCAAGAAAAAATATTGTAAGAGGTATAAAATAAGCGTTTGTCATTTTTCAAATACTTTTCCGAGAACTGTTAATTAGCCAATTGTAGTGATGACTTGATTTCAATGATGGAGGCGCTTACCCTGCAGTGGGATAGTACGGCTGCTCAAAACCAAAACACAGTAAGGCAAATTAGAAAAAATTTACAGGACGAGCAGAAACGTGTTTTTGCTCTGCCTTAAGCATATTATAGGTACACAGAAACAAAATCAAAACCTAGTAAGACACCGTAACACCGATGTCTCATACTGTGTTTTGATTTTGTTTCTGAGACATACTGTGTTTCATGTGTGGTGTTTTGTGCTATTTTGTCTCTTACTAGGGTTAAACTTTTTTAAATAATTCAGACTCTAGACAACGTAGCGCAACGAGGATCAGACCATTTTGTAGAGCGTTACTAGGCAAATCAGGACACAATTTAAAAAAAAATATTGAAGTTTGGCCTTATTATGTCTTGCTTTTGGGCAGCCGAGTATGCAGGCTGTACTTTTACTTCACTTTAAGTGTAGGTATGGAACTGAAGAGTTCGTTATTGACATAGTATTAGATTCACAGTTGGCGCGCTGGTTAAAGCAAGTTATTGGACATCGCGCCCCGTACAATGTATACAAATTTGCTCGACATTCCTATTGGAAGTTGAATTTATCGCATATCGCTCTAAATGTAGAAAATAAAGATTTTTATTAGAAAGAAGGACGTATTTTTACAATGTTGTTTTTACAAACTTTAGTAATGTAGTGGTTGCATTTTTCGTTCTATTTGTGCAGCCAGTTAATAAAGTATGAGTTGAAACTACTTAACTACATCATCATCATCACCAGCCTGAAGACGTCCACTGCTGAACATAGGCCTCCCCCTTTGACCTCCATCCTGACCGACAACTCGCCACTCGCATCCACCGGTTGCCTGCGACTCTCACGATGTCGTCGGTCCACCTAGTGGGAGGCCTACCAACACTGCGTCTTCCAGTGCGTGGTCTCCACTCGAGAACCTTTCTTCCCCAACGGTTGTCGGTTCGTCGAGCGATGTGGCCTGCCCATTGCCACTTCAGCTTGCAAATCTTACGAGCTATGTCGGCAACTCCGGTTCTTTGGCGAATATCCTCGTTTCGGATTCTATCGCGCAAAGAAACTCCGAGCATAGCTCTCTCCATTGCTCGCTGTGTGACTCTGAGCTTTTCTAAAAGGCCAACAGTTAAGGACCACGTTTCGGTGCCATATGTCATCACCGGCAACACACATTGGTTAAAGACCTTTGTCTTTAGGCACTGCGGAATCTTCGATGCAAAGATATCTCGTAATTTCCCGAACGCTGCCCATCCGAGTTGGATTCTCCGGGCGACCTCTTTGTCGAGGTTGGACCTACCTAACTGGACAATCTGTCCTAAGTAGGTGTAGTGGTCGACAACTTCGATAGTATCGCTCCCAACAATTACCGGTACGGGTTCAACATGGACATTCGACATGATCTTCGTCTTGTCCATGTTCATTTTAAGACCCACCTGTTGGGATACGATATTGAGGTCGCTGAGCATGGTGTTGAGGTTCTCCAGCGACTCCGCCATTATGACTATATCATCGGCAAAACGAAGGTGAGTGATGTATTCGCCATTAATGTTGATGCCGAATCCGTTCCAATTCAAGAGCTTGAAAACGTCCTCCAACGCATTTGTGAACAGTTTCGGAGATATGACGTCTCCCTGTCTCACACCTTTCTGCAATTGGATTGGTTTCGTACTCTCGTCTTGTAATCGGATCGACATAGTAGCGTTTCTATACAAGCATTTCAACACTTCGATATACCTATAGTCGATATGGCAACGCTGGAGGGACTGCATCACAGCCCAGGTTTCGATAGAATCGAAGGCTTTCTCGTAGTCCACAAACGCTAAACATAAGGGCCGATTATACTCCTCAGTCTTCTGTATAATCTGGCGGAGCGTATGTATGTGGTCTATGGTACTAAAGCCTTTTCGGAAACCGGCTTGTTCGGGAGGCTGGAAGTCGTCAAACCTGCGTTCGAGACGGTTCGTAATGACTCTCGAAAACAGCTTGTACACATGGCTCAGGAGTGAGATGGGTCTATAATTCTTCAATAAGGTGTTATCGCCTTTCTTGAAGAAGAGCACCACCGCACTCCTGTGCCATGCTTCTGGCGTAGTACCTTCGAGCATGACGGAATTAAACAACTTCTGGAGGACTACGAGTATCGGTTTTCCACCCGCTCGCAGAAGTTCAGTGGTAATTCCGTCATCACCCGGCGCCTTGTTGTTTTTAAGCTGTTTAAGAGCCATACTAATCTCATACAGGCTGATGTCAGGGATATCTTCGGTATAGTGTCGGGTTAACTTAGCTCTGGTGTCCTGAGCTGTACCAACAGCGGGCTCTTGTGTTGAGGTGTACAACTGTCCATAAAACCTCTCGAGCTCTCTCAGAATCTCCGGCTTCGATGAAATGACACTGCCGTCCTCGATCTTCAGCTTAGTCATTTGGCTCTGACCAATAGACGAATTCTTTGCGAACACTTTGGCGCCTTGGTTCCGCGCAATTGCGTCCCTAATGCATTTAGCACTATAGGAGCGCAGGTCGTGTCGCACAGATTTCGAGATTCGTCTATTGAGTTTGCCATATTCCGACATATCAGCTGAAGATTGCAGTATCATTTCTTTCCGGTCTTCCATTAACTTAATGGTTCCGTCTGAGAGCTTTTGAGGCTTTTTCCGGCGTGGGGTCTTAAAGAACTTAGACCCCACAGCTTGGACAGTTTCCACAAGCCCGCTGCTGATCTCGTCCACAGTTTCGCACTCGGCTAGGCACTGGAAGCGATTTTGGAGTTCGAGTTGAAAGTGTTCCGGGCTCTGGATCTGGGCAGGGCCAGGACGGAGTGTGGACTTCACCAGACGTGACCTCTCGAGCTTGATGTTGATATTCAGTGTGCCTCTAACAATCCGGTGATCGCTACCGGTTTTCACCCTACTGATCACGGAGACATCACTGAATATACGCTTCTTGGTCGTCATGATGAAGTCGATCTCATTTCTGGTTGAACCATCGGGGCTTATCCACGTCCACTTCCTGGTTGGTCGCTTCCGGAAGAAAGAGTTCATCAAAAAGAGTTCCTCCTTCTCCATAAAGTCGACCAACCGTTGGCCCCTTTGGTTCCGCTGTCCATATCCATATTGCCCCACTCTCAACTCATCGCCGTTCCTTGTGCCTACCTTTGCATTGAAGTCCCCCATAACAACGGTGAAGTACGTTTCGGAGGAATGTATGGCTTCAGATATCTCCTCATACAGAGCCTCTACTTCTTCGTCAGGGTGTGTCGAGGTTGGTGCATATACCTGTATGACCTTCAGCGAATACCGATCGGTGATTCTGAGTATAAGGTACGCAACTCTACCTGACACACTATCGACCTTGATAACGTTGTTAACAAGGGACTTGTGGACGAGAAACCCAACACCACCCTGGGATTTTCGTTCTCCTTCCCGGAAGAAGAGCATGTTGCCAGAATCAAGGACTACCATATCCTGCCCCTCTCGTCGGATTTCTGATAGTCCCATGATGTCCCACCGCAATCTGCTCAATTCTTCCTCCAGCTCTACAATCTTTGCATCGGTCCTCAACGTGCGGATGTTGTGTGTTGCCAGGGCCAAGGTTCGTTGGTGGGTGTGTGGGTAGCCGAGCAACTGCCGGTGATTCTTCGCACCCCCTGCTCCTCCGTTACCTGACCAGCTACCCGTTGGGCCAGGGATAAAGGAGCTGCCGGGGACTGGGGGCCGTGGGCAAATATTGTCTGTCATGGGGGGGGGGGGGGGGGGGGTTGCCATAATCCCCACGCTTGGCAGGCGGCTTGGGGATCGCAGCGGGTCACCGTTTAGCTAGAGGACGCTGCGGCCCGTCCTCCGGTGGCTGGTCGTAGTTTTAGGACATACCCGGGTCCCGGGACTTAACTACATCTCGTAGATAAAAGAAATGGGAAAGATAACTTATTTTTTCTATTTATTTTATGTATTTTAATGTTCTATGTTAGTGCATCTGAACCTGTATTGATTTACCAAAATAATCTTTTAGATTAAACCAATAAGTTCCCACATAAAGTGAATGAGACAGGCGAGCACACTGGCTATAATCCAACGATTCTTAGTCCCCAGTAGGGTAACCAATTATTTTGTGTCAACTAAGTCCTGTCATTTTTTGGCACTGTTTATGTTGGATTAAGTATTAATGATCTGTTAAGTTTTAAGGCGTATATTTGCTCTGTCGTGAGCAAATGTACGCCTTTTGTAGGATTGACTTGATGGTAAAATGTAAGATTAAAATGTTATTTATGAAGTCTGAACAAATTAAAGGGCTTAATTGAAACCATGATTTCCTTGTTGCGAATAATAACACAAGCTATCCTTAACATCAGAAATTGTAAAAACATGATCGAGAAAATTTACATTGCAACCTTCAATCGTCGGTCGTCGGGCTGCTAATGCAGTCCGTCCATCATTCCATAAAGTCCCTAGTTAGGACACTAACAGAATGAACAGAATGAATAAATGAAGAACACTAATATGAGAAATGTATCCACCACGAAATAATAAGACGCGGAAACTCGATACAAGGAAATAATGATTTCGAGGAAACAATCTATCAAACCGCCTGAGGCCAGACTTATCTGGGAAAACACCCACAGATGGTAACTCTACTCTCACGTCACTAATCTGCCGTCATTGGGTGTTCCGGAGCGAAAAATTTAGCGGGATCCAGTAATACCCTTTGTGTCACTTCTATTTTACGGCAACATTTGCGCTCTCACAGAATTCTAGATGATCTTATTCAACTGTAATTCTGAAAGCAGAGTTGCTATAATTTGTAAATAAACTATAGTTTGTAAATAAACTATAGCAGCGGAGAAGTTTGTAAATAAACTTTAACCGTGTCGCGTAGCGCTGAAAGAATACTACCACCCCCTCTCTTCCCTTGGGTGTCGTAAAAGGCGACTAACGGACTACATACTGCTCCTCCTCCTCCTTAGTCGTTCACTCTTGACAGAGTGGTCGTGGTTGATGACGTTGCATTTTCATTGGCTAAAACAGCCCTCGCGATGCGCCTCCACTTGTTGCGGTCTTCAGCGTCTTGTGAACTCTGAACTATCGAGGTTTGCGTCGTTGCTTTGATGGCGTCTGTCCAACGCGTTGGTGATCGACCGCGTGACCGCTTGCCCTCCACCCGTCCCTGGACAACGAGTCGCTCCATGGAGTGTCTGTTTCTAACAACGTGTCCGAAATACTTGAGGATTCGTGTTTGCACAGTCGACGATAATCTTTGTTTGATTTTTAATTCTGCCAGGACCGAGACGTTGGTCCTAAACGCAGTCCAAGGAATCCGCAGCAGTCGCCGCCAGCACCACATCTCAAGTGCATCGATTTTCAGCCGGTCTTTAAGGCGAACCGTCCACGTTTCTGCGCCATAAAGGAATATCTGGAAGACTAAGCTTCTCATTAGGCGGACTTTCGTGGCTTTGGTGATATTACGGTTGCACCATACTCTTTTCAGCTTATCAACGGCAGATCGTGTGATAGCACATCTCCTTCGAATCTCGTCTTCAGATCCTACAGTGTTTGTTATAGTGGAACCGAGGTATACATAGGATTGGACAACCTCACAGTTGCCAATCGTAGAGATTTCAGGATGGTTTAGTTCAGCTCGGTCCACTATCATCATTTTGGTCTTGTCTCTGTTGATCGCAAGTCCGAAGGAGAGGCTTGTTGTTTCTAAACGTGTCAGCAGGTGTTCCATGTCTTCTTTCGTTTGTGTGAGAAGAGTTGTGTCGTCGGCATACCTCAAGTTAGATATCCTTCGACCTCCAACTGAAACGCCTCGGTCCCATTGTTCCAGAACTATTCTCATTAAACATTCCGTATAGATGTTGAAAAGAAGTGGAGAGAGTATGCACCCCTGTCGCACACCAGCTTGTGTATGAAAACTTTTTGAGTCAACGTCGTCTATCCGAACAGTCGCAGTTCCGTCCTCGTAAAGTCGGCGTATGAGACGAACTAGGTGGATAGGTACTCCCATTTGGATGAGTACGTCCCATAACATATGCCATTTCACGGTATCGAAGGCCTTGCGAAAGTCGACAAAACAGATGTAGAGTGGGATGTTAAACTCTCTAGATTTTTCGATTATTTGTCGAACAATTAGGATCTGTTCTCTTGTTCCTCGACCCTTGACAAATCCCGCTTGCTCAATTGCTATTTCGGGATTCAGAAAAGCTTGCAGTCTGGTATTGATGATATGAAGGAGTACTTTGCTGGCGTGTGTAATTAAGGCTATAAGCCTGTAGTTGCCACATTTCTTCGTTGATCCCTTTTTGTGCAGTGGTATGAACACGGAGTGTGCCCAGTCTTGAGGCCACTTTTCTGTCTCCCAGACGCGGTTGCAGATAACATGCATAATATCAACTCCGTATTCACCCATTGCTTTAAAGATCTCTATAGGAATAGCGTCATCTCCTAGAGCTTTATTCCTCTTCAGGCGATCAATTGCGGCTCGAACTTCACTTTTCAGGATTGATGGTTCCATAGTATTCTGTGAAAGCGTACTAGTGTTACTCGATGGTATTATGCTGCTATCGCTGAAAAGTTGCTCGCAATACTCCCTCCAGACACCCACAATATCCTTGATTTCTGTCACAGTCACTCCGTTTAACCCCTCAATAGCCAAGGTTTTCGGCTTGAATTGACGGGTTATGGTTCGAATCTTCTTAAATAAATCTTTAGTTTGGTGACGCTCTGCGTTTTTTTCTAACTCCAGGCAGATGTTTTTGAGCTGGTTATTACGATCTCTGCGAGTAGAAGATTGGATCCGTGCACCCATCAAATTTAATTCCTGTACAGACGACCCCCTTGCCTTCATCTCACGACGGTGCTCTACTAGACGCCAGGTATCGTCTGACATCCAGTGTTGGTGCTTACCTTTAATTCGAGTCGGCTGTGACGAGCGTATAGCTTTTTTATGTGCTCTTTTGCGGACTGCCAAAGTGAGTCGGAGTCGTCACTGACAGCTAGTGACCTCCATGTGCTGTTATCGTCTGCCAGTTGGTTCTTGAAAGACGTGTAGTCGACTACTTCAAGCCTCTTGTTAGTTTTGCGAGTTACGGAGTTGCGTAGCTTGAGTTTGAGGTTGCATACGAGAAGTTGGTGGTCAGATTGACAGTCGGCTCCGGGCAATGTGTGTGCGTTCATAATTGAACTTCGCCATCTAGATCTAATAAGTATGTAGTCAATCTGATTCCGGTGTTTTCCATCAGGAGACGTCCAGGTATACAGTCTTCTGTGGTGTTGCTGGAATACTGTATTCATAATGGTGCGGTTGTTGTTGGCTGCGAACTGGAGTAGTCTCTCCCCTCGATCATTCCTTTGGCCGATACCATAGTTGCCTACAATATTCCGCAAGCCCACATCCATTCGTGTGTCACCCACTTTCGCGTTAAAATCGCCAAGTATAATCAATTGTTCTCTACTTGGTATTGTTGCTATTGAAGATTCAATGTCATTGTAGAACCTTTCTACGTCTTCATCTTTTGCCGTACTGGTGGGCGCATACACCTGTATAATATTCAGTGGGGTAGGAGATGCACTGAGCTTCATTGTTATTAGTCTATTGCTGACAGGGTTATAGCCTAAAACCGCTTTAGTCCATTGTTTGGGAATTGCAATGGCCACTCCAGCATAGCTACTGGAGTCATCTCCTGAATAATAGATGGTATGCTTTTCCAAGTCTCGGTGGCCATTACTTTTCCAGTGAGTCTCGCTTAGACCGGTAATAGTTGAGTCGCATCGCTGGAACTCATAATCCAAGATGTGTAATTTACCCTCGTCACGAAGTCCTCGTACGTTCCAAGTGCCTATACGGATGTTCTTGCGCAATTGGAGTTGTTTTCTTCCAGTCGCATGCTTTCCGGGGGATGCCTGGTTGCCTACTTTCCCTCGGCCGGTAGCCAATTTCACACTGTGAGTCCCGGAAAACCCAAAGCGCCGGTCGCTACGCGGATCGTCAGGCAAACGTACTTTTCTGTTGTGTTGCATTTTCATCATTCAACTCTCGTGGGAATCAGTATGTAGTAGTATCCCGTTGCTTTCTACATCGCGGTACTACAGACTCAATGTCCGTAGAAATCTGTTAGTGAACCAATTCAGAACATATGGCTCCTGCGCTTCACCACAGTACTGATGGCTACCGCTGCCCTCAATCAGGATCCAGGTACAACGCCCCTGTGGCTCGCCTCCTCTGCTGGTTGGACCGTACCGACAACTTTTGTCTCCGCTCTTCCCCACCATTGAGGTCTTCACCCGTAACCCTGGGCACGGGCTCCGCGATATACCCCGCAGAACTGGGTCCCTGCTGAACTTCGCCATCTACACATTCCGGCCTACTGAAGTGTAAGATGCCCACCCCCGCGCCGAGGACGCGCCAGACAGGAATTGCTCAAGTAGAGCGCAAAGAAGATGACTCTGCTCTACCAGGAGCCGGGTTAATGGACGAGTATAAATCCACGCCCAAAGGCTACATACTGCACATACATGGAAAAGCGTAGAACGGCGATGGGCTCACCACCTGTCACGCTGAGCAAACGTACTGCCGCTATTAGGTGAAAAGTGGACTATGGTATAGGACTACTTTAGGGGATTAATTGTATATTGATTATGTACATATGTCACTTCTATTTACGGCAACTTTTGCACTATCACAGAATTCTAGATGAGTTTATTCAGCTGTAATTCTGAAAGCAAAGCTGTTTTTGCAATAGTTTATAAATAAACATAATTTAGCTGGAAAAGCTTTTACTCTGAGAAAGTTGGTTCAACATAGAGAAGTATAAAGTGATTAATATTATGAACATTAGTCTTTTTACTTAGTTTCAAACATGTTTTATTTTGACTATATATTTTTTTAGTTCTTTAATCTCTTTTCTCTGAATATAGCTGACATAATACCGTGATGCATCATAATGTCGGTGAAAAATACGTTACTAGTAATTTTTCTTGTTTTACGTTATGTTTTTTTTGTTAATTTGATTTATATCAATTGTTGAGCTCCGACCTCGGTGAGATATAACTTCGTTGTGCCGTTCCAGTTTAGTTGTAAGCTGCCAGTGGCCAGGGCGAAAAGGTTTACGGGGTCAGCGAAATTGTCTGCTGCAGGCTTTTGTAACTTTAACTTTTGACATGAACAGGTTTTGATAATTACTTTTTTTACCAAAACCGTAATTTCCAAAAAAAATTATCACTCTTAAACTTAAAGCTGAAAATCGGCGCTGTAGTCAACTGCAGCATTATGTCGAGCCTTGGCCTTTTTAACAACACACCGGTTAATGTGTAATTGATAAATGTGTATTTCTTTATTTTATTTTATTTTTTTTAAATTTAATTTCAACCTGTTGGTTTTTATTTTACTGTACTGGTATATTATTATTATTTTTGGTGTATGTATGTGCGTTAAATAAATCATTTATATTTCTATTCTATTTCTAAACGGTATACAGACACAATTGGAACTGAAAGCTTGACGTGTTATAGTTTTTATCAAATAATGTCCAGAGCACAAAATATGACAACGTGAAAATGAAATGTATACGTCGATGCAACTAGGTAAGTGTTCACTTTTAGGATACCTACTACATAAATGAGTTTAATATTATATACATATAATTGCGGCTCTATGAAGGTGTAATATGCCTTCCGTAGTATGTAGAGTCAATTTAACTACAAATCTTAAAAAGCATTGGTGACAAAAAATATGCTGAAGTCCTAAGTACTCATCATGACAAACTTATCTGTTCTAGTTAGGGTAACACACATTCGAAAGCGATGTGACCTAGCTTTGTGACCTAGGCGATCACTAACACTTGATAATAAACATGGGTCGTAGGTTACAGAGCGCATTTATTTCCTACAATGGATGATTTATTCGCAATTCCGCGTGCGTGAACTAATATTTTGAAGGAGGCGCCTTTCACCCGAACGTTGCGCACTTTTAACGAGATATCTTTTTTTTTTTATAAAAGAGGGAGGCAAACGAGCAGGCGGGTGACGTTATGGAAAGTAATCACCGCCGCCCATGGACACCCGCAAAACCAGAGGAATCGCAGATGCGTTGCAGGCCTATATGGGAGGAATAGGTTTAAGGAAGGAATAGGAATTGGGAGGGGGGGGGGGGGAAGGGGCCTCCGGAACCCTCACTGGTCGGACGAAACACAACAGCACCAAGTGCCGAATATTCGTGAGTATTACGCCGGGCGAGCCGGCCCAATGCGTGCTGCAACGCAGCGTGGCTCTACCACTCAGTCAGTGTTACTCATTTAGCACCACCCAGGGATCACGTGTAGGGTCTCAAGGGTAAACCTACGTACGCGAGCAACTTTAACCCCCAAAAATATCTAACGCAGATGATGTATACTGTTGCACTTTGACCGAATTTACAAAGGCAACACTGTTTGTCTTATATTATTTGTAAATTAAATTAAATTAATATATTATTTTAATGCAAAAAATATATATTGTAACCATTTCTAATCCATTTATGTTATTATTCTTTTTTTTTGTTTTAATTATATAAAGAATGTAATTTTTATTGAATGTTTCTAGATTCTGTATTTTTGTTAGTGTTATATTATTAATTTGTATCTGTTAATCTAACTCTGGTATCGCATTAGGTATTCACCTGTAATGATATGCTCAATAAATAAAAAATAAATAAATAATTTATGACAGAATTCTAAGAGACCACATCCTTGAAAGATATTATAATAATGTAGCTCTTCGTTCTGTAATCATATTTAAGTAAGGCCATTTTGTCTTTAAGTTTGCCAGTTATGAATAAAGTTATTATGACGAATAGTCATAGTAATCGATTTGCCACAGTCACTAAAATCCCTAAGAGACATAGTAAATTATATTGTTCATGTCTTTAGTTGTCTTGATATGCGGCCGGCCCAAATGTCCTGCCCACTCCATATCCTGAAAGTACGAGATCAGCTGTAGTGATATCATGAATGTAATCGATCAGTTTGGCTCTATTACATCTACCATGTTCCATGTTATTTTAATAAACCATGGACTCGTTAGTCTCTGTCAAATACCAAAGTTTATCATCGTAGACAATGACGGGAAGAAAGTTCAAGTCTTTTTTCAGTTTATTGTCCCACCGATGGGAAAATCCTTTCATGTATCCTATAATGTGACACCCTAAGTCCCATTTCACCTAACAGCTTTGTAGACTACGTCGTAGTATTACACACTCTGTCGATTTATTTCAATTTAATTTAAACATTTTACCAACAAAATGTAAGGTACCTACATCATGTTTACAAAACAACCGGTTCTACAATTTTTTTATTTCCATTTTACTTACATACATATATTACAATCACGACTATTATCCCCGAAGGGTTAGTCAAAGACAATGAAGACAGCAAAAGCAGTGCTCTACCATATTAAACTTTACACCAAATAGCGACTGCAGATGAGAGAGAGAGATAGAGAGAGAGAAACATTTATTGACACACGAAACAATACGATAATAACATAATGTAAAATAAAAAACAAAGGTCAATCAGAACCCCGCCTCAGCTTGTGTTGTTGCGAACAGGACTCACGTGTCACAATAACGCTGGTTTCTGGCGGGGCCTGTCGGTGCACGGTGCACGAACAACATACAGACATACAGATTTACATGACACGCGTACACAAATACATAAAACCATACATGTACAATAACAGACAATACTACAAGAACAAAATAAAAAACTAACAAACATTGTCAGAATGTTCTCGGCTCCTTAGTACTTATTAACTAAAGGGTGAAAACGAAAAATAAAAGACCACAAGCACAACCGACAAGGACTTCTTGGCGGGAAAGTGAAGCGTCATGTCTTCAGTTTTGTTTTATTTTCCAAAATTTGTGTTTTTTCGAACATTAATGTGAAATAATAGTGGATTATTAACCGTTAAGTGTTCGTGAACGTGCATGAGTGTTGGCAAATGAAACAAAACAGTGCAACATCACTTTTCAAATTCTCTCAAGTAGTCCGCGTGAGACCTCAGTAAAGTCCCACATCTTTACTGAGGACTCAAGGGGTTTGGGGAACATCATTTATCATTCATCTTAATCACCACTCATTATCATCAAGGGAAAAAAACAAATAAATAACTAATGACTAGGCAGTATGGCTCAGACCTTAGCCTGTTCCTTCATGGAACAAATATAAAAAAAAAACACAACCGACAACTGTCAATGTCATGTTGACTTACAAGTTTTAGATTACAAATGTGCAGACCTCAGAACAATAACTAAAGCATATTGTTCTGAGGTGCAGACTAAAAATGGTGGAAAAGCGATTGTAAAACAAACACTTACACGCAGCACATGTGCTTAGCGTGACAGGTGGTAAGCCCATCGCCGCGCCGCTCTATGCTGCCGGAAGTATGTGCAGACTTTAGTCCGTTAGTCGCCTTTTACTCCCAAGGGAAGAGAGGGGGTGGTGGATTCTTTCACCGTTACGCAACACGGTTAATACAACATTTAACAAAATGGTGAAATTTGTAAAATTTGCTATTGATGCGACTGTCATAAATTATTCAATGGCCTATACTTTACGGTAGGATTTTATTAAGTTTTTTATGCGTTTGCTCGTGTTCCGTATACTTTATGTGGAGAAAATTAAATTATAACAATGTTATCTCAGTGCGAGCTGCGTAATGGCGCCCGCGACATAAGGAATATTTAATGGCTCGTTAGATGTCTAAGATAAGCTGTTAAATACTTATTAAACATTTGTATGCGGCCTTATCAGATTGTGGTCCGAAATTACGTTCAATTTTTTGGGGTGTTTTTTTTTGCGGTCTCGTGTTTTAGTAGGTACTTAGGTGTTAAAAAGAGCTATAGTCATAAAAACGAGACACTTTTTATTACTTGTACATATATATAATCACGGCTATTATCCCCGAAGGGTTAGTCAGAGACTAGGCAATGAGGACCGCAAAAGCAGTCCTCTGCCATAGTCCACTTTTCATCAAATAGCGACTGCACATGTGCTCAGCGTGACAGGTGGTGAGCCCATCGCCGCTCTATACTATTGAATGTATGTGCAATCTTTAGTCCGTTAGTCGCCTTTTACGACAGCTGAGGGAAGAGAGAAGTGGTAGTATTCTTTCACCGCTGCGCGACACGGTTATTACTTGTAATTTTAGTAATATTCTAAATTCACAACGTAAAAAGTTTAACTCTTCTTAACGTTATTATCGATATGTTTAGTCCTATTACTGTAGATCGGATAAACAGATGCATATTTACTTAAAGTGATTTGTTAGACGACTTTCCCGAACTCATTATTTCTTCGTAGTAAATTTTCCGTTCGCACATTTCCCCGATCGGTAAAATCCACATTTACCATAATTTATTTTTCGTTATTTTAGTCAGTAGTATATTTTCCGTTCGCATTTTTCCCCGATCGGTAAAATCCATACATAGAATAATCATTTTTTTCGTTGTTTTTTCGATTCGCATTTTTTTCTTACACGTAGTTTAGACTTTTCGTATACTTTTCACTTTGCTTTATTTCGTGATAGTTATTTTTCCTGCTAGTAACGTTTTTATTGGATATGCGACTAACAAACCCAAACCAACGTGTATTAACAATAAAGAAGATTAATGAAAAATATTGGTAAGTACCTACTACTTGGTCCTTGGTTCAAAATAGAAAAAGAGGTAAAAAATCCAGAGTGTGTAAATATGCTCTAATGAAAATAATAGTTAAGATAAACTTCCCGAGTGTGTAAATATACTGCATTGTAAAAAGACGATAAAAAAATATGCTCTTGGAAAAAAAATAAAGCGTTAAAGTAAAGAATCCGAAAACTATAATACTGTAAAAAGAACTTTCGGGGAAATATGCGAACGGAAAATTTACTACGAAGAAATAATAAGTTCGGGAAAGTCGTCTAACAAATCCTTAAAGTTAACAATAATAGCCAACATCACCCTGCAGTGGTCGCGCGGATTACATATGTACGTAATCCTGGGTGGTAAAAAATGAATATTTCTCAGATGGTTCAAAGTTGTTAGCTCAGACTCCATGTACTTTAAGCTCGATAGTCCTTGCTCCCGCTAAGTTGCGCTCGCGCATTGGCGACGGGTTGTTGTCTCAGGAGAGGGTGTGAAAGCGCGCGGTCTACATACGTAATCCGCGCGACCTATTACATGAGTATTTTTTTCAAACTAATTTTTACATTTGAAGGTAGATGTATTTTTTGTAGTGCATAATATTGATTGTGTTGTTAAGTATTTATATTATATCGACTAAGAGTATTGAAAAATATAAGTAATTTTTTATTGTGATTTTGTAGAAAAAAAAGATGCTGCAATATATGCAGCAAACATATTTGTTCGGACCGTTCTAGATATGTGTGCAATTCATGTTTAGAAAATAATGAAGAAATATAAGTAATACTTACTCATTTTTTATTTCATATTATCCAAAGTGATTATTTAAAGACAATTTTTAAGAAGTTTATGTTTTTATAAGAATTATGTAGATTTTTAGTTTCTTATCAGTTTATATTGAGTAGTAGATACGTTTTCTCGAAATATTAATAAAGAAAATGGCATAAAAATTGTTTTAGTTTTAAAGGAACCTGAAACTAAAACGGACTACATATTATTTTTGTAATCCGCGCAACTGGTGTGACTTTTGGGGGCGCGACCACTGCAGGGTTAACTTTAGGTGATTGAATATCCATCCGAATAAACGATCTCTACTTTACATTTAGATGACACGTTTTCCTTTAAACATCATTTATTATCAGTATCAGATCATAATTAATAAAGTGAATATTGTCACGTGTTGTAACTCACTCTTATTTATCAGGTTAGGTAACATTATTATGGAAAAGAGCGTCGAATGTAAATTATGTTTTGTGAAAATCTCATAGGAATGGGTATCAAATTTACGTATAACATCGAAGATAGATAACGTGACGAAGCGGGGCGACACTTCTGTTCGCTCGTATTTCCATCCGGGCGTGCACAAAATTTGAATTCGCGGCGCGGTTTTAGTTATTAGAAGGAATATTTTATCTTTTTATACCTCTTACCTTTATTATGGGTACGGCTTGGGAAGGTGGGAGAGGATATTCGCCAATGATTTGACGCTTCAATTGCCATCAATAAATTGAATGGCTGTAATTGGACAAAAATAGCTGAAGATCGGGCTCGTGGCATGCGTAGACGAAGATGTGAGGATGTGGAATAGTAGCAGTGGACTGAGACTTTAGTCATTGGAGATGAGATGTCGAAAAACTAATGTTTTAAAGTAATGGGAGAAAAAAGTTTATTATTATATCTTATTCATATATTGTCAAAAAAAAAATTAATCTCTTTTTCATATTCACTTAACAAATGACAAGGATTTACGTACCTTTCAAAAGAAATACAAGAAAATACTATAGAATTAAACTGCCGCATGCCAAAAGCTAAGTAATAAAATATTACAATGTGAACGTCGTCATAAATCCGTAATTGGACATCCTTATTAACATTTTACGAGTTCATTAGATGTTTCATGGTCGTGTTTTGGGGATAAGCTTCCTTATTCCTATTTATAGCATACTACTCGCACCCTTGGCTATTTAATACTTTGTTGAATTTATATATCTAAACTATGCTTAAATGGATAAAATGTTTACTAGAAAAAATCAACCAGTCTCAGGAAGCTCGAGTGGGATTCGAACCCACGATCTTTGGATTGCCGGTCCACTGTTCTAACCGCTGAGCTACCGAGACCCCAGAAGACTCGCCGAATTTTTCCTAGTAGTTTGATTACGCTGCAAGCCAGCGGTATTACGTCACTGTGAAGTCTACCCTCACATTCGAAAGAAATACTATTGCAAGTATTTAACAATCGATATAGACGTAATTGCTTATTAATATCTTTATTACTGAAATTTTACATTCACAATGCTATATAGATAACGGATAAAATGTTTACTAGAAAAAAACCGCTGGCTTGCAGCGTAATCAAACTACTAGGAAAAATTCAGGGAGTCTTCTGGGGTCTCGGTAGCTCAGCGGTTAGAGCAGTGGACCGGCAATCCAAAGGTCGTGGGTTCGAATCCCACTCGAGCTTCCTGAGACTGGTTGATTTTTTTCTAGTAAACATTTTATCCGTTAATATAGCATTGTGAATGCAAAATTTCAGTAATAAAGATATTAATAAGCAATTACGTCTTTATCGGTTGTTAAATACTTGCAATAGTATTTCTTTCGAATGTGAGGGTAGACTTCACAGTGACGTAATACCGCTGGCTTGCAGCGTAATCAAACTACTAGGAAAAATTCAGCGAGTCTTCAGGGGTCTCGGTAGCTCAGCGGTTAGAGCAGTGGACCGGCAATCCAAAGGTCGTGGGTTCGAATCCCACTCGAGCTTCCTGAGACTGGTTGATTTTTTTCTAGTAAACATTTTATCCGTTATCTATATAGCATTGTGAATGTAAAATTTCAGTAATAAAGATATATGCTTAAATGATTCTAGTTATCAGCTTCAATGACGCTTTATTTTATTTTTTTACTAGATGTCCCGGTGAACTTTCAGGGGTTAAAGTTACTCGCGTCCGTAGGTTTACCCTTGAGACTCTACACGTGACCCCTGGGTGGTGCTAAATGAGTAACACTGACTGACTGGTAGAGCCACGCTGCGTTGCAGCACGCATTGGGCCGGCTCCGGCTTGGTAATACCACCCTCTCACGAATATCCGGCGTGAAATAATGGCACTTGGTGCTGTTGTGTTTCGTCCGGCCAGTAAGAGTTCCGGAGGCCCCTTCCCCCCCCCCCTCACAATTCCTATTTCTTCCTTAACCCTATTCCTTTCTTAAAGGTCGGTAACGCATCTGCGACTCCTCTGGTTTTGCGGGTGTCCATGGGCAGCGGTGATAGCTCTCCATCAGGTGACCCGCCTGCTCGTTTGCTACCTTCTTATATATAAAAAAAAACTTCGAATCACCTACATTATATTTGTGAAAAATATGGTCAAAACTTCATCATCATCATCATCATCATCAGCCTATAAACGTCCCACTGCTGGGCACAGGCCTAAACTGCCCCCTTACTCTCGAAACCGATCGCTTTTGGATCGGATTGGTGTTGTGAATTTTCGTATTTTTAAGTTACGACACCAGCGCTAATTTGGATTCATATTGGGTGAACTAAATGGCATTGACTTTTAAATTTTTTTTTTACTCAATATCCACGCATTATGAATCTATATTAGCTCTGGTGTCGTAACTTAGGAGTACGAAAATTCACAATAACCAATACGATCCAATAGCGATCGGTTTCAAGAGTAAGGGGGCTGGTCAAATGGTCAAAACTTAATAAGTACAAAATTTTTCGGTCAGCATATTTAGCCAGTGTCAAGCTAATAAGTAATTGCATAGAGTAGATGTTAATGAGTAAAAATATAAGAACGACTAAGGGTTATATTCTCCCAAACCCCTTGAGACTCAATGCTGTGGGACTTAATTGATATATTCATATAAATATTTGAGAACCAAGTGTCATTTTTTTTATTTTAAAAAATACAAAAACATCGAATGTTTCACAGAGCTAGGAACATTTTGTATTAGAAAATTAAATTGTCTTTTTTAGTATTTTCCGTTACTTATTATTTATGTTTCTAACCGTTTATAGCTTCCCTGAGCTTCTACAAATATTTCAAAATCGAAATTAGCCTAATTCAGCCATTCATTCTCATTCTCGAGTTTTAGCGAGACAAACGCACAGCTATTTATTTTTATAGATAAAGATTTAACTATGGTCTTAGATATTATGATGTCATCATCACCATGAACTTATAATTTATGGTGTAAATATCATTTATGCAAGCAAGGGTGTGCTTACTTTACCTTACTACAAAAAGGTATGTTTAGTTACCGTTGAACTGTCTATGCCATAGGACAGTTAACTGGCGTTGAAACTGATAAAACAGTTATGTTTAGATATTGTTATAGTGTCTATAGTATAGCTTCATTTGTGGACAACTGCGGCTCCCGTCAAAACTAGTTAATTATATAAACAGAAATGAGTTATTGGCATCCAATTTTTGTGCATTACAATGTCAACTCAATTCACTGAAAACAGAGACGCTGTGTACCTGTACGCTTTCATGTTAGAAATAAAAATAATCTTGTCATATCACTATTTAGGCTAGAGAAATGTCTTTGATTTTTCCTGGGGCGAGGTATTAACGATTAACAACATACCAAATACTACAGCCAGATAGGTTTAAAACATGTAAAAGTCAAAGGGATATTATTCACCCATCCGGATACAGATCGTGTTTAAAGTACCTTAATTTTTGAGATAGTTGCAAAGAACAAATCACCGCAGCGGAAACGATCTCTTTAAATTCACACTGGCAACTATCATAGTCGTAAACAGTACCCAACCCACAGTAACAGTGAATAAAACAAATGAATATTCAGCAGGCACTTTGAATAATGAACAATTACATGAGATAACGAACTATTTCTAGTTGTTTATTGTTTCTTTCCTACGAAAGGAGGCTTGCAAAGAAAATTGTTTCCGATCCGTTGCGCGTCGTAATACTGCTGGAATCATCATTTTTTTGTGTAAATAAAAAAGCCATTGCGGACTCGGATTTTCAATCGTCGCCGTCGTCGTCGGAGTGATGTACGATCGTGTTTTGTTTCAATTTGTAAAGGCATTGGCAAAAGCTCGATGGCCCTGCGACTCGGCGGCTTTATGCATTTATCGAAAATGAAATATTTACACAAAGTGATGCTCTGAGTGCTTTGTAAAGCGACAGTGCCTCCCGGTGACATACCCACGAGGTGAGTTGCAATTTTTCCATACAAATTCTCTATTTCGTCGACGTGATCGAGTAGGGAATGAAAATAGCAATATGTGTGCTTATGGCTGTTTACGTGATCAATGGTGAGAAAGATCTACCTAACCATTTAAAATTAGGTGATATAACACTGAGTACAACCATCAAAACAAAACATTCATACGTACTCGTACATAGACTAAAGCCCACAGGCTCTTACACAAAACAATGTCTTCTAATCTCAACTTTAATAAAACTATAACAAAAAAACCAAATGAGACGCAGCCATATTGATCTTAAATAAACATCTTTTGCAAAAAGTTTAATTTTAAAACCAATTACACAGCTGCTGTGCACAGATGATCTGTTGAATTTCTAATCGAAAACCTGATGGATTCTTTAATCAAACTCTTTTAAAGGCATTGGTCAGATTTGCATCGGAGGAAATTAAAATGTCCTCTTCACAAGTAGCACACTTCAGACTCTTGAATTTATCAGGGTTACCGCCACTACTTATATTGGGTGACAATGAAATACATTAAAGTGGTAGAAATTTAATAAAATGTAGATGAGTAGTTAAAAAATGTAAAATGGTTTTAAGCTATTAATTACAATTATATTACTAGAAAATTTCAAAAATGAAGAGCGCGACATTAGTGCAACGGCTACCGCGTTCGGATTACTATCTTGCAAGCTAAGCATCTTTCGCATTGCAGGGTCCCCGGAAGGAACACTAAATTAAAAATACCTCGGGCTTAACGCGCCTTCCGAAACATGGAGGAGCTCGAGATATTTATTAATTGACTGGTCTCGGTTGCTGTCGTCAGGTAGCAGTCGATAAAAGACAAACTGTTCATTTTTGGATCCAAAGTTAGTAGTGGGAGCAGGAATTGAAGTTACAGATGACATACATAAAAAGTGAGTTTTTTATTTTTTTTATTCTACAACGGGTAAGCGCTTGGCCTTCATCTCACCTGATGGTAAGTGACGATAAGGCCGAAGGTGGAAGGGCGCTTCACCCGGAATCCTCACTGAGGAACTGGCTATCTTATCTCAAACTGTACGGAACACAATAATGCTATAAACATCGTTGTTATGGCGACAGACTTAGATAAGATAGTGGTAGCTAGCCAGGCGGACTTAACAGCCCTACCACCAACCAAACCGAGCACACAAAGATGTGCCCCCCGCTGGGAATCGAACCCGGGACCTCTGGGTCTGAAACCGGTGGCTTAGCCACTAACCCACAGAGGCGATTAGAATTATTGTTATTATTATTAATTTAATATGTAATTATTATTAAATTTGACTAACGGACCAAAGACTGCACATTATAGCATAGAGCGGCGACGGGCTCACCACCTGCACATGTGCAGTTGTTATGTTGCAGTGGACTGCTTGGAGTGGACTCTGACTTACCCTTCGGGGATAATAGTCGTGTATATTTTGTATATCGGATAAAATGTTTACTAGAAAAAAATCAACCAGTCTCAGGAAGCTCGAGTGGGATTCGAACCCACGACCTTTGTGTGTGAGGGTAGACTTCACAGTGACGTAATACCACTGGCTTGCACCGTAATCAAACTACTAGGAAAATTCAACGAGTCTTCTTGGGTCGCGGTAGCTCAGCGGTTAGAGCAGTGGACCGGCAATCTAAAGATCGTGGGGTCGAATCCCACTCGAGCTTCCTGAGACTGGTTGATTTTTTTCTAGTAAACATTTTATCCGTTATCTATATAGCATTGTGAATGCAAAAATTTCAATAATAAAGATATTTTGTATATTCATTGGAAACTAACGAAAGACTATTATCCAACTATTATCCCGAAGAACATACATAAATAATTATAATCACGACTCTCATCCCCGAAGGGTTAGTCAGAGACTAGGCAATGAAGACCGCAAAAGCAGTCCTCTACCATAGTCCACTTTTCACCAAATAGCGGCTGCAGATGTGCTCAGCGTGACAGACGGTAAGTCCGTCGCCGCTCTATGCCGTTGGATGTGTGTGCATTATTTAGTCCGTTAGTCGCTTTTTACGACACGGAAAGAGAAGGGGCGGTAGTATTCTATTAATGAGCCGATACCATCTCACCACATATATGGCATGCAACGAGTTTTATTCGCCATATAAAACAGGTACGATAAAAGTATGCTAACAGCTAAAACTTTAATCAAGAAGAGTGTTACTTTTCCTCCCTCTATTGTTTACGGAAGTGAATGCGTGTGACGTAGATTTCTTAGCCGGCTAGTGCACCGGGAATAAAATTTGTCAAGTTGTCGTTGTAAAATTTTCTAAGGTGTCCTAGCTTTTACCAGGGCTTAGCACCGAATAGGTTTGGATTACAGTCATCATCATCATCATCATCATCAGCCTCTAAACGTCCCACTCTTGGGCACAGGTCTCCCACGTGGACAATAGTACGTGGGGATATTGGGCCATAACCCAACGCGCTTTCCCAATGCGGGTAAGTGGGTTTTAACGACTGTCATCTTACGACAACAACCAGGACCAACGGTATAACGTGCCTTCCGAAGCACGGAGTTCGAGATATTTTTAACTTGGTCACCCATCCAGCGACCCAGCATTGCGAAAATTGCTTAGCAAGCAGGATTTCAAGCCGAACGCGCTAGCCGGCTGCGCCATCGAGCTTCTCGACACACACAGCCATCACTATCACCCTTTATACGTCCCACAGTTGGGTTTGGCCACTTTGCTATAAGCAATGTCACATGGGGATCGGGCTATAACATACCACGTTGCTTGGCTCGATGCAGGTTAGTGGATATTAGCGACTTTCATCTTAAGACAACAACTGGGACCAACGGCTAATCATACCTTTCGAATGAAGAGCTCGAGACATATTAATGTAGGGTTATGTATCTATAATCTATACCTATAACTGAAAGAAAGAAAACTGCCACCCTCTCTCTTCTTTTGGTTGTCGTTAAAGGGAACTAACGGACTAAATACTGCACATACATCCAACAGCATAGAGCGGCGATGGCCTCACCACCTGTCACGCTAAGCACATGTGCAGTCGCTATTAGGTGAAAAGTGAACTATGGCAGAGGACTGCTTTTGCGGTCGTCATTGCCTGGTCTCTGCTAACCCTTCGGGGATAATAGTCGTGATTATAATGTGTATGGATGTATAGCTATGGTCAAAGACGGTGTCTACTTCCCATGAAGCGGCCCGCTCGCCATGCCGGCTCGACAGAATTAAAGAAGTGAAGCTTTTGTCATCGACACATATCGCCACTACACAAGTAAACAAAGGTTTAGTATGAAAAATTAAGGGACTACAAATTTAACATTCATCTGGTAAAGCTCCTACAGCTAAAGCTCCCAGTGGAATCTAATATTTTAACCCTTTTTATGGCCTACAAATTATGTATCAATAAAATATAAGAAGAAGCGTAAATATTTTCAACGAACAAAAGTAATTGAATTCGCGCCATCTGACACCTAACATGTATTAATATAAATATTCGCAAACAAACGGTGAATACTTATGCATTATGCATGTCTGTTCAAAACTGATTCTGATATTTTTTATATATTTGAGTTACTATAGAAAAATAATAGGCATGCGCTTAGCCCTTAAAAACAAAGATGTTGGACCACTTGTCTTCACTAAACGAAATTGTCACCCATTGAAGATCTGACTCACCATTAGCTTGGATGATTTCAAGCACATCATTCGCCGAAGGACGTCCGTTCATGGACAAAGGCCTTTCAAAGGATTTTCACCACGACCGGTCTTGTGCTGCTCGCATTTAGCGGCTACCCGCGACCTGCACCAGATCGTGGGTCTATACCTTGTTGGCCTGCCTAACCACCACTAAGTCACCACTCAAGAACCGTTCTGCCCAAACGGCCGTCTACTTTCTACGGGCGCTGTTTTCTGCCCATTGCCACTTGAGCTTGGCAATTCTTTGGGGCTATGTCGGTTACCTTAGTTCTTCCACGGATTTCTTAATTTCTAATTTGATCCTGCAAAAAAATCCCGAACATATCCTTCTCCATTGCTCATTTCTTGTTGCTTAGCTTCTTGTTATTGTGAAAGACTTAGCTATGATGTAGAGCTACCAATTTGTTATTAATTGTTAATTACGGGAATAAAGTTGTAAAGCTATTACAATCGTATTCTTTTTCTACCTGAATGAAGAATGGGGTTCCTACAACCCAACCACTTGACTATCTAGAATAACAAAGGGCACAAAATGGACAAGGACATAAAACCTGAAGACAAAATGTACCCATATTGGAAATCAAACTGAAAATCTCTAGGTCTGAGACTGTTTCCCACTAGAACGCAGAGGCGGTTGGGCTAGTAAGTGCCTATTGTTTTCCCAAATGTCATTTTAAATGCTTACTACCCCTTAGGGAATGCAGGCGTGAGCTTGTGTATGCCACTTGCTTCACCTAGCATGTATTATGGAATCAATAGTAAACAATTTTCTAGTTTGTCACTGTCATCCCGCTTGCATTTTCATATTTCCCAACAGAATAATATTCTGTTGAACTAAGCTTTTATGATTGATTAACACATGCTTAGGGTTCGTCGTAAAACCTCTATAGTGTCGCATCGTTACGTCCATCTTACCGTAAGTTCGTGCGTAGATTTTGGCATTTTCATTCATATTATTATCCATTATATCTCCAACTTTTACATAATTTGTCTTAAGAGGGTTTGCGGATTTCGGTTTTCCATACACAATTCCAAGTCGAAATTTTTAAAAACCAATAAGACAATTTTGATGAAACTTTGCATACTGGAGTAAAAACACAGGGATCTAAATAGTTTGTTGAAAACAATTATAAAAAAGTTATTCTTGCTGAGTTATTGCGATTTAAAGTCCACTATAGAAAGTTAAAAATCGCAATAACTCATTTAAATAAACATTTTTTTTTAATGTTTTCAACAAACAATTTAGATCCCTGTGTTTTACTTCAGCAAGCAAAGTTTCATTAAAACTGACTCATTAGTTTTCAAAAATTTCGACTTTGAAGTTTGTATGGGAAACCGAATGGGGTAAACCCTCATAAGGCACTTATATTTATAATTAAATACACTAAAATATTATGATATCTTTAAGGATATATTATTAATTACACAAACACGTCATTATAAATAGTTAGTCGTCTAGTGTTGTTTCTGACGTTGCTGTAAGGCTTTATTAACCTTTTATGAAAAAAGTAAGATTTTCATTTGTAAACATCCCAAGCTACTCCGTGTTTCTCTAAGCACGTCATCATGAGTTTCCTATCATTAGCCAAAAACATAAAATAGCCGTAAAGTACATGTGTTGGAAGTGATCTAGGAAGCCACATGAAGGCGAAATTACTCAAGGGTGTTAAAATGAAACGAGACCGCCGACCTTCGTGGATGAAGTTTGTTTGTATAACCCTGGCCTGCGCTCGCGTGAAATTTGGTCTGTCACAGAATGCGGGCTGTTGGCCCTGGGAACATTAATGTAATCATTAAATTTAACCAAATAAACTCTAAGCACTATTTTTGGATATTAAAACGTTGAAAAAGATTACTACCTAAGGTGGACTACCCACTTCCTCCGCATACCGGGCGGCTGCGTTGACCACTCCGTTGCCTGCGTTGACACTCCTGAGGCAGAGAATATTATACATTCTGTCAAAAAAGTTTCGGAAAGGATGATTTGTTTATTATTCCAAATTCAATTTCTTGTTTTTTTTGTTGTTGTTAGATTGGCATAACTGTTATCCATTTTGGCGCGGAGTTCGAGTTGCATCTATTATTTAGATTAAATACAGTGCTAAAAACAGCACAGTATTTAATCAATAGTTAGTTTATATGTATAATAGTGTGTATTGCGAATTTCATAATGGATAAAAACATCGAACAAAGAGTTTCTCTTAACATTTGCGTCGCCGATGGAATTTCGTAATCGGAGTCACTGAAAGTGTTACAGAAAGCTTACGGTGAATCGACTTTATCAAAAACACGTGCTTTATGAGTGGTACAAAGCGCTTAAAAGCATTCGAGATGTAATAGAAGATTTACTTCGCTCTGGTAGGCCATCAACGTCTTCAACTGAAGTTAACGTAAAAGTGAAGGAAATCTTGACTGAAAATCCTCATTAAAGTTTGAGAGAGGTAGCCGCTGATTTTTCTGTGTCTCACGAGTCGATCCGTACCATTTTAAATAATCACTTGGGTATGAAACATGTTGCCGCTCGGCTAGTCCCAAAAAATCTGAATTTTCTTCAAAAACTCAATCGCATAAGAGTCGCTGAGGACATGATAGAACGAGTCAATTCCGACCCAACATTCATGCAACGCATTGTTACTGGCGACGAGACGTGGGTTTACGAGTTTGACATGCAAAGTAGTCAACAAGCTTCGGAGTGGCGCCTTCCGACTAAACCGAAACCGAAAAAACCACGCCAAAGTCGATCAAAAGTCCAAGTCATGTTGACTGTTTTCTTTGACTATCGCGGTGTTGTGCACTCGGAATTCTTGCCGGAAGGTCAAACAGGTAAATAAAAAATATTATTTAAGCGTTATGCGGCGTTTAAGAGTGCAAATTCGACGAAAAAGGCCAAATTTGTGGAATGAAAATTCCTGAATTTTGCAACACGATAATGCGCCTTCGCACAAGGCCATCATTGTGAACGAATTTTTGACCAAAAACTTAACAAATACCATCGAGCAACCAGCTTATTTACCAGATATGGCTCCAGCCGACTTATTTATTATCCCTAAACTCAAATTACCACTTCGTGGCACCCGTTTTCATTCGGTAGAAGACATAAAGGAGAATTCGCGGCGAGAACTGAACTCAATTCCGGAAAAAGCGTTTAAAAAATGTTTTGATGATTGGATTATTCGTTGGCGTAAGTGTATCGTTTCTGAAGGAACACACTTTGAAGGCGATTTAATAAATTTGGATGAATAACTAACCTTTTGTGTATTATTGATCTTTTTCCGGTACTTTCTTGACAGAGTAGTATACACTACCGTGCTTGAGGGGACTACCTCATATTAAACTAATATTTTTTAACGTTTCAATATCCTAAAGTATATTTGAATGTTCTTAACCCAAAAAAACTTCAAAGATAAAAAACAATTATTATGACACTCTATGCACGTTTGTACAGAGGTGGACTTAATGCCTTAGGCATTATCTAACAATCAACTATAGCGTGGTGATGATATGAATAAATGGTTGGGTGCACAATTTAAATAATCACTTTTCGCCAAAAATTGTCTATGTCATTTTCTATAACTATATCTATAGGTACGTAAAAAACACTATAAAAATAATAACACACAGTTATGATGTAAAAAACACTATGATGCGAGGGAAGGGAACATAAAAACACACTCGCATTTAAAGTGTCTTTCATTATTTAAACGCAGCAAAGCACTGGTTTTTTTTTACCTAAATAAGATATTTCCATTTCCCACGGGCTTCAGAAAACATTTTAAATCTGCTTGATGGTTTTGTTTAATTTATTTGATCTCGTAAAAGTAAACACGCATCAATGGCACATCGCTCGTAGAACCGACAGCCGTTGGGGCAGAACGGTTCATGAGTGGCGACCGTGCACCGAAACACGCACGACGGCGACGATCTGGTGAAGGTCGCGGGTAGCCACTGGATGCGAGCAGCACAACCCCGGATGGTGGCGACCCTTGTGGGAGATTTTTGTCCAGTAGTGGACGTATTTCGGCTGATGATGATACATACACAATATAATCACGACTATTATCCCCGAAGGGTTACTCAGAGACAAGGCAATGAGGACAGCAAAAGCAGTCCTCTGCCATAGTCCATTTTTAACCAAATATCGACTGCACACGTGCTCAGCATGACAGGTGGTGAGCCCACTGCCGCTCTATGCTGTTAGATGTAGGTGCAGTCTTTAGTCCGTTAGTCGCCTTTTACGACACCCAAGGAAAGAGAGGGGGTGGTAGTATTCTTTCACCGCTATACGACACGGTTATGATACTACTGATGAAGATGATGATGTATGATAACATTATTATTACATAAATATATTAATAGAAAACACAATGCACTCATAAACATGATGAATGGTAATGACAACGAAAAACTCGGTACCTAGTAGTTAATCATTGTAAAATTGTGCCTTGTGCGTGTATGTATGTTGTGTGTTGTCGTAAACGTAAACCAAATATTTTACTAGTATGATATTCATAGAAGTGCTAATAGCCTGTTAAAATATATTTTGTAAAGAGCGGCACATCATTATACCAATTAAAGGTTATTTACGACGCGAAAACGACTAGTAAATGCTAAAAATAAAAATCATAATATATGTTATACAGATTTACCTACTTATTTAAAGAAACCCATTACTATTATTATCGCACTGACGCACCGTGGAATCATTACATTCATTACTAGAAAAAAATAAGAAATATCTAACAATAAATCAATAACTGAAAATGCAATTATATTATCACTTCTAAACTCCGCTCATTCATAAGCTCGATGTTATATGATTTTATTTTTCTACTTGTAAACAAAGGTCCTTCAAACGAGGCGCGATAAGGCAACTTGTCGACCGGGAAGGTGAGGGCGGCTGATGTTGCGTCTTTCAACGTTGCAAATTTTTTGAAGAATTGACTTTCTTATAACCACTACCATCATACTGTGTAGGCTATCAGCACTCGTACCAAAAAATTTGGCAGTCGTTCCTATGTAAGACCATTCGGCTTTGGAATTCTTTGCCGGCGCATGTGTTTCCAAGCTCCTATAGTCCCGGGTCTTTTAAGCGGGGCCTGAAACGGCATTTATACAGGCCGTCATAAATGGGTGCGCTTGTCACTGTGCTTGTTACACGGTGGGGAGCGCTCTCGTTATTTTGGACTGCATCGGCTGCTTATCATCAGGCAGGATGTAGTCAGCATGACGAGTCACATTAAAAAAAAGGAATAATATTGCAGTGTTTTGCAATTGCAACACTGCTATTAATAATAACAAAAATATTAATGGTATTGTTGTGTTCCGCTTCAGTTCCAGTGGTTGAAAGTTGCGAGTCCAGGTAGTAAATGACCTAAGGTAAAAAAACCTAAGGTTACTGGAAGCGCTGCATCTTTTGCAACAGTTATATTCAGAGTAACACCTGTTTCCTTGAGGCATATCATACGGAGGACATTCAGAATTTCTATTCGCCAAAGTAATGTGATTCACTTTGTATTACAATTTGCGAGGAGAGAATTCAATCGCGCTCGTGACTGTCAGACCGGAAGTTCCATCTTTTCCTAAGAAAGGACAATTGTACAATCAAACTTTGAATTGCTGGCAAATGTGTTTCCGGAACGGACAGAGCGCTTGGCCATCGAGGCGTTATTACACTTTAGCATATATCATCATTCTTTAAATATTACAAACACTATTATTATTTAGTTTAACATTGGTTTGTCTCGTTTTCTCAAATTAAAAATTACGTTTGTACGACGTAGACAAAACAATGTTTAACTAAGAAATGCTTAAATATGGTTTATGAGTAAGGCCCTAAGTTTCCTAAGATGGAGATGAAGATGGAGGATCTGTAGTTCATTGTTCGTCAACTGTCTCTTGTATTATGTACCAAGCTGGACGACACCTTTATGAAGGAGGACTTTTGGCCGAAGGGCGTGGTGTACCGGCGTTTCCGCGGAAGAGTGCCTACCACCACCGAAACAGCACAAGCCAGTGCTATGTAAATTACTAACATAGTTTTAAATAAATAATAAATAAATAAATAAATCTTTCCTACAATCACACCAATTATCTAGCCCAAGAGAAGCTTCGAAGAAACTCGTTAAATGGTTACTAGACAACGGATAAACATACTTAAAATACTTAAATATATACTTATTATACATAGAAAACACCCAGACCTGAGACAATTTAGAAAAACAATAATTTCTAAATTGACCCGACCGGGGATCGAACCCGGGACCTCAGAGATGGCCACACTATGAAAACCGGTGTACAAACCACTCGACCAAGGAGGTCGAGTTTTAAGTTATTATACTAACAATAAGTGTTTATAAGCTATGTATATGTTAGTTTTTAAGGTATGTATCTATGGGCCTGTTATATTGTAACTTTGTTGCCTGATAATAAATAAATAAAATAAAAATTTAAAAAAATTACGATGCTTCACAAAGGTTACTTTGCAGAAATTTCCCAAAAATAATTTACATTTAATTCCATTTGTCGTTACCTAGAAATCAGGACTATTAATTCGCCTAGCAAAAAATCCTTGAGTACACACTCCGAACTACTTAGATAGATGCAAACATTCATGTTCATGACGTATTTAAAAACATGATAATACAACTGTTCATTGCACAAACTCGTGTAAGCGAAGGTACCCGAAGCACTCGTGAATTTTCCACGATCCACTTTCATATGTCACAGGTGGATATGACAATTCAAGCCTTTGAGACTAATGGACTTTCTGCGGTTAAGCCAGGACGAGAAATTAATCATCTGCCCCTCCTAAATAACAAAACACGGTGACGACCGCTGCTTCCCGTAAGCGTAGGAAACTATTACTAGCCCATCACACACAGAGTCGCAAATGAGCTTCCCTGATTAATCCTACTAATATTATAAACGCGAAAGTTTGTAAGAATGTATGGATATTTGTTACTCTTTCACGTAAAAACTACTAAATGGATTTGGATGAAATTCGACATATATACTTTATAACCTGGATTAACACATAGGATAATTTTTATCCCGATATTCCCACGGGAACGTATGTATGGATGTTTGTTACTCTTTCACGTAAAAACTACTGAATAGATTTGGATGAAATTCGGCATACAGATAGTTTATAACCTGGATTAACACATAATATGATACTTTTTATCTCGATATTTCTACGGAAAACGGGAACCACGCGGGTAAAACCGCGAACGGCCGCTTGTAATCATAATAAAATTAGAGTAACCTATAGAGCCGGGTCGCGTAGCGGTGAAAGAATACTACCTTCTCTCTTCCCGTGGGTATCGTAAAAGGCGACTAACGGACTAAAGACTGCACAATACATTCAATAGCATAGAGCGGCGATGGGCTCACCGCCTGTCACGCTGAGCACATGAGCAGTCACTTGGTGAAAAGTGGACTATGGCAGAGGACTGCTTCTGCGGTCCTCATTGCCTAGTCTCTGACTAACCCTTCACTCTTCAGTCGTGATATGTATGTATGTAATCTATACAGACTGCTTGGTAAATTGTAAAGAAAGTAAAGACTGATTCATAAAAGGTACAGAGGGTAAATGTAAAGAACAACTATTTGAATGGGAGCAACTAAGTGCGAAAAAAATCATTAGGTCCATACATTGGGTAGTAGTACAAGTAAATCGTTGGCTAAGAATTATAGTTTTCATTTTTGTGAACGATTTAAAAGTGCTGTACATTTTCTTTTTTGCTTTGACTTTGACTAACTTAAAACCAAAAAGTTAGAAATAGGTAGACGTCACTGTCAAGTACGAAAACCCAGTTCACACATACGCCAAATAGCAAGCTAAGTCCTAAAAAAAACCGGCCAAGTGCGAGTCGGACTCGCCCATGAAGGGTTCCGTAGCAGCAAGTAACATCATATAAAAGTTCTTGTAGTTCGTTGTAACTTTGATCGATGTTTTAATAATATTGTACTTTTATTAATTAATTAATTTATGACGTATTAAAAAAAACTACTTACTAGATCTCGTTTAAACCAATTTTCGGTGGAAGTTTGCATTGTATTGTACATTATATATTTTTCTTAGTTTTATCATTCTCTTATTTTTGAAGTTACACACATTTTACCACTTTGGAAGTGTCTTTCGCGCCTACTATTCAGTTTAGAAAAGAATTATTGATGAAACCTCAATATCATTTTTGAAGACCTATCCATAGATACCCCACACGTATGGGTTTGATGAAAAAAAATAAAATTTGAGTTCAGTTCTAAGTATGTGGAACCCCCAAAATTTATTGTTTTTTTTTTCTATTTTTGTGTGAAAAATCTTAATGTTGTTCACAGAATACATCTACTTACCAAGTTTCAACAGTATAGTTCTTATAGTTTCGTAAAAAAGTGGCTGTGACATACGGACGGACAGACGGACATGACGAATCCGTAAGGGTTCCGTTTTTGCCATTTGGCTACGGAACCCTAAAAACTACGTTGTCCTAAAAATACATAAAAACTATCATGTATTTTGTTAGTTTCCTAAGCTTTAAACAATTTTAAACATCGGAAAGTCGTAAAGTCTTTATTAGCTGAGTTAGTTGTTGACACGCCAAATAAATTAAATAGTAGTTAAACGCAAAACCAATACCATTAATATCTACACGTAGTTATTAGCGGATGTGAACAGCTGCGCTTGCGTAATATCGTGTCTAAATGAAGCAAGATGTCCGAAATGAGCCGAATGATACATTTAGTACTTTCATGTCTTTGATCAGAGGCTGAGTTATCAAAGTTTAATGAGTTTTGGGAATCGCTATCAATATTCATCGGAATTTAAAGTTAAATCCGTTGGGAAATTATAATGAAACAATGGATTTCGTGAAATTAATCGCGACAGTCGTGTTATTAGCTATTGTTATGCTCTTTCAGAATAGCGAACTAAAATGTTCTGATGAATGTCTCAAATTTGATACTTGTGTTAGATCCTACATATCCAGTTTTACATAAGAAGGCTATATACCTACTTAAAATCACACAGCATAGTTAGGTACCCAGTATGCTAGGTTCTAAACGTCTTCATTGATTTTTTTCAACCCGTATTGAAATGTTATTATATGCAACAAAGTTAGCGAAAAATTTATACGAAGTTTATTTTGGCTATTAGGTAGTCATAAAGTTTGGAAAACACAATTTACACGGCTACGCACAATGCGGAGTTTAAGGTGCGGAACGTGCTTTTGATACGCTTATTGTTTCGTCTAAAACCGCAAATAAGCCATGATTGTACCTATGTATAAACTTATTATATATTGAAGCATTGTATTAGTAAGTGAAATTAAAAAATTCAAAAAGTAAGTAAGCACAGCTAACTGTGAAAGTATAGTTCTTACTATACTACTTTACAGTTAGGCTATAGCCTAAATACGGGCAAAGTAATAAAAAAAATAGGCCCTCTGCTGGGTCA
This sequence comes from Scoparia ambigualis, assembly GCA_963921215.1. NCBI lineage: Eukaryota > Metazoa > Arthropoda > Insecta > Lepidoptera > Crambidae > Scoparia > Scoparia ambigualis. The sequence continues at coordinate 30,752,512 of OY992511.1, read as the reverse complement.
AGGCATAACTGGATGGCACCCAATCATTGAAATGAAGTCTTTGCTACTACTGATGGGTACTGAGCTGGCTTAAGAGGCCTATTACATCTCGACTGTGATTTTTGCGTAAAATGGCCAATTTTGGCGTTCTCGATCTCAGAAACAAAAATACATTAACAATTTTGACTTATTTATTAGTATAGAATAGCTATTGGAATAGTGCGTAGCGGCCTCGCTTTTTGTAAACTTGGCTTAACTTTTTTATTAAACCCAAAATTGCAGAGAAAGATTTTCATAAAATGCGCGAAGGCACTTTTTTGAGCTCCTAGATTGAAATACTGTTCTAAACAAATGAAATAAAAAATATGAATGTTATGTCTTATTAGTCGTATAGTGAGTAGTGGCCTCGGAATTTTTAAATATCATTGATTTTATATAGAAAAAAAATCTTATTCTAAACTAAAAAACTTCGAAAATCGCTTAATGTTAACTGTATATTTCTGATATCTACGATAATATTATTGAGCAAAATTTATACCAGAATAATTGTTATTTCATGATGAATAAAGATTTTATAATGAATTTATTATCCTATTTCGATAAAAACGATAACTACAACTGCAAAATTAGAACAAAATGCGAAAATGGGCATTTTACGCAAAAATCACAGTCGAGATGTAATAGGCCTAGTAACTCGTAATTGCAATATAGATGCCACCATAATTTGAACCTTATTCAGTTGTAATAGGATGGAAAACCAATACAAAATATTTAATACTGTACCAGTTAAAGGGTAATCAGCACGCTTGCCAAATGCGGGTTGGTGATTACAAAACCCGGTCAATGAATCAAAATATCCGAAATATTCTTATTTTTATTCTTCTACTTTATTATATACTAGCGGCCGCTCGCGGTTTCACCCGCGTGGTTCCCGTTCCCGTGGGAATATCGGGATAAAAAGTATCCTATGTGTTAATCCAGGTTATAAACTATCTGTTTGCCGAATTTCATCCAAATCCATTCAGTAGTTTTTACGTGAAATAGTAACAAACATCCATTCATACTTACAAACTTTCGCGTTTATAATATTAATAGGATTTTATGTATCACAAATTTTTATATTTTATTAAAAGAATTGTTCTCATACAATACACTCAATACTCTTTCCATTCGCTTAAAAAAATTGCCACGTCAATTTTATATTTCATCACTTTTCTTTACAATAAAGTAATCACTAGAATTTATTTTTTAATACTAGTGATTTACTTTGCTGTGAGCACTTTGCTTAATTGAATTGAAAACATTTTAACCGAAATAAATTTTATAAAAATAATTTTTTTCTTATTCAAAAATAACAGAGAATTAATAACAAAAAAAATGTTATTCCGAATTTGTATTCAAGCCACAAACGTTGTGTCAAAGGGGGTCTTAATAGTGAAATGCGAGTCGGGCCATTTTCGTCCAATTGCCCGAAAGTTACTGGTTCGTTGGAGATTTCTGAATGTAAGAAGTATTAGGGGTATTTTGAAGACGACCTTTTTTCAGCTTAGTACCTCTCGTTTACCAATAAAAACAAATTGAATAGAAACAAAATATTAAAATAAAGCGAATTACTAAACTCTTTTCTGCATAATATTATGCTAAGTAGGTATTTGTTGTGTATTTTAAGATTATTTTAAATGTGGGAAGCTTCATTATGGTGCCGCAGCTGGAGACACTGGTCACCCACGTGGAAGTAAACAGAGGTTTAAATCGCTCTTTTTCTAAAGCCTTACCTGACGTTCATTAAATAATAAATGAAGACGTGCCGTTGTGACATACCTGAAAGAAACACATAAATATTATTATTTTGTTGTTAGCACTATACGTTACAAAATTATATATTATTAGGTCTTTACCTATGAAATTGCGGTTTTGTATGGAATAAGTGAAAGTACTTATTTTTTTAAACTTTTTTATTTCTGTTATTCAAAGTAATCACCCATGCAATCGACGCATCTTTGCCAACGCATTGGCAGTTTATTGATGCCCTTCTTGTAAAAATCAGCTGGACGGGAGGCAACAAACTCTTCAAAGGCATTTTGTACTCCCTCTCGGGAATTGAATTTTTTACCCACTAAAAAGTTGTCTAAATTTTGGAAAAAGTATTAGTCGGTAGGTGCAAGGTCTGGTGAGTATGGCGGATGAGGGAGAGCTTCCAACCCCAGCTCTTGCAGCTTGGAGACTGTCTGTTGTACAGTATGGGGTCGCGCGTTGTCGTGAAGGAGCAGTGGGGACGACCGATTGACCAAAGCTGGTTGCTGGTTGCCGAACCATTTCACAGTACACATCTGCAGTAATGCTCATGCCGTTTTGTAAAAAGCTGTGGTGAATCACACCCGCACCAGACCACCAAACAGTGACCATCACCTTTTTTGGGGTCATTTTTGGTTTAGGGCATGGCTTTGGTGCTGAACCAAGATCTAACCAACTTGCTGAGCGCTTTCGATTGTCGAACAGAATCCATTTTTGTCGCACGTAACAATTCGGTTCAAAATTCCTTCATTTCTTTGCCTATTGAGCAGCGCAAGGCAGGTCTCGACGCGTACGTTGCGCTGGCGATCGTTAAGTTCGTGGGGCACCCATCTATCAAGTTTTTTTACCTAGTCTATTTGTCGCAAATGCATCAAAATTGTTTTGATGCTAAGATCAAAAACTGCTGCTAGCTCAGTTGTAGATTAAGTTTCGTCAGCTTCCACAATCGCCTTTAATTCATTATGTTGACCGTTCTCCGGACGACCACGTGCTTCATTTTTCAAGTCAAAATTGCCAGAACGGAATCGGGAAAACCAATAAAGGGTTGTGCATTCGTTTGTTCAGCTCACTCCGTAAACGTTTTTGATGTTACGTGCCGTTTGTGTTGCGTTGGTGCCACGACGGGTTATGGGGGTTAAAGTTGCTCGCGTCCGTAGGTTTACCCTTGAGACCCTACACGTGATCCCTGGGTGGTGCTAAATGAGTAACACTGACTGAGTGGTAGAGCCACGCTGCGTTGCAGCACGCATTGGGCCGGCTCGCCCGGCGTAATACCACCCTCTCACGAATATTCGACGTGAAATAACGGCACTTGGTGCTGTTGTGTTTCGTCCGACCAGAGAGGGTTCCGGAGGCCCCTTCCCCGCCCCCCTCCCAATTCCTATTCCTTCCTTAAACCTATTCCTCCCTTGAAGACCGGCAACGCATCTGCGATTCCTCTGATTTTGCCATGGGCGGCGGTGATTACTTTCCATCAGGTGACCCGCCTGCTCGTTTGCCTCCCTCTTTTATAAAAAAAAAAAAAAAAAACGACGGAACTCATATTCCATAATTACACGAACTTTTAAAGTATCCATTATGACGAAAAATGTTTAAATGTAATGAAAATACAACGCTAATCAATAAACAAAAGACTGAGTTTGTAAAAAGAATGTCATGTTTTTAAAACAAAATTTATTTGAATTTGGAATACAAAGCCATTCCAAATTTTTTTCTATTTGAAATGACCAGTACTGAAGAACGGCAATTTCATAGGTAAAGACCTATTATTATATAGTAAGTGGTACAGAGTTTAGAGTTGCTCCTAAGCAAATAGTTGTTCTTTGGACTTAAACAACCCAGTTTCGGGATAATATACTTAGTCTTATTACCGAACATCCTGTAGCATTTGTAATTCGAAATGTAAAACAGTGAGCTAACTGATTTTATTATCGAAAGCGTTACTTTCGTAACAATAATAGTAGGTAAAACCCAAAAAAATAAAAACACCTTGGTACAACCATTTTATTACAAACATAAAAATAACGAAAATAAAGTGCACATAATTGTTCCACGCTGGAAATACAATGGAAAAACCCAGAACAATTTTCAGTTGTTACCTGAAATATAATTATAGAGTTCGGTTTAGTTGATAGGGTTTATAGGACTTGATCTAGGGCTGCTTGGCTATATGCTATCATATTATTATCCAAGTCTGTTACCAGTGTAAACAAAGGTGTTGTATGAAAAAAAAATCATTATGTAACATACATACATATAGTCAAGACTATCATCCCAGAAGAGTTAGTAAGGAAATAAGGACAGTAAAAGCAGTCCTCTACCATAGTCCACTTTTCACCAAATAGCGACTGCACATGTGCTCAGCATCACCGGTGGTGAGCCCATCGCCGCTCTATGCTGTTGGATGTGTGTGCAGACTTTAGTCCATTAGTCGCCTTTTACAAAACCTAGGGAAAAGAGAGGGTTGGTAGTATTCCTTTAATGAGCTGGTACGCGGCACGGCTCATTATAACGTTTTTACAAAAAAACAATTATAAGTTTTCGTATTAAATATTATAAGTTAAAATATTATAACTCTCACACCAATTATCAAGCCCATGTTAAGCTTCTTGAGAAACTTATTTTTATTGGTTAGAAACACCTAGACCAGAAATCAATTTAAAAAAAACAGTTAAGTATTTCTGAATGGACACGACTGGGAATAGAGGTCAGGATATTACAGATGGCCACGCCAGAACTGCCGTGCTAACCACTCAAACGCGGATGTCGTCCCAGAAAACTAATATGCAAAGGTTAGGTAAGCATATTTGGTTTAGGCCATTAGTCTAACAAAGATAATTGTTCCACAATATCTCGCTTTCAACCCATGCATCTATCCATCCAACTACCGACGTAGTTAATGTTAAGCATTGCTGGCAAATAAAAAAAGAACCATTAATTTAACACGGTCGTATAGCCCGCAATCAATTCACAAAGTTAAGCTTATACATTCACGAGACTTATGCTGAAATATAACGCCAACTTTTCAAGTTACCCCTTGCTTAAATAGGTTGATGGAAAAGCAAGAGTTACCCTTCATCCAAAATGCTTCCATTTTTTCCGGAACTTTTATATTCCAAAAGTTATGTTCAGAAAGACATTTCCCTTGGTGTTTGTTACGTGACGATTCTCTGCGTAACGAGGAAAATAGGTACGTAAACTCCAGCAATTAATATTAAGTAATTAATATTGCTAACGTTAATAGGTCAATTATGTTTTGCAGGTAGTAATATTGGGAAAAGTTTCTTCTGAAAAGGGGATTTGTTTCGAATTTCTTTTCTACATTAATAATATCTTAAGGGCTTTCAATCACTGTCCACAACCTTTTTTGTAAGACTTATAAATAACTAGCTTATATACCAATATTATAATCAATTTTGTTTTGTTTTTATCACTACGCCGTTTATTATTCATCAGACATTTCTGTTGGGTAGGTAATTTAATGTAAATCAAAATTATTCTTGGTTGTCTATTGTCTATTTGGAAGCTTGTGATAATAACTCAATTGTCATTAAATAAATTGACAAAATAGATAAAAATAATTCGATAAAACCTTGTCATTCTTTAACCCTTTAAATCTGAAGATAAAGACACAATTTCGCTATTAGACTAAGGGCTGATTTTTCAATCCTCGGTGTAAACTTATTCGTCTGATAAAGCATGTGATAAAATGCCACCTGTAACAAACCTGTAACGAAAGAAAACACATCATAATTATGACAATATATTTTCATGTTGGACGGTTTAGTTACATCTCACTAGAAAAAAGCATCGCGTCACGTTATGTATTAAACGTTGAAATGACGGCGTCGCCACTTCAAAGAAAATTCACCCCATAAAACGTGCTCACATAAAACGACAGAGGCTTTTAATCAACACCAGAAAGATGACTTTAGCGGCACGGCACCTCTGAATACAGAGAAAAACCAATTAAGCAAAGGTTCACTCGTGCCCGTTCCGACAACAAACCGTACTGTTAATTTCGCCTATTGAGTCCTACAAATAAGGGACTCTATTAGGGCTAAGTTATTGCACTACTCGTCCGTATGGTGACGGAAGGTAAATGGCATTAGCTCTCGAGTGACGAAATAACATTTTGGCATGCCTTTCATGATGTGGGTCTGACATTTTCAGGTATTTATATTGTAACTTTTTGGAGATAACACACCTCGTCCATGGGGGAGCATAATAGCCGAGGTTTAGGGCCGTTTCTGTAAAGTCGAAGTCTGTCAAAAAGAGATAGAAATTGAATAAGGCGAGTCCTTTCGAGCGCTTCTCTCTCTCTCTTTCGACGGTACGACGGTACGGGACGGGTATAACAGCAAAGCGGCGCAAATAGACGCGTTTTATAGGTTTTTATAGGTTTTTTGCCTATGTAGACTTTATAGGATTTAATGAATTAGCAGGTTCTCTGTAGTACTTGAAAATAAATATTTACATGTAAAAATTATTAGGAAAATTCAAAAAGAATTGAGAAATCATCCGTTTTAGACTTTTATTTGGCCTGTTTTCGGGATTTTTTCATAATCGAGTAAAGTACATCTAATCGCGTAACAGATTAGCACATTCTTTAGGCAATATACTTCAGTGTATTACATATTTTTTATAAGTGTAATTTCATAATAAATACACAAACCATTTGATCTAGCAAAACAGTTTTGCCCGCAACTACCGGTGACTCGCCTTAAGACCATTTTGAGAAAATTACTAATTAGGAAAAGTTTTATTATTTAATTTTTTTTATTAAGTTCGTATAAGTGAATTCGGATTGTGATCACGAACCCGGGTGGTTATTAAGAGGGTTTACACATTTCGGTTTCCCATACAAACTTCCAAATCGAAATTGACCAAAATGAACCATGATTTTCTGATGTTTGTACATAATCTGATATGGTTGAATAACCATTTAATAAAAGATAAAGACATTTTGTGATTGAAATGATCCATCAAATTTATTTTTAACAACAATTCATAAAAATTAGGGCACTTGAGATCTGAAGTAGGATAGTATCGTAGAAAATTAGCCTCCTGCTTGTGATATTACAAATGACACAAAATACACTGAAAACATAATTCAACTTCTTAACATTGTAATAATGATATAGGTACTTGATTAATCCTAGGAGAAGTGAAATCAGGTCCACAGCTTATTTTTTTCATTTTTGAGTAAGAGCATAGGTACCCAATCGATAGACATACTAGTTTTGAGGCCCTCCCTTGCCATGAAATGTAAATTTTTCACAGAAGTATAGTGTAATTATTTTAAACCATTAACTTTTTTTCCAAAAATCACCTTGATACGAATCTACTCGCGCGTCTCTGTAATGTCAGCAGTGTCGGACAGTTTCTTTGCAAAATATATGTTTTTATTTTTATTTAAGTAATTGTATTTTATTTAAGTTAGTAAGTTTGTTTATTTGTATTATTGTTTACTAACTATAGAATTAAGCACCTTTGTAACTAACTCTCTATAGACTTTGTCTGAAATAAACTTTTGAATTGAATTGAATTGTAATGGATAAAATAATGCGTAAAGTTACCACAAAATATAAAGTGTCTAATTTAATAAATAAAAAAATGCACTTGAACATATAAATGACAACTGCCTCAAGTGGAATATAAAACTAAAAAATAAAAACAACCAGCAAAATAATTTACGTTGTACCTGATATTACCTGATTTGATCCTGGTATTACCTTTACTGTAACCGTACTGATCAGCTGAGCACTCTTAATGAATAGAATTTCTATTCTGTCTAGTGGCACCGCGTTCTAAGAGTTAAAAGAACTCAGTCAAATTAAGTTACACTCAACGAAAATTAAACATTCCCGTACACCTCAATACACTTTCCGGGACGAGGAAGTTTAAAAGTGGTGCTTTAAAATACATTACGGAATTATTGTCCGTAGCGATGCAAATTGTCACTTCAGCCGAGCCGTCGAGTGTCGTGGGAACAACTGTACTCTGAACTATCTCGCATAGTCTTTATTCTATTCCTTTTCTGAAGGATCTTTAAATTTATAGTCTTTTCAGTTATCATTTATTTTAAATGTAAATATAGTTGTCTCTGTCATCAATTCGTTTGTTTTTTAGCCGCAGCAGACGTAGAGTAGGAGTATCATTAATATAAATTTCTAAAAACGCCTTGAGCCTCAAATTAATGTAGAAATAGTATCTGTATATTTCGTTATAATTCTTCGTCAAAAGAGAAGGAAAGAAACAAGTCGTACCTAAGACTAACTATAGAAATTTAGAGTTATTTGAATATTCGTCTATTAATAGGGAATCAAACGAATAAATATGAAATATGTGACCTCTACAATAAGAGCTTTCAAGTATTCCATACGCATAAGCAGCTACAGGCACAGTTCAAAAGAGCTTCCGTTGTGTGTTTGTAACTCGATAGCGAGTCTACTGTCGGCAGATGTTACTCATTAACGATGGATGGATGGCGGTGGGGCGACCGGATGTGAACTATGCCTGAACTGCAAAGCTTGCGTCGACGGTACTCAATTTCTGATGAACGACTCATTATAACTGCAAACTCATCAAAGACTATTGACGATAGTGAGGAAATACCTTTTGGAGTTGTGACATTGTTTACACTGCAATAGGAAAAATATTAAAATATACCTACGGGTATATTTTAATCTTTTTCCTATTGCATTCCTACCTAGATATAAGTTTTACAAAAATGTTAATGACTTGCTTTTTAATATCGAACAATTGGTATTTTAATAAACCTATCTTTAATATAGAAATTTTTGCATCACAATGCTATACAGATATAGGATAAAATGTTTACTAGAAAAAAACTACTACTGTTTTTTTTCTAGTAAACATTTTATCTTATTAGAAACCTATCCTGTAAAAGTAGCTGTAAGTGTAGAAAATATAAAAACTATGCGGGTAGGTGATGATGATGATGCGGGTATGTATAATCTATTTTACGTAGTGTTAAGAAGATTATGCAGGAAATTGTGAAAACTTGAAACAAATTCTTTAAACAATAACAAACAATACATAAATCTAATGACTCATAAAAACCTTTTTTTTCGTCATTTTTCTTAATTTTACGCATGTAACAATAATTCTTATATGAGAAAATATTTGTATTGATATTCCGCAGGTCACCCCTATCTTAAAAAAGTAAACTTTTATTTTTAAATCAAGCGCGTGATGGTTTTGTACATTTGGCAGAATAAAATCATTGCTCTATGGGTAAGTGGCGTTTTTCCCAGTTTCGATTTCACCCAAAAATTAAATAATAAATTCTAGCGAATTGTTTAATGTGTAACGGATATTACGTTATCTATCTAATTCACTCGTTGTCTGTGGCGCTGACGTGACACTGACGTGTAGCTGTCAGTGTCAATACAACGTTACACCGACCGTTGCGGTCGGGAGTCAGTCTGGAACGAGCCGTCGAACAGCGAACACTAAGGTTAGTCAGAGTGTGTCTTTTTATTGTGAACATAATATGATTTTGTATATTTTAAATTATAAAATTATTGTGAGCTAACTTGCGTTTGAGTTCTGCGACTCCCTTTTGAGAAACCCCATTACATCTCAGAAGTGGGATCGTTCGAAACAAATAGTTTTGAAATACCACCCTACATGCTCGACTATCGATAGCTGATTTGGGGCAAAAATGAAATATGCATTGAAATAGCTAGAATACTGTCTTGCAAATCGAATTTACATGACATGTTGGTAAAAATGGCAGCCGTTTTATATGATGAAAATAGATTAGGTTTGTTAACGCAAAACCAAACTTATCTAGCAATGGAAATACACATCAATTCGCCTAGAATATTGCATTTTGCACGGGATAGGTACTAAATATTTAAAAATTATGCATAGATTTACGTGATTCAATTAGATTAAAACTTTTTCTTTTCCTGTATCTCTTTTCTTTGTACGATTGAGTTGTTTTAACAATTAAAACTTTAACAATAAATGAATAGTAAGTGGTCTAAAGTACAGTAATTATAACAGGTACTTTTGTACTGTACAGGTTTAATTTTGTAAAACTAAAGTCCTTTTTGTAAACGATAGCAGTATGGTTGAAAAAAAAAGGAGGTACCTACCTAGTTGTGTAATCAGTAGTTAAATGAGAATTTTGTGGGCGTCTGGCGTTAGTTAAAGTGGGTACTAGAGGCGGAAATAAAGTCATCTTAAGCTAGACGTCCCGATTTTAATATTGTTGGGTTTTATGCTTGGGATTTATCTCCACTGAAGGTTGTTTGAATGTTGTTTAGAGGGTGTTAATTTAAAGTGTCTGACATGAACTGGGGTTGTACAGGGGGTGGAAATTTTATTATTTTACGCTCCGAGGCCCCGTTTTCGATATATCTGCATTTTTATTGCACAAGCAAGCTTAACACTTTTAAAAAAAGGGGCATCACATATTCTGCATATTTTCTCCTAACTGTTCAGCGAGATTTAAAGGACAAATACATAGAATTTGTTTCGAGTTTCAGAAAATGAGTGACTCCGGATCAAAAGCTAGAAAGAGGCAACGCTACACCAGTGAAGCACGCCGAAGTCGTAGCCGCAGTCAACGTGAGGAAGACCAGAGACGCCCACAAAGATCTCGAAGCCGCACTGCGCGGCGAGATCACCGCCCAAGCCGCCGCCGAAGCCGTAGCAACACCAGCCCGCGGCTGCCACGAGAGCGGGAGCGCACGTTGTCGCGAGGGAGAGACCGGCTAAGGGCACTTGAAAGGGAGGTACGTAGAGAACTTGAATATGTACGGAGCGAACCCCGCAGGCGTTGCGATACCTCGGAGGCCGGCCCGTCTTACCGTAAGGAAGACTGGGCCCATAATGATCGACATTGTAATAATTCTTTGTCAACACCGACAAAGCGTCGTACGCCTAGTGTAAGAGGTATTGACGACTCTAGGAATCCTAAGCAACCTAAAGTGATACTAGATTTTTTTGAAGAATTCCTAAATGTACTTAAATCTAAGGCGGGGGATCGTGAATCGTTTGCCACCATGAATAATGTCATCCCGCAATACGATCCATTATCAAAGGAGCAGACAGTCAATGTCTGGCTCGATAAAGTGGACGAGTGTGCAGAAATCTATAATTGGACTGATAGGCAAGTGGCACACTATGCCCTGCCTAAACTTATCGGAATTGCACAAACGTGGTACCAGGGCTTACCCTCTATTAAGCATAGTTGGTCAGAATGGAAAATAATGTTAAGAGAATCATTTCCTGCTACTGAGAACTATGCAGAACTTTTAACAGAAATGCTTAGTAGACGGGTGCGCCCTGGTGAATCGTTTGAATTTTATTATTTTTCGAAAATAAACCTTTTAAATAGATGTAAAATCTTTGGAAGGCAAGCGGTGGACTGTCTACTTTACGGAATCGATGACAGGGGAGTTCGTGTCGGGGCTCAAGCAGCAAAATTTGATAAACCCGAGGATGTACTTGATTTCTTTAAAACTATTAAGCATAATCGAGTCCAGTATGATACAAACAAAGATTTTAACCGGGATAAGCGTTCAAATAATAATACCTTAGGGAGTGTATCTGCAAGGCACCCTGAAACAAGTTCGTTCAAACCTAAAAATGCTAGGGGGCCTGTTAATTGCTTTAACTGTAATGGTGTCGGGCACCCCAGTTTCAGATGTCCCAAACCAATAGTTAAGTGCAGTAATTGCTATTACCTGGGACACGATTCTTCTCATTGTCCCAGGTCTAAGGAACAAAGAAATCCTCCTAAGGATAAAAATGTCCTTGAGGTGTCTTTAGAGGACAGTAGTAATGATAAATACAAGCTAGTCATTCATATTAATGGGGTGCCAGCTGTTTGTCAATTGGATTTGGGTAGCGAAGCTACACTCCTGAGAGAAAGTGAGGCTACAAGATTAGGATTGAGCTGGGGTACTGTCGACGGACCATTTCTAAGGGGATTAGGGAATGTGCCTTATTTACCGTTAGGTCATACACTGGTTAACATTGATGTTCAAGGGATTTCGGAACCAGACGTTGAGGTCTTTATCGTAGACGATCGTTTAATAAGCTTTAACATACTGTTGGGACATACTTTTACTGAACGGCCCACTGTGAAAATAATAAAAACGCCAACATATTTAAAATTCGAACGGGTAGGAGACAGCGAACTAGAATCTAAAATGCATCTTACTACAACTTGTAATATTATTATAGATGTAGGTGAGATGGTGTCCGTTCCTGTTAAGTCAGACATTGCACGGGAGGGTAACATTTACGTTGGTGGATCAGTCAGGGGTCAACCTGGTCATGAGTACTATTTGTTGCCCGGAGAGTATCAAGTTCGAAGTACTAAATGTAATTTGTTAATGCAGAACGTTGGTTCTAACCCAATACATTTTAAGGAGAACTCTTTGGTTACGCGCGCTCATTTTATAGGATTGGAGAACAAAAGCCTTGCACAGATTTTAAGCGTTTCCTATAACCTAGATTACTCACTGGCCGCTCCTAAGTGCGGAGATCAACTATCTGACAGTCAAAAACATCATTGTTTTAAATTACTGCAGAAATATAAGAGTTGTTTTTCTACCGGCATGCATGATTTAGGGTACACAAACGTAACCGAGATGGAGATCCATCTTAAGGACGCCACCCCAGTGGTCTATAGGCCTTACCGTCTTCCCTATTCAGAGCGTAAATTAGTACAAGACATGGTAGGTGATATGGTTAAACATGGCATTGTACGGGAATCTAGTTCACCGTATGCCAGTCCAATCGTACTGGTCAAGAAAAAGTCGGGAGAAAAGCGACTTTGTGTTGACTACCGGGCTCTCAACAGCCGCACTAAAAGGGATCAGTACCCACTGCCAAGGATCGAGGACTTGTTGGACCAGTTGTCGGGCCACTCGTTGTTCACATCTCTTGACCTGGCTTCTGGTTACCACCAGATTCCGATAGCAGAGCAATCCCGAGAAAAGACAGCATTCGTCACGCCCGACGGACAGTTTGAATACAACCGCGTCCCTTTTGGGCTGGCGAATGCTCCAGCTGTCTTTCAACGGGCAATACATAAAATTCTGAGCAAGTCAAAAGTTGGCTACGTTGTAATTTACATGGATGACATTTTGATTCCATCCAAAACCTTCGAAGAAGGACTAGCTCGCCTTGAGGAGGTGCTTAACCTAATACGTGAGGTAGGTTTAACGCTTAAAATGGAAAAATGCAACTTTTTCCAAGAGCGCATTGACTTCCTTGGGTTTGAGATAGACAAGGATGGTATCAAACCGGGTATCCAAAAAACAGAGGCGGTGTCAAAATTCCCTTCCCCTAAGAACCAACATGAAGTTAGGAGATTTCTTGGGCTTGCCAGCTTCTTCCGGAGGTTCGTGAAGGGGTTCGCTTTGATTGCAAGGCCACTGACGAACTTGTTGAGGAAAGATGTCCCTTGGAGATGGGAAGAAGCGGAAATAGAGTCCTTTGAAAATATTAAGGTATTGCTCACAGATAGACCAGTTTTAGCTCTTTATGACCATACTGCGGAGACGCAGTTACACACGGACGCGAGCAAGTTTGGGGTTGCAGGGATATTGCTTCAAAGAAAAGATTCTGAGGTCTGGAGGCCAGTGGCATATTTCAGCCGCCAGACGTCAGCTGATGAAATGAAAATGCATTCATTCGAACTAGAGACGCTGGCAGTTATTAGTTCATTAAATAAATTCCGTATTTATCTTATCGGAATCAAATTCACAATTGTGACGGACTGTAATGCCCTGCGCTCCACGTTTACCAAGAAGGATCTTGTACCGAGAATTTCGCGATGGTGGATCCAGTTCCTAGAGTTCAACTGCGAGATTGAGTACCGCCCCGGGGATAGAATGTCTCACGTGGATGCTCTCAGCAGAGGTCCCGTATCTTTGGCATCTGAAGATCAAATCCACACACTTGACATTTTGTCAGTTGGTACAGATGACTGGATCATCACGGTTCAGTCTTCTGATGATGAGATTATGCGCATTAAGAGCATTCTAGAGGACCCCGAAACCCCCAGCATTGTAAACACTTTTAAAGATTATACGGTCAAAAACGGCCGCGTGTTTAAAGTGTTGGGTGATGGTATTACTCGATGGGTCGTCCCAAGAAGCGTACGCTGGCAACTCCTGAAGGCCAATCATGACGAGGTAGGGCATTTTGGCTTCGAGAAAACACTGGAGAGGATACGGTCTCACTTTTGGTTCCCAAGGATGAGGAAGTTTATAAAGAAATATGTGACGGCATGCCTTGAGTGTGCTCATCATAAACTGCCATCTGGGGCCAAGGAAGGGTTGTTACACCCAATTCCAAAAGTGGACATCCCGTTCCACACTCTTCATGCCGACCACCTCGGTCCGTTTCCTCGTAGTAAGCGAGGCTGCTCGTACATACTCGTGATTGTTGACGCTTTCACGAAATATATTAGCTTAACAGCGGTGCGAAGCACGAAGTCCAAAGAAAGCATCAAAGCTTTTAAGACTCTTTTTAGTTACTTTGGATCCCCCCTTCGGCTCATAACGGACAGAGGGACAAGCTTCACGAGCAAGCAATTTAAAACGTATATGCGATCTATTGGTGCGAAGCATGTCCTGAACGCCGTGGCGACCCCAAGGGCAAATGGGCAGGTCGAACGGTACAACCGAACCATCTTGGCCTCTCTTGGATCCATGGTCCATGGTAAAAATAATAAAATTTGGGACGAGCTACTTCCCGATATCCAACTAGGACTAAACACTTCCGTTCATAGTGTGACTAAGAAAACGCCAACTGAGATGTTGTTCGGCAGGACAGTGCCAAATCCTGTTCAGGGCATATTGAATGACATTCTTGACGATACTAACAACGGAGACGAAAAGACGCTAGAGGAGATTAGGTCTGAAGCAAGCCTAAGAATAAAAGAAAATCAAAAAATTAATAAGAATAGGTACGACAGGAGTAGGAAAAAGGCCACAGAGTACAAGGAGGGAGATCTTATTAGGATAGTAAGAGCTATAGTTACAGGACCGGGCCAATCGAAAAAATTAGAAGCGAAGTGTCAAGGTCCATATAGAATTAAGAAAATTCTAGCAAGCGATCGGTTCTTAGTAGAAGACACCCCGTTAACCAAAAAAGGCGCGAAATACGAAACCATAGTAGCCATCGATAAAATATCTCCGTGGTTAAGTTTCAGTGCCCCCGCTTGTACTTCCAGTGATGATGACACTAATAATAACGACAGCGACAGTATCAATGAATAAATTGAACTTATGTGAATTCTGTTGATTGAAACTTAACTAAACTGTATTAAATTGATTAAGAATTACAATAACAATATTATAATAGAATTAGAATAGTTGAAATATGATGAACTAAGTTGAAAAGTTGTAATCTGTTCTTTATTTTAGTACTGATATTGTTGATGAGTAATATGAGCATTTGGAAGGATTGACACGACCGCGAAATTTTGCAGCTCTTTGAGTTTCTAATTTTGCGAACTGCAAATCTCATGTTACATGTTGAGTTGTTAAACGTTATGATGATGTTGTTGATAAGCATTTGGAAGGATTAACACGATTGCAAAGTCTTGCAGCTCTGTGAAATTCTGAATTTGCGGTGAGGGGTCAAAATGCAAATCTCATGATTTGGAAGGTTTGACACGATCGCGAAGTTTTGCAGCTCTTTGAGTGTTTGACTTTGCGGTGAGGGGTTAACTGCAAATCTTATGTTGTTTTGGAATGGAAGGCGAGGGTGGCCCTAATGATAGGGTGAAGTCTTCGATGCATTCCTGATATTTGTATGTTGTGATGTGCATATGATTAGTATTATTATAAGTTTCTAAATATGCAATGGCAGTCAACTGCCAAATTCATGTATTTTTTTGGGAATGGAGGGTAAAGGTGGACTTAATGATAGGGTGAAAGCCTTCGATGTTTTTTTTTTTTGAGACGAATTGATTGTTAAATTCATGATGTATTCGTTAATGTTAATAATAATATTTGTACACATTGTATGTCCGATCATGGGCAAACTGTTAATACTATTTAATTATTTTAAGAACTTGTAACGCAGTATAAGCAATAGGGAGGTTCTATCCTATTCTGTTTAAAAACAAAACAAATGTAATGCTAACTTAGAGCATTAAATTCTCTAAGAATGCGAACGAAGGGACTCGTTCTTGAAGGATGGCCGACTGTAACGGATATTACGTTATCTATCTAATTCACTCGTTGTCTGTGGCGCTGACGTGACACTGACGTGTAGCTGTCAGTGTCAATACAACGTTACACCGACCGTTGCGGTCGGGAGTCAGTCTGGAACGAGCCGTCGAACAGCGAACACTAAGGTTAGTCAGAGTGTGTCTTTTTATTGTGAACATAATATGATTTTGTATATTTTAAATTATAAAATTATTGTGAGCTAACTTGCGTTTGAGTTCTGCGACTCCCTTTTGAGAAACCCCATTACAAATGGTACAAACGCTTTCAAAACTATAACGATATAATTTATTAGTTATTAATATACTAGCTGCCCGCCCGCGACTTCGTCCGCGTAGACACTCACGAAACAAAGAGCACACGGACGAAGTCACGTTTAGGTCTGAAACTTCAAAGCAGAATTGTTCTAATTTTAAATATCAATATGATTGATTTTGCTTTCAAGTTAATTAAGAGACTTATGTCAGTTTTTGCGATCGCGCGGCACCCCTTTAATATGACGTAATTGTAGACATTGACTTACTCCTTCGACTTACGTAAAAGTGCTACACTTAGTGTTGATACATTTTCACGGGTCAGACAATGCCACAATTGTTTTAGTTAGTGCACCTGATCCGGTATGGTAGAGAGTGCAGGTTCAAGTCACGCTAGGGGAATAAAAATGATTTTTTTCTTTCAAAAATATGGAATAAAATTTCTGCTTGTGATATTTGGTCACAAAGCAATAATAAAGTGCTCTACACGCAAGTTTACAACCCAAACGCCTCTACGCCAACGAGCTTGTAATTTAAAACATAGTTGACAGATATAATATCCGCAAAACCTTTCATTCAATTGACCCTGACGTCAATTGGTTGTCGGACTACCGTGTTGTTTTATGGCGGCTTTATTAGATTATAACTTTTGCCTATCGACAGGGTGTTGTACGGGGGCGGGTCGACGAAATGGGCTGGCCCATACTAAACGTGAAATGTCAATGTTAGCAATATCGAGTTGCATTGTCCATAACACTTGAACGTATTACACAACGGCAGGACGAACGAGCCATTCGCCAGTTATTACAAACGTTTTTTTCAGTGCGAGCGTTCGTGCGCGCGTGCAAGCGTTTGTGCGAGCGAGCGTCCGTGCGTGCACGCGTGGTACTTCTTATTCTAACTAAAGCAATTTCTTTTATTTTATAATAAATCTTTCCAAATTAAAGAGTTCAGGATAGCCTTATTATTAAACTAATATCTGCTTTACCAAACACAATGGTACGTTTCCTCCTTTTATGAAGACTGTCATGAAAGTTCTATACTAAGGTTGGCTAACAGAGTCTATATCCAAGTCTGGCTACCGCAAACAGGGGACAAAGGAGCTAGTGTACTGAGGCAGCTATCTCTATGGCAAGTTTTGCTTCAAAACCCAGTTCGACGTGGACATTTTGAACCGGCAAACTTGCTTATTGGGTGTAAAATATTATCAGTGTCGCTTCCATGTATTGAAATAGTATAGGTATTTCTGTAATATTTCAATACCTATAGTCCAGTCTGTGATCTAGTGGCTTAGCCAACGATGTCAGAGCCAGACTTCTCGGGTTTGATTGATGATTCCCAGTGGGGGTGCATATGATAGAATTCTTAACAGTTGTATATAATTATAACAGCAAACTTCTTCGTAGGAGTTGTTTATTCCGTGTGCGTCCATCTTTGCCTTTATCATCACTAACAATTCTCGCCGTTTTCGGGTTAATATAACTTTGTAGGTAAATATTTATGACATAAAATTTTGTTTTTTGTTTGTTGTATAACACGTGGACTGCAAGAATACAGAATAAAAGCAACACAAGAGGATAACGAGTTCGGTAACATGTAGCCGTCTTATAAATCAGATTTTATTGAATATTGGCTTCAGACGGGAGGCCCCATATGTGTCGAGTCCGGGTTTACGCATATAACGTTACCTCCTTCTATAAATTAGGCCAGTTTTGCCAGTTTTTGGCGTGTCGGGCAGCTTAAAAACTCCGAAAACAAAAAGAAAAGTGAAAATATGTTGAGAGGCATAACTATGTTAGTGTCTATAGCTTGTAGGGTCGGCACAGCTACCTGTTTTGGCACTAACTGGAAAATGTACATCATGCTATTAAACTACAGAGGAGCGATGTAAGATTATTTGACAATCGTTTTGAAACCATTATATCAATACGAATGTGCTCATCCCAATTCGAAGTCATACAAAGTTCGTACTCGAAATAATCGATGGCTTTATGACACTAAAAAAACTTGAAAGTATCTAAAACGACAAAATAGTAAACAGCTTTTAAAACTACCAATTTCACATAAAATTGAATTTAACTATTATAATTTAAGTATAACTTATAAATATCGGATACTTAACGATATGAAAAGCAAGTTCATAATCGCATTAGTTAGTGAGTATTTGTATTAAATTATAATATCGCAAATCTTTTTATTTTAAATAGTGTTCTTTGTGACAATATTAATTTTAATTACAACCCATGGCAGACCATAAATATGAAAGTTGCAATATTTACACAAATGCTAGCCTTTGCAGTAAAGGACTGGGATGACATTGTTGGCTCGCTGCCAAATACTCGAATACTACTTTAAAGCACACAAATACAACTTTTCATTTGAGTCTAGCTTCATCCTCAGGGACTTTTAGAATGATACTAGTCTACTTTTTGTTCATAGAATGTCATTGATATATAATTTCATAGATTTTACTTTTAGTTCAGTCTTAGAAACCAAGCAAGAACACAAAAATACCCAAAGTCATTCCATTGGAAACAACACTTTTTCTATCGTCGTCGCCGTAAGTATTTTTAACAAACATATTATATTAATTACTTTTGTGTATTGTATACTTCGATCATATAAACAAGATCGAAGATTGTATAGGATTTGCACACATATAATCAAATACGATGTGGACGATGCCGTCTTCAAAACCAAATGAGCGTCAGCTAACAAACGCCAAAGAAAAAAGTGCAGCGTTATTATGTTAATTCTGAAATACCTATATTTAAAAATTAAATTAAAACAATGCTATGATGCCACAGAACCACAGAACGTACAAACTTCATGTTTAATATAATCTCCACAGATGCAGCAACGAAGTTTAATGGACCCTGATATTAGCTACGATATTAATGTTAGTTATTTCGTTGCGCTATATTTAAATTTTATTATTACAAAATATACATATTAAACGTATTTATTTCCGTTTTATGTCATTACCAGGATTTCCAATCTAGGGTCCGTGGTGACAGGGATTACAGGAAGAGCTCATCCCAGCTAACGTGCGACTGCAAATGTGCTCAGCGTGACAGGTGGTGAGCTCATCGCCGCTTTATGCTGTTGGGTGTACGTGCAGTCTTTAGTCCGTCAGTCGCCTTTTACGACACCCGAGGGAAGAGAGGGGTGGTAGTATTCTTTCACCGCTACGAGACACGGTGTACGTACATCACATCGTGTAAGTACACGATTCTATTTAAATATTTTGATGTAATATTATAACGAACCGCTTCTTCGCTTCTTATTATCTAAAGATAACTTTATCTATAATTTCGTTTTGCTTCCATCGTACGATATTTATTTAATTTATGATTGAGACAAAGCTGTATAACGTCGATGAATGAATTGGTCAAATTAGCACATTTGCTTTGATGATTTGCTATGTAATCAAGTGCCTACTCATAAAGTAACATTAAAGGAACAGACGATGTTCTAAAATCACAAATCTGATTGAATCCCTCCGTACATTGTTTACATCAGGCGCCCGATTAGAAACAGTTACACCAATATTTACGGCCAAGCTCCATTTGATGTACCTTCCCTGTAGTATCGCCAGCGAAGTTTTTAGGGTTCCATGACAAATTTTCATTCAATTCTTCAATTAGATACGGATAGCTATTTTGTTAGCTTGCAATATACATGATACTGTTATACCTGGTATAACTAAGTCTGTTATTGACAATAATGTCATCATCAGGTAGTTCTACTAATGCATCCTTTACAAATAAGGTACTTTACAACTAAGGTACTTTACAGGTAAGGTGACCTCTTCTATTATGCATTTTAACTCTTATATTATTTGGCACACATGTAATTGGACCATTTAGACATTCAGTCATGTGAACAGCCAAGTCCCGGAAGGTGTTTGAACTGAGGTCTAAGACAAAAGCCAAGTTCACATCCATTAGTATTATACATCAAAATATTCAGGGTTTGGCTGGCAAGGACTTGAATTAGAATTAATTGCAAAAAGTCAGGATATTCATATATTTTGTATAATTGAGCACTGCTAAAAAGACATCACATCTTTCCATGTAAATAATTTTCAACTAGCAAGCGCGTACGTAACGCACGAAGCAAAGCTATTCACGGCGGTTCTTTAATACTAGATAGTAATAATAATAAATACAAAGAACGCATTGATATTGTAACTTTCAATGGAGCGTAACATTGAGCTGTGTAGAATTCAATCGTTTTGTAATGGTATGTGTATACCGATCCCCATCGGGAAATTTCGATGTATTTAAGTCCGTAATGGAAGATGTACTTAATAAATAAAATTTAAAAATATTTTTTTTTCAATATGTGGGAATTTTAATGTAATATTCTAGAAAACACTTCAGGGAGTGTTCGTCTTCTAGCTTTATTTAAATGTTTTAATCTAAAAAATCTACTTACTGAGCCACGACTGGTATTTATAAAAGTAGAAATAAACTGTTGAGTTATATATAATTAAAGACAATATAACCATAATTCAAATTTTACAGAATATGTAAAAAAAATACTCTAAATTGTAGAAAGTGTGCATACTAGCATAATCTAATTTCGTTAAAGATAAAATTAAAAAGTCTAATAATTAAAAAAGCCACTTGGGATTTCATCAACCGTGAAACTGTAAATAAAAGTTAAAGACAACCTTGTCAATTCAGATGCACAAACTGCTAATATTTCTGATAATTTCTTTATACCTGTGGTAACCTCAAAGGAGACCCATTCTCCTTTTGGTCTATGGGCGGCCAGCAACAAATAGGTGTTACTTAAAAGTATTATTACTAAGGACTAACTTTTACTATGAACGTAACATTGCAGCTCAATCAGAAAAAAATAGACATAGAGATAAAATAGGTATTAGTAGGTTGAAATACAATTTGGACGAACTACGTATTGGACCTACGGCTAACAAATCGTTAATAGGAAATGGCTTTGTATGGAGCAATATTATAAATAAAAACATTAGGATATCTGTGTAAAATGTAGGTTTATGAACCGATGTAACGACTAGGTGTTACGCTAGTTATAACCCAAAAACGGGTTCGACTACCTGAGTACCTACGGGAAGGACCAATCAGCTTCGATTGCAAACAAAAGAGCCATGCCGTGGGTGCGCGCGTCACTCCTCGCAGTCCTTCGATTACGCTTGTGACGTTGTGTACTACTCTGCAATTATCTACGGATTCTCCCTCATTTCTAACAAAAGTTTTGACCTTGGCTTCTCTCTGGACTGTTTCTTTCTAACTCGATAACTCGGCTCATTAATTTCTGAACTTGTGAGTGTTTGCTAACGGAACATTGTTGAAAAATGGCAGAAAATCGACCCAAATGTGTTTTGTGTAACCGGTCAGTGGTTAACAGAAGGAGATTAAAAATAACACGTGCTCTTTTTGAGGAAAATGCCGCCTATGCTCAATGAAGCAATAGTTCAACGACAAGTTTTTTTTTATTACTAAAGGTTGTTTTACAACAACTGTTACTGTGGTGTAGTAAGTAGCAATGCGCGCCGCACTGCGGCTACTCCGGGTTCGATTCCCGGCTGGACGCTGGAGCCGGTATCATGAATATCGATTGTCGTTCTCGAGTCTGGGTATTAAATTAGGATTGTGTACTTTTCGGGCATCCTAGACACAAGTTCACATCTACTTGGGGCTCTGAGTGCGATATCTTATTTATCATTTGTTTTATTTTTTATCTTGTTTGTGGTCCTATAACGTAATGTAATGGTCTCATCACTTGTCACGTTGGGTTAGGTGAACTGTGCACACTGTTGTCAGTGCCACCATTATGAGTCCATTTGTTCTGTACATGTACATATATACACTATAGGTATATTTACCACTACAAAACATGATTTAACAGAAACTCCTTCATGTTGAAAACATTATTTTATAGTTTACTGACTAGTTATTGTATTTCCATTTCCAGTTTGGATAACGGCAGAGAATACATTTGTCGACCATGTTGGCAACGAGCTCAACGGGTTGTTCAGATAAATAATGCCGAATGTGTACTCCAAGTGGAAGAATATTCTCGAGCGCCCAGTACTTCTGTAAATTGTATCTTTAACAGATGTCTGAAAACGTTTCGTTGTCGAATTCCCAAAAATGTAAGAATTACACTTCTGTTGCATTCTAACTTATTCACACCAGAAAGCGCCAGAATATGTGATGTACGTTTAGAATCTAATGACTGGGAAAGAGCTTATTGATAGTCCAAATTTCAGACATCATTTTAACAGCACTTATTTCGTGCAAATGCTGTAGCTCATGAAACAAGCGGTTGCAAAACAAGCTATTCTAGACTTTGAAGACATAGAAGATATGTATCTCGATGAGATTCAAGATTCATGACTAGTTTTTTTGTATATGTTTTGTTTTGTGTATGATTTGTTTTGATATGTAATAAATATTTTTTAAGAAGTCTACAAGTAATTTTATTTTATTTCCACATTATCAAGACTATATGTAAGAACACATCAAATGACATATCAATATGCTCTCAAGTAAAAATGTTTCGAATTCAGTTAATATTTATACCACAGAAATATAATTTCTCCAGGGTAATTGTAGGACTAAA
This sequence comes from Scoparia ambigualis, assembly GCA_963921215.1. Classification (NCBI taxonomy): domain Eukaryota; kingdom Metazoa; phylum Arthropoda; class Insecta; order Lepidoptera; family Crambidae; genus Scoparia; species Scoparia ambigualis. The sequence continues at coordinate 30,729,639 of OY992511.1, read as the reverse complement.
CCGCTACAAAAAATAATAATTTCGATCTTGGCTGCTGATAGACCAAGCGCCACACAATTATGCCCATTGTTCTTTAAATTCATTACCAGTGGCTACACAATCTTTTCTTGAACAACATGTACCCAAAAGTAATATTTCTTTTAAATTTCAAAATTGACTATAAAAATATTATTAAAACTTTCAAATCACTAAAAATTAAAAAGACAGGTGATTTGTGGGGCACGTCTATAAAAATAATTAAGAATATTATATATTCTATTGCACCCTATCTTGCTGACATGTATAATAACTGTATTGATAAATATTTCCTGATCTTATGAAGTTTAGTAAGGTTATACCTTTATTTAAATCGGGAAATAAAGAGTGTTAGGGTGGTTACTTGAACTAGGGGGTTTCATAAGGTTGAAAATTAAACCAAATAAAAATTGCTCTCAGATTGGTAACAGTTTATTATTGTATGTCACAAGACCTAATGATTTTAAAAGGAAACTTCGATAGCGTGATTCAGCAGACAACTAGCGCCATCTAGTTTGAAACCTAGGAACTAATGTTGTATGTAATTCATTATTATTGTAGTTGCATCTTTAACATTCCGCCCACCAAGGACATTATGTGACAAAATGTACTTTAACATAAAATTATAACAAAAAAACAACAAAAAAAACCGCTCACCGTGGCAGTGTGAAAGCATGTGGGTACGGTACAATAGTATTGGTGAACTAAACTAACAAATGTTTTATCAAACATTATAATGAAATATAGATAAAAACGTACCTACTACAAGCTTTGTTTTACTAAGAACAAACATGCAATTATTTTTATTACAATTTAAGCTATACTAGACTAAACATTTTCAGCAAGTACCTATACACCCATGAACTGAAATACACTTTTATATAAAATACTATCTCATAAACATGAGTAGGTATACAAACATGAAATAATACAATATAAATTAACATAAACTTTGTACTAACATATTTCTTCCTATGTCTAGTACCTAACACTAATTGTTAATTGGTAAAACACATATTTTTGATGTTGGTCTTTTAAACAAGGTTGACCTTACGCGGACGGTGACCACACGGGCAATATTATCACTACCTGGGTGTTTTTCTACAATACGTCCCATCAACCAACGACTTGGCGGAAGGTCATCTTCTTTTATGAGAACGACATCACCTACTTCAGGCTCCGGCACTCTAGAACTCCATTTATATCTATTCATTAAATTAGATAGATATTCTTGCGACCAGCGACGCCAAAAATCATGTAACATTCTTTGAACGAATTGCCATCTACTCAAGGAACTAACATGAGTGAAATCATAACTCTTTAAATCGGGGGCAGCCACTAGTGGCCCACCGATGAGAAAATGTCCTGGTGTCAAGGGAAGTGGATCATTGGGGTCTGTACTGTCTACAGTTATGGGCCGCGAGTTTAGACAAGCTTCTACTTGACAAAGAAAAGTCGACATTTCCTCGAATGTTAGAGTCGATTCGCCTATTATTCTTTTCAAGTGAAACTTTGTCGACTTTACCGCGGCTTCCCATAAGCCTCCAAAATTGGGCGCATGGGGCGGTATAAAATGCCACTCAGTCCCGTGTGTTTCTAAATATGATGCAATAGTACTATTTAAATTACTTAACTGACGCAATTCAGTACAAGCACCCACAAAATTCGTACCATTGTCGCTCCACAGTTGAGCACAATGGCCACGCCGAGACACAAACCGCCTGAACGCAGCTAAAAAGGCTTGAGTGCTCATATCGCTCACTACTTCCAAATGAATGGCTTTCGTGGCCATACAAACAAACAAGCATATGTAGCCCTTATGGGCATGATAACCTCTACCTTTGGTCGTTCTTATTTTGATAGGGCCTGCATAATCTACGCCACTATGCAAAAAAGCTCGAGCGGGCGTACACCGAACTGAAGGGAGAGAAACCATGAATTGGTTTTGTACCTTGGCCTTTTGGCGCACACAAATAACACATTTACGAATATGATGTTTGACAAGACTTTTTACGTTAATTATCCAGTATGCGCTTCTCAAATAATGAACCATTAATTGTACTCCGCCGTGTAGAGTCTTTTGATGTGCATCATATACCAATAATTGGGTAAAATTTGAATTACGAGGTAGTATGATGGGGTGTTTGGTCTCTTCAGGTAAGTGTGATTTTTGTAATCTACCGCTCAATCTCATTATCCCATCATCATCTAAATACGGACATAACGATTTTAACTTACTAGTTTTAGATTTTAAATAAGTTTTAGCTTTTAATTGTACATATTCATCATTAAACTCTTCTATTTGTACTTTTCTAATGCAACATTTTAGTGCTTCATCTATCTCTGTTCGGGTCAGGTAAGTATTACGATTAACTTGGCTCTTGTAAAATCTGCGACAGTAAGCTATGACTCTTAGTAGCTTCTGCAACAAAGAATATCTCTGAAATATATCGTCATCAACAGTAGCGTTAAAATGTGATCTCACTATTTCTTCTTCTAAATTAACTTTCATATTTTTTTGCTTTTGGTAATTAATGTTTATTTCTTTCAGAAAAACTGGACCGGAAAACCAAAGTTTATTCTCAGCAAGAGCACCTGGCGGTACACCGCGTGAGGCGCAGTCGGCTGGGTTTTCTTTAGATGGCACGTGACACCATTGCGAGGAATCCAACAAGGTTAAGACTTCTGACACCCTATTAGCCACAAAAGTTTTCCACTTACTCGGGTGGCTATTTAACCACGCAAGTACTACGGTTGAGTCCGTCCATGCTCTAATGTTGTTCTTATTAATGCTTAATATTTCAGATGTCTCCGTAAGAAGTCGTGATAACAGCACCGCGCCGCATAGTTCCAATCGTGGAATGCTGACTTGCTTAATGGGCGCTACTCTGGTTTTAGCTGTCAACAACGAGACTCGTGTCGCTCCAGTGCTATCAACTACTCTCAAATAAACGACGGCTGCGTATGCCATTTTAGAGGCATCACAGAAGCCATGTAGTTCGCAACTGCCGTCATCTATACTCATCGTGCCTAACCATCGTGGAACTCGGACTGCAGTTAATTGATACAGTTCATTACGATAAGTATACCATTCTTTATTTAACTCCTCAGATATCGGTTCATCCCAAGCTATGCCTGATAACCATAGCTTCTGAATAAATATTTTTGCTAATATTATACTAGGTGCAATCCATCCTAGTGGATCATACAACCGTGCTATTTCTGATATAATTCTTCTTTTTGTTTCAGGTTCAGACATCATCACTGGGAGGTTCACCGAGTATTGGAAGCGATCTTCACTGCGATCCCAGGTAATTCCTAAAATCTTTGTTGTACTTTCTTCTGCTTTTAGGTCTATTTCTTTATTGCTTTTGTCCTTATTAACTTCTGTTTTCTCTTTGTACTGAAGTTTTCCTTCTTCGTCCTGTTTTTTTATGTTCTCTTGGCCTTCATGCTTGCGTATTTCCAACAATAATTCTTGGTTACTGCTATTCCATTTTTGTAATTGGAAACCACTTCTCAATAGTAGCCCTGTCATTTGCTTATATATTTCGATACCCTCGTTAACGTTCCCGCACCCTGTCATGAGATCGTGAATATAAAACGACTGTACTACTTGCGAAGCCAGCGGGTAATCTTTGCCCTCATCATAACTGACCTGATTTAAAGCTTTAAACAGCTAAGTATGGACCTGAGGCGGTACCAAAAGTCACCGTTAGTAATTCATAATCTTGAATTTCCCTTTCAGGATTTTCACGCCATACTAAGCGTTGAAATAATGTGTCCTCTTCTGAGATTCTAACCTGTCGATACATTTTTATTATATCCGCTACTATTACTATAGGGTGTACTCTCCAACGTAAAACTAAGTGACGTAAGTCTGATTGAAGCTTAGGTCCTACCATTAAGTTATCATTTAACGATACGCCATAACTATTCTTACTAGAAGCGTTAAATACCACTCGCACCTTAGTAGTAGTTTTGTCTTCCCTTACTACCGCGTGGTGGGGTAAATAAACGGCTTTGTCATGTTTTGTATCGCTTTTATCAACTAGAAGCATGTGCCCTAACTGCAAGTATTCGTTAATAACTTCAGTGTAGCTTCTTTTTAGATCTATATCCTTCAATAATCTTTTCTCTAATGATTTAAACTTTTTTACAGCTATTAGCCGCGAGTCACCACCTACGCAACGTGGTTCCTCTTCACGGAATGGCAGAACGTACCGACCATCTGGTGTCCTATTAGTTGTACTAGCGAAAAGTTGTTCACATTTTTGTTCTTCTTCTGTTAATAAACGTTTTGTACTATGTGTGTGTTCTTCCATCTCCCAAAAACGTTTTAAAATATTGTCCTCATTTATCTGCGCGTGCATGACAGATATGTGAAAATTGTCCTCTTGTGACTGATTTATGTAATCAGTTACTGTTCCCGATAAAATCCAACCAAATGTGGTATTTTGGGCAACAATTGAACTATTTGACATTTTCTTTATTCCGTCTTTTAATATTTTACTAAAAACATTAGCTCCTAATAAAATATCAATTTTATTGGGCTTGTCAAACTGTGGATCTGCTAGGCATAAATTGTCGAGCTCTATTAAAGGTAAAGATTTTAATTTAGTCTCTGGTAAATATGACGTAATATTTTTCAATACATAAGCTTTAAATTCAATACTAAATTGCTCATCAACCCTTGACTGCAGATTAACGTTTACGACCCATTTTGAAATTAACGGTTTGCCTCCTCCTAATCCCGTAATTGTTCCTTTAATCGAATCCTTCTTCAGACGTAAGAGTTGTACTGTCGCTTCTGTAATAAAGCAAGCCTGAGAACCCTGATCTATTAAGGCTCTTACGACATGATTCCCGTTGTATTGAGATTCGGCATTAACTAGTGCTGTTGCTAGAAGAACCTTTCCGTTCTCGGGAACTTTATGAGTTGAGACATATGATACGACTGGCGAAACAACTGCCGACGAACTAGTAGTCGGTACCTGATCCTTTGGTTTACAGTCAGTTATTTTGTCATCGAGATGTAAGAGTGTATGATGACGCCTCTTACAAACCCTACAAGTGGTGGGTTTTTTGCACTGATACACGGTGTGATTACCACCCAAACAGTTAAAACATATTGAATTTTTAGCTACAAATTCACGTCGCTGTGAACATTCTTGCTTTGCGAACTTTTTGCAGAAACATAACTTATGCCCTTCGGAACAAAACTCACAGCGCATACCCGAGACATTGGTAGAAAGTAAGACCCTTGATTTCGTATGAGGACCACTAGTGTACTGATGTGGAGTATTTTTAGTATCCACGAACTCCAAAGCACGAAAGCGACCTTCCATAAAACACTTAAATTGCTCTATAGTTGGCAGTTCATTCGCATCGTTACTGGATATATGCAACTCCCATTGTTTGCGTGTTTCAGAATCTAATTTAAACGATACTATGTGAATGATAATAATATCCCACGTGGTCACGTCTACATCGATATTTTTTAGACCATTTAAGCAATCTAATGTGGTATCTAAAAGCTCCTTTAATCCCGAAGCAGATTCAACATACATGCGCCTTTGACCAAATAATCGTTTTAATATGGAACTAGCTAAATATTTTTTATTGTTATACCGTTTTTCTAATAATTGCCAACACTGAGTATAATTAGATTCAGTGATCGGCGTGTACCGTATCAGCTGTTCTGCCTCTCCGGTTAAATGAGTTTTTAAATAATGTAATTTTTGAACATTTTGCAAGGAATCATTACTGTGTACTAAAGAAATGAATAGATCACGGAAGGTGGTCCATTCGGCATAATTACCCGAAAAAGTGGGGATACTAATTTTAGGAAGTCTAACTAACAAGTTGGGCTTATCACTGTTATTTTTGCAATGCGACTCGTTTGAATTAAATTGCTTTATATTAGCTTTTAAAGAAGACTTATAAGAAAAATAAAAATCTTCTGTGGTCTCGTAAATCGTTTCAGTCACATAGGTAGATTTTTCTAAAGCTTCCGGTCTCGAAATTTCGTGTAGTTTTGTATTATTTGATCGAAATAATTGCCAATCACTTTCTAAGTTTTCTAATCTAGCTTCTAAATATTCTGTAGTAATTCTATCTTTAGGACTTTTTTTAAAGTTAGTTAAAGCTCTTTTTATTGAGTTATGTAAATCTAACTGCACATTTAAAATGCTCTCCATATTGAATAGTTAAATCTATAACTAGTTCAATTCAATAACAAAATAATTACGAAGTGAAATTTCAAATTTTTTACAAGTGTTTGTTAAATGTACAACACTAGGGAAAATCGGGCATGGATTCCCCGTTCCCTCGTTTTTTATAAAACTATTCTAAGTCCTAAAACATGCAAATTATTCTAAGTCTTAGGGCCTTGTTCACCATCCCCGAGTAAAGTTCAAATTAGTTACTTCCTGATTAACACTAATCAGCAAGTAAAAGTAAGAAGTATCTTTTCTCAATTTCACATAAGAAAATGAAGTTCCGATTAGCTACTCAACGGTTAAAAAATTTACTTGCGATAATCATGCATTCACATTCAATGGTTCACTCAATTCTGACAGTTATGTTATGCGACGTTAAAATAGCAGTTGTCACTAACGTCAAACTCGATTCAAACTCTTTTGTCTGTCATTTTCTCGTGGTGTATTTTCATGTTAATTTGTCGTTTTCTTTGAGTTTCTCTTTTTCTGTGTGTAATTTAGTTATTAACTATAAATAAATAGGTATCATGGATAAATTAAAAAGAGAGAGGAGCGCAAACTTTAGTTCTGACGAGAGAGATTTATTAGTCTCTCTTGTGCAAAAGCACAGCGAAATAATAGAAAATAAGCTTAGTGACGGTTCTACCTGGAAAAAAAAAGAGATGGCTTGGGAGTAGTTATGAGTCGTTACGCGATTCTAAAGAAACGAAACGTAACCAGTTATTCCGATGTCGTCACCTGTTTCGAAACGAGTGATTTTTCGTAACCAGTGATTTTTACAAGTGATTTGACAATGATTAATCTAATAACAGCCTGACTAGTGACACCACATGCATGAGTATGCTGTAGCTAGTTACCGTTATTTAGTTATTATCGGAACTTAGTGACAATTTAAACAAGTTTTATATATTTTTATATTTTTGTGTGTACAATAAAGCGTTATATCTATGATCTAATAATTATTGATCTAATGAACTTTCCTTCATACTTTATCCAGGCTTAGGACTAACTGCATTAACTATGTAGGAAGGATAAATTGTATTTAAAAGTTCATTCTATCCAATGATTTGAAATTAATACAATAATATACAGTTACGAGTATTTAAACATTTTCACTTAAAGGTTTTAAAAGTTATATGAAGAATCGTTTCTGTCTTTTTACACCTTTTGATTATTAACAGATTTTCATAGTTCTTTCTAGCTTTTAACACATTTTTACATTATTTACGTTTTTTTGTTCTTTGTTACATTACGTTTTTTTGTGTCAGTCACATTTGTCACCGGTCGGCGTTACTCGCGCTTTGTGCATAACGTCGTTGCTCTAATAAACTGGTTACGAAAAATCACCGGTTCATTGTTCAAGCCGAAACTAGTGATTCCGTTACAGGCTGCATAACCTGTTACTGAAACTGGTTACGTTAAATAACGCCCATACCTACTTGGGAGCGTATTGAAAAAGAGTTCAATGCTCAATCTGGAGGAACATTCAGATCTAGTAAAACTTTACGTATTAAATACGAGGGGTTGAAACGAACCGTTCGTAAAAAGTCCGCTGCTATACGGTCGGAATTGTACCGTACTGGTGGTGGACCAAACACAGCCACTCCTTTAGATAGTACAGAGATACATATAAAATCAATGATAAGCCTGAGCACTGACGGGCTAGAAAGCGTTTATGACTCAGATGTTTTATTTCCAGTCGAAAATGAAGGTAAGTGATTGTAGCTAAGTATATAATTATTTTGTTTAAATTAATTCCTTCAGTTTAAAATAAATATATGTCTTGGTTTCTTACAGATCCTCTGCTGTTGTCGATGGAAGAATATATAGTTTTACCATCAGCTTCTGAGGACTTAATTGCCCCAAAGACGACCCTCCGACCCTTTGAGCTTCTGACCGAAACAGATAGTACTCATCTAGCAGATAGTATGTTCACTTAAATCTTAAGTTTCATTTCACTGAATCTTAAACTAAGTTTAGAATCTTTTACAAATTAATTTGGTTTTTTACAGATGAGCCACCGTCTAAAAAACAACATTGTTTAGAAAATGAAAATGAAACTACAGAAGTATCTATAGTTAAAAATAACAATATTGGTAGGTATTTATCGCTAAATAATTCTAAAATAACCCCGAATTAATAATACTATTAATTGTTTTGGATTACGGCGCCTATATATGCGCTGTAATCCATAAAAAGTGTTTTATATCTAAGGCATTTATCAGTGTGTGTTTATTTTGTGGTTAAGATATGTATATTTATGTGTTTAGTACCATCTTATGTTTTGTTACAGAAAAAGAATTGGAAAATATTCCATGTGGTTCAACTCCACCATCGCACAAAAAATGGGATGTAACCAGTAGACGAAATTTGAAAACTAAAAAGCACCCCGCTCTAATTGGTAAGATATAATGTGTATAATAATATCAACTCAAAGGAACTCGTACAGTTGGCAGCGTGACATGTTAACCATCAACAATCCAAAAATGGTCTCTTATCTTTCATGTATCAAATTCTTAGTTGTATTGTAACAATGTAATACATAGTGGTGATTGGTTTTGATGGGTAATGCATTGATATAACCTTTGCTTATAGATTTTAATCGCTGTTTTGTTTACTCTTTACAGCAAATACCCCAAATGAGTCGAGGAAGTCATTTAATTTTGAAAAATTAACAGAAGCGAAATTGGAGTTGGTACTACTGCAAAAGCAGCTTCTTGAAGCCGAAATAATAGAAAAAAAGAAGGAATGGGAGTATAATGAAAAAGAGCGCCAATGGAAAGAGGAAGAATATCAATTAAAATTAGCTAAGCTAAGAAAGGAATTAAATTAATGATTTTATAAAAAATAGTCTTTAATTTGTAATTATAGTAAAGTTAGGCACAGATTAGATAATAGTTCTAGGTATTATAATGAGGTAAGTAATAAAATACAATAACAATGCATTATTATAGGGTCAAAGTTGCTCGCGTCCGTAGGTTTACCCTTGAGACCCTACACGTGATCCCTGGGTGGTGCTAAATGAGTGACACTGACTGAGTGGTAGAGCCGCGCTGCGTTGCAGCACGCATTGGGCCGGCTCGCCCGGCGTAATACCACCCTCTCACGAATATTCGGCGTGAAATAATGGCACTTGGTGCTGTTGTGTTTCGTCCGACCAGTGAGGGTACCGGAGGCCCCTCACCCCCCCCCCCCCCCCCTCGAATTCCTATTCCTTCCTTAAACCTATTCCCCCCTTAAAGGCCGCCAACGCGTCTGCGATTCCCCTGGTTTTGCGGGTGTCCATGGGCGGCGGTGATTACTCTCCATCAGGTGACCCGCCTGCTCGTTTGCCTCCCTCTTTTATAAAAAAAAATAAAAAAAATAATTAATTATTCAGTAATGGCAAGAAATACTCTTGCACCAGTTTATTTCTTATGCTATTGAGAGTTGGTAGTGAAGTACTTGTATGTATTACATCCTCAAGATATTCTTGTGAATTATGTGAATAATTTTCTACAAAAGTTCGTTCATTTGTATCAATCGCTATATTATGTAGAACAAAACAAGATACAATTATTGCTTGAACTGTATTTAAATTTAATGTTATTTGACGCCTTAGGACAGGAAATCTATTTTTACAAACTCCAAAACATCTTTCAATTGTATTTCGAGTTCTAATATGTGATTCATTATATAAATTTTCTGCTGGTGTAGATGGGTTTAGGAAAGGTGTTAAAAGGTAATTCTTCAGTTCATATCCACTATCACCTAGAAGAAAGCCATTTCCAAATTGCCCACTTTCAAACTTTTGTTTCAAAGCTGAATTATTAAATATTGTTTGGTCATGTACAGAACCAGGCCACCTAGCGACAATATTCATACATCTTAAATGGCTGTCGCAGGCTACTTGAACATTAATTGAAAAACAAGATTTTCTGTCTCTGTAGTTTTCTGCTGAATTGCCTCCTGGCGATTTTATTGCAACATGAGTGCAATCAATTGCAGCTATTACTCGAGGAAATCTTGCAATTCGATAAAAATCCTCCTTAAGGGACCTTATCTCATCAGGGAACTTAATTATATTTGGGCTTAACGCTGCAATTGCTGCAGTAACCTTCTTCACAATTCTACTTGCTGTAGGTGGACTAACACCGCAAAAATCTCCAGCACTTCTTAAAAAGGATCCAGTAGCTAGGTATCTCAATGTCAATAGTAGGCATATTTTTGACGAAACTGCTTGATTCCTGTGAAAGTAGTTTCAAAAGGTATTACTTATCTAACTTTTACATTTTAATTGATTTATAGGTTATGTTACGGTTATCTAATAAACTTTCGTCACTTACCTTAGGGTTTTAGTTATTATTCTATGTTTTATTAAATTATGTACATGGTTCACTGCATTTTTAGATAAGCGAAATCTTGCAAAGAATTCTTGATCGTCAAGTATCAAAAAATAATCTACACGGACATTATAAACTCGAATTCTAGGAATTATTTGTATAGAATAATAATCTTCTTCTAACTCATCAATTTGGTGCTCTATTAAATCAAATAAATCCATATTTTTATTTTTTTATTGTAAGTATTACAGAATTCAATATGATACCTACTAAATTGGTAGAGAGCTACAAAACACATTGACTTAATCGTCAATTAAAGTGTTACTCACCAGTCGAAGCTACAAGTAACTTACATGCTACTTTAATCGTTGATTAGCGTTACTCAGAGTTGGTGAAATTCGAAAAATTGTTACTCGGGACTTTAAGCAACAAGTAGCCTACTTGACACTTTACTCGGAGATGGTGAACGAGGCCCTTATACTAACTAAAACTAACATGCAATTATAATAAGAAATTTTACAAGTCCCAAATGTCTTGCAAATCTTTAAAGTTATTAGAAAGGAAAGAATAAAGTTCAAAATCGCTTGTTTCACTTATAATAAAATATCTTGAAATAAAGTCTAATATCGTTAATAAAATAAATTACTCACACTTGTCTTGACACTTCACTCACTGTTGAACTCGTATGCAAAGATACCTCGTACTTTCCTCAACAGTACTGTCAGTACTGTTACTGCTGCTGCTGCTGCTCTCGTCAGAATGGTCCGATAGCTCATCTGTCACCATCAGGCTCCGTTCTCCTTGGGCCGCTGCTGTTCCGTTACTGCCACCACCGGCAGTATGCACGTACTTTATCCGCAGCGATCCACTGCGAGTACGGGCTGTGGTCCACTGACCACTCTTCTCAAAAATATTGACCTAAATGCCCTAAGCTAATCCGGCTCGAAGGACCAAATGTTAGGGTGGTTACTTGAACTAGGGGGTTTCATAAGGTTGAAAATTAAACCAAATAAAAATTGCTCTCAGATTGGTAACAGTTTATTATTGTATGTCACAAGACCTAATGATTTTAAAAGGAAACTTCGATAGCGTGATTCAGCAGACAACTAGCGCCATCTAGTTTGAAACCTAGGAACTAATGTTGTATGTAATTCATTATTATTGTAGTTGCATCTTTAACAAAGAGGACTCCAGTAACTATCAACAAATGTAAAATGTAAAGTAAATTATGAAAAAATTATTCTCGGACAGTAAGTGGAATACTTTAACTCAAATAATCTTTTACATAGTAAGCAATTCGGTTTCACTAAGGGTCGTTCCACTTTTAGTGCAGGTGTTGCTTTAGAAGTATATAATTATTAGAATAAAACATATTACATTTGATGTCTGGGAGGAGTCTCAGAACGCTCTTGAAGTTTTCTCCGACCTATCCAAGGCTTTCGATTGCGTTGAGCACCAGACACTGGTGATTAAGTTAAATTACTATGGTCTAAAAGGTTATACGTTTATTTTGATACAGTCGTATCTTAGTTCTAGAACACAAACTGTCGATGTTAATGGAACTAATAGTCATCCGGTTTTCATGTAAAAATGGGAGTTCCACAAGGTTCAATTTTTACCCTTTCTTATTTTTAATTGATATATATCTATGACTTGCCTTTCTTTGTAGAAAACTTCTATGATATTGTATTGTTTGTAGATGATACTTCACTAATTTTTAATGTAACTAGGTGTAAAAATAATTATGACGATATAAATAATGCTCTCTCAGAGATACTAAGTTGGTTTACTGCTAATTATTTACAGCTAAACGCTAAAAAAAAGAAATATATAAAATTTACACAACCAAATGTCAAGACCGAACTAACTGATGTTAAAATGAATGGTGATAAATTAAATTTGGTAGACTACAGTTTTCCTAGGGATAACCCTTGACTCAAAACTCCAATGGAATGCGCATATATCGAATTTGGCCGGCAAACTCCGTTCTGCAGCTTACGCGATTAGAAAATTTAATTAATTAACAGACGTTGAAACTGCTAGGACTCTTTACTTTAGTTATTTTCACAGTGTCAACAGCGGCTGATGTTAAAACTATATTTATTTTACAGAAACGAGCAATAAGAACCATTTATATACTGGGATCACGAACTTTTCGAGAAATATTTTTAAAGAAGTTGGAGTTCTTACTGGTACATCGCAATATATTTATAGTTAGTTGTATGGTTTTTGTGCATTGCAATATTAACTTTTTTCTAAACACGGTGATGTACATAATTTCAATACTAGAAGTAAGTCAAAACTAGTAAATAATGCCACTGTTTAGGTTACAAAATGTTCTCAGCTCTTTCATGGGGCAAGGTATACACTAATATAATAAAATACGATGTATATACTGTACTAGATTTACTTTTAGATTAAGTTAAAAGTCATGTAAAATCTTGTTTACTTAAGAAAGGTTATTATACAGTCAAGGAATATTTAGAAGCAAAACAGCCAGGTTTTAATAAAATATTCACATCAGATTTTCTTAGTCCATTTTCTATAACTTATTAATTTTACGCTGGTATGATAGCTTTTATCAGCAGTGTCTTAAAGGCAATAGGTACGTACTTACTCAAAATTTATGTTGCGTATAACGTTGTCTAAATGTTTTCTAGCTTTCGTTGGAGTTGCTCGAGTGTGTCATGCTCTCTCAAAGTGTCTTTGCGGTAGTGGTATGTCGGGTCGTTACGTTCCCTTTAAAACATGGTTTCTGAGCGAAGCGATGGCTGACTCACATGTCATGCTCGTGTGAACGGGTGCCGCCTATGTAGTAGGCTGGTCAGCTCTTGCAATCTTATTTTATTGGTAGTAGTAATAGTCTTTCTTTTTCTTGTTTCAAAGATATTGTAAGACGTTGTTTATTTTATTTTAAATTGAGCAATACCTGTTTCCTATTAGATATTGTTTTGTATGTGTTGTGTTGTCTTCTAATCGTATTAAATGTTTTTTTTTCCGATCGGCTTACCTTTGTGTAAGGGTGTGCTGTATAATTATAATAATACTGGCTTACTTTATGCGCGTCACTGTTTAAGTACGTGACGTGGAGTCATTGATAGAAACAATAGTGTTTATATCAATGCGCGGAGCATAGATATTTAAACAATAGAGGAAGATATGTTACCAGTGTTGTACCGCGCGCGCCTCTTGCATACTGTGACTATAAAAGTCCTAGTAGCACCGAATACCATGACAGTCGTCTATACAGCAGCAACTCGTTCGTACCAGTAACGTTTAGTTCTGTTTTAGCACAGTCATGAGTTACTCATGTGGTTTTAGTAAGAGCGTTAAAAATGCCTTGCTGTTCATTTATACGGTGCACAAACCATTTAATGAGCAAAAACAAGGCACGTGGAATAACTTTTCAAGTGTAAACAATAATATTTTCATTGTAGAAAAGTTGTCCTAATCGTAGAACTTCGGGGTGCTTGCTGACCCACTCGCTTACCGCAGCTCTATCTTGCTTGCTTGATTGACATTAGCTGTCTGACACACTACACAGAGTATGTAGTTCAGTAGGACTATTTTTGATTCATACATAACTTAAAGCATAGAAGGAGTGCTATGAAATTTGTGTGGGCACTCCGTTTGGTCACCATTCGAATTACATTTGTTTAAGTCGCTTTTGAATTCAGTTTGGATATAATGTCATAAATGGTAACCGTTTTTTTATTTTCGTTTTAGCAACTTATTTTGTCTCTTTTCTTTCAATGTTTAAGGCTCATTTGAAAAAATAGGACAACTATACGGGTCTCATTTGAACTCCTTCTATGCTTTAGTTATTATTCTATGTTACGACATTGGTCAAGTCTGATATTGGTCAAATCGTCAAATCCTCTTTTCGTCAAATTATGTAATTTGCCAAATACGCTATTGGTCAAGTAATTTAAGTACAATTAACAGCAATAAAGAAATAAAAGTGAATTATTGGGCATGCCGTATCTTCCTCTATGTTTATATCTATGGCACGGAGTTCTTCTTTTTTTACTCGTCCGTGCAATGATATTATATGTGCGTCCGTGTAGTTAAGTAGGCAAAACATCCGATGGATTGATTATTAATTTCGACAGTAAGACTACCGCAGTATACGCGCAGTCAACTAAAAATCGCGCTTCGCGTCGTTCGTGCTCGTTGCGGAGACCTTCGTTGTGAACTGTATACAGGATTTTATGATGAAAATAAAACTCTCAACATTCAAGCGTAAAAGTTAAATTATTACGTAATAAAAAATTGCATGTCAAAAAGAACGTCAACTGTCAAAAGAAGAAAAAGAATAACAACTATAGACAATGATAAAATCTATAAAAGAGGTGAAACGCGACCTTCAACTGGCGTCAGTCAGTTAAGAAACGCTCGGAGTTGGCGTTCGCTAAGCCGGAAGAGTTGAATATCTTTTATACGCACGTGTGTGTCCTGTAAAGCGGGTTTGTTATTATAGCCGGTGTTTACAGCATCCGCGCTATCGGCCACGGTTTTAAAACAAACTTTTTATATTAACATTTCTTTTTGCGTGCCCATCCGATCTGATATATTTATTGCGTACGCTAAACGTTTACCGGAGTGCACCTTAGTCATATGTTTTAAAATGTTTAGTGAAAAACGTTAAAATTAAATTGTAACGTTCTGCTGCGCATCGATTTGTTTTTTAATGTGAAAACTCTTCAAATCGAATAGTACCTAAGTATTGTTTTTTGCGATTCAACGAATTGTTGCTTTTCGTCGAATTCGTCCGATTAATTTAGGCGCAAAATTTCGTTGAAACACTGAATGAATAGAATACCATTACAATTACCTATATGTTCTTCTATTTAAAAAGTAATCGATCGCCTACTTTAGTGTGGAGTTGTATCAAATTAGTTAAGTAATTTGTCTTTAAATAGGTATGTTACATACATTCATTAAAACTAATTAGGTTGTAGCCGTTTATTAGGTTCATAAAACGCGGCGCTAAAGAACGACTGTGATATGTCGCTCTTTGTTTTGCTATTTAATTAATAAGACTAGAATTTAATTGGACATTCTGAATCGGGACAAAGCAATCAACCCTTGATACACGATATTTGGTCAGAGTCACGCGCTTCTCTACAAATAATTGGCACATTTCACTCGATTTCAACAAAACAATAATTGTCATTGTCTATTTCGGGACTTTTCGAAATGTACAACACAAAATTTAAATGAAAATATATTAAACGTCATCATTGTCTAAATATTTCATTACAGGTATCGCAATAAAGAAAATGAGAAATTGTTCAAATCCAATAATGCGCGAGTTTGCACACCGACTATTTAGCGACGAGGTTTCGCCGTCATTAGCTTGATAAACTTAATTAAAACGAAATATTCAGTTCGCTCCCTTGTGGCGGCGCCGTGTGGAGCGTGTAGAGTGTGCACACGGAAATTTTAGACGTGCGGTTTATTCATTCCTAGTTGAACAGGAAATTTTATTCCAACAACCACCACTACCCGTAATCTGCACGTCCGCGGTGCGCCGGAAAACAGAGGGATTTCACTGCGGCTATTACTTCATGTTGTTAGTTTAGGAGTATCAGGGTATTTACAAAAAAATAAAGTAAAGTATACTTAGTTTAGTCTATATACTGTACGGCTACGGGGGAGCTGTGTTCCTTGCTTCTGAAGAACGGAGAAGGTCGAGATGTTTTAAATTTAGTCAACCATCTCACTGCCTGGCATTGAGAAAGTTGCTTTAACCCATAATCTTGTAAAATTGGATTAAGCACGCCTTTTACCCACACATGACAATCTTCATTGTTTAATGTAGGCACAATAATAATTACAGTAAGATTACCGTTTAACTTGCAGAAAACATTATGTACAATAAGTTTCATAACATTGTGAAATGTCAGACTTGAGTAAATAATCCCAAAGAGATATATAATATTGGATTTAATCAACGGCTTAGTGGAATGTTATTAGTAGAACTACAAGATAATAATAGGTCGTAATTTTTTTTCTTTACTGTAATAGATGAAACATCTTATTATTAACCTGAAGGGTTGTAATCTTTGTTATAATAAAGAGACGAGTATTTGTAAAAGTAAAAAATGTATTACTCTGCATGCTATTGTATTTGTATAATATTATTATGTGTTTTCAGTAACTGTTCGTGAGGTGATTGTATAACTTCCAGTCCAGTGCAAAGGTGTTTATCTTTACTCTATCAATCGCTTTATAAGCAATTTTCGACCATGTTGCAAGTACTATGTGCTGCAACTACAATGAACTTTCACAGACCGGTGATGTAGATGTGTTCGGTCTGAGTCTATCTCACGGAGGACAGACTATCTATCTACACCGCTTTCTTCTGTTTTTTTAAAGTTCTTACCGAGATCCTCGGTGCTGCTACCAGCACATTTTTATTGTTCATGTTTGTGTAAGGCTTTGAATTTTTATATAGTTAATTTATAGTTATTATGTAGTGAATCGGGTTATGCTTTAGCTTATGCTTTAGTGTGACTTGCTAGTGCGACTTTGGCCTGGTGCTAAACTAATGTAAGGTTTAAGTTTTAACTGTATTGTGTCAATGTCATTTAAGTTTGCCTAATAAAATAAAATAAAAATGTGTTTCTCCATACCAGTAAAATAAAACATTTTTAACAGGAGTAAAATTAATTTATATCTCAACGTAAAATAAAATGGCGACTATCTTCCAAGAACCACCCTATAACAGGAAACTATCGGAATAACCGCATTAACCTTCAAGAGGGCACGCGGCGTCGAATCGACCGCACTTGGTACATTTGTCGTTATTACTTGTCAGATGTTTTTCCCACCCTTAGTAGCTTTTTATTATTTCACTGTGCACGAAATTAACTGTTTACCTCCCTTTCCCGCGCCCTCTGGTGTGCAAAGAGCGCATTTGTTTTCGTTGCAGCGCAGGAGGGGTTTATAACACTCCTCGCGCCTTTTGTATTGCTTATCTTGAAGTAGAAACTAATTCCGAGTAAAACGAGACCTAAGCGATTTTAATTATTTTATTTCTTGGAGCCAACTGATCATTTGATTTTATGATGCCTAATTTAACTCTTTGTTTTACTGTAAAAAATATCTATATTATATTGATTTTATAATTTTAGTATATGTGAGATTAAGATTTTTTTTCAAAAAATTTGTTGAAATAAAAAACTAGGCGATTGTTAGATAATTATTTAGTGTTTTAAATATCTATGCTATTGTATAAGTCTTTTCGGTTCGCGCGACCGACCGCTGCCGTTACAAAGACCGCGCGCCGTTTGAAGGTTAAAACATTTTATCGGTTTCTCTGTCGATATCTATCAGTAAATATTGTGTGGTGTTTGGAAATAGCGGAACTGTTTTGTAGATATAGTAAACGAAGGTTTCTTTCCCTACAAAGGCATGAATCGTCTTGAATGTAGCCACACATATAGAATCTGCCCTTTGTTAAGAATCTTCTTACGGATAGAAGACGATACGCCATTGTTTTTTATCTTAGACATGCTACAATCAAAATAATACTTGAAAATCTATAACCTTATAAACTTATACATTTATAAGATAAAGTCCACGCTATCGGGGAAGCGACATACATCATATGATATGGGTTGTATTTGTAATAAAGACAGATTTTTTACATTTAAATAGGTAATGGGTACATATTAAATTATATATGCTTAGATATTTAAAAGTATATGAAAGCGGTGAGAAATATTTCGAGTCACGAAGAAAGCTTTAGATGAAAAATACTTCTCGAGTGAATCAGCTTTTTGCAACAGCCTGATAAGTTTTAGAACAAACTTCGATGTGCTATATACAACAAAAAATACACAAAGTAAAAAGGTGGCCGCTCTGCAGTAAAATTTTTGTAGCAACATCAAAGTAGAGGAAATAAGTTTGCGAATCCAACAAAGTAATAAAACCTTTTTATGTACCTACCAACTATGTTTGCAAGTTCGGGATCGTATTTTGTCGATGGAGAGGGAAGCGGAAGGGTTAACCGAATCGTCGCTGTAATGAAACCGTAAATCGTATGTATAGAGGTGCGTGGCGATAACGCGGCAAAACTTGTTCTGACCCTCACCTCAGAGGTGTACCAATGGCACCGCCATAAATCGTATTACCCACAGTTCACTCAAGCGGTGGTCTATTGCTACTTTGAAAAATGTTGTGACCCGAGGTCCACCTGACAAGTCCACCCAGGTGAACATGTCAGGTGGACCACGGGTAGGGACAGGAAGGCTTAAAATACTGCAGAAGAGAGTTTTTTGGGGGTTAAAGTTCCTCGCGTCCGTAGGTTTACCCTTGAGACCCTACACGTGACCCCTGGGTGCTAAATAAGTGACACTGACTGAGTGGTAGAGCCACGCTGCGTTGCAACACGCATTGGGCCGGCTCGCCCGGGGTAATACCACCCTCTTATACGAAATGAAATAATAGCACTTGCTGTGTTTCGTCCGGCCAGTGAGAGTTATTTAGCTATTCCTTCCTTAACCCTATTCTTTTCTTAAAGGTCGGCAACGCATCTGCGACTCTTCTGGCTTTGCGGATGTCCACGGGCAGCGGTGATTGCTCTCCATCAGGTGACCCGCCTGCTCGTTTGCCTCCTTATACATATATAAAAAAAAAGTTTTAACCCAATCCACGCAGCGGACATCGTCCAAATTTTGA
This sequence comes from Scoparia ambigualis, assembly GCA_963921215.1. NCBI lineage: Eukaryota > Metazoa > Arthropoda > Insecta > Lepidoptera > Crambidae > Scoparia > Scoparia ambigualis. The sequence goes on along the minus strand of OY992511.1, from coordinate 30,710,393 downwards.
GGGATGCTCTGCAATTAATTAAAGTAACTGTTTAATCAGCTCTGGAATAAATAAATTAATTTACGAAAATGTTTCATTTTTTGTACAAGAAAAAAAAATATCCGTCGACCCACCAGTGGGCTTAGTATCACAGTATTCGTAGTCCACCCAGGTAATCCACGGGTCTGTGTCAGTATCCGTAGTCCACCCAGGTGTACCAAGGGTCAGAACAAGTGCCCATAGTCCACTCAGGTGAACTTGCCAGGTGGACCCCGGGTAAGGAAGGCCTTAGACATAGGTGGCTAGATAAGAGTTGCCACGCAAGCCACTTCTTACGCTGGCGTACTAAAAGTTATTAGTCTAAAGTGAAAATGAAAGTTTATAAAGATACTCGTATAATAATATGACAATTCAACGCTTAAAAGCCATCGAAATATGGGTATATCATGAGAATATAAGAAATGACATGAAAAATGACAAGTGCAGCATAGAACTAGAGGTTCTAATGACCACGAAACGTTTGAAATTGCAGTAATTTGTCTAACCAAGCATAGCGAAAAATACAACCTACTGCAACAGGGCCTACGGGAAATTTAGGGTCGCCCTAGAACTATCTCTAGCATGTCTAGGAGGCAAGCCGTGGAGAAACAACGAGCTTACGAAACGTACCACATGAGGAACGTGGATCTCCTCTGAGCTGTAACGTGACGGGCCCAAGTGGCTATAAAGATAGTCAACCTTCGATAGAAGATGGCACCAGAAGAAAAAGTAAAATAAAGAAACTCATGTAGTTATTCTCATTTTGAGATATTTTATGACATCAAAATTAGTTGTTTAATGTTAATACTTTGTAGCACTAAATATTAAACCTTAGTGGTTTCTAAGTGCTATGGTGATTTATAGTATTGTAAAACGATGTTAAGATGTTAAATGAATAAAAAAAAAAAAAAGTTACTTATATTTGATGCCTGGGATGATTCACATGATGCCCTAGTAGTAGAGGATCCGAGTATACAACGACCTTCACCGAGCGGTTAATGGATGAAAAGTATTTTATATCAAATTTAATGTGTTAAAAAATATATTGCGAGTGGTTTGGCTGAAAAATTTCAGTCCAGTATATGATTAAATAAATATTAGAAAATATTTATTTTAAATATTGCACTTGTTTCGATAATAGATAAATTACATAGGTACCAATCGAAAGTATGAAGCCTATAGAATATACAAACGTTAGGTTGACTATTTTTTTCCTGTCATAACATTGGGTAGGCAGGTGTAAACAGGCAAGTCAATATTAGTAATTTGCAACCGTCTGGTTAAATAAATAAAAGGTATGTTTATATAAAGATAAGCTCATTACAAACACACACACACCAAACCAGTGCAATGAAAAAAAAAATTTTTTTAATATTAAATTTAATCATTAAACGTACTGGACTGAATTAAATTTGATATAAAATACTTTTCATCCATTAATCTTCTCGGTGAAGGTCGTTCTATACTCGGATCTTAGACTATAGGGGTATTTTATGATTTATCCAAGGCTTTCGAATGTGTTTTACATGAAACATTGGTCAGGAAGCTTCACCACTATGGAATTAGAGATATTTATTTGAGTCTTCTCATCTCATACATAAGTAACAGGATCAAAAGGTTACGGACATTAACGGTAAAAGATCTCCGGGATCAGTGGTAAAAATGGGAGTTCCGCAGGGTTCAATACTTGGTCTATTCTTGTTTTTGGTTGTTTGCTGATGATACTTCACTTTTATTCAAAGCGAAACGACGGCACCCAAATTATGACGATGTGATTAATGCGGTCTCAAAGACTGTTCACTGGTTTAGTGTAAATAACTTGCTATTAAACGAGGGTACAACCAAATGTGTAAGATTTGTATTGCCTAATGTTAAGCAGGTTTTTTTTATAAATGAAGGAGGAAAACGAGCAGGTGGGTCACCTGATGGAGAGTAATAACCGCCGCCCATGGACTCCCGCAAAAGCAGAGGAGTCGCAGACGCGTTGCCGGCCTTTACGGAAGGAACAGGAATTGTGAGGGAAGGAGGAAGGGGGGGGGGGGAAGGGCCTCCGGAATTATTTTAAGAATCTATGTGTAAGATTTTACAACAAAGTACCAAATGATAAATGATATTTAATATAATAAAACAACAACGTAACTTAATTAATCGAACAAAATTAAACTACTTAACTAATCTAAAAACTAAAGAAAATAAACCTATTAATAAAAGATGTCTCCCAACTGTGGGCTCATGGGTACGGTACCAAGAATGCTGGCAACGTTCCCTCTTTGGATCAGCGATATATTCGTTACACTAGATAGGCCCTTCCAAACACGCACTATGTTCCACTCATCTGCGGAGTCGACTTGGCACCTTGCTTTAGTGTGGCTTTGACATTCGCGCCTGCGGAGCGGTGAAAATAATTCTTTATTTCTTTTCAAAGTGTACTCCTAGACGTTTATTACAATTCAGTTGTCAAGTAAGTGAAATTAATTGTTATTCAAGTCATTATTATCCCAAGTAACACATAAGCAAGATAACAGTACACACTTAGAAATTTTAACAGTTCAAAGATGAATATGGTTTGTGTAAGAGCTTTGGGAATAGCCATATACTGAATAAGGTTGAGTACGGACCCTTAAAATACTTAACGCTTAATAAATTCTGTATTTCTGTCCTTTCCTTCTTTACGCTTAATAACCAATCTCCGTAAGATTATTAGACAGACGTTATTAAGCATTACGCATTCCAGGTGGCTTAAATCTGAAAAACAGTGCCTTCGGCAGCATTTATCTGATTAACAATAATCTATACTGCTATTATTAAAGCAGTACTAAGCTTGTAGCGTTTGAAACAGCTAATTGCTGAATAAAGTATCACCTTCTGAATAATTCTGGTATACAGCTTGATACTGAATAATTGTTTTTCCTTTATCTTTAAACTGTATAATATTCTGTTTTACTAATTATTCAGCTGCTAAATAAACAATATTATTTGTGTTTTTAATAAGCTTATTTCAGTATAATAAAGAGTTTCAACTAACTTATTCAAATTAAAGACCACATTTGTATTGATATAGCGCCCATAGCTTAATACCAGCAATTAGAATATTATTGTACGTATTTATTTTATGCGTTGTTTGAATCATGGATCGAAAGTCGTGGCAAAAGCGTAAAGAACCGGTCATATCGAAAGAAAATTGTTAAAAGAATATTTAAATATCAGCAGTAGTAATTGTCCAAGTGTCATCAGAAGTAATGATCATGACAGGATTTGTGAAAATAGTTTAAACAAAACTGAACCCGGTCTCAATCAGCAAGCGTGTTTTCAATTTAATGATGAGGGTTCCGTCCCCAAAAAAAGTATAACAGATTTTGGGATTGGAAAACCGAAAGATCTAAAAATTTAAGTAAATTACAGAAACTTTCAGAAACTTTCAGAAAATTCATACAGAAAATTTCATTTCCGAAATGGTTATTTTATTAGCAGAAGGTATCGCAATACAAGAAAATAAAATTAACGTTGCGATAAAATGTTTTATTTGCGTTGTTTGTTTGTTTTATCGTAAGCCAATCTACGCGAGGTTGGACACTGCTGTCTTTACTTAATTAATAAATCCGCATTATATCTTGGCCATCGAAGTTGTTCTTTGTTCTCCCATTGGGTCGGCACAGTACACAAATCTGAATGACCCATATAACGTGTTGAAATTATTTTAAACGTCATTTTTCTGAAACGAAATATAAATTATAATTAATAATATAATAATAAGTCCGCCATTTGTACATCCTATTGTTGTGCAATAAAGATTAAATAAACTAGGGCCCAGTGCACACCACACACACGAAACCTGCAATTTTTTTTAAACGTAATAGATACTACTAATATGTTATTTGTCTTTTTCACGAAAAAAAAAAATAACAAAGTTGCTGTGATTTTAAATGTAAGTAATCAATTTAGTGAAAGCGTGATGGAAAAGTTACACATTATAAAAGGTTTTTGTTCGTTCGATTAGAGAACCCTAAAAATTTGAGTAACTTATATAGAAATGTGGTCAACTATATAAATGTTATTCTTAAGTAAGTGTAAAGAGACTACTCTTTTTCAATTAATAGTTTAGTAACAAAACATGTGTGCACTTTTATTCTGCATTATAAAACAAAACATCGATCGCCATTGAAATCTTTGTAATTAATTCTTACAAGGAATTTACGAGATCACCAAAATGCTTATTAATCTTACAACTACAACATTTCCAACTCAAATCATGTTATTTTGTTGGATAAAATTGCAAGAATTAGATAATTCATCACAAGCACTTTTGTCAGACCTAGTATGTATGTATGAAAATACTAATTTACAACTAATTATCTTAATTCAAATCTTAATAAAAATGAAAACAAAACACGTACTATTCACGACAAAATTACTTGCGCACTAATAATTAACATGTAGCAGACCGCTAACTTGTAAATTAAAATTTACTTACCGAATAACTTAAAGTTCACGTCATGTCAAATAAAGGTATCGACATTAAATTATTGAACCCAATTTATTTCTTCTTTTGCGACTTTCAGTACTCAGGTCATACCGTCAGGTCTTTTGCTATCGCTGCGAGAGATACCAGCTGGCTCTAAGACAGCCGGTACACCAACGGTAGCAAAAGCTGCGGATGATGCTGTTGAGTGAGGAGTGCCGTAACATACGACCAGCACTGCGAGCGCATGAGAGGCCGTAGTGGCCAAGCGCGTCAACTACCTCCCCACACACACAACGATGAGGGTGGACTACCCTGGCGCCAAAACAGAGGCAGGCCGTTAGAGTTAGGATGGCCCGTCCAACAAGGTTCGGACATTGGCATTGGCCTGGAGCTAGTGGACTGACTCTCTCTCGGAGACGGCAGTGAGACGAGCGAGTTCTGCCGTATCAGCAGAAGTAGATATAAGCTTCTCAAGAACCAGTTTGCAAAGTGACTCGTACCATTGCCTCTGCGACTATGGTATCAAAGGGAGGTCTGAATTTGGATAGGTGGATAGCCAGGCGTTTTTGGCATCTGTCACACACGACAACTCTACGGAATCCAAGGATGGGTTGATAATCTTCCGGTAGAGGTAGTACGTGCTATGAGCAGAAGACAAAAACCTGGCAAGGCCACACTGCACTTGGGAGCTTCGGAGTAAGTAAATTTTGGAACGAAGAGACAGAAACGAATATTGAATAGTGCCATTTGTGGATTAATTTGGAATAGACGGTCTGAATTTAAATTAAATTTAGCGATGGCATCATCAATAAAGCGGGCATGGCAGCGTTGAGAAGTGAATTTAAAATCAAATTCAAAGAAAAGTTTTATAAAAAAGTTTATTATAAAGTGTCAGATTACACAGAAGACAAACAGCTTGGGTCTGAAATGCACCAAGTACTCCAACAGCTATTTCTAATTGTCTATAAATAATTTTTATAAAGTACCTACCATATATATAGTTTACATTCAAATTCATATTTTGTATGTTATAACCTGGTAACATATGTTTTTTTTTCTAAATGTCGTTGCTTCTGTGCGCTGTGGTTTCTTGCTCCCGTTCTTTGCCACAGTTAAAAAATGACGTCCTGAATGGGTGGTAGGTTAAAAAAGATTTGGACGATTCAAAGTACTTATTAATTTAGTTTATTGAATAAACATATTTTGAGTTGAGTTTGAGTTTAGTAGTATTTTTTTAATGTCATGGCCGTTGAATTAAAAAAAAGGTTGTACTCTAGCAGATTATGTTATCATCATCATCAGCCTATAAACACTCCACTGCTGGGCACAGGCCTCCCACGTGGACAATAGAACTTGGGGATATTGGGCCATAATTATGTTATACAAGGGTTTAAAAAGAGGTACGCGTAAGATGCCTTTAACTAAGTAGTTGGTAATCCCAGTCAAAATATTTTGATTAAGATAAGATAAGATTTTTTTTATTGACACACAATACAACACAATAAATATCTTATTAATAAAAATAACAAACAAAAATCCACAGATCTTGTGCTTTACACGACTTGAAAGGGCATTGAAAATGAACGCGTAATTTTTCTTTCGATAATTTAAATTTTTTTTCATAACCAAAAAAAAAAATATTTTTCAAAACCAACTTTTCCAAAATTGTTTTAGATCTTCTTAAAACCCTTCGAATTCCGCGTCTTTTGAGCTATCTTGAATCGCACCTCGCGCCGCGGAAACTCGCGGCTAAGGGCACCTCTACAGCCTCAACCGTCACTAATATCAAAGAAATGTAATAAGCTAAAATGTTCCTTAGTTCAATACCGAGGTGCTTTTTTATTTTTTCTAATTCCGCCCCGTTCTCAAGATATCGGGAATTTTCTGGAAAAACACGATTTATCGGTCAAAAAAGTCGGTTTTTTTCAATTTCCAAAAATAGTTTTTGTCTTTTCCAAAATATTTTTACATAATTTTAAACTCCTTCTAATTCCGCGTCTTTTGAGCCATCATACGTCCTCGTGGCCTTAAACCTCAGGGTATCACGGGCGAGTCGCACTTTCAGCGAAAATGGGGGCCCTACTGGAGCGAACGAAAAAACATTTTCAATGTTAAAAATTAAATCCCAAATTAACTTGATAATGTTAGTGTAATTTACACTTGTGTAATTTAATGTTTTTCATGGATCAGTTGACGCTACAAATCTATTTTAGTTTGATTTACAATAAATTGTTTATGGATACCAAAAATAAATTTATCATTTTTATCAAGTAGCAAAAATCATAAAGTTACGAATCCCAATGTAAATAAATCAATCACAATAATGCTAATATCAGTTTTATCATACTGTTTTCTATTCTGATCCCCGCGAATCTCTTGAGACTCGATAACACTGAATAATATTGATGAGATATGAATGTTGCATGTAAGTTTCAAAGGCTTAGTTTTTCTTATTTCGTTTGATCATTTTCTTGCTACGTTGTTGGAATCTCATTTATTCACAACTCATCTTTAGTAATTACTTGAAATTCGGCGTGTCGCAAAGTGAAACCTCTTAAGGCAACAATTTTTTTTTATCAAATCTAGGTATCCTCGTCATAAGTCATACACTAGTCGTCTGTGTGCAAATCGCTTGTGAGAAAAACAGCAGCAGCGCGCGCATTGTGCGATGAATTACGGTTCGATGCGTGAGGTAGCCTTATGTTCTGCCAAGTGGTCAAACCGGGTCTGATATGTAGTTTCGAATACTGTCGTTGCATCGCACGCTGTTGCGAAAAACATTTCAAGTGGTACGCCCTTGCGAAAAGCCGTTGTATCGAAAATCACTAAATCGAATGTAGGACTCGCGAATACGCTGTCACGAAATTTCTTTTAATGTAGTACGCTAGGTCGGTTGTCATAGTATCGAAATCCATTGTTGCGATTAGAACGCTTACAAAGCAATGGCACCGGCAATGGAATTGTTTATTGGAAAATCGGAAACTTGGTTTGTACGCCTGTTTGTATCCGGATACCGGATGTTATTTTTTTTTACCTACAAATTTGGTTTGTTTTCTTTACTTATAGGGTACATAATTAAAAAGTTAATCAAAAATAATATTTTTCATTTCCCTTCCTTTTAATTACTAATCGAGCCCCTCGTAAGTTGCTGTGTCTCATCGAGGTCGTGAGTTCGGGTCCCATACGATAAAATAATGGGTTTCGATACCGTAACTATCGATCTAGCGTACCACATTTAAAAGAGATTTCGTGACAGCGTGTTCGCGAGTCCGTCATTCGATTTAGCGATTTTCGATACAACGGCTTTTCGCAAGGACGTACCGTACCACTTGAAATGTTTTCGCAACAGCGTGCGTCGTATCGACGGCATTCGAAACCAGAAGACCACGAATACGATTAATTTTCTAACATCATCATCATTATCAGTCTACAAACGTTCCACTTTGGGTACAGGTATTCTCCAGTATTTGTTGTTCTACCCAATCTGAGTTGGTGGGTTTCAACGCCTGTCATCTTACGACAACATCCGGGACCAACGGCTGTACGTGCCTTCCGAAGCGCGGAGGAGTTCGAGATGTTTTAATTTGGTCACCCATCCCGTTACCCGGTATTGCGAAAGTTGTTTAACTGTCAAAATCTCAAACCGAACGCCTTAGCCTCTGCGTCATAGAGCTAATCTATTTTCTATCAGCGATTCCGAACTCGGCACCTTGCTTTAGTGTGACTTCACACGGCTTTGGCGCTTGCGCAGCGGCGAAAATAATTCTTTATTTCTTATCAAAATGTAAACCTTGACGTTTATTACAATTTAGTTGTAAAGTTAGTGAAATTAATTGTTATTCATGTCATTATTAGTTAGATCATAATAATATAATAGAAAATATATTTTTTCATTTCTGTGCCACGGCTTCTACAATCATAGAAGCCATCTTGATACACACTACGTTGTCTTTGACCGATCGGCGATCTGGCGCTGCGATATCTGTCTGTTGATTAGACGACACAAAATGTTTAAGCGCTGCAGTGGCTGCAGCGAACTTGAGGTCTCTCATTCCCGAATTTGAACAAATGGTTTGTATGAACGTTCTTGTCTATCTCTTCTATAGGTCAATGTTTTCTATACACTATCGTTATTCCTTTACATCGTGTGCATTAAGCTTTATTAGAGTGCGGAATTCTAAAACTAACAACAATCTAGAAGCTCACAGTGCAATTTGATCCCTACCTTTTTAATTAACTTCTCTCTCAAGTAGACTTTCCCGCTTATTCAATTTGCTGTTACGATGATCTTTAGCTATGTTTTATTGTGCTTGTAATTCCGTTGAAGCTATATAACTCACAGCGAACGGCGAGGGTTGTATCTTTTAACTAAAATTATTAGTAGTGAAGAGTAAACCGCCTATTTACTGTCCCATATGGTGGGCATCAATTATTCATCCAGCCTTATTGAAATGAAGTCCTCGATGCAATTGACGGAATCCGTGCTTCGGAAGGCACGTTAAGCCGTTGGTCCCGGTTGTTGTCGTAAGATGGCAGTCGTTAAAACTCACCAACCCGCATTGGGCCAGCGTTATGGGTTATGGCCCAATATCCCCTCGTGCTATTGTCCACGTGGGAGGCCTGTGCCCAGCAGTGGGACTTTTATAGGCTGATGATGATGATGATGATGATGACAATTGACGGATACTGGCTTAGTCACCAAACTTTCCAAAATGCAGGTTGGTGATCGCAAATCCGAACTGTGCATCGTAATATTTTTTACAGGGGGGTCTTCATTATAAACTGAAATGTAGTATATAAGCAGTGGATTGTTTGCCAAAAGATCCAAAAGCATAGCCATGTTCACTTTTGGTAAATTATTAGACTGTTCACGCACAAATCCACTATCCATCGTCGTCTAAATTTCACTTACAATACTTATCCAAAATTTATTAATATTTCTTAATACTTTTCACACAGACATTACACACCGCGTTCCATATACCTACTTACTTTGACCAACAAACGACGAAACTCTCAAAACAGCCGCTAAGCGCTTTCCGCCCCACCCGTACCGTTGGACCCGGCGAGGCTTGTGACGTCACAGAGCAAAAGCTCCGCGCGTATTTCTATATTCATTCGGGCTTCAGTAAAATTGATTCATTTGTCATTTTCAAGTTATTATCCTACTTTCCTACTAATATTATAAACGCGAAAGTTTGTAAGTATGGATATTTGTTACTCTTTCACGTAAAAACTACTGAATGGATTTGAATGAAATTAAGCATACAGATAGTTTATAACCTGGATTAACACATAGGGTACTTTTATCCCGATATTCCCACGGGAACATATGGATGGATGTTTGTTACTCTTTCACGTAAAAACTACTGAATGGATTTGGATGAAATTCGGCATACAGATAATTTCTAACCTGGATAACAAATAGGATACTTTTTATCCCGATACTCTCACGGGAACGGGAACCACGCAGGTGAAACCGCGAGCGGCCGCTTGTATACTATACTTCTTACTTAGTAAGAACGGCCAAGTGCGAATCGGACTCGCCCATGAAGGGTTCCGTAGCAGCAAGTAACATCATATAAAAGTTCTTGTAGTTCGTTGTAACTTTCATCGATGTTTAAATAATAGGGTCCTTTTTTAAATTAATTAATTTATGACGTATTTAAAAAGAACTACTTGCTAGATCTCGTTCAAACCAATTTTCGGTGGAAGTTTGCATGGCAACGTACATCATATATTTTTTTAGTTTTATCATTCTCTTATTTTAGATAAGTTTAGAAAAAAATGATATTATAAACCTCAATATCATTTTTGAAGACCTATCCATAGAGTTTCAGGTCTAAGTATGGGGAACCCCCAAAATTTATTGTTTTCTTTACTATTTTTGTGTGAAAATCTTAATGCGGTTCACAGAATACATCTACTTACCAAGTTTCAACAGTATAGTTCTTAAAGTTTCGGAAAAAAGTGGCTGTGACATACGGACGGACAGACAGACAGACATGACGAATCCATAAGTGTGCCGTTTTTTGTCATTTGGCTAAGGAACCCTAAAAAGTAACAATATGTTACCTACTACCCGCAAATAGATTTTCCACTCGCTACAAATATCATGATGTACCTACGCTATTGAAAGTTTACGATGATGGATACGATTATGCTTTTGAAATAAAAATGCGCTACTTTAGTTTTAGTTTTGGACACGTCTGGTAATAGGCTAGACGTCGAACTATTCCTAAATATAAAAAAGAAAATTACGTTTGTTTATAGCAATCTGATAACCAAAAAAATGCCACGTCATTGACAAAAAACTAGAATATCCAACCGGATTTCTCACAACTATTTATATCTAACGATTTTTTCATTATTATGAACTTTAAAATGTCTGTAAAACAGAATGTCAAATCTTTAAGTTACTTAGTTTTCGCAGTACAACGACGATATTATAATGACCCCTGCTAGACATCGAATCTGGGTATAAAACTGATAGTCCAACCCATCATAGTAGCGGTTGTATATAAATATGTACTTATCCTTATTACCACTAGCACTAGACCGAAGCTTATAGAGTTATGATCATTACCAATTATCTGTTATTACTCGAACCACTAAACGGGAGCTTTTATAAGGCTTTTATAATACAATTGACGTCAATGTCAAACTCATTTGGGGAAGCGCTCATGTCTTTTATGCCCAAATGAAATAACACTTTCTTTGGGCTGTAATAATTATTGTAGGTCATTCATTTTATGACTATGCAGAGTAATGGCTATAGATGTGAATACGTATGGAGTATTTAACGAGAATCGGCAGTAAAGCCTTTGTGACCTAGTGGTTAGATCACCAAGTCGCAGATTGATATGTCCCGGGTTCGACTATTATAATGTGACAATGTTTTAATTATTGTTATTCGATACAGTTAGGTGTATTACATCGCAAAAAACTTATTTTGAAATGCACTCATTGAGATAATGAGATATTTATATAATCAGTGTAAAATAAATTAGTTTACTCATTGTCCTTGTTGCATAAACTAAGCACTACGTCAGTAAAATATGTTATACTGATTATGTATAACACGAGACATAACGTGATAACAGTTTAACGATCAGGTAACACCGTTTTACTAGGTAAAAACAGTAATGTTAAAATGTGGTCCATTATTTTACTGTTTATATACATACTTACATAGATATTTTAAATAGACCATCTGTTGTCGCAGAATTTTAGAGTTCTTCGGGCACATCGTTTGAAAAGATAGTCAGAACCTTGAACAGCTGATGGTGACAGGCAAGGTTGACGGCAAACGACCAAGAAGGCGTAGCTCCACGAGATGGGCTGACCAAGTCCCATCCTGTCTGGGCGCCAGCCTTCACAAGGCCCTTCACGAAGCTAAAGATCGAAGCTATTGGAGGGCAAAAGTAAGAGAGAGGGTGAGGCTGCGGAGGAGTCACGACCCTCAGTAATGAGGAGTACGACGCGAGGAGGAGGATTATCTAAAAATATAAAAATATTTTTTTTTTATTGTTCCTTATAAATTCGTTCTGTAAATTCATCACATACATACGAATACAAACCGCGGGTATCATTAGTAATTGAAAAATTATGACGATCGACTCTTATATTTCTTACCATATCGGTGGATCAACTTCGGCGTCGGCGGTTATATTACAGAGTTCGTGTTTACAACTATTTATTTATTTTTTATCACTTATTGATTTTACTATTGCAAAACTTGTAATAAGAAACCATCACATCTGATAATAATTTTAAAATTATACTATGCAAAAATGACATTTATAAAAGATGTTCTATGAAATTCAAACGTTCATTTTATTTCTGGCAGAAGCTGCGAATCTGATTGAATAATTATTACAAATAATATCTAATTTCATCAAAGAATTTTTATAAAAAAGAATCTGCAAATAGTTAGGCATGTAATTATTTGATGTAAGAATTTTATATGTTCATTATGATTTGGGCTGGACGCCGCCGCGCCGGTAGGGCGGAACTTGGCTAATTTACGGCTGTAGGTTTACTTTATCTGCACTTCACCGTTGAGTAACTTACTTTAAAAGCGTTTAACCACCTTATTAGCTTCATAAAAAAAGAATATAAGCAGAGTTTTTTTTTTGCCGATAACAGCCTAAGTATAAAGGTTCCACTGCTCCCGTCTGCATGAACAATAGCAAAAACGAGTTGAAGGGATTGAACAAGTGCTATGTTACGACAACCATTCCGAAGCACGAAAGATTTGTCTGAACCGACAAGAATTGCTTAACTTACTATTATGTGTAAATAAGAATATATAAATAAAAAAATACAGGTAGTGCAAAATTAATTAATAAAGAAGACCAAAACTGGTGGGCTCATGGTGGGTCTATAATATGTAAGAAGTTCAGATATGACCCAAAAAATTGGTCATATTTTTTTGTACCGTAATAACAAAAAAAAATATTATCATTCTAGGAGCGGAGATATATGGTTTTTGGTGTTTATGATCTCAATTGATTATCGATTACCTAAGTAATTGAATATTCTATAATATTTTATGTAATCGTTTCGATATCCTTGTGGCGGTCATAAATAACAGAACAAAAAACATGAGTTCGTGTTTGAATTTTTATTAAAATAAAAACATTTGTTGACAGAGTTGTTTATCTCTGTAAACGACCCTATAAGTTGCCGTTTAAAATGTGCGACATGCTTATGAGGTGGCTTCAGTAAGTGGCAGCGCAAGCGTAGTGTATTGAATTAGCGTTGGAGCAACCGGCCAAGCTAAGGAGGTGGGAACTATGCATGCGGCTAATTTTGTAACACAACCAATGCCGGTACATACAAGGAAATGTCTTATCAAACACTTTCTCTATCTTGCGTTTATTTCACAAAAAATATTGGGATAGCAATCCAAAGAGGTAATGTTGCCAATAACCCTGTACCACATATGTCCCTATAGTTGGTGGACATCTTTAAAAAAATCAAGATAGGTAACGTAACGTAACGTTGAAAAAAATGTCTACCTCAGATGGGAATCGAAGCAACGTCCTCCGTTTTTAACATAATTTTTTTTAAATCTAATATTACGAAAAAAAAACCAATTAAAACTGAACCTTTTTGTACTATTTTTTATAAGTATATTTAATTGTGTACATGGTAATGTAACGTATACAGATGTTACATTTAACTGTCCCGAGAACATGGTTGCATTCATCGCTGAGTAGGTATTGAAATCAAAATTAATACATTTTCATCGGACATGGAGTTTGTGGAACTGCTATTGTAAATTGACTGCGAGTTCGGCATGACTCCAACTTAGACCAGCTTGGATGAACTGGTTTACCTTGAGACGGTTGACCCCAAAAACTCGTGTTAACAAATTGTTTTTGTGCCCAATCTCATAGGTGTTGTTATGCAAGGATACATTTACGATACGATTTAATTATAGGTAGTTATATATAAATAGCTTATAATAGAGGAGCTCGATGGCGCAGTGGCTAGCCCGTTTGGCTTGCGATCTTGCCCGCTAAGCAACTTTCGCAATGCCGGGTCGCTGAATGGGTGACCAAATTTACAACATCTTGAGCTCCTCTGTGCTTCGGAAGGCACGTTAAGCCATTGGTCCCGGTTGTTGTCGTAAGATAAAAGTCGTTAAAAAAACCCACCAACCCGCATTGGGCCAGCGTGGTGGGTTATGGCCCAATATCCCCACGTGCTATTGTCCACGTGGGAGGCCTGTGCCCAGCAGTGGGTCGTTTATAGGCTGATGATGATGATGATAAATAGCTTCATTTTTAAATTGTCATCAGATCAATAGCTGTAAAATCCGTGGATTTAAGCCATGGATCTGTTTTATCGGCCGTGGATCTGACCACATATTGTATGACAATTAATTTTTATGCATAATTACCGTGCCTTATTGATAGACTGACTCGTTTTTAAACCTTCTTTTGCCATGTAATTATTGTTTTCACTAGTCACGAGAAAAAAGAAATACCGGCTCTGACGCGAAGAACGCTTTACCCAGGATTGACCTACGTATATTTAATTGTGTACAGAGTAATGTAACGTATACAGATGAGGTCGAAAACAAGAGATGTTTTGGTTTGATATTTGAGTCAACTCGCCAATTAGAGTGCGCGAACGGCCAAAACATATCGGTTTTAATAAATCAAGCAAAACATCTGGAATGGGAATAAAATTCGTGAATGTTTACACGTTCAAAGCGGCATTTGAATTTTCCCACACCCATATGAATGGCCCAATTGTTGCGTAGCTTTCTCAGAACGGGACAACTCTGCGTCTCGAACGTTTTTTTGGTTACATCGGAATGCTGTATCGAATAAAGGGATGGATTGTTCCATTCAAAACGAGACGAATCGAACGGCTGCGTCAAGTCTTTCACAAGTTTAATAATAACAATAATGAAAAATAAATTATTGCCTACAATTATGTCAACGCTGAAAAATGGAGCTGGGCAGGACACCTGGCAAGGCAAGGTGATGACAGGTGGAGTAAGGCGCTAACTGAATGGCGTCCAAGAACTGGACACAGAAACGTCGGTCGTCCTGCGGCAAGATGGGCAGACGATGTGGCGAACATCGCGGGCAAGACCTGGATGAGATTGGCACGGGACCGTCAACAGTGGCACATACGAATTCTAACCCGTTAAGGCTAAGAACAACATCTAAATTCATCGACATAAAAAATAAAAGGGGGGTCCTACCCCCTCCCCCTATAATTTATGACCATTTTTACTTTATGCAATATTAAAGGTTTCATAAGTCGGAGAAACATGAAAAAAATGGCTAACGGAGGCTAATGACACTGGCTAACTAATACATTACTTTGTTTTGTATGTTTGAGATTATTTTGGTTAGAAAAAAAATCATTACTTATTTATTATGTGATTTGAAATCACTTTTTTTTAAGTCCATATTATTTTTTTGTCGATAAATTTAGATGTAGTACTTAGCCTTAACAGGTTAGCAGTACCACCCCTATCACATTGTATAACGACTATTATCCCCGAAAGGTTAGTCCTCACCACAATAACTTTATTCTAAAGGGTTAGTCAGAGACTAGGCAATGGGTACCGCAAAAGCAGTCCTCTAATAGTCCACGTTTCACCAAATAGCGACTGCACGTGTGCTCAGCCTGTCATGTGGTAAGCCTAACGCTGCCCTATGCTGTTGGATGTATGTGCAGTCTTTAGTCCTTTAGTGGCCTTTTAGGACACCGAAGGGAAGAGAGGTAGTATTCTTGTAGAGCCGCTACGCGACACAGACGTTTATAAACTGATGACGATGATGATGATGATGATGCTTGTCTCTCTCTGGACTATAAGCACAGACAACTGAGCCCTTGTAGTACATACCGAATTCTATTACACCAAAGACTATTCACAAAATCAAAAAGTAACCGTACCCGAAGTACAAGTGAGGGCTGTGAGGGACATTAACACTAAGGTGCAGCCCATGGGCAGCAAACTTCTAGTGATTGCGCATGATTCAAGCGATTGTGGACCTTGCGGCTGCACCTTAGTTGCGCACAAACTTGCTTCGCGGTGTCTTCTCTAGTTTATTGTACCTCAATGAGTGTGGGTGATTATTGTAACAAATTATTTTATAGCAAATAATCAACATCTGTAATATTTTTAACAGTTTACTAATTAATTACCATTATTCAACGGTTGCTCAGCGCACATTCTAGTAGTAGGTAGGAAGGTGTTTTTGGGCAAAAGCTGGTTCCTAAACACAAAGACGCAAAAACTACGACACTTTCTGAAGATTGCTACAAATGACAAAAAAATAGCCTGAACATTGCCTAAGAGTGATGACAAATTGAAAAACCTGCAGAGTGGGGTGTTGGCTGTTTACCCACAAAAGCGTCAAAGAGGAAGAACTCATCTCGCATATAAAGGCTGTGCGGTTTTCATTTTCGTCACCTCTCTTTGTTTGTCACATCTGTGTTGATACACAGACTATGGGAAATAGTCATCGCCAACCTCAGAACAATAACTAAATATTGTTCTGAGTCGCCAACCCACTTTTTTTCTCTCTTAAATAATGGCTTCGTGCGATCAGCACATTTAGCCAGTGTCAAGTTTTTAATAGTAACTATTATTTTCTTTACATTAAGTGGATGATAATGAGTGATAATGAACGTTTAATGGTAAATGATTTTCCCCCAAACCCCTCGAGACTCAATAAAGCTGTGGGACTTTATTGAGGTCTCACACGGACTTCTTGAGAGAATTTGGAAAGTCATGTTGCACTGTTTTGTTTTATTTGCTAACACTCATGCACGTTCACGAACACTTAACAGTAAATAATCCAACAATATTTCACATTAATATTCGACAAAACACAAATTATAGAAAATAAAACAAAACTGCAGACATCATGACGCCTCACTTTCTCGCCAAGAAGTCCCGCCAACCCACTTTGTAGACTGAGAGCTAGAAATTTAATTTTTTTTTTATAAAAATGCAAGCAAAATTACCGTTTCAATTTATGATATTAGTTTTTAATTAGCTACCATGGTTAAAAAGTAAAGCCTCACTCGCGAAATGCTGTTAACACTTTAAACATTACGTAGGTCACGGGCGACCTCCAAAAATTAAATTTAAATTGTGCCTGGTTCTGTGGCAGTCAACCTGTTAATTATATAAACAAACATTCAGGGCTTGGCAATACTTGCAATACTCAAATAAATAATATTATTTTTGTAATACTTGAAATCGTTGTTGTTTAAATATTGTAAGCATAGTTTTAGATTATCACATTGCCCGCCACTTCGCCCATGTGTAAATTCTTAGTTGTTTTGATGATAATCGCATTTATTAAACACCATTAGTATTATTTTCACGTTACCGACCCGGGAGTCTTAATAGAACTAGTCTTAAAAACATCGGATTTGAACGTGATTCAGAACTGATTTGGCGTAACGATCGTACAGTGATGGCCTTCTGAGTCGATTTGTATGCTTGTTCAGTGTACGATTGTCTTCGAGGATAGTTTGACAGTTGGTAGGACCGTAAACTAAATTGTCCATTGAGAGGACGGCAGGCATTCGTCAAAATAATCGTGTTATAGACCTCGAAGGCTTTGGGAGGCTCAATGTAGATATAGATGGTTCTTTTACTAAAACTTTCT
Organism: Scoparia ambigualis; assembly: GCA_963921215.1. Taxonomy (NCBI): domain Eukaryota; kingdom Metazoa; phylum Arthropoda; class Insecta; order Lepidoptera; family Crambidae; genus Scoparia; species Scoparia ambigualis. The sequence continues at coordinate 30,692,756 of OY992511.1, read as the reverse complement.
AACCTTCTACTATGACCTATACATAGACTATAGTCAGTTTATAACCTATAGGGAGACACTATATAGTCATTTATTTCACTTTCTAACAGATGATAACTAGACGCCACTTCGGATAAAAATTAAGGAAAACAAGGTATCTGTGAAACAGATAACTTGTATCTTGTATCTTGTATCTCTGATGTATCTGATATAATAAAAATGTGTTCTGTCCCTGATAGCGTTGCACCTGATTTCGTTAAATATATAGTCGGAACGTCAAAGTGATAAAGTATTGATGATGAATGATTTGACGTGACCAACAACTTTATTAAAATCGTGAATTCTAACTGCAAAAACGCGTTTTGGAAAAAATGTCTATATTTTCTTTTTTTCACCAGATCTACGGTCTTTGCCTAATCTTAGAAGAAAATAATGATAAATGTGATTGGTAGGTAATCACTGTTCTTAATGTAGATACTTAATCTAGTTTATTTACAAAATATGTTTTTAACAACGTCGAGTTAAATTTTATTTTATTTTAACATTGATCAAAAGATACGTAATAAATTACACTTCAATAGAAGTTTTAAAGCGATCAAAAGTTTTGTACTTCGTTAATTGCATAAAAGGCTCACTAACGAGTTTAAATTTTAATTACGCTACCATTCATAAAATGAGAAAATGGTCAGAAGTTCAGGGTCACTTTATTTTTATACAGTGAAATATTGTATCGTTAGCACTGACCTCATAATGATTGAACTGGCTGGTGAATGCAATGTTATAGATATACAATATATATATTTTTTCGTTTTAATAAAAATAAGGGTGAGTTCTACCCATGAAACTGAACAACTTTCCCCAAGAAACCTATGTGCAAAAATGACAAAAAAATGTCGACCTCTCATCATACTATTGTCGTCAGCTGATCGGACAGCTTTGTATGGGAGGTCGAAATTTTTTTGTCAATTTTGCACATAGGTTTCTTGGGGAAAGTTGTTCAGTTTCATAGGTGGAACTCACTCTTAATTTCATTAAAACGAATAAAAATTAAGGGTGTATAGAGTTAGACGGCGCCGGCGGCGGTTAGATCGGTGATATTCTTTAATCGCGGCTCAATAAAATAATTATACTACCCTCTCTTCCCTTGGATGTCGAAAATGGACAAAAGACTGCACATACATCCAACAGCACAGAACGGCGACGGGCTCACCACCTGTCACGCTAAACACATATAATGCAGTCGCTATTTGGTGAAAAGATGAAAAGTGAAAGGCGTTGCTGTCCTCATAGCCTAGTCACTGATAAACCCTTCGGGGATAATAGTCGTGATTATTATGAATGTATAATTATGTAAGGACATGGTGTTTATAAACGGTTTTTTTTTCTATTTTATTTATTAGGCTGTAACCCACAATGCTGACCCTATACGGAACGGCCGTCAAAACGATATGTGCATACACCCTATTGTTTTGACGGTTAAACTTCTCTTAAACACAAAAAAAAATAATCCGTAAAGAGAATTAAGTGGCCACAGTCTGCGTGTCTCTGCAACAACCTCTTGGCTCTCACGATTCTCTGTGGTACCCCACTCCATGTTTACACGGCTATGTGTTAGATCGAAATGAATAGTATAAAACCTACTATAATGATTTCTAATAATAGTAGGTACTACCGTCATGATAATTATTTATTTTAAAATACCCTCATTTAAGTTGGTACAGAACTTATGGCAAGACTAGGTATAAGTATTTACAAAAATCAATGGCCCGGAATGTTTGTACGCGCATCACTTCAGAACGGCTGCACCTATTTAGCTAATTCTTTTTGTTGTATTTGTAATTCTCAGTACAAGGTTCGTATGGAAGGAAAATTTGGGAAATTCGTCACGGGCTACTGGGTGTCACGCAGGCGAAGACACAGTCGGGCCGCTAGTGTGTAATGTAAACGAGAATAGATACACGTGAAGTGTTACATTTCAAGACCAATAGAATACATTAGACAAGCAAAAGAGATAATAATCATAATAATATCTTAATTTTATTTAGGTTAAGGTTCAAAATAAATTGTTTAACATTGAAGTACTTAAGTATAATTATTACATTTTCATTTGAGATAGTCTGTGTTTGATATATAATCGAATTTAAGTTAACGACTTGCACCCTAGTAAACTCAAGTTTGAAGATACAGATTTTAAAAATCAATTTTGAAAGATACATTCTACGGTTCTACGTATATTCGTAAACAGTTCGAAACGTTGGATTGATTACCAGAATTCTTCAATAAACTAGCAACGAATTTTTTTCTGTCCTCTCCTCTATACAACTATCCCCCCGTATATATAGGCAGGCATCCATATAAAATATAGCTCTACCTACCTATTTTATAAATAAAATAAGAGTACAACATATATCTCGTCGAGTTTCAGTGCAATTGATTCTCAGATAGGCTTGTTTGATTGACAAGTTATCTATATCTATACTACAAAGAGGAAAAATTTGTTTGAATTTGTTTGTTGGTTTGTTAGAATTTAATAAGCTCCGAAACTACTGGACCGATTTAGAAAATTCTGACCATTAGAAAGCTACATTCTTCCCAAGTGACATAGGCTAAATGTTATCCCGATATTCTCACAGAAACGGGTACTTCGCGGGTAAAACCGCGAGGATCCGCTAGTTATTAAAATTAATCATCGTCAATTACCTACAAACAGTATGCAAAGTTAATGTACTCAATCGAATATACATCCTTACATCACTAAGTTTTATTTGTACTGGCACCTCGAGACCAACCGTTAGGTTATGCAAGAAGTTCCAGACGTCCCTGCGCCGTCATAATCAAGACCTAACGCAGGAGACCATCTGCGTTAGGTCTTGTCGCCAAATCAGTGCCCTCCGAAGAGCGCTCTTCATTCGGTACTCATAAGACCTAGTGTCTCGGGAGAGTTTCCCCTGAAAGCGTGTAGTTCACTGCCTATTGTCCAGATAGGTAACCGGAGCTGTCAAGCTTGCTCACTTCTCGTTGCACGAAGGGCACAACTCGCAATTGCCACTGCTCGGGTCGTCGACTTTAAATTCAACTCCCAAGTGTCCACCTTGGTCGCGGAGTAGTAAGCACACTCATTTCTCGGAACCCATCCGGGCGCCTAGCCAGTTCCCACGTCCTACGCGGCTGGCAGGACCGGAGGCTACGGCATCTAGGGGGCCGCCTCTACTAGTTCTCAACGAGATGTCAACACCAATGTCAAATAAGAACCACCGGACAAAGCTGCCAACTATAAGGGAAACTCACGTTCCCCGCAGGACTTTTCGCTGCGGACCCCACAGAGACCGCTACTAGGCCCCGCTCGCTGTGCGCGAGTTTGGAAGTCCTGGCACACAATACAAAAGGACCCAACCCATCTCTTCGCTTGAGTGTCGTGAAAGGCGACTAACGGACTGAAGACTCATATATCCAACAGCTTAAAGCAGCGATGGGCTCACCACCTATCACGCTGAGCACATGTGTGCAGGTGTCATTTTGGTGAAACGTGGACTGTGACAAAGCACTGCTTTTGCGTTCCTCATTGTCTATGATTAGTCTTATAGTCATGACTGCATGTATGTATTTATGTATTTTAGTTCACTGCCAAATAAATAAGGCCAGTAACATACATAGCAGGTATCCAAAAGGTTGCTTTAACATAGCTAGTTAATGCCCGAACACACGGTTCATTTTGAACATCTACATCTCTAAAGTTTGTCTCTTATCTGAAACTTTGGCTAAAGGAATATTTCTGGTAAGGTAAGTGGCTGTACGTAAACAGCCTCGGGCCAAAGCAAAAGTTTATCACGAGTAATGCATGAAATTCAAACCGCTCACAACCATGTGAGGTAACGAAACTTCTTCTTGTACAATTAAATATAGAAAGAAACGGATACGAACGAATCAGACTCGTGCGCTGGGATTTCATCACAAAGTTCTCTTACTCGTACAGTAGATTGAAATACTTATATTGTTTTTCATTCCTCATACTCGGAAAGTAGGTTTGAAGCTGCCTGAGGAGCGGGTTGAAAGTAATACTTTTCAGCCCTAGGGAGAATCGTTTTTCTGATGGGTACTGTTAAAATAAATAAAAATAAACTAGTTTTATGTTCACATTTCTATTGAACTATGTCCCAACTATCTATACAGCCACTGAATTACAGCGCGATATAAAATTGAAATAACATAAAGTTAAGTATTAAATAAAGAACATATATTTTTTTAAATTACTTTATTATAATTTACATTCAACTATTTCAGAAATAGATTTGGGCAAAATATTTACCATTTTTTCAATGATGAAAATGAAAACTAAGGGCTGAAAAGCGGCGGGGCAGCGGCAATCCGATATTCATTTGTTTTTCGAGTTGTAGAGTTTTGTTTATACTTCCGTATAGCAGAGATTTGTATTAACATTTTTTTTTGCTAATTCATGTTTTTATTTTTACTTTCCTTGCAATGAAAAGCACAGCGTTTACCTCGGGTGAAAGACTTATTTAGCCCTTCGAACTATTAGCTCCGTCCTAAACCCCGTCTCGGGACTAAATAAGTTAACCGCCTCTGTGGTCTAGTGGCTAAGCTACCGGTTTCAGACCCAGATGTCCCGGGTTCGATTCCCAGCGGGGGGTACATCTTTGTGTGCTTGGTTTGGTTGGTGGTAGGGCTATGAAGTCCGCCTGGCTAGCTACCACCATCTTATCTAAGTCTGTCGCCATAACAACGATGTTTATAGCATTGTTGTGTTCCGGCAGTTTGAGATAAGATAGCCAGTTCCTCAGTGGTTGAGGATTCCGGGTGAAGCGTGCTTCCACCTTCGGCCTTATCGTCACTTACCATCAGGTGAGATGAAGGCCAAGCGCTTACCCGTTGCCAATAAAAAAAAAAAAAAGTTACTTACTAGGATAACAACGTACTATTTATTACTCGTCTATGACAAGCCGCGTCCACACCGGCCGAGCACGGCGAGCAAGCCGGCTCGGACTTTCTGCTCGCGAGCCGTGGCACCCGAGTCAAATTTGAAAGGTGGCACTGGCTTACTTTGGCTCGCGGGGACCGCTTGCAACCTTTCAAATTTGGCACGGGTGCCACGGCTCGCGAGCAGGAAGTCCAAGCCAAACGGCTCGCGAGCCGTGCTCGGCCGGTGTGGACGCGGCAAATGAAGGCGTCGGTGCTGGTGGTCGTATGGGCAAGCGCTCCTCACGACATCCGTAGGTCTTGGGTTCAATTCCCAGAAGGGTTACTCTTGAACGCAAACTCGATCTCAATACAATTCCAATGCGATTAATATGTATCGATATCGGGATAAGTAAAGATAATTCCGGAACGCCATCACGATAATAATTTTTTCAATCAAATTCTACGCAATTTAATTCCAATGTGGCGCTATTGTCGCTTACAAAAGTACCATTTGACATTTTTTAGATTTGTGATTGGAAATTGATTAATGCAATTGTGTTTCAAGAGTAAGCCTACAGGTTGGGCAAAGCGTGTATTCGGATTTCTCGATTCATAGATGGTTTGTATTCACCAACCCGAATTTTATAAGCGTGGTAATTAAGCCAATACCTATAAGTCGTAGCGATGACTTTATTAAATGATCCTTACGCCTTGAGGCCTTTGCGCGGGTCGGGCGCGGATTCCCTAAATCGCAATTCGTCTGATTACCTATCTAAATTACCAGTTTCTCACTTCGTACACATCGCAAATCTTCTTAGTCGCAAAATGTCTAAATTTTAAAATAAGTATGGATCGGGTCGGGTCGGGCGTGGATTAATTGCCCAAAACCTAATTAATAATAATTCCTATACCTATGATTCTATTCCTACCCTTGATTTTTAAAAGAGGTTTCATAATTTTACTGGAAAAAGTCGAAATATGAATCAAATATAATTTAGAAAATTAGGTTTTTGGGTATCCACGCACGACCCGACACGATCCATACCTATTTTAAAATTTAAAAATTTTGCGACAAAGACGATTTGCGATGTGTACGAAGTGAGAAACTGGTAATTTAGATAATTAGACGAATTGCGATTTAGGGAATTCGCGCCTGACCCCTTTCTGCTTCTGTGGGACAATACTGTCCCACAGAAGCGTGCAAAGATGCATGCTTGACAGCCTGTAAGTATACTCTGTCATGCTCCTGTATATGAAAAAAAATGTTTTTTTTAATTTACTTTATGTTGCAGTGTACGTTTTCACTCCCTACATTTTTTTTTAGATGGGCTTGCTCTTGGTCTCATTCTTATCCGTAGGATTAAGAAGAGGCAGATGATGGAGCGAGCTTGCCGAAAAGCAGCCTATTTATTCGGGCTTTAAAGATGTTGGGACTATATGCACTCGGGAACACCGACGCCGGCAGGGAATTCCATAGCTTGGCTGTAAGCATTATGATTAAAGACGAAAACCGCTTGGTGCGTATTAGTGGAATATCAACCAAGTAAGGGTGGTAACCCACCGTACGTTTGGACTCCCGATAGTAGAAAGGGGACGGTGGAATGAGCTCGTGTAGCTCAACAGCACACTCTCCGAAGTACAACCTGTAAAATACCAACAAGCAAGCAACTGAGCGACGGTGAGCGAGACTGTGAAGCTTGGATTTCATAACCTGTCAGCTGCTGTAAAACCAGAAATAATATAAATTCGATTGTTGGTAACCGATTTAACCCTTTTACGGGCACAGCATATTCAAATTTTTCATTGGTTTTCGACCTTTTCTCAATTGTATAAAGTTCAAAATATGGTGGGAATATACATCCCTCTGCCTGTTAAAGGGTTAAGGTTTCTTAACTGACGAGAGGTTAAATGAAACCGGGCAAAATTGGACGGTATTAGGGTTCTAACTTTTTTATTTTCAATTTGAGGAAGTAGGTACCTATTGTAAAGTATTGGCATTCATATATCAAAAAAAAATATTGAAGGAGCCCATTGAAAACCAGCGTCCGGCTCCATTGGACCTGACAAAATGCTGAATTGGCTACCTTTTTAGCTGCGGCCATGAGACAATAATGTGTTATTGCTATAATACTTATAATAAGTGTTATTATATTAATCTGTTTTTTTTTTAAATATGTTTTGCTATACTGTGTTTGTTGTAACTGTCTCGTGTGTTGTAGCTAAATAAACTAGTTTTCATTTTTTTTTCATTTTTTGATTGGGACGATTAATGCTCAAGGAATAGATAAACTTTTTTAACTGTTCTGTGGTTGTGCCGAACTTCACATGATTTTTATACTCGGTAGAGATAGAACGATTCCTGTGGAGGTTGATGGTGCAGTGGCTAAGTCGTTTCGTCTGCGATCTTGCCAGTTAAGCAACTTTCGCAATATCTGGTCACTGGATTGGAGACCAAATTTAAAAAAAAACGGGTTACTTCGGAAGGGACGTTGGTCCCGGTTGTTGTCGTAAGATGGCAGTCCATAAAGCCCTTTTATTACCTAATAAGAAGTGACTGACGATAAAGACGAAGATGGAAATGCACTTCACCCGAAATTCACAATCGCAACGAAAGAGGCTGTTATATATTTTAAATTAAGTTTTCACTTTCTCGCTCAGGAAACAGAGAGAAACAATTCTCAAAACCGCTTAATTGTATATTCATTGCGTTAACTTAATAGAAAACTTTAACGGATCGGTCTTTGAACAGAAAACGTTGAAGTAGTTAAGCCGTAGGCAGTTTATTCCAATTTCTATTTCAATTTGTTTATTGCTTTGCCATAAGTCTAACCCACCAACCCAAACGTGCTAGGTTATGGCACAATATCTCCAGGTAGTGCTGTCCATCTGGGAAGGCCATCGTACCACTGCTGGGCACGGTGATACGTTAATAGGTTATTTTTTTTTATAAAAGATGGAGGCAAACGAGCAGGCGGGTCACCTGATGGAGAGTAATGACCGCCGCCCATGGACACCTGCAAAACCAGAGGAATCGCAGACGCACTGCCGGTCTTTAACCCAGATTCCCCTACGGGCCTTTTAAACGCCCAAAAAAAAGAGTATTAATTCTACACTTAATTAAATGTAGTTTTTGTGTGTTCTGATCTACTTTTTTCTTCAATATAGATTACAGATGCCACAGGTCTTTGATTGAATGAGTAGTAGAAATTTAAAAAATAAGATTTTTGTTGTTTCTTTGGTTTCAAAGTTAAGTGAGAATATTGGCTGGCACCATGGCTCCGAAAAGGTAAGTTTCTGTCCATTTATTGCTCAAAAATTTTACAATACCTAAATCTATAACCACTACCTAGTACGTAAATAGAAAATAAAACTTTAGCATTGAGTTTAACTAACAATATCCGTCTCTAAGGTTTATGGCCGTTTAAACGCCCTGTAGGGGAATCGACGTCTGTCATATTTTTCAGACCTTCACATAGATAATCGTTAAAATTTTCCAAAATGATTGAAGACCTGGAATACATTGATGCCGAGGATCAATTGACGTGTGGGGTTGCTATTTTTTCATCAGAAAATGCGAACGCAGAAATCACAGACGAGGGATCTGGCGACAAAAAGTTGCAGCAGGCTCGCAACCAGGGGCTAAAGCGTTCATAGTATTTGCGGACAAATAATCTTTGGACAGTGAAGATATGTTGGCTGTATTAGCGAAGAGAAGATGTAAATCATATACACCCGTGGATCAAAATGCTAGTATAACCGAGGCCACTGAACCTGAGCTGATATCAACTACTGCAACTGTCACCATCCATGACTTGTATTTTCTCTGAGTGTGCCATGTAATCAGAACTATTATAATCCAAGATAACGAATATTATAATAAGTACACTTGAGCTTGAGTATTGGCAAAAGCATGGCACAAAAATTTGATATGTCTGCTGCTGACAATGCGTGATAGATCGTAGTTTATCCACTTAGCCGTCCACGACCGTATATACAATATGGCTCCTACCGTCCAGTCAATCTGACAGATGTCCTAAAGTTGGCCGACGCTAACCGAGACTACCCGAGCTGACAAAAAAGCTTAGAACTAACCCATTGCTAAAGCTATATCAAAACCTAAACTACGTACCAAATGCTTAGAAAACTCAGTATTTTAATAAGTTAAAAGTTAATTACGAAAAGCTATAACAAAAATGACAAAAATGAAGATTCCAAAACAAAAAACAAAAATATTTTTTTTAAATCAACATTTAGAAGTCGTTATTACTTGGAAGTCACTGTTTCAAACTATAAAGAATCATATCATTTTCGATAGCTAAAACCATAACGATTGTTTTGATGTGCACATTATTAGGAAGAACGATGATTACGAAGAGTAATTAACACATTATTAGCACAAAAAAATCCTATGCAAAAAAAATGACGAACCGTCAAAATTGTCAACAATTTCATTTTTTTACTAAAGGTACACTATGCCATAGTTTCAATTGCTCTACGGATCAATTGATATCCATAGAGCCACCTCAAATTTTCTTGCGGAACTACGAACTAGGTGTAGTGAGCAACAACCTTAACAAAGAACGTTGCCGTGTTTATGGCGCTTGGTCAGAAAAAAATATATATTGGAATGTCACTGTCTACAAATGTAAACAAACCATAATAATCCTTAACGATAATTAGTATGCGATTGTTTTGATGTGCACTTATTTAGGAAATACGGTGAGTAGAAGAGTATTGCGACATTTTTAAAAACGCTTACGTTGCAAAATTCCGTTTTGCCAAACTGTCAATTCTCGCTAATTTCATTATTTTTTTCTGTGAAATTATGTTTGTCATTAAATAGATTTCTTTTACTTTTATACTGAATTAGTAACCACAGAATCATCTCAAATATTTTAATGGGCCTGCGTAATACGTGTTTTGTGTAATTACACTCACCGTGGTCGTAATGCGAGTTTGCAAAATTGCAAAATTCTCGGTTACAAAAGTTACCGTGGACGGAAGGGGTTATATGTCACTCGGTTACAAAAGTTACCGTGGACGGGTGAGAAAGGGTGACGAGCCCCCGTTACTCTCAAGAATACCATCATCTTACCGCAGAGTAGTAGCAAGAGGCGTGCTAGTAATGATCAAAAGAACATCAAAGCGTGTGTAAGTCAGACTGTCGTAAAACTACCTTTTGGGGGTTAAGTTGCTCGCGTCCGTAGGTTTACCCTTGAGACCCTACACGTGACCCCTGGGTGGTGCTAAATGAGTGACACCAACTGAGTGGTAGAGCCACGATGCGTTGCAGCACGCATTGGGTCGGCTCGCCCGGCGTAATACCACCCCCTCACGAATTTTCGGCGTGAAACAATGGCACTCTGTGCTGCTGTGTTTCGACCGGCGAGTGAGGGTTCCGGAGACCCCTCCCCCCCCCTCACAATTGATATGGCAGCGAACTGTAATCTAGATTTACCCCAGGGGGGTACCGACACATCCAGTGTCGGAGAATCCTCCCCTGAGCGTTCTCGCTCAGGCTGCCCTACGTATTCTGGGGAGGGCAAAAGTTCGCCCGTGCCAAGGCATGCTGCAGGCAGGAGAAAGGCGGGACAATTGGCACCCCCTCCTACGCTTCGCGTGGACTTCTGCAATATCAGGGGAATCCACTCTAATTTGAGCGCCGTCCATTACCACCTCGAGACGGCGAAACCGGCCTTGCTCTTCCTCACCGAGACGCAGATATCCCCCCCTCCTGACATCTCGTAATTGCGCTACCCGGGATACAACCTGGAACATGCATTTGTGCCACGAGCCGGTGTTTATGCCTACGTCAGGGAGGATATGTGCGTTCGTCGCCTTGGCAATCTTGAAGATAGGGACCACTCCATCTTATGGCTGCACGTCGACTGCGGACGTCATCCTCGCGTCTACGCGTGCCTGTACAGGTCCCACAGCGGTAACATCGGAACTGACCAACTCATCGAGACCGTCCAAACAGCGACAGACTCCCTTCTCCAACGGATCCCCTCGGCCGAGATTGTGGTATTGGGAGACTTCAATGCCCACCACGTCGAATGGCTTGGTTCACGCACAACTGACCACGCGGGTAGAGCCGTTCATGACTTCGCTTTGGCCTACAGTCTGTCCCAATTGGTAACCGAGCCAACACGGGTTCCAGATGTGGAGGGCCATGCACCTTCTTTATTGGACCTTCTGCTGACCTCGCACCCAGACGGCTATCAAGTTTCTGTTGATGCACCACTAGGCTCATCAGACCACTGTCTGATTCGCAGCACTGTGCCTCTCACAGAAACTTCAAAACCGCAACCAGCGGCTAGCCGTCGAGTCTGGCATTATAGGTCGGCGGACTGGGATGGGATGCGAAGCTTCTTTGCGTCCTACCCGTGGTGGCGAGTTTGCTTCTCGCTGGATGATCCTGATGTCGCCGCTGACTCTGTCGTTGATGTGATACTGCAGGGAATGGAACTTTTCATTCCAAACTCTGTGGTTCCCATTGGCGGCAAGTCTCAACCATGGTTTGGTCGTTGCTGCAAAATGGCGTCTCGCCAAAAGCGACAGCATTACCAAGCCTGGGCTAATGCGGTGTCATCAAAGGATCCAAACACCAGTGCGCTCAGAAAGAAGTACAACTTTGCCGCCAGATCCTTTATGAAGGACATCGCCAAGGCGAAGTCATCATTCATAGGTAGAATTGGCGAGAGGCTAGTGCGTCTTCCTTCGGGGACGCGTGCGTTCTGGTCTCTCGCCAAAGCTACCTTAGGGAATTTTTGTCAGCCGTCCCTACCACCATTGCACAAGACCGATGACTGCCTGGCCTATACTGCAAAGGAGAAAGCCGATCTCTTGGGCTCTCTTTTCGCATCAAACTCGACCTTGGACGATGGGGAAAACTCTCCACCAACCATACCGCATTGCGCTTGTACAATGCCAAACGATCAGTTCCTGCAAAGGTCAGTTCGTAAGGCTCTTTTTTCCCTTGATATCCATAAGGCGAGTGGGCCAGATGCAGTTCCACCCATTGTGCTTCGGACGTGTGCTCCTGAATTGGCACCAGTTCTAACGCGCCTTTTCCAGCTCTCTTACACCACTGGCGTCGTCCCGAGCTCTTGGAAGACAGCCCTTGTGCACCCGATTCCAAAAAAAGGCGATCGCTCAGATCCGTCTAACTACAGGCCAATAGCTATTACCTCTTTACTCTCCAAAGTAATGGAGTCCATTATAAACTGCCAGCTCTTAAGGTACCTAGAAGAGAACCAGCTACTAAGTGATCGCCAGTATGGTTTTCGTCGCGGTCGATCGGCTGGTGATCTTTTAGTGTACCTTACTCACCGATGGGCGGAGGCAGTCGAGAGTAAAGGGGAGGCACTGGCAGTTAGCTTGGACGTAGCGAAAGCTTTTGACAGAGTATGGCACAGGGCTCTTTTCTCTAAACTTCCATCATACGGGCTTCCTGAGAAATTGTGTTCATGGGTTGCCAGCTTTCTTACTGGGCGTAGCATCAGAGTCGCAGTCGACGGTTCGTGCTCCGACATGAAGCCCGTGAATGCTGGAGTCCCGCAGGGGTGTGTGTTGTCCCCTACTTTGTTTCTTCTGCATATCAATGACATGCTGCATAACAACAGCATTCATTGCTATGCGGATGACAGTACTGGGGATACGCTCTACACCGGGCGAGCTAATATTTCTCTGGAAAGCGTCATCGAGAGCCGGAATAAACTTGTGACTGACACCGAGAACATGTTAAGTCATGTCTCGGATTGGGGCCGACATAACCTAGTCCGCTTTAACCCCTCAAAAAAACAAGTTTGCGCATTTACCGCGAAAAAACATCCCTTCGTCGTACCTCTGAACTTTGAGGGAGCTCCCCTTGATACCAATCCGACTATTGGAATCCTGGGCGTCGATATTTCGAGTGACGTTCAGTTTCGTGGTCATTTGGAAGGTAAAGCTAAATTAGCTTCGAAAAAGCTGGGTGTGCTTAATAGAGCGGGTCAGTATTTCACGCCGGCCCACCGTTTACAACTGTATAAAGCACAGGTCAGGCCGCATATGGAATACTGCTCCCATCTCTGGGCTGGAGCACCCCAATACCAACTCCTTCCATTTGACCGCATTCAACGCAGAGCTGCTCGAATTGTCGGCGACGTGGTTATTTCAGGTCGGCTCGATCCACTGGCTCTTCGGAGAGACGTTGCGTCTCTTTGTATATTGTACTGTATATATCATGGGGAATGTTCTGAGGAATTGTTCGGCTTGATCCCTGCCGCTAATTTCCTTCACCGCACTACACGCAATCGACTGTCATTCCATCCACATCGCCTTGATGGATGGCGGTCTACTACTGTGCGTTTTTCAAGAAATTTCTTGCCTCGAACTACAGTGTTGTGGAACCAGCTCTCGGCGGCGGTATTTCCGGACCGTTACGACTTAGGGATCTTCAAGAAACGAGCCTATTCCTTCCTTAAAGGCCGGCAACGCGCCTGCGATTCCTCTGGTTTTGCGGGTGTCCATGGGCGGCGGTGATTACTTTCCATCAGGTGACCCGCTTGCTCGTTTGCCTCCTTCTGCTATAAAAAAAAAAAAAACCTGATTTGATAAGTTCAGTCATTTGGGAGAAAATAGAAAAGTTCATGTATTTTTGGAGAAAACCTTAGATTAAATCAAAATAGCGGAAGATACGGCACGTCCATAGAATCGTTCAATGGAAAAGGGGACGATGCAGCTACACTGGTGTGCGTTAGAGTAGAGTCCTGCCAGACCTGCGACTGAAGGTAATTAGGCGACGGGGACCTGATTTAGGCGGTCCATGCGCTAGAGGCGAGTCACCTATCTTCCGCTAAAACACATTTATTTTGTAACAAATTTACCTTTTACCAAGAAACTATGTTTTGTTTTTGAATTTTTATTTCATTTATTGTATTTCATTTCCATATTTATTCCAAAGTTGTTTTATGACACATTTGGCCTTTTTATACATAGGTACCTTTCATACTTTATATTAGTAGTGGATTGGGCGTTTAAACACCCATCGCTTTTCCGATTTTCCAGTTGGGCTATATTTTTTCCAGTATTTTTGCAGCAACAGCACCAAGTGCCATTATTTGACGCCGAATTTTTGTGAGAGGGTGGTATTCCGCCGGGATAGCCGGCCCAATGCGTGCTGCAACGCAGCATGGCTCTACCACTTAATTATGACATTGTCCTAAAGATCTTCAGGTTAAATTAATATAGAAAAATGGGCCCTGTCGGGCATAGCAAAATGAAGAGGAGAAGTCCTTATATTTTTTATGTAATGTCTCTAATAAAATACTTCTAATATACTTACAAATTAGAATAATTTTGTGACTCCTTTGAAAAGTAATATATATCTCAAAATTACATAAGCACAGCGACATAATAAAATTGTCAATGTGTTGTTAGCGCGATGAGATCTCCATCCACAATTATTAGCGGGACTAATTACCATGTTTAATTTTTTATTACTACCATTAATAGCTATATACCAGTAGGTACCATAATTCCGTTAATAATGGTAATGTCAATATTGACCATGACAGTTTACAAACTTATATGCCTTAACTTTATATTCACAATTTTGTTCCTCATTTTATTCATCCTTTTTCATCGTTTCCTTTTACGAGTATGTTCAGGAAAACTAAGCATCACTACTAATTTTGTTGTTCATAAAATAGGTAATAGGAAATACCTCTAAAGTTTATAATACCAGCTTAGTTTTCAGGCAAAATTTAAGATCAACAAGATGGTTTTCTTGCATTCTACTTTTTAAAGACATTAGAGAAACTTATTGAATGGAAATTATATCTAAACAATGTCACTCTTTATAAATACCGTCTTCGTGATCTAGTCTCAGACCCAATTGTCACGGGTTTGATTCCCAGAGGGAGTTACATGTTTACTCGGTCTAGTTTTAGGTCCGCCTGGATAGCTTCCACCATCTTATCCAAATATGAGTTACTAGCATTGTTTTGAGCTAACAGTTAGAAATAGATAGCCAGTTCATATTTCTGTAGGAACAAAGGTATTCACGAAAAGTGCATCTACACCGTCTCGGCCTTTTCATAACCTTATATCAGGTGAGATGATGAGGAGCTTACCGACAGTAAACAATAAAATATAAAAAAGGAAAAAACAAATTTGGATCTTTAAATAACAGTAGTACAGGATCTTAGTGTTTCTTTATTAGTTTATGTGTAATTTATAGATATTATACAAACTCTTTCTTTGGGTGTCGTAAAAAGTGACTAACGGACTAAAGGCTGCACATACATCCAACAACATAGAGCAGCGATGGGCTCACCATCGTGAAACGTGGACTAAGTACAGCAGGGGACTGATTTTGCGGTCCTCATTGCCTAGTGTCTGACTAATCCTTAGAAAAATTGCTTAAAAAGGTAAAAATTTCTTTTTTAGAACCACCTTTTTTGAGCTTAAATTTTTTGCTTAAATATTTTATCAAAAGAGTACTTCTGATAAAAGAACTTAAAAATGATATCGATCTCAAAAACTGCCAGTTAAGTAGCTAGTTGTATTTTATTTATTAGTGAATTACATTGTTTCACTATAAGTAAATTTAATATTTGTTTTTGTTTCTAATAGATAGTTATCACTATGATGCACGACTAATTAGAAATATTATTTAATTTATAATAGCAATAACAATGGCTACATTATATCTATATATATTTAAAAAATACTAAAATTTAATAATAATTAAATAACGTCGTTACCATCTAAATAAAGATCTCTAAAATTCTATTATTGATAGATAGAGAGATAACTCCACAAATATTTACATAGAACTTAAAAACAAATTTAAAAATAGAACACAATTACAATAATACAATACCATTAAAAAATAGTCACAATTCGACGGTCTTATCGCTCTAACTAAGCGATCTCTACCAGACAACTAGTAGGATGGAGAGAACTTATAAACTTTAAAATCGGAGGTGCAAATGATTAGAAGTTAAAAATTATTGTTGTTTTTAAGTATCTTAAATTGGCCATCTTTTGACTTTACAGTATTTTTTTCAAATTTATCGTATATAATTGTGTTAATCGAACTTTGTATTGTATGAGACACACTATAAAAATACTTGAAATGTTTATTAAATTGTAAAGTATTTGAATGTAATATTATTTAAGCACATTTTTGTAAAACTAAATATATAATAAATCATAACCCGTCCACAGAATTTATTCATTCAGTCAGTTGACTTACCTCAATAAGCAGCCGCAAATATGTCGTCCACTTATTTAAAACAAACTTACACGACGAAGTTTACCCAGACTGAACACTAAATAATTAGTGTCGTGTCCACAGTCACATTAAGTTTTGTTAACATAATATGTAATCTCGTTTGCACACACACATAACATCAATTAGTTAAACCAACAGGCTAGAGTTATCACACCGCCGTTACTTTTAACACGTGAATTTTAAACTTTCGCAATTTTAAAACTTCATTTGAAACACTTTCGTACACTTTTGCGCGCCATGTATTGTAGATTTTATATGAACGTAACTTTTTAAAACTTTTCTCTTGGCGGCATTCGCTTCGAGCTTCCAAAGAGAATGTAACAGATGAGCCGTGCTAGTAAGAGCGCGGACGATGTCACACTGCTCGCTGGACGGGCTGCGATCGCGGATTGAGCATCGAACATGTTCGTGTTGCGTCGATCTCGGCCATTTTTATTATTAAATTGCTGTTCTGTAATATTTTAACAACGATTTCTAACGGATTGGATGATTTGTTGCTTTTTTATATGTTCTTTTATGAAAAAAGCATTATTTGTGCGGTACGACAAGTTTAAATTGTTTAACAGAGAACTTTAGTATAGTTTAGTCTAATTTGATTAAAAATTTAATGGATGTTAAGCTAAGCTAGTGTCCACCATAATTTTTTATAGTAATCAAGAAACTATTTTGTCCTAAATAACTGTAGATAAAGAAATAGCATTTGTAACATAAATACATAAAATATATTTTATGAACTCAAACTTAACTGTCATAAATTATATTAAAGTACCTACCTTTTCTAATATCACAAACATGAAATATATTTAACCGACTTCAGAAAAGTTAACGAGCAAAGGTCAAATCCATTGTCTGATTTATTTTTTACAATAACTAACATGTGCAGAAAAATAACAACAGTAAATTGCACCGAATCCAAGGTAATTAATATTTTATTTTATTACCTATTTTATATATATATATTAAAAGATTATTTACTTCGCAAGGTGGCTGGCAAGAGCTGGATGAGAGTGGCCGCGGATCGTGCTCAGTGGCGTGTTCTTGGAGAGGCCTATGTCCAGCAGTGGACGAGTATAGGCTGATGATGATGATGATGATGAAAAGATTATTATTTATTAATGTGCGTTTAACACATTATTATTCTGTTAATCTAAATGACTTTGTCGGATTGAACCATGATTTCTCGCGTTCAACCCGAGCGTCTGCCGCTCGGCTACCGACGCCTCAAGCCTTATTTATTACACTAAAAACTTGAAATGATTTCCAATTTTGTAGCTGTGAAAACATTTTTTTTCTGAAGTTAATTATTAGTATATTTTATTTATGAGAGTGTAGTAAACCCACCACCACGTACCCAAATACCCACAGTCAAACTATTAATATAGTTTTGTGGGGCTATGTTTGTAAACTTTTAATTTTTTTTAGTTTAACCCCTCATTGGCCGCACATAAAAATCTCGCTATTCCGTCAGACCCCAAGCGGCCATATACAGGGCGTCCCACGGATATGCCACATGGAGGGAAAGTACCTTGAATATTGTAGATGGAACATTTTACTGAAAGAAGACATTACTTGAATTTAAAAAACAATTTAAACTGCATTCATAGATATTTAAATAGTTACATGGTTGAACCGGGGATCGTACCCGTTACATGAGAAAAATAATCACTCTATAGCTTTATCATACCTATCGAAAGGCTTCATCATAAGAATAATTTTTTGCTGAATAACATAGTGTCACAAATAAAAAGAAGAGCATGAATTTTCACATTTGATGTGAAATTTTGTTCAGAAAAATGAAAAGCTGACATTGCCGTAAGGACATACAACTGACATTGAAATAAATACATACTTAAATTTAATTAATTTTGTATTAAAAATGTTAAAATTCATGGTCTTCCTTTTGTTTATGACACTATGTTATTAAGCAAAAAATAATCCTTATGATGAAGCCTTTCGATCGGTATGATAAAGCCACAGGTGATTATTTTTCTCATGTAACGGGTTCGATTCCCGGTTCAACCATGTAATTATTTAAATATCTATGAATGCAGTTTAAATTGTTTTTTAAATCCAAATAATGTCTTCTTTCAGTAAGATGTTCCATCTACAATGTTCAAGGTACTTTCCCTTCATGTGGCATATCCGTGGGACGCCCTGTATATGGCCTCGCTGGCCGCGCTCTCCACTTGACTTTGTACCGTGTTTTGATACACTTAGTGACTGCTTTAGTATGAACAAGGTAGATTTTTTTGGTTCTGTGGTACATTTTATGCATCGTGAACGCAAAATTTAACATGAACTGCGTTCAATTTTTTTATATATTTTTTTTCAATTTCCGCAAATTTTAATTCCCGCCAAATCGCACCTGCTGTCAAATTTTTTTTCATTCATTCATTCATACAAACGAAGTGGTTCAGGATCGCAGCAAACGGAAAGCAGTGGTCTTTGCCAACCCCTCCGAGATACCTGCTCTGGGCTTAAGGCGCTCTTTTTCCGGTTTTGGGCTTAAGGCGCTCTTTTTCCGATTTTGGGCTTAAGGCGCTCTTTTTCCGGTTTTAAAAATTTCGATTGATAGACAATTGACTAATATTAAACATACAGTTCTAAAAATACTTATATAGTATAGTTGAACATATTATCTAATCACTCTTGAAGACAGAAACATGATTGAATACTTCACTTGAGAGAAAAAAAAATCAAAGATAGCACTGTTCAACATTTTAAAAGAGCTGTAAGTCAGATAATGCATTAATTAATGATTTAATTTTTTTACCAATAGAAGAAACTTTTCGTTACCTAGTGAATGCAAAAAACACAATTTTTTTATTTCACTTTTTTTCCTATAAAGGCAAAATACCTATAAAACGCGCCTATTCGCGCCGCTTGGCTTTTACACCCGCCGTACCGTCGCGTCGTCGTACCGTCAGAGAGCGAGAGAGAAGCGCTCGGAATACCTCGCCTTAATATGTTTATATACTTAAATACTTAATATTTATGGTTAACATTTTATGGAACCTAACCTAACTAGGTACCATAACATATTACATAAATATGTCCATGCCAACTAGCGTTTGTTTGATACTTCAGAAAATCGATTATTGCAAGGTCCGATTTTTCAATTATTATTGTCAGTTATGTCATTCGTTTAGTATAGTGTATCCATAAAATAACACAACTACTTTGAAATGTATAGACAAATCACGTATTTTCTTTTTTGACAAGTGACATTTTAGATTAGTTGCGTCATACTTTATTAGATGGATAAGCTTTATCTAGGGATTGAAAACATAGCTCTAACTGGTCTGTGTTGCCTAACTTTTAAGTTTCGATTTATCTTGTCACACGTGACGTGATGAACACTGGATCAGATAAAAAGCTTAATGATACGCCGCTAATCAATGATGTTACAATACATAATATCATTGCCGCTAATGAGATATGGTAGCGCGATCGCAATACGGTCCTTACCATCAGATATAGGTAATCTTACTATGCAGATTCCCATACCGACAACTGCATAGTAAGATTAAAGTAATACGGTAATAAGGTGACAGCAGGGTCGCAGGTATTCGTTATCGTACTTTTTTTATAAAAGAAGGAGGCAAACGAGCAGGCGGATCACCTGATGGAGAGTAATGACCGCCGCCTATGGACACCCGCAAAACCAGAGGAATCGCAGACGCGTTGCCGGAATTGACTTGAGTTTTTTGTTGTAGTTCCATGAAGTGCGCAGGAAATTGAAATATGGTAGATATTTTCAGTTACAGCTTAAGATAAGATAACTAATAGTTCTTTACAGCAACATCATCTTTTGATTATTGACCTCTGCTTATTCTTTTTCCTGCCTTTACATCCATTTTACAGGAAGTCCTTGCTGCGCCAGGCCACCTCTGTCCTGAGTTGACAATTTAATTTCAGTTTTTGTGTTTTAATTTTAAGTTTCTTTTGTTTTGTAATTGACCTTAACATACTTAAGTCTATGTAACTAAATACTCCTGTCATTTTTGAGCTATTGCGAAACATATTGTAAACTAAAACTAAACATGTGAGAATCTAAACAAATATTATGCCACCAAAATGTAACCTTGTTTGAAGCAAATAGAAGAAGTAATTTTGAGTTAGATATTTGAGAACGAACGAACATAGTGTACCTACTGATCTTTGACCACAACGTGTTTCTGCTCTGTTTGTCCGTTACAAGCAGTAAGTACCAGCAGTTACTACACAGAAGTGGTTTATCATATTTATTTCTCAAAAATAATAAAAATTCACTTGTATGAGAAAAACACAGAGATAACAACAACTTATGCGAAAGCAACAACTTAATTTAAGCACAGGTTGTGGAATGAACTCTCAGCGGGGATATTTTAAAATATAACAGCATAAGGGGTTTACAGCATGGGGTATTTCGAAAAGGGCGTTAAAATATTTCTAAGATTTCTATAAGGTCGGAAACCCTTGAACACTAGAATCCCCTCTGGGTTGCCAAGGGTAACCGCTTATCACCATGTCCGATGGCCGCAAACATAAAGAGGTATTGAAATAGGTTTAAAAGATAATATTACGACACATTTGAAAGTGTTCTTTATAAACGGAAATATCCCCGGAAATGCCACACAACCTTGTCACATAACCGCGTCGAGTAGCGGTGAAAGAATACTACCAACTCTCTCTTCCCTTAGGTGTCGTAAAAGGCGACTAACGGACTTCAGACTGCACATACATCGAACAGCATAGAGTGGTGATGGGCTCACCACCTGTCCCGCTGAGCACATGTGCAGTCGCTATTTGGTGAAAAGTGGACTATGGTAGAAGACTGCTTTTGCTGTCCTCATTGCTTAGTCTCTGACTAACCCTTCGGGGATAACAGTCGTGATTATATTTATTGTATGTTTGTGTGTTGCTCCACCACGCGGTAGTTTATTACGAAAAAACCACAACCCCACTCCGACAACACGAATTACTAAATATTTTATTACAATTTCGGATCAATCCTTTTGTAATTTGTGCAGACAAAAAATCTATAATGTACTAAGAAATACATTATCCCTACTAACCCTTAAAAAACTTGTTCCCGTTACTAATCACTATAATGTCATCTTACCATGATAGTTTAGAAGTTTTAAAATTGATGACCTAGACCTGTTTTGAGACGAGACGAGCTTAATGTATATACAAAAGACTGGCAAACACAAGCAAAAAAACTGCTAACACTGGAAGGAGGGGGGCCTTTGCACGGCAGTGTGACAATATTGTGCTATTATAATAAAAATAACAGTAACTGTATGAATTTTATGACATCAATAAAGAACCACTTCCTCCGTTTTTGTGAGAATTCTGTTTGAAGTCAACTTTTTCACGAGAAAATATCTCAGGATACCGCATGCGCCCACACACGCACGACATGGAATTGTGGTATTGTGAGGTTCTCCCCCTGCCTCCGTCACAATTTCCGTCTCAATTATAACAGGCACGAGTCTCTAGAAAACCTACAAATAATACATATAATCACAACTATTATCCCCGAAGGGTTAGTCAGAGGCTAGGCAATGCGGACCGCAAAAGCAGTCCTCTGTCATAGTCCACTTTTCACAAAACAGTGACTGCACATGTGCTCAACGTAACAGGTGGTGAGCCTATCGCCGCTCTAAGCGATGAATGTATGTGCAGTCTTTAGTCCGTTAGTCGCCTTTCTACCCAAGGGAAGAGAGGGGGTGGTAGTATTCTTTCACCGCTACGCGATACGGTTAAAAAAGGTACAAATAATAGCTAGGTATAAATAAATCTACTCAGTTGTTACTCGCCATCTTTGCACGTGTCCTCACAAGCTTAGCCAGTCATAAAGCAGAGGAATATACAAAGTAGACGGCATACTGATTCTCTTTACGTCGACTAGATCAAAGCACCGGCAGACGGCTCCATGGATACTTGATTATATAATATGCACTTTCGGCATGGATACACTTTGACTTTTATTGCATTAACAATCCTTTATCGGAAATGAAAAGCAATATTAGTTCGTAGCAACTACGTAAGTTGAAATTGCTTTTCTAGTCGTGCTGGAGTGAAACCTCTGTCGCAATGACCAAGAACCCTGTGAAGGGTAAAAGTTTTTATAAAAAAAGATATTTGAATGATTAAAAATGTCAACCTTATTGGTTAGGTACTAATGTTTTCCAAAACTCATTTCAGCCGCTACTTTATTTTACTTCAATAACTCCAATTTATATTACTTACCACAGTATCAATACGATAATTGGAAATCATATTACACAATTCTATGACCACGGCTTATATTTCGGTTCGACGCGATTCTGTTTCGGCGTGCAGTGGTACTGGGGGTAGCAATGCGCATTTGTCTGGCACAGACTATAATAGCTCGTTAGATTAGTTGTTAAGTCTTAACTATAAGTTAGTTAACTGTTTTTTTTATTATTATTAGTATTGACGTCGTTGACTACTTTGAATTATGGAAAATATTATGCAATCCGGAGTAGGATTGCGGGGGAGTGGGTTCGATCCCCAACTGAGGTAGTCATATTTTTAACGTTTCGTTATTTATGACTTTAATTAAGGGTTTAAACTATGTTAACGGGACTGAACACGATTAATTTTGTAAGTAAGTACGTATCTACTTACTGCTTTAAGTTAATATGTAGATATGTAAGTACTACAATTATAAGTTAATACAAAATGCAATGCAACGACGCGAATGGTTAAAGGTCTTATCTAATGTAAAGTTTATTAACGCAAATAAACAAATATTATGAATATAACTACTGTTTTAGTATTGTACATTTACATATAAACGTTACGTTGTTGTTGGCCCGGCGGCATTTCCAATAACCCACGAACGCTTTATTACATACATGCGCTTAATGATTTACTAAAGTTCTCGGCTAATTTTATTATCAACTTATTACGATGTGCAAGACAGTTGAGGAGGCCGTAGAATAAACAAACTTATTGATACGAATGTAACGGGCGGTAAACAGACACATAAAGGTTATTTAGTTGGTTCGACCCACGGCCAGCGGGTAAACGTGACTTACTAACTTTCGCGTCACACGGTTAATTCAATTCAATTTCTTATTTGATGGCTCGCTATGATTTAGCCAGTGTCTAGTTTTTGGGTAGACAATGTGGTTTAGTTTTTGTTTGTGAATTATTAATCTTAGCAGAAAAACATTAAGTCATGTATATGTCACTTTAGTGTAGCTCTTAATTTATGAACAAGAAGATATACGAGGGCGGTTTGAGAAGTCCATGACTTTGGAAAGAAGAGACACTCTTTTTACAAATACTTATATTTTTTTATTATTTTTCTACTTAACCTCCTTTCAGCTCTACGCACTTAGTCCAGCAATGTCCAAACCTCTTCAACCCATCAAAAAAATATTTTTTTGTCAAACTCTGAAAAATAGGCCTCAGATTCGCCTATCACAACTTCGTTTGACGAAAATCTTTGCCCGCTAAGCCATTTCTTCATGTTTGGGAAGAGGAAAAAGTCACAGGGGGCTAAATCTGGTGAATACGGAGGGTGTGGCAATAGTTCGTATCCTAATTCGACAATTTTTAATGTCGCGATTACAGACGAGCCGGTTTACGGGCCGGTGCATTATCCTGATGAAATAGAATTTTTTTCTTTGCTAGATGCGGTCGTTTCTTTATCAACTTTTTATTGAATCTATCTAACAATTAAGCATAGTAAGCTCCAGTTATTGTCTTGCCTTTATCCAAAAAATCGATGTAAATAACCCCTTGGCTGTCCCAAAAGACTGTGGCCATCAATTTACCAGCCGAGCAAACAGTTTTTGCCTTCTTTGGGGCACGTTCCCCGGTAGAAGTTCATTGCTTCGACTGTTGCTTAGTCTCTGGTGTATAATGATGGACCCACGTTTCGTCAACTGTTATGTACCGACCGACGCATAAACTCACTCGGATTGCGATTATACATGGCTAGGCATTCCTCAGAAGCTGTTACACGATTTTGTTTCTGGTCGACTGTTAGTTAACGCGGCACCCATCTTGCAGAAAGCTTTTTCATGCCCAGAATATCATGTAAAATATAAAAAAACTCGTTCAGTCGAGATGTGCACAGCATCACTTATTTCGCGTATCTTCACTCGACGGTCTGCCAAAACAATATCATGTATTTTATTAACCATGCTCTCCGTACTGACCTCAATTGGTCTTCCTGGGCGCTCCGCGTCATTAGTGGTAGTAGGTACGTCCACAACGAAATTCAGTGAATCACTTTTGTACCATCCCATGAGAAGGCGCAGAATCACCATTATACTTTTTCAATTTGTCTTCGGTCTGCTTAATAGTTTTACTACGTAAAAAATAGTATTTAATTAGCACTCGAAAGTAGCTTTTCTCCATTTTCAAAGAATACTTCGCCCAACTTTTTTGTTTCTAAAAAGCTTGTTTTCTCGCCAAATTTGAAAAAAGACGGAAATGCGCTTCGTAGTGAGTTTCCAAATATGAGACAAAAAAAAATATTAAAAAAGTTTTTATTCAACCTTAAAGTCATTGAGTTGTCAAACGGCCCTCGTATTTATACCAACGAGTACTGATACTTGTATGATTTGTACATTTATTTGCTGCTGGTTTCTATAAGGGTTCCGTAGCCAAATGGCAAAAACGGAACCCTTATGGATTAGTCATGTCTGTCTGTCCGTCCGTATGTCACAGCCACTTTTTTCCGAAAACTATAAGAACTATACTGTTGAAACTTGGTAAGTAGATGTATTCTGTGAACCGCATTAAAATTTTCACACAAAAATAGAAAAAAAACAATAATTGGGGGTTCCCCATATTTAGAACTGAAAGTCAAATTTTTTTATGCATCAAACCCATACGCGTGGGGTATTTATGGATTGGTCTTCAATAATGATTTTGAGGTTTCTAATATCATTTTTTCCTTAACTGAATAGTTTGCGCGAGAGACACTTCCAAAATGGTAAAATGTGTGTGTCCCCCCACCCCTGTAACTTCTAAAATAAGAAAATGATAAAACTTAAAAAAAATATATCATGTACGAGATCTAGTAAGTAGTTTTATTAATACGTCATAAATTAATTAATTAAAAAAAATACAATTAAAACATTGATCGAAGTTACAACGAACTACAAGAACTTATAAATTATGTTACTTGCTGCTACGGAACCCTTCATGGGCGAGTCCGACTCGCACTGGTCGATTTTTTGAATATATATTATTGATAAAAAAGTACAATACTATGCTAGAGATTTGTAAGAAAATAAAATACTTAAAAGAAACAATGACATGACATGACAAGAGCTTTTTATTAAGATAATTATAACAGCAACAACAGCTTTTAACAATTTTTAATACATAATCATACTAGCTGTTATTAAGCGATATACCTACTAGCTGCTATTAACTCTCACTCTCACTCCTAAAACCCCTCCGTCTTGGAAATTTTTTGACACAATTTTTGGCGCAACTGTCAACGTCAAATTTGACTGTATCGAGCATAGACTATGCGATATTTTGCGTTAACAATGCATAAGATGTACCACAGAACCGAAATAACCAAACTTGTTCATACTAAAGTAGTCTGTAAGTCTATGAAAACACGGTACAAAGTCAAGTGTGTTTTTGTAGGTCCGGTCTCATGCGACCGCTTGGGGCCTGAGGGGTTCTCTAAGCCTAATAGTGAAGCCCGAAACAAATTAAGTAAGTATTCATTCATTAAGGTAACTACGCCTACGTTACTCGACTGTATTACTAGCTTTTGCCCGCGGCTTCGCTCACGTAAATCTTCCGTGGTAAAGAGTAGCCTATAGCCGTCTCCAGGGTCACATCTATTATTATACCAATATTGATCAAATTCGGTTCTTCGGTTAGAGCATAGCAAGCAAACTAACTCACAAAAATTTTTCACTCACAATCGAAGTTTTATAACAGCTTTTATTTTTTCTTTATATTAATAATTCGGTTGGCCATTATCTGTCCAAATGTAACTAAAGAGTATTCTCTTTAGTTACTGTGATCTATATTCTCAATCGCTGAGAAACCACATACATATAATCACGACTATTATCCCCGAAGGGTTAGTCAGGGACTAGGCAATGAGGACCGCCATAGCAGTCCTCTGCCATAATCCACTTTTCACCAAATAGCGACTGCACATGTGCTCAGCGTGACAGGTGGTGAGGCTTCTTTCACCGCTACGCGACACGGTACATGTTCACTGAGAAACTTTAGATTTATTACATAGGTTCTTGTTATGGCAATAGAATATTTATGTGTAAATTGGCAGAGGTGGTGCTTTAGTATTTTTTCCTTTTTAAATCACTTTCTTATGTTTCAGATATCGGAAGTTCAAGAACATTTTTCTATTGTCGGAATCAGTAAACCGCTCACCAACCTACTGGCAGTAAGTTGATTAAAGTAAAAGAAATCAATCTTAAGTAGGAATTAATGTTTTTATGGTGAACTTTTTTTCCCATCAGTGGGACAGTTTAAGCTCTTCCCCTCAAACCCCAAGCGGTCGCATGAGACCGCACCTACAAAAACACACTTGACTTTGTACCGTGTTTTCATTGACTTACAGACTACTTTAGTATGAATAAGTTTGGTTATTTCGGTTCTGTGGTTCATCTTCAAAATATCGCATAATCTATGCTCGATTCTGTCAAATTTGACGTTGACAGTTGCGCCAAAAAAAGTGTCAAAAAATCCAAGACTGAGGGGTTAATTACAATTTGAGTACCTATTTTATAAATTTTATAGTATAATGATCAAAATATAAAGATAATTTATTAACGGTTAAAAACCGCAGCCCAGGACATAGACTACATCCAGGAGTTAAAACGCGCACAAAATCCGCCCGTATGTAGCCGCGGTTCGTCATGAAGCTTCCACTATTCCGCCCGAATGAACGAACTGTCTTGTAGCTAAGTGATTCGGAAATGTTTGTGGCTGTTGTTTACTCAGCTCGCGAGTGTAAACTTGTTTGCCCATCTCTAGTTTACTGAACTGGCCGTCATAGAACTTCCTGATAATCGAATGTTCTGGATATTTGTTATTTTGTTATATGAAAAATGTATAGGTACCTATAACCACGCCTAATATCAAATAAGCACCGTTTTCAAAAACATCAGACTGTGGCGTTAAGCTCACACATTGCGAATTTAAGCAGCGATGCAAACGCAAACGCGATAGAGTCGCGATGCAGTTTGCCGTCTATATTTACACACACATGCGACTTTTTGCGGCGCGTCCGTCATTAAAGGTATGTTTTCAAGACGGACCGCAGGCTACAAACTGCAGATGCAGGCTGCAAGCGACACTACTGGCTTCTATGCATCTCTATGAAATTGATTCCAAGCGCGGCAGCACTGCGGCCTGCGGTCGCGGCGTGTAGCGACCGCAGACAGCAGCACCAGTAGTGTCGCGCAGTGTCGCGAACCGCACACGTACAAAATGGCGACTTTTTCGGCAAATGATGAAGAAAAATTAATTAACTTTGTTGCCGGTCATCCAGCCCTTTGCGACACATCCTTATTTATTAAAACTTAATATATAAAATAAAGACTTTTAAATAAAAGATCAGGTGCATTTCTTTTTTTTTCAGACATAAAGTAACAACAAGTCGTCATCATCTTCCTCTTCTAACAAAAGACACATTAGTTAAGTATCGGTAGCCTTGTCCGACATTATGTCTCGCACAAAGGTACGGAGTGCCTGAGGCATCGTTCTATGCATTGTGCAGCCGCGGCATGCCGCCGCGCTTGGAAATAGAAGCACAGAATAAATAATAATAGAAGCAACCGCGACCGCAGGCAGCACTGCGATCAACCGCAGCCGCTAGCCGCAATGTCGCCTGCGGTTGCAGTCTGCAGCCCATCTCGGAAACATACCTTAGTGTATCTACTAACACACAAGCTTGACAAGCTTAAGTGTTGTTTGGAAGAAAACACTTTTAGTGATTAAGATTAGACGAACAAAAAGGGCGTACGTCTATTTTTATATAATTTTATTGTTTTCAAAATGTTTAAGTGGTGTACAATAAAGTATATATAATTTCTCTTTCTTATTTCTCATATATTTATCTTGTTTAATGTGCAATTACATAGGTCTGCATCTATACAAACGCATTTCTGCGTTTCAATAACGCGCGTTTGTATCGCTACAAAAAGTAACAGTGTTTAAGGCCATAGTCGTTTCGAAATTAATTTGTAACTGTAGTATTTTATTTCAATTAAACTAAAATCTTAACCTTAAATAATAATAGCGTGCATATTAAAGTTACCTTGTTGCATGACTCGCGTAGTTTACATAACTGACCATGCATGCATTCAGTGAATACGGGACTTCTTGGCTGGTTGCCATGCTGCATTTCGCTAAAACAATCCGCTGGCGTAAAAAAACAGAAAGCACAATTTATTATTATTGCAGATAGTAAAACGTTGAAGAAAAAACGACTTAGGTGCTCTACCATTTTTTTTTTGAATTGTTCAGTGTCTCTGTAAGTACATTGAGCGTTAAACGCAACAACATCAAAAATTAAGAACAATATAAAATTTTAATATTTATATAACTCAATTAATTTCGTAGTTTTAAGGAAAACTCACTTTATTTTATTTTATTACAATTCATTAGTAATTCTGCATCATTTCTCATCAACGTTCTGAAGGCTATGACGACGTGTGTACAAAGGTCATCAAGGCATGTAGTGTCCAGTTAAGTCGAGTTTTAGCACACCTAATGAATCTCTCAATGACTTCCGGGACTTTCCCAGAAAGCCTTAAACTCTCCATAGTTAAGCCGCTTTTTAAGAAAGATGATAAGGCTAGTGTAGAAAATTACCGACCAATAACTTGAATGCCTATTATAGCGAAAGTGTACGAGAAAGTAATGCATGAGAAACTCATATCGTTTTTTAATAAGCATAGGGTATTAAAACAAGAACAATACGGGTTTCAAAAAAATAAATCAACTACACATGCAGTTTATGACCCCGTAAATGAAACTCTTTTAAGCCTAAACGATAAGAATTATGCGACAATACTTTTCTTCGATATGTCAAAGGCATTTGATTTCGTTTCACATGAACAACTTTTATCAAAACTGGAATCTAGTGGTATTAGAGGAAATACTTTGAATTGGATTAAGACATATTTGCGGAACAGAATGCAATCTGTTGAAATAACAAAACTTGATTCAAACAACGTAGAACAAAAATATAGATCAGAGTTCAAAGAAAATAGGTTCGGAGTACCACAAGGAAGTGTGCTACGACCATTATTGTTTCTGGTTTATGTAAACAATCTTCTAGAGGTCACTGTCCATCGAAGCATACTCTTTGCTCACGATATATCAGTAATAGTGAAAACCAATAATAAATTAACATTAAATGATCATGTATATGACATAAATAAAACAATGACATTAATAATAAATTGGCTTAATCATAATAACTTAAAAAATAAATATTGATAAAACCTGCTTTATAAATTTTAATTATTCATTAAACACATTAAATATAAGTTACAAGTGACAAATTGCAAACACTTCAAACGTAACAAAATTCTTAGGTATAGAAATTGATAAAAAATTAGATTGGAAGGAGCACGTTGAAAAAGTATGCAATAAAATTAATTGGTTTTCGTACGCCCTATATAAACTAACAAAAACAGCAACTAGAAATACAGCCTTTACTGCGTACTTCGCTTATGTTGAGTCTGTTCTGCGATACAGACTCATCATATGGGGTAATAGCACTGACATAAACAGGGCGTTCATAGCTCAAAAAAAGTGTACAAGGGCAATATGTGGTACTGCGCCTGATGAACCTTGCAGACCACTCTTTAAAAAGTTAAACATACTACCACTACCATGTCTATACATATTTGAAGCTGCTAAATTCGTAAAAAAGACTTTAAATTATTTTAAACAGGCTAAAGAAGTTTATCCACGAGGCACACGAACTTGCAATAGGTTGGTCAGAGATAGACTATAATTCCCAAAAGTACTCGTTTAAAAAAAAACTGTTACTGGATGAGTATGACAATATTTAATAAAATACCTTAAAAGAATTGCCATTTAATAGATTTAAAAGGGTATTATACAACTGGCTTCTGGAACATGCTTTTTATACGATTAATGATTATTGAATAAATAATTTGACTTTGACTTTGAATGAATTTTTAAATAAAAGTTGACATCTAATAATTAATAATGTTTATTTATTAATAATAATAGGTACAGAAGGCAGTACTCCTTGACACGGCACGTATTGTCAGGAGGTTCCTCACTCTGCAGCACTAACCACTGATAGCTTGGGTCTATCCCCGCTGCCGGTGGCAACCTAGGTTAAGTTTTTTATAATATTTTATATTGTAAATATGTTTTTATATATAAAATATCGTAAAAAAAAACCTTGCAATGTATGTTTAATAAAGAGAATAATAATATGTAATTTAAATTAAATACGATAATTTAATTTTCATACTTTGTCATTAATTTGATTTTTAATTTCAATGTATAATTAAAGATATTTGCATGCTGTTTGTAATGGCTGAATAGGCAGATTTTATATATTTTGCTACAAACATCTACTGTGTACCTTATTCTAACGCAAATAAATGATATTTCTATTTCTATTTCTAAAAACTGGACTTTACCTAATTCCAGATGTCTGGTTTAATTAATTGTAAAATAGATCCTTAAAGTTTGAGACTTCGTCTAATTAAACCTGTCAACAGTAACTTCACTTGACCATTAAGAGTGATTAATAACAGCTAGCATACTCGTATTGATCAATAGCAGTTGGTAGGTATGACTGTAGGTACTGTTGTATTTATAGATAATTTTCCACAACCGGTTCCAGTACCGATCACCTAATTAACGTTAGGTATACAGAATTAAAGGTTAAGTCGACCTATATTCATTAAGGGGATGTAGTTTCCATTATTTCTTACTGGTTTGACTATGAAACACCGTACCCCAAACTACTGTACAAATTCCATAAAGGACAATATGCAATAATACCTGGGAGTCTTTCATATAAGTTTTTTCCGAGAATCCTGATAATACCCTAGCTTGTTATACCTTGATAGAAAGCTAAGGAACCGTAGATATTTTTACGATTATCTGCATCACAACTGTCATAGACATTTTTTTAATATCGAAGGAAGCAATAAATTTTTTTGCGAATTTATTTCTTTTTCATACTGTTTATCTACGACTCAGTTGAAATAACTTCTTGCAATTTTAGTGTTCAGAATAAATAAGAAACAAATCTTTTACAAAAAAATACCAAAACTAAATAAGTTAGAGGCACAAAACACAAAGAAAGAGGACAATAGACAAAATACTTATAACTTCAGAACGGTTAAGTTTGGGTTACAGTTTTTATTAGTTAAATCAGTCAGAAATGATTAATACTACATCCTCTTAAAGGATTTTTTTTGTAGCAGAAGGAGGCAAACGAGCAAGCGGGTCACCTGATGGAAAGTAATCACCGCCGCCCATGGACACCCGCAAAACCAGAGGAATCGCAGGCGCGTTGCCGGCCTTTAAGGAAGGAATAGGCTCGTTTCTTGAAGATCCCTAAGTCATAACGGTCCGGAAATACCGCCGCCGAGAGCTGGTTCCACAACACTGTAGTTCGAGGCAAGAAATTTCTTGAAAAACGCACAGTAGTAGACCGCCATCCATCAAAGTGATGTGGATGGAATGACAGTCGATTGCGTGTAGTGCGGTGAAGGAAATCAGCGGCAGGGATCAAGCCGAACAATTCCTCAGAACACTCCCCATGATATAGACGGTACAATATACAGAGAGACGCAACGTCTCTCCGAAGAGCCAGTGGATCGAGCCCTCCTGAAATAACCACGTCGTCGACAATTCGAGCAGCTCTGCGTTCAATGCGGTCAAATGGAAGGAGTTGGTATTGGGGTGCTCCAGCACAGAGATGGGAGCAGTATTCCATATGCGGCCTGACCTGTGCTTTATACAGTAGTAAACGGTGGGCCGGCGTGAAATACTGAACGTCATTCGAAATATGGACGCCAAGGATTCCAATAGTCGGATTGGTATCAAGGGGAGCTCCCTCAAAGTTCAGAGGTACGACGAAGGGATGTTTTTTCGCGGTAAATGCGCAAACTTGTGTTTTGGAGGGGTTAAAGCGGACTAGGTTATGTCGGCCCCAATCCGAGACATGACTTAACATGTTCTCGGTGTCAGTCACAAGTTTATTCCGGCTCTCGATGACGCTTTCCAGAGAAATATTAGCTCGCCCGGTGTAGAGCGTATCCCCAGTACTGTCGTCTGCATAGCAATGAATGCTGTTGTTATGCAGCATGTCATTGATATGCAGAAGAAATAGAGTAGGGGACAACACACACCCCTGCGGGACTCACCCCTTTACTCTCGACTGCCTCCGCCCATCGGTGAGTAAGATACACTAAAAGATCACCAGCCGAACGACCGCGACGAAAACCATACTGGTGATCACTTAGTAGCTGGTTCTCTTCTAGGTACCTTAAGAGCTGGCGGTTTGTAATGGACTCCATTACTTTGGAGAGTAAAGAGGTAATAGCTATTGGCCTGTAGTTGGACGGATCTGAGCGATCGCCTTTTTTTGGAATCGGGTGGACAAGGGCTGTCTTCCAAGAACTCGGGACGACGCCAGTAGTGTAAGAGAGCCGGAAAAGGCGCGTTAGATATAGGTCAACTTAACATTTAACCGTGTATAAGTACTATTGTACTGGCCAGCTCCATTAAAAAAGTTGCAACGCTACTACGTCTATTTGTTATCGTTTGTATGTACCTAGTCACTTCATTTTTTCAAAGCATTTTAACCAAGACAAAAGTAATCTTTTTCAATGCTAATAGTTAATTGAAATACCTTCTGCATTGCTAATATTTAATTCATTGAAATACATTTGTTTTGTTATTTATCCTATTTATTTCAATAGGTACATCTATCTTTTGATAGTTACTAGTAGGTACAGTTAAGATTTAGTTCCAGTGTTTTTTCAATCTAGACAGATTGAAAAAACTTTATTTTTCTTTATTTTCTATTTTAGTTAACTTTTCAAAGTTTAAACAAAGGAGTTATGAAAGTCAAAGTAAATCTACACAAAACTTCGTAAACACTGTGGAGAGACCTCGTCGTTCCAAAAAGAAGCAACAGGAATGTCGGTACGGGTCATTTCCTTCCTCCAGTTCCATGTTACAATACGAGAATTGAATTATTCAAATTCTTTAGCATGTATTTAAAAAAAATCTACCTCTTGTTGGAATGGAACCTACATCCTCCGCATACGGGCTGCTGCGTTGACCAATCCGCCACGTGGGGGTGCGATTCATTTAATTTAATTAAGCGCACAGCCGTCGCAATAACAGAAAACATGCCTGCTGCATGCTCCTTCCTTGCTTGAATGCTGCTTATTTATTTATTTGATTTATTATTTATTTATTTATTTATCAACAAAAATATAATTACAATATTGGTTAGTAGTATCTTAAAGCCTATGTTAGCTTTGTCTAGATACTAAGTAACTATCTTGCTTGATTGCTGCTTGTATGCTGCATGCTTGCTTGCATGCATGCTTGAGACCTGGGGTCGAATTCCACCTGAGGTTGTAATTTATTCAATGTTCTAATTTACTAAAGTATATTTAATCGTTATTAACGCAAATAACATCAAACATTACGAAGTTATTAAAATTCTTCACATCATTTTTATAAAAATAAATGAATCACTTTATCACTTTCACGCAATTATATATAATTAAGCTAAGCTTCTTTTAAAACTTGTTTTAGGTAGCTAAATAACGGATAAACGTATAGATATACTCATTCATTATACACAAAACCACCCAGGCCCGAAATTAATTTAGAAAAACAGTGTTATTTCAAATGACCCGAGAGGAATTCAACCTTTAGAGATGGCACGTCTTACATTAAGCTCTTCCATAAATTGTCGTCTTTTAGATAATCTTCACTATAATATAACTTTTCATCAAAAGGATATTGACTGACATTTACTTTAAAATTATGTAAAGGCAGGATGCCATCACTATCTACCCCATAGACGTTAATTCCCATTAGGTACTCAATAAAAGAGCATGGCTTATACACAGATTGATTTTGTCACTTATTCGAAAACTGGTCAAACGACAAATATAACTCTGCTGGACAGACAAAAAATTATAACTTACGCAACAAGCTATGCAGCCCCAAGGTGGCCTCGACCCTTTCATTGGGTCTTCTGATGAGGGAGTCAAGCAAGGTGATGAAAATCTATGTGGATGTCCTGTCCAGCTGTTAATAAATATTAACTAATTAATTTCAATCATTATGTGATGACTCTTATGAGGAACGGCCATTTCCAAAGTTGGACAGTTCACGCGAGTGTTAACCGATCACGAGATTCTATTAACTAATGTAGGAATCAATATAACAAAATGATTAAATGCATTTAAAGCTCGATCCAACTAAAATTCCGCTTCATAAGCTGTGAGCGATGTATTACATTTGTTAGTTTCCACAAGATAAATACTTTCCGTTCAGGAAAACATTAAGATATTAATGGGTTATAAATCTTCTGTTAGACGGAAAGTTGAGAAAAGATATCGATCTTTTGTTGATAGGTGGATGGTGTTTGTGAGTCGAGTAAGTATACTAGAATAGTTGCTCACTTCCATAGTAAACTAGTATACTTTTTTATTATATTAGTCTGCAAACGAGCAGGCGGGCCACCTGATGGTGAGCGGACACCGCCGCCCATGGAAATCAGCAACATAAGAGGTGCTACTTTTGCGTTGCCGACCTGCAAAAAACATCTTTACACCCGTTTTAAAAGAGTCCATGTCGCAATTTAATGGTAAAACCTTGAATGGCAGATCATTCCACAGTTTTGTAGTGCGTGGAATAAAGCACTTCTGAAAGCGAACACAATGGCTCCAGGAAATATGCGTGTGCTTTGTTCCGATGGCGAGCGGTGCGATGGTAGAAGGAGGAAGTGGGCACCAAATTATAGAGTTCCTCAGAGCAATTTCCATTATTTCATTCCCTCGTCTGTGTTGTCCGTTGGAGGTCACAGTCAGCCTTGGTTTAACAGGACTGAACCAAGGCTGACAAGGGAACTATGTTAACCATATTATTGATATGCAGCAGAAACAGCGTGGGAGACTGAACCGAGCCCTGGGGAACGCCAGTATTTATGGAAATGACATCAGAGCAGCAACCGTCGACAGCGACCTTTATGCTGCGCCCACACGCCCAACGCTGGGGGTTAAAGTTACTCGCGTCCGTAGGTTTACCCTTGCGACCCTACACGTGACCCCTGGGTGGTGCTAAATGAGTGACAATGACTGAGTGGTAGAGCCACGCTGCGTTGCAGCACACATTAGGCCGGCTCGTCCGGCGTGATACCACCCTCTCACAATGTCCGGCGTGAAATAATGGCACTTGGTGCTGTTGTGTTTCGTCCGGCCAGTGAGGGTTCCGGAGGCCCCCCCCCCTTCCCCTCTCACAATTCCTATTCCTTCCTTAACCCTATTCCTTCCTTAAAGGACCGCAACGCGTCTGCGAATACTCTGGTTTTGCGGGTGTCCATGGGCGGCGGTGATTACTCTCCATCAGGTGACCCGCCTGCTCGATTGCCTCCTTCTTTTATTAAAAAAAAAAACAAATGAAGCTAGCGACTCATGTACATAGTCCCTCGGGTATTTCGTATGCTGGTAACTTCGCGAGAAGTGCTCTGTGCCAGACCCTATCGAACGCCATTGCAATGTCTAAGCTAACCGCGAGAGCTTTACCTCGACTCTCTGTATATCATCTGTCCAACGGTGTGTGAAATATACTAGAAGATCACCCGTCGCCCATGAAGGAAGCGGTATTGTATTGGCGGTCAGAAATCAACTGGCGATCGCTACGC
Organism: Scoparia ambigualis; assembly: GCA_963921215.1. Classification (NCBI taxonomy): domain Eukaryota; kingdom Metazoa; phylum Arthropoda; class Insecta; order Lepidoptera; family Crambidae; genus Scoparia; species Scoparia ambigualis. The sequence continues at coordinate 30,656,649 of OY992511.1, read as the reverse complement.
TTCATGACCTTTGAGAGGAGGGATGTGATTGCTATGGGCCTGTAGTTCTTCCAAGGAGATGGAAAGGAGAAGGCGGTAGCAACGCGTGTGCGTGCCATGCGCACACTCGCCGAAGTGCAATCGATAAAAAACCGAAAGGTTGGCTTCTTTGAGGATTCTTTGAGGAATGCAGTCGTCTTAACGGTCCTGTTAAACAAAGGCTGACTGTGACCTCCAACGGACAATACAGACGAGGGAATGAATAATTTCATACCCTGTAGGATCACGTCTACAATACTGTCCGCACAGACGTCGACGTCGTCTAAAGAAAAACAAAGCCGCAGTCAAGTGTAGGAAGAGTAGAACTCTCTTAACCCATCCCAATCTGCTGACTTATAATGCCAGACTCTACGCTTCTCAACAAGACGAGATGCGTCGGGTCTAGGGATGGGGTAACAGGCCGTACAAGGAAATGGTCGGAAGACCCTAAAGGGGCCCCGGCCAATACCGTGGGATGAGACGTCAGCAGAAGATTCAACAAAGTAGGGTTTTGGCCCTCAACATCAGGAACGCGGGTGGGCTGTGTAACCAGGTGTTCCAGTTGGGAGAAACCATTGGCCAAAGCAAAGTTATAAACAGTTTTCCCCGCACTGTCAGTTATCGTGGATCCCAACCATTCAGAATGGTGAGCACTAAAGTCGCTAAAGATAGTGACTTCTGCAGAGGGATACTGTCTGAACACATGAACGGTAGCCTTTTGTATGCTCTCAAATAGGCGAGCCGACTCCAGTTCACCGCTGTGTGTATTTCCAACACAAATGTATTTGTTAAGGAATAAATAAAATAAATAAATTATTGTGAGATCTAGACACACACGCGTAGGTAGATTCGAGACGCACCTCCATATTCCACGCATGTCCACAGGATCGACAGGTCCCGACATTCTAGGCTCCGTATACGGTAGCAGAAAATATCCTCCCGGACGTACATACAGACTCCGACTTTGCGAACAAACTTGTGTTCTAATATGTAGCCAGGGTAATAGAGTTAGGATGTGTCGTCGGGTGAAGATATTTGCGTCTACATGAGAAAAAACAGGTCGGGTTGTGTCGTCTCAAAGTGGTAGTATGCGGCATCTAAGTTACTATGCAACCCCCTGACGTTGCAGAAGTCCCTCCACTTGAATTGTGAAGTGATGATCCGCTGGGTAAACGTTTTTCCTTTTTTTACGAGCTATATTGCTTTATATTTTTTTAAGGTAAGGAGGGGAGGGCGTTGCGCAGCACTACTGATCAGTAGAAAAAAGGCAGTAAATAGACGGAACAGACATCCCCGGTAGTGTGAGTTGCTGACGCGGAGGATGGAAGGGCCCCCGGTCCCCCCCATGTACGGTCGCCGGGTCCACCCCGGTCTCCTCCTCCGGCACGACGACTGAAGACAGGATTTTTCGCAGGTTGGCGGGACAGCCTCCTAGGCCGGAGATTACGTGATGCCCGGGTTCAGGTCCCCTACTGACCAACGGGTGGCCAGCGGACAGCCGTTTTACCGGGTCTCCTTGGACTCCACGTCAGCACATCACGCCCAGAGGAATCAGGTACTGCCGTCTAATAGAGCTGGTTTCACCAGTCAGTCCCTGCTTCGCAACGCCAAAGAGGGGAAGTGAAAGGAGGAGGACTGGCTCACCGGGACAACAACCAAAACACAGGGTAACCTGTTTCACGGTTGATTTTCCACCGGAAGGTGGTCGCTAGCCAGACGAGAATATACCCTACCACCAAGCAGTATCTAAGTGGAATTGCAGTCCAATTGGACTGGCAGAGGTCGCGACGAGCACGCTTTCACGCTTGGCTTAACAAACAACTTTGGACTTACTCCACTCAGATACAACCCACCAACCCGCATTGGGCCAGCGTGGTGGGTTATGGCCCAATCTCCATACGTGCTGTTGTCCATGTAGGAAGGGTTGTGCCTAGCAATGACACTTTTATAATACCTACATACATACATACATATAATCACGAACATTATCCCCGAAGGGTTAGTCAGAGACTAGGCAAAGAGGACCGCCAAAGCAGTCTTTCACCATAGTCCATTTTTCACCATATGGCGACTGCACATGTGCTCAGCGTGACAGGTGGTGAGCCCATCGCCGCTTTATGCTGTTAGATATATGTGTAGTCTTTTTTACTTTTATGATGATATCTAAGATGCATGATAATTATATCTGTTAGCAACACTTCCCTAAGTGTTGCCTATGACTATCATTATCTCTTAATTTGAGGCTCCCTAAATTACTTTACCTAAATGAGTGCAGCAATAAAATATTAAATACATACATAAAGTCTCACCACTCACGACTATTGTCCCCCAAGGGTTAGTCAGAGACTAGGCAAAGAGGACCAAAGGCAGTCTACTGCTACAGCTTACGTTTCGCCAAATAACAACACAGCACATATGATCAGCGAGTAGAAAAATTTAAGTGGGGAAAAATAGGCAAATACATGTCACGAAGTGCTTCTAATTTATTTCTATTGTGAACTTACATCATTTATTGAGATTCTCTTTACATAAAACTAGTTCATTAGATGCTGTCTACTGAGCATCCGGTGAAACAATACAATCTTGTCTTGTAACAAAGTCATACCATAAAAATGTGCTATTTACCTGGAATAACAAGTATATTAATTTAGGACATCAGTAATTCCAGTGTTTGTCGCAATACTTTTTTGAAATACATTTATTTATCGAACACTGAGCCTTACTTATCTCTATTGAATAGAGAGCTAAGTAAGGCTAGAATAGAGAGATATGGCACAGTATAAATATGAGCTCATATTTATACTGTGGATATGGGGACCTCAAAATCTGAATTCTGGGATAGGTACCTAAAATTTCCGCTAAGCAAAATGTGAATAACATAATCGTATCTAACTTGTGTTTTGGTTTATTTCAGCGGTGTAATAAAATGCAGCTAATCGCGTGATTGTGCATTACTACAATTCAATCACGATACGTACAGAGATTTGTTACGTGATGGTGTGGCTTATACCTATGCTCCTCATTAAACTTAATGTTCTTATTATACAACGGACTGGAGATAGACCATCATCACCAGATTTTTATGACCGGGAGAACTTAATTAGTGTTTTTTTTATGTCACTAAGCCAACGAACGAGGATACGACACGCCACTTTTATTCTTCTACTGATATGCACTCGGCCTTCATGTCATCTATCTCTAAAGAGCATTATTACTTTAATCTTAATATGAAAAAAATCATATGGGAATTTGCATAATAGCACCCCTCATGCCCCAAGCGGTCGCATGAGACCGCACCTACAAAAACACACTTGACTTTGTACCGTGTTTCAATAGACTTACAGACTACTTTGGTATGAACAAGTTTGGTTATTTCGGTTCTGTGGTACATCTTATGCATTGTAATAGCAAAATATTGCATAGTCTATGCTCGATTCTGTCAAATTTGACGTTGACAGTTGCGCCAAAAATTGTGTCAAAAAATTTCCAAGACTGAGGGAGTAAGATTAAAGAAATACTGATCTAAGAGTTGGGTAAGGGCTATGATGTTAGATGAATTATCAAGGTTGATGGTGGAAATACTTCACATTGATTTCTCAACAACTGTGGAACTGGCTATGTTATTACTAACTGAACTATCTGAACACTACAATGCTACTAATATTGATGTTATGGGGACATATTTAGACAAGATGGTGTTAGGTAGCTAGCCAGGCGAACTTAAACCCAACCATATCACCAGCAAAACAGTGTACACACACGTTTGTACATGGATAAGATTCGATATTCGATTTCGAACTCGGCACTTCTGGATCTGAGACCGCACCAAGGGTTAGCACCAAGGGTTTCACGAGGGCCTCGCCGGCTCTTAAGGTTCAACTCTTATAACTCTGTCCTGGAATATCACTGGATCTAGTAACAACCATTTAAACTGAAACACAGCAATACAAAACGATTGGTGCTTGGCGGCAGAAAAATTTGGGCGATTGCTATCCCATCGTCAATTTAATAAGAATTTATATAGTTTTATCAAACCAAAGCGAAAAATTATTCCTAAAGTCAGTCTACAGGAATTTCAATAATTTTATCAGACACTATACAGTGCTGTGGAACCAGCTCTTAGCGGCGGTGTTTTCGGACCGGTACGACTTAGGGGTCTTCAAGAAACGAGCCTATTCCTTCCTTAAGAGAAAACACTACGTCGACGTGGCATGCAAAATTCTCATACAAAACACAGCAAAACGACGTTTCGTAGTCCCCTGTTTTCTCCTTCAGAAGTTAACCAATTTTTATTACTTTTTCAGCATCGGTTAAAGTAAGAGATTTTCTAATGTTTGATTTTTCTGCATCAAGTCGTTTATTTAATAACCAGGAGCTATCAAAATGTAGCCTTCGAAATCACTCCGTTTTAAGGCGTCTTTAGAAACAATAAGTGGCTGGTTAAAAAAAATCACACATACAGACTTAGAAAATCTCATTCTTTAACTGATGCTGAAAAAGTATAAAAATTGGTCCAGTTCTGAAGGAGGAAACAGGGGTCTACGAAACGTCATTTTTCTGTGTTTTGTATGAGAATTTTGCGTGCTACTTCGACGTAGTGTTTCCTCCTAAAGGCCAGCAACGCGCCTGCGATTCCTCTGGTTTTGCGGGTGTCCATGGGCGGCGGAGATCACTCTCCATCAGGTGACCCGCTTGCTCATTTGCCTTCTTCTGCAAATATTATAAAAGAGAGATACCTTTTTCAGATTTTTATAAACAGCCGAATAGTTGGACTACGAAGGACGTTTCAAATGCAAAATAACCTCTAGATTGTATCTTAATACTTGACACAAACAATCGCTAAGTTTGAAGTGTTCAATCCTTGGTTTCAAACTATTGAACTAGATTCGCAGTCGATTATCAGCTACCGATTCGTAAACAAAATTTGATGCCTAAGCTTTCTCGCTTCAAGACAGTCAGACAGTCAGACAGAGTAGGTGCCCTCGAAACGTAGGTTAATACTAAACTTATTGAATTTACGAAATACTTGTCATTCTCACTCTGGCACTCGGGAATTCGATATGACTTGATATCTGTCTGGATATCTGTCTACATACATACATATAAACACGACTATTATCCCCGAAGGGTTAGTCAGAGACTAGGCAATGAGGCAGCAAGAGCAGTCCTCTACCTTATTCCACTTTTCACCAAATAGCGACTGCACATGTGCTAAGCGTGACAGGTGGTGAGCCCATCGCCGCTCATGCTGTTGTATTTATATCTTATTTATCTTAGTTTTTCTTTAGTCCGTTAGTTGCCTTTTACGACACCCAAGGGAAGAGAGGGGGTGGTGGTATTCATTCACCGCTACCCGCCACGGTTATTAGCCGGGTTTGTATTGTAATATTAAAAGAAAACCGATTGTGAAATGTCGATGTCTATTGTCATGAAAGAGGCCAAAAGATTTTTATTTCGACTATAATAAAGTAGTAGATTCCTGATTTGTGTTTTATTTTTTGATTACTCCGAGGTTTCTGGGCCAGTTTGTACTTTTTTTTTGTTGTCACCTTGCCATTGTTTTCCCATTGATATAAAAGTTTAAATTTAATGGTGAGATGATTAGGAAACTGGAAAGCATTTCTAAAAATATGAGGTTAATAGTTTGGTAAAGTGTGGTATCATGATGCAGACAAAAAAAATCCATTATTTCATCAAAACAAAATCAAAATGCCGATATTTATTCATGGCTTCAGCGCTTGTCCTAATGTTAAAGTAGTGCAATATGATGATCAGAAACAGTTATTAAAGTGCTTGCACTAATTAAGATTTAAGAAAAAAACACAAATTTAAAATTTTTGAGGCGTCGTCGGTAGCCGAGCGGATAGATAGATAGATGCTCGTTTTTTTCGATTTTTTTTTCTATATAGTATTGTGAATGAAAAATTTCAATAATAAAGATATTTAAAAGCAATTACGTCTTTATCGATTGTTAAATACTTGTAATAGTATTTCTTTCGACTGTGAGGGTAGACTTCACAGTGACGTAATACCGCTGGCTTGCAGCGTAAATTAAACTACTAGGAAAAATTCAGCGAGTCTTCTGGGGTCTCGGTAGCTCAGCGGTTAGAGTAGTGGACCGGCAATCCAAAGGTCGTGGGTTTGAATCCCGTTCGAGCTTCCTGAGACTAGTTGATTTTTTTCTAGTAAACATTTTATCCTATAGATGCTCGTGTTGAACGCGAGAGTGGAGCAATCCCCATAGCTCTGTTAAGGTATGATTCCAAACTCTGCTGCACGCAGCAGTGTTGCCGCACTGGTCCCCATATATTCTCTTTAAGGGGATCCTGCAAGAAATTGTGAAAATTTACTTATTTTTAAGTTACTTGTACTGTGCGCTGAATTAGTTAAATACATTAAAAGGACTTATGTAAGTTAGCCTGATCATTACACAAGGTCGTTGCCTTGTTAAAATTTGAAACAAGTTCTTTAAACAATAACAAACAATACATATATCGTCGTATCCCACGAAAAGGGACGTAATTGCAAAACAGCAACTTTTCAGGAGAAGCTTTTTTGTGTTTATTAAATAATGTAATAAATATATTGATATTTTTTATGATAATAACATGTGTTAGCATCCTGTAGTTGGTATAGACCATTTTTTGGGTAATAATAATTATATTTTCAATAGTTATTTCCCTTAATTCCTTATTCTGCGTTGTATTCTGTGTTGTTTTCCATTAGAAAGCACCAACATACGGTCCTAAGGTACACTGTGACCTTTTTCGTCGGAATTGTTTAAGCCACAATCGCCGTTAAGCCCTTTCTAAATTTTGAATTAGCTGGTTAATAAGTTTTATTTATCAAGAAACTTATCATTTTAAAGAAATAAATTATTATACATTAAAAAGTAAATTATTCGGTAGTTATAAAAAGAAATAAAAGTTAAATTTAAGGTACTTATTATATTTTTTAACATTTTAAACTTTCACGGTCATTACGATAACTTTGAAGAAAAAACGGAATATTTACCGTGTTTACATTGTTGGTTTTGAGTCCCCGATATTTCGGCGCAGTTGCAATTACCATGATCACGGAGTAACTGCAGTTAATGCGGGTGGATGATGATGATAATGATGGATGTTAGGAGCAGCCGAAATGGTCTACCCTCTTTCTTGTTTGTTTACTGCGCTCGACACCATTGTTCTTGATCGCACTACAAACTCGAACTTGTTCACGACACAGATAACTCATAGTATCACTCCGGGAACTGTTTAGATTCTTGCAGTTTTTACATAACAATATCACTGTATGTACCGAATGTCTGGAACATTCGACCATTTAAAACCGTCTTCACGATCGGAATTATTTTTGTGCTTTTGTATTTCAATAGCTTCTCTGACCAGACTTGGTACATAGTGGCGTTCTGTCGAAATAATGTTTTTTTTTTATAAAAGAGGGAGGCAAACGAGCAGGCGCGTCACCTGATGGAGAGTAATCACCGCCGCCCATGGACACCCGCAAAACCAGAGGAATCGCAGACGCGTTGCCAGCCTTTAAGGGAGGAATAGGTTTGAGGAAGGAATAGGAATTGGGAAGAGGGGGTGTGGGGGAGGGGCCTCCGGAACCCTCACTGGTCGGACGAAACACAACAGCACCAAGTCCCTTTATTTCACGCCGAATATTCGTGAGAGGGTGGTATTACGCCGGGCGAGCCGGCCCAATGCGTGCTGCAACTCAGCGTAACTCTACCACTCAGTCAGTGTCACTCATTTAGCACCACCCACGGGTCACGTGTAGGGTCTCAATGGTAAACCTATGGACGCGAGTAACTTTAACCCCCAAAACCCCCAAAACGAATCCAGTGATTCGGGCTCAAGTGAATAAGAAGTTCTGCAATGGCTGATTTCTGAGTGTCGTTGTTCTTGACAGCTTTAATGTGCTCCTTAATGCGACAGGATTTGTTTTGTTTGGCCTACATAAAAGCTACCACAGCTGCAGTCAATTTTATACTCGCCAGGTTAAAATGAAATGCTCCTTTCGTCTTCCATCTTATAGGTGAAGTTAATTTTAGGGTGAATGTTATTTAAATTGGCCAAATTATCTTCAATATGTTGCCTGCCACCAGGAAGTATGCAGAAAACATCGTCAACGTACCTTTTCCAGGGTTTGATTGGTGTAGGGGCAGTGGTGATAGCTAGCTCTTCGAAATACTTCATCCGCACTGTTTTTTTGGTAACTATGTGTAGTCTCTGACTAACTCTTTGGGAATAATAATCTCACGGCCTTTTGTATTTATACATGTAATTCATAAGACTTGCCTAAAATGATAAAATAAAAAACGAAAAAAGCCTCTACGGACTTTAGGTCTTATATCATTTAAATATCATAACGTTTAAATTTTATCAAATTTAATAAAAACACATCACATTAGATTGTGGTGTAACATGACTTTCGTTTACTATGTAAAAGACACCAATTAATCTAATATATTATACAAAAACTCATTAATTAGGACAAAAAAAATATTTTGACGTAGAATAAAGACACAAATGGCATTAGGGCCACCTCTTCCATACATTTATTTTTTCAATTCTGCAGAAAAAAGCCACAAATAACATTAGGGCCTTGTTAAGGTGACCCTAACGGCGATAGTGGCTTTCTTTTACGTAAAACTTTGAGCCACGTAATTGTGGCCTTTTAAACTTAAATATCAAGAAAAATATTAAACTTTTTAAAACAATTTTTAGACTGAATTATGCCTAAATAAACGTAGAATGTAAAAATGAAATAAAAGAAAAAAGCCCTTAAGGCCGTAAGGGCAGTTTTCGTGGGATACGACGATATCTCATGACTCCTAAAAACATTTTTTTTGACAACTTTCTTAATTTTACGCATTAAACATTATTCTTACATGAAAATATTTGTATTGATATTCCGCAGGTCACCCCACCTTAGAAAAGTAAATTTTAATTTTTAACACAAGCGCGTGATGGTTTTGTACATTTCGCAGAATAAAATCATTGCTCTTACTAGGTCTGAAACTTTAAAGCAGAATTGTTCTAATTTTAAATATCAATATGATTGATTTTAAGTAAAATTTTAAACACTGAAAAAATACGACAACCTCAGGCGGGAATCAAACCACGCACCTTCCTCAGAGGTGAAAACTTCTAAGATTTGATGAAGCAATGTTGACTAAAAACAAAAACTTCAAGCACTGACAAATTTCGACGGTTGAAAGCCAGACCTCGGTAGCCAAGTAGTTAAGGCAGCCGCCCGGAATGCGGAAGGTGCGTGGTTCGATTCCCGCCTGAGGTTGTCGTCTTTTTTCAGTGTTTAAAATTTTACTTATGTATATTTAAGCGTTAATAAAACGCTAAAATATAAAACATTAATCTATAAACGCTGCTTCATCTTAACCGAATGTTCAAATATTTGTAAAAAATTTCTTTCGGATCTCGGAGGTGAAAACTTCTAAGATTTGATGAAGCAATGTTGACTAAAAACAAAAACTTCAAGCACTGACAAATTTCGACGGTTGAAAGCCAGACCTCGGTAGCCAAGTAGTTAAGGCAGCCGCCCGGAATGCGGAAGGTGCGTGGTTCGATTCCCGCCTGAGGTTGTCGTCTTTTTTCAGTGTTTAAAATTTTACTTAAGTATATTTAAGCGTTAATAAAACGCTAAAATATAAAACATTAATCTATAAACGCTGCTTCATCTTAACCGAATGTTCAAATATTTGTAAAAAATTTCTTTCGGATCTCAGAGGTGAAAACTTCTAAGATTTGATGAAGCAATGTTGACTAAAAACAAAAACTTCAAGCACTGACAAATTTCGACGGTTGAAAGCCAGACCTCGGTAGCCAAGTGGTTAAGGCAGCCGCCCGGAATGCGGAAGGTGCGTGGTTCGATTCCCGCCTAAGGTTGTCGTCTTTTTTTAGTGTTTAAAATTTAACTTAAGTATATTTAAGCGTTAATAAAACGCTAAAATATAAAACATTAATGATTGATTTTGCTTTGAAGTTCAATAAGAGACTTATGTGACAGTTTATACAGCTGCGCAGCACCTTCTGAAGTTTATATGAGATTACATTCCGAGCTACGCAGCAATGTCGCGGCAACAATGCAATATAGTGTTGCGGCAGCACTGCTGCGTGCAGCGGAGTTCGGAATCATACCTTTAGACACAGTGTGCTTTAGGCTACTGACGTGAACCCACTGCTACACAGTAATTTAGATTAACAGGATGGGTTAACAGGACTATTATTAATGTGTTATACGCACATTAATAATAATGTCTAGAAAAAAAGGTCCGTTTTTTTATAATTTCGCAGCAATATGGCACTCCATTCATTAGTCTTCCCACGCGACTCTTGCTGCAGACAATTTAATCAGTTCCAACGATTCTCTAGAATTAGTTCTGTGAATTTTGCTACGTTCATTCCAACTCTTAATTTGGATTACTTACCACATGCCGTGTTACTGAGTTATGCACAGTTAATGAGGAATAAAAAGTTGAAACACAACCTTTCCCTCATTTCTGTATTCTGCTCATTAAAGCGATTCTCTGTAAACTCAATGAATCCGCAGTGTAAAAAAAGTACTGTATAACTAATTAACGCCTTATAGGGGTGACGTGGGAGTGACGCATATTTGGTACTCTACGCCGAACTCTACAGAGACAGGTAGGTACTTTTGAAGTGAGTTCTGTTATCTGAGTTAATCCAAGTTCTAGTTCGAATGTTGACAGAATCGCTCTACAGATTTTGACTCGATGACGACCTCTTTAACAACTTTTTCTAAATATGCAGAAGCCAAAGTGTTCCGCGAAAAGAGTTTCCATACAGCTTTGTTTAATAAAACTTTAACTAATTTCAAAATGGCCGACCGCAGAGCTGGGCGAAGGTGCATGGCTTAATTAACTACAAACATTGACGCAGTTTTCGACGCCGAATGAAACTTACCTTAGCGCACAACTAAATTCAAAATTCGTTAACTTTGCGGTTTAAACGTGAAAATTAAATGTGGTTCTACGCCCAACGAGCTTTTAATTAGGCGTCTCGTTTCGTTTTCGGATTTTAACACCGACTAAATGATTATCTAAACTAATTATTATGAAGAGGCAAGCTTTGATTTTACTGTCCCTACATTCAAGCAAACGAACAAATACCTACCTAATGAAAAAGAATATTATAATTATGTACATTTTAGTCCCTCATCATCATCATCATCATCAGCCTAAATTCGTCCACTGCTGGACATAGGCCTCTCCAAGAACACGCCACTTAGCTCGATCCGCGGCCACTCTCATCATGCTCTTGCCAGCCACCTTTCGAAGATCGTCGCTCCATCTTATCTGAGGGCGTCCTACGCTTTGCTTGCCGATACATGGTCTTCACTCCAGAACCCGCCTATCCCAACGGTCATCGGTTCTGCGACTGATATGGCCGGCCCACTGCCACTTCTGCTTGCTTATCCGGTGGGCTATTTCGGTTACCTTGGTTCTCTGCCGGATCACCTCGTTTCGAATCCGATCCCTCAGAGAAACTTCGAGCATAGCCCTTTCCATAGAACGCTGAGCGACTTTAAACTTGTGAACCAGCCCTACCGTCAGTGTCCACGTTTCGGCTCCGTATGTCATGACGGGTAGGACGCACTGATTGAATTGAAGACTTTCGTCTTTAGACATTGTGGAATTGGCGACGTAAAGACTCGACGTAATTTCCAGTACATTAGTCCTTGCGGGGCTCATTATCACTAAAAACTTATTGTACCAATTAAAACAATAAATAAGATGAAATATTTACAAGAAAAAATCAACCAGTCTCAGGAAGCTCGAATGGGATTCACTCATTCGAACTTCCTGAGACTGGTTGATTTTTTTATGATTTTTATCTAATCTGAAAAGAAGCAATAAAATATCTATGATTTTTATCACGGTGGTCTTATTTTTTTTAAATCTAAAAAAAAAAATAAGCAAATACACGTCCATTCCACGTAATAAAAAAATGCGAGTCCGAAACAGTCCGATTTTTAAGAGCCTTTACGTTGCAGGCTTCTGCTTTTGATGTTTCTTTATTATTCTAGTGGTTTAATTTAACCTCTAATATTAGACCCAGAAAGGTACCAAAATATCATTCATCACATTAGTCTTCTCAATTAGGCAAAACGTTTTTTTTTTCACAATCAATTTATTAAACGGAACATTCTTATCATCAAAATCATCATCAGCCTACAAACGTTCCACTGCTGGGTAAACGGCCTTCCTACATAGACCACTGTATATATGACTTATCTCTCCAAACTTCAGTAGTCCTTTATTGCTACTTCAAAATTGAACACCTTCGAAGTTATAGATCACGATTCAGTGAGCTTTGCAAAGGCATATTCTAAAGCAGACATTCTTGAAAGGTGTAGCGCAGAGGAAACAATGTTTATGCCACTTGTACCCTAGTTTCCTAAGCTTCCCAAAACATAGTTTGCTGTAAGCGTCTTCAAGTTAATGGTTGTTATGGAAGTTTTATATTTTGATGCAAACGCTGCGCACTGTAATTTACTTGGACCTTACTATTTTTTACATAGCGTTTGATAAGTCATGTCCTTTTCCAGTAGGGGTGGGCAGAGAGCAATGCCTTATTTACTCTAATAATATTCTTTTTACATGATGTCGGCCTAAGCCGGCATGTCTTAGGGTATTCTTGTCCTGACCTTTCACAAGAACATGTACGTTGGCTGACGTCTTCCCATTCCAACAGAATCATTTACTCTCGTCTTTTTTCATCCATCATCTCGGTCTCAATTATGTCATTACATCTTCGTGCAATTCACACTTTCCTTTTATCGTACTATTCTTTAATAGATTTTTCAAAGTTAATATTATGTTTCTGTTTTTGAAGTTATGAGAATAGTAATGATTTGTAATTTTAATAATAAAATAAACTCACACCTTACCAACCGCTACAACGGTAGGTTAAAGATAACATAAATTTACTTCATCTAAACTACTTATGTAAGTTAGGTCCATCTTAAAATGCAATACACATTAAAATAAAGTGGAAAGCGAATTCACCGGTCACGGAGCCACCGGAACGTCGTGAACTAATTCTCTGTAAATGGAAATCCGCCACTCGATTGAATCCGAAATGTCTTCTGCCGAACTTACTGCATACATTTAAGATACGGGAAATTAGGAAAATGAGGTTGGTACCTAAGTAAGGCGCAAATAGCGTAAGCTCACAAAAGCCGTGAGACACTTTTCCAAAAAAAATTGACTTGATGATGACGTGTTGCAGATGTATATCCACTTGTCTGTCAAGAAGACTCCTAGTGATGACAAACAATAAAATTGAATTTCTATTGTGCTTGATTTTACGGCAGTTGAGCTCATGTATGTGTATGTAGACTAGTTTTTTTGTTGTTATTATCGGATTCCTGTTATTCGGTACCCAGTCTATGGTTACTTTGGCCCAAAGCTTGTTTAGCATACGGCAGACATGGCCTGCCCAGTTCCATTTTAATTTGGCAGCAGGACCCACGCCCGTATTTTTGTTTTTCAACGAAGTATGCTATTATATTATTATTATTTTATACAGAAGGAGATGGCGGGACGAGCTGGACTTTTCCAGAAGGATTGGTCTCAGAGCGCAGCTAGTAGGGAAGAACAAAGCTTAGCTACACACCCTAAAGCTAAGCTAACCAGACACTACACCGAAGATATCCCGGACATCCGTATGGCTCTCAAGCAGCTTAAGAACAGCAAGGCATCGTGTGCTAACGGAATTACGGCGGAGCTTCTGAAAGCAGGTAGAAGACCGGTACTCGTAGCTCTTCGGAGACTATTTAATTCCGTTGTACTCGGAGGTAGAACGCCAGAAGCGTGGCATGAAAGTGTGGTTGTGTTGTTCTTTAAGAAGGGCAACAAGGCCCTACTGAGGAACTACAGACCCATATCACTTCTAAGTCACGTTTATAAGCTGTTCTCGAGAGTTATAACTAATCGTCTCACACGCAGGTTTGATGACTTCCAGCCAATCGAACAAGCCGGATTCCGAAAAGGCTTTAGCACCATAGATCACATACATACGCTGCGGCAGGTTATACAGAAGACCGAAGAGTAAAACCGGCCACTTTGCTTAGCGTTTGTGGACTATGAGAAAGCCTTTGATTCGATCGAAACATGGGCCGTGCTACAGTCTCTCCAGCGGTGCCAAATTGACTACCGGTACATCGAAGTGTTGAAGTGTTTGTACGAAAACGCCACTATGGCAGTTCGTCTTCAGGACCAGAGCTCGAAGCCAGTCCAGCTGCAGCGTGGAATGAGACAAGGAGATGTAATTTCTCCGAAACTCTTCACTGCTGCACTAGAGGACGTGTTTAAGCTTCTGGACTGGAGAGGACTCGGCATCAATATTAACGGCGTGTACATCAGTTACCTTCGATTTGCCGACGATATAGTAGTCATGGCTGAGACCCTGGAGGAACTCGGCTGAATGCTCGGTGATCTCAACAAAGTCTCTCAACAAGTGGGCCTTAAAATAAACATGGAGAAGACCAAAATCATGTCTAACTCACGTGTCGTACCCCCTCCTCTGAAGGTTGGAGACTCTGCTCTTGAAGTTGTTGACGAATATGTATCCCTGGGACAAACAGTCCGGTTAGGTAGGTCCAACTTTAGGAAAGAGGTCAATCGTCGAATCCAACTCGGCTGGGCAGCGTTCGGTAAGCTACGAAATATCTTCTCGTCTAAAATACCGCAGTGTCTCAAGACGAAAGTCTTCGACCAGTGTGTGTTGCCAGTGATGACATACGGTACCGAAACGTGGTCGCTCACTATGGGCCTAATTAGCAGGCTCAAAGTCACGCAAAGAGCAATAGAGAGAACCGATGGCCGTTGGGCAGAACGATAATCGAGTGGCGACCGCGCACCGGAAGACGCAGTGTGGGCATGCCTCCACAAGGTGGTGCGACGATCTGGTAAATGAAGGTCGCAGGTAGCAGCACAAGACCGGTCGTGGTGGAGATCTTTGGGGGAGGCCTTTGTCCAACAGTGGACGTCTATGGCTGATGATGAGGGAAGAATGGAAAAAGGGAAGGGAGGCCTTTGCCCTGCAGTGGGAAAATTAAGGCTAACAAACTTATCATTGGAATACGATGGGAATATAAAACAACTTGTGTCAGTAACACTCAACGTAACCATTTTCACTTGTTTTGAGGATAGCCCCATGTAAATAAGTATGTTTAAAATAAGGAATTAAATTATTTGCACACGTTCCATAGTGTTCCAGTAGGCCAAGTCTCGCCCGTCGCGGGTTCGATTTCCAGCGTGGATTATTTAATATTATTAAGAAACTCAGTTTTATTGGTAGTAATGCCGTCTGGCTAACTACCGCCATATTATTCGAAATAAGATGCGTGCAGTACGCCCCCACTTTCGGGTTTATCTTCACTTATCACCAGGTGAGATGGGGATACCTTTCGTTTGACTATTTTTTTTAACTATAATATAGTTTGGCATATATTTTTTTGGTATAAAACTACTTTGACATAATTGTTTTTTGGCATACTATTTCTTTAGGCATAGCTAACATTTATTTATTGCTCTAATTTTTATTGGCATACAATTATTAGGCAAATTGTTTATTTGCATAATAGCAATTAAGCGTAAAAATAAAAAGGCATAAGTAATGGAAACAGTTTAGTTAATTATACGTATTTATTCATTTTTTTGTCGTCCATGGACCTAAGGCCCTCCAAAGAATAACTAAATTTGCAAAACTTCAGTTCGGACGGTTAGTTAGGTTAGACTTGTGACCAATATCGCAGGGGGGCCACAGACCCCATCCAGACGAATGGCAACCCTACACATGAGAGGTGTTGTGATTTTGTATGTAAAAATGTTGTACGTAAAAACTTATTAATGTCCTTTTATTGTTAAAATTTTGCATTCACAATGCTATATAGCTTTAGGATAAAATGTTTACTAGAAAAAAATCAACCAGTCTCAGGAAGCTCGAGTGGGATTCGAACCCACGACCTTTGGATTGCCGGTCCACTGCTCTAACCGCTGAGCTACCGCTGGCTTGCAGCGTAAATCAAACTACTAGGAAGAATTCAACGAGTCTTCTGGGGTCTCGGCAGCTCAGCGGTTAGAGCAGTGGACCGGCAATCCAAAGGTCGTAGGTTCGAATTCCACTCGAGCTTCCTGAGACTGGTTGATTTTTTTCTAGTAAACATTTTACCTTATTAATGTCCTTTTTAAAATAATGCTTTTGAATGTTATGCTTATACATGATTGTGCTGGTAGATAGTATTTATGATTTAAAAACAATTATGCTTAATTTGTTAAGATTAAATAATATTATGCGTAAGTATCATTAGTATATATAGTATGCCAAGAAATAGTTTGGCTTAAAACTTTATGCAAATATATAGAGAACCGGTGAGATGATGGCAAAAAATTGACACAGGTAAGTTAAGCAAAAAATGAAATTATTTTACGTCTTTAACAACGTTAGCCTATCTTTAAAGCCTATTGGTGCATAACATTGGCACACGTGTGTCGGCATAGTTCAAGAAGTCTACGAGATCAAAGGCTCTTTTGTGGAAGTTGTAACAAAGAAAAATAAAATAGCATGGTGAACGAACACACGCGAGTAAGAGATTCGTATTCCGTATGCGGTAATAAATAATTTCATAAATTAATCATTTTGTATTCTTTAAATCCAAAATAGTTGTATTATACATAATGGCAAGGGGTCAGATCTGGAGGTCCTTGATTCAATCCCAGATTTGGCAAATAGTGTTTTGGAAAAAACCAAAAATGTGGCGATAACCAACACTACTATCAATTATTGTGAATATTTCATTTTAATGATAGAATCCTTCACTTTTACATTTTTTTTCTGGAGTGGAGTTATGTCCACTGCAGGGCAAAGGCCTTCCCTCCTTCTTTCCACTTTCCACAATAATAACAATAATAATAATAACTCCGTGTACATAGAACAGTGTTAACTAAAAACAACTTTGGTTTCTTATACATTATATTATAAAGAAACAATAGCAATAGGAAAACATTGTTGGTCAATGTTGTTTCATCAAACTCATGTCTGTGAAACTTGAACATTTAAACAGATAATAACATCATCAAGCTATAAACGTCCCACTGATGGCCACAAACCTTTCCACGTGGACAATAGTGTTGGTGGGTAAGCACAAAAATTTATTTTTATATGTTTTTTAATTCTAACTTTGCAGATAATGAAACGTTGAAAAACATATTGCGCATCTAACTTAGCAATTACCGTACTATATTTCAATCCTAATTTGAAACAGCACTCTACAATCTTCAAATATAATTAAATTTAGCAAAGAGCATGTAGGTGTCAATAGCAAAATGTTTACCTTCGTTCTAATGGAAAAGCAAAAGCTTTTTTATTGTAAGAGCGCTGTAAAAGTGAAAAGGTGCGCTTCATTTTTAAATAACTTACTTTACTTAAACGGTAGTGGCGAAGTTAAAAAGAAGTTGCCCTAAATATAATATAGTAGGTGATATATTACCGGAATTAAATGGGGAAGACTTTTGCAGGCAGTGGGACACTATAAGTTTTTTTTATAAAAGAAGGAGGCAAACGAGCAAGCGGGTCACCTGATGGGGAGTAATCACCGCCGCCCATGGACA
This sequence comes from Scoparia ambigualis, assembly GCA_963921215.1. Classification (NCBI taxonomy): domain Eukaryota; kingdom Metazoa; phylum Arthropoda; class Insecta; order Lepidoptera; family Crambidae; genus Scoparia; species Scoparia ambigualis. The sequence goes on along the minus strand of OY992511.1, from coordinate 30,638,969 downwards.
CCCGCAAAACCAGAGGAATCGCGCGAAGACGCGTTGCCGGCCTTTAAAGGAGGAATAGGTTTAAGGAAGGAATAGGAATTGGGAAGAGGGGAGGGGAGGGGCCTCCGAAACCCTAACTGGTCGGATGAAACACAACAGCACCAAGTGCCATTATTTCACGCCGAATATTCGTGAGAGAGTGGTATTACGCCGGGCGAGCCGGCCCAATACGTGCTGCAACGCAGCGTGGCTCTACCACTCATTATTGTACACCTACCCACATGTCACTTTTGTGTTTTATTAATCTATTAACATAGCCATGTCGCGTAGCGGTGAAAGAATACTACCACCCCCTCTCTTACCTTAGGTGTCGTAGAAGGCGACTAACGGACTAAAGACTGCACATACATCCAACAGCATAGAGCAGCAATGTGCTGACCACCTGTTCCGCTGAGCACATGTGCAGTCGCTTTGGTGAAAAGACTATGGTGTAGGACTGCTTTTGCGGCCCTCATTGCCTAGTCTCTGACTAACCCTTCGTGGATAATAGTCTTGATTAATGTATAATGTATTATTATTGCAGTAGGATGTAAGTAAAGTAAAGTAAAGTACAGCCTGTATACTGTACTGTACTGTCCCACTGCTGGGCAAAGGCCTCCATCATTGAAATCAAGTCATCGCTACAATTGAAGGATACTGGCTTATGAGTAAACACTACGTGGAAGTGTCGTGCAAACATTTCATACGAAACACAGAAAAACAACCTTTCGTAGTCCCCGTTTGCTCCTTCATAACTGGACTAATTTTTATGTTTTTTTTTCAGCATCGGTTAAAGAAAGAGATTTTCTACGTCTGTACCTATGTTTCATTTTTTTGCATTAAGTCATTTGTTACACAACCAGGAGCCTTCAAACTTTAGCGAAATCACTACATTTTAAGGCATCTACAGAAACATTAAGTAACCGTTTTAAAAAAAATCTAATATGCCAGACATAGAAAATATCTTTCTTTAACCGATGCTGAAAAAGTAATAAAATTGGTCCAGTTCCGAAAGAGGAAACAGGAACTACGAAACGTCGTTTTTCTGTGTTTTGTATGAGAGTTTTACTTCCACGTAGTGCTTCCTCGTATCACCACGCTTGTCAAATGCGGGTTGGTGATCACAAACCCGGGATATGCATCTAAAAATCCGAAACACACTTTGCCCAACCTGGGAATAAACCCGGGATCTACGAATTTAACCCCTCAAGCCTTAAGCGGCCATATTTGGCCGCACCTAAAACCTCGCTATTCCGTCAGACCCCAAGCTGCCATATAGGGCGCTGGCCGCGCTGGCTGCGCTCTCCACTTGACTTTGTACCGTGTTTTGATACGCTTAGAGACTACTTTAGTATGATCAAGGTCGGTTATTGCGGTTCTGTAGTACATTTTATGCATTGTGAACGCAAAATTTTACATGAACTGCTTAAAAAAATTTTTTTTTTCCATTTCTGTAAATTTAAATTCCCGCCAAATCACACCCGCTGTCAAAATTTTTAGACATTTCGTTGCGAAGATGAAGAGGCTAAAGGCGAGCACTTGACAACTCGGCCCCGAGGCGTTTGTAAGTATGAACATTTTATATAGATTTAATTAACCTGGTGTCTTGGTGTACACTCTTCCTTGCTACGAAGGGTTCGAAATGTCAGACTAAAATTAAATTAACACGAATAGATAGATTATTTTGGTTAGTCGCAGGACTAATTGAAAATTCGGGAGGGTCTATTTATGTCCTTTTTTTGTTAACATTCAAATACGCACAATAATTTAGTACATAAATATAAACGCACACACTTAACACTGGAATTACCTTCAGATGCCATTACATGAATCTTAAGAATAACCATTAATTTCGGCAATTAATTTTTATTTCACTCGTCACATAAGTTTTTATTTTATTTTTACCGTCAGCCTCAGTCATGCCAGTTTTACCAACAAAGGCCTCCCTATACCTATTATGTTAGTTTTAGTTGGCGATCTCTTTGATATTTTTTCATTTTTGTTTTTTTGGTAATTTAATATCAATCCGTTAAATAGACAATCATACTACTATTACTAAACTTTGTCATAGTAGACCAATACCTACAAAGATATTCCGCCAATGGTTAGTGACCGAGTGGCCGAATGTCATTTTTATGTTACACGTTTGCCCTGTGAAGTAAAAGCTTTCGTACATTCCTTCCATTTTATCGCACTTGCTCCAACAAGCAGAACGTCAAATGTAAAAATTTAAGGCGTTATTATTCCTGTAATAAAAATGGTAATACAGGGAACCTTAAAGGGCTCCGTGCTGAGGGAAAAGGCTTGTAAAAAGGTTTTTTTTCTGACAGCAAGTTTGTTACGGACAGAAGTCTCGAGTTTATAATATTATATAGTTAGATATAATACGGCTAAATTTAGGTATGTGTATTTGCATAAGTAGATTAAGTCTCATATGTGTAAAGGTTTTTTGATAATAAATAATTAATTTTTTGCGTTTCATTTAAACAAAATGTAAAAGTTATTAAACAGGTAATGGTATTGACAAAGGTAAGGGCCAAGTATACGTGCCCAGGGGCCTTACGCCTCTCTAAGGTAATTAAAGTTAGGAAAGTAAGAGATTAGCTTTCGTAATTATAGGTTTCTATTGTTATGAATATCAATGTAACTAGGAAAATAAATATATATAGGGTATCCAGATTACGAGTGATACCGTAGGGTAGGTAACAAATTTGAGATAAAAAGAGAGGTTCGAACGAAAGGGACAGCTGCACAAATTACGACGGTTCATGTGGGTAGTTAGTTATGGTAAAATGTAAAACTGCCCACATGAGCCGGCAGCTGTCCCACAAGGCTGCTAGTTGCCAACCCATAATGTGTTTAAGTCACGGCCGGTCAGAGCAGAATTTGTAAGCTCTCCGGACCCCACCTTGAAGAATAAAGAAGCACTAATCAAGAACCGAGTTTTATTGAAGAACATACAGTCCACATCGAAGCACAACGGCTAAACTGTTCGGCGACTACACCCGTCGGGAACAATTTCTTTGGACCTTCGGAGCCGGATTTGAAGAACTGAAGCCTTCGTCTATTTGAAGATAGAAGATCTACGTAACCACCAACGTAACCACCAACGTATTGTAACCACACCACTTGTGTTCTGCAACAAGTGCTAACGCGGGCGGACCGCGGCTCAAAACGTCACATCACCTAACGGTGCCAAACGGTGTGCGTTCTGAGTAAACGCCGTTCAAGGCGGGACGACTTATCGGACGGGGTCATCAGTTTGTCCTTTTTAGGGCAAGCTTAAGAGTCCGGCTACGCCAGTACGGTTTGTCGTGGAGCGGGGGTCCTTTCTGTAGGCACTGCCTAAGCTGTCGGACACTCCAGCCGATTCGCGAGCGCCCCGTTGTCCACGTCGACTCTCTGCTGGGTAGGTCCTACCTTTCCACTCCCGCACGAACTCCATCCTTGGACGGGCTCCCCACATAGCGTGCCCGTTTGAGATTGTTAGGAGTAGGGGCAGCAAGAAAGAAGATGCCGACCACCCGAAGACAAAGCCAAGCCGAGACGATAACGGGACTACGAACGTTCGACAGACCACCCGCATCACCCTCAAACCTTGCCTCAACCGTGACGCCAATGGAACCGCAACAAGAGACCGCTGAACGCGGCATCACCGCCACTACGGAAGTTAGACGCAACGACGACGCACCGCCACCCGACGCGCCCAGAGCCGGGCCGCCGTCGGTACGATCGACAACGAGCGTCGCCTCACGAGTAAAACAAGCGCAACTTCAAGCGGAGGAGCGGCTCGCCGAAGTACGTCGGCGAGAGTTACAATTGGAAACGGAAATGATTAAGAAGAGACTTGCATACGAAATCGCCGTTATTGAAGAAGAAACGGATTTAGAACCGGAGAGCTTACCCGCCGATATTGCCCAACTGAGAATGGATGAATGGTTGGATCGGCGTCGGAACGTGCATGAGCCCGACACAGATAAAGTCGGAAATGTGCGACAAAGACAAAAGGATGCACGCGCAAGTGAGATGGACAGAGGTCGCCACCTCACTGATTCGCCATATGTTGAAAACGAAAACGTAGTGAAAGAGGCAGCGAACCGTGATCAAACGAGCAAAGACGACACGGGGATGGTTAAGCTCGCACTCACACTAGAGAAAATGATGCATAATCGACCGGTACCACGACAGGCGCTGGATTTGCCTATATTCAGCGGCTCGCCGGCCGAATGGTTGCCGTTTAAAGCGGCGATGCGCGATACGACTAAACAATTTAACTTTAGCAAAGCCGAGAACTTGGCACGATTAAGAAGCTGTCTTAAAGATGAAGCAAAGGAAGCGGTGTCCGCTCTTTTATATACGGCCGTGGACCCGGAAGTGGTTATGAAAACACTCGAGCAATGCTTCGGACGGCCAGAAGTAATAATTGATCGAGCGCTGGACGACATTAAGAGACTGCCGCGTCCCGGCACGACGGCCAGTGAATTGAACACGTTCGCGATCAAACTGCAGAACATTGTGTGCATACTCGATAATATCGACAACAGAGGGTACTTACGAAATCCAATGTTAACGCGAGAAGTGGTGGACAAGCTCGGACCGCACCTACGCTCAAGTGGTGCGACTACGCAACTGACTACGGAAGCTATGCCGAGCCTGAGATCGTCACGCTATCCCACTTCCTCATGAGAGAAGCCGACAGAGCCCTACAGTATACATATGTGAGCTACAACCCTACGCGAAAGAACGTTATTACGGAAACACGAGCGAATGTGAAACAACGAATCGAGCGAAAGAAAAATACGGCTGTATACGCAACAAGTGATGACGTCATAAACAAAGAATGTTTATGTTGTGGAGGACGCCATGACGTGCCGCAATGTGATCGCTTTAAAACCATGACGGTTAAACAACGATGGGAATGGATAAAGAAAAGCGGAGTGTGTTTCCGTTGTGCGAATAAGAAACACCGTCGCCTACAATGCGATAAACGCGATCTGTGCGGAGTTGATGATTGCCGCCATCCCCACCACGCCTTGCTACACGAACACCGCACCAGGCCGAACGAAACCGAGATGGTGGCGTCGGTTAATCACTCGACCGATGCTACCAAGGTGTTACTGAAAGTATGTCCCGTTACCATCAAGGGACCAAAGGGGTCAATCGACACATACGCCTTGCTCGACGAGGGGTCGACTGTTACGCTAATCGACCAAGACCTGGCGGACTACGTAGGCGCGGACGGGCCGGCGAACGATTTGAAAATACGAAGCGTGAATACACAAACGACGTGCGAAACCAAGACGGTGAATTTAAAGTTAATTGCAACTACGAATAAACGACAATTCGACATTAAAGCTAGAACGATGAAAGATTTATCACTCAACGGACAGACGGTTGTGGTGTATGTATTAAGTATGTACGTTTATAATAAACGTCGTGCACAACGACTGTTTAAGATACACTCATATGAATGAGTTATCAAACAGCAACGTCTGCTACGGACATGTCAAGCCTCGAATACTGATTGGGGCAGACAATTGGCATCTCATAGTCACACGAAGATTGCTACAGGGAAAGCGAGACGAACCGATCGCATCGCTCACGAAGCTGGGCTGGGTAATACACGGATCAGCGCCACGGTCAAGCGTGCTGATGGAGAGTAATACGGCTGCGGTGTTATACGTAAACACGCCGCAGTGCGCGACGATCTCGCGCACTCTCTTACCCGACAACGAACTCCATGCTATGGTAAAGAAGCACTTCGATATTGACTCACTGGGCTAACAAAGAAGGAGCGAGTGAGCCCGAGTAATGCATGCGCCATAGAATCGTTTAGAACGACGACAAAGAAAGTCAACGGAAAATACGAAGTTAGATTACCGTGGCGACGTGATGACGTCACGCTGCCGCCAAGTTACGAGTCAGCATTGAGACGATTGAAATCCATAGAACGGAAGATGGACAAGTCTGACGAATTCAAACGAGCTTATACAAATCAAATAGAGAATCTATTTGATAAACACTATGCCGAGGAAAGTAGCGAGAGCGATTTGATAAGCCCGCATTTATGGTACTTACCTCACTTCGCCGTAACAAATCCAAATAACGCCGGAAAACTACGAGTTGTCTTTGACGCGGCCGCTGAAGCAAACGGAGTTTGTCTGAATGACGAGCTTTTGGAGGGTCCCGACTTACTACGCGACCTGGCGGGCCTGCTACTACGATTTCGCGAACGAGCTATCGCAATTACGGCCGACATCCGGGAGATGTTTCTTCAAGTTAAGATATTTAAAGGTGACCAACCCGCTCAGATGTTCCTATGGAGGGGCGCCGACCGAACGAAGCCACCTACACGCTACAAGATGACGTCAATGATATTCGGAGCTAAGAGTTCACCTTTCTTAGCGCACAGCGTGAGAGATTTGAACGCTGAAACGCACGCTGCCGAGTATCCGCGCGCATACGAAGCAATTACGAGAAACCATTATATGGACGACTACGTCGACTGCTACGACACCGAGCAAGAAGCGATTGAAACCATAAAGGAGGTCGCGAAGGTTCACGAGCAGGCAGGATTCACGCTGGCCGGTTATAACTCTAACGGACTGTGCGTGTTGCGTGAGCTGCCAGCAGAAAGCCGTGACACATCACCTCGACAGCTCGGCGCTAGTTTTCAGCAATGGGGCAGAACGCTCGGTTTACTATGGGACGCTGCTACAGACGAGTTGGCGTTTAACACCGAGATGGTTCGCGTGCACGACGACGTGAAGCAAATGAGGCGCGCTCCTACTAAACGAGAGGCGCTGAGTGCGGTTATGTCAATATTTGACCCACTCGGACTGTTGAGTTATTATACTATACGAGTGAAGATCATCTTACAAGGCATATGGCGGTTAAAAATAGAATGGGACGAGGTCTTACCCGATTACGAGGCCGGCGAGTTCCATGAATGGTTGAACGGATTGAGGGCATCACGTAGTCTGCGTCTACCCCGGCGTCTACATACGGGGGGAGTGATGAGAAAGCAGCTACATGTTTTTTGTGACGCCAGCGAGGTCGCTTACGGCGTTGCAGTATATTGGAGAATGAAGGGTGAAAATGGCGAAATACGAGTCGCACTCGCCGCTACTAAGGCCAGAGTGGCACCGATAAAGCAACAAAGTATTCCGAGAATGGAGTTGCAAGCGGCGTTGATAGCTACGCGACTAGCAAGCTTGGTATTGAATGAACAAAGATGGCAACCTGAGAGAGTCGTATATTGGACCGATTCACAAACAGTGTTGAAATGGATTAATAAAGACACGGTGAGTTACACCCCCTATGTAGCGCACCGCTTAACTGAGATCACAGAAACGACGATGCCGTCACAATGGCGATGGGTCCCTACGGCTCACAATGTCGCGGACGACGTAACGCGCGGCAGTGAGATTGTGAAAACGAACGAATGATCGGTGGTTTGTCGAACCGGCATTTTTATACGAAAACGAAACCGAATGGCCTACGAGTGACGTCATCAACAACGAACACAGCGCGGAGAGTGAACACTGCGTGACGCACACGCACACGTGGCAGAGTGATAGTAGCGTAGTGCCAGACGCTAAACCCTTCTCTTCCTACGAGCGTTTAGTAAGAACGATGGCGAACGTGCTACTATTCACTCAGAGATGCTGCCGCCGCGCTAGTAAGATGACAATTGAACATATCAACGAGGCCGAGCGCCTACTAACCATTGAATCGCAACGAGAGAGCTTCGCAGACGACATCGACCGCCTCAAAGCATCCCGCAAACTACGCGCGGGCAGCAGATTACGGCGAGCGAGCTTATCTACAGACTCTGCGATTATGGCTCTAAGACGAATGGCGGCCAGGAGGGGATGGCCCCACATTATATATAGTGACAACGCTACGAATTTTAAAGGCGCGGACCGAGAATTAAAGGCCGCATACGAAGAATGGGAGCCAGCGCTACGAGAATACGCGCTAACGCAACGCACAGAGTGGCGTTACATTTCGCCAGGCGCGCCACACCAAGGCGGCGCATGGGAACGGCTGGTGAGAACAGTCAAGACGGCGCTGCGCACTACGCTCAACGAGAAGTCACCGCGTGAAGAAGTACTTATGACGCTACTAGCCGAAGCTGAGCACACTGTCAACGCTCGGCCTCTAACACACGTCCCTGTGAGCATCGACGACCCGGAAGCGCTGACACCCAATCACTTCCTTTTGGGTAGCTCGAGCGGCCTGCCCACCACTGGGCCGTGCGAGCGCGCCGATTGAAACACATGGCGGGCGGCGCAGGCGCTGGCGGACGAGTACTCTCGACGCTGGCTGCGCGAGTACCTACCACTACTCATACCGCGCGGCGGCACGCGCGACTCCGAGCGACGCAACGTACGAGAGGGCGACGTGGTCATAATTGTGGATAACACACTACCCCGCAATGTATGGCCTAGAGGCGTCGTCACGAAGACATTTCCTGGACCTGACAACGAAGTACGCAACGTAGAGGTGCGCACCAAAGGCGGCACGTTCCGGCGACCGACGACGAGACTGGCTGTCCTGCCGATGGAGTGAAGAGGCTACGCGGATGCTGCGCCGGGGGGAGACTGTTACGGACAGAAGTCTCGAGTTTATAATATTATATAGTTAGATATAATACGGCTAAATTTAGGTATGTGTATTTGCATAAGTAGATTAAGTCTCATATGTGTAAAGGTTTTTTGATAATAAATAATTAATTTTTTGCGTTTCATTTAAACAAAATGTAAAAGTTATTAAACAGGTAATGGTATTGACAAAGGTAAGGGCCAAGTATACGTGCCCAGGGGCCTTACGCCTCTCTAAGGTAATTAAAGTTAGGAAAGTAAGAGATTAGCTTTCGTAATTATAGGTTTCTATTGTTATGAATATCAATGTAACTAGGAAAATAAATATATATAGGGTATCCAGATTACGAGTGATACCGTAGGGTAGGTAACAAATTTGAGATAAAAAGAGAGGTCCGAACGAAAGGGACAGCTGCACAAATTACGACGGTTCATGTGGGTAGTTAGTTATGGTAAAATGTAAAACTGCCCACATGAGCCGGCAGCTGTCCCACAAGGCTGCTAGTTGCCAACCCATAATGTGTTTAAGTCACGGCTGGTCAGAGCAGAATTTGTAAGCTCTCCGGACCCCACCTTGAAGAATAAAGAAGCACTAATCAAGAACCGAGTTTTATTGAAGAACATACAGTCCACATCGAAGCACAACGGCTAAACTGTTCGGCGACTACACCCGTCGGGAACAAAGTTATAAAGTCCGTTTTATTTATTTAACTATTAAATCTACATGCATACATATAACACATATATAATCACGACTATTATCCCCGAAGGGTTAGTCAAAGACTAGACATTTCCTCTGGTGGGCCGCTGTTGGGATGAACTCTGGTGATTGTCTAAGAGGCGGTCTCAGATCATCCTTCACTTGCTGCCGCAGCAGTGTAGGTACGTGTAGGTACCAGTGACGAAGGTTCCATACAACTCGATTCCCACCGGCTTCCCTTCAGAAGTTTAGAACACAACCACTCTCTACTTGAATTGAGAAATGGCACAATCAGTAATTAAAAAAGTAAATATATAAAAGAAATATTACAAATTGCCTACACTATGGACATTAAATCAACAAAATTTGCTTTTTAACAACATATTGCTTTAAAATAAGCCGCAGTTTTAGGCAGTTAAACTTCCATACAAAATAAACGTCATGACGTCACATAAAGGTCAATAAACCCACCCGCGTATTAGCAGCCGGTAAGCCGTCTTTATCCGAGTTACTTGATAGAGACAGTTATACAATTTGCGTACGCGTGAGCGGGACGGAGGAATATCGCTTTCGGTTTGTGTTCTGTTGACAGATAATTTGACGTAATTGCAATTCATCATTGAATGCATGACTGTGTTTTATTAGTATTTGAATTTATTAGTTAGTTTCACCTATTATAATTATTAGTATTGTAGTTGGACTTTGTTTATTTGTGTAGAAAGTAGTTACGAAGACGTACGTTGTAATTAGGTATTTGCGGTAAGTAGATATTGTAATAAGTTGAAATTACGTATTTAGAGTAAGTAGATTTGCAAAGTAATCGGTAGAATTGTAAGATGTCGGCATTAATAGCTTTAGATTCTTCCCGGCTTTTATGATAATGTCTTAGCGCACTTTGTTAGAAAGAATAGACGAATAGCTTAAGAGTATAAGTAGTATTATTAGTACTTAGTCGATTAAGTTTTGTTTAATTTACATCATAATTATCATCATTTCACCACAAACGGCTTTTATCAAAGCCACTTCTATTATGCTTGCAAGACACTGTTTCAATATCTCAGTGCTTACACGTATAGTAAAAGTGGACTGAAGATACATCTGCCTATACAAGACTGAAGCCAGGATGCCAATCACAGATTTTCGGTAAGGACTCAAGACTGCGTGCCCGCGCTTGGAGTAGGTAAGCATTTCTTTTTGCTCCGGCTTACCTCTCTCAATATTTCACGCTTCGCCACTGGTAGGTACTATGATTTTTAATGGGTATGCTCCCTGCGGAAGCTGGGGTGAGAGCCCCATATAACCACAAAAGAGGCAATGAGCAGTCCTCTACCTTAGTCCCCTTTTTATCAAATAACGACTCCACATGTACTCAGCTTGACAGGTGGTGCCCATTACCGCTCTATGCTACTGGATGTATGTGCAGTTTTTAGTCCATTAGTCGCCTTTTACGACACCCAAGGGAAGAGAGGGGGTGGTAGTACTCATTCACCGCTACGCGATATGGTTACATTAATTTGTTAAAACTTATTATTTCAATTAAAGGTGCATCCACACCACACTTTTGCAAATGTATTTATATTGATTATGAGTCTATATTTTATTACAAGATTCAATAGAATTATGTTGCTTTAATACAGGCTGGCCTAAATGCATTAGTTATGGACTATTACGAATATTTGTTGTTTAAGAGGTACCTATGCATAATTATAATTCTAGTTTTTTTAAAGTTCGGCTATAAAATAAATTTACTCTTTGCGGCTAGTAAAAACATTGTCATTTAATATTTTCATGTTTTAAAAAATGAGCAAATGAGCAAAAAACATATGAGCAATTCTGTATTTAAATAGCATAACATTCTTACGAATGTGCCTCTCCTTCTGTAGAGAAGAGTAGGTATTACTGTTCGATCGGCATGTAATTTACAGGCTTTTATTACATTTCAATATGTCTCGCAGTCGTGCTCTGAATGAAGAAGCCGCAGAATTGAAATCGTTCGGCTTCATATATATTTGCATTACGTAGGTATATGATCAAAAACATTTTCCACCTTAAAACTTAGGAGGTTTTCACTTCGTTTGTAAATGTTTGCGCACATTTCCGAAGTTTAGGCACTGATTTGGATTTTTTATAATATTTTAAGATGTTGAACCGTTGAATAAAATGGACTACCTCAGGTGGGAATCGAACCCACGTCCTGCGCAATCCGGCGGCTGTGTTGACCACTGCCACCGAGGTTTATTGGTGGTTAGACCTGTCAAAGTTCATCAAACCTCTTTGAATTTACATCCAAAAAGATCTGAATGAAATTTTCTTGATTCTTATTTTGTTTTAAAAAGTTTTCTCCTGTTATGGTTCCATTTGTAAATGTGTGACGTTTTTTCTTTCGTTGCCAGCACACTATTTACACACAGAAAGAATAAATATGTTTAGTCCTGCATGTCGATTCTCTAAAGTTTGATCGTAAACTCGCCTCTCACTTCGATCCTCATAATGCTCCAATCAAGAGTAAGTAACCTTTGTGATTTTGACAACTCACCGCAGAATAATTCATAAGCGAGTTTTGGATCGCACCTTTACATCGCACTACTGAAATACAATTATTTTCGTTTCGTCGCGAGCGATCAAAAGTTGACGTTTTATTACTGTTTAGTGACAACTGTCATCTGATATCGTCTTTTTCCGTGACAAAACAAAGCGAAGTAATCGCACTTCTGAAACACAAATTATTTTCGTTTTGTCGCGGGTGATCAAAAGATGACGTTTTAATACTGTTTAGTGACAATTTGTCATCTGATATCGTCTCTGTTTCGTGACAAAACAAAGCGAAGTATCAGTATGGCACCGTACCACGATGCAATGCAAGACACGTTTTGTCGCAGTCGAAGCGACGGAATCAACGTATTTTTGTTTGCTACATTCGTCGCTCAGTCATGTGCACTATGTAATAGATTGGAAAACATTGAAGTCACGTGCACAACGAGATATCACGAAAGCTTCCTTTTGCTGACACCATCAATACTAAGATATTTTTTTGCTCTAGTTCGTCGATCATATTATATTATATATATAATATAATCATAATATATAATATTATCAAAACGTCGGCAGAAAAAGAGTACCTAGCCAGAGGTTGGTAGTGAAATATACACCGTGACATTTTAGTGGTTGTTTTCCCGCGGCAGAACGATTTACCTTTAGTAGTACTAACAAATCATGTAAGTAATTTTTTGAAAATAAAAATATTTTTGTTCTCAATTAAGTAATCAAAAAAATTATCATCAACTCGAAAGCGTGAGAAACGCTAGTTTCTTATACGAGATGTGACGTATGTGGGTACTGCCTGCCGCACGAAATCAATGTTTAAAGGAAAAGAAGCTCCCGCACTAAGTAATATTCTCACGCTTTCGAGTTGATGATTATTTTTTTAATTACTTGAGAACAAAAATATTTTTTTCCAAAAAACGCATTATTCGATAGTACTACTAAAGGTAAATCGTTCTGCCGCGGGAAAACAATCACTAAAATGTCTCGGTGTATAGGTAATATACATGATCACCCATGACATCCAAGGATAGAAGGGGGTGTTAGTATTCTTTTAGTGAGCCGCTACGCGACACTGCTTTTCTTTTAAAAACCGTATAACAATCGTGTAAAAAAAATTGTACCAGGCACTACCAGTTTTTGGTCAGACCGTACCTACCCAAAACTAGAGCTTTTTCTTATAATTTCAATGTGGGTTGAGTAAGGAATATTTGTGGGAGGAGTAAAGCGATCTCCTACTCTTTCCCAGCCAACAGCTCAGCTGCCGTAAAACCCAACAAAATAGAAATTCAATTATTATTAACCTCTAGCAGTCTTCGAAACAGACAAGGGGTGAATACTATCCTTTCTCGGGCTCGGGACCATGAACGGAAAGCACCGAGTTAAACCTTACCATCCTGAAAAGAATAAACTATAAATTCTTGTAATGGGCGAAATAGATACATTAACTCTAGTCATGGAGTTACTCCCGTGTTCTTTTCGCATCAACACGTGTTGTGAGACTCCATTTTATTTCAATCTACCGTACAATAGTAAATGTACTTTAAAAATACCTATATACCATTTGAAATTGGCTTAATGCTAACGCGAAGCCACTAATTAAGTTATAATAATAAATAAACTCTAGTCATACATACAACTCTGAGCACTGACGTATTTATCCAGAACGATTGTCTCCATTTAATTAAGGCGGCGTCCTTCACACGAGCTGTTGCCTCGGCGACGAAGACAAGCCCTCTCAAAAGTAATGTGACGTCAAGCTGCAATTATCTAATGTGTTGAGCTGAATTTCTCTTCCGTATCATTGAAATATATTAATAAATAATAAAAATATACTTTTATTGCACACAAGAACACATAACAGAAAACATTTATACAGTGACAAAGTAAAAAACAGGCGGCCTTATTGTTAACAAGCAATCTCTTCCACGCAACCTTGGGTGATAGAAATATAATACAAGGATTATGGAAATGGGTGCAAGAAGATAGAAATAAGAAATAGAAATATAAGTATAAAATTAATAAATGCAACAAAATAAATAAATAAATGAGATAAAAGAGATAGAGATAGTCAGATAAAAATACTGCTTAAAGTGCTTTTATTTATAAATATGAGGAGCTCGATGGCGCAGCGGTTAAGGCGTCCGGTTTGCGATCATCGTTAAGCAACTTTCACAATGTCGGGTTACTAGATGGGTGACCAAATTAAAAACACATCTCGACCTCCTCCGTGCTTCGTAAGGTACGTAAAACTGTTTTGGTCCCGGTTGTTATCGTGAGATGGCAGTCGTTAAAAGCCACCAACTCGCATTTGGGCCAGCGTGGTAGGTTGTAGCCCAATCTATCTACTGTTGTCCATGTGGGAGATCTGTGCCCAGCAGTGGGACGTATACAGGCTAATGATGATAGTGGTCTCATATGCGGAGGAATACTCACTATAAGGGTTACTTCTCCGCTGGCTTAGCGACCCGCATTGGATTTTGGCCTTCGACACGCTCTGCTCTCCTTTCTTCGCAGCCTCTTTTGTGTTGAAAGGTCCTCGAAGCTCGAACAGGTCTTTGCCAATGTCTCTCTCAAAATATCTTTGAAACGATCATTTTTGTAGTTACAGTGAATTGATTTGCAACTAACTCTAAGAGGCGACGCAGCGGCTTGTGCGGTTGGGTTTGGATCTTGTAACAAGTAACTTCCGCAGAAGCTTGCTCGAATAAAATACGGACCATTCGTAATTTTAATTTAAAACAGCCCTGTTAAACACACTCTGTACTTGTGTCGGTAGTTTCCTTTATTTCCCTTGATCACTTGGACCATAAGCGTCCTCAGTGTTTTAGCAATCGAGCGGATAATTTGAAAGTTAGAGAGAAATGGTGAGGTATAAACAAAAAGAGTTGCTTGCGCTGTTACAAAATCGGGAACACTTTTTATTAGCTTAGTCGAAGCTGGTGTTTTTCTCACGGTGCTTTTATATGAAGGAGGTAGTAATCTGCCCTTGAGCTCATCTTTATTGACGATCAACTGAAATGAAGCCTTTGATCCTTGAGCTTGATTTCTATGCAGCAGAAACTTTCGGGATAATATGTTTACATTGAGTTTACAACCGTATTTACAACCAATGATATTATATTAAAAAATTGTAACATCATTGTTTACAACCATGTCCCGCTACCCGTAGCGGTGAAAGAATACTACCTCCTCTCTTCCCTTGGGTGTTGTTGAATGCGACTAACGGACTAAAGACTGTACATACATCCAACAGCATAGAGCGGCGATGGGCTCACCACCTGTCACGCTGAGCACATGTGCAGACGCTATTTGGTGAAAAGTGGACTATGGTAGAGGACTGTTTTTGCTGTCCTCATTGCCTAGTCTCTGACTAACCCTTCGGGGATAATGATCGTGATATATATGTATATATACCTATTTAGGTATGTTTACTTTGAGACTTGTGTGTTTTGTTTTTCGTGTACAATTGGTAAATAACTCGGTTGCAGTGACCGATATTTTAATTATAATTTTAATACTTCTCTACTTATCTGGTATGATAGAGACAATGCTTTAAGATTGTAATAGTGTCATATATCTACTAAAAACTTTTATTGCCAAATAAATTTGGAAGTAAATTTTGTTATAGTCATTATTAGGTACAGGTTCACGTTAGTAGTCTGATTGACCAATGACTTTTCGCCATCAATCCGAGTACATATCCGTTAGGATACCCATACTCTACTATTGCCTTACTCGAAGCTACTATAATTTATAAAATGCCCGTTTCTAGCGAGTTTTTTTACTCTAAGTATATAAATTGCTGTAAAGAGTCACCATTGAAGCACCACTTCCTTAATCCAGTTCAAAATTACGTGTCTCGTCTAAAGGAGTGCTTCGGCGGAGTCCGGTGGCCGGGTGAGTCGTAAATCACTGCTCACCAAGCAAGCGTTTGGCTACAGTTTATGGCCAATTTATTTATTATTCTTAATGTAGCGGGATTGTAAGTTCGTCGTAGATAATGACCTGTGTGGTGGCGACTCATTATTAAAAGTATTCTTTCGTTAGACGTAGTATTCTAAAGGATAAAATGTCTACTAAAAAAACAACCAGTCTCAGGAAAGCTCGAACGGGCGAACCCGTGGACCTTTGGATTGCCGCGGGTCCAAAACACATTTTTGGGGTCTGGGTAGCTTAGCGGTTAGAGCAGTGGACCGGCAATCCAAAGGTCACGGGTTCGAATCCCGTTCGAGCTTTCCTAAGAATGGTTGTTTTTTTCTAGTTTATTGTGAATGCAAAATTTCAATAATAAAGGTAGTATTCTAAAACACATAATGTTCCCTTGGAAGTCGTAAAAGGCGATTAACGGACTGAATACTGCACATATATCCGGCAGCAAAGCCAGCACAGCATTATCTTACCACCTATCACGCTGAGCACATCGCACCCCTAGATGTAAACTCCGGTAAGTCAAAAAAATGCGCAAATGAGTTAGTTACATATTCGATCTCCTAATTTTACGCTCAACCCGAGAATATAACTCCCATATCTTCAATCGTTACCGTTGCCGAGAGATGGCGCTACGCGTACCTTTAGGTGAATTAACTCGCGTCAATGGGCGCGGTCACTACGCCGCCATTTTTAGTTACCAGCTGGACGTGAAGTAAGAAGGTCGCTTTTCAAGCGGCGGATTTTGAGTTGCTGGAGTTTACATAAAGTTTAACAGGTAAGTTTCTTGTTCTAATTCGAATTGACGGGGTTTTGTTGATGTTTAGGTGCTAGAAGTAATCGATGAATTTGAGTTGCGGGAGTTTTGATGATTTTTTGTCGCAATATTTTTTGTAGTCAAATCAAAATAAGAACTTATTGATGACAGAAAAAGTAAATTTATAGTTGCGCTAGTTTTGTTGAAGGAATGTTTGAATGGTTTTTACTTGGAAACTTAATGATATAAACTACTTATGAAAATAGAGAATTGCATAACTTTTTTTGTATTCTTAAATCAAATCAATTATTATTTATGAAATTGGATACATACACGTGATAATTGCTTTTTTTGAGTTGTTTGAGTTTACGTGATTTATGTTTATGTTTTTTTATGTTTTAGACAATGAAAGGGCGCGGAAAACGTTTACTTGACATAGTTACTGATAGAAGAAAGGATCCCGAGCCTATCGAAGATGAAGAACCTTGCCAGTTAGGAGAAGATCTCAGCAAGCTGTCCAAAAATTGCTCCCAGTCAACCGGAAATCGTTCCGAGCCAGCCGAAGAACTCTGTCAGCCAGCGGAGGATCCTGGCCGCGATGCTGAGAAGGAAGCAGGTAGCACGGCTATGGAGTGTGATTTACCAACTAAGGATTTAAGGTCAGTTCCGTCACCAAGCATTCTAGAACCTGATGCAGACCTTGACGATCAACCTGCTAGAAATGATGAACGGCGAAGAGTTCCTAAGCGACAGTATGCGATCTCACCAGTCAACAGTGGTGATGAAACAGATTTCGATGATTCAGACGCTGACCCGTACTACGTAATCCCGATTCAAAAAAGAAAAATTATATTTTCTCCTCCGCGCATATTATCCCCAACTCCACCTCAAATAACACGACCTCGTTCCCGTTCATCTTCATCCAGCAGTTCGTCAAACTCAAGTGATAGCTCGAGCAGCAGTTCAAGTAGCAGTTCGAACACCAGTAGTAGCTCAAACAATGAACACAATGCCATTGGCCCTGATCGCGAAATTCAAAATCAGAATGAAAGTACTTCTTCAGGCCCTAATCAAAACAACCCAACGGATAATAATGGGACAGCACCGCGTGAAGAAACAGTCGCAGGAAAGAAGAAACTCAGGAGACCTGAGACTTGGAAGAGCAATATTGCTAAAGTGCTTAAAAATTCTGGCAAGGCATACAAGTCGCGTGGAAAATTACAAAAAGAAGTCCCGCCTCGCCAAATGCGATCTCCTTGCGGCGAAAATTGTCGTCTGAAATGTAGCGAAAAGCTCGACACAACAGCTCGCCAAGAATTCTTTGATACCTTTTGGCGTCTTGGTGATCTCCAACGACAACGCGAGTTTATTGTGCGCCATAGTCAGGAAGTAAAGCCAAAATACAGATACTCGAGCACGCAAAACTTTCGAGCACTAAATACGGCATTTTACTTCGAAAAAGACAACTCACGAATTCGCGTCTGCAAGGTTTTTTTTAAAGCAACTCTTGATTTGGGCGATCAGTTCATAAAAACCGCACTCATTAAAAAGACCGATACTGGGTTCATAGAAACAGACCAGAGGGGAAAACATAATAAACATCCGACGGTTGACCCAACTGTTAAACAAAGCGTTGTGGAATTTATCGATGCGATTCCACGGGTTGAATCGCATTATCTTCGCGCCCAAACCACAAGACAGTATATACAAAGTGACAGGTCTTCAGCAGACATTTACCGAGACTACAAAAGTTTACGCCAGGAAAATAAGTTACTGTTTGCATCTGAATCAACATTCCAGCGCATTTTCAATGTTCAATTCAACATTGGTTTTTATTCTCCGAAAAAAGACTTATGCGATTTGTGCGAGAGTTATACAAACGCCAACAATGAAGAAAAGAACCAGCTACGACAAACGTATGAACAACATCTGATTGAGAAAGATCTGGCACGAAACGAGAAAGAAAAGGATAAAACTGAATCAGCTCCAATAGTATCTGTTTACGATCTCCAAGCAGTAATGCCAGTCCCGAAAGGACAAGTGTCTGTGTTCTTTTACAAGTCCAGAATTAATTGCCTCAATTTTACTATCAGCGATTTGCACGCTAAGAATGTAGACTGCTTTTTTTGGGACGAGACTGAGGGAAAACGCGGTGCGGTAGAAATCGGAAGCTGCGTTTTAGCTTTTATCGAAATGCAGCTAAATGACCATCCTGACGAAGACATAAATCGGACAGCAAAAAAATAAGTATTTGTTGTCTGCTTATGCGTACGCAGTTTCCCATAATACGAGGGTCAAGAGTATCACTCATAAATTTTTGATCCGAGGCCACACGCAGAACGAGGGGGATAACGTGCACAGCGTCATTGAAAAACAAGTGAAGAGACACCTCAGATCAGGTCCCATTTATACACCACTGCAATATGCTACCCTTATTCGTACTGCTAAAAAAACAGGGAAAGCCTACAAAGTGCACGAAATGTTTCACGAGAGGTTTTTTGATTTAAAAACGCTGCAGGAAGGTTGGGGCTCTAATTTCAATAAAGACATAGATGATCAACCCATTAAATGGAACGAACTTAAAATAATTAAAGTGACCCAAGAGGAACCCACAGCATTTTTCTTCAAAACATCCTATGCAGAGACGGAATTTAAAAAATGTGTAGTGAATAAGAGAAAAGCCACTCGTACAGTGAGAGCATTATCAGAGTTTCCAACCAGTTTAAGCAGAGCTTACACAGAAAAAATTACTTTGTCGGATGCGAAAAAAAAAGACATTAAAGAGCTGGTCGATAAAAATATAATTCCGAAGTTGTACTACGACTGTTATTACAAAAATATTCTGTAAACCAAACCTTATAATTATTACACCAAAATAGTTTATATTTAGCATGCTATTAAGAACGATACATAAGGATCTGATCGGAAACTATTCTTTAACATTTTGCCTACGATGCAATAAAGCCTAGTTTGAGCAATTGGTGTGTAATTCCATATTGTAGTCAAGTATGTTAGTGAAATTTTAACAAAACTGTGATTTGTAACCTCAGGGTATTAAGTAATATTAGTTAGTTAAGTAAAAATGCGACTGAAAAAGAGATTAAGAGACTGTTTTTTAATTAAATAAGGCAAAAAGTGTTAACCTATAAGAGTGTTTTTTTTTTATAAAGTAAAGATTTAATTTCATTATTCTTAATTTTCACGCTGAATAGTAATTAATAGTTTTAAGTTACTTAAGTCAAAAGAGGCTGCATTTAATTTTGTTTCATGATACAAGTAGGTACCTACTACGTTTGTTATTAAATGCATAAGTAGATATGGAACTGAATACCAATGTTAAACTACTTCTAAGAAATAATTTCTATTCATAGTTTGTAACATTGATCTCATTTTATAATAATAATAGTAATACCTAGTATTAAGTATGTTAAAAAGTGAGATTTGCTTAGTTATCTATTATAAATTAGATTTTGTATGCCTAAGTCAGCTTGCACAAACTTTATAACGCTACATAAATGACTGATTAAACCGGTGCATGGTGCGATTCAACCTTAGTATTTTTTTTATAAATAAATTTCAATTTAACCATGAATTAGTTTTATTACAATCATTCCTGTGCTGTGTATTTTTAGATTACCAAAATAATAGTTTATTTCACCCATTTAAATCATCATCATCAGCAATCAGCATACATTAGTCCACTGCTAGACAAAGGGCTCTCCTATGGTAGGCCACAATACTCTGCTCTGCCTCCAAACTCCATCAGCGAACCGCTTCAGATCCTCGGGCTGGTGGGCATAAATACTAGTAACTCTAAAAAACGCCAAAAATATCGCCCCAATTTTAGCATGAAAACAAACGTAACTACTTTTTCCTTCAAGTAAATTAATGTAACTCCACTTTATGTACAAAAAAACTTGATAAAATCTGGGGCTAAACTAGAGTAACTCAAAATATCCAAATTTCTTAGGCTCTAAGTGGACAATTATAATATGACTTTGATCAAATAATTATAAAAAAATATATCTTCCCGAGTGTATTTTTAGATTTTTCCTACCTATCATGGGCATCTTAAAATCAGTTCTTCGTCATTTCTGAAAAATATAGTTTTTAGACTTACCGGAGTTTACATCTAGGGGTGCGACATGTGCAGTTTGTTATTTTGTGAAACGTGGACTGTGTGCTCTACTAACTATTACATATAGTAAATACAAAAACTAAAATAAATAAACTAATAAGTACAAAGAGTAAATCTACTACTAAGCGAGTAGGGTAGAGATGGTTCTACCCTTAGGTGTTGTAAAAGTCGATTAACGGACTAAAAACTGCTGATACAGAAAACAGAAAGGGCCCCACACACGATCAGTTCGCCGGCAGGTATCAGCTTGTCAGTTAGGGTGTTACCAGACCAATCGATCGATCGCCGATCGACGGCATAAATCGACGTCGATCGAAGTTGATCGACTGGTCTGGTAGCTTTAATCGATCGACGGATACCGTTTGACTAACCAATTGATCGACGACGGTCGGTCGACATTGATCGATAGGTGTAGTAGCTATAATCGATCGGCGGATAACCGTTCATCTAACCCATTGATCGACGGTCGGTCGACGTTGATCGATTAACCCCGGCTATATTCCATCAGTTTCTTTCGAAATGTATTCAGAAGAGGACTCGTTGTATATGGCCAGTACGATGTTGCTTGTACTATTATCACGGAGACGCAAACGCAGAAGAATCTGGATGCGGCCGTTTTTTAAAGCCAAAGATCGCTGTTCGGTCGAGGGTTGTTGATGATGGATGGGTTCCATGGCGATGGTAAATAACGACTGCGTCTTTTTATGTGAAGTTGTATATTTACAGTGACTACATTGTGACTAACTTATTATCTAAACCTTACAAGAGTATTTATACAATAATAACTACGTAGATGTTGGAGGGAGGATGCCGTGTCATATCTTAACCTCTCAACTGGGATCTTCACGCGTTTAGGAATGCGCTTACAAACTCTTTAACCAATACGTGAGGATAATAAATTATGTGGCGACGCAGGCCGCCACAATCGCTATTTTATCCAAATTACATTTTAAGCAACGGTTTTTTTGCGTAGTGATTGTCATGAATTTCGAGGTTATTTTTTTATTAGACAACAGAAAACTAGCTCCATTCAAAAATATCTTGGGGGAGGAAGGGACGGGGATGGGGGGGGTACGGTAATGGTAACTTAGTAGAATATTTGTTTTTTTTTTCCTAAAAATAACCTAAATAAATAAAAACCCTTTTTTTTTTATTGGATTGGGGAAAATGTGTTATACACAGGCCATGCGCACCCAATGGGCTTGGGATGACGCATGGCACGGAGAGGGACTCGAGGCCACATCCAACGGGATGACCAGTCTGGCCTGGTCTCCTGCTGAAGAGGTGGGAGCCGGCAAGCGGACTCCCACCCAGACGGGGATAGAGCGGTGCAATGCGACTAGGTAGCCCATCTACCTAGCCGCTGCTCTATCAGGGGGGGAGGAGGTTTCCCTCGACCCCCCCCCCCCCTTCCGCCTCTTCCCTGTGTGGGACCAACTCGTGCGGCCTGTGCCGAGCCGCAGAGGCACGAGTCGGTCCCCGCTCTAGTGGGAGGAGGGCGGCGTTATACCGCCGCCTTCGACCCTCTCTCCGCCGGTTGCCCGGCCGTCGCCCTCACTGGCGACCCCTTTACCTCCGCCGGCTGCTCGGCCGTCGCCCTCGCTGGCGACCCCATCTTCTCCGCCGGTTGCCCGGCCCTTGCTCTCATGGTGGAGGAGGGCGGCATTTGTGCTGCCCTCGACTCCCCCTCTACCAGTTGCCATTGGTCCTCCCGGCCCCTCCGGCAACTCCCTCACCTCCATGGGCGCAACGCCCCTCCCAAGGGTCTCCTTCGTCCTCGCTCTTGGAGGACGACACCTCCATCCCCCCATGTGGTGGTCATGGGGGAGCCCCGCCTCCCTGCAGACGCCGGAGTCTGCCTTCTCCGCCCTACAGTTGGCCACCTTGTGTCCCGGGGCACCACACCGGAAGCACAGTGCGCCACGGCTGGCCTCCGAGCTACAGGAGTAGCTTAGGTGGCCCACACCGTAGCACACATAGCACCTTTTGGGGCCCCCGTCCAGGACCTCCGCCCGCACACTCGCTCAATCGAGAACCACGCTGGATTGCTCCGCCAGGAATTTTGCAGCCGCTACCGGGAGCCGGACCACGACGGAGCGCCGCCCCGACGGTCCGGTCCTCACCGGCCCTACATTCACCCTTTCTAGACCGCAGTTCGCCCCCTCAGCGACCGCCTCCCGAATCTCATCCCCCTCGTACTCCACGTCCGGGTTGAGGCCTATGAGCCGGATCGCGGCCATCCGGCACGGCCTGCCGACCACCATATCCTCCGAGACGACCCCACGGAGCCTCTCTGCCAAGACGTCGGCCAGTGGCCCGCTGGAGTCTCCTAGGACCTCCAGCTTTCGGCCCCCCGCCGCGGTGTGCAACATCCGGACGCCCCCCGACAGCCCAATGTCAGGCAGGTCGACGCTCCTCATCGCCTTACTCAAGGCCGAGGCGTAGGTCACGCCTCTGGCCACCGCCTCCGGCTTCAGTGTCACGGTGACCACCGAGGACCGTGGCACCTCCAGCTTAGGGAGGGGTCGCACCCCCTCCACTCTCTTCGGCACGCTGCCGCCCACCCGTGTGGCCCGGTCGGCCGCAACCCCAGCCTTCTCGGCCCTTCGCCTGGCCGCCTTCGAGGCGACGGTCCTCCATTCCGCCGGCGGAGCAGGCCCTGGTCCCGCAGCCGGGTCTCTCGGGGGAGCGTCGGGGGCGCTAAGGGCTCCAGCGGCCACCCCGGCGTAGCTCTTCCCACCATCTCCCGCTAGCGACGGCCTCCTGGGGGGGGGGGGGGGTCGGCTGGGAGGCGACTTTCAATGCTGGCCAGTCGCCCTCCCAGCGACTCCAGCACCTCCCTCTTTAGGGCCTCCAGCATGCCCTCTATCCTTGCCTCCCTCAGGTCCTTCATCTCGACCCGGACCTTGGCAATCTCCAGGCGGAGCTCCTCATTTTCCCTCCGGAGGCGCGAGATGTTATCCGCCTCATTTGAGTCGAAGAGGGCGTCAATGCACCCCAGGATGACGTTGTACGCGTTCTCCACGTCCGGGCAGACCCTCTTTCCTTCCGTAGCGAGGTACGTTATCTCCTCCAGGCGCGAGGTCGCCTCCATCATGAGGTCGCTCTCATCCATCCCAGCCAAGAAGGCCTCGACCTCTTTCGGGCTCCTGGCCTGGCACATTCCACCGGCGGGTTTCGGGTTGCACGCCTTCTTCGCCCTCTCTTTCCTTAACCTAACGAACTCGTCGCTGTTCCGCTCGTCATCCAGCGTGCGCTTTCGCGATGACGGGTCCAGCTCCATACGTTCCCACTCGGCCGCACAGACAGAACTGTCGCCACCCGCACCGGGCACCGCCGGTTTCACGCCGCTCGAGCCATTAGCCCGAGCAGGCGCTTCCCCGGACGCGTCCCCGGCCTTCTTGTCCTTCGCGGACCTCCCCCTACGAACACCGCCCCCCTTGGGCATACTCCCACTACCAGCACCAGTAGTATTTACCGCAACAGGAGCCTGGTCACGCGCTCCTGCAGGGTCTTCGGTAATCCATTTCTCACCCGAGGTCCCGGATAACCTCGAGCGCCGGGCGCCAGCCGGATCACATGGCAAAACCTCTTTCTTATAGTACGACATTTCATTAGAAGGGGGGGATAGCAATTTTTGGGTTGCGATCCCCATTGGTCGCTAGGGGGTGGGCTGTCTGCCGCCCACCAACCCGTCCGAAAACGGGCGCCCGTCGCCGCGCCCCGCAACGACGGCACCTTTGCAATGAAGCAGCGCCCAGAATGGGCGCCGAACTACCCCGAACCCATCCCGTGTAACGACGCCCAGAAGGGGCGCCGTCAAAACTCCCCTCAAAGCCGCTCGAGAGTGAGCGGCAAGCGTGCGACCCAGAGTGGGCCGCATGTGGAGATCCCCCCGCAGGTCCGAGTGACCCGCTGTGCGGTCCAGAAGGGACGCGCGTTGAAGGGGGTGCGATGCCCAGAAGGGGCACCACCTACGTTATTCGACGCCGAGAAGGGGCGCCAGGGATTAGCATAAGGCCCCTTGTCCCACGCTGAACGTGGGCCGAGAGGCCTTACCCCAGGGTGCACCACGAGGAGGTTCCCAAATTTGCACCCCATAAATAAATAACCTAACATAACTTCAAAATAAAAATATCTTGAAAACTATGCATTTCCGCACTTTGGCTCCCCCTCTCCCTCCGCTTCCCCCCTTTTTCGGTGTTGCTTAATCTTAAGTGCTTCCCAAGGGGTTGGAGGGAATATCATTTAGCATTTAATCGTTCATTATTATCATCAACTTTAAGCATAATCAATGAACTCTATTATTACGACTAGTATCCATGGGCACAAAATAAATTTATAAAAAAAGTGAAGCGGCCGGCGCGTCTAATCAAACAGCTAGATCTAACACCCAATCCATTCTACCGGTCCATTGTCGATCGAAATCGATCGATTGGTCTGGTAGAAACTATCGATCGACTACGACTTATCCATTTTACCATCGATCGATGTCGTCGATCGACGATCGATCGATAGGTCTGGTAGACACTATCGATCGACGTCAACCAATCCATTCTACCATCGATCGACGAACGATCGATTGGTCTGGTAACACCCTTAGTACTAGCCGCCGCCCGCCGCCGGCCGCCGCGCTGGCGCCGTGCGTTGTGCTCACAGACCAGTGGTCTGTGGTTGTACTACTCACTGACAGGCCGATACCTGCCGGCGAACTGATCGTGTGTGGGCCCCTTAGCGGCGATGGGCTTGCCATATATCACGCTGGTGATGGGTGATGAGCCCATCTGCACCGCTCACATGTGCAGTAGTTATTTAGTGTGCCGTGAAGGTAGCAGTGCACTCTTTTGTGGTCCTCAATGTGAGGGATAATAATCGTGAGTGTAAACACACTACATAAATTATGTATGCAAAAGCAAAGCAAAATTTTGCCTCAGAGTACTAGTTTTCATTATATATTCCTTTTTTTTTATCAAGAATTTAAATTTTTTTCATAACTGCTGGCACCCGTTTAACTTTTGAAAACGTCTTACTTGACCGCTACAGGTTAGAGGCCTAAGCCTCGGACCAAATATTTGGTGCGAGGGTTAGGCAGTGTGTGGGGATATAGAAAATCTCAGCCTCCTTGAAAATAAGGCTTATATTTAGGTTACACTATTTTCAACTGTATTTTTAAGTGTGTAAGTAAGCATTTATCAAATAAATTTATTTGTCTTAATCCGTTTCCGTGGCCAAGCGCGTTCTCTGGGCAATAATAAAATAAATAAATAAAATAAATTTATTTCAGGTGATTAAAACCCATATTGTGACAATTATTAAAATTAGAATTACATAGTTATCATAAAAAATCATCATAAAAAAAAAATCAAATTAAATAACAAATTAAATAAGGTACATACAAAATAATCATTTATAATAATCTCTCCATCCGACATTGTGGAATGTGTCTTTCACAGCAATGTCGGATGTAGGGACAGTCCAGTCTACTGGCAATTATTGCTAGAACGGCGTTGGAGCTGGCCTGAACCCTGCGCAGTAGGGAGGCCCCCCTTTTGCGCATGCTTGCGTGAAAGCAGTCGGTGTTCGCTGCTGCAAACATGCCCGATGCGCTACAAAAACGAGACAACCCCAAAACCGCTCTAAACGCGTTGTTAAATTGGACACGGAGGGAATTATATACTTTCTGCGAATATTTTGCCCACAAGCTGCACGTATACAGGGACGTGCAATATGCCCGGAAAAGCGCAATCTTTACAGCGGGGGAACATCGTGCAAATTGACGGGCCAGCATATTGGCTCTCCTAGACAATGCCCTCTGTTCCCGTTCCATGTCAGAATGGTCCTTGAGATCGACGGTAACTATATGCCCCAGATAAGTGAACTGATTCACTCTCTTTAGAGGAACATCATTAACACAATTAAGTCGAACAGGTGGTAAGGTCTGCGGACACTTAGCACCGGCGTCCTCAAACACCATGTATTGGCTCTTTGTGACATTATATTTAAGCCCGTGGATACCAGCATAATCCTCACAAATCTTTAAGAGCTTTCTCAAGCCACAGATTGATGCGCTCAGCAGGACCATATCATCGGCGTAACTCAAATTGTTGACACACACGCCATCCACATGACATCCTATATATTGGCTGCTGAGCGCGACAATCAATGCATCCATATATATATTAAACAGCGAGGGTGAGGTTAATCCACCTTGCCGGACCCCGCAGTCCAGCCTGTAAGGCTCCGACATTGTCCCCGCCCATCGAACGCTATTGATCTGGTGTTTATACCAATACTTAAAGATAGACACAATTTCACAGGGTAAATTAATGTTCTCAAGCTTTTTCCACAAGATGTCATATGATACCAGATCGAAGGCCCTCGACAAGTCGAGGAAACAGGCATAAACGGGTGTTTTTCGTCTCGTATAATATCTGATAGTGTGCTTTAGACATAGTATTGCACTTTCGGTAGATAATTTAGGTCTAAACCCAAATTGGTTACCATGCAAGTTCATATATTTGTCTAGCTGAGTGTTAAGCAAACCGTCAAATACTTTTGCTATAATAGTGGCTAGCGAGATAGGCCTGTAATTACCCTTATCAGCAAGGTCACCGGTTTTATTTTTTACTATAGGTAGGTACTACGACAGTTCTCATGAGGTCCACAGGCAGGTAGGAGTGACTCACGCACAGCGAATACAACATAGACAGGACCCTATATACATGCGGTCCCGCGTGCTGAAGATGTTCTATACTCAGCCCGTCGTGGCCAGGGGACTTACCCCTTGTCATCCCTTTAATGATTTTAGCTACCTCTTTAGCAGAGAAACGTACCCCTACTTTCCCATTCGGTGGCCCAGCACTAGGCCCCTCCCTCAGCGTACCTAAAGGCGAATTAATAGAAAAGTGACAACTAAAAACCTCCGCAATACTTTTGTGGTCACTCACGCCATCGACGCTCACAGGGAGACCAGGTTTTGAGTTTAGTTTATTGGTACTTTGCCAGAAATCACGAAAATTGCCCTTAGAATGTTTCTCAGCCAAGGCATCCATCCTAATTTGATCTTGATGATTTTGACACCATTGAAGTCGCGATTTAAATACCTTTCTGTGCTTACACATTTCATTATACATGATCCCGCATTTAGGCCTACCACTCGCAACCCACTCACAAAAAGACGTCCTAGCATCCCTGTGAGCCCCACTAACGTGTTTGTTCCACCCCACAATACGCGCCCCACGCCCACATAGCCTCGTGCCCCCTCGACTCAGCAGAGATGCATCACTAAGGGCGGTCACAACGTCGGAGTACAGCCGATCAAGAACATACCGGTGATTTGGATCGTTACAATAATAATCAGCACAATTTACACATTCAGACGGAAAATCAATACATTTAAACCGTTTATGACACTCTGTGGTAAATTTAGTAATCTGTTCCTCATTACGAAAGCCCTTCATAACGTTCCCGTAACCGGCCATATTTTTTTGAGATAGCGTTGGTGTTAATAGATTTAAATTACATTCAATAATGAGGGGAAAATGGTCCGACCACAAAGTGTCATACTCAACACAGGCATTTAGAACAGATCGTTGTGCCGATCGAGTCACTACACAGTGATCCAACCAGCTACAGGACCCGGTTACCTCACTAACAAAGGTAAAAGTACCGGAATCCGCGCCGGATAGGTCGGCATTGAAATCACCTAACATAAAAACTGACTCAATGCCATATTCATCAATAAGTGCACTCACCGAACTTAAGCAGTCTATAAAATCCGGCAGGTTGTCATTCGAATTCGTGGGCATATAAACACTCACTACAATCACTGGACGATCATTTGTCATTATCTTTATAGCACAAATTCGAGGGTTGTCACATCTCAAAACTGACACTTGCTGAAAAACACTACTTTTCCATAACAAGGCAACGCCTCCATAAGGTCTCCCTACGAGTATACCGGCGGATGTGTCAACGGCCGACATGCCCACGTATCCAAAACCGCTATCAATTGTGCTTAGGATTGGTATATCCTCCGGCAGCAACCACGTTTCCTGCAGAGCTATCAGGTCGCAGGTTCGACATAAGTCTCTAACGCCGTCAATACAACCGTTTTTTCCGTTTGCCGTTTTTTCTTCTGTGGCAACACTTTTGTAAACAGCTGATCTGAATGTCTCCTGTGTAAAATTTGAAGTTTAATTTATTATTTACTCATTTTACGCCCATTTTCCAATTCAATCATTAAGTTAAGTTGTGTTTTAGTGGTGAGCGTTTCGCTTTTAGTGTATTTCATGTGCAAAATCAAAAATTTAAGTAAAACTGTTTAGTGACAGTTACCGGCATGTAAGTGAACCGTTGTCATCTTTATGGTACCTACCCTTATTTCACTTAAAATCTTATAAATTTGCATAAATTGACGATTTGTTAATTATTATACGTATCTTGTTTAATTCCAACCACTTTAGTTGCGATTAACATACGTAAACATAACCTCTGTTTGTTGGTTACGCGACTACTCGTACAGCTGTTTACTTGTCACCTACATAGTATTTAAAAAATTGTATTTCTCTTTTATACGGTTCAATTTTTAAGTTTTCCCATAATGATGACTCGCAAGGCCTTGTCTCGTCAGGAGGAGTCCAAACTCCAACTGACATTAAATGAATTGAAGGCTTCGAAAGAGTTGTGTGATCAACTAAACAGAGAGCGAGATGACAACGAAAGGGAACTTTTGGAATCATTAGACAGGCATCAAAAGTTAAAAAATGAGTTGGTACAGTTAAATGACCGTTATGTCGATGCTATTGATGCCCGGGACAGGCTCCAAAACATTGTGGACAGGTTCGACCAATGTAGTTCAGAGTATGACCAGGCTCTGAACTGCATAGATGAGTTGAAAAAACAATTGCATGAGGCCAATAACAAAATTACTTTATTGGAAACATCTAAACTTAATATGACTGCCTCATTAAATCAAAGCTTGTTCGATGAGTTGGTAGTCTGTGCCCCCTCCATGGTTTCTGCGACAGCTAGCAGTCAGCCCACTTTCACTATAGATCTTACATGTGAGGAAAATAAAAATAGCAACCACTCAGTGAAGATTGTTGGCTGTAGCAAAAATAAACTAAAAAAATATATTAAGATAAATAAGTACATTAAGAAAACGCAAAAATTAGTTAAGAAGCACAAATTTTTAATTAAAAATGTAAAATTAAATAGAGAAAGATTGTACTTAATTGACAAATTAGATATATACTCGTCACAACTACACAATAAAAATTTAAAATATAAAAATGATACACAAATTCTACAAACTAAAATTGCACACCTAGAGGACTCGCTTATATCTATTACTTAGCAATATGATCTTTCACAAGGTCAAATAAAAGAACACATGTTGGCCATTGATGAACTGGTAGTCCTGTGTAATGGTAACAATGAAGGGATTGATTCACTCACAAGTAATTGTAAATGTAAACAGTTACCAAGCCGTTCATCAATCCCATGTGATTCTTCCTCTGTCGAATTGATTGATGTTTCTTCCAAAGGTTCCCTTACTCAGTGCACAATTAAAAATGTACCACAACTTATACCAACCAACCAGATTCCATGTAAGACAGATTGTAATAGTGACTTGGTAATATTTAGTGATGAATTTGGTAAAAACATGGGTCGGTTGTTATCTGACTTGGGACATTCAGTTATCAATTATTGTATACCGGGTGCTTCTTATCAACATATTTTGAAAAAAGCTGTAGAACATAAATATAAACCCAATAGCACCTTATTATTATTTGTTGGTAATAGAGGTAATCTGAACAAAACAAGCCTTCTAAAATGTTTAGAATGTTTGAATAAGTTAATTGTAAAGAAAATTATATTGTTTACATTACCTTATTGTAGTAGTTTGCCACAGGAGGAAAATTCTATTAGACATAAGCTTAACCTGACATTACATTTATTTTGCAAAAATGACATAATGCATTTAATTGACACTAACAATTATGTTAGTAATTTTTATTTGACAAGAGATAGTTATTATCTGCCAAATTATTTTAAGCGACAAATAGCTTTATCGCTATCCTATTGTATTCAAACGTCAGCCAAAAACTTGGCTAAACAAGTTGCTTCTATTGAGCAATGTATATTTGACATAGACGTCAGTAGTGTTTCTACTGACATTCCAATTAATTATTTAAATTAAATTATATGACAAAAGAGGAAAACTCTTGCGAAATGTTTGTTAATAAAATGAAATTAAATGAATGTAAAAATAGCTTTAGCAAAAGCCCATGTCAATCATTAAATTTAAAAAATGTACAATCTTTAAACATTGTCCACCAGAACATCCAAGGAATGATGGGCAAACATTTGGAGATTGAATTGTTCATGAACTGTAATAAAATTGATATTCTTTGCATAACAGAACACTGGCTTAAAGACCATCAGTTCATGTTCAATTCTAAGAATCATTTGGTAGGAAGTTCGTTCAGTCGAGGAAATGCAATACATGGTGGCTCCTTAATTATTGTTAGTAAAAAGTTTAAATTAAAGGAACGCAAAGACATAGTGAGCCTCTCGGTTGAGCGAACAATAGAAATAGCTTGTGTGGAGTTGGAGCAGCTTGTTGTATTAAGTGTGTACAGACCTCCTTCAGCATCATATGATTTTTTCGAAAAAGTTATGGATGAGGCATTACATAAAGTCCGTAATGTAGGTAAAACAATAATTGTTTGCGGGGATTTTAATATTGATTTGTTAGAAAATTCCACGATGTCAACTAAAATTAAAAACCTATTTCTATCATACAACTTGAATCATTTATTTTTGGAGCCGACAAGAATAACTGCCACTTCGGCCACCTGTATTGATAACATATATACAAATGTAAAACCACTGGCTAAGCAAATTATTAATAACCTGGACTCTGATCATTGTGGCCAAATGGTCAGCTTTCCACACCAGCGTAAACAAGTGACGAAAAAGAATATCACTGTTGTACCAAAAACTGCAGGTCGGCTGGAACGCTTTAAAAGCAATCTAGATACAAAATTAAATTATTTAGAATACAATGACAACCCTAATGTCTTTTATAATAATTTTTTTAACATTTATTGTTCAGAATTTAATAAAACTTTTATTCCAAAAAAGATCTCAGTTAGTGGTACTGTAACTTTTAATGAATGGGCTACAATTGGTATTCACAGAAGTAGGAAACGCCTTTATGAACTTTATGGTGAACGCAACTATAACACCAGCGATGACTTCAAATTATATGTTAAAAATTATTCAAAGTTATTCAAAAGAGTATGTCGATTAGCCAAGGCAAACTATCTGAGTTCTAAGACTAAGAATAGTAATGACAAAATAAAAATGACATGGAATATTATAAATAGTGAAACAGGAAAGGTCAAAAGTCGTAATAATGAGTACAATTTAAATTGTGATAATAAAACCTTGACTTCTGATGCTGATGTTGCTGCAGCATTTGAGAGGTTTTTTACTGACATTCCAGTTTCAACTACAAAAGCCTTGATTTCCTCCCCCACTGTAGCTGAATCTGTTTTGAAGGAGAATGTTAAAGATTGTGAAAGTAATTTCAGTTTTCAAAAAATTTGTGTTATAGATATAATAAAAACATTTAACACTCTCAATAAAAAGAAAACTGCTGATCTGTGGGGTAATTCCGTGGACGTCGCTAAATCTGTAATTATGACAATAGCTCCAATTTTAGCTTGCATATTTAATGAATGCATTGACTGTGGTGTTTTTCCTGACCTCATGAAATATAGTAAAATAATTCCATTATTTAAATCAGGTAGCACTTCTGACCCCTCTAATTTTAGACCTATTTCCGTGCTACCCACATTTAGTAAAATTTTTGAAAAGTTAATACTAGACCAAATGCAAATTCATTTTTATAAAAATAAACTTTTACATCGTAAACAATATGGTTTTACTAGGGGTCGCTCTACAACTGACGCCGGTGTTGAGCTTTTAATCCAAATATTTGATACCTGGGAGGAATCACAGGATGCCCTAGGGGTATTTTGTGATTTATCCAAGGCTTTTGATTGTGTTTTACATGAAACTTTGGTCAGGAAGCTTAACCACTATGGAATTAGGGATGCTTCTTTGAGCCTTCTAATCTCATACTTGAGTAACAGGATTCAAAAGGTCGACATTAACGGTAAAAGATCTCCGGGATCAGTGGTTAAAATGGGAGTTCCGCAGGGTTCAATACTTGGTCCATTCTTGTTTTTGGTTTATATTAATGACTTACCTTATTTTGTAAAAGACAGTCATGAGATAGTATTGTTTGCTGATGATACTTCACTTTTATTCAAAGTGAAACGACGACACCCAAATTATGACGATGTGAATAATGCGGTCTCAAAGATTGTTCACTGGTTTAGTGTTAATAACTTGCTATTAAACGAGGGAAAAACCAAATGTGTAAGATTTGTATTGCCTAATGTTAAGCAGGTAATAACTAGTGTACAAATTAAAGATAAGAATGTGAATCCTGTGGACACCACTGTGTTTCTAGGCATCACATTGGATGCCAAGCTTCAGTGGGGCCCACATAAGTAGGTAATTATTGGGCATCCTGGAACACTTTTTTTTTTTCACTCCATTGATCTCACTGCCGTTCGAGCAATGTCGTAAAAAAGTGTTCCAGGATGCCCAATAATCATTTATGAAATGTTGTGCAGACTTACGGAATATTGTAGGTTTTCCATATTGAGTCACCAAAATTCACTGTTTTTATCACTATGATACACTATTAGCTAACCAAAACCTAAATTTGGATTACGCACAGTAGCTACCACTATGAAATTTTTCATTTTCGTCTAGGCTGGTGGCACCTAACAGCAAGTTTTTGTCGTGATCTGGTAATGGAATATGATTTTTCAATTTTTCCCAGTGGCTGATGCTAAGGAATAAAATCTAGGCCGATTGCTCATGCCTGTCGCCCAGTGGCTGGTGGCATCCAGATATTATTCCATTAAAAGTATCTAGGCCGATTGCTCATGCCTGTCGCCCAAGGGCTGGTGGCATCCAGATACAATTATTCCGTTGAAAAGTATCTAGGCCGATTGCTCATGCCTGTCGCCCAGGGGCTGGTGGCATCCAAATACTTATCAGCGTAATAAATAGCATAGGTAAATCGATCATTCATACCCGATAACATATTTTTTTTTTTACTTAGTAGCTTTACCTTAGCAATATAATACAGTGCAAAAAAAAAAAAAAAAAAAAAAAAAAAAAAAAGCATTACTCACTTCAAATCGATTCTTGGATACCAATGAACTGAAGTTTGCTATTTATAATTTATTCGACCACCCACCTCAAGAGTTTAAATGTTTTGGCGCTATGTTATAAAATCATTTTGTTAAATTCCTTCGAACTCTGTGGTCAAGTGCAAGCAGCTGATTATGAAATTCGTCAAACAAAAACAATCGTTAAAAATAGAATGCATATGTCCTCCGCTATCGAATGAAGCAAAACGACATGGTAATTTGTTGCCGAATAGTATACGTTGTATTGTTTGTGGTCCTTCCAATTGTGGAAAGACCAACTTAGTAATTAGTCTATTATTACATTGTGACGGTCCTCGTTTTCATAATCTTTATGTATATTCAAAATCTTTATATCAGCCTAAATACATATTTTTAGAAAAGGTATTAGATATGGTAGCAGGTACATCTTTTAACAAATACAATGATAACAGTGAAATTTTAAGTCCACACGAAGCTTTGGCTAACTCAATTATCATATTTGACGACGTTGCTTGTGAAAACCAAAACCACATCCGAGATTATTTTGCTATGGGACGTCATAAAAATATAGATTGTTTTTATATAAATCAAACCTATACAAAAATACCTAAACAACTTGTAAGGGACAATGCAAACCTAATAATATTATTCAAGCAAGACGATATAAATTTAAAACACGTTTATGAAGAACATGTAATGTCTGACATGTCATGGTCTCAATTCCGTGTAATGTGCTCAACTGTTTGGAGAAAGCCGTACAATTATATTGTAATAAATAAGGATTGTGAACGAAATAAAGGATGTTATAGAATGACATTTGATACGTTCATTGTGGTAGATTAATATACATAAGCCGTTGTAATTTTATTTATAAATCACTTTCTTTTGTGATTTGGAGTTGAAAGGAAACTTCATAAAAAAAAAAAAAAAAACATGGAAATAGATCTAAAAAAACAATTAGTAAAATCGGCAACAGCTGTAAAGAGAAAAGTAGATATGATCAAGGATGCAAAAAATACAAGCAATATGACCTTGGAAACCATATTCAAACCTATAGTTGACCCTCTTAATTTGTTAACAAGTAAAAATGATGGAAAACACAATGTGGAAGAAAAGAATGATACTCCCAGTTTTAAAAAGATTAAAAAAAATGTAAGCGAGGAGTCCTATTCTTCTATTGAACAATTTAGTGAACCTAGCAGTGAAGAAGATGAGCCAGATCAGGAGTTATATGAAAAATCTAACAAAACCCTTACTGTAACAACTACTCAAGACCATAATGTGAGTGATGGATCGTTTAAATCTCTACAATCGTCACCAAGCTATAAAAATCAGTCTTTGTCTTGGTCAACATCATCTGAAGTAATGAATGATATACCTTTTGGAATCAGACATGACAGAGGTAAACTAATGCTCGGAAAATCTCGTGTTTATGACAATGACAGCACTTTGAAAGTTGGAAACCGTGTTTATAAAAAAACTCTTGGTTTAAAAGAGCTATTGTTTAAAAAGAAACCAAATGTAGATGTAATCACAGAAGATGATTTAGATAAATATAAACTACTACTAATAGACACCAATGCCCATAGGCGTAATTTTGAACCAACCAAACCAATAAACAGCAATAAAGGGTATAAATATATGAATATTATCAAACCACTATTTAAATTCTCTAAAAATGTGACTACTAGCATGGAAAGCCTTTCACAGGGAAAAGGTATTAATCTTTTAAAAAAAGTTAAGAAAAATACAGACCTTGTTTATTGGGACGATCCGAATGAGTTGGTAGATCGATTAAAATTGCTGTTTGCGTCACGAGATGCAGGTAACACCGGTTTAGATAATGAAATTATCGCAATTATGGAAGAACTGTGGGAAGCAGGAATAATCAAGAATATGAAATATAAAGAACGTTTGACAGGGAAATGGTTCACTTTGAATAACGCATCAGTGCAGCAATGAACATTGACAAATTTGGTCATCATGTTCATAAGCGTCTACGATTAGCGGAATACATTGATACCTTCAGCGATACATTGGTGAAGTCAGATACAGGACACTACGATTTGAAATCATCAAAATTGAAAGGTTTAACCTCTCCAGACGAAGACGACGAAGCAGTAAATAAAGCCTATTTAGATAAAACAGTTCAAGACCTAAGAAACGAAATAAAAACAGTTTATCTTGATGTTAAGAAATACCTAAATAGCTTGGATAAGGTGACTTCAAATCGTTTGAGTGATTTATATTATACTAAAACAGAGATTGATTTTTTGATAAACCAAAAAAATAAAAATGAGTAAAAAAGACATCGTCAATGAACTACACAAAGCAGCAAGAAGAAATTTCCCGCGTCGATATACAATCATAAAAGGAATAGATGATTTATGGCAAGCTGACCTTATGGATTTTCAGAAGTATTCACATTTTAATAAAGGATATAAATATGTTTTAGTAGTAATTGATACTTTATCGAAATATGTATGGGTTAATCCTTTGAAATCAAAAGATAAAAGTTGTGTTACAAAAGCAATGCTAAATATATTATCTAATTCATCTCGAAAGCCTAAAAATTTACAAACAGATTTAGGCAAGGAATTTTATAATGATACCTTTAAACAGTTGATGGTAAAGTATAGCATTAATCATTATTCCACTTACTCTATAAAAAAAGCATCAATTGTCGAAAGAGTAATAAGAACACTAAAAGGTCACCTTTACAAGCTATTTAGCTTATGTGGTCAATATCAATGGATGCAAAAAAATTTGAAACACGTAGTCCAATGCTATAATAACACTAGACATCGAATAACAAAATTTAAGCCAATTGAGGTTAATAAAGGAAACCAAATAGTTGTCAGATCTAACATTATTAAATCACAAAGTAACAAGATGAACCATAAATTAAAGTTGCGAGTTGGAGATCATGTTCGTATAAGTAAATACAAAGGGGATTTTTATAAAGGTTATACCCCAAACTGGTCATCAGAAATATTTAATGTTATTAAAGTCAATCATACAACTCCAGTAACTTACCACTTAGAAGATAACCATAGGCAGAGAATTTTAGGATCTTTTTACGGTTATGAATTACAGAGAACAAAATTTCCAGATCTATATCTCATTGAAAAGGTTATAAAAAGAAAGGGAAACAAACTTTTTGTTAAATGGTTAGGTCTCAGTGATGACGAAAACAGTTGGATTGATAAAAATGCATTGGTGTTATAATATAAATTAAGAATTAATATTTGATACGGTCACTTGATAAACATCGATGAAGGAAGGAAGTGGTATTATTAACGACATAATAAATAATATACCGTTTGAGTTACATTTACCTGGTTATCAATTTTGTGGTCCCGGAACAAAACTTAAGAAACGGTTACTGAGGGGCGACCGGGGCATAAACAAATTGGATGAAGCTTGCATGTATCACGATATCGCATACAACAACAGTGATTTACACGTTCGACATAACGCCGATTTAGAACTTTTGAATATGGCTAAAAAAAGATTGCAATCGAGAGATGCTGGAAAAGGAGAAAAGGTTGCTTCATGGATAGTAAAGAAAACTATGAAAGCAAAACTCAAAGCTGGGGCTGGAGTAAGTTCATTTATGACTGGTGTTAAAAAAATCCAAAATAAAATTAAAAAATTAAAATCTAAAGACAATCACACAGCTATAAAATATGCATATGCAGCTGCAAAAAAACTGTTTACTAATAAAAAAGGAATACGCTTGCCGCGGTGTATTCCTATACCAAAAAGTGGGGGTTTCTTACCTCTTATTCCAATTTTCGCTGGATTGTCAGCTCTAGGTTCACTTGCTGGTGGTGCAGCAGGTATAGCAAAGGCTGTCAATGATTACAAGGCTGCTCAGAAAAATCTTCAAGAATCTGAACGACATAACAAGATGATGGAAGCTGTAGCTCTAGGAAAAGGACTGTATATCAAGCCTCATAAAAAAGGAGCTGGTTTATATCTAAATCCTTCAAAAAACTAATGAAACGGCTACCCAGACGCCCTCTCACTAATTTCGATATATTGGAGCATGCTACTGATATTCCACACTTTCGAGGAGTTTTTATGAGAGATGCACTGCCTTCAAAACCAAGAAAGATCGAGTGTGCTATAATAAATTTAGATAGTTCTGATAATCCCGGAACCCATTGGGTAGCCTACGTTAAGCATAATGACGACTGTGAATATTTTGATAGTTTTGGCAATCTAAAGCCACCGTTAGAGTTGATAAATTATTTAAGGTACATGTCTATAAATTATAATTATGTTCAGTATCAAAAGTTTGGAACTATAAACTGTGGTCACCTTTGTTTAAATTTTTTAAGAGACTATTGGAAAAAACATTTATATTGATAATGAAATAAAAAAACTTATCAGTACAAAAATGTCTTTCACTGTGTCAATAACTGGCAGAGGAGAATCTTTAATAACAAATTACTCGCCAACCTTGCAATTACGCGGAGAATATGAGTGTGGACTCTTATATTTTTCAACTTTTAATTCTATCCCGAACATAGATGAAAGAAATAATAAATTTTACTATGGCAGTGATAGAATTATCGAAATACCTGAAGGATCCTACGAACTTCAAGATATTTGTGACTTTTTGAAAAGTAACATTAAGGACGCTGCGCTAAAATTGACTTGCAATAATAATACATTAAAAACATGTATTTACTGTTCTGAAAATGTGTATTTCGATAAAAATGATTCTCTTGGTAAAATTTTAGGTTTTGGTATGGATACAATAACAGCTAATATAAGCACCGAGTCTCGGTATCCCGTCAGCATTTTATCAACAACTGTAGTGCGAATCGAATGTGATGTAATCAGCGGGTCATTTGTGAACGGGAAAGCAAGTCATATTATTTACGAATTTGTTCCTAACGTACCACCAGGTTATAGAATCATCGAAATACCTAAAAACTTAATTTATTTTCCCGTCAATCAAAGTTCAATCAACTCTATTAACATAAGGTTGCTAGACGCTGAAAATAAGCAGATCAACTTACGCGGTGAAGAAGTACAGCTGTATTTACACTTTAGAAAAAAATGTTAAATTTCAATAAA
The DNA here is from genome assembly GCA_963921215.1 of Scoparia ambigualis. Taxonomy (NCBI): domain Eukaryota; kingdom Metazoa; phylum Arthropoda; class Insecta; order Lepidoptera; family Crambidae; genus Scoparia; species Scoparia ambigualis. Next base: position 30,599,905 of record OY992511.1, on the reverse strand, counting down.
ACCCCATCTACGTCTACTGTTCAAGTCAGTTCCAAAAGATCCTCTCAGAAAAGAACACCGCTTCGTTTAAAGAAGAAGCTAACCAAAAGCAATAAGGAATTTTTAAAACTACTGGGTTTGTTAAAATGAATATTTTAAATATAACTCAACCGGCATCGTACGATAACAGCATCGAAAGTTTCGAATATCATTCGTATAAACCATATGTAACAAGTTTTAACAAGAACGATGAAATTCGAATACCTATTAATCAGCAAGATTTGTATGTGTTGCCTGCACTCAGCAGTTTGTACATTGAGGGCAGAGTCAATGTGTATAAGTTTAACAGTACTACTAAACAACAAGAAAAAGTGACAAGTGTGCATTTTGTTAATAATCCAGCTTTATTTCTTTTTCAAGATATTCGATATGAATTAAATGGTGTAGAAATAGATAAGGTAAAAAATACAGGGATTTCTACAACTATAAAATCTTATCTTTCCTTGAATGAAAATGAATCGAAATGTGCAAAGGTTTGGGGCTGGTCACCTACAGGTACGACCAATGTCAGCAATGGAGTATTTTCTGCATCAATTCCTCTAAACAAAATATTGGGTTTTGCAGAAGATTATGAAAAAATCATAAGTAACTGTAAACATGAGTTAGTATTATTGAGAAGCAACACAAATCTCAATGCTTTGAAACTAAATACCGATGAAGTTGTGGAGGATATAACAATAAGTAAAATTGTTTGGCGAGTTCCTCACATTAAAGTTTCAGACCGCGAAAGAATTAATTTATTAAAGCATTTAGAAAAAGATCGTCCCATTACAGTAGCATTTCGTAATTGGGACTTGTATGAGTATCCATTACTACCCACAACACGTAAACACGCTTGGTCTATAAAAACCTCATCTCAGATTGAAAAACCACGATTTGTAGTAATTGCTTTACAAACTAACCGTAAACATAATGTGACACAGTCTATGGCAGAGTTCGATCATTGCTTTATTCGTGATGTCAAAGTATTTTTAAATTCATCATATTACCCTTATGAAGGAATGAATATTAATTTTGCTGACAACAAGTTTTCATTAATATACGAACAGTATGCAAGATTTCAGCAGTCTTATCATGGTCGTCGACCAGAGCCGTTGTTGAGTTTGAAAGAGTTCAAAGATATCGCTCCTTTATTTGTTATTGACTGTTCTCGCCAACACGAAACGCTAAAGGGATCAATTGACGTTCGGGTTGAAATAGAAACAGATCAAGAGATACCTGATCAGACCGCCGCATATTGTCTTATACTGAACGACTGCATATTTGAATATAAGCCTCTGAGTAACATCGTTAAAAAACTATCATGAATAAAGATGTTATAATAGTGGATGTGCAAGGTTTTAAAAATGAGAAAAATGAATTCATTATCAAGGAATTAGTTATAGGCACATCAGAACACACTCAAATATTTTTAATTAAACCTCCATATCCATTTTCTACACTTACTCTCGAAGAAAGGAAACATGTTTGGTGGATAGAAAGAAACCGAGGATACCGATGGAGTGAGGGACATATTGACTACAGAGAATTTAAAAGACTCATTAAACCTTACTTCAAAGAACGCAAGATCATAGTAAAAGGAGAAGAAAAAATTAAATGGGTGCGAGAATTATGTGGACATGAAAATGTTTTAGATATAAGTGATAAAGGTATACCTAATTTAGAAACTCTAAGTAAACTTTACTGTAAAGATATGTTTTCATTCAATTGTTTCAACCATATAAAGTATTGTGCATTAAGAAATGTTATATGCATTAGAAAATGGATTATAGAAAATAATGTATCGATGTCAGATATTTAAATAAATAGAAGTTAAATAAAAAAGTCTTTCAGTTTTAATAATTCCCTCACATAGTAAAATAATAAAACAACTTCAGTATCTTAAAATATCATTTAATTAAAACCACATTAAAATCTAACAATGTTACAACAGTTCGTTACATTAAAAAAAAAAAAAAAAAAAAAAAAATATATATATACTAATTTGTTTTTTTTTTTATTTAACATTAAACTTAGCTTCAAGTAATTATTACATAATTATGTTTTATACAAACTCATCACTAAGACTTATTTATTTATTTGAAATTCTTTAACTAAGGTTTACCAAAAAAGTTTATAACCTAGCTATACTACCAATTAAATATAATAGAAGTATTTTACTTACTACATATCTTTTGTTGAATATTTTACACATAGATTTTTTTACTATTTTCTTTTTACTTAATAATTTTACAATAAATCAAGTACTTCTTACTTAATTATATGTTTTCTACAGATTACCACTAAGACTTATTTATTTCAAATAACAAACTAAGATTTACCTTAAAAATTTATAACTTTAAAATTTTAATAGTTTAACAATAAAGTAACAATTACTAAAAATAATCATCACTAGTAATTTTCCTGGAAATCTTTTTTATTAAGTTTTCAGTGAGGTCCATTATCTCATCTATAGAGTCTCGCATCACATATTGCGCACTAAGTATCACACAACCATTGTCATTGTCATTTTCACTGCACTGTGTAGTTTCTGCTGAAGATCTTGAGTATGCAGCAGCTTCGTTCTCCAAGTCCACTACTTGAATTTGTATCAGCCGTTTTCCTTTTTTTTGATCCTTGGTGATTACATATGAAGTCGACGCCACATCTCTACAGTTTCTTCGTGCTGCATCTCTTTTTTGTTTCTTCTTAAGAGCTGCTTTTTTTGCCAATGCTTCTTGTACATATTTACCGAGGCCTTCGGTAGGGCTACAGAAATTAGGATCTTGTGCGTATATGGATGGAGAATAGGTTCCACATATGTCTTGAGAATCTTCCATGATCTGCGAAAAATTAGAAACATTTATTGATTAACATAAACTATACAACATATAAATAATATTAAATGCTTAATATTAGGTAGTAATACTTACAAAGAATAAATTCTGAAGTGCAATAAGGTAGGTAGGTACTAAACAGCGGGCGGCAGTTGCTCGGTTGTGTATAGATCGGCTAACGAAGTGCTACTGACTGGACTGTGGAAGGGAACTACTGTCGTATGCATCAAAATTACTGAATTGCAAAACGTAATATAGCAGCAATCGTGGGAATGAACATGTATAGACTTGTTCTGCTGGCACCGGGTATCATATTATTGAAAAATATATAATAAGTAAAAAAACAAATATCTAGGAAGATGTATGCATTCAAATTACAGATTTGCATAACGTGACATAGTGTCAATGAACATGTTTGAACTTGTTCGGGCACCGCATCTGAGGTTTTACGTTATTGAAAATATTATAACCTACGGTAATAACATTAATATTTAGGCAGAGAGAATGTAGGATACTTAATTGTAGTTAATTTACAGTGGAAACGTCATGGTGATATTTGAAATAATACAATTTTTGTATTACTGAAAATAAGTATATTTATTTATAAAAAGCTTATCTTACTAAATAATACACTGAATACATTTATAAAAGTATTTACTATGATACAAAATATTAGATACAATGTAATAATATTAAATTTCATTAACTCATGTAATAATATTATACAAATTAAAAATCTTTTAATAAAATAAAGGTGGTTTTTGTTATGAAATCGCAATAACTATACATAAGTCTTGTAGGTTTTACATTCAAAAACAACATGCAAACTATGAAGCATATAGCATATAGCTAATCGTGTAACAATAGCATCAGTAAGTAAATGCGGCCGGGCAATCTTTTCCAACCGCTTTTAGAAAATCTTCTTTTTTTTCTAGAACAAACTAGATTTATGCCCCCATGACAAAGTGGATATTTTATCTTTAAGTATAATTCGTTTGTCATCATTTGAAGATAAGGCAACTTTGTTAACAGATTGAGTAAAAATTTCGTGTTTCAGAGACTTAAACACAACATTCTTTTTCTTTATCAACTTATTGTGCAATAACACTTTATTAAAATCTTTAAAAGTAAGAGTTTTGACTACAGGTCTCTTTACTCCTTTTGCTTTTTTTAACTCGTTATTTTCAGTTTTCACGCAATATAACTTCGATCGCAGTCCTACAAATTCAACAATAAGTTGCCCGCCTAGCTCGTCCTTAAATAACCCAGGAATCTTTTTGTTTCGACATACAATATTATACTGATTATTTTTAGTATAATTGCTAGTATCGAAGTACGACTGAAACTTTAATTTTATATCGTTATATATGTCAGGTGTCTCTATACTATACAAAAAACTGTCAGTGTCCGTATAACATAATTTTAAACGAGAACCATAAAAAGGTTTCATTGTGGAGTAGTGGAAATCATACATATGATTTTTAGATATTTCCAGAACAGCGAATCCTATATAGATAGGTTTATCCAAAGTAATTAACTCTGGTTTCATTTGCACTGCTACAAAACTTTCCGTAAAAACCGTGGAACTATGGAAATTAGGCCTCGATATCAATTGTTCGGCTGTGTAACATTTTTTTGTTTTATTTCTGGTGTCATTCCACTGATTAACCAGATGAACGTTGAGTCTTTTTTCAGTATCTTCTAATGTTTTCCCAAAAATGCTGTTATTTAATAATTTAAAGAAATCCTGTTCAAATGTAGACTTAGCCTTTTGACGTTACTCTGTGTTTAAATCTATATATGGTTTTAAAAAAGGACTTTGTTTAAATTTGATTACTCGGTGAATACGTTTTAATACTAAACCGTGTTGTAAGCACGTTTTTAAATGTACGTAATGTATTACATAATTAAATTTATCGTACAAATTAGGTATCAATTTGGGATATTTTGATCCGGGTGGTGTAAACTTCTGAGGACAAAAAGGAAGGTCATTGTGCAACTCATGTAAGTATTCCGGATATTCCAAATCAACTTCTAAAATATACCCATACTTCGAGTCATTGGGTACTTGGAGAATATTAAGTTTATCTATTTCCGTTTGACTGATTAACTCAAAATCAGAATAGGGCAAGTATGAACACATTGCATACCCATATAAATTATTACAATCAATGTAAAATAAATAGTTATCGGAGATGGACGGATTATAATTTGACAAATATTTGTTATTCGCTTTGGAATACCTAGTGGAGCATAAGCATACCCCACCACGAATGCCCTTTTGAAGCATACGTACGATTTCTAGGTTTTCAATAAGTTGTAATTTCACTTTAGTTTTAAGTAACATTGCGTCGAAACTTAGTCCTGGAGCGGTCATGTAAAATGCAGGATCTAACCTATAATTATTTTTACAAGTTAGACGAAAATTCTCAAATACATCTGCTAGTAAAATTACATCTGTTTTAAGGTATAAGTCGGTGTATTCACCGAGATTTTTCAAATGAAACGTTTTCCAAACATGTTGAGCGTGATAATAATCCGATTCAGAAATGGTGTCATTGGTCAAAGTACTATAAAAACATTCTCGCGGCGGTAACACATCATAATACGCAAAAGCGGCTGGCAAATGTTTTTCTAACACAATTGTATTTTTTGAATCTAGCCCGTCACCACTCGATTTAGGTTCTAATAAAGATTCGAAATCCGCATAAATAACGAACGGCATATCTTGCATTCTTTCGAAATGGTTAAATTGTATTACGGTTCCTTGATCCGGTAGCACAGTCCGAACACCGCTACAAATGTGAGCATCAAATGTTTCCATTTTATTAAAAAATATCATACAGTCGTCACAAAAATATATTTTTGAATGATGTTTTGTTAACTGGGGTCTTAATAATTTATTTAAATTTTTTATTAAACAATAATGTTTAAAATTACCCTTTTCTAATAGTAGTAAATTGATATGGTGTTTTTTTCTACGTTCTGTTTTGTACAGAGGACCGACAATCTGTGACTTGTTTGCTAGACCATACACGTTTATGCTAATTTTAGGATTATTTTTCTCAAAGGTTCGAATGTCCAAAAACCCTACAGGAAAAGTCATATTATCAGTATTGAGAATTTTTTCGTAGCGCGGATACGATGATATGCGATGGGCATTATTGCTTACGGGAAATAACGCAGCCATTACACTCCACAAAAAACAGAACGCATCATTATTTCGAATATTTATGCATGCGTGTCTCGATTTTAAACATTTCGGTAATTCTATAAACTGACCAGCCCTCAATGGGTTATATTTGTTAATATTGCCTTCTAAGTATAAATTGCTTATAAAAGCCCAACCACTATCTCTTTCTTGAAATTCGTCAATCTTTGTTACAATAGTATCGACTGCGTTCGAATATATTTCACTAAAACAATAATTCTGATGAAATATCACGTTTTCAGTTGCGAATGATTTTATTTCACTTGTGCTGTTAAGTAAAGCAAAATCAGCAAAAAATTCAAAATTGACTTTAATAGAATGATAGGTAGCTTGTCGCGCAGATAGCAACTCCTGCACACGAGATCGGAGCCCGCGTAAAAACACAGCTGGCGGGCACGTGCTGCGATCGCTGACGTCACCGTCTCCCCCCGAGCCCGGCCGCACCCGATACGATGCAATCCGACTGCGGAATGCACTACTTACTTTTTCAATGCCACTACTTACTTCAATAGAATTATTATTTTTGTGTATTGTACTTCGTAAATGGGCTGAGAAAGCGCTACTTTTAATAGATATGTCACAAACTGTGCAATAAACTGTTCTCTTTGCCATGTCGGTTTCAGAAACTCAATATTTTATTACAAACAAACAATTAAACTAAACTGCTAAGAGGCTATGCTGTTGGAGGCTGCTAGTTTAATTATGTAGATAAGATAGTAAGCATCTGTATTTAAAACGTATTTTACCTACCTATGTTTTTAGTGACAGCATTAGTAGGTAAGTAAGAATTGTAATTAATACTAATTAATGAGGTTTACTCTCGAAGATTTTTTTTTTTTTATTTTATTTATTTTATTTATTAGTTTTAAATCTTATGATACCTAATTACAAAATTAAAAAGTTAACAAAACTAACACTAAATCTGTCTTAATTTTAAAAAAGTAAAAAGAAAAACTAATATTAAAAACGACTTAAACTTAGTAGTTTAAAATTATAAGTATAAGTATAAGTATTAAAACTAAGTAGTTTTAAAAAATTTGCCCTCGCTGGTGAACTGCCGCTTACAGTCCTTTATGACCTCTGTTAGCTGAACCATTTGGGAGCATTCCGAGTCACATTGAAACTTTAAAGAGACAACCGCGTGTTCCCATCGGTCTTTAGGCTCTACCGGTAGGATGTCCCTTACGTTGTAGACTTTGAGGTCTATAAATACGTCGCCATCCAAGTCAGCGGTGCGCCGCAGCACGCCGTCCGCCACCCGGCGCGACAGCGAGGACGTTAGGGTTCCTTGTTTAGCCGCGTGCTGGGCAGCCGTTTCGTCTTCACTGTCTGAATCCAGCTGCCACCCGGTCGATTTCTTCGTTGAAGACGATATCTTTTTCGGTAGCTTCCTCTTCACTGGCAATTTTGTTTCTTTTTTCTTGATACTAGAAATAAAAAATAAAAACAAATAAGTACTCTATATAGGGGAACTGTGTTCAACTGCTGAAACTAATCTTCATAAGTTTTTAAAACTATCAACGATTTCAAAAGAAACACGTTTTTACGTAAATGTACCTATGTATATGTATCCTTATAACCAGATAATAAAGTTCAAAATTGATTGTAGAAATTGGCAGTTTTGGGTAGGTTGATCTGCCACCGTGAGTACAGCAACAATAGAATTAAAAAAAAAAAAAAAAAATATATTTTTCGTACACATACTTTTTACTAGAAGTCGTTGATCCTTCGTCGTTGTCCGAGAGGAAGTGGTTGGCAAACTGCTTCTTGTTCTTGGTCTCCTTGGGGCGCTTGTACTCAGTGTCCGACCTGAAAGCCAAATGAAAATATAATTAAGTATGCATACACGGGATAATAATTAGTTAAATTTATCCGAGACAAGATAAAATTTTACTAGAAAAAATCAACCAGTCTCAGGAAGCTCGAGTGGAAATCGAACCCACGACCTTTGGATTACCGGTCCAATACTCTGACCACTAAGCTACCGAGGCCGGTAAGTCTCGTTTAGCGTAGTAGGAGCAACCGAGGCGGGGTCTAACTACATAAGTATAGCATTGTAATGCTAAAATTAAAATAATAAAAATTATCCGAGACAGTTTAAAAACTTACGAACATAATTGCAATTGCGCGGATCTTCGTGGTGCTAGCGGGACTTCGGTGAGTAGCGCAGCAGCTGGCTAGGGCGAGCGGGCGGTGGCTATTGGCGGCTGGCGGTGGCTGTGGCTGGCTAGCGACGGGCAGCAATTTCGGCGCACTTGTTGTCACTTGTTTCCCGGTCAGAATTATCAAGATGGCACGGAGTCGACAAAAGATATGAACCGCATTTAGATTTACTGAAGATTAAATAGGGAATTTTACATATATCGTAAACCTTGAGGCAAAAATATTACAAAGCATACCTTAACCTACAATGGCTTAGCGTCGTAAAGGGTATTTAATAACCATACAAATTAATATTAAATAAAACAGTTTAGAATCTCAACTTTTTCTGAAACGTTTGCAAAAAATTATAAATGAAAAACAAAAGTTTCATGTTACATGATATTTCATTCGAATCTGAGAATTCGATGCACACATATTGACGATAAACATACCTGTAAGGCAGAGTTCACAATTGTGATGCTATCGCTAAGATTTGTACTTGAATAAATAATTAATGTTATTGGTGTACATATATCAGTAAATAAATAAATGATATATACGATGTTATAAGTTTCTTCTCGATTATAAAATTTTGGTACTCTACAACTTGTTATTAAATCAGTATTTACTATGGCACCACATATATTTAGTAATAATTATCTACATTATTTATTCCAAATTAATTCTACGCAAACGATGTCACGGGTACAGCTAGTTGATTTGATAAAGGTGTAAAACTATAAATACAAAAAAGTACAACATTAAAAAAAGTCATTGCATTATTGTAACACTGTTGTGTACACATCTTTATTGCCTTCACTTATAATGTATTACCAAGTAGCATAGCGGCCGGTGGCCTATACCATCAATAGATTCGATTCCCGGTGCTATTAAGTATTGAGTACTATTTGGGCTAAGGATGTTTTTTTTTTTTAGTGTTTGCTTTCGTTACTTAAGTTTTGTTTTTGTAAAGTTGACAATTATTGTAGTGTGCAACATGTATAATATGCACACTAGTGCATGTTATAATTTTAAATTTAATTTTAATCAATAAAAGCCATCCCATTGATTCGCGATTTTAGGACTCATTCATTTGTTTTATTATCTAAGTAAAAGTATCGTGTATAGTGTAGGTCGGCTATCGTCCGAATAGAATCTGCGTATTACGCAAGGGTCGCGTCGCGAGTTCGATTACCGCACCCAAATATAAGTGTGTTTTTTTTTTTTTTTGTTTGGTGTTTCTGATTTCCATTACACAAGTGAAGCTACTAACTTTGGGATTTGAGTATGTAGGTGTGTGATGTTGTCCAATATGTATTTACTTATAATTAACTAAATCGCTTTTGTTAATAATACAATTTAATGATAAAAAACACAAATGGAACCATAGGATAGAGCTTGTACATCAAATTTGCATAAATGCAATTTTCAAGTTCCCCTGACTTCTTGTTACTATGTACGTCAATGTACTTAAATGCTTAAATTACAATTTATTACATTTACTGCATAAAACTAGTTTTACTTTGTAGATGTAATTGGTTCTTTATATCATAAGTATTACAATTGACATTCCTATAGTCATCTATTTTTAACAACGTAACACAAGTATGGACACACACGCGTGTACGAAGAAGCTGACTTTGCATCGTTCATGGTTCACAGGTACTACAGAGTAACATAAACCATTCCCACGCTGTTAGTGTACGGTGCATGTACCTAGTGCAAGTGATGTGAAAGTTTTGGCTAAACAAACCGGAATCCTGGATAGATGGGTGACCACCCATCACTCACTGGCTTCGCAATGAAATCATCATTTTGCTGTCTAGGGGCTACCAGCCTATACGTAAAATTTTTTGTTAACATCTGTTATCGGGTATGAATGATCGATTTACCTATGCTATTTATTACGCTGATAAGTATTTGGATGCCACCAGCCCCTGGGCGACAGGCATGAGCAATCGGCCTAGATACTTTTCAACGGAATAATTGTATCTGGATGCCACCAGCCCTTGGGCGACAGGCATGAGCAATCGGCCTAGATACTTTTAATGGAATAATATCTGGATGCCACCAGCCACTGGGCGACAGGCATGAGCAATCGGCCTAGATTTTATTCCTTAGCATCAGCCACTGGGAAAAATTGAAAAATCATATTCCATTACCAGATCACGACAAAAACTTGCTGTTAGGTGCCACCAGCCTAGACGAAAATGAAAAATTTCATAGTGGTAGCTACTGTGCGTAATCCAAATTTAGGTTTTGGTTAGCTAATAGTGTATCATAGTGATAAAAACAGTGAATTTTGGTGACTCAATATGGAAAACCTACAATATTCCGTAAGTCTGCACAACATTTCATAAATGATTATTGGGCATCCTGGAACACTTTTTTACGACATTGCTCGAACGGCAGTGAGATCAATGGAGTGAAAAAAAAAAAAGTGTTCCAGGATGCCCAATAATTACCTACTCACATATAGCTAAATTGTCGAATAGACTTAGCTCTGCGGCTTATGCAGTAATGAAGATCCGTCAGTTAACTGACGTTGATACAGCTAGATTAGTTTATTTCAGTTACTTTCATAGTGTACATTCATGTGTGTATATTCAAACTATCTTTGTGCTGCAGAAGAGGGCTATTCGAGCAATATATAACCTACAGGCTGGTGACTCTCTCAGAGAGAGATTTAAGGATATAAGTATTATGACAGTTGCATCACAATATATTTATGAAAATCTTGTGTATGTTCATAAAAATATTGAAATGTTTTCAAAAAACAGTGATATTCACAAATTAAATACTAGAAGTAAGAACAAATTAGCAGTGCCTTATACTAGGCTCCATAAAATAAATAATTCTTTTAAGGGTCTGTGTGTACGATTATACAACAAAGTACCAAATGATATTCAGAAATTAGATCTTGATAAATTTAAAATCAAAATCAAAGAAAAGCTTTATAAAAAAGCTTATTATAAAGTGTCGGATTATACAGAAGACAAAACAGCTTGGGTCTGAAATGCTCCAAGTACCTACTCCAACAGCTATTTCTAAATGCCTATAATTAATTTATATAGAGCACCATATTTAATTAAAGTATTCACATTCAAATTCATATTTTGTGACCTGGTAACGACATATGATATATATATTTTTTGTAAATGTCGTTGCTTCTGTGCGCTGTGGTTTCTTGCGCCCGTTCTTTGCCACAGTTAAAAAATGATGTCCTGAATGGGTGGTAGGTTAAAAAATATTTGGGCGTTTAAAGTACTTATTAATTGAGTTTATTGAATAAATATATTTTGACTATTGACTATTGACTATTGACAACGCTTGATGCTTTTACAATTAAAACTCGCAAATCGATGTTTATTCATTAATTTTATTTGTCTGGCCGTCAACAGGTAAAACTGTGTTCGTAGTTCTTTGTCTATAACTATTAAAACGTCTAAACACTATGCCTTGAGGCCATATGTTCTCATCCAAGTATGAAGATAATTTAGATTCCGATACTAAAAATTTATAAGCCTTGTGATTTCTTTCTATTTTCATATTAATTATTTCTAAGGATACCAAATCATTAGTCTTGCTTTTTATGTATCGAATTATGTCATCCTCCGTCGTGTCTTTGTGTATATTTGTGATAAAAAGCGGAACCTTTCTATCCGCCGCTTTAAAATTAAATTCAGCGTCTCTCGCCTTGCCCGATCTTCCAACGTATCGATAATTATAAGGTCGTTTTTTATGGTATGACACTTTTTGCCATTCTTCATTTTGTTTGTTTACATTCGACTCCAATCGCCGCTCATTTTCAGTGACAGTCAACTGTTTCACCGCCACAGCTGAGCTCGGGCGCGACAGCGATACCTTTGCACTCTTCACTCCTGCACACTCGAGTTCGCTCGGCTCACGACTCGGGACGGTTGCTGTTTGTGACTCGTTATCAGCTGACCGTTCGCGTAGCTGCGCATTCAAAACTCGATTGAACTGTTTCTGATGTACCTACACGATTTCACGATATTGAGGTGATTTATCAATTAATCCACAATCATGTTTGTTATTTGACTCGTCCAAAGATGAATTATGCAGATCTGGGAGGCCTACCGGGCCACTATCTAATAACCAGGCGCCTCTTTTTGTATTCACATTGAACGCAGACGTAGGTGGCAGTGAGTTATTTCTTGATTGCAGTAGTTCACTTTTTAATTCTTGTACATAATCCATAGTTACATATGACGATTTGATTTCTTCAATAGTAGCTTGCATTCTTGAAAGGTCTTTAATAAGCTTCGAGCAATCCAGGTGCTCAAAGTCCAGGGGTGGTAACCTATCAAGTTGTCTAGCTACAAACACAGGTATTTCGTCCGGCTCCGCACTTTTAAAAAGGTGTATGATATCTGCCAGGTCCCTTTCTTCTTTGCCTTTGTTTTTTCTTGTTATTTTTCGCAGGTCCGTTGATATAGAACTAAACAGTAAAGACTTCGAAGTTTTTATTTCTTCACCGGTATAAAACGCGGTACAAACACGCACCAGCGTCATTTCGTCTATAACCGACACTTTATTTCGCACGTACGATAACATTTCGTCGATGACAATGTTACAGTTAGTACACTTTACTGTATTCGTCATTTTTACTCGCTAATAAATTCGCGCTGTCAACAAAACGCGTCACTCCGGTGGCAGCGCGCGCACGACAATAACTGAAAACCTGTGCTATGCTCTGTGAGTAAAGGTATCACTGAGTTTTTGCCCTTTTGCATCGCTGCGGCACAACGCTACCAAACAACATGTTATTTAGTTAAATGTTTTTTTATTTGTAACTAGGCACATGCCTATGCCCAAATCAAAAAACAACAAACAAAAACACACATGTGTTTTTTGATGCAAATAAATATTTTATCTATCAATCTATCTATCAAAGACACTCGAGTGACCGACAGGCAAAGCCATATCCGGTTCTATTACCGGTTCGTGCTAAATGTGTTTCGGACTTCTCCGTTTGTAATCACCAACCCACATTTTGCAATCGTGATGATTCGGCCGAAATTAATAATCAATCTTGTAAGAATATTTGACATAATTTGTATGTAGCTAAAGTCAATTTTTTAACTCCTAAAGTAGGTAAAACCACAAATAGATTCGTCGCTGACGTTATCAATAGGCGTATCTCATAAAAAGTGAAAATTGAGTTAAATACACCAAAATGATCGTCTCGTTATGCTCTATGTCGTCACAAAGAGGCGTTTCTCTAACTCTTTTAGTTTAAAAAGTAAGCACGGGGCTTAACTCAAGGATCAATGAAAACAGCCGTAACATAAAGGCGTACATTGAGTAACGCCTCTTGACAATTATAATGCTTATAAAATTTGGCGGCACAAAAAGCCCTATTACGTACATTGATATAATTATAATTATTATATTAAGATAATATCTCTCGGATTCTTTGCACCGAACCATGGACAAAACGAAGGAGATTCGGCCCACAGTGCCTATGCATATGCTTTAAAGAAGACTGGAGATATTTTTCTCCCTTCACATCTGTACCCTATTATGGAGATGGCCCGACCTGCACAGCCTTGTGACGTTCGAATACGTCATGTTTGCAGAGAAAACCCTTCTACAATATTTTTTAAGACTATAGTCATACAGAAATATCATAGATATTTAATCATAAAAATAACAGAAGCTAAATATTTAAAAGATAATGTACCTTGTATAAATTTAGAAAAGCAAAAAATTTCCAACGCAAAGTATGCTGATCTTTTAAGTATTTGCTCAAGTAGTACTGTTATTATCAGACTTCAAGAGTACAAAGACTACTAACAAAGACTGCCTCATGAATAAGTATTTATTTTAATTTATTTATAGTAATATCCAATGTTCCTTTGTTAAATTTGTTTTTTTTTTACTGACTCTGGATTAATAATAAAACTTATAAATAATAAAAACAAACTTATTTCTAATAATATTTTTGTTTTATTATAAAACTCTTATGCTGTTATAAATTACTTTTAGAAGATATACAGTAGGCGTAATTATTATCTTGGTTCTATATTTTAAAATTGGGATTTGTCAAACAGGCGTATATGACTTAGAAGTTTTTTTTATATCTAATATATACTTGCATTAAGTTGTTGCTGTATCATTATAATGAGATCCTAACTATTAAAACATAATTACCACACAGTTTTATTTGCCTCAGTGGCTTAATATTGAAAGAAAAAGAGAAAACGTTTACGAATCGAGAAAAATAACTGTATACTAATAAGCTCTACTGTAAAGTTACAAAAAATGAGATACGCCTATTGGTAACGTCAGCGACGGATTGATCATCAATTTCGGTCGTAAGCAGCCATTTATTGTAGCAATGACTTGATTTAGCACATACACGTGTGCAGTCGCTAAAAGCTGAAAAGTGGGCTAAGGGAGAAGACTGCTATCGCGGTTCTCATTGCCTAGTCTCTGACTAACCCTTGGGAGATAATAGTCGTGATTATATGTATGTATGACTTGATTTCAATAACGGACCAACAGGGTCCATAATGTATATTTACAATTTACTATAACACCTTTCTGTAACACATGGATAGCAATAAATATTGAGTAGCTATTGAGGCCTCTGTCCAGCTGTGGGACAGTACCTATAGACTACTATTCGCTACATTCATGTTTCTTTTTCAAAAACCACACTTTGCTGGGGAGTCCTTTCGAACGCTTCTCTCTCGCTCTCTCGACGGTACGACGAAGGGACGGGTATAACAGCGAAGCAAAAAAATATGTAACTTTATCAATTTATTCTATCGAGCCAACTTTATCAAATCGTATTTCCATCTGGTATATTCCACAGAATAAAACGTCAATTATATTTCATGATTTATGCAGATTTTAATTTTACTGTTTACTACTTTAAACATTAATTCTAAGAACGTGTTATGTTAATTTTTCACTAACACCTAGCCTTATCGGTGAAGAGTACATGGCAAAATTGTTAAAAATGATCTGAGTTAGAATTGTTTGTTATATCCACTTATGAAGTTAACAAAGCTTTTGATTTATTTAGTGCAGGATCACGTGGCGCTCGCAAGGAATATTTTCTTCTTTTTATTATGTACCTACTTATATACTTACTTATAAAATTCATTAGCCGTAACTGAACAAGCAACACATTACTAAACACAAAAAATAAACATGTCCATGAACACTAAAATTAAGAAACAGATAATAAAAGAACTGGTTTACAAATAATTACACAAATAGAAAACAATGAATAGAATGAAAGAATAACAAAATATAATGAAATATCTTTGATTATAAACAAAGTAAATATGATAATTAAAGGATGGGACAATTAAAAACCCGTTCGTTCAAATTGCATATCCAGAAATAAATTTATTTACATTTAAATTTTAAATAGTTACTTAAATATAATTTTATAAGTTATATTTTGGAAATAAAAAAAGCTGTTAACCCATATTTCAATAATATTTTATTTTGAAACACACTAGCCACCCACAACATTAGTATGCGATGCGACAGCTAAAACCTCGGTTATGCAAACCAGAACCTTAGTCAATAGGGCAAATGTCTTCTTTTTGTATGATTATTAAGAAAAGGGATCAAATCAAGATTAATATACATGCGGTAACTAAAGGAGGCAAAGTACGAATAAAAAGTAAGAATTTCCTAAAAGGGGGCAAATCTTTACAAATAGTATGGACTTCACAGTTAGTAGACAAAAGCAGAAAGGGGTCAAGTGCCGAACAGAGCTCTGAACTATACCATAAAGAGTGATATGAAAAATACAAACGATATTTTTTCGTACATTGACGTTGCACTCTCCTTAGTGTTGCTTGTCCGCGATGTTATGTACTAGTAGTAATGTTTTGTATCGTTTTAATGTTCATACTTGGAATACAGCACTCACAATATGCAGATCTCGACACGTGATATGGTTTAAGAAAAATGCGGTTGCACAAATACCTATACGTAAATCCTTACACGTGTAAACTAGTCTTAGTAAAGTTTTGCTTGAGAGAGTAAAACATTTTTTTTTCATTTAGAAAATGTACATAGGTCTTAAGTCTACCCCGAGGGTCTAGAATACACTGTAGTTAGGGGCCCAGTGGACACATTATTTTTGGGGGTCGAGGGGACGAGAGTGGACTAAACGTAACATTCTGCCAAACTGCAACACAGTTTGTCGGCAGAGTTCTCGCAGGAAACAGCACATTTCAAAAATTTTATATAAAAGATAAATTAAAAGAGATACTAAGATGATAACAAAAGAGATAACATTTATATAACAAAAAAGAGACAACATAAAGAGACACCACACCTAGGGGGCACATTAGATAATGCCTACGCAAGATATTTTAAAGTTTATTTTTTCAACATTATCTGCCTCTAATTGTGTCTGCATCTCCCCAGGGAATCCATTATACAGTGTGGGTGTCAGCCATTGCCTAGTTTGCTTTCTGTAGTAGTTCAGTACTTGAGGTACCTACCTCATCCTTTTTTTTGTTAGAAGCATGTCGGATTGGGTGCTTATGTATTTTAAGTATTCTATTCTTAGACATTTGAATTTTGCCCACCATAATTCCTATTTTGTCTTTCATATCTACCGGCATTGTTTTACAGATTTTGTTAAGAATGTCGGTTAGAGTTTGGTTATTAGTTCGTCTGACTAGCTACCACAATAATTATTATTCTCTAAGTCAGTCTAAGTAACGTTATTTTGGTGCTAATATTGCTGTTATAGCCATAGATTTAGATAAGATTACGAGTACTGAAGTGCTTTTATGACGTATTATTTATCATTTCTTTTTGTTTTATTTCCTCCCAGACAAACGTTTTATGACGTCTTTTTACGATTTTCCGGATTGTGCAAATCTTGTGACAATGTTGTTTGGTAGCGTATAGTTCAAATGGTTTTATGGAAAGTCGTTCCGCCGTAGTTCAATACGAGTATCCAATTTCACGCACCGGCCGGCTAGTAGGTATAATAATAAAAACGGAAATCGATGCAAATATCTGTGCTCCATGTGTGTGTTGCTAATGAGTCATACAGTTTATGTTTCACTCATTTTTACATTTTGGAATTATATGCAAGCCTTGCAGTTCAATACTTTTTTCAAAATAACAAGCCATTTCTAACAAAACTTTATATCTTAGGAAATGCATAGATTTAGTGGGTGGGAGATAGGTCTGATCCTCTAGTGCGAATGACGTTACCTCGATGGTCATTGCCTCGATGTCTCTACCTCGACGGTACACTTCACCGATGGCTCGTTACCTCGAAAGGTCAATTTCTCGAAGGTCTCTTCCTCAACGGGTCTTTTCTTCGATGGTACATTTGATCGATGGGTTGTTACCTCGAAAAAATCTTAAAAAGTACAGTTATAATTCCCATGACTTTTCGAAGTCTTCCTTATTTTTATTGTGTATGTGGGAGTTTGGCATTTAAATGTACATTACTATTAATGTTAGCATTAAAAACAAATGTTTGAAGAAAGCAAATTCACCGCAGTAATTATTACGAATAAGAAAACACGTGCTTGCCCATTGCCACGCTCCCCACGCCATGCGTCATTAGCGACTTGTTTGTGCTTCAGTATAAAAAGGTCATGCGCTAGCGCCTTCCGGGCATTCTGTACTCAACTGGGGAGCATGACGGAGCTCTGATCGTCGACATAGTATTGAGGTATGCTATGATGGTGTAACTAAATTATGTATTGTAGTACATAACTGTGTATCTTACAAGAAATAGTAGTAAGTACCAATTTTCATTATGTAAAATGCGAAATGGCTAATTATTTTAATAAATTGATATTACTGTTATTATAATTAACACTAAATGTGTGTATATTGTTACTGTCTGCCAATTAATCTGGTTTTTATGAATATAAATTGATCAAAATCATTACTCTCTTTTCTTAATCAAATCAAATCAAATCAATATCTCTTTATTCAGTAAACTTAGAATAAGCATTTTGAATCGTCAAAATTTAAAGGATGGACGGGCACCCGCCCACCCACCCCGCCCATTCAGGAAGTCTTTTAACTGTGGAGAAGAACGGGCGCAAGAAACTCCACAGGTTTATAATAATATAGAAGTAACGACATTTACAAAACAATATGTCGTTACCAAATCATACAACATACAATTAAACAAATTATGAGCGTCAATACAAGTTGGAACATGCCCTCCCTGTCATAGAAGGACATTTTCCATTACAACAAAAAAAAAACATTTGATACGATTCCAAAAAACAGGTATTGCTCGATTTTAAATAAAACGAACAACGTCTTACAGTATCTTTGAAATGAAAAGAAAAACTATTAAATACTACCAATAAAAAAATAAGATTGCAAGAGCAGACCAGCCTCCACAGGTGGCACCCGTTCACTAGTATGACATGTGAATCAGCCATCGCTTCGCTCAACCATGTTTTAGGGAACGTAACGACCCGACGCACATGCCACCACCGCAGAGACACTTTAAGAGAGCATGACACACTCGAGCAACTCCAACGAAAGCAAGAGAACAATAAGATTACTTTAAACGCAACATAAATTTTGAGTGGGTACCTTTGTCTGTAAGACACTGCTGTTAAAGGCTAAAGGTTATCATACCAGCGTAAAATTAATTATTAAAAAAAAAAAATTGCTTAGAAAATAAAATGTGAAAATATTATTATAACCAGGCTGTTTTGTCTTCTAAATATTCTTTGACTGTATAATAACCTTTCTTATGTAAACAAGATTTTACATGATTCTTAAACTTATCTAAAGGTAAATCTTGTACAGTACTTGGTATTTTATTATAATAGTGTATACCTTGCCCCAAGAAAGAGCCAAGAACCTTTTGTAACCTAAACAGTGGCATTACTAGTTTTGACTTATTTCTAGTATTGAAATTGTGTACATCACCGTGTTTAGAAAAAGAGTTAATATTGCACCGCACAAAAACAATACAATTATAAATATATTGCGATGCAACAGTAAGAACACCAACTTCCTTAAAAATATTTCTCAGAGAAGTTTGAGATCCCAGTCTATAAATGGTTCTTATTGCTCGTTTCTGTAAAATAAATATAGTTTTAATATCAGCCGCTGTTCCCCACAAAAGGACGCCATACGACATGACACTGTGAAAATAACTAAAGTAAAGAGTCCTAGCGGTTTCAACATCTGTTAATTGTCTAATTTTTCTAATGGCGTAAGCTGCTGAACTGAGTTTGCTGGCCAAATTCGATATATGCGGATTCCATTGGAGTTTTGAGTCCAGGGTTATCCCTAGGAAAACTGTCGAATCTACCAAATCTAATTTATCACCATTCATTCTAACATCGGTTTGTTCGGTCTTGACATTTGGTAGTGTAAATTTAATACATTTCGTTTTTTTAGCGTTTAGCTGTAAATTGTTAGCAGTAAACCAACTAAGTACCTCTGAGAGAGCATTGTTTACATCGTCAAAATTATTCTTATTCCTAGTCACATTAAAAATGAGTGAAGTATCATCTGCAAACAATACAATATCACAGAAGTTTTTTACAAAGAATGGCAAGTCATTGATATATATCAAAAATAAGAAAGGGCCAAGAATTGACCCTTGTGGAACTCCCATTTTTACATGAGAACCGGATGACTTAGTTCCATTAACATCGACAGTTTGTGTTCTAGAACTAAGATAAGACTGTATCAATTTAAGCGCAAAACCTTTGAGACCATAATAATTTAACTTAATCTCCCACATGTATTTTTAGTAACATTTTGATAAAAGAATAAGACAAAGATGACAGGCAACATTTTTAGAAACCCGTCAAAATGTTTAAGCAACTAAATTATTCTTTTAAGCGATTAGAATTTTCATATTGGATTTAGGAACTCAATTCTATCGTCAAAAGCCAGACAAACAGTCTGGCTAAATAATACTACACACATATTATACTGACGACTATTTATCCCCGAAGGGTAAGTGAGAGACTAGGCAATGACCGCAAAAGTAGTCCACTGTCACAGGCCAAATTTCACCATATAACAACTGCACATGTGCTCAGCGTGATAGGTGGTGAGTCAATCGCCGCCGTGTGGTGTTGAATGTATGTGCAGATTTTATTCCGTTAGCCGCCTTTTACGACACCTAAGGGCAGAGATGGTGCGGTAGTATTCTATTATAGAGCCTTTTTAAATAATATTCCGAAGTAATATAATTGTCGTATTTTTTTTCTCTTATATAATGGCTTCGTGCGATCGGCACATTTAGCAGTGTCAAGTTTTTAATAGTAATTATTATTTTCTTTACATTAAGTGGATGATAATGAGTAATAATAAACGTTTAATGGTAAATGATTTTCTCCCAAACCCCTCGAGACTCCATAAAGCTGTGGAACTTTATTGAGGTCTCACACGGACTTCTTGAGAGAATTTGAAAAGTGATGTTGCACTGTTTTGTTGTATTTGCTAGCACTCATGCACGTTCACGACCACTTAACAGTAAATAATCCACCATAATCCACCATTATTTCACAAAATATTATTCGACAAAACACAAATTAAAGAAAATAAAACAAAACCGCAGACATGACGCTTCACTTTCCCGCCAAGAAGTCCTCATATGCCTAGTTGTCAATAAAAAGTCTGGGGCCGTTATGAAGGTTTTATTTCAAGATCTAGTGATCTATGGCCGCACATTTACGTCGCCGGGTGAGGTCTGCCCAGAAAACGATGGCATTTACTATTTTCTTATCAGAATTTTTATTTTTGCTCACAAAGAAATTCTAAATGATATTTCATCTGTTATACGTTTTGATTTACATCGACAAAGTTTTTTGCACTCATTAGAAAAATACAAAGTGAATTTTTATGACGACTCTGTCAGAGCTTAATTCTAGTGAACAAAGTATTCAACTCCGTAATCCTCAATTCAGAAATAAGTTTCAATAGACTGACTATTATAAACAATACTATAATGCCGTGAAATACCTATAGTGCAAATATTTTATACACAAAGCGAAATACATTTTCGTGGTATTGTAGTTCGATGTATTATTGTTATTTTGACGATATCTACAGCTGGTAAATGAGTTTTGCGTTCTTTTCGTTGGTTAAAATTCGTTGAATTTGGTAAACATTTGAATAAAATGTTATTTATTTATCAAGATCGAATCTAGTTACGCTTTGTCTGGTACTAATTTACACAAAATCATATTTACAACGTTGCTTGTACAGTCACCAGCATTAAGATGTTATGCGCAAAAATACTTTTTCACTCAACTTGATAGGTCCAAGGGGGGTCCGACACGAGAAAGCCGGCTGGTTTATTCTATTTAAAAGGCTTGTTGGGGTCTGCACATTTAACCAGTTTCAAGTAAAGGATATAAATAAATATTTTATTGTTGTACTAGTAGATGATAATGAGTGTTGATAGAAATGATAAATGTTAAATTAAATTACTTAGGTATTTTCCCCCTAAACCCTTTTAATAAAAATGTGAGGACATGGACGATAAAGATCTCACACGGACTTCTTTAGAGAATTTGAAAATACTTATACACGTTCACGAACACCAAACTGTTAATAATCCAGAATTTTTCACATGAATATTAGACAAAGAACCAACTTTTAATTTATAAAATAAAACAAAACTGTAATCTTTACTTTCCCGCCAAGACTCACTCTGGGTCGCTGCGCCAACTTAGTTAGTTACATACCCAACTGCCCTCCCTGCATGAGAATTGCACAAAGGACGTGGGTATGAACTCAGTGATGCTTTAATCAGTAGACCACTGATGGTCAATCATTATACTACTAAGGGTGGATTCGACCAAACTGGAATAAGGTCCTACAAGTACCTAGTTTAAGCGCCGAATTTGTATAAACTAATGTCGGAGTAAGTATTATTCCAGTTTGGTCTAATCTACCCATAGCATAACATTATAAAAAGAGAATTAACTGGATGGTCACTTACCGTGTTACAGTGTCGCGGAGCGGTGAAAGAATACTACCACCCCCTGTCTTTCTTGGGTATTGTAAAAGGCGACTAACGGATTAAAGACTGCACATACATCCAACAGCATAGAGCAGCGATGGGCTCACCATCTGTTACGCTGAGCACATGTTCAGTCGCAATTTGGTGAACAGTGGAGTATGGCAGAGGACTGCTTTTGTGGTCCTCATTGCCTTGTCCCTGACTAAACCTTCTGGGATAATAGTCGTGATTATACGTATGTATTGAGGACACTTCCTGCCCCTCCGGGAAATGGGAGTAATGTACAGTCACCAGCAATAAGATGTGATGTACAAAAATATCTGATCCAATGATCAGAAGGAAGATGATTGGTGGAAGGCAAATAATAGGCATATTATGCCTTCCACCTATCATCAGATATTTTTGCAGGCCGTCGATAGTCACATCTTAATGCTGGTGACTGTACACACGATCCACAGTTTTACTTATTTATCTCAAAGGCCGCATCCTGCGAGTCTTCTGGTATTGCAGTTATCCATGAGTAGTGCTGATTACTTATCATCTGCTATCGCTTGCTATACTGAAAGAAATGTTTTGTATACCTTTACAAAAACTTCTGTTACTGTTTACACAAAAAAAAGTGACTTGCAAACAATGTTTTACTAGTAGTAGGCCGGCCATAGGCAGAAAATACAAAATCTCGTATGTAAGTTTTGTAAATACCTACAACAGGTATGGATATGTTTAGGATGTCTTCCAGATATCGAAACTGCTTGTTGTATAGTTCTAAAGTGGTGGAGGGGGCAGCAGTGACGTCATAAAGATGGCCGCCGACGGTTTTCTTTTTCTTCAATTGTAGCGTACCTATGCGGTCAATTTGCTTGTGCAAGGTGTCATTTGAAAGCGTATTAAATGTACTTAAATCACTTTATAGATACCTATAACCAAAACATGGTATTTACAAAAATATTTTAAATTTCTTGAATTTTTGTTACCTACAACGAACTGTTTCTTCATTTTTCTCGGAAGCGAGTAACTTTTTTAGAATAATATTGTTTTTTAAAACATGCAAAGTTTCATGAGCTATCCACAAATATAAAATTAATCAAAATACGACTTCAAACGATCATGCTGTGTTCATTAATCTGGAGTGTGGAGCACTATCACGACGAGTCCAAGCGTGCGTGCGTCGCCGGGGGTTGTGCGGTGGGCTGCATAGTCACAATGACAGTGTGTCAGCCAAGATCACATCACCTTTAGCGATTCTCTCGTTCATACAGTCAACCATACAGGAATGAGCTGCCTTGGAAAGTTATTAATCAAAAAAAATAAAAGTAAAAACAGGCCAAGTTCTCGAGATACTTCTTCAGTGAATCTTTAAAAAAATAATTAAATATGAGAATTAGGAACATAAGCCAACACAGTCAATGCAAATAGAATGGATCCCCCTAGCATTATATTAAATGTATAGAAAGGGCGTCCGTTCACTCTACAGATGACTGTAATAATGTACACGTACAAATTAGACTGAGCTTCTATTATAATGTCTGTGGAGCTAACCGACGAATTCACAGATTCAACATAGCAAGTTTTCAGAGATCCAAGCTTTCATAGCCTATCATATTTTGATGAAACTCTTATCTTGGAAGCTATTCTCTCAGAACTGCGAAATGTTCCATACTTAGTTCCATACTTATTAAAATTAAACATCTAGATAAAAATAAAGGAGCTGGACCAGACCTACTTCCTCCCTCTTTTATCAAACTATGCGGGAAAGAACTAAGCGTTCCACTTAACATTATATTTAATAGATCACTTGCCAGTGGAGTCTTTTCTAAGCAGTGGAAAACAGCTTACATAATCCCCATCCATAAGAGCGGAGAAAAGTCTCACTGTGAAAATTATAGGCCAATCAGCATCTTATCTTGTTTCGCTAAATTATTTGAATCTTTGGTATACAGTCACTTATATAACCCTGTCAAGCCTCTCCTTTCTAATAAGCAACATGGCTTCATTAAGGGTAGGTCAACTGTCACTAACCTTTTAGAGTATAAGAACTACCTTTGTAAGAGCTTTGCCACAGGTGGACAGGTTGACTCCATCTATACAGATTTTTCTAAGGCTTTTGATAAAGTCAACTACAGATTGCTTTGTAATAAACTCGTTTCTTACGGTATTCACGGTAGCTTATATCGTTGGATGACCTCTTATCTCAATAATAGGAGTCAGTTGGTCGCTCTCAAGGGCTTTACCTCATCTCCAATTCAAGTGACTTCAGGGGTACCACAAGGGTCACACTTGGGGCCTCTTCTATTCGTTGTTTTCATTAACGATCTTCTAGAACATTTATCTTGCGAGTGTTTGTTGTATGCTGATGATTTTAAATTATTTAAAACTATTTCTTCTCCGAATGACTGCTATCTCTTGTAGGGGGATTTGAATAATATATCCAGCTGGTGTAAGACAAACTATATGCATCTCAACATCGATAAATGCTTTGTAATTACGTTTACAAATAAACATAATAGGATCGTTAATGATTACACGATTGATGGACTTATTCTCACAAGATCCAATGTTGTTAGGGATCTGGGCATTCTGTTCGATGAGAAACTATCATTTCGGGCACACTATCGATACATAACAACAAGAGCAAATCAACTCCTTGGATTTGTTTTTAGGTCCACAAGAGGTTTCAGGAAACCCCGCTCTTTGCTATACCTATTCTATACTCTTACTAGAAGTATCTTGGAGTACGGTAGCCCTATTTGGTCACCGCACTACAAAGTACTTTGACTTTGACTTTGACTTTACAGTTGGGACGTACTAATTATAATTATGAAATTAGGTTAGCTAAATTTAATGTACAAAAGCTAGAGACCCGTCGAAAATATTTAGAATTCATATACCTGTACAAAATCATTAATTCTCTTTTAGACACTCCTGAATTACTTTCCCAATTTACTTTTAATATTAAGTATAGCGCACGTAGGTCAGATAAGTCTAACCTTTTTGCCCTACAGACTTATAAAAATAATATATCCTATTACAATCCCCTGGTTAGGATGGCTCGTCAGTATAATGAATTAGCAATAGATAACTTAGAGCTAGACATCTTTACATCTAAACTAACAACTTTCATTAAAATACTTAAAGATATCCTCTACCCCAAACCCGTCAATCTGGACTCTGGACTCAACCTCTGTGTTGACTCCAGACTATCAGCTACAACAGCCAAATAGTTTCAGGTCGAATCTTTCTTCTAATCAACCATGTTGAATGTGCGCACCTGCACAACCTATGGTTATTTGCAGATGTGGACATTTAGCATGTAAAACCTACAGTTTGTACTTATTAACTTTAAATAATGTTAACGTCCTATCTTTTTGTATTTAGTTTTTAGGTGTACACATATTTTGAATTACGATCTAGATTACAACCACTATTTTTATTGTATAACTTTGTAAAAATTATAATTTGTCTTGTGTATGTAAAAAAAAAGAAAAAAAAAATAGTGCTTTTTATTCGGTGACCTTAAACTTCACGTACTTAAACATTAGTCAATACAGTTGAAATGGTTCGTGAAAACATTGCACACATTTTGCTCGGTTTGCTAGAAGTTGACAGGGTGCTCTATGTGCGATAAATAAAGATTCTTAGATGAATAATGCTGGATGAAAATGCTTTTTTTACAATATGCACTGGGCTGTCTGGCACTTGACCTAATGGGAAGTGACGATACGGCCGAAGGAGGAGAATGCCTGTTTACTTAGAAACAGCTTATTCAATATGGCCTTGAAGGAGTCCAGGTTGTACCTACTGTAAGAGGAACATAAGGATGGAGTATGAGTAATAGCTTTCTTGGAAAGGACCCGTCGGAGTGCGCTTCTGCCATCGCTGATGAGATCTTGTTGGGTATGGAATATTATATTCCGTTCACAAATCTTGCCAGCGTTGGTAGAAAACGGCCTTGGTTCAATCGCGAATGCGCCAAAGCTGCTGAATGCAAGCAGGCGGCGTATTGTGCTTGCGCACTAAATGACCCGAGTACCGGCTCCTTGAAAGCGGCATACAACAAGGTCTCTAGGTTTAATAAGAGGGCTCTCGCAGGAGCGGATGCACAAAGAGTCGCGCGGGTAGGGCAGGAGTTGATCTCGCACCCCACGGGTAGCCGTAGCTATGGCGGCTCGCTAAGGCCGTGCAGGCCAACTTCTGCTCTCCCTCGTTGCATCCGTTGAAATATCCAGATGGCTCGTTAGCCTACCAGCCGCTTGAGAAGGCGAACTCGTTAGCTGACATTTTTGCGGCTAATTCGCGCATCGACGCTTGTGGCGCCGCTCCACCTATCATAGCATATTGTGGGGCCACCATGCCTGATATTCGTATCAGGCAGTGTGATGTACGTGCCGTGCTGCGGTCGCTCGACGTTCGTAAGGCTAGTTGGCCGGATAGTGTTCCGGCGATTGTGCTGCTCAGATGCGCGGCTGAGTTGTCTCCTGTGTTGACACGATTGTTTAGGATCTCTTACGATACCGGTATTGTGCCGGTGTCTTGTAAGGAAGCGAACATACAACCCATCCCCAAAAAGAGGATCGCTCGGATCCAGCCAACTATCGACCCATCGCTGTAACTTCTGTGCTGTGCAAGGTGTTGAGCGGATAATTAACTACCAGCTCATTCACTACCTAGAGGATCACTCGCTGCTCCATGGTGGCCAGTATGGGTTCAGACCCAAGCAATCAACGGGTGATCTTCTAGCGTACGTTACTCACGCATGGGGTGAAGCGATGGACTAGCATGGCGAATCTCTGGCAGTTAGCCTTGATGTCGCTAAAGCTTTCGATAGAGTATGGCATCGCTCCCTTCTTTCCAAGTTGCCGGCCTACGGTGTGCCGCCCCGTTTGTGCGCCTTGGTTGCAGACTTTTTAGAAAAGCGGAGGATTCGTGTCCTTTGTGAGGGTAGTTCCTCCGAGTTCTACAAAGTCAATGCTGGAGTGCCGCAGGGTTCTGTGCTCTCAACTACTCTATTTCTTCTGCATATCAATGACATGTTGTCCTTGGGCAATATTCATTGTTATGCGGATGACAGTACGGTGCATGAGCGGTACATAGGACATCCTGCGGCAAAGCAAGCTGATATCGTGGTGAAAAGGCAAGACCTGGTTGCCAAACTGAACCTGACTCTCGATCGTGTCTCCAAGTGGGGATCTGAAAAACTGGTCGAGTTTAATGCCAGTAAAACCTAGGTTTGTGTATTCTCGTCCAAGATAACTCCATTCCTTACCATTCCCTCTCTTCAGAGCTCTCCTTTACCCATTTCAGTGGACCTCAGCATTCTTGGCATGGACATCGGCCAGGAACTGAATCCAAAATGCTACATCGAGAGGGTTATTTTAACTGCCTCCCGTAAGTTGGGTATTCTCAATAAGGCGAGGTGGTTTTTCACTCCCGAGCAGGGCTGTTTGCTGTACAAGACTCAGGTGCAATCGAGTATGGAGTATTGTTCCCATCTATGGGACGGCTCCGCTAAATACCTCCTCGATGCACTTGATAGACTGCAAAGGCGAGCGGTACGCATTATTGGAGATGCTGAGGTTACAGCCTACCTTGAGGTCCTCCAGTTGCGTAGAGACATTGCTTCTCTCAGTACCTACCGAAATTACTACGGAGAGTGTTCTAAAGAACTTTTTGATCTAATCCCGCCCTCTCCTTTCCTGTCCCGGACTACACGTGCTGATCTTAGGAACCACCATCATACTGTGCAGAATATCAGCACTCTTACCAAAAAATTTGGGAAGTCGTTCCTCTGTAAGACCATTCGGACCCGGATTCGGTTCCTCTGTAAGATTATTTTGGACTACATCGGCTACTTACTATCAGGCAGGATGTAGTCACTATGACGTGTCACATTAAAAAAAAGGTCAGGTGGCGGTCAAGTGCCAGACAGCCTAGGTTTATTGTACGACGACCTCCTTGGTCGAGTGGTTTGTACACCGGTTTTCATGGTGTCGCCATCTCTGAGGTCCCGGGTTCGATCCCCGGTCGGGTCAATTTAGAGAAAAACTGTTTTTCTAAATTGATTTCGGGTCTGGGTGTTTTTTCTATGTTTATGTATATTTATCCGTTATCTTACCATATAAACGAGTTTCACAAGAATACTCATCTTGGTCTAGATAATTGGTGTGAGCGTAAACAAAATTTATTTTATTTTTATTTTTATTTTTTATTGTAAAGAAAAAAGCATTTTTATCCAGCATTTATTCATCTAAGAATCTTTATTCATTGCACAGAGTGCGCCCTGCCAACTTCTAGCAAACTGAGCAAACTGTGTGCAATGTTTTCACGAACTATTTCAACTGTATTGAGTAATGTCTACATGAAGTTTAAGGTCACCGAATGAAAAGTAAAAGTATGGAACATTTTGCAGTTCTGAGAGAATAGTTTCCAAGATAAGAGTTTCATCAAAATACGATAGGCTATGAAAGCTTGGATCTCTGAAAACTTGCTATGTTGAAAATGTGTATTCGTCAGTTAGCT
The DNA here is from genome assembly GCA_963921215.1 of Scoparia ambigualis. Taxonomy (NCBI): domain Eukaryota; kingdom Metazoa; phylum Arthropoda; class Insecta; order Lepidoptera; family Crambidae; genus Scoparia; species Scoparia ambigualis. The sequence goes on along the minus strand of OY992511.1, from coordinate 30,571,194 downwards.
TAGTCTAATTTGTACGTGTACGGCGGTACAGTCATCTGCAGAGTGAACGGACGCCCTTACCATACATTTAATATAATGCTAGAAGGATCTGTTCCCTTTGCATTGATTGTACTTGGTTTATGTTTCTTACTCTCAGTTTTAATTATTTTTTCAAAGATCACTGAAGAAGTATCACGAGAACTTGGCCTGTTTTTACTTTTATTTTTTTTGATTAATAACATTCCAAGGCAGCTTATTCCTGTATGGTTGACTGTACGAACGAGAGAATCACTAAAGGTGATGTGATCTTGGCTGACACACTGTCATTGTGACTATGCGGCGCGCCGCACAACTCCCGACGACACGCACGCACGCACGCTTGGACTCGTCGTGATAGTGCTCCACACTCCAGATTAATGAACACAGCACGGTCATTTGAAGTTGTATTTTGATTAACCTTATATTTGTGGATAGCTCATGAAATTTTGCATGTTTTAAAAAACAATATTATTCTAAAAAAGTTACTCGTTTTCGAGAAAAATGAAGAAACAGTTCATGGTAGGTAACAAAAATTCAATTAATTCAAAATATTTTTATAAATACCATGTTTTCGTTATAGATGTCCATAAAGTGATTAAAGTACATTTAATGCGCTTTCAAATGACACCTTGCACAAGCAAATTGACCGCATAGGTGCGCCACATTTGAAGAAAAAGAAAACCGTCGGCGGCCATTTTTATGACGTTACTGCTGCCCCCTCCACCACTTTAGAACTATATAACAAGCAGTTTCAATACCTGGAAGACATCCCTAACACATCAATACCTGTTGTAGGTATTTACAAAACTTACATACGAGATTTTTTTTTTTATTGGCAACGGGTAAGCGCTTGGCCTTCATCTCACCTGATGGTAAGTGACGATAAGGCCGAAGGTGGAAGCGCGCTTCACCCGGAATCCTCATACCACTGAGGAACTGGCTATCTTATTTCAAACTGCCGGAACACAACAATGCTATAAACATCGTTGTTATGGCGACAGACTTAGATAAGATGGTGGTAGCTAGCCAGGCGGACTTAACAGCCCTACCACCAACCAAACCGAGCACACAAAGATGTACCCCCCGCTGGGAATCGAACCCGGGACCTCTAGACCACAGAGGCGGTTACATACGAGATTCGGTTTAGAGACGACTTTTTGGCGCTTGGCCGGCCTACTACAGCTACAAAACAGAATTTTGCTATTTGAGTTAAGGTATTAGTTGCTAAAGTTATTTTGTAGCAACTAAATCAACTGTTTTGCTGTTTTTTTAATGTGATTATAACCATATAAAAAATAGTACCTAAGTATGTACCGAAGTAAGCTTAGTAGTAAGCCTATACTAATTATACACTTTCCGTCTGCGGGCACGAGATTGGCGACGGCCGAGCGATGGCGACGCGACGGCAGCGGAGCGGAGCGATGAGGCACAATATCTCGCGTGGGCACGAAACTTGTCGCTCTAGAGTAGTGTTGTGAGCAACATGTCATCATAACACAAGTTTACGTCGAAGAGAACTATTGGAGCCAAGTCTCTATTATTACCTAGAGATGGTGTTTATCCAATAAGTGAAGGAAGAAGTACTTTGGGTGAATTTTCTAGCCTTTTTTACGAGCTAAGGTGCCATCAAACATAATTTTACAATTATACCATACTGAGTTTACACACATTTGATTACATTTTAGAGAAAATAGAACTTATTTACAATCTTTTTGTTTTTATGGTGAACATTTTTACTGTCCCATAGAGCAAGCAGGTTTTGACAAAATAAAAAATAAAGTAAGTACTGTAATATTTTTCAACACAACACTACTGTAATCGCGAGCGACCAAATCAAACTAGTTTGTTCTCGTCGCTTCCGCGCCGCCGCGCCGCGCCGTCGTCGCTCCCGAGTCGCCCGTGCATCGCTCGATCGCATCGCCCCGCGCTATCGCCCGTTTCGTGCGAGGTGTCCATGTTGTTGTATGCATCGTCGTCGCGTCGCGTCGCCAACGCTCGGCCGTCGCCAATCTCGTGCCCGCAGACTCCCACTGCTGGGACCTTGCCATTTCCTTTTGTCTCTATTATTGATCAATCATTGCGACAACTGATAGATACTCGTATTAGCAGTAATAATAATAATGATGTGTTTATATTACCCGTGAGAGGTTAATCATTATTAACAGTATAGGGCAGACGGTCTTCTGCATTACTTGATCGAGGTTTCAGCAGGAGGCACCCTCTTATGATTTATTTTCAACGCACGAGAAACCTCGTTAGTGTATTTTTTTTTGCCTGAAATGGGGAACGGCTTCCTTCAAAATATGATTTTCAAAACGTGTATTTATCAAATGAGGATAGCTGTTGATGTTTTTCCTTTTTTATACCACTTAGTACACAGCCCATTGGACATATGCTTCATTTGACATTTGAAGCCCATTGTTCCGTCGGGCCAAGTGTGCGAGGTGGAGGTGATGGTAGGTTCCATGGCGATGGTAAATAACGACTGCGTCCTTAGAGTGATGTTGTATATTTACAGTGACTACATTGTGACTTACAAGACTATTTATACAGTAATACTACGTAGATGTTGGAGGGAGGATGCCGTGACATATCTTTATCGGATCTGCACGCGTTTAGGAATGTGCTTACAAACTCTTTAACCGATACGTGATGATAATAAATTATGTGGCGACTCTGGCCGCCACAGTACTCCCCCTCTTGAAAAAGGGAATGAAAAAAAACATCAGGTCTTCAGCTTGGAGATGCCAGTGGTGCTCTAATCCACGTTAAGTCGTGATGAGCGTGCTCAAGTCTTCATTGACAAAACGAGCGTTCTCCGGTCTACGTGACTCGAGACGAGCGTGTGCTACCATGTCTGCTGTGAGTCGAGACGTGTGGAGTGCGACGGTACTTATTTTGACCGTCGAGTGATGCCGAGGATCCAGGAAGCGTTACGTTGCTGCGATGGAACCTTGAGGCAGGCTGGCAGGCTGAATGCTGCTAAGAGAGCTGTTTCCTTGTATTTGAACAAAATACTTATTATAGGTATATCTTTTAAAAAACAATCGGTCGTTTTACATTTACGTACACGAATATTTTTTATAATTCCTCTCAACATCATAATATTGTTACTAATATTATTTTTATATCACGTTATACCAAGACACACAAATTAAGTGGCATAAACAAGTACAACTTTAAATTATGCATATTCTTGCAATGAACTTTAAATTACGCATTACATGTTAATAATAAATTGAACTATTAGACTTAATAAAATACATAATAACAAAACATAAAAATTAGAATTGACTAGGATTAAACATTAAGTACATAGAGATAAGACATGTTGCATTCAGTATACATGCTTAATATAGGGAAATAAGTGCCTAGCTAAAATAAATATTATTAAAATTGACAAAAATCTTATTATTACATTAGTTACCCTAACATGGTTTTTGCTTATTTATTCTACTGTATTTTTATTGCACAATCAAAGCATTTTAAACTTGTTGAATATATTCATTTTGAGTACAACTTCATTATAGCTTCATAATTATCCTCAGACTGGCGTATTCCTTGGCTCTTTGTCAGATAACCGGAGAAATCAATTCGCACTGGAGGTAGCTAGTAGCAGTTAAGTGTCTTATGAAGTGTAATAATATCTCATAAAACCATCGACTGGTAAAATAATGCTTCTAAATATCTCTTCCCGTAATTATAAATAACATACCTCAAACCACTTTGTCAGTCGGTAAAAGTGAGGCGGTTAAACGGGTGAATACTCGTTGTATACATATATGCTTATTTTCCTTTGTTTCATTTTTCATAATCGTGATGAATAAGCAACATAATGTGTTCTTTCTGATCTTGACCTTGTGCAAGCGTAGAGTAAACGGCGAAAAGTGCTGCGTCGGAAATTCTTGCGCGTTCGCTGCGCTGCACAATTTATGACATAATGTATGCAGTTATGAAATCGTTAGTTTATTTTATTTCACATTGTTTTTTCCTTATTTCTTTGCCTTGGTCGATGAAACGTTCTTGTTACGATGTGCCGGAAAGGAAGCCAAAGTTGTGGTTGTGAGAGTGATGTTAAATGACGTAGTCGCAGCTCGGTGTGGCTCGGCGTAGTGATTTTATTTTGAAAATCTTGTTGCGTCCGTCGCTGAACACAATGTTACTGCCATGGTTGATGTGTAGATATTGCAAATGACTCACGTGTTCTTTTCGGGGTACTCCATTGGAAGGTTGCTTGTTGCTTGAGCGGGGTCACCAGTGTTCCGTCGGGCCAAGTGTGCGAGGTGATGATGGAGGGATTCCATGGCGATGGTAAATAACGACTGCGTCTCTTAAAGTGATGTTGTATATTTACAGTGACTACATTGTGACTGGCTTATTATCTAAACCTTACAAGACTATTTATACAGTAATACTACGTAGATGTTGGAGGGAGGATGCCGTGACATATCTTTATCGGATCTGCACGCGTTTAGGAATGTGCTTACAAACTCTTTAACCGATACGTGATGATAATAAATTATGTGGCGACTCTGGCCGCCACACCCATAATATGCCCATAAAAGGAGAAAATATGGGCTTCAAATGTCAAATTAAGCCCATGTCCATATTCATATTTTTTAGCCGATAGACCCGACCATCATTCTCATGCAAATATTATTGTTAGCATTAGTATCTTCAAACAATGTTTCCACTCATATCAATTTAATTGATAGTTATACTAGAAACATTTCACGAATGATTTTTAGTTTGTAAGTTTTGTAATTAATTTATTGCATACACACATCACAGCCGCCTTCCAAAGGGGTCGGCAGAGACCACATATTGCCATTTGCTACGATCCTGAGACACATCCTTTATGTTTTTATAGCAACAGTGTCTTATCAAACCTTTTTTTATTTACATTCTTTGTTTTCTGAATTCTCAATTTTGAAAATATTTTACAATATTTGAAACATTCAGTTAAGATAAGACTGCTTTATAAATTCGTAATTTTTGATTATTTGCGTTAAAAAACCGCTCAAATAAACTCAAAGATAACGAAACGTTGAAAATATGTCTACCTCAGGCGGGAATCGAACCCGCGTCCTCCGCAATCCGGGCGACTGCGTTGACCTATACACTCTTAAATAATATCTTAACTTAACTGAATGTTTAAAATATTGTAAAATATTTTCATTTAGATCTCTAGGAATGTAAATTCTAAGGGGTTTGATATGAACTGTTGCTATAAAAACATAAAGTTTATTTGAGCGTTTTTAAAGCAAATAATCAAATATTACGAACACATCCTTTGCTTCACTTACTCTCATAACGTTCTTCATATACTTAGTCTAAAATCCGAGTATAGAACGACCGGGAAGGTTAATGGATGAAAAGTATTTTATATCAAATTTAATATGTTAAATAATATATCGCGAGTGGGTTGGCTGAAAAAATTCAGTCCAGTATCATTAATGATTAATATAATATTTAAAAAAAAATATTGTTTTTTACATTGCACTGGTTTGGTGTGTGTGTGTTTGTAATGAGCTTATCTATTTATAAACATAAATTTTATTTATTTAACCAGACGGTTTTAAATTACTAATATTGACTTGCCTGTTTCACCTGCCTACCCAATGTTATGACAGGAAAAAAATAGTCAACCTAACGTTTGCACATTCTATAGGCTTCATACTTTCGATTGGTACCTATGTGATTTATCTATTATCGAAACAAGTGCAATATTTAAAAAAAATAATTTTTAAATATTAAATTATCATATACTGGACTGAAATTTTTCAGCCAACCCACTCGCAATATATTTTTAACACATTAAATTAGATATAAAATACTTTTCATCCATTAACCGCTCGGTGAAGGTCGTTGTATACTCGGATCCTCTACTAATACATGCGCGTCGGTTTAGGGTACTCTTGACCTGACCTTCAACGAGAAGAACACAGATCTGATCTAAGTACGTTCGCCGAGGTCCTTCCCTTCCAACTATCCCATTCACTATCGCCTCGTGCACCTTCTTTGTAATTCTTTTTTCATCCATCCTCTGTACAATAAACTAGAGAAGACACCGTGAAGCAAGTTTGTGCGCAAATAAGGTGCAGCCGCAAGGTCCACAATCGCTTGAATCACGCGCAATCACTGAGGCACAGTATAAATATAAGCTAAAGCAGTACGGAAGCTCGGCCTTTCTCTTGTTTTATATACCTACGCGCCAATTAAGCGTTAGGGTTGTCCTCTTACTTTTGTAAAATTGAAAAAGTTTTTGTTTAGTTAGCGCTGTATCTCAGCTAGTTAGCGCTTTTTTTTAAGATAACTATCAAAGCATAAGGGTTGTCACTTTTAATTTAAAAAAAATTAAAAACTAATTAGTTAAATATGGCGGCTACTTTCCTCATTCTATTATCGAATTCATTGTCGGAAACCACTCAGATCCCCTGATATCGATTTTTAAAGCAATCGGTCGAATAACTAAAAAGTTCAAGATGGAGGCTATTTTGTCTCATACTAATAACGGAGTCGTTGTCAGAAACCACACAGATCCCTAGATATCGATTTTCAAAGCAATCGGTTGAATAACTAATAAGTTAAAGATGGCGGCTACTTTCCTCATTCTATTATCGGATTCATTGTCGGAAACCACACTGATCCCCTGATATCGATTTTTAAAGCAATCGGTTAAATAACTAAAAAGTTCAAATGGAGGCTATTTTGTCTCATACTAATCACGGATTCGTTATCTGAAACCACACAGATCCTCAGATATCGATTTTCAAAGCAAAGTTTATTAACGATGAAGTTTCGTAGTATCAATTCTTATTATTTTTCACCATTAAAATAACGCGCGCTCAAAAAATAATTATACTTATGTAAGTACGGCAAATATTATCTAAACAACCAAACGATTTATTTAAAAGAAAAAAGCTTTTTATTTAGTAATAATAAATCATTCTTACCTTTCAACATCAGCAGGAAGTTTAAAAAATGAAAGCTCCGGATTTGAAGAAACCGAGTTCAAGCAGCCGTATACTAAGCAATACATTCGCGGCATTTTTAAAAATCGCGCGCACAGAGCACGCAATACATCTCGTCTCGACGCGATACGCTCTACTGAGAGAACTGCGATATCCGCTTAAGCTGGCCACTGACGATCAGTTTTGCGCGTCAGTCCAGGCGTAAAACTGTGGCGTCACTCCTAATGGTTTTACGCCAAACAGATTACCCCATTCACTGGCGTCACGCCGGCTCGTCAGTCTCGACCGGCCGGTACAATCAATTTTGAACTTTAGTCTTTGGCTCTAAGGATCAATATTCATTGGAGGAGTTCGAACTGACGCGAAACAATCAATTTTGAACTTTATTGTTTGGTGCTAAGGATCAATATATTCATTGAAGAAATTCGAACTGACCCTATTGGAGTGACGATCACACACTCACGGTCAGTTTGGCGCGACGCGCCGGCTTTACGTGTCGCACCGTCAGTTAAAACTCTGGAGTGACGTTTCGACATTCACGATCAAATTTTAGACTAACGTCAGTTCAACTGATGGGAAAAACTGATCGTCAGTGGCCACCTTTAGAGGCCCTGTAAAGTCGTGCGTCGTTTCGAGCGTTTGTACGTAGCTTCCTTACTGCTTTAGCTCATATTTATACTGTGACTGAGGTGTTTGCAGCCCATGGGCTGCACCTTAGTGCGCACAAACTTGCTTCGCGGTGTCTTCTCTGTAAACCGTTTTTCATAAAATTGAAAATATGGACTGTACCTTCGATATACATTTATGAAGTGGCAGTGTTCGTCATGTGTAACGACTCCCTTTACACTACATTCTCAGAAAGGAATCCAATTAGAAGTCAACGTCATGGAGATAGGATATGCGCACCGAAACACAAAACGGCACACGTTAGTAGTAGCTTCTTTGGAATGGCCCACAAGATCCTTAATAAGATTCCTATATAACTCTTAAGACCTTGCCTATCAATATTTTTTAAAAACGTTTGGTAGCGTTACTTATTAATAAAAGCTATTACTCAGTACAGGAATTTTTAGCTGACAAATCCTTGAAATAATTTAGACATGTTTTTATATTTTATTTTTCTTACTTCATTTTTTTGTACCTAGTTATTTAATATTGATAACAATGACTTTTTGCTTAATTTTGACATTTATGATAATAATGACATTTTGCCTTATTTTGACATTCATTATTACTAATACTTTTAGACTACAATACATTATTTTATACTGTTGTTTTTTAAACTTGTATTTGTATACCTTAACTAAGGTGGAAATGTAGTGAGACTTATATACTTATGACATCAATGTAATACATATGTTTCACAAATAAATATTATCATTCTCATTCTCATTCTCTTGTTTATTGTACTTACCTCAATATCTCAATCTCAAACCATCTTAGCATGCAATTGCTGTTGCTGTTTTTTTATTAATATCAGTATTGACGTCAATAAGTGCCTGTAAAGGTTTTGTTGAATAATTTGACTTTTTGACTTTTAATTCAAAAGCTAGAAAATTATTAGGCTACAATTTTCTTTTCAGTTTCGAAAGATGTGATTCCCGTAATGTATTTTTAGCTCTATCCTGTTTTGTGTTTCAAATAATTCGATTGCTTAAATAAATTAGGTATTTGACCAAAGTTAGAATAGGTTTACACAATAAACAGTTTGTATTTAGTGGTTTATAATGATAAGACGCAAATAAGGTTTGTGTGTTTGTGTAATAAAATGATAAAATTAGTAGTAATTAAAAATAATTAACCTATAAAAGCTTTCGCCCAGCTATCTAGCGTAAAACTTTTTTGTGACGTTATAGTACAAATCACAGAATAACTGCGTAAGGTTTTATTGTTGCTTCATACTTTAAATCACAGTCTCCCTGGTCCTTCAACAACATCAGTAAAAACTTTATTTGCTAAAATAGTTTCGGTCGGCCCTCAACAGTCCTAAGTCATTAATCTGTGTCGGCGTACTAAATAATTGTGGCTGTTTGTGATAAATTGTCGCGACGGCAGGTTACCAGAAAACAATTACCTATAATGTCAAACGGCTTTGATTGAAGCATGTGGCGACTAACTAATAAACTAATTGATTACATCGCTTGTAATGGACTTTATAAGATATTATATGAGACTATGATAAATAAACTAAACTTTTCTACACTCACACCAATTATCTAGCCCAAGAGAAGCTTCATTATGAAACTCGTTAAATGGTTACTAGACAACGGATAAACATACTTAAAATACTTAAATACATACCGATTATACATAGAAAACACCCAGACCCGAGACAATTTGGAAAAACAATAATTTCTAAATTGACCCGACCGGGGATCGAACCCGGGACCTCAGAGATGGCGACACCATGAAAACCGGTGTACAAACCACTCGACCAAGGAGGTCGTCAAATGATAATTATTTTCTTTAAAGATAATGTTGTAACAATTCCAATCGCGTTTATTGTACCTACGTTTACTATTTTATTTCGATGTTTATTATGGTCTAACTTTGATGTCGATGAACGAGACCTTTGTCCAGCTGTGGGACAGCAAATAGGGTAATTACCTACCTACTTTATTTAATACTTGTTCCGCGTGAACAGCCCGTATCCCGTGACATATTTAAAAAAAATATTTCATATATACCTAGTCTTAAAAAAAATAATTAGCATAAATGGTAGGTAGCAATATAGGTGCCTGAAGTGATGCGCGAAATGATAAGCAATTGATTTTTATATAAACAAATCCATCATCTCCATAATATCAATTAAGAAAACATCAAGAAATGTAAAATGTCAACAATGCAATGAAAAAAAACCGGCCTAGTGCGAGTCGGACTCGCCCATGAAGGGTTCCGTAGCAGCAAGTAACATCATATAAAAGTTCTTGTAGTTTGTTGTAACTTTGATCGATGTTTTATTAATAGTGTATTTTTTTTAAATTAATTAATTTATGACGTATTAAAAATAACTACTTACTAGATCTCGTTCAAACCAATTTTCGGTGGAAGTTTGCATGGTAATGTACATCATATATTTATTTTAGTTTTATCATTTTCTTACTTTAGAAGTTACAGGGGGGGGGGGGGCACACACATTTTACCACTTTGGAGATGATATTAGAAACCTCAATATCATTTTAAAGACCTATCCATAGATACCCCACATGTATGGGTTTGATAAAAAAAAAATGAGTTTCAGTTCAGTATGGGAAACCCCCAAAATTTATTGATTTTTTTTTTCTATTTTTGTGTGAAAATCTTAATGCGGTTCACGGAATACAATATCTACCTATTAAGTTTCAACAGTATAGTTCTTATAGTTTCGGAAAAAAGTGGCTGTGACATACGGACGGACAGACAGACAGCATGACGAATCCATAAGGGTTCCGTTTTTTGCCATTTGGCTACGAAACCCTAAAAAGGCGTAAGGTGAAGAAGGGGAAAGCTATAATTGCCACCGACAACTTATTTCCCCGTTGAATAGCAAAGCTGGATCGCTCCACAAAGCATTCCCCTAACGATGACAAACGTAAAAGATTGAATTTGTTCCCCTTAATTGTTCAGTCATAATCTGCACAAAAGAAAACGGTTGTTATCCAAATCATTTTGTGGAGGCTGAAGCGATCGTTCATCGACAAGAGGGGCGCTAATATGGACATTTTAAAGTCGAATTCAGTTTACTCAGTGGTTGGTGAGATGAAGGTGAAGTACCTAAGTGCCCTTTTCTCCTCTCCTTCCACACGATGGTCCTATAAAGGCGCCCTCGGGTTTTCCACTATCAACCGACTCAACCTATTCGAAAAATCTGCTTTCACTAAATAACAAACAGCTAGCTGAGGGTGATATGTGGTGAGCCCATCGCATGAATGTATGTGCAGTCTTTAGTCGCATTTTACAACACCCGAAGGTAGAGAGGAATTAGTAGTTTTCTTTTTGTGAGTCACTACACACAAGGCCCTTGATACATAAATACATTATAATTACCTGTACGTTTATTCAGAGACTAGGCAATGAGGACTGCAAAAGCAGTCCTTAGCAATAGTCCACTTTTCACCAAATAGCGGCTGCACATGTGCTCAGCGTGAAAGGGGTGAGCCCATCGCCGCTCTAAGCGGTTGGATGTATGTGCAGTCTTTAGTCCGTTAGTCGCCTTATACGACACCCAAAGAAAGAGATAGGGTGGTAGTATTCTTTCACCAGTACGCAACACGGTCTCTTGATACATGCCATGCCGTTTTACTTTGTCTGTACCTATCCTACTTACTTCTTTCCAAGCTGTTGATTTTCTTACGCCAATTCTTCTCCACAGCTAAAATTGACGTCTTGAATGGTGGTAACCAAAATAATGATTTTGTTAGATTCAAAAGTGCTTTTATATAATGTCTTGTGGCGGCCTGCGTCGCCACATAATTTATTATCCTCACGTATTGGTTAAAGAGTTTGTAAGCGCATTCCTAAACGCGCGTAGATCCGATAAAGATTTGACACGGAATCATCCCTATATCTATTTAGGGCCTATGGCTCACTCAAGCGGTGGAAAAATCTGTTGCCAACCAAAACTAAAATTTTACTTGCGCAGTCCCTTCTTCTTCCTTTACTGGATTATGCCGACGCGTGTTACCCTGACCTCAGCGTTGTCCTATGTAATAAACTTGAGCGTCTGCAGAACCTTTGTATCCGCTTCATTTATGGCTTACGTAAATACGACCATATTTCTTATTACCGATCTCAACTTCACTGGCTATCTATCTCCCGAAGACGAGACTGCCACGCGTTGTCCCTCCTCTACTCCATCCTTTTTCATCCACATTCACCTCGCTATCTAAAAAACCACTTTGTCTTTCGCTCTTGTACTCTTGTCCGTGACCTTCGTTGCTCTAGTTGCCTGTCCCTTAATGTTCCTCCTCATTCCACTGACTTCGTAGCCAAGTCTTACACTGTGCATGCTATCCACCTATGGAACTCCCTGCCAGAGAGTATCAGGCGGGCGAAGACTCGGGACTCTTTTAACCGACAAACCAAAGAGTACTACCTCAGGCTGGACTCTTCATCCTAACCTTAAACATTGACCTATCACTCTGTAATGTATCTCCTCCATATTTAGTCCATTTAGTCTATTTCTATAATCTTCTGATATTCATCAAATCTATATTTTATTAACATAGTATTTTCCTCCTTATACGTACTGTGCACTAGCCCGTGATTGTTTCTTCAACTATATGGTTTCTTTTGCCCAAAGGTTGCCTGGTAGAAAGTGCTACCCTAGCATTAAGGCCGCCTTTTGTCATACTGATTTTCTTTGTATTGTTTTAAATTGTTTTTATAGTGCAATAAAGTATTTTTCATTCATTCATTCATTCATCCCTCCAACATCTACGTAGTTATTATTGTATAAATAGTCTTGTAAGGTTTAGGTAATAAGTTAGTCACAATGTAGTCACTGTAAATATACAACACCATATAAAGAGCGCAGTCGTTATTTACCATCGCCATGGAACCCTCCATCATCGAAATCCCATGCATCGCCGACGGAACAAGTCTCAATGAATAATAATATTTTCATTTTCATTCGTCTTCATTTTCACTATTTAAGTGGTAGTAGGTAACTCTAAAGCGATACAAACCTCATATTTTAGACTCTTATTTACGGAATGTTAATTAATTTTAATTACGAGTAGCTCAATTTTCTACTGCACTTCCTTTGGTAGCGGTAATAAGATGGCAGCTGTTTGAGCGTATGCGTTTGTTTGGCAGGCTCACAAACTAATTGTCGACGGGCGGTAGGTTTTTATTAATTGTGGGCCGCGACTTCGTCCGCGAGGACCGCACTATCCTTCGAGAACTGTTAAAAGTAAAAAGTATCCTATGTCCTAGTACGGGTCATTCGAATGTTTAGAATTTTATCCAAATACGTTCAGTTGTTCTCAAGTGAACAGCTTTTTATTTTTATGATTATGGAAGATCATTTTATAAATTCATAAATAAAAATAAATCGCCAAATTTGTTACTATGCGCAAAACTTTAGTTAAGTGTAAGAACGGCTCGACTCGAATAATATATTTGTTTTGTTGTGTTTGTAATTTTTAGGACTGAACGAAACTGTATGAAAGAAAACTTTTGGAATTTTGTCACGGGGCCAGGGTTGTTCACGCGGATGGAGTTGCGGGCGGACCACTAGTTGTCAATATGTTTATCATTCTTTCCCATACACATGCATGTGCGTTGAATAGCATAAATTACTTTAAATCATCATTATAATATCAGCTAACACCAATTGATCTAGAAATAGACAAACGTCAACAATATGAATACCTATTATAATATTTGATTTTGATTTTATTATCGGAGTTTTAGAATAGATGCCTGAAGTCGCGTTCCGCTAGATTAGTCCACATTGTTTGTGTTTAGAAGACTGTCAATTCTCCGGAGCGATTCAATTTAGGTCTTCTTTATGTCGTGTCTCTTTCGTTTAATCAATGTCGATCTAGCCCTTCATCGCTTCCGAATAAAAGGCGTTGAGAGAATCGTAATGCTGTTTGCATTTGTTAACACTTTTTAGAACAAATAATGTTACGTTCGTTCGTTTTAAAATGTTGTTTTTAGTATGGATTGGGTAATACAGTTGACTCATGACCGCTATCAGTGGAAGAAATGGAAGGAGGCTTTTCCCAGCATTGGGACAGTGAGGGCTAATATTATAATGGATCTACTTTGGTGGTCAAACATTTTTAACGATAAGGCACTTTTGCACTTATCGTTAAAAATGTTGTACATCGAATAAGTTTCTTTTATTATGTTTTGAAATTAAACGATTCTTGGGTCCTCCATGTCGCACTGACTACTGCGTTCTGAATTCGATCATGCAAATCGCGCCATTTTTGGAATCCCAGATCATTGGTGACCTGTTGTTGGGTGACTTGGATGGGTGACCAAAGTTAAATATTTCGAGCCCCGAACTTCGGAAGGCACGTTAACCGTTGTTGCTGAAACCTACCCGGAAAGATAAAGCTTGTGTTAGGTATAGGTTCACGTGGCGGGGCGGCCGCATGGGCACCACATGGGGGGCAGGAGCTGCCACCCGCCCAGCGTCAAGCCCAAACGAGAGGCTCCGGGGAGAGCCCGGCAGGCGGAGGACGCCCCCCCCAACGGGGGCATGGAAGTTGAGGGAGAGGTTGCGCGAGGACATCCTGGCGCATCCTCTCCTGCGCAGGCGGAGGGGGGGTCAAGGGCGGCGACGTAGCGTCGCCCTCTTCCCCCCCCTTGGGAGGGCCGCGGCCTAGTGTAGAGGAGCACTAGGCTGCATTGCACAAGCCCTCTACCCGCTTGGGAGCAGTCAGACTTACCGGACTGCTCCCCCTGGCGCAGGGGACCCAGGTACAACTGGGTCCGTAGCGTGTGGCGCCCAGCGGGGCGTATTAACACGGAACCGCGGCGCCACTATACGCTCCAGACGGTAAGTGTTGGTTCTTTTACCGGGTCGGGCCCGTATGTCCTTACTCACCCGTTTCCCTCATGAGGGGGCGGGTGGGGACATATGGGTTCCAGCCCCGGACAGTGCATGGGGTGTCTCACGCTCCTCTCGAGGCCTCATGCCAGTGCAGAGAAGCATTTTCTCCGACTAAAACAAAGAAAAAAAAAAGGTATAGGTTCACGTCGGAGCTATGGGGACGATTGGATTGTGGTAGGTCATGGCACAATCGGGTGCCCTTCGGTTCGCCTAAAATTGTTTGTCCTAATATGGTTTGGCCAAACCGTTTTGGCCTAAACTTAAAACGTACAATTATTGTTTCGCCTAAAAATTGTTTTGCCACCGTTATAGTTTGGCCTTAGAAATGAAAGGCCTAATTTTAGAATGTCTAATGTAAAATAGCCTAAACTATATTGGCATAACTTTATTTTGGCATAACGATTATTTCGCAAAATTTATAAAAGCTCTAATTTTAGCATATCTAAAATTAAATGTGCCAATAATGTATTGGAATAAAAGCATAGAATTTTATTGAGAAAATAAATTGACAGAAGCGAATCGCTGCAAACCCGACTCCACGTAGTCTTGTCTGCCCTACCCTAGAGTGCAATATAAGCCGTGACGGAAACTATGCATGCTGCATGCCTACATGCATGCTGCATGCCTGCATGCATGCTGCATGCCTGCTTGCATGCTGCATGCCAGCTTGCATGCTGCATGCCTGCTTGCATGCTGCATGCCTGCTTGCACGCTTACATGCTGCATGCCTGCACGCATGCTGCATATTTGAATGCATGCTGTGTTTCTGCTTGCATGCTGCATGTCTGCATGCATGCTGCATGTTTGCTTGTATGTTAAGAATAATAAATATTAATACATATATGAAAAAAAACACAAGTTTCTTTTGCCAAGTTATTTTGCCTTATAAAAATGAGTAGGCGTTTTGTACTTTATGATTTTTAATTTTGTGCGAATTAATATTTAGGAATTGTAAACTTTAGGGATTACGAATTGTTCTGCCAAATGACGCATTTGGTAAATGACAATGTGGCGATAAAAAGTTAGGCGAAGTGAAATTAGGGCAAACACGATTCTGAAGAGTGAAATTAGGCGAAAAAATTTTAGGCTTTTCGTTTGGGTGCCATTGCAAATTAGGCGTACAAAAAATTAGGCGATCCGATAGAGACCCGGCACAATCTCTTCATTTGTTGCTGTCGATTTGTAATGCCAGTGCTCAGCAGTGGGAGATTTATAGGTTGATGATGATGGGACAGAACTATTATTACAGCTAAGAAGTCCTCAAACAATATTAGTGATAAAAGCTTTCGCGTTCAAATCATTCCGATCGCCATAACTCAAGTTAACGTAACACATTCGGCACACCCAAAACCGTGCTCTCCATCAAGTTGTAAATGACGTATTTATAAACACTCGCCGCGGAATGGAGGGGACTGCCGAGCCGTCTTATTGATGGTGGCCATATTGTGGGGGACTCGGCGGATCGGCCTCATCTGTATCCCGCACGACACATCTGTCAGGTGCGATCGGACGTGATGCGCAGTTAATATAGGATCGTTTATTGTGGTTCAATAAAAAAATGCTTTGATTTTTTTTTTACTTTTTCCACTATCACACTAATTAATTATTATCTAGCGCAAGTTAAGCTTCATTTTGTAAGATAATGGATAAGTAATTTATGTTTTATATAAAACATCCATAAACAAAACCTAGAAAAACAGTTATTTTTTATGGTCTCGATTGGAAAACGAACTCGCGTCCTCAGAGATGGCGACCCGAGAACCGGCGTGCTAACCACTCGACCGCAAAGTTCGTCAAAATGTATATAAAAATCAGTTGCCACAATAAATGCAAAGAACAAGTTTAGTATTTAAGTATATAGTGAACAACTATGAAAAATAGGATAAAAGTTTACTAGAAAAAAAGTTACATGACACATGACAACGGACCGGCAATCCAAAAGTCATGGGTTCGATTCCCATTCGATCTTCCTGAGTCTGGTTGATTTTTTTTTCTAGTAAAAATTTTATCCTATAACATTGTGAATGCAAAATTTCAATAATAAAGGTAATTAAGAAATATCAAAAAAACAGCTGTTCTATACAAATCTGCATATTACCACAGAATAACTAATATTACTACCGTACAGAAGGTTCAGTTAAGCAACGCTGGCTCGATACCGATTTGACGTCAGGAGCGCGCATTAGGGTAGGGTTTCCACTCATGGATATATTTAAGTACGATACCACAGAATAAATAATAGTGCTACATACGATACGACACGCGACGTATGGAGCGTGCGAGCCGAGCGCCAACCTTTAGTACAACCCACCTGCCTGTGAGGCGCGCCAGCCGAACGTACCTAAACTGCGAAGTGACACCCTTGCGATAAAACCTCACACGTTACCATTAACGTGATAATATTGCTTTTAAAGGTGCATATTATTCTGATTAATGTATGGAAGCAAGGCGTCGACGCTTTTCCTTTAGCGATTTTAGGTAAGTACCTACCTATACTTAGTGAAATATTCAAAAGCTCGGGCGGTTGTAAAATCCGAACAACACCCGACTTGGGAATTGAATCCCTCCGGATGTCAGACCGAGCTTTTTGCCTGTCGACCACCGAGACGTTTAAACGCAGCGAGCGCTAACTAGGCTAACGGCCCCGCTAGAAAGTAGCCCGGGCTTGTATTTTTAATTCTAAATCTAGATTCGACGTTTGTTTGTTTTGACGAGTGGGCAGAAAGAAAACACAATTACAATAAATATAGGCTAGGTTGATTTCAGCGTGTGTTCTAAACGTTAATACATTTTCGTGTAGCAAAAGTGTGTGACTTTGTACAGGGCTTTCCCTATGTTATTTTCGCTCGCTGTTTTGAAGATACGCAACGCAAGCAAAAAAAATTGAGCAATGCTTAAAAAACCTGCATGTAGGTATAATCGGCCCCAAGAGTTTCTTACCATGTCACAACGACTTCCTCGGAGCGATCGCGCTTGTGCAACCATTACGAACGCATAGTAACTACTAACTATGACATGGAACTAATGTTGTTAGCTACTTCGAAGCGACCGTACGTGTATACCAGTGGCTAGCTAATAATAAAGAAGAAGAGAATAATTTTCTGATCCAAATGAGTCCTGAGGGTTCCGACGTCATCACGGTGGGCGGGGCTTGACCACTCAAGCGCTGTTTCTGCAGACATGCATGCTGACACTAACGCTTCCGATCTCATTTCATTAATTGAAACATATAAATTTCAAAATCAGCATCATCCACTTCTTTAAATTGTTGGTAAATTTAAAAAAACTTCTAATTTGCAAAAACCTACAAATGAATCAGAACAGGAACAATCTTGTAATATATTGAGGAGATAGTAATAAACGCATTGTACCTACATAATATAGCAATTGATAATTGAACAATAAATGATCGATTTAAATTTATTTTTAGTTGCTGTGTTTGCTGCAGATAGTGATGTTTAGGAGCTGTTTAGTACGGCTCATTGCTGCTTTTGAAACAAAGGTGTATTTGCACTTTGTTACCAATCTGACAATTTTGGCTCGAGTAAAACGTTAATTTTGAAAAAAGTGGATGTTCCTGTTTTTGCTTTTATATGTTTCATTATTGTTTTGCTTGCCGTGCCTTTTATACGACACCCAAGGGAAGAAGCTGCTACACCACAAGGCTCTTGCTGTGTTATATACAGGGCGTCCCACGGATATGCCACATGGAGGGAAAGTAACTTGAATATTGTAGATGGAACATTTTACTGAAAGAAGACATCATTTGAATTTAAAAAACAATTTAAACGGCATTCATAGATATTTAAATAATTACATGGTTGAACCGGGAATCGAACCCGTTACATGAGAAAAATAATCAGCTACAGGTAGCTTTATCATACCGATCGAAAGGCTTCATCATAAGGTTTACTTTTTGCTAAGTAACATAGTGTCACAAATAAAAGGAAGACCATGAATTTTAACATTTGATGTGAAATTTTGTTTAGAAAAATGAAAGTTGACATTGCCGTAAGGACATAATAACTGACATTGAAATAAATACATACATAAATTGATTAATTTTGTATTAATCGAGATCGGTATGATAAAGCTACAGGATTCTTATTTTTCTAATGTAACGCGTTCGATTCCCGGTTCAACCATGTAATTATTTAAATATGTTTGAATGCCGTTTAATTTTTTTTTTATCAAATAATGTCTTCTTTCAGTAAAATGTTCCATCTACAATATTCAAGGTACTTTCCCTCCATGTGGCATATCCGTGGGACGCCCCGTATATTAACAAAAAAAATACTGCCGATGTGTTTGTGCGCTCATCACTTTAGAACGGCTTTACCTAATTGGCTAGTTCTTTTTTATTGTTGTGTTTATATTAAGGTCAGGACAAAGCAATGGACAAGGTCTGTATAAAAATGTTTTTGGAAATTCGTTGCAGGGTACGGGGTCCCTGCGGACGTAGTCACGGGCAGGCCTCTAGTAGTATAAAACTTACACGGATGAACGTGTTAGTCGTGTATACGATAGCCATATTAAGGTTTAAGATCTTTATTCACTTACTATTAGAACATATTTTGTATAAAGTAAACACTAAAAAAATATAACACAAGTCGAAGGTAGAAATATAAAAAACAGCGCACAGTCACAGCGTCAGGTGTAGTGTAGTGCAAACAAAAGACTGCGTTTACGGATATAAATTCAATATTGTATGGAAGACACGGCATATCAGTCTCGTTCCGCTTCACCCATCTATCGGTCTGATCGGGCGTGATGCTCAGTTAATTGGTTTACTAATGAACCGATATTGGATGATAGCTCAAAGGTTGCGATTACGATAATAATTAAGTGCTAACAAGTAGATACAGTAGAGTGATAGGTACAATATCTTGTTAGCGCAGCTGCGTGTCAATCGTGCAAGTAAAGCGATTGCTGGGTTTGCGAATGGGTGACCTATATAGAGATTCAGAACTCATCATTTTATTCTAAAACAATTTTCTAAGTACCTATGTGTTTTATTAATTTGCTCGAAAAACAGTAGGTAATGCATTCTTTTAAATAAAAAGTTAAGTTTAATAATAATAATAAAAAAGGGGGAACAAATCAAAAAAGGCTGCATTTTTAAATCTATCGTATAAAAGTTAGTTAAGTCAAGTTTCCCCATGTCCCTGTACCATACAATAATATACTGGTACAAATTTAAATGTCATATTTTCAATCTAGATCGCGTTTCTGTTTAACCCCACACAGTGGTAGTTCTTTAGGCTACTATTTTATTAAGTTAGCAGACTTACTTATAAACGTTACTTAAATTATTAAGTATTACTTATAAGCTTTCACACCTACAAGTATACAAGACACTTCCTAAATGAGTAATAAATATTAATTATAAGTAACGTTATAAGTAAGACTATAGATATTTATATAAACCTTTGTGTCGCCATAGAACGCCCTGTTTCTAGTAAGATATAAATTTTATAGCCTAGTCTTCATTGCGCCCTGAATTTGGGGATCGACGATGAATAATGTAGGAAGGCTCGATACTTTTACGAAGCAATCAAGTCGTGTCTCATGGGTAAAAGATATTTTTGACACTAAAGCAGCTGTTATAATTCCAGTAGCTGTTTAAGCTAAGAGATAATTACGCAACATGGTATTTTTTTTTAGTTTTAGACGTTTGTAGGCTTTCTCTTTCAGATCCAGTCTGGATTGTTATCAACCTTAGGTGTTTATTATTTTATATACCAGTGCTCTGAATTACGAAAAAGTCTTTCAATTCTGAATTAATGTTATTCACAAACACATAAAAAGTAGCTTGTACAATTTTTATCAAATTCCAAAAACAATTAAGTTGATAAACTTAATTGTTAACCGATAGATTTAAGCGTGAAAGCTTTACAGACGTACAAAGCACTTTCACATATTTATAACATAGTAAGAAGTATATGGTTTTATTATTGAATTAGCCTTCTATGACTTTTCATTACGATCCTATTCAGCTTTTGCTCTGGAACGTACCGCTTCTGTCTTGATAAAGGCTCAAAGCGTCGCATACGTTTCCATAGAAACCTCCCTTGTAAATTCCCAGTTAAAGCGTATGAAAGAGTTTTCTTACATGTCTTTTTAGCTCGTAAGTCTTCGGTGTGAGACCTTGTACAAAAACCTTTGCAATGCCGGCATTTCTCTTTACTTTCTTAATAAACTGAAGATATATAAGATA
This sequence comes from Scoparia ambigualis, assembly GCA_963921215.1. Classification (NCBI taxonomy): domain Eukaryota; kingdom Metazoa; phylum Arthropoda; class Insecta; order Lepidoptera; family Crambidae; genus Scoparia; species Scoparia ambigualis. The sequence continues at coordinate 30,550,436 of OY992511.1, read as the reverse complement.
GTGAAGATAAAAGTAACTTTTATAAGCATAAGGTTCTATTAAGCCTAAAGAAAACAACAGAGAGGTATTTTTTTGAAAATTTTGTCCTTGAATTTGACTATCCAGATAGCGAGGCGGACTTAGAACAACTATATAATATATAGCCCTACTGGGAATCGAACCTGGAACCTAAGGTCTGTAATAATAGTGTATGGAAGTAATCCCAATGTAAGTAATCGCATGACGTGATAAGAACTATAATAACCCGTGATCCATTACGGATTGGCACTGATGAATCTATATAACATCAATAAGAGATCACAATAAAGAAGAATTAGTCAATCAAAAATATAAGTAGTAAAAGAGAAATAAAAATAAGCCGTGCAGCGGCATACGCTGTGCTTAGCGGCATACGCCGTGCTGTAGCGGCATACGCCGTGCTGTAGCGGCATACGCCGTGCTGTAGCGGCATACGCCGTGCTGTAGCGGCATACGCTGTGCTTAGCGGCATACGCCGTGCTGTAGCGGCATACGCCGTGCTGTAGCGGCACAGAATACAACCGCCCCATCTCTCCCATTGGGTGTCGTAAAAGCCGACAAACGGACCAAACACTGCACATACATCTAACAGCATAGAGCGGGGATAAGCGCACCACCAATTTTTAGACGACCTCCTTGGTCGAGTGGTTTGTACACCGCTTTTCATGGTGTCGCCATCTCTGAGGTCCCGGGTTCGAACCCCGGTCGAGTCAATTTAGAAATTATTGTTTTTCTAAATTGTCTCGGGTCTGGGTGTTTTCTATGTATAATAACTATGTATTTAAGTATTTTAAGTATGTTTATTCGTTGTCTAGTAACCATTTAACAAGTTTCTTCGTCGAAGCTTCTCTTGGGCTAGATAATTGGTGTGATTGTAAGAAAGTTTAATTTATAATTTAATAACCTGTCACGCTGAGCATATGTGCAGTTATCATTTGGTGAAACGTGGACTGTGGCAGTGGACTGCTTTTGCTGTCGTTATTGCCAGGCCTTCGACTAACCCTTCGGCGATAATACATACAAACATATAATCACCACCATTATCTCCGATGGGTTAATCATCAGAGACTAGGCACTGAGGAAAGCAAAAGCAGTCCTCTACCATGGTCCACATTTCACCAAATATCGACTGCCGTGTGCTCAGCGTGAGAGGTGGTGACCCATCGCCGCTATACGCTGATTGGATGTATGTACAGTCTTTAGTCCGTTAGTCGCCTTTTACGACACCCAAGGGAAGAGAGGGGGTGGTAGTATTCTTTCACTGCTACTCGATATGGTTTTAGTAGTCGTAAATATATATATTATGTACGAGTATGTATGTAGAAATAAAAATAAAAGTTTATGAACCTCCACATAGTCTTCTAAACTTGTTAAAGTTATCTGTGAAAGCCCTTAAGGTGTTTTTCTCCTAAAATACGTACACAACTTTCTTAATATGTAACTTTTTGTATAATTTGGTACGTAGTAATTAAAATTTGATACAAGTGTAGAAGTAATTATGAATTTATAAGCTTTTATGTAAAATTTAATAACACTGTTAGCATTTACTTTCGCGATTCTCCCTTAGAACCAATAGCAGCTAATGGAAGACTTCATTAAAATAGATAAAGTCAAGGTACAAGCAACCTCATTAATTTAGTAATTATCAGAACTACACATTATGATTCTAAACATTTATTATCAACAATTTGGGAGACTTCTAGTGTTATCTAGTATATTAATGTATGAAATGAAGATCCAAATCAATATAGATTATGAATAAAAATAAAGACCGTTTTCTCTAGACTAGATATGAAAGTATTCAATATAAAAAGGATTGACAACACTTTAATTTTTTTATAGATTTTCGTATAGGCATTTTATACTTTTTTTAATACGCTGAAGGCCATTATCGGAATAATGCATTCGTGATTAAATATTATCTTTCTACAACCGATGCACAATACAATAATGTTACACATGTTACACATGTATCTCATTTTACAAAGAAAAAAGATTTTCCTATATTACACTGCCTTGTGATGGAGACATAATATTGCCTGGGTCGTGTGTAAAAAGATTTATTGCTCGTCTAGAAGCACACCTTTGCATATGCAAGTGAACAACTATTCATCATCTAGTTCATTTGTCCGCTCTTAAATTTTAAAAGACTTTCCTATATAACGTCAGAGTCGTGACTGATAACCTTTACGCTAGCCTAGAAGAACCTGCCAGGTACAACTATTCAGTTCATTCGTCCATCTAAATATTTTCAAACAATAGAGAGATTTTCCATAAAACGTCAGCGTCTAAAACTATAGATGCTTATATGCTCTGCTTAGGCAAGTATACATTCTGTCAAAAAAGTTTCAGGATCGGATGATTTGTTTATGATTCCAAATTCAATTTTTTGTTTTTTTTTGTTGTTAGAATAACACAACTGTTATCCATTTTGGCGCGGAGTTTGAGTTGCACTTGTTATTTTTTATTTTATTTATTTTTATTCCACAACGGGTAAGCGCTTGACCTTCATCTCACCTGATAGTAAGTGACGATAAGGCCGAAGGTGGAAGCGCGCCTCACCTGGAATCCTCAACCACTGAGGAACTGGCTATCTTATCTCAAACTATCGGAACACAACAATGCTCTAAACATCGTTGTTATGGCGACAGACTTAGATAAGATGGTGGTAGCTAGCCAGGCGGACTTACCAGCCCTACCACCAACCAAACCGAGCACACAAAGATGTACCCCCCGCTTGGAATCGAACCCGGGACCTCTGGGTCTGAAACCGGTGGCTTAGCCAGATCGCAGAGGCGGTTGAATAGATGTTATTTAGATTAAATACAGTGCTGTTTTTAGTTAGTTTATATCTAGTGTGTATTTGCGAATTTCATAATGGATAAAAACATCGAACAAAGAGTTTGTCTTAAATTTTGCGTCGCCAATGGAATTTCGTGTTCGGAGTCACTGAAAATGTTACAGAAGGCTTACTAAGGTGAATTGACTTTATCAAAAACACGTGCTTATGAGTGGTACAAAGCGTTCAAAAGTGGTCGAGATGTGATGGAAAATTTGCTTCGCTCTGGTAGGCCATCAACGTCTTCAACTGAAGTTAACATCGCAAAAGTGAAGGAAATGGTGACTGAAAATCCTCATTCAAGTTTGAGAGAGATAGCCACTGAACTTTCTGTGTCTCAAAAGACCTGAATTTTGTTCAAACACTCAATCGCAAAAGAGTCGCTGAGGACATGCTAGCACGAGTCAATTTCGGCCCAACATTCATGCAACGCATTGTTACTGGTGACGAAACATGCAAACTAGTTAACAAGCTTCGGAGCCGCGCCTTCCGACTGAGCCAAAATCGAAAGAACCACGCTAAAGTCGATCAAAAGTCAAAGCCATGTGGACTGTTTTCTTTGACTATCGCGGTGTTGTGCACTCCGAATTCTTGCCGGAAGGTCAAACGGTAAATAAACAATATTATTTGAGCGCTATGCGGCGTTTAAGAGAGCAAATTCGACGAAAAAGGCCAAATTTGTGAAAAGAAAATTCTTTGATTATGCATCACGCTAATGCGTCTTCGCACAAGGCCATCATTGTGAACGAATTTTCGACCAAAAACTCAACAAATACTATCGACCTTATTCACCAGATATGGTTCCAGCCGACTTTTTATTTTTCCATAATTCAAATTACCACTTCGTTGCACCCGTTTTCATTCGGTAGAAGACTTAGAGGAGAATTCGCGGCGAGAACTGAAAGCGTTTAAAAAATGTTTAGATGATTAGATCATTCGTTGTCGTAAGGAGTATACTTTGAAGGCGATAAAATAAATTTGGATGAATAACTAACATTTTGTGTATTATTGATCTTTTCCCGGTATTTTCTTGACAGAGTAGTACAACTATTCAGGTCTATCGTCCATCTCATATTTTATTAACCGCCTCTGTGGTCTAGTCGCTAAGCTACCGATCTAAGACCTTAAGGTCCCGGGGTCGATTCCCAGCGGGGAGTACATCTTTGTGTACTTGGTTTTGTAAGTGGTAGGGCTTGTTAAGTTTGCCGGGCTAGCTATCACCATCTTATCTAGACTCTGGCGCCATTACAACAATAATATAACATGTTGTGTTCCGACAGTTTAGAGATAAGATAGCAAATTCTTTTTGATTTTTTACAAATCGTTATTATTCAGTTTTTTTCACAATGCACAGAATTTGGTGCATACAGCCACGACTATTATTTGTGTAGTTTATCAAAATTTAGTTACATTTATCCATCCTTCTTTTACTTGTTTATTTTTACACAATTTTGTACGTATGTTTATCAATATATTATGTCTATCTATTTTATGTTCTTTTACGTCAACTCTATAAGGCACTGTCAGAATATCAGCGCTGCTTCGTCACTCTGCCTAACTTTGAGGGACGTGGCAGCATATTGCTGAGACAGGGTCCTTGTTGGCCTCACCACCCGTTTTTTTTTCATATATTTTTTGTAATTTTATAAATTCCTTTTAGTGGCTGAGGATTCCGGGTAAAGCGCGCTTCCACCTTCGGCCTTTTCGTCACTACCATCAGGTGTGATTGAAGTCCAAGTGGATACCCGTAAAGGATTACAACAAATTATTTTCAAAGGATTTTATTTTATAATGACAGCATCGTGAGTGAAACAACTTAATCGTCAATATGGGTTTCGGCCAAAACGGTCAACGGGTGATCTTCTAGCGTACGTCACACATCTCTGGGGTGAGGCTATTGACAAGCGTGGCGAATCACTGGCAGTTAGCCTTGACATAGCCAAGGCTTTTGATCGGGTCTGGCACAAAGCTCTTCTCTCCAAGCTCCCGGCATACGGTTTGCCCGCTCAGTTCTGTACCTGGATTGCTAGCTTCTTGCATGAGCGTAGAATCCGTGTCCTTTCGGATGGATGCGCTTCACGGTTCATGTCAGTGAACGTTGGTGTTCCTCAAGGCTCCGTTCTATCCCCCACGCTGTTCCTTTTGCATATCAATGACATGCTTCCTCTTGGAAACATTCATTGCTATGCAGATGATAGCACAGTGCATGGGGGATATGACGGGCACCCAACGGCTGGGCGGGTAGACACCGAAATGAAGCGAGCAAATCTTGTCATTGAGCTCGATCGGGTGTTGGACCTAATTTCTAAATGGGGCTCCGATAATCTGGTGGAGTTCAATGCTAAGAAAACAGGTGTGCGCGTTCACAGCGAAAAAGTCGCCATTCCTTCCCCTTCCCTCTCTTCAGGGTACATATCTAGGCCTGCAGAGCAGTATTAACATGCTCGGTATGGATATCCGCTGCGATCTGAACCAAAAGGACTACATCGAAACCTTGATTAAAAATGCCTCACGTAAACTCGGTGTCCTGAACAAGGTGCGGCGATTCTTCACGCCTGATCAGTTGTGTCTATTATACAAGACACAGGTGCGGTCTTCGGCGACTCCGCAAAGTACCTTCTCGATGCCTTGGACAGATTGCAGCGCCGTGCTGTGCGCATTATCGGCAATGCGGAGGTCACTAAAACTCTCGAGCCTTTGCAATTGCGTAGAGATTTTGCTCTAACATTCCATCACGCACAAAGAAATTTGGTGACTCGTTTCTTTGCCGCACTTCCAAAAGATGGAATAGTCTACCAGCACGCGTATTCCCTCCTACCTATGACATAGGGTCCTTCAAACGAGGCGTGAAGAAGCACTTTGTGGGCCGGCAGAGTGAGGATGACTGATGCTACGTCTCTTACGCTGCACCGGTTGTCCTCGCGCTTGGACCTCATTTCCACTTAACATCAGGTGGAGTGGGGTCATTTGCCGGGCTTAGTATAAAAAAAAAACTAGCTATGCTTTTAGCAGTACGTGCATATGCAAGTGTACAACTATTCAGTTCATTCGTCCATTCTCATTAGCAGTTACAAAGTTTGCGAGGCCTCGTAATGCGGTTAGAGCAATAACTGAGAGGGCACTCTGTGTAATTTATTTCTAATTTTCGTGAGTCACGAATGTCGGATGTTGTTTTATTTTGATACTATCTCGTTTTCCAACGTGCACAATAGATAACGTGTTACCCTTATTTCGGACCTAACCCTTTTTGGTAAATTTATTGCGAGTGTAATTTATGTTGTAAGAAGGTAGGTTTATGTAATGCTAATGGTGTAATTACAAGGTTGAGATGAGCTCGACGGGATAGCGGCGTGATCATCATGGCAACGGGCGTGGTGGAAGAACTTTTTCAAACACTTGCTCGTAAAGTAGCTTTTATTACACTGATTTCAGTAATGTAATGTAGCTTATAACACACACTGGTGCGGTAATGTAGTTTGAAAATAGAATCTCGAACAGAGCGAAGAAATAACAGCATTTCTTCCATTTGCAAATTTTTTTTTAAATTTTTGTCTGTCAAATGATAATGAGCCTTCAAAAACGAAAAGTCTTTAGTCTTAGGTAGAATAATCGTGAATAAAGATGCAACTTATTTTTTACATAAATCATCAACTTTTTTGAGATATTTATTTAAAGTTTATAGTAAAATTAGTAATCATTTGAATCTATGGACAACACAGACCACACCCACACAGTCCACGCCTCAGCAAGAAACAAATGCTCAGTCTGCACATGTGCTTAGGTGGTGAGCCTTTAGCCCGTTAGTCGCTTTTACGACACCCAAGGGAAGAGAGGGGTCGGTAGTATTTTTTTGATGAGCCCATCCCCTCTCTATGCTGTTGGATGTACCTATGTGCAGTCTTTAGTCCGTTAGTCGCCTTTTACGACACCAAAAAAAGAGAGGGTTTGGCAAGTATTATTTTAATGAGCCAATCGCTGCTCTATGCTGTTGGATGTATGTGCAGTCTTTTACGACACCCAAGGGAAGAGATGGAAAGACTTCCTACCTTTCACATACCTATATTTTGTCGATTCATACAGCGGCTTCTTGTTCAATACTTATTACTTTGAAAGTTTTAAAATAAATATGTCTAGTTCTAGTACCTAATGACGAACTAAATTTACAGTCTACACCGCCGGATATATTAAGTGAAGCACAAAATGTTATTGACAGACAAAAGAAAAACTATAAAAACACGCAGTCATTTTTAGAAAATATGTTTTCCTCCAAAGTGTGTTGAAAAACGTTGTATAAAATGCGTGTGCATTGGTAATTATTACAATCCTCAGCTCCATTAAGCCGCCTCGATTGTAATGACCAACTTAGCACACTAGTATCATAATGTACTGTTATTTATTACATTATTACACATTATTTTTTGTTTATTTTAATCTATTTAGGAAACTCAACAGCTTTTTTTACAACAAACCTGCTTGCCATAATCTTAAACACTTAGCTAATGACAGAGTCTCACAACATGGTATTAACCCTATTAATAAATTGTAAAAAAACTTAAAATTTTGCATGCACTAAACACGTTAGAATCGTCCATACTATCTTTTTATAGTTTTAATACTAATCTCATATTTAGTCACAATTGTTATTTCTTTAAAAGAGAAATGGTTTAACCGTTTACAAATATGACTGTCCTCTGTAACACACAACTTTGACAAAATTTCTAGCCATAAATATAACTTTAACACTTTTCAGCCATAATACTCGCAGAAATGCAATGCGCACAGTACGTGCCAACACGCAATGCTACGCCCCGTAGCGATTACTTCGTAGCATTCGATTTGTGCTACGTGCATCGCTACGAATAAGTATCGTAGCAAACTTTTCATCGGCACGTACGATTTATTTATTTGTTGACTGTTGAGCGAAATCAAAATCTCACTTTGTTAGATGTTTTTGTTTTATTCGATGTACTAAGTAGTAAACAACTAAAGAAAAACAGCAAACGATGTCATTCAAGTTTTTTTATATATCCACCGATAAAAAAATTCTACATGTTATCATGAAAGACGTGCCCCATATGGTGCTTAGTATGCGGACTAACAATAAGTACGATTCATTTGATCGATCTATTTATCTATAAGTACTTAATATTATAAAGAGGAAAGATTTGTTTGTTTGTTTGAATTGAATAGGCTCCGAAACTACTGTACCGATTTAGCAAATTCTTTGACCATTAGAAAGCTACATTCTTCCCAAGTGACATAGGCTATATTTTATCTCGACAATCCCACTGGAACGGCTAACACGATAGTAAAACCGCGAGGATCCCACTGGAACGGGTAACACGCGGGTAAAACCGCTAGTAGTCTATATACTGTCCTACTGCTGGGCAAAAGTCTCCATTATTGAAATCAAGTCATAAGTAAATTGATAAACTTTTCTTCTATTCTTTGACGTGGAATAACCTAAAGGATACTTACTATACAGGCCTAATGCGATGCTGGTGATCCCAAACACGTGTATCAAAAAATCAGAAACGCACAATGCTCAACCTGAGAATAGAACGCAGGACCTCCAGTTATCGAGCAGAGTACTTTGCTTCTCTGATACCTGTATATACCCGGATTGAAATATGATAGTATTTATATTTTGATCAAAAATTATTAAATATTAGCGGCCGATGACGGTTTCACCCGCGTGGTTCCCGTTCCCGTGAGAATATCTGGATAAAAACAATCCTATGTTTTAATCCAGATTATAAACTATCTGTATGCCGAATTTCGTCCAAATCCATGTAGTAGTTTTTACGTGAAAGAGTAACAAACATACACACTCACAAACTTTCGCCTTTATAATATTAGTGTGATGTGATAGTTAGGATATTAGTGAAATTTTAAACACTGAAAAAAGACGACAACCTCAGGCGGGAATCGAACCACGCACCTTCCGCATTCCGGGCGGCTGCCTTAACCACTTGGCTACCGAGGTCTGGCTTTCAACCGTCGAAATTTGTCAGTGCTTGATGCTTATGTTTTTAGTCAACATTGCTTCATCAAATCTTAGAAGTTTTCACCTCTGAGATCCGAAAGAAATATTTTTACAAATATTTGAACATTCGGTTAAGATGAAGCTGCGTTTATAGATTAATGTTTTTTTTTTTCCCGCCTGAGGTTGTCGTCTTTTTTCAGTGTTTAAAATTTTACTTAAGTATATTTAAGCGTTAATAAAACGCTAAAATATAAAAAAAAACATTAATCTAGGATATTAGTGATTAATTTGATCTATTCCATTTTATTCTATCATAATTATCTTTTTGAATAAGTTGTACAGTGATCTTTGTTTGTTTAATTACATACATGTTAAATAGCAAATAATGCCGAACCTTATAATTTGACAATGTTTGAATCATCTTCTATAGATGTAAGAGGCCTATGATGATGGTGATGATTATAGCAAATACATAAAGCAACATAATTGACTAAATTCGAAAAATTTATTATAATTCTTTTAGTATTAACTTCAACAACCGACTATGATAAACCCACAAACCTAACTACACGTAACTGAAATTGGTAAAAGAGGTCACATTGAAAAATCACCGGTTTCAATCACAGGTTTTCCATTACCTTAAAGTGTAATGGGAAATTCCTCGTCGGCAGCGCTGTCTCTTAGTTTTTATTGTTACCTCGAAGCACGTACCAATCGTGATATACAGGGTGCCCACTTTTAGATCGTCGCTGTTTGCCAAGATAATATTTAAACACAAAAAGAAAAAAAATGTTTATTTGCGTTAAAAACGCTCAAATAAACGCAAAGACAACGAAACGTTAAAAAATTTCTACCTTAGCTGGAAATCAAACCCGCGTCCTCCGCGATCCGGGCGGCTGCGTTGACCACTTCGTCATCGAGGTATTGGTTAGACCTGAAAAAAAATTTCAAAGCTTTAATGTTTTTGTAGCAACAGTGTGTTATCTAACCTCTTACAATTTACATCCGTAGAGATCTAAATGGAAATATTTTACAATATTTTAAACAATCAGTTAAGATAAGACTGCTTTATATATTTGATTTCAGTTGACAAAAATGTCTATCTCAGGAGGGAATCGAACCCAATCCCCTCCGCAATCCGAAATAAAGTTTCAACAACTTCAGTATCAACAAAGACACAATTGTTGTCACCTAAGCTTTGAACATAAAAACTATAGATGCACGGTCTCATACAAAACCACACCTAGTGTTTATATTTTTAAAGTTTAAATTGGCTTGTTCGTCGTCGTATTATTCCAGGCCCATTTATTTATTTATTTGTAAATTAGCGGCCCGCCCGCGCCTTTGTCCACGCTAACTTAGAAAGACCGCCATAGTTCAGCCATTTATAAAAATATATCTACAAAATATAAACAAAAACCATCCTCAGTTAACGCTCTATCTTTTAGTGAAAACCGCATAAAAATCCATTGCGTAGTTTAGGAGAATAGTGCGGTGCCACAGACAGAGGAAAACAGCGACTTCACTTTATAATATGTAATACAGGTACACTTACTTATGTACAAGAGCTTATAAACATATTCCACATAATATAAATAAACATTAACGTTAGTTATTAGTTTACGTCAGCATGCCAATCATTTCTACAATTTTTTATTTTTTATTGTTACTAACATAAAATATGTAGGTACACCTACTAATTTAATTTATCACTATTATCCTAAATTCCAAATCTATTCAATGTCACATATTACCTCGGTTATATGTATTAAACATTATTTTTCAATTCTTAATCTTCTGTCGTTTATTATAAACAAACATTTACACGGAAATTAACGCTACCTTCTTATCAAAGGCATACCTTTTCATACCCGCCGTCATTCACCCGTGACCACGACCGGTGCAACTCGGTCGTAACGTCTGGTGGATGCCTTTAGTAAATAGTAAGCGTTAGATCCGTTTATATGTTTATTTATTTATAATAGAACGCGAAAATTTAAAAAGTACATACATACTCGTACATACTTAGGCCTTGGCCAGACTGGACGCGCAGGCGCGGCGTACAAATGTATGCCCTGCGCCGCGTGCCCACTATGGACACTCAAATGAGAATACATATGTTTGAGTACGCCGCGCCGCGCCCGCGCAGTCTGGCCGAGCACTTAAGATCACGACTTAATAGTCGTGATCATCGGGGATAATTCCCCGAAGGGTTAATCAGAGACTAGGCAATGAGGACCGCAAAAGCAGTCCTCTGCCATAGTCCACATTTCACCAAATAGCGTGCTCAGCGTGACAGGTGGTGAGCCCATCGCCGCCCTAAGCTGTTAGATGTATGTGTAGTCTTTAGTCCGTTAGTCGGCTTTTACGACACCCAAGGGAAGAGAGGGAACAGCAGTCCTCTGCAATAGTCCACTTTTCACCAAATAGCGTGCTCAGCGTGACGGGTGGTGAGCCCATCGCCGCTCTAAGCTGTTAGATGTATGTGCAGTCTTTAGTCCGTTAGTCGCCTTTTACGACACCCAAGGGAAGAGAGGGGGAGGTAGTATTCTTTCACCGCTACGCGAAAGTGAATATCGTTTACTAATTACCAACATGATGTAAAACGGCCCAGTTGGCGCGAGACAGTATCTACAGACGGGAACTAACTGCGTGGCGGTGGCCGCCAAACACTCCAGCAGGTCAACCGACCCGAAACTATCAAATTTCTCTAACAGACATTGATCCTTATGCCTAAAGCATAAAGTTCAAAATGCATTAAAGAAATTTTACATTATGTGATAAGTTGAACTGCCGGCGTCTGTACCATTCTCGTGATTCACCGCTTCCTCTGTAAAGTCTTACAAATGGCAGAGGGATGGTTTCGCAGCGTTTGTATGAGTGCGGTGCTACTGCAAAATGCAATTCAAATTGCGGACATTATTACGACTTTGTTTTACTTAAATTGTGTTATGAACGGTCTTGTGCTTGTAACGGTACAGAATGAATGGTATCCGTCCGTTAGTAAGGAATGCATGGGAGTAGCACTAAAATAAATATTAATGCGTAGCACCATTAATAATAAGCATGAAAAGGGAATAATAAACTAGTTCAGAATAATGGTCAGTGGTCTAGCGCTTTATCTTTAGTTTGAATTTCGCGGGGACTGCTCTGTGTGTTCCTTGCGACATAGGCGCCGCCTAGCGTGAGTTATTTACTTGAGCTTCGTGTTAGGTTGGCAACGGGCTTTATCTTTATTTTGAATTTCGCGGGGACTGCTCTGTGTGGCCTTGTGACATAGGCGTAGGTTGGCAAGCCGGTAGACATACGGGCGGGCGCCATCTATGGTCGGAATACGGAACTTTTGATAATTTCCCAAAATATAGGATTATTGGCTTAAATGGAGGATTATTAAGAGGGAATTGTTAATAGAAGGCTACATTTAGATATTCAAAGATGAAATATTGGCTGTCGGACGAGATTTGGTTAGATTATGGAAAAAATTTTAGAATTGCGCGGCGAAAGCGGCAATGAGCGAGCGAGAGGTTGAGAAAAAGACAGAAAGAGAGGTCGGATGATAGCTCCACGTGGCGCGACGCGAAGGCGGGGGGGCATCGGGGAAACGGCTAGCGATTGGTTGAAGGGAAGAAAAGCGGACTCGCGCGGGGAAATGTCTAGGGCGCGTGGCGCGAAAGTTAGGATGCTTGGGAAAAGGGCGGAAAAATTAGCGGACATTCAATTTTGGGACATCGGCGGTGCGGTCCAACTTAAGAGTGCGGTACGACTCATACGGGAAAAATAGTGTCCGAGCTTTGATAGTGCGCTAAGTGATATTCGAGCTGCGATATTAATTAAGATTTGTGAAATTGAAAGTTATTAATAAAGTAAACTATTGCGATCGCAACTCGAATCCGTTAACGGAATGAAGTATTCTGGGGTACATCGGCGGAAACGAATCACGGTGGCAACAAAAACCTATGTACCTTTCAACAGACTTCGGTCTGGATGATCTTTGATTGTATTTAATAAGATCGGCGTTTTATATCATTACGCTAAACAATACACTATCTTCGACGGAGTAATGGGGGAGAGACAGTTGTCTCCCTAGTGAAAGTTGAAGATAGGTCAGACACCATTTAGCTGGAGGTAGACACGTATGACCCAGTCCAATCTCGAGTCTACCTCCGTACATACAGTGTAGTGATAGGAAAATAACACACTGAGTATACTGGCTCGACTGATAGAACATTTAGGAGTTAGTTGCTTTCAGGGGCAATGCGACTCTCACCACACACCACGAATTTAAATTAAATGAGGCTTGGCCTAGTTTGCAAGGTACACAAAAGGGACTGTTAGTTCGACAAAATATAGGCATTTCCAAGTGAGGAAAGTTGTAGGAATCTATAGGTAGGCGGATATATATATATGGTTAGTTATTAATTCAGACTAATAAGGTAGGGATAATTAAGTTACGGCGCTAAATAAAATTATGATGAAGTGATGTGGGTCCTAGCTAGGCAAGTAATCTGTTACCGCAGGCCGATAAAATTCTAATTGTTTTCCTAAAGTTGTTACCAATTAATTATTCATTTTAAATAATTAATAGAAGCATGATAATATCGTACCATCATTACTTTGGAATACCTAAAAGTCTAGACTGGTTTCCTATTAAAAGAAAAATACTAAAAAGTTATAGCAAATAAGCTTAGTCGTACTGTGATGTTTGATTTCTAACACTGAAATGACCAAACAGGCATTTGTTAGCTTTCCCTGGGATGCAATACGATCTCACATGGCTATACTCTTCAAAGTATGGAAAATTTTACATCCGATACCTTAGCAAAAATAAGCTGATACAAACTGAACAACTAAAACCAGTTTAGAACCTAGGATAAGTCGTTGAAAGAAGACATTGCAAGCTATGAGCTTCTAATAATCTGAAACATAGAAATAATTGATTGATAACAACCAGCTAATTAGCCTGACAATGGTCTACTAATACCATTTGAATAGACCTCTTAAGATATGTAAGTACTTACTTCTAATAATATGAAACATAGAAATATTTGATGGGAACAATCTAATCAATCAGACTAATACCTAGTACAGTCTAATTTATACTTATTAAAGTGAGTAAAAGATAACTTCTAAATGTAATTTATTTAATGATTAACAGTGATAATTAACTACCTAATTTACTACCTACTAAAGGTATACTAACTATGATTTAGTAGTCTATCAAATTAACCACTCAGTCTGAGAGACAGAGGGTGGAAGTTAATGAAAAATAATTAACTTAAGTTCACTACCCTAAAAGTCAGGGATGTTGAATGAATTAAACATCCTTCAATAAACTTGAGATGTACTTACACTTTATAAGATCTGTATAATGAACACTAAGAGTAACCCAAAGTAATTTACTTCAAATGGTAGTATTCTATTTCAGTTCACTTCCTAAAGTCAAGGATATTGAATGAATTAAACATCCTTTAATAAACTTAAGATGTAATAATCTGCCAATGCAGCAATCCAATGTAGTTATATTGGAACTTTACAAGACCTGTATAATAAATACTAAGAGTAAATAAAAGTAGTTTTACCTGTATTAATAGCATTCTACTTTAGCCACCGCCTGAAGTGGCGTTTGATTAAATTATCCACCCTTTACGGAACTGAATATAAGTTATTGCATTGAATAATTAAGTTCTTAATGTGAAAAGGATATTTGGATGATAGCAAGCCTTGAGATAAACTCTATTGATTTATGTGGAATAATAAGAATTTAAATTGCTAACACATAGTTCATAATGTAAAATGAAATTAGATTTTGAGAGGAGATGTAAATTCTCAGTTTGAAAGAATTAAAGCTACAAGCTAATAATTAATGTTAAAGCCAAAGTGGACGGGGCCATAATTAAACAATGAGATGTAATGGCACGCTATGGAGCGGCGGTTGGAGCTCATAAACTTCCACAAGACTTATATTTCCACAAGACTTTTAAACTTCCACAGGACTTTTATATTTCCACAAGACTTTTATATTTCCACAAGACTCTTATATTTCCACAAGACTTTTATACTTCCACAAGACTTTTATAATCCCACTAAACCTTTATATAAATTGCACCAGGCTTCTTATGTATCATACTACTGATAATAATAATAATACCTACAAGCTAAGCTATCATCTGATTACCTTTGAGTGGTTACAAATCTTCCCCGCAGCTGCAGTGAAGGATTTAGGTCACAGTTCAGACGGAGTCATTGCTAGGCTACACATATTTATGTTAGGATTTATAGACTGGTAGGTAATTAGGTCAGGAGAAAATAATTTAACACTGGGATAAGCCAATTACTAAACTTTCACGAAAGAACTTGAGTTACTTAAATGCGGTTAACAACGGAGGGTTCACTAGACGATCTGGCCAAAATAGTAGTTATTATAATATTACATTGCTTGACTGAAATTCACTGCAAATAGAATTAAGCTATGCTAAGGTTCCATCTTCATACAAACGCTACACACTCTACAAAACTCCAGACACAACCATTAGATTGTAGATAAATTAGGTTAATTAGTTTTAAGAATTAGATAATAATTTAAGTTAAGGTAAAGCGGCGAGGATGTGTGTATGTATTATAAGCTAGCTAGACATATAGGTGTGAAAGGCATTAGATTTAGGTTTAGATTAAGGTATACCAGATAATAAGAGGGGGGGGAGGTTACAATTTGGTAAGCCATGACCAGGATCAGAAAGTTAAGTTATAAATTATCATTAATATAGTTGTATTGGATTTCAGTCAAGCGGTAATACTTTAATTTAGAAGTGGGATTTTTTTTTCCCACAAATTGTTGTCGTGTTGCGATGCGTGAGTTTAGAATTGGCTTAATAGGGAATAATTCAATGAAGATTAATTAATTCAGAGATATTGAAGAATTATAATTTGACACTTTTCACAATAAACTTTGTTGGATCTTCTGGAGTTGATTCATACACTTTGTATTACGGGCTCTTGATAGTGGGTGAATTATAATTTGACACTTTTCACAATAAACGTTGTTATCTTCTAAAGTTGATTCATACACTTTATATAGGTTCTTGACAATAGATTAAGACCAATATTGTAGACAGTCGCAATGAGAGCTGGAGCTAAAATTTTGTTGTACGAAATCTGTAACAAAAAGATTCTCAGGTTAGGTTAAAGGTCAAAGGAGGAGATAAAGCTACAAAACAATAGCGTAATGAGTATTATTTGAAATATAATACCTTTCAGGGATGTCCGTTTTTGCGAGAGGCAATGTAAGATAATGACATATCTGTCGATTTGGCGCTCGATTTTAGGGGACAATGAAATTGCTTCGGGTGTAATTTTGTTTTGGTTGAGATTGTTACAAGAAAAATACTACGGTTGAATGTATGGTGATTGAAGATTGTAGTACTAAGACTTTGTATTCGATTTTGAGACGCTAAGTTAATTGTTGACGTTAAGAGTTATGGTAACTGTAGTTTTGTTTCTATTCCTGGTGATAGATTTCATATAGGCATAGGCAACTGGTTCATACAGCCTTGTGTTGAGTTATTTTTAGGATCGTAAAAGGTCGATAGGGTGACATAGTTCAACATTTATTGATTTAGAAAGATTTGTGGAATAGGGGGCGGTTTAATTATTATTGCTGTCGGATGGGAAGGCTAGGGGGCGAGATTGGACAGAGGTAACCAACTTAATTATTGCTGGATTCAATTTATATTATAGGACGGCGATATGCTGTACAATATTATAAAGTTATGACGCTAACAGCATAATATAAAACTAATAATAATTATATTTTGACTAATAATCGTTGAGCGATTGCGGTTTTTAGTTGATGTGCTATTCCACGTATTATAATTTATTTTGTTGGTTATGTTAGAGAAAAAAAAATTATAATAGTGTACTTGAGTCTCACATCTGAAATCCATAGAGTAGTTTAGGCTAGTCAAGGACTATAACGTTCTTTGTCTATGGTTGGACCATAGAGACAAATGATTTAGCGAGACCATAAACAATCTAGAATTAGGAATGATTATAAAACATGACGTCATAAAACCAATCGGAGAGGAAACTTCCTTATCGCGTAATCATGTGATTTTGTTATAGCAAGTGGAATCACCTGTTATTTTCCATACCTGTTATTTTTAATACCTGCGATTTTTACATTGAAAGAGATTTTCCTAATACTTATCACGTAGTAGATTAGAATGCAATGACATGGGAAATGCCGCTTCATTTTGTTAGTTCGCTAAAATCCTAGGAAAAGTAACATAAAATAGTATTACGGTTCAAAATACACGCGTTGATGAGGAATCGCGATTATAAGTAATAACAAGTAGCAGGGATGTCATGTAGGGGATAGAATCATATGACTATTCATTGCTAGTAGGAATTTTGGTTTAAAAGCAACGTAGTTTGGGATGCATAATGTAAACGGATAAATACGTCTAGTAGGCGATAAAAGTCGTTACCGTCTGGAAACAACTATCTAATATCTACTCTATTGTGGGGAGGTTACCTATTAGCGAGGCTAGATGGCGTTGGGTTACCAATAAAAGATTTTATTTTGGATGATGGTAAAAGGGTGCTGTCTAATAATAATATGTATAATTGAAATACTCTTGCAGCGTTGTAAGTAGTCGTTACCGGTAATCATTGCTTCTTACCGTATAGTTGAAATCGTGATAAATAGTTAATTATGAAGATTTATAAAGGATTATTATTAGCTTAAGATAAGGTTAACGTACGCAGAGGTAAAGCTCGCTGGGCACAGCTTACTATACCTACTTACCTAATATTATCAGTTGTGAGTTACCTAGAGATATCTAAGTCGGGAGAGCGGTGAAAAGAAAAGACTTTACTACATGACTAATTAGTTAGGATAGGTAGAGATAGATAAATCATTAAATTCACTGGGTTGGATTAGCCTATTAAGAAGGGTACCTTGCACAATTGTCTATCTCCGTTGAACGATTAAGATGTTAAAAAAAAAAAAAAAAAAAAAAAAAAAATTCTCGAGGATACCTAAGATTGACGGATGATGGATAATTGTGGAAGGTAGATATTAATTGAGCTTGGGAGCAAAATAGGGGTCGAAAGAAAAATACAATAGTAAAGGAAGAATAATAAATCGAAAAAAAAAATAATAGTAGAAAAAAAAATAGTTGACTGGCTTGAAGTCGAGATTTAACTGCAAAATTAACGAGTTATAGCACTGTTACGCTATAGGGATAACAATAGCGTATGTTATCACATCAATTATAAAGGCGAGTTGCGGACGGATGTCACGTCATAATCATTAGTTAAATCGTTTTATCATTTTAAAAGTTAACACCAGCTACTTATAAAACAGTGATCGATTTTATACCATAATTTTAAGTTGTAGGATAAATTTAAACTCATAGTCCGCAGAAACATTCAAGCCGGAAATAAAGCGATGATATTGCGAGCTGAGAATAAATTTCTTAGTGTAAACTTTATTACCGCTGGACTGTGGAGAGCCGGTATTGCCGCGGCCCCTAGTCTGTGTGGCTCAATTGAGCCATCTCCACAGACAGGGGTTTTTTTAGCTACCTACCGCTAAAAACGTTGCTACCGTCCGTTCTATTCATAATTAAGCTTTAATATGATAACTAGTAACTCTGCATTAGTTCCTTAATCTATTAAAACCATTCCCAATACCTAAAATATTGTAAGAATAAAGATATGATTTTTTTTAAAAAAAATCTTTTTTTTTTCATATTAAAATAAAAATAAAATATAAGGAAAACCCGTATTTTATTGAAATAAAGCATAACATAAGCATCAAAAAACATGTTATAACATAAATCAGCTCATAATACTATCAACTCGATAATAAATCGATTATTCCGATTTCAATATACGCGCTAAAACAACCCTACGTTCCCAACGACGATATTTTATTTTTATCCCTCGGGACGCGACAAAGGAACTTTTGAATCATGGAGCCTAGTTCATGGTGATTCCAAATATGTACGGCATGTCACTAACAAATAAAAAACAAAGGAACACAGAGCCGAAATATGACACCCATTTTCGCCGTCTGTGGCGTGGCTCAATTGAGCCAGCCCACAGACAGGCGCTAGAAAATAGTGGCTCAATTGAGCCATCCCACAGACGAGAGGTGTAAATCCCTGATATTGCGTTATCGAGATTACAATACAAAATTAACTATCACAATTCGAATAATCCAAAGTAATTATTTAGATGTTGTCTCGCGTCGACAGGTACAAATTTTAATTTAGATGGGTAAAGACATTTGAACTGAAATGGGTTTCGGATGTGTGACGTTCTTAGGACACGTACTGTTTAGTAGCATAATTTAAATTTAGTAAAATCGGCCGTATTGGACATATTTCGTTTGGCGGATATATATATTTAACCGAGGTTATCGTGGAGGTAAGCATAGTTCAAAGTTTACTAAACCCGACCTAGAGTCATAGCCTATCTTTGTATGTCAGAAGAAAATAATAAATTTATAAGTAGTAGATTTTAAAGTCAATAGTAAATTTATTTTTCCGAGGTGCGACCTGAAACCTAGTTTGCACTAGGCCATTCAAATACTTTAACCGGTAATGTTGATTATAATAAATAAAGATGTTCGGGATTTATAATAATATTCTAATACTGCTATATTAAAATTGTTATTATGAAATTAAATAGGTTTGCTTAACAATTGGCAAATAATTATTAACTCAAGAATTTGTTTAGTACAAAGTAAATGTCTACAGGTTTAGAAATGATAGGACGAACGAAACGCGGTTTTGACTTGTGGGAAGGTCAGCGCAGACTGTCACAGTGGGATGATCTTGTTGGTTATTTATTAGAATTGCTAGAATTCTTAAATAATCTAGATTATTGGCATCTAATATGTACGTGATGTAATTGTAGATGATTAAAATTAGTGCTAAGGTAGGTTATTGTCGAAGTTATGGCACAACCTTAAAATTGTTAGTTAATGTGAACTGCATGTTGCATCTAGATTGTTTTATACAAACTAATTGATTGGGAGTTTTCACATATGTAGGCCGGGACATTGAGTTGATGAAATAGTGTTATCAAAATCATTCATCACGGAAAGATAAAGATATTTTATTTGCAAGTGTGAATACAAAAGTTTACTTCGGTTAGTATTATTCTGTTCTATACTAGTTTTGTGGTAGCGTTTTACCTAGGGTTGTTCTAAATTATAAGTAATTAATTGTTAATTGTCTGTTGCTGTCTTCTACGTTAGAGAAGGAACGGAGAAAGATAAGGGGGACTCATTTTGTTATAGTCAGCTGTATGATAGATAATCCTCCTAGTAAATATTTCTTGTGATTGCGGTAGCAACATAGAGTGTTTATAGGATGTTTTGTTCATTAACTAATTATCTTCACCGCAGCTGTGGATAGGGATGGCTAAAGTATGTGAACAGGGGTGGAGAAGATAGGTCATTATAAATTAAAATAAATACTTGAATTGCAATATGCCTGACTAAATAGTGCGAAGAGATGGAGTAACTATGTTAGAGAAATTCTCTATTGCATAATATTCGAACTTTTGACATTTTCAATTGTAACTTTAGAATTTTGATTAGAGTATTTAACTAAGCGGGTCCAACGAAGAAGGCATGCTGAAAGCGAGGTCTTTGGTCGTCTATGCACACAATAAAATTATAGATGACACAAGGGAGCATTCTTAATTGGCACTGTTGAATTAGTAAGAGTAGCTTGTTTAGGGTGTTCGAATATTTTTAGTCGCACTGGGCACAAATAGAACTTAGTTAAGCGTGTAGGGTTTATTTTGATTTACCTGGTGAAGTAATTGAATCGAAGTTTCGGAACTGTGCTGTAGAAGTGGGAATTACTCAGCACACAATAAAATTAAGTGGTTTCCATTTAGCTTCATTTCCTAAACTAGCCTTTCTTAAAGTTGCGGAAATTCTGCTGTAAGGTGGTTCCTTTGGGGGCGTCTTGTGAAGTCTAAATCAGGACAATTATACTTGACTAACCTATAGAGAGATAATGTCTTAGGCTGCAGAAACAGAGGCCATTGATGGCATTTCATTTTGGCGTGGTCAGGGGATCTCGTGTTGCTGGGGAATTTTACCATCTGGACGGAAGGCTGAAAAGTAAAGTAGAATGCATAATGAGTAACCAATTAGAGTTACAAACATTCGGGAGATTACCATCTTAATAATGTGTCTTGTGCGAGTATAAAATTTAAAACATCTAATAAAAAAAAAAAAAAAAAAAAAAAAAAGAAACTAGCACTATTGAATCACGCAGTTTGGAATTCAGTAAATACGAGAAAGAACTCACGATATTAATTACCATGAATACTAAAACTAAGTGTCACCTTCAGTGGCTTATTATTTACCGATTTGATCGTTATTAGTTATATAAAAGGTAGGAAGTTAAGTAGAGTTGTGGGGGCGGATAAGATAGTTACCGGTCTGTTTAATTTAAAAAGAAAATGATATTTTTCAAAGGTATAGGAAAGTAAGGGGATATTGACGTATTATATATTAGCAAATGAGACTAAATGTTGTCTTTCGTGCATAGTAATAACTAGGGATGAGACATAGTTACTAGATAGGTTTTGGCATAAGTATTTGCTTATACGTATAAGCTCAGTACTTGTCAATTAGTATACAATGTCCAACACGTACCGGGGTATTAACAAGTATTTATCGATGACGCATACATTGACAGTTAGACGGATATACATAGCACACAAACTTCTAATAGATCTGAACTACGGGGTAGCTAGTTCAAAACTCAAGGACGTGTTTCGAGATGCGTACCCCCTTAGAGTGAATGAGTTTTTCCTAAATATTTACGATCGACAACCTTATTGTAAGGCGTTAAGACCTCTATTTGTATGCACGGTGAGTGGGTGTCACTGCGTACCGGACGGAAGCGAGTCTAGTATTCTATCTCGGTTATTTGTAGGATTAGACATTAGATGTATCTCATCTAAAATAAAGTTATAACTCTTGGGCGATGATGGTATGCCTACTGGTTTTGGTTGATATGGGGGTTTGGTTAAGATTTCTTATCCGCGGAGAGGAAAATAGGTTTCCGTTAAAAGAAGTAGCTAATTAGGAATTGTGGAGGACGCGGGTTCGATCCCTGCCTGAGGTAGACAATTGTTCCGACGTTTCGTTATCTTAGGTAATTATATAAGCTAAGATGAGATTGGTAGCGTTGAAGTATGAAGGAAAGTTTTAATTCAAATTATTAATTATTATTCATTAACCTAGTTGGAACTAAAAGACCATGACGGCGAAGTGGTTGATGCTTCACCCACGAAAGATCCCAGGTTCGATCCCTAGGTTGCAACATTTAGATGCGGAACAAGTTGTAAGAAAAGACGTAAGTTAAAAGAAGGCCATGATGACAGATGTACTTGAAATTATTCTAGGAAAATAATTTAAAGAATAGAATAATTGAATGGTTCGGAAGATGTTATAAACTTTACGTCGGAATCGTCATAGAGTTGAAGAGTTTCCGCTAGGGGGCGTTAGTAGACAGCGCAAGAGACTGTTATATTGATTTATATTATATTATGATTTGTTGTTATGATGGTAAACAAAAGGCAAATCATTATTCGGAGGTTGTGTATGATTAAAGAAATGGTAGATGTCTAAGTTATTGGGAAATATTTACCGAGACTAAGTTTACTGGGATTTCGTTTCGAACACGAGAATTGGGTATGCGATTATGATTTTGTGTCAGTTGAATAGAATGAGGGGTGTGGGCTATTTTGCAATAAGAAAGCTTATGGAGGAAGGAGTCATTAGGGATTTGGGGAGGAACTATAAATAGTAGGAATATCTTTGAGGGCTAGGATGACAATGAGGTTGGCAAGGAAGGAGGTGCTATTTTGTACTTAATTAAGTACAGGGTTTAGATATAATTCGCCGCAGATAAGAGTGGTACTTTATCTGCTTAAATTCTATCGGGGGCGGCTGTAACGGTACAGAATGAATGGTATCCGTCCGTTAGTAAGGAATGCATGGGAGTAGCACTAAAATAAATATTAATGCGTAGCACCATTAATAATAAGCATGAAAAGGGAATAATAAACTAGTTCAGAATAATGGTCAGTGGTCTAGCGCTTTATCTTTAGTTTGAATTTCGCGGGGACTGCTCTGTGTGTTCCTTGCGACATAGGCGCCGTCTAGCGTGAGTTATTTACTTGAGCTTCGTGTTAGGTTGGCAACGGGCTTTATCTTTATTTTGAATTTCGCGGGGACTGCTCTGTGTGGCCTTGTGACATAGGCGTAGGTTGGCAAGCCGGTAGACATACGGGCGGGCGCCATCTATGGTCGGAATACGGAACTTTTGATAATTTCCCAAAATATAGGATTATTGGCTTAAATGGAGGATTATTAAGAGGGAATTGTTAATAGAAGGCTACATTTAGATATTCAAAGATGAAATATTGGCTGTCGGACGAGATTTGGTTAGATTATGGAAAAAATTTTAGAATTGCGCGGCGAAAGCGGCAATGAACGAGCGAGAGGTTGAGAAAAAGACAGAAAGAGAGGTCGGATGATAGCTCCACGTGGCGCGACGCGAAGGCGGGGGGGCATCGGGGAAACGGCTAGCGATTGGTTGAAGGGAAGAAAAGCGGACTCGCGCGGGGAAATGTCTAGGGCGCGTGGCGCGAAAGTTAGGATGCTTGGGAAAAGGGCGGAAAAATTAGCGGACATTCAATTTTGGGACATCGGCGGTGCGGTCCAACTTAAGAGTGCGGTACGACTCATACGGGAAAAATAGTGTCCGAGCTTTGATAGTGCGCTAAGTGATATTCGAGCTGCGATATTAATTAAGATTTGTGAAATTGAAAGTTATTAATAAAGTAAACTATTGCGATCGCAACTCGAATCCGTTAACGGAATGAAGTATTCTGGGGTACATCGGCGGAAACGAATCACGGTGGCAACAAAAACCTATGTACCTTTCAACAGACTTCGGTCTGGATGATCTTTGATTGTATTTAATAAGATCGGCGTTTTATATCATTACGCTAAACAATACACTATCTTCGACGGAGTAATGGGGGAGAGACAGTTGTCTCCCTAGTGAAAGTTGAAGATAGGTCAGACACCATTTAGCTGGAGGTAGACACGTATGACCCAGTCCAATCTCGAGTCTACCTCCGTACATACAGTGTAGTGATAGGAAAATAACACACTGAGTATACTGGCTCGACTGATAGAACATTTAGGAGTTAGTTGCTTTCAGGGGCAATGCGACTCTCACCACACACCACGAATTTAAATTAAATGAGGCTTGGCCTAGTTTGCAAGGTACACAAAAGGGACTGTTAGTTCGACAAAATATAGGCATTTCCAAGTGAGGAAAGTTGTAGGAATCTATAGGTAGGCGGATATATATATATGGTTAGTTATTAATTCAGACTAATAAGGTAGGGATAATTAAGTTACGGCGCTAAATAAAATTATGATGAAGTGATGTGGGTCCTAGCTAGGCAAGTAATCTGTTACCGCAGGCCGATAAAATTCTAATTGTTTTCCTAAAGTTGTTACCAATTAATTATTCATTTTAAATAATTAATAGAAGCATGATAATATCGTACCATCATTACTTTGGAATACCTAAAAGTCTAGACTGGTTTCCTATTAAAAGAAAAATACTAAAAAGTTATAGCAAATAAGCTTAGTCGTACTGTGATGTTTGATTTCTAACACTGAAATGACCAAACAGGCATTTGTTAGCTTTCCCTGGGATGCAATACGATCTCACATGGCTATACTCTTCAAAGTATGGAAAATTTTACATCCGATACCTTAGCAAAAATAAGCTGATACAAACTGAACAACTAAAACCAGTTTAGAACCTAGGATAAGTCGTTGAAAGAAGACATTGCAAGCTATGAGCTTCTAATAATCTGAAACATAGAAATAATTGATTGATAACAACCAGCTAATTAGCCTGACAATGGTCTACTAATACCATTTGAATAGACCTCTTAAGATATGTAAGTACTTACTTCTAATAATATGAAACATAGAAATATTTGATGGGAACAATCTAATCAATCAGACTAATACCTAGTACAGTCTAATTTATACTTATTAAAGTGAGTAAAAGATAACTTCTAAATGTAATTTATTTAATGATTAACAGTGATAATTAACTACCTAATTTACTACCTACTAAAGGTATACTAACTATGATTTAGTAGTCTATCAAATTAACCACTCAGTCTGAGAGACAGAGGGTGGAAGTTAATGAAAAATAATTAACTTAAGTTCACTACCCTAAAAGTCAGGGATGTTGAATGAATTAAACATCCTTCAATAAACTTGAGATGTACTTACACTTTATAAGATCTGTATAATGAACACTAAGAGTAACCCAAAGTAATTTACTTCAAATGGTAGTATTCTATTTCAGTTCACTTCCTAAAGTCAAGGATATTGAATGAATTAAACATCCTTTAATAAACTTAAGATGTAATAATCTGCCAATGCAGCAATCCAATGTAGTTATATTGGAACTTTACAAGACCTGTATAATAAATACTAAGAGTAAATA
The DNA here is from genome assembly GCA_963921215.1 of Scoparia ambigualis. Lineage (NCBI taxonomy): Eukaryota > Metazoa > Arthropoda > Insecta > Lepidoptera > Crambidae > Scoparia > Scoparia ambigualis. The sequence goes on along the minus strand of OY992511.1, from coordinate 30,525,007 downwards.
AAAGTAGTTTTACCTGTATTAATAGCATTCTACTTTAGCCACCGCCTGAAGTGGCGTTTGATTAAATTATCCACCCTTTACGGAACTGAATATAAGTTATTGCATTGAATAATTAAGTTCTTAATGTGAAAAGGATATTTGGATGATAGCAAGCCTTGAGATAAACTCTATTGATTTATGTGGAATAATAAGAATTTAAATTGCTAACACATAGTTCATAATGTAAAATGAAATTAGATTTTGAGAGGAGATGTAAATTCTCAGTTTGAAAGAATTAAAGCTACAAGCTAATAATTAATGTTAAAGCCAAAGTGGACGGGGCCATAATTAAACAATGAGATGTAATGGCACGCTATGGAGCGGCGGTTGGAGCTCATAAACTTCCACAAGACTCTTATATTTCCACAAGACTTTTAAACTTCCACAGGACTTTTATATTTCCACAAGACTTTTATATTTCCACAAGACTCTTATATTTCCACAAGACTTTTATACTTCCACAAGACTTTTATAATCCCACTAAACCTTTATATAAATTGCACCAGGCTTCTTATGTATCATACTACTGATAATAATAATAATACCTACAAGCTAAGCTATCATCTGATTACCTTTGAGTGGTTACAAATCTTCCCCGCAGCTGCAGTGAAGGATTTAGGTCACAGTTCAGACGGAGTCATTGCTAGGCTACACATATTTATGTTAGGATTTATAGACTGGTAGGTAATTAGGTCAGGAGAAAATAATTTAACACTGGGATAAGCCAATTACTAAACTTTCACGAAAGAACTTGAGTTACTTAAATGCGGTTAACAACGGAGGGTTCACTAGACGATCTGGCCAAAATAGTAGTTATTATAATATTACATTGCTTGACTGAAATTCACTGCAAATAGAATTAAGCTATGCTAAGGTTCCATCTTCATACAAACGCTACACACTCTACAAAACTCCAGACACAACCATTAGATTGTAGATAAATTAGGTTAATTAGTTTTAAGAATTAGATAATAATTTAAGTTAAGGTAAAGCGGCGAGGATGTGTGTATGTATTATAAGCTAGCTAGACATATAGGTGTGAAAGGCATTAGATTTAGGTTTAGATTAAGGTATACCAGATAATAAGAGGGGGGGGAGGTTACATGCTGGGAATTATTCAAAAGGTTATATTCAAATTAGATTACAATAATTGAACCCATATGAATGTTACTACGTTATCGCTGTACTGTAGCTATTTTGTACATCTACAATTGTTTTTAATAAAAATTATTAATAAAGTGCGTTTAACATTAATAATAGTCCTGTTAACCCATCCTGTCCTGGTTTTGTTTTATCTCGTAGGTACTTGATGTAAGTGGCCAGATATCATCTACTAACTAAAGAGTTTTGTTATGTTATTGTATTTGATAGTACCGATGTGTCCGTAAGAGATTGTGTCTATTTGCAACTGTGTCTCGTTGGGAATGTGTCCCATTGAAATTGTGTCTGGATAAAACTAAATCGGTAATCTAAATGACATCATGCCTCAGGCATTAAGTCCGCCATGTAATGTTTATGTTGCAAAAGTTTTAAATAAATAAATAAAATGACTGTTTCAGAGTGGGTTTACGTCAGTAGTCTAACGGAGTTACGGGGATTGAACTACAATAATCTCGCGTTCAACCCGAGCATCTATCCGCATGGCTACTGACGTCTCGATAAATTATAAACCATCGTCCTTTATCAATCTTTCTACTAGTGAAAACCGCATAGGAATCTATTGCGTGGTACAGAAGGAGAAAGCATAGCACGAAACAGGAAAACGGCGACTATGATGATAAATATGAAAAATGATTTAAGGTGCGTTATGTTAACATTGTACGAGTGATCTTTATCACACATTGTCACGAGCTTCAAAGGGTGAGTCAGAAACCAGGCAATGAGGACAGTAAAAACATACCTCTACTATAGTCCACTCTTCACTAAATACGACTGAACATGTGCTCAGCGTGACAGGTGGTGAGCCCATTGCCGCTTTATGCTGTTGGATGTGTGTGCAGTCTTTAGTCCGTTAGTCGCCTTTTACGACACCCAAGGGAAGAGAGGGGGTGGTAGTATTCTTTCCGCTACGCGATACGGTTAAATATTTCTATATTTTCTAATATCTTTATATTATATTTTCTATATTTTTTAATATCTTTATATTATATTTTCTATAAACACTTCGTACCACATCAACAAGCGGAGCGTGAATCCTATATTTCTCCAATCGCTTCAGCCAAGTAGAATGTTCACTTGACGTCAATTCGATTGTGATTTCCCGCAACAAGTCGCACCGACAGTGATATGACAACGTGAACCGCCGTCAAACCGCTGACCCGTGTGCCCAAGTAAATGGAATAAGAAAAACGTTCGCGCAGATAAGTCGTATTCCCATCCAATTCAACTTAGCGAGATCGTACACGACAGACTTTGTGTCCGTATATAACGTGCTATTAATTAATATTTAAGGTAAGTACCGGTAGTTTACTCCAAAATAAAAATGTTCTACCTAATAAACCGTAGTATTTTGTCATTGGTTTAGGTTTAATTTTTCAAACAAAATAATTTGTTATTTATTTGCCTCGATGAAATCACTTACACATGCGACTGCATTGTGGAAGTCGTTGCACTCACACTGACAAGCACCTTATATTTGTCGGCGAGAATGGAACTCTGCGAATGCCATAATACCTTTGTGGTATAGTGGTTAGACTACTAATCTTAGAGTTAGTGGTCCTGGGTTCGTGTTTGTACTGGGTTTGGGAGCATTTTTTTTTATGTTTGCCTAGCTAGTCAGCTATCATCATCCTATCCCAAAATACCAATATTATGGCGATACCAATAATGTTAATAGAATCCGACAAGCCAGTTCGTCGGTGGTTAAGAAATACAGGTGAGATGCACTTCCACCATCGCTCTTATGACCAAGTGCATATGCACAGAAGAATAACTATTAATAATAATAATAATACTAACGCAGATATATAGAAAGTCATACAAAAAACAGTGCCCGACTCTCGTCCGATCCGAATATCGGGCGAAAATTTAATAATTGACGGGGCATGTGCTTTGAGTCGGAAAGAAAGTATCTACGACCAAATTCGATAAAGAATGTTTGTAAACATGTATAGATAATTATTTCCTTTCGGAGCATAATGTACAAAAAGCCGAATGAGCACTACAATCAATATGTACAAATCGCAAAATGAACGTTTAACTAGAAAGACTTTTTTTGAACCTCATATAAGAAATCGAAGGAAACGCTATGTTTTATTCGACAAAAAATATAAGTAATATTTGGGACAGCTTGAAAACACTGAAATAGCCCTTTTGGAATTTTTAATGAAGATGATTTATGCCCGATTTTATGGATTATATTTTATGAATAACTAGCGACCCGCCCCGGCTTCGCACGGGTGCAATGCTGATACTAAATACACTACAGAAAAACTGTGAACGTTGTATATAAAAACATAGCGGCCCGCTCCGGCTTCGCACGGGTATAAAATATATAGCCTATGTGATTAAAATCGATTCAGAAGTTTTGATTTATTCATTACTGCCCGTGGCCCGCACGCGTTAAATTTGGAGTAAAACAATCCCCCTTTCCCTATACCATGAAGATTTCCTGCTATCTTTGGAATATCTAAATTCATACACTACATTTTTACTTATTTACTTTTTACATTTTTAACTATTTATTTTATTTTTACAACATATTGCAGAATGTCTTTATAAACAACGTTGACAGCTTTCTTGTCATTAGACAATACAAACATGTTTTCTCTGGAGGTCACTCTTGAAAGAGCGACATACAGTTGTCCATGTAAAAAAACAGTCAACGCTCAAATCTAAGCCTGCAACGTTGAAGGTTTGACCCTGCGATTTATTAATGGTCATTGCAAAAGATGTCTTTACCGGAAACTGTAAACGTTTAAATTGGAAGGGTAAATCCGATGGTATCAGAGGGATTCGGGGAATCAATACATCTTCTCCGGTACCACATCCTGTGAGTATTGTGCACTCTATTATGAAAGTTTTCAATGATTTTACCAGCAAACGCGTGCCATTGCAAAGTTTAGGTGGATTCAGGTTCAAATATGTTTTGATCATATTGTACATCATCTGAGTTTAACTCTCGCCGTCGCCGAATCAGAATATCACTGGCCATACTTTCTTTAAATTTATTCCATAGATTAACAGAATCAGTTACTTGCTAAATTCTTACCATTTAGAAACAAAAGATAATCAACAATCATAAAAAACAAAAGATACCTATTGTATTCAGTTCTTTTTTTTTTACTCAAATACCTCAACTTAAACAACGGTTTTAATTAAATTAAAAGTACTTAAAAATTATAATTTGCTATTCGTGCGACTAAAAACAAAAGATAATCAACAATCATCAACAACAAAAGATACCTATTCTATTAAGTACTTTTTCTGAACTTACATATCTCACCTTAAATCACGATTTTTGAAAATAATTTCCCTAATATTAAATTGATCTAACTGTACATTTTAATCAAGATCTTAATAGAAAATTGCAATCCATAAATTATGGTTTTATTTAATCTAATCTTATCTCACCTTATGTAGGTACTTATAATTACTATAAGTGCGATTTAAAAATTAACCTTAGAATAGAATATAATTTATATTTTAAAACTACTATCATACAATTATTTATCGTAACTTACTTATAATTACTGATACGTTGTCGCGCTGAAAAGCACGTTTTTATATAAAAACGCGTCCGATCGCTGCTAAATTCAAAGTGCTATAGGGAAAACCGCGGCCTCAGACGCGCTATTTATAGGCACGCTCTCGGGCGGCCGGAAGGTACCGCCTCAAACGCTACGTCCCGCAATTTTTAAATCTGTAATATCTTCGAAAATATTCACTTAAATCATACGGTGGTAAGGGCCATATAGATCTATATTAAATGAACAATGTATTCAAGGTATTTAATTGGTTAAGGATTAATGCTGTATTGGTTAAAATCGCTTCGAAAATTAGCCATTATTTGTCGTAAAAAGTAAATGACAAATAAAAGTTATTGTGGGTTATCCATAAGAGATAGACATATACCATCACGGATTTTTCTGTAGACCTTTTCAATGTGTACAATACTTATTAGTACATTATTTTGATAAAACTCGTAGGGTTCAGCCTGCGTTTGCAATGTAAGCGGAAAAAATGTAATTATTTACGACATCACATTAGAAACCTCAAAAATAACAGTACTTCTCCACTATTTAATGGATGTTATTATACATATAAACCTTCCTCTTGAATCACTCTATCTATTAAAAAAAACCGCATCAAAATCCGTTGCGTAGTTTCAAAGATTTAAGCATACAAAGGGACATAGGGACAGAGAAAGCGACTTTGTTTTATACTATGTAGTGATAGTGAAGAACATTCAAAAGCAACCATTTACCGTTGGCATAGCGAGTTCAAGCGCGGTCGCCTTACTTTGGGGGATGAACAAAGGAGTGGTCGTCCTACAACGAAAGTATGCTGGCAGTAATAATTCAAGAAAACAGGCGAATTACATACGAAGAGATTCAGTATACACAGCAGATTGGATCGGGAAGCGTTCACATGATTCTACACGAGCACCTTCTCGTGAGGAGTATAGTTTCGCGCTAGGTACTGCATAACCTCACCGAAGCTCAGAAACAGACCCGTGTGGAGTGGTGCCGTAATATGATAAAAAAAAATTGAATCAGGTTAGTCTCGGCGCGTTTACGATATTGTGACAGGTGACGAATCCTGGATTTATCAATACGATCCAGAAACAAGACGAACCAACGCCTACGAAAGTGAAGCGATCGAGAAGCGCAGGGAAAATTTTGATCGCTAGTTTCTTCACTTTGACAGGGTATCTGGTTTCAATTCCATTACGAAACCAAAGCAGAATCAACGCCGAATGGTCTACCACAAAATACCTGCCAGAAGTTTTGTCTGCAATGAGCAACAAGCGACCGAACACCAAGCTCCGCGGGGTACTGCTTCACCACGACAACGCGCCCGCGCACTCAGCGCTCAAAACGAAGGACTTCCTGGACACCACACCGGTCAGAGTCTTGGATCACCCTCCTTACAGTCCTGATCTGGCACCGCGTGACTTCATTTTATTCCCTAAAATAAAAAACCAGCTAAAAGGAATACACTTTCCATCGCCGGAAGACGCGCTAGCAGCGTTCGAGAAGGCCGTGGAAGAGACGTGTCTGCGGCGGACTGGAAAAAATGTTTCGAAAATTGATTCAGACGCATGAAACTTTATATAGAGACTAGTGGAGAGTTCTTCGAGAAGATTTAATTAAAATATTTTATCCGTGGAAGTTAGTTTTTTAGTTTCTCAAAACTTTCTGAGTGTCCTACGTATTCGCAATATTTACTAGTTACGCTAGTTAGTTTTAACTTTACTTAACTTTAAGCAAGATTTAGTTACTCCCTACTTTTTCAATGGTACTAAAAGTTTTTCATGTGCGAGCTCACTTATCCGGTGCCAGTGAAGAGGCAATTTTCAATTTGACTGTACCGGCTGGTCAGGTGCACCTACGGAGTGCATTTTGAGAATAGATCAATTTGAATTCCGCTCAGACGGGCTGTTTGCTCGATCGCAGCCCTATACGGTTCAACGAAATCGTCTTATTCAAGAGCGCATTGGAGGGCCCTTATGTATATTCGATGAGAGTGTCAAGTTATTTTTGTGTAATTGAAAGGAATTGGCTCTGAAGTATTTGAAAAAACGAATAATGGCGAGTAATACCAGAGCAATATTACTATTATAACTGTGTTGTGTAGCGGTGAAAGAATACTACCACCCCCTCCTTTCCCTTGGGTGTCGTAAAAGGCGACTAACGGACTAAAGACTGCATATACATCCAATAGCATATTGCGGCGCTGGGCTCACCACCTGTCACGCTGAGCACATGTGCAGTCATGGTAAGATAACGGTTAAATATACATAAATATAGAAAAAACACCCACACCCGAAATTAATAATTTAGAAACACAGTTTTCCTCTAAATTGACCCGACCGGGAATTGAACCTGGGACCTCAGAGATGGCGCGACGCCAGACCCGGCGTGCTAACCACTCGACCACGCAGGTCGTCAATGTAAACTATGTATGTAATATTAGGGCACGTGTGTTTGTTGATTCATAACAATGTAGTACCTTATTGGCTCAATATTAATGTTGGAAGCTTTGTCATGCAGTGGGACAGTATACCTACAGGCTGTACGTATCGAGCACCAATATGTATATACACTTTGACTCTTAATCCATTGTAATAAGAGTTACATTGTTTAATTGAAAACTGTCTATTGTTACCTATTGTAAAGTATTGTCATCCATAAGTCAAAAAAAATTATTGAAGGAGCCCATTGAAAACCAACGTCAGGCTCCATTAGACCTGACAAAATGCTGAATTAGCTACCTTTTTAGATGCGGCCGTGAGGTAATAATGTGTTATTGCTATTACTTATAATAAGTGTTATTATATTAATCTGTTTTTTATTTATGTTTTGTTATACTGTGATTGTTGTAACTGTCTCGTGTGTAGCTAAATAAACTAGTTTTCATTTCATTACTTATTTTTGCTCTTGACTGTATTTTACTTAAATATTTGCGACGCGTCCTTCCTCTCTCCATTCAATTATTAAACAGGCTATAAATAAGTCCTTCGGGGTCGTTAACCACCTAGTCTTGTCTCCTTAAGTACCCATCAAAGTACCCGTCGGTATCGTACAACTGGGGACGTTCGAAGGGCTGTCATATCAGCAGCCATTAAGAAAATTACCATCATTATTTTTATTTTTTAGTTGTTCGTTTAAAATCTTTATTCGATAAAGGCGCTTTAAGGTCTAGTAGTTAGAGGTACGTGTCAGGGGTTTAAGCGAATGTGTTGACACGATTAAACACAGACAGTAAATTGCAGGTAACGAAAAAAGACAATAATTGTGTTAGAAATAATAAAACACCGGTTTGACAACCAGATTTCCCATGTTAAATCCCCAAGGTGGGCACATACAATTAGGTCCTTCTAGTGTTCTTCTTCTAGGGTCTAGGGTCCTTCAAACGAGGCGTGAAGAGGCACTTTGTGGGCCAGCAGAGTTAGGGTGACTGACGCTACGTCTCGTACGCTGCACCAGTTGTCCTCGCGCCTGGACTTCATTTCCACTTAACATCAGGTGGAGTGGGGTCATTTGCCGGGCTTAGTATAAAAAAAGGTATTCTTAAGATGGTGGCAACTATCTTACCTTAGTTTATTTACAAAACTACTTACAATGTTTGTAGCATTGTCTGGTTTTTTTATTTTATGTAGACTATCAACATACTTACATGTATATATTATTATTTGTTTAGTGGCATAGTGCCCAGTCAGGGCACCGGTGATTAATCGGGCCTGCCTTCTGCTGTCCTAGAGCGCCTTCGCCTATAAAGGATTTTGAGTGTCTTATGCCGGGTAGCTCTCTCCATTCGGTTTTATGCTTGTTTTGGATATGGTCCATGAAGGCTTTGTTGATGGTACTCGATGCTAGTGCCACAAATGGCTCAGGGCCAATATATGGGGTCTCTGAGCCCTCCCTAGCAAGTGCATCGGCCATCTCGTTGCCATGAATTCCCATGTGGCCTGGTACCCAGATCAATCTCACCCTGTTGTGCCTACCTAGCTTGTTTAAGGTTTTCGTAGTTTCAAGCACAAGGCTTTTAGGAATGAACTTGGAAAATTGTTAAATTGTTATAAGTAGCCCTAAATGTAAACTGTAAGAAGTGATATTATTGGCTTGTTATTGTAATAAGTCGTAGTCGTAGTTTCTACAATAGTTTCACTAAATTTTTATTAGCATGATGTGTTTGCATCTAGAAGAAATGTGATTTAAATAACCTTATTGTATATGTTTCTAAGTATGTTTGTTATCACTATTTCGGTTTTGCAAACCTAAATTTAAAAAAAAAAAGGCTGGAGTTGATTCGAGGCGTTATAAGTGACTTAAGCGCGGCTTGGCTGTCACTCAGGATGAATATGTTACGCTTCTTGGGAGCGATTTCTAAATTCTTTTTAGCGCACAGGAGAATTTCGAAAGTTTCTGCCTGATAAACAGAAGCAAACTTTCCCATACTCTGACTGTGTTTAAAATCATTGCTAAAGATACCTGCTCCAGTGCCAGACTTCATTTTGGATCCGTCGGTGTTCCAGATCAGGCTGTCTTTCTCTGGAGACGGTGGCTGTTTCCATTGGTTCCGAGTTGGGACATGTATACTGAATTTCTTTTCGAACATGCACTTTGGGGCAATCTTGTCGCACCTCATTTCCATGATTCTATCAAGGGTATCATTATGTTCCCATTTTGTGTGTCTGGTCAGAGGCAAAGATGCGTCCCACAGCCCGGCTACCTTTAGTCTGTGTAGCGCTTTCCTTGCCTCCGTCTCTATGACACTGTGCAGAGGTGGGAGGTCCGTGAGGACCTCCAGCGCTGCTGTCGGTGTGGTTCTAAATGCCTCAGTAATCGCCAGGCATACTGTTCTCTGTAGTTTGCTCAAAGCATTCTTACAGATCTTTAGCCTGGTCCTGGGCCACCAGACGATGCTGCCGTATGTGAGAATCGGCCGCACCATCATCATGTAGATCCATCTTATGATTTTGGGGTTGAGTCCCCACATTTTGCTATAAGTGGACCGGCACATACCAAAGACCCTATAGGCCGTGACGACAGTAGTATCCATGTGCTGTTTCCAGCTGAGTTCTTTATCTAGTGTTAAGCCTAGATATTTCACTTCTCTGGACCAAGGCAGCTGGGTGCCGTAAAGCGTTAAGTTTCCCAGTTTCGTAAGGTTTTTCATTCTAGTAAAGGAGATGGCGGTCGTTTTTCCCGGGTTTATAGATAGATGATTGGTATTACACCAACCTTCCAGCAAACCCAGGGCACGTTGCATTAGCTCCGATACCGTGGAGGGAAATTTCCCACTGACCGTGATAACTAGATCATCAGCGTAACCAACCGTAAAGAACGGTCCATGGTTCAGCTTTGCTATGATTGAATCAACCACAAGGCTCCATAGCAAAGGAGAGAGAACCCCCCCTTGCGGGCACCCTCTAGTTGTCTGAGCAAGTAAGCTGTCTCCTAGTAGTTCCGAGTAGATGATTCTACCATTTTGCGTACATTCAATCCATTTGCAGATCGGTTGTGGCACGCCATGATCCCTGGCTGCAACATTAATGGAGTCAAAGGTTGTGCGATCGAATGCACCTTCAATATCTACGAATGTGCAGACGCAGATCTCTTTGTTCTCCAGGGCGGATTCTGCTCTACTCACCACATGGTGAAGAGCAGTTTCTGTTGACTTCCCTGGCTGATACGCGCATTGAAGTCCATGAAGTGGGAATTTTTTTAATGTTCCCGCTCTGATAAATTTGTCTACCATTTTCTCCAAGGCCTTGAGGAGAAAAGATTAAATACTTATTGGCCTAAAAGCTTTGGGTTCTTCGTAATCCGGTTTACCCGTTTTTGGTATATAAATTACTTTAACACGCCTCCATATTCGGGGTATATAGCCGAACGCAATGCAGGCTTTGTACAGTCTGCAGAGGTGGGGGCCCAGTATGGAGGCGCCCTGCTGTAGTAGGATGGGGTAAATGTTATCAGGCCCTGGTGCTTTAAATGGTTGAAAGCTCCCCAGTGCCCATTTAACTTTAGATTCATCTACTACCTTTTTCGCTATTGTCCAATCATACTTGGAAGTTCTACTATGCTGCTCCTTCCAGCTGATTGGGTCATGTTCATCCTAGATGATACTCGATCCAGGGAAGTGAGTATCAAACATAACCTTTAGTGTATCACCACCAGTTTCTGTACGAGTTCCATTTGCCCTCGTAACTGTGGACAATGGAATCGCCTTTGCTGTAGAAATTGCCTTGGTTAGTCTCATTGCTTCAGGAACAGATTGTATCTGTTTACAATGTTTTCTCCAAGCTGATCTCTTTGCTTTACGAACCGCACTGCTGTAGCGAGTTAAAGCTTTATTTATTGTATTTACTAAAATCGTTCTTAGCCTTCGCTTCATTGAACGCCTGTCGTGTCGCATTCCTAATTTGAGCAACTTCAGAAGTCCACCATGGTAGTTTCTTTGCCACTGATTTCGTTTCTGGGCAGTTGTTTTGCCAGGCCGTCATTAGTGCTTTTGTAAGTCTGTCAGCTTCAAACTCTATATCCACAGCTGAATTGAGTTTGTCGCTTTGACCATCTAGATCCCTCCTGAGATCCTTCCTGAAGCCCTCCCAGTTGGTGTTCCGAGGGTTCTTCCTTTGCACAGTTCCTATGATCTTACCTAGTCTGTACCTAAAGCATATGTAGTTGTGGTCGGAAAGTGATACCTCGTCCGACACATGCCAGTTTGTGATGTTACTTACCGCTCTGTTACTAGCAATGGTTATATAAATCACCTGAGCCCTCCGGGCATTGAAAAAGATGGCCTTATTTCCTTTATTAAGAATTTGCATGGGTGAACTCACCAGATACTCCAGCAGTCTCTCCCCTCTCTCATTGGTGTCTGAACTGCCCCAGATCACATGATGCGCGTTGGCGTCGCAACCGATGATGACATCTTGGTTTTCTCGGCCAATGCGGGTTACCAGTTCCCGCATCTCCTTTGATACTGGATCCGCCTTCTCGAAGGGGAGGTAAGCTGACGCTAAAATTCCGTCCGCCTATCACCCCATTCCCCCGTAAGGACCTTGACAGCCGTCAGATCCCTGCAACAGAACTTCATTAGAGGTATTGCGTGTAGGTCATTTCTGACATAGACGCAAGTCCTCATATCATTAGTAGAACAGTTGTAGAATAATGTACCAGAAGTTCCACCTAAACCTTTAATCTGGACCCTATATAGATAAGGTTCCTGGATCAAGGCAATATCGAATTTATTCATTGCAAGCTCGCGTGCCAGAAGGGCAGTTGCGGCCTTGCAATGATGTAAATTGATTTGTACGCACCTTAGTTCTATAAAGCAGCCTAGCGCCCGTCCTCTGAGCGGAGTTCGCCATCCGATGCCGTATGGACAGTCAACGGAGACGACCCTCCCAGAAGCAGCTCGTCTAGGGCGAGCTCCCCCAAATCATCCTCGGATCTAGGCGAGGAGATCCCCCCACACTCCATTGGTGTGATCTCTCCCCAAGACCCTCGGCTACCGCTACCGGTGCGCCAATTTCCGGCTGCACCACCGCCTCTACAGCGCTTTGGGAGCACTCACCTCCAGTCACTCCCGCCACGCTCACAACCCTGTTTTTGTGACCCCCACCCAACCCAAAAATTGTGCTATCTGACATCTGTTTAAGTAGTTAGGTTTTGCTCAAATCGTTTTCATTTTTAATTTGTTATTTTTATGTATAATAAGATTGTTTTTCTTTTTTGTTTTTTTTTTTGTTTTTTTTTAATTAAGTGTGTAATGTAGAAAGGTGTTATCTGTTATTTCTAAAATATTTGTTGTATATGTTGCCTCAATGTTACTGTGCATGTTGTGTTCTCCTATAAGTTGTGAGACTTTCAGCACTTATTTATTTTGTTATAATTTAAAATAGTTTAAAACAAATGTACTCATTGTTGGAGAACCAAATAAAGAAAATAAAATAAAATAATACCCCACTACTGCCTTGGGCATCGACAAGCTCGTCTGTAGGCCTCTCCTCTAGAAGCTTAAAGACGCTCTTGTCGATGCCCGTATTAAGGCAGTAGCCCTCCGCCTTGATAAATGATGCAGAGGCGCCATCCATCAACACGATCCTGCGGACTGTCAGACCCTCGACCTTAGTGTCGACGATCTTCCAGCCCGCAGTCCGCAAGCCCGGATGGTACCTCTGCATCATCCTCAAAACCCTACCAGCATCAAGGCGGCTGACGTTACGGGATTTCCAAGCCATTTTAACCGGCTTCGGAAGATCTTTCGCGTCAACCACCATGAGCACGACACCCTCCACGGTAAGGCCGTCCTGTGCTCGGAGCCAGTTCGCCGAGCTACTCCCCTCACAAGTGAAGAGAATAGCACCCGACGAGATGCTTTCGATATTGACCACTGGCAGAGAGTCAGGTGCGGCCTCCAGCAGGTCCCAAATGGTCCCTTGGAACGCCACATAGTGACCCTCCCCCAGCGTACTCGCTGAGTAGTCATCAGCAATGATAGCCATCTTGTAGGCGCTCACTGCCCCCGCGTAAGACCCGTGAGTCTTAACGCGTTTGGCATCAAGCGCCTCCTGACTTTCATTGCTGATTTCCCTCAGCCTTTTAGTTCGTTCCACCGCAGCCGCCGCCGTCTCCTCCTGGGCCCGCTGCCTCTGCAGCTTGGCCAGACGCCTGCGGTGGCCCGAACCTTGCCTCGGCTTCTTGCCCACGCTCCCCCCTGTATCAGACCTGGGGACGCCAGGTTGGTTCCTATGAGGACCCAGTTCCTGCGGCCGCGATGGTCCGGCGTTAGCGGCGGGACGGATCCCAGCAGGACCCAAATCCCGTAGCTCCACCATTCCACGGTCCTCCACATAAGGTTGCTGGGCAGGTGCTGACGCCCTCCCACTACCGAGCAACAGACCTCCGACCGCTTGGTCCCCTCGCGTGGTTCCCGGCGGTTTGGGCCCCCTAAGGTTCCCACTCCCACCAGGCCCCTGCATGGATTCCGACTACATCGGATGCCGTGCCGGTGCACCCGAAGCCGAACGTTTGCCCCCGCGGCGCCCACTACGTCCAGTTGATAGGGTTGGTCCCCGAAGGTATCCATCCCCACTATGTGTCGCGGTAGGCACCGCCTTACACGCGCCTGCCCCCGAAGGAGTATGGCGCGCCTGGGTCCCTTGCGAGACAGAAGGAACGCTGCCTGAGGCAGCCTTAAAAATAGGCATATTTATTGCACCCCAGATACAAGGGGCAGCCTGAGGCCGAAGGCCCAGTAAGGAGTTCTCCGGCCTTGCCGGTACCCTCCTGGGGTAAATTTGTTTTTAAATCTGCCATTTTTATGATGATGATAGTGACAATGTTGGGGTCGAGGTTGTCATCCCTCCTAGGATAGGATGGGAAAGGATTAGGAAATATGGGAAGGAAAATGGTAAGGAGAGGAGTTGCTGTGGATGGGATCATGGGATTAAGGGTAAGGGAATGGCCCACCGTGCGGGATATCACTGGCGGGTTAGCCCCACACACTCGGCTGCTGAACGTCGCAAGGTAAGTGGTAGGTGTGCGATGCTTGCTTAGTGACGACAGCATTATCCAGGACCGACGACTCATTTTTTGAGATCATTCGGGCTCCATACAATTTTGGACCTTTTTTGAAAGTGCCGGCTATCAAAAAAAAATAGTACGTTTCTTATCTTATCTTATCTTAGTGAAGCCTACAGAGGTTTCCCTCTCGCAGCGGCACGTCGACCCATTGGGATCTTTTGTGCAACCCCGTCCTATCGCTCTGTTTCCTCAGTGAAAACGACTGCCATAAGTTTGGCAATGTCTTTAAGGGCGAAGAGCCTAAAATCTTCTGGTTTCGGGTAGGCGAAGCCCAGGAGACTCATTATTTTCCTAGCAAGGGAGTCACAGTCACAAAGTAAGTGTTGCATGGACTCCGTTTTCTCCCCACATGCCCTGCACAAGCTGTCTGTTGCTAGTTGCATTCTGTGGAGCATTTGTTTTGTGGCATAGTGCCCGGTCAGGGCTCCGATAATTGTTCGTGTCTGCCTTTTGCTACCTTCGCATATGATTTTACTCCGTCCTAGGGCGTCTCCACCTATGAAGGATTTTGAGTGTTTCATGCCGGGTAGCTTTTCCTATTCGGTTTTACGCCTGTTTTGGATTTGGTCCTTAAAGGCCTTGTTGATGGTGCTCGGTGCCAGTGCAATAAACGGCTCAGGACCAATAAATGGTGTCTCTGAGCCCTCCCTGGCAATTGCATCAGCTATCTCATTGCCATGGATTCCCATGTGGCCTGGTACCCAGATCAATCTCACCCTGTTGTGTCCACCTAGCTTGTTTAAAGCTTTTGTGGTTTCAAGTACGAGGTTGGAGTCGATCCGGGGCGATATAAGTGACTTAAGTGCTGCTTGGCTGTCACTCAGGATAAATATGTTTCGCTTTCTGGGGGCGAGTTCTAAATTCTTTTTTGCGCATAGGAGAATTGCAAAAATTTCGGCCTGGAATACAGTTGCAAATTTTCCCATGCTTTGACTATGTTCGAAGTCATTGCTAAAGATACCTGCTCCAGTACCCGACTCCATTTTGGATCCATCGGTGTACCAGATTAGGCTGTCCTTCTCTGGAGACGGTGGTCCTTGTTTCCATTCATGCCTAGTTGGGACATATATACTGAATTTCTTTTCGAACATGTACTGGGGGGAGATTTTGTCACACCCCATTTCCATGATCCTGTCAAGGAAATAATTAGGTTCCCATTTTGTATGTCTGGTCAGAGGCTTAGATGCGTCCCACAGCCCGGCCACCTTAAGTCTATGTAACGCTTTCTTTGCCTCTGTTTCTATGACACTGTGCAGGGGTGGAAGGTCCTTAAGGGCCTCCAGAGCTGCCGTCGGTGTGGTTCTGAATGCCCCAGTAATCGCCATGCATGCTGTCCTCTGAAGTTTGCTTAAAGCATTCTTACAGATTTTCAGCCTGGTTCTGGGCCACCAGACGATGCTGCCATATGTAAGGATCGGCCGCACCATCATCATGTAGATCCACCTTATGATTTTGGGGTTAAGTCCCCACGTTTTGCCATAGGTGGAGCGACACATACCAAAGACCCTGTAGGCTTTGGTAACGGTCGTGTCCATGTGCTGTTTCCAGGTAAGTTCCTTATCCAGTGTTATGCCTAGATATTTCACTTCTCTGGACCAGGGCAGCTGAGTGCCATAAAGTTTTAGGCTTCCCAGTTTCGTGAGGTTTTTCATCCTCGTGAAGGAGATAGCGGTTGTTTTCCCCGGGTTTACGGATAGATGATTGGTATTACACCAACCTTCCAGCAAACACAGGGCACGTTGCATTAGCTCCGATACCGTGGAGGTAAACTTTCCACTGACTGTGATGACCAGGTCATCCGCATAACCAACCGTATATAGTGGTCCTTGGTTCAGTTTTGCTATGATTGAATCAACTACAAGGCTCCATAGCAGAGGAGAGAGGACCCCCCCTTGCGGGCACCCTCTAGTTGTTTGAGCGAGTAAACTGTCCCCAAGCAGTTCTGAGTAGATTATTCTACCCTTTAACATGCATTCAATCCATTTGCAGATTGGTTGTGGCACGCCATGATCTCTGGCTGCCACATTGATGGAGTCAAAGGTTGTGCGATCAAATGCACCTTCAATGTCTACGAATGTGCAGACGCAGATCTCTTTGTTCTCCAAGGCTGATTTTGCTCGGCTTACCACATGGTGGAGAGTGGTTTCTGTTGACTTCCCTGGCTGGTAAGCGCATTGAAGTCCGTGAAGTGGGAATTTTTTTAACGGTCCTGCTCTGATAAATTTGTCTACCATTTTTTCCAAGGTCTTAAGAAGAAAAGATTGGAGACTTATTGGCCTAAAAGCTTTGGGTTCTTCATAATCTGGTTTACCCGGTTTTGGTATGTATATTACCTTAACACGTCTCCATGTTCTGGGTATATAACCAAATGCAATGCAGGCTTTATACAATCTGCAGAGATGGGGGCCCAGAATGGAAGCGCCCTGTTGTAGTAGGATGGGGTAAATATTGTCAGGTCCTGGTGCTTTATATGGTTGAAAGCTCCCCAGTGCCCATTTAACCTTAGATTCATCCACTACCTTTTTAGCTATTATCCAATCATTCTTGGAAGTCTTCACTTGCTGCTCGTTCCAGCTGATTGGATCATGTTCGTCTTGAATGATGCTTGCTCCAGGGAAGTGGGTATAAAACATGACCTTTAGTGTATTCTCACCATTTCTTGTTCGAGTTCCATTTGCCCTCATTACTGTAGACAGTGGAATCGCCTTTGTTGTAGAGATTGCCTTGGTTAGTCTCATTGCTTCAGGAACAGACTGTATCTGTTTCCTCCAAGCCGATCTTTTTGCTTTACGAACCGCACTGCTGTAGCGAGTTAAAGCCTTATTGTAATCGCTAAAGTCGTTCTTCGCCTTCGCTTCATTGAACGCCTGTCGTGTCTCTTTTCTAATCTGAGCCACCTCTGGAGTCCACCACGGTTGTCTCCCCGCCACTGATTTTGTTTCTGGGCAGTTGTTCTGCCAGGCCGTCATCAGTGCTTTTGTGAGTCTGTCAGCTTCAAACTCTATGTCCACAACTGAGTTAAGTTTACAGCATGGACCATCTAGTTCCCGCCTGAGATCCTTCCTGAAGCCCTCCCAGTTGGTGTTTCTTGGGTTCTTCCTTCTCACAGTTCCTATGGTCTTACCTAGTCTGTACCTAAAGCATATGTAGTTGTGACCGGAGAGGGATACTTCGTCCGATACATGCCAGTTTGTAATGTTACTTACTGCTCTGTTACTAGCAATAGTTATATCAATCACCTGCGCCCTCCGGGCATTAAAAAAGGTAGCCGGATTTCCTTTGTTAAGTATTTGCATGGGTGAACTTACCAAATACTCCAGCAGTCTCTCCCCTCTCTCATTGGTGTCTGAGCTGCCCCAGATTACATGATGGGCGTTGGCGTCGCAGCCGATGATGACATCTTGGTTTTCTTAGCCAGCGCAGGTTACCAATTCCGGTATCTCCTTTGATACTGGATCCGCCTTCTCGAAAGGGAGGTAAGCTGACGATAAAATTACCGTCCGCCTAGCACCCCCTTCTCCCGTAAGAACCTTAACAGTGGTCAGATCCCTGCAACAGAACTTCATTAGAGGCATTACGTGTAGGTCGTTTCTGACATAAACGCAAGTGCTCATGTCATTAGTAGAACAATTGTAGTATATTATACCAGGGGTTCCACCTAAACCTTTAATCTGGCCCCTGTAAAGGTAATGTTCCTGGATTAAGGCAATGTCGAATTTATTCCTTTTTAGCTGGCGTGCCAGAAGGACAGTTGCAGCCTTACAATGATGAAGGTTAATCTAACCGCACCTTACCTCTGTAAAGATTATCACCCGTCTTCCGTGAGTTCGCCGTCTGATGCCGTGCCCCCGGCCAACGGAGATGACCCTCCCAGAAGCGGCTCGTCCACGGCGAGCTCCCCCATGACATCTTCGGATCTTGGCGAGGAGATCCCACCACACTCCATTGGTGTGGTCTCCTCTCCAACATTCTCTGCTACCGCGATAGGTGCGCCATGTTTCGGCTGCCCCACCGCTACTGGAGCGCTTTGGGAGCACTCACCCACAGTCACTTCCGCCACGCTCACACCACCGCTACCGCCTTGGGCATCGACAAGCTCGTCCGTAGGCCTCTCCTCCAGAAGCTTAAAGACGCTCTTGTCGATGCCCGTATTAAGGCAGTAGCCCTCTGCTTTGATGAATGCTGCAGAGGCACCATCCATTAACACGATCCTACGAACTGTTGGACCCTCGACCTTAGTTAAATTAAATTATTAAAATTATTTAAATTAAAATTATTTATTTTCAGTAACAATATTATACATCAAAAGCTATGGGTTGGGGTATCTCTTTAAGCTTAAGGGCCTGTTGTGAGAAACCCCGCTCCTCCTTAATGATACTAATTAATAGATAAGTATAATTAATAAAATAGCAAAATAAGAAAAGTAAAAAGCATTATTATTTTACCAACTATTGTTTACCAACTATGACTCTCTTAGAAACCAGTGTGTACGTGTGTGTGTGTGTGTGTGTGTGTGTGTGTGCGTGAGAGTGTGTATGTGGGTGTGTTTGCGAGTGGGTGGGTGTATGTGTGAGTGTTTGTGTTATGTTTTAAGTAACGACTTTGAGGAGTGATTCTGTCTCTTCCCAAGTTTTATTTTGTAGCCATTTAGTTAACAGTTTTTTTGTCTCGTTATGTGTTTTGCTATAAATAAATAATTCTCTGTTAGCGATGTTATATATGTGACCAGATTGAACAGTGTATTGTATTTGTGCAAATTTTGTCCTGACCATAGGGGCATGGACTGCTATATCTTTTCTTCTTTTATTCCTTATATCCGGGTTATATGGTAAAGATTTGTGTAGTTTGAGGATACTTTGCATTATATATAAC
The DNA here is from genome assembly GCA_963921215.1 of Scoparia ambigualis. Classification (NCBI taxonomy): domain Eukaryota; kingdom Metazoa; phylum Arthropoda; class Insecta; order Lepidoptera; family Crambidae; genus Scoparia; species Scoparia ambigualis. The sequence goes on along the minus strand of OY992511.1, from coordinate 30,505,835 downwards.
TTCCTAACCGAAAGCACGTCACTCAATTCGTAAAGTCTTTCAGTTGAAAACCGCGATTTTTTGAAATACATTACCTTCAAGAGACATCTTTGCGCTCGCTCTAGCTCCAAGAATTTAGTTTTACCAGCACCTCCCCACACAGTCATGCAGTAAGTTAAAATAGACTGTGCAAGAGCTATGTATATAGTATTTAACAGACTGTTTGGTGAAGTATGATTATTTCCATTAGCTTGTGGAATCACATGTCGCAAAGTTTTAAAGATCCAGACTAGCTTTCTAATTTTGTTACTCATGTATGCAAGGTGAGGGTACCATGACAGTCTATTGTCAAGCATAACTCCTAAATATTTTAGTTGAATGACTTTCTCAATGGATTTGCAAGTACAAGTATTGTAGTAGATTGGGCCCTGACAATCATGTATTTTGATGTTTATAATGTCGTTTAGATGTGTACTATTTCTAATGCCAAAGCAAATAAATTTTGTTTTCTGAATGTTAAGTGTTAGACGGTTGGAACTTAGCCACTCAGCGATTAAGCTCAGACCTTGTTCGGTGTATGTCTTAACGTCATCCCATGTATCAGCTGTAAAAATTATAGCGGTGTCGTCTGCATAAGAAAAGATTTGAGCGTGAAGTATCTGAGCATTGCATAAATCGTTGATATATATAAGAAAAAGGGTAGGCCCTAAGACACTACCCTGCGGCACTCCATGTGATATATCAGCTTCCTCACTTATAACATCTTCAATCTTTACTCTTTGCTTCCTATCAGTCAGGTAGCTTTGGAATAAGGCAAGACATGTTCCTCTAACACCAATTCTCTCCAACTTTCGCACAAGGATGGGGACAGAGACTGTATCAAACGCCTTTTTTAGATCCAGGAAGACTCCGAGACACTGTTTACTCTTGTCTAGTTGTTCTACTACCAGCGAACTAAGGGCACTCACTGCATCCTCAGTGGACTTTCCTTGCTGGAAACCGAACTGTGATGCGGATATTATGTTAAATTTATTTAAATAACTAAGAAGTCTTGAGTTAAGCAGTTTTTCTATAATCTTGGAGATCGCCGGGAGTACCGAGATAGGTCTATAATTGCCGACATCCACCCTATCCCCACTCTTGTACACCGGTGTTATAACAGCCTGTTTCAGTGCAGAAGGAAATATTCCTTTGTCAAAACACAGGTTAGCAAGGTGAGTTATAATTGGAACTACTTCATTCTTAGCTACTTTGAGGAAACTTGTGTGGATGTTGTCCCACCCTGGTGCGCTATCATTTTTTAAGTTCATCAAAATCCTGTTAACCTCGTCACAGTCTGTTGGAAGCAACACAAATGAATTTGATTGTTGGGCGATATTATGACGAATATTTTCTCTTGACACTACTTCAGGTGGACGCACCAAGGCAGATGAGAGCTCTTTAGCAACGTTTACGAAATAGCTGTTTATTGAGTTTACAGATTCTAGGGGGTCCGATTTTGTATGCAGGAGTTCCGTATTAGAGTTGCTAGTTTTATTTGTATACGTAATACGTTTTATACTTTTCCATAATGTTTTATTATTTGACACAGATTTAGCTAATAAATCCCTGTCGTATTGTCTTTTCAGTTTTTTTAATAATTTATTGCAGAAATTTCTATACCTTCTGAACGTCACTTTGTTTGTTTCATTATGTGGATCTTTTTGACATTTTTTTTGGAGCTTATTTCTATTGTTGATGCAGCGCAATATGCCTTCAGTAATCCAGGGTTTTAGAATGGTTTTCCTATTAGAATATGTAATGACCTCGGAATTTTCTTTAATGCTACTTCTTACTTTTTTTATCAATCGATTTATTACTACATTCGGGTCATGACAATAGAGCAATTTAGATAGATTCTTTTGTTGGAGACATTTTAGAGCACCTTCAAAATCAATTTTAGTTTTAGTCTTTTTTATACTAGGTCGATTTTTTAGTTTTGATATAGCAAGAAACGTGGAAAAGTGATCAGTAGTAGAAGTAGTAAGAATAGCAATAGAAGCCTTGAGCTTCTTAGTATTCATTTTAATCATAAAATGATCTAAGCAACTTTTTTCCCTCGTTGGTAATGTATGCCCAGCCAGAATACCCAGTACTGATAGCTTATTTAGATACTGTATGCGATTTTGGTACTCTTGAGACCGCTCTTCTTGTTTAAGAGCAATATTAATGTTTATATCACCAGCTACCACCACACTATTTTTAGTGTTTAATGATTCTATGTGTTCACATAGGGACTCTATAAATACTGACGCGTTAGTATTAGAGGGAGATCGGTATATACCCAAAATAAAAGTATCTAGAGTCTCCAACTGAAGACAAGATGCATGAGCTAACTTGATTTCTTTGATTGTGTGTTTTAGATAATCTTTTATGTATATTACCACCCCATCGTTTTGGTTTAATGAAGAAGTAGTAAAATAGTGGCAATAGTTGTTTAGATGTGGTATTTCTTTTTTCGGATCAAGTCTACATTCGGTAAGTATTATAATATCAGTTTTAAAAGAGAGGTTATGTAAGGTTAGTGTAAAATCATCGAAATTGCAATAAATACTTCTTATGTTCTGTGCTATAATGGTAAGATCATTTTTGTTTATTTTTATGTATTTAGTGACCTCGTTACTATCGCAAAGAGTGGAGCTTGCAACTTCAATCCTATCTATTTCTTGCAGTGTATTTAGAGTTGTGTTATCTATTTTTTATTGAAGTTATTAAGCACGTTGCAATATAGTCTGACATTATTTGTAAATTAATAAACGCATGAATAATATTAGAATCATATATTTTGCTACGATAATTAAGATTAATTAAAAAAGTAAATTCAAACTTTAATATTGTTTTCATTTGAATAACAGTAGAATTATTATGTAAAATTATTTTAGATTGATAATTAAAAATATAAATTAGTACAAAAATTACAAAAACTTTTGTTAAAAACTTGGAACTGTGTGTGTGTAAGTATGTGAGAGTAAGTAGTGATGAGTATAAAAGAGTGTTAAAATGTGTGTTATACAAAGGAGTCTCGAGCAAGTCAAGTATGTCTAAGCTAAGTTGGCTTACAAGCAGAAAGAAGCTTAGTATTAATAACGACAAAGCACAAAAACAAATGATTATTGCTATATAATAAAAGCAGAATTTAAAGCAATACAAGCAAAAAGGAAGCATAACATCTAGTCATTCTTGGCGTAAAAGAGAGTGTACCTGCTCCTCGTTGGTTATCAAGATAACTGGCGACTGTTCATTTTTCCGAACGTAGACCTTACCATAAGCGGTCCAGCAGAACTTAAACTCCTTTGACTTGGCCAGATCACGGGTTAGGTAGTGCAGGCGAGCGTTCTTCGGTGTTAAATGTTCCGACAAATAGATTGGGACTTCTTCGCTGGTTTTCAGTCCTACGTGTTTAGCTCGAAGTTTAGTTTTGTGCCTAGTGTTGAACACTTTAGCCATCTTGAGGAAATCGGTTTTAAATATTGCGGAGTTTGTCTCAACTATAATAGGTGTGTTTAAATTATCAGGCTTCTTGCTTCGAACTCGATATACGTCCTTAATATCAGACTGTGTCATTTTGCAGTCAATCACGTTGGAGAGGCAGATTACCATCTCTACTAGATCCTTCTTGGTTTCGTTATCTTTTCTTGGCACATTTTTTATTTCAAAGTCTGCTTTACGGCCTGCTATTTGACTCTCCTCCAGTTTACTTTCAAGAAGCCTGATATAACTTCTGTCCTCCTTCACTCGATTTTCCAAATCACATATTTTGTTTACTCCTCATTCTGTGCACTTAGAAAGGTAACAGCACTTTCAATGTTTTGATTTGAATCCTTAATTGATTTTAATGTAGCATTGACTTCCGCAAGCTGTTTACCATGTGTAGACGTGAAGTATGACATCATTTTCCTTATTTCATCCTTAAAGTTACTCAGTTGCTCACTAAAAGAACTATTTGGCTGTGGCCCGGCTCTGATCCTAGCAGTTACGAAATCATGCGGTGGTGGTGAATTGCCTTCCTCTGATAAACAAATTGACATCTCGGGGTCTGATGTATATTTGTGCAGTGTATTATCCATATTGCTATATTTGTATTTTTATTTTATTTTTTTATTTAAGTATTTTTTAAGTTTCAATTTTTTTCCCTTTGGGCCAACACCTTATATTTTACCCGCTCTCGCTACCGCCTGTGAACTACGGCAAGCGACAGAGAAGATGACGCACGCGCACGCACAATAGCAGCGGACGGAATGATCAGCAGCGCAGCTTACGAACAGTAGTTGTTGCTGTATCTGTTGTCTCGTTCATGCGCTTTGGGCTGAGTGGCGCGTCCACTGCGTAACTTGTAGATAAATTGCTGTCGCTGTTGCGTTGTCTCGTTCCTGCGGCTACTGATTATCACTCGCGTGCTATGGGCGCCTAGTACAACGCGTCAATTTTTGGAATTTAATTTTAATAGATATTCGAAAAAAAGTTAATAAAATTTAATACGGGTGCAGACGTCTTATCGCTTACGCGGTCCGAGGGGAAGAGGACGACGATCTTCCAGCTCGAGGTCCGCAAGCCAGGATGGTACCTTTGCAACATCCTCAAAACTCTACCTACCTCAAGGCGGCTGATGTGAGCTACTCCCCACGTGAAAAGAATAGCCTCCGACGAAATGCCTCCGATATTTACCACTGGCAGAGGGTCAGGCGCGGCCTCCAGCAGGTCCCAAATGATTCCTTGGATCGCCACGTAGTGGCCCTCTCCCAGCGTAGTCGCAGGGTAGTCGTCAGCAATGATGGCCATCTTATAGGCACTTACTGCCCCCGCGTAAGACCCGTGAGTCTTAACACGTTTGGCATCAAGCACCTCCTGACTTTCATTGCTGACCTCCCTCAGCCTTTTCGAGCGCTCCACCGCATCAGCCGTCATCTCCCCCTCGGCCCGCTGCCTAAGCAGCTTGGCCTGACGCTTGCGGTTGCCCGACCTATGCCACGGCTTCTTGCCCGAGCTCCCCCCTGTATCAGACCTGGGGCCGTCAGGTCGGATCCCATGAGGACCCAGTTCCTTCTGCCGCGATGGTCCGGCGGTGGCAACCGGACGGATCCCATCAGGACCCAATTCCCGTTGCCCCGCCATTCCACGGTCCTCCACATGGGTTTGCTGGGCAGGTGCAGACGCCCTCCCCTTACCGAGCAGCAGACCTCCGACCGCTTGGTCCCCGCGCATGGTTCCCGGCGGGTTGGGGCCCCTAAGGTTCCCACTCCCCCCGGGCCCCCGCGCGGATCCCGACTGTAGCAGATTCCGTGCCGGTGCACCCGAAGCACTATAGCCCCCGCGGTTCCTACCACGTCCAGCTGATGGGGTTGGTCCCCGAAGGTGTCCATCCCCACTGTGTCTCGCGGTAGGCCCCGCCTTAAACGCGCCTACTCCCGAAGGAGTATTGCGCGCATGGGTCCCTTGCGGGACGGAAAGGTTGCTGCCCAAGGCAGCTTCAAAAATTGGCAAATTTTTTGCCCCCCAGATACAAGGGGCAGCCTGAGCCCGAAGGCTCAGGGAGGGGTTCTCCGGCCTTGCCGGTACCCTCCTGGGGTAAATCGGTTTTTAAAAATGTGCCATTTTGTTGGTTGTTGTGACAATGTTGGGGTCGAGGTTGTCATCCCTCCAAGGATGGAATGGGATAGGATTAGGAAAGGGGGAAGGAAAGTGGTATGGAGGGGAGTTGCTATGGATAGGATCATGGGATTGAGGGTAAGGGAATGGCCCACCGTGCGGGATGTCACTGGCGGGTTAGCCCCACACACTCGGCTACTGCACGTCGCAAGGTAGATGGTAGGTGTGCGATGCTTGCTTAGTGACGGCAGCATTTCCAGGGCCGACGACGTGGACGTGTGTGTATAGGACTTGACGGCAGACGCAGCTTGCTCAACATCGCACACTTGAGCACACATCAAACCGCCCTACGACCCCTATAGTACGTTTTGTTAGGACTAGCTGTTTGGAGTAATAGGTAATATGGCACAAAAGTTGTAGGATTGCTTTGAGCCAAGTTATACAAATTCGATGATTCATCATTTTCATACATTTATTTATTTCTGAAAGTGTTGGGAATATATAAAAATTTTAATAAAAAAAAAAACTTTTCGGCAAAAATGTAGGTATTTATTTTTAATGTAAACGTTGCGTATAAAGTTGTCTAATTGTTTTCTTGCTTAGTTGGAGTTGCTCGAGTGTGTCATGCTCTCTCAAAGTGTCTCTGCGGCGGTGGTGTGGCGTCGGGTCATTACGTTATCTAAAACATGGTTGAGCGAAGCGATGGCTGATTCACATATCATAAACATATAAAAACAATATATTTTTTAAAACCTTAACCCCACGTATTTGAAGAACGTCGCCATAGTGAAAAAATATCTATCCTACTAGAACCTTCAAATGACACTAATTTCAAATATGTTGGATGAGGGGACGTTTCTTCTCAATTCAGTTAACCGTGTCATGTGGAGTATCGTATGAAATGGCTTCATTGGCAAGCTTAAATAGATTTTTTTATTATTTTTATGATGTAGGTATAGAGTTCGATTTATATAAATATAGAATAACGGCGATTTATGACAAGGAACCCTCGGTGGGCGAGTCCGACTCGCACTTGCCTCGTGTTTTATAACCAGATTACTACTCTAACTACATACTTACATGTAAATCACGTATGTTACCCGGAGAGATAGACCAAGAACACAGCTTTCCATTTTCTATGATCCTGACACACTTCCTTTGCTTGTTTTACAACAATCTTCATACATACTCCTCGGTTTATGTTTATTTATTTTATTGTAAACTAGACATAAAAGAAGTATTTCACACCAAATTTCGAAATTTGATTGCCGAGTCATTTATTGCCGAGTCATATCAATAACTACGTAAGTCTTATTTTCATTTCAATGCACGCTGTCTATACCACTATTGCTTAAAAATAAAATCACCTCTAAAGAAAAAAAAGATATGGCTACTTTGTTACCGTGAAAGTCATTCCCTCACCTTGTCCCTTAGTTCAAAAACATTACGAAAATTAAGATAAGATAAGATAATTTATTGCTGTATAAAAACTTAGCCTAGATACAAAAGACTTATGTTAAGAAATTAGGGTTAGTGTATATTATAATAATATGTAATACCTAAGCTAAGCAAACAATATTGCCTGTGTATTAGGTATCTATGCATAAAACTAGGTTAGTGCTTTTTAGACAATAAATCATTTACACATTAGCTAAACTATAAAATATACGGAAATAGAAAGTACAATTATAATATTAAATATTGCTCTACTTAATCAACATTTTTATCACTCGGTGTTCACGATTACGTAATAACTAATAGTAAGTTCTCTGTGTCATCATTTGTTTTACCTTTTAACCACTCTTGTACGGTTTTTTTACATTTTACTTTGGTCATGGAGTAAATACATAGAGACAAGTTTATTCTGTTATACAAAAAATTACCCAGGTGACAGAAGAATCTGTGAGAGTTTGATCTTCTAAATGGTTCGGTAGAGCATACAATATCTGCACGTCTTCGGCTGGTTTCGAGCGCAGGGTCATAGAGCATTATTGAGTGCTTTTTAGTAATTGTTAGTAAAATAAACAGCTGGCGTACAGATAGGACATCGCATTTAGTAAGGAGCTCTGCCGTCGGGAAGCGTATTGGTCGGAAAGTGCTGACTTTTAGAACTGCTCTCTGTGCTCTTTCTAAGTTTATCATAATAGTTTTGTGTGCACCGCCCCATGATGTAATACAGTATACAAATAATGACTGACAAAGTGTTAGATATATTGATTTTAGTAGACTAGCACATGCAATGTGACGAAGATTTTTAAAGACATAGATTAACTTTCTAACTCTAGATGTAAGTGCTTCAATATGTGGTTTAAATTTTAAATACTTATCAATTATTACCCCTAGGTATTTAATATTGTCAGTGCTGCTGAGCTTAGGGCAGAAGCAAGTGTCAGGCGAGTCCTTGCACAGATGGGCTGTTATGGAATGTGAGTTTGGGATAGGTTGGGATAGTGAATTATAGGAAAAAGTCATATATTTTGTTTTATCAATGTTAAGTGTCAGTAAGTTACTTCTAAGCCACTGAGTGACTGTATTAAATCCAGATTGAGCTAGTTCGTACGCCTCACTCCAAGTGTCCGCACTGAAGAGCAGAGCTGTGTCGTCGGCGTAAGATATTATTTTTCCGCTTTTAGAAAGGGGAAGGAGGCATAAGTCGTTAATGTATGCGAGAAATAGCAAGGGTCCTATTATGCTCCCTTGAGGAACACCATATTCAACAGTCAATTCGTCACTCATAGTGTCATCTATTATTACACGTTGTGTCCGATTAGAAAGATAATCTTTGATGAGGTTATGTGGAACACCCCTTATACCAAGTTCACATAACTTCTTTAGAAGTATAGATATTGAAATCGTGTCAAATGCTTTTGCGAGATCAAGGAATATGACTAAGCACTTTTTTTGTGAGTCCAGTCGCCTTACAATGTAGTCAGTTAGCTGATGTACTGCATCGTCAGTCGATCTGTCTGCTCTAAAACCGAATTGAATAGCTGCTAAGAGTTTGTTATTTTCTAAGTATTTTACAAGTCTGTTATAAATGAGTCTTTCTAGGATCTTGGATATTGATGGCAGTATGGCTATGGGACGATAGTTATTCATACAACTAGTATCTCCATTTTTATAAATAGGGCGAATGAGGGCCTTCTTCAATACATTAGGAAAAATTCCTTTCGCAAAGCATAAATTAAAAAGATGTGTAAGCGGGGGAGTAAGTTTATCTTTAAATGTTTTTATGAAAGCACAAGATATTTTATCAATTCCCGTGGCACAGTCATTTCTTAAAGTCATAATAATTTGTTCAATTTCGGTTTCGTCAGTGTCGAATAAGGCAAAAGAGTTTAAAACTGGTAATTTGGAAGGGGGTGCAATACAGGAAGACGGCTGCATGTGACTGAATTTCGCTTTTGCAGCTAGGTTTTTTCCGATGTTTACTAAGAAATTGTTTAATCTGTTTAGGGAATGTGCAGGCGTAGCGGAATTTGCAATGAGTTTATGAACAGGCGTTTCGGTTTTAGTTGTGTAAGTAATGTTTTTAATGACTTTCCATAATTTCTTCTTGTCGTGACCCGCATTTTGAATTTGATTCCTTTCATATTGTCGCTTTAATTTTTTTAATTAATTATTACAATAATTCCGATATCTGTAATAGGTAACTTTATTAATTTCACTGTCTGGGTTTTTATTGAGTGTTCTGTGAAGTTTATCACGATGCTTGATGCAGCGTAAAAGTCCAGAAGTTATCCAAGGTTTCATGATTTTATTACGGCGGGTTAACAAAACAGTGCGTGTATTAAATTCAATAATTTTAGTTAAGGATGATAAAAGGTATTCGGTTGATTTATTAACGTCATCCGAGTTGTAAATAGTAGACAAGTCTAGGTTGTCTAGGTCATGTGTCACTGACTCATATTGCAGCGTCGTACGTTTTACTTTTGCGTAAGACTTATCGTAGCGCTGTTGCAAACACAACAATAAGGAATTATGATCTGTCAAAGTGGATGTTAGTATAAAAGTTTTTGAAGGGATGTTAGTCTTGGCTAAAATATGATCTAAGCAGTTACCTTTTCTAGTAGGATGCAAATGAGTGGGTAAGTAACCTAAACAGGCTGTCTGAGTTAAATATTCCGGTGAATTACGATCTATATTTCCGGGTTTTATATCGATGTTTAAATCGTCCATGACAAATACATTCTTAAATGATGTTAATTGTTTTAAAAGTACACTCAAAGATTGTAGAAAGTTGGAAATATTATGATAAGAGGGAGAACGATATATAGCAACAATAGCGGTGTCATTGTTTATTTTTGCAATTAGACAGTTTGCATCTACTAGGTCAGGTTCGTCAACAGTTACCTTGCTCATATTACTTTTAATGTACAATGTCACACCATCACTTTTTAAAATATTAGTTTTGTTAGTAGTGTATGAGACATATCCAGGTAATTGAGGAATACAAGAAGCAGTGGACAACCAGCACTCAGTCAGTACCATTATGTCAATTTTTACATTGATTTGACTAAGCAACGCTAACATACCATCAAAGTTACAATTAATGCTACGTATGTTTTGTATAAAAATATTATGACTATGCTTAATATTACTTATAAACGACGAACATGTATGTGGCTCACAAACCAAAGAGTCATATTCATATGAAGAGTCTAATTCTTTAATAATATCATGAGTTACATTACCCATCCTTGTGCAGCGATTAAACTGTATGTGCGGCGCTCTAGGCGCCCTCATAGTCAATTGAACTCATGTATCGTGCCTCGGCCATTTTTCTTGCTGGACACTGTTCATCTCCGGTTTTGTGGTGGCTGGGCTTGTTAAAGCGCTGGCACGTAGCACAGTTTGCGGGTTCTTGTTGTTTAGAGCATTCTTTTATTGAGTGGCCGACGCCGCCGCAGTGCCCACACGTTCATTCGGTCTCACGGCAATATTTCGCCGAATGCCCATATTGCTGGCACTTGTAACATCTAGTCACAAATGTGTAATCCCTTACTGGGCAGGAAGTCCAATTGATGAAAACTCTTTCCTGATCAATGATAATTTTTCGAAGGTCAGAAGTAAGCTCCAGTACAAAGTTACAATAGGCCGCGTCTTTTTTACCTGATTTGTGGCTCAGTTTTATCGAGTTAAGGAACTTTTCGCGTCCCATGTGCTGATGCTTGTCCGAGATGTTTTGTTCATATAAACATTCAAATAGGTCCTTCTCAGTAGTAGTGGCTGGTACTCCTTACAATATAATTTTAGGCCTACGTTTTGTAGTCTCTTCCACTTGCAAACCTGAACTCTTAAGCTTTTCAGAACGCTTTAACTTCTCGAGGTCGTCTTTTCCTTCGGCGCTAATTATTACACCTCCACCTTTGATCTTCCTCATCCCTCGGATATGCAATTTAAGTTCTTCCGGTTTGATGATGGTCTGAATGAGCTTCTTAGTCTCTTCGCTCGACTTATCTTTGCTCGCTGGATAAATAGCAATAGTACTGGTGCTGGGGGGTCGGATTAAAGAACTATTTCTAGTTCTAACCACATCTGCGAAAGATATGCTGGGTGTCTGGGCCTTTGGAGCAGAGCGAATGCATTCTTTAATCACTTCGAGCTGATCGTCAAGTTGGGTAGAGGTCTCCTTCTGATCGGTTAAGGTCTTAATTGTCATTTGGGCTGTAATATATTTTTGTTTCAGCGATTGATACTGAACGGCCAGCTGAGACACACCTCCCATCACATTTCTGCTGACGGTGCTTATTTTCAGTTTTTGTTCTGTATTCAGTTTACTCTCGCCTGAAATTGTGCATATTTCGTTCAAGCACTGTTCAATGGAGGAGAGCCATTGCTGAATTTCGTGGGTCGATACAGCTTCGATCTTTGTTGGTCCGTCTCTTTTCTGCGGTAGTGGTGGTGGGCTCCTGCCGGTCCTCGAACTTTGGTTGAAGGGACTATCCATTATTGAATTAATATTCAATAAAACAACAAAACAACACAAAGTATTCTCAATATCTGCATGACTAACATGCACTGGCCTAGTTTAACGCGGACGTTACTTGGCACAGATTTAAATTAATATTATTGTGTAAATAAAAATTAAATTGCAGATGACACGTCCATCTGCAAGCGGTGCACGATCTATATGCCTATTCATCTCAAATATATCAATATTCTTAATAATCAAATTATGCTAATATATTGACCCTTTAACGAGCAGAGCATGTTTAATTTTTTTATTGGTTTTCGACCTTATCTCAATTGTATTAAGTTCAAAATATGGTGTCAATATATTTGACACTGCCCTATAAAGGGTTAAAAAGATGTTTGTAATTGTCTATAACTTCCATCTTACAATGACGAATTTATGAAAACGATAATTCGATTTTAAATATGTCTAAATATGTTTAAGCGACTTTTTTGATCTCTGCAAAAAATATCTAAATTTATATATAAAAACCAAAATTCAATAATATCTTAAATTTCGAAATTTGGATCGATATACCCAAAAACTATAACAAAAATTGAATGCCTGTCATTGGACACGAATTCACGAACTTTCACTGCTCATCCAATTAAGCTGCCAGGATATTTTTATATTTAAACAGCGCTTTACAGCGCAATAAACGAGCTCAGTTGAAAGAACAGTCGTCGGACTGCGAAAGGTCGTAGGTTCTGTAACGGTACAGAATGAATGGTATCCGTCCGTTAGTAAGGAATGCATGGGAGTAGCACTAAAATAAATATTAATGCGTAGCACCATTAATAATAAGCATGAAAAGGGAACAATAAACTAGTTCAGAATAATGGTCAGTGGTCTAGCGCTTTATCTTTAGTTTGAATTTCGCGGGGACTGCTCTGTGTGCTCCTTGCGACATAGGCGCCGTCTAGCGTGAGTTATTTACTTGAGCTTCGCATAAGGTTGCTAGTTTGACTTCTTTATTTTGAATTTCGCGGGGACTGCTCTGTGCGTCCCTTGCGACATAGGCGCCGTCTAGCGTGAGTTATTTACTTGAGCTTCGTGTTAGGTTGGCAACGGGCTTTATCTTTATTTTGAATTTCGCGGGGACTGCTCTGTGTGGCCTTGTGACATAGGCGTAGGTTGGCAAGCCGGTAGACATACGGGCGGGCGCCACCTATGGTCGGAATACGGAACTTTTTATAATTTCACAAAATACAGGATTATTGGCTTAAGTGGAGGATTATTGAGAGGGAATTGTTAATAGAAGGCTACATTTAGATATTCAAAGATGTAATATTGGCTATCTGACGAGATTTGGTTAGATTATGGAAAAATTTTAGAATTGCGCGGCGAAAGCGGCAATGAGCGAGCGAGAGGTTGAGAAAAAGACAGAAAGAGAGGTCGGATGATAGCTCCACGTGGCGCGACGCGAAGGCGGGGGGGCATCGGGGAAACGGCTAGCGATTGGTTGAAGGGAAGAAAAGCGGACTCGCGCGGGGAAATGTCTAGGGCGCGTGGCGCGAAAGTTAGGATGCTTGGGAAAAGGGCGGAAAAATTAGCGGACATTCAATTTTGGGACATCGGCGGTGCGGTCCAACTTAAGAGTGCGGTACTACTCATACGGGGAAAATAGTGTCCGAGCTTTGATAGTGCGCTAAGTGATATTCGAGCTGCGATATTAATTAAGATTTGTGAAATTGAAAGTGATTAATAAAGTAAACTATTGCGGTCGCAACTCGAATCCGTTAACGGAATGAAGTATTCTGGGGTACATCGGCGGAAACGAATCACGGTGGCAACAAAAACCTATGTACCTTTCAACAGACTTCGGTCTGGATGATCTTTGATTGTATTTAATAAGATCGGCGTTTTATATCATTACGCTAAACAATACACTATCTTCGACGGAGTAATGGGGGAGAGACAGTTGTCTCCCTAGTGAAAGTTGAAGATAGGTCAGACACCATTTAGCTGGAGGTAGACACGTATGACCCAGTCCAATCTCGAGTCTACCTCCGTACATACAGTGTAGTGATAGGAAAATAACACACTGAGTATACTGGCTCGACTGATAGAACATTTAGGAGTTAGTTGCTTTCAGGGGCAATGCGACTCTCACCACACACCACGAATTTAAATTAAATGAGGCTTGGCCTAGTTTGCAAGGTACACAAAAGGGACTGTTAGTTCGACAAAATATAGGCCTTTTCAAGTGAGGAAAGTTGTAGGAGTCTATAGGTAGGCGGATATATATATGGTTAGTTATTAATTCAGACTAATAAGGTAGGGATAATTAAGTTACGGCGCTAAATAAAATTATGATGAAGTGATGTGGGTCCTAGCTGGGCAAGTAATCTGTTACCGTAGGCCGATAAAATTCTAATTGTTTCCCTAAAGTTGTTACCAATTAATTATTCATTTTAAATAATTAATAGAAGCATGATAATATAGTACTATCATTACTTTGGAATACCTAAAAGTCTAGACTGGTTTCCTATTACAAGAAAAATACTAAAAAGTTATAGCAAATAAGCTTAGTCGTACTGTGATGTTTGATTTCTAACACTGAAATGACCAAACAGGCATTTGTTAGCTTTCCCTGGGATGCAATACGATCTCACATGGCTATACTCGTCAAAGTATGGAAAATTTTACATCCGATACCTTAGCAAAAATAAGCTGATACAAACTGAACAACTAAAACCAGTTTAGAACCTAGGATAAGTCGTTGAAAGAAGACATTGCAAGCTATGAGCTTCTAATAATCTGAAACATAGAAATAATTGATTGATAACAACCAGCTAATTAGCCTGACAATGGTCTACTAATACCATTTGAATAGACCTCTTAAGATATGTAAGTACTTACTTCTAATAATATGAAACATAGAAATATTTGATGGGAACAATCTAATCAATCAGACTAATACCTAGTACAGTCTAATTTATACTTATTAAAGTGAGTAAAAGATAACTTCTAAATGTAATTTATTTAATGATTAACAGTGATAATTAACTACCTAATTTACTACCTACTAAAGGTATACTAACTATGATTTAGTAGTCTATCAAATTAACCACTCAGTCTGAGAGACAGAGGGTGGAAGTTAATGAAAAAATAATTAACTTAAGTTCACTACCCTAAAAGTCAGGGATGTTGAATAAATTGAACATCTTTCAATAAACTTGAGATGTATTTATACTTTATAAGATTTGTATAATGAACACTAAGAGTAACCCAAAGTAATTTACTTCAAATGATAGTATTCTATTTCAGTTCACTTCCTAAAGTCAAGGATATTGAATGAATTAAACATCCTTTAATAAACTTAAGATGTAATAATCTGCCAATGCAGCAATCCAATGTAGTTATATTGGAACTTTACAAGACCTGTATAATAAATACTAAGAGTAAATAAAAGTAGTTTACCTGTATTAATAGCATTCTACTTTAGCCACCGCCTGAAGTGGCGTTTGATTAAATTATCCACCCTTTACGGAACTGAATATAAGTTATTGCATTGAATAATTAAGTTCTTAATGTGAAAAGGATATTTGGATGATAGCAAGCCTTGAGATAAACTCTATTGATTTATGTGGAATAATAAGAATTTAAATTGCTAACACATAGTTCATAATGTAAAATGAAATTAAATTTGAGGAGAGATGTAAATTCTCAGTTAAAGAATTAAAGGCACAAGCTAATAATTAAAGTTAAAGCCAATGTGACGGAACTGTAATTAAACCATGAGATGTACAGTACGCTATGGAGCGGTGGTGGGGCTCATAAATTGCACCAGGCTTCTTATGTATCATGCTACTGATAATAAATAATAATACCTACGAGCTAAGCTATCATCTGATTACCTTTGAGTGGTTACAAATCTTCCCCGCAGCTGCAGTGAAGGATTTAGGTCACAGTTCAGACGGAGTCATTGCTAGGCTACACATATTTATGTTATGATTTATAGACTGGTAGGTAATTAGGTCAGGAGAAAATAATTTAACACAGGTATAAGCCAATTACTAAACTTTCACGAAAGAACTTGAGTTACTTAAATGCGGTTAACAACGGAGGGTTCACTAGACGATCTGGCCAAAATAGTAGTTATTATAATATTACATTGCTTGACTGAAATTCACTGCAAATAGAATTAAGCTATGCTAAGGTTCCATCTTCATACAAACGCTACACACTCTACAAAACTCCAGACACAACCATTAGATTGTAGATAAATTAGGTTAATTAGTTTTAAGAATTAGATAATAATTTAAGTTAAGGTAAAGCGGCGAGGATGTGTGTATGTATTATAAGCTAGCTAGGCGTATAGGTGTGAAAGGCATTAGATTTAGGTTTAGATTAAGGTGTAGCAATCTAATAAGAGGGGGGAGGTTACAGTTCGACTTGTGGCAAAGGTTAATTAACTTTATGAGGTTTCTGGTTCGGCAACGCTGTACTGGCCAAAGTCCTAACTAAGAACTAACTAATAAAGATCGGGATAATCGTCAAGTAAAAAGCAAGTGGATTGTAGCTAGTGTATTTCGCAATGGTACAAATCGACCCAACAATGCAATCGACGATTGAATCTTTGACGTGCGCCCGAGTGGCTGGTTCTTACCAGTCACTTCACGTCGGTCGCAACGAGAAATAATCAAACGACCCACTCGATCAACAAATCTGCATTCTCTAAACTCAACCGATTACCACAATAGTTTAAAAAAAATAACCATTGAAAGGGGTTACTTTTGAATCATGTGAACATTGGTAACGGTTATAGATTGCCTAGGCTGCTGCTGTCCGTTGGGAAGGTCTGTGCCCAGCTTTATGGGCTCATGATGATAAATTCTTAATTTGGGTAAAATTGGTATCGTTAAAGGCGTCTCTAGCGTCCACGGGTGTAGAAGACAAAAATCTTTATTTCAAATTTGTTATTTTTTAATTTTGAAAAGGAAGTCAATTGTGTTCTACAATTTATATTGCACATTGCTAACTGCTTAAATACTACACTAAATTATGCTTTTGTTTTATTTATTACGTGTTATTATTTTAATCATACGTCTCAAACACTAGGACAAGATTAAGACAAGTTAACAAACAGGTATGCCTACATGAGATTTATTAACATTATTAATATTAGTTCCGAGCGTCCGCCAGTAATAAAGTAATAACACAGGACCATCCGGAATCATAAATCTCGCAGCCAAATGGCAGCTGTACAGAATTCCAGCGTCCACAAGCTACAATGTAGTTTATAATACAAGCACCTGCGTCAGCCGAACACTGTGAATCACTGGAGCCAATTTGAGCTTTGACTTTATTATTATTATTATTATTCACGTGTTTATTTATTTTCTTAAGTGTAGGTTTTTTATAATATCCCATATAAAAATAATAAACAAAACTACTATAAAAAATAAAACATTTAACATTATAAAAAACCTAAACCTAGGGTGCCGCCAGCAGCGGGGCAGGGCCCAAGCTACCGGTGGTTAGGGCTGCAGAGAGAGGAACCTCCTGACGATGCGTGCCGTGTCAAGAAGTACCGCCTTCTGTATCTGGCCCTTGATCCAGCCGTCTAGCGAGAGTCTCTTGAGATGTTGGTCGAGACTCTTCGCTATTAGGCCGTTTGCAGATACGACTATCGGGACAATGATAGTCGAGTCAACATCCCACATGGCGGTAACCTCGTAAGCCCAGTCAAGGTACTTGCACAGCTTGTCCTTCTCAGCCTTCACGAGGTTCTCATCATGTGGGACGGTGATGTCGACTAGCACTGCCCGCCGCTGGGACCGATCGACGATCACGATGTCAGGCTTATTGGCGACAATAGTCCTGTCCGTGATAACCGATAGGTCCCAATAGAGCAAAGCACGACCATTTTTGAGAACTGGCTCAGGTGCGTACTTATAGTACGGCACCTCGGACTCCACAAGACCGTATTGAAGAGCAAGTTGCTGGTGAATGATCCTGGCTACAAGATTGTGTCTGTGCAAGTACGCGCCGTTAGCAAGATGAGAACAACCGGAAATAATATGCCTGAGTGACTCTCCGGGACGGCGGCATGCTCGACATAATGTCGACCGTACCGTCCTTCAGGATATACTTCCGGTAGTTGTTCGTCTTGATAACTTCGTCCACAATTGCACAGACAAAACCTTCGGTTTCCCCAAAGAGGTCCCCGAATCGTAGCCAGTTCACCGACGCGAGCAGGTCCACATCGGGCCCTGTTAAGGCCCGATAGAACCGGCCGTGCAGCTCCTTGCTCTTCCATACATCCTTGCGATCCTCGGTGCTCAGCACCTGAGGCTTGCGCCAGTTCTCTTTGCCTAAGGAGAGAGGCGTAAAGGTCCTGTCAACTGACACCACATCGCGATGCATCCCACACTCGTTTTTGAGGAAATATTCTCGGAGACTGCACACCTCACGGTTGTGGACGGTCTTGGCATTTAAAAAACCTCGACTACCCCATTTCCGCGGGATGTACAGTCTCATAACAGACGAGCGTGGGTGGAGCATGCGATGTGATGTCAGTTGCTGTCGAACCTTTCTGTCCAGGGCGTCTAACACCGTCTGAGTCCACCTTAGTATGCCAAAGGTGTATACCAGTAAGGGCATAACCCAGCCGTTGAAAGCGCGCACCCTGTTGCCTCCTGACAAAAGACTGTTAAGTTTCTTTGTCAGGCGACCAAAGAAGCGTTCTTTCACCGACTGTTTTATACCCTCACTCTCTATACCCAATGACTGTTACATACCAAGGTATTTGTAGGTGTCGGCTTCGGAGAGAGATCTGAAAGTCATCGTCATTATTATTATTATTATTATTATAAGCCTATATTTCACTCTTTCCACTTTTCGCGGTCAGTTGCTTGTGCTGGCCAATCCTTTGCATAGGCACAGAATACATAGGCATCAAGCTCGTCCCTCCACCTGCGTCTAGGTCGGCCTCGCTGCCGTTTCACTTCACCTAAGATCCAGTCGGTAGTGGCCTTTGACATAGATGTAGGTAATTTGCTGATGAGTCTTTAATTACCTTTTTGTATGTATTTTTAAGTAAATCTATCTGTCCATGTAGATGATTATAAATGGTTTTAGTAAAATAACAAAATCAGTCGCGTTAACATACATCCTAAAAAGCCAGAGCTATTTTGGGCATGCTTATAATAAATATAATACCATCGATCCTCAAAATCTGTTTTTTTCCCCGTGTGGTGCCGGTGTTGATATGTTATCCTTGGGTAACATTCATTGCTATGCAGACGACAGTACAGTACATCGGCGTTATTTGGGTCACCCTGCGGCAAAGCAGGCCGATGTAGTGGAGTCGAGACGGAAGATTGTCATTGAGCTGGACGAGGAGTTAGACCGCATTTATAAATGGGGCTCTGATAACCTGGTCCAGTTCAATTCCAAAAAAACACAGGTCTGCGCTGTCACTGCTAAAAAGTCCGCAATTATCCCCCAACCCTCCTTCCAGAGCAACCTGTTACCCATACAGACTGGTCTCAGTCTCCTAGGTATGGACATACACAGCGACCTCAACCCGAAGAGCTATATTGAGAGCATTATAACCACAGCCTCACGTAAACTCGGAATCCTGAACAAGGTGAAGCGGTTCTTCACGCCGGAGTAACGTTGTCTTTTGTATAAGACTCAGGTGCGCTCCTGCGTGGAGTATTGCTCTCATCTTTGGGACGGATCCACCAAGTACTTGCTCGAAGCTCTTGACAGGTTGCAAAGACGTGCTGTCCGTATTATCGGTAACGATGACGTTACGACCAGTCTGGAGCCGTTACAGCTACGTAGGGACATTGCTTCCCTTAGTGCTTTCCACCGCCTTTACCACGGTGAATGCTCTCCTTTCCTTTCCAGATCGATGCGTGCAGGTCTTAGAAGCCACCCTCATACCGTGCTGACCATCAAGACACGTACCAAAAAGTTTGGACAATCGTTCCTTTGCCGAACTGCCCGTATGTGGAATGCGCTTCCCGCACACGTGTTTCTTTCTTCTTTCTCTCCCGGGTTATTTAAGCGGGGCGTGAAAAAGCATTTATGCAGGCCGCCATAGTGAGAGCGTTCGGTATAGCGTGGTAGCGCTGTGATGAACGCTTTCACTTCTTAAGCTGCTTTTCATCAGGCAGAGTGAAGCCATTATGGCGTGCGACAATAAAAAAAATAAAAAAAATCAACTTGGTTTCATTCCATATTTAATTACATCTTCTATTATAAGCCGCGGAACATTAATTACACTATAATAAGTAAGTATTAAACTAAAATTTGATATGAGTAATATACCAGAAGCGTCTCAAAATCAAACTCATGGCAATAATTTCACAGCGTTAAATATTTGAAGAAGGAACCACTCTAATTACTACACTGAAGAAAAATTTGCTAAGACAAAGGATTTAATGGTGCCGGAAGCGACGCCCACAGCCTTTCTGGAGCATCATGCTTACTCTTTAAAGTACCTACTGTTGTTTACTCTTTTAAGTATTGTTTGTCGTAGTAATATGCGGAGTTTGCTTTATAAATTAACTAAGCTTTATTAATAAAAAGACATACATACAATCACAACTATTATCCCCGAAGGGTTAGTCCAGAGACTTAGGACAGCAAAAGTAGTGCATTACCATAGTCCACTTTTTACCAAATAGCGACTGCACATGTGCTCAGAGCAACAGGTGGTGAGCCCATCGCCGCTCTATGCTGTTTGAGGTACGTGCAGAAAAGAAAAGCCAAAAAGAATTATAAAAATATTTTAAACTATCGCGTTGGATTGCATTAAAACTGTCTAACGGGACCTAACACGATTAATTTTGTAAGTAAGTACATCTACTTACTGCTTGACGTTTCGGCCGCGATGCTGCGGCCGTGATCACAAGCGAAAGATCCCGTTAAAACAGTTTTAATATAAAAATATTATTTTTCTTTTGTCTAACTGTACTATCGGGGTCACCGTCGCTTTACCACTTTGCAGAGATTTTCGCATGAAGCGCGCCGCTCGCCCGGGTGCGTGTCCGTACCAAATAGACGACGCGGTGTGCAAGGGATTTTGACTTAGACTGGTAAAGCGACGGAGTCCGCGACAGTACATACTCATACGTACCTACATACCTACACACATCACGCCCGCTTTCTGGAAGGATGAGCAGACACCAGAGCTTTCCATTTGCTATGATCCTCACATATCCTTTGCTTCACTTCCTCTCATAATGATCGTCGGTTGTCGATCGTTGTCTAACTGTAATCCTACTTCCCAATATATATAACTAGCGGCCGCTCGCGGTTTCACCCGCGTGGTTCCCGTTCCCGTGGGAATATTGGGATAAAAAGTATCCTGTGTTAATCCAGGTTTTAAACTATCTGTTTGCTGAATTTTATCCAAATCCATTTAGTAGTTTTTACGTGAAAGAGTAACAAACATTCATCCATGCTAACAAACTTTCGCGTTTATAATATTCATTTGAATCCCTTTGAGCATTCATTGAATGCTCTAAGGAATTAACACATAGGATACTTTTTATACCGATATTCCCACGGGAACCACGCGGGTGAAACCGCGAGCGGTCGCTAGTGTTGTATATTACAGATGCTATAAAGAGATCTTGCAAGACAAGCAACCTTAGCCACGTTGAGACACGGGATGGATGACATCAAACATACATAATGTATATATCGACGTCTACCGTGCTCTGGATACCGGTCTTTACTTACTTATATTGAAAAGATTAAATAAATAGTCAGCAATGTACTCATTACACGCGACTTAAAAAACGCACGAAAAACGACGACGCAAAAAAGTTTCATTCAAAATTCCCCTAATATCCCGCTCCACCCTTCTGGTTTTATTTTTACTAAAAAAGGTATCCTATAGCCGATTCCATAGTCTAGAGAAATAAGAAGTCTTATCGACCCCTTATTTCCTGTACATAATTATTGTCCAACTTGTCCACAATTAATGTTTGTAATTATACCTATCGGCTTAAAACTAAACCCGGCAGTACGACTTTATTTGATTAAACAACTTTTGGCTAAAACCACGAGTTCCGATTTAGCGCAGTTCCGAGTGAAAACAAAGCACTTGATAATTCCAAATTGGTTTCAAATGGGATCTCCATTTAAATCCAACTTATATTATAAACTAGCGGCGCGCTCGCGACTTCGTCAGCGGGATCACCCAGTATATATACATCTACACCCTCAATTTTTATTTGTTTTAATGAAATTAAGGATGAGTTCCACCTATTAAACTGGACAACTTTCCCAAATTCCCAAACAAAAAAAATTTGACATCCTGATACAAAACTGTCCGATTAGCTGACGACAATAATAAGGGAGGTCGAATTTTTTTGTCATTTTTGCACATAAGTTTCTTGGGGATTGAAAAACGAATAAAAATTGAGGGTGTATATAATCACGACTATCCCCGAAGAGTCAGAGACTAGGCAATGAGGACAGAAAAAGCAGTCCCCTACCATAGTCTATTTTTCACCAAATAGCGACTGCACATGTGCTCAGCGTGACAGGTGGTAAGCCCATCGCCGCTCTATGCTGTATGTGCAGTCTTTAGTCCGTTAGTCGCCTTTTACGACACCCAAGGGAAAAGAGGGGGTGGTAGTATTCTTTGACACGGTTGAATTTTCAAAAATTGTTTTTTATACGAACCTTGTCTTGACAAACACGTCACAAAAAGAATTGGCCAAACACGTTCTGAAATGATGAGCGAACAAACAATCTTGGCTGTTGATTTTTATTTATATAAATTAAAAAGTGAGCTGTGTTGTGACGGCTCGTTATAAAAGCAACCCATCTCGTTAGTTTAAGAAAGAAAATACATTTATTATCAATCACACCCTTACAGTAAGTACATGATAATACAAAGAGATACCTAAATAAAATTAAAACACAGTACACAGGACAATTATGAAGATTTAGAAGTTAGTTAAGTACTAAATATTTGGCATGTCATTCATGAAAAAAATAATATTATATTAGTGATATTACTAAATAATTTACATGTATGGAGTAACGTAGAAATCTAATTATAAATAGAATTCACTACCGCGCTAAATGAAATCACTACGCAGCGCTCCCCTGGCTTTACTTAATACTACCATATTTCAGTTCTGGGAAAACTACATAACATTTTAACTACATATAAGTAATATTTTCGTAATATTTGATTATTTGCGTTAAAAACGCTCAAATAAACTCAAAGAGAACGAAATGTTAAGAATTGTCTACCTACCCAATGACCTTCATTGTACCTACCCAATGACCTTTTATAAATAGACTAGTTATACGTGAATAAATTGCATTTTAAAATGGCGAAATTGTTTCTATGACGTAATTACACGTCGAAAGGGAAAATCATATCATTAGCCTATTGTTAAAAAGAGATAGACAATATTTTGACTTTTGGTAGTTGACCAATGAGCTCATAGAATTTATGCGCTATCCCGGCCGCCATTGTTTTTCTCTTTCACTCTTACAGAAAACATAGTATACGCTCCTCACTCATGCATATCGGATTGGCAACATGGCAAATGTCATCACCTAATGAAAATGTGTATTTTAAATTTATATTTACAATACTTACGAATGAAATAAGACATTTTTATTGTCTCTTACGGTTGCAGTATAATTTTTACAATTTCTGGATACATAGGAAGGCATTTTAACCAATTAACAAATCAAAAACTTATAAAGGTAACGATCGTGTGTAAATCGTGTTGACGTAATACTGACTGACGTGTGACTGAGTGAAGTCCAGGCAATTACCTTGATTTGTCCTTGCCACTACGGAGGCCAGGCAACGTATCCAAACATAAAATAACATAAAATATCATTGTACCTACTCTCTATATTTTCATTCAGATCTATAAGAAGGTAAAGGACATAATTTTTTTTGGTACTAAAATTAATGAAAAATTAACGGCAACAATTCATATACCTTCCTTGTCCAAGAGAATAAATGCTATCATTCTGTATATTTTTTATATTTTTAATTACTCCGTTTAAGAATACTGTATTTTGATAAGTTTTGTACGTTTCTGAACAAAAGTTCCGTTTTTTTTAATGTTAACGAACGCAGGGTTATTGAGTATGTAAGTGTATGAGGTCTAAGGTAATGTAGAAACGATATCGCTAACACAGTGATTATTTTCACACTTAAAGTATTTAGCAACGATACACAAAAATAACACAATGAAACCGCGGCCGGGAATCGTCTGGCGGCTGACAGTCGGACATCTGTCTACGATACGTATTTGACATATAAAACGTCAGACAAGCGTCACTTTTTCATTTTTAATAACAGAAAGTGTCACAATCCTACTATAATGTTACCATTTTCGAGTAGAAATCAATGTTGGTTTTTAATTTATATAAAAAACGGAGGTCTTTAAATTAATAATACAGTCATAAATATGTTGATAATAATGTATTCTTCAAGTATTTATACATTGGCGTCAAGTTAAAAGACTTTAGAATTTAGTACCAAGCCCCATAGTAAAAAAATATGTCCTTTTAAGATGTTTGATAGGACATGGTGGCTTTAAAAACATAAAGTCAAAAACGTTGAAAAATTTCGTCAACGCAGCCGCCCGGATTGCGGAGGACGCGGGTTCGATTCCCGCCTGAGGTAGACATTTTTTTTCAACGTTTCGTTCTCATATACATATAATATTGGTTTATTTTGAACGTACTGTGGAAAGTCTTTAATTTGTTTTTATGGGTCATTAAAAATAAATACAGGAGCTCGATGGCGCAGCGGCTAAAACGTTCGGCTTGCGATTTCGCCAGTCAAGTAACTTTTACAATGCCGAATGGGTGACCAAAATTAGAAAAACGACTCGGGCTTCTCCGTGCTTCAGGAGGAACTTAATGCCGTTGGTCCTGGTTGTTGTCGTGAGATGGATGTCGCTAAACCCCAAAAAACCGCATTGGGCCCGCGTGGTGGCCATGGCCCAATCTCCTATGTTCTGTTGTCTATGTGGAAAGTCCTGTGCCCAGCAGTAGGACGTTTCTAAGCTGATGGTGATGTTGAAAGTTATGATAAAGGTACAGGGAGCAACAAAAGAAGCTACTTTGGTGCCATACATTCTTTAGTAAGTAAATAACTAACAGCCTTTAGTAAACTTTGCTGGAAGAATGTTAGAGGCTGTTAGATTCTTTAGTTTTACTGACAAAGTACTAACGAGTTCTGTGACTTTCGTATATTTACCCTTTGCTAGCAAAATTAAATTTAAAAAAACTTTGTTACTGGCCACAAACTAGTTTAAAAAATGGAACGTAAGAACAAAATTAAAACTTTATGTCTGGAGTCCATCAGCATCAACTTTATGTGTCATTACGAACTCCAAAGTTTTTCTATTAGTTGTTATATGAGCGAAGGGGATCAAGTAAAGTTGATACTTTAAGAGCGAAACTTTAGTTATAAAGTTTGTAATAAGCACTGAATAGTTGATTTTAGTTTTTTTAATAAATGAGTTGTAAATCAAGCCCTTACAGTTGCTTTGGAAGTTTAAAGGTCATTTATTTCTTAAAAAACTTTAAAGCTTTTATAGCTGTATTAAGACTTTTATAATGTTCTCTCAACTATTATAAAAGTTAGTGACATCAAAAAACTCTAAATAGTTAACCTAATTCTGTGTTTTAGAAATTTGTTGTTTGTTCTTATAAAGCTTAATGCAATACTACGTCGAAATTAACGACGACGCCAAAAGATATAAGCGTGTTTCTTGTAAGGTGTCAAGCCGATGTGTCGTGATAGGGAACTACCATACCTATCTATTGAACCCCCATGTATGGTCTGCGATTTTTTGTAGTTTTCGAGTTATATTTTTTTTTCGTTATTTTATGATTCAACGACGACACGCCTACTAAAATTATGATCTTAACTTAAAAAATTTGGTTAATCAGAACAGAATGGAATATAAAGATTTTCCATAGCTTCTGACTAGTTTTAATAACTGC
Source organism: Scoparia ambigualis (assembly GCA_963921215.1). Classification (NCBI taxonomy): domain Eukaryota; kingdom Metazoa; phylum Arthropoda; class Insecta; order Lepidoptera; family Crambidae; genus Scoparia; species Scoparia ambigualis. The sequence goes on along the minus strand of OY992511.1, from coordinate 30,480,307 downwards.
CCGACCAAATATGCTTTTATACTAATACAAAAAAAGATGGACATTTTTTGAAGTTCAGTCGTTGAACGTGGTAGATCGGAAATTGTGTAATTTTCATCTATACTAATATTATAAAGAGGAAAGATTTGATTGTTTGTTTGTATTGAATAGGCTCCGAAACTACTAGACCGATTTATAAAATTCTTTCACCGTTAGGAAGCTACAGTATCTCCGGGTGACATAGGCTATATTATATTTTCAAACAATTACGGATCCTTACTAAAACTCTAATCAGTTTCTTACATCGCGTGCTCTGCGAAAAATATTGATGATAGAACAAATGCGATGTAACCGTCGGTGTAATCGTGGTACGGGAGGGGAGTCATTTTGAGAATTCGTCTCGGGGTCGGAGTCCACGCAAACGAAGTCGTCGGCGGTCTGCTAGGATTTTATAATTACTTAGTATCTTTGCATATTCTTCTCTATCAGGAGATTAATTATCCCTTTAATTTTAAGAAGAGCTCAGTTGATACTAATAACATACATTTCATACCTACTACTATACTCAAAATTACCATCATTAATGAGAGGGTCAAAATAAAACTCGAAATTCGATAAAAAATTAATATGTTAAAAATGCCGGCCACAACCGATATGCACATTCGGCACCGCCGCAAAAATGTTCTTTATAAATTTTTGCGGCGGTGCCGCATTTAGAGTATTATTTTGACACTCTCATTATTAATGGTAATTTTAAGGATAGTAGTAGGTATAAAATGTATGTTATTATTATCAATTGAGCTCTTCTTAAACGTAAAGGGATAATTAATCTCCTGATAGACTAAAATATGTTAAAGATGCAAAGCTACAAAAAAAAATTAAAATTACACAATTTCCGATCTACCACGTTCAACGACCGATTCCAGCAAAAAAAATGTCCCATTTAGTACATCTTTTTTGTATTATTATGAAAGCACATTTGGTCGGGCAGTTTTTAAAACTAGTCAGAAGCTATAAAAAATCTTTATTTAAGTTGAAAATTCTAATCTATTCTGATTAACCCAATTTTTAAAGTTAAGATCAAATTTTTAGTATCTTAGTTTAAAGTTAGGAAGGAGATTTTTTTCCTCATAGAAGTGCAATCAATAGGCATTGTATTAAAAAAAACATCTAAGAGTCTACCCAAAAAAAAAATATAATTTTTTTAGAGCTCGTCGTTGAATCATGAAATAACGAAAAAAAATTATAACTCGAAAACTACAAAAAATTGTAAAACATACATGGGGGTTCAATAGATAGGTATGGTAGTTTCCTATCACCACACATTGGCTTGACACCTTACAAGAATCACGTTGTATATGGTCAATATTTTGTTACATTGACCACATCTTTTGACGCCGTCGTCTTTTCAATTACAACCAACTCTACTAATATAATTAAACTTTTTATGTATAGGTACTCGTAAGTACTTACTGACATAATTGAATACCATATTTTCCTCAAAGGGTGGGTACTGTCGTATTGTGGACGCAATATTAAAAAACGGCGTACATCTGTACCGTGTCACTATTCAATTCCCGAATGGTTGTATTTACATTATACATAGTCAAGGAGTTCCCAGTAGACCAGTCGGCAATATTTTTTCTATTTATTTGTTTATTTAAACCTTTGCAACATTATAATATTACATGGCGGAATTAATGCCTGAGGCATTCTCTATCAGCCAACCATAGGGTGGTGCAGGATAACATGGTAGGTGCAATCATTTGCGGTTATAAAAAGTGGAAGAGAAAATTATATTCATGCTGAATATAATTTTAACTTGTAAATAACATACAACAATAAACATACATTAAACAAATTCATAAATACTGTTATATATAAATATACCTACATACTCTACATAATATATAATAGATAGGACGTTACTAAGATGATTCTGCCATGGTTTTATCAAACAGGAGCATGTGAACTTCCTTTTTGAATGCGTCACGACTCATAGCCATCCTGATTTCCTGAGGTCGCGTTCCAGAGGAGTATTGTTCGTGCATCATCGTGACCGCTCGGGTGCCGCCGCCGGCGGGTGTTCCCATGCGAACTTCACACCATCGCGGGAGGCGCCGGGCGCCTTACTTCACAGCAGACAGAACACTTCGCCACGGATCACGGACGACACCAGACGCGCGCGCTTTATTTAGTTAGCATAATTAAACCAATGTTTGTCTATAATACCACATTATACATTTTATACAGTCCACTACTCTCATCATTTAAGTCCTCTAGTTAGGACCCTAACAAATGGTCCTTTAATTCGCCGTTTTATTGAATTGGTAGTAACTACGACCGTTACATTTTTAACGAACCTTATACTTCGAATTCGTCGTTTCAAAATCGCCGTGTCACTACGTGTCATCTCTTCTACACTCGCGGGAAGTCGCCTTACAAGTTGGAAGAAAAGGAAGACTAATAAAGGAACGAACGCAAGAAGGATTCCCGAAGTCTTCAAGTACTCAGCTGCATATTTTGTTCGAGTCATCGCTTCGCGGGAGGAATCAGGTTACCTTGTGGATAACGACAGAGGTTTTGTGAGTTTGTTCCAATCATTTCCTTATTTCAACCCTTCTCAAAGTACGTTTTATTTTCAAAACTTTCTCTTTTTTTTTGTTTCACTACCTTCGCTAATATTTGAGTCGAAATTAAGTAGTAATCATCCTTATTATTATTATCGTTTCTCATTTATATTGTACATTTGCACTATTCATATGATTGCTGCTATACGACTGCGCCTGCGCTTGGCTTTTCGCTTGATTTGTTTACCGTTAGCCGGTGCACGACAGCTGACTGAGTAGGTCAAGGTCGTTCGAGCACACGTCAGCAATCAATTGCAATTTCGTGCATACGATATTTCGTTGCTTTTATTGCAGTTTTTTTTGTTACGTTAATTCTTAAATTCATTACTTACTTTCGTTTCTTTAGCCATTAGCAATGTCTGTTGAAGAAACTTTAATTCGCAAGCGTAGTGCTATGAAGGCAAAGCTTATAAACTTCAGCACTCACATAGACACAATTAGCAACCGCCAGGAACTTTCCAATTTGCAACGTATCGAATTGGAGGGTCGCTTAAGTAAATTTGATGCCTTATATGATGAATTTGACAGTTTACAGTTGGAGATCGAAATACTATCGGGCAAGCCAGAGGACGCTTATGCTGAGCGGGACAAGTTCGAAGAGCGTTATCACTCGCTCGCAGCACGGGCACGCAGCTTGCTGTGGTCTGCCAGCGGCAGCGACTACGGGTCTGTGGCGGGCTCGGCGGTAGGAAAAAACACAGGTGCATCGCAACATGCTTTTATACGCTTACCTAAAATAGATTTGCCTCATTTTGATGGTGGTTATCAGTACTGGCTTGAGTTTAGAGACACCTTTTCCTCACTAATCCATAGTAGTAGCTGCATAGACAACATCAGCAAATTCCATTACCTTCGCGCGTCGCTAAAGGGCAACGCACAAGAAATTATTAAAAACATTGATTTTAAAGGCGACAATTATGAAATGGCGTGGAATTTGTTGTGTGAACGCTATAACAACAGTAGGCTTTTAATAAACAATCACGTGCAGGCGTTGTTCAATGTTGAGCGTGTAACTAACGAATGCAGTGTTTCGTTGCGTCGTCTTATTGACACAATTAATAAAAATATTAGAGCACTTAAAACATTGAACGAGCCCACAGAGTATTGGGACACGCTTATAGTGTATATGATGTCAAGTAAGCTAGATTCTGCTACTAGTAGAAATTGGGAAGAACATCGCAATACATTGTCTAAATCACCAACATTGTCTCAATTTTGCATGTTTATTAGTAATAAAGCTGATTTGTTAGAAACGATCGAAAATCAAAACTTAGATAGATTAGTTAACAAAGTAGAAAATAAACCTAGAAGCTTTATAGTAGCAAGAAGTAATAGTAGTGAAAATAAAATTAATAATAAAAATCTAAAATTAAATTTTCAAACCTATAATAATAAAATAATTTGTCCTTTATGTTCTAAAAATCATTTTTTGTACACATGTGAAAATTTTCGAAGTTTGCCAATAGAAACTCGAATTAACAAAACGAAAGAATTTAAATTGTGTTTTAATTGTTTACGCCCTGGTCATTTAACAAAACAATGTAGATTGTCACATTGTAAGTGTTGTAAGGCTAACCACAATACGCTTTTGCATGTCGAGCAGTCAATGCCAACCAACTTTCAAGACCCAATGCCTAGCAGTTCTAATAGTGTTGCCCTACCTATTGACATATGTGGAGTTGCCCCTTTACCTATTAGCACTCCAGATAGTGTCGTCTTATCAAGTGACACTTCTTTACATCAAAATACTGCTTCGCACATTTTGCTTTCCACAGCTCTGGTGAAAGTGGTCAGCGGCAGCGGGGAGAGGTTCGACGCCCGAGTACTGCTGGATAACGGTAGCACAGCCAATTTTATAACACAGACGCTTTGTGATAAGCTGCGATTGCCTCGGCGTAGCACGAGCTCCACAATCACAGGTATAAACAACCAAACCTCAATTACTACACAGTCTTGTAACCTTAGTATTGAATCTCGCACCGGTGATTATAAAGCACAAATTAATTGTTTAATTTTGCGGGAGATTACTAAGGTCGTGCCTTGTAATTTAGTTAATATAAATAGCATCCCCATACCTACAGGCGTAAATCTAGCTGACCCATCTTTTCATATTCCATCAGTAATTGACATTTTAGTTGGCGCTGAGGTATTTTGGGATATCCTAGGTGCTACATCCATTAACCTAGGCAGGAATAAACCTAAATTATTCGAAACTAAGTTCGGGTGGATTGTGTCAGGCCCTGTTGCTCTTCCATCACCTCCTCCCACGTCAAAGTAGTCACACTTCTGTAATTAGGCCATACTTAGTGATATGCATACAAATTTAGAAAAGTTCTGGGAACTTGACTCGGTCTCTTCTAAACATTCCTTATCTCAGGAGGAAAGAGCTTGTGAAGAAAGTTTTCATCTTCATACTACTCGGGACGATAATGGTCGTTTTGTGGTGACTATACCACTAAAGGACAAACCGAGTGTCTTAGGCGATTCCTTTGAGATAGCTAAGCGTCGTTTTTTGTCCTTAGAACGTCGTTTTATACGTGACAACGTTTTTAAAGAACGTTACGTATCCTTCATGGAAGAGTACGAGCGTTTGGGTCACATGACAGAAAACAGTAGAACTAGGAACCTGCACTCGGGACAGGTGGAGTATTTTTTGCCTCACCATGGTGTCGTTAGGGAGTCTAGCTCTACAACGAAGCTGCGTGTAGTATTTGACGCTTCAGCCGCAACAACATCCGGATTATCATTTAATGATACCCAAATGGTAGGTCCTACTGTTCAGGACGACCTCTTTTTAATACTTCTCCGTCTTCGACAACATAAGTACATAATTTCGGGCGATGTTGAGAAAATGTATAGAGCCATCTCTATTTCACCAGCTCAACGTTGTTTACAGCAAATTGTCTTTCGGGCTGATACTAAATTGCCTTTAAAGACCTACACTTTAAACACCGTCACCTACGGTACTGCATCTGCTCTATGGAGAGAGATCTCTATGTGGATGACTACATAGGAGGTAGCAACTCTATACAAGAGACGATAGAGTTAGGTAGAGAAGTTAGCTCTGTCTTGGCTTCAGCTAACTTTCATCTTCGCAAATGGAAGTCAAACAGTCCACAGGTGATGGCACAAATTACTAACGAGCCTATAGAGTCCGTTAATTTAAACCTCGACAGAAATGTATCTTCCAAAACGCTAGGGTTACACTGGAATTGTAAGTCTGACAGTCTAGTTTTTTCAATCGACATAGACACCAACGGCCCGGTAGCAAAGCGTCACATTTTATCGGTCATTAGCCAAATTTTTGATCCCCTTGGTCTGGTGGGACCTTGTATTGTAGAGGCTAAAATTGTCATGCAAAGGCTGTGGATAGTAAAGTGTGACTGGGATGAGCAAGTTCCAGAAGACATTCTTACTCTTTGGCGCTCCTTTGCAAATACCCTGCCATATATAAATACTATAAAAATACCAAGGTGGGTTCTAAGCGATGACGCGATCACACATGAACTTCATGTCTTCGTAGATGCATCTGAACGAGCTTACGGTGCATGTGTGTACGTAAGAACTATAAGTTCCGATGCCTCAATAACAATTCGTCTGTTAACTTCAAAAAATCGCGTAGCACCGATTAAACCAACGACTATACCCAGGTTAGAGCTGTGCGGGGCTCTGTTAGGAACAAGACTGTGTGTTAAGGTTGAGTTCTCTTACCTTGTCGATAAGTAAATGTTACTTTTGGTGCGATTCAACCATAGTGTTGAGTTGGCTATCTATGACACCAAACACTTTAAAGCCTTTTGTAAGAAATCGTGTCGACGAAATACAAGAGAGCACTGCACAACATACGTGGAGCTACGAGTACGTGCCGTCCAAGGACAACCCGGCGGGTCTTGTATCGCGCGGGCTGAAGGCTGACCTTATCAGCGAAAGTTCTTTGTGGTGGTCAGGACCTCAATTTTTGTTAAAGGACAATCAATGTTGGCCACAAATGCCCAATGTATCTGTGAAACAGGATCTACCTGATCTTTCATCACATTTTAATATTCATTCATATCATTTAAATAATAGTCATTTATTTATAAATACCTTAATTAATAAATTCTCCAATTTTAATAAAGTACAAAGAGTTACAGCATATATACACAGATTCATACACAATTAAAAAAATAAACAAAATAAGATTAATGGTTCCTTAACAAGTGAAGAGCTTAATAATTCGTTTAATTTTATTATACATCATGCTCAAATAGAGATGTTCCCTGAGGAATATTTATTACTTAAGTCTCGAAAATCCTTACCTCGTAAAAATAGAATCATATCATTGACTCCCTTCGTTGACAATAACAACATAATTCGCGTCGGTGCTAGACAACTCACTTTATGACTAAAATGTCAAGCACCCTATTTTACTATGTAGTAAACATTTCATAACAAAATTAATATTTTCAAAATTTCATACAGATTTGTTACATGCTGGACCGCAGCTACTTTTAGCAAACATTCGACAAAGCTTTTGGCCATTAGATGGCAGAAATCTATCCAAAGGCACAGTAAAAAAGTGTCTTAAATGTTTTAAGCACAAGTGTCAAAATATACAACCCATAATGGGACAGCGACCTACTTCAAGGACTCAACTAGAGTTCCCGTTTTTGAACTGTAGTGTCGACTACGCTGGGCCAGTTTTGATAGCCGACCGTAAAGGGCGAGGGTGTAGGCTTATAAAATCATACCTGTGCATTTTCGTTTGCCTTGCAGTCAAGGCTGTTCACATCGAGCTCGTTACAGACCTGAGTAAGCAGGCTTACATGGCCGCATTAAATCGATTTGTTGCTCGTCGTGGCAAGCCCCATAGTATTTTGTCCGACAACGGGACCAACTTCGTTGGTACTTGTAACGAGTTGCAACGCTTCCTACAGGAGTCAAATATTTCATACGACATTGCTCAACAAGGTATCAAGTTTACTTTCGCCCCTCCATACTCTCCTCACTTTAACGGTATTGCTGAAGCCGCCGTCCGTTCTACTAAGCATCATTTAAAGCGGTTACTTCAATTAACGAACTTCACATATGAGGAACTCCCTACATGTTTGGCTCAAATAGAAGCTGTTCTTAATTCGCGTCCTATCACCCCACTTTCCTCTGATCCTCTAGATTTGAAAGCCCTCACTCCTTCTCACTTTTTGATTGGACGCTCGCTTACTTTTATTCCGCATCCGCAGGTATCTGACATCAACATCAACAGACTCCAGCGCTACCAGAGAGTTCAGCACATCAAGCAACATTTTTGGCAACGCTTCCAAATTGAATATGTCTCTCTGCTCCAGCAAAAGACGAAATGGAGTACTTCCGCAGAGCAACTGGCAGTCGGAACGCTCGTCCTTATCAAGGAAAAAGGACAGCCGCCGTTGCTTTGGCCGTTGAGGCGAGTCACCAAGGTCTTCCCAGGCAGCGACAGGACAAGGCGTGTGGCCGAGTTGAAGACTAAGAGGGGGACACTGCTTCTGGCCTATAATAATATTTGCCCTCTTCCTCTCAGTTGAATCCTTCAAGCTGGGGCGGGAGGATGTTCGTGCATCATCGTGACCGCTCGGGTGCCGCCGCCGGCGGGTGTTCCCATGCGAACTTCACACCATCGCGGGAGGCGCCGGGCGCCTTACTTCACAGCAGACAGAACACTTCGCCACGGATCACGGACGACACCAGACGCGCGCGCTTTATTTAGTTAGCATAATTAAACCAATGTTTGTCTATAATACCACATTATACATTTTATACAGTCCACTACTCTCATCATTTAAGTCCTCTAGTTAGGACCCTAACAGTATGAACTGAATTATATAGAAGCGGAAGAGTAGACGAATGTACAGAAGAGTGGGAAGGAGAGAGAAGGAGACGGTTATTTGAATACTTGAGATTCCTGTCGTGAGAGGTGCAGAGATATTGAAAATGAGGAGTAAGGTAGGAAGGAAAAGCATTTGGAGAATTCAGAAAGGATAAAATATGATTTAATAATATTATTTTGGCGATATTCGCTTGCGCTTCATTACAACCGCGCCTATGAACAGTAGCGTGCGCGTAGATACAGAGCAAGCGAATATCGCCCTAAAGTGGTACATCGGGAACTTTCTCTACTGTACATACATGTCACTGCGAGCATATTAATCACTATGATACAACTGGGAAACAGCAACTCACGAGCTTTTGTGCAAAGAAACTAACATTTACTAGTGTAAAAGAAAAAAGAAATATGTTTCTAGTTAGTTACTCGACATAAAATTTTCTGAAGTTTAAAAAAACAGTTCAAGGGAATCCACGCGTTTTCACTAATGCACAGTCTAATGCTCGACATTCACGGTCAGTTAAACTGATCAGTTTAACTGACGTACATAAAAAACTGACCGTGAGAGTGAAATCTTAAGTTGAAATTTTTTACTGACGACAACCCACGGATATTTCCGGGCGGACAGTAATCCGCTAGTTTCAGTTCGTTTGCATCAGTTCAAACTGACCGTGAGTGCACGTGCTTACATCCGTTTGCCATCAGTCGGAGACAGTGTTGCCAACTTTTTTTTTTTCACCTTCTAATGAAGTTGAAGAAGTTCTAATGAAGTACTTTTTCAGTTTCTAATGAATGTTTATGCAATTCATTCTGAAAAATATTAGTTCAATTGTTATGCTTCAATACTACATAAGTTAAGTTAACTTATAAGTGCTAATTTAATTTAGTGCGTTGTGTATTATAATTTATATTATGCTGTGACTCTCAAAATCAAGTATCCTGGGATTGACCCGTTATGTTATATTAATACAATACGGTTGCGTGTATTGTTCTTTTTAATAAATATATTTGGGCACTTCCACGTAATCTTCTTACTACTCAAGTTTCACTAAACTTTTCAAGTTACTAGACTTTTCTTGTAAGACTGTCTAGCTCTAAAGAACTCGAGTTTATATTCCCCAAACGGTTTAGCTCTCATCGTAGAGAGCCTAACATAGGACACACCCACTTAGCAACTTTGCTCCGGGCCTACACCTGAATTCTAGTATTTTATAGATAGACCCTCAATCCGAATGAGCATAATATGTAGCGTCACCAGTATCTTTACGATGTCTACCTTTTCAGATAAATAACGTAATAAAATTAAGAAGCAAGGGTGGATACAAAATTGCGGTTCAGCTAACGTGTAGCAGATAAAAAAGTTAATAAAAAACCACTAAAGTTGGGAGTTCATTGGCGTAGTGTCTAGCTTATTGTATTGTACTCGTTCAAGTTAAGGAACTATCATAAAGCTGCATCAACGGATGGGTGACAAAAGGAAGCCGTTGATTCACAACAATATTAATTTCCATTTATTTCATTATGAATAATAAAGAATGACTACATTTTCATTTTACCTTAGAAATCAATGCATAAACTATTTCAAGGAAAAATTACATGTCAAGATACCTTTATACAAAAAAAGGTAACGAATAAATTACTCGTATCATTAACGTTAAAACTGTCTAAAACTCTTTGATATTTCTACGAAACTAGGGTATTAATTACGTAAACAATTAAACTCGTACAAATCCGGTGCATTCGTTTGCCAGCCATAAGGGAATTAACGCCAAGTACATATAGGATTTTATGTAACTCATTGCGCACTAACTTAAAAACAAATAAAAAATATCTCCATAATTTATAGGTTTTTTGAATGAATGAAGGCGATTGTAATAAGAATCATTTCTGTTAGTCTTAAGTAAGAGTAATATTTGATACCCAGCTACCCCAATTGCGTCAGCCTGGTAGGTTAGTTTTTTTTAGACATTTTAAAGGCTGTTTTATACATTGACCTAGAAGTATAGACAAAAACGTTCATACAAACCATTTGTTCAAATTCTGGAATAAGAAACCTAAAGTTCAAGCGCTTAAACATTTAAATGTCGTCTAATCAACAGACAGACATCGCAGCGCCGCAGCGTCAGATCGGTCAAAGACAACGTAGTGTGTATAAAGATGGCGTCCCAAATAGATTGTCAATAACAATAATTGAAAAAATATCTTTTCTATTCTAATAATACGATATCACTACATAATAATGACTTGAATAATAATTAATTTCACTTACTTGACAACTGAATTGTAGTAAACGTCTAGGCGTACCACAGACAAGTGGTCTGTGAGGCGTACACTTTGAAAAGAAATATAGAATTATTTTCGCCGCTCCGCACTCGCGAATGTCAAAGCCACACTAAAGCAAGGTGCCGAGTCGAGTCCGCAGATGAGTGGAAGATAGTGCGTGTTCGGAAGGGCCTATCTAGTGTAACGTATATATCCCTGGTTTTATATAATAATGTACTAGCGGCCCGCCCGCAACTTCATCCGCGTGGACCCCAGACCCCGTGACGAATTTTCAAAAACGTTATTTCATGCAAACCTTGTCCTGACAATTACAAACACAATAAAAAAGAATTAGTCAAATAGGTACAGCCATTCTGAAGTGATGCGCGTACAAACATTTAGGGCAATTGGTTTTTATTAATACAGATACTCGTAGATTGGGAAAATCTTACAACTTTTTATTTTCTTCTAAAGTTTACCAAAGAGTCTAAATCTACTTACAAAATTAGTTATACCGAGACAAAACACGGACAGCACTTAAAAATCAAATCAAATGTTAATATTTGTAAACCAAATTGTAAGCAGATCAATTTAAACTTTGAATTGTTCAAAAGTACTTTTAACTAAGTTACCTTGCTGAATCTAAGACAAAAGACCTAAGACCTTAGACAAAAGCCACGTCTACATCCATTAATATTATACATCAAAATATTCAGGGTTTGGCTGGCAAGGACTTAGAATTAGAATTAATTGCAAAAAGTCAGGCTATTCATATATTTTGTTTAACTGAGCATTGGCTAAAAAGTCATGACACGTCGTTCCATGTAAATAATTTCCAAATAGCAAGCGCGTACGTACGAAGCAAAGCTATTCACGGCGGTTCTTTAGTACTAGTTAGTAATAATATTAAATACAAGGAACGCAACGATATTGTATGTCTTTCAAAGGAGCGTAACATTGAGCTATCATGTGTAGAATTCAATACTTTTGTAATAGTATGTGTATACCGACCCCCATTGGGTAATTTCGATTTATTTGAGTCCGTGATGAAAGATGTACTTTATAAAATAATATTGAAAAATAAATTTGTTGTGGTATGTGGGGATTTTATTGTTAATATTCTAGAAAACACATCAGGGAGTGTTCGTCTTCTCACTTTATTTAAATACTTTTTATTTAAAAAAATTTAATCTATAAAATCTATTTCCTGAACCCACATTGTCTCGATAATGTTTTTACAGACCCTGTATCTAAGTCAGTTATTAGTTGTTTTACGTCTGACCATTGCCGTTTGAAGGTGAGCTATGATTCTGATGTTAAGGAGGAGGCTAAAACTGTAACATGTAAACCAGTTACAAAAAAGCGAATGAAGTGTTTTAAAACCAATGTACCTTGTAAAATTGATACTTTGCCCTTTGTACAAGATGATCCGTATGTACTTAATAGTAATCTCTCTGATTTAATAAATACAGAATACAATCAAGTGTTTACCTCTAAAACAATAAAGTTTTCACAAAAACTGAAGTTGTGTGGCTGGGCCATGACTGGTATTTATAAAAGTAGAAATAAACTATAAAAATAAATTCGAGCATCGGACTCTGGTGATGAATTAAATTATTATGTTTTCAAAGGTTTTGCGCTTAATTTGCTACAGTGGTATCTTAGTTTTAGAGCACAAACTGTCGATGTTAATGAACTAAGTCATCCGGTTCTCGTGTAAAAATGGGAGTCCCACAAGGGTCAAGGGTTCTTGGCCCTTTCTTATTTTTGATATATATCAATGACTTGCCATTCTTTTTAGAAAACTTCTGTGATATTGTATTGTTTGCAGATGATACTTCACTCATTTTTAATGTGACTAGGTGTAAGAGTAATTATGAGGATGTAAACAATGCTCTCTCAGAGGTACTCAGGTGGTTTACTGCTAATAATTTACAGTTAAACGCAAAAAAAACGAAATGTATTAAATTTACACTACCAAATGTCACGACCGAACAAACCTATTTTAGAATAAATGGTGATAAATTAGATTTGGTAGATTCGATAGTTTTCCTAGGGATAACCCTTGACTCAAAACTCCAATAGAATCCGCATAATATCGAATTTGGCCGGCAAACTCAGTTTAGCTTACGCGATTAGAAAAATTAGACAATGGCACAGTACATACACACAGAGTGCAGGGTACGATAAATTACTGACCAACAAAGTCTTGGATGCGCTTAAAGAGTAGGTATTGCATTAGGTTTCCCCATATCGGCATTTAATTAAAACCACAGATGTTGAAACTGCTAGGACTGTTTACTTTAGTTATTTTTACAGTGTCATGTCGTATGTAGTCCATTTATGGGGAACAGCGGCTGATGTTAAAACTATACTTATTTTAAAGAAACGAGCAATAAGATCCATTTATAGACTGGAATCACGAACTTCTTTGAGAAATATTTTTAAGGAAGTTGGTGTTCTTACTGTTGCGTCGCAATATATTTATAATTGTATAGTTTTTGTGCGTTGCAATATTAACTCTTTCTCTAAACACGGTGATATACACAATTTCAATACTAGAAGTAAGTCAAAACTAGTAATGCCACTGTTTAGTTTACAAAAGGTTTTCGGCTCTTTCTTGGGGCAAAATATACACTATTATAATAAAATACGAAGTACAGTACTGGATTTACCTTTAGATAAGTTTAAGAATCATGTAAAATCTTGTTTACTTAAGAATGGTTATTTTTAACCGACTTCAAAAAGGAGGAGGTTCTCAATTCGGCTGTATGTTTTTTTTTATGTTTGTTACCTCAGAACTCAGTCATTTATACACCGATTTGGAAAATTCTTTTTTTATTTGAAAGGATATAAAAAAAATCCAGTTCTGATGATGGAATCCTCAGGAATTGAGGGAACTCCTCAAATATTGTAGGCATACCTATAGCGATTTTGATATTTTCAGCAATAAGTCAAGAATTTGCATTGAGAAAGTATCATTTGATGAAGTAGAACTGATGAAGAAGACCACAGAATGTCATTGGAGCTTCTCAATGATAAGTATTTCACGAGTGGCGATAAGATATCTCGACTAAGATAGTTAAGCGACTATGACGATTTAAAAGAAGGCAGGTACCGGAACTCAGTTTTGATGGTGAAATCCTTGAGGAATTGAGGGAACTCCTCAAATATTGTAGACATACCTATAGCAATTTTGGTATTTTCAGCCATAGGTCAAATGAGATCCACTCCGGCAATAAATCCTTCCTAACTAATATTGTAAATGCGAAAGCGTGTTTGTTTGTATGTCCGTCTCTCACTTGCGCATCGACCTGATTTTGCACATAGATATATATGCAAAATCAGGTCGATGCGCTAAAGAACATATAGCTAAAGAACAATAGTGACGTAGGCCACTTTTTATCACTCCTTCCGAAACATTTCTATAACGATTTAAAAATACACTATTCACACTATTAATTCTGTCACTTCTTGTCTAAATTCTTCTTAACATCTTTATGCCGATGACTTACAAATTTACTCTCAGGCCTCGGCTGAGAACCTCTGAGAAGCGATTGAGCAGATCAATGGTGACTTGGCTACGATCTACGTCTGGAGCAAGTCAAAAACGTTCCTCTAGTTTCCCTAACAGTGAACCCTAGTAACTCGCAAGTCATCATCGTAGGGGGGTCTATACAGCATTCATGAGTAAATTCGGTAATTTGCCGTCTGTTTTGGATGTTGATTTCCTACTTTGTGATAGGCGTTTCTCGTTTTCTTCGCTTGTCGCATTTAAACGGCGCTGTCTCATACAAGTAGCGCGTTTTGTAGGTTTACTAATATTCACTTTCGATAAATAGATCGGAACGATTCACTAAAAAGCGAGATATAAACAAAAATTTTAACAAAAAAAAAACCGACTTCCTAAAAATTTTACTGAAATAAATGCACTAAAACGTAAAAAATAATTGCGTAGTTTAGTTTGTTCAATTTACTTGCAATATTAAACCTTTATTTTACTCAATCTTATAATCTTAAAAAATATTTTTGGAGTCGGTGCCAGATTGTAGCAATACCTAATAAACTCTATTTACTAATGGACACGACAACTGTTAAAGGCTAATTAAACATATTTATAAATAAAAACGACAATGGGGTAAAACGGCAGCAAGGCCGACCCAGACCCAGGAGAGATTTTTTTTTTTTTATAGCAGAAGGAGGCAAACGAGCAAGCGGGTCACCTGATGGAAAGTAATCACCGCCGCCCATGGACACCCGCAAAACCAGAGGAATCGCAGGCGCGTTGCCGGCCTTTAAGGAAGGAATAGGCTCGTTTCTTGAAGATCCCTAAGTCATAACGGTCCGGAAATACCGCCGCCGAGAGCTGGTTCCACAACACTGTAGTTCGAGGCAAGAAATTTCTTGAAAAACGCACAGTAGTAGACCGCCATCCATCAAGGTGATGTGGATGGAATGACAGTCGATTGCGTGTAGTGCGGTGAAGGAAATCAGCGGCAGGGATCAAGCCGAACAATTCCTCAGAACACTCCCCATGATATATACGGTACAATATACAGAGAGACGCAACGTCTCTCCGAAGAGCCAGTGGATCGAGCCGTCCTGAAATAACCACGTCGTCGACAATTCGAGCAGCTCTGCGTTGAATGCGGTCAAATGGAAGGAGTTGGTATTTGGGTGCTCCAGCCCAGAGATGGGAGCAATATTCCATATGCGGCCTGACCTGTGCTTTATACAGTTGTAAACGTTGGGCCGGCGTGAAATACTGACCCGCTCTATTAAGCACACCCAGCTTTTTTGAAGCTAATTTAGCTTTACCTTCCAAATGACCACGAAACTGAACGTCACTCGAAATATCGACGCCAAGGATTCCAATAGTCGGATTGGTATCAAGGGGAGCTCCCTCAAAGTTCAGAGGTACGACGAAGGGATGTTTTTTCACGGTAAATGCGCAAACTTGTGTTTTGGAGGGGTTAAAGCGGACTAGGTTATGTCGGCCCCAATCCGAGACATGACTTAACATGTTCTCGGTGTCAGTCACAAGTTTATTCCGGCTCTCGATGACGCTTTCCAGAGAAATATTAGCTCGCCCGGTGTAGAGCGTATCCCCAGTACTGTCGTCTGCATAGCAATGAATGAGTTTAATGCTTACACGAAGGATTGGCCAACACACGCAAAAGACCGCGAATACTGGAAGGGGGGGGGGGGGGAGGCCTTTGCCCAGCAATAGGTGGCACCGACTCCAAAAATATTTTTTAAGATTATAAGATTGAGTAAAATAAAGGTTAATATTGCAAGTAAATTGAACAAACTAAACTACGCAATTATTTTTTTACGTTTTAGTGCATTTATTTTACTGTCAAAAAGTATTTAGAAGACAATACAGCCTGGTTATAATTATATTTTTACATTATATTTTCTTAGTCAATTATTTTTATAACTAATTAATTTTACACTGGTATGTAGTAGCCATAAACAGCAGTGTCTTACAGACAAAGGCTACTCGAAATTTATGTTGCGTTTAAAGTTGTCTTAGTGTTTTCTTGCTTTTGTTGGAGTTGCTCGAGTGTGTCATGCTCTCTCAAAGTGTCTCTGCGGAGGTGGCATGTGCGTCGGGTCGTTACGTTCCCTAAAACGTGGTTGAGCGAAGCGATGGCTGGTTCACGTGTCATAATCGTGAACGGGTGCCGCCTGAGGCTGGTCTGCTCTTGCAATCTTTTTTTTTATTGGTAGTATCTAATAGTCTTTCTTTTTCTTGTTTCAAAGATACTGTAAGACGTTGTTTATTTTATTTTAAATCGAGCAAGAGCTGTTTTATATTGTTTTTTTTGTATGTGTTGAATTGTGATCGCATTAAATGTTGTTTTTGTTGTAATGGAAAATGTCCTTCTATGATAGGGAGGGCATTTTCCAATTTGTATTGACGCTGTAAAAGAAAGGGAGAAAAGTAATGCCCTTGCTGAGTTTCTTGACGGATCAAAATTTAAAATTCAAAATTCAAAATATATTTATTCAATAAACTCAATTAATAAGTACTTTGAATCGTCCAAATCTTTTTAACGTACCCTACCATTCAAGACGTCATTTTTTAACTGTGGCAAAGAACGGGCGCAAGAAACCACAGCGCAAAGAAGCAATGACATTTACAAAAAAAAAAAAAAGAATATGTCGTTACCAGGTCATAAAATACAAAATATAAATTTAAAAAATAATAAATTAAGCAATACAAAACTACAATACAATTTAAGTATCAATTAATAATAGACAATTAGAAAAAGCTGTTGGAGTAATTGGAGCATTTTAGATCCAAGTTGCTTTGTCTTCTGTGTAATCTGACACTTTATAATAAGTTTTTTTATAAAGCTTTTCTTTGATTTTGATTTTAAATTTATTAAGATCTAATTTCTGAATATCATTTGGTACTTTGTTGTAAAATCTTACACACAGACCCTTAAAATAATTATTTATTTTATGGAGCCTAGTATAAGGTACTGCTAATTTGTTCTTACTTCTAGTGTTCACATTGTGAATATCACTGTTTTTTGAAAATATTTCAATATTTTTATGAACATAAATCAAATTTTCATATATGTATTGTGATGCAACAGTCATTATATTTATATCCTTAAATCTCTCTCTGAGAGAGTCACCAGCCTTTAGGTTATAGATTGCTCGAATAGCCCTCTTCTGCAGCACAAAGATAGTTTGAATGTCGGCAGCATTTCCCCACAGTAAAATGCCGTACGACATTACACTATGAAAGTAACTGAAATAAACTAATCTAGATGTATCAACGTCAGTAAACTGACGGATCTTCATTACTGCATAAGCCGCAGAGCTAAGTCTATTCGATAATTTAGCTATATGTGGGCCCCACTGAAGCTTGGCATCTAACGTTAAGCCTAGAAACACAGTGGTGTCCACAGGATTCACACTGTTATCTTTAATTTGTACACTAGTTGTTACTTGCTTAACATTAGGCAATACAAATCTTACACATTTGGTTTTTCCCTCGTTTAATAGCAAGTTCTTCTCAATAAAAGGCTCCCGCCCCATAGTTAGGACTTACGAACCGATGGCGTAGCGACATTCATAAGTGCTCAATTATTGTAGTCTAAATTGAATAAATAAAGTTGACTTTGACTTTGAATCTGTGTCCTTTTCCATGTTGGAATGCCTCATAACTTTGTTAAAATACGGCTACACTAAAACAGTTATGAACCAAAAAGGTCTATAAACAGTATTAATTTATGACACGACATGCAACGACGCTGGTTTCTACCGTACACTAACAGCCTTATTTATAAATGTAACTTAAATTTAAGTGTTGATTAAGATATGTCATTAATAAAAAATTGCAAAGATTTCAATTCTTAAATTATGTTTAAATTTAAGTAAAGTATGTAAGTTTTTAAAATATTACAATGAGATTAAACTATAAAGCAAACCATAAATCACGTAGATTTGTCCTGTATGCTATGCTCAAATTATTTGTGCAGATGAACATAATATCAAAAACATGCAAAGACAATAGAAGTAAGCATAGGCTACGTATTTAAAATGTGCTAAATACTAACATTGTTATAAGTTATATTACCTAACAACAATTGTTTATTTTGTATGTATGTTAGTCTGTAAGGTATATATTATATGGGCCTTATTGTATTTTTACCATATTTAGATTATTGTTGTATGTTGCCTGAATTAAAGATTTGTTTTTATTAAATAAAATGCGATACAATTGAATCGCGTCAGGCCACCTGCATAGTGCAGTAATAAAGAAATACAAGCTAGCTAGAATGTTCGTTATAGTTATACTGTACTATAGTGAAGTTGGCCCGACCGAGCGACGAAGCATATAAGTAAGAGGTTCGTGTGACGTGTAACCAATGACCTTTTATATCATTCTGTGTTACCGTGTCGCGTGGTGAAGGAATACTGCCACACCCTCTCTTCCCTTGGGTGTCGTAAAAGGCGGCTAACGGACTAAAGACTGCACATACATCCAACGGCATGTAGCGGCGATGGGCTCACCACCTGTCACGCTGAGCACATGTGCAGTCGCTATTTGGTGAAAAGTGAACTAACTAAAGTGACCTGCTTTTGCGGTCCTCATTGCCTAGTCTCTGACTAACCCTTCGGGGATAATAGTCGTGATTATATGTATGTATGTTCGTGTTTTCAATTAAAATCATAACATTAGTATTCAAGGAGACTTAATTGATATTCACTTTTGATCGTCGTCAATATCTTAGCCTACCACGCATTCAGTAAATCTTTTTTAGGTGTGGAGAAGAATGGGCACAAAAAACTACACAGCTTTATAAAGAAGTACCTACCCAGTCTTTTTTCTTATACTGAGACTGCAAACGTGCTTGCCACATGACGAGCTGCCACATTAACCTACCTAACACATATCAATTACATTGAATCATACATCGAATCATATACATTTCCCACCCCGCTTAAAAGACCCAGGTCTATAAGAGCTGGGAAACACATGCAGCGGCAAAGAATTCCATAGCCGAATGGTCTTATATGGAACGAGTAAAATTAATTACTTAAAAAACCAAATTGGTGTTCAATGATGCAGAACGTTCAACTCGAGGGATTATATCAAAAGTATTCAACAGAGGCTTTTGCTGTTTGCGTTGCCTGTCCATAATTTCCGGATCAATTAATAATTAATATGTTAAAGCGTTTCGGTAAAGATTGCTTCGCTTCAAAAACACTGTGGATAACGAATACATAAACTGTTTAGTTATTTTGTATTTTTTTTGTTTGTTTAGTTTTTAAGATACTGTAGTATAAATTGAAATTACGTTGTTATAAACACAGATTAATAGACAAAAAAAATCATCTAAAGATAATATGTAAAAAGTATTACATTATATGTATGTATATATATATAGGTATATATAAAATATTATATTATACACCTCGGTGGCCGGCAGTGTCTATAAGCGCTCGGCTCGTTAAACTACAAAACTGTGGAATGATCTGTCATCCGAGGTTTTCCCATTAAACTTCGACATGGACTCTTTTAAAAGGGGTGTAAAGAGGTTTTTCTCAGGTCGGCAACGCAAAAGCAACCCCTGCGATGTTGCTGATGTCCATGGGCGGCGGTGACCGCTCACCATCAGGCGGGGCCTGCTCGTTTGCAGACTAAAGGTCGATGCACACATATCAGTGAAGTCTCAGTTCCGTCAACGTGTCCGCTCAGTTCAGTATCAGTGCTACGGTGTTGCGTCAGTGATTCAATTCACACATGTCAGTACTCAGTTCATCACGGAGCTTCAGTGAAAACATATTCGACGTCAATTATCGTGATTGTTGCTATGGCTCTGTTTAATACAATGGAGCTAGCAATGAATAATAGCTATTGCTTTAGACGAAGAAGAAGAGCTGCATTAAGGAAAAAAGAAATAAATGGGTGCGTGAAGCATGCTATTTTGTTCCACAAATTGGTTTTGTTATTCGAATCCATGTACTTTTCATGACACAAATCATATAATCATACAAAACCCTAGTTTCACGAACCAATTCTATCGCTCGTCCTAGATCGTTTTTTATGCCGCGGCGTCAGTGATCCGGCAAAAAATATCGTTGTCAACGAAAACGTCCGTGATTGCCGGTGGCGGCACTGACACTGATAAGTGGGGATGCGTTCATAGAGAATGTATGAAATAATATTTCGCACTGTGCCGGAACTGTGACTTCACTGATATGTGTGAATTGACCTTAATATTATTTAAAAAACGTAGGTCCAGGGTTTAATTCTCAGATAGTAGCAAAGTGCGTTTCGGATCTTTCTCGTATTTTTCGACGCATAACCCGGTTTTGTTTGATTACAAACCCCCATTTGGCAGGCGTGGTGATGGAGCCAAATTGAGGAAAAAAATTATTTCTGTGTAAAATTTATTAAGTAATTTAAAAAAAAACTTATTATTATTTTATTCATGTCTTTACAGTAGATTGTAATTTAGCGTATAAGGAACCTGTTATATTCATTTATGTTTCGATTTATATTAGCCCACATTCGCTTGAAAAACCGGGTTTAAATAGCTCAGGCAACAGAATTTAATCTACTTTAGATGATTGGTTAAGAGCTCTTTGTAAACTATAGATGTGAGCGTATTTAAATAAAGATATTATTATTATTATAAGATATTATTATTAAATACCTATCAATTGTGAGTGAAGACTTAGTTTCAATGCTGGAAGCCTTTGTCCAGCTGTGGGGCAGTACAGATGCTATACTTTTTTACACATACATACGTATAATCACGGCTATTATCCCCGAAGGGTTAGTCAGAGCCTAGCAATGAGGACAGCAAAAGCAGTCCTCTACCATAGTCCACTTTTTAGTCGCTCAGCGTGACAGGTGGTGAGCCCATCGCTGCTCTGTGCAATGGGCGATTTTCTGACAGCCCAAATTAAAAAATAAAAATTAGTTCAAAAATACTCGATAGATGGCGTTCTATGAAAGCCGACCCGTTTCTACTTATGGGCTGTAATAAATTCTACACTTTTGCTTGTCTATAAAAAAAAAATAGTACTTATAAATTTTTATTCAGGATCTCCAGGACCTATTCTTCTATTTTGGAATGGAATAAATATTACGTAGCCATACACGTGTTCTTCATGGACTCGCCTTTTACTAAGCGCCATACTAATCTATGCTAAGCGCCATCTATGAAGTCATTTACGAACCAATTTCTTTTTTTTTGTGATCTCGGAAAATCGCCCATTGGATGTATGTGCAGACTTTGTTCCGTTAGTCGCCTTTTACGACACCCAAAGGAAGAGGAGGAGGGGGTGGTAGTATAGAATAATAAATGGGTCGGTAACCCATCTCTACCCTTAGGTGTCGTAAAAGACCACTAACGGACCAAACACTGCGCATAGAGCGGCAATGTGCTAACCACCTGTCATGCTAAGAACATGTGCAGTTGTCAATTGGTATAACGTAGACTGTGGTAGTGGACTGCTTTTGCGGTCCTCGTTGCCTAGTCTCTGACTAACCCTTAGGGGATAATAGTCGTAAATAATGTTTGTATGTTATTGATAATAGACTTTTTAAATACTCGTACGTATTATGTCGTTTGGGACATTCTACGTGTTGTAGCATTTCATTTGAAAACTCGTAGCTAGCCCGTAGCTCCAAGCTAGACCGTAGCTCGTAGCTATCCCGTAGCTTGTAGCTAGTCCGTAACTCGTAGTTAGCCCGTAGCTCGTAGCGACAAAGATTACGCTACGACAACGGCTAGGACTAGTCCAACGAGCTTTAAGCATTCAATAACAATTATTAGTTGGTCTTATAAAAAGTTGTCTGCATATTTTAAAAGTTCAGCGTTATGTTAATAGAAACAGTGGAACAAACAGTTAACAACAACAAACTGGAGCGCTAAATAAATGAAGTCAATCTAAACTTTTTCACATCGTTAATTTGTAAATTTTGCATGTAATATATAATTTGTTTTGATTTTAATTGGAATCGATGTTACGATGGACTATCTCACCCTACTCAGACACTTCAATGTTATTAATGACTTCACATTCTAAAAAGTTCCTTGAAAATTTAAAGTTTATTTATTGCGTCTGTTAATTTATGCTTATGTTTTAATTTTTTTAACCGGGAGAATAAAAAAATAAACTATCTGATCTCATTTTATATCTACTCATAACATTAAGACAACCGTTATCATGGCGCATACGAGTGTACCTAAATATCGGATACTCGTAAGTTACCAGTTACGAGTCGTAACACCAAAAAACTTGATATTCATCCCGTTCACAAATTAATCTATTTTTTTTTAAATTTAGCATATGTTTTTTTTATCGTGTAAAATATTACAATAATTCAGAAGTGGCAAACATTTTGTTGGTGTGGCATTAGCATCGCGGGTCAGGGACATTCGCGTCGTAAATCAACAGGGGTGCGACATGTCACTATAACCTATTTAGGGAATATGTGCAAGTCGGAGCAACTTAGGAGCAAATAATAGTATTGTAATCACAGAGCAGTTAAAGAAAATTTATCTATTCCGTGGTAATCATCCTCGACCTCCTTGGTCGAGTCGTTTGTACACCGGTTTTCATGGTGTCGCCATCTCTGAGGTTTCGGGTTCGCGCTGGTCGGGTCAATTTAGAAATTATGGTTTTTCTAAATTATCCTGGGTCTGGGTGTTTTCTATGTAAAATATGTATGTATTTAAGTATTATATGTATGGTTATCCGCTGTCTAGTAACCATTTAACGAGTTTTATAACGAAGTTTCTCTTTGGCTAGATAATTGGTGTAAGTGTAGGAAAGTTTATTATTTATTTATCTATTAATCATTATCATTATATATTATAAAGTAAAGTCGCTGTTTTCCTGTCTGTGGCACCGCACTATTCTTCTAAATCACGCAATGGATTTTTATGCGGTTTTCACTAAAATATAGAGCGTTAACTGGGGATGGTTTTTGTTTATATTTTGTAGATATATTTTTTTAAATGGCTGAAGCATGACGGTTTTTCTAAGTTAGCGTGGACGAAGACGCGGGGCGGGTCGCTAGTGATCAATATAAATAAAAATCAATTGCCAAGAATGTATGTTCGTGCATCACTTCAGAACGTCTGCACGTATTGGGCTAATTTTTTTTTGTTGTAAGTATTTGTAACTTTCGTATTAGGACAAGGTTCGTAAAATATGTTTTTTGGGAATTTGGCAAGGGATGCGGAATCTTCACACGGACAAAAGTGTTCACACGAACAAAGTCGCGGGCAGATCGCTAGTAAGTTATAATTAACTAACTACTTACCGTGTCACGTAGCGGTGATAGAATACTACCACCCCTTCTTTTCCCTTGGGTGTCGAAAAGGCGACTAACGGAATAAAGACTGCACATACATCCAACAGCTTAGAGCGGCGACGGGCTCACTACCTGTCACGATGAGCACATGTGCAGTCGCTATTTGGTGAAAAGTGGACTATTGCAGAGGACTGCTTTTGCGGTCCTCATTGCTTAGTCTCTGACTGACCCTTCGGGGATAATAGTCGTGATTATATGATTATACTCGTAACTAAGCTGGCACAGCGACATAGGGTGACTGTTGGCCTCCGATTATAAGAGCCTGGATCTGCCCGACCTGTGCCACTTCCTTCCAGTCATTCAGTGAAGTCCTTGCTGATCTCATTTATAAGTTATGAACAAGATATTTTTAAATAACGAAACGTTGAAAAAATGTCTACCTCAGACGGGAATCAAACCCGCATCCTCCGCAATCTGGGCGGCTGCGTTGACCACTCCGCCACCGAGGTATTGGTTAGACCTGACGAAATTTTTTAACGCTTCTGACTATGTTTTTATAGCAACAGTGTCTTATCAAAACCTCTTAGAATTTACATCCTGAGAGATCGGAACGAAAATGTTTTTAATAATCAAAATAATTGGTATAATCAAATATTACGAAGATAATTATAATTTTACTTCCATATTTATAGTTTATCTTAGAGCTTGAATACTTTAGGCGTAAAAGGCGTAAAATAAACTGATAGTGATATGCTTATAATTTATCATCATCAACATAATGTTTTATTGACGCATTCGCAACTATTTGTCCACGCCCCTTACTAAGGACAAAGTATGAGCATCAACGCATAATTATGTGCGTTGCCGGCACGACCGGCAGTGAATTTGTTAATTACACTTTTTGGGTACAGTTGTTTACACAACTGTACCCAAAAGTGTATATATTAGGAAACGCTACACTGGTTTTTAAAAAGTGAATCTATAAGGAATAAAGGTAAACTTTTTTCAAAAGTGTATCTACGAGGAAAGTGTACCTACGAGGAATAATTCTTAAACACATATAATACTTAATAAGACTACTAAGTAAAATTAAAAAGCGGCAAGTCCAACATAAATTATTTCATTAAAAAGGTACACAAAGTTTTATTAGTGGAATCGATTCTACTCTTGATTCTGAAGAAACTAATTTTATGTTTGGAGCAATTCCGTTAACAACTTGTATAAACTTACATCTACGAGTAAGGTATAAGTGTATATGATTGGTTTGCGATAAGTGACAAAAGGAGGAAGCGGTTACTACTTTTTTATATAAGAAGGAGGCAAACGAGCAGGCGTCACCGCCGCCCATGGACACCCGCAAAACCAGAGGAGTCGCAGATGCGTTGCCGACATTTAAGAAAGGAATAGGGTTAAGGAAGGAATAGGGGGGGGGGGGAGGGGCCTCCGGAACTCTCACTGGCCGGACGAAACAAAACAGCACCAAGTGCCATTATTTCACGCCGGATATTCATGAGGGATATTCGTGAAGGAGACATAAAAATATGACATACATAAGTACATATAATCACAACTATTATCCCCGAATGCAATGAGAACCTCAAAAACAGTCCTCTGCCGTAGTCCACTTTCACCTATTAGTGACTGCACATGTGCTCAGCGTTACAGGTGGTGAGCCCATTGTCGCTCTAAGCTGCTGGATGTATGTGCAGTCTTTAGTCCGTTATTCGCCTTTTACGACACCCAAGGAAAGAGAGGGGTGGTATTATTCTTTCACCGCTACTCGACACGGTTATTAAAAATATGAGATTGATCTAAATCTTCTATTGGTTCAATAAGAACAACCTTACATAAACAAACTCTAACTACACCTACGTCTTTGCTTGTTCATTATTATAATGTTTGTGGTATAAGAAGAAAATGACATCAACATGATGTCTCGATTCGTCGTGGAAGCGTGTCATGTCACATCGTAAATCACTATCGGGGTGACAACGAAGGCGTAGCGCATGTTTATGTATGAACTAGTGGGGTCTTTAACGTTCGTGTAATTTATACAAAGACGTCATTACAAAACTTATCTTCCTTCAAAGTCATAACTTAACTGAATGCTTAAAATATTGTTAAATATTTTCGTTCAGGAGCTCGATGGCGCAGCGGATAGCGCGTTCGGCTTACGATCTTGCCCGATAAGCAACTTTCGCAATGCTGGGCCGCCTGCCGTGCTTCGTAAGGCACGTTAAGCCGTTGGTCCCGGTTGTTGTCGTAAGAAACCCACCAACCCGCATTGGGCCAGCGTGGCGGGTTATGGCCCAATATCCCTACGTGGGAGGCCTGTATCCAGCAGTCGGACGTTCAATAGGCTGATGATGATGATGATTTTCGTTCATAACATAAAGCTAACAGCATTGAAAAATTTCGTCGGTCTAACCAATACCACGGTGGCGGAGTCGTCAACGTAGGACGTTGCGGAGGACTTTGGTTCGTTTCCCACTTAAGGTAAGAATAAGAATAGAATAAGAATAAGGAACATTTGTTGACTTGCACATACTTACAATGAAACACAAATAAAATCTCAAAAAATAATACAAGGACGAAAATTAGACAGAAACGTAACGTAAACGTAAAACAGATAACTAAATAATTACATACAAAAATAAAAAAAATAAAAGTAGTTTAGCTGTGCAAGGCCAACGGCTGCCTCAGCGATGCTTTTGTGGCATTACGCAGAAAGCCACAGAAGCGCTGGTTTTCCGAAAGCTTTTTGAAAAACAACATAATTCATGTGTTTTTCCTAATAACTGCTGAATAGTTTAAGGTGTCGTAGAATTAGGGCAAACCAATTTGTTTAGGCTCAATGTTGCTTACACAGGTATTTGAAAAATTCAAGAAATGAAAAACACTGCTCGAAACAGTTCGTTTTGGTATTCGTTGTTTGGCAAGATAATAGAAGTATTTTATCTAGACAAAATAGAAGTGTTTTACCTGTAACTTTTGTGGTAATGTTATTATTCTTAAGGTGTTGTAATGTAAATAAATATATAAGTATTTATATATTTATTCAATATTAACATAATTTGAAACCATATAGATACTTACTGTATTTACAACAAACCAAACCGAACACTGGAAATAAAAATCCACTTATCAACTGTGCATATTGACTACTAAAATCTAAGGAGGTGACACTGGTGCCCTGGTGAATGGTATTGTTCAAAAAACTATCTCAGGCACCATGTCTCTCACAAAAGACATAACAAAAAGTAATTTGAATAATAGGATAGGGTCAACAAAATCCTAAATAAACAAAGAAATAGAGTTATAATTTTACTGACATTTTATCAGAAATGTCCACTTTACGTAATTTATTTGTACTTATACTGATTTTTCCACGAAGCAGAAAAGATTCCATTATAAACAGAAATCTTTAACTACTACTAAGTATTTATATTTTCTAAAACAACACAATACAATACAAATAATATTTAATCAATTTATTTTGCATCGCAAACAAACACAACCACGTCGTTAAGCAAACACACCTGAGATTGCGATTCTCATTGGTACAAGCAACAACGAAAATAAGGGAACAATTTCTTACTTCGTAATTGTTACGACGCCGACCTGAAAGAACCTTATCTGTCTAAAGACAAAGGCGAAGTGGACCACTTAGACTATTTGGTCGGTGACCAAAGTTACTTTTGGTACTAGTTTAGGAGCTTCTTGTCCAGGGGGCTAATTGTCTAACTTCGTTACCTATCGCAATACCTTTCTAGTACAAGTACATTGCTTAGCTAGGTGTTTGCTTATTTAAAACTAATTTTATATATGTTGTACCTCAATGTGATAACGTAGCGGTGCATACTACGAGTACCACCCTCTCTCTTTTCGCTCTCAAGTCGCGCTAAGCACATGTGTAGTCGCTATTTGCTGAAAAGTGGACTATAGTAGAGGACTGCTTTTGCGGTCTTCATTGCCTAGTCTCTGACTAACCCTTCGGGGATAACAGTCGTGATTATATGTATGTATGTATAATTATTATTCAATACATTTTACCCCCTGGTTAATAATAAACAAGATGTTTATTTTAAACTTTTTGGTCTAGAAGACTATTTTTTTTGGCCCCAGACGGCCTTTACAGCGCAGCTGGACTTTAAAACCTACTATTCACTGGAACAGTTTGCAGTGGTTCCGATTATGAAATTACGACTATGAGAAAAATCCGAAAGTGGCAGATTCAAATTTAGTCAGTGTTACCAACGTTACTAGTTTAGTTAGTCCAATATTGCCTTAGTTCAATAAGTTACAGCAAAGAAATAAATCAAATCAAATCATTTATTGCAAATCAAATCAATTCATATAACATAAAATATACAGCAACGTAGACAGTTTGGTCTAAGATACCATCTGACGTCGTGTTAATTAATTGTAGTATTCAAGCAAAATGATTGCGCGACATCTAAAGGATCGCCATTTGGTATTGACTTAATTAACGTATTCAATCAACATCTGTCTAACATTGGTTGTAAGTTGTTTTAATCTCGAACATTAATATTACACATAATTGTTATTCTAATTGTAATTCCTCCTAATTGTAATAACCAGTTAACAATTGAATATTAAATACTCTCGAGCCTCTGCAATTTCGTAGAGATTTGTGTCATTCAGCGTCTTCTACCGCGTTTACCATGGCGAGTCCTCTGAAGAAATAATGCGTTTTAATTACCTGAGGTCACATAATTCAAAACAGGATGATGCATAAACACGATATAGACATTTAAATGAATCAAGAGTACATAATCGTAGCAGAGATTTTTACCTACCTAGCGGGGGTGGGGGGGGTAAACGGGCGTGACGTATGTAGTAGTACATGATCTTACTTACTTATTCCGATGGCTCAGCGACCCGAAGTGAGTCTTGGCCTCCGGCATAAGGTGACACCACTGCTTCCTGTTGTGCGCAAGCTCTAAAAACTGAAAGACTGTAAAAGCTTCGAAAGGTCAGGATAATATTAAGTAATATGTTAAAATTAATGTTTCTTTTTGTTGTTTATGCTAGTATGTAATTAACTTAAAAAACTGCACATTTCAGGAAATGACATTTATAGGCAGTAGAAAATAGGTAAATTTGATAATTCATTAAAAGGGTACATTTCAGGAAGTGGCAGAAAAAGGCAGTAGATAAATAGGTGAATTGGGTAACATCCGAATAGCTATTTTGGTAAGTGTGAATTTTGGGAATTGATCATCAGAGGAGTCAGGAAACGTGCACCGAAACGGTTAAAAATGTATCAGTATGGTGGCCCAGAGCGTTCGGGTCAAACTGCAGAGGTTCAGGGTTAAATTTCCAAAGTGGCAAAGTGTGTTTCGTATTTACATGTAATGACGACTATTATCCCCGAAGGGTTATTCAGAGACTAGGCAATGAGGACAGCAAACCAGTCCTCTACCATAGTCCACTTTTCACCAAATAGCGACTGCACATGTGCTCAGTGTGACAGGTGGTAGGCCCATCGCCGCTCTATGCTGCCGGATTTATGTGTAGTCTTTAGTCCGTTAGTCGCCTTTTGCAACACCCAAGGGAAGAGAGGGGTTGGTAGTATTCTTTCACCGCGACACGGTGTTTCGTATTTTTTGATGTATTAAGTAGGTATATCCCGTACCACCAACCTAGGTCTTTTTCTCAAACAAACATAATTATGACCAGTTTTGATGAATATGTTTTATGTTGACTGTACCTAAACGAGTAAACAGTACCAATTACATTCAGAATCATTTTTCATATTGATATTTCAAATTCTAGTCATTTCAAACCGACGATGCTATATAGTAATAAATATTTCAAATATTCGAGCACCATTATTTCTATCATTCCCGTCCATACTGCTACCGTCAAGAGCATTGACATGTCTACAGCATTTTATAGTTACTGACTCTTATTGCAAGAAGGAAAGAGTCACAATATTCAAAGAGTGTTATGAGATCCTTGCTCGCACTACACATTTTCGTAGACGGTTATTTTTTGCTTTCTAAAGCTAAAATGTATTATGCATTATGGCGGAAAACAAAGGATTCGGGAGTCATCCGATGAATAACATATATCAAAAGAGAATGTTATTTTTACGGTATACCAGCATTTAGATGCGGTGCAACGTTAGGTAGTCCCCTAACGATAACCTTTACCTTTTCCTTTCTTTTAGATTTCTAAAATAACATTTGAGTACATTACTTAAAATAAATGTTTTCTATAAAGAACTAATGTTATGGTTCGGCTCACAGAACTGTAGGTATAACTTGTGGAATGTAGATAATGTCACCTTAGTACCTAATAAACTTTGGACAGCTACTCCGGATACGTGAACGAGTCAAATTGAACATCGAAAGTATCGTATCATGACCAGACCATGACCATAGACCAGACTTGTTGAATTAGAGTTTATAAATTTAACACAAAGTAGTTAGTATTAAAACATTCAAAATTCAATATAATTTATTCAATTTAGGGTACAATAATTGAGCACCTATGAATGTCGCTATGCCATCGGTTCGTAAGTCCTAACTATGGGGCGGGAGCCTTGTACTGAGAAGAACCGGCAAGAAACTCAGCAAGGGCATTTCTTTTATCGCTTTCTTTTAATAATAATAAAAATAATAATTCTTTATTTCAGGCAACAAGCAATGTACTAGATGGTAAAATACAGAGAGGCCCATATAATAAATACCTTACTTAGAGAAAAACATATATATATAATATAAAGTATAACTAAAACTACACTACTTCACACGTATTGACGGCGACGCGTGACGCTGCGCGGTGTCAGGTAGTCGGCCGCGGAATCGCCGAAACATGACACCGTTCGGCCAATAGTCCTCTTTCATGAAGGTCGACAGACGGTCGGTCGGGACTCTCACCACAAATGAGTTAAAGTTTACATTGTGGCGCGACTCCAACCGCTCGACCCTCAGACAGAACTTGGACTTCACTCGCACGTACTCTACGATCTCCTCTGCCTTCGTAGAGTAATGAAGACGGGACACGTACAGCAGCGTCGTCGCCGTGGCTGGACGCAGCAGATGGTTTGGTCCCGTCGGTGCGGTGCCACAAAGAATGCGGCAGGCGGGCTTCTTTTTTTTCCTCTCCACCTTGATGAAGCCGTCCTCGTCGCAACGGTCTTGCCGTGGCCCTGTAGACTTAGCTACGAGGCCGGGATCACGGCGAGTCTTCTCTTTCCCTTTGGTTGGTCGCCACTTGGGTTGCGTAGCGGCGGTAGCAGCGTAGTCACATCGTGGGGTCGACGTGTTTGGAGATGTCTCCACCGGAGCGGAGGAGCGGGCGGCGGGGCGCGGGTCATCGCGCACGGTGACGGCGGCCGGTGACGCATCCATATGCGCCGACTCAAAACTGCCGATGGATGCATTCTGCGCCCCGCGGCGTGTATTTACATTAGAGGCCACGGGTGACCTACTTACCGAAGCAGCGCTTAATAATGCTACTTGGGCACGCAAATCACTGATGGTGTTGTTTGAGGCCTCTAATTTGGTTTGCACCTCGGCCAGGCTCGCTTTCAGAAAGGTGATCTCCTTCAGCAGCTTGGTGACATCGACATGGTCGAACGTGACGGGGGCAGCTTGTGAAGCTCCTTCGCCACGAATGAAGGCACGTCGTTCGGGTCGGTCTCCTTCAACAGGATGATGATGTCCTGGAGACTCTTCTGGGTTCCATCCCTCCGGCGTAATGGCATTTGTTCGGCCTTGCCGACTGTCTGGAAAAGCAGCGTCTTGCCACTGCAAATCTCGTCCTCCTTAAAGTTGGACTTGCAGATCTGCAAGGTGCTGATCTCGTCCATCGTATCGATGGCGTTTTGTATAAACGCCAACAGCTCGTTGGCTATGATTTGTTGAGAACCCATAGTAACAAACACGTGCAGCGGCTAGTGCCGCGCGAATCGCGAATTAAAAATTCTTACTGCACAATGGAGCGCGTCCGTTTCCGAGCGCGCATTGCACTGCACTACGACTTTTACAACGTCAATACAAATTGGAAAATGCCCTCCCTGTCATCTTCTCCGTCGTTCCCTCACTGCTGAGGATCGCGACCACAGATGAGTCCCCACTCAGTGCGGTTGGCTGCGTGGAGCGCAAGGTGCATGCTGCCGCCCACAGCCTTCTTAATTGCGTCAGGCCCTTCCCTGAGCTCGTCTGCCATCCATTTGCCCAAAAATAACTTGGTTCTCTAGACTGTGCTTTGAGGACCGCACTATATGTCCGTAGAAGCTAAGGGCTCTTTTCCGGCACACTGAGGAGAGCCGCGTCTTGATGTTGAGCTCTTTCAATATGGATACGTTAGTTCGCATCGCAGTCCAAGGTACAAGTAGCAACTTTCGCCAGCACCACATCTCGAATGCATCTATCTTACTGCTATCGCAGCTTCTCAATCTCCAGGTTGCGGCACCGTACAGAAATATGGAGAACACCAGAGCTCGAACCAAGCCCACTTTTGTAGCACGACGAATACCACGGTTCCTCCAGATTTTATCTAGGTTAGTCATAGCACTTTTGGCCATACCGGCCCTACGACGTATTTCCTCAGTGCAGCCACCGTCACAAGTTATCAACGACCCAAGATACATAAACGGCTGACCTTTTCATACCCGTTGAGTGCGTCGGTTGCAGGAAGTAACTTTGCTCTGTCTACCACCATTATTTTGGTTTTCGAATGGTTGATCTTAAGACCGAGTTTGGCACTCTCATCCTCAATTTTCTTTAGAAAGGTTGCCATTTCCACTTCGCTTGACGCTACTATTGTCGTATCGTCTGCGTATCTTAGATTGCTGATCCTTCGACCACCTACTGCAACACCGCCGTCCCAGTGCTCTAGAGCTCTGCGCATGATGTACTCGCCGTACAGGTTAAACAACTTTGGTGACAGAATGCAGCCTTGGCGCACGCCTCGTTCTGTGTGGAAAGCTTTGGACATCTGGTTTTCCAGTTTCACGAAGCTTGAGCCATTGAGGTACAGATTCTGTATCAGGAAAGTTAGGTGTTGTGGCACGCCCATCTCTACAAGCACAACAAACATCGTACTCCACCGCACACAGTCGAACGCCTTAGCATAGTAAAGCACATGTCATGACCAGCGGCTTGTTAAATTCACGGCATTTCTCAATGACAATACGAACGTTCAGAATCTGTTCGCGAGTACCCTTTCCGGCTACAAAACCGGATTGTTCACTCGGTATCTGGTGATCAACAAACGATGAGAGTCGGGTGTTAATAATGCGCAGGAGAATTTTACTAGCGTGAGACATGAGGGACAAGGTACGGTAGTTTTCACATTTCCTTGTGGAGCCCTTTTTGTGCAACGGAACAACTGCGGATCGTGTCAAGTCATCCGGCCATTGCCCCGTTCTGCCCCGGTGGACGATCTTAGTCCCTCTATCACCCAGATGTTGAAGCATGGCGGCAGAAATACCGTCAGGACCCACAGCCTCGTGTTTTAATTTTCCAATTGCGTCTTGGATCTCGGAAAGCAATATATCTGGTTCCCTATCGTAATCGTCCCATCTCCTTTCGACGTTATGTCCCTCTTCATCCCGGTAGAGTTCATAACAGTAGTCCCTCCATCTATCGAGAACGTATTCCAGCTCTGTCAAGGTGTTACCTCTACTGTCATCAATAATCCATCTTTTTTTCAGAGTCAAACGGATCCCATCCAAGTGATTTGATCTTTATATCTACTGCTGTACGAAAATGGTCTAGAGCCGGTTTATTTAGAAGAAACGTCTGTTTAGGTTTCGGTAGAGTCCTTTTTAGGCGAAGTCTGAAGTCAGCTATTACAAATTGATGATCACTACCGCAGTCAGCGCCAGGGAGTGTTTTGGCATTGGTGAGCGACGATTGCCATCTGGTCTTAATTGTTATGAAGTCGATCTGGTTTCTATGGCCATGAGGAGAAGTCCATGTGTATAGTCACTTGGATGGTTTTCGAACCAGGTGTTCATGATAGTTAGCTGATTTTCTATGCAATATTGAAGAAATTTTTCGCCTCTGTCATTTCGTACCCTCAGGCCATAGCCACTGACCACAGTGCCTTCAAGTGGATCTCCCCTAGTGCCGCCAACTTTCGCGTTCCAGTCACCGATGGTCACTTCCTTTGATGGTATGGTGCGTAATAAGGTATCAAGATCGGCGTAAAATTTATCTGAAACTTCTTCGTCTGACTGAGAAGTAGGTGCATATACTTGAATGATGTTGATTGGCGCAGGGCTTGCATCAAGTTTTATAGCAATCATTTTATCGTTTGGAGTAGAATATCCTTTGACAGTGTTCTGTAGTTTCTTGGGTACAATAAAGGCTACTCCATTATAACTGTGATTTTCGGCACCGGTATAATATACAATATTGCCGTTATTAGTGGTAAAATGACCGCTTCCCCGTCGATGCACTTCATTAAGCCCCAAGATGTCAATGTTACACCTGTCCATTTCCTTCTCCACAATGTCAAGCTTACCAGCTTTTATAAGCCTTCTAACATTCCAAGTCCCCATGCGAAGATGTTTACGTAATGGGGTTTTCTTTATGCCCGCACCTTGACCAGTAGCATAGTTTCCACTTCCTGTCTGGTGGTCCGCAGTCAAGTGGCCGGTAGCATACTTCCCACCATGCAACCCGGAATCACAATGGCGCTGAGCGTCAGTCGGATCGCAGGACATCACACTTCTGTCTTGGTAACTCATTAATCATGTGGTTTTCTTGGGATAATAGTGCAGTAGTCTCCCGTTGCTTTCTGCACCAGACATTTTAGAGGTTATTTAAGCACCTAGGCCGCTGCAGCCTCTTCCAACCGGGGGGCCAGTCAGGTTTATGGCCGCAACGGCTTGTGACCGTCGCCGTCGGCTGTTCATACGAATCACCGACACGAGCAGGTGAGGATGACATTTGGGCCGGATAAGATGTTGTTACCGTTTACCCTTACTCCCCTCCCTGTCATAGAAGGACATAAAAAAACATTTAATACGATTACAAGACAACACAACACATACTAAAGAATATCTAATAAAAAACAAGTATTGCTCAATTTAAAATAAAATGAATAACGTCTTACAGTATCTTTGAAACAAGAAAAAGAAAGACTATTTCTACCACAACTAAAAATAAGATTGCAGGAGCAGACCAGCCTCCACAATACACAGTATATTTACTATTCTATGCATCTCTTTTATACCGACACGGGTGGACAGAGGCTGACTGCTGTCACGTCTGTTATTGGTATAGCTAGGATACCTTTACTTAGTTCTTTGCGTTAAACCCCGTTAAAAGCTTTGTTTAATAACTTCGCTGCTAAAGCTGACAAGTTTCACCCACATCAAGTGGCCGAGGGGACAACAGTTTGCGTTTTTGGAGCGGAAAGAGTTTGTGAACAATCCCCGCACTTTGACGACTCCTAGTTCGGTTTAAGCAGCAAAAACCTTATTGGGTCTAGACCGCAAAAAATCAACTTCAAACAATGATTTAACATGGGAGTCCTTTCGGTCGCATAATCTCTTTCGTCATAATGTAGTTTGGCATAACAGTTTCAGCATAAAGTTTTTCGCGTAAATCATGATAAGCAGAGTGTTATAAACCCATAATGGTTTCATCGGCATAATTTTAACTTACTATTACTGTCTTTATCATAATTTTAATCAGCATAAATGTAAACATAATTGCTATCCGTCTAAATTGAATTTTTCGTAAAATACCAAACGCATAATGGATGAAGCGCAGCGTAGCGATTGTAAGGAATTTTGAGGTTATTTTTGTTACTTACCCGGATTTCGTTTCTTTTTTTAAATATTCAATTATTAGTTAAATAAAGTAAAATGTTTTATAAAGTTAATACTTTGTGTTTTCGGTAAGGTTGTGCTACAAAAGTCAGTGACAGAAACGAATCGCGGCAAAACCGACTCCACGTTCTTGTCTGCCCTACGCTAGAATGTAATTTAAGCCCGCGTAGGCGCGGAGGGGCGAGGCGGCCCGCAAGCTGAGGAGCAGGTGGGTTTAACGCTCGCCGCCGTAGCTGAGGCTGGCCGGCGAGCGGGCGAGCTGCATGCTGCATGCTTGCTTGCATGCTGCATGCTTGCTTACATTCTGCATACTTGCTTGCCTACTGCAGCTTGCTTGCATGCTCCATACTTGCTTTCTTGCATGGTTACATGCTTCATACTTGCTTGCTTGCTTGCATGCTGCATGCTTGATTGCATGCTGCATACCTGCTTGTATGCTTGCTTACATGCTGCATGCTTGCTTGCATGCTGCGTACTTGCTTGCATTCTTAAACGTTGCTACGATTAATTTGTTCGATGGTATTATGGATTTCAATCATTTGAAATGTTGTAATTTTATAATATTGGAAACGTGTTTCTGGAAAATGAATCATCTAGGTAGCATTAATTAGCTTCGGCCAAACGTTGAGTAGGATTTCAAATAACAAAGATTTTAAAAAAATAGCAATTTATAATAGGCATTTTAAAACTTTGTCAATTGTGTTTTAAGAGTGTTTTAAGTAAAAAGAAAATTATGGAAAACAAAAATTACAAAACGTATACGGCCAAATAAAATTCGGACAGAAAAAAATCGATTTTAAGATAGGTAACCGTAAATGTTAACGTTATGGTATTCTATATGACTGCCAATAAATGTTATGATTAGTAATCGTTATTGTAAAAACATTTATGCATAAACATTTGATGCTGAATATCATTATTATAAAAGAAGTTATGGGGAAATAAATATTTTCCTACAAATAAATCTTTCCTACAATTACACCAATTATCTAGCCCAAGAGAAGCTTCGAAGAAACTCGTTAAATGGTTACTAATACATACTTATTATACATAGAAAACACCCAGACCCGAGACAATTTTAGAAAACAATAGTTTCTAAATTGACCCGACCGGGGATCGAACCCGGGACCTCAGAGATGGCGACACCATGAAAACCGGTGTACAAACCACTCGATCGAAGAGGTCGTCAATAGTATGATTAACATTACACGCTGGGTACTTTACAACATTTAAAAGTAATGAATTACTAGCGACCACTCGCGGTTTCACCCGCGTGGTTCTCGTTCCCGTGGAAATATCGGGGTAAATAGTATCCTTTTTGTTAATCCAGGTTATAAACTATCTGTATGCCGAATTTCATCCAAATCCATTCAGTAGTTTTTACGTGAAAGAGTAACAAACATCCATCCATACTTACAAACTCTCGCGTTTATAATATTAGTAGAAAATAGGATAATCAATGACATTCAATGTCATTGATTATATTATATCGGTTTGGTTCATTTCGTCTAATTCCCCGAATGTCTAGTCGCCATCTATTCATTCTCCGGATGTCAAGTCGCCATACGTCTATTCCCCGAATGTCTTGTAGCCGCAAGTCTTTTTCCCCGAATGTCAAGTCGCCATACGTCCATTCCCATTAGTCAATTTAAGCTGTTTCAATTAAGTCTCGATTTTGAAATAAGACAGTACTTACAAAAAAATTATAATAATACAAATGACCTATGTATCACATGTGACTGTACATTATACGGGAAAGTTATTAACACGAGCTTATAATAAAGCTGGCGGTTAGAAAGCTTAAAACTTAGATACTTAAGTTCCCTAACTTCATAGATTGGAACTATGAAGTTATTAAATAGGTACTTGGTTAATGAGACTTTTAATAAATTTCCAATATCATATGTATACGCTTTTACCGCCATAACATAAGATGTGTGTGGCGGCTTCTAAAGAATACTACCAACTCATCTCTTCCCTAGGGTGTCGTAAAAGAGCGACTAACGGACTAATGACTGCACAACATCAGCAGAATAGAGCGGGGATGGGCTCACAACCTTTCACACTGAGCACATTAGTTGTTTTTTAGTGAAACGTGGACTATGGCAGATGACTAATTTTGCTGTTCTTATTGCCTAGTCTCTGACTAACCTTTAGGGGATAATAGTGCAAGTGTAACTAAGTACTTAAGTATATCTTTATTCATAGGTAGGAACGAAGGTTGTCAAAAAGATTTTTTGTAAAACAATTACCAGTTAACACGATTGTGTCGAAACAAGTCGAAAGCACTTAAACCCCATTCTGCTCTCATTAGGCCGGGGTACTAATGAAATTTATCAAGTCGGACACCTGTCGCCGTCGTACCGACATCGTCACGTAGCGATGTGGAGCTCGTTGAGATACTTCCAACTATATATTAATGTAGGTATATGCTGTATACTATCATAAAACCAGACACGATAAGACCAGACAAAGGGATATGTATATTATTATGTCGCAGGGAAATAATAAAAACAAGCATTCAACAACCTCTAAGATGACTCCTACAGCATGTCTGTCACAAAGACTCGTGACAGACAAGGCGATATGTATATGTCGCAGATATGATAGAAACAAGGATTCAAACAACTTCTAAGATGACTCCTACAGCATGTCTGTCACGAAGACTCGTGACAGAC
Source organism: Scoparia ambigualis (assembly GCA_963921215.1). Taxonomy (NCBI): domain Eukaryota; kingdom Metazoa; phylum Arthropoda; class Insecta; order Lepidoptera; family Crambidae; genus Scoparia; species Scoparia ambigualis. The sequence goes on along the minus strand of OY992511.1, from coordinate 30,442,299 downwards.
AAGGGGATATGTATATGTCGAAGGGAAATGATAAAAACAAGGATTCAACAACCTCTAAGATGACTCCTACAGCATGTCTGTTATGAAGACTCGTGACAGACAAGGGGATATGTATATATCGCAGGAAAATGATAAAAACAAGGATTTGATCAAATCACGGAGGATGTTAAAATCACAATCTCCCGACTCCCTAGAGTCATTTCCATAGTAGAAATCAGTGGTTTGATCAAATTTCTAAGCCGTTATAGTAAAATGAGAAAAAATACAATCTGTAAGAAATTCTAACTTTAACATCCTCCGTGATTTCATAAAATATCTAAGGTATCTAATGGCAGTTTTTATCATTTCCCTGCGACATATACAGCGATAAGACCGAGTTGGATGTTTTGATTTCTATGATCGAGGCCTGCAGTGAGACAGAAGTATTACTAACAGTCTATTTACATACATACATAGATTCACGATTTTATTCCTAAAGGGTTAGTCAGGGACTTAGCAATGAGGACTACCGAAGCATTCCACTAGCAGAGCCCACGTTTCACCAAATTATAACTGTACATGTGCTCATCGTGACAGGTGGAGAGCCCATCGCCGCTCTATGCTGTTGTATGTACCTTTTTTTTTATTCGACAACGGGTAAGCGCTCGGCCTTTATCTCACCTGATGGTAAGTGACTATAAGGCCGAAGGTGGAAGCGCGCTTCACCCGGAATCCTCAAGCACTGAGGAACTGGCTATCTTATCTCAAACTGTCGGAACACAACAATGCTATAAACATCGTTGTTATGGCGACAGACTTAGATAAGATGGTGGTAGCTAGCCAGGCGGACTTAACAGCCCTACCACCAACCAAACCGAGCACACAAAGATGTGCCCCCCGCTGGGAATCTAACCCGGGATCTCTGGGTCTGGTGGCTTAGCCACTAGACCACAGAGGCGGAGGACCTATGCAGACTTTAGTCCGTTATTCGCCTTTACGAGATCGAGGGAAGAGAGGGGTAGGTAGTAATCTTTCACCGCTACGCAACACGGTTGGATTTTCTACAAATTGTCGTTTATACAAACCTTGTCCTGACAAACACATCACAAAAAGAATTGGCCAAACACGTTCTGAAATGGTCCGCGAACAAACATATATTTGCTGTTGATTTTTAATTATATAAATTAAAAAGTAATCTGTGTTGTGACGGCTCGCTATAAAAACAACCCATCTCGTTAGTTTGTAAAGAAAAATAGAAAGAAAATACATTTATTAAGAAACACACCCATAAAGTAGGTACATGATTTTAGTGAGCTGCTACAAATGGCTCTTTTACTTTACGTCATTATTATTACTCAAAGCCTATTTCGTCCTACTCAAAAGTTCCTTTCGTTCTTCCCACTTTTATCAATATCTAATTACCTATACAAAATTGATCGATACACATTTTTGTTCGTCCAAATTTCGGCCTAAATAGCCGGCATACATAGCCTCTGTAAATATTTGGGTTGGACTGCTCCGAAATTATTGGAGCAGGCCATTGTGACAGTCGGCATAGCTATGTCCAATATTCTGAATAATTTGTTTTATGGTGACTTTCTGTTATCCCGTTGTCTGTCAAGAAGACTGCTAAAGGTTACTAATAAATGAATTTCTATTGTGACTAGCTTTACGGCAGCTGAGCCCCTGAAGATAATTTTTTTATTGTTTGGAGATATTAGCTAGCCGCTATTACCCAGTATTCTTACTCGGTTATAACTAAGTTATACCTCTCCTTAAAAAAAAGTACATAATTAATAAAACTATTCTGTAAAATTAATTTTAAAAATTTGTAAAATTTTTTTTTGGCGTCATTATTGAATTTAGAGATAAACATATCCAGTTCTTTAGCTAGCCAGCTATTGAAGAATCGAGATGAAGTGCGCTCCATTTTCGGCCTCAATACATTCATATTATTTTTTTGTATTTTATGACATGGTAACAACATTTTTTTTTTGTAAATGTCGTCGCTTCTGTGCACTGTGGTTTCTTGCGGCCGTTCTTTGCCACAGTTAAAAAATGACGTCCTGAATGGGTGGCAGGTTAAAAATTTGGACGATCCAAAGTAGGTACTTACTAATTGAGTTTATTGAATCAATATATTTTGAGTTTGAGTTTGAATTTGAATGAAGTCTAATCACTGTGTTTTGCTATATCCTTTCACGCATGTAAACTTTAACATTATTGGTATATGAACCCAAGTGAATGCACACTCAACTTGTCAGTACCGATTTGTTCAATCAAGGGACAATAAACACCTACCTAACACATTTCATATTAATTTTCTTATCTAAAAGCCGATAGTGGGCGTCCCCGAAACACTTAACCGCACATATCACCTGACAAAGGATCGACTGTAATTAAAATATTATTATGAGGCGTTCGAGCTGTGTGGTGCGGATCATTCTTCCTTTGGGTGTCGTAAAGGACGACTAACGGACTAAAGTTTGCATATACATCCAACAGTACAGAGAGGTCATGGGCTCACCACCTATCATGCTGAGCACATGTGCAGTTGTTATATGGTGAGACGTGGACTATGGCAGAGGACTGCTATTTTGCGGTTCTCACTGCCTAGTCTATGGCCAACCAACCCTATGTATTCTGGCCAACCGAAAGTTCAGAATCCAATCCCCAGGGCGAACAAAGTGTGTTTCAGATTTTTCGATGCATAGCCCGGGTTTGGGATCAGAATCCCGCATTTGGCAAACGGTGATGATTATTTATTTATTTATTTACAAGCGGCCGTTCGCGGTTTCACCCGCGTAGTTCCTGTTCCCGTGTGAATATCGAGACAAAAAGTATCCTATGTGCTAATCCAGATTATAAGCTATCTGTATGCCAAATTTCATCCAAATCCATTCAGTAGTTTTTACGTGAAAGAGTAACAAACATCCAGCCATACTTACAAACTTTCGCGTTTATACAAAGTAAGGGATTTATTTGATTACTTATCAACATAAAATACAGCGTTTTGGATAATAACATAAAAACAACAAATATATAATTACTTAGAGTTTAGAGACTTAACTGTTTTTACAATGAAAGATAATTACAACATGCATTACATACACGAAATCATTTTAAAACATCAATATAAAAAAACAATATGATTTTAAACATTACAATACTCAACCGTCTCAACAGCCAGAAAAAATAAAGAACACTGAAATTAATAATTTATAGATCAATCCTATATTCTCAATCAAAAGCAGTATAAGGCACATCACTCCTTTTTCTTTATAGTATATATTTTTTTTGTATTTTAGCAGCAGTGTGACAGAATATAAGCTATACTTTACTTATGTATTTTATTTCAGTTACGCCTTTTTGCCGCATCATATATCTTACAAGATAAACCACGACACGTGTACTGCATAGGACGGTGTCACTGAATAACTGCATAATAATAAGGCATAAATTTTGTCTTTTGTGTAATAAATAAGGGTCAAAATAGATTCGCCCTCGTGTATTGTGACCTCAAAGAGAAGCATCATTTTAAATCAATACTTAATGAATTACACAACGTTAGTTTTTGATAGGCATTTTATTCCGTGCAATTAGCAGTAGATGAAAATAAAAAATCGAATAGAAACTGTCGAACGCCTACGTGTATAACAACGTAAAAAAATTTTATTATTCCACAAGCGCTCTATCAAACTGTATCTGTTGTCATACCAAACTGATGGGCCCACAGAACAGTTAATGGAAGGGCAACCATAATAATGTCGTGCTTATTATGTTAACTAATGATAATAGTATATAATGAGGATAATAGTCGTGATTATATGTACTTATATTACATTATGTAACTAACGTAAAAATTGTTTTTACTTTTTCCACACTTGTGCGTCATGGGTAAACAGCGAGTATGTGGGGCTCTCCCTCAGCTCCTATGAATTCGGCGGGATGCAAAGGGTATAACTATTTAAAACGCAGTACAATTCTTATGAGGCGGAGGAGGCTGGGGCCGTGAATTCCGCTAGCTGAAACCCCTCGGCAACTAATAAAAAGCCTAATATTCTTTGATGCTTTAAACCCATCGCGTAAGCAACTCAATCACCATTTAACCAATGCGCACTGTGGCCTGCGTCGCCACATAATTTATTATCCTCACGTATTGGTTAAAGAGTTTGTAAGCGCATTACTAAACGCGTGTAGATCCGATAAAGATATGACACGGCATCATCCCTCCAACATCTACGTAGTTATTATTGTATAAATAGTCTTGTAAGGTTTAGATAATAAGTTAGTCACAATGTAGTCACTGTAAATATACAACATCATATTAAGAGACGCAGTCGTTATTTACCATCGCCATGGAACCCTCCATCATCACAACCTCGCATTCGTCCGCCGGAACACGCACTAATAACTTTGTATCTATTAAAATACAGCGCGTCAAATTAAACGCAGCTAATGGCAGGGCAGTGAGCGCTTAGGTTATTATTTGAAAATTTTAAACATGCATAAATGTTAAATTTAAACTATTGAACTCAGAATAATGATACCTACGTCCCTATAAGATTCTCGCCCAAATATGGGTCTATATTGGATCGCCGAGTTATTTGTATACTAACTCCTAATTGTCAATGGCATACAAACATTAATTTTTTTCGCACAATTTTACTTTTACTTGCACTTCCCAAATAAATACGACATTGGGCGGGACCAATCATAATCCCTACTATTTTCAATTAATTACTAAATTGTATTCGCACAAAATGTAAGGTCAAATAGATTTCTGTAGTCTAATAAAAAAATAGATAAATAGAAAGATTTCTAACCTATCACGTGACCTACAGGAGTAGCCTCCAACCAACCTACCAACTAGTATTTCTGTTTTCTAGTAAAAAAAATATTAATGTTTGAACTTACTTAATTATAATAATCTAAGACAATCGCTATGCTGCGCTTTGCGATTGTCTTAGATTTCTGACCTATCACGTGACCTACAGCAGTAGCCTACCAACCAACCTACCAACTAGTATTTCTGTTTTCTAACAAAAAAAAAATAATGTTTGAACTTACTTAATTATAATAATAAATTAGGGCTTTCATCACATCAGCGTAATCTTCGTAATGCCAAAAGAAAGTTATGCCGATACATTTTAGTGCATTTAATATTAGGGATTCTGAAATTAGGGTTTTCAATTTTTAGGCAAAACTATTAGTTATAGTGCGATAACAACTCTTAGGCTAGACAATAATTGTTCGTTAAAAGTTTAGGCCAACACAGTTCAGCCATATGAAATTAGAACTAAAATTTTATGTGAACCGAAGGGTGCCCCTTCAAATATTTGGTGTCAATAATAGTACATTATGATATGAGTGCGGTAAGTTGAAAATTACAGCCGAGGCGATATTGCTAGCCCGAGCCGAAGGCGAGGGCTACAAGAAAGCAGAGGCTGTAATTATCAAAGCGCACGTATGCCATACGACGTTTTATAACATATTTGCGAAGAAAACACATTTTCTGAAAATGACTGCGTGTTTTTGTTGTTTTTCTAGTGCATGAGTCTTTGGTAAGCCAACATATATTTTTCTTTGTCCAACAGCATAGAGCGTAGATGGGCTCATCAAAATAATACTACCAACCCCTCTCTTCCCTTGGGTTTCGTAAAAGGCGACTAACGGACTAAAGACTGCACATACATCCAACAGCAAAGAGCGGCGATGGGCTCAACAAAATAATTCTACCAACCCCTTTCTTCCCTCGGTTGTCGTAAAAGGCGACTAACGGACTAAAGACTGCTTATACATCCAACAGCATAGAGCGGAAATGGGCTCATCAAAATAATACCACCATCCCCTCTCTTCCCTCGGGTGTCGTAAAAAGCGACTAACGGACTAAAGACTGCACATACATCTAACAGCATAGAGCGGCCATGGGCTTATCAAAAAATACTACCAACCCCTCTCTTCCCTTGGGTATCGTAAAAGGCGACTAACGGACTAAAGACTGCACATACATCCAACAGCATAGAACGGCGATGGGCTCATCAAAATAATTCTACCAACCCCTTTCTTCCCTTGGTTGTCGTAAAAGGCGACTAACGGACTAAAGACTGCATATACATCCAACAGCATAGAGCGGCAATCGGCTCATCAAAATAATTCTACCAACCCCTTTCTTCCCTTGGTTGTCGTAAAAGGCGACTAACGGACTAAAGACTGCTTATACATCCAACAGCATAGAGCAGCGATGGGCTCATCAAAATAATACTACCATACCAACCCCTCTCTTCCCTTGGATGTCGTAAAAGCTACTAACGGCACAGAATAAATATACCAACAGGCTAAAGGCCTATGTTATCCATAAATTCAAATGATTACTAATTTTTAAATTACATTACCGCACTAGTGCGTAATAAGCTACATTACGATGCTGAAATTGGTGTAATAAGAGCCGCTTTACGAGCAAATGTGTTATAAATAATATTTATGTAACAAAGTGTAAGTCAAATTTTGCGTGGGAACGACGCACAAAGTAATCCGTACCGCAGACTATACCTAATTCGGGATCAAAAGTTTATTTCAAAGCAAAACAATTTCTTCATAAGCTCGATAATCCAATCGCGTAAGAAAATAACACCAAACGTTAAGATGTCACGCATCCATTGTGACGTATTCTGATTAATACCCAAACGGGAACCAGATTATAAGGACCTCCACGTGACGTCGTAAGGCGCATTAATCCGTCTTAAGCTTCTTGTATGTAGCAAACGTCACGGCTCAGGTAATACCAGTCTGTCTACCCGGCGAGTATATCAATCAAGGGCTTCAGCACATTTGTTGGCAGGCATATACGTCAGGTCAGGAGCTAATTCTGCGATATGAATATTGTACGCTCTTTTTACACCCGACTTTTATTAACGTTGATATTTCATTAAATTAGTCACCGCCTTTGCTGTCTAGTGGCTAAACGTGAGTTAGACCACTGGTTTTAGAACGCGCAGGTTCAATTCCCGGCGGAGGCGTTGTAGTGTCCGGTTGATAAGTGATAGTGCTTTTTGTCCAACTGGGTTATTTTCTCAATATTAAAGTTGTTTGTCGCGATAACAATAATGTTTGTGGCATTATTGTGTTCCGACTATTAAGTAATGCGGTGTAGGAGAATAATATGCAGGAAAACCATTTCTCAGAGGGTAATAGCAATTAATGATCATAAAAGTTAAACACGAAAGTTGTGGTCGGTGGACTCAGCAAGCTCCATTCCGAGAACATTAATCGAAATACGTTGTGAACGTTCATTTTAATAATCCTGCATAATCTGAATGCCTTAATACAAACGAGATTATTTCACGGATTTCCTACAGTACGGGAGAGGACAAGTTAGTGGGTAAGGTTCTCTTAACGAATGTATCACTTTTTATCTCGTCATTAGCCTAAACGACATTAACTTGGACACAGGCCTTCTCACAGAAACAACACACAGGGAGATCAGGCCATGACACAGCACGTTGCACAGCACATGACAAAGAACATAATAAATAAATAAATAAATAATAACTAAAATAAAATAGGATAACATGTTTACTAGAAAAAAATCAACCTCTCTCAGGAAAGCTCGAATGGGATTCGAACCCATGACCTTTGGATTGCCGGTCCAAAAATCCTGAGACTGGTTGATTTTTTTCTAGTAAACATTTTATCCTATATCTAAAGCATTGTAAATGCAAACATTTCATTAATAAAGATAAAATAAGTTATTTTTCTTTAACAATTTCGTGTTTAACTATATGGTTGGTTAGAGCCTCCATTTAAGTAAAAGTAGCCCGTAATTGGAGACTTCGCTCTTTCTTTGCTAATTATACCTAACAATAACATTACAAATTAAAGGTACCAAATAAAAACTTTAAAAAAACTTTTTTTATATAAGAAAGCTAAGGCTATGTGGGTGAATGGGAGAGTGCGTATGCTTGTGAATGTGAGTGTGCATGTGTATGTGAGTGTGTGTGATTGTGCGAGTGCTTGTGAGTATATGAGTGTGTTTGTGTGTTGTCTAAGTAAAAATACCTAAACGTAAACAAAAGCTATGAAATACGTAGTGGTAGGGATTCAATTTCATCATAAGATTTAGGCTGAATCCGTTTTAACAAAAGATTTTTACATTCTTTGTATGTATACTTATGTAAAACAAATCTATTTTTTTTTAATGAAAATAAACTATTCCTATTCTTTTGTATATTTTATTATACGGGAGGCAGCACGTGAATCAAAATGCTTACTGGCAAATGTAGTTTTATAGCAATCGGCTGTCTTTTCGTCGTTTTTCTAGTATAGAAGGGTTGCAGGGTAAAGGTTTATGTAATTTAAGTATAATCTAAATATATATCATTTCCTGACGGGCAGAAGGCCACTGTTGCAATACAGTTATTTAGTAGGGAAACATCTCTTCTTAAAATTCATCACCTTGATGAGGGTTCGTTGAGCTCTTTCCGAGTGGAGTAAATGAGTACCTAGTATAATTATATTACTCATAAAATTATACAAACGGTAAGGTAAGCGTTATTTAAAAAATAAAATTTTATTTAAATAAATATTTTTTATTTCTCCCCGGGTAAGCATACTAAGCATCTTGATGTTAGGCCGATATTACGATATACCTACATGAGCATAATAATGTACAAGTTACTAATACGCTGTATTGAAGAAGTATTTTCAGAAAAAAACCACGTTGTATTTGAAACATTTGGAGATTTATCATCGGTCACAAATACTCAATTATAAATAATCAACAATATACTCATAAAAAAAATTCTTGACGATTTGAACACTTTCATTTTTAAGTTTATTTGAAAAATAATTTATGACTATGACTATGACTAAGGGTCACTTTCTGCAATGTCACTCTTTCACATTATTATTATGACGGTATTGTGTAATCTCCCAATATGTATTTTAGCGATAGACTGGTAAACACTTTCTTAAGGTCTGAAATATAATATAATTATGCAAACGCTTTTTGTGATCGGAGTAAATTTTAATACAATTAGGTTCTTGCTTGGAACGGAATATGCAAATCGCTTTATACTAGGTTGTAAGAAACACCTACAGTAAATTTAATTATACTTTCATTTATTTCAATATTTTTCTTTAATTATACAGAGGAGCTCGATGGCGCAGCGGCTAGCGCGTTCGGCTTGCGAACTTGCCCGTTAAGCAACTTTCGCAATGCCTGGTCGCTGGATGGGTGACCAAATTTAAAACATCTCGAGCTCCTCCGTGCTTCGGAAGGCACGTTAAGCCGTTGGCCCCGGTTGTTGTCGTAAGATGACAGTCGTTAAAACCCACCAACCCGCATTGGGCCAGCGTGGTGGGTTATGGCCCAATATTCCCTCGTGCATTGTCCACGTGGGAGGCCTGTGCCCAGCAGTGGGACGTTTATAGGCTGATGATGATGATATACAGACTCGCGAGTTCGTCCGCGTGAACCGCGTATCCTGAGACTTCGGGCTCCATACATTTTTGGGCCTTTTCAGAAAGTGCCGGCCAACATAAAAAAATAGTACTTATTGTTAGAACTAACCTGGAGTATTTTATTTTATTTTATTTAGGAAACAAACAGTCTTGTACATAAATATTGACATAAGCAGAATATATATTTCTTATGGACCTATAGTTCCATAAAGCTTGTTGACTAACATACTGATAAAGTGCTTTTGAAAATACCAACATAAAAATAAAAAACAATAATAATAATAATAATAAAAAAATAGTCAAGTAATTCTAAGAAAAACAATATTTTTTTACCAAAAATAATAAAACTAAATAATGGAAGTACTCACAATGTTATTGAAAAATGATTAAGCAGTAACTTTCTATAGACGGTAAGACTATTGCAAAATATATCCATTATCATTAAACATTTTGTTATATGCGTCAACACTACGTTTAAAGAAGTTATTACTGGTGTATACGGTTTTGTACAAAAGAATAACAAATATTTTTTGCGAGCGAGAGCCAGGTCTAGGTACTCTTAATTTAATTGTTTCTAAAATGTGAGGGGAGTTAACGTAACCATTCAAAATTTTAAACAGAAAGACCTGATCAAACATTATTCGCCGGTTCGCAAGAGTAGTCATTGAGTGACGGCTGAGCGAATTTTCATAGGATATACATTCATGATTTCTACGGAAATCCAGAGATTTAACAAACTTTTTTTTGAACTAGCTCTATTCGGGCTATGTGACAAGCATAATGTTTGTGCCACAGCGCAACGAATAACAGCCGTCTCTGCGCCGTCCAATTAGAGTGCATATTGGACTGCACTACCCCGTCGCACGGACATTTTGACGGCCGGCGCCCGCGCAAAGCTAGTGCCTTTTGAGATCTCAAGACGAAACCACGCGTCACGCGCCCTTGAAATCAGCCTTCGAAATAGCATATGTGTACAGTTACGCCTAACGCCTAACGAACCAGTGCCCCTAGTGAATAGTTTAGTGTAGTGACTGTGCGCCAGGAAACCAACCTACCTCGCCGCCCGTGGTCAGCTCGTCCCCCGGTTCCTGTGACTCATCATCCCTGTAAGTACTTCACTCCCTTCTACCTCCTGCCTAACCATCTTTACTCTGCTGTATTTGGCGGTGTCTTCTGACCCGCGAATACATTTTGGTCATTCGAACCGGTAATATTAAATACCGGCGACCTTCCCGTAACCAGTACTCTTTTACCATTTCACCATAACTTGGTCTCACGTTCCATCAGCTCATTCAATTACAGTCCGCTAAAAAATAATTGTTTCCGCCCATAATCTAATTTGTGCCAATTTGTGCCATCATTTCGAAATTCATTTGATCACATAACTTTACCCTGTCCCAATAAAAATTTCGTGAGGTAGTTATGATTTATTTGTGTTAGGATTGCGACCACACACTACCGAATTATTTTAACGCAATTATTTCTGCATGTTGTTTTGATGTTGATCTCGTGTATGCATCCGATTGTCTGATCCAGGATCACAGATCTATGGTGTCATACAATGTTTTTGTGATTTGAGCGAACTAGTGTACTACTTGTGTAATACTTGTGTACCTACCTATGCGATCGTTGTCTAATGATACATTAAGTTTAATTAGTAGTTAAATTATTGCGTTACGTTTGCGTTACGTTTATCGGCTGCACATATAATTTTGGTTACGTATAACACACCCGCGTCTAGATAATTGTATGGTATTGTGACGAGAGACGATATTGTTGTTTTTCCCGTTTTATTTTTTAATGAATTTTTTATGTTCTTGTCGTGCAATCGGCTCATTTTTGTACGTGCTCACCACATGAGCTTAGTGTGTTTCATTTAGCTTCATCAGTTTTTTTTTTATATCGCTTGCGGCTATTTGCGTGCGTCGCCTTCGCTTCTACACACGTTTGCCCACTTGTGGGACACAATTGTCCCAATTTTTTTTTTATTAATTAAGTTTTTATTATTTGTTTATTTGTTTATTTTGTTTACTTATTTTTTCTGCGGCCGACTCATTCTTCGCGCTTGGTTCCGCTACAGGTCTGCCCGACTGTGAGCGCCTTGCCCAATAGTGGGCTACGGATGACGTGATTTCCTTTGTTGTTTTGTTTGTTGTTTGTTTTGCGGTCGGCTAATATTGCGTACGCGCGTTCAATAGACACAGACATACACGTACACGTGCGTTGCCCACCCGTAGGCCATATACAAGGCGTCCCAACTTAGTTTTGCTTTCTTTATTGTTGCGTTAATTTTAGCCCATTTGCCCTTACCTTAGTAAACAAATACCTCCAGCCCAACTATAGAATATATACAGGGTGTTGTTCTTTTTACTGTCTTTAAATTTGTTGTTTTTTTTTTTTTTTTTGTCTCCTTTTATTCTACGCGATGCCGACCAAGTCACAAGCCGCGATATTTAGGGAGGCCGCCAAAGCTTTACACCAGCTCCTAGAGGTGGGATCAATGATCATTGCTGGCGACACCAAACATTCCATAACGGAATTTAACGTGCGTTTCGCACAGATACAGGGCATAAAGGACAAGCTGGACTCAGTATACTACAACATTCTCGACGAAGAGAACTTAGACGAGGGGGTTGAGAGGACGTACACTGAGAACCACACAAAAGCCTCCGGGGCATACCTGGGGATACTTGTGGCTAGGGAGAAAATCTCACCCTCTTCCGCGTCGTCCCCAACCCATAGCGCTCAGCCCAGTTTCGGCGTCAATACGCCCACAGCCGTCCTCCCCAAGATAGCGCTGCCCAGGTTCAGCTCAAAAGTGGAGGACTGGCCTTCCTTCATTGCGCTGTTTAGGAGTTTGACTGACGACATGGCGACCCTGTCGGACGCAGTCAAGCTCCACTACCTATTCTCAAGTCTCAGCGGTGAGGCATTAAGTATGGTGTCCCACTTAAAGGTCACCAATGAGAATTTTGCCGTGGCCATGGACATCCTCACCAAACGGTACGAGAACCGCCGGGTTCTCATTGATAGTTTTGTGGACATCATCCTGGGGCTGCCAGGCATCCATACGCGCTCGAACATCCGCACACTGTTCCTCACGCCGCTCATATCGGCTCAGTGTGCCCTCAACAATTTAGATTTGCCCATAGGAGACGATTACGTGTTTGTGTCAATAGTAGTGCGGAAGCTCAAGGGCGAGCTCCGCACGCTATTTGAACGCAGACACGGGTCTAGCAGCACTCTGCCCACGTTGAGTGACCTCATCTCCTACCTCGAGGAGCACGCGCGCTGTGTGGAGACAGAGTTCTCCAACATAGCCCAGCCGCAGCCCATTCACGCCCTGCCCGGCCTTTCTCGTAGCCGCGCGCCTCCACAGTTGCCCCATCGCACTTATGCCCAGATGGCTCAGCAACAACCCGACCATTACCGTGGCCGCTCCTCAGCTCCATCGCCTCACCGCGCCTATGATCAGCCTACTCACCAACCGCTCCACCCAGCTCAGCAAATGCGTCACCGCCCATCCACCTCCCCGGCTCGCAGTCAGCCCTTCCCCGTCTACTCGGCCTTCCAGCAAAGCTGCTCCTCATCATCGTCCTCGTCCTCTTCCTCACGCTCGACGCCCTACTGTCCCTATTGTGCCACTAGGGGACATACGCTCATGACGTGCAGATGGTACAATGCCCAGCCAACACAGGGCCGTTGGGACTTTGTACAGGCACGCGAGCGCTGCCAGCGTTGTCTCGGCCGTCACTACGAGAGCGAGTGCAGGTCAAGGGGGGCATGCAAGGACTGTGGGAGCACGAACCACCACACGTCCCTTCATCGACCAGACGACTCAACGCACCCAGTTCATTCGTCAGCACATATACCCCCACAGCTGAGGGAGCACTCGAGGGAGCGCCCCAGAAACAGCAGGCGGCACGAACCCGCACATGCCAAACAGGTGCAACCCAGCTCTGCTCACAGAGCCAGCCCACCCAGGTCCGGTTCGCCAGGTAGGCCCCGCGAACGCCGCCAGCAATTATGACTCCCAACTATCACGGAGCACCCTAGCGAAGAGGTAGATTTAGCCCATGCCCACTCAACCCATGCCCACACAGCTGATACATACTCAGCTCATACAATTTCAACTGATACTCAATCAGCTCACTCACCTTCTGTGCCCACTGGCACACCCATTTTGTTGCCAACCGTCTCACTAAGAGTCGCGGACGTACATGGCCATCTTCACACAGCCAGAGCTTTATTGGACTGTGGCAGTATGCTGACATTAATAACGTCACGCATGGCACGACTTTTGAACCTGCCATCAAAACCCACTTCTTTAAAAATTACAGGAGTTGGGAATCAGCACAAACATGAGTCAAAGGCGGCAATAACAATAGTATGCCGACCCACTCACAATGATACTCCTACAATAACTGCCACAGCTCACATTTTAAAAAACGTCACTGGCTACCTTCCCTTAGAGAAGGTACCAAACATTTCCCACGTACTAGGCCAGCCACCCGTGCCATTGGCTGACCAGCTTTACCACACACCAGCCCCGACCGACCTCTTATTGGGGTCGGACGTTCTTGGCCAGGTGTTGGACGGGACTAAGGTCTCGTTGGGACCGGGCAAGCCCATAGCCTTCGGCACGATTTTCGACTTCGCGTTGATAGGACCCATTGAGGACTTGTATGCGCAGCCGGCGCAGCAGGTTAACTCAGCTCACGTCGTCAGCTCACAACCAGACTCAGCTGAATCAGCCCAGGACATACGTCAGAGTCTGGAAAGGTTCGGGGAGTCTGAGGAGCCCCTCCCTCAATCTCACACTCATAATGATCCCCTGGAGGAACAATGCGAGGAAATCTTCCGCTCTACCACTACACGCGATCCCTCAGGCAGATATACGGTCGCTCTGCCCTTTCTAAAGGACGCCCCTCAACTAGGTTAAACTCACCCTATCGCATTACGCAGATTCCTCAATATTGAGAAGAAGCTAATGGCGAACCCGTCTCTGCGTTCTAAATACGTCGACTTTATGGCCGAATACATCGACCTAGGGCACATGGCTCCCTGTCACCCAAATACATTCGCCCATAAACCTCACTTCTACATCCCTCACCATGGCGTATTTAAGACAGGGTCGGACAAGCTGCGCATTGTTTTTGATGGTAGCTGCAAAAGCTCCAATGGTGTCAGCATAAATGAATGCCTACACACAGGCCCCGCCCTTCAGCAGGACATTGTGGACATCATCATGTCCTTCAGAACGCATCCAGTCGTTTTCAGCACTGACATCCAGAGGATGTTCAGAAATGTGCTGGTTGCCCCAGACCAGAGACGGTATCAGCTGATACTATGGCGGTCCTCACCAGATCACCCTCTGCTCACCTACGCCCTCAATACAGTCACGTACGGCTTAAGATCAAGCCCATATCATGCAATCCGCACTCTGCTTCAGCTGGCTGATGATGAAGGCCATCGCTACCCTGGAGCCGCTCAGGTTCTTCGCAAGTCTATCTTCGTTGATGACATCTTGTGTGGTCATGACACGGTTGAATCCGCCCAAGCACTTCAGGACGAGTTGATAAGTCTGCTAGACCTAGGCGGCTTTCAGCTCAGTAAGTGGACATCTAACTCGCCTAAGCTGCTCGAGAGATTTCCCGACAACCAATGCGACATGCCCAAGGACTTCGACATGAACCCAGAGTCCACGTCCATTAAGGTCTTGGGTATACAGTGGAGCCCTCAGTCAGACGAGTTCACCTACCGCATCTCTCTGCCCCCCATCACACATGTCACAAAGCGGTCTATTTTAAGTACCGTAGCCTCACTTTATGACCCAAATGGCTGGGTTTCTCCCGTTATCTTCCGCGCAAAGCTGCTGCTTCAGCAATTGTGGCTACTGAAGCTGGAATGGGATGAGCCCACTCCCTCTTAAGTACAAACGGAGTGGCACCACATCTCAGAGGATCTGCCGCTGTTGTCTAGCATTCGCTTCCCTCGGCACATTTGTGCAAACAAAGGCTCAGCTGCATACTCGCTTCACGGGTTTGCAGATGCCCCTGAAGCCGGGTTTGCCGCCGTTGTTTACCTCCATGAGCTCGATGCCTCCGGAGATACTTTGGTACACTTGATTGTCGCCAAGTCGCGAGTCGCACCAATCAAGAACCGCCTCACAATCCCCAAGTTAGAGTTGTCGGCCGCCACTCTACTCTCCCAGCTCATGATCCGTGTGTCGGTTCAGTTATCGGCCCATATCAGTATACAACAACACATATGTTGGTCAGACAGTACGATAGTCCTGGCCTGGCTCAATACACCGCCTCACCGTCTTCAACCCTTTGAAGCCAACAGGGTAGTCAAAATCAGCTCAGGCTCACCAGAATGTACCTGGCGACACGTACCTTCCGAGCTCAACCCGGCAGATTGCGCAAGCAGAGGGATGTCTGCGCAATCCCTGTCAGCCCACGACTTATGGTGGTCTCCCACGTGGCTTAGACAGCCTTGTGGGTCTTGGCCTGCGATGCCTTTAGCTCTGGGCCATCACGCCCTGCCCGGCCTTAAGCCCAAACACGTCCCGTCACTAGTCACAGTGCCCGGTCTTGACTTTGACCTGCTCACTCGGTTCAGTTCGCTAGACAAGCTCGTCGGAGTGACAGCTTGTCTGAAACGCTTTCTGCACAACTGCAGACACCACCCAGATTCGCGACGCTCAGCCCCCTTGTACGTCAGTGAACGAAGAGATGCCCTACTTTACTGGGTGCGCAGTGTTCAGCACAATCAGTTTGCGGAAGACATCCACCGCCTTCAAACTGGCAAAATCTGCTCCGTCAGACTCCAGCGGCTGTCACCTCTCATTAAAGATGAGCTCCTTAGAGTTGGTGGACGACGACAACGTAATGTTAAACTCTTAAAAACGTACTTTTGTATATTCGTGTGCCTCTCGACTAAGGCGATTCATTTGGAACCGGTCTCGGACCTCAGCACGGAAGCGTTCCTCGCGGCATTACAGCGTTTTATAGCACGCCGCGGTGCCCCGGTGCTCATCCGCTCGGACTGCGGTACAAATTATGTAGGCGCTAGAAATCAGCTCATCGAAGTACAAAACTTTCTTACCTTGAATAATGACACGATTGCGCACAAGCTCGCTGGTCAGCACATTACTTGGTTGTTGAACGTCCCTAAGGGATCATGGTTCGGTGCGTTACATGAGATCAACGTAAAATCAACAAAGCAACTTTTATATCGCGTAATTGGCGAACAACACCTCACATTCGAGGAATTCTCCACACTTTTAGCTCGAATCGAAGCGGTCCTTAACTCAAGACCTCTCTGCCCACTTTCGTCTGATCCTTCAGACTTTGAGCCGCTTACAGCCGGACATTTCCTTATAGGCCGCCCACTAACGGCCCTTCCCGAACTATCCGTGGAAGATAGGCCGATCTCCACACGTAGGCGATTCCAGATGGTACAGGCCCTTTCCCAGCGCTTCTGGATGCTGTGGACCCAGTCCTACCTTCATACCCTCCAAACCCGCTCCAAATGGTTGTCCCCATCCTCCCCTCCCCGAGTTGGCGAGCTCGTCCTCATCAAGGAGGACAACCTGCCTGCCCTCCAATGGCGACTGGGGCGCATTGCTCGCACCCTGCCTGGGAAGGATGGCGTCGTGCGTGTGGTAGACCTGGACACCGCGAATGGACATCTTCGAAGGCCTGTATTCCGGATCGCCAGGCTCCCATTGGATGAGCCCACCCCTTGGGCCCGGGAAGATGTTTGCGCCACAGCGCAACGAATAACAGCCGTCTCTGCGCCGGCCAATTAGAGTGCATATTGGACTGCACTACCCCGTCGCACGGACATTTTGACGGCCGGCGCCCGCGCAAAGCTAGTGCCTTTTGAGATCTCAAGACGAAACCACGCGTCACGCGCCCTTGAAATCAGCCTTCGAAATAGCATATGTGTACAGTTACGCCTAACGCCTAACGAACCAGTGCCCCTAGTGAATAGTTTAGTGTAGTGACTGTGCGCCAGGAAACCAACCTACCTCGCCGCCCGTGGTCAGCTCGTCCCCCGGTTCCTGTGACTCATCATCCCTGTAAGTACTTCACTCCCTTCTACCTCCTGCCTAACCATCTTTACTCTGCTGTATTTGGCGGTGTCTTCTGACCCGCGAATGGGCTCCATATAATACAAGCAAAATCAAGAAGTGAACAAACAAAACTGAAATATAATTAAGGGTGTACGATTGCTTAAAGGGTCTTGAGACCCTGAGGACGAAGCCCAATTGTCGGAATGCTTTGTTAACTATATAGTCAATGTGTAAATTAAAAGATAAACCAGAGTCCAATAAAATACCCAGGTCACGAATTGATGTGACTCGAGCAAGTAATGAATTATTGATCTTATAATTAAAGTGAATAGGATTGGTTTTGCGTGTGTACGAAATAACAGAGCATTTATTCAAATTTAAAAATAGTTGATTGGACGCGCAGCATTCTGTTAAACGTTCTAAATCAGATTGTAATTGTATGCAATCGCCATATCCTTGCACAACTTTAAAAAAATTTGCGTCAACAGCATATAGGAGGAAATTTGAATTTTGAATAAATTTTCCGATATCATTGATATAAATGACAAATAACAATGGCGCAATATGGGAACCCTGGGGCTTACCTGATGGAATTTCAAGGAATCTTGACACATAGCCCTTGACAGAAACGGCCTGAGAACGATTTTTAACATACGAATCCAACCATCTGAGCAGATCGCCGTGTATTCCGATTGCCCAAAGCTTTTCAATAAGTAGATCATGATTAATTTTATCGAATGCCTTGGAAAATTCGGAATACACGACATCTACTTGTTCACTTTTATCCGCAGCATCCATCAAAAACTTTGTAAAAGTCAGCATATTCGTTTCTACCGAGCGCCCTTTACAAAAACCATGTTGATTAACAGTTATGTGATTCTTTAGTACGCATGCAAGTTTACATAATAAAAAATATGTGGTTCTCCTGTTTATAGATTTTAAAAAAGCGTTCGATACGCTGGACCACGATCTCCTGCTCACTGCTATGCATGAGTGTGGGGTTCGTGGTCCAGTCAATAAGTGGTTAAAAAGTTACCTAAAAAATAGAACATTGTGTACAATGATTAATAAAAATATTGGCAAAGAAGCGGATGTGACATCGGGTGTGCCTACTGGTTCGGTATTCGGTCCTGTTGGCTACATCATGCATGTAAATAGTATGGTGAATGTAATAAAGCATTGTACAGTATACATGTACGCTGATGACACATGCATGATGTATGCTGACAAAGACATGGTGAATATAAAGCAAAGAATTCAAGAAGACTTTAATAATGTCATCAAATGGTCCCATGATAATGGCATTATTCTAAACTTGGAAAAAACTAAATGTATGCTTCTGCAATCACCTTATCTAAAAAGAGCTGTAAATATAAACATTTTGGGCCATTCTTACTATTGTTTGCATGAAAATGATAATGTTTGTCATAATTGTCAAGTAATTGAATTTGTAAGTAGTTATAAATATTTAGGATTAACGCTGGACTGTAATTTTAGTTGGAAACTGCATGTTGGAACAGTTTGCAATAAGTTGAGATCTATATTATATAAGTTCATTAGCCTTAGCTATGTGTTGGACAGACCTACGTTACGTATGCTGTACTACGCGCTGGCGGACGCCGTGCTCAGTTATGGGTTAGCGGCTTACGGGCGTACGTTTAGCTCGTACATTAGTGAGGTACACAATTTACAAGTAAGGTTCATAAAGCTATTAGTAGATAAACATGTTAAAAATAAAGTTAATAGAAACTATAACAAGCTGTTTATGAAAAGTGGTATTCTGCCAATACAAGAAAAAGTTAAATATCTTTTAGCAGTTGACCAATTTACCGCAGAAAACAATTTATTAAAATCTAAAATGATTAGTCATAACTTAAGAACTGCTGTTCGTAAACAGTTTGAGGAGCCTATTGCAAGCAATTATTATGGGAATAGAACTCGAAGGTATCTGGTGCCACGAATTTTTAATAATTTAGATATTGAGGAACCATGTACTAGTTTAAATATATTTAAGAAAAAGTTAAAAAATTGTTTATTACAAGATTTTGATAGGCGGATCTTTTGAAAAAAGGATGCAATTAATTTATAATATTTTATATGTACAAGTTTGCCTATGAGCTTGAAATTTATAACATATTGCTATTATTGTCGTTAGTAGTGTATTTTTTTGTGAAAAATGAGTGCATTTTTCGCCAATAAACTGTTAATCAGTTTGGCGAAATTATTTTTTGAATAATACATTGTAACTATAAAATGAAAAAAAAAAAAAATAATAATAATAATTATAATATGAACATGTAATAATCTTTTCAAGAATTTTTCCGAATAAGTTGGTTTTAGATATAGGTCGGTATTGAAAAACGTCAGTCTTATTATCATTTTTAGGAATGGGAGTGATAAGAGCAAGTTTCCATGCCGATGGAAAGATACCTGATTCCAAAGATTTGCGATATATAATACACATAGGTATCGATAATTGTGTAGCACAGTTACGTATAAATATAGGATGTATTCCATCATAACCCGCTTGTTACGGCGAAAGGCGTTTCGCCGTAACAGCGACGGAATATGGGTTAGGCAGGAGATAAGGGAATTTCTGGGGCGTACCTGGTTCGGGCTGGAGCTGGCTGGAGCTGAAGGCGGGCGCGGGGGCGCAGGGGGCGCGGGCTTGAAGGCAGCAACACACAACACAAGTCACTCCACTAGGCACTGATCGGAGGCGTTTTAAGGATAGTTGAGCTGGTACCAAGCGCTCTTAATCCACAAACACTGTAGTCGTGGTTGCTCGCGGGCTGAATTCTTGCGCGGGCGCGCGTGGATTCACACGGAAGGCTCGAAGCACACTGCGTGGGCGACCGCGTCATCCCGCGGTCTAGGAGGTTCGTCTGGTATAATTGTCAACAGGTCCGTGCGACGGGGTAGTGCAGCCCAATATGCACTCTAATTGGCCGGCGCAGAGACGGTTGTTATTCGTCGCGCTGTGGCGCGAACATCTTCCCGGGCCCCAGAGGGTAGGAGGGGGGGGGAAGGAATGGAAATAAAAGGGGAACTACAGCCCTGATTCGTGCTGTGTTGAGTTAATGTCGAGTGGGTGTGTATATGATGAGCTGGGAGGAATGCACGTGTGTGACTGTATGAGTACAATTGTATGAGGGCTGAAAGCCTGTGTCACGAAGCACAGGGGGCGCAGGGGCGCGAAGCGCCGAAGGCGCATAGGCGCACGGGGCGCGTAAGCGCAGAGGCGTGGGGGCGCGGGGGGGCAGAAGCGCGGGGGCCGCAGTCAACGCAAAGGCGTGGGGGCGCGGGGGGCCGCAGTCAACGCAAAGGCGTGGGGGCGCGGGGGCGCAGAAGCGCGGGGGCCGCAGTCAACGCAAAGGCGTGGGGGCGCGGGGGGGGGGCCGCAGTCAACGCAAAGGCGTGGGGGCGCGGGGGCGCAGAAGCGCGGGGGGCCGCAGTCAACGCAAAGGCGTGGGGGCGCGGGGGGGGGGGCGCAGAAGCGCAGGGGGGGCATAAGCGCGGGGGCGCAGAGGGCGCGGGGGCGCAGAAGCGCAGGCGGCGCGGGGGCGCAAAAGCGCGTCTGATGTCATGCACCGTATAGGTGCGGGCTGACTACATGCTAAGTAAGATCGTGCACTGAGCACAGCACCAAATAGGCACAAAACAACAACAAAAAGGGCTGTACACTGGGCATACCATCATGTAGTCACTTGAATCGTGAACTGAGCACAATGGCATATAGGCACAAAAAAAGGGCTGTACACTGGGCACAAAAAAAAGGCTGTACACTGGGCATACCATTATGTAGTCACATGAGTCGTGCACTGAACATAATGGCATATAGGCACAAAACAACAACAAAACGGGCTGTGCACTGAGCACGATAGCATACAGGCACAAAAACAACAACAAAAGTCTGTGCACTGAGCACGATAGCATACAGGCACAAAAACAACAACAAAAAAGGCTGTGCACTGAGCACGATAGCATACAGGCACAGAGGCACAGAAAAGCGCAATGCGCACTGTGGCGCAAAGAGCAAAGGCGCAATAAAAGCAAATACAAAGCAGACTGCATGTGTGTATGTGCTGCAGGCTGATGTGTGGGTGCACATGTGTAGAAGTACTATTCTCTTGTGGTGAGCACGCACGAGATCTGAGCCGATTTATCACGACACGACCATAAAAATTTCATTACAAAATAAAACGGGGAAAACAACAATATCGTCGTCTAGACGCGGGTGTGTTATACTTAACTAAAGTTATATGTGCAATCTAATTAGTAAGAAAAAATATAACACGAATCGAACACTGTTCTTTGAACACGTTCTTAATTTATTTTTGTAGGTAGGTTAATAATATTTCGCAATGCACTTTGCAACGTCTATCGTGCAGAAAGGGTCATGTAAGGTAATGAAATTAGGAATGTTACGCGATAAGATTTAAAAATCAGAAATTAAAATTAAGTTACGTGATAACTACGAAGTATGAGTAAATATTATTTTAACGGGTCGAATGACCAACATGTAATGAAATAGTTAATGGGCTGAAATAGTTATCCTATATATATATAATAGTGGACTGTATTAATAATGTGGGGCTGAATGTCTACGGTAACTTGTACCTACTCCTGCGACCCCTCATGCGACCGCTGTGCATGCGAGGACGCATGCAGCGTTCTGTCGGTGGGTCGCTTTGCCGGAGTATCCCGCAGTTGGGGCGGAAGCCACCGCGCCGCCGATTCCGGCTGGTAATGCTGTGTGGCATCGTCCGGTCGGTGAAGGGATGTTTGGTGATCTGCGATGCCACACACTCGGCATGCCTTCACCGACTTGCATTCGTCCGGGTAATGCGGTCCGAGGCAGCGGGGACAGCGCTCGCGCGACACCACAAAGTCCCACCGGCCCTGCGTCGGCTGGGCATTGTAGGCAGCGCACGCTACTAATCTATGCCCCCTAGTCCTACAGTAAGGGCAGTAAGCGGTGTTTGGGCTGGCGTGCATTGTGTGGGTGTTGTGTGCAGTTGTGTAGACGTGTATGGGTGGCGGCACGAGTCGAGGCAAAAAGTAAAATGTGTACGGTAGGGTTTAAAAACTAGTGGACTGTATGTATCCGGCTCGTAGGATCAAAAATGTTACGGCGAAAGGCGTTTCGCCGTAACAGCGACGGAATATGGGTTAGGCAGGAGATAAGGGAATTTCTGGGGCGTACCTGGTTCGGGCTGGACCTGGCTGGAGCTGAAGGCGGGCGCGGGGGCGCAGGGGGCGCGGGCTTGAAGGCAGCAACACACAACACAAGTCACTCCACTAGGCACTGATCGGAGGCGTTTTAAGGATAGTTGAGCTGGTACCAAGCGCTCTTAATCCACAAACACTGTAGTCGTGGTTGCTCGCGGGCTGAATTCTTGCGCGGGCGCGCGTGGATTCACACGGAAGGCTCGAAGCACACTGCGTGGGCGACCGCGTCATCCCGCGGTCTAGGAGGTTCGTCTGGTATAATTGTCAACAGGTCCGTGCGACGGGGTAGTGCAGCCCAATATGCACTCTAATTGGCCGGCGCAGAGACGGTTGTTATTCGTCGCGCTGTGGCGCGAACACCGCTCCTTTATTAGTGTCAATACTTTTGAGCTCTTCGTAGATAGTCTCAGTTGTAATGCTCAAAGTCGACAAACTGACTGGGGAGTTAACGGGGGGGCAGTCAAGATCATAGGCAGCTGGACGTGGTACACTACGAACAAAAACCGAGTTAAAATATTCATTAAACAAGTTGCATGTCTCTTCACCAGTATTAGAAACACGCTGATTCAGAGCCACCGTTTGAGGAACATACTAGATGGTAATTTTGATTTAACAAATCGCCAGAACAGTTTAGGACACTTCTTAATATTGTCTTCACTAAACCGAATCAAATGATGGTAAACGATGTTCTGAAGGCTGGTCTCTCTCTTACGAAGTGTAGAAAATAGTTGGTAATCCAAAGGATTCCCATATTGCTTCCACCTAGTGTGAAATTTTTGTTTTTCTCTAGACAATTTTATAAGCGGGATGGTGTGCCATGAGGGATAGCGAGCAGTGTTACTTTACGAGTAGGAATATGCTTTTTAATTATATCGTTAATTTTGTCGTAAAATATATTAACTGCAGAATCGATACCATTAGGAGTGCACAGTTTAGAACACCAATCAATGGCTGAAATTTCAGCTCGGATCACGTCATAATCGACTTTATGAAAAAGTTTGGTGTGTGTTATGTTTTGTGCTAATGGATAGTAGGTTTCAAGGTTCAAGTTAATCACTAAAGATTTATGGTGCGCATCTTCAGTCGTTACAGGGTAATTACAAGTTTGAACGTTAATCTCTGTATTACAAAACGTTAAATCTAGTATTCTATTATTAAAATTAAATGAGGAGTTAAATTGTTTGAGATTAGTAAAACTCATAAAGTCAGCTGTCAATTGAACAAGGGAATTAGTATTAAAATGCATTATCATAGAACTAGAGTTCTGATCGAGGTACCAATCGGCGTGTGTCACATTAAAATCACCCATAATTAGATAAATATCATTTGGGAATATAAGGAGTAATAGTTAATATGGCACAAAAGTTGTAGGATTGCTCAGAGCCAAGTTATACAAGTTCGATGATTCATCATTTTCATACATTTATTGATTTCTAAAAGTGCTGGGACTGGGAAACATAAAATAATGATAGATATTGCTAGAACTAATGATCTGAAGCAATTGTCATTGCAGCGCAAAAGCTGTGGGGTCATCATCTGTTATGTTTATACAAAAAAAAATATAGGAATCAATAAATGTATGAAAATTTTGAATCTTCGAACTTGTATAACTTGGCTTGGAACAACCCTACAACTTTTGTGCGATATTAACTATTTCTCCAAATGGCTAGTTCTAACAATACGTACCATTTTTTTTTGTTGGCCGGCACTTTCAGAAAAGGCCCAAAAAAATGATATCCACCAAAAAAAATTTTTGATGTCTTGTGTGGGAATACTAGCTAGGTACCAGTATTTTTTTTTTTACCATCAGTCGTGTACATTAGCAATAAATAGTGACAAACAATTTTTATGTATTAAAGACCCAAAAAACTAAAATTATAATCAAGATGAAATCAACCACTACCTACGCAGACGTAGACACTTTTTAAACCAGTCGCTTCCACCTGGCACATGCCGATTGGAAATCAAAAAGTGTTCCGTGTAGACAACTGGAATCCAAAAGTCGTCAGTTGCCGACTCAAGCAACATTAACAAATTATACGGCGCTCCGAAAGTTACATCTGCTACATCTACGTTTTCTATGGTGTGTCGTTTTGGTAACAGGCAACCAGCGACTGTGTCCGGTCGCCGCTTCCGATACAGCAACTACGGGTTCCTGTGATAGTATCCATCCAGTGTCCGCAACACGTTTGCGCGGTGTACGCAACACATTTTTTTTTTTCCATTGGGACAGCATTTGGCCTTCATCTCACCTGATAGTATGAGATAAGGCCGAAGGTGGGAGCGCGCTCCACTGAGGAACTGGCTATCTTATCTCCAAACTGTCGGAACACAACAATGCTACTAACGTAGTTGTTATGGCGACAGACTTTATATAAGATGGTGGTAGCTAGTCAGACAGACTTAACAAGCCCTGCCACTAACCAAAACCGCAGCACCCTAGCTTTTTCTACAAAATTAATTTTTTCTGATTTCGGGCTAAGCAACACAAGTACAAATTTGATAAGCCTAAGGCTGCCCTACATTTCAAGTATTACTCAATGGGAGCTGCCAGCCGTAGTGTCTGCCGCCCATACATTTTAATTCACCGGAGATTGCCAACATTTTTATTTAACAAATTGATACCGATTTGAACGTTTATTTCGAGTACGAATGCTCGTACAGACGGCGGCAGTTTGTCAAATAGATCGGAAACTTCCACGTGTTGAACGTTATTCACGTATCACTATGTTTGAGTGGTCCATATTAATCCTCTTTTTCACTGTTACATTTTTTTTTAATTTAGATTTAGTTTTACGTATAATCTTTTTTCGCCGTTTTTTTTACCCGTAAAACGTGTCGCGCAGGTAAAAGAATACTACCACCCCTTCTCTTCCCTTGGGTGTCGTAAAAGGCGACTAACCGACTGCACAAATATCCAACAGCATAGAACGGCGACGGGCTCACCACCTACCAAGCTGAGCACATGTGCAGTGCAGTTGCTATCTGGTGAAAAGTGGACAATAGCAGAGGACTGCTTTTGCGGCCCTCATTGCCTAGTCTCTGACTAACCCTTCGGTGATAATAGTCGTGATTATATGTTTGTATGTAAATACTCTTTTTTTTTTGTTTACGTTATACGGGGTGTTCTCGCGGTTCACATTTGTTTTTATTGTATAGGATATCATGCATTATAGTTACCATCTGCGACCGGGGAGACTAATATCAACTCACTAACATAAACTGATTTTGTTCCTGTTAGGGCTCGCGATGTTATCGAAATTAAAATTATATGTCACATAGTTTACATGGTTTTATAACAGATGGCGCTGTGCCAAAACTGTCTAAAAAGCCGTATCGAAGTTTTTTTGCGATAAGTGTAGCGTAGTGTACAGTGCCATTTGTTCGTTACTTCCACTCTTGCACTTCCACGAATAGACTTAAACAAGCAAGTTGATTACATTTCTATTTTACCTCTTTAAAGACCTTCATAGTTTAATCAATCCCATAACGTGCAACCAGAATCTAGGACCGAAATCAGCAATCGCAGAAGTCATTACAACAGATTCGACCAAGTTATTATTCTTACCTAAACTTCGGCCACTACATAGAGTCCATGGCAAAAACTGCAGCTAAAAAGCTTGGCATCCTTTCTAAGGTAAGGCGGTATTTTACACCGGGGCAGCTGCTACAGCTTTACCAAGCACAAGTCCGGTTCTGTATGGAATGCTGCTGCCAACTCTGGGATGGATCTCCTATCTATCGAATCGAAAAAAAAACACCGAACACAATATATAATATACTGGCATGGCAATCGATCTAAGTAGGTACCTACCTGTGAGTACCGATAATGCAGAAATTGATTAGATAAGATAAATATACTTTATTGCACAACCTTGTGTTGTGAAAAACATTTTGTCAAAAAAGGTAAATATTATGTAGTCTAAAACGCAATTTAGTCGAACATAATGCAAATGAGACATCAAAAATACGAACGCTCGTAAACTTTGAAACCGATCAAAGGTAACTTTTGACCGATTACCCGCGCCCGGGCGGAAGTTGTTCCGTTCGGCTACAATTCGAAGCTTTTCGCATTCACTCAAAGTTTTTGAGAAACAAAGTTTCGAAGTGCGTAACGAGAATACTTCGGTGGGGCGTCTCGACGTCAATAAGGCGTGGGGATATTCAAATTCGTGCAATCGATGAATGTTAACGTCAATCACTTAAATGGTAAGTCTGCTTATCATCATCTTATACGTCCCACTGCTGGGCACAGGCCTCCGCATGTACAGTCACGAGTACCAATATGTATACACAATATATTCCATAAATGGATTAAGGCGAGTCACCGAGGATATGCAGGCAAAACTGTTTGCTAGATCAAATGGTTTATGTATTTACTATTAAATTACGCAAAGAATATTGCCTAAAGAATGTGCTAATTTGTTACGCGACTAGATGTACTTTACCCGATTAAAAAAATCCCGAAAACAGGCCAAATAAAAGTCTAAAACGGATGATTTCTTACATTTTTTTGTAATTTTCAACATAATTTTTACATGTAAATATTTATTTTAAAGTACTACAGAGAACCTGCTAATTCATTAAGTCCTATAAAGTCTATATAGGCAAAAAACGTATAAAAACCAATAAAACGCGCTTATTTGCTCCGCTTCGCTGTTATACCCGTCCCATACCATCGAGAGAGCGAGAGAGAAGCGCTCGAAAGAACTCGCCTTAAGAGTTACAATTGTTTACAATTACAATTGTTAACAAGATATTTTTGCTCGTGACTGTACAACATCTGCTGTGTGTGGCGGCCCATCAAAAGAATACTAGCAACCCACCTCTTCCCTTGGGTGTTGTAAAAGATGACTAACAAACTAAAGACTGCAAACACAGCACAAGGTGCACAAGGTGGACTGAAGATCTGGTGAAGGTCGCGAGTATAGCCTCTGAATGCGAGAAGGACCGTTCGTTGTGGAGAACTTAGGGAGAGGGGTGTTCCTTTGTCCAGCAGTAGACGTCCTTCGGCAGATTTTGATGAGGACCTGCATTGACACTTTTCATCTTTAATAATCACTTGGGCAAATGAATCGACTCCACCTGATGGTAAATGGAAATGGTGTCCAAGCGCGAAGACAACTGTTGCAGCGTCAAAAAGACGCAACATCAGTCGGCCTTACCTCAGAACAAAAATTATTGTTCTGAGGGCCTTACCCTGCCGGCCAACAAGTTGTCTCTTCACGCCTCGTTTGAATTAAGGGCCCCATGTTGTAGAACGGAGGGAATTTGTGTTCCATCTTTTAGCGGTGCAACCACGGACACGTTACAGCTAAAGGTTGTTTCACTTGTTAGTATCGCGGCTTTGTCTTTCTTTTTTTACTTGTCTGTGGGTGCGACAAAGAAAAGAGTGACTTAATTTACTTCTTACTAAGTCACTAAATGATATTGTCCAAGCAACTGTACTCTAACTTTAGACATCGTTTTGTGCATGTTAAGCATGTGGTTAACTTTGAACAACATTTGAAGTAAATCCCTGAGGGCTCTAAGGGCTAAGCCCTCGCCTACTTAGTTTGATATTTTATATGATTTATCTAAATTTAGGCTTAACGTAGTAACTCTATGTATGCGAGTAATATTGTGGTACATATATGAATCGCCGACTTTTAAATTTTCAAACAGAAGAAACGCGATTTTTTGTGGTTTTTATTAGGTATGTTTGCTAAAAAAGTGTCTGTTGGTTATTTTAACCTTTTTTTATTATTAACTGCAATATAATTCTAAAGTTTTTATTTAAGTGGTAAAGTGTGTTTGGGATTATTCGATGCACAGCTCGTGTTCGTGATCACAAATTTATTAAGATCCCACATTTGATTAAGTCAATACCCATCAACTAACAGCAATAACATGATTTCAATTATTGAGGCCATTATCGCACAGTGAGACAGTATGTATATATAGACTAACTTTTTATTGATATAAAAAAGCTTTAAATTTCGTATGTGGCACCGCAATATGTAAATACTTTCTAACCTCCGTCATTTCCAATCCAATGAATGAGACCGGGTAACTCATACCACCGTTTATCCTCAATAAAGCTAGGCAGTGTCGGTCCTTTCCACGCAAAGTGTAATTGGGACCTCATTGGACGTGCCGGGGTCAGCCACGTCTCAAAAAGGCATGACGTAAAAACGTTTTGGTGAGCGAGCCTCTTTCGAGGAAATAGCTTCACTGTACGATGGGTTGCTGAACTATTTGTGGTTGATAGGTACCTCAACCTGATTTGTGTGTTGGACTTTAATTTTCAATTGTCACGTGGTTTTAACACATTGATTGTCTGTGAAAAAGGTGAAAGCCAATGATATAGTTTGTAATATCATTAATGAAAGCCAAAAAGTCAATGTGCTTGTGCCACGCTTGTGCTATAGGTACACGACAGTAGAATTTGAAAAAAATGTATGCTTCTTCGTGGCAATCATCCATATGGCAAGCAGGTGGCCGTAGCGTGTGCAATATGACTACAAAAAGCTTCACAGACCAAATTCTTTATTAAAATTATTTCAAACAGTAATTCACCATTACCTAACTATTAATATCGCAGTAACTGTGCGTTCATTTTCATTTTTAAATCTGACTAAATTTAAGCGTGACTACGCAAAATATACCTACGATATTATTTCTTTAAAGTATCCTGTATTCTTTATAAAAAATACTACTGCAGTAAGTAACTTCAAATGAGAAAGAAAACTCGCAGCCTTCATTCAAAAGTTAGTCATATAAATGCGTCATATTTATATAGGAATTCTCGTTTGAAAACTCTCTAAGGCCAATCTCTAGAAAAGTCTGAACTCATTTTAACTTGAAGCCAATATAATAGGTATATATAAAGAAGAAGCCTCTACCTCTACTGGTTTACATTTTTACAAAAATGAAATATATTCATTCACTACCCATCTGTTTATAATCTATCATATAAATCTATTTATTGGAAATTGTGCCGTACCTATAATGTACTTTTTAGGCTTTCTGCATAAATCACCTTTGCCCAAACAAGCTCTAAAATTATTGTCATGTTTACTATTGAATTTTAAGTCGTGTGTTTAGGTTCAAAATACTTAATTCTCTTTGCGTTAATAACGCGCAAATGTATTTTAATATTCTAAAACGTAATTATATTTCTTGTTAATTGTATGTTTAAAAGCTGTTTGCTATCCTAAAACAAAACAATATCTCTAGCTGTTTCACGTGTATGTGGAATCAAGTGTTTATCTATCTATCTAATAACTATGAGCAAAAACCAGCGCGCTAGTTCAAGTAGTTGCAAAATTCTGCTCTGTGAAGATAATTTAAAAGCAAACTCGTACCGAAACTATTGTGAAATAGCGAACAACAGCGAAACCGAACGAGTACTAACTAACTACTAGCATGCTTGAAAGTAACAAAACTAATTAATGAAATAACAAATAGTTTGGAAAAATTATCTTGTAAACTCCGAGCTAGTTCGTAGTGTGTTTCGGATTTAATTTTGTCGATGCATAGCCCGGGTTTAATTTATGTTCACCAGCCCGCATTTGAGTCAATTGTATAAAAATTGGACATCGGGAAAAAATAATTGTCCATCATAATAAAGTAGATATAAAAAAAAGAAAACAATTACTAACATAATAGGTAATTATTTTTTGTTGATAACTACTATTTCTTTTTAATTGAACAAAATTAATAATTTATCTAGGGTTGATAATTTATAGTAGAAAAAAAATATTTTTGGAAGGTATGATTTTTCCTGTCTAACAAAAGCTCCTTTATAATTGTAAAAAAATAGATTAACTTGTGAAGCCGTTTAAAAGGTCGCTATTTCTTTAGATGAATTATCTTAAGTAATACTTTTTGTCATCGTAAATAATTAATTTTCTTACAAAATCTCTCAAAACCTCTGTATAACGACCTTTGTATGACTAAGATTTAGATGCATCTAAACCTAGGAGATTGCATCTGTATTTTTTACGTGTGGCAGCACTATTACCACTGCCAATCTAACAAAATCAAATGTTAGCTATCATAATTTTCAAGTGATGTTTTGATTGTCGGTTCAAAATAAATTTCGTTGTGTAAAAAGTGCTAGTTGTACATTATAATTTAGGTAAGTTTATGGTTTTTGCTTAAAATTCTTCTTTATGTAATAGACTAATCTATGTGTAAAACAGTGAGGTAATCCGAACTGTGATAATTTTACAAATTTATAACCTAATATTTAAGAGTTAATTTTGTCACAACAAAATTTTGTTCCTTTGTGTGACATTTATAATGTCATACAAAGGAAAAGGAAACCCTAACGTCAAGGTCTATGTACATAAGATATTTGCTTGTCAAAAATGAAAACTTCTACACTCGAACTTTAAAATTATGATATCGAAAATTTACTACAAAAACTCGACTCCAAAGAAAAGAAATGTAAAACAAAGATTTCTCAACCTCTTTCCTTCCCAATAAATAAAGGGTTCCGAAATTCTCGAACATTATCCTAAAAATGTCTCCTGCATTTAGGAGAGGAAGCTCAATTTTTGCTAATTTTAAATGGAACACGTTTATATTAATAAAAACAGTTAAAGGTTTTTATACTTTTAATTTGTTTTATTTTTATTACATTTTGTATAGATAAAATACATAGATGGGAGATGTCAGTATGAACCATACTTTATGAATTCGCTTCTCTAACATAAATACCTTTGTATGACGAAAAAAATAATTCCTTTGTATTTTTCTTTTGTATGACGTAAATTTTTTATGCAATTGACTCATTTGGCAAACGTGTCGACTATCGATTAAGCCAATACTCATATGAATTGTTGCGATATTTGATTTAAACGATGGAGGCTTTTGCCCAGCAGTTATGGGTCGTTTTGACAGGAGCTAAAAGTTTATCTAGTAATAAACCTAAGTACTTACTATCTATAACCCCCCTTGGGTTAGGCGGTCAGCGAAAATTTGGAGCGCCATTCACATTTTTATCAAAAGTTAATAAAAAAGTTAAATTTTTTCAAAATCCAAATCAGTTAAGTAATCTAAAAGGTAGCTATGTGTTTATGATTTTATAGGAATTATTATTATAAAACAGTCGTAATATGCATTTATATGAAATTTTAAAGGTAAATTCAGTATTTTTTTCTATCGATCCAAATGTATTTTGGCTTCATTCATCCCCTCACACATACGCTCTGTAACACGCGTTGAAAATTTCAGTGCGAAATATTTAATATATTTTTAATAACAGCTAATAGAAAACAGCCAATTTTTCCGTTTTCACCGCCTAAGGCCCCTTAACTAACAGCTTTTGCCCACGGCCACCACCATCATCATTTCATATCATATGAAACACCGTACATGGTACTTTGAAGTTTTTTTATTAAAATTGCCGTTTTTATGCCTATTGTCCCCTTTTTATGTGTTTTGTGATTCTTACTTATTTAGTTTTGGTATTTTTGTGTAGAAGATTAGTTCCTTAATAATTCTGATCACTATAATTGCAAGACGTTGTACCAACTGAGTCGTAGCAGACGATGAACAAAATAAAAAAAAATCGAAAAAAGTTTTATTTCTTTCTTAGATATAAAAAGAAATTATGACATTTGTACTGCAGATAATTGTAAAAATGTCTACGGTTTTTCAGCTTTCTATCAAGGTATAACAAGCTAGGGTACTATCAGGATTCTCGGAAAAACTTTGATGAAAGACTTCCAGGTAGTAATAAAAATAACGGTATTACGTTAAGTTACTCGCTGCGCCTATGGCGAAGGCTACACGTTCAATAAATATTGTGATCCACGGCAGTAGTGTAATATTGGGCATTCTAGATCACTTTTCACTCCATTGATCTCACTGACGTTCGATCAATGTCGTTAAAAGTGATCTAGAATGTCCCAATATTACTTTTGAAAATCACTGCCACTCGCTCAGTCAACGTCAAAAAGTGATTTAGAATGTCCAATCGACTTCTCGTGTTTTAGAATGTCTAATCGACTTCTCGTGATCTAGACTAATATTACTTTTGAAAATCACTGCCACTCGCTCAGTCAACGTCAAAAAGTTATCTAGAATGTCCAATCGACTTCTCGTGTTTTAGAATGTCTAATCGACTTCTCGTGATCTAGAATCCCATACAACGACTGCGATCTACTTTACACATTTTCAAGGTCTTTCGTTCATAGGATGCAGGAGCTTTTGACAATATGGAATTACAGCACAACTATAAATGAATGTGACTTAGTGAACTCTCAGTACGGAATAAGTGTTGTTTAGACGTAAGCGCCTACACGATTAAAATAGCAATATACCATTAACAGCTACGCTCCTCAGTCTTTCCGAAGGCGCTTGGTCAATTTATTCTATATTGTTTATAATGCCATTTTGTAATATAGTTTCGATTCATCATTGAGATCACATTATTAAACTTAAGTATCCGTCATATACGGTTTTTATTTGCCACCACGCTCCAAGGTGTATCATATAGTTGCATTTGTCAAATTTTATTCCTGACCCATAAGAAAACACTTGTGTATTTTAATCGAATTCATATTTCAATTTCTGTATACAACGACTTCGATCTACTAAACACATTTTCAAGGATTTCGTCTACTGAATGCGAAGGTTTTTGACAATATGGAATAACAGCACAACTTAAACTGGATGGGGCTTCCTGGTCTCCCAGGACTGGATCCCCGAATAAGTTAGTGCTATGAATAACATTTATCAAAGTAGTACCTCGACCCATAGGAAAACACTTGTGTATTTTGATCAGAATCCAGTATGTAATAGTTTAATTTCTGTATACAACGACTTCGATCTACTTAACACATTTTCAAGGATTTCGTCTAATGAATGCGAAGGTTTTTAACAATATGGAATTACAGCACAACTTAAGCTGGATGGGGCTTCCTGGTCTCCCAGGACTGGATCCCCGAATAAGTTGAACTATGAATAACATTTGCTAAAGTTGAACCTCGACCCATAGGAAAACACTTGTGTTTTTAAACCAAACTTCATTTCAGTATACGGTGACTCCGATCTACTCTACACATTTTCAAGGTTTTCAACAATTGGAAGAAAAGGTTTTATGCCGAAACACCTCAACCTCGATCCAAGGAAAACACTTGTGTATTTTGATTAGAATCAGTTGCCAATTGTCATTGTCGACTCTGATCTACTCAACACATTTTCAAGGTTCTCATAAAAAAAACACTTGTATTTTTTGATCTAAGTCAATGCAGACAACTGTGCAGGGAATTGTTAGTTACCTTATTTATATCAATCCCGCAAACAACAACGTATGCAATCACTACACACACACACAAACACACACACATACATTAACTACGAGTTCGACTTTGAAACTTCCCGTTTCAATGCTAACGAAAACAATTTTAATACGGGTTATTCCCAAGCGCCATCAAAAATTTGTTTGGAAAATATAAGAAATCCATACATCAATTCCTATACTCCTCCAAAGACCAAATATTATAAAAGATATTATCGAATCAGAAATGAGGAGATCCGTAGACGAACTAAGGCAGCCGATATAGCCCGAAGAATTGCTAAACATAAGTGGCAGTGGGCAGGGCATATCGCTCGAAGAACCGACGGCCGTTGGGGCAGATCGGAGTGGCAACCGCGCACCGGAAGACGCAGTGTGGGCAGGCCTCCAACAAGGTGGTCCGACGATCTGGTGAAGATTGCAGGTAGCAGCTGGATGCGTGCGGCGCAGGACCGGACGTGGTGGGGATCCTTGGGGGAGGTCTTTGTCCAGCAGTGAACGTCTTTTGGATGATGATGATGATGATGACCATTTTTTATCACGGAGGAGCATGAAAATTAATATATTTGTATTTTTTCTGGGGAGGACTTTGGGCCATTTTGTTGTGGGAGAATGGGAATAACCTTTAACATAAACACAATTAGAAAGATAAAGCTAAGTCTATACTGTTTTAATTGACAAACGCATTAAACATACATTTTCATAATACATACAAACACAAACATCACGGCGTATTCCCACAAGTGGGATAGACAGAGCAACAAGTAACAATTAATTACGTCATGCTGAAGTCACGTTTAGCAACAAGTGATCAGATAGGATTTTCATAACAGTACCTTTCAAATTATGGTTTAACTTATAAAGCAAATGTCGATTTGAATACGTACCCACTAAATATGGTTAGATTTAATTATTGTGGGAATAATATGAGTACATAAACACCGAAGTTATAAAAATAGACTGCCTCACGGTAATCGAACCCGCGTCTCTCGATATCCGAGCGGCTAACTTGTAACATACCGAGACATTTGTTTAATTTAGTACGTACATCAAAATGTTTAACTTTTACCGTCTCATTAATAAAAATGGCCAAATGTTACACCTCGGTTTAAAGTGACGCTGTCTCGTTTTTGTTAAAGAAGACAGATAGAGACAGCGTCAATTTAATCCTAAGTGTAACTTTAATCAACGTTTATTAATGACAGGGTTAGAGTGTGAGGAACTCGATGAGGTACCTAGTGGTGAACTCGATCTGTGATTGTGGTGGTTATGAAACTCTCGTTAAGACGATCATGAGATGAAATGTAATAGTAAATTTCATGCTTAGTGAAAACAGTCCTAATGTTGCACATCCGGACAATCGTCGTCAGCGCTTTATCGAAAGGTTAGCAATTACACAGGAAATGTAAAATACTTTCGCTGCAAGTTTTCGCACTAATCGATAAAATAAATATTTTGCTTAAAATTTAAAAAAACAGAGGTTACAAACATTGCTTCAATTTTGTAATTACTTCCTTTCTTGCTACTAAAAACACATATTTATTTATAACATTGTAATACTTATTTAATTACTTTTGCTTAAACGTACACTCGTTAAAATATAACAGCTAATGTAGTGGTTAGGTAGGTACTTGACTATAACGCGAAAAAGGCTCAGGCTAATGGTTTGATGAATGCAAGCATTTATGTGTACATCGTATAGGTAACGGTTTGTAGTACAGAAGGTTACGCTACCGATTAAGCTTGCTTTACTTAGATAATGTATGTGTTTATAATAAGCCCAATATGTACCTATTTGGTTTGTAATAAAAGCAATAATAATAAAAAAAAAATTTGGAATTAACAGTTTTTACATACGGTGTTATTCTTGAAAGTAAAAACTAGCACTAATAGTTTAATTGTATACAAACAAAAAAAAAAAAAAAAAGTTGATCACTCCTGCTTAGTAAAATTGCTGTTAAACACTTTTCTCCAATAAATACCCGAAAAATGGTAGTTGTCGTATCAGTGCTTCCTAAGTCAGATCGACCACTAGTACGCCTAAGCTACGCCTAAGTTATTAATATTTAGTGCTTCGGTACTCTGACATCGCTACGAGAATCATCCAGAAGATATACACCGAAACAATGTTCGTAAGTTTTAAATATTTTTATTTTTCTATTAGCAATGTTGTGTTTGCTCGACTTCGTATATGTTTTGTAAGGTATGTCAACGGTTGATCCCTTCTGCATCTGCAACCGTTAGCACCGCCAAACCGCTGTGGGTGTGCGTGGTGGGCTATGGTCCGTTCTCTCTATGTCATCATCATCATCATCATCAGCCTATAAACGTCCCACTGCTGGGCAGAGACCTCCCACGTGAATAATAGCACGGGGATATTAAGCCATAACCCACCACGCTGGTCCAATGCGGGTCGGTGGGTTTTAACGACTGTCATCTTACGACAACATCCGGGACCAACGGCTTAACATGCCTTCCGAAGCACGGATCTCTCTCTATGTGTAAAGAAGTTATTAAAGAAGGTCTGTAGAGGAGCAGTGACCTAGACCAGCAAATGTTATTATTTAATCGTACTAGTATTTACTGTCATATGTTAAATGTTAATGTCACTAATATTTATTGTTATTTTAGGTCTGAAAGCAAGCAAGTTAAACGCTCTGCCAAGAAAAGCTGTGTGTTAGCCAATTCATTTGACTCGGACAACGAAAGCATAAGGTAATTTGCGTTGATTACTTTTAAAACCTGTTAATATATTTTATGTTATTTCGTATATCGTCAATATTAATAATTAGTTTTTAATTACATTTCTTATCTTTCTAGCTCTAAGAAGAAATGCCTGTACTCGTCGTCGGTGCCTAAGACTTCAACAACGATTGTGAAAAAACAAGAAGGGTCTAGCTCCGCTTTAGACTGGTTAAATGATTCAGAGTCAGATAACGAAGTTTCGCCGCCTCCACGCAAGACAGACCAGACCTTCGACAGTGTACTAACGCGACGAGTACCAGGCGGGGTAACGCGTCGGACTGCGAAGCTCGACGGTGAACTGGTGGCGGAGCTGCGTCTCTACGACGCTGAGGAGGTGCGTAGCCTCACCGGTCTTGAAAGGTGTGAAAAGGCAATAATTTGGGTTCGACTACAAGGCGAAGCTGAGTCTCCTGAATTGTTGACTATAAAAAAATTCATAAAATTAGCCAAATCAAAATTTACTGAAGAGGGGATATTCTTTAGTGATAAAAAGAAAAAATAGTCACAGTCAGCTAGGTACTACATATTAACTAGTTACACTCTCTTCGGTAAATTTTGACTTAACTGGTTTTACTTATATATTATATGTGTGTTAGGTTTTATACATTTTACTTAAAAACTACTTTAACCTCTTGTAATTTTTTAACACAGTGAAAACAAAATCATAATGGTTAAGACTATATTCTGTTCAACTTGCAACTTATCCGTTAAAAATAATGCTTTCTCTGCTCATTTAAAAAGTATTTTACACAAAAATAATAGTTCTGTAATTGAGAGCGAGGGTATCGAACAAGTGCATAGCGCTCTTCGCGGTCGCATAGCGTCGTACCGTGTTCAATGCGAGGACGTTGAAGAACGTATGCATGTGTTTGCTCCTGCAGATTTTTTATCGCAATTGCGCCTCCGCGTGAAACTTTTACTCTCAGCCCGAATTGAGGCTTATACAAACCTTAAAGTAAATTTCGAATTGTATTCTGAATTTTTTC
Organism: Scoparia ambigualis; assembly: GCA_963921215.1. NCBI lineage: Eukaryota > Metazoa > Arthropoda > Insecta > Lepidoptera > Crambidae > Scoparia > Scoparia ambigualis. The sequence goes on along the minus strand of OY992511.1, from coordinate 30,404,522 downwards.
TGCATAAGGATGACTCGATTTCAACGAAATCTTTTGCTACTGAAAACATTATCTTACATAAAAGTTATAATTTTGATGCTATGTATACAAACATTAGCCATAAAATTTGTAAAAAAGTTGAAGAATTTGAGGAAAGAGATAGTGGTTGGGCTTACTTACGAAGCTTGTATCTAGAAGTAAATATAAACAAATATAACCCGTTGAGAGCCTCAGGTTACTTAGATTTACCTAACGCTATAAAAAACAAACGTGCATGTATCAACATTAAAAATTCGGATGATTACTGCTTTTTATGGTGTGTCATGGCATCACTTTTTCCTGCAAAAAATAACGCAAATCGAACCACCGCATATCCGCATTTTGAAAGTGTACTTAAAGTTAAAAATATGACATTTCCAGTAGGGTTCACAGATATAAGAATTTTTGAAAAGAATAATCCCAACATAAGTATTAATGTTTATGGCCTTAAAAATAGCAGTAAGGTTGTTGGACCTCTGTACAAATGCGAATTACGTAAAAGACATCACGTCAACATGCTTTTTCTCGAAAATGGAAAACGTACGCATTACTGTCTAATTAAAGATTTAGCTAAATTACTTCGCAAGCAGTTAACTAAACATCATTCCAAAATATTTTTATGTGAGGATTGTATGATATTTTTTGATAACAATCTTAAACTCGAAGCCCACGTTTGCAGTGGTGTAGCAACAATTTTACCTAATCAAGGAACTCGAATACAATTTGAACATTATGAACGCATGCAAGACATGCCTTTCGTTTTATACGCAGACTTTGAATCTTTGTTAGAGCCAGTTGAACCAAATTCTGAAACAAGTTGCACAACGATTACGCAAAAGCATGTACCAGCTGCATTTGCTTACTACGTTGTATGCTCCTACGACAGCTCCCTTAATAAATATGTGTCTTATCGAGGACCTGACTGTGTGAATAAATTTTTTGATAACCTTCTATCTGATATAACTGTAATTTATAATATTTTGCATTCATCGATCCCTATGTTCTTAACAGATAAAGATAGAACCAATTTTGCTCAAGCTAAAAACTGTTATCTTTGTAACAAAATATTATTTGACGACAAAGTAAAAGATCACTGTCATCTTACTGGACGATATCGTGGTGCAGCTCATTCTTATTGTAATATAAAATATTGTTTGCCTAAGTTCGTTCCCATATTTTTTCATAATTTAGCTGGTTACGACAGTCATCTTTTCATACGACAGTTAGGAGAATTATCAGGTAGGATACAAGTGATTGCAAAAAATAAAGAAAATTACATATCGTTTACCAAATTTTTTCAAATTAGTAACGAAGCTATCATACCTGTTCGTTTTGTCGATTCTTTTAAATTTTTAGGCACAAGCCTAGAGAAGCTAGTTGCAAATTTAAATACAATTGATTTTAAACATCTATCTTTTTTTTTTCCTTCTCAGGAACATTTTAATTTACTTAGACGTAAAGGGGTTTATCCTTACGAATACGTCACTACTTGGAGTTCTTATGATGAAGAAGAAATACCTCCTTATAAATGCTTTTTTAGTAAATTGCACAATTGCAACGTATCAATAGTAGATTATGAACACGCAAAAAGAGTATGGCAAACCTTTGAATTACGGAGCCTTGGAGAATACACTGATTTATATCTTAAGTCAGATGTACTCTTACTAGCGGACGTCTTCGAAAGTTTTCGAAAAACGTGTAAGACGAATTATAAACTGGATCCTTCTTTTTACTTAACAGCACCTAGCCTAAGTTTTGACGCTATGCTATTAAAAACAGATGTTAAATTAGAATTAATAAATGATTTGGAAATAATAAGAATGATACAAAAAGGCATACGCGGTGGTATATGTTTATGTTCTACAAGATATTCGAAAGCCAATAACAAGTACTTACAAACTTATGACCCCGCAAAAAGTGATAACTTCCTTGTTTATATTGATTGTAATAATCTTTATGGTTATGCTATGTGCGCTTATTTACCTCATTCAAATTTTAAGTTATTAAGTGAACTAGAAATTTCAAAAATTGATTTTCATAATATACCCATTGACGGGGACATTGGCTATATACTCGAAGTAGACTTAGAATACCCTTTCCATTTGCATAATTATCATAACGATTTTCCATTCTGTGCTCAAAAATTTGCTCCTCCAGGATCTAAAACTTCGAAATTGATACCAAACTTATACGATAAGTTTTTTTATGTCATTCATTTTTCCCATCTGAAAACATGTCTAAAACATGGTTTATTGCTAAAAAAAATACATAGAGTAATTCAATTCAATCAGAGTCCATACTTAAAACAGTACATTGATATGAACACTGAGTTACGAAAAAAGGCCAAATCTATATTTGAACAAGATTTCTTCAAACTTTTAAATAATAGTATATTTGGTAAAACACTAGAAGACACCGAGAAAAGGGTCAGCGTGAAGTTGGTTAATAAGTGGAATGATGAAAAGAATATAACAAAGAAAAGTTTCGGTGCTGAGCAACTAATAGCTCGACCAAATTTCCATAGTGCTACTATTTTTACAGAAAATTTTATAGCTGTTCAAATGAAACCCGAGACAATTACTTTAGACAAACCCATATATATTGGCTTTTCTGTATTAGAAATATCCAAAAGTCATATGTTTGATTTTCATTACTCTATTATGAAACCTTTTTATCGGGAAAAATTAAAGCTTTGTTATACGGATACTGACAGTTTTCTTTATTCAATAGAAAGCAAAGATTTTTATACAGATTTAAAGTTGAATTTCCTTAGATATTTTGATACTAGTAATTATCCATTAAATAACTGTTACGGTATACCTGGTCTTAACAAAAAAGTACCAGGTCTTTTCAAAGATGAACTAGGTGGAAATTTAATTTCTGAATTTGTTGGTTTACGATCAAAATTATACTGTATAAAAACAGTACAAGAGGAGTTAAAAAGGGCTAAAGGTATACAGAAACAGGTTTTGAAAAACGTACATTTCGAAGATTACAATAACGTATTAAACAAAAATACTTTTTTAAGAAAGAAAAACATAATTTTTAAATCCTTAAAGCATGAAATATTTACCCAAGAACAGAACAAGATAGCTTTGTCAGGTAATGATGACAAACGCGTAATATTAAAAAATAAAATATCTACTATGTCTTGGGGCCACTGGGATTATATATTTTAGCAATTATTTTTTCACTGTGTTTTTAAATTCTATTATTTAGATATATGACTATGATTTAGATATATTATATTAGAGTTATATTATACTTAAGGCTTGAGAAATAAAAAAATGTATTATTATTTATTACCATTACTAAGATTCATTGGTTGAATTTAAAATAATATTAACTTTTTATAAACTATTGTAACCAGTTTTTCAATATACTTAAGTAGGTACATATAATGAATATTTTGATTTATAAAAATTGTTAAAAAATATGTAAGTTGTTGCTTTTGCTCAGATTCATTTATTGTTTGAATAGGAAATCTAACTTAGATTATGAAATGTAATGTAAAATTTACTCTACCCAGCTGTATTAATATACCTAATAAAATATAAAAGTAACCGACTAACTTGCATTTTTATTTAATTTATTATATATCTTTGTATAATAAAACATTGACGGTAAATAAGTAAGAAAATTCTAACGCAAACAAGTTTGAACAAGTCAAATTCAGAGTAGGTTGTACTCTTCTGATTATAAGGTAATATGAAACCTAATTAATACAAATCAGGTCACGTTATTGGCAAGTTAATCATTCTTTAATAATATCAATTCTTTCTTTTTATTTTGCTGAAATGTCCATTAATTACATGTTTTACTACCTATATTGTCTTGCTGTGTCATCATGTACATTAATATAAATGGGTTTCAAATTAGTTTCAATTTCAATTATTAAAGTGAAGGCGTCAGTAGTCCAGCTAGATAATATCAACATGGTAAGTTTAAATAATTTTGTATGATTATAAATTAATTTTATTTGTGTTGTAATTGTGTCGTTATTTGGTGAAAAGTGGGCTATGGTAAAGGACTGCTTTTGCTGTCCTCCTTGCGTAGTCGCTGACTAACCCTTCGGGGATAATAGTCGTGGTTTTATGTATGTAATAAACTATTTTATTTTATGTTTTAGAATACTCAAGAGAACCTGGTGTCGCTCAGCATCAACAAGGAGTTCGTACAACCGTCATCTCCCACTTTTGAACAGAACGCTCAAGATATGCTCGAGGGATTTACAGAGGAGTATCCGAATTGGAGAGCAGATGAACGGCGAGGCGATTCCCCGCTGTATAACAAGGTGGTGAATAATATCACCAAGAAGAGACTTCGAAAAAGAAGAAGTTATCTGAAGCATTCTCATTCTTACGTGATGAAAAGTACGCCGATTCAAGGTCGTCGATTAATTAAGATTGAAGTGGTGGACTTCGAAACAAATCATACTGATCCATTATTATCTGCGCAGTATGTGGTAACAGAGCATATTGACCCCATAATGGATCAAACAGAGGCTATCATTAGCAATATATCAAAAAAAGTTTGTGGATATAGTTATAGTTTTTAAGAAATTCTAAAATAAATATTATTGAATTGAATACTAAGATCGTTTCATTCACCCTTTTTACTTTTAGTAATTAAACAAAAAGATATTTATACACATTTGATTTATTGAGGAAAATACTTTATTACATTAATAACTCAATTAACATTTAAAGTGTACCACTTTTTTAGACACAGAACATTTTTTAAAGCACACATTTTTTTATGGTACTCACAATTAAATTTATTTACATCTACATGGTAATCACTATATAATTTTAAAAAGTTAGGACAACCTATTTCTTCCAACTCCATTATTTCACAATCTTGACATAGCTCGCGAACCCATATTCCTTTTTCCAATCCCTTTACTAATACCTTCTTACTGCTTAAATACGGAACTATTATTCGTCTAAATTCACGGTAATCAATGAATCCCTGACTCCATTTGAGCCCGCGATTCCTTTCTAACCACCGGATTTGCTTCTTTTCTTCATCTGTTAGGTTTTTAAAAGCATATGGTGGCTTAATTAAGAACGTCTGCGTATGGTTTTTAGTTGCTATTGATAACTCTTTTACAATAAAATTATTTTTCAAATCCTTAAATCCTTGCACATCCACTATAATAGTATCGTTATTCATGATAGCTTTTTCACAATGTTACTCAGTGGTTTATATTCAAATATGCAATCGTTCAGTATAAGGCAGTATGCAGCGGTCTGATCAGGTATCTCTTGATCTGTTTCGATTTCTACTCTTACGTCGATTGATCCCTTCAGCATTTCTTGTTGGCGAGAACAGTCAACAACGAATAAAGGAGCAATATCTTTAAACTCTTTTAAACTCGACAACGGTTCTGATCGACGTCCGTGATAATACTGCTGAAACCTTGCATACTGTTCGTATATTAATAAAAACTTGTTGTCAGAGAAATTTATGTTAAGTCCTTCGTAGGGGTAATATGATGAATTTAAAAACACTCTTACGTCACGAACATTGCAATGGTCGAACTCAGCCATTGACATTTGAGCATTATGTTTTCGGTTTGTTTGTAAGGCAATAATAACAAATCGAGGTTTCTCTGTTTGCGATGAAGTTTTAATAGCCCAAGTATGCTTACGTGTCTTGGGTAGTAACGGATATTCATACAAGTCCCAGTTACGAAACGCTAGTGTAATGGCTCGATCTTTTTCTAAATGCTTTAATAAATTAATTCTCTCTCGATCTGACACTTTAATATGTGGAACACGCCAAACGATTTTATTTATTGTTATATTTTCCACTATTTGCTCTTTACTCAATTTTATTGCATTGACATTTGTGTTGCTCCTCAACAGTACTAACTCATGTTTACAGTTAATTAAAACTTTTTCATAATCTTCTGCAAATCCTAATATTTTATTTAATGGTATGGAGACAGAGAAAACTCCGTTTGTAACATTGGTTATTCCTGCAGGAGACCAACCCCAAACTTTTGCACTTTTGGATTCATTTTCATTCAAAGACAAATAAGACTTCATTGTCGTTGTGATACCTGCATTTTTTATTTTATCTATTTCTATTCCATTTAACTCATATCGAATATCTTGGAATAGAAATAACGCAGGATTGTTTACAAAATGCACACTTGTTACCTTTTCTTTAGTGGTACTGTTATATACATCAGCTTTACCTTCAATATACAAAGTGCTGCGTGACGGCAACACATACAAATCTTGCTGATTGATTGGTATTCTTATTTCATCATTATTGTTGAAACTTGTTACATACGGCTTATACGAATGATATTCAAAACTCTCGATACTGTTATCGTATGACGTTGGCTGAGATATATTTAATATGTTCATTTTAACAAGCCTACTAGCTTTAGAAATTCTTTATTATTTTTAGTAACCTTCTTTTTTAAGTCAAACGGTGTTCTTTTACTTATTGCTCTTTTGGAACTGACTTGAACACCTGATGAGGTAGGGTTTTTATTAAAATTAATCATTTTTTTCTAAAATGTAAATAAAGTTGTACGTCTTCTCCACGTAAATTAATCTGTCTATTATCAGCGTCTAACAACCTAATATTAATTGCACTAATTGAACTTTGATTGACTGGAAAATAGATTAAGTTTTTAGGAATTTCAATAATTCTATAACCGGGTGGTACATTAGGCACAAACTCATAAATAATATGGCTTGCTTTCCCATTCACGAATGATCCGCTAACTACGTCACATTCGATGCGTACGATGGTTGTTGCTAAAATACTGACTGGGTACTGAGACTCACAACTTATATTTGCCTTAATTGTGTCGTTAGCAAAACCTAAAATTCTACCAATGGAATTATTTTTCTCGAAATGAACATCTTCTGAACAAAATATTTTGGTTTTGAGAGTATTATTATTACAAGTCAATTTTAATGCAGTGTTCTTAATGTTGCTTTTTAAAAATTCGCAAATATCTTGAAGTTCATATGATCCTTCAGGAATTTCGATGAACTCATTGATACCGTAATAAAACTTATTGTTCCTTTCGTCTATATTAGGAATAGAATTAAAAGTAGAAAAGTATATAAGTCCGCACTCATATTGCCCACGTAATTCTAAAGTTGGTGAATAGTTAGTTATTAATGAGGCTCCTTGCCCAGTTATGGATACAGTGAAAGACATTTTTATACTGTCAAGTTATTTTAATTGTAACCTATATAAATGATTTTTCCAATACTTTCTTAAAAATAATAAACAAAGATGACCACAGTTTACAGTACCGAAAGATTGATACTGTTTGTAATTATAATTTATGTGCCTATCTTTCAAATATTTTATTAATTCTAATGGAGGTTTTAAGTTACCAAAACTGTTAAAATATTCACAGTAATTATTTTCTTTTACATAGGCTACCCAATGAGTTCCAGGATTTGAAGAACTATCTAAATTAAGAATAGCACACTCAATTTTTCTTGGTTTTGAGGGTAACGTATCTCTCATAAAAACGCCACGAAAATATGGAATATCAACTGAGTGCTTTAATATATCTAAATTAGTAAGTGCTCGTTTGGGTAACCGTTTAATTAGTTTTTTGGAGGTTGCAAGTACAAGCCCGCTCCTTTTTTGTGAGACTTCAAATACAACCCTTTTCCAAGTGCAACAGCTTCCATCATCTTGTTATGTCGTTCTGATTCTTGAAGATTTTTTTGAGCGACCTTGTAATCGTTAACAGCCTTTGTTATACCTGCAGCACCCCCAGCGAGTGAACCAAGAGCTGATAAACCAGCAAAGATTGGTATGAGGGGTAACAACCCACCAGTTTTCGGAACAGGAATGCAGCGTGGGAAGCGTATTCCTTTTATATTAGAAAACACTTTTTTTGCAGCTGCATGCGCATATTTTATAGCCGTGCGGTTATCATTACATTTTATTTTTTTCATTTGCTTTTGAATTTTTTTAACACCTTTCATGAATGACCGCACTCCTGCTCCGGCTTTAAGTTTTGCTTTCATTGCATTTTTTACTATCCATGATGCAATCTTTTCTCCTTTCCCAGCATCTTTCGATTTCAATCTTTTCTTTGCCATATTTAAAAGTTCTAAATCGGCGTTTTGTCTAACGTTCCAATCTTTATTATTGTAAGCAATATCGTGATACAAGCAAGCTTCATCCAATTTATTTATTCCTCGTTCACCTCTTAGTAAGCGTTTTTTAAGTTTTGTTCCTGGACCACAAAACTGATATCCAGGTAAGTGTAACTCGAACGGAATGTTATCTATTAAATTGTTGACAATGCCGCTTCCTTCCTTCATTGATGTTCGTAAAGTGACTGTACAACATAATCAGGCGATATTTATATTAAGTCATTAATAATTTTCTGTCAACCCAACTGTTTTCACCATCACTGAGACCCAACCATTTGACAAAGAGTTTGTTTCCTTTTTTCTTTAAAACTTTTTCAATAAGATATATATCGGGAAATTGGGTTCTTTGCAGTTCGTATCCGTAAAAAGATCCTAAAATGCTTTGCTTATGTTTGTCTTCTAAGTGGTATGTGACAGGATTTGTATGGTTAACTTTCACAACGTTGAAGATTTCTGTTGACCAGTTGGGAGTATAACCTTTGTAGAATTCACCTTTGTATTTACTAATCCGAACATGATCACCAACACGGTACTTATTTTTTTTCGTTATGTTATTATTTTGTGATTTGATGATGTTGTACTTTACAGTTGTCTGATTTCTTTTGTCAACATCAATAGGTTTAAATTTTGTTATACGATGAACAGTGTTATTATAGCTTTGTACCACGTTTTTCAAATTTTTATTTATCCACTGGTATTGACCGCATAAGCTAAATAGCTTATAAAGGTGACCTTTTAGCGTTCTAATTACTCTTTCAACAATTGCTGCTTTTTTCACAGAATAAGTGGAATAATGGTTAATGTCATATTTTTTCATCAACTCTTTAAAGTTTTCATTATAAAACTCTTTACCTAAATCTGTTTGCAAATTTTTTGGTTTCCGAGACGAATTCAATAATATATTTTCCATTGCGTTGGTGACATTAATTTTATCTTTACTCTTCAAAGGATTTGTCCAAACGTATTTCGATAAAGTGTCAATAACTACTAAAACATATTTATATCCTTTATTAAATTGTGAATACTTTTGAAAATCCATAAGGTCAGCTTGCCATGAATCATCTACTCCTTTTATAATTGTACATCGGCGAGGAAAATTTCTTCTCGCCGCTCTGTGAATTTCTTCTACTATATCTCTTTTACTCATTTTTGTTTGACTTTGCTTGAATCATACGGTCTATTTCTGTTTTTGAGTAAAACATAGTAGACAAGCGATTGGAAGTAGCTGATTCTAAGTTCTGGATGTAAATTTTTACACGACTATTAACTTTATTTATTTCATTCCTTAGATCTTGTACAGTTTTATCCAAATATGCCTTATTTACAGCTTCATCGTCCTTGTCTGGAGATGATAAACCTTTAAGTTTTGATGATTTTAAGTCGTATTCGCCCGTTTCGCACTTTTTTAACGTATCGTTTATGGTATCGATGTATTCAGATAACCTCAAACGTTTATGAATGTGATGACCGAATTTATCTATATTCATTATAATCTCGAAGCTTTGCTTACTGCGAGTATACTGCTTAATTTTCCCCGTGCTATTTGTTTATATTCCATATTTATGATGCCCGCTTCGCGCAGTTCTTCAATTATTGCAACGATTTCATTATCCAAACCCGTGTTACCAGCAGCTTTTGACGCAAGCAGTAATTTCAATCGTTCTATTAATTCATTTGGATCATCCCAATAAACTAAATCTGTATTTGTTTTAACTTTTTTTAAAAGATTGATACCTTTTCCCTGTGGAGGACTCTCAGTACTAGTAGGTTGTTTAGAGAATTTAAATAATGGTTTTATAATACTCATGTATTTAAACCCTTTATTGCTGTTTATTGGTTTGGCAGGATCAAAGTTACGTCTGTGTGCATTAGTATTGATAAGTAGTAGCTTGTAGTTTTCAAGGTCGTCATCTGTAATAACATCTAGATTTGGTACCTTTTTATATAATAGTTCTTTTAAGCCAAGAGTCTTTTCAAAAGTAATGTTTCCAACTTTAAGAATTCTACCGTCATCATGAACGCGAGTGTTTCCAAGCTCAAGTTTCCCTCGCTCATTTCTAATTCCAAAAGGTATGGCATTAAATACTTCAGATGACGTAGACCACGAGGAAGACTCATCTTGATTTATAATGTTTGGTGATGATTGGAGGGACTTAAAAGAACCTTTACTTACATCATGGTTCTTAAAAGGTGACGTAGTTAGGATTTTGTCTGATTTTTGTGGTGTGTCTTGATATTCCTCTTCATCTACACTATTAGAATCAATATATTCTTCACAAGAAGAATACGACTTCTCGCTTTCATTTTTCCTGTTTTTTTTTGATATGGGATCATAAAGCTTTACTTCCTGTAAGTTCTTTTCATCATTTCTATTCGCTAAAATGTTAAGAGGGTCAACAATAGGTTTAAATATTGTTTCCAGGGTAACATTGTTAGAATTTTTAGCATCCTTTATTAAGTCTACCTTCCTTTTAACAGCTGATGCTGATTTTACAATTTGTTCTTTTAAATCTCTTTCCATTTCAATAAATAGGTTTCCTTTCAGCTTTAAGTCACAAATGAAAGTGATTTTATGGCATAATTACAACTGCTTTTGTACATTAATCTAATTCTATAAACGTATCAAATGTCTTCCTATAACATCCTTTGTTTCGTTCACAATCCTTATTTATTACAAGATAATTGAATGGTTTCTTCCAAACAGTTGAGCACATTTCTCGAAATTGTGACCAAGTCATGTCCGACCCTACGTGTTCATCATATACGTGTTTCAAATTTACATCGTCCTGCTTAAATAATATAATTAGGTTAGAATTGTCCCTAATAAGTTGTTTTGGTACTTTTGTATAAGTTTGATTAATATAAAAACAATCGATATTTTTATGACGTCCCATAGCAAAATAATCTCGGATGTGGTTTTGGTTTTCACAAGCAACATCATCAAATATAATAATCGAGTCAGACAAAGCATCATGTGGACTCAAAACTTCGGTGTTGTCATTATATTTATGATACGATGTACCTGCAACCATATTTAATACTTTTTCTAAAAATATGTATTTAGGTTGATACAAAGATTTTGAATAAACATAAAGGTTGCGGAACCGTGGACCATCTGTATGTAGTAATAAACTAATTACTAAGTTTGTCTTTCCACAATTCGAAGGGCCGCAAACAATACAACGGATACTGTTCGGCAATAAGTTGCCATGACGTTTTAACTCATTTGATGATGGTGGGCAAATGCATTTTAATTTTAATGACTGTTTTTGTTTAACAAATCTCATAGCAGCTGTTTTCTTATTGACCACAGTGTTTCGGGAGTTTCAATAAAATGACTTTGAAGCATAGCGCTTAAACATATATACGAGCGAATGGCAGTGATTTTCAAAAGTAATATTGGGACATTCTAGATCACTTTTTAACGACATTGATCGAACGTCAGTGAGATCAATGGAGTGAAAAGTGATCTAGAATGCCCAATATTACACTACTCACGGCTATTTATTCCATATCGTGATATTTATTGAGCGTGTAGACTGAAGTATTGACGGATCGCGATACGGATCACAGGATTTCTAGAAATCCGAATTACGGATTGTCAGTCCATGGATCGTGATAAATATTGAACGTGTAGACGCGCGGTCAATATTTATCATTTCAGTTCGCTCCGCGGCAGCGATGGGTGACGATGTGCCAGTGCCATGAGGGGTCGACGATGCGCCGGCGCGCCGTCACCCGTGCTTGTAGAACCTTATGCAAATGACCAAAAATACCTGAAATAATTTATTCTCAACCTAGAAATAGGTACTGCCCGAACTGCGGGATAGTTCATACACTTATTACAAAAAGAAACGAAGACCTAAGCAAGTTACTGGACAAATATAAAAAAAATAAAAGAACGTATTTATTGACGGTGTCAGAGAAAAAATTAATAGGATAAACTAAGGGGTCTCGGTAGCTTAGCGGTTAGAGCAGTAAACCGGCAATCTAAATAGAATAGAATATAATAGAATAGAATTCCTTTATTGCTTAAACTGTGTAACAAGTTCTTAAAAAAATATATAGTATCAACAGTTTGCCCGTGATCAGGCATGCAATGTACACAAATAAATATTATTAACATTAATATTAACAAAATTCATCGTGAATTTAACAATTAAAGGTCATGGGTTTGAATCGCATTCGAGATTTCTTGTGGTTCGTTGTTTTTTTCTAGTAAACATTTTATCCTATACCTATAATATAACAGAATGCAAAAATTTCTATAATAAAAAAATAGTCTACGGTCCAACTATAGAAAATAATTTTTCATCCATCACTTTCTTTTCACTATTTTATTTATCGATATTTCTAAAATAATAGCTATACAGGCTTTAACTTTTCTTGTTGTATCCATGGTAGCGTTCGCACGGTCCGCACCGCGCAAAGGAAGCCGCAATACTGACGTGATAAATATTGAACGTTTAGGGTGTGACCGTGATCCTCTACGTTAAGTCAATCCAGATCGCGATATAGATCACGATAAATACTTTACGTGTAGCCTTCGCCTACTGTCCTTTATGGAATTGTGGTGCGTGCGAGCGGGATATCATACGATGTACAAAGGTGCGAGCGAGACAAGTAAATCCCTGTTAAAGCCATTTTGTTGTAATTGTGTTTGGTTAGCTGCTTACGCGATTTGTCCGTGGTAGATGCGATACTATGTGCTCTTCGTTTTTTACTCGACTTGGCTTGTGTTTCTGGACTGTTACTTCCTATTCGTTACTCTGCTTGTTAAGCGGAGTTTGATTTATGCTTCTGATTTGGAACTGTTGAAAATGACTAACTTCACGAATAAGGAATATGCTGAAATTTTAATTTGTTACGGGCACTGCAATTGTGTATCATTACGAGCTCGTGATGAATACATAGCACGTTTTCCTGGCCGCCGAGTACCAGATCTTTGTGTATTCGACGGAGTTTACCGATAATTTAGAGAGAATGGCTCTGTTTCAAGGCGACGAACAGACCTGGGCAGACCACTTATTAATGATGATAATGATGATGAAGAGCAAAACAACGACAAAGTTCGACGGTTTTGACTAGATCAGACTACCTCAACCAATATTGTTGCCCGAGAACTTGGAGCCTCACAGTGGAAAGTGTGGAGTACTGTGCATACTGCCGGTCTCTACCCTTATCACTACACGCCGGTACATGTCAATGAAGAAGGAGATCCTGTGAGGAGATTCATGATCAATGCCGATTTGGAAGATACTCAATTTTTTAGAAACATCTTGTGGACAGATAAGTCGAAATTCGATAAAGATGGGATAAACGAACTATCATATAATATTTTGATTACTACCTGGGAGTCTTTCATTAAAGTTTTTTGCGAGAATCCTGATAATAACCTAGATTGTTATACCTTGATAGAAAGCTAAGGAATCGTAGGTATTTTCACAATTATCTGCAGCACCACTGCCATAGCCTTTTTTATATATCAAAGAAAGAAATAACTTTTTTCCGAATTTATTTATTTTTTATACTGTGCATCGTCTACTACGACTCAGTTGGTACAACTACTTGCAATATAGTGTTCAGAATAATTAAGGAACTAATTTTCTACACAAATATACCAAAACTAAATAAGTTAGAGACACGAAACACAAAAAAAAAACAATAGACAAAAAACGGCAATTTTTATAAAAAAAAACTTCAAAGTACCATATATTGAGAACGGTTAAGTTTGGGATACGGTGTTTCATAGTCAAATCAGTCAGAAATAATGCAAACTACATCCCCTTAAAGAATATAGGTCGACCTAACCTGTGACCCTGTATATTTATTTTTTTGTAAATAATGTCATTGCTTCTGTGCGCTGCGCTGCTTGTTTCTTGCGCCCGGTTCTTTGCCACAGTTAAAAAATGACGACCTGAATGGGTGGTAGGTTAAAAAAGATATGGATGATTCTAAGTACTTATTGATTGAGTTTATTGAATAAATACCTTTGACTTTGACTATATAGTTAAGTCGCCGTTTTCCTGTGTCTGTGTGTGGCTCCGCTTTATTCATCTAAACCACAGAAATTAAAAATAAAAATCTTACGCGGTTTTCACTAATAGAAAGAGCGATAACTGAGCATAGTTTTAGTTTATAAATTGTAGATATTTTATACAAGTAGATACTGAAGTATGACGGTGTAGCGTGGACAAAGGCGCGGGCGGGCCTCTAGTCTATACTAAAAGTCATCGAAGCATAAAAGCTTAACAAACAGAAAACTCAATTTTGCATTTATTGTTTTGATTAGTATTAAGATTAGGATTTCGCATAACTTAATTCTGTTTAGGACAATAAAGGTTATCTTGGCGTTTATAAAAAATATGTAAAACTACAAGTGAATTTAATAAAGCCCATATTTTGTCGATTTACGTTTAAATATTGGTGGCGGGTGACACCGTCAATAATATTGAGTTTATGGAGCGTAACTCAATTCCGCCGGTGGCTGTGCCGCGCGCATTTTATAATATTAGAACTCGAAGCACCCAAGACTAGTTTGAAATTCTGCCTCCACTCCACTTTGCTCATATTACGATCTTCATGAGCTATAGGTATGCCAGCTAGTTCACGTATTATTTACCATTCGATCACGTTTGCAGAATGGCAAATATGTATGGCAATAAAAACATACCTTTAATAAATATTTAAAAAAAAACGACAGGTCTAACCAATACCTCGGTAATAATAAACCAAAACAAGAAAAGGCAAGAAAGTATTTTCTACTAACAATTATACCTACCGAAAAAGATTTTATAATTAAATTGATTAAAATTCATTTATTTCGGACCAGAATCCATAATGTTAGTGACAATAATCTTAGAAAACTATTTTAGTATCACTATTAATATAAAAAAATATAAAAAAAAAATAAAGACACTACTATCACGCATATCGATTATACGTGATAGCAGTGTCCCTAATTATGTGCACGCGAGTCCAGTGCTGCATTATAGCACTGTCCACGTGCAATCTGCCTGCTACTGTTTTCAGAAGGCTGTTGGAGCTGCCCCGCACTCGCTGTAACAGGGACGCGATACGTTTTCTAATAATAGCAGAAAAGCTATCTACCTAAGCTGTGGCTAGCATTCCTGAAGCACTGCAGTAGCGTGGCAGCCCCGCAGCAGCGCCCTGAAGACATTGTTATATTGTGTGCGCAGGGCCATGTATGCTCCTTGAGTATAATTCATCCACATCCATAGTGTTCAGCAGTTTGAGATTTAAATTGATTGAGAGAATAGTAAATTGGTAGACAAGTTAAATAAGTTATGATATACAGTCAGGACACGCAGCCACGACAGCAATGTTTGGTAATGTACCTGCTGCGGAATGTCAGAAAGGTGCAGCAGGTTTGAATACTGCTCGTGGATATTTAACATTTTCTACAAAGAAAGATGTTAGAAATCGTGAGTGGAAGTAATCTTACAAAATTCAATAACAACACAAAAATAGTATGAGAAGAGCCAGAACGTCTGAGATGAAGGAAAGAAAGTGGAAAAACCCTACACGTCCGCGTTGGAGGTTTATTGACACCCCAGAGGGAAGTTAACAGACCGCACTTCACTGAAATATTTTACCGACCTTTATAATAAAACAGAATACGGAACCTATACGCACTCAAACATAAACATTTTATTTTCATGTCAATTTGCACTTAGTTTAAAATACCAATGAGATATGATTAAAGTATTTATTATGTAACATCATCATTATCAGCTTCTACACGTCCCACTGCTGGGCACAGGTGTCCCACATGTACACATAATGGAGAAATTGGGCTAAAACCCACTACACTGGCCCAATGTAGGTGGGTGGGTTGTTGAGTAACATTATATTCTGTTCGTAATATTTGATTTTTGCGTTAAAAACGCTCAAATAAATTCAAAGATAAAACGCTGAAAAAATGTCTACCTTAGGCGGAAATCGGTCGGGAGTTGTCAACGCAGCTGCCCGGGTTGCAGAAGACGCGACTATAAAGCAGTCTTATCTTAACTAATTGTTTAAAATATTGTAAAATATTTTCATTCAGATCTCTAAGAATGAAAATTCTAAGTGGTTTGATTAGACACTGCTGATTTATAAACATAAAGTCAAAAGCGTTGAAAAATTTTGTCGGTTTAGCCAATACCTCGGTGGCGGAGTGGTCAACGCAGCTGCCCGCATTGCGGAGGACGCGGGTTCGATTCCCGCCTGAGGTAGACATTTTTTCAACGTTTCGTTATCTCCTCTATCTTTGAACATTATTCTGTAAAAAATTTGCTGCCAGTGGCATTCGAAGTATAACGCGGATTGATTTATTACAATAGGTACGTTTAAACCGTATTAACCTTGTCGCGTAGCGGTGGAAGAATACTACCACCCCCTCTCTTCCCTTGGCTGTCGAAAAAGGCGACTACCGGACTAAAGACTGCACATACATCCAACAATATAGAGCGGCGATGGGCTCACCAACTGTCACATTGAGCACGTAATATGCAGTCGCTATTTGGTGAAAAGTGGATTATGGCAGAGGACTGCTTTTGCCGTCCTTATTGACGTTTTGGTAGTTTGAAGGAAAAGTTCTTAAAGAACCGAATGTTAATTATTTCCACGTTTTCGGGTAAAAATCCTAGGCTGGCCTTCGCCTTCTGACACTTCCGGCTAATTGAAAGTTGGAGGGACACGACGCTGAAATGATTCATTCTCTGGTGTGAGTCGGTGCTATGCGTTGAGATCGATTTTACTGAGGTATGAATTAGTTGTATTGGTGAAAGTGGATTTGAGGCGTCATTAGCTTATAAGAATATTGTCAACAAGTGTGTGGTTTATTTCTAGGATTCCGAGCCCACGAAGTGTCTGTCGCAGCGTCCCGCCACGCGCCTATTACTTTATCATTGTTCTTAAATGTTTTCCTTGAGCTCTGTTAACAAATAAACTGTCAACTTTTACTAGGAATCCAGACATTCGATTTTTATAGGTTTGAGAATTGCTCCTAAGCCCCAAGTGACATGGTGGGCCACGTGGCATTCACATCACCACTTATTCCTTAGCCAGTTAATTCTGTGCATGTTCCAACAAAGAACCAAACTCATAGTTTGGTCGGGTCAAATAGCATTATGGTACCTTTTGTTCTGGTTAAATGTGAAAATCTCTAAAATTGAGCAGAGGTGGTAATTACTATGGGACTAATGTTAATTTGTAGGTCTACCGCAGCGCTGGGAAGCTTTTGAGACCCCCGTTGAGCAGCGAGTCCATGATTATGATAGGGTGCAGCTCCGGTTACAGATAGCAGACTGCGGGACCAAATTCCTTCAACGATACTGACCTAAGTATAGGTTATGTAGTAATAAGGCCCCGTGTTGTTAATTCCAGGTGCTTCAAGAGACGGGTGTCTCGCCGCCAGACCTTAGAACTTTGCAGTGCCTGACGTCTGAACGCGAGACCCGTTTCCTCGTGGGTCCCAGCCGCAACCTCCTACGTCGGCTGTAAGGCAAGCGGACACGCCTAGAGTAGCAGGCGTAGACGGTTTTTTTAATTACCAGTTTTGTTTTAACCTTACAATAATTTTCATATAAACACCATATTTTTTTAAGTAGGGTATCATAATACCCTCTATCCAACTTACTAGCGTTGGTAAACTTATCAACCAATTGAGGATCTTCGAGTTCGACAATTGTTGTGAAGTTGTATGTTAACGTCGTCTCCAGATTCGGATCGACTATACGATCCTGGCGCCCATAATTTTTAATTGTGTTTTGGTATAACCCCACGGTTCCACGGTTAATCTGGTTAAACGCTAACTTTAATTTTTTTATAGACCGAGTAATTTAATTTTTATTTCAACATCATACTCCGAACGGTACTGGTTTTATCCCAACCACCCACGACCATAGCTCTTACCTCTGAAATATTAGCTGGCTGGCTAGGTAGTAGAAGGAACAATATTATAAAATTTATTTAAAATTAAAATTATCATCGACCCGCTGGGTCACTTTTGACTCTTAGGATTTTGTTGTTTTAGTGTAATAGCTTTGTAATAAGGTTTAGATTAATTAAAACAGTAAATTATAGTTGACAAAATTATTAGAAAATTTATTGGAATTTAATTTGAAATTGACCCGTCGGTCGGGGCAATTTCGACTGATAGATTTTTTTTTGGTATTTTCGGCCTAATAAATTAAAATGAGTACCTAATGTAAATGATTACTACCTAATTTAATATAAGGAAAAATTGTTACTAACCCCCTCTTTAGATAATAGTAGTGAATTAAAATTTATAATTTTATTCTATTGTTATTAAACAAAATTTAGGGTGTTTTAAGAGTGTTCGTTGAATATACTACCTAGCTGTTGAACATTCTATGGTTTTATTTTACAACAACCCACTGAAGCTTGCGTTTGGGATTTTCTTCCTTTTCCCCAAAAGGGACAAAATCTTAAATGTAAAAATGTTTATGTATATTTATGCGTTATCTTACCATATTAACGAGTATCAATAGAATCTTGGTCTAGACAATTGGTGACAGCGTAAAATTAATAATTTAAATCTTAATATATTATGATTACTATGCAAAAGATGTAACGGAATTGGCATAGTAAGATTAAAGAATTACTGTTCTAAGAGTTATGGACTAATGTGATCTGATAAACATTTTATAAGAGCCAACGCCTCAGCACAGTATGAAAACTTGTTGAAAAACAAAATCCTCAACTGAAGTACGTACTACAAACTGGGCTAGTACCTACCCAAGGGAAGCAAATTATTTCTCCACTACGAGAACTTAGCACTTCACCTCATTAATGCGAAACAGAGTTCGACGATCAATTTTAATTATTACAGGAAATTGGGGAATAAGAGAGCAGCTTCCGCCGGCGTGCAGGTATTCAGAAAGCATTATGAAACACCCGTGATTGTTCATTTGGAACACGTATCATTGTAAAAGTAATGGTGAGTTTACAAAACGCTTCTAAATTACTAAGTAAGAAGATACTCTTGAATTTTGCTAAGTAGTGTGAGAAAAGTGTACTTATATTATTGTATTTTATTGTTGTCATTACATCATCATCATCATCATCAGCCTATAAACGTCCCGCAGCTGGGCACAGTAGCCTAATTCACGTAACAAAACTTCAACGACATGCAAGCGATTTGATCGCTGAAGTCACTTTTCGTATTCACGTATCAATCGCACGATTTTGTTTAAGTCGGTTTTGTTTAAGCGTATTCACGTGCATTAATCGAAGTTCGATCGTTGCCTCCGCGGTATTCACCTATTATTTTGACGTTTAGTTTTATCGGATTTTTGCGATTACACGTCAAATTAGACAGTTTCCAAGTCGTTGGAAAAAAATAATAAACATTTCTGCATGTTTTGTTATCAAAAAGTATTTGAATTTATTTGGTAGAACTGTAATGGCAACATTTTGTTTAAATAGTTGACAAATCGCTGAGTTGCGTTCCTATCGAGTAATCGTTCTCTCGAAATGATAGGTGAATACGGATTTGTGACTGTTTTTCAATAGGACGACTTCTAAACGTAAACGACATTTCGACTATTACGAAATACGTGAATCAGGCCACAGGCTTCCCACGGCTTCCAACGGTTTTAGTGCTTTCCGATTCGGAAGGCACTAAAGCCGTTGGTCCGGGAAGGCTTAGGAAGTTCCAAAGCACGGAGGAGGATCCATATTATAAGGTAAAGTCGCCGTTTTCCTGTGTCTGTGCTTCGCTTTCTCCTTCTAAACGAAGCAATGGATTTTTAGGCGGTTTTCGGTGATAGAAAGATCCAAAATTGACGATGGTTTTTTTTATATAATTTGTAGATATTTTGTACAAAATGACTGTAGTATGACGGTGTTTCTTTACTTAGCGTGGACGAAGGCGCGGGCGGGCTGCTAGTAAAATATATGGAAATGAATACATAATTATATTTCAGTTGAAGTGCAATGCTCATTGATAGTATCTTGCTCATGGAAGGGGAATATTTCACCCTAAGAGGCTTCATAATCTTCAAAGTTTGTTTCTATTCTGGCGCTGTTAGGCTGGTTTTAGAGACACGCTGACCGTTCGCGCGGGTGGCAAACGCGTCTCGTAAGCGCGCTGATGACCCGCGCGCAACTCTGAAACGAGTTTAATATAAAAATATGACGCGGTTGGTTCATCGGCTCGGACAGTCGCGATGACACCTTTCATAATACATATTATTATTAGTTATTTATTACCTATGGAAAAAAGGCGTAGACAAACACATCCCTATAGTTGTACCTACTAGATTACTGAGAAGTGTATTTTCTACATCTTTCTCGGATTTAAAAGAACACGATGGCAAGTTTTTTAAGTATTTTCGTCTGTCTATAACGACAATTGATGAATTACTCTGTAAGATAGAAGGTTCTTTAAAACTATCAAATTTACGTCGTGTCACCATTTGACCAGCTGAAAAGTTGGCGATTACTTTAAGGTGGGTGAGAGAGAGTAAACAAATACATATTTTTTTAGTATATTATTTTTATTTACGTTGATTAAATCAATAAATAGTTTATTAATTTTGACGATTTGTTTTTGTTGCCCGATAGTGCGTGCCGGCGCGTGCGATCAGCGTGACTGTGTAACGCACACGGGAGACAGAGACTCCTTGACAGCGCGCTGTTGAGACGCGCCGACTAACCGCGTTTGAATTGTAATCAGCGCGGGTGATAAGCGTTACTATGGAACGGTACAAGAAAAAAATTATGTTGTCCGTTAACTTTGTATTTTCTGTAAGCATTTATAATGTTCCTTTATTAGAACTGTCTGGTTAACAACAAATACTTAGGTATTGCAAAAAAATAGTGCTGCGAATCGCCGCAAGGTATGTTCGCATGAACCCACTAGCTCCAATAAATCAGCAGTGTAAATCGGCCATGAAATGAAATCGTTTAGAAGCACTGCAGGCTCAAGTCTGAGTAGAGATTTTACAAAAAAGTTCTGATCCTGTACTCGAAATAATAAATCTCTCTAAATTTAAAAAGTTTAATCGAAAAGATATTAGCTTGGTTACGCTATGACGATTCATCTCAAGCATTCATCTCGTAGCACAAACTATTTAAAGTGCCAAAACTGCGTTCTAGCACTAAATAATTGACATGATAACGAGCTAAAAAATCCGATCGATTGTAGTTCGAAATACTTTATGTCTTAAGCTTTTATAGGCCTCTATCAATGGCCTAGGATCTATCTATACACCTACTGGGCACCGAAGTCTGATCTTTATTCCCTTACTATAAGGTCGTAAAGTAATGAAAAGCATATACTTACTATACCCCACTAAAGGGTTAAGAACCATAATTTATATCGGTATTCCATAAAAACTTTATTTTAGAAAATTTTACGGAGGTCTTCACATCAACATCGTTGTTATGACAAGTGACGTAGACTTGAAATGGTGACTCTAGCCCGGTAATCTATAACCTTCGCTGGGAATCGAACCTAAGCTCTGTGAGTCTGTGAACGGCGGTGTGGTTTATCTACTAGCCCGCCGAAGGCATTTAATACAATGAATTATTTCTTTGATACAATGTTCTATTCTTAATGTAGAATACATTAGCAACCGAAATAGGATACTGTATTTTTATAGCATGTTTATTCTAGATTTACAATAACCTTCAATTCAATTCTTCTAAGAAAAGTGAACAAAAGCCTCTCGAGGCAAATCGAAAGCAAACGCCCTATTGCGTATACAAACTCCTCGTAGCAAATAACATCGTTCAGTCGCTGAAATATTAATGAACAAGATGTAAGTACCAGAATTTGCTCCTTTGTAGTAAGGGAACCTCATATTAAACCGTTTATATGTCGTGAGTGATGTTAAGTAGCGCTGACCAAACTTTCGGTCTAAGGTTTCGGCAAGTTGCCGCGCAAAATTGAAGTGTCGGCCTAGTTTCGGTTTGCGTCCGGAAACATGAAACCACGGGCCGGCCTAACAGTAACACGGAACAATTATGGTTTCGTCAACAACCACCAATAGCAAGTAGGTATAGAAGCGATTTTAACAACGCAAACTGCGTTTACTTAAGGCGGGTCTCCTGCGACACTGTTTTGTGTTTTCTAACACCTAACATCTAACATCGAACAAATATGGGCGTGGCCTGCGTACATATTTTGACATATTTGTTAGATGTTTGATGTTAGGTGTTAGAAAACACAAAACAGTGTCGCAGTAGACCCGTCTTTACTCCTACTGGGTTCGTTTTGTTCGGAAGTGGTCGTAAAAGGCGACTAATATTAATAATAAGTATATAAGGTGACTGCTAGAAACCGCAAGAAACTTCAAGGGCTCTCCAGGTCAAGTGTTTTAAACATGACAAAAATGACAAAATAGGAATTCGTGTTTTTTTTTTATTTTTAATGAAATTATTCATTTAGTGAATTTTAATTGGATAGTCTGTGAGTATCTAATTTATTTTAAAGCATACGGCCGTCTGTTGACCCGTCCGCGTCAGCTGGGCGATAAGACCTACGTTGACGGGTCAACAGACGGCCGGCCGGCCTGCCGTTGTCCCCGTCAGCTGGGCGATAAGTACCTACGAAAAAACACGAACTCCTTTTTTGTCATGTATAAAACACTTGACCTGACCAGCCCTTGAAGTTTCTTGCGGTTTCTAGCAGTCACCTTATATTTATTCTAACTACTAACGGATCAAAGATTGCACATGCAACAGCATACAGCGGCGATGGGCTTACCACTTATCACGTTGAACACATGTGCAGTTGTTAATTAGGTGAAAAATGGACTGCGGTGAAGACTGATTTTGCGGGCTTTATTCCCTATAGACTCTGGCTAACCCTTAGGGAATAATAGTCGTGATTATGTATATTGTTATTTATGTAAAAGGTTGTGTACCCCTTTGATGTACAATAATAATGATTGGCATTTCCATTAAAAAGTTTGAATGTTCACGGTCTCGCCTTGAAACGGATTTGAATTAAACTGAGTTTAGAGTTATTTAAATAACAACAAACTGTATTAGATCACGTTCAGTTTTCGCTGATGATGCAATTAAAAAGAAAAAGTCTCAAATTGGTTATTAAGAGCCATTCAAACAATTCTTCTTCTTACAATTGGCCCAAATTAAAATACCTCTAGTTCCAATCCTTCTAGATCCCCTCTATATCCAAAGGGCTTTTTAAGCATAATAAGTCCAGCATTTTTTTTACTTTCTATACCACGGCTAAGGTTAACTAGAACATTGTAAAATATCTCTTCTAAAAGCTCATGGTTAGAACACCTGTCTCAGACCCAGAAGTCCTGGGTCTGATTCCCCGCGGAGAGTAAGACTGGAGTGACGCGAACCTGGTCAAGTTCAATGTGACCAACACACAGGCGTGTCTATTCTCCGCTAAACGGAGTCCCGTTCACCTTGACCCCTACATTCCAAAGTGTCTCTGTTAAATTTATCTTAAATATATTGCCATAAAATCATAGTTAGGTACTATAGGCTGGCAAATTCATACGTTAACATCTCATGTTTTGCGGGACGAAGGATGAATGGTTGCGGGGACAGGACAAAAGAGAGAAGATAGAAAGACAGGAGAGAAAGACCTTTTTTAATTGACGTCTGTTTGTGTTTTATAAGTTATCAAGCGTAAGTAGCAGTAAATGTTAATCATAAATAGCAAATGTTTTTACTGCTCTAACTATGCGAAATTACCTGTGACAGCACATAAGTTGACAATAGATTAAATCTCATTATCAATAGCTACTTTATAGCCATTGTCAAACAGACGCAATTAGATTTTAGGTTAATAGCTAATCACAACAATACATTGCAAATTAGTCGGATAGTATATACATACATATAAATACGACTATTATCCCCGAAGGGTTAGTCAGAGACAATGAGGCCTCTACCATAGTCCACTTTTCACCAAATAGCGGATCGAATAGTATACGAATAAACAATTTACTGCATTATAGTTTAATTATACATGCTGTAACGGACAGATTAATCGGTGATCAAATTAATGGTTAGGTACGTAGAGAACGAACAAGTTAATGTAACTATTAGGTTCGGAATCAATTAGGGATTGGAATTTGTATAATGAATTAATGATTGATTTGATAAACAATAGGGCGATACCGCATCGCATCCGCTTGCGTTTGATTGTATACGCATACAATGTGAATAAAATAAAATCTTAGAAAATTTTAGCCGCGGTACTTATGTAACGAATAAAAAATGTTACCATCGCCTTCTAGAAATTTGCACGTTTGCTACAGCGCCCTCTCTTGATAAAAAACTGAAGCTGCTATTTACGTAATTATGAAGTTTTACTTATTGTTACGAAATTGATTGGTATTGATGTTTAAATTAACAAGTAGCTTCTGTAGAGGATAGATATTCATACCATGTAAGCATAGCCGTTTGCGTGTGATTGTATACGAATAAAAGAAAAGCTTAGAAAAGGACATCAGGCACATTTGACCCAAAAATGTATAAACTTATCTCTATTATCTGTATGCACTATGTGTCATTATATACCTAAATCAGTATCTACTTTATTTTTAAACTCCTTTATTTGGCTAAAATTAATTAATTAGAAAACAAAACTACGACTATGAAACAGTCATTTTGTAGCCGCCATCACTATTTTTTTGCGTAAGAACAAGGCGCATTGCATCAGTCATGCATCAGATGACAATGACATTGACAGAAGTTGGCTGGATTGGATTACTCGGAGAAATAGTTCTGAAGTTAGAGAAAACTAACTTTTAGATTTTTATTGTTACTAAAGCATAGGCAAATACTTGAAAATGGGTATGGCTTTGATTTGAATGCCATGCCATTTTTGATCTGTCAGCCAGCCTATTGGCTGTCACTGATATTGTCAATCACTGTCATCTGAAGCGTTTGGTTACAACCACACTTAGATTAAAACACTTTTTATTTTAATCTAAGCAACCACATGATGAAATGAACTGAATAGAATTCCACACGCTCCATCCGTATCATGTTTGATATTTATGATCTTGGTGTTTAACAAGAAAGCATAATAAATAATTTTAATTTGAATCGGTACGCCCACTTTTACTCAATTTTTTCGAGAACACTATGTTCATTTAGCATATTATAACGAAACGTTTCATTTGAGTTACAAGTGTAGCTATACTAGTGTCAGTGTTACCAACGGAAAAAATATTTCAAACGTGAATATCTCTTCCAATAAAAATCTTTATTAAACTCTGAATAGTTTCCACGATCCACTATTTACATACCTACATTGTGGTACAAACAGAAATGCTATACATTTTTGGGTCTATTGTCAAAGGAATTTGCCTGATGTCCTTTTAGCCGTCGTATTTACGTAGCGGTTAAAAAAGTTACCATCGCCATCTAGAAATTTGCATGTTTGCTACAGCTCCCTCTTTTGATGAATAGATGAAGCTGCTATTTACGTAATTTGAAAGTTTTAATAATTGTCACGAATTTGATTGTTATCGATTGTTATTGATGGGCAGCTTAACAAGTAGCCTCTTTAAATGATAATTAGTCATACAATGTAAGCATAGTACGAACGGAATAACAATAGGAGATAAAACTAACATGGCGATCGTGGTAAACTTGTAAATGTTTTATGGTCGGACAACGTATTGTATTGTTCCTCCGAAACGGCTAAGCCCACGTGAATGGCGTTTATCTAGAATTATGGTAGACATAACGCCCGACGTGGTGGTGAAGTCAAAATTAGCCGCGCGGAATTATTGTAATCTGCACGTAGCATTGTTTAGGAATAATTCTCGCAAAAACTAGACTAGCGCTCTAAGATATGCAATTGCTTAGATGTGTAATAACGAATCGCATACGCAAATATATTTTAAGATAGGTCTAGACTTATATTTTGTTGTATAACTTAGAATCAGAGCGTTTGGATATAAATGGAATTTTAGTCGATTTTAAAGTGTCAGTTCATAGTGGATCTGAATGTGCATTCAGAATATTTTTGTAATTAAAAAGGGGCGACTACCTCTACTTCTCTGCTCTCTAATTGGCTAGAATAATTCAAATCTTCTAGAAGCTTTTTTGTATAAAAGGGCCGAGCGGGATTTCGGTCTTCATGTTCACTTCAAGCAGTCTACCGAGCAGCAACTAGCTGGAACCTTTGGAAAATCAGAAAACTGAAGAAGTAATTGAGATATACCTAGAGCAGTTTAGAGCCAGTGTGAAAGTTGAGTATTTAGGGAAACTTTATAAACACTGTATAAATTGTGCTTTGTGTGTGTTCACTTCAAGCAGCAATCCGAGTAGCTTATAGTAGCTAATGAACCAGAAACATATGGAAAATCAGAAAACTGAAGAAGTATTAGATATACCTAGTAAAGTTTAGAGCCAGTGTGGGAAGTTGAGTATTTTGGGAAACTTTATAAACACTGTATAAATTGTGCTTTGTGTATTCTGACTGACGTGTAATTACTAACTTGGATTTGACCATTTATGTACCTGTGTGTGTGTGCGTGTATATAACCTTGTGCGTATAACTTTTGTGCCTGACTTTAATTTGCATGGACCTTACGTGTATTGTGTGGGCATGACCATATGTGTATTACCTACTCTGTGTGTGTGTGTGTATTACCTTATGTGCGTGTAACCTTGTTATATATTGTGTATTGACTATTGTGTACATAGATGTTTTGTGAGTCAAATAAATAAATCTCCGGTCGAGGGGGTATAAGTTGCATTCGTGTTTTGTTCATACTTATTGGCGGAGCACTGACGTCGTGGTTCTGCCAGGAGCCCTACCCTCGACATTGTGGTCCTTCGAGCCGGATCCTGCACAGGAAGTGAACATCAAGTGAACATCAGATCGAAGACCTTAACTTTAGGATGCCGCAGACAAGGAGCGGTGTTCGCCGGAAGGAGGATGCAGAGGCATTATTGGAGCAAGCTGGACGAGGTACGTACGAGTTACCACCCACCTCACCCTTAGTGCCTGAACCGAGCATCGAGCATGAGGGGGGTCGACCCCTACCCCGGATCGATGGAGGGGAACGACCAGAACCTAGTGGGGGTGCACAGTCTAGGCTTACCGACGCTGCTGAAGAGCAACACGCGCCCGCAGCATCATGGCCAGCAGCACGAGCAGCTTCAATACGATCGACGACAAGCATCACCTCCCGCCTTAGAAAGTCGGAATACGAGGCGGAAAGAATGCTGATGGAACTGAAGCGCAAAGAACTTCAGATGGAAGCGGAGCTTATAAAGAAGAAGCTGGCATGGGAGACAGCCGTCATTGAAGAAGATGGGGTTGAGAGCGTGGGCGATAACACGAATTTGGAAGATCGTGTTGACACATGGCTCAACCAGCATTCATCGACGATGCTGCCAGAATCCAGAACAGCTCCAAATCCAGAATACTGCCGCGACCCAGGCCACATACGGGGGGAGTCAGAACGACCCGCGCCGCCGCCGAAGACTCAAGAGGACCTTCGTCGACGACCATCCCCGACGCCCGGCAGGAATAGAGGGATCGATCGACTGGCAGATCTCTTTCAGAACATGGTACAGACGAGGCCACGCCCAAGATAGGCCACCGAGTTGCCCATATTTACGGGTGCAGCTACGGAATGGCTTCCATTCAAGGCGGCTATGAGAGAGACCTCTGAGATGTACCAATTTACGCCAGTAGAGAACATTGCCCGGTTACGCAACTGTTTGCAAGGTGAAGCAAGAGAGTGCGTGTCGGCGTTATTGGCTACTACTACGGACCCAGCTGTAATCATGCGGACTTTGGAGCAGTGTTACGGGCGTCCGGAAGTTATTATAGATCGAGCCTTGGAGCAGCTAAGAAGATTGCCAGGGCCGGGTCCCGCCGCATCAGACTTAAATAATTTTGCGATTAAACTACAGAACGTAGTATGTGTACTGATGCAGGTGGACCAAAGAGGCTACTTAAGTAACCCAATGCTGATCAGAGAAGTGGTCGCGAAACTAAGCCCGCATATCGTATCCCGATGGTGTGATTATGCCGAAGAATACGGATCGTATACGGAACCCGAGATAGTTACGCTATCGAAATTTTTAATGCGTGAAGCAGACCGCGCTTTACGCCACGCCTACTGACCGGCACCCAGCACCCTAATGATAAGGGACGAACGCAGAGAGGAGCGTAAGCCGCGCCCAGCTGTTACGATGCGTCGTGCAGCTACGTATGACGTTAGTGAAGAGAGCGATAAGATGTGTTGTTGCTGCTGCCAAGGTGAGCACGTATTGACCAGATGCAAGAAGTTTGCCGCTTTAAGTCTGAATGAAAGATGGCAAGTAGTTAGAAAGGAACGGTTGTGTTTTAAATGCATAGTTAGCAAGCGTCGACGACCGTCGTGTCAAGCGAGGCCCTGCGGTGTAAACGAGTGTTGCCGGCCTCATCATAGACTTCTACACTCAGATGTCGCTCCATCCATTCCAGTCATCGCTGCCGATACAAGTAACAGTGATGGAAAGGAAACAGTAGCTACGACGGTCACCTCAAGTGGAGGTCGACAAGTACTGTTGAAAGTTTGCCCGGTTATAATAAAGGGACCGGCAGGCGAGATGGAGGCATACGCCTTATTGGATGAAGGATCTACGATTTCACTGATCGACAAGGATGCAGCCAGAAGTATTCAAGCCGATGGACCTGTCCAGAATATACACCTGCACGGGGTGAAAAGCGTGACGAGGGAACCAGACAGCCGCAGAGTCAAGTTTCAGATTAGAGGTATAAACACTGGTTACTTTGATTTGGAAGCAAGGACGATCGAGGGCATCAGCTTGCGTGGACAAACCGTTCCTAAGTCCGTACTTAGATATCCACATTTGAGCAAGCTTAACGCAAAGGAGGTATGCTACGAGATGGCACGACCGCAGCTGTTGATAGGTGCCGACCATTGGCATCTTATAGTGACCAGACAGCTGCTAGCCGGCAGAAGATTGCAACCCGTAGCATCTCGCACCAGCTTGGGGTGGGTACTGCTTGGACATATGCCTCGGACTACCTTTACTGGAGACCATGAAGCAGTGGTTCACATCCGACTGTCGGATTCATCACGATCCAGGAACACCGATGGCGTTGAAGAGGAACACCTAGACAATCTCATAAAGGAACACTACGAGATAGACGCCCTTGGAGTATCTTTGAAGAAGAAGCCAAGGGCTGAAGATGAACGTGCCCTCGAGATCATAAAGAGGACAGCCTGTTGCGTGGGCGGTAGGTACGAGGTAGGTTTACCATGGCGTAAAGATCAGACTACCATGCCACCGAGTTATGGCAATGCGTTAAGGCGCCTGAAGGGAATCGAGAAGAAGATGGACCGGGATCCAGTCTTCGCTTCGGACTATAGTGCTCAGATAGAGAATCTGCTAGACAAGAAATACGCAGCGCTATCTGACGGCACCGACAGGAGCAGTTCAAAAAGTTGGTACCTACCGCACTTTGCCGTAAGAAATCCGAACAAGCCAGGGAAGATACGTCTGGTGTTCGACGCAGCAGCCGTCACAAACGACGTGAGCCTGAACCAGGAGCTGTTGAAAGGACCGGACCTCTTGACATCACTGCCAGGAATACTGTATAGGTTCAGGGAAAAGCCTGTTGCAGTAACCGCAGATATCCAGGAGATGTTCCTGCAGGCCAAGATAAGAAAAGAGGATCAACCGGCGCAACTCTTCCTATGGCGAGGACGAGATCGCGTAAGTCTGCCGCCCATTTACAAACTGTGGGCTGAACTACTTCAGGCATATGAGCGTAACTGTTGGACGACGGCACGAAAAGCGGTGGTGAGCGTTATTCACCTGCCTCACTACAAGGGCAGTGCATATCGTCACCAGCTTGAGCACCAACTCTGCGATTATGGCCCTGCGTCGCATGGCACGCGGGTGGCCTCATCGTGCTGAACGTCGCCGATGACTGTGCCTCCTCCGGACCAGAGGGGAGGGACCAAGAACCATCCGCGCCTACCCCAGATGCAGAGGGGAGGCTGTGCTGCGGTCCTGAGCATCTGTAGCCAGCGTGCCAGGACCTGCGTACCTGCGCCTCCCCCGGACCAGAGGGGAGGGATACGCTGTGCTCCTGAGCGCCGCTACACAGCGAGCTAAGAGCCGCTACACCGCGCCTCCCCGGATGCAGAGGGGAGGCTGTGCTGCATCCTGAGCATCTGTAGCTAGCGTGCCAGGACCTGCCTACCGCGCCTCCCCGAATGCAGAGGGGAGGCTGTGCTGCATCCTGAGCATCTGTAGCCAGCGTGCCAGGACCTGCCTACCGCGCCTCCCCGGATGCAGAGGGGAGGCTGTGCTGCATCCTGAGCATCTGTAGCCAGCGTGCCAGGACCTGCCTACCTGCGCCTCCCCCCGACCCGAGGGGAGGGATACGCTGTGCTCCTGAGCGCTGCTACACCGCGAGCTAGGAGCCGCTACACCGCGAGCTAGGAGCCGCTACACGTCGAGCTAGGAGCCGCTACACCGCGAGCTAGGAGCCGCTACACGTCGAGCTAGGAGCCGCTACGCCGCGAACCTGAGCACCATTAACCGTCATGCTGTCCTACCGGGAAGAATGGGCTTCGAGAAAATCTTCGCCGGGGGGAGAATTGTAACGGACAGATTAATCGGTGATCAAATTAATGGTTAGGTACGTAGAGAACGAACAAGTTAATGTAACTATTAGGTTCGGAATCAATTAGGGATTGGAATTTGTATAATGAATTAATGATTGATTTGATAAACAATAGGGCGATACCGCATCGCATCCGCTTGCGTTTGATTGTATACGCATACAATGTGAATAAAATAAAATCTTAGAAAATTTTAGCCGCGGTACTTATGTAACGAATAAAAAATGTTACCATCGCCTTCTAGAAATTTGCACGTTTGCTACAGCGCCCTCTCTTGATAAAAAACTGAAGCTGCTATTTACGTAATTATGAAGTTTTACTTATTGTTACGAAATTGATTGGTATTGATGTTTAAATTAACAAGTAGCTTCTGTAGAGGATAGATATTCATACCATGTAAGCATAGCCGTTTGCGTGTGATTGTATACGAATAAAAGAAAAGCTTAGAAAATTTTAGCCGTCGTATTTACGTAGCGGTTAAAAAAGTTACCATCACCATCTAGAAATTTGCATGTTTGCTACAGCTCCCTCTCTTGATGAATAGATGAAGCTGCTATTTACGTAATTTGAAAGTTTTAATAATTGTCACGAATTTGATTGTTATCGATTGTTATTGATGGGCAGCTTAACAAGTAGCCTCTTTAAATGATAATTAGTCATACAATGTAAGCATAGTACGAACGGAATAACAATAGGAGATAAAACTAACATGGCGATCGTGGTAAACTTGTAAATGTTTTATGGTCGGACAACGTATTGTATTGTTCCTCCGAAACGGCTAAGCCCACGTGAATGGCGTTTATCTAGAATTATGGTAGACATAACGCCCGACGTGGTGGTGAAGTCAAAATTAGCCGCGCGGAATTATTGTAATCTGCACGTAGCATTGTTTAGGAATAATTCTCGCAAAAACTAGACTAGCGCTCAAAGATATGCAATTGCTTAGATGTGTTATAACGAATCGCATACGCAAATATATTTTAAGATAGGTCTAGACTTATATTTTGTTGTATAACTTAGAATCAGAGCGTTTGGATATAAATGGAATTTTAGTCGATTTTAAAGTGTCAGTTCATAGTGGATCTGAATGTGCATTCAGAATATTTTTGTAATTAAAAAGGGGCGACTACCTCTACTTCTCTGCTCTCTAATTGGCTAGAATAATTCAAATCTTCTAGAAGCTTTTTTGTATAAAAGGGCCGAGCGGGATTTCGGTCTTCATGTTCACTTCAAGCAGTCTACCGAGCAGCAACTAGCTGGAACCTTTGGAAAATCAGAAAACTGAAGAAGTAATTGAGATATACCTAGAGCAGTTTAGAGCCAGTGTGAAAGTATAGTATTTAGGGAAACTTTATAAACACTGTATAAATTGTGCTTTGTGTGTGTTCACTTCAAGCAGCAATCCGAGTAGCTTATAGTAGCTAATGAACCAGAAACATATGGAAAATCAGAAAACTGAAGAAGTATTAGATATACCTAGTAAAGTTTAGAGCCAGTGTGGGAAGTTGAGTATTTTGGGAAACTTTATAAACACTGTATAAATTGTGCTTTGTGTATTCTGACTGACGTGTAATTACTAACTTGGATTTGACCATTTATGTACCTGTGTGTGTGTGCGTGTATATAACCTTGTGCGTAGACCTTTTGTGCCTGACTTTAATTTGCATGGACCTTACGTGTATTGTGTGGGCATGACCATATGTGTATTACCTACTCTGTGTGTGTGTGTGTATTACCTTATGTGCGTGTAACCTTGTTATATATTGTGTATTGACTATTGTGTACATAGATGTTTTGTGAGTCAAATAAATAAATCTCCGGTCGAGGGGGTATAAGTTGCATTCGTGTTTTGTTCATACTTATTGGCGGAGCACTGACGTCGTGGTTCTGCCAGGAGCCCTACCCTCGACACATGCATTTATTAATTTATTTACACGGCTCCAATATATTGATAAAATAATGTTGGATGAGACAGTTGGGCTTCAATGTAGGTTGGACTTATGGCAGCAATTTTAAGATATAAATGTCGTCTAGCTTGTCATTCTAATGTGAAATAAATATTCTTTGACGACAAATTCGACTTGTTTTTAACGGCCAACTAAATAAACAATACAAACTTTCATAATTTAGAGAAAAAAGTTTTTTTTAAATTGACTCTACCGGTTATTGAACCGGGACCTCAAAGATGGCGACGCCAGAACCGACGTGACCAACACCGCTCGACTACGGAGGTCGTCAATAATTACTATATGTTTTTAGTTTTCAAATTCCAATTTCCATCAATTTATTTAATTTAGGCTACATTGTGCACGAAAGTCACTATGCAATCATCATCGGTTTGTAAGTCTATGCTAAGACGGGAGTTGTCGTACTAAGGAGAGCCGGCAAGAAAAATAGAATTATAGAAGGAAAAAATCCATTACAAATGTATCTACTTTTCTTCTATCTATAATAAAAATCTATTGTCACGAACTTCGATCATAATACTTATAAACTATCACACGGTCTCATACAAAATCAAACTCAAATAATGTCCCTGCGTAAATACATAGATCAACATCAGAAATGAAACGAGATATAGATAAATATATAAATAAATAAACTTTTCTACACTTACACTAATTTATCTAGCCCAAGAGAAGCTTCGTTATGAAACTCGTGAAATGGTTACTCGACAACGGATAAACATACTTAAAATACTTCAATACATACTTATATTATACATAGAAAACACCCAGACCAAAGACAATTTAGAATAAGAGTTTCTAAATTTACCCGACCGGGGATCGAACCCAGAACCTCAGAGATGGCGACACCATGGAAACCGGTGTACAGACCACTCGACCAAGGAGGTCGTAATAGGTAAACATTTATTGTAAAGTTATCATTAAACTTTAGACACTAAAGTACAA
The DNA here is from genome assembly GCA_963921215.1 of Scoparia ambigualis. Taxonomy (NCBI): domain Eukaryota; kingdom Metazoa; phylum Arthropoda; class Insecta; order Lepidoptera; family Crambidae; genus Scoparia; species Scoparia ambigualis. The sequence continues at coordinate 30,370,805 of OY992511.1, read as the reverse complement.
ATTCTTAAAAATATTATTGGTTAATCACTGTGGAACTAGGCTCGCTAGATTCAAGCAAGTTGGAACAAAGTTATAACTTCAAAATTTTGATAGAAAAACAAGGCACGTTTTTGATTCGTGCCTTGTTTCATGGTGCAGTTTTTTTAAGAAGTAATCGTTTACCATCTATAGTTTTTATGATCAAAGGCCACGAATGTTTGTTCAGGCATCACTTTAATACGTTTTTGTTTTGTTCGTAATACGTAAGACCAGTTTGGTAAAAAAGAAAAAAATCGCCACGGGATACGGGGCGTTTAGGCGGACGAAGGATCTAGTAACAAAATAACACGTTTCGTCTCACTAAAACTTACACCCATAATACTAGAGCTTAACACGACAAACCATTCGTATAGCTAAGCGCCTTCCTCTGCAGAGGCGCTTATACGCCCCTACGGCAGTAATTGCATGCTAGATGCGGATTTATCCTTGGCACAGGCAAACACTTGGGACCGGTATAAGCAGTGAATTGCTTCAAAACAATTTCAGTAAGACTATATCATGTGCACAAACTGTATGCGTTATGTTGCTCGCACAGAACATTTTATCATCATTACATATAATGTAATTTTTGAGAAGCTCGATGGCGCAGCGGCTAGCGCGTTCGGATTGCAATCTTGCTCGCTAAGCCACTTCGCAATGCCGCGTCGCTGGATGGGTGACCAAATTAAAAACATCTCGAGTTCCTCCGTGCTTCGGAAGGAACGTTAAGCCGTTGGCCCTGGTTGTTGTCGTAAGATGACAGTCGTTAAAACCCACCAACCCGCATTGGGCCAGCGTGGTGGGTTATGGCCCAATATCTCCACGTGCTATTGTCCACTGTGCCCAGTAGTGGGACGTTAATAGGCTGATGATGATGATAATAATGATGATGACATATAATTTAAGTAAAGTCGCCGTTTTTTTGTGTCTGTCGCCCCGCTTCTTTCTTCTAAACCAGGCAATGGATTTTTACGTGGATTTCACTGATAGAAAAAGCAATAACTGAGCACAGTTTTTTTTTTATAATTACAATGAATCCTATTTCGAATAATGAGATCCATAAAATTGAAAACAAATATTAAAAACATTAGGTAATTACAAATAAAAAATAAAATTAAAAATACAAAATTGATCAATTAATAATTGGGGTTATTTTGTAGATATTTTGTACAAAAAGGCGGAAGTACAAGCAAGCGTGGACGAAGGCGCTGGCGGGCCGCTATAGTTTCATTTAAGTTAGTAACTAATTTGGTTTTGTTACAGGACTACACTACCATCAAAAACATAGGTACTTTAGATTAATGTTTGTTTTTTTTTTTTTAGCGTTTTATTAACGCTTAAATATACTTAAGTAAAATTTAAAAACACTGAAAAAAGACGACAACCTCAGGCGCGAATCGAACCACGCACCTTCCGCATTCCGGGCGGCTGCCTTAACCACTTGGCTACCGAGGTCTGGCTTTCAACCGTCGAAATTTGTCAGTGCTTGATGCTTATGTTTTTGGTCAACATTGCTTCATCAAATCTTAGAAGTTTTCACCTCTGAGATCCGAAAGAAATATTTAAACATTCGGTTAAGATGAAGCTGCCTTTATAGATATTTTTTTTTTATATTTTAGCGTTTTATTAACGCTTAAATATACTTAAGTAAAATTTTAAACACTGAAAAAAGACGACAACCTCAGGCGGGAATCGAACCACGCACCTTCCGCATTCCGGGCGGCTGCCTTAACCACTTGGCTACCGAGGTCTGGCTTTCAACCGTCGAAATTTGTCAGTGCTTGATACTTATGTTTTTAGTCAACATTGCTTCATCAAATCTTAGAAGTTTTCACCTCTGAGATCCGAAAGAAATATTTTTACAAATATTTAAACATTCGGTTAAGATGAAGCTGCCTTTATAGATTAATGTTTTTTTTATATATATTTTAGCGTTTTATTAACGCTTAAATATACTTAAGTAAAATTTTAAACACTGAAAAAGACGACAACCTCAGGCGGGAATCGAACCACGCACCTTCCGCATTCCGGGCGGCTGCCTTAACCACTTGGCTACCGAATTCTGGCTTTCAACCGTCGAAATAAAAAAAAAATTACATAGGTACTTGTAAAAAAACCAAGTCTCGCAACTCAGTTCTTCTACTGTAAAATGTTTTGAGATCCATGTAATACCAAGTCGGTTGACTTGGCCATCGCATGAAAACTATCAAAGATAATCAAAGATATGTCACAAGTAATACATATTATATTATATTAAATTAGATTGTTTAGTGCAATTGCCAAGTCAACCGACTTGGTATTACATGGATCTCACAACTTTTTACGGTAAAAGAACTGAGTTGCGAGACTTGTTTTTTTTACAAGTACCTATGTTTTTGATGGCATCTCGTTTCTTTTTGTACCTAGTCCTACTTTTTTTTCTTTCCGGTATCTTCTACTTCTTGAATACCAACAACGGATATCCCATTATATTATAGTATACATATTTCTACAGGTAGGTAAGTACACTGATTCATTCAATGCAAATGTAACTTTGTAATCCTATCTATTTATATGGGATTACAAAGTTATTTATGCAATTAGTGTATTTATTTATTTATTTATTCTTTGGCACTGTAAAAAAATACAAATCAACCCTTACAATAAATTATTTATATCTATTACACAATATTAAATTTGCATTTCGATGACAACCGAGCACAACATTCAAATGAAATGTTCTATTCTAATTAATTTTAATTTTTTTTTTTGTTTTCTAGGGAATTGGACAGAAATAGCGAAATATTTTAGTTTTCCTTGATTTATAAACTAAACACTAATTGTATTCTAAATTAAAATTTGAAGCTTTTATGTCTGCTAGAAGTGCCTTAAAGTTTTGATGATCGGTCATTCAGTGAGTGACAAAATTCAGGCTTCTAGTTTTATCCACAACGAAGTTAAAGGGGGTCAAAATGACCTGAACTGCTTCGAGAAAAGGATGGGACAGCATGCCGCATTTATTGCTCTACTTGGCGGGGGCACTGCTGTGCTCCCAGATGTCTACTAAACAATTAAACTAGCTACCTATATAAAATTATTTAAATATTAAACCGAATAATTAAAGATGTCCTCCGACAATGGGATCGGTTCGCCTGTTCCACCTATGCCAACGACATTACCTACCACTTTAAATTGCCAGGCTTATACGATGGCAGCGACGGCGACGAAGGCTTATTGCTTTATTAAGTTAAATAATAAGTAAAAACATATTTCTAAATGTTAAGGCATTAGCGAAGCTATAGTGGTAGACTCTAATTAGAATCTGCTGGCTACTGACAATGTTTTGTTACCGCAATTGTCACAAAAAACGGGTTTCTATTTCATTGATAAAATATCTGTGCCTGATCGCTTTCTACTTTAATTGAAAAAAATTGGAAGGTAAGTATTTTGGAAGGTATCATAATCTCTCTTACAAATTAGTCAAACCAGGAGTGGGACGAGCCGGGCTGAATAATAATAATAGTAATAATAAGTGCAGTGCTAGTCGACATCACCGTCCCACATGATGAGAACCTCGTGAAGGCTGAGAAGGACAAGCTGTGCAAGTACCTTGACTTGGCTTACGAGGTTACCGCCATGTGGGATGTTGACTCGACTATCATTGTCCCGATAGTCGTATCTGCAAACGGCCTAATAGCGAAGAGTCTCGACCAACATCTCAAGAGACTCTCGCTAGACGGCTGGATCAAGGGCCAGATACAGAAGGCGGTACTTCTTGACACGGCACGCATCGTCAGGAGGTTCCTCTCTCTGCAGCCCTAACCACCGGTAGCTTGGGCCCTGCCCCGCTGCTGGCGGCACCCTAGGTTTAGGTTTTTTATAATGTTAAATGTTTTATTTTTTATAGTATTTTTGTTTATTATTTTTATATGGGATATTATAAAAACCTACACTTAAGAAAATAAATTGACACGTGAATAATAATAATAATTTCAAACTAAATTGTATGATTACCTACTTTAATATTCCCCAGAAAAATATAGCTCGTCAAGGTAGCCCAAGGTAGTAAACTCGAGAGGACTTTTTTGGGCACGTCTCAATTTTCTCATTGTATTCAGATTACTTATTGCTTTTTCTCATTTTTCAATGCCAAATAAAAAAATATTAAATCTATTGAATTATATTGTCACAGAAATGTTTATTAATAGAAATCAAATGCCAAAATGTTTGTACGCGCATAACTTCAGAACGGCTGCACCTATTTGGCTCATTCTTTTTTTGTTGCGTTCGTAAATGTCAGGACTAGGTTTGTGTGAAAAAAAATTATTGGAAATTCGTCACGGGATACATGATGTACGCGCGGACGCGGGCCTCTAGTAAAGTATACAACGTCAGTCGGAAAGGGTACTAAGCCGCGGACAACTGAAAGTGCTACTATCAACTGTTAATTGCAAATATAAGCTTTGCGAAAAACGTTCATATTTACTTCTATCCTACCAATATTATAAACGCGAAAGTTTGTAAGTATGGATGGATGTTTCTTACTTTTTCACGTAAAAACTACCAAATGGATTTGGATGAAATTCGGCATACAGATTGTTTATAACCTGGATTAACACATAGGATACTTTTTATCCAGATATTTCCACGGGAACGGGATCCACGCGGGTGAAACCGCGAGCGGCCGCTAGTACAAAATAAACTAAAGGTTACGTCATTTTAAAAATGTACAACCCTGAATAGGGATGGGTCTAACGCATGTTAGCTAACGCAAGAAGCCCCGGCAATGAACTCAAATCTGTCTCTCTCTCAAAGCAGCTGACCGCCAGGACTACCACAGCGTCATTTCTTTTGAAATCTTAAAAAAAACTGTTAATCGAAAATTATCCATTTTTAAGGAAAAGTTCTTAGACAAAAGTTATTCACCATCATGTATACTTTACCCTCCTTTCGGCTTACACCCGCTTTCAGACTGACGTTGTTTAAATAAAACGCAATCAAACTGGAACACTGGAACGAAACTTTATTAGAGTTTGTGTAAGCACAATCAAATATTTTTAAAATATTATAAGCCTGGTGGCTTACCACAGCATGGATAGGTGATGAGACCATCGTCGCTCAATGCTGTTGAATGTATGTGCTGTGCAGTCTTTAGTTCTTTAGTCGGTTTTAGGACACCCAAGAGAAAGTTGGTAGAATAGAATAGAATAGAAAAATGTTTATTTGATACAAAACAATACACACAAAATACCTTAACTAAGATTTGAACACATTTTGTACAAAAAGGTCTCCGCTCAGCCTAAGTCGTGAAAAACACCCTATTTTAAACTAACATTACAGACATTAGCAACGGCAACGTTAATATTAACATTGTTTATACTTTCGTGTGAGAAGGTCATTCACTATCTGACTTTTCTTTAGTTTTAATTTGAAAGTGTAGTAAGTAGTATTCTTTTAACAAGCCGCCACCGCTTAACTAAATCACTTTTTTTTTAATTCTACAACGGGTAAGCGCTTGGCCTTCACGTTACCTGATGGTAAGTGACGATAAGGCCGAAGGTGGAAGCGCGCCTCACCCGGAATCCTCAACCACTGAAGAACTGGCTATCTTAACTCTAAACTGTCGGAACACAACAATGCTATGAACATCGTTGTTAAGACGAAAGACTTTAGATACGTTGGTGGTAGCTAGCCAGGCGGACTGAACAGCCCTACCCCAACCAAAACAAGTGAACAAGGATGTACCCCCCGCTGGGAATTGAACCCGGGACTCTGGGTCTGAGACCGGTAGCTTAGCCACTAGACCACAGAGGCGGCTAAAAGAAAAGGTCAAGCCGAACGAAAGCGAACGGAAGCAAACTTCAACCTGAGGGCCTACTTTCTTTCTCGAAACGAAATTTCGGCCGATTTTCGGTTGCTATTTATAGCGCTTTCCATTAATTTAAAATTTCAAACCATTTTCTAAAACCTATTTTGTATGAACGAAAATTCGGATGGAACAGAAAGCGCTGTAAATAGCAAACGAAACTCGGTCGAAATTTCGTCTCGGAGAAAGAGAGTAGGCCGTCTGAACTCTCAGCCAGGAAGGCCAAGACGACGAAGAAGAATAGTAGTAGAAGAAATAGTACATTTTGGTGTATTACCTTACCTACCTATGATATGTGATACAATACCTACAAAAAATTGGTTGCCTGTAAAGTCGGTATACGGGCGAAAGTTTTACGTGACAACGACTTTGAGTGGTAAAATAATTTTAATGTGAATATTCATTCGTATAGTAGGAAGAAGGATGAAATAGGAAAGGGACGCGTGCCTTTCACTTTTTATGTCTGTCTCTCTCGCTCTTAGGCGGGCTAACCATGCCCGAGTGGAAGGGACGCGTGCCTCTCACTCGCTCTCATTGTGAGCGCATAACGTGAGCGGAGCGTAACGCAGTTTCTTGAAGTGTCACCCGGCAAACCAATTTATAAGACGTTGTCACGTCAAAAAGTAATCATAAGTAGACCATTTAACGTAACTTAAAGATTCCAACCAAGTTGTACTCATATTGAAATGTTAATCAGAAATCCGGGCAGCCTTGAATGGTTACAATACTGATTGCAGATAAACCACCATCGTTAGTCTTTACGCCTTCGTGATAAGGTCGAGATTCCCTTGAATTAAAGTCGTTTATTTTGACACGCAGTTGTTCGGGTGATTGAGATGAGAAGCTAACAGCATAGTTAATAAGAAATAAAACAGTTTCTGTATAAAAACTCATCTTAATTGCGGAAATAATATTTATCCCATTAATTTTAAATTAACGTTTATTTGTTTATAACACATTTGCTCGGTAAGAAGCTCTTATTACACCGATTTCAGTATCGTAATGTAATAAGTTTCGCACTAGTGCGGTAATAAAATTTAAATAATTAGTTATCATTCGAATCTATGGACAACATACGCCTTTAGCCCGTTAGTAGCTTTTACGACACCCAAGGGAAGAGAGGGGTTGGTAGTATTATTTTGATGAGCCCATCGCCGCTCTATGCTGTTGGATGTATGTGCATTCTTTAGTCCGTTAGTCGCCTTTTACAACACCGAAGGGAAGAGAAAAGTTTGTAGTATTATTTTGATGAGCTTATCGCCGATCTATGCTGTTGGATGTATATGCAGTCTTTAGTCCGTTAGTCGCCTTTTACGACAACCAAGGGAAGAAAGGGGTAGGTAGTATTATTTTGATGAGCCCATCGCCGCTCTATGCTGTTGGATGTATGTGCAGTGTTTAGTCCCTTAGTCGCCTTTTACGACACCTAAGGGAAGAGAGGGGTTGGTGGTATTATTTTGATGAGCCCATCTACGCTCTATGCTGTTGGACAAAGAAAAATATATGTTGGTTTACCAAAGATTCATGCACTAGAAAAAACAAAAAAAACGCAGTCATTTTCGGTTTTTTTTTTATCCTCACAAATATGTTATAAAACGTCGTATGGCATACGTGCGCTTTGATAATTACAGCCTCTGCTTTCTTGTAGCCCTCGCCTACGGCTCGGTCTAGCAATATCGCCTCGGCTGTAATTTTCATCTTATCGCACTTATATCATAATGTACTATTGTAACACAAGGGTCATTCCAATCTATGAGTAAAAAAGCGTTACTTGTTAGAACTACCTACGAAATTAAAATAAAGTTTGGAATATTTAACTAAATTCTATAGATTACACATTATAGCACACTTCTGCATAAATCAACATTCAATTTAAAAATAAAATTTCTTAAAAAAAGGAATAAAGTAACTGATTTGTCATGTCCTGTGGATGTAACTTTCTACAAATTAAGGTTTCCTCCATTTGAAAAAATACTAATTATCAATTTTTAAAACCGATTTCTAGATGATTAGTTTTCAGAGATATGTCTATTAATCGCACTATGTTTCAAAAAATTTTCAAAGTAATAAATTTTCCAATATATTAAAATAAAGATGTGTTTCAAATTTAGTCGTCATTCCTGTGTACATGAAAGTTTTTGTATAAAAAAGTGGTAACAATTTCTCGTAAGGTTATGATTTTTGTATTACAGCAACACTGGACCTTTCGGATGTCAGCTATCTTGTGTTTAGGTTGTATTTCTTTCACCGAGTCCCAAAAAGTTACGTAAATGTGTTATTTCTGGTGTGCAAAAAGTTCAAGCGTCATTTCTGATTGGAAAATTATTAGGTAAGTACAGTATATAAAAATATTTTGCTAGCTTGTGCGTTTACTCTTTTGATTCCAAAAAACAAAAACCTGATGTCTTCAAAACATAATCTCAAAATTTAGTCGATATCACCTTGAAATCTAACATTCATCATTTCTGTGTACCGTCATGTCTGTGTATGATAGTACACAGACATAGAATAATTAATAAATAATAAATAAATAATTACTTCTTATTCACATAACCCGATAAGGTTAAGTTAGCATAATAGTGATCCGTAATGTGAGTTAGGATGCCCCAGCGGGTTGCTATTAGGACATAGAATTTTCATCAAAAATTTTTACACTTTGCTGTTTAGATGTAGATTTAATTATTTTCTGTTTACCTAACTATCCTATTTAAATGTTTTTGTTTGTATTTCAGCTCATCAACGAATATAGAAGCGTAAAAAAACACAGCGTCGTTAACAAATTAAGTATGCGACGTGCTAGGCAAAAAATTACTGAGGAAGAGTTGGAAGGACGAAAAAAAAAGGACAGGGAGAGGTATCAACGCAAGAAGGCACAAGGTTTGGCAAAAAATGAAATGAAACTTCAAGACATGAGCTAAAACTACCAAAGATAGCGTTGCCGCTTCCAAGAGAAAAGCAGTGGAAAGATTTCTTGAAAGTGATGAAGAAGATGAAGTGATAAACTAGAAAACGTCAAAAACAGCAGATTAGGATTCTTCTTGATAATCTATACTAAATTGTACTTAATTATATTTAAGCATTAATAAAACGCTAAAATATAAAACATTAATCTATACAATTTATATAAGAAATTTATTGATAAGGTTCAAACAAAAATTGTATGTTCCTAAAATTGATGGTACACAGAAATGACTATCATTTCTGTGTATATTTTGTTAGAATTTTTTGCTGACTAAACTTTAGAATTGTCTTCTTAAAATATTGTTTTAATTATATAAGAAGTACGTTGTTTTTTGTTTTATGTTACCAAACCGAATGAAAAAAGATTCACACTATTTTTTTTGTCGATCTGATCATTTCTGTGGTAATGTTGATCATTTCTGTGTATAACAATATTTAATTTTTGTTTTTTTCTGAATAAACAGTTGATTTTTGAATTGTGTTTCTATTATATTTCTATGTGCCTAATAAAAACTAACAAATTTGGAAACAAATTACAGAATTTTCTCATTTTTTTTTATTTTTCATGCTAGATTGGAATGACCCACAAACATAAAACGTTTCTATGGAAAAATCAACGTTTTAAATATTAAATTTAAAACGTTGTGTTTTAAAATATTTAAAATCGCCTTCATCGGAGTAACGCTATCCCATTTGGACGCCTACCGCATGCTGCAACAATGTTTTTTACAAAATTATTTATTAAAAACGCACACCGTAGTAGTCGCAAAGGAGGACGAAAATCGGGTATACACACAAGACCAAGCCCAAGACAGTACTCTTCGTAGTCTTGTAAGAAGATCCGGCTTACACTATGATTATTAGGTATCTGGGCGCTTTTCCCATTCCGAAACCAAGATATTGACGATACACAAATAAAATACAATAGGTAATTTAGTAAAGTAAGTAAGTTCCAAAAACCTCCGGGGCTGGATGGGTCACACACAACGATTTGAAAACCAATAAGTTTGTCACCCCTCCCGTTGTAAAGGCTTTAGGATCCTACCGCAGTTTCATCATCATCATCAGCCTTTTGTCTCTTAAATAATGGCTTCGTGCGGTAAGTACATTTAGCCAGTGTCAAGTGAGACATAATAGTAAATATTTTCTTACATAGTATATGATAATGAGTATGATATTCCGCCAAACCGCTTGAAACTCAATAAAGCTGTGGGACTTTATTGAGATCTCACACGGACTTCTTGAGAGAATTTGAAAAGTGTTGTTGCACTGTTTTATTTTATTTGCCAACACCAATGATATTATACGAGTATAAAACAAGAAACAGATATGTTATAAACGCGCGCGAAGTGATGACTCAAATACGTCCCAATTGGGACGTCTTGTATGTAACTCTATGCACAAGAAACATTTGAAGTGCAATCATTAAAATGATAGCTATCTCTTTCATTTGCGTGCTTTTTCGTATCTGTTGTTTTACTTATCAGAGAAACTTTTCAATGTGTGCAGCTCGGAGCACATTTAAAACGCAAATTACTATGAACGCAACATATCTTTAGTTTATAATATCATTGGCCAACACTCATGCACGTTCACGAACACTGAACAGTAAATAATTCACTAATATTATTATTTTTTTATAGCAGAAGGAGGCAAACGAGCAAGCGGGTCACCTGATGGAAAGTAATCACCGCCGCCCATGGACGCCCGCAAAACCAGAGGAATCGCAGGCGCGTTGCCGGCCTTTAAGGAAGGAATACGCTCGTTTCTTGAAGATCCCTAAGTCATAACGGTCCGGAAATATTTATTTATTTATATAATATTTCACATTAATATTCGACAAAACACAAATTGTAGAAAATAGAACAAAACTGCAGACATGACGCTTCACTTTCCCGCCAAGAAGTCTACCTAAGTTCCTCTGTATAATTATTTTTGTGAAAATTGCGAAACGTGCGAACTTCATTAATAAAAGTCTTTGACGACCAAAGTTCCTTACCGTTGGCTGGCCTTGTTGACATTCATAAAAGCTATTGGTAGACAACATCGGACAAAGAGATTTTGTGTTAAACCTTCTTTTGAAATTCAATTCATTTATTTACATTGTTATAAATTGCGACTTTGCCAAATTTACAATACAATATTACGGGGATCCTGCACGAAATTGTGAAATTTTACGTATTTTTATATCACTTGTACTATGCGCTGAATTAGTTAAATAGGTACATTATAAGAACTTATGTAAGTTAGCCTGATCATTACAGGTCGTGGCCTCGTTGAAATATGAAACAAATTCTTTAAACAAAAAACAAACAATTAATAAATCTAATGACTCTTATAAACATATTTCTTCGACAACTTTCTTATTTTACGTATGAAACAATAGTTCTTACGTAAAAATATTTTAACACAAGCGCGTGATAGTTTTGCGCATTTCGCAGAATAAAAACATTGCTCTAATTTAATAACTAGGTCTGAAACTTCAAAGCAGAATCATTCTAATTATAAATATCAATATGATTGATTTTGCTTTGAAGTTCATTATGAGACTTATGTCAGTTTTTGCGATCGCGCGGCACCCCCTTAAGTGTGACTTTAAAACGTTACATTAGATATTAATTAATATAAGTATTTAAAAATTCGTATTAAGTTACAAATTATTATGTTAATAAACTTAGATTCGTAAAAAATATTATTTGCGGTAATGCATAAATAAACTCGAAGACAAGGATATTTTTTTTGCGTTTTTATCTTCATAGTGTTTATAAAAATATTGCACTAATAGTCATAATATATTAAATACAGCAACTATTCAAAATTGATTAACTTGTAATTTTTTATGAATAAGCATTCATTATAAATTTATAATTTAATCTGTTGTTCTTGTATTGCAATGATGATCGTCCCCTTTCCAACTATCTTTTCTTACCTTTCACTCCTAACGTGTATTTCTTACAACTATATAAATATAAAAAGGATAAACCACCGAACAATCTAGAGGATACAAGCGGTATTTAACCAACACCCTAACAGCGAACGGCCTGTCAATTCTGCTGATCTTTACCCGTGTCGGCTTTTATTATACGCTCACTCGCGTTAAGGGCACGAGACGCATCACGATAACGGGACACGTAATGTAATGGAAACATTTTGGGTCATGTAAAGCGGTAGCAACCAGCCTTAATTAAAAAGGAAAGTGTCTGAGCGGTTGCTGTCAATGTGTATTTAGTTTATGGGCCTTTCGTCGGCCCGCTCGAATGTTTTAACTACTTCCTTGCGTCTGTTAGTAGGTTACCGGTACGGACTCTTTTGTGAGATTTTTTTTTGTTTCGTGTCAGGCTGTTGTAATTAGAAATATTTTTTTCTCTTAAATAATGGCTTCGTGCGATCAGCACATTCAACCAGTGTCAAGTTTGTAATAGTAATTATTATTTTCTTTACATTAAGTGGATGATAATGTGATAATGTGCACTGTTTTGTTTTATTTGCTAACACTCATGCACGTTCACGAACACTTAACAGTAAATAATCCACCATTATTTCACATTAATATTCGACAAAACACAAATTATAGAAAATAATACAAAACTGCAGACATGACGCTTCACTTTCCCGCCAAGAAGTTAATTAGAAGTTTCTGTTTATTTATTGTTTAGCTGTTTTTTTATAACTAGTTATCTCTTAAGATTCCTATTACATTTTGAATGTGATTTTTGCGTAAAATACCCATTTTCGCATTTTGTAGTAATTTTGCAGTTGTATTTATCGTTATTATCGAAATAGGATAAAAAAATTGTGCATAATATTACAAATCTCCATTCTGTGGGCATAAGTTAAATTCGGACGGCCGGCGCATCGCATTTTGTAGTAATTTTTCAGTTGTATTTATCGTTTTTATCGAAATAGGATAATAAATTCATTAAAAAATCTTTATTCGTCATGAAGTAACAATTACTCTTGTATAAATTTTGCTCAATAATATTATCGTAGATAGGAGATATTTACAGTTAACTTATAGCATGTTTCGAAGTTTTTTGGTTTAGAATAAGATTTTTTTTCTATATAAAATTAATGTTATCTAAAAATTCCGAGGCCGCTAAGCACTATTCGACTACATAAGAGACAACATTATAAATTTTTTATTTCACTTGTTTAGAACAGTAGTATAATCGATGAGCTCAAAAAAGTGCCTTCGCGCACTTTATGAAAATCTTTCTCTGCAATTTTGGGTTTAATTTAAAATTTAAGCAAAATTTACAAAATGCGAGGCCGCTACGCACTATTCTAATAGCTATTCTACACTATTCAATAAGTCATAATTGTTAATGTATTTTTGTTTCTGAGATCCATAACGCCAAAATTGACCAATTTACGCAAAAATTACAGTCGAGAAGTAATAGGCCTCTTAAGTTAACTTTTAAGACATTTTTTTACTGCCTGCACTAATAAACAACGTATTAATGGTCAAAACCTGAAATTAACCGCCTCTGTGGTACTTGACAACTTGGCTAAACTACCGGTCTTTGACCCAGAGGTCCCAGATTCGCTTTCCAGTGGGGCGCACACAAACATTGCACTCATTAATCCGCGAAATCCGCGAAAATTAAATTAAAAATATTACTTATGTACTTACGTCTTCTATATTAATAAATTCAATTGCCACGAATGTTTGTTCGGGTATCACTTCTAAACGGCTATACCTATTTGGCCGATTATTTTTTTAAGTGTCTGTAATTATAGGGGCTACGTACGTACCTATAAAAGATTTTTTTTGAAAATTCTCTATTGTTTTTTTCTGTTTCTGAGGTTTGAGCTTTTGTTTTAACACGTTACATTATTAATAATAGAAATAGTCTTTCTTTTTCTTGTTTCAAAGACACCTTAAGACGTTGTTTTTTATTTTAAGTTGAGCAATACCTGTTTTTTTATTGTAAGTATATTTTTTGTAAGTATGTGTTGTGTTGTCTTGTAATCGTATTAAATGTTTTTTTATGTTGTAATGGAAAATGTCCTTCTATGATAGGGAGGGCATTTTAAAGGGAGAAATGAAAAGCCCTTGTTGAGTTTCTTGTCGGTTCTTCTCAGTACAAGGCTTCCGCCCCATAGTTAGGACTTACGAACCGATGGCATAGCGACATTCATAAGTGCTCAATGATTGCACCCTAAATTGAATAAATGATAAATAAATAAATAAATCTTTCCTACAATCACACCAATTATCTAGCCCAAGAGAAGCTTCGAAGAAACTCGTTAAATGGTTACTAAACAACGGATAAACATACTTAAAATACTTAAATAAATACTTATTATACATAGAAAACACCAATGATATTGAAATTGAAATAATAAAACTATTCTCGAAAAACGAATCAGCAGCGCCTTGTACTTAGTGACAAACTAACGAAACTAACAAATCTAACTTGTCAAAATAAGTCTCACTCCGCCTAAAGTCTTTGGAAGATTGATCGCGAACTTTTCCTTGAACGTCCACAATCTTAGCACTCCACGAACTTTTGATGGAGCTAGCTACGATTATGTACGTTAGATAAAATCCATAGTAAATAGTACTTACAACTCATAAAGGTTTCTGGAACGCTATTGTCATACCTCGAATAATAAAACTTGAACTTTTGTAACGAAACGTCTCAATTCCATAAATAAAGCGATAAAGATATCGCCGTAAACATATTATTATATGTTTTATCTGTATAAGTCACAACATTAAAAAAAATAGTTTTATAAGAGAATTTAACAATCGGCCCTTTATGACATGAATATATATCTTAAAACAAGTATACCTACATTTACAGTTTTGGTGGTTAAAGTTACTTGCGTTCGTAGGTTTCTCGTCCTGGGTGGTGCTAAATGAGTGACACTGACTGAGTGGTAGAGTCGAATATTCGGCGTGAAACAATGGCATTTGGCGCTGTTGTGTTTCGTCCGGGTTCCGGAGGGCCCCCCCCCCCCCCCCCCTTCAATTGTTATGGCAGCGACCTTTAATTTAGGTTTATTCCAGGGGGGTACCGACACATCCAGTGTCGGAGAATCCCCCCCTGAGGGTCCTAGCTTAGGCTGCCCTAAGGAGGGCAGAACTCCGCTCGTGTCAAGGCATGCTGCAGGAAGGATAAAGGCAAGACATTTCGGCGACAGACTCCCTTCTCCAACGGATCCGCTTTGACCTACAGTCTGTCCCAATTGGTAACCGAGCAAACGCGGGTTCCAGATGTGGAAGGCCATGCGCCTTCATTATTGAATCTTCTGCTGACCTCGCACCCAGACGGCTATCAAGTTTCTGTTGATGCACTACTAGGCTCATCAAACCAATGTCTGATTCGTAGCACAGTGCCTCTCACAGAATCTTTAAAAACCCAACCAGTTGCCAGCCGTCGGGTCTGGCATTACAGGCCAGCGGACTGGGTTGGGGTGTGAAATTTCTTTGAGTCCTACCCATGGTGGCATGTTTGCTTCTCGCTGGATGTTCCTGATGTCGCTGCCGACTCTGGCGGTTTATAATGGAGTCCATTATGAACCGCCAGTTCTTGTGGTACCTAGAAGAGAATCAGCTACAAAGTGATCGCCAGTATAGTTTTCGTCGCGGTTGTTTGGCTGGTGATTTTTAGTGTACCTTACTCACCGATGAGCAGAGGCAGTTGAGAGAAAGGGGAAGCACTGGCAGTTAGCTTGGACGTAGCGAAAGCCTTTGACAGGGTATGGCACAGGGCTCTTTTCTCTCAACTTCATCATACGGGCATCATACGGGCTTCCTGAGGAATTGTGTTCGTGGGTCGCCAGCTATCTTTCTGGGCGTAGCCTCAAAGTCGTAGTCGACAGTTCGTGCTCTGACATGAAGCCCATGAATACTGGAGTCCCGCAGGCACCCCTGCGTGTGTTATCTCCTACTCTGTTTCTTCTGCATATCAATGATATGTTGCATAACGACAGCATTCATTCCTATGCGGACGATGGCACTGGGGATACGCTCTACACCGGACGCGCTAATATTTCTTGACAAAGCGTCATCGAGAGCCGGAATAAACTTAAGCTAACACCGAGAACATGTTAAGTCAAGTCTCGAATTGGGGCCGACGTATCCTAGTCCACTTTAACCCTTCCAAAACACAAGTTTGCGCATTTACCGCGAAAAATCATCCCTTCGTCGTACCTCTAAACTTTGAGGGAGCTCTCCTTGATGCCAATCCTACTGTTGGTTTTCTTGGCGTCGACATTTCTAGTGACGTTCAGTTTCAGGGTCATTTGGAAGGTAAAGCTAAATTAGCTTCGAAAAAGCTGGGTGTGCTTAATAAAGCGCCGGGTCAGTATTTCACGCCGGCCCACCGCTTACAACTGTTCCAAGAACAGGTCAGGCCGCATATGGAATACTGCTCCCATCTTTGGGCTGGAGCACCCCAGTACTAACTCTTACCATTTGACCGCATTCAACACAGAGCTGCTCGAATCTTCGACGACGTGGCTATTTCAGGTCGATCCACTGGCTCTTCGGAGAGACGTTGCGTCTCTCTGTATATGGAGATGCATGCATCATGGAGATTGTTCTGAGGAATTGTTCGGCTTGATCCCTTCCGCTGATTTTCTTTACCGCTCTACACGCAATCGACCGTCATTCCATCCACATCACCTTGATGGATGGCGGTCTACCACTGTGCGTTTTTCACGAAATTTCTTGCCTCGAACTACAGTTATGTGGAACCAGCTCTCGGCGGCGGTATTTCCGGACCGTTACGACTTAGGGATCTTCAAGAAACGAGATTATTCCTTCCTTAAAGGCCGGCAACGCATCTGCGACTCTGGTTTTGCGGGTGTCCATGGGCGGCGGTGATAACTCTCCATCAGGTGACCACCCTGCTCGTTTGCCTCCTACTTTTATAAATAAAATACATTCTTAATAAATCTGGTTATAAAAATGATGTTCACACACAACGTACTAAACCATAACCGCACGATCGAGAAGCGGTCAATCACCACATAAATAAAATGTCACCGCCCAAAGGCGGCCTTTTCCTTATGCATACATAATCAAAGAATATCTGGCTAGCTGTGCGTCATGCAAATGGTCCGCATGGGCCGGATGCGGCGCGGGTGCGATGCGGGTACGGTGCGGGCCGCCATAGGAAATTGGACGTGCTACGGCGGGCGGTCATGTTCTTATGAGAATTGCAAAACGAAGCGTTGTTACTTATAATAAATGTATTATATTCTTTAGATAAGGCAGTTTTTGGCAACGCGTCAGTCTGGAAAAAGATTCAGTTGATAATATTTTTTTAATACTTACGTCTTTCTTTGTCTTACAATTTACGTAAACAGAAATGTAAAAAGGATTAGTTACTATTTACAGTTGCAAGTTTCTGCTTTCTCATTTTAGTCAAGTGATTACGCCGTTTTAAACATCTTCTTCCATTTTCTAATCTTAACCTTTTTATGTTTATTAAAATACAACTGCTGCCGCAGCACTTAGGAATTATTGTCATTTTTAGATGTACTTATAACTTTTCACAGGACAGCACAGAATTATTTGTAGAGCAACTCCGTAATTGCGAAAATAATAAATTAGCTTTTTCATTTTATGTCGAATAGATAGTATCTGCAGTTTTGTATGAAACAGCTAATTTGTTTTTTTGAAATTTCAATGTTGTACCTATACATAACATTTTTGTTACTTTCACATAATAAACAGCTGTAGGACTATTATACCTACAACTATGGTTACCATCTATCCGGATTAGTCTGGACATGTCCGGATTTTTAAGCTCTAATCCGGACTTTGTCCGGCTCTTTAATTTGTCCGGATTTTGGATAATGAGTAACAAAACTACATATTAAGTACCTAATATAAAATAAGTGTTTAATCTTTATTAACTTCTCATTTAACTAAAAACAAAATAAAAAAGTGAATAATGTGTAATGTTTCCATTTTGTGACTAAATAGTCCGGACTTTCATCGTAATGTCAGACTTTTTGCGAGGACTTTTCAAATTCCTAAATGGTAACCCTACCTACAACCAAAGATCCTGTACATATTATCTTGTCTAAAAAGTCTATTGAAGTGAAATTACTAAGCGAATATCGAACATGAACTAAATTAAGTAGGTACATATAGGAATAGGAAAAAAGCATCAGTTTGTGTCATGCCATGAGATTGCAGTGTCTCTAAGTACATACAATAAGAAAGCGTATGATCTATGTACGTCTTTATGTAAGTATATACCCTACCTATATACCTACACGTTTTCTAGGCCACCGGCTAAAAAAAGGACCTTCAAGCCTTCAGTTATAGTTGACAACACAATGGGATTGCAAAACATATAGGTTTTATGAAATAGTATAAAGTGCGCAACCTTTTTTTACCATACAATATGTTTGTTTGTATTGGAAAAATTTTATCGCGTTTTTGCAGCAAGCTTTAGGAAGTTTGCCTTTGCAAAGAGTTAAGTTATTTATTTATGGTTTAAACACACAATTGGATTAAGTACTAATGCAAATGAAATGACAACTGTTGAATAATTTAGTTGAGGTTAGACCTCAATGTGCATGAATAGTTACAGAAATGATTATAAATATAGTACTTATATAATTATATGTCACCTTCACCAGCAGACCTCGTTGATTCATTCATTGGCTTCCCAACAACCACAGACTATTATTAATAGTGGCACTACCACAGAACAGTTAATTTATCTATTCCGTGGGTATTACGCTTTATTTATTTTATTCGCATTTACGCAAAACTTTAGGCAAACTCTTTGTTCAACAATTGCTTCTATAGTAAAATCGCAGAACGCACTTAAAACAATGAAATACAAAAACGGCAGCTATAATTACACTGAGTGACATAGCGCTCAAATTTTGCGCGGTAACTCAGTACAGTGCTACCAACTTATAGAAAAAAAATGTAGTGTTTAACGCGCGTTCTGTAATTTATGAATTTCCGGTACTTTTTAGACAGTCAAACAAAATATGTCTAAATATGTACGTAGGCCACGCTCTTATTTGTTAGATGTTTGATGTTAGGTATTAGACCTTTGTACGTCAACTTAATATGTAATTATTTTATTTTTTGTCAAAATGTTTTCTTTTTGTGGTGTATAATAAAGCATATTTATCTTATCTTAGAAAACACAAAACAGTGTCGCAGGAGACCCGCCTTTACCTTAACGCACCTTAAGTGGTGAGAACATCGCTGCTTTATGTTCGCTGTCGGATCTACGAGCAGTATTAGTCGCCTGACACGACAAAAAAGAGAATAGATGCTTTGGTAGTGTTCTTTCAATAATGAGCCGCAAGAAGACAGCTCAGCTTGGAATTAGAAAATAGTAAAACAAATATTATTGTTGACGATTCTCGTAGAGCTAGTTAGTAAAAGCACTCGGCCCAGTATCTGGAGCTCATGAATTCAATTCCGCGGGGCAAAGTGTCTTCGATTTTTCGATGCGTAGCCAGGCTCGCCCACTCGCATTTAGTAAGCGTGGTCCATCATAGAAAATCGCTACTATAATGAGTATTGGCATAATAGCCAATACTCATTAATTGTAGGGATGACTTGATTTCCTGCAGTGGAATAATACACTTAAGAGCAATGAATCCAGGTCACATAAAGAAACCTATAAATCTCGGAAATAAAGAATGCTAGCTTAATGAAATAAATTGTGTTTAATAGTCAAATATATACTCCTTAATAGGTCAAGGATCATAAGACCGCCGACGGTCGCGAAAGAATTGATTTTTACTTGTGTCTGGTTTTACGTAAGTAAGTATTAAAATTTATGAGTCACTACATTTTATTTACATCATCATCATCATCAGCCTATAACGTCCCACTGCTGGGCACAGGCCTCTCACGTGGACAATAGCACGTGGGGATATTGGGCCATAACCCACCACGCTGGCCCAATGCGGGTTGGTGGGTTTCAACGACTGCCATCTTACGACAACAACCGGGACCAACGGCTTAACGTGCCTTCCGAAGCACGGAGGAGCTCTAAATGTTTTTAACTGGTCACCCATCAGGCGACCAAGCATTGCGAAAGTTGCTTAGCGGGCAAGATCGCAAGCCGAACGCGCTAACCGCTGCGCCATCGAGCTCCTCATCGATTTATTTACATAAAATGACATAAAGAAAAAAAAAAGAAAAAAAGGTAACATGACATTTTTGAACAACATTACGATTTTCTTGAATTTTAATACTTCGTATTGCCTCCTCGTGCTTCTATTACTACGTTTACGCGGTTTGGTATGCTGTACACACGGCGTCAGATCAACCTACCCTAAACTGTCAAATTTCTCCAATCAATATTGTTCCTTAAAACCAAACTATAAAGTTCAAAATTGATTTTAGAAATCTGACAGTTTTGGGTAGGTTGATCTGACGCCGTGTGTACCTACACCAAGTTCCTAGTATCCCTTTTTCAAATTTGTTTTTTTTTACATAACTTTACAATAACTAAGAAGTTTTAATACCTACATTTAAGGAGTATTTAATTGTCTTAAACCGAATTTATTTCAGTATGGTAACATTTTTAGTTTCCGAGATTTATAGGTTTCTTTAGTAAGTTTGTTTATGTGACCGGATTCATTGCTCTATATATGTAAAATGAACAATAAACAATAATTTGGAGGATTCAAATATGCTTGATGCTAAGTTTATTTCAATAACAATATTTTGAGTATGAGTTTACATACATACAAAATATCCCCAAAGGTTAAAAATTTTACTTTATTCAAATAAACCTTTTTTATGGTGCTTTTGAATCGTCCAAAATTTGTATGCCTACTTTTCAAGACGCTGTGGAGAAAAATGGGCACGGGATGGCAGTAAAGTTATATTTTTCTTTTCTATTTAATTTTTTCTAATCTTTATGAAATTTTTTTTTTTTTTTTATAAGAGGGAGGCAAACGAGCAGGCGGGTCACCTGATGGAGAGTAATCACCGCCGCCCATGGACACCCGCAAAACCAGAGGAATCGCAGACGCGTTGCCGGCCTTTAGGGGAGGAATAGGTTTAAGGAAGGAATAGGAATTGGGAGGGGGGGGGGGGGGAAGGGGCCTCCGGAACCCTCACTGGTCGGACGAAACACAACAGCACCAAGTGCCATTATTTCACGCTGAATATTAGTGAGAGGGTGGTATTACGCCGGGCGAGCCGGCCCAATGCGTGCTGCAACGCAGCGTGGCTCTACCACTCAGTTGGTGTCACTCATTTAGCACCTCCCAGGGATCACGTGTAGGGTCTCAAGGGTAAACCTACGGACGCGAGCAACTTTGACCCCCAAAATTATTTTACATCTTGCGTTCAGTAGATACCTTGTTCTTGTTCTTGCAGCAGACCATCGTAAATTGAAATATTACCTTTCGTCTTACGACACAAACGATTTAACAAAACTGAATAATGGTGCAACTGTTTGAAGCAGTAATATTTTATTTTTACTTTCTCTACAATGAAAGAAGAAAATGAACTAACGAAGAAAATAAAGAAACATTTTACTTGCTTTGTGCATAATAAATAGAATCAAGATGAAAATATAATTACATAAATAAGATAAAATAACATTCTTGTGAGAACCTATTGTACTAATTTTCGATATAATAATAATTAATTAAATCCCAGCACTCACATGTTTTTTTTTATATTATATTTATCACATATTTTCATAAACGGCGATAAAATAAATATAGTTTTATCAAGTTAAAATCCTTTTTGTATGGGTCGGTGGGAATACACGGCTGGCACCTCTACAACCAGAACGAGTCTGACGCAAGAGATATTTTCTTTTGTTGTTTTATCCTTATCGAGGCAAATGAATCCGTTTCACCTGATGTTAAGCGGACATGACACATCAAACCAGGGAGCTCAGGAAATAGGATTGTGGCGCTACAGTGTCAAGGTATATTTTTTTTAAATCACGACTTGTACGAGAGCTCAGCTGCAACAGCGTCCTATAAAGTAAAGAATCACATTTTTTTAAATAGATTTGTATTTTATTAAATGTCTAATATACCTACGAAGTAGACACCGTAAGCACGGACTTTTACTATATCATTTGCAATGGCGGAAAAGGCGAACGAAATTGGAAGGACTGTATAAATCGTAGATTTCAGTTATTGGAAGTACCAATTACTTTACAGAAGGTCTATAAGAGTTAATGAATTGGTAAAACCCGGATAGAAGACATGCTGGGAGGTACCAAAGGTATAAAAAAATCAACCTATTTTTTCTGTTTCTCTATAACTTTCTGCATAAAATTGTGCCTGTTGTGAAAAATGATACATCTCAAAATTACAACTTTTCAGTGCAGCCGAATTTTGTTTAAAAAAAATATAAAAAGAAAGAAAGACATATGGAAAGGAAAATCTATTCTGCAGATTAAATGAGTCTAAGTAGTATTATTTTAGTTTTAATAAAATAATAAATCTTCCTCATTTCATATTTTTCTAAACACTGTCAAGTTAGTTGACACTAAAAAGTGGTCGTTTTGAGATGTATTTACTTCTCACAGGATGCACATAAATACTTCTGCTGCAAAGCAGCATTGCATAGCATAGCTATGTTTCGGTTCGGAAAGCCTCGTGATTTGGCGAACGCTAAATTGGTCAATAATAAACGTGTATGAGCTGAAATGTAACATTGTTCTATATTTATTTATTCTTAATTTAAATATGTTTCCTGTGGTAGCAATTCACTAGAGTTAGAGTTTTGCCATAATATATCAGTAAATTTGTCTACCAATTGACTGTTGACAAGCGATAACTCATAAGTTGAGAACGCTTGCCACTTGTCTAGAGCGGCAGTAACAATAATATTAAAACAAAAGTAAGTATCGACACTTTCCTTATCTGGTATCCCTTCTCCGACAGTTATTACAAATTCTCTGGAAATCGAAGTGTCAAATAGAATGTTCCGGTTTCAGGTGTAATTAAATTACCGAATTGCCAGTTCAAAGGATGCTTTGATGGGGCACTGAGAGCATTCATTAACAATATCATGGCTTCTAATGTCTTATGGCGTCAATAAATGTTCCGATTTGATTATGTCAACTTTAGATATTGCTGTTACAAAATTATACATTTCTGAATTCAAAATTTTGAAATGCTATATTTTAGCAAGATAATAACATATAATCACGGCGGGGTTGTTAGGTGGGTGTCATGTTCGGCTTTAGTCATATTCTGGTTTGATCATATTTATTCCGCATTCTGCTATAGTCATGATTATCCCCGAAGGGTTAGTCAGAGACTAGGCAATGAGGACAGCAAAAGCTGTCCTCTACCATAGTCCACTTTTCACCAAATAGCGACTGCAGGATCTCCACCACGACCGGTCTTGTGCAGCTCGCATCTAGCGGCTACCCGCGACCTTCATTAGATTGTCGGACTACCTTCTTGGAGGCCTGCCCACACTGCGTCTTCCGTTGCGCGGTCGCCACTCGAGAACCGTTCTGCCCCAACGGTCATCGGTTCTACGGGCGATATGCCCTGCCCATTGCCTCTCTCTCACTCTTTGGGCTATGTCGGTTACTTTAGTTCTTCTACGAATGTCCTCATTCAAGATTCGATCACGTAAAGAAACCCCGAGCATAGCCCTCTCCATTGCTCTTTGCGTGACTTTGAGCCTGCCTATTAGGCCCATAGTGAGCGACCACGACCACGTTTCGGTACCGTATGTCATCAAAATCAAAAACCATAATCAAAATCAAAATTTTTTTATTCAGTAAACTTAAAATAAGCATTATGAATCGTCAAAAGTTAATGGATGGATGGGCATGATGGCAACACACACTGGTCGAAGATTTTCGTCTTGAGACACAGCGGTATTTCTGCGAGAAGATATTTCGTAGCTTACCGAACGCTGCCCAGCCGAGTTGGATTCGATGATTCACCACTTCGTAGGAGACCCGCCTTTAGTATTGTCTATGTCTATGTATAGTTTATTGTAATGTGTATGTGTTTCATGTAAATCTGTATGTTGTTCGTGTACCGTGCTTCGACAGGCCACGCCAGAATACCAGCGTTGTTGCGATACGTTCTGTTCGCAACAACACAAGCTGAGGCGGGGTCCTGATTGACAAATTGTTTTTTTGTATGTGATCTTTTGTTATTATTCTTTTTTTCGTTGTCAATAAATATTTCTCTCTCTTCTCTCTCTCTCTCTCTCTCTCTCTCTCTTACTTAAAATTGGACCTACCTAACTGAACCGTTTGTCCCAGGTATACATATTCGTCAACAACTTCAAGAGCTATGTCTCCAACCTTCGTACAAACACTTCTATGTACCGGTAGTCAATTTGCACCGCTGGAGGGACTGTTGCACGGCCCATGTTTCGATCAAATCAGAGGCTTTCTCATAGTCCGCAAACGCTAAACAAAGTGGCCGGTTATACTCTTCGATCTTCTGTATAACCTGTCGCAGCGTATGTATGTGGTCTATGGTGCTAAAGCCTTTTCGGAATCCGGCTTGCCGGCTTTCCGGAATCCGATTGACTGGAAGTCATCAAAACTGCGTGCAAGACAATCAGTTATAACTCTCGAGAACAGCTTATAAACGTGACTTAGAAGAGATATGGCCCTGTAGTTCCTCAGTAGGGTCTTGTTGCCCTTCTTAAAGAACAACACAACCACACTTTCATGCCAAACTTCTGGCGTTCTACCTCCAAGTATGACGGAATTAAATAGTTTCTGAAGAGCTGCGAGTACCGGTCTTCCGCCTGCTTTCAAAAGCTCAGCCGTAATTCCGTCAGCACCTGATGCCTTGCTGTTCTTTAGCTGCTTGAGAACCATGCCAATCTCTTACAGGCTGATTACCGGGATATCTTCGGTGTAGTGTCGGGTTAGCTTAGCTCTAGGGTCTGTAGCTAAGCTTTGTACCTACAGGTGGCCGCGTTGATGTGGTATAGCTGGCCATAGAACTTCTCGACCTCTCCCATAACCTCGGACCTGGACGTGACAGTTCTGCCGTCATCGGTTTTCAGCATCGTCAGGTGGCTCTGCCTAATACCCAAACCCTTGCGAACACTTTTAAACCTTTGTTTTGCTCGATAGCCTCTTTAATACGGTTGGTATCAAATCGGCGAGTGTCGCGAGTCAAAGACTTCGAGACCTGCCTATTAGCCGCCGAAGCTAAGACGAATCATCCGAAAAACGCAGAACCATCACGCGCCGCTCTTCCATTAGTTTGAGAGTATGGTCCGAGAGCTTTTTGAGTCCTCTTGTACGGTGGGTTTTGCAGGACTTAGATCCAACCGCATGGAAAGTTTTCACAAACCTGTTGTTGTAATCGTCCACGTCTACGTAATCCTTCAGGCATTCGAAGCAATTTTGCAGTTCGAGCTGGAAGCTTTCAGGGTTTTGATTTTTAATGGTGCAGGTGCAGGTCGGAACGTATACATCATCAATCGACGTCTTTCCAGCTTAATATTGATGTTCAATGTGACTCTTACCAACCGGTGATCACTGCCAGTTTTGAACGCGTTGATCACAGAGACATCATTGAATATTTGCTTCCTCGTCGACATGATGAACTCAATCATGATGATGATGTGATAAATATATAATCATCATCAGCCTATAAACGTCTCACTGCTGGGCACAGGCTTCCCACGTGGGCAATGGCACGTGAGGATATTGCGCGATAACCCACACGCTGGCCCAATGCGGGTTGGTTGGGTTTAACGACTGCCATCTTACGACAACACCCGGGACCAACGGTTTAACGTGCCTTTCGAAGCACGGAGGAGCTCGAGATAATTTTTCATTTGTTTACCCATCCAGAGACCCGGCATTGCGAAAGTTGCTCAGTGGGCAAGATGGCAAGCTGAAGTTCAGCTCAATGGCGCAGCGGCTAGCGCGTTCAGCAGCTGAACGCGCTAGCCGCTGCGCCATCGAGCTCTAATATGTAATATTATCTTGTAAACAATATATGTAATATTATCTTGAAAATAAATAATCACACACCATGCATGATTAAGTTATTATACAAATAACATTACATACACTCTCAACTATTATCCCCAAGGGTTATTCAGAGACAAGGCAATGAGGACCGCTAAAAGAAATCCACTATCGCAGTCCTCGCACAAAACAACTGCACACGTGCTCAGCGTGATAGGTGGTGAGCCCATCGCCGCTCTATGCTGTTGGATGTATGTGCAGTCTTTAGTCCGTTAGTCGTCTTTTACGACACCCAAGGGAAGAGATGGGTTGGTAGTACTCGTTTAATGGGCTAATGAGCCGCCATGACCACATGACACAGCACTTCACACATCTACATTACAATTCTTTTATTAATTAACTAGCGGATCCTGTTTTACCCGCGGGGTATCAGTTACCGAGGGAATATCGGGATAAAATATAGCCTATGCCACTTCGCAAGAATGTAGCTGTCTAATGGTCAATGAATTTTTTAAATCGGTCCAGTAATTTCGGAGCCTATTCAATTCAAACAAACAAATCTTTCCACTTTATAATATTAGTATGGACATGCTGTATCCACGGAGGCTGAATTTTATGCAGATTTGGCAACTACAATAGTAAATGAATAAACATATACATCAATACATGAAATAAAGTGGTGGCGAAGCTAGTGTTTGCGCCTTTTATCCCAGTGACCCAGTACAACTCACTATTAAAATGTATAACCTATTCGTTTTGAATAAAGAAACCCTCCACCAATACACAAAGGGGGAACCGTGAAATTGAACTATTCCGTTACATCTGACAACGTGCCGTTCTAAGCTCATCTTTCAATTCACAATCGCATTTATAAGGCGCCATACCCAACTGATCCAGTATTGCTTGACAATCGACGCAATTCCGAGGCTTGTTAGCCGTCCCTAAGGGTTTCCTTATTATAATCATTATTAATATGCCTATTGTTATGAAGACCCTTTTATCCCAAAGCCTGTTTGATGGTACTTTTGTCTAGTGGGTCCACTTAGAAGGGAGTATACGTACAGGCTGTGCAATTACATATTATAGGTTGGTAATCATACATTGTTATATTTTTTTTAAAGTGAAAAGGAGGCAAATGATCCGCTATGCTATTCTCTAAGCGACACATAGACGCTGCGCGTATGCCTGGGATCAGAGAGCTGAGTGTAAGTTTATAAATGTGCAAACTTTAATATCGCGTTTGAGTTAAGTTTTGACAGATAGATCTTAATGCTAAGTAAATAAGATCGAGAATCAAACCTCTTAACTCAAACGCAACGACAAAAACTTTTGCACATTTTCAACTTACACTCAGCGTTCAGCTGTCTCTTTCCAATTCTATAAATATGAAAGAGACAGAGTCCATTCTCAGCGCTGCGGCAGCCGCTGCTACCAAGGCTTTAACTTAGAGAATCGCACTGCTGGCACTGGCACTGGGCGTAGGGGAGGTCCGTGTAGGTACCTCGGGACACTTTTTATGAAACGCTTATATTTTAGTGGATATTGACAAATTACCCAAAATAATAATTGAATGTCTATTCGTATTTAATAACCTTGCATGAATAGGTAAGTACAATAAAATGTTTCCATATTATAATTTATTAACTAATGTCAAAAAAGTAAAAAGTTACATACATACAAACGGTGCTTGTACCTTAAGATAGGACACTGTGATATTGTTACTTGGGACACTAATCTAAAAGAATATTTTAAAAATAAAACCAAAAATAAATAAATAATCATCATAATAAAAAAAATATTTACTTATTGATATGGCACAACATTAAACAAGAAAGTTAACGGAAATAGAGTTTTCTTTTTTCCCCGATTCCGCATTTTTGACAATAATTGTCAAACAATGTGAAATGTGTCTTCATGAACCCAGGAATGACAATAATGCACTGAACTCAGTCTTCTTTGCTCGAGGTTTCAAAATAGTTTTCACTACAACCCACACAAATATTTTCAACATTAACGCCGTCCTAAGGTACAAAAATTTAAGTGTCCGAAGTGGTTTTATTCTCTAATGTACAAATCCTTGCCTTAACTACATAAAATTCGTTTATACATTAAGAATATTAAAATAAAATGTTTTCCATTAAAATACGTAATGATAAATGTGTATAATTAAACTAAAACTTAATGCAATCACAGACCTTAAAATAAATGCACAAAATCGAAGATTAAAGCGGATGATTAAAAAAAGTTTGCACGCCTAAAAACAACCTCCTTCACTGAGCGCTGACAGCAATCAAAATGGCCAACTTTACCCTGTGCCTTAGAATAATAACGCTATAGAAACCAAGTTCGCGCGCCTATTTTGAAGCACATTAATTGGAGCCAGAAATGGCACCAAACGCCGGACCGCTCCGTAGTGTTCAATGTCACAGCGCGCCGAACGTGTCTCGCGAAAACAAAAAAAAAATGACGGTTTGTGCAGTTAAATTGTGTCACAACACATCTGAAAAACAAAAGAAGTGTAATAACTTCACTTTTCGCAGGTAAGCTTTCAGTATTTCATAGTATCTTGTAGTTAATTAGGTCAAAATATAAACGTACTGCAGTGTGATTCTCTAAGTTAAAGCATCGGTAGCAGCGGCTGCCGCAGTGCTGTCTCTTTCATATTCATAGAATTGGAAAGAGACAGCAGATCACGGCCATGCGCGCACGTCACGCGTGTGTAAATCGGTTTAGTGCTTCATTTTTGACAGAGCGCTTGTATGAAGACTATCTTTCTATAGCGTTATTATTCTAAGCCCTGTGCCTATGAATTACTATACTAGAGGAGATACTAAAGGGCGCTACGTGTATTTTCGCGCGTTAATATTTTTGTCGTAATACGGTTATCCTGAGGTACAAGGTATCCCGAGGTACAAGGAACTACCCTATGGACACTCGTCCATACACTGAAAAAAAATTCTTGAGCAAAGTACCAATTTAGCTCGGTTAAAAATTATGCGGCTGCATTCAATCAAGACATATTAAAATGTGCATTAAAGCTTTGCTAATATTATACAAGCAAGTATTGCTACATATTCTTGGCTATTATTAACAAAATACTTATCTATTTTTAAATTACCGACTCCGTAAATATTACCCTTACCAAATTCAGTTTAAAAAAAGACAAGCTTACGTTATTATTTCATAATAAGTAAGTTATTTAATTTTAGACATAATCATAGTTGACTAAAATTTACACCGAGTTCGGTTAAAATATACAAGCTTATACCACTGTTACCACATAACCGTGTTCCTTATCTATTGATAAATAATCACAGCTCGGAAACTAACAATGGAGTGGGTGAATACTATTTTTATCCGAGTAACTTGACAAAATGTAAACAAGGAATTGGCCGCGCAGCCTGCGGATTCAGCCATTTCTCTCAAATCGCATTGCAAACGTATGGAAACCGCTGTAAATAGCAAACGAAAATCAGCCAAAATTTCGTTTCTAAGAAAGAGAATAGGCACTCTGGAAGGAGTACGATGTTTAAGGAAGGAGTAAATAATTAAATAAATAAAAAAAAATAAAGGAGTAGGAATTGTGAGGGCAGCGGTGGGGAGGAGAGATTTTTTTTAATCTTGTTCCCCGACGTGGGTGGGTTATGTCGGAGACGTTCTTAATGCCGCTCTTAAAAACCGCTCTTCCGGTGGTCCTACGCTAAAAATGGCTTTGCGCCTACAATTCCTTGGCACGTCAATGTGCCCTACCCTACTCATTTCTCTTTTCCTATTCTACCGCTATATAATAACTTCAACTTTCCATTTGTCTTGCACATTTGTGCTCTATCTACTCTTATCTTCTTACTTATGCTATTGATTGCTTACAAGTATACATTTTCATCGCATCTTTGATGCCCTATTTGCTTTTTTTTTAATTTTAAGTTATAAACTATTTGCTTATCTTACAAATAGTAACAATACATTCACTTAACAATACACTTACTTAGTTACTTATTTGTGTACATTGATCTATTTTTACATCACATTATTACTCAGATATTTTGCATATTTACTATTTTGTTGTTCCAAGTTATATGTTACTCCTAGCATATACATTATACCTACACTGTTAAAAATTATTACATAAAAGTTAGGGCCACTCTCGTAGCCCTCACTTTTATGTAAAACTACATGTCCATGTAGTTTTCAAAGTCGGATGTAAATTTACATCTCAACTTTTTACATAAAATGTAAAGAACGTTTATGTAATTCCAATTATGTAAATTTACATAAACTAATTTACATGGGAATATTATCACATAAATTTATGTAATGTGATATTGCATAACAATTATGTAATAATATTTCACATAAAAAATGTAATTTGTAATTACATACAAGTATGTAAATTAATTTTACATAAGAATTCTGTAATGTCATTTTACATAAACTTATGTAGTTTGTTATTACATAAAATTATGTAATGTAATTTTACATAAGTCACGTGTGATGTGAGTTTACATAAAATATGTGATATGAATTTACAGATAAATTATGTGAAAAAATTTCCCTAAACTTTATGTAATAAAATTACATCATAACATGTAGCTTTACATGATATGCAAGTAAATCTACGGTAAACTGTGTAATTTTTATTACATACGTCTTCGTACATTTACATAAAACGTTGCTAAATCTACTTAACAACTGTATTTGGTTTACATAAACTTCAGTAGATTTACTTAATATGTAGGTAAATCTACATAGAAATGTGTGTTTTGTTAACATAAATTTAAGTAGATTTACATAATAAGTAGGTAAAGCTACATAAAAATGTGTGTTTTGATAACATAAATTTACGTAGATTTACTCAATACATAAGTAAATCTACACAAAATTATGTATTTTGTTTACTTAAATTTAAGTAGATTTACATAATGTGTAGATAAATCGACATAAAAATGTGTATTTTTTATTACCTATTGTTATGTAGTTATACATTAACGTAATGTAAATCTACATAAAAATATCTGTATTTTGACATACGTTTATGTAATATTTATTAAATACTTGGTATGTAAATCTACATAATAATGTAAGATATCACATGTATTCATGTAAATATCATTACATAAATTTATGTAATATTCTACGCTCTTGGGGGAATTTTTCAGAATATTGTATGTGAAAATAAACAGTTTATGTGAAATTCAATAATTTGTTAATGATATAAATCACATACAAAATAGGGAAAATTCCCTAATATGAATGGAAAACCCACTATTTATATGTGAGTGTACCTATAATAGCGGTAAATTCACATTCAAACAGTAATATTCATTCTACCAGTAAATTACAGGCATTTTGGTCCCATTCCATAGGCTTCCAGCATTACTATAATATAAGGTGATTTTTAGT
Source organism: Scoparia ambigualis (assembly GCA_963921215.1). Taxonomy (NCBI): domain Eukaryota; kingdom Metazoa; phylum Arthropoda; class Insecta; order Lepidoptera; family Crambidae; genus Scoparia; species Scoparia ambigualis. The sequence continues at coordinate 30,339,686 of OY992511.1, read as the reverse complement.
ATTTTATACTAATTGCCCATAGGATCGATATGCCTGTAATTTACTGGTTGAACAAATATTAATTACAGTTTGGTTGTGAATATACCAACAGTGTAGGTTCTTCTTCTAACTAAAAACTTCCCATTTCTAGAACGCTTTCATTTACAATATTCTGTTAACTATGAATAATTTAAATGAAACCAATTAAGTATAAACAAACATAGCAGGTATATTTTCAAAATATGTATATAGGTACAAGATAGGTATGTAACTTAAACTTATTTAATCATATAATACTAAAATAATCGAACACAAAAATTATTCTAATGAAATGTCCTAATATTGAAGATAATAATCAAACATATAATTATAATTTCAATATAATAGGAACTGTTTAAATCACAATACAACATCAGATTAACTTAGAAAGAATGCTGTCAATCATGATAATAGCGGTAAATTCACATTCAAACAGTAATATTCAGTCTACCAGTAAATTACAGGCATTTTGGTCCATTCCATGGGCTTTCAGCATTACTATAATATAAGGTGATTTTTAGTATTTTATACTAATTGCCCATAGGATCGATATGCCTGTAATTTACTGGTTGAACAAATATTAATTACAGTTTGGTTGTGAATATACCAACAGTGTAGGTTCTTCTTCTAACTAAAAACTTCTCATTTCTAGAACGCTTTACTTTACAATATTCTGTTAACTATGAATGATTTAATTATTTAAATGAAACCATTAAGTATAAACATACATACCAGGTAAATAGTCAAAATAGGTTAAATAATATGTATATAGGTACAAGATAGGTATGTAACTTAAACTTATTTAATCATGTAATACTAAAATAATCGAACACAAAAATTATTCTAATAAAATGTCCTAATATTAAAGAAAATAATCAAACATAATTATAATAGCAATATAATAACTGTTTAATTCACAATACAACATCAGATTAACTTAGAAAGAATGCTGTAAATCATAATAATAGCGGTAAATTCACATTCAAACAGTAATATTCATTCTACCAGTAAATTACAGGCATTTTGGTCCCATTCTATGGGCTTTCAGCATTACTATAGTTTAAGATGATTTTTAGTATTTTATACTAATTGCCCATAGGATCGATATGCCTGTAATTTACTGGTTGAACAAATATTGATTACAGTTTGGTTGTGAATATACCAACAGTGTAGGTAACTAAAAACTTCCCATTTCTAGAACGCTTTTATTGACAATATTCCGTTAATTATAAATAATTAAAATGAAAACAATTAAGTATGAACAAACATAGCAGGTATATTGCCAAAATAGGATATATGTATGTACAAGATAGGTATGTAACTTAAACTTATTTAATCATGTAATACTAAAATAATCGAACAAAAAATTTATTCTAATGAAATGTCCTAATATTGAAGAAAATAATCAAACATAATTAGAATAGCAATATAATAACTGTTTCACAATACAAAATCAGATAAACTTACAAAGAATGCTGTTAATCATACAACTAAACAATGACAGCAAATAACATACAGAACTATCGAAAACGCAAATTTAAGCATAAGAAGAATAGTGATATGTATAGTACTACAAAGAAGCAGCTTCCACTGACAGGTATGCTGATGACTAACTGTATAAAGGATATCATCTTCATACGTTTTTGGTCCAAATGTGAAAGGGCAAAAAAGTGCTGCACCTATTCGGATAGAACTTGTTCCTCTTAGCGTTTTATTAGTGCACCAAAGCTGTAGCACTATAGGTACTGTACTTGCTGGTTTTATTTGAGTTCAAAAGGCGTTACTTTCATACATATTCTGATAAATGAATTTACTACAAAAACTATCTTGCCATGTTGTTTTGATTTTTGTAAACCAAAATAACAACAGAACTTATTGTTATACAGTATACACCCACAAAAAATACCGCTGGTGCATACACATTAGATGTAATCTTAAAACTTGATATATAATCATAAGATACCTACACAATGTTTATGTTTTCTTAGAATCTCCCCAAACACAAACGATAGGTCCATGACAAATCATTTAATTTGTTTTAAGTCAACCCCCCCCCCCCCCCCTTTAAAAAAATGTATGAAAAGACTTTTAAACCTAAATCAAACCAAGTACTTACAGCGGTGCTACAGCTTTGGTGCCCTAACACGAAATGCTCAAAGGGACAAGTTCTATTGAAATACAGTACGTTTATTGTTTATCCGGCCTTTTCAAATTTGGACCAAAATGGATAATGTCCTTTATTAGCTTGACTTCGCTGTTGCTCTGATTTGAGCTTGGCATAATGCACAATTAAATATTTACCTAATTTGCGACATCTTATTTTTAAGAGTCGACTTTAAGGTGCCCCTAGAAGAGGGGCACAACAAGGGCTATCCCACTGAGTAGCTGGCAAGGCGACCTATTCTGCTATATTAAAAAGCAACCACTTGGTTCCACAATATTCGGCTTGCCAACGCTCGGGATGCTGTGAAATAGTGAACAAATATTTAAGAGATGATTTAGTCATCTACCACCTACGGCAACGGGCAAGACAACAACTTTTGCGAAAGAGGCATTCTGCAAAAATGATATTTATCGAAAGAGATACAACGAGAAAGAGAAAACTTGCCGCAAAACTTACGAGGCATGAAGAGGAAGTACGGTTTCTTTTATAATTAGCAAGTTTTGTTGTAAGAAAAATTTGGTTATTATTGAAGATTTATTAGAATTTTTATTTAATTTATGTATGTAAGAATAAAACAAACTTAATTTTTGGATTAAAAAAAAAAGAAATCGATAAGGCTTGCCAACGCTCGAGATTCTGTGAAACAGGGCATAATGCATAATTAAATATCTACCTAATTAGCGACATCTTATTTTTAAGAGTCGACTTTAAGGTGCCCCTAGAAGGGGCACATCTAGGGCTATCCCACTGAGTAGCTGGCAAGGCGACCTATTCTGCCATATTAAAAAGCAACCACTTGGTTTCACAATATTCGGCTTGCCAACGCTCGGGATGCTGTGAAATAGTAAACAAATATTTAAGAGATGATTTAGTCATCTACCTACGGCAACGGGCAAGACAACAACTTTTGCGAAAGAGGCATTCTGCAAAAGGGATATTTATCGAAAGAGATACAACTAAAAAAGGGACAACTTGCCGCATAACTTAGAGGCATGAAGAGGAAGTACGGTTTCTTTTGTAATTATCAAGTTTTGTTGTAAGAATAATTGTATTATTTTTGAAGATTTATGCGAATTTTTATTTATTATAAGTATGTGAGAAGAAAACAAACATAATTTTTGGATTTTTAAAAAAGATAGCGATAAAATGTAATTTTTCAAGAAGATAGCGGAAAAACAGTTGGTTTAATTATTTATGCTAATAAATGTAAAAAAAAAGTTTATCATAAGTACTTGCATTTTGTTTAAAGTCAATAGCGATAAAAATGTAATTACTCAACAAGTTTGGTTTAATCGATTATTTTCTATTAGGAATGATGCTATAGAAAATGTATGAGAAACTGTTTTTTACTCTTATTTGCATATTATAATACACCTAACTGGTTTTTTTAATGAGAAATTACATTGCTATCGCTTAATTTTTTTAAAAAGTCTAAAATTAGTTTCGTTACCCCAGCATACTCACCAAAGAATCCCGCTATTTCATGTTTGCCAAAAATAGTGCCCGAAATAGTAGCATTAGAAATAGTGATAAAAAGTACCAGTCCGTTAAGTGAGTATGCTGGAGAGAGATTCTCTCTCCAGCATCCTCAAATCTACGCGAAAACTGAAGAAGCTACAGACACAATTTATATCTCAATAAAACAGTGCCTTCAATGAATGCACGAAATAGAGAAACACGAGCTGTTGTGTTTGATGATGATTTAAATAACAATATTATTAACTACGTAGTAGATAATCCACGAGAATCGACGAAATTAGTGACACGATTAGTGGCACGATTATAAAAAAAAACACTTTAAATCTTTTAAGAACCTACACAAACGCTGCACTTCGAACAACTTCTTTGAATACAAAATGTTGTACTTATTTTGTACCTACTTAGAAATAAACATAATTTTGGTTTTATTCAATTAAAGTATATGTTCGCGCCACAGCGCGACGGATAACCGTCTCTGCGCCGGTCAATTAAGGTGCATATTGGTGCAACGAATGTGCAACGAATGATCGGCCAATCACAGGGAGTTGACAATTATACTCGACGAACTGTTCGCCCGCGCCGCCGGCACTGGGCAAGGGCAGTGTGCTCCGAGCCTTCAAGGTGAATCCACGCGCGCGCCCGCGCAAGAACTCAGCCCGTGAACAACCACGTGTTCAGTGTATGTGACTTGAGAGCGCTGTGTTTACCAGCCCAATTACCCTTAAAACGCCTCCGATCAGTGCCTAGTGGAGTGAAGTGTGTTGTGTGTTGCTGCCTTCAAGCCCGCGCCCCCGCGCCTGCCTTCAGCTCCAACCAGCTCCAGCCCGAACCAAGTAAGCCCCAGAAATTCCCTTATCTCCTGCCTAACCCTTGTTTCGCCGCTGTTACGGCGAACATCTTTCGCCGTAACATTTTGATCCTTTACGAGCCGGATACACCCAGTAACAGTCCACTAAATTAAACCCTACTTTACACACTTCATTTTTTTGCCTCGACTCGTGCCGCCACCCATACACGCCCACACAACACCCACACAATGCACGCCAGCCCAAACACCTCTTACTGCCCTTACTGCAGAACTAGGGGGCACAGACTGATAGCATGCTCCCGCTACAATGCCCAACCGACACAAGGTCGGTGGGACTTTATAAAGGCGCGCGAGCGGTGCCAGAAATGCCTGGGCCCACACTACCCACAGGAATGTAAGTCGGTGAAGGCATGCAGAGTGTGTGGCATCGCAGACCACCACACGTCCCTTCACCGACCGGACGACGCCACACAGCATTACCAGCCGGAATCGGCGGCGCGGTGGCTCCCGCCCGCGCTGCGGGACACTCCGGCAAAGTGACCCAACGACAGAACGCTGCATGTGTCCTCGCATGCACAGCAGTCGCATGAAGGGTCGCAGGAGTAGGTACATGTTACCGTAGACATTCAGCCCCACATTATTAATACAGTCCACTATTATATATACATAGGATAACTATTTCAGCCCATTAACTATTTCATTACATGTTGGTCATTCGACCCGTTAAAATAATATTTACTCATATTTCGTAGTTATCACGTAGCTTAATTTTAATCTCTGATTTTTAAATTTTATCGCGTAACATTCCTAATTTCATTACCTTACATGGCCCTTTCTGCACGATAGACGTTGCAGAGTGCGCTGCGAAATATTATTAACCTACCTACAAAAATAAATTAAGAACGTGTTCCAAGAACAGTGTTCGATTCGTGTTATATTTTTACTTACTAATTGGGTTGCACGTATAACTAGTTTATGGTCGTGTTAATTTTATATTTTTTCTGCTTTTAATTCTTGCCTTGGCAATCGACTCAATCTCGTGCGTGCTCACCACAAGAGCATAGTACTTCTACACACGTGCACCCACACATCAGCCTGCAGCACATACACACATGCAGTCTGCTTTGTATTCGCTTTTATTGCGCCTTTGCTCTTTGCGCCACAGTGCGCATTGCGCTTTTCTGTGCCTCTGTGCCTGTATGCTATCGTGCTCAGTGCACAGCCCTTTTTGTTGTTGTTTTTGTGCCTGTATGCTATCGTGCTCAGTGCACAGCCTTTTGTTGTTGTTTTTGTGCCTGTATGCTATCGTGCTCAGTGCACAGCCCTTTTGTTGTTGTTTTGTGCCTATATGCCATTATGCTCAGTGCACGACTCATGTGACTACATAATGGTATGCCCAGTGTACAGCCTTTTTTTTTGTGCCCAGTGTACAGCCCTTTTTTTGTGCCTATATGCCATTGTGCTCAGTTCACGATTCAAGTGACTACATGATGGTATGCCCAGTGTACAGCCCTTTTTTTTGTGCCCAGTGTACAGCCCTTTTTTTGTGCCTATATGCCATTGTGCTCAGTTCACGATTCAAGTGACTACATGATGGTATGCCCAGTGTACAGCCCTTTTTTGTTGTTGTTTTTGTGCCTATATGCCATTGTGCTCAGTTCACGATTCAAGTGACTACATGATGGTATGCCCAGTGTACAGCCCTTTTTTGTTGTTGTTTTTGTGCCTATTTGGTGCTGTGCTCAGTGCACGATCTTACTTAGCATGCAGTCACGCACGTGCATTCCTCTCAGCTCATCATATACACACCCACTCGACATTAACTCAACACAGCACGAATCGGGGGCTTGTGGTGTAGTCCCCCTTTAACTTCCATTACTTCCCCCCCCCCCTCCCCTCCTACCCTCTGGGGCCCGGGAAGATGTTCGCGCCACAGCACGACGGATAACCGTCTCTGCGCCGGTCAATTAAGGTGCATATTGGTGCAACGAATGTGCAACGAATGATCGGCCAATCACAGCGAGTTGACAATTATACTCGACGAACTGTTCGCCCGCGCCGCCGGCACTGGGCAAGGGCAGTGTGCTCCGAGCCTTCAAGGTGAATCCACGCGCGCGCCCGCGCAAGAACTCAGCCCGTGAACAACCACGTGTTCAGTGTATGTGACTTGAGAGCGCTGTGTTTACCAGCCCAATTACCCTTAAAACGCCTCCGATCAGTGCCTAGTGGAGTGAAGTGTGTTGTGTGTTGCTGCCTTCAAGCCCGCGCCCCCGCGCCTGCCTTCAGCTCCAACCAGCTCCAGCCCGAACCAAGTAAGCCCCAGAAATTCCCTTATCTCCTGCCTAACCCTTGTTTCGCCGCTGTTACGGCGAACATCTTTCGCCGTAACAGTATAGTTTTATTACTTTTAGGTTATTAACAGTTTCCTTAAAATCAGTAAAATTATCTAAAATTATCTAAGCTCATATTAAATGTATGCGAGTGTTAAATGTCAAAATATGGATATTTCTCGAAGTTATTGATGTCATTTTACTCAGGTAACGTACTTTCGTACATTTAGCACTATTTTGGGCACAATTTTTTCATACATGAAATAGCGGAATTTTTTGGTGAGTATGCTGAGATTAGGTACGTGTTTAGTTTCCCCTTCAAATCTTCAAAAATTCAATTTGTCAAAAAAACTTAATCTTTATAGAAATCTGCATACGAGTGGTGTAAAACAATGTACAAAGTTTTTCCTATAGTATGAGGTGTATAGGCATTAAACTGTAGTAAATCTTTGTATTTACATAGCAATAATTTTGTTTGAGAATGATCAGTACTTTGACATAGCCCTAGCTGAAGGTTATATTCAAATGGTTCACAAGTTCCAATAAAAATAGGATTCTCATAGTCTTGAAAAAATAAGTGACAAATTTTTAAAAAATACAATCTTTGTTCTTTATCACGTTTGTACAAGATGTAATCACCTACTGCATATTTTAATCCTTTGTAATAAATGTTTTGTGAAGTAAGTGTATTTCTTGCCTCTACATTATTCGCATAAAATAGTGACAAAACTTGTAGCGAAATATTAGCTTCAGTTAGACCTAGTGTGTTATGAGCCACAATCGTAGAATTGAATCGTGTTCCTTGTCCTAAATATCCTTGATACAATTGATGGCGATATGTCAAAGATTTAGAAATATTGATAAAATTGGGCAAGTGCCGTACAATATTTTAAAAAAATCTATGTTTACTTTCAAATCGAAGTGTCCATGAATAAATCAATGGACCATGAATTCTCGTCAATTGGCCATAGTGCAACATAAAATGGTGTTTAGGTCTTAACGGAACACCAGGAAAAAGTTCTTTTCTAAGCGTCAGATATTCTTTTGATAAAGATGTTATTATAGCTGTTTGATCAATTGAAATCTCATAAGCGCAAACAAGCATTGCTATCTCGCGCAGAATTATAATCATTTTCCACAATGAATTATCCACATCTACATTTTCACACAAAATGATCGTAATGTACTTAAGAAAATACCAATTTTCAAGCGCTTGACCTCCCAGTTTTTTACATCCTTTTGAATAACGAGGTATGGCAATTTTTTCCTTTCTTAGAAATTTTTCAGTATTTATATTTAAAAAATCTACAGAAAAGTAGTTTCTATTGATAAAGCAATTTATTATAAGTGGTAGATCATACTGCACAACTCCTTCAAATAGATCGTGGCCTATACATGGAGGTAACCCTTTAATGACATGGAAATATTGTAGCACATTGAACACAGAATTTCGTTTTACACCGCGGGAATGTCGCAATTGTTCAGTGGGACAGTTAGTGGAATTGAGAGCTTTAGCCGTTTCTATGTCCCTGCAGTACTCTTGATGATTTCTAGTTTTACCTATTAGAGTAGGATCTTTTTCAAAATTTACCTTTTCTAATAAACAAAATCTACAATAATGGGTTGCATTAAAATTTTCCACAAAACCGCCAACGGTATGACTTCCCAAATTATCACCAATTAAAGTTAAAAGAGATCCATATATTACTTTATCAAGACTTTCAATAAAAACTCCACTAGTTTCCAAAATTTTAATATCGTCAATTAAGCTTTTAAATATTTTATCTTGATCAAACTCTTTTAAATATTTTTCCTTACACAACAACACTAATTGTATATTATCTACTTTAGATCTGTTATGAGGTAAGAGATTTGCAAAAGTTATGTAAACTCCTAACATTTTGTGTTTAGTTTTAGAAGATCCCAAAGGATTGCAAATTTCGAACGCATCTTGAAATAATATTATTTTCAACGTGGCATTATTGTTGAAAAAATTATCTTGCGAACACCTTGAACCACAAGATATATCTCTCAGCAAACCATTAACTTTATCGTAAGGGGTATTAAACTGTTCAACAAAAGACTTATCCTGAAACATAGACTGTATAGTTTCTAATATTGAAACATACTGAAAATTACAAATTTTATGGAAATTGTTTCTACCTAATTTTATTGTAACGGAAAAGACTACTGGCAAATATTCCCTGTACATTGCAAATCTAGTGTATCTGCTAGTCAAAGCCTTACGCCAAGTACATTTCATACTCTCAGTATAGTGCATGTTGAAAACATCCCGTTCTAATCTGTTTACAGAGTCAGGAAAATCATTAAAAGTATATAAACACATATCTTTAATATTTTTGAGAACATTTTCATGTATGTCTGCAAAACTTTCAACTAAGCTGAATATTGCATCTTGTGACAGTAAATTTTTAGATTCCAATTTGACCAAAACGAGTAATAGTTCCTTTATATGGAAAAGCTGAGATTCTGATTTAAACTGAGTAGGATCTATACATAATTCGTCCGGATTTGCATTTTCAAAATTAGAATTGTATCTTTGTGGTACATAATCAAGATTGTTTTCAGTTGAAGTATCCATCCGTGAAAAATGATAACGATACACATGACTTTTCAATGATTTTGCACTATTAAATGTTTTTGGACATTCTGCAGATTAAGGACAAGGAACACTTTTTGCCGATGCTATATCATGTAGTGCTTTATGGTATTTTACATTGCGTGAAAGGATTCGATTGTTACATATAACACATTGTACAAATGATGTATCGCAATTATTGTCATTATTAGTTGTTTTAAGCTTAAAGCTTTCTGACGTATGTAACCTAAAGTTATGACTTCTAAATGACTCGTAAGTTTCATAAACTCTTTTGCAACTAGATAAGGCACACACGTATTTAACATTCTTGCAAAATCTGTGACTTTTTAGGTGTACATTATAACTAGAAACAAAAGAATTTTTTTTACTACAATAACTACAAGTAAATACCATGATGGCAAAGCTTAACTTTTCTCGATTTCAAATGTACTTAATTAATTTCTTAATTTTGTGATTAAGGACAATACCTTCGAGAGAATGCTACCTCTTATGAGCTGCTTAGTTGTCTTCGTTACTTTACTTCCTTCTGTAGGGTTTATTTTAAAAATATATCGCTGTATGAACTCCAGAACACTTTGTACTTCTTGAGGGTAAGCCAAATTGAACACGTAGTACGCAGCACACAACAATTTCAAAGCATCACTAAAATTTGAGACTTCGCTGATGATTTGTTGTTCAACTACTAAATAGTAGATTTCATGAGTATCTGCGAAAATGGATACAAGTTAATGTTAAAAAATGTGCAAAATTTCAAATAACAAAGTTACTAGTTTAATTAAAATGAGACCCAAAAATCAAAACAGCGGCACTCGAACCCGAAAAAAATTAAAATAAATAAGTATATATAAAAACCTCACCTCCGATATTAGTTGAAATAATGCTTGGTGATGGAGTTTTCGATAATTGGCATAAATCTGATTTTGTCAATTCCTGTAAATGTAATAAACACATAATAAGACACACATAAACACATGATGGCAACAATGTTAATGTTTTTTGTATAATTAATTAATTAAAATTTATTTTGTAAAATTTTGCATGTCTACATGGCAGAATATAAAAATATGACCAGCTAATTGTAACCAACCATATTCTTAGCAAATAAGTAATTCTAAATAATTCTATTCTATTTGGTGTCTCCGTTTTACTGGAGGGCGGGTAAATAAATGCTAGGCGCAGTGGACTGTATGAGCGGGGGCGGTTATCACATATATAAATAAATAGAAAGGGGCAGTTTGAACGAAGGAAGCCAAGGGCGGCGGTTACGGCCTTCAAGTGTTCCCCTGCGTGAAATAAGCAGCAACACTAACCTGGTAATCGGCGTCTTCAGCACCCTGGATTCTGGCAGCTAGCTACGGCGGCGGTGTGTGGCACGGACTCGCGCGGGCGGAGAGCGGTTAGCGGCGGTGGCGGCGGCGGTGTTCGCGGCGGCGATGAAAAGCGAACAAGCGGGAGCGGGCGTTCAGCTCAGCGGTGAATTCGCAACTGTCAGAGGAATGCTGGGGCGCGCCGAGAATCGCTTGTGCGGACGGTACACCGATAACCATTTATGGTGCTACTACCCTCCCACACAAGGAAACAAATAAAAGCGCGCAAACACTATTCATAGTTAAGAAAAAGTGTAAAAAAACGGCCAAGAGCTAGTCGAGCTCGCACAATCAAGGTATTTTTTTTAAATTTTCAGTAACTATAATCTGACGATAAAACTAAAAGTCTCCTATGTAAATTAATACTTAAGTTAATAATAACATACCTGAGTTAAGTTTTGGAGAATAAAGGTAATGTCTTCTTTGAAATAGGTCCCAACTAGTTTTAAAAATTTTGGCAGGTCATCATCCTTTTCGTCAGCCGCTGGAGTGTTTTTGTCATTTTTTTGAATTTTTTCAATTGCCTTCGTAATTTTTTCCAGAAATGTGCTCATGCACTTCGAGGTGTTAATGCAACACAGCCTTTCGAAGTGTTTTAACATATATTTGGGTTCCATTAGTATAGGCCATTATACAATAACAGCTGATATGGTCGGGGTTGTGTTAAGAAATTGTCTTGTACGTGAATATGTGACCTCCATGAAATGCTCTACAGTTTCTTCATCTCTTTCTTTAATGGTTGCATATGTTGCAAGCCACGACTGTTTATCACGTAGACTCTCTGCAGTTTCTTCTTTTGGTAAAGCTGGCTCCCAATCTTTACATCCTGCACTTAAATTTTTTTATATGTTTAATCTTTTTCTTAGAGGTTATAATATTTCCTGCTGACTTGTTTGGTCTCTGAAGATAATGTATTCTTTCCTCAATCTTCTTAAACACAGTACTGTAGCCGGATCCAATCAGTGCTTTGGTATCGTCATCTCTATCATATAAACACGGGTACCGTTCACATAATTCTTGAGCTATTACTCTATACATTGATCTAGTAGGATGAGGGTTATCATGGATCAACTCCTGTGCCACAATCCTGACAAGTGCATTCAGATCTACATTTTCTATAGGCGAATCTCCAATGAGCTTAGTCAACAATGAATTTGATACTTTATCATAGGGGATGATGAATGCAGTATTAACATCAGAACTGCCGCTGTCACTTTTGACAGATGATGGTGACCCTGGGAAATTGCTGCCTAAAGTGTTCGTGCTGCAACTATCGATGGAATGTCTCCTTTCTGTGTATGTATGTTCATCTCCGATAAGGAATGGGCTTTCCTTATATTCTGATAAAGCTTCGTTTTCGTCGATTTCGGTTCCGTCAATTAAAAAGACCTTGTTTCCTTTAATTCCTTTAGCATTGGCTGCAAGAAAAGAAAACAGTAAACATGTGCATTTTATTTTTTTCAATAACTACTACTTGCAGTAAACAATGCCACTAAAGAAAAGGTACTTTCACGAAGTATTATTATTATCTGGCCAAACTTTGTAAAAAATATTTTAATTTTAAAATTATACCGAATACTACTCTGCTGCTTTTTTATAAGTACGGGCCCGTTAAAGTAGAACGACAACAAAACTGCTTTGCCAAATTCGTGCAAAGAACATTATACTCTTTAATATACTTATAAGAAGGAAGAAACAGTATATTCTAAAAAGTGCTATAATAAAGCACTTTTTACAATATACTGTTGCTTGTACGAATTTAACAAAGAAGGAGTTTTGTTCTCCCTTTACGCTCATGCTACTGTAAGTAATTTCAAATATTCCAAGATCTTCACGATTCACGACAACGTTAACCTCAGAATTTTATTTAAGTACCTACTACAATAATGATTACAATTTGTATGCACCTTTCTTTGTCATCTTTTTCGGATTTCTATATTTTCAGAAAGGGTATTCATAAAAATAGCCATTCTGAAATACGTAACACACTATATTCATCTAAGTACACAGCAAATCAATATTATTATTTTTATTTTTATTAACCTATAATCTTAAATTAAAACAAACAATTACCCTTTTTGTTTTAATCTAAGCCTATAATATATTTATTTGAGTCACATAATTTTAATAAATAATACATAATATGTAGGTAGGTATATCTACATAATCTGATAAACTGTTCTACTTTCTAGCTAAAAAAAGTTGACTCTAATCACTACTAGTTTGCTAAAATTTTACCCTTTTCCAATAACTGCTCGATAGACAGATCATTGATGCATACAGCCTTTTTTTCTGCGCAGTCCACAGACCACACTTTTAAAAATGGCATCCTGATTCTGGTCTGTCAAACAAAACAACAGTAGAGTGAACCGGAGGCAAACCATTACCAAATCAGGCCAGGTTTGATGATTATTTAATTTTCAAAATCTAGTGGCTTTAAGTGATTTTAAGGGGTTTAATAAAAATCTACAAAAAACTTATTAGATTAATTACTTATTAGGCTGGCCCACGTCTGGCCTAAGAGATGATTTATATTAGAGCGGGTCGTGCAAGGGGTGTGTCCCGGGCACGGCCCGCTCTAATATAAATGTATGCAACGTCTCAAATCAGTGGCGCCGTCCGGGCCCGGACGGGGCACGCTCCGTGCACGACCCGCTCTAATATAAATCATCCCATAAACATCTCTGAATTCATAATCTGAATGCGTATTATTCATTCATAAATCCCAGAATTCCTGGCTTTAAGAATGAATAATACGCATTCAGATTATGAATTCAGAGATGTAGGTATAATAGGTATAATAACAAGCTATAGGGTCAGAGTGTCGCCTATTAAGTGCCATCTTACCTATCTTGGTAAGTACTCCTACTTATAAGATTTTGTTAAATCTTAAAATTGTAAGAAAAAGAGCTTAGCGCGTTCGGCTTGCGATCTTGCCCGATAAGCAACTTTCGCAATGCCGGGTCGCTGGATGGGTGACCAAATTTAAAACATCTCGAGGTCCTCCGTAGTAATGGGTAATAACGGGTTTTTCGCGTACCGAAACTGAAACTATGTATTGGTTTTCGATAACGGTTTTCAAAACTATTTATTTTTGAAACTATTTATCGGAGATGTAGGTACGGTATTGCCAATCTAACAGCACCGAAATAACTAGTTAATTGATACGGTGTTGGTAAATTCATGATACCTGTTTATCGGATGTTTTAGATAAGTTATGGAATATTATGTAGGTAGACATTAGTTTTTTCAAAGTAAATACAAATAACACTTGAGTTCGCGCGAGACATTTTTTGTATACACTCGTCACGAAAGCAAGAGGAATAATGAGAAAAAAGCGCTGCGGTCAAAAGTCATAAAAATACTTAAACAAATCTATTTTAAATAGATCATCCTAAGGTCTAAATTTGTTATGCAAAACTGCTAATCTAATTTTGAGACATTTAATATCTATAACTTTAATCCCCACACATAAGCCGCTTAAAATAATTATTTAGATGTTGTGGGTTATGCGCGGTAATACCTACGCGACGTTGCCAAACCTACGCGATTGCACTATTTATGGTTTAAATCGACCATCGCTACGTCCTACGTGCTTCGAAAGGCACGCTAAGCCGTTGGTCCCGGTTGTTGTCGTAAGATGGCAGTCGTTAAAACCCACCAACCCGCATTGGGCCAACGTGGTGGGTCATGTTATGGCCTAATATCCCAACGTGCTATTATCCACGTGGTAGGCCTGTGCCCAGCAGTGGGACGTTTATAGGCTGACGATGATGATGATGACTTCACTCAAGCAATAGAATATTACAGTTTTACAGTTTTTACATAATATGATAAGAAAAATCAGGCTTTATTTCAACTTAAATATGAAATTGGTTGATTTTGTTAAATAATGATATTCATGTAACTAAATACATACCTACATATTTTCCTTTCTAACCTTGAAAAATTTTAAAGATCGTTTCATTTGTGCAGGACTAAATGGCGGCTAAAAGTTCTTAGCTGCTTTATAGTCATAGATTTATCGATAATTGCCAGAATTATTTTTTGAGACAGGAAGTTATCAACATTTACGTAGCTATAAAGCAGTAAGTATTAATTTTTTGCGTTTGTTAAACCTAGAACTGAATGAATCCATAGGAGGCAACTATAGGTATGCTGCGAGTGAGACTCATTGCAGTGCCGCTCAAATACAGTCCGACCTATAGGTACTAACTATCTTATCTGTTAGTTAAAAAATGTACACATCTTACCAAATTCACGTTGTTCTGGCCAAAGCACGTATTTAAACTGCCCTGCCCGCCCTGATGTGCTGGTAGGTAACAGTGGAGCCAGCATCCAACTGCACTCACGGAGACTCGCTAAGTCACTGGCTGTGTTGTGTGGCTGGCTGGCTTGGCTGTGCGTTTGCCGCTAGGGATGTGCGCGCATCAATGCATCTTTCGTTCAGCACCGTTCTGACTGTATCTGTAGTTCAATTTAGTTCGCCGTGTCAACAACATCTTATCAACCTATCAAAAGAGGAACAAATTTCCTCAACTGGTTTTTTTAAGAATATTACAGTCACGTAACTTTCTCACTTTCCCACCACGTATTCGGTCACACAAATGAGATGATAAAATACAACTAACTAACTAGCTATTTTCAAATTCTCGCTCGAGCGAAATGTAAATAAACAAAGTTTACTATTAAAAATTTGCAGTAAGTCGAGCATTTTTTTATATTACCAAGCATGATCACAGTGAGTACACTTACTGCAAAAGTTCTTATTCAGAGTCTCTCGGCAATACTACAGTATGATCTATATCATATCTATACCACTAATATGTTAAGTAATTTACTGTTTAAAAAATGGACATGACCCGAGCAAATAAACACTAAGAAGATATACTTTTTAGATCTTAAGCAGTTTTCCAAAATTGACTAAATGAGTGGTCTAGTCTTCGATCAACAATACCAACTAGATATCACGTCGGCGCTAAAATTGTGTCTCGGTAAATAACAGCACACTTGAGAAGTGAGCGTTTATTTTGTTTAGTTTGCTTGAAACACGGCCAATGTAAACACGTTCACAACGCCGCAATGTGTATTTAAAAGTTGCATAAATAATGCCCGAGAAAGCAATTTAACGGCCGGAGTATATTACTTTCGCTATGGTGCCATGGTTGTAATTAGGTTGAACTTAAACCTGTTTGATAACTTTTGTAACTGAGCTTTGATTTTGTACGTGACGCGTTATCTAGTTGGTATGTTGATCGAAGGGTCTAGTCTTAAAAACAGTATGCTGCGATAATGTAATTTTGTTTAGCACATGTCATAATCATCGCTTTCTGGTTACATAAAATACAGACAGTGAGATGCGATACTGCATGTATGCTAATAAAAATGTATAACTAATATTTTTTATTAGTACCTACTTTACGTACCTACCTTTAATATTCCGCCCTCAATAGCATAATTACAGTAAGTATTGCCGTTCCGCATACAGCCATAAAACGTGGACAGTTTTTGAAAGTGCAAGGCGCATCCAACGATTTAAATCTCTGGCTACAACAAATTAATATTACCTACTGTTTTTGTTGATATTAGTTCGTTCAATGCAATTGCGTGGCCATCCCTAATTGCCGGTGTTGAGCGACAATGGAAAGAACGCGGGTTGCGGGGCGCCGTCACACTGACCTAATGACAAATATACTGCACGAAGTGGCCAGACTATCGCGATAAAATTCTAGTAGGGTAAGTGCACCAGTAAATGAACAGTTAAGAAATTCAAGAACTTTAAAAATATAAATAATCCTAGATAAAACAATATTATTGTATAGTATTCCGAATTTGTTGAAGAAGAATATAATTTCTCCGTTTTTGAATGAAACTCTTACTTTTACAGATTTTGGATAATTTATGCAAAAATCAAAATCAAAGAAAAACTTTATAAAAAAGCTTATTATAAAGTGTCAGATTACACAGATGACAAAACAGCTTGGGTCGGAAATGCTCCAAGTACAAGTAAGTATAATTAGTTTATATGGAGTACTATTTACATAATTTACATTCAAATTCATATTTTGGATTTCATGACCTGGTAACGACATTTTTTTTTTTTGTAAATGTCTGTGCTTCTGTGCGCTGTGGTTTCTTGCCACAGTTAAAAAATGACGTCCTGAATGGGTGGTTGGGTAAAAAAAGATTTGGACGATTCTAAGTACTTTATTTATTTATTTATTTAAGGACAACCAACAAGACAAACACAAATACAAGTAATAATGAGGTAGAACATAATATGGACTTAGCTAAGTGTCGTCTCAATTAGAGGCTGCCACGGCATGCAACGTGGATCACAGTTTTTTAAATAAAAATTACTACTTACTTACTACTATTGTTTGTGGGTATCAATACTATATTCGATTCGAATGAGATATACAAATTTAATTACAATTAAATAACAATAATCTACTCTAATTAACTACTGTACTTATTAGTTGAGTTTATTGAATAAATATCTTTTGACTTTGACTTTGAAGTGGTTTATTTATAACTTTCCTTAATAGAAATACTTTAATTATTATATAAGTCAAGGTATATATTAAAAAAAATAGTATGTACACTTTCACAGTACCGAAATTAGTATTGTTTTTAAATGATTAATAGCAATAACATATTTTGAAAAATCACAAGCCTCCTATGAATGTACCACATGTTTATTCACTGGATTTTGCTTGTTTTTGTGGTCATATATTCGAACTCCCTAAAATTTTTAATAATGCATGAAGTTCTACAAAATCTCATGTCTATTAGATGAAGCAACCGTTCTACTGTCCTGTGGCATAATTTTATTTTCACTAGCACACATATAATGTCTACAAAGTTAATATCAAACACTATGACTTACCTGACTCCTTATTACGGACCCCATACAAACCACAAAACACCATCGAGCGTCCGGTTAGGACCTTCTCCATTTTAGAACTACGGACTCAGGATGATTCCTGTGTGACTAGTTAACGTAAAAAGTGTTGCAATTAAAAAAAAAATAGTAAGTTTAGTTGTAAAGCGCGGATTTCTTATTACATAGAAAAATCGACGTTTTGTACATTCATTGGATTGGTTCATTCTCTGGTGCACTTACCCTATACCGCACGAACTTTATCGCGATAAAAATTTTTGATGTGCGGCAATTTACCGACAGCGGCGCGTTAGCGCGATGTTGTATTGCGATAACGAAAAGTGTTTGACCCAATGATATGTCATTGGTTTGACCAGACATATTGCGACAACGCGAATCTTCGAATCGCGATACCTAAGTATGGCCACGGCATAAGTAGTGCCAAACTAAAATTTGTAGCTCGCTCTGCAAGTTGCGACGCGTCGACGCGCGACAGTTACCAACATTAAAATTAGAGCTTTATAATATTTATACAATAACGGAACGTGTTATACCTAACTAAGTGCAAACGTTAACCTATTGCGTTCGAGTTAGGACTTTTCGTTGGTATTTTAAACGTCCTTTATTTGTAATTACATGCATAATTATAATAATTAGTAAGTGTAGTAATGTAACATTGATCTCAAAAATCACCAATCACACTAATATTATAAAGGCGAAAATTTGTGAGTGTGTATGTTTGTTACTCTTTCACGTAAAAACTGCTGAATGGATTTTGATGAAATTTGGCATACTGATAGTTTATAACCTGGATTAAAACATAGGATACTTTTTATCCCGATATTCCCACGGGAACGGGAACCGCGCGGGTGAAACCGCGAGCGGCCGCTAGTAGAACATAAATTGCCCTACTCCTGTAGGTCACGTGATAGGTTAGAAACTTAAGACATGAAAAGCAAATTGAACTGAATTAAATGGAGTTTAAATAGGCTTGCCAGGTGTCCGGCTATTGTAGTACTATTATTTATTCTGTGGTCTAAGTACCTAACTAACTAAGTAGGTGAATGACGAACCGGTGTGCGTGCTATAATTGAGTTCCGGGAATTTCGAGACTACGACCCGAAACATGGGGTTTCGTTAATATTTGTTATTTTTACCAGATGTCTAAAGAGTTGGGTAGGTACTCACGTACTCGTAATTACCACTAACTAAAAGATGCTCGACTGGTGATCTTCTAGTTTAGGTAGGTACCTACTTCTAGTGTAACAACTTGCTTTCTTGCATATCGGTAAGCTATTACAACTTGATTAGACGTATATGTTACATAGCATGTTATGTAATGTAAACCTGTAACCTGCAAGGACAATTATGTAGGAAAGTGAAAGATAGGTTCAATTTAAAATCAATTTTTTATATATTTACAAATTGCTTACTTTAATAAACTTCCCGTGGGAATATCTGGATAAAAAGTATCCTATGTGTTAGTTAATCCAGGTTATAAACTATCTGTTTGCCGAATTTCATTCAAATCCATTCAGTAGTTTTTACGTGAAGAAGTAACAAACATACACACTCACAAGCTTTCGCCTTTATAATATTAGTGTGATGTGATTATTATTTTTACTACTACTACCTACTTATACTTCTTACGATTTTATTTTATATTCTCGTGGTAGTATTACGTATTAGCAGTTACTCCATTAAGTAAGTAAGTACCTATCTACCAACCTAAATTCATTTCAAATTCAATCTGTTGACGCTCCACACCAACTATCTACTCGTAGCTAGACCAAGATGAGTATTTTTTTTAAACTCGTTAATAAGGTAAGACAACGGATAAAAAATATACATAAACATGACAAAATACCCAGACCGGAAATCAGTTTCGAAAAACAGTCTTTCTCTAAATTGACCCGACCGGGAATTGAACCCGGGACCTCAGAGTTGGCGTGACGCCAGACCCGCCGGCGTGCTAATCACTTAACCACGGAGGTCGGTCGTCAACCTAGTTAGGTGCAAGCACAAGTTAGGTGAAGACCACGCTTAATAGTACATTATGATATAAGTGCGGTAAGTCGAAAATTACAGCAGAGGCGATATTGCTAGCCCGAGCAGAGGCTGTAATTATCAAAGCGCACGTATGTCATACGACGTTTTATAACATATTTGCGAGGAAAACACATTTTCTGAAAATGACTGCGTGTTTTTAATGTTTTTCTAGTGTATAAATCTTTGGTAAGCCAACATGTATTTTTCTTTGGACTTAGATGGTAATAGGCTGTCAATAACATTTTGTGCTTCACATATTATTTCCGGTGGTGTAGACTGTAAATTTAGTTCTTCATTACTAAAACTAGACATATTTATTTTTAAACTTTCAAGGTAAAAGGCGACTAACGGACTAAACAATAAACAACTAAAGACTGCACATACCTCCAATAGCATAGAGCGGCGATGGACTCATCAAAATAATACTACCAACCCCTTTCTTTTCTTAGGTGTCGTAAAAGGCGACTAACGGACTAAAGTCTGCACATACATCGAACAGCATAGAGCGGCGATGGGCTCATCAATATATTACTACAAAACCCTCTCTTACCTTCGGTGTCGTAAAAGGTGACTAACGGACTAAAGACTGCACATACATCCAACAACATAGAGCGGCGATGGGCTCATCAAAATAATACTACCAACCCCTCTTTTTCCTTGGGTGTCGTAAAAGCGACTAACGGGCTAAAGGCCTATGTTGTCCATAGATTCAAACGATTAGGAACTATTTTTTAAATTACATTACCGCACTAGTGTGTAGCTTACATTACGATGCTGAAATCGGTGTAATAAGAGTCACTTAACGAGCAAATGTGTTTATAAATATACAAACAATAGTCAATCATACTGGCGTGGTGGCCAAGAAGCAAGCGTGATTTATAATATGATAGTGTTAACGTACGGCGATAGATGGCGCTGTTTGACACAATTCAATAGTTATGTAAAAATTCTAATTAGTTTTGTATTTTTACTACTTCAACTTGTGACATTAAATAAAACTTTTGAATTATCCTTATTATTTATGTTAATTTACACATCTCGTAAATATTATTCGTTCTGGCGGATGTATAATTACAAAACAATGGTAAAAGTCACAAAAATACATAAAATTACATAAAACTTTAGATTATTCCATAATATTTACATAAATCAGAGGAGGAGGGACAATCATAATTTTAAATTACACAAAATAACTGTATAATCAAAATGAAACACTTTTTACAGATTAACTCGCGTTTAATAACTACATATTTTATTTTTATCCTGACGTTTGGACGTGGACACAGGGAGACTGAGATGTTGGTCGTCTCATAATTTGGTTATTTCCAGTCCGTACAGGATAACATTAAACGCGAGTTAATACGTAAAACGTGTTTCATTTCAATGTGTAGTGTTCGCGTATACTTCACAATAATCTTTTTTATTTATGTGAATTCACACATCTCGGAGGTATTTTTCATTTTGAGAGATATGAAATTACAAACATAGTTTAAAATTACATAAAATTACTGTAAATACACTTAACAGTTTAGTATTTATATAAAAATACCTATCATATTTGTATTTTTACTATTTGAACTTGTGAAATTATATAAAACTTTAGAATAATCCTTATTATTTTTACGAATTTACACATCTCGGAGGCATTTTTCATTTTGAGAGATAGAAAATTACAAACATGGTTTAAAAGTACATAAAATTACTGTAAATACACTTAACAGTTTAGTATTTATATAAAAATACCTATCATATTTGTATTTTTACTATTTGAACTTGTGAAATTATATAAAACTTTAGAATAATCCTTATTATTTTTATGAATTTACACATCTCGGAGGTATTTTTCATTTTGAGAGATATGAAATTACAAACATAGTTTAAAATTACATAAAATTACTGTAAATACACTTAACAGTTTAGTATTTATATAAAAATACCTATCATATTTGTATTTTTACTATTTGAACTTGTGAAATTATATAAAACTTTAGAATAATCCTTATTATTTTTATGAATTTACACATCTTGGATGAATTTTTCATTTTGAAAGATGTAAAATCACAAAACATAGTTTAAAATTACATAACATAATTGTAAATACACTAAACAGTTTATTATTTATGTAAAAATACCGGTCAGTTTTGTGTTTTTACTGTTTAAAGTTGGAAGTTACATAAAACTTTGAAATAATCCTTATTATTTATTGAAATTTATACAAATTGCAGACATTTTTAATATGAAGGATGTACTATCACAAAATATTGATAAAAACTAAGTAAAATACAAAATAGCTAACATAAGGAGGTACAAAAAAACAATCGAAAATGTAGTTTACCATACTGTTCCGTGAAATCACAGAATCTAACCTGTTTTTACAGTAACCTGTGAATATACTTAATAAATAGGTAAAATGTAAATATGATATAGGGTAAAAACAACTTTTAACATGTAATAATGTAATTAAAATTTAAAAAATACATAAAATTCTGTGAAATTATAGGTAAAATTTTTATTACAAGAGTCGGTAAATTTACTTTTTTTTATGTAAAATCAGTATACGTTCAACTGTAAATTGTCACAAAAAATGTATTATTACCGAACTTATGTAAATGTACGCCACTTTTAGTAATACTTCTATCACAACATGTGAAATCACAGATACAAATAATACATTTTACAGATTTTATGTAATTAAAACCCAATTATCATGTGAAAACTCATATTTTATGTAATAATTTAATAAAATAACATTATTTCTGTAAAATTTTCGTAAACTATGTGAAATTTACGAAATTTGTGTGAAATTACCGAAAATTATGTACATCTACTGATTTTCTGTAGTTTTCCCAATTATTTTTGTTAAATTTACAGATTTATGTAAAATTTTTGCTTGTAAAATCACATTTTTTCTAACAGTGTACCTGTGAAAACATATATTTGGCTATTTCTTGTTTCTTACGATTACTGGTATTACAATATTGATACAAAATGATATTGGCGTCAAGTAATTGCACTCACCGGACGAAATGAGAGGGTAGTATTACGCCGGGCGAGCTGACCCAATTTGTGCTGTAACGCCTCTTCCCGGTGCGTTTTCATTTCGGTACTGCCTCTGCACCGAATCTGTATAGACTTTACAGACTGCTGAAAAACATATTCTAGATCATTCAGGCTCTGGATGTTTTCGGTGCGGTATTGTTTATTTGATATTGTACAGTCGCGTCAATGACGTCTTCAGAAGATGATGTGTTAAGTGAGGCGCGCGGCGAGAGGGGAGGCCGGCCGCTCTGAGAGCCGTGTAAGCGTAAGTTTGTAAATGTGCAAACGTTACTATCGCGTTTGAGTTAAGTTTTGACAGATAGATCTTAATGCTGAGTAAATAAAATCGAGAATCAGAACCCTTAACACGAACGCGATAGTAACGTTTGCACATTTTCAAACTTACACTCAGCTCTCTGTACAGATTCTATGCAGAGGCGCACATATGCGCTCAGTAAAGATCTGTACCGAAACGACTCGGTCTGAAACTCTCATTTGATAAAATGCGCACGGTAAACAATCTGTAGATTCGGTACAGAGATGGTACCGAAACAAAAACGCACCGATCCGAGGAAGAGGCCTAACGCAGCGTAGCTCTACCGCGCACTACCCATTTGGCATTAAGATGTGACTATCGACGGCCTGCAATAATATCTGATCATTGATGGAAGGCATATATATATGACGATCTAACACGGTATAAGTATGTGTTGATTTGTGGCCAGTATAAATATAGTCTTTTGGTAACGGCATAAGTATGTGGCACCGGGCCGCTTAAAAATATATGATATTGCGCAAAATCAAAATTATGTAACCCACCACCAGCATAAATATTTATTTACTGTGAACCTATAACCATCGGATCACAGATGGACCGCATAAATATCTAGCACGATACAAAATCGAAAATATACATCAATCTGCAAATAAGAACTTTATCGTTTTGTCTTACGAAAATATTTTCAATACATCGACCACGGACCTGAAAAAAAGACGGACGTAACCTCGTCTAATCATGAGTGAAGCATGCTTATGGCCGCCCGTTTATGGTGTGTGCGTATTTTGAGAGTTGCCATCATAAACCATCAATTTCCCTAATTTTTCAATCTCGCAAACTAAAACATTGTTAACATTATGTAATCATATACATATTATTAAAACGTGACATTGCATAAACCATGTTTTTATTCGTTGTGAGCTCCCGATATTTCAGCAATTTAAACGGTTGCACTTCAAAATCTTATTGTTGATGACTTAACAAACATCATTTTTAAGACCACATTGATAGAAAAGAAAACACATGTTACTTGAACGTATAAACAAATATATTATTTACTTAACATAATGTTTGATGTTTATGTATTAAGTAATGAATAATAATAAAATATTCATTTATAATGTTGAAATAATCAGTGCCATTAGAGCAAATTGGGAATTTGATATCGCCTAAATCATACACAACTTTGCCTTCTCCATCATAGCAAGGAACTTACCATCACAAACATAATGTATTATAATAAAAAACGGGGTGTACCTATTTAAATAGAGATGTTTGTAAGAGAAATACTGACATATAATTTATATATTACTTAGATAACTAAAATAATTTGTACTTTATTTCCGTTAACACAATTTACTTTCAAAAGCTTACTTTATAGGAGTTCTGTTAAATTTTTATTCAAATAATTTAAATCTATA
Organism: Scoparia ambigualis; assembly: GCA_963921215.1. Classification (NCBI taxonomy): domain Eukaryota; kingdom Metazoa; phylum Arthropoda; class Insecta; order Lepidoptera; family Crambidae; genus Scoparia; species Scoparia ambigualis. The sequence goes on along the minus strand of OY992511.1, from coordinate 30,315,231 downwards.
GTAATCATAATAGGCATAAAAGGATATTAGCGAACTCCCATACAAACTTTTGTCAACTCTTTTTTTAAGCGTCTATAAATGAAAAAAATATGTTGGTCGTGGTGCTGCTTCAATTTTCGGTGATAGCTGAAAGAGAAAAATAACGTCAAAATTTTAAAGACCCAAAACAAAAACAAAGCATTATATAAAAAAAAGTTCATACTTGTTGTGAAGAAGTAGTTTCGCTTGATACATGTAACCAAGGCTGATCTAAATCACATGCTTCTGATCTGTTGTTTGTTTTAAAGAAAAAAACATCATTATGATAAATTATTCAACAAAGACTGATAATTTCAGATATCTTTGTGTTTGGTCATATACCTGCTGTAAAGATGTATTCGACAAATCTATATTGTTGTAGGGATTCTTTACTGGCATCTGATATTTCTGCATCGATATTTTATTAAGTCATCAGGTCTAGGTCTATACCAACAACGAAATCATAAGCCGTATACAATGACTTGACACAAACAGAGCAAATGGTTGTTGGCAGATGTAAAAAAAAACAAACAAACATACAAACATTCACATTCTTAATATCATATTATTCTACTATTCTATAGTCTACTAAAATCATTAGGTTTGTTACCACTTTATTAAATAGATTTTTAAAAAGGCACAATACCTGCAACGAATACGATATCGTACGTGATGATGACGTCGCCTGTTGATCGTTTGCTATTCCTCTGACATTTGATGACATCTTAAAAAGCGTTTTACAAAATTAAATGTTACATAGCATTAAACATTAAATTAATCCTTGTACAAAAAAACAATAACTACCTGCAGTATAGGTAACGAAGTGCTTTGTATTTGTGTTTCTGGAGAGTTCAAAAGTAACTGCAAGTAATAAAATAATTAAGAAGCAGCCAAAGAAATAATAAATTAATAACAAATATAACAAACACAATAATATTAACCCTTTTTGGAACGGCACACGCAACCAAACACCGTAGCCCCTTAGCCGTAGTTACAAGATTAGCAGATGATGGGTTCCAATTGTTTTCTCCTCTGCAGTTTCAAATAATTAAAACCCAGTCATCTCTATGATTTTTATTTCTAGAAAACCTATTAAAAAGGGATGCAAGAGTTATTTCATAAAAAAATATAATATAGGTTTTATTATTTTCCTTTGCGATATATATTTTCAATACATCGACAATATTATGTATATATAATATATAATATTGTCGATATTTTCAATTCAATACGGAACCCTAAAAAGTTACGAAATCTGATCGTACCGAGTCACATGCAACAAATACAATTTTCCCCACTATAAGGGTAATTTTCCCGTAAAAATGTAGCCACATTGTTGCACTTTTGTTTACAATTTTCATCACATTCAATAAAACATAAATAACAAAAAAATATCATGAATCGTCAAAACTTACGCGTGGTATGTGATTCCTTGTGATTTTTTAAGTTTACTCATGTAGTTCTTTGATGATTTCACCACACAAGACGGCATTTTTTTCAAATTTTCGTCGATACAAAAAGACGTGTCACTGTCGCTGTCACGCGGGGTAAAATGGTGGCGGGTTGTCGGACCTGCTGTATTTGTGTGAGTGTAGTGTCATGTACAACAAACGAAATTGTAGGACCTTGTACGCTTCACATCTTTATAGTGTGACATTCCGTCCGTCTTTTTTTCAGGTCCGTGACATCGACCTGACGTTTCATGGAAAGAGTGCAGACTTGTCAGTGCATAATATGTCCGTCTCACGTTTCAGACTATCGCAAGTTTGACAGATTCCACGCTTTGATTATATATAGTCTACGATCCGAGTATAGGACGACCTTCACCGAGAAGGTTAATGGATGAAAAGTATTTCATATCAAATTTAATATGTTAAATAATATATCGCGAGTGGGTTGGCTGAAAAATTTCAGTCCAGAACCATTAATGAGTAATTTAATATTTAAAAAAAAAAAATTTACATTGCACTTGTTTGGTGTGTGTGTGTTTGTAATGAGCTTATCTTTATAAAAACATAAATTTTATTTATTTAACCAGACGGTTGCAAATTACTAATATTGACTTTCCTGTTTACACCTGCCTAGTTGCCTACCCAATGTTATGACAGGAAAAAAATAGTCAACCTAACGTTTGCATATCCTATAGGCTTCATACTTTCGATTGGTACCTATATAATTTATCTATTAACGAAACAAGGGCAATATTTAAAAAAAAAAATTTAAATATTTAATTAATCATATACTGGACTGAAATTTTTCAGCCAACCCACTCGCAATATATTTTTTAACACATTAAATTTGATATAAAATACTTTTCATCCATTAACCGCTCGGTGAAAGTCGTTGTATACTCGGATCCTCTACTAATAAACATGTCTAGTTAAAGCCTGGCCGTAAAAACGTAGAAAAATTTAAAGGCCAAAATTGGCCAATCGCGCAATCCTGGTCAGTGTCATTGTGCCGTCAAGCAGAGTTTACCTCTCGCGTTTCGGTGAAATTGTTCGCAAAATGACCGTTTGCTCAGTGAAATTCTGTCGAAACTACAAAAGAATATTTTTTCGAAAAGGAAAGTCACGTTTCATCTGTAAGTATCGATAAATTTTAATGAAAATTTAAAGTTTAACAATAATAACGGCCATGTATGCGTAGTGTTGCTGGTATCAAAATGTAGAATTCCCATTATTGGTGGCATAATATAAAAGGAGGTTTAAATATAGTAAGTATGATAAAAAATACTCAGTCTTGTAAGTCAGTATTTATACATGGTCTTGTTGTAAATAAAGTAAATACATTAAATATAATTATTATTGGAACGCTTTCAAAGTTTTTCTGTTGTTTAAAGAAAGACAATAGTTTAAACTGTTTTCTTGCGAATGCCTCTCAAGAAAAATTAAAATCCTACTGCAACTAGGTATAACAGTAATCTGTTTACAAACATTAGTCATTGAATTTGGCTGGATTATAGGTTCCGTTCTAAAACAAGAAAAAATATAATTACCTACTGTAATATTTTATAATACTATTATTATAAATTGTTATTGTAATATCGTATCGTATCGATATTTGAAACGAATAAAAAAAATATTATGTTTGAAATATAATGTACGTAAGTATTTATGTAAGAAGTGTGTATGCTTCAGAGCTCGATGGCGCATCGGCTAGCACGTTCGACTTGCGATCTTGCCCGCTAAGCAACTTTCGCAATGCCGGGTCACTGGATGGGTGACTAAATTTAAATCATCTTGAGCTCCTCCGTGCTTCGTAAGGCACGTTAGGCCGTTGGTCTCGTTTGTTGTCGTAACATGACAGTTATTAAAACCCACCAACACGCATTGGGCCAGCGGGGTGGGTTATGGCCACAGACAAACCAACCAACCTACGTGCTATCTCCACGTGGGAAGCCTGCGCCCAGCAGTGGGAAGTTTATAGGCAGATGATGATGATGACGATGTTTGAGAAAGTGCGGGTGTGTATGTTTGTGCCCCTAAAAAGTCAATATTTCTCGTCTCATGTACGTAAACTATTGGACGCGGATATTGATGTGCAGTCATCACATTATGTAACCTTAACAACTGTTCGACCACATAGCAAACATTTTAATTTTCAGATTTCCAACTGATCCGGTAGAAAAAAGTCGTTGTCAAAATATTTAACTATAAGGTTTCAACATAATAAGAAATTAGAGTACATGAAAAATTATGTAACATCCAAACGAAAGTTATTTAGAAACAAATACAAAGAGAACGCCATTAATTGTTTTGATTTAAATTTAAAATATTTAAATTTCTAATTAAAAAATCAATTTTGATAAAGTATTAAATGTAAATCATCCTGCCTGTTGCTTCTATTTTGTCCCTATTACAAACATATCACACGCACGCAGGCTTCCATTAGCGCATTATTTTATTGTACTCGCCCTCGCCTTCAATCATCCATATATGATAGACATACCTAATTTAAAAAGTTATGTTATATATCATTTTAAAACTATATTGTGCATAAATATGTTTTCCCTACTTTATCGGAAATTAGACATTCGCTGGCAACCATTCGCGCTAGTGTCAGATACGCGTCTGTCACGCACACTTCAAATTCAATACAAAAACCGGGCGGATTTTGAGAAGCGTTTGTACCGCGATGCTTCGTCTAGACAAGTACGAGTATATAGACAAAGATTCCACGCTATTAAATAAAATTGCTAACTGGAACTAGATTGCAAACAATATTTTCGTTTTGCAAACCTGTGGTTTTACGTGGGCGTTCAAAACTTTTATAATATGTCGACATTGCCTTCTTCTTCCCAACGTGTTATCCATAATTTATCGGTATTTCCATAGATGAATGATTGGCCTCGCTGCGGTCGAGCGCAGCGAGACCAATCATTAATCTAAGGGTATTTCTCTGGAAAACAAAATACAACTAGTCCTAGTTGTAGTCGTTTCTGAGGATGCAATCCTAGGCAAATTTTATTAAAATAGTTAATTGATTTGACGTGTAGGGTAGCAGATTGTTGTATTGTCAGCACCCTTCCATTATTGGCACGTTTCGACTTTATTTCATTGCATTAGTAACAGAAATACAGCTAAACCTAGATGCCAATGGTTGTGTACTTTGGGTGGCGATAAAAGTAATTTATCCTAATATTAGTACCTATGCATGTGTAGGATCGTTTCAGAAGTGAAAACACGGGGTTGGAACGAAACTTATTTATTATTTAAACGTTTTACAGTTTACAGGTTAGCACAATATTTCACAGCTTTTCTTAATTACTAAATATAAATGTTCACTAGGTTAACTGGCATAGTAACGGCGTATCTTTATGGCGACCGCTCTAGGCGGAGACTTCGAACAGAATGCCGGAGCTCAGAGCGTTCGGCCCGAAAGTTGACTACCCCACTTTGTCCTTTAGCAAAGTGGGGGCGGTTGTGACGTTGATTTACTCAGCGAATTAACGAAGTATCTGTGCAATGACTTATTAACGATTTAAATTGAAATGTAGCAATTTATATATTATACCTACAAATAATTTAATAAAGGTTTTATAATTAGTATTGCTTACAGCTCGGCCATCCTGTTCAAAGCGAGACCCTTCGCTTAATATATTTTACACATTAATTATTGGTACAATGTATTATAATTTAACACCTTTAATAATCTAAATCTCCTTTCGTGCACAATTTAAAGTTAGACAATATTAAGTATCAACACATGCAAATAAACACTATTAAAACTAAAGTATATATATTTTTTTAATTACATATAAACTTTTTCTTATACATACAAATTCTTCTGTAACCTTAATTTTATACATTGTCATTATTAGTTTCATTTGCCTCATTTTCATTCTCATCATCAGTTTCAATATCTCTGTTAAAAGTCATCCATGGTTGTATTTTGTCTAAAGCTACTACGCTTTCGTAACGTCTGCCTTGTTTACGAGTAAGAGGAGTGTCTTCTATGAGATACCTACCATTCGGGAGCACTTTTACTATACGGTATGGACCTTGGTATTTGTTAACTAATTTTTGCGATTGGCCATCATGCGGTACTTGCCGTTCTACCCTGACTAGATCACCCTCTAAATATTGTGTCCCCTGTTTCCTACTTTTGTTAAATCTTTCAGCGTCTTTAGCCTGCTGTTCTTTAATTTTATTACTAGCTTCATCGCGTATATCTACTAATTCTTGTGAACTGGTGATATTAATTGTGTCATTGAGAACGTCATTTGAAATGCCCTGAGATCGACTGGTAATATTGAACCCAAAGAGCAATTCAGATGGACTTTTTTGGGTAGTCTTATTTGTCATTGTATTCAAGCCTACCTGAATGTCTGCAATATGTTCGTCCCACTCTTTACTGTCACTACCATGAGATGAAGTAGATAAAGCATCGAGGATGGTTCTGTTAAACCTCTCTACCTGACCGTTGGTCACGGGGAGTCGCGACCGCGTTTTCAATATGCTTAATGCCGTACGAGGAAACGAATTCTTTAAAAGTTTTACTAGTGAAACTGGTCCCTTTGTCAGTAATGAGGCGTGACGGCACGCCAAAATAACTAATATGCTCTTTTATGACTCTAACAGTAGTTACAGATTTGGTGTTTTTAACAGGGGTTATATTGACATATTTGGTAAAACCGTCAACTATTACCAAGAGGTAGCAATTGCCCTTTTTGCTTTTTATGAATGGTCCGAGGTGGTCTGCATGGATGGTATGTAAAGGGATGCTAACTTTATCTATTGGATGGAGTTCGCCTTCTCGTTTACCACCAGGAGCTTTGTGGTGAGCACACTCGAGGCAAGATGCAACATACTTTTTTACGAAGCGTCGCATCCTCGCAAACCAATAATGTTTCTTTATTCGCTCGAGAGTTTTATCGAAACCACCATGACCTACATCATCGTGATTTCTTTTGACTATCTGCCACCGCACTCCCTTAGGTACTAGCCATTTAAGCTCTTCATCAACAATGCGGTATACACGGTCGTTTTTGAGCTTGTAATTCGTGCAATAATCCACCACCTGCTCAGAATCTGGATTTCTTTTATTCGCTTGACTTCTTCGTCTGCACATTGTACTGTACTGATCCAGTCCTGACCAAGTTCCTCCAATGCGAGGGAATCAAGCACATGGGTATCAGATTGGCCACATCCCACTGGGTTACGGCTCAGTGCGTCGACGTGGGCCATTCGTGATCCCGGTCTGTATTCGATAGAACAATCATATTCTTGGAGTTGGACCCACCAACGGGCAACACGCGGAATAATATCTCGTTTCGTAAGAGTATACCTCAAAGCATTGCAATCAGTGAAGACCTTAAATGGTATCCCTACCAAATAAACTCGAAAGCGAATAAGGGATGCAATAACTGCCAACGTCTCCAGCTCATATGAATAAAGTTTACGTTCATCGGGTGTGGTCTTACGACTGAAGTATGAGACTGGGTGGAAAATATTGTCACCGTGGGACTGAAGTAGAATTCCTGCAAGACCTTCTTTGCTGGCATCTGTGTGTAATTGTGTGTCAGCATTCGGATCATACAATGACAACAAGGGGCGTTGGGTCAACAAGTCTTTGATTGTACTAAAAGCTTGTTCGTGGGGTTTTCCCCATGCCCATGACCTATCTTTTTTTAACAGATCAGTAAGTACCGCAGTAATAACAGCATAACCTTTAATGAAACGCCGGAAAAAGCCCGACAGTCCCAAAAATTGTCTAAGCTTATGTTGGTTACGTGGTTCAGGGAACTTTGATACAGCCTCAGTTTTCCTAGACCACGGACGAATTCCTTCAGCACTGACCTCAAACCCGAGAAAATCAAGCTTGTTTTTGAAGAAATTGCATTTACTAAGTTTTAGTGTTAGACCTCCACTTTTAAGTAGTCTAAGGACTTCGTCTAACCTTTGCAAACCTTCAGAGAAATCTTTAGAGGGGATCAAAATATCGTCCATGTAGACGATTGCATATTTAATTTTGGCTTCCTGCAAAATTTTGTTAATGGTTCTTTGAAAAACCGACGGAGCATTAACTAATCCAAACGGCATGCGGTTGTATTCAAATTGGCCGTCGGGTGTTACAAAAGCAGTTTTAGATCGTGATTCTTCAGAAATAGGAATTTGGTAATATCTAGAAGCTAAATCAAGGGATGTAAAAAGAGTGTTGCCGGATAATCGATCTAATTGATCTTCTACCAGGGGTAAAGGGTAATGGTCTTTTTTAGTTTTCCTATTTAACGCCCTGTAGTCGACGCACAATCGTTTTTCCCCAGTCTTTTTTTGGACCAAAACAATAGGACTTGCGTAAGGTGAGGAAGATTCCCTTGCTATCCCACTATCAAGCATTTCTTGGACCATATCCCTTACCAACGTACGTTCTGACAGAGATAGCCGATATGGTCGATAAACAATTGGTTGTGTATCTTCCAACTCGATGACCATCTCTGTGGTATTAGTAAACCCCAGATCTTTGAGATCACGCGAAAAACGATCACCGTATTTATCAAGTAACTGCTGAAGCTTGAGCCGTTCCTCTTTGGTAAGTGTCTCCCCACTATTAATTTTACCATCTAATTCAGTTTCGCTAAATTGAAGACTAAAACTATCAAAACACCCAAAATTGTTGGTTGAAATGTTTTTAAAAGTGGCCCATGTTAGCAAGACGCCTTCATTAAAAGTCATAGCAATGGACGTGGCGTTATATACTAGAAGAGTACTCCTACCATCTTTTATTTCATAGTGTCCAGGGTGCAAATAATATTCCCCACCTTCAGGACCTCGTAAAGAGCCCTTTAACAAGATATAGCCAGTTACTTGAGAATCAGACATTACTAGAACAGGTTTACTCATATTACCGGGTACTTGTATTTGTTTTATAAGTTTTAGAGGAATTTTACTACTAGAGATTCTTTGAAAAATTAGTTCCGACGGAGTTTTTGTTATAATAATGTCTGGTTTTTCAGTTAATGAATGTCCTAATAAAATTGGTTGGTTCACTACGTAATCTTCAACTACGTACATGTTAATGGTCTCTACACTGGAATTACTACGTTACCCCCTATGCCCTTTAATACTGGTAAATCTTTAGAAGTATCAACTTTAAGCCCGAGTTCTTTTGCCTTACTTAATTTGATCAGAGAGCACTGGCTACCTATATCAACATGACATTTAACCACAATATTATTAACTTTGATGTCAAATATATATTTATTATTGGCGTCATCAATATTTAGCTACGCTACTTGTTTCTTATTTTTATCTTTAACCTGCCCCTGATCTTTTTCTAAAAATTTACCTGATTTATATCTATAGCAATTCTCTAAACGATGCCCTAGTTTTTCACAATAGGTACATTTTACAGCTGGCTTGTCGCATTTTACACTACGGTGGCCAAATTCATTACAATTAAAACACTTAATATTATTATTCGACATCCCTTCCCTAGAAGTGCTTGGCCTTGGAGTCAAAGTTGGTCTTCGATCATTACGAGATCGAAAGTCCGACTGATCTCTATCCCTAACCTGCCCTACTTTTACTGTTCTAAAGTATTTTAGTACTTGCTCTGGCTCTGAGAATTGAGCTGCTTGTGCACCTACTTTAACGGCCCTATCTTCTACACCATATAATATGCAGTCAACCGCTTGTTTCCCATATATTTTGCATCTGTTTAAAAGGTTCACTTTGCTATAGTAATAGTGCTCCAGAGACTCCCCGTATCGGACCCTTTTACGTAACATCTCGGTCAAGAGCTCAGCATAATCCTCGCGGCAAGGAAAAGACTCAATCAATTTCCTTTTCCACTCATTCCAAGAAAAAAGTAAAGATGGTAATCCCTGATACCATGATTTGGCAACCCCAGTTAATTTTGGTAAAGCATAGTGGATGATTCCTTTATCTTCCCACCCATAAATTTCCGCGCACTCTTTAACTTTAGGTTAAAATGGTCTGTTCTTTTGACATAGGGTCAAATTCAGGGATGACGTTCGTATTAAAAGTGAGCCTAGGTTTATCTGAGCTCTTGACCTGATTCAATATCAATAAAAATTTGTCTAAGATATCAGATTCATTTCGCCTACTATTACATCTAGACATCCGTGGTCGTTTGTTTAAATGAGAGTGTCTGGGATTATCGGACTCTTCGGATGAAGAACTGTAACGTTTTCTCCTAGATCGTGTCTTTCCACTTACTTGTTCGTTGTTGCGGCAGTCACGTTCGTTATCCGATCTCGTAGAGTGATTGTCATTCGCCAGGCCCTGTAGCCTGGGTGCCGCTGAGTTGTCGCAATTGTTGCCCCGGCCCTGTAGCCTGGGCACTCCTGGGTTACCGTATCCCCATTCTCGATCAGGTACTCCTAGGTTAGAACCTCGACCCTCATAACCGGGTACTCCTAGGCCTGAACCTCGACCTTCACGATCAAGTGGATGTAAATCTGGACCTCGACCCTCTAGATTGGGTACTCCTAGGTCTGGACCTCGACCTGTACCAGGTGCTCCTAGGTCGTTCACATAATCTATGAGCCTTTTGTCCTGGCCATACCTCTCATCGGGCTTGTCCATAGCTGAAACTGGCATATGTTTGCTTAATAAACACGAAATTAAAAATAAAAACTTTAAGGAGGTAGGACCTACATATGGTTAAGAAAACCACAAATTACCAAAAGGATTCCATTTAAATTTGAGAATTATAATTTTTTTTTAGCAAATTATCTAGAATAAGCAATAATATTCCCATTGCATCATTATTTGCACTAACATCTAATGTTAGATTAAATTTAATTTAATATTATCTGATCGTGGGTATAAATAGTCATGATATCTAAGGTAACCTAAACTAACAATGTTATGCATCTCCAATAAATACAGGTTTTAGAAATAAGAAGAAAAGAAAAACCAATTTGCCATGGACATGTACCTCCAGAGAGTAGCTTTGCAATATTATTCCCATTTCATCATTATTTGCACTAGGTTAGTGTTTAAATTTAATCTTATCTGATCGTGGGTATAAAATAGTAATGATATCTAAGTTAACCTAAACTACCAATGTTAAGTATCTCCAATAAATAAAGATTTTAGAAATAAGAAGACATGAAAAACAAATCTGTCTTGGATGTGTACCTCCAGAGAGTAGCTTTGGCTAGGTACATATCAGGCAAAACCATCTACATGCAACACCCAGAAAGTAGCCCCGCTGTGTGTATGTAAAAGTTCGTCCTACTTAATGTCTACACGTTATAAGAAAAGAAAAATATAAAATTAAAAAAAACACAAGAAAACTTAATAATGATATGTACTTCCAGAGAGTAGCCCTGGCCCAGTCCATATCATGTAAAACCATCTACCCACATGGAACCCCGAGAGTAGCCCTGGCTGAGTGCATATAAATGTTCATTCTACTTTTTAATAGATACCACACTTTATAAAGATAAAAAATAGATAAAACAAAAACTTACGTTTTTTTGCGGGCGCAGCGAGTATCAAGGGATTTATCCTCGATAGATCCCACTTCTGAAACTGTAGGATCGTTTCAGAAGTGAAAACACGGCGTTGGAACGAAACTTATTTATTATTTAAACGTTTTACAGTTTACAGGTTAGCACAATATTTCACAGCTTTTCTTAATTACTAAATATAAATGTTCACTAGGTTAACTGGCATAGTAACGGCGTATCTTTATGGCGACCGCTCTAGGCGGAGACTTCGAACAGAATGCCGGAGCTCAGAGCGTTCGGCCCGAAAGTTGACTACCCCACTTTGTCCTTTAGCAAAGTGGGGGCGGTTGTGACGTTGATTTACTCAGCGAATTAACGAAGTATCTGTGCAATGACTTATTAACGATTTAAATTAAAATGTAGCAATTTATATATTATACCTACAAATAATTTAATAAAGGTTTTATAATTAGTATTGCTTACACATGTTTTACCTAATTAATTCATCATTGTGTCTTTATCAAGAAATACCTTACAGTAACTCCCAATACCTCCATAATTTCTTTAACCGATTTATTATCTTTATGCATTGACACAATTCTATGTCTCAAGTAGACATCCACCCGATAAGTCGCCATGGCATTGAATCATCGATTGAAAACAAGAATGAAAGGTTGTTATTATTATGAGTCACGCAAAAGATAATTAAATCCAAAAAACAATTATTGTTGGCGTAACATAATTTTTCATGCATTTTTAGTGAAAGAAAGAGTTTAACCGACTTAAATTAACCTCCTTGCTAGAAATCACGAAGCCACGAAGATATTGTTCTTATTTCAAAAGCTACGAAGAATTATTTATTATGTTCTTGTTTAAATATAGAATTTGAAAAACGTAAGACGGGCGGGCATATGCAGTGACAAGAAGTGTCAGATCGTTGTATTCAAAATTCAAAATCTATTTGTAAAACAAGATAATAAAGTTCATATTTGCCGATTGATAACATATTTTCGATTTTGTATCGTGCTAGATATTTATGCCACCTGTGATCCGATGGTTATTCGTTCATAGTGAATAGATATTTATGCTGATAGTGGATTACAGAATTTTGATTTTGTGTAATATCAGATATTTTGAAGCGGCCCGGTGTCAAATGCTTATGCCGTTCCTGAAATCGATATTTATACCGACCAAAAATCATCACATACTTATACCGAGTTAGATCGTCATATAAATATGCCTCCACCAATGATCAGATGTTTTTGCAGGGCTGTCCATAGTCTGACTGTACCACCCAGGGATCACGTGTAGGGTCTTAAGGTTAACCTATGTCAGTAGCTTAGAATAATAACGCTATAGAAACCAAGTTCGCGCGCCTATTTTGAAGCACATTAATTGGAGCCAGAAATGGCACCAAACGCCGGACCGCTCCGTAGTGTTCAATGTCACAGCGCGCCGAACGTGTCTCGCGAAAACAAAAAAAAAATGACGGTTTGTGCCTCGGACCAAATATTACATGGACAGAGTCTTACGACGTTGCCGCTTTTATATACGTGTGTCAAACTAAAGTATCTATATCTCAGTCTGTATGACTGTAGTGTGATATGAGTAAAAGAGATAGTGATTGTACGTTTGGCAGCGACGCACTGTCGGTGTGAGACGTGTCATTTCATGAGCGACTACTCGGTCAAAACATTGCTGGATTGTGCGAAATAATATTGAAATATTAAGAGATCTTAGTGTTTGTGTTATTTGTGTAATATACAATTGACATAATGTCTTGTTCAGCGGTTTATTGTTCGTCAAGAACAACAAAAGGAGGTGTGAAAGACCAGGAATTATCATTTCATACGTTAGTGATTTCTATTAATATGTATGCTTTACTATGAGTTTTTTAATAATAAAAACGGCAAAGCATAAATTTTTGCTAATTCTAAATCATACTATATCGTACACTATTCATGAGAATCAGGTTTTAAACCTTAATTAAATATATTAAAAAGGCTTTGTTTTTGGCATAATGATTAGTGATGTACGTATTTGTGTATCGAAGCTTTATCGATATTACTAATATTCTTTTTATTATTCTTTATTTAGGTTCCCAAAATGCCCGGAAATAAGACGTGAATGGGTTAAAGCTATTAGACGTGATAACTGGGAGCCTACACAATATTCAAGGCTCTGTTCCAAACATTTTGAAAAATCCTGCTTTGTTGGCGGTTTATAATAAAAAAACTTAATACTGATGCAGTGCCGACCATTTTTGAAGGTTATCCATCTTACTATCAATCGATAAGATTAGTTGATGTCACTACTAGTGATGGGTTTTTATCCGGATAAATACTCAAAATGGATAAATACTCATAAATATCCGTTTTTACTCGAGTATTTATCCAAAAACGAGGATAAATACTTTATGAACCCTTTTCTTTACAAATCATGTAAATTTTGAAATTAAAATATAGGTACTTACTTATTATAAACAAAATAACTGCTATTGAGTTTTTTTAATCAATAAAATGAGCGATAAACAAAAATACTTGGTCAAAACTATTCGGCAAGTTTGAATTCAACTGAATGGGTTGGGTTTTTACCATTTTTATACAATGAATTATAGATTGTGGTATATCATTTGAAAGGTAATTTTATAAGCTTTCAAATTATATCAACAAGATTTTAAATTAATAAAATTTCATACCTAAATATAGGTAATTGTTGCAAAAGGTTGAAGTTGTGGATGTCTAAATAAATACTGTGTATTTTATCCCCTCCTCAATACTTTGTATTACCCCCCTGGCCCTAACGACCTGTAAACGGTTTCTTATTAACCGAATGAGTTTTCTGACGGAATCTTGTGGAATTCCCTGCTACTCTTCGACCAAAGCAGTTTTCAGATTTTCTATCGTCGAAGGAGCTGGATATCTTTCTCGTACCCGTCTTTTCAGCTCGTCCCACACGTGTTCAATAGGGTTCAAGTCACTGGGACTGTGAGCTGGCCAGTCTATGGTGAAAACCCCGACTTCTTCCAGGTACTGTCAAGTCATTGCAGCGGTGTGGCAACGGGCGTATCGTGCATTAACAGAAAATGTTCGCCAATAAACCCGGCGTACGGGAGCACATGATCTAGCAGAATGTCGTTGATGTATCTTTCTGCAGTTATGCCCCCTACCCGACCACTACCAGGTACGAATACCAGCTAAGTTTTTGCTTCTATAGAAATCCCCGCCCTTGTCATACTGGACCCACTCCCGTATGCCACTGTTTCCGCAAAACTGCATGGTGCAAATCGCTGCCCCGGTCTTTTATAGACTCTCTGTCGATGGTCGCTACCATGCAGGCACATCCTTGTTTCGTCAGAGAACAGGACTGACTCCATTGCTATATATATCCCATATCTAAGTGATTGCGAGCAAACTGAAGCCGGGCTTCTCGGTGGGCTGGAGACAATTTGAGCCCCGTAGCTGGCCTTCTTGGAGTCAAATTCGCTTCTTTAAGTCTTCGCCTTACTGTACACTCGCTAACAGTCCTCTCTCGAACTTATCTGAGCTGCCGTTGGACGTCCACGCCGGTTAGGTGTCAATTTCGGAGAGAAATGGTGACAATGAATCGGTCATCTCTCACCGAAGTGCAACGCTGTCTTCCAGATCCTGGTCTCCGGACAAAGTGTCCAGTCTCCCTGAACCTTCTGTACACCTTCGAAACACCAGACCAGCTTAGATGAAGCTGTCGAGCAATATTACGCTGAGACAACCCTTGCTGGATTAAGATGACGATTTGAGCGGCTTCTGCAGGTGTGGTTTTCATTTTCTTTCAGATTCAGTGGTCCCAGTGACATTAAATATTGGACTGATGACCAATTTTCAGGGATGCTCACTTTTTATAGTGTTTCAGGACTCCAAAACAAAACTGTATTTTGTTGTAAAAAATTGAGACGACGCGAAGCGACGACGCATGACGAGGGTACCCGAGCTTGCTAACATAACTAAATTGCGCGGCGAAGCCGGCAAAAAATTGTAACCAAACCGAATACTTATACTTTTTTCACACTCGCGGATCTGTGCGCAACGTGTGCAAGAGTAAGAAAGCCTTATTATTTCAAGGACGGGACGCAGTTCCACTACAAACACTATTACCACAGCTATTACCGTGACTTGATTTAGTGCAACCGTGTTAAAACTACAGTAAACATTTTAATAACATAGTATTCGGACATATAATACTAATCAATCGTCAAATGTAGTCCAGGAGGGCGATCGCGCTAAATAATCTCCACCAAACTACAACTGAACCTCAGCCGTCATATAGTGCTATCGCGTTTGACACACGCGATGGCGCTATACGAAGTCGTCAGGACGGCTGTGGTTCAGATGTGATTTGGTTGTGAATATTCAGCGCAATCGCCTCCTAGAAAAACAAAAGTTTTGCGTGGATACAGCTAAAAAGATATTTATCCGTGATTTTGAGTAAATATTAGATAAAAATGGATAAAAACGAGTATTTATCCATTTTCGATAAATATCCGAGTATTTACTCTTTGGATATTTATCCACTGTCCATCACTAGTCACTACTACTACACTGTTGCCCGTAAATGTTTACTAATGGAAATAGGCCTTCTTCCGAATGGGCACTTAGTTATGATGTTGTATTGATTCTGAAGTTTTAAAGCCTGTAAATTTTAGATTGTTATTGCCAATTTATCAATTTTTCCAAAAAATGGTTTAGGTAGCTAAATAGAGAAAATCACAACAGCGACAAGATGAAATTCAAATGATAAGTCCTAGAAAACTAAAGAAGATGCAAGAGAATGGTGTCAATACAGAAGACATTCCGACTACACCCAGGCGAGCAGTTAAAGTTTTAACCACTCTTTCAAAAACTCGAATGGTATCAGCAAGGAGACTTAAGGTGGTTAGTGGTGGTTAGTTTACACTAGTAAAGTAAATATGGTCGTTATTTTTTCTTAAATTTTCTTTCTTTAGATTAGGTACATCAATAGTTACTAATGTTTACAGTCAAGTACATTTTAAGTTTTACAGTCGTAGTTCAAATTTGAATCTTATGAACGGGAATATGAATAGTAAAAAGTATTGCTCTTCACTTTACCTACGACACAATTTTTTTTTTTTAATAATAGAAGGAGGCAAACGAGCAGGCGGGTCACCTGATGGAGAGTAATCTCCGCCGCCCATGGACACCCGCAACACCAGAGGAATCGCAGATGCGTTGCCGGCCTTTAAGGAAGGAATAGGTTTTAGAAAGAAATAGAAATTGTGAGGGGGGGGGGGGGGAAGGCCTCCGGAACCCTCACTGGCCGAACGAAACACAACAGCACCAAGGGCTATTATTTCACGCCGGATATTAGTGAGAGGGTGGTATTACGCAGGGCGAGCCGGCCCAATGCGTGCTGCAACGCAGCGTGGCTCTACCACTCCGTCAGTGTTACTCATTTAGCACCACCTAGGGGTCACGTGTAGGGTCTCAAGGGTAAACCTATGGACGCGAGTAACTTTAACCCCCAATTATAATAACGAACTAGGTACACCACATTAAAGTGATTATATCGATATACTAGTCACATCCTTAGTCAGGCACACATGTACAGATAGAAAGCTGCAGATAATTAATAGAATCAGGCGTTACTTTGCGGAAATCCATGATATACAAAAATGGAATAAAAATATCTAGTGTTAATTCCGCTAACTCACTAATTTATCAAGCTTGGATGCTGCATGCAAGCACCGCCCTCCCGCCCGCAATGTATGCACATGCAAAAGGAGCGATGGATGCTAAATAAGGCATGCAAACCGAAACCCGACACGTGTTTCGCCCCTCCACGGGGCATCCTCAGGAGCTGTTGACTGCGCGTCGGCGCGCAGCTCTCGACCAGTCAACGGACATGCTAAAAATCCAAAGACTCTGTCCATTGTGATATTTGGTCCGAGGTTTGTGCAGTTAAATTGTGTCACAACACATCTGAAAAACAAAAGAAGTGTAATAACATCACTTTTCACAGGTAAGCTTTCAGTATTTCATAGTATCTTGTAGTTAATTAGGTCAAAATATAAACGTACTGCAGTGTGATTCTTTAAGTTAAAGCATCGGTAGCAGCGGCTGCCGCAGTGCTGTCTCTTTCATATTCATAGAATTGGAAAGAGACAGCAGATCACGGCCATGCGCGCACGTCACGCGTGTGTGAATCGGTTTAGTGCTTCATTTTTGACAGAGCGCTTGTATGAAGACTATCTTTCTATAGCGTTATTATTCTAAGGTCAGTAGTGACTTTAACCGTTGATTTATTTTTTTTATTACAGTGCGCTTCCGCACTGTATCAGGTATCCTTAATTTCTAAAAAAACTGTAAGTACTTATAGTTATATCATAAATCTGTTAGAGAAACAAAAACAAAATATTTTTATTTAATGAGACTATATTGATAAGCACTTTTGAATCGTCCAAAAACGTTTTTTAGCCTACTGTGGCGTGCCTGCCACATGTTAATAATGTAATTTTTAATTTTATAAATAATATTATTTAATTCTGTATAAAACCAATGTTAATAGTGTGTTACCATTTATGTGTATTTCATATATTGTATTAATGTAACCTATAGAATGTATGTATTATAGTCAAATTAAAAACTGCAGGGAAAAATAATGTATTTAATTTAATTTACGCACAAGCAGATTTTATTATATATAGTGAACGCGCGCGGTAAGCTGCGCCGGCGCTATTGTGTTACTACGACCGGTCTTCTTGCCCCTCGCGCCTCACATTCCTTATACCCCGCTGCCGTCCGGCCCGGACGGCGGCGCAGCGGCGCGCGGCACGGGCCGCACAGCCAGTCGAGTAATCGCCGCCGCTCTGATATCTACCTACTGCTTTTGGCTATAGAACTCATCATATGTGCTTTAGCAAAGCTTTCTGCTTATAACTTTCCTGTCGATCTTCTTCTTACTCCTTCTATTGTTATTGTATTTGTGTAGTCTATGTGTACCTTTTCGTGTGCGTGGAATAAACTCTTCTGTGCCGCAAAACAAGCCGTATTTATTTGCACGTACGTACTACCATTGCTTTACTGGTGACCCACTCCGAACACCTGGAGGATGGACAAAAACGCAGGAATCGAAGCAGGAAAGAGTGGCGCGGCCACCAACACAACTGCCGAGTCATTTCGGGTCGGCGTGAGGGTACCACCTTTTTACCCCGAAAAGCCGTCATTGTGGTTCTCACAGTTGAAGGCACAATTTGCGCTGTTGAACATTACAGCTGACACCACGAAGTTCTATCACATTATAAGCAATTTGGAGCCACAATATGCCAGCGAAGTCGAAGACATAATTTGCTTCCCACCCGCAAATAATAAATACGACAAATTAAAAACGGAGCTGACGAAGCGGCTGTCTGCTTCGCGGGAGAGAAAGGTCAAACAGCTGCTGATGCACGAAGAGTTAGGGGACAGGAAGCCATCGCAGTTTTACCGCCATCTGCTGAACCTAGCCGGACCTGGGGTGCCTGAAGAATTTTTGCGAACCATGTGGACGAGTCGTTTGCCCAACAGCACGCAAACTATCATAGCGTCGCAGCCCAAGGCTACTCTGGAGGAGCTAGCCGATTTAACGGACCGCATACAAGACGTCGTCGGGCCCCAGGTAGCTTCGACATCCGCCGTCGCCGCCGTGTCGCACCAGAGCGACCAACCCAGCGATCCAGTATCAGGTCAGATCGCAGCACTGACGAGACAAGTGGCAGCTCTTACGACCCAAGTTGATAGGCTATCGCGTTCCCGTGGCCACTCATCCGACCACTACCGCCGCCGTAACCGTTCAAGTTCGAAGCGTTCAAATTCTAATTATAGAAAGCACCCCCTCTGTTGGTACCATTCGAAATTTGGAGAAAAGGCAACAAAATGTATAACGCCCTGAGATTTCAAAACGGCGGGAAACGTGCGGGGCAATCGGTAATGGCGGCCAACGATTGTCCGAGCTTCGGTCGCTTGTTCGTAACGGATCAACGTTCAAAAGTGCAATTTCTGGTTGACACCGGTAGTGATTTGTGCTTTTTTTGCGCGTGCGTGCGTCATTAGTGCGCGGACAGCGACAAAAAACAAGGTTCGAATTGTGTGCGGCAAACGGAACTATAATTAATACGTACGGTTATACACACCTTATGCTAAACTTAGGCTTGCGCCGCGACTTCGCTTGGCAATTTATTGTTGCCGACGTTACTAGGGCGATAATAGGAGTGCATTTTTTTACACATTTTAATTTAATTGTCGATTGCAAGAACCAACGTCTGATCGATAACGATACTACGCTTACCACCCCGGCTTTGTCTGCCCGTTCATCAGAGGTAATTTCTTCAGTTAAGGTGATTTTTGGTGAGTCAAACTATCATAACATACTACGCGAATACCCTGACATTACTCGCCCATCAGGCATACAGCGCACACCCGCACACAATACAGTACATCACATTAGGACAACACCCGGCCCACCTATTTCGTCTACCCCGCGCCGTCTTCCCCCCAATAAATTAAAAATCGCCAAGGAAGAGTTTGAAGCTATGCTCCGAAACGGTATAGCCAGACCCTCAGAGTCAGCCTGGTCTTCACCACTTCATTTAGCTCCTAAAAAGGATAATGGTTGGCGACCTTGCGGGGATTATCGGAAACTTAACGCTAGAACGGTGCCTGATAGATACCCTATCCGACACATACATGATTTCTCTCACTCTCTTGCAGGGTGCAAAGTGTTTAGCGTGATCGATTTAGTTAAGGCTTACAATCAAATTGCTGTTAACCCAGCCGATATTTCGAAAACCGCGATCACAACACCGTTTGGGCTTGACGAATTTCCGTACATGACGTTCGGACTTCGTAATGCCGGTCAAACCTTTCAAAGATTTGTTGACACAATGCTCCGGGGGCTAGATTTCGTGTACTCGTACTTGGACGATTTCTTGGTCTTTTTTCTAAGGACGTTAGAACCCACGAAGACCACCTACGCCAGCTGTTTGCTAGACTCCAACAGTATGGCATAGTCATCAACGCGGCAAAATGCGTCTTTGGGGCCTCCGAGGTAACTTTTCTCGGCTACCGCATCTCTGGCGAAGGTACCACACCTCTCCCGAGCAAGGTTGATGTCATTCGTGGCTTCCCTGCGCCGAGGACTGTCCGCGAACTACGCAGGTTCCTCGGGATGATTAACTATTATAGGCGTTTTGTACCCGGTGCAGCTAAATACCAAGCCCCACTAAATAGCCTTCTAGAAGGTTCAGTTAAAGGCTCACACCCTATACATTTCACACACGAACAGGAGACAGCATTCAACGCCTGCAAGGACAGCTTATGTCAGGCCACTATGCTGGCACACCCCAGCTGTGATGCTATACTTGCGTTGGTAACAGACGCATCGGATTTCGCAATAGGTGCAGCTTTGCAGCAGTGCCGAGACGGAGAACCATAGCAACCATTGGCATTTTTCTCACGTAAGCTCAGTCCAGCTCAACAAAAATATTCACCGTACGACAGGGAGCTTCTGGCTATATACGAAGCTATAAAGCACTTCCGTCATATGGTCGAGGCTCAGACCTTTGTCGTTTATACCGACCCCAAACCTCTCTGCTTTGCATTTCAGCCTCGGAAAGATCATTGTTCGCACAGGCAATTCCGATACCTAGACTTCATCTCGCAGTTCACAACAGACATTAGGCATATATCTGGTAAGGATAACATTGTGGCTGACAGCTTATCTCGTATCGAAGAGATAACCCAGCCAGTGAACCTTACTCAGCTAGCACTGTCCCAACAAAAGGACCGTGAACTGCGGGAGCTGTTGGAGAATAATAAAACGTCTCTAAAGCTTACGAAGGTTCAGCCACCTAGTTCCAACATTGAACTGTACTGTCACATGAACGGTGATAACCCTCGGCCATTTGTCACGAGGGACCTCCGCCGCCAGGTTTTCGACAGCTTGCACTGTTTGAGCCACCCCGGTGCTAATGCTTCGGCAAAGTTGGTCGCCGATCGCTACGTGTGGCCAGGGGTAAAAATTGACTGCAGGAAGTGGGCACGTGCTTGCCATGCCAACAGGCTAAGGTTACTCGCCATGTGTCTTCTCCTCTCGGACATTTTAAACGCCCCAAAGCTCGTTTTTACCAGGTACACATTGACCTGATCGGCCCGATGCGGCTGTCGCAAGGGTATCGTTATTGCCTCACCGCCGTCGATAGGTTCACACGTTGGCCTGAGGTGATACCACTACCAGATATAACCGCGGAGACGGTCGCGAAAGCCCTGGTTAGTGGCTGGATTTCCAGATTTGGCTGCCCAACTGTTATTGTGACAGACCGAGGAAAGCAGTTCGAATCGACACTTTTCAAACATTTGTCCGAAATGATAGGCTTTGACTACAGGCGTACGACCGCCTACCACCCGCAATGTAACGGGCTAGTGGAAAGGTTCCACCGACAGCTCAAGGCGGCCATCGTCTGCCACGCTAAAGAAAATTGGACCGAATCCCTACCAATAGTTTTGCTGGGCATCCGCGCGGCTTACAAAGAAGACCTGCGGGCAACACCAGCCGAGTTAATTTACGGCGAAACCCTAAGGTTGCCAGGGGAAATTTTTCACCCTGACGTCGATGATACCACAGATGCAGCTAGCTATTTGGCCCGCCTGCGGTACTTCGCTAAAAAGTTACAACCTTCCCCGCCCTCAAGACACATCGGCCCTCAACGTATTTTCGTCTACAAAGATTTGCACGCCACACTACCACTGAAACTCTGGAACACAGAGAAACTAACGTTTGCGTTATGACAATAAACTTAGAATAATGAGCAAGCAAGCCCAAATGCAACAATAGATTATGTACTCCTCGTTGGAAACCGAACCCGGGGTCTTTTGACTCTAACGCCAGACCCACAAGACCGCAGGGGATTGTATAAATAAAAACAAGAGAAGCGACACAAATAAAGTTAGGGTTTCATAACTATCATACACCGCAGTAAACCCGAATTAACACGCGCGAGCATGCTTGAATTAAATACGTGCATGTGTACGTACACACGTTTAATTGGCGAAACGTATGCGTAGACGAATGTTTATGCGCGCCACATAAACACCGCGACAGGAGGTTCGTATCGTAACCACAATTACGTGACTGTGTGGGCACGGAATAGAAGCATTGACCTAGAAGTATACACAAGAACGTTCATATAAGCCATTTGTTCAAATTCTCAAATGAGAGACCTAAAGTTCGCTGCAGCCGCTGCTGCAGCGCTTAAACATTTAAATGTCGTCTAATCAACAGACAGACATCGCAGCGCCGCAGCGCCAGATCGGTCAAAGACGACGTAGTGTGTATCAAGATGGCGTCCCAAATAGATTGTCAATAACATTAATTGAAAAAATATCTTTTTTATTATAATAATACGATATAACTACATAATAATGACTTCAATAACAATTAATTTCACTTACTTGACAACTGAATTGTAGTAAACGTTTAGGTGTACACTTTGAAAAGAAATAAATAATTATTTTCGCCGCTCCGCACGCGCGAATGGCAAAGCCACACTAAAGCAAGGTGCCGAGTCGACTCCGCAGATGAGTGGAACATAGTGCGTGTTCGGAAGGGCCTATCTAGTGTAACGTATATCGCTGAATAGAAGATATTTTCTCTTCTGCTCTGTGGTGTGGAGGCTATGACTAGTAGCCAGTCTACATGTTAATGTGAATACATAGTCACTCAGATAGAGAAGTACAAGTAAATACATAACACTATAATACCATGTCACACAACTCGCTCGCGAACGAACGCGCTTGTACAATCATTATGTATGAACGCAGTACTTGGTATGACAAGGTAATAAAGTGTTAAATTACTTCTGAGGCCGACCGTACAAAAGCTACAAATTATGACTATAAAGAATTTGACATATTGCTACGAGATCCTCGGGTATCGTACTGAAAACGCGTCGCCGTTATTAATGCCCTTGTGCCCCAAACCTGTTTATATTAGATGAGATCACTGATGAAAATAGCTATTTGCATACTTCTGAGATGAGAAAAAGAGAAAATTTACATATGCCGTGTCGTAGGTTAATACTTTGTACGAGTATGCTTGGTTGCTCGCGAATTATGTATCTTAAATATACACTGGCCTTCAAAAATAAGTATCACACTTTTAAAATTCCAATAACTTTTTAAGTACTTACACGAGACTTTCGAAACAAAAAGGACTCGAAAAAGAGTTTAATTTTAAACATAAAAATTTTCTATAGTTTCAAAGAAAGCTGATAAGAATAGTTTAAAACTTTTTTTTATTTCAAATCTCTAACTTCTATAGTTTAGAAAAAAAATGAAATTTTAATAGTGTGATACTTATTTTTGCAGGCCAGTGTAGATGCTTTCACACGTACCTCACCCCGTCACATTGGAATGCCAAGCCGCGTTCATCATCATTTGTCTTCCCAACATGGAAAATAACACATTGGTAAATTTGCGCCATAATCCACCATGCGTGTTGACGGGTTCAAGTAGTGGTTACGTGTGGATAAAGTATGCATTGTCGTTTGTGCTCGCCTACGTAGTTTTTATTAATACTACCAACCCATCTCTTTCCTTGGGTATCGTAAAAGGCGACTAACGGACTAAAGACTGCACATACATCCAACAGCACAGAGCGGCGATGGGTTCTCAACACCTGTCACGCTGAGCACATAATGCAGTTGTTTTTGGTGAAAGATGGGCTTTGTGTGGCGGTAGACTGCTTTTGCGGTCCTCTTAGCCTATAGTCTCTGACTAACCCTTCGGGATAATAATCGTGAGTATATGTATGTATGAATGTACGTAGTTTTCATGTCCATAAGTTCTAAACAAACCACATAATCAGTTAATAAGAACAATATACGACAAGGTGTTTTATTGAGTGACAATAAATTTTGAACAGTTTTTTGCTTTATGACATAAAATATTACCTCCTGGAGAATCCTCCAATAGTGAGTAGTGACTGTATTAACCTTTTGTTCATGGTCACAAAATTAAACACTCACTAGAGTTAACTAAATTAAATACGAGTGCCTAATAAGTAACGACTAACGATACGTCCGTAGAGTTCGGGCTACTAAAGTGTGCTGTCTAAGGTTGATGCGTACCATCTGCCTGAGACAGCGCAATATCCCCGAATATTCAAAGGGATTAAATTAATAATATTAAGTACTTTATATGACGCCTACAGCGATTTGAAAGTCATTGCGAAAGGCAAGAGAAGAACAGCCAAAATCTAAAACCTCAGACCTAGGTTTTGTGTAGACGAAATAACAAAACAGCTGCGAGTCTCGAATTTTAGGTCGGAAATTGGTGTCTCGTAACGTATCATTGAAAACAGTCGGAACGTCGAAGTTTACTTGACAGTACCTACTTACTTATGTATAACTAGCGGCCGCTCGCGGTTTTAACTGTTATCGTATGACTATCAGTTCAGTTCAGCCTTTCGATCAACAATTTGTTGATCGAAGAGTTCAGCATTTATTTATCACTTGACTCTTAACGCGGCGTTCTATAGAAAACCTTTTTTAACCTTTTGTAATCATTATAACTTAAGAGGATACTTTTGAAATGTAAATGATTAAGACTTAATAGATATCGAATAGGCTGGTTTGGTCATTCTCCTTTTGCATTCACAATGCTAATATCATACATATACTTATGTAGAAAACTTACTATAGAACTAAACTACTTAATATAGAAAAAAACCGCTGGCTTGCAGCGTAAATCATCAACTACTAGAAATAATTCAACAAGTCTTCTGGAGTCTCGGTATAGCTTTGCGATTAGAGCAGTGGACCGGCAATTCAAAGGTCATGGGTTCAAATCCCATTCGAGCTTCCTGAGGCTTTAAGTTAATTCCGTAGAACGGAGATGTTTTTTATAACTTAACATGAGTGCACTATGTGGCCTAAGTTTTCTCTACGGCCTAAGTCCTATTGAAGTATTGTGGGTTTATATCATACATAGTTCTATCAATAATTCAGTTTAGAATGACCACCGCGCGCCACCTTTTAGTTTGTGCCATAACATAAACGGTTGGAACGACTCCTTGGAGGGAAAGTGAAGCGTCATGTCTGCAGTTTTGTTTTATTTAAAACAAGAAGTACGTGTGAGACCCAATGATATTATAAACTATAGATATGTTACGTTCATAGTAATTTGCGTTTTAAATGTGTTCCGAACTGCACACATTGACAAGTTTCACTGATAAGTAAAACAAAAGAGACGAAATAGCACGCAAATGAAAGAGATAGCTTTAATTTTAATGATCGCACTTCAAATGTTTCTTGTGCATAGAGTTATTACATACAAGGCGTCCCAATTGGGACGTATTTGAGTCTTCACTAAGCGCGCGTTTATAACTGAACTGCTTCTTGTTTTATATAATATCATTGGTGAGACCTCAATAAAGTCCCACAGCTTTATTTAGTCTCGGGGGGTTTGGGGGAAAATCATTTACCATTAAACGTTCATTATCACTCAGTATCATCCAGCTCATCATCAGCCAGAAGACGTCCACTGCTGGACAAAGGCCTCCCCCAAGGATCTCCACCACGACCGGTCCTGTGCTGCTTGCATCCAGCGGCTACCCGCGACCTTCACCAGATCGTCGGACCACCTTGTTGGAGGCCTGCCCACACTGTGTCTTCCGGTGCGCGGTCGCCACCCAGCTAATGTAAAGAAAATAATAATTACTGTTAAAAACTTGACACTGGCTAAATGTGCTGAACGCACGAAGCCATTATTTAAGAGAAAAAAAACGGATGGAGCATTTCGGGTAAAATGCAATGCAACCACTCTAGGCAATCAGGTCCGCGACATTGGAGCCTCGAAAACGCTTAACGACCCATAAAAGGAACTTCAGATGCTTCATAGGAATTGTCACCATTTTTAGGGATGCCAAAAATATTATAAAATAAGATACCTATCTTATTTTTTAATATTACAACTGAGAGCGCTCTGCCTTCTTCCTTCCTTATGGTAAGGCTGAATAAGACTGAAAATGGATGCGCACTTTACACGGAATTTTCGACCATAAGGAACTGGCTTTATCTTTACAAACTATACAAATCTTTGTTGCAAACCAAGTCTACAAAAACCTGTTATAAAATATGTTAATATAAAATAGAACTTAATACTTACATAATTTTCTTTTTGGATACAGCAATTTTGTAGAGAGCTCGTCATCATCATTGACTGCCTTTTTTTGACGACAACCGGGACCAACGGCTCTACGTGCCTTCCGAAGCACGAAGGAGCTCGATACCTATGTTTTTAATTTGGTCGCCTATCCAGCGACTCGGCATTGCGAAAGTTACTAAGGCGGGCAAGATCGCAAGCCGAACGTGCTAACCGCTGCTGTCGCTGCTGCCGTGCTAACCATCCAGCTCCTCCAATCTGTCTATCTATCAATATCTTCTAAGACAGTAATTTTAGAAGATATTGTTCGTAACTGGTACTTCATTAATCTAGATCAGAGAGATAGTAGGTAAACCATTTTATAACAACAAAGGTTGTCAACTAAAAAATCTCCAAGGAACTTATACTTGACTTATACCCACTTATTCCTGATATCTCAAAATAATCAGTTGGCAACCAATGATTTATAAGTCTTTGTTGGCAACCCTATCTTTTTTATTCTTAAAACAGTGTTTACGACACGTCAACGTAGTCGATTATTAAAGGAGGTAACGCTTCCCACTCTCACCTGTATACTGGTGAGTCTGTGTTTTATCTTCCAATAATGATAAAAAAGCATAATATTCACGACTTAACGTATTACCTGTGTTATTACATACCTAAGGTAGTACCTAATAATAATATCTTGCCGAAGGTTAATGGCGTGGAGAACAGGTGTGTGAGCATAAAGGTCTCCTTGAGTAGAGGAATTGAAGTTAGTGCCTTATAAAGCGAACAGTACCCATTGATACAATAAAAATAATAAAAGTATCAAGCTACTTTCTACGCTAAGGACGTACTAAACATAAATACTTCTTTGTTTGTTAAGGTGCTGGACTGCTTGAAAAATGCTATACTAAAATTTATAACTAAGGCGAGACCTTACGAATGCTTCTCTCTCGCTCTCTCGACGGTACGACCGACGGTACGGGACGGGTATAACAGCGAAGCGGCGCAAATAGGCGCGTTTTATAGGTGTTTTGACTATGTAAACATTAGAGGATTTAATGAATTAACAGGTTCTCTGTAGTACTTCAAAATAAATGTTTACATGTAAAAATTATGTTAAAAAAATATAAAAAAAAATAAAAAATCATCCGTTTTAGACTTTTATTTGGGTTTTCGGGATTTTTTATAAACCAGTAAAGTACATCTAATCGCGTAACAAATTAGCACATTCTTTAGGCAATATCCTGTAGTGTATTATATATTTTTTATAGGAGCGTAATTAAATAGTAAATACATAAACCATTTGATCTAGCAAAACAGTTTGCCTGCATATCCTCGGTGACTAGCCTTAATAAGTAATAAGAATAAATATGCTTATAAAATTTTGTCAACGCAACTGGCTTTGGAAACGACAACACTCTTATAAATATGGTCAATACCACGGTAATACCATATTTCCGTGTCAATCATGATCATCATCATTGCAGCCCGTTGTTAGTCCAAGTTTGAACGTAGGCCTCTTCCCCTTCAATCCATATCCGGCGATCTCGAGCCCTCCATCTAATCTCGTCCTGCGTGTCGTCGGAAGTCATTTACCCATTTTCTGGGTGGCCTTCCCCGAGCTCTCGTGTTTGCATGGGGTCTCCACTCTAGGACTCTACGCGTCCAACGGCTCGCATACGTTCGAGCAATGTGCCCCGCCCATGTCCACTTTCTACGCGCAATTGTGGTTACTACGTCACTTACATTAGTTTTATTCCGATCCATTCATTCCGTTTCCGGTCACGCAGGGTAATCCCGAGCATTGCTCTCTCCATTCCTCTCTGCACGACTTTGAACTTTTCCACCGATTTCTTGGTAAGTGACATAGTCACTTCCCGATATGTGAACACCGGTAGGTCACACAGTATAGAGATCTTCAGAAATCGATAAGAAATCATTGTCGTAAGGATCTGGATCAAGTTAACGCAAATCTTATCAGTACGGCGATAGAGAAAAATAGCGGCCGCAGATCTCTCAAACTTAAACTGAGCCATGGCAAAAAACAGATCTTCAAACTTCTGAATGACAAAGGCGAGACAATCACAGACCGAGACGAACTACTGACCGTCACAAAACAGTACTACAGACATCAGAGATCAAAACCGCATTACGCCAGATCAAAAATCGACGGGCCCCCTTTG
Source organism: Scoparia ambigualis (assembly GCA_963921215.1). Classification (NCBI taxonomy): domain Eukaryota; kingdom Metazoa; phylum Arthropoda; class Insecta; order Lepidoptera; family Crambidae; genus Scoparia; species Scoparia ambigualis. The sequence continues at coordinate 30,286,927 of OY992511.1, read as the reverse complement.
AGGATGGTATTTTCCCTAAAATGCTCAAGACAAATACTATGTCGTTCTGGAGTGCTCTTGCTACTTTGTTCACTAAACGTCTTATAGAGACCAGACTTCCGTACAGCTGGAGTAACGCCGTAATCACTCTCCTGCACAAAAAGGAAGATAAGTATAAAGAAACTGGATAACTACAGACCATCAGCTTGCTCTCTTATCTGTAGCTATTTACCAGAGTAATAGTCAACTCAAAAATAAGTTAGATTCTTACCAACCTCGTGAACAAGCCGGTTTCCGGTCAGGATTCAGCACCAACGATCGATCGAACGACCTTCAAACTGTAAAAACAGTAATTGAAAAGTGCCATGTATACAGAAAACCAGTAATCTTAGCGTTTCTTGACTACTAAAAGGCTTTTGTCGAATGGTGGGCAGTAGAAAATGCGTTGGCGATGGCGGACTGCAGAATCGATGAGAGACCTGAACTACAATGCTGAACCACCTCCACGAGAGTGCAACAGCTTGTGTCAGCCTTCACAGAAAAACTGAGAAAGGACCATGGGAAATTTTGTCCCCACCATCTAACAGATTTGAAATTAGTGTCTTTTGAAGGGTCTAGTAGGATAGATATTTTTTACTATGGCGACGTTCTTCAAATACGAGGGATTTAGGTTATAAAAATATATTGTTTTTAAATATATTTTTTTAACAAAATAAGTTTGCAAGAGCAGACCAGGCTCCAAAGGCGGCACCTGTTCACGAGTATGACATGTGAATCAGCCATCGCTTCGCTCAACCATGTTTTAGGGACCGTAACGACCCGAAGCACATGCCACCACCGCAGAAACACTTTCAGAGAGCAAGACACACTCGAGCAACTCCAACTAAAGCAAGAAAACAATAAAAGTTTTTTTTTAATTATAAATAAACCCAACACTTTTTGCAACTAACAAAGGTACTTTAGGCTTCTTTGGGTCCCAATGAACAAATTGACACGTATCCCATGACTGTTGTAGGGTGGGGACGGGGTTCATACAAAATCCCCCATGGTCCTTTAAACTCGATCGTGGAGTCAGACAAGGCGACACCATTTCTCCGAAATTATTCACATAAAAGACTCCTTGTATTTTAAACGTTAAACTATGAAAAGAGGGGGTTGGTAATCGATGAGGAAAAACTGTCCAACCTGAGATTTGAAAGAAAGAAAGAAGAAAGAAAAAACATTTATTTGGGACACAACAGGTAATTTACAAACAAAAATAAAATTAAAAAACATACAAAAAACGTCCCAAAACGGATTCCGACTCAGCAAAATGCTGGCCTTGCGATCAGCGCTGATCTTCCGTCGGAACCGGTTCGGTGATGCTGCGATAACATCAACACGATGACAAAAATTAAAAACAAAACAAGACTTTAAATTAAAACATGAACTCTTAACTAGTAGCTGTATACAGCAAACCCCTTCGCCTTATTAAAAAAAATTACAGATAAATAAAAAAAAAAATTTAAAAAAAACTACAACAAAGAGGAAAAAGAATTATTAAACGTGTGTCCAATCCAACATGAAAATTCACAAAATGATAAATACACCTTGTAATGTAGTGAGACAGAATACAAATATAGTTACAGATATGAAATAAATGGATAGAATTTTGAAAAAGAGCATGATGAATTTGCTGACGATCTGATTTTGATATCCGAAAACATCTAAGAGATGATAGACACGATTGAGGAATTAAGGACTCAGTCCATCAGGACGCTGATTCTGTATCGCAATCTATAGATTCCACACCTAAACCTTACCGCGCACAAACGTCAAATGCATACGTTTTTGGGAAGATATCGTAACTTTTTAAGGAATTAACTTGGTTTTGAAACAAGGAATCGTTACAGAATAAAGGCCCAGGGTCGGCCTCAAGATGAATATCTCGAAGACTAAGATTATGACCGATATCCCTAACGCCGGAGATTATCAACTACCCGTAGAAGTTGTTCAGGAGTACCTACCTAATATCTTGGCCACAAGATTACACTGGGAATTGAAAATCAGACGGCAGATGTTGATCATCGCATCGCACAAGCTTGGGCCGCATTTGCCGCAAAAAAGACGTACTACGCGGCAAGCTACCGCTACATATGTTTAAAATCTAAAGTTTTCGAGTGTGTCCTGTCTTACCAGTGTGTCCTAATGTGTCAATACTAACTTTTTTTTTTTATGTTGCATATATTTTATATGGAACATTAGAACATTAATTAGTGAATTTGGATGTTATCAGCTTCTTAAATAAATAACTGGGAAACTACAACGATGTTTTACGCATGATTTTATATCCAGAATTCCGATCAAATATTAAAATGCTAGTAGCTTTAAACCATAAATTCAACGTGGATTAGTACCTAATCAGATTTTGGTAGGTATCTTACTGAAGGTAACACACACATTCATTAATTAGACACCTGTATGGACTGTAAACTCTGTAACAAAATATTAATCTTGCTTCAGGCATCAAAAGCAAGAGTCGTAAGTTTATTAAGTAGGTACTTACCAACAATAATATTAAAACAAAAAATAAACCGACTTCAAGAAAAAAAAATAAGATAAAAAAACACAATCAAAAACTCACTAAAAAGCAAAAAATAAACTTAATACATTAATAGATAAAAATAGCATATGTATCTACATATTCATGATTATAATATCTAAACAAACAAAACCTTACTTACTTATGTTACTTACATATAAACACGTATTTTATATTCTACAAGTACTTATACTATAACCTATTTATTATAAAATATTAATATTTACATATTATGTGATAATTCTTGTCTAAACCTATTACTTACCTATTAATCTATTTAAAATATTAAATGTATGTGCTACCTATCTGTCTGTTTGAAGTCGGTGCCAAGCCATAGGTATGTTGCATGCAGAGTGCAGGGTGGTGCAGGCCCGCTGCGGTCGGACGCAAGGCGCAGGTGCGGGTGGGTGGGGGCGGTGCTCGCGCTGAGCGATCCAACTCCAACCCAAAGTGGCAGACACATGCGGGCAGACGTCGTTAACGGTCGCTTTGTATGCCATTAAATTTTGATGCGTTATTGTTGTTCCTGATAGATTTATATAGTTTGAAAGTTCCTTACACTTGTTTTTGTTGTTGTTCTCTGTCTTTGATATTTATATATTTTTTTAATATCATTAGGATTTCGGTTTCGTAAGTTATTAATTAAAATTATATATTTTATATATAGGTATATAGTTTTGCTTCTGTTTGTGTTTGGCACCGACTTCACGTAGGTAGGACATACATTTAATATTTTAAATAGATTAATAGGTAAGTAATGGGTTTAGACAAGAATTATCACATAATATGTAAATATTAATATTTTATAATAAATAGGTTATAGTATAAGTACTTGTAGAATATAAAATACGTGTTTATATGTAAGTAACATAAGTAAGTACGGTTTTGTTTGTTTAGATATTATAATCATGAATATGTAGATACATATGCTATTTTTATCTATTAATGTATTAAGTTTATTTTTTGCTTTTTAGTGAGTTTTTGATTGTGTTTTTTTATCTTATTTTTTTTTTTTTGAAGTCGGTTTATTTTTTTTATAAAAAAATCTTTATTTTTTCTTTTTAGTGTTAGTAATAGGTACGTATAAACTACAAATTTCAGTCAAGTCGCCTTTACACATTCCACGCTGTCGACGAGTTACTAGAGGCAGCTCAACAATTAAACCGAAAACGACCACCATCTAACGTCATTCCTGCTGATGTTAATAACTGTGGGGGTTTGATGCACGCACTGAAGTTGGGTATAGGCTCCATACAAGCTCCAAAGTAATGTTGAGACGTAACATTTCTGTTATTGAAGGCCTAGTCAACGGGGCAATGGGGATCGTGTTCAAGTTTAAGTGGCCTGCCCTTCGCCGTGATCAAATAGAATCAGGCTAGTTACCGGATTCAGTGTGCATAAAATTTGATGACGACACTATTGGGACAAAAGTAAAAGATAGTGATGGGCTAGTGGCCATAGCGCCCGTATCAACAACATTCCAAGCAAATAAAGGGTACGGGGATGTTGAACGGAGAATGCTGCCGCTAATCCTCAGTTGGGCGGTAACGGTGCATAAACTCTAGGTCACCACTTTAAACAGAGCTGTGATTGACTAGGGCAAGAAATATTTTGCCAAAGGCCAAGTCTATGTAGAACGTAATCGTGTAAAGGCAATGGATAGCATTGCTCCTGCAACAAAAGCTGGACGACATGGACGAAGTGAGTGCAGTGCAAGTTTGCAAGACCAGCTTCAGTAAAGATGAGGTGGCTGGTGCAAAGAAGCTGCTTTACGAGTCTGTCGGCAAAAGCGACCAGATGGTGTCCCTGAGACGAGACGGAACGCAGAAGAGCATGCAGGAGATCATTACACTGATCAAGGAAACCGATCCTGATGACATGCCGACGTTTGTAGCGAGAGACCTCAACAAGTTGCAACCCGTCACTTTCGATCATGTCGACGGCACCTGCCTCCTGAAGGACATCGTGTCTCTGAAGGCGAATTTGGCTGAAGTGATGCTGAAATTTCAAGCATCCGAAAATACTAGGTCATCGATCGCCGGCTCATATGTCAACAGTCGACGAGGGGCCTGCCTCGATACGTCTACGTCGAGCTGCAAGTCAGCAATTTCAGCGCCGTCTCCGATACGACCCGAGCCGAGCCGAGCGCCGCCGGTACAGCTGTCAGCCGCGAGCGCAGTCTTAAGCCCCGCGCGCCTGCCGCCAACGCCGCCGCCGCCCCGCTGCCTGCATTGCCGGCCGTGACGACGCATGCGCCTATCACGTGTGCGCCCGTCAACTGTCGACGCCGCGATTTCGCCGCTGTTGTTACGGCCAATACAAAAATACGCTCGCAGTAACCTATCGCCGAGGCAAAGGCCACTTTACGAAACGTCGCATACCCGGACTAAGACGAGGATGGCTTCGTCGAGGTTCGAAGCAAGAAGCGTTGCGCGAAATGGGACGATTAAGGTTATTTAAAATTATTTTTAAAAAAAAATCTGTTATTTTCTTATATTCTCTATCCAAATTTACAAGTCCCCCCTTTCTCGTACAAAACACCCCAGTAACTGTGTAAAGCCAATAAACCAAAATAAATAGAAGTTAATATGGGCATGTACAAATGCACAACTCCTTAACCGTCAGGAGTTGAGGAATTGTACCTTCCGTCATCAGCTTACCTGAATAACTTGATAGTACACAACTAGCCTTCTATAATATAATATATATTTAAAGAATAATCCCCTAACTCCTAATCGTTGAGGAGTTGTGTCTCCCATCATCATCAGATCAGCAATGTCATCAAATGATGACTACAAGAAGCAAATATATGATCATTTAGAAATCACATGAAATACATAGGAACGTGCCTATAAAATTTGAAGGTTTCCCTCGATTTCCCTGGGGTTCTATCATCAGATCCTGACTTGGTGGCAATGGCACCACTTCAGAAGTATGCTCTTTCAAATAAAAAATGAATTTTTAAAATCGGTTCACAAATGACGGAGATATCGGTGGACATACATAAAAAAAACATACACGTCGAACATAGAACCTCCTCCTTTTTTGAAGTCGGTTAAAAATTATATTACACCGATGTAATAAAATTACCGATGTGAAGTTAAACTTGGAAGAACTTTCACTTGTGATTGTGACTAACCTTTTGATTACCGCATAACATATTCTCGTGACATAGACAATCGATTTTCTATTGTGTCTGGTATTACGGAAAGAGATGGGCTAAAGAACGTTTTGTACTTAATAAAAAGTCCACGCAGTGAAAAATAGTACATTGTTACCCTAGGGGTGAAAGTAGCTTATTTACTCCCGAGACGGGGTTTGGGGTCCGAGCGTAGCGAGGGCGCCAATAGTTCGAGGGAGTAAATAAGTGCCTTTGCACACGGCGCCTCGTATCGTATCAAGCGTATCGTAATACGCGCAGCACGTACATTTTCAAACAAGTCCGCACACGAAGCGGTGTCTCCTATGATTCGCTGCAGCACCGCGCTTATTACGCGCAATTACGAGTATTGCTACGCGCGTATTACGATACGCTTACGATACGACGCCGTGTACGAAGGCACTAAGTCTTTCACCCGAGGTAAACACTGTGCTTTTCAGTACGAATATATAAGAATAGTAAAAACAAAAACATGAATGTCTTTAGTCCGTTAGTCGCCTTTTACGACACCCAAGGGAAGAGAGGGGTTTGTAGTATTATTTTGATGAGCCCATCGCCGCTTTATGCTGTTGGATGTAGGTAAGTATGTGCAGTCTTTAGTTCGTTAGTCGCCTTTTACGACACCAAAGAGAAGAGAGGAGTTGGTAGTATTATTTTGATGAGCCCATCGCCGCTCTATGCTGTTGAATGTAGGTATGTGCAGTCTTTAGTCCATTAGTCGCCTTTTATGACACCGAAGGAAAGAGAGGGGTTGGTAGTATTATTTTGATGAGCCCATCGCCGCTATATGCTGTTGGATGTATGTGCAGTCTTTAGTCCGTTAGTCGCCTTTTACGACACCCAAGGAAAGAGAGGGGTTGGTAACTAGTATTATTTTGATGAGCCCATCGCCGATATATGCTGTTGGATGTATGTGCAGTATTAAGTCCGTTTGTCGCCTTTTACGACACCTATGGAAAGAAAGAGGTTGGTAGTATTATTTTGATGAGCCCATCGCCGCTCTATGCTTTTGGATGTTTGTGCGGTCTTAAGTCCGTTAGACGCCTTTTACGACCCCCAAGGGAAAAAAGGGGTTGGTAGTATTATTTTCATGAGCCCATCGCCGTTCTATGCTGTTGGATGCATGTGCAGTCTTTTGTCCTCAGGCGATTTGTTCCGGATTCGTCGTATTCCTGATTCGTCGTATTCCAGATTCGTCCTAATACAGAGTCCACCTTAGTAGGTACTTGTCATATTTGTAATAAAGTAAACGAAATACAACTTGTTGCTTATTTAAATAAACAATTATAAGTATTGGATCAAAAACTCTCCTCGATAGAACAAAAAACAGTTAGTTACTAACTGAATAAATTCATAAAATGAAACAATTAAACTCATAATTCACAAAGTCTAGAAAGGCACTCAATATAATTTGTAAGAGTTATTTTCTTAAGATTGTACATTCAAGGACTCAAGGTGTAAAAATATGTAATAATTACTAAACCATAACAAAATATATTTATGTATATATTTTAAACGTTTTTAAGAACTGTTAGTTATATATAAGTCGTCAACAGATGGCGCTGTGCGTATTTAGATTCGCTTCTGCGTTTCACGCTTTTGAGTGTTCGCGCCATTTTGTATCTGTACATAACTTGTCACTTGTCAAAAGGGTAATAAATGGTGTAACGAGTTTTTTTCTGTGGTTGTGCATTTTAATCTCAAAATAAACTATCTAATAAACATTTTGGTCCATTCGTACCGGATAAAATATCAATTTAGTGCGGTGTGAGACACGATAGTAATATAGGTGATTAAATTAAAGTGCAAATACATAATTACTTACGTATTACAAAAAGTGCAACACGTAGTACCTACATCATACGAATTGTTTGCGAGTCCTGTCCTGGTAATCGTAAGTGGTAGTAAATAAGACACACTACAAAGACACAAATAGGCTTATTACATAAAGATGGATAAAGTTGAAGCTTCACAAGTCTGTAATTTCGAGCAAATTGACAAACTCCTAACTAACTACAAAAAGGCGGGAAAAGAAAGGCTGACAAAAGCATTTGTAGAAGCTAGATTAGAAGTAGCCGACAAGTATTGGCAATCATTTGAACAACAACACGACACTTTGCTAACTGCTAACGTCGAATTCAAAGATAAATCAGATTATTTCCGGCGTAACCTCTTTGATGACTGCTTTGACAAATATTTAGATCTTAAAACTCGCATGAAAGAACGACTCAATGAGATTGAAGACAGTAAACGGCCGGCACACATTTCTACAGAACACGACAGTAAAGGTTTCGATCAGTTTCCACTTGCCACTACAAAGTTACCACCTATACAGCTTCCCACATTTTCGGGTGAATACAGGGAATGGTTGTCCTTTAGAGATTTATTCAAGTCGCTAGTACACGAAAATGTAACACTATGTAAAGTTAACAAATGTCAATATTTAAAATCAAGTTTGCGCGGAGAAGCAGAAAGCTTAGTCAAACAAATACAAGTCTCTGACGCGACATATGACATTATATGGAGCATGCTCAACAAACGATATGACAACAAGAGGAGCATTGTTAACACATATATTGGCAAATTGTTAAACCACAAGCGTATACCATCAGAGTCGGCAAAGAATATTCGAGAGCTGTTAGATGCTACAACAGAATGTCTAGCTACGTTGAAGAGCCTGGGATTGCCTACGGACAAATGGGATGATTTAGTTGTATACATTATCATACAGAAGCTTGATTCTGATTCTCATAAAATGTTTGAGCAAAGAATGGAATCGAGTGATCAGTTGCCAACCTGGAATGACCTATCAACATTTTTAGAGTTTAGATTTCGCACATTAGAAGCCATTAAACCTAAAGAATATACTTATCCACACACTAAGATGTTACCACCTACTAAGAGTTTTGCCACTGAGATTAAACCACAATATAAAATTACATGCAGCTATTGCAAAGGAGAACATTATATTCACGGCTGCAAAGAATTTTGTAAATTAGAGCTTACCAATAGAAAAGAGTTTGTACAGAGTAACCAGATGTGTTTTAATTGCCTCAGAAAGGGCCATGATGTCAAATCCTGTTTACAGTCCACTAGTTGTCGAAAGTGTGGCCGCAGGCATCATACACTTCTGCATGGCTATGTCGTACCTAATCAATCTATAAAAAAACAACCTGAAACAGTCACTACACTCAGCGCAACCACAGATAATACCACAAAAAGAGTACAAGTCATATTAGCAACCGCACTAGTCAAAGTGCAGTCACACAGAGATCATAGTCATACACATACGCTTCGTGCACTCATAGACCAGGGCTCACAAGCTTGCCTTATCACCGAAGCAGCATGTCAATTTTTGGGCTTAAAGAGATCACCCGTGCAGGGCACTGTGATGGGAGTTGGATCTTCCACCTCAACCACAAGAGCAACAGTAGAGTTTAATATTAGCTCTCAATACAACCCAAACTTTGTAACAAGAGTCAGAGCATACGTTTTAAAAACATTAACAACATACATACCACAGCATTCACATTCAGTTGATTGGCCACAATTGCAACAGTTACAGTTAGCTGACCCAACATTCCAAAAGCCTGGAAGAATAGATTTAATACTAGGAGCAGATGTGTTCGCTGAGATTTTACAACAAGGAGTTAAGAGACTAAAAACTAACAACAACACACTCATCGCTCAACAAAGATCATTGGGTTGGTTGATATCTGGCAATCACATAAATACAAACATTAATAATTCCTGTGAAGTACATGTTCATCACATTAAGATAGAGATAGATTCAATTTTACGCCGTTTCTGGGAGATAGAAGAGCATACTGAAAAGAGAATTATGACTAAAGCAGAGATCCAATGTGAAACACACTATGTCAAAACACATACAAGGTTAGAGGATGGTTCCTACAGAGTAAGAATGCCATTTAATACAAACCCCCCTGACCTCGGAGAGTCATTGACCTTAGCCCAAAAGAGATTCACATCATTAGAGAAAAGATTCAATAAAAATCCAGACCTACATGCAAGGTATAAAGAGTTTATGGAGGACTACATACAACAGGGTCATATGGAACCTGTTTTTACAAAAGACACAAACACAAATATAACAAAAGTTTGTTATATACCTCACCAAGCCGTCATTAATGAACAACATCTTACAACAAAACTGCGTGTTGTCTTTGACAGTTCTGCTAAGACTACTAATGGCAAGTCACTTAACGACAACCTGTTAGTAGGCCCCGCTTTACAAACTGATCTGCGAGATATTACACTGAGATGGAGAAGGCATCGCATTGTTTTAGTTGGTGACATCCGTCAAATGTTTAGAAGAATCAGCTTGGATGAGAGAGACAGAGACTATTTAAGAATTTTGTGGCGATCCAATACTGATCAAGAGTTACAGCACTTCCGTCTTACTACAGTAACATATGGCACCTCATGCGCACCATACTTAGCTATTAAAACACTCAGACAGTTAGCCGAGGATGAAAGAGGCAATTTCCAAGATCACATAATTGATACAGTGCTACATGACTTCTTCTGCGACGATTTGCTATCTGGAAAAGACACAATTGAGAAAGTAAAAGAGCTAAAAGATCATCTCACATCTTTATTACTAAAAGGTGGCTTCACACTTCACAAGTGGGCTTCAAATTGTAAAGAGATAGAAACAGTAGAACAATCAAACCGCAAAGTCCTTGGAATAAACTGGAATGGGCAATCAGATAAATTTGAGTTAAAAATAGAACTTCCACCCGCCAGTACATATGTAACAAAGAGAACAGTGTTATGTGATATAGCTAAAATCTATGACCCAGCTGGATGGTTAGCACCAGTTGTGGTCACTGCAAAGGGCATGCTACAAAAACTGTGGATAGACAAAGTAGATTGGGATGAACCCTTACCTGATTTATTATTACAAGAGTGGTTGACTTACCGCAATCAGCTGATTAACATGCCTACAATAGAGTTGAACAGATGGGTTGGTATTACTGAAAACACTGTCAAAGTGGAACTGCATGGATTCTCAGATGCTTCCACCATTGCATACTCAGCTGTTGTTTATTGTAGAGTCATAACACCTGAAAACACTATAGTCACAATGATTGAAGCAAAATCAAGAGTCGCTCCAGTTAAGCAAATATCACTCCCCAGATTAGAGCTCTGTGGAGCTGTATTACTAGCAAAACTACTACATAGAGTAATGCAAGCTTTATCAATTTCAATCCAAGATACTTACGCATGGACAGATGCAACTATTGTTCTTGCCTGGTTGCAACGGTCACCTAGTTACTGGACTACATTTGTTGCAAATAGAGTGACTGAAATTACAAACTTGATAGACAAAGAGAGATGGCATCATGTTGCCTCACAAGACAATCCTGCTGATGTTGCCTCCCGGGGGATCTCTCCTGCAGACTTACCTGATCACCTGCTGTGGTGGCATGGGCCTCCTTGGCTTCGTGCACCCAGTACTTTGCCTTTAGAGAAGGCAAGCTCCATGGAATCTACAGACCTGGAAAAAAGAGTGTTAGTTAATGTTAATACAGTGCTTAATATCAGTGAAAGTCAATCTAAAAGTGAACAGTGTAGAGACATTAGTATCTTAGAAAAATATTCTACATTGAGTAAATTAATCAGAGTTGTAGCATTTATTTTAAGATTTTATAACTGTATTAAACATAAATATATAAATAAAAAATATTTGCTATGTCCTAAATACCTAACAACATTTGATATCAATATTTCACTAACTACCCTAATTAAAATGTCTCAAGAAAACAGTTTTAAAAAGGAAATAGAGTTTTTAAAATTTAAAGTTAACAAAGAGAAGTGTAAAAATCTATTTAAATTAAATAATGGTAGAAAAATTGTAAATTTGAATCCATTCATTGATAAAGAGAATGTGCTTAGAGTTGGAGGTAGAATTTGTAATGCTAACATAGCATTTAATATACAACATCCTATTATTTTAGCAAAAGAATGTAATCTTTCTTATTTAATTGTTAAAGAGTCACATTATAAAACTATGCATGGCGGAGTTCAATTAATGTTGAATTTCATAAAATGTAAATATCATATAATTAGAGTTAAGTATCTTGTGAAACAAATTATTCGAGAGTGTACTTCATGTTGCCGACATTCTGGAAAAACCAATATACAATTGATGGGCGACTTACCTAAGCATAGAGTCACACCGCAAAGACCTTTTAGTACCAGCGGCGTGGACCTGGCTGGACCTGTAACACTAAAATTGTTTAGTGGTCGCGGTTCAAACAGAACCCAAAAGGCGTATATTGTTTTGTTCATCTGTACAGCTGTTAAGGCAGTTCACCTAGAGTTAATTAATAGTTTAAGTTCAGAAGCATTCTTAGCCGCATTCAGGCGTTTTACAGCTCGTAGAGGGCACTGTCACAAACTAATAAGTGATTGTGGCACTAATTTTATTGGTGCGAGTAAGCAACTTAAAGAATTACATGTAAATAGCGTAAAAAACTTACCTGAGGAATTGGCTGCCCTGTTAGCTCAGAATGGTACTGAGTGGCAGTTTAACCCTCCTAGTGCACCCCACATGGGTGGGTTATGGGAGGCAAATATAAAGTCTGTTAAAAGGCATTTATGTCGTGTTCTAAATGACACTAAACTTACCTTTGAAGAATATTATACATTGTTGTGTCAAATAGAGTCCTGTTTGAACTCTCGTCCATTGACCCCTACTAATGATGATATTGCTACTGCAATAACTCCAGGCCATTTTTTAATTGGAGAACCACCTATAGTAGTACCAGATGAAAATTTGATAGATGTTAAAATTCCTTATTTAAAGCGCTGGTTATATCTGCAGCAAAAGTTGCAGTATTTTTGGAAGAGGTGGAGTCAGGAGTACTTAGTAAATTTGCAAAATAGACAAAAGTGGACAGGAGTTCAGACAAATATCTCAGTGGGTGATGTTGTTTTAATAAAAGATGACAGATTACCACCTGCTAAGTGGCTTTTAGGTAAAGTTTTAGAAACCTATCAAGGTTCTGATGGTCTTATTAGAGTTGTAAGTGTAAAAGTTAAAGATATGGTCATTAAACGACCAATTCACAAGCTTTGTTCATTGCCTGTTTAAAGTATATTTTTTGTGATTTGTGGAGTAGTTACTTTATAATTCTATGTTAGTTAGAGTAATTTGTATGGTACTTTTTTATACTTTGGTTTATTAAAAGGCCTTAACGTCCTTTGGTGGGCGATATGTTAGTTATATATAAGTCGTCAACAGATGGCGCTGTGCGTATTTAGATTCGCTTCTGCGTTTCACGCTTTTGAGTGTTCGCGCCATTTTGTATCTGTACATAACTTGTCACTTGTCAAAAGGGTAATAAATGGTGTAACGAGTTTTTTTCTGTGGTTGTGCATTTTAATCTCAAAATAAACTATCTAATAAACAAGAACTTTGTGAAAAGATTCGATCGATATATATTTATGTGCCTACTCGACTGTACGTATTACGACGAATACGGCGAGTCTGGAATACGACCAATCTGGAATACGATGAATCAGGAATACGACGAATCCGGAACAAATCCCTCAGGCGACTTCAGACCTGCTTTCCGTGTATGAGGAATGAAAAGATACCTAATATGTATTACACACTGAGATCGAGGCTAGAAAGAGAACTATTAAAATTATTTAAAAAAATTACAAAAGTGACATTCCTCTATTTTATTATTATTCACCACACACCGAATATTAAAAAATTCGAGCTATTCCTGTAATATGAATTCTAAGTTTTAATGAACCTACTCGATAAAACACAGTTTCAAAACCTATTAAACTAAATTGCAGTCATGAGTTCATGACGCTTCACTTGCCCACCAACAAGCTAACCCTTATATAAACCTTCAAATGACAACTAGGTTGTATTTTCCGTCTGTTCTAGTGATCTGTGGCGCTCCATTCTGCTTGACGGTTCCGAAGAATAACGTCTTATCTGCAAGATAGTTATATCACAGATAAGACGTTATTCAGGACTGTCGAGCGGTATTGAGCGCCACAGATCACTGTAGGTATCTTACAAACAACACCTTCTAAAATTACGGGAAGTGGTTTTCATATTATTATAGGAATAAAAACAGATTAACCGTCTCGATTAAATCACTAGTCTGAGAAACGGACGTCCAGACGACTCTATTTTACTCGGTAGGTATTGTTGTTGTAGGACTTGTTCGTAGTCCACCTAACGTAAGCTACTATAATATCTTAATGTAGCCTGTCGCTATAAAAACTATTTATTTTTTAGAATAAGTTATTAGTTTTATTATAATGAACAGAGCTCTCTACAAAATTGCTGTGTCCGAAAAGGGCAACTAAGTATTAAGTCCTATTTATATAGGTACCTAAGTATGTTACTGGCTTTTGCCCGCGGCTTGCCGTAATGAGATATTGTCAATCAGTTCTGTTTGTCGATCGATACAGGAAGCATTCACTTGCTACTGATATAATTCAGATAGTTGGTCAATAAAGGTAAATACAAGGTAGTTGTATCGCAGATATGACGTTATTCTTCGGGAGAGTCCCGCTGGTTGTTGTTAATGAGTTCGCCGCGGGAATGCCTTCCATGCCTAATGATGTCGAACACCGAAGTACTCGAAACCTTCGCCGCAAATAAGTTCGGTTATTAAGCCCGCTGCGTGTCTTCTGTTAGTTAATTGGTAGGTAGGTATTTCCAATTAGACGATGCTATCAGTTTCACCTATTAGTAACTTGTGGGTTGGACTAGGTACAGTTACAGCTTCCTACGTCCAACTACAGGGCCTGACTTGTTTTCAATGATCTTTTCCTTGTTTCAGTGCTGTGCTGGTAGAGGTTAGTAGTAAATCCTCATCTCTTTTCTTCCCTTCCCAAAGGCGACTAACGGACTAAAGTAGAGCGACGATGGGCTCTCACCTGAGCACATGTGCAGTTATCATTTGGTAAAACGCGGACTACGGCAGTGAACTTTTGTTGTCTTATTGCCTAGTTTCTGACTAACTGATAATAGTCGTGAATATTTAAGTACTTTTCTTTAGCATTACAGGCAAATGACAGCTATATGGCTAAGGTCAATAAATAATATAATAAGATAAGATAGCCAGTTTCTCAGTGGTTGAGGATTCCGGGTGAAGCGCGCTTCCACCTTCGGCCTTATCGTCACTTACCATCAGGTACGATGAAGGCCAAGCGCTTACGCGTTGTAGATTTCAAAAAACCTACCTAATGAAGTTGAATGGCTTAGGGGCCCAATCGGACTTCTTGGCGGGAAAGTGAAGCGACATGTCTGCAGTTAATTTTGTATTATTTTCTATAATTTATGTTTTATCGAATATTAATGTGAAATGATGGTGGATTATTTACTGTTAAGTGTTCGTGAACGTGCATGAGTGTTAGCAAATAAAACAAAACAGTGCAACATCACTTTTCAAATTCTCTCAAAAAGTCCGTGTGAGACCTCAATAAAGTCCCACAGCTTTATTGAGTCGCGAGGGGTTTGGGGGAAAATCATTTACCATTAAACGTTCATTATCACTCATTATCATCCACTTAATGTAAAGAAAATAATAATTACTATTAAAAACTTGACACTGGCTAAATGTGCTGATCGCACGAAGCCATTATTTAAGAGGAAAAAAAGGGCCCAATTTCCTCAGCTGTTGTCCATGGCCTGTGCCCAGCAGTGGATTGATTATAGGCTGATGATGATGATGATGATGATGCTATAACAAAAATGTGCTACGTATTTTAATCACCACTATTGTCAAATGCGGATTTGTGACTAACCCGGGCTACATACATATAATCAGGACTATTATCCCCGAAGGGTTAGTCAGAGACTAGGCAATAAGGACCGCAAAAGTAGTCCTCTGCCATAGTCCACTTTTCACCAAATAGCGACTGCACATGTGCGCAGCGTGACAGATGGTGAGCCCATCGCCGCTCTAAGTTGATGGATGCATGTGCAGTATTTAGTCCGTTGGTCGCCTTTTACGACACCCGAGGGAAGAGAGGAGGTGGTGATCTGTGGGGTAATTCCGTGGATGTCGCTAAATCAGTAATTATGACAATAGCTCCAGTTTTAGCTTGCATATTTAACGAATGCATTGACTGTGGTGTTTTTCCTGACCTAATGAAACATAGTAAAATAATTCCATTGTTTAAATCAGGTAGCACTTTTGACCCCTCTAATTTTAGACCTATTTCTGTGCTACCCACATTTAGTAAAATTTTTGAAAAGTTGATGCTAGACCAAATTCAAATTTATTTTCATAGAAATAAACTGTTACATTGTAAACAGTATGGTTTTACTAGGGGTCGCTCAACAACTGACGCCGGTGTTGAGCTTTTAATTCAAATATTTGATACCTGGGAGGAATCACAGGATGCCCTAGGGGTATTTTGTGATTTATCCAAGGCTTTCGATTGTGTTTTACATGAAACTTTGGTCAGGAAGCTTAACCACTATGGAATTAGGGATGCTTCTTTGAGCCTTCTAATCTCATACTTGAGTAACAGGATTCATTACGGTCGACATTAACGGTAAAAGATCTCCGGGATCAGTGGTTACAATGGAAGTTCCGCAGGGTTCAATACTTGGTCCATTCTTGTTTTTGGTTTATATTAATGACTTACCTTATTTTGTAAAAGACAGTCATGAGATAATATTATTTGCTGATGATACTTCACTTTTATTTAAAGTGAAACGACGACACACAAATTATGACGATGTAAATAATGCGATCTCAAAGATTGTTCATTGGTTTAGTGTAAATAACTTGCTATTAAACGAGGGAAAAACCAAATGTGTAAGATTTGTATTGCCTAATGTTAAGCAAGTAACAACTAGTGTAAAAATTAAAGATAACAGTGTGAATCCTGTGGACACACTGTCTTTCTAGGCGTCACGTTAGATGCCAAGCTTCAGTGGGGCCCACATATAGCTAAATTATCGAATAGACTTAGGTCTGCGGCTTATGCAGTAATGAAGATCCGTCAGTTAACTGACGTTGATACATCTAGATTAGTTTATTTCAGTTACTTTCATAGTGTAATGTCGTACGGCATTTTACTGTGGGGAAATGCTGCCGACATTCAAACTATCTTTGTGCTGCAGAAGAGGGCTATTCGAGCAATCTATAACCTAAAGGCTGGTGACTCTTTCAGAGAGAGATTTAAGGATATAAATGTAATGACTGTTGCATCACAATACATATATGAAAATTTGATTTATGTTCATAAAAATATTGAAATATTTTCAAAAAACAGTGATATTCACAATGTGAACACTAGAAGTAAGAACAAATTAGCAGTACCTTACACTAGGCTCCATAAAATAAATAATTCTTTTAAGGGTCTGTGTGTAAGATTTTACAAAAAAGTACCAAATGATATTCAGAAATTAGATCTCAATAAATTTAAAATCAAAATCAAAGAAAAGCTTTATAAAAAAGCTTATTATAAAGTGTCAGTTTACACAGAAGACAAAACACCTTGGATCTGAAATGCTCCAATTACTCCAACAGCTATTTCTAATTGTCTATTATTAATTGATACTTAAATTGTATTGTAGTTTTGTATTGCTTATTTTATTATTTTTTAAATTCATATTTTGTATTTTATGACCTGGTAACGACATATCCTTTTTTTTTGTATATGTCGTTGCTTCTGTGCGCTGTGGTTTCTTGCGCCCGTTCTTTGCCACAGTTAAAAAATGACGTCCTGAATGGGTGGTAGGTTAAAAAGATTTGGACGATTCAAATGAAAATGAAAAATGAAAATGAAAAATGAAAAAAAATGAAAATGAAAATGAAAATGAAAAAAACGTTTATTGCAACAGTCACCAATTTACATATTAATGTAGCCCTTGCTTTTGAGAAAAAATTACTTGTGTTACAAAAGCCAGTTCCTTCCTAAGTTGACAAAACTCACTGGATTTTGTTGTAATAAAAGGTTACATGAACCAAGAACATTAAATTAATATAAGAAAAATAAAGATAAAATCACCTTTGACCTAAATATAACATTTTATTCTTTTCAGTTACTTAATTATTACAATTGCTACAAACAGAAATGTGTTACTTGTGCGAGAGGTGTGCGTGTGTGAGTGTGTGTGTGTGTGGGGGTGTGTGTGTGGGTGTGGGGGTGTGTGTGTGTGTGTGTGTTTGTTTTAAGTACTATACGAGGACGTGGGCCTGAATACACAAGGCACATCCGAGGACGTTTTCAATCCGAGGACTTTTTCGTGGGTCCTCGGTTTGACTTGACTACGGCATCGTACTCTACGTGCGATTGTGAACCTTCCTGTATACTTAATAAAGAAAAGTCAAGGAATCCTCGGATTGGTCTTGAAAATTTCGGTTCACACACCGACAGAGTGTGAACACTAGGCGGCGCCACTATCGATTTGTACACACTCGCTATACACTCGACTCATGTTTGTTGTACTGTGTGAGGACTTATGTGTACATTTTACACTCAAGACCTCGTATTGGTGGCAATACCTGACAGTGTGTATTTAGGTCCTCATATGGATACATTTTCACGTCGTAATCAAAGAGTGTTGTTTTTCCGTCTTTGTTTTGTAAGAACGTAAGCAAAGTAAGTATTTTTACAAGCTTTTATTTAGTTTCACCTGTCCGTTTGCAAATTAAATTTCATCCACTTCCCGGTTACCGATAGAGCTGAAATTTTGCATACATGTGTAAATCGCGTGACCATGCAATATTATGATGACATGGTGCTGATCTGATGATGGAGCTGAAAGGTGGCCATAGGAACTTTGCAAAGAAACGACACAATCTCATCGAGTTTGGGCTCATTTGAATCGTCTTGACGAGTAGTTTGTCTTTCAATGGTAACCACGGTCTGATGATGGACCTGGAAGGTGGTCATAGCAACTCTGTAATGAAACGACGCAACCCCATCGAGTTTCGGCTCGTTTCATTCGTCTTGATGAGTACTTGGTTTTTAGATTGTTACCAGGGTCTGATCTGATGATGGAGCTGAAAGATGGCCATAGGAACTCAGTAAAGAAACGACGCAACCTCATCGAGTCTCGGCTCGTTTGATTCGTCTTGACGAGTACTTTTGTGCTAGATGGTAACCAAGGTCTGATGATAGAGCTGGAAGATGGCCATAGCAACTCAGTAATTAAACAACATAACCCCATCGAGTATGGGCTCGTTTAAATCGTCTTGACGAGTACTTTTATGCTAGTATAAGTTTAATACTAACTAATAATAGGTAACGTACCTATCTCACGATATGGGATTATTGTGACGTAGACGAATATGGTTAATTATCGTTAAAAATTGCAATGTAGGTACTTATACAATGATATTTTTCTTATTGTTTTCTGAGGTTTAAGCGAGCACTACACATTGAAATGAAACACTTTTTACGGATTAACTCGCGTTTAATTTACTATTTACATAGTTTTTATATTATCCTGACGTTTCGAACCCTTTACAGGGTCCGTGGTCACAGGGAGACTGAGGTGTTGGTCGTCTCATTGTCAGAAGTTATTTGCCTACCGTCAATAATTTTTATATTTTACCGGGTGCGTTCAAGTTTACACAATACGAGCTAACAATATTTTTAGGTCTGGCAATGTGTTGCTGTTGGGGCTGGGATTTGATGACCTGTATGATGGGGTCCCAGGCAGGTGGTAAATTCCAACCATCCTCTCTATTGAAATTACGATGTTTTTTAATTTCAATAGCCTCGCGTATCATCCTAGGGATGAATCGTTGTTCCTTGGCGAGTATTTGAGGTTTGTCAAATCTGATGTAATGGTTGGGTCCCTCGAGAGCATGAACATGCTCTCGAGGGACCCAACCATCTGCAGTGTGTGAACTCCTCCCTGTCTCCCTGTGACCACGGACCCTGTAAAGGGTTCGAAACGTCAGGATAATATAAAAACTATGTAAATAGTAAATTAAACGCGATATTTTTCTTATCAGGTTTAAATTATTATTTTATAAAAGCATTTTTTCTTTAATTTTAAACGGTTTTATTTAGCTTGCCCTGTTTATTTCTTTGGGTCAAATCTAGTAATTAAAATTAGACCCACTTCCTGTTGACGGATTGATCTGAAATTTGGTACGCACCTTTGGTTCTAATAAGAATATAATTTAATTTATTTGGTATTCTTGTAAATCCAAGATGGCCGCCGCTACAAAATGGCGAATTACATATTTTATCACTACATCCTCAATAGGGGTATCAAATGAAAGGGCTTGATTAGCAGAACAGAGTTCTCTATGAAATAAAATGAGAATCCAATATGGCCGCCAAAAAAACAGCAGGTTCATTTTTCTTATGACAACCCCTTCAATATGGGTATTAAATAAAAGGTCTTGCCTAGTAGAATAGATTACACTATGAAAAAAATTAAAATCCAATTTGGCCGCCAACAACATGGCAGGCAAATTTTTTTTTCACTACCCCTTCAATATGGGTATCAAATGAAAGGACTTGAGTAATAGAATACCGTTTAAAAGTTTTGATATATTTTTAAATCTAAGATGGCCGCCGGAAATGCCAGATTTCATATTTGTTTCAATAAGGGTGATGGATATCAAATGAAAGGGCAAGTTGAATGAATTAAAAAGAATGAGAAGTACGATATACTTTTCATTCTTTTTAAATCGTTATAACTAAATTAAAATTAAAAATAAAGATTAAAATGATGTAGACAATGTACTAAAAGCTAAATCATAATTCTGTAGGTCCTAGGTACCAGTCATCAAACTACTCTCCTCATCATTCTAGGGCATTGATCAGACAAAAAAATAAAATCGTTGGGCGTGTGAAATTTCTATCAAGTGAACGATTTTTTTTTTGTCTGATCAATGCCCTAGTATGCCCTAGATTGATGAGGAGAGTGGTGTGATGACTGGTACCTAGGACCTACCGAATGCTTTTTTAGCTTTTCGTACATTGTCAACATCATTTTAATCTTTATTTTTAATAATAACTTCAAAAATTACTTTACTATTTTTTTTAAAATAGACGATCATAGATTTTAGTTCAATCTTCATTATTGACGACCGCTCTAGTCGAGTGGCTCACACGCCGGCGGACTCTTATGTCGCCATCTCTGAGGTCCCAGGTTCGATTCCCGGTTGGGTCAATGCAGAATCAGAGCAATGTGTGTGATGTTGTCTAATATTTTTAACGGACTTCTGAAAGGAGTAGGTTATCAATTCGGTTGTATATACTATGTTTCTTTAATGTATTTTCAGGTTACACTGATTTGGATGATTTTTTTTTGTATCGATAGGTTTTAATCGTTACATTTAAAATACGGTGAAGATATGATGAAGACCCTTGGCGACAGGCAACAAAACTCCTCAATGACTGACAGTACACATATTGTGATTGGTTATTATGTTGAGTACGAGGAGAAGTAGCTGGTTAGGTAACTATCAATGAGCAAAGGATCTCAGACTTCACAGATACCATATGAAACTCCTCAATTACCGACAGTACACATATTGTGATTGGTTATCATGTTGAGTACGAAGAAAAGTAGCTAGTTAATTAACTATCAATGAGCAAAGGATCACAGACTTCACAGATACTCTATAGAACTCCTCAATGACCGACAGTACACATATTGTAATTTGTTAGAATGTTGAATACGAAGAAAAGTAGCTGGTTAAGTAACTATCAATGAGCAAAGGATCACAGACTTCAGAGATACCCTATAGAACTCCTCAATGACCAATAGTACACATATTGTGATTGCTTATTATGTTGAGTACGAAGAAAAGTAGCTGCTCATGTAACTATCAATGCGCAAAGGATCACAGACTTCAGAGATACCCTATAGAACTCCTCAAAGACCAACAGTATACATATTATGATTGGTTATTATGTTGAGTACGAAGAAAAGTAGCTGGTTAGGTAACATTCAACGAGCAAAGGATCCCAGACATCAGAGATAGCATATGGAACTCCTCAATGACCGACAGTAGACATATTTGGATTTATTATTATGTTGAGTACGATAAAAAGTAGCTGGTTAGGTAACTACCAATGAGCAAAGGATCCCAGACTTCACAGATACCATATGGAACTCCTCAATCACTAACAGTACACATATTGTGATTGATTATTATGTTGAGTACGAAGAAAATTAGCTGCTTATATAACTATCAATTCGCAAAGGATCACAGACTTCAGAGATACCCTATAGAACTCCTCAAAGACCAACAGTACACATATTATAATTGGTTATTATGTTGAATACAAAGAAAAGTAGCTGGTTAGGTAACATTCAACGAGCAAAGGGTCCTAGACATCACAGATAGCATATGGAACTCCTCAATGACCGACAGTACACATATTTGGATTTATTATTATGTTGAGTACTAAGAAAAGTAGCTGGTTAGGTAACTATGAATGAGCGAAGGATCCCAGACTTCACAGATACCATATGGAACTCCTCAATCACCAACAGTACACATATTGTGATTGGTTATTATGTTGAATACGAAGAAAAGTAGCTGCTTATGTAACTATCAATGAACAAAGGATCCCAGACTTCACAGATACCATATAGAACTCCTCAATCACTAACAGTACACATATTGTGACTAGTTATCATGTTAAGTTCGAAGAGAAGTAGCTAATTAAGTAACTATCAATGAGCAAAAGATCCCAGACTTCACAGATACCAAATGGAACTCCTCAATCACCAACAGTACATATATTGTGATTGATTATTATGTTGAGCACGAAGAAAAGTAGCTGTTTATACAACTATCAATTCGTAAAGAACCACAGACTTCAGAGATACCCTATAGAACTTCTCAAAGACCAACAGTACACATATTATAATTGGTTATTATGTTGAATACAAAGAAAAGTAGCTGGTTAGGTAACATTCAACGAGCAAAGGATCCTAGACATCACAGATAGCATATGGAACTCCTCAATGACCGACAGTACACATATTTGGATTTATTATTTGTTGAGTACTAAGAAAAGTAGCTGGTTAGGTAACTATGAATGAGCAAAGGATCCCAGACTTCACAGATACCATATTGAACTCCTCAATCACCAACAGTACACATATTGTGATTGGATATCATGTTAAGTTCGAAGAGAAGTAGCTAGTTAAGTAACTATCAATGAGCAAAGGATCCCAGACTTCACAGATACCATATGGAACTCCTCAATGACCAACAATACATATATTGTGATTGATTATTATGTTGAATACGAAGAAAAATAGCTGCTTATGTAACTATCAATGAGCAAAGGATCCCAGACTTCGGAGATACCCTATGGAACTCCTCAAAGACCAACAGTACAGATATTGTAATTATTTATTATGTTGAATACGGAGAAAAGTAGCTGGTTAGGTAACTTTCAACGAGCAAGGGATCCCAGATTTCAAAGATACCATATGGAACTCCTCAATGACCAACAGTACACATATCGTCATAGGTTATCATGTTAAGTACAAAGAGCAGTAAATGGTTAGGTAACTATTAATGAGCAAAAGATCTCAGACTTTACAAATACCATATAGAACACCTCAATGACCAACAGTGCACATATTGTGATTGGTTGTCATGTTGAGTAGGAAGAAAAGTAGCTGGTTAAGTAACTATCAATGAGCAAAGGATCACAGACTTCACAGATACCCTATGAAACTCCTCAATGACCGACAGTATCCATATTGTGCTGATTATTATGTTGAGTACGAAGTAAAGTAGCTGGTTTTCGTACCTATCATTGGACAAAAGATTATAAAGTCATAGTCAAAATATGTTTATTTAATAAACTCAATTAATAAATACTTTAAATCGTATAAATCTTTTTAACCTACCACCAATTCAGGACATCATTTTTTAACTGTTTCAAAGAACGGGCGCAAAAAACCATAGCGCACAGAAGTAACGACATTTACAAAAAAAGTATCGTTACCAGGTCATAAAATACAATACATACAAAATACAATAAGTATATAATAGACTTCAATGATAACTTATGGAACCAAATAATTGGCTATTGTACAAAATATATAACAACGTCGGTAGTTAGGTACCTAGCCGTAGTCAACTAACAATCACTACGACGAAAGCATATGCATAAGTTCGCAATGTAGAAAACAACAATGCTGATAACATAGTCGTCATGGCGACATACTTAGACAAGATGGTAGCGGTAAAAATGGTGGTAGAATGTCATAGCCTCTCATAAAAAATATCAATATTTTTAGTAATTTTAACCGCCTCTGTGGTCTAGCGGTAAGACCTTAAACCATGAGGTCCCAGGTTCGATTCCCAGCGGGGGTACTAACTGTGCTCGGTTTGGTTAGTGGTAGGTGTGGCGGCCTGCGTCGCCACATAATTTATTATCCTCACGTATGGTTAAAGAGTTTGTAAGCGCATTCCTAAACGCGTGTAGATCCGATAAAGATAAGACGGCATCCTCCCTCCAACATCTACGTAGTATAAATCGTCTTGTATGTTTTAGAGACAATAAGTTATTTACAATGTAGGCACTATAAATATACAACATCACATAAAGAAACGCAGTCGTTATTAACCATCACCATGGAAACTTCCATCATCACAACCTCCTATAACTCGCCAGACGGAACAGTAGGCCTTGTTCTAAGTCCACCTGGCTATAGCTACCACCAACTTATCCTAGTATGTCGCGTCGCCATAACAACAATGTTATCAGCAGTTCGAGGTAAGATATAGCCAGTTCCTTAGTGGTTAAGGATACCGGGAATAACGCGATTTCACATGCCTTATCATCACTTAACATAAATCAGGTCCGGTCAAGTAAAGAGCTTATGTACATCAGGGCCACATCGAATGTTAATTACAAAATAAATGTTCTCGAATGGTACTTAAAACATGTTATGTTTACACATTAGTGGTCCTCGCTTTGTACATGCGGGACTCGGAAAAACGTCCTCATATTGTTTCTGTACAGTCAAACACACGGTCCTCGAATTGTATTGGATTCAAGAGAAAATGTGCGAAAATGAGTCCCCGGATTGCCATGTGTAGTCAGGCGATTGGGTCCTCGAAAGGTACACACAAACGTCCTCGGAAAGATGTCTCCACAAGCGTTGGCAGTGTATAATAAGTCCACGCATTGGTCAAGAAAAGTTAATAAATAAAATGCTGCAATAACGTTAGACAAATAGACCTGATCATTAACAAAGTGTTTTCTGTTTCTTTCTATCGTTTTAAAGTAACAATACAAGGTCATTAACATAGTTTTTGAGAGAGTCCTCGCATGGGTCATATAAAACCATAGTCCTCGAAAGGCCGTCTGTACAAACAGGGGTGTGTTGGTGTGTGTGTGTGTATGTGTGAGTGTTTGCGTGTGTGCTCTATTGTGTGTATTTGTGTTTAATACATACTTCTTACATGTTAGATATTAAGAGATCTTCAGTAGCTTTATAATCGTAATTTTGAAGCCAATTGGTTATTTTATTTTTTATTTGATGGTTACTGAGTATCCTACTTATATACTTTTTATTAAATTTATTGTACAATAGGGGGGCCAAATAGGAGTATTGTCTTTGGGCAAATGCACATTCAAAGTACTTATTAATTGAGTTTATTGAATAAATATATTTTGAATTGAATTGAATTGGTAGTATTCTTTCGCCGGTTGGGCCACGGTAATTTATTTTGCCGTGGCCAGAGAATATGAAGTCATCGATTACTTCCCAATTCTTATTTTTCCAAGCGAGAAATTTGGCAAATTATTATTATGACAAATTCTTCTTTTTGAAAACTCTTAATTTTGTTTATTCTTAATTTTCCGAATGCCTCATTTTCCTAATTATCTAAGTAGGTAAAGTACGAATTCGATTTTTTAACAATTGTACAGTCATTTAATTTAATTTATTTTGTGTTATTTTATTGTAGATAATTATATTATCTACAATTATACACTACCGTGCCGTGGCCATGCTGCCAACTGCCGTGAAGCCAGACACAATAGTAATTCAATAGTTAGTAGGCTTTCTCACAGAAACGAGAGGTACCTAATAGAGAATAACGCAAACAAATGATAGTCTGTGGATATGTAAGGCTGAATATTCAACGTACAGAATAGGCCTTCTGGCTTGTTAACGATTTTACAGGAACCCGACTAGCAATCGTCCATTTGCATATTAACAAAGTCGTTCCGAAAGCTAAAATATCGTAGTGACACTGTGACAAATGACTCGCTGACTGGGTTAAATCGTCGGAAATGAGGTTATTGTTCAAATTAAGTGCTTTTTCGATATACTTAGCTGGTAATATTTCATCGTTATATTATGTTCAAGGTGTTTTTTTGTGGTTTAACTTTTGTATGTTGTATAGGTCCTGGAAAAAACTACATAAGTAGGTAGGTATTGTTGTGTAGGTAGGTATGTACTTATTATTTTAATTATAACTTTTCCACATGTTTTGAGGGTTAAAGTTACTCGCGTCCGTAGGTTTACCCTTGAGACCCTACACGTGACCCCTGGGTGGTGCTAAATGAGTGACACTGACTGAGTGGTAGAGCCACGCTGCGTTGCAGCACGCATTGAGCCGGCTCGCCCGGCGTAATACCACCCTCTCACGAATATTCGGCGTGAAATAACGGCACTTGGTGCTGTTGTGTTTCGTCCGACCAGTGAGGGTTCCGGAGGCCCCTTCCCCCCCCCCCCCCTCCCAATTCCTATTCCTTCCTTGAACCTATTCCTCCCTTAAAGGCCGGCAACGCATATGCGATTCCTCTGGTTTTGCGGGTGTCCATGGGCGGCGGTGATTACTTTCCATCAGGTGACCCGCCTGCTCGTTTGCCTCCCTCTTTTATAAAAAAAAAATAATAATGTTCCCTTACTGTCAAGAGTACACTCAGAAAAAAAAGTTGTGAAATCAACAGGAAAAGGTTGTTAGCCAGGAGCCAACAGAGTAGGGTTGCTGGCGCAGCTACTCCAATTTTGCGAAAAAATATTGCGAATCAAACAAAGTGGAAATACTAATTTTCACAATATGGACTTATCTAATTTCACAAAGGCATGTTTTCACAATTTTACTCTGTTGGCTCCTGGCTAACAAAGTTAAGCGTGTGAATATCGCAGTGTTATACTTGTGTTATCTAGCAATGCACGGTTTGCTACAGTAGCAATCTTGCGGTTGTGATTCACACAATGTTAAACTTTGTGGTTCTACTTATGTTAACTTTGCTTGATATTAACTGCTGCTTCGCAAACTGAACCTTGTGAAAATAACAGTTCTTAACTAGACTCACAGTTGTGATTCACGCAATATCGCCTTTCAACCTTGTGATTCTAGCTATGTGTACTTTGCGTTATTAGAGACTTTCAAGTTGTGATTCTAACAGAGCTGTGATATTAAAGTTGCGATTCACGCAAAGTCGCTTTTCAACCTTGTGGTTCTGGCTATGTGTACTTTGCGTTATTAGAGACTTTCAAGTTGTAATTCTAACAGAGCAGTGATATTAAAGTTGCGATTCACGCAAAGTCACCTTTCAACCTTGTGGTTCTAGCTATGTGTACTTTGCGTTATTAAAGACTTTCAAGTTGTGATTCTAACAGAGGTGTGATATTAAAGTTGCGATTCACGCAAAGTCGCCTTTCAACCTTGTGGTTCTAGCTATGTGTACTTTGCGTTATTAAAGACTTTCAAGTTGTGATTCTAGCAGAGGTGTGATATTAAAGTTGCGATTCACGCAAAGTCGCTCTTCAACCTTGTGGTTCTGGCTATGTGTACTTTGCGTTATTAGAGACTTTCAAGTTGTGATTCTAACAGAGCTGTGATATTAAAGTTGCGATTCACGCAAAGTCGTTTTTCAACCTTGTGGTTCTGGCTATGTGTACTTTGCGTTATTAGAGACTTTCAAGTTGTGATTCTAACAGAGCAGTGATATTAAAGTTGCGATTCACGCAAAGTCACCTTTCAACCTTGTGGTTCTAGCTATGTGTACTTTGCGTTATTAGAGACTTTAAAGTTGTGATTCTAACAGAGCTGTGATATTAAAGTTGCGATTCACGCAAAGTCAACTTTCAACCTTGTGGTTCTAGCTATGTGTACTTTGCGTTATTAAAGACTTTCAAGTTGTGATTCTAACAGAGCTGTGATATTAAAGTTGCGATTCACGCAAAGTCGCCTTTCAACCTTGTGGTTCTAGCTATGTGTACTTTGAGTTATTAAAGACTTTCAAGTTGTGATTCTAACAGAGGTGTGATATTAAAGTTGCGTTTCACGCAAAGTCGCTTTTCAACCTTGTGGTTCTAGCTATGTGTACTTTGCGATATTAGAGACTTTCAAGTTGTGATTCTAACAGAGCTGTGATATTAAAGTTGCGATTCACGCAAAGTCGCCTTTCAACCTTGTGGTTCTGGCTATGTGTACTTTGCGTTATTAGAGACTTTCAAGTTGTGATTCTAACAGAGCTGTGATATTAAAGTTGCAATTCACGCAAAGTCGCTTTTCAACCTTGTGGTTCTAGCTATGTGTACTTTGCGTTATTAGAGACTTTCAAGTTGTGATTCTAACAGAGCTGTGATATTAAAGTTGCGTTTCACGCAAAGTCGCTTTTCAACCTTGTGGTTCTGGCTATGTGTACTTTGCGTTATTAGACTTTCAAGTTGTGATTCTAACAGAGCTGTGATATTAAAATTGCGATTCACGCAAAGTTGCTTTTCAACCTTGTGGTTCTGGCTATGTGTACTTTGCGTTATTAGAGACTTTTAAGTTGTGATTCTAACAGAGCTGTGATATTAAAGTTGCGATTCACGCAAAGTCGCTTTTCAACCTTGTGGTTCTGGCTATGTGTACTTTGCGTTATTAGCAGTGGTCGGAGTAGGTATATTGATTTTAGATACTTGCGTCATGATATCATAACATGGACATGCATTTCTTCCGGAATGTACCGGAGTTTCCAAAAATTTGGTAAATAGAGTAATAAAATAAAAAACCATATGTAAGCAAACAAAATTGTTTATTGTTAATACAAATAATCATTATTACAGTTTTATTAAAAATAATTATTTTTAATCCTCATCGGTTACAAGTTCTACATTTTGATTTTTTACTTAGGCCTTACACTTTTATTTAGGCCAAAGAGCCGGCTCAACATTAGCCAACAGGTCGAAACAATAAAGCTTTGGTCACCTATCCGTTGACCGGCCTGTGTGAGAGTGACTTAACCTCTACAATCAACGACCAAATGTGCGGCCAAGTGAGTCAATGAGTTCCAAAGGGGAAATAAGCCCAACAAATCTATAAACTACATTTCCTAAACTAGTTAATCGTTACTTACCCTAAATAATTATTAAAAAGCGACAATTATTAATAATTGTACCATCGTGATGGTTGGTTAGCGTTAGACGGGGGTTTTATAAAGGGGGGACAAAATTTCGTCCATTTTAGCGTAGGACGCACCGTTTCCAAGATATTTAAAGATTAACAAAAAAAAATCACTAATAATAATTTAAGACGTGATTTCTTTTCTTTTGCGAGATTGAGACAATGGATACGGCCAACATTAGAGATGGAGACCAGCGCCACTAGCAGCATAGCGTTGAGAGTATTGATACATTTTTTACTAGTTTCATGTAATAATTTCGATGTTTCGGTATTTTTATCATAATAATCCGGAAACTCGGAGGAGTATCCATATTAACATATACGTTTGATGTCAGTGACCTTAATTCAATATACCTACTCCGACCACTGGTTATTAGAGACTTTCAAGTTGTGATTCTAACAGAGGTGTGATATTAAAGTTGCGATTCACGCAAAGTCGCCTTTCAACCTTGTGGTTCTAGCTATGTGTACTTTGCGTTATTAAAGACTTTCAAGTTGTAATTCTAACAGAGGTGTGATATTAAAGTTGCGATTCACGCAAAGTCGCCTTTCAACCTTGTGGTTCTAACTATGTGTACTTTGCGTTATTAGAGACATTCAAGTTGTGATTCTAACAAAGGTGTGATATTAAAGTTGCGATTCAGTCTCCTTACAACCTTGTGAAAGAACCACAACGTAAGGGGACTGCGTGAATCGCAACTTTAATATCACAACTCTGTCAGAACCGCAACTCGAAAGTATCTAATAAAGCAAAATACGTACCAAGAACCACAAGGTTGAAAGGCGATTTTGCATGAATCGCAACTTTAATATGACAGCTCTGTTAGAATCACAACTTGAAAGTCTTTAATAACGCAAAGTACACTTAGCTAGAACCACAAGGTTGAAAGGCGACTTTGCGTGAATCGCAACTTTAATATGACAGCTGTCAGAACCGCAACTCGAAAGTATCTAATAAAGCAAAATACGTACCAAGAACGACAAGGTGATTTTACATGAATCGCAACATTTATAGCACATCTCTGTTGCTGCACTGTCCTCTTCCTAAAAAATGAAACAATAAAGTATTAAAAGTAATCAATGTTTATTTTTCATGTCTTTTTTACAGGTTAAGTAAACACAATAATCTTATAATATTATAGGAACACTATCTCGGGTAGATCTATACCCAGCAGTGGGATTGGATAGATCTATTGGTACAAGGCTGCGTTTCCACCAGAGATTTGTAGCGAGGGATGTGTTCCAATAGAATCACAGCAGTTACCTAGCCTCAATGAGCGCAGTGATTATAATGGTTCTTAAAAACACACCCCTTGCTACATATCTCTGGTGGAAACGCAGCCTTATACAGTTACATTATTCAATTAGGTACTTGCTACCTTTAAAAACACATGATAATACTATTCCTACCAGGTTATACCTACTGCTTTATTAATATGTTTGATTGTATGAGCCCAGTGAATATAACCTGATGAGATTGATTTCCATTTATAATATTATGAAATATTCTGAAAAAGATCTAATAACTAAAAATATACTTACGGTGGAGGATTTGTATTAAAATGGATTTTACCATCTAGGAGCGAAGATTGTTTGTATACTGAAATAACTGTAATAGGCTATTATTTTGGTCTGTATTTGATAATAATTAGTGTGGTTAATATATCTATTAATCCACTGTTTTCTCTAACTCTTGTTATTTCAGCATACAAACAATCTTCGCCCCTAGATGGTAAAATCAATTTGTAATAAAATCATACCACCTTAAACAAAATTATAATAAAACAAAACTAACTATTATAACAAAATTATACTTAATAATAAAATTATACCCCGTCGTTTACTTAATTCACCTGCGTTATTGCACCCAGGTGAATTAAATATTCTATTTGTAATCTTAATTCACCTAGGTACATCATGTATACTTCGTTTACTTAATTTGCACGCGTTAATGCACCCAGGTGAATTAATATTCTATATTTATTAAAAAAAAATTCTTTTTTCTATACCTAGATGAATAACCGCAGGTGAATTAAGTAAACGAAGTATACATAATGTACCTAGGTGAATTAAGATTACAAATAGAATATTTAATTCACCTGGGTGCAATAACGCAGGTGAATTAAGTAAACGACGCCAATTATACATGGTAGTACATAGGGCCGTATGCTATTTAGGTTGGTTAAATCGGTTTAGTCAGTACAATATGGAGCTCGGGATGATTAATGTCACATCCAATGACTACAGAATTGCATACAAACGGATGTTGCATGGAATCCTGATCAATATATATTGACTCTTGAGATGAGTCCAGAACATTATATGCGTGATAATGATCATCAAAACCGATTGTTTTTAAGAGCTTAGCCCTAATTATTATTTTACATAATCCATCAACATAGACTTCTTGTACCTTAGCGAAGCATACATTTTCCTCCTCGATGGATGAAACAATTATAGAATTTAATTTATACCGCTCAGAACACTTCTCAGCCCAGCTGACTTTATATAAACTATGAATATTGGTTATTTTTAATATATCTACAATCTGTTTAACTTTTCTACTAAGTATTTTTTTTTTTATACCGAAAGTTACAGAAGGCGATACCGTAGTTCCCTTTAGAAAAGTATCATTTAATGTCAACTGATGTTTGACGAAACATCATTCCAACCAGGGCCTATGGCAACAATATACGGAAGTACAGGTACCTTTTTATCTATGAGTTTCGCTTGCCGTTCTAAGCGATGGGTTTCAACGTCAGAAGAAGATGCCACTAAACTCAAAAAGGCACTGCTAACTTCTGCTCGTGACGGATTCCAAGGTTTTCTTGTACCTTTAACAGGAATCGTATGCATTTGCTTCAATAGCAAGGGTATGGATAGGAAAGCTGCCACATTTGCTTGTTCCTCTCCCACTGGAAATAATTTTATTTGTTATTAGTACATACTAATAATCTTAAATTATTAATTTTAAATATAATTTTGAACTTCCTCACAGCTCAGTTAGAAGGAGTTTTGCTTACTGGCTCTAGGTTGTGGGTTCTATCCGCACCAAGAACTTTTAAATTGGTATAACAGAACTTTTAAAAGTGGTTTTTAAATGACAAAGTAATGCAGTAACAAACATTTAACTTAAAAATACAACAAAATTGAGGAGCTCCTTGTCTGTTAAAAATTTTGCACCTGTAAGTCATTTCGCCATGCTCTGTAAGTTAAAGTAACGGTTGATTTAGTAAAGCTTTGTTAATTTTCAAACGTCTCAGTAACATATCCTACGTCAGATGGTTAATATTGTGATATCAACGGTTAGTTAACTAACAGAGCTTGGTGAAATCAGGGCTTAGCCTAGCCTACTTAATCATGATATGACATTTATTGAATCCAACTTTACTCACAAGTTCCAAGTTCTAAGACAGACTGTATAGAAATGTCAGCTCGTGTCAGTTGTTGGGATTTTTCATCCAATAATGCTAGCAAACGGCCTTTTAGTATTGGGAACTTTTCTTCAAACTTTTCTTTGGTGTTTGGATAAATTTCATCGAAGTCGCTTGCCAGCTTCATGAAACAAAAAAAAAACAATATTAGGTACTTAAATCACAACAGTATAATCTTCAGTGACACTTACAAGAGCTGATCATATTTATTTTGTGATAATTAAGTTAAAAAACTTGACAAACCTCCTACTTTTTTACTTGAAGTCGGTTAAAAATAAACAACATCACTCACCAATTCATAACCCCATGGACATTGAAGTGCAGGGAATTCTTTAAAGTAGGTTATATGGTCGCTTTCCTTGAGTATATCTATTCTTCCCCTAAGACAGTTCTTCCATTTGGAGTTGACTAAATCCCTGGGTGAAGACGAGGCCTTCAGCCACTGCAAATAGCTCTCTCCAGACTCTTCCTGATCTCCAATTTTCTTTGAATTAAATGATTCTGGCAGGGGCCGAACCCGTACTGGTTCTGTACTTGTCCTGGCTTTCTTTTTAGTGCTGCTATCACTGCTATCGTCACTGCTGCGACTCCTGCTGCGGCGGTTTTCTGCAGGTACTAGTCTTCGCCGAACTGTGATAAGCCGATTAACAATGAGGCCGCTGGCCTGCAAAACCCGACCATCTAGTATACGAAAGGGACTGTAATAGACTGCTTTCGTTTCCCCTGGGAATAGTGTGATTATTTCAGTTGTCCAATTTTCCCACACTTCTTTTCTGATAGGGTCTGATATTTTTTTTAATTTGCGGATCTCCGCCTCCACAATTATGGCAGTAAAATTGGTTTTCCCGCTGACGTGTTTTCTAAAATGGTCTTTAGACTTGCAGACCCTGTGTTAAAAAAATCTACCGAAGTTATTATTTCATCTGCGATTTCCCACTCCTGAAACAAGAGAAAATGTTTGATTAAAAATACAAATCAAAAAAGCATACACAATTATTCTATCAGCTATCCGATTCCCACAGCACAATCTCCGTTCCTTCCAAAATCTGTTGGCTGGTTTAGGAGTTGGCGGATATACCTACAGACAGACAGACTTTGTTTACTATGTACAGATAAACCAATAAATAAATATTTACGGACATTCCACACATCACTATCTAGCCCCAAACTAAGAAAAGCTTGTATTAAGGAACCAGATAGCTAATATAATACTTATATATTTTTAAACATTTATAAGTTCATCATACAAATGTTTGTTATCGGTGGGGATCGAACCCACAACCTACAACGGCGAAAGCACAGCTACTACCAACAAGCTATGAGGGCTGTTATAAATAAATCAAGTAATTTTTAAACTTACAGCACAGCCCGTGTCTATGACTGTTATTCCAGGAGAATTAAATCCACTACTGGCATTGGAGACTATCACAGGTGACAAAAATGTGTCAGGCTTTCGGGATGTGGAAGATGACTCAGCAGCAGGCGGAGCAGTGTCCACAGTGGTTGGTAGACCAGGGGAGCAATTAGAACCTGGGTCCACTAGATTTGTCTGTAACAAAGAAAGAACTTGATTAGTCATAATGCTACCATATGTACACTACATAAGGAAGTTACCCTTGAAATTTCATACTGCTAGGACTATAGGTTAAGGCTGTGCATTGATTGTCAGCCAATATGTACTACCATAAAACAATAAATTGTATTTGTACATACCTCTGAAGTTTCAAGAGTCCACGTTGATAGGTCAGAATCAGATGTCAAATGACCAGCCCTAAATGGAGGAGTCACATGCACCGGCTTTTCCTGAAGCATCTGTAAAATAACATTATGACATGATGCATGTGATGAACTAAGTTGCAAGGTAGGTAGTAGGATAAGTAAGCAAGCAAAGTAACTTACTAATTCTTTATATCGGGCTAGTGCTAATCGCAACTTTCCTTTATTTACCACCCCTGGGACCAGCAGGGATAATTCGTGGTCATTTGCCTGCAGAAGAAAGTCTAGGTCTGCTTCCTGATCTAGAAGCATAAAAAAACCATGACCTGCAGCGAAGTAGATAAGTACAGGTAGGTACCAACGGACTTTATGGATGAAAAAGGGTGCGGTTTTAGATAAAAAAACGCATACACTGCAATATAGAAAGCCAGATGGAAAGAGCACCACGGAACAAAACGATTCGTTTTCAAGTTCAAACAAGTCGCTTCGCGTCATCGCTCCGCTGCGCCAGATTTTGAACAGAACATTGTTCGAAAACATGTTTAAGGGGCGTGGCCCATTGAGTAATAATGTGGCCCATTGAGTAATTTATGTTTTCGAACAATGTTCTGTTCAAAATCTGGCGTAGCGGACCCGGCTTTACTCGAACATGCAAAACATGCAAAAAAAACATGGCGACGAGACGCAGCGTCGCGTCGTACAACTTACCTACATTTTCTTTTTAGCTAGATAGAGTCGCCGGCACGTATGGCTACAAGTTTGCGCATAGGCTTTACAACCAAAGATACCTAAAAAATTACTTCTGCGCATCTAACGACTTTCGCCAAGTTACGTGCCGGGGACTAGGTATACTTGGCTAGAATAAAAACTTACCCGTGAGCGGTTGCAGCAGGCTGATGAGGTTGTTGTCGAGTAAAAAGTCTGCCAGCGTGTCTTGCTGATCCATTTATGCGTTTTACGAGGTGTAATTACTTTAAACGATGCGATACCCCCGAAGACGCTAGCAGCAATGGCCATAGATAATACTATATAGACGGGGATAGATGGGCCACTGAGGTTTTCCTTTTGCAAAATGTGTGTACCTAAGCACAGAGATGGCGCTGCATACCTAGGCCTAGCCACGCTAGATGGCGCTAGTATTGGTTTTATTTAAATTATTTTATTCGTAATGATTTATATTTGTTTTATTTATTTATTTGTTTGGAATAAATACATTTTTCGTAGTTTATTCCAAAGAAAAAAATAAATAACACAAATATAAATCATTACGAATTTCTACATTCAGAGGTTTCAGTCGAACTTCATGCCAACATAATCTTGACTTAAATTAGAAACAGGCATCCAAGATAAAATAAGCAGCAAATTAAAATAAAATGAGATGTATCTCATTGTCTGTAGACAAGATGGAAATCAATAAATGATTTTTGTCTTGTCACGAGATGTTAGTCGTTAAAATGACAAATGAATAATACTTTATATTTTAGCGTTTTATTAACGCTGAAATATACTTAAGTAAAATTTTTAACACTGAAAAAAGACGACAACCTCAGGCGGGCAGTGTTTAAAATTTTACTTAAGTATATTTCAGCGTTAATAAAACGCTAAAATATAAAATATTATTCTATAAACGCAGCTTCATCTTAACCGAATGTTTAAATATTTGTAAAAATATTTCTTTCGGATCTCAGAGGTGAAAGAAAACTTCTAAGATTTGATGAAGCAATGTTGACTAAAAACATAAGCATCAAGCACTGACAAATTTCGACGGTTGAAAGCCAGAACCTCGGTAGCCAAGTGGTTAAGGCAGCCGCCCGGAATGCGGAAGGTGCGTGGTTCGATTCCCACCTGAGGTTGTCGTCTTTTTTCAGTGTTTAAAATTTTACTTAAATGACAAATGAAAGTCAATAATATGGTTTACATTTTTATTTTCGCTTTTTGTGTGTATTATAATAGTTTAGAGCTTGTATTTTTGTCATATTATTATTACATACATTTGTTTTGCCTTTAAGTATTCTATTGACATTAGTGCACCAGCTATTTATGACTATATTTGATATTGTATCCATTAGGAAATTTTGTACATCACTTTTATGAGTCTGACAGGAGAACTGTGATAGATTACAAAATATTTTTATTAATTCTTTTATTTTACCCTTTAAACATATTTTATGTGGTTCCTCATTTAACTGTGTTTGAATTATTATGCAAACATCGTCTACAAACTCGCACAATGCCTCCGATGGATAATGAAGTGATCTTCTAGTGTAATCTCTTTCTAAAATGTAATCTTTATTATTCGGAGGCATTGTGCTCACTAAATGCATTCGGCAACAATGGCATTTTTTACAAATTTTTTGTATTGTTTTTTTTATTACATATCCGGCTACATATCTTTTCGCCTCTTTACTAATAGTGTTATTTGAGTAGTCTATTTCTGTTTGCGTGAAGCAGTGAATTACAGAATCCACATTAATAGTGTCTGTGGGTTGTTCTCCTGATACCTTGTTCTGAAAATTTAACAGGCTTTTGAGGGGTTTTAATGCCTTATTGTCATCTTGCTCGCAGTTTGCCCCAACTGAGTGGGGCGAGGTTAAATTGTTTATTAGTAAGGTTTTAAATGCTCCAATAAACTGCGAGCAAGATGGGGACGTGTTTCTGACACCATTACTCCTTATGTTGCAGAAAAAATTTTCTAATGGATCCTGGTTAATATTTCTTGTCAATAGACTACTTATATTATGAGTTTCGCGTAAATAATTAAACATTTCTTTATAGACATTAATATTAGATACCCAATTTTTAAGTGATGGTACCTGTTCAAATTTTGTAGAAATGGTCCCGTCTCTTAACTTTTTCTCCACCTTGAATTTCATTGATCTTAAAATTGGTAATGTATCATTCCATAATTTAAAATGCGGCGAGTTTATTTTTAGTGCACACTTATAGATTTTTTCCGAGCTTTGATAGCTATGACCATTAAAAGAGTCAAACAATTTATCAACTAAAAGTAATAGATCAGCAGTGTGCAGACACTCTTTAGGAAGAATATCGTGATCTGAAAAGATAATTATTATTATTTACAAGATGCAACAAGAAAAGGAAAAAATTATTAATTATTGTACAATCACCATTATCCAATGTGGATTACATTGAGTTCGTGTGGTGAGTTCGTATTGTCTATTCTCCCTATTTTGTAAAATGGTTTGAAGTTTAGTAATAAAGTGAATTCTTTTTCTTTAACAAAATATAAACATAGATAATTTACTGCATAATAGGTGCATGTGTTCTTACAAAGTCATTTTGTGATATGATAACATATACTGGTCATTGTATATTGACCTGAAAAGAACACTAACAATCAGATAACCTTACTTGTAGTCTATTAGTATCATAAAACTAAAGCGACATTATACTTACTCGCTAAATATCTCATTGTTGCGGACACCCTCTGACTGAATACCTGGGCTGCGTTCTTCACCTTCATTTTAGGTATTTTTTCTGATAAGACATGACTCTCAGTCAATTTATTCACTAACCTAATATCATCGTCCCCTGGATCAGCATCAAGAAGCATTTGTAAATGGTTCCATTTTGCAAATTTGACTTCCCCATTTTGAATATATCTTAAGTCCTTTGTGAGGAGATTATTTCTTAATCCTTTAAGGAGGTGCGGAGGATCGAATATTGGAAATATTTTCATTCCATTAAATTCAAATGACAGACTTTTGTATTCCTTGCCTTCTCGAAAATATGTTTTTTTTGTGTCATCTATTAAACTATTTATGACACTAACATTGCAAGAAGACTGGTCACATACAGTGGCAATTACTATTAAACCAGTGCTTTGTACAGCTTTCAGTACTTCTTGAACTAGTTTTTTTAATTCTGTCCTCTTTGTCACACTTTGGCAAAATGTGAAACAAATGGGCTGCTTGTACTTTCCTTTTAAGCCCTTGACCATAAAAACAAGTGCATGGTCAGCTATCTTAGTAGTTTTATTATCACCAAAATCCTCGAAACCAATTATTTCATCACAGCTTCTATTAAAATATAAACCAGGACTTAATGCAACTTCATCAAATATAAGAGTGCATATTTTTTTTTCTTCAGGCAATTTCCTTACTGCGTTTTTCAGGTGTTGTATAATATTATCATTGATACCTGACTTAATTTTAATCTTCTGTAACACCTTTTGGATTGTTCTTTTTGAAGGCAATGCGAAGAGTCTTTGCAGTAATTTATAAGACTTTTGGCTTTGCTTGTATATTGTAAGGCACAAAATTTTTTCTTGGTTTGTGTATCTTCTTCCCCTTGGTTTAATAAATGCCTTATTTAATTGCATTCCAGTAAAAATGGCAGCAGGTTCGGGCAGTTTTTCAACAGCTTTTAAAAACGCCTTATTTTGGGATATCTTGGCAGCTTGTCGCACTTTTTGGCCTAGAGTTTTACACCTACTCCTTAATTTTAAAAGTTTGACCTTTAATTGTGCTTGTTGTTTGAAATTATTATTTCTGCCAACATTCATGAAATAAGTGTCTGAAATAAGAAAAATAATTACTTACTTAATCATATTGTATACTAAGATCATCTAAACACTAGATACAGCATCAGTGCGATTCTCTAAGCGCAAACATCGTTAAAGCCTTGGTAGCAGCGGCTGCTACAGCGGCGAGCGTACCATTGGTATTCTTCTAATAATTTTTAACGCTAGCTCCGCACGGCTGTAAGCGGCGTGATAGGGAATCACTTCTTTGACATTTCTTGTATGAAGCTAATAGAGCTTACAGAATACCAAGTATAACGCCGAGACTGCAGCGAACGATGTGACGGCTGTAACATCTATGATCACAGCCATGAGTGCAGCGTCTATGTGTCGCTTAGAGAATCGCATAGCATTAGCACTCTCAAAGTGACGCCTTGAACTAATGCTCCAACCAAGAGTGAGCATTGGATTGCTCTGTTGTCATTTGACATTGCCGTCTAATTTTAACACTTATTGCAGTGATGATAGGGCTAAGTAACAAAATTTGTTGTGATTATTCGTAAACAAAATTCTAAAGAATAGTTGGAACCACTTTTTCGAACATATTTTATATTGGATTGTGTATCTAGTGTTTAGATGATTGAAGATTGTATACTATATTCCCATGACTGTGATGTTGTCCATATGGGAAGGCTTGTGCCTGTGTATTATAAATTTACAAATTTTTCTTTAATAATATTAACCTTTCTGGACAAAAGCGTGTCTCACAGGAATTGTGATAGGTGGATCCACACATATTGGATCAATTTCTTTTGATGTTGACCCTTAAAAGAAAATAGTATACATTAGTTAGCATCTTA
Organism: Scoparia ambigualis; assembly: GCA_963921215.1. Taxonomy (NCBI): domain Eukaryota; kingdom Metazoa; phylum Arthropoda; class Insecta; order Lepidoptera; family Crambidae; genus Scoparia; species Scoparia ambigualis. The sequence continues at coordinate 30,247,336 of OY992511.1, read as the reverse complement.
CATTTTAAACAACACATTGTATCCAACCATGATTCATAATCACAACTAAAAACTAACTACATATATTAGTTTTCCCCATTCAAATTGGTAACTTCTTCCACAATCTCCACACTAGCTATTAATATACAGACAGTGGACCCAGCTTCAAGTTTTAAGAATCACATTGTACATAAACACTACACACACCTACTTATATAACTTTTTATCTTTACCTTGGCTAGTAGAGGCTTCTTCATTATCACATGTTTTATTATCCACTTTTGAAGGTTGCCAAGTTGATGAAGATGCTGAAACCAAAATTATAACAAATAGGTAATAATTACATGTCAGCTGAGACATGACATTAAGATTAAAAAGTATATATATTATAGGTAGTAAATTATACTACTATTGATATTTTTCAATTTCAATAAAATGTAATTTGAGTGTTATTTAAAATAAAAAAATTCAAATAAAAAATCAATAAAGAAACAACTTACGAATATTCAATGTTGGAACAGCGTTTTTAGTAAGTCGTCCGCTGGCTGTTTGGTAAAAGTCTTCAAAATGGTAATCACAGAAATAAATATGGTTGTGTATGTAATGATCACCCTTTTCTTTATCTATTTCACTCAATACCATTTTCCACTGATCAAACTTTTCCGAGTAAGGGTATTTTGGTGGAGGAAAGTGATGGACTCTTCCTGAAAAACAATATTATAATCTTGTTACTTACACTATTTCCATGTACAGTTTTACATAAGGCCTGTGTTGTTTAGTACTAGGCTACCGAGGCATTGGTTTCCTCATCTTGGTAGGTACCTAAGTTACTAGTTCACATTTTTTTATTAAATCTTAAAGTTTACTCTTCTTACCCTAAGAAATATATTTTTTAAATTATTTCAAGATAAACATTATAGGCAAAACTATTTTGAAAATTATTATTATTATAACTTAATTAATGGCTTTGCATTAAGCATTAAGCCAATTCCAAGTATTTTATATGTTAAGGGATGATTTGTATTAGAGCGATCCGTGCACGGGGCCACTGATTTGAGACGTTGCATACATTTTGTTTGAAACAGTTCATATTACACCGTGCATGATCCGTGGCCCATCCGGGCCCCGTGCACGTCCCGCTCATAAATAATTTACTACCGTACGATAGATCGAAATAAAATGGAGTCTCCCAACATTGTGTTGTTGCTAAAAGAACACGGGAGAAACTCATTTTGAAAATTAAAAACCAAACAAATAGACAAAAGTAGGTACCTACAGGAGCGCAATTAGTAGGCTCAAAATTAGACAATAGGCCCTAAACACATCCATAAGTAAGTAAGTAAGTAAGTAAGCAAAAACTACGTGTGGACGCCGGGCGGCAAGTAAGTAAGTAAGTAAGTAGCGACTTCGCGCAGGATAGGAACCAGTTCTATTTTTTGGACAGGACAGTAGCGCGTAATCCCTCCCGCTACGTCTCACGCTCCCCGCCAACTTAACTTGCCGCCGTGTGGACGGCACAAGTAAGTAAGTTCATAAGTTGACACACAACGAAACGCATTCTGTCTGCCTGCCGCCCGTGCAGTGCTTTTTATTTATTTACTATTTTGTTGTTGTATATGTGTATATATGTAGGTATGTATTTATATTATGATTGTATGTTTGTTCACGCGTTTTTTCCATGCGTGGACAATACACAGCATACATACAAATATTGCAAACTACTAAAAGGTTTAAAAATTGACTACCTACCTACAGTAGTGGCTGCAGCCCCTACTATTACCTATTACCTACCCTGTTTGCAAACAAGGTTGGTACCTAAGTACTATATTTCTGTGGTACTTACCTACTACTCGATTAAAATCACGTGGATTTACAACTATCGTACCTTGAAATGAAACAGTTTTTCACGGATTAACTCGCGTTTAATTTACTATTTACATAGTTTTTTATATTATATATTACAGGGAGACCAGTCTCCCGGTAACCACGGACCCTGTAAAGGGTTAAATTAAACGCGGGTTAATCCGTAAAAAAGTGTTTCATTTCAATTTGTAGTGCTCGCTTAAACCTCAGAAAGCTATCGTACCTATAAGATTTCTGTCAAACTTCTAAAATAGCTGTCTGACCAAGGCTGGCGCCTTGGTTGATTCTAAGCGAGTAGGTACCTAGTCCTTCAGTTCCCGTGGATCTTCTACCGACAATTCTTTGAACAGCTGATAGCTTGCACCATGAACATTCCTTCTGCTAATCCATTTTCGTTCCCAAGTCCGTATAGGATTTTGGTGTTCAATATTTATTTGATTTTAGATTTCTTCTATAACCACATTTAATAATTCTTTCAATATATCACTTAAGAGGAGGTATTTTGAGCGCTTCTCTCTCGCTCTCAGCGAAGAGGCGCGAATAATCACGTTTTATATTTAGAAGAATTGGTAATGTAATAAAAAAAACGATTGGTTATAAGCCCTTAAGTTATCTATGAACTTCATTTTGGTAAATGACTCATAATATCAAATTACTTATTTTAAGAATAAAACCTAGAAAAGAAGATAAAATGACACAAAAATATGTAACTTTGTGAATTTATTCTATCGAGCCTACTTTATCAAATCGTGTTTCCATCGAGTGTATTCCACAGAATAAAGCCTTAACAACATTTCATAATTTTCGCAGATTTTAATTTTATTGTTTACTACTTCATAAATTAATTCTAAGAGCGTGTTATTTTGATTTTTCACTAACACGTAGCCTTAAGTGCTGGCTTCATCGCAATCCATTGTTGGCAGGACGTGTCTCGCGTCCATCGTCGCAAGGTTCTGTACTTACTTACCGGTAAGCAAAATTCACCGTTTGGACGTTGCTGTCTACTTGCCGATTAAGTAAGCAAGGAAGTAGTAAGTTGAACTTACTTACTTACTTACTTACTTACTTATGGATGTGTAAATCGGCCATAAGAGTTTTGTATTAATTAATTCATCACTTAAGTAGGTAAGATAAGTACCTTCTCATATTTTTTATTCTATCAGGTATTTACTAATAAAAATTAAAAGCAGTAGTTACCTTTAATTGGAGTACATCCAAAATAGCACTTAAAGGCAGATTTTCTTGGCATTTTCAAAGATTCGACCTTCGTCAATTCCAAATCGAAAGGCAAAGTCCAGTCCAATTTACACAGCGCAGCGTTGGGTCAATCGTTTAGGTATCTTATCACGGGGTCCAAGGGAAAGCACGGTCAAGAGTTTATAGCAGATATCAAGAAAACAAGCACAGTCCAAGTCGTAGAGGAGCACAAATCAAAACACAACGAAACGAAACCAACAACGACAGAACAGAACAGAAATGTTTAAAATTTTTAACGTAACGTACCCACGTTCTGTCAGCGTCATTTGCGTTTCGTTTTACGTTTAAAGAATATTTTAACCAAAAATTGTTTTATTTTTTTGTAACTAGATTTTGATTTTATTATAAAATCATTGATAAATAAGTATGTACCTACGAATTTAGTTTTTAACTACAATAGATTTGCTATGTTGTATTTTGTAATGTACTGCCATCAACCTAGCTCTATCTATCGACGTCAGTGTAAAACTATGGTCGAAGTTTATGTTCCTAACCACACAGATGGCAGCACTTTCCATACAAATTTTCGTAGCTACTTAAATGTATGGAAGTTTCACCGCCCTGGCAATGGCAGCGGAAATTGCGGAAATGCGAATGACAAACAAGAATGACAATGTTGCCATAAAATCGAGAAAATAACGTTGTAATATTCACAAGCTTAAAATGCGTTTTTATCTATGTTAGGGATCCCTCGCAATGTTAGAATATCGTTTTAACAATAATAGACATTGCTAATTTTTTTACATTGCGACATTCTTTATTTTCGAAAATAAACGTTGTGGTTTTTACAAGCCTAAATTTGCGTTTTTAACTACTTTTTGTATATTTGCCTTCGCAATGGCTATATTGTTATTTTATCAATAAAAACATTGTTAGAATAACTTTACACTGTGTCTTTCTCAATATTCGGGAATCCATGTTGTCATTTTCACAAGCATGGATCTGTATTTTTATCTAAGTTTTTACATCACGCCATGTTTGAGTTGCGTTGTTAACAATTTCGAATTTAAAGTAGGTTGGTATAGGTATATACCTTAGGGCTAAGCATACCTACCTTACCTACTAGATTCTTCCTATTAGTAGTATCTACCTACTTAGATTTCTTGTTGTACGAATACGATTTTCATGCCCGGGCCACACTACTGTACCGTCAACGTCAAATGCCCATGATTGCAATAAACATCGCGATAATTATTCCATTATTTCTCGCGACAAATTGAGTGGCCACACCTGAACGGTCAACGTCAATGCTCATTCATTGGTGGCGTGGTAAAATTGGCGATGTTCCAGAGTACATTATAGGTACATTAGAGGCCAGCACATCAAGCTACCCCAATTTGTCAAATTTCTTTGATAGATTTTCAATTTTACTTCAAAGGAATAAGGTTTATCAATTGGGAAAATTTGACAGAAAAAAATCTAAATAAATAAATAAAAAGTAAATCTCTTTGATCTCCAAAAAATACCGCCACCCGAGTTATCGCCTAGTATTGAGTTAAACTAATAGAGGAGCAAACCTCATTACTAGAGTTGGGAAAAAGTGCTTATTTTATTTTAACGTATAAGCATTGTACGATTTTCAAAAAGCATGCCATTAAAAATGCTTTTTGCTGTTTTGCTTAGAAAAAGCTGGCTACGTATTAAAATGAAAAACGTAAAGTTGTCTGTCTGCTTCTCGTTTTTCGTTTAAACATAACGTTGCCAGCTTTTTGTAAGTAAAAAGCTAAAAAGCAAACAGCATTTAAGTTTTGACTTTTTTATATTTTTCTTTCATTATTACATTCGGCAATTTATCATCGTGGATCTGCTAAAAAAAATCTGAAATACTGGAAGTATTGATATAGATATAGAGACCTCATAGATGGCGGGACGTACACTTTTATAAGTGAAAAGCTTATTAAGTGTAAACCTAAAAGCATGCCTAGTACTTTTGTCTAAAAGTATACTTTTTTAAGTGCTTTTGCTTTTAACGCCCACCTCTGCTCATTACCGCGCGTCCTAAAAAATGTAACCACTATTTAACCGCGACGACGTAGCTTTGAAACCAATAAACATTTCAATGTAAACATATAACTGTCTCATCTACACAAGTCGCAAGAACCATGCTGTCACTAAAATAAGACAAAGACAGATACATAGTCATGCGCTGGCGGGCTAGTGTTGCCTGCCATATGAATTTTACCCCAAAATAAGAAAAAAAAGAATATTTTTGAAAGCAATTGTTTTATAAAATACATGAATTTAAATAAATACTAATATTTTAAGAGGAAAGATTTTGTTTGTTTGTTTGCATGTAGCCGATAAACTCGGGAACTACTGAATCGATTTTAATATTATTTTTTACCATACGAAATGTCAAACAGTAGTAAGTAGGCATTTGCTTGCAATGTGTGTCGCGATTTATGCCGTTGACATAGTTTTAATATGATGTTTATAAATATAAGGTGACTGCTAGAAACCGCAAGAAACTTCAAGGGCTGGTCAGGTCAAGTGTTTTAGACATGACAAAAATAAGAAAAGAGAAATTCGTGCATTTTTATTTTTCATTAAATAATTCATTTTATGATTTTTAATTTGATAGTCTTTGAGTATCTAATTTATTTTAAAGCAATAATAAATAATGAAAGATAAAATAAAAGAATTGAACTATTATTTACAACGCGCGGGCAGCGGCCGGCCGTGGACCCACCCGTCTGTTGAAACGTCCGCGTCAGCTGGGCTATAAGTATCTACGTTAGTCTGCAATCTTTTTTTGTCATTTTTGTCATGTTTAAAACACTTGACCTGACCAGCCCTTGAAGTTTCTTGCAGTTTCTAGCAGTCACATTATATGTATTTAAGTATGGATATCCGTTAACTGGCCGCCATAGTACAAGCTTCGGCTTAGTTTGAGGCTAGCTCATTGGTGTGATTGTTGAAATATATTTATTTATTAATTATTTACTTTACGAAGATAAAGTTGCGAGGAACAGCTATTATTATTTAAATGACATGTCTTGCTTACTAGATACATAAAAGTAAGAATAAGTAATGAAATAATGAGGATCTATCTTGTTTTAATATTTTTTATTGAGTTTTATTAAATGTTATGATTATTAATAAATTATACCTATACCACTATGATTGCCATAATGGTAGTTTATTTATACAAACAGTAATCAAACTCCGCTATGAAGCATCAGTTTTGTGTTCAGTCTCTTTTTTGTATGTTTTCATGGTATAATCCTGTTTAATATTTAAAACACAATATTTCTTCTCACGGCGTCCTGCATCTTTAGGCACTACGCGAACCCCGCAGATGACCACTTTTGCGATTTTATCAAAGTCTTAAAAGTTGTTAAAACCCCAACGTATACAGTCAATGTTTGGCTTACCTTGTGAATCACACAAACTTAAACTATGCGAATCCCGCAGAATACCGACTTTGTGGTATTGTAAAAATTTTAAAAGTTGTTAAAACTGCAACTTATTCAGGCTTACCTTGTGAATCACTCACACTTGAACTATGCGAATCCCGCAGATTACCACACTTGCGATTTTATCAAAGTCCTAAAAGTTGTTAAAACCACAACTTATACAGTCAATGTTTGGCTTACCTTGTGAATCACACAAACTTGAACTATGCGAATCCCGCAAAATACCGACTTTGTGGTATTGTCAAAGTTTTAAAAGTTGTTAAAACTGCAACTTATTCAGGCTTACCTTGTGAATCACACAAACTTGAACTATGCGAATCCCGCAGAATACCGATTTTGTGGTATTGTCAAAGTTTTAAAAGTTGTTAAAACTGCAACTTATTCAGGCTTACCTTGTGAATCACACAAACTCAAACTATGCGAAACTCGCAGATTACCACACTTGCGATTTTATCAAAGTCCTAAAAGTTGTTAAAACCACAACTTATACAGTCAATGTTTGGCTTACCTTGTGAATCACACAAACTTGAACTATGCGAATCCCGCAGAATACCGACTTTGTGGTATTGTCAAAGTTTTAAAAGTTGTTAAAACTACAACTTATTCAGGCTTACCTTGTGAATCACACAAACTCAAACTATGCGAAACTCGCAGATTACCACACTTGCGATTTTATCAAAGTCCTAAAAGTTGTTAAAACCACAACTTATACAGTCAATGTTTGGCTTACCTTGTGAATCACACAAACTTGAACTATGCGAATCCCGCAGAATACCGACTTTGTGGTATTGTCAAAGTTTTAAAAGTTGTTAAAACTGCAACTTATTCAGGCTTACCTTGTGAATCACACAAACTTGAACTATGCGAATCCCGCAAAATACGGACTATGCGATATTGTCAAAGTTTTAAAAGTTGTTAAAACTGCAACTTATTCAGGCTTACCTTGTGAATCACACAAACTTGAACTATGCGAATCCCGCAGAATACCGACTTTGTGGTATTGTCAAAGTTTTAAAAGTTGTTAAAACTGCAACTTATTCAGGCTTACCTTGTGAATCACACAAACTTGAACTATGCGAAACTCGCAGATTACCACACTTGCGATTTTATCAAAGTCCTAAAAGTTGTTAAAACCACAACTTATACAGTCAATGTTTGGCTTACCTTGTGAATCGCACAAACTTGAACTATGCGAATCCCGCAGAATACCGACTTTGTGGTATTGTCAAAGTTTTAAAAGTTGTTAAAACTGCAACTTATTCAGGCTTACCTTGTGAATCACACAAACTTGAACTATGCGAATCCCGCAGAATACCGACTTTGTGGTATTGTCAAAGTTTTAAAAGTTGTTAAGACTGCAACTTATTCAGGCTTACCTTGTGAATCACACAAACTTGAACTATGCGAATACCGCAGAATACCGACTTTGTGATATTATCACAGCCCAGAAAATTGCTAATGCCACAACATTAAAAACAATGTGCGGCTTACATTGTCAACGAGACAACTGATAACAATGTGATCTTCGCAAAATACTCCTTTGCGGTTTTATCAAAGAAGCCTAAAAATTGTTAATGCCACAATAATTATATTGTTGCATTCACAATAATTGCGTTTCACAAAAAAAAAGTTGCTGGGGCAGCAAAGGGTATGTTGCTGCATTCACAAAAATCTTTTGTTAATTTCGCAATAATCTGCTCGCAATGTAAAACTGCAGCCTTGTCTCAGGATTTTTTTCTGAGTGTACCTACGAAACTTGTTTAAACGGATAAACATACATTAATTGAAAAAACATACATACATTAATACTTAAGTAATGATACCTAGTTACAAACGCCCGGGCACGTAATAGAAAAAGTTTTATCTAAATTGACTAGACCGAGAATTAAATCCGGAACCTCAGAATGATGGCGACGTCTAAGAAAATATTCTACATTTCTAGAAACCGAAGATAGACTATTAAACTAATACCATATTATTACTATTATACAAAACTAGTGAGTATATTAATTATTAACCGCGTCGCGTAGCGGTGAAAGAATACTACCTACCACCCTCTCTCCCTCTTCCCTTTGGTGTCGTAAAAGGCGACTAACGGACTAAAGACTGCACATACATCCAACACATAGAGCGGCGCTGGGCTTACCACCTGTCACGCTGAGCACATGTGCAGTCGCTATTTGGTGAAAAGTGGACTATGGTAGAGGACTGCTTTTGCTGTCTTCATTGCCTATAGTCTCTGACTAACCCTACAGGGATAAAAGTCGTGATTAGGTATATGATTATGTACGAGTATGAATATAATTAAGAGTAGGATATTTTTTTATTCGACTCATCATAGTGACTACGTTCTGACTGATGGTAAGCTGCAGATGCAGTCCAAAATAATGAGAGCACAAATTCATAAATGTCGTTTTACGCCCCGCTAATAGACCCGGGACTATAAGAGCTGGGAATCATGCGTCGGTAAATAATTCCAAAGCTGAATAGCTTTACAGAGGAACGACTTGCCAAATTTTTTGTTACGAGTGCTGATAGTCTGCACAGTATGATGGTGATGATGATCGGCCGAGGCAACGTGCGCCCGAGGCAGCCCGAGCCACGTCCACATCGGTTGAGGCATTGGCTCGCGAGGCTGCCTCGCAGGCCATACTCGGTCGGTGTGGACGCGGCTATTGATATGCAGAAGAAATAGAGTACGTGAGGTACAGAACCCTGCTCGCGGCACTCGAGCAATGACTTTGTAGAACTCGGAGGAACTACCCTTACAAAGGGTAGTTCCTCCGAATCCTCCGCTCTTTTAGAAAGTCTGCAACCCAGGCGCACAAACGGGGCAGCACACCGAAGACCGGCAACTATTGGAAAGAAGGGAACGATGCCACGCTCTATCGAAAGCTTTGGCGACATCAAGGCTTTTACTACCAGAGATTCGCCATGCTTGTCCATCGCTTCACCCCATGCGTGCGTAACGTACGCTAGAAGATCACCCGTTGATCGCTTGGGTCTGATCTGAACCCAATCTGGCGATCATGGAGCAGCGAGTGATCCTCTAGGTAGTGAATGATCTGGGAATTAATTATCCGCTCAAACACCTTGCACAGCACAGAAGTTACAGCGATGGGTCGATAGTTGGCTGAATCCGAGCGATCCCCTTTGTTGGGGATGGGTTTGTATGTTCGCAAGACGATGGTTGAAAGGCTAATTGGTCTAAGCGACATTTTTTGCGATATTGAGTTAAATACATATTCGGAATCAGCAAATTTTTCTCCGTCGTTTAAGTCAGGTTTCGAATTTTTTTGACTACTTTTTGGCGCTTAGCACCTAAAGCAAAACAGGCCTCATTTCTAAGCTCACTGATTTATACGACACAAAATTATACTCTTGATTTTTCGAACTTTTATAACATGTGTCGATTAAGGCGTTTGGCTTTTTCGCCATGGTTGTTTTTTGCCGTTTAGTCTATTTTGCATTCAACTACATTAAAAAACTGTGTCGCGTCAAATATCTTATGGACATTGGACGTTGCTGAATAATGATGGCCTGTGCATCAATATTTTGTTTCACCCTGTAGTTCCCCTAATGGGCATCTGCATCAAAACTACTTCACTCCAGGTCCTGGTGCAACACCATCATGTTGCATTATGCTCATTGGGCATATTCAACTGCTAATTAACTTGGCGCTCAATTCAGTTTTTATTCTTAGTCGATGCTTGAGCCACTTTACTTTCAATTATTTTACTAACGGTAGGCATTTGAACCATTTTGCCCTTCTTAATAAATAACTGAACTTGATGCATTTTGGGTTAACCAATATATATTTTTTTAATAATACGCAATTATCAACAGTAACATCTTATAAAACTTCCTTACTTAATTAGGTAATACAGTGTAATTAAATAAATCAATGTCTAATATATAGGTATTTATTTATGATTTTTTTTTCTAAAAACAAAAACTTTAATCCGTCCTTCTGCAAGTTTTACAAAATGTCGCTTGGATCAATAAAATTAGCCTTTCAACCGTCGATATAATCCTTACAGCAGAGTGCGTAATATCCTATCAAAGTACACACGGCATTAGATCAACCTACCTAAAACTGTCAAATTTCTACAATCAATTTTGAACTTTATTGTTTGAAACTAAGGATCAATATTCATTGGAGAAATTTGACAGATTAAGGTAGGTTGATCTGACGCCGTGTGTACTTTGATAGGATATTACGCACTCTGCTGTAAGGATTATATCGACGGTTGAAAGGCTAATTTTATTGATCCAAGCGACATTTTGTAAAACTCAGCCATAATTAATCAGTAAATTAACACTAATTCATGAGTTTTATTAAAATATCACAATATCACTATTAATCACTAAACTTTAAAGATGTAGATGTATGATCTAGATTTCTTTGCAATTCAGTCGTAAAGAAAAGAACTAGAATGTCAAACGTCAGTCAGTCAACTGTCACTGTCAAAGGCATTCAAAGTAATTTTTTCTGCCTGATGATTTGAACGATTTGAGTGTAAATTTTATTATTTCTAAAATTGTGCCTGTAATAATACTTTTCTACGATAATAAATAAATTGCGCTGCCAATATGTCGGCGGAAAATTCACCAGTGAAGCCTTCAAAGTCTAGTGTTATGGAAACACTGGACGACTTCGAGAACCAAGTACGTATTGTTTTTTGTTTGTTACGCCTACTTTCAACCAACTTATTGGAAGACTCAGTGAATTATTCGTCTTAATTTTAGGATACATTGTTGAAACACGTCGATATAACGATAGTGGAGTCCGAGAAACGTGCCAACGGTACTCTCCACGTACGTGATCATTACACTGTTTATCTGATCGATCTCAAGTGAGTATCTTCATTCTATTGTTTTCTTGACTAATTACACCTTTTATGACAGCTAATTATCATAACTTCCAATGTTTTGAAATGCAAATTATCAGTTACATGTCTCTTGAAAAAAAAACCAATTAGTTTGTATTGTGTTGGATGTTAGTGTGTTAAAGTTAGCAAAGACAATTTAAATAAGAATACATTTTTGAAATTTCTCTTTTAATAAGTTTTTAGAAACTTTTTTTAAATAGCTCCCAATCTGATGCTTTTCATAAACATTGCTATTAAAAAGATTAAGAAGTAGCCTATGCCACATCAATCCTCTTGCTGATGTTTTATAACATTAACAATCACAAGACAGCTTAAGTTTTTTAAAATGCTATTGTAAAATAGACAATGTTCTGCAATTAAAAAACAACTTTGATTATTTTTTTGTAGTTTGTTTCTGACTGTTACCCATAGTTAAATTCAGGTCATAAATACATGATGACGCAAATAAAATATCATTTGCACAACACATTTCAGAGTAACAGATCCGGACTATAAACTAGTGCAGTCTAAGATCAGCACAATATGGCGGCGGTACACAGAATTTGAGCAGATACATGATTACCTGCAGGTCACATATCCACATGTGGTCATTCCTCCGTTGCCAGAAAAAAGGGTGAGGACATATTTTTTCTAAACAAATTGTTCTTTCAATTGATGTGCCATGTTGTAATTTATAAAAAGTTATCTATGTCCCTAAATCTAAAACTTATAATACCTACAACAAAACAGCTTACTCAACATGACTCGAGATTATAGCTTTTAGCTAAAATATTATGGAAGCGGCTTCTAAGAATATTTTAATTAAAATAAAATAATGTAATATAATTATTTTACACTTAGGGAATCCCAAGGTTGAAAAGGCCAGATTTGACACTAAACTTTTTTACTTTGTCAATCATCAAATCACTGATGGCATAAGTAAAACTGCCCACTGCATGACAGCGCACATATCCCGGGGTTCCCCCTGGCCACTGTGTATGCTCAAAACAGATTTGATATAAAAAAAGAAAATACCATTTCTAATTAACATATTTTTGGGTTAGGTGCTCTACGCATGGCGCAAGTCTGACACCACAGACCCTGAGTTTGTGGAGCGTAGACGTGCAGGGCTGGAGAACTTCTTGCTGCGCGTGGCGACGCACCCTCGGCTTTGTTTCGACGACCAGTTCATCAACTTCTTGCAACAGGAACACGGGTGGCGGGAGACTATAACTGACAGCGGTTAGTTTAACCACACAATAAATAATAGTACTACGTACAGAAGGTTCACTCTCTAATAAGTCAAATAACAGCATCAATATCATGAACAGCAATAGTACAAATATACTTTACTTATAGCTGATTTTTATCTAAATGTTTATAATTTGTTTGTTTGTAATTTGCAAAGTTTTGTTTATTGTTTAGTAAGGTTTTTTGTTTTGTTAAAATTAATAATTTCAAAACCAATGTTAGCAGTTATCGCTTATACCACGATTAGGACACATAGTTTGGTTTACCGTCTAGTACTTATTTAGTCTTAATTATTTATTGTAACTTGTTTTGGCTGTATACTGTTTGTGTCTTTATTAAATAAATAAATAAATAAATAAATAATGACTTACATGCGAAATTAAAACTTATTGTGAGACCCAAGCGTTCATATTTCGTTATGCAATGCTGACTCAATATCGATTTGACGTCATGACGTCACAGAGCGTAGGGTTTACGCGCGCGCGCAGGGATTACGATTTAAGCGACTCGGCTTTTGGTGTTCTGTGCTATGGCTCGCGGCAACCTTTACTGCTATACGCCTAGGCGGCCTGCCTGGGAGGCGCGCCAAACGAACGTACCTAAACTGCGGAGTGACGCCCCCCTGCTTTAACCTTTCAACTGTGGCCGCGCGCGTATTGATCAGTTCTCAATGGATAGAATTTCTTTTGTGTGTAGTGGCGCCGCCTTTTAATTGTTAACCTTTAGTTTCGGCTGAGTTGCACCGGCCATGGTCTGTGATAAAGCAGTTAGGGCTATATGTTATGGCGCAACCAGTTTCCGCCATCAACAATTTATACTGCTGTACCATGGGCAAGACTGCTGCAGCTCAGAATATCAAATACTTATGATTCTTATGAGGTATGACAAGAATATCTATACAGAATAGTTTGCGTCAAAAACCCTTACCCTTTCGAAGGTAATGGCAGCTATATTGCCACTAAATATTGAAGTTTATGCTCTTGGAATAAGATTGTTAAGCAATAATAAAAATTACAACTGTATTGCATGTGGCATGGTTTTAACTTACAATAAACTTTTTTTTTACATATACAATGACCAGGCAATGAGGGCAGCAAAAGCAGTCCTCTACCACTTTTCACCAAATAGCGACTACACATGTGCTTAGCGTGACAGGTGGTGAGCCCATCGCCGCTCTATGCTGTTAAATGTAATCAATCTTTAGTCCGTTAGTCGCCTTTTACGACACCCAAAGGAAGAGAGGGGGGTACTTAATTTTTATGTTCTCTAAAACTAATAAAATAGAAAAATCATTCACAATCTGTATTTATAACTATTAACAATACATTACTTTATTCAACAGGTTATAAGTTACAAGCTGAAAACAAAATAAAATCTCTGTCAGTTTCAATAAGACTTAAGAAGCCAGATCCAGAAATAGAAAGTGTAAAAAATTATGGAAAACAATTGGAGACCAACTTAGGAAATTTTCTTTATACAAGGTAGGTACTAATATTACATAAAAACTCAAAGCATATAATATAATAATATTTTACCGTGCTTTTTTCATTGGTAACTTTAATAAATCATGCAAATAGATACAACAATATTTAATTAATTTCAGATCGAAAATAATGGAAAAAAATTATGCCTTATGCAAGTTACATGCTAATTATGGAAAATTATTTAGCGAGTGGAGCGTCATAGAAAAGGAAATGGGCGATGGTTTACAGAAAGCTGGACATTATTTCGGTAAGAAATGGTATCTCTGATTTTGCGGGGTGTCCATGGGCGGCGGTGATTACTCCCTGTCAGGTGACCAGCCGCGCCTGTTCGTTTGCCTCCTCTTTAAAAAAAAAAAAAAACAACTTGATTTAAACCTTGTTACCTATTGTGTACATCATTAAATCAAATGGAATTTAACCTTGTCGCGTAGCGGTGAAAGAATACTACCACCCCCTCTCTTCCCTTGGGTGTTGTAAAAGGCGACTAACGGACTACAGACTGTACATACATCCAACAACTTAAAGTGGCGATGGGCTCACCCACCTGTCACACTGAGCGCATGACAATGTGTAGTCGCTATTTGGTGAAATGTGGACTATGGCAGAGGACTATTTTTGCGGTCCTCATTGCCTAGTCCTTTACTAACCCTTCGGGGATAATAGTCGTGACTGATTATATGTAGGTATGTATGTATACAGAGTGCTCATTTTGATTTAGGGAAATTTTAAACAACGATTCCTTACCTTAAAATAATGGTTTTGACTTAAGTAAGTTTTCTATTAATCGCATAATGCACGAGATATTAATTTTTCTAAGGTAAGTTTAACACCTTGTGCTCTCAGTGTTTCCATTTACTACGTTGCGTAGTAGTTTATTTTCATTAAAAAATACGCCTCTAGTTGTAGTAAACAACAGAACAAGACATGTTTCACTCAGCTAGCGATGTGACCGTGTCCGTTTTGTGGGCGGGCACGATGATATTCACGATGAGTTGTAGATAGTATCTTAAAGTCAGTCCGAGCTACACCGAGTCCATTGCAATAATTTAATTATTTTGTATAAAAACGGAAAAAAAAGCGAAAATACAAGAATCGGAATAATATTTTTCTCAAGTCATTAATTAGGCGGTCTGACTTACTACCTCAATTTTCCCTAAATCAAAAAAAGCACGTTGTATAGAATTACAACAGCCTCTTTAGCCAAACAGATACAGTCGTAAATCGGCCTTGAAAGTAACTAAACACTAACACTAACACTAACTACTGCGTTAACACGTCGTCTCTAGCGACTCAAAGGCCTGCCTTCCTTATTCCCACTTTTTTTTGTCTGCCGCTTCAGTAGGCCAATCTGGCTTATATATCCAGCTCGTCACGCCATCTCAGACACGGTCTGCCGCGTCTCCTTGTATTATTAGATTATCATAATCCTGACATTTAAATATATATCCTAAAACAAATAAACAGTGTAAAATGCTTATCATGGACTGGCTTAAGTCTAAAGACTATAAGGAAATAGAAAATATAATTAAATGAATTCCACATACAACCCATACACTCACACACACACACCCCGCACACACACACACACACACACCCCCACACACACACAAACACAGTCACACGTGATGTACCAATCTCCTTATCTACTTTAAATTTTTTACTTTTTATATTTCATTTTTATTGTCTTGTAAGTACGTAAGTGAAATTTATCAAAATCAAAATCAAAATCAAAATAACTTTATTCAGTAAGCTTAAATTAAGCGTTTTGAATCGTCAATATTTTTTTTTTATATGGATGGATGGATAGGCACAGGAACCCACCCACCCACCCCACCCATTCAGGAAGTCTTTTAGCTGTGAAGAAGAACGGGCACAACAAACTCCACAGCTTTATAATAATATAGAGGTAACGACATTTACAAAACAATATGTCGTTACCAAATTATACAGTCAATAGTCATAAAACAATTATATAAAATAAAAGATAAAAACAAAAGTGAATCTACAAGTTTTACTCGGGCACTATGAACGCATTAGAACAATGTATGCGAAACTAGAGGAATGTTAATTCCATGCATTTTTGTCATTGATGTAATCGCTTACAGTGTAATAGCCCTTTTCTAAAAGTCTGTCCTTAACATGTGTCTTAAATTTGTCAAAGGGCAAAATTATAACATCGTTCGGGATTTTATTGTAAATTATGACACTTTGTCCCATAAATGATCCATAAACTTTCTGAAGTCGAAATTTAGGAATTACAAGTTTATACTTATTTCTAGTATTTAGTTTGTGTATATCGCAATTTTTTTTGAAATGAGTAATGTTTTGACGCACGTAAACAATACAGTTATAAATAAATTGTGATGCAACTGTAAGAATATTTATTTCTTTAAACAGCTCCTTAAGGGAGTCACGTGATCCTAGGTTATATATGGACCTTATTGCTCTTTTCTGTAAAATGAAAATGGTTTCTATATCTGCTGCTTTACCCCAAAGTAGTATACCATAGGACATAACACTGTGAAAGTAACTAAAATAGACTAATCGAGCAGTTTCCACGTCTGTAAAATGCCTAATTTTCCTAACAGCATAAGCAGCTGAACTAAGTCTCCCCGCAAGGGTGCTAATATGAGGGTACCACTGTATTTTTGAATCTAAGGTAATACCTAAGAAAACTGTTGAATCAACAAGGTCCAACAGTTCACCATTTAGTTTAATTTTATTTCCTATAATATTCTTTACGTTAGGTAGAGTAAAATTTATACATTTGGTTTTCTTCGCGTTTAATTAAAGATTATTAGTAGTAAACCAATTCAACACATCTGTTAGGGCACTGTTGATGTCATCAAAACTATTTTTATTTCGATCAGTCTTAAATATCAAAGATGTATCGTCAGCAAACAAAACAATATTGCAAAAGTTTTCCGCATAAAATGGTAAATCATTAATATAGATTAAGAATAAAAATGGACCTAGTATTGACCCTTGTGGGACCCCCATTAGCACAGAAGATCCGGATGATATGGATCCGTTCACGCTAACTTTTTGGATTCTGCCGCTAAGATATGATTGAATCAATTTCAAGGCATCAGAGTGCACTCCATAGTGTTTTAGCTTTATTAAAAGGGTGTTGTATTCAACGCAATCAAAAGCCTTGGAGAGATCACAAAACACTCCAAAAGCATTCTGCGATCCCTCCCAAGCCTCAAATATGTGTTTTAGCAGAGCTACACCAGCATCAGTAGTAGACCTTCCCTTGGTAAAACCATACTGTTCACTGTGAAAAAGGTGGTTTATAGCGAAGTGGGAGCCGAGTTGATCTAAAATATGTTTTTCAAAAACTTTACTAAGAGTAGGTAAAATCGAAATAGGCCTGAAATTGCTCGGGTCATCTTTACAACCCGATTTGAAAAGTGGCAGAACTTTGCTATGCTTCATGAGATCTGGGAAAACTCCTTCGTCAACACAGCTATTGAATATGACTACAAGAAAAGGCGCAATGGACTCGATA
The DNA here is from genome assembly GCA_963921215.1 of Scoparia ambigualis. NCBI lineage: Eukaryota > Metazoa > Arthropoda > Insecta > Lepidoptera > Crambidae > Scoparia > Scoparia ambigualis. Next base: position 30,229,704 of record OY992511.1, on the reverse strand, counting down.
ATATTATTAATAATTTTTGTTGAAATATCCCACAAATCACAAGTGTTTTTTATTTTTAAAGATTTAAAGGATTTAAGTACGTCTTTACAGTTTACGTGTTTAAATTTGAACACTTCATTTACACATGGGTACATACTTTTTTAGCAGAATTTCTGCATTACTTGGTGAAGAGTTGAGTAACATAGTTGTGGCAATTGGTATATTTGTAAAATTATATAACAAAAAGTTTTTGTAAGAACATGGAGGAAGAGCGGGGTCTTCTGTAACGATATAGTTTTACTTAAAAGGGGACCCCTGCCATTGAAATAGTATTTGTAATCCCACTGTTAATGAATAAACATTTTTTGATTTTGATTTTTGACATTTCATAATTGGGTTCCAATGTCGAAATGTGTTCTCAGACTCGATAGCCGCCAGCATAGAGGCAGTAGCAGAAGACGAAGAGCAACTAGCCGACCAGCTCAAAGAGTACCTGTTCTACGCGGGCGCGCTGCAGCAGCTGTGCAGCAACCACGAGCAAATGCAACAGGCACATCAGCATGCTCAAGACACGCTCGCCAACAGGTGAGCAAAAGCTTCATAAGAGTACCTTGGCCCGCCGGCGCCTGACGTCACAAGGGGGAGGGGACACTGATCTTGCGGCAATTCCATTCGCACGCGCAGGACCACTGTAGCCAGCAGGTGAGCCCACAGCTTATGTAAGGTCCATCAGCTTGCTAGGAGTACCTTAGATCCAGGGATAATAAACATGTCTCCAGCTCAAAGAGTACCTGTTCTGCATAGAGGAGCAGTGCTACAGAAGCAGAAGACGAGGAGCAATTAGCCGACAAGCTCAAAAAGGACCTGTTCACCATTATCACCAACAGCACGCACAGGACACGCTTTCCAATAGGTAAGGCCCATCAGCTTGCCAGGAGTACCTTTGATCCAGGAACAATGAACATGTCTCCAGCTCAAAGAGTACCTGATCTACGCAGGCGCGCTGCAGCAGCTGTGCAGCAACCACGAACAGTTACAGCAAGCGCTGCAGCATGCTCAAGACACACTCGCTAACAGGTGAGCAGAAGTTTAATAAGAGTACCTTGGTCCGCGCCCACTGACGTCACAAGGTGGGAGGAACGCGATTCTATTCGCACGCGCAGGACAAGTTAGCTAGCAAGTTAGCCCACAGCTTAGGTAAGGCCCATCAGCTTGCCAGGAGTACCTTTGATTCAGGGAAAATGAACATGTCTCCAGCTCGAAGAGTACCTGTTCTACGCGGGCGCGCTGCAGCAGCTGTGCAGCAACAACAAGCAGCTGCACGCGCAGTTAACACTGTCTTATCTGGTAGCCTGTTTTGAAAAAGGCAGTTCAGATTCATCCGCGGAGTTAGAAAGAGCTCCTAATTATTGTTATCCTTCCGAAATATTTTTATTAGTGAATAGCGCATTAATATAACTAGGCAGATCCAGGCATACGACCTGATAATAATAATAATTATAACCTAAACCTATACCTAGTCGCAAGCATAGTGCATTAACCTTTTATAACTATAATAGCTAACAATTATTTTAATAATATACTTCTGAACTCGTCGTGCATTTATTATCTTCCAACTCCTCATCGTGTCACTCCTCCGTGACAAGTACGATGGTATTGTTTATCACCAAAACCCACACCATATACTGTTTCTGCAGGAGGGCCTGAACTTTGTTCGCACTCGTCGAGAAATTTAGCCGAGAAGCTACCTTAAAAAAAAATATAATTATAGTAATTATTATTATATTATTAACAATAATAATTACTTGCCCAGTACGAACAAGCAAGGGTCGGATACCGGTATATTTTTCGAAACGTTACCGTCTTAAATGCCTAAAGAACAATTTGTTTCGTTTATGTTCGAACGGAACGTTATAAATAACGTTTTTGACTTTAAAAAAAATAAATATGGATTTCGTTTAATAAAACGTTTTTAACCGTTTTTATTTTATGTTTTGTGTTGCTCGCGGCAGCATGAACAAGTCCATACTTGTCGCCGCACGAGCACGACCCGCGCAGCACCGTCCTGCAAATTAAACCGGTTTTTGAAAACGTTCCCATTTCGTTTTCGTTCCGAACGCAATGCAAAAAACACAATACGAAGAACTGTTAGAAACGTTTAAAAAACGTTATTATAAATAACATTTCCGACCCTTGCGAACAAGGCTTAATATTAGAATGTTTACATGCTGATTAAGATGGTTCGTTAACGTCGGCAGGATAGCGGAGCGCAACCGCGCCGCGGCGGGCAAGTCGGGGCTCATGTCGCGGCTGTTCGGCACCACAGACCCCGACATAGTGCGCGACCAAACCACGCGCGCACTTGACGCCAGGATACACGCCGACCAAACTGCTATCGACGCCGCACGCAGCGACCTGCAGTGAGTGACACACACACTGCACACGCACACACGCCGCGCGCAGCGACCTGCAGTGAGTGACACACACACTGCACACGCACACACGCCGCGCGCAGCGAACTGCAGTGAGTGACACACACACTGCACACGCACACACGTCGCGCGCAGCGACCTGCAGCGACTTGCACACACACTGCACACGCACACAAGCCGCGCGCAGCGACCTGCAGCGACTTGCACACACACGCACACAAGCCGCGCGCAGCGACCTGCAGTGAGTGACACACACACACACCGCACACGCACACACGCCGCGCGCAGCGACCTGCAGTAAGTGACACACACACTGCACACGCACACACGCCGACCAGACCGCCATCGACCTTTACGCGGATCAATTTATTCCGTGGTCGCGTCTTGTACTGATTTATTAGTTACAATAAGTAATATTAACCTACCTTGAAGGACAAGAAATTTTATATTTGTTGCCAGACAAATCAGTGCCAGACGCTACCACGGAAGAAATTGATCCGCGTAAAGGTCGCGCACGAACTCGTCGGGCTATAATACTCTCTTTATCACACTTATGCACTGACGCACAGAGAAAGGCGTGGGCGCTGTCCTATTCTCACACAATAAGTAGGGTTAGAATGCTGGTGTCCGGGTTCTGAAGATGCAAAGCATTGAGAAGAACGAAAGCAATAATAACACAAGTTAATCTTTAAGATAATGAAGTATGATACCGTACCTTTGTTAAACTGTCGATACTTGACCTCGAAATTCAGTTAACGATGTTATCAACAGTCAGTTTCCATAGCATCAATAGGCCTCGCGAAACAATTAGTTTTTTGTTTACCACCTGCGTTTTTGTTTACAGAGAGTTCACCAAAAAGACGTCGTTAGAAATAGAACATTTCCAAAAGCAGAAGGACAAGGATCTGCACGAGTCACTCGTTGGCTTCATCACGTTACAAGTCAAAGCGGCGAAGAAGGTATCTTTGAATCAAAATATTACCATTTACTTGATTCTACTCAAAACACACTTTTTTTTTAAACTTATAAATTACCTACCTACCATAATTATTTATTTACTATTTCATTTAATTTCAATTAATATTAGTTATTGCTATTCCTACAGTGTTATAAATTCTTTATTGTCAAATACCTTTGTGTCACAGATATGTTAGAGACCAACATGACGTGTTTAATTCTAAAAAATCAGCCTTAAATAAAATATGGGACATTACAAAAGACAAACCCGGTTCTCATACAAACTGGGGCCTGCATGTTAAGGGCTAGAAATTAGTCACAAATTAGAACATATAATAAGGTTACATTTGCCCAATTTCTACATCAGCCGGCTTTGGCCAAATATGTAAAAATCGTTGATAAAGAATTTGGAGGTTATGTCTTAATTGTTGCTATAATTACACGAAAAATGGTATCCAGTATCCAGTGTTCAAGCAAACGGTCAGCCAGGAAGCAATCAAAGTCGGAGTCAGGTATTCGAGCACAATTAGTCGTAAAACAAAATCCAGGAAAACAGAAAAGTGCTCCTTCACGAAATACGAATACGAATTACATCAAATGACATGACTGACAGTGACATGAACTTGACGTAAGACATAGACAAATAGACGTTTAACATAAGGCTGCGTCCCATAATCGACATTGATCGAACCATCGATTAATTGATTGATTTTATTAAGATCTTTTAACTGGTTATGAAGTAAGAAAAAGTGGATAATTATTAAGATAATTATTTCGTATCATAAATCCTTTTAGTTTTTTAATGGATAGTCATTTCGTTTAATCTTTTCGTATCGATAAACTTAAATACATAATTAAGAAAATAACATCTGTTGGCCACGATGCTGTTTTTTACAGAGGTTAATCAGGTAAAATATACGATTTTTTTGGTATATGATTTATTCTCCAACATTCAGGCCCAGAACCGGACTTCTCCTTTCATTTTATCAATATTATGCTGCCTCCAACCTGCATTGGAAAGTGGAAAGGCCCAGAGGGCCTACTCTCCTTCTCCGGAACGTAATTTCGGCCGTATTTGATGATGATGAAGTCTTAAACCTCACCACGTATCACCAAGGGGGAGGAGGGGTTAAAAAATGCTAAAAAAAACATCACGTGATTAATGGACGGCCCCTTAGGTTACTTAATTTTAATTGACTTTTATTTCAATACAATCCGAAATTGCTACCTTCGTGCATTTATATTACCATAAAAAATAAAAAAAAGGAATGTAAAACAGTAATACCATTTTTAAATTAACATTAATTAAGCAATGAATTAAAGTAATTGGCACGGTCTGTCTCGGTGTCTCGTACATTTTTTATAGCAGCAGTGGTATCTTGCATTTTTAGGTAATCTACTTCTTAGTCAATTATCGTTTTAGGTATTATAGCAGCAGTGGCATCTTGCGTTTTAGGCAATCTGCTTCTTAGTCAATTAGCGTTTTAGGTATTATAGCAGCAGTGGCATCTTGCGTTTTAGGCAATCTGCTTCTTAGTCAATTAGCGTTTTAGGTATTATAACAGCAGTGGCATCTTGCATTTTAGGCACTATGCTCATAATCGAAATTATGTCCTATTTGTATTGTATTGTGAACAAAGAATTGTAAAAAATTTAAGAAAATTGTTTGAAATTTCAAAAATAATGAAAAGCGCTTTAAATAGCAAACGAAAAACGGCCGAAATTTCATAATTTAAAAATTTTATAAAATAGTTATCAACGTACTGATAGTATTAATATATTATATAACATACACAACAATTGATGAATAGAATATTTATTAATAATAATCTAATTTAATGTACTTAAATCGAATTCTGTAAATTTAATAAGTGACAAGTTAGTATTTTATTATTTACAATGTTGTCTACCTAATTACATGCATGTTTAATTTCACTGAGTGGCAGAGCCACGCTGCGTTGCAGCACGCATTGGGCCGGCACTTGGTGCTGTTGTGTTTCGTCCGGCCAGTGAGAGTTCCGGAGGTCCGTCCCCCCCCCCCCCCCTCTCCTCACAATTCATATCCCTTCCTTAACCCTATTCTTTTCTTAAAGTTTGGTAACGCACCTGCGACTCCTCTGGTTTTGCGGGTGTCTATGGGCGGTGGCAATTGCTCACCATCAGGTGACCCGCCTGCTCGTTTGCCTCCTTATATAAAAAAAATGTGCTATCAAAATTAAATAAGTTACTGATTCACACGTGCTGCGCTGGCAAGATAGACGAACTATTCCCATCATACTCCATCTTTATATCTCTATTTTATGTGAATAAATTATATTTCATTTCATTTCATCAAATTGATTTGCATATTTGTTTCAGAATCTGCAAGCGTGGACTCAAATAAGAGAATGTCTCCAAAATATGCCCTGAACCAAGCCCAAGTTAGGCATTTGATACCAAATCTACCTTCTCGTTCTTGTCCGTGGTACTGACACTTCATATCGCATGTAGTTTTAAAACCTTTTGGAAAACTGGTCAAGCTCAAACACAAAAAAATGAAAAGAAGAGAGAGTCCATATATCTTGTCTCTCCGTTTCTGCCTGTGTCTAACTGATTACTAGACGGAAAACTTAGATTTAGTAATATATAAACTTAGTAAAAATAAGCCATATGAGCTCTGTTAAATTTAAATACTAGTAAAATCTATAACACTGTAAGACACTATAGTAAGTAATAAACGTGCATAAAATATAAAGAAAGCAATAATATTGAAAACCAATGTAAACCAGTATGTGAGATTAGCCCAAAAATATAGGTCTTTTAAAAATTTATATTAGTTCGTTATTTTAAACTGAATAAATTATAGTATTGTTTATTGTAAAAGCACACATGTTGTCGAAAATCACAACACACCTAAATGTTAAATAAAATAAAAATGAATCCCTATTTCCCTTGGTCACGACATCACGCGTGAACGGCTGGACCGATTTCGCTAATTTTTTTTGTTGTGTCTGTTATTGTCAGGAGAAGGTTCATGAAAGAAAAAAAATTAAAATAAACTATTTTTTTTATTATTTTTTTCAATAAAATAAACTTCCCTACACTCACACCAATTATCTAGCCCAGGAGAAGCTTCGTTATGAAACTCGTTAAATGGTTACTAGACAACGGATAAACACACTTAAAATAGTTAAATGCATACTTATTATACATAGATAACACCCAGACCCAAAACAATTTAGAAAAACAATAATTTCTAAATTGACCCGACCGGGAACCCGGGACCTCAGAGATGGCGACACCATGAAAACCGGTGTACAAACCACTCGACCAAGGAGGTCGTCAGTTCATTTTTTTTTCAATACTCATAATTAAGACAGGATGTCTGTCGGGTCAGCTAGTGTTCAATAAAATTGAATAAAAAAATTTTTAAAAAGTTACTGACCTGAAATACTTTGAATAGGTAGTCGCTGGATTCACGAAACTGAATTCTATATTTCAATAAATTTAAGGTTGATTAGATTAATTAAAAGTTTTTAGTATTAACAGAGATTTTTTGTTTGCGTGAACATAATTTGTACACACGCGAATTTTGATTTAAATTGTTTGTGACATTTTAGATTTATTTTACGGTTTCTGCTAACATTAAACTTCCAATATGCCTGTAAAGACTACCAGCGGCAAGATGAAATATAATTTGATTTCATGACTCGCCTTCGCCATCGTAAAACATTTGTATTGTGATTTTCGGGATTGTGTCAGATAACCTACATTTCCTACATTATGTATTAAATAAGTTATTACAAAATGTAGTTTATTGTTGCTAATAATAATTGTTGCATAAAACTTGTATTAACTTTATAAAATTTTAAACAATATTTACATTTTTCATATATTCGGTAGGAAAACCAAGAGATATTACGGGCTTTTAGTATCGTAGAAGTATCCGATTTTTGAAACCGCCTAAAATATATATAAATATTCGTAGTTTCCGTGATTCATATAAAACGCTAGAGCTTTCTGTTATCGTTTTTCTTCTTTTTAATATGTAAATAAAAGACATTGTGCCTGCCAGTTGTATGTTTCATTATTGTAATTGTATTTTGTATGGAATCTGTGTAATTATGCTAGCATTGTATAACATTATTATTCTGTAGTGCGCATGTAGTTTATTTATAATCTGTCCTTTAAATTGTATAAAGATGAGTGCAAAATATATATTATTACTATGTTAGTGAGTTATCATAGAATTTCAACATTGTTTTCCCCAATCCAATTAATTATAATTGTTAACAACGGCACAATACTTAGTTTTACTTAAGTAGTCGATTGTTTTTTATTCAATAGCTCACTGACGCAGTGTAATAATATAAATATGATATATTAAATAGAAATGTTTATAATATGATTTCTGCATGTTTTAAAGATGAGGAGTTTTATTAAGCTAAATTTGTATCGTAATTTCAAACGTCGCATTAGTTTTGGGCTGCAAGGAAAGCTGATTTTTCATTTTTTTTTAAATTGTTTTTGATCCGACACCTTAACTCGTCTAGTCCAGTTGGCATAAGGTCCCTAATAGACGACAAGCAATTTCACAGCTATATTTTTGTACAAGAAAGTGGACAACACAAAACTATTACTATTAACCACAGACCAAGTGATCTGTGCTATTAACTAACTACTAACTATGATAGTATAGTTAGTTAATAGTAGTATAGTTAGTAGATAGTTAATAATAACTAAATACTAACTATTTACTAACACTTATTATGCAACATCCCTCGAACTATACTCCAGCCAAATTCGATGACGAATGTTTGTAAACAGATTACTGTCATTTTTTTGTGCAACTATTTAGTTTCACTCGGATTTTTACTGTTTTTTTGGAAAAAAGACACAATATTTAACTGTTTTTTGTGAATCTTTCTCAAGAAAAAGTAAAAATCCGAGTAAAACTAAATATTTGCATGCGTCCGAGCGCACTGTGAGACCATGAGGTCTCAAAAACCTATTCATAAACAGTACTTGAGTGGCCACCGGCGCTATGCGCTAAGGTAGCCAGGCTTGTAATACGAAACGCACTGAGAAATGTCTTACTTCGCATAGCATTTCTACTTTGCTTAGACAAGTAATGTTTGTAAATACGGGTGTAAGATACGAGTATACAACGACCTTCACCGAGCCGGTTAATGGATGAAAAGTATTTTATATCAAATTTAATATGTTAAAAATATATTGCCAGTGGGTTGGCTGAAAAATTTCAGTCCAGTATATTCGCATCTTTACAAAAATAACGTGACATCTCATCAAAAACGATTTGATGAGATGTCACGTTATTCTTGTAAAGAGGCGATATGGTTAATAAAATATTTAAAAAATATTTTTTTAAACATTGCACTGGTTTGGATAATAGATAAATTACATAGGTACCAATCGAAAGTATGAAACCTATAAAATATGCAAACGTTAGGTTGACTAATTTTTTCCCGTTGCAACTATTGGGTAGGCAGGTGTAAACAGGTAAGTCAATATTAGTAATTTGCAACCGTCTGGTTAATAAATAAAGCTTATGTATAAATAAATATAATCTCATTACAAACACACACACCAAACCAGTGCAATGTTTAAAATTTTTTTTTTTTAATATTTAATTAATCATAATAGGTACTGGACTGAAATTTTTCAGCCAACCCATTCACGATTTATATTTTAACATATTAAATTTGATATAAAATACTTTTCATCCATTAACCGCCCCGGTGAAGGTCGTTCTATACTCGGATCTTAGACTATTTTCAGAGCGTTGATCGATGGAAACTTCGCAAAAAAATGGCAAGTTCGTTTTCCAACGCGCAAAATGAGCGTCGTCTGTAAAAGGCCGACTGTTATGTTATGTTAGTGCGGTTTTAACGATTAAGATTTATCATGCATTAGGCTACAATATCAATGGCGATGATGTATTTTTTTTGTTTTATTAAAATATTTTAATAGAGGGTAACACCAACATTGTATTAAAATAATAATTGCTTACACTAGATCGTTGAAAATTACTCAAGTAAGCTTCTAATACTCAACTGTGATTTTAAGACCAACTCAATACATAATGTAGCTAGATTTTGTATTATTGTGTAGAAACCTACTTAAGTAAATGCGCGAAATATAAATTTGTTTAGCAAGTTCATTCTTAGTTAAAAAAAGTATATTTATTTCTGTTGATTTTATTTAATCTTTAAAAAAAATGGATTATAATTATTTTAGATTCCAATAAAAATAATATTTTTTATTTTGTCTCTTTTTATATACGATGCGTATAATATCCCGTGTAAGTACTTTAGCTTTCTAGTTTTCTAGTTTTGTAGCTACCGCCGTATCAGCCGTATCAGTGATACGGGGTCCCCGGCATACAGGGGCCCCGAACGTGTGTGATAAAAAATTTGCTAAAAATTGTTTTAAGTTAAACGGCTTCAGATAAAACGGTATTCGATACCTTTGTGTTATGATAGAAAACTTGGAGCACCTATTTAGTCCCAACGGTGTCGATAAAGTGCAAATTGTCCGGCTCGAAATTTCGGAGCGTCTTTGTCTACGTCTTTTGTTACCTCTGTTAGCAGAGAAGATGGACGTTTTTGTCCTGATTGATAGAGCTGCCAAGCCTATGATCGTGGGGATCGAAAGTAAGAACAGCCTCCGTTGTTTATATTATAGCTACGATGTGGTTCGTGGTTGGCATAAGTATGTCCTTGCGGAGGACATTGTTTTTGTTCAGCGCCCCGCGAGGGCGGTTCATAGCCATGATGTGGTTCGTGGCTGGCATAAGCATGTCCTTACGGAGGATATTGATTTTGGTAAGCGCCCTGCGAGGGCGGTTCATAGCCACGATGTGGTTTGTGGCTGGCATAAGCATGTCCTTGCGGAATACATTGTTTTTGGTAAGCGCCCAGCGAGGACGGTCCATAGCCACAATGTGGTTTGTGGCTGGCATAAGCATGTCCTTACTGAGGACATTGTTTTTGGTAAGCGCCCTGCGAGAGCGGTTCATAGCCACAATGTGGTTTGTGGCTGGCATAAGCCGGTCTTTGCGGAGGACATTTATTTATTTAATTTAATTAAAAACGGTTACAAAACCATTTACAACAATTAAACGTATTATTCAAATTCAAATAAAATAAGGGACATTTAGCATTACATTAACATACATGCATCTTCTCGCAAAAACCGCAAACACTCAAGTAATATTACCATTGATTTTGGTAAGCGCCCTGCGAGGGCGGTTTATAGCTACGATATGGTTCGTGCTGGCATAACCGCATAAGCATGCCCTTGCGGAGGACATTTATTTATAAAATTTTATTAAAACGGTAAAATACCAATTACAATAATTAAACATATTATTAATAATCAAATTAAATTAAATAAGGTACATTTGGCATTATATTAACATATATGCATCTTCTCGCAAAACCGCGAACACTCATGTAATAACCATTGATTTTGGCAAGCGCCCTGCGAGGGCGGGCAGATTATAGCCACGATATGGTTCGTGGCTGCCATAAGTATGTTCTTGCGAAGGACATTGATTTTAGTAAGCGCCCTACGAGGGCGGGCAGATTATAGCCACGATATGGTTCGTGGCTGCCATAAGTATGTCCTTGCGGAGGACATTAATTTTGGTAAGCGCCCTGCGAGGGCGGTTCACAGCATGCTGTGCGTGTGTCTGTCCCATGAACCAGAAGAACAACGCGATGGTACACTATAAGAAGTTTGCCCTTGCGAAATATAACAGTTTGTTGTTAGTACAGGTTTTGCTTGCGAGGCATTCCCAGTACCAGATTTAATAACTGGCCAAAAAGTTTTCTAACAGGACAATTTTTTCTAATGCAACTGTAATCTGTTCAGAAACAAATGTGTGTTTGAAGGTAGAATCTTATTCAAAGTAGCAAGCATTAGAGGGTATTTTACATTTTTATGAGTACCTATCCTCTTTTCGTATATTTATAGTTTCAGTCTACAACCTAATCACCACCGAAAATAAGACCTTTAAGAGAGGCATCAGATATTTGCGACCAACTAGTAAACTGCGGAGACAATTATTAAAAATATCTTTTTAGTTTTAAAATACCAAAACTAATTGGTGCACAAGATTTATCAGAATATTGGTGCTTAAGGCCTAGCTGGCTCTTTTAGTTTACTTTTAAAATCAAAAATCAAATCTAGATCACTACACGGAATATTTAAATTGTTAACTGTTTTAGTCAGTGTTGGTAACACCTAACACACACACCCTTTCCTCTAACGTCCGATAAAGCAGACACATTGTCGTTATCGTCATGAAAGGCGGGTAGGTACGATGACCATGCTTCTTTGAACGATGACGACTAACTCGAATTCAACCTTCGCCGATGCGATCGGGATTGTTAGAAGGACTAGCTATAGCCGCTTAGCTACAATTCATTTTTCTCATTATCTAATGTAAGCACTAATTATCGGTTTCTTATCTAAAATAAAAAGAAAAAGTGCCTGGAGGGTAGATACCACGTATTAAACACAAAAAACACTTTTATAAATACTATCTTTACTCGAATGCTTTCTTATCTTAAAAGAAAAGGTGTATCTACATCTCTTGCGGGTAAAATAAAAAGTTTGATATACCAGATAAGTTTAAATTATAAATTCAGCGAACAGTAACACCGTTAAGTTAAGAAACTATTCTAAGTACTCACGTGTATTGTAGAAACTCGCGAGAACTGTGTTGCAGTTTAAATAAAAATAATTCTATTTCTTTGTCACTTGATCACTATGTAGTGCACAAGTTACGCCGACGGGAAATTTCACGCCAATGATGAACAAATAGGCACGGGTGTGAAATCTCCTGGTTCCCCCACCGCGCCACCTGGTGACGCCACTGAGTGGGATGAGCGAGAGAGACAGCGATATACCGGAAGAAAGAAAAGGAAAATACGACGGGAAACGGATATGCCTATCTCAATATTATAAGCTTCTAATGACGGTCAAGTGTTTAATAAAAAATTATGTCAATTTAAACTTTACAATATGTAGGTAGTTTTTTATAGTTGCGTAAGCCTCCTTTGAACCTTAAAAGATGCATTTAATGGCTATCGATGCATTGGTCGTTTTCTAAACAATGACTTTAACAATTTCATTTATTTATTTGATTAAGTATTATTATTTTGTTGTAAATACTGCATTGACAAATTCATTCTAATTTGTACCTAAACATTTCTCCAACAGTATTAACAAATACATTTAAGTGACTCAGCCCAGCCCACAACAACTCTGCGAAACACCTCCAGACTAGATCTGTGAGCAGTGTTTAAGTATTATAAAAAAGTACTCTGTGGAGCAGTGTGAGCAGTAAATGCCGAGCGACTACGTGACTGTGAGCTCCAAATACAGACAAATATCCGTATCGGCATGTCGTCCACTGTCTTAAAATCTTCTTTTTTTTCTTTTGTTTTATCTGCAACAAATGTTTGTGACCGCCTTTTTATGAGGTTGGCACAGCCAGCAACAAATAACTGGGATTCTTACAAATATTGGACAATCTGATGAGCGGTTGCTAAACACGGGTCCTGAGTCGGTAATTTCAATCACAATCACATAATTTTGTATTGATATATTATTTTTGATTAAACTAATAGACTGCCTTTTTTGAGCAGAAACAATAGAAAATATAGTGTAAGAATCATAAGTGACAAATCATTGATTATGATCTGATTCTAAGGATAGTCCTGGAAATATGGTTTAATTAATATGACATTTGTGTCCCGTCCCATGTTGAATTGTATTTTTGATTTGGAGCAATAAATCTTAGTTAGTGTACACTTAACAAAACTGTGTTTAAACACAATTACTTTCCTTATATGACAGGTAAAGTAGACCTATGCGTATAAACAACATAGAACCTTCCTCAAACTTTTTAGTTAGAAATGATAACTTTATAACTATCAGCTTTGAAAAGATTCAAGTTATTATTTTTCGAATAAAGCTACCAAGATATTATCAAATACAGTACTGATTTAATGTTACTGATTTTGTTGCAACAGATGTAAACATATATCTCAAGATGCTCGTGGTATACCAGGTCTGGTCAACGATTCACTAATAATTTGGCGCCACCTGGATAAGGCTATCTAGAAGTGGATGGCTCGCCTTGAAAGGAAATTATGTATAACAAATATTAATTTGGGCCGAAGATCATTTTTCTTGGACAACAAGTTTGGGCCACATTGTATACCAAGGATGTAAATTCTAATCTGTACCACATCAATACCTTCTGCTTTATTCAATTTATATTAAATGTAAGTGTTTTTTTTTATATAACTTGGTCAGGATTTCGTGATGCATTCTGCGTTTGTAAGGGTTTGTAAGGTCAAATTATGGCTTTGCCAATAAACTAATAATATGTGAAAACGCATGGTAGGAGAGTTACCTACTCCGTATCTAAGTATATTCGTATAATGTTTTCACAAGACTGGATGTAGGATGCGAATACATAAAAGTTTCTGAATCAATTAATGCTAAGAATTTCTCTTGTTCAAACAACTTGGTGTAGGTAGGTAATTCAAACCGCAACGGCCGCTGTGCATGCCGTCGTCAATATTCTTGAATTCATCTAAATCTCTTATTATACATTTATGTATAAAACAAGTTCTGTTGCTCGGTTTTTTAGTAATGCTTTTGTAAGTGTTTGTGACAAACCCTATGACTCCAAAAAGGTGCTTGTACTCGTAGTTTTATTATTCAATACACACTCGTCATAATTTGAGCTTATTTTTCGTGCGTAGGTACAAAACATAAACTAAACAATTATTGTAGAAAATTCAAATATTATGCGCAATTGTTCTAGAACCGGTTCCAGTAATTTCGCAAACACAAATAGGCCGAACAGAAGAACATTAATTTTAACTGAGGCCTCAAACTAAACCTTAACTTTTTCCGATCAGCTTTAATTGCAGTAGATACTTAATTAAAAATAAGCATCTTGAATATCAATTGTTGACAATAGTAGCTGTGATTTAATAATTTAAGGGCAGTTCCATTCTTTTAAATATAATTATTTTGAAGCTGCTTTAAATTTTAAGTGAATCTGTGAGATCCTATACATTTTTTTTTGTAAACTTTTCCTGACCTTTATAAACACAACAAAAGAGAATCAGACAAATCAGTTGAGCCGTTTTTGTGCGCTTAGCAACACATTTGGCGATTCATTTTTATCTACATAGATTGAGATAGTAAGTAGGTAACAAACATTGTTTTGAAGTATAGTTGTTTTGTATAGGTTTGCCGGGAAAATGAATATTACATTTACGAATCCAATGTAAAACATTACGATCCCTAGTGAGCTCACACTTTCTGTCATTCAGTCATAAAAATAGGTCAAGCGACTGCAGGAGCTCTGATTCCAACGTCTCCCTGTCAGATATCCGGCGGAACCTCGGCAGTCCCTTGGCGGTGTGAATGGTGCTGGTGGGCTTGATCGCAGCTCGATAGCTGATGATACTACTACGCACAGTGGCGCCCCCCCTATAGTTTAAAGAACCTCGAAGTTGATCACAACTTCAGCCCGGGCATCAGCCCGGGACTCTGTACAGAGCGTTGGATTTTTGTTTTCTTTCCGAATCAAACTTGGTTAAGGCATTAGGGGTCTTTATATTATTATGCTCAGAAAGTGAAGTTTTAAAACTTTTATTCATATTTATCTCCAACAGAGCTTATTATTGTTATTATTATTATCCTCTTTATTTGACATAATTCTTAAGTTTAATTTTTTACAATATTTTATATAAAAACCTATTTACAATATAAAATATTATAAAAAACTTAACCTAGGTTGCCACCGGCAGCGGGGATAGACCGAAGCTATCGGTGGTTAGGGCTGCAGAGTGAGGAACCTCCTGACAATACGTGCCGTGTCAAGGAGTACTGCCTTTTGCATCTGACCCTTGACCCAACCTTTCAGCGAGAGCTTCTCTAGGTGTTGATCGAGGCTCTTTGCTATAAGGCCGTGTGCCGAAACGACTATCGGTACAATAATGGTTGAATCCACATCCCACATGGCGGTAACCTCGTGAGCCAAGTCAAGGTACTTACTGAGCTTGTCCTTCTCGGCTTTCACGAGGTTCTCGTCATGAGGTATGGTGATATCAACCAATATTGCTTGGCGCTGAGATCGGTCGATCACCACGATATCAGGCTTATTAGCGACAATAGTCCTGTCCGTGATGATAGAGCGTTCCCAGTAGAGCGTTGCATGACCATTTTCGAGAACTGGCGCAGGTGCGTACTTATAGTACGGCACCTCTGATTCAACAAGGCCATATCGAAGAGCAAGTTGCTGGTGAATTATTCTGGCTACTTGGTTGTGTCTGTGCAAATACTCTCCGTTAGCAAGATGAGAACAACCGGAAATAATATGTCGGAGTGATTCTCCCGGACGGCGGCATGCCCGACAGATGTCGACCGTACCGTCCCTCATAATATATTTCCGGTAGTTATTCGTCTTGATAACTTCATCTTCAATAGCACAGACAAAACCTTCGGTTTCCCCAAAGAGGTCACCGAAACGTAGCCAGTTCACCGAGGCAGGCAAATCTACATCAGGCCCAGTTAGAGCCCGATAGTAGCGCCCGTGTAGCACCTTGCTCTTCCATATGTCCTTGCGATCGAGAGTGCTTAGCACCACTGGTTTGCGCCAGTTTTCTGTTGCCAAGGAGAGCGGCGTAAAGTGTCTATCAACTGCCACGACATCCAAATGCATCCCGCACTCACTGTTAAGGAAATAATCCCTGAGACTGCACACCTCACGGTTATGTAGGTCCTTGGCATTTAAAAAGCCGCGACCCCCACATCTCCGCGGGATGTACAGCCTCATAACAGATGAGCGCGGGTGTAACATTCTGGAAGTCGTGAGCATTTGACGGACTCTTCTATCCAAGGCGTCCAATTCGGTCTGAGTCCATCTTAGTATGCCAAAGGAGTATGTGAGTAGAGGCATAACCCAGCCATTAAAAGCACGTGTCTTATTGCCACCCGATAAAAGACTGTTAAGTACTTTTCTTAGGCGGCAAAAGAATCGCTCCGGTAATGACTGTTTTATGTCCCCATCCACAACACCCGAAGACTGTGATATACCAAGATATTTATATGTTTCAACTTCGGAGAGAGATTTGAAGTTTATCGTTTCGGAGAGTTGTAAATTGGTTGAATTTACTACTCTCCCACGCTGTACATGCATAACCGCACACTTATCCACACCAAACTCCATCTTGATGGCACTGCTGAAAGTCTCAGTAATTTTTAGCAGTTTTTTTTTTTATTATTATTATAATTATTATTATTATTATTTCAATTTCCTAATTTAGTTTTGGAGCTTCGAGGCTTATGTACATTATTACTATTTTATTTTTATTTATTTTTTTCCATTTATTTAAGTAGGTAAGTAAGTACTTATTTTTTTGTTAATTATTATTATGAGTAACCCTTTATTTTTTATGAGGTTCGTCTCTGAGAAATTGTAGAATCCATGGGTGTCCAATGAAAGCAGGCTATCGTCGAACTGACCGTCATATACGTGGACAGATCGAAGATCTTAGTGGCGCAGCTGGCACGGGCACAGGCGCTAGCGCTGCAAGCAGCGCGAATGGCCAAGCTTCGTATCTGCCGCTATTGGTTGAGTAATTGTAAACATCAATGACATAGTTTAAGATGTCTTCACCAAATCATTATTGATAAGTAAACCCGAAGATAACGAAACGTTGAAAACATGTCCACCCCAGGCGGAAATCGAACTTACGTCCTCAACAATGTTTAGACTCTGCTTTGTTCCACGGATGACGTGGAAACGTGAAACTGTTAGGGTGAAATAGGTATGGCCTCTCACGGTTTATGTGGAGCAGAAAATCCTCAACACAGTTCAAGTGGAGTTAGAAACCATGAAACGGCTAGCGTGGAATAAAATAAAGCCTCAACACTGTTAAAATATACTAAATACATATTCCCGAAACGGCTTGCTTGAAATATAATATAGCCTCACTCAACCCTTGTAGAGTGGAGTGAGTATCTTCGACTCGGCTTGTGTAGCCGCTGTGTCACGGAGAAAGTCTAATTCTTATTCTAATACAATTAATAAGTATATATAAAGCTGAGGTCTGACCTGAAAACCGCGTGGCGACTCCTTTGCTTCCAATCCAGAGGGGTTCCTTGGAATTTTCTTTCTTGATGTATCCACCAATTGACAACATCGATATAGCCTCAACACTGTTAAAGTGGAGTGAGTATCTTTGACACGGCTTGCTTGGAGTAAGATATAGCCTCAACACTGTTAAAGTGGAGTAAGTATCCTCGAAACGGCTTGCGTGGAGCCTCAACACTTTTAAAGTGGAGTAAGTATCCTCGACACGGCTAGCGTGGAGCCTCAACACTGTTAAAGTGAAGCAAGTATCCTCGACACGGCATGCGTGGAGCCTCAACTCTGTTAAAGAGGAGTAAGTTACCTTGACACGGCTTGCGTGGAGTAAAATAGAACCTCAGCACTGTCTAATTGGTGTAAGTAACCTCGATACGGCTTGTATGGAGTAAAATCAATGACATTCAATGTCATTAAGTAAAATAAAGCATCAACACTGTTGAGCAGTTATATATCCTCGACACATCATACGTTTAGTAAGTTAAACACTGTTACAATGGTGTCTATATTTCTTGTTGTAAATGGCTTTTAATTTTGTTACAATCATTATTAAACCAATAAAACCAATAAAAATGAGGGTAGATAATTTTAATGATAAATGATCTTAGTTCCTTACAACTATGATACATTCCTTAATAGTTAATTTTCCAGGTAAATTAGCGTTATGTTCCAATACCTGCGTGTCGTAATATCGTTGATACGACATTTATCACTATTCACCGACACCGATGATGATAAACGCCAACGTTTTTTCAATTAAAAATGATTTCTTTACTTTACGAAGAATACCGTAATGATCACTGTCTCTCAACTTCGAACTATAACATTTTCCCATCTTATTATATACATATTTAATTTCGTTACGAAAAGTGCGTGTGATTCCGATAACACAAAAACACGTAATGACGTCTCGTGACGCGGGGTTACCAGTGCAGGGAACGAAAATAATGGCTGATTTACACGTGTTAAGTAGTTTAGTAGTTAACTAAATTTTAAGTGACTTGAATTTGAGTAGGTGTCCATACGTATTTAAGTAGTTAAGCTCTTTAGTTCACTCAAGATGGACGATAACAAGGTACCTAATGAAGTCGTAAATTCTGTCCTTAAATAATGGCTTCGTGTGGTCAGCACATTTAGGCAGTGTCGAGTAAGATATTAAACTGAATATTTTTTTGCATAAAGTAGATGATAATGAAAATGAGTGATAATGAACGTTTAATAATAAATTAAGCTGTATATATTAATAAAGCTGTGGGACTTTATTGAGATCTCACACGGACTTCTTGAGAGAATTTGAAAAGTGATGTTGCACTGTTTTGTTTTATTTGCCAACACTCATGCACGTTCACGAACACATTACAGTAAATGATCCACCATTATTTCATATTAATATTCGACAAAACATAAATTGAAGAAAATAAAACAAAACTGCAGATATGACGCTTGACTTTCCCGCCAAGAAGTCCGAAATATAACGCATTTAACTAAATTGTGCCTGTCCAAACGTGTCAAGTGACAAGCCCAGCCCACCAACTTAACCGAAAAAAAGACAGAATTCTAATTTAGCTCTTTAGTTGTTAACTAAATTTTAACTTGCAACTTGCTACTAAATTCTGTGTTTACATGCACTTAACCACTTAAAATTTAGTTAAAATTTAGTTAACTACTAAATTACTTAATACGTGTAAATCGGGCATAAGATATTTCTTTTTAGGATATATCTAAGTGTGAAGAAGATAGCACCATCTCATGTACTGCTGCATGTAATAAGTAATCTTCTTCGGTTGAGACCCGAAGTATAATTTTAGTCAACATTGCTTCATCAAATCTTAGAAGTTTTCACCTCTGAGATCCGAAAGAAATATTTTTACAAATATTTAAACTTTCGGTTAAGATGAAGCTGCGTTTATAGATTAATGTTTTAAATTTTAGCGTTTTATTAACGCTTAAATATACTTAAGTAAAATTTTAAACACTGAAAAAAGACGACAACCTTAGGCGGGAATCGAACCACGCACCTTCCGCATTCCGGGCGGCTGCCTTAACTACTTGGCTACCGAGGTCTGGCTTTCAGCCGTCGAAATTTGTCAGTGCTTGATGCTTATGTTTTTAGTCAACATTGCTTCATCAAATCTTAGAAGTTTTCACCTCTGAGATCCGAAAGAAATATTTTTACAAATATTTAAACATTCGGTTAAGATAAATAAATTTATTATATGTTTAAATCTTCATAGCGTTTGTGATTTTTGCCGAACCAACAGCAAAAATATTGAAAAGTTGTACAAACTTTCAAATTAAGTGATAAATCATAGTGTTATTATTTTAAAAGTTGTGTACGAGGTGTGCAATGAGTGAATTGGAAAAAGGTGAGAGTGAAAAATCGTGTTCTGTCGCTCCGGGCGGGGGACAGGCTCGAGATGATTCTTCCAGCGAATCTTCATCCTCGGAGGATGAAAGATTCGCTTCACCTCCTCCTAATAAGAGACGTAAGTACAAACACACCTATTCCGACCCAAGAGTCGATAGTTTGATGGCGCAAGTAAATTACATATCAAATTACGTAGCGCATTTTTCGAATCATAATAATTTGCCAACGGATTTGCCAAGTACTTCTAACTTACCTAGTACAAGTTCGCATGATAAAAGTGAGTTCCTTACTAATTCAAGTTCGACTACTAACAATTTCGCTGCCACTAATACATTGACATTAGGTGATATTAACATAAATTATGATGAGAATAGGATTCTTCCTCTTGCTAACAAGGAGCGACTTAATGAACTCATTAAGTTGCAACAGTTTGATTCTCAAGCTTGGAAAGGCATTAGATATAAGAATGCAATGCAAACTTTCATAGCTTCACCCGGGTTCATGGGCTTAAAAATTAATGAAGAATTATGTCACTTCAATAAAAGTAAAGATTATTTAGCCTCAACTGAAGCGCTTATGGCTAGTTTATCAAATGCAGTGTTAGAACAGAGACATTTAGTGCAAAGTGGATTACAGAATATATTAGATTGGGCAGCAAAAGATACAACAAACATAAATGTAACTGATTTGTTTGAAAAGTTTTCTTTAATGTTTGGTCACGGATCAGATTGATCAAAAAATTCTGAATTGTCAATGCAAATTATATGCGGTAAAAAAGCAGAATACATTGAATTTAGACGTGATCGCATACTTAAAGAAATAGGAAATCCTAATCTCAGATCAACTTTACAGAACATACCTCCTAGTTCTGAATATTTGTTTAGTAGAGAAGCTCTCCAGCCGGTTATTCAATCATTAGGCGGCTCACAAGCATGGTTAAACACCCCGTCCTATTTGATAAAAAAGAAACCAATTAATTCATTTGAGAGTAGTTCTTATAAAAAGCATAATAAACAGTCTTATCATAAAAATAATAATAAAAATGAAAGAAAACAAAAATTTAGTAATTATAAGAAGCCCTTTCGTCGCAACAACTATCCTGAGCAGTCCAATGCCAGTTCTAAGCAGAATTGACAGTCAGACAGGGAGCTTCAAAGGGGGATGTCTGAAAGTTGGTCGACGCTTGGAAACAACTAGGTGCAAATCAGTTTATTCTGAAAATTATAACGAGAGGGAGAATTCCATTCAAAATAAAACCCCCATTGCAGTTCCCTTACAAAGAAATTCAAATCAGATTTGCAACAAAAGTTACTTCACAAATGACAAGTATGATCGAGGATCTCAGAGCAAAACATATATTAGAACAACCACCACTTCTGAATGCGGGCTTCCATTCAAGAATGTTTTTAGTGAAAAAATCAGACGGTG
This sequence comes from Scoparia ambigualis, assembly GCA_963921215.1. Taxonomy (NCBI): domain Eukaryota; kingdom Metazoa; phylum Arthropoda; class Insecta; order Lepidoptera; family Crambidae; genus Scoparia; species Scoparia ambigualis. The sequence goes on along the minus strand of OY992511.1, from coordinate 30,208,355 downwards.
GAATGAGACCTATATTCGATCTTCGAAGTCTCAATACACATGTAGCGACAAGGCACTTTCATCTGATATCTCAGTCAGATGTAGTAGATTTTTTGCAGGACTGCGACTGGCTAGTGAAGGTAGACCTTCAGAACGCATATTTCCATCTGCCTATTGCAGAGGCTCACAGACGTTTCCTCGGGGAAATACTACAACTGACTGCTCTACCATTTGGCCTATCTTCGGCACCGCAGATTTTCTCAGCGGTGTCAAATTGGGTTGCGGAAACCCTTCGAGCCCGAGGAATCCGTCTATTAGTTTACTTAGACGACTACCTGTTAGTCCACCAGGACCGTTCCCTTCTAGTCACTCAGGTTGCGGAAACACTGAGATTGCTAGAGACTTTAGGGTGGCATGTCAATTACCCAAAGTCTGTTTTAAAGCCCACTCAGGAACTGGAATACTTGGGTATAGTTTGGAAAACCCACAAAAACATAATGGCATTACCTCTAAAGAAGGTTCAGAAAATAAAAACATTGATTTCTCAAATAAAGGCAAAGAATCTAACTTGAACTCTAAAAGAGGCACAGAGTTTGTTAGGCCTTCTGAACTTTGCGACTCTCACCATCCCCAGAGGACGACTCCACTGTCGGAGAATGCAACTTTTCCTAAGAAGGTTCAAGAAGAACCGACCAAGGGAAAAGAAGGTATTGCCGCAGGCAGTTCACCAAGACCTAAACTGGTGGCTAAAAGCTGTAGAGCACAGTTCCATGACCTTACGCAAAAAGGAAGTAACACACTTCTTGATCACCGACGCAGCGGATGCGGGCTGGGGTGCTCAGTTGAACAACCAGCTTCTTTCAGGGAAATGGTTTCCCAGTCAAAAAATATGGCACTCCAACGTCAAGGAGATGTATGCCGTATATGGAGCAATACTGAGTCAACAAAATATATTAAATGGAGCTCACATTCTGATACAATCAGACAACCAAACACTAGTGTCATATATCAGAAACGAAGGCGGAACTCGGTCACTGGCTCTGCTGAACTTAACAGCAAAACTCTTAGAGTTGACCGAAAAGCTGGAAATAACACTTTCAGCTTGTTACCTACCAGAAAGGCTCAACGGGATAGCAGACCGCCTGTCCAGGGGTCGTGTGGTACCCGAATGGCACCTGTTGCCCCTGGCCACGGAGGCCATATTCAACGAATGGGGCATTCTAGACATAGACTTGTTCGCTTCCAGGGCCACAGCAGTCGTTCCAAACTATGTTACTCTAGACTCAACAGATGGGTGCGCAATTTTTTGCGACGCCTTCAGTCGTCAATGGGACTGTCGGTTAGGATGGGTGTTCCCACCTCCCAGCCTAGTTCCACAGGTGTTGGTACATCTGAATCGTTCAAGGGGAACATACATTCTGATTGCGCCTCAGTGGCCCCAATGCTTTTGGCTCCCAGATCTTCGAGCCCGGTCTCTAGTGGAACCACTACCCATAAAGGATCTGCGGAAGACCCTAATAGACCAGACGACGGGCAGATGCCCTCCACAAGTAGACAAGTTATCTCTTCTGGCTTGGAAAGTTGGGGGTGGACTGAACAAATATCCCACTGGGCCACAAAAGAGAAAGATTTGTTGAAGCGTAGCTGGCGAGAATCAACCTTGTCTACATATAAAGCACCCATTAAGAGATGGATCTTGTGGTGCAATAATAATAGGATTGATCCTAAAGTACCTACAGGTAATGATTTAGCCAGATTCTTGGCAAAGCTCTTTCTAGAGGACAAGCTGGCATATAGCACTATATTATTGCACAAGTCTGCTGTAGCTACATTATGTGCCACATCAACTGAGAATTTGTCAAACAACTTTTTTGTCCATCAAATTTTGAAAGCAATTTCTCTTGCCAAACCAGAAGTGCAGATTTCTCCTATTTTTGACATAAAGTTATTATTTGATTGGCTACAGGCCACACCACCCGTACATACATTTTTTGATGTATCTCGTAGAACTGCACTGATTCTACTTCTTGCATCAGGACGTAGAATACATGACCTAACTCTATTAGACCTATCTCAAGAAAGCTTTTTTGAAGAATCTGATAAAATTACACTCTGGCCAAAATTTGGTTCTAAGACTGATTGTAGTACACACAGGCAGTCAGGTTGGGTCTTGAGTCAACACTCTGATAAAAATATATGTCCAGTAAGGCATATCAAAGAGCTTATCCAAGTATCTCATGAGAGAAGATTGCAAAGTAACGTTACAAGTTTATTTATTACTGGAATAGTCAAGCCTGCATCCAGAACAAATATTGCAGGTTGGATCAAAAATATTTTAAAAAATGTTAACATTGATGTACCGCCTGGAGCTATTAGATCAGCAGTAGCCTCCAGAGGTTGGCTAGATAGTAGGCCTGTAGAAGAAATCCTTAAGAGAGGGAATTGGAAGAGTATACAGACTTTTCAAAGTATAACTGTCGAAATGTTCAAAGAGCCGATGAAGACAATTCTTGTGCTGATTTATTATTTGAAAATTTTACAAGTACTTAATTAACAATTATTATTTCTTAATTAATAGTGACTTTATTTTGCCAATGACAGTGTTGGCATAATTGTTTTTGATTTTGTTAATTTGTTAATTTGTTTAAAAAGTTTAAAGTTTTACAGACATGCATCTCATTTAAGGTTACGAGTAGTTTTACTTAATTTATTATTGTTCGATTTTAAATAAAGTAAATTTTTAATTATAAGCCATTTGATTAATATTTATTAATTTTGTCTTATTCTAACAACATAGCGTTTGTGCTTGACACCAGCAGATAACAAACAGATCTTCACCCAACACTGTGTTTTAGAAAGACACATAATATAACTGTTTTGCATTACAACAAAACAATTATTATGTGTTGGATAAAACACAGTGTTGCAGCAAGGTCTTGCTGGTGATAGACTATGAAGATTTAAACAGGTTTCCACCAGTTACTCGCATAGATGGTAGCGCCTCTGGTGTCAATGAAAGGTAAACAACGAACAAACCATGGACAATTCGGTAAGTTTTTTAATACCATAGACACATTTGGCAATGAATCATAGACTGCTTCTTCACCCAACACTGTGTTTTATCCAACACATAATAATTGTTTTGTTGTAATGCAAAACAGTTATATTATAAACGCGAATGTTTGTAAGTATGGATGGATTTTTGTTACTCTTTCACGTAAAAACTACTGAATGGATTTGGATGAAAATCGGCATACAGATAGTTTATAACCTGGATTAACACATAGAATACTTTTTATCCAGATATTCTCACGGGAACGGGAACCACGCGAGTGAAACCGCGAGCAGCCGCTAGTATCATTATAAATGCTGATTACCTACACATTATACAGGTTTTGCAACGCCCCACGAATGTATTTTTAATTATTTTCTAGGTTTTCTAGTCTTCGATCAACAATACCAACTAGATAACGCGCACATACAAAATCCAAGCTAAATTCTGTCCACGTGAATAAATACTTTATCAAAGCAATAAATTACATCTGTCACTTAAAAATGAAAATACGTCAATAACATTTAGTGGTGAAATCAACCTTAAACAACAAATAAAGTACTTTTTCCTGTTATTGCCTTAGATGGTTATTGCCTTGCGAGAAAGTAAAAGCTGAATTCTCAAGTGCGCTCTTATTTACCGAGACACATTTTTAGCGCCGACCGGACATCTAGTTGTATTGTTGATCGAAGCTTTTAGTACCTACATTATCTACATCATCATTATCTTTCTTTTCAATAAAACCTTTTAATTTAAAATAATTTTTACCTATTTTTTTATTTTCAAGTTTTTAGTTTTTTTTATAATGTAAGTACTGTATACTACTAGTCAAGCTCTTTCATTTGATACCCATATAGAGGTGGTGGAAAAAATGTAATCCACCATTTTGTGGAGGCGGCCATTTTGGAATGATAGGTAGTAATGTCTCTGTCAAGAAAGTACTGGGAAAAGATCAATAATACACAAAATGTTAGTTATTCATCCAAATTTATTTTATCGCCTTCAAAGTAGGGTAAGGTGGTGTAAGTGTGCGCATTGTAACTTTGAGGCCCCATAAAAAATAAAATATCATATTTAGAAAAATCAACATTATTTATTTATAGTCTCTACATATTTGTTAACAAATTATGTAACAACGAATTACACTAATGTGATTAATTAAAGTAGGAACTAAAGAAATATAAAAAACTAAAATTGCGCACTCATAGGTACGCCCGGGTGTACGAGAGTGCGCGGCGAGTTGTACAAGAGTGCGCGCATTAATTCTCAGTGCACAAGTGGCACTTATATAGTCCTAGACCTAAATAGGCAATGCAGTTTTCATGCCACCATTGTTGACACACCGAACATTCGATCCAGTCTTCAGTAATATGCTCTTTGTATATTTCTTGACACCTACCACACCTCCGTATGGTGTGAAATGGTTCCTGATTTCTTGTTCAACTTCACGGGAAAATGTAGTTGTAGTGTATAAATAAACATACTAACTAATAGCCTATGTAACATGTAATCCCTTTTAATATATTCAGTTCTAATCGCACAACTCTTTGTTTTACTCGTCTCCACTGCGCCCATCCTTACATGGCGACCCTGCCGTTTACGGATTGGAGTGCGATTTCATTCAACAATAAAATCGGTAGCTAATTAAATTATAGTAAAGATGAAAGTCCAAACTATTTATTCGCGATTCAACGAGAACAAACGTCCTGTTTGTCAAGAAGACAAAATTGAAAATGGGTCACTCTTACACTAAACCACCCCAAAAGCCTGCAGCAACCGAAGTAAACACGCAGATAGGATACAATAACCACATGGTCACCCACATAGAGACCCATGTCGGAATAATATCTTAGAGCATGGTGGCTCTTCTTTTGATTCTCCTGCTTGTGGCCGTTATCATCACCGTACGCTATTGCGTCAAATGCTTTAACAAGAAGGTGCAGCGTGGAGTCAATGCTGGAGTGGTGCGTATGCAGAAGCTGTCCCCGGAGTACCCGACCAGAATCAAGGAGAGGGTGTAATGAGCAGCAAACGGTAAAATAATCAGTGCTAGTGATGCATGGTAAAAAGTGCGTAATGAAAAGTGAAGTCAAGTGATCGGTCTTGTGTCTTAATTAGAAAAAACCAGGTATACTATGAACATTAGCCACATAACTTTAGTAAAGTAAGCTTAATATTTAATAATTTAAAATGTAAAATGTGTAATCAATACCACTATTGTTAATTTTGTGTAATGAATGGCAGATTTTATTAAAGAATTAAATAACAAATTAAGTGAAATAAGGAAATATTTAATAAAAATTGGCCCAAAAAGACGTAAAGGTAAAATATTAGAGAAAAAGTATAAAGAGGCCAATGAATTGAAATATCTTTGTAACAGTTATTTAGATACTATAAGTAAGGTTTTAGATTTTAAAAACAAACAAGAAAAGAAATTAATAATTCAGTACAGTGATAACTTTTCAAATTTATTTACCGAGGTTCAAAGTTTAGGCTCTCCCTCCGAATCGGAGACAAGCGCGGATTTAAGCTTAGGTAGTAGCGAAGACGAATTCATAAATATGGCTAAATTTGATTTAAAAACCGCGCTAAGTCTTTTGCCGGTGATGGATGATACGGAGAGAAATACGAAAGAATTAATTGATGGGATAGAGTACTACGAAACTACTTTAGATGAAGCATCCAAAATAAATCTAATATCGTTTGTATTAAAAACGCGTCTCTCTCAGGCAGCTAAATTAAAGCTGTCTAGCTCATATTCGTTTGTCAAGGACTTGTTAAAGGATATGCGACAGGTGCTGTTGCCAAAAAAAGCTGCGACCGTTATACATACGAAACTACAGGTGGCGAGACAAGATGACAAGTCTGTGGCGGATTTCGGTAAGCAAATTACTGCATTGTTCGTGGACTTAACGATTTCGCAGTCCGAGGGAAACACCGACAGTTTTAATATTGTACGACCCATTAATGAAAAACTCGCAATTAAACGCTTCGCGGACGGCCTACGAAATCGTAGGTTAAGCACGATAATAGCAGCTCGTGATTTCCAGAACTTAAAGGACACTATCCAGGTGGCAGGCAGGCAGGAGGAAGAAATCTCTGCTCCAGGGGCGTCTACTTCCGCTGACGTGGTAAGCATGTACCATAATAAGCGTAGATATAATAATTATTCGAACAGGATAACTACAGGCCGCGGCGGACGTGTAAGGACGCGGTATGCAAGCCGGCCATCCAGAGGATACACGGGAGAACGTTCCTGCCAAAACACGCATTATCAGGGTTATCCGCAGAGATTTTCAAATCGCGGAAACCGATTTTATAGAGGTAGGTGGAACTATAATCGTAGGACTTTAGCGCCGGCTCCGGGAAACGTGCATGTATGACTCACGACCACGAAGCGGCTTCGGGTAACGAGCGCACGGAGCAACCAAACACGGAGGCGTTGCATCATTTTTTTCGTGAATAATTATTCGTTGGCAGTGACTAAACTAAATAAAGTATCGCTTTTTTTAGGCCACCTAAGATACGACTGGCTAATTGATACCGGCGCGTCGCTATCCGTAATTAAGCGAGAACGATTGAGAAGTTTACACATTCCATTCCATAAGGAAACACTTAGAATAAACGGAATAGGCGGGTCAGTAATCTCCAATGGTTATGTTTATTTAAAGTTAAGAGTTAATAACATTGACTTCGAAAATAAATTTTATGTTTTCGATTAATTACCGTGCAAAACAGACGGAATTTTAGGACAGGACTGTTTAGTAAAGCATCAACTTGTATTAAATTACGAGCTTAACACATTAAAATTAAATACGACATTTGGGAAATCTGTAGAAATAAATTTTAGTTTTTTTTTTAAATATATACTAAGCCCGGCAAATGACCCCACTCCACCTGATGTTAAGTGGAAATGAGGTCCAGGCGCGAAGACAACTGGTGCAGCGTAAGAGACGTAGTCATCCTCACTCTGCCGGCCCACAAAGTGCTTCTTCACGCCTCGTTTGAAGGACCCTATGTCATAGGTAGGAGGGAATAAGTGTGCTGGTAGACTATTCCATCTTTTGGAAGTGCGGCAAAGAAACGAGTCACCAAATTTCTTTGTGCGAGATGGAATGTTAGAGACTGTAAATTGGTGACTCCGCAGAGCAGCACGCGTACTCCTATGGAGGAAGGGAGAAGGAGGGATGAGGTCAAAGAGTTCTTCAGAGCACTCGCCATGGTATAAACGGTAAAAGACGCTGAGTGACGCAATATCTCTACGCAATTGCAAAGGCTCGAGAGTTTTAGTGACCTCTGCATTGCCGATAATGCGCACATCGCGGCCCTGCAATCTGTCCAAGGCATCGAGAAGGTACTTTGCGGAGCCGTCCCAAAGGTGAGAGCAATACTCCACGCAAGACCGCACCTGTGTCTTGTATAATAGACACAACTGATCAGGCGTGAAGAATCGCCGCACCTTGTTCAGGACACCGAGTTTACGTGAGGCATTTTTAATCACGGTTTCGATGTAGTCCTTTTGGTTCAGATCGCAGCGGATATCCATACCGAGCATGTTAATACTGCTCTGCAGGCCTAGAGATGTACCATGAAGAGAGGGAAGGGGAAGGAATGGCGACTTTTACGCTGTGAACGCGCACACCTGTGTTTTCTTGGCATTAAACTCCACCAGATTATCGGAGCCCCATTTAGAAATGAGGTCCAACATCCGATCGAGCTCAATGACAAGATTTGCTCGCTTTATTTCGGTGTCTACCCGCCCAGCCGTTGAGTGCCCGTTATATCCCCCATGCACTGTGCTATCATCTGCATAGCAATGAATGTTTCCAAGAGGAAGCATGTCATTGATATGCATAAGGAACAGCGTGGGGGATAGAACGGAGCCTTGAGGAACACCAGCGTTCACTGACATGAACCGCGAAGCGCATCCATCCGAAAGGACACGGATTCTACGCTCATGCAGGAAGCTGGCAATCCAGGTACAGAACTGAGCGGGCAAACCGTATGCCGGGAGCTTGGAGAGAAGAGCTTTGTGCCAGACCCGATCAAAAGCCTTGGCTATGTCAAGGCTAACTGCCAGTGACTCGCCACGCTTGTCAATAGCCTCACCCCAGAGATGTGTGACGTACGCTAGAAGATCACCCGTTGACCGTTTTGGCCGAAACCCATATTGACGATCGTGAATTAGGGAGTGATCTTCTAGGTATCGAATAAGCTGTTTGTTCAATATTCGTTCTAGGATCTTACACAACACTGAAGTTACGGCTATAGGGCGGCAATTAGTCGGATCTGACCGATCTCCTTTTTTAGGGATCGGTTGCACATTAGCTTCTCTCCAAGATTCCGGCACACAACCCGAAGAGAGCGAGAGACGGTACAGACGCGTTAACACATGGGACAACTCCGCTGCACACATTTTCAGGACAATTGCTGGGATGCCATCAGGACCGTTTTCCGGACATCGATTGACTGCATTTCCGCACGGACATCACACTGCCTGATTTTAATATCAGACATTGTGTGGCCATAGTGAGGAATTGAGGGTGGCTGTGCATCACAGTCATCGATCCGGGAGTTAGCCGCAAAGAGTTTGGACAGGAGATCGACCTTTTCCTGCGGCTTGTGAGCTAAAGTTCCGTCAAGACATCTCAGTGGTGGCAGCGAGGGTTGGCAGAAGTTGGATTGCACGGCTTTGGCCAGACGCCAGTAGCTACGGCTGCCCGTAGGATGCGTCAGGAGTTCTTGGCCTACTCGTGCAACGCGCTAGGCATCCGCTCTAATGTAGGCCCTCTTACACGACTTGGTGGCATTATTATAGGCTGCTTTTAGCGAGCGAGTTTCGGGAGCCCCATGAGCTTTGCCTCTGATCCAAGCGCGGTATGCCGTCTGTTTGCTCTCAACAGCGCTGGCACACTCGCGATTGAACCAGCGGTTGCGTCTGCCTTTGCTGATGACATAGGAGTGTGGAATATAGTATTCCATTCCTAATACTATCTCATCAGCAACGGCAGTGGCGCTGGCGGTCGGGTCCTTCCCACTAAAGCAGCGCTGCCTCCAAGGGACGGATTCAAAATACTCCCGCATCCCGTCCCAGTCTGCCGACGCGTAGTGCCAAATCTGGCGTTTCGAAACCGCTGTTGGCGGGCGCGATGCCAAGGGCACTGTGCTGGATATCAAGCAGTGATCCGAGGAACCTAAAGGAGCTCGAATCTCCACCCGGTATCCAGCTGGGCGACTCGTCAGCAGAAGGTCGAGTAAGGAGGGCGCATGGCCAACTATGTCTGGGATCCTGGTGGGCTGGTTCACCAGTTGCGTCAGGTCATGCGTGAGAGCGAATGCGTGGGCAGTTCTACCAGCATGGTCTGTTTTGGAGGAACCTAACCACAACTCATGGTGGGCGTTGAAGTCCCCCAAAAACACCAGTTCCGCCGATGGAAACCGCTCCTGCGCATCATCTGCTACCCGACTAAGATGTTCAATTAGTCGAGTTGTCTCCATGTCGCCGTTATGGGATCGGTAGACGCAAACGTAGACACGGCAATGAGAGCCTAAGTCGACGTGTACCACTAGGAGGGAGAAGGAAGGGTCCTCCAGACAGCGCAGACGGCGACAGCAAACATCCGCCCGAACGAATAAGCAAACTCCGGCTTTGGCTTTGAAGGATTCTTCAAGCACAAAGCCGAGATAGTTCAGGTAGGTGGTGTCAGCTGGGCGGATTATTTGCGTCTCCGTCAGGAACAACATTGCTGGCCGTGCCGTCTCAAGATGGTGGTGGACGGCATTGAGGTTTGCATGGAGTCCGCGGATATTAGCGTACTCCACCTCAAACGGTAAGGTTGTGGTGGGGGTGTGCACCGCTGTAGAACCAGTTTTGTTGTTAGGCGCTGTCATTTTAGGAGTGGAAAGAGAGAGGCGTGAATCGAGAAAATGATGCCGCGATGCGAATGGTCAAAGTGTGGTGGCCTGTTTCCCCAGGAATTTGCCCACAGACGAGTATTATTAACCTGCCGAACGGAAGGGCCCCCGAACCCCCCCGGGAATGGCCGCCGGGACCCCACCTTCCGGTCACCAACCGGCACGACGGACCACCCCGAGATTATGCGTGGCATGGTGAGGCAGCCTCACGAGCTGGTTAGGCTCGCTTGGGCCCCTGTACTGTGCCACGGGCGGCCAGCGGGACAACCGTTTTTACGGGTCTCCCTGGTCGGCAGGTTAACGAAGTCCTCCTGGCACTGGTTTGACGGAAGCTTCCACAGACCAAATACATCGCAGCATTATCCTCTCGAGCTCTGGTTATACGCTGGCTGATCCCGAAACGCGACCGACAAGCAGTCACTTGACGGGTTTTACACCATGCGTACGGTGGTCACCAACCAGACGGGTCAAGCCCTACCACCAGTGGAGCAGATCATCGCTCGAAAGAGTCCGTTAGTCGCTTCTTACGACACCCACCGGACGGAGAGAGGGGCGGCGATTGGTATTCTTTCTCACCGCACGGATAAAAAGTTAGTATAGTTTTTTTGATAAGCAAACTTCTTGTAGTAGTTCTTTAGTAATACCAGCTCGTAGCGAATCTATACATTACGTTGATACCACATTTATCGGGGATTGCGTAGTGAGTAGTCAGGAAGTATGTGAAGGAGTTTTCTTAGCTAACACCATTTCTAGGCAGAAAGACGGGAAGATCCCTATAAAATTGTTAAATGCAAGGGAAACAGATGTCATTTTAAATTATCTTAGTCCATGTTTGTCTAAACTAGAAGAGTATTACGTTTGCCAATTTAGTAAGTCAAATATAAACGCAGAAAGCGTTAAAAAATTATTTTTTCAGTTAAATTTAGATGGTTTGACAACGGAAGAACAAAAGTCCATAGAAAATATTTGTGCTAAATTTCCCGATGTGTTTCATCTACCCGGAGATAAATTAGGTACAACACCTTTGTACGAGCAAACTATTGAACTAAAACCGTATAGCACCCCGGTATATGTAAAACCGTCTCGATTACCCCAGACACAAAAAACCGAAATTGACATACAAATCCAAGGAATGCTAGATGACGAGATAATAGAGGAGTGTAGGAGCGCTTGGTCAAGTCCATTGCTACTGGTACCGAAAAAATTAGATTCTTTAGGTATTAAAAAATGGCGAGTAGTCATTGACTATCGCAAACTGAACGAAAAAATACAGGATGATAAATTTCCCCTCCCGAACATTTCAGATATTTTAGATTCTTTGTCAGGCGCGGTATATTTCTCCCATCTTGATTTATACCAAGGATTTTATCAGCTTAACTTACATAAAGACAGTATACCATATACAGCCTTCACCACAAGCAAAAATCAATATCAGATGACTAGGCTTCCCATGGGCCTTAAGACAAGCCCTAGTGCCTTCTCTAGAATGATAACAGTAGCAATGTCTGGGCTAAACTATGAGCAGTGCATGATTTACCAATGTATTCGCGGGTCAGAAGACACCGCCAAATACAGCAGAGTAAAGAAGGTTAGGCGGGAGGTAGAAGGGAGCTTACCGGGAGCAGGCTTGACGAGGTCGCTGGCACCGGGACACGAGCTGGCGGGCGGCGAGCTTGAGGGCGGCAACACACACACAGTTCACTGAGGGCACTGGTCGGTGGCGTTTTAGGGAGAGGTGAGCTGGTAGTCCTAGCTCTAGGTCACTGCACACACTGTACACATATGTGACGTGGTCACGGGCTGAGTTCTAGGGCGCGCGACGCGTGGGTTCGCCTTGATAGCTCGGAGCACACTGGTTTGGCGCCAGCGTTGGTCGGCGCGGGCTAACACTTCGTCCGGTATATTTGTCGTTGCACTCTGATTGGCCGGCGCAGAGACGGCTGTTATTCGTCGTTGCGCTGTGGCGCAAACATCTTCCCGGGGCCCAGGGTGGGCTCATCCAATGGGAGCCTGGCGATCCGGAATACAGGTCTCCGAAGATGTCCATTCGCGGTGTCCAGGTCTACCACCCGCACGACGCCATCCTTCCCAGGCAGGGTGCGAGCAATGCGCCCCAGTCTCCATTGGAGGGCAGGCAGGTTGTCCTCCTTGATGAGGACGAGCTCGCCAACTCGGGGAGGGGAGGATGGGGACAACCATTTGGAGCGGGTTTGGAGGGTATGAAGGTAGGACTGGGTCCACAGCGTCCAGAAGCGCTGGGAAAGGGCCTGTACCATCTGGAATCGCCTACGTGTGGAGATCGGCCTATCTTCCACGGATAGTTCGGGAAGGGCCGTTAGTGGGCGGCCTATAAGGAAATGTCCGGCTGTAAGCGGCTCAAAGTCTGAAGGATCAGACGAAAGTGAGCAGAGAGGTCTTGAGTTAAGAACCGCTTCAATTCGAGCTAAAAGTGTGGAGAATTCCTCGAATGTGAGGTGTTGTTCGCCAATTACGCGATATAAAAGTTGCTTTGTTGATTTTACGTTGATCTCATGTAACGCACCGAACCATGGTCCCTTAGGGACGTTCAACAACCAAGTAATGTGCTGACCAGCGAGCTTGTGCGCAATCGTGTCATTATTCAAGGCAAGAAAGTTTTGTACTTCGATGAGCTGATTTCTAGCGCCTACATAATTTGTACCGCAGTCCGAGCGGATGAGAACCGGGGCACCGCGGCGTGCTATAAAACGCTGTAATGCCGCGAGGAACGCTTCCGTGCTGAGGTCCGAGACCGGTTCCAAATGAACCGCCTTAGTCGAGAGGCACACGAATATACAAAAGTACGCTTTTAAGAGTTTAACATTACGTAGGGTACTAGATTTAACGAGGAATGGTCCGGCAAAATCGGTCGTGACTTGACTAAATACTGGCTGAGGCGTAACTCTATCGGCTGGCAGGTCGGCCATGAAGGGCGCTTGCGGCTGGGCCCGGCATCGAAAGCATCTAATGCATTTAAAAACTCGGTGTCTAATAATACGGCGCGCGGACAATATCCAAAATTGTTGGCGTAGGATAGCGTGTAAAGTGTCAGCGCCAGGGTGGCAGTGTATTTTGTGGTAGTGGTCAATGATAAGGTCTACAAGTGGGCTAGAGCTGGGAAGTATGAGCGGATGCTGCGCGTCATATCGGATAGACGCATGGGACAGTCGTCCACCAACTCTAAGGAGCTCAGCTTTAATTAGAGGTGACAGCCGCTGGAGTCTGACGGAGCAGATTTTGCCAGTTTGAAGGCGGTGGATGTCCTCTGCAAACTCGTTGTGCTGAACACTGCGCACCCAGTAAAGTAGGGTCTCTCTTCGTTCACTGACGTACAAGGGGCCTGAGCGTCGCGAATCTGGGTGGTGTCTGCAGTTGTGCAGAAAGCGTTATAGACAAGCTGTCACTCCGACGAGCTTGTCTAGTGAACTGAACCGAGTGAGCAGGTCAAAGTCAAGACCGGGCACTGTGACCAGTGACGGGACGTGTTTGGGCTTAAGGCCGGGCAGGGCGTGATGGCCCAGAGCTAAGGGCATCGCAGGCCAAGACTCACAAGGCTGTCCAAGCCACGTGGGAGACCACCATAGGCCGTGGGCTGACAGGGATTGCGCAGACATCCCTCTGCTTGCGCAATCTGCCGGGTTGAGCTCGGAAGGTACGTGTCGCCAGGTACATTCTGGTGAGCCTGAGCTGATTTTGACTACCCTGTTGGCTTCAAAGGGTTGAAGACGGTGAGGCGGTGTATTGAGCCAGGCCAGGACTATCGTACTGTCTGACCAACATATGTGTTGTTGTATACTGATATGGGCCGATAACTGAACTGACACACGGATCATGAGCTGGGAGAGTAGAGTGGCGGCCGACAACTCTAACTTGGGGATTGTGAGGCGATTCTTGATTGGTGCGACTCGCGACTTGGCGACAATCAAGTGTACCAAAGTATCTCCGGAGGCATCGAGCTCATGGAGGTAAACAACGGCGGCAAACCCGGCTTCAGAGGCATCTGCAAACCCGTGAAGCGAGTATGCAGCTGAGCCTTTGTTTGCACAAATGTGCCGAGGGAAGCGAATGCTAGACAACAGCGGCAGATCCTCTGAGATGTGGTGCCACTCCGTTTGTACTTCAGAGGGAGTGGGCTCATCTCATTCCAGCTTCAGTAACCACAATTGCTGAAGCAGCAGCTTTGCGCGGAAGATAACGGGAGAAACCCAGCCGTTTGGGTCATAAAGTGAGGCTACGGTGCTTAAAATAGACCGCTTTGTGACATGTGTGATGGGGGGCAGAGAGATGCGGTAGGTGAACTCGTCTGACTGAGGGCTCCACTGTATACCCAAGACCTTAATGGACGTGGACTCTGGGTTCATGTCGAAGTCCTTGGGCATGTCGCATTGGTTGTCGGGAAATCTCTCGAGCAGCTTAGGCGAGTTAGATGTCCACTTACTGAGCTGAAAGCCGCCTAGGTCTAGCAGACTTATCAACTCGTCCTGAAGTGCTTGAGCGGATTTAACTGTGTCATGACCACACAAGATGTCATCAACGAAGATAGACTTGCGAAGAACCTGAGCGGCTCCAGGGTAGCGATGGCCTTCATCATCAGCCAGCTGAAGCAGAGTGCGGATTGCATGGTATGGGCTTGATCTTAAGCCGTAGGTGACTGTATTGAGAGCGTAGGTGAGCAGAGGGTGATCTGGTGAGGACCGCCATAGTATCAGCTGATACCGTCTCTGGTCTGGGGCAACCAGCACATTTCTGAACATCCTCTGGATGTCAGTGCTGAAAACGACTGGATGCGTTCTGAAGGACATGATGATGTCCACAATGTCCTGTTGAAGGGCGGGGCCTGTGTGTAGGCATTCATTTATGCTGACACCATTGGAGCTTTTGCAGCTACCATCAAAAACAATGCGCAGCTTGTCCGACCCTGACTTAAATACGCCATGGTGAGGGATGTAGAAGTGAGGTTTATGGGCGAATGTATTTGGGTGACAGGGAGCCATGTGCCCTAAGTCGATGTATTCGGCCATAAAGTCGACGTATTTAGAACGCAGAGACGGGTTCGCCATTAGCTTCTTCTCAATATTGAGGAATCTGCGTAATGCGATAGGGTGAGTTTTACCTAGTTGAGGGGCGTCCTTTAGAAAGGGCAGAGCGACCGTATATCTGCCTGAGGGATCGCGTGTAGTGGTAGAGCGGAAGATTTCCTCGCATTGTTCCTCCAGGGGATCATTATGAGTGTGAGATTGAGGTAGGGGCTCCTCAGACTCCCAGAACCTTTCCAGACTCTGACGTATGTCCTGGGCTGATTCAGCTGAGTCTGGTTGTGAGCTGACGACGTGAGCTAGCTGAGAGGTAAAGCTGGTCAGCCAATGGCACGGGTGGCTGGCCTAGTACGTGGGAAATGTTTGGTACCTTCTCTAAGGGAAGGTAGCCAGTGACGTTTTTTAAAATGTGAGCTGTGGCTGTGATTGTAGGAGTATCATTGTGAGTGGGTCGGCATACTATTGTTATTGCCGCCTTTGACTCATGTTTGTGCTGATTCCCAACTCCTGTAATTTTTAAAGAAGTGGGTTTTGATGGCAGGTTCAAAAGTCGTGCCATGCGTGACGTTATTAATGTCAGCATACTGCCACAGTCCAATAAAGCTCTGGCTGTGTGAAGATGGCCATGTACGTCCGCGACTCTTAGTGAGACGGTTGGCAACAAAATGGGTGTGCCAGTGGGCACAGAAGGTGAGTGAGCTGATTGAGTATCAGCTGAAATTGTATGAGCTGAGTATGTATCAGCTGTGTGGCCATGGGTTGACTGGGCATGGGCTAAATCTACCTCTTCGCTAGGGTGCTCCGTGATAGTTGGGAGTCATAATTGCTGGCGGCGTTCGCGGGACCTACCTAGCGAACCGGACCTGGGTGGCCTGGCTCTGTGAGCAGAGCTGGGTTGCACCTGTTTAGCCTGTGCGGGTTCGTGCCGCCTGCTGTGTCTGGGACGCTCCCTCGAGTGCTCTGTCAGCTGTGGTGGGGGTACATGTACAGACGACGAATGAGCTGAGTGCGTTGGGCCGTCTGGTCGATGGAGGGACGTGTGGTGGTTCGTGCTCCCACAGTCCTTGCATGCCCCCCTTGACCTGCACTCGCTCTCGTAGTGACGGCCGAGACAACGCTGGCAGCGCTCGCGTGCCTGTACAAAGTCCCAACGGCCCTGTGTTGGCTGGGCATTGTACCATCTGCACGTCATAAGCGTATGTCCCCTAGTGGCACAATAGGGACAGTAGGACGTCGAGCGTGAGGAAGAGGACGAGGACGATGATGAGGAGCAGCTTTGCTGGAAGGCCGAGTATACGGGGAAGGGCTGACTGCGAGCCGGGGAGGTGGATGGGCGGTGACGCATTTGCTGCGCTGGGCGGAACGGTTGGTGAGTAGGCTGATCATAGGCGCGGTGAGGCGATGGAGCTGAGGAGCGGCCACGGTAATGGTCGGGCTGTTGCTGAGCCACCTGAGCATAAGTGCGATGGGGCAACTGAGGAGGCGCGCGGCTACGAGAAGGGCCGGGCAGTGCGTGAATGGGCTGCGGCTGGGCTATGTTGGAGAACTCTGTCTCCACACAGCGCGCGTGCTCCTCGAGGTAGGAGATAAGGTCCCTTAACGTGGGCAGGGTGTTACTAGACCCGTGCCTGCGTTCAAATAGCGTGCGGAGCTCGCCCTTGAGCTTCCGCACCACTATTGACACAAACACGTAGTCGTCTCCTATGGGCAGATCTAAATTGTTGAGGGCACACTGAGCCGATATGAGCGGCGTAAGGAACAGTGTGCGGATGTTCGAGCGCGTATGGATGCTTGGCAGCCCCAGGATGATGTCCACAAAACTATCAATGAGAACCCGGCGGTTCTCGTACCGCTTCGTGAGGATGTCCATGGCCACGGCAAAATTTTCATTGGTGACCTTTAGGTGGGACACCATGCTTAATGCCTCACCGCTGAGACTTGAGAAGAGATAGTGGAGCTTGACTGCGTCCGACAGGGTCGCCATGTCGTCAGTCAGACTCCTAAACAGCGCAATGAAGGAAGGCCAGTCCTCCACTTTTGAGCTGAACCTGGGCAGCGCTATCTTGGGGAGGACGGCTGTGGGCGTATTGAGGCCGAAACTGGGCTGAGCGCTATGTGTTGGGGATGACGTGGAAGAGGTTGAGATTTCTTCCCTAGCCATAAGTATCCCCAGGTACACTCCGGAGGCTTTTGTGTGGTTCTCAGTGTATGTCTTCTCGGTCTTCTCGTCCAGGTCCTCCTCGTCAAGAATGCTATAATACACTGCGTCCATCCTGTCTTTCACGCCTTGTATCTGTGCGAAACGCACGTTAAACTTCAATTTGGAATGTGTGGTGCCGCCAGCAATAATTTGTGACCCTAACTCAAGGAGCTGAAGTATGGCCTTAACTGCTTCCCTAAATATCGCGGCTTGTGACTTGGTCGGCATCGCGATGAACAAAAGGAGACAAGAAAAAATAATAAAAATAAAAAAAAATTAACAAATTTAAAGGCAGTAAAAAGAACAACACTCTGTATATATTCTATAGTTGGGCTGGACGTATTTGTTTACTAAGGTAAACGCAAATGGGCTAAAATTAACGCAACAATAAGGAAAGCAAAACTAAGTTGGGACGCCTTGGATATGGCCCACGGGTGGGCAAACGCATGTGGATGTGTATGTCTGTGTTTATTGAACGCGCGTACGTAATATTAGCCGACCGCAAAACAAAAAACAAACAAAACAAAACAAATAAAAAAAAATTACGTTATCCGTAGCCCACTACTGGGCAAGGCGCTCACAGTCGGGCGGACCTGTAGCGGACACTAGCGCGAAGAATGAGTCGGTCGGAAAAAAAATAAAAATAAACGAATAATAAAAACTTAATTAAAAAAGTTGGGACACTCTGTCTGTGTCCCACAAGTGGGCAAACGTGTGTAGAAGTACTATGCTCTTGTGGTGAGCACGCACAAGAATGAGCCGATTGCCAAGGCAAAAATTAAAAACAAAAAAGTATATAAAATTAACACGAGCGAAAAAAAATAAAGCACGTTACTTGGCACGCGTGGTGAGCATGCACGAGATCTGAGCCGATTTAACACGACACGAACATAAAAAATTCATTAAAAAATAAAACGGGAAACCATCTCTCGTCATAATACCCTACGTAACGTAATAATTTAACTACTAAGTTACCGAACAATGTATCATTAGACAACGATCGTATAGGTCCCTACACATAGATCTGTGATCAGACAATCGGATGCATACACTAGATCAATATCAAAACAACATGCAGAAATAATTGCGTTAAAATAATCTTGTATATAGCGTAGTCGCAATCCTCACAAATGATTCACGACTACCTGACGAAATTTTTATTGGGACAGGGTAAAGTTATGTGAACAAATGAATTTAGAAATGATGGCACGAATTAGATATAAGATTTAGACATAGAATAAGAATACGGGCGGAAATAATTATCTTAAGCGGACTGTATTTAAATTGAAAATTAAAATTAAGTTAGGTTCTGATTAGGGCTGAACCTTAGCGGTTATTTCGCGCTCGATTGGACCAAAATGTATTCGCGGGTCAGAAGACACCGCCAAATACAGCAGAGTAAAGAAGGTTAGGCGGGAGGTAGAAGGGAGCTTACCGGGAGCAGGCTTGACGAGGTCGCTGGCACCGGGACACGAGCTGGCGGGCGGCGAGCTTGAGGGCGGCAACACACACACAGTTCACTGAGGGCACTGGTCGGTGGCGTTTTAGGGAGAGGTGAGCTGGTAGTCCTAGCTCTAGGTCACTGCACACACTGTACACATATGTGACGTGGTCACGGGCTGAGTTCTAGGGCGCGCGACGCGTGGGTTCGCCTTGATAGCTCGGAGCACACTGGTTTGGCGCCAGCGCCGGTCGGCGCGGGCTAACACTTCGTCCGGTATATTTGTCGTTGCACTCTGATTGGCCGGCGCAGAGACGGCTGTTATTCGTCGTTGCGCTGTGGCGCAAACAACCAAGATGACCTAGTCTGTATAGGCCGTAATTTAGAAAATCATAATAAAAACCTAATGGATATTTTCACTCGTTTGAGAAAAGTCAACCTTAAGTTATACCCCGCCAAATGCAAATTTTTGTAAAAAGAAGTTCTATACCTAGGTCACGTAGTTTCAGAAAAGGGTATTTTGCCAGACCCCAATAAAACGAAAGTCTTGGAAAATTATCCCACCCCTAAAAACAGTGATGACGTTAAGCGGTTCGTTGCGTTCGCGAATTACTATCGCAAGTTTATTTCAAACTTCGCGGAAAAGGCATTCCCACTAAATAAATTATGTTGCAAATATGCTCCGTTTGTGTGGACCGAAGAATGCGAAAAATCGTTCTAAATTTTGAAAACAGCATTGGTAACCCCACCGGTCTTACAGTATCCTAACTTTTCAAAAGAAAACACATTCATTTTACAAACCGACGCATCAGGTGTAGCCGTAGGTTCCGTACTATGTAATAGTGACGGTCGGCCTATGGCCTACGCAAGTCGCAGTTTGAATAAGGCCGAAATGAACTATCCTACCATTAAGAAAGAGCTCTTGTCAATAGTATGGAGTGTAAAATATTTTAGACCTTATTTATTCGGCAGACAATTTAAAATTCAGACAGATCATAGACCACTAGTTTATTTATTTGGCATGCGGGACCCCTCGAGTAGATTGCTTAAGTTTAGGTTACAGTTAGAGGAATATAATTTCCAAATAGAATACATAAAAGGTAGTAAAAACTCCGCGGCGGACGCTTTTTCACGTATAATTATTACGTCAGAGGAATTAAAATGTATGAATGAGCATATCGTTAACATAGTAAGAGCGCAAGCCCGACGATTAAGGGACTAGCAAGGGCAACTGACAAATTCATCGGTAAATAATAATTTCTATAATTCGAAGTCTGATCAACCAAGAGTTGTGGATATTATTAAAAAACCGACGAGTTTGACGGAATTGGCTTTGACAAATAATAAAAGATTAATTAAATTAGAGCAAGAATGTTTAATAAAGGAAAGGTCAAAACATTTTATATACGTACCCAGTAGTTCAAGTATTTACTTCGACAGCTTATCTCGATCGCCGATCACGCGAGACGTATTGGTGAGAGATCTAGTTTGTTTATGTAAAAGATTAAATATAAAAGAACTTTGTGTAATAAGGAATGACAATAATAGAGATTTCGTAGCTGGGATACTAAGCGAAATAAATAAATATAAAGAATGGACCGGTCCTCGATTGTGCATTTTAAGAAATGTCCAAAGATTAAATAGTAAAGATGACATACGTGTAGTTATAAATGACTTTCATCTATTGCCCACAAGTGGCCACGCGGGCATTAGGCGAATGTCTAATAATATTAGGAAATTTTATTACTGGCCGGGAATGGATAAAGATATAGTAGAATTTGTAAATAAATGTAGTCAATGCAAAACGCAAAAACATGCAGTAAACACCAAGCAGCCGATGGAAATTACAAGTACATCAAACTATGCGCTAGAAAAAGTTTTTTTGGATATCGTAGGGCCATTGCCAAGGGATAACAACAATTATGTTTATGTGCTCACCTTGCAATGCGAACTTTCAAAATTTGTAGAGGCCTATCCGTTGCATGCGAAAGATTCGGAGACAGTAGCGCGAGCGTTTGTTGAAAATTTTATTCTAAGGTATGGCGTCCCACGTGAGATAGCAACAGATAGGGGCACCGAGTTTATCTCGACTACTATGAAACAGGTAATGTGACTTATTAAAAATTAACAAATTGTCATCTACGGCGTACCATCATGAGTCTATCGGAGCGCTCGAAAACACGCACAAGAGTCTAGGTGCGTACTTAAGAATACAGTCTGAAAATAATGCTAGTTCGTGGAGCTGGCTTCCGTATTGGTGCTTTAGCTATAACAACACCGTTCACAGCGAGACGAAATACACTCCGCCCGAGTTGATCTTCGGTAAGTCATGTATGTTACCAAATAATCTCACCAGCGATGTCGTACTGCCGTACTCAGAGACGTCAATTAAGTTTTAATGACAATTAAGTCTCTTGCTGTCACTTTCTTATGTATAGTGCTAAATAGAGAAGGAAAGACATTTAATAGTCATTAAAACTTAATTGACGTCTCTGAGTGCGGCAGTTAGATCCTTTATACAATTATGACAACTACCCATCAGAGTTAAAATATAGACTACAAGTGGCACAAAAAGATGCAAAAACTAACTTGATAAATTTTAAAATAAAAAGAAAATTTAAATACGACAGAAGTATAAATCCTATTTCCTATAAGAATAATACATATTTACTATCAAAAAACGAAACGGGAAATAAATTTGAAAAAGTTTATAATGGACCTTATTTAGTATTGGAAGATTTAGGGTGTAATGTAAAAATTCTAAAGAACGGAAAACCCGAAATTGTCCATAAGAATCGCACTAAAAGTTATGTAACATAAAGTGTATGTTATTTTATTTGTGTCATGTTATTGTGTTATAAGAAAAAAAAATTGTTACTATATCACTATTATGTTATGATATTTTGTATTCATAATATGTTTATTTATTGCTATAAGTATTGATATTATCTTATATTCATAAAATCTATATTCTCTTTATTAAAATAAAAGTTAGAGGAATTTATTGTATGTTAGTATTATGGTAATGGTTAGTAGGTTATAAAATAAAATATACTTAAGTGCACAAGTATTTTTTTTTCCTCCAGGGGAGGTGTAGTGTATAAATAAACATACTACCTAATAGCCTATGTAACATGTAATCCCTTTTAATATATTCAGTTCTAATCGCACAAATCTTTGTTTTACTCGTCTCCACTGCGCCCATCCTTACATAGTTTCTAAACGACCTAATTTAGTAGTAGTAGTAGTAGTAGTAGGGTAGAATTTTTCAACCGCTTCCTCAAAGTAGACTCCACGATTCCAAAAGATGCAGCTAGCTACAGAACACTTCGACTGTCCTTTTTCGATAAGCTTTTGAGCTTCATCAAGAACCTCTAGCGAACAATTTTGTCGCTGCGTGAGTTCTTTTTCTTCGAGACATGATGTAAGTGCACAAAAAAAAATACTTAGTTTGTTAGACTTTATCTTAAACACTACATTAGGGAAAAAGAAATGTAGTTTAAGAGTGCGCGCGCAATCTTATACAAACCGTGCGCACTCTTGTACACCTCACCCTTCACAAACATATTCAACCATTGGTGCCATCTATTGAAAGATGAGCAAAGTTTTTCGAACGAATCGGTTAGCCAAGTAAATACGTTATTTGGATAATCAATGAATATTCTTGTAAAACCAACCGTTTCGGAACAGATATCTTTGCAATACGCAAGAAAATTAGATCAAAATTAGTTAAAATCTATTGACTTACGTAGTATCTCCGTTTTTTAACCAATTTCGGCAGTTTAGTTCAGTTTAACCAATTTTTTTTCGGCAGCGCAACCCTTTTCACTAACGAACCAAAACACAACTGAAGTTAGCCGCAGACCTCGCACAGAGCCGGCGTGACGTTTGATTCGCACTCTTATCGACCGCGCACTCTTACACCACCTTACCCTATGCTCCTTCAGAAACGATACACTTGTCGCCGCAGACTGCAAACTATATCGGCCGATAGTTGCTTGGCTTTTTAATCAGTATGCGAAGATGTGCGCATTTACATACCTCCTCATACTGATTATAAAGCCAACTACGCCAACGAATAATCCAATCATCAAAACATTTTTTAAACGCTTTTTCCGGAATTGAGTTCAGTTCTCGCCGCGAATTCTCCTTTATGTCTTCTACCGAATGAAAACGGGTGCCACGAAGTGGTAATTTGAGTTTAGGAAAAAGAAAGAAGTCAGCTGGAGCCATATCTGGTGAATAAGATGGTTGCTCGATGGTATTTGTCGAGTTTTTGGTCAAAATTTCGTTCACAACTGGCCTTGTGCGAAGGCGCATTATCGTAGTGCAAAATCCAAGAATTTTCTTTCCACAAATTTGGTTAATTACGTCGAATTTGCTCTCATAAACGCCGCATAACGCTCAAATAATATTCTTTATTTACTGTTGACCTTCCGGCAAGAATTCCGAGTGCACAACACCGCGATAGTCAAAGAAAACAGTCAACATGACTTTGCTTTTTGATCGACTTTGGCGTGGTTTTTCGGTTTCGGTTCAATCGGAAGGCGCCACTCCAAAGCTAGTTTACATGTAGTAGTAATAGTTTGCATGTTAAACTCGTAAACCCACGTCTCGTCACCTGTAACAATGCGTTGCATATAAACTACCTAAAAACAGGACTGTCTGTATTTAAATAATAAATAATTAAGAATCAAACGAACTTACCTTGTGAAGTTTGATTCCAATTATGCGAGGGTCTCAACCGAAGACGATTACTTATTACATTCAGCAGTACATGAGATGGTGCTATCTTCTTCACACTTTTAGATATATCCTAAAAAGAAATATCTTATTTCCGTTCCCTGCACTGGCAACCCCGCGTCACGAGACGTCATTATTTCAGAGAATTTTGTGTTATCCTCAATTAATCAATTAATGCTAAGAACTTCTCTTTTTCAAACAACTTGGTGTAGGTAGGAAATTCAAACCGTAACGGCCCTGTGCATGCTGTAGTCAATATTCCTGAATTCATCTAAATCCCTCATTATACATTTATGTATAAAAACAAGTTCTGTTGCTCGGTTTTTTAGTAATGCTTTTGTAAGTGTTTGTGACAAACCCTATGACTCCAAAAAGGTGCTTGTACTCGTAGTTTTATTATTCAATACACACTCGTCATAGTTTGAGCTTATTTTTCGTGCGTAGGTACAAAACATAAACTAAACAATTATTGTAGAAAATTCAAATATTATGCGCAATTGTTCTAGAACCGGTTCCAGTAATTTCGCAAACACAAATAGGCCGAACAGAAGAACATTAATTTTAACTGAGGCCTCAAACTAAACCTTAACTTTTTCCGATCAGCTTTAATTGCAGTAAATACTTAATTAAAAATAAGCATCTTGAATATCAATTGTTGACAATAGTAGTTGTGATTTAATAATTTAAGGGCAGTCAGACAAATCAGTCGAGCCGTTTTCGTGCGCTTAGCAACACATTTGGCGATTCATTTTTATCTACATAGATTGAGATAGTAAGTAACAGACATGGTTTTGGGGTATAGTTGTTTTGTATAGGTTTGCCGGGAAAATGAATAATTAATTTACGAATCCAATGTAAAACATTACGATCCCTAGTGAGCTCACACTTTCTGTCATTCAATCATAAAAATAGATCAAGCGACTGCAGGAGCTCTGATTCCAACGTCTCCCTGTCAGATATCCGGCGGAACCTCGGCAGTCCTTCGGCGGTGTGAATGGTGCAGGTGGGCTTGATCGCAGCTCGATAGCTGATGATACTACTACGCGCAGTGGCGCCCCCCCTAGAGTTTAAAGAACCTCGAAGTTGATCACAACTTCAGCCCGGGCATCAGCCCGAGACCCTGTACAGAGCGTTGGATTTTTGTTTTCTTTCCGAATCAAACTCGGTTATGGTATTAGGAGTCTTAATATTATTATGCTCAGAAAGTGAAGTTTTAAAACTTTTATTCATATTTACCTCCAACAGAGCTTATTATTATTTTTTCAATTTCCTAATTTAGTTTTGGAGCTTCGAGGCTTATGTACATTATTACCATTTTTTATTATTATTATTATTATTTTTTTCATTTATTTAAGTAGGTAAGTAAGTACTTATTTATTTTATTTTTTTAATTATTATTATGAGTAACCCTTTATTTTTTATGAGGTTCTTCTCTGAGAAATTGTAAACTCTATGGGTGTTCAATGAAAGCAGGCTATCGTCGGACTGACCGTCATATACGGCGACAGATCGAAGATCCTAGTGGCGCAGCTGGCACGGGCACAGGCGCTAGCGCTGCAAGCAGCGCGAATGGCCAAGCTTCGTTTCTCCCGCTACTGGTTGAGTCATTGTAAACATCAATGACATAGTTTAAAATGTCTTCACCAAATCATTATTGATAAGTAAACCCGAAGATAACGAAACGTTGAAAACATGTCCACTTCCGGTGGAAATCGAACCCACGTCCTCAACGATGTTGAGACTCTGCTTTGTTCCACGGAGGACGTAGAAACGTGAAACTGTTAGGGTGAAATAGGTATGGCCTCTCACGGTTAATGTGGAGTAAAAAATCCTCAACACAGTTCAAGTGGAGTTAGAAACTATGAAACGGCTAGCGTGGAGTAAAATAAAGCCTCAACACTGTTAAAATGTACTAAGTACATATTCCCGAAATGGCTTGCTTGAAATAAAATATAGCCTCACTCAACCCTGGTAGAGTGGAGTGAGTATCTTCGCCACGGCTTGTGTAGCCGCTGTGTCGCGGAGTAAGTCTAATTATTATTCTAATACAATTAATAAGTATATATAATGCTGAGGTCTGACCTGAAAACCGCGTGGCTCCTTTGCTTCCAATTCAAAGGGGCTCCTTGGAATTTTCTTTCTTGATGTATCCACCAATTGACAACATCAATATAGCCTCAACACTGTTAAAGTGGAGTGAGTATCTTCGACACGGCTTGCTTGGAGTAAGATACAGCCTCAACACTGTTAAAGTATCCTCGAAACTACCTGCATGCAGCCTCAACAGTGTTAAAGTGGAGTAAGTATCCTTCACACGGCTTGCGTGCAGCCTCACCACTGTTAAAGTGGAGTAAGTATCCTCGACACGGCTAGCGTGGAGCCTCAACACTGTTGAAGTGGAGTAAGTATCCTCGACACGGTTTGCGTGGAGCCTCAACACTGTTAAAGTGAAGTAAGTATCCTCGACACGGCTTGCGTGCAGCCTCAACACTGTTAAAGTGGAGTAAGTATCCTCGACACGGCTAGCGTGGAGCCTCAACACTGTTAAAGTGGAGTAAATATCCTCGACACGGCATGCGTGGAGCCTCAACTCTGTTAAAGTGGAGTAAGTTACCCTGACACGACTTGCTTGGTGTAAAATAGAACCTCAGCACTGTCTAATTGGTGTAAGTAACCTCGATACGGCTTGTATGGAGTAAAATCAATGACATTCAATGTCATTGAGTAAAAAAAGCATCAACACTGTTGAGCAGTTATATATCCTCGACACATCATACGTTTAGTAAGTTAAACACTGTTACAATGGTGTCTAAGTAAATAGTTTTGCATTTAAAGAATTTCTTGTTGTAAATGACTTTTAATTTTGTTACAATCATTATTTTAGAACCCAAGAAAAACCAATAAAAATGAGGGTAGATAATTTGAATGATAAATGATCTTAGTTCCTTACAACTATGATACATTCCTTAATAGTTAATTTTCCAGGTAAATTAGCGTTATGTTCCAATACCTGCGTGTCGTAATATCGTTGATACGACATTTATCACTATTCACCGACACCGATGATGATAAACGTTTTTTAATTAAAAATGATTTCTTTACTTTACGAAGAATACCATAATGGTCACTGTCTCTCAACTTCGAACTTTAACATTTTCCCATCATATTAAATACAAATTTTATTTCGTTACGAAAAGTACGTGTGATTCCGATAACACAAAAACACGTAATGACGTCTCGTGACGCGGGGTTGCCAGTGCAGGGAACGGAAATAAGATATTTCTTTTTAGGATATATCTAAAAGTGTGAAGAAGATAGCACCATCTCATGTACTGCTGCATGTAATAAGTAATCGTCTTCGGTTGAGACCCGAAGTATAATCTAAATCAGATGCAACTCAAACTCCGCGCCAAAATGGCTAACAATTGTGCCAATCTAACAACAAAAAAACGAAAAATTGAATTTGGAATCTTAAACAAAACATCCGTTCCCGAAACTTTTTTGACAGAATGTACTTGCCTCGGACCAATTGGTCCGAGGTACTTGCATACATAATATATTGTGTTGTCATCGGAACTAAAGGTGTGTACCAAATTAAAAGCTCACTTTTTGAGGTTGCAATACAGTACCTGTAGAACTTATCTGCTACACGATAAGGTGTACATTTGAGAGAATTCAAAAACGGCTTTGCGTTGCGCTGCGCGAATCAACCGGCCTCTTCAAGTCGCGTCACATCTCGGTGTGAGCCATAGAGAAAAATAATTTATGGGGAAGCTGACCCCAACGCCTATAAACCGCCTTCGTGGTGTGAGTGTGATTCGGACTGATCATCGAAAGTCATTTTAACGAAACTTTTTCTACACCGCCATAACATGGACGAGCCATTATGCGGAATGGTTACCTACTTTAATGACTTCAACCTACATCGCCGCCCCTCAAGTCTTAGACCCAGAAATCCCTGGTTCGATTCCTAGTGAGGTGCACATTGTACTTTATTTAACTAGTGGTAAGTCTCGATTTGCCGCTTGCCAGATGGACTTTAATAAAACAAACTACTAGCTTGAACAAGTCTGTCACCTTAACAGTGTTAGTAGCATCGTTGTGTGTGTGCCTATAGATTAGGTACCTACCTGTCTACCTCCAATGCGGTATCTATTCGAAGTAACCTATACTTAGTTAAAAGCCTGCACATACGAAGGACAGTCCTCGGCGACTCTACGTTATATTGCTTAGGAGTTCGGTTTGCGAGCGATGCGATTCTCTAAGGCTGATTTCACAGTCACGCGTTTGACCAGCGCCGGCCACACGCGCGCGCTTACAATGGGCGATTTTCTGATCTGACAGCCCAAATTAAAAAGTAAAAATTAGTTCAAAAACACCCGATAGATGTCGTTTTATAAAAGCCGGCCACCAGCCGTACCTACCTAAGGGCTGTAATAAATTCTACACTTTTACTTGTCTACCAAAAGAATAAAAAAATAGTAAGTCCTTACCTATTTATATTCAGGACATCCAGAACCTATTTCTATTTTGGAATAGAATAAATATTACACAGCCATACACGTGTTCTTCATGAACCCGCCTTTTACCATGCGCCATACTAATCTATGCTAAGCGCCATCTATGATGTCATTTACGAAAAATTTCTTTTTTTTTTGATCTCGGAAAACCGCCCATTACGCTAGATTGTAGTTGCGTTTCATAGTCATCACGCAGTTCAAACGCGCAACTACTATTTAGTGTAGCGCGCGCGTGTGGCCGGCGCGGGTCAAACGCGTGACTGTAAAACCAGCCTAAGCGACACAAGACGCTGCGCGCGTGGCTGTGATCGGCTGTCTCTTTCCAATTGTATGAATATGAAAGAGACAGAGTCAATTCTCAGCGCTGCGGCAGCCGCTGCTACCAAGGCTTTAACTTAGAGAATCGCCCTGCTAAAGGCACGGCATTGCGAAAGTTAAACAACTTTCGCAATGCCGTGCCGCAAACTGGATGGGTGGCCAAATTGAAAAAGACATTTCTTAGCTACCTACTCTGTGCTTCGGTAGGCACGTTAACCGTGTCGAGCGGTGAAAGAATAAGTACTACCACCCCCTTCTCTTCCCGTGGGTGTCATAAAAGGCGACTTACGGACTTAAGACTGCACAAATATCCAACAGCAGAGCGGCGATGGGCTCACCACCTGTCACGCTGAGCACGTGTGCAGTCACTATTTGGTAAAAAGTGGACTACGGCAGAGGACTGCTTTTGCTGTCCTCACTGCCTAGTCTCTAACTAACCCCTCGTGGATAATAAGTAGGGGGACATGGGTCTCAGTGGATCACGAGGAACAGTGAATCGTTTGTTAAAAATCTGTACCTATTGCTCTCACGCATACGTGCATTGGCTTCACTAACGTTCTCCCCTACCCCGCGCCGCCCGACTAGTCGCCGTCACGGAATCACAACGGAAGGTCGCGCGACAGCGCATCAGTCAGTAGGTAAATAAAAACAAAAAAAATTACGTAATATATGAGGTTACTTTGGTTCAAAGCCATTTAGATATTTTAAAGTCTTTGCCTATTCACCTGTAGTATGTATGAGTGTCTAATTTTATAAAACTGTATTAAGTTGTGTGGTAAATGCGATTTATAATTTGTTAAAAAAAATATTTATTTTTTTTGTAAATGTGTTAATTACAGTGAATCATGTGGTAATGGGGTTCGTTGGATCATGATCCACTGTTCCCCAAAAAGCTATGAATTTCAAAGTAGACTTGTTTACAGGTCAACATGCCACGTGACAGACAATTTAAGTAATTAAACGATATAAACATGTACATAATATATTATATATTATGAATGGATATTCATATTCATATTTTTACATATGTTTGTTTTATATAACATAACATACTTACTTAATTAACTTAATTTTATGTAGGTAACTTTAGGATAAGATGAGTCAAGTTGATGTCACAGGTAAACTATTGATATATCTTGACAACAAAGTAGGATGTAATTTTTTATGAGGTACACTGTAGAATCCTGTATTATCCTTTTTTGTTGAAATAAACCTTTTTCATTTTCATTTTTTCATTTTCATCAAGGGACGGTCTATTATTAAGTTTCTACCTGCATCATGTTTCATTATTTTTGCCTATCAACTTGCTTCACTTTGCAACTTATACATTGGGGTCTAATGATGTAAATATAGTGTCGGCATTCGTTTGTAATCGATCTTTCTTCATTAAAAATTTTCTTATCATAACGAATTAATACATTGTCTGTGAATACGATCTAAAGGATTCGATTCACCTTACTTATGAATCGATTTGAATGAAGATCGTATTAAAGCTTAAATATTTAAGTAATTATACGACGATTTAAGTTATTTTATAATTGTTTTGTTCATTTTTATACTATTGTATTCTATTTTTATTCTATTATTATAACCACCTGTTTTAGAAGAGTTTTTCCAAAGAGGTAAATTTTATGTTCTACTAAACAAATCGTAGTGGTAGCCTATTTTGTTAATATTGACGACCTCCTTGATCGAGTGGTTTGTACACCGGTTTTCATGGTGTCGCCATCTCTGAGGTCCCGGGTTCGATCCCCGGTCGGGTCAATTTAGAAATTATTGTTTTTCTAAATTATCTCGGGTCTGGGTGTTTTCTATGTATTTAAGTATTTTAAGTATGTTTATCCGTTGTCTAGTAAGCATTTAACGAGTTTCTTCGAAGCTTCTCTAGGGCTAGATAATTGGTGTAATTGTAGGAAAGATTTATTTATTTATTTATTTATCGTTTCATTTCAATGTAAGTTTAATATTGTGATTTTACAACTAAGACTGATTAAAATAATGTCTGATAATATTTTTTTAGCAAAAAAATAAAGAGTTTAATTGACCTATAATATGTTTTATTGACTACTAAACGCTTGTGATGTGAATCACATGCGATCCGCTGTAACTCAAACCCTGATTCAATGTGACCCATTAATGGGTCACAATCACAGAACAATAGTGGTCACAATGGATCAATTTGCTGTGCTAGAAAAAAAATCTTGTGAAATTAAATATTAATTAAAACTGATATTTAACAAAAAATACTAAAGTTTAAACATATTTTCATATATTTAATTAAAAACCTCTGTCAGTAAAGCAGAAACTGAATCCAAAATTGCTTTAGAAAAAAAATGATCCACTGACCCTACCTACCTTGCAGGCGAGGGTGCTAATCATATCTCCAATTGGTTAGAGAGTATGTAGCATTACCTACATGCTAAAGGAGAATAGCAGGGTGTAGGTACAGTCGAGGAAGTTCCCGGTAGATCACTTTTCGACGATATTCGCTTGCACACTATCTACGCGCATGCTACGGTTCGTACGCGCGGTCGGAATGGAGCGCAAGTAAATATCCACGAAAAGTGATCTACCGGGGACTTCCTCAACTGTACTATCTACGCGCATGCTACGGTTCGTAGCGCGGTCGGAATGGAGTGCAAGTGAATATCGTCGCAAATTGGTCCACCTGGAACTTCCTCGATTGTACTATCTACGCGCATGCTACGGTTCGTAGCGCGGTCGGAATGGAGCGAAGTGAATATCCCCGAAAAGTGGTCTACCGGGGACTTCCTCGAATGTACTATCTACGCGCATGCTATGGTTCGTAGCGCGGTCGGAATGGAGCGCAAGTGAATATCGCCGCAAAGTGGTCTACCGGGAACTTCCTCGACTGTACTATCTACGCGCATGCTACGGTTCGTAGCGCGGTCGGAATGGAGCGCAAGTGAATATCCCCGAAAAGTGGTCTACCGGGGACTTCCTCGACTGTACTATCTACGCGCATGCTATGGTTTGTAGCGCGGTCGGAATGGAGCGCAAGTAAATATCGCCGCAAAGACGTGGTCTACCGACCTCCTACTTTTTTAAATTGTCGTCAGTTGATCGGACAGTTTTGTATGGGAGGTCGAAATTTTTTTGTAATTTATGCACATAGGTTTCTTTGGGGAAAGCTGTTCAGCTTCATGGGTGGAACTCACCATTAATTTCATTAAAACGAATACAAATTAAGGGTGTAAGTATAGCCTTTTGCGCTATTTGCCATATGGAGATTGGACTATAATAAATAACCCACCATGCTCAAAGCAGCCTGGTGGGATTTAACGACTGCCATCTTCCGACAACAACCTGACCTGCGCCTTTACGTGCCTCGTACATACATTATAATCACGACTAGGGGAACATGGGCCTCAGTAAATAATTTTTTTTCTAAAGCAATTCTGGATTGAGTTTCTGCTTTACTGCTACCCATTAATGGGTCACATTGAATCAGGGTTTGAGTTACAGCGGATCGCATGGGGAACTGTGAATCACAAGCGTTTAGTAGTCAATAAAACATATTATAGTAATTAAACTCTTTATTTTTTTGCAAAAAAAAATATTATCAGACATTATTTTAATCAGTCTTAGTTGTAAAATCACAATATTAAACTTACATTAGCTAATTAGTAAATGAAATGATATAACAAAATCGGCTACCACTACGATTTGTTTAGTAGAACATAAAAATTTACCTCTTTGGAAAAACTCTTCAAAACCAGGTGGTTATAAAATAATAGAATAACAATAGAAAACAATAGAATAAAAATGAACAAAACAATTATAAAGGAACTTAAATCGAACAAAATTTAACAAAATAAAACGATCCAGCCTCTCGATCAATCAATGTTTTGAACATTAAATTAGCTAATCACTAAACGGAGACATTCTTAACGTCAAACACTCTTAACGTAAATAAATTGTAGTTAGACCGCAGAACATCTGACTACATTTAATAACATAGTCATCAACATTTGATTTCTCTTGACGAGAAGTAAATATTTTACGCACAGCATAGTTCGGTGTCAGTGCAATTGACCGAGTAGGATCCTGAGATAAAGAGTTTGATATTTTTTTGTGATACCTTTGCAGAGTGGTGAACGGGATCTTGGTTAATTTTGAAACGCCTCTTATAGTTTGACCTTCCGCAATCATGTTCAAAGCATTGCGCATTTGTTCTTCAGTATGTAGACCAATCTCTGTCTTTCTTTGTCTGTCACGTGGCATGTTGACCTGTAAACAAGTCTACTTTGAAATTCATAGCTTTTTGGGGAACAGTGGATCATGATCCAACGAACCCCATTACCACATGATTTCCTGTAACCCATTTACCAAAAAAACAAATATTTTTTTTAACAAAATATAAATCGCATTTACCACACAACTTAATACAGTTTTATAAAATTAGAAACTCATACTACTGTGGACACCACTGTGTTTCTAGGCATCACTTTGGATGCCAAGCTTCAGTGGGGCCCACATATAGCTAAATTGTCGAATAGACTTAGCTCTGCGCCTTATGCAGTAATGAAGATCCGTCAATTAACTGACGTTGATACAGCTAGATTAGTTTATTTCAGTTACTTTCATAGTGTAATGTCGTACGGCATTTTACTGTGGGGAAATGCTGCCGACATTCAAACTATCTTTGTGCTGCAGAAGAGGGTTATTCGAGCAATATATAACCTAAAGGCTGGTGACTCTCTCAGAGAGAGATTTAAGGATATAAGTATAATGACAGTTGCATCACAATACATTTATGAAAATCTCATGTATGTTCATAAAAAATTACAAAAAACAGTGATATTCACAATTTAAATACTAGAAGTAAGAACAAATTAGCAGTACCTTATACTAGGCTTCATAAAATAAATAATTCTTTTAAGGGACTGTGTGTACGATTTTACAACAAAGTACCAATTGATATTCAGAAATTAGATCTTGATAAATTTAAAATCCATATCAAAGAAAAGCTTTATAAGAAAGCTTATTATAAAGTGTCAGATTACACAGAAGACAAAACAACTTGGCTCTGAACTGAAATGCTCCAAGTACTCCAAAAGCTATTTCTAATTGTATATATTTAATTTATAGTACCGTATATTTTACATTCAAATTGTTATTTTGTATTTTATGACCTGGTAACGACATATCTTTTTTTTTTGTAAATGTCGTTGCTTCTGTGCGCTGTGGTTTCTTGCGCCCGTTCTTTGCCACAGTTAAAAAATGACGTCCTGAATGGGTGGTAGGTTAAATATTTGGACGATTCAAAGTACTTATTAGTTGAGTTTATTGAATAAATATATTTTGATTTATATATAAAATTAGACACTCATACATACTACAGGTGAATAGGCAAAGACTTTAAAATATCTAAATGACTTTGAACCAAAGTAATCTCATATATTACGTAAATTATTTTTTTTATATTTACCTACTGACTGATGCGCTGTCGCGCGACCTTCCGTTGTGATTCCGTGACGGCGACTAGTCGGGCGGCGCGGGGTAGGGGAGAACGTTAGTGAAGCCAATGCACGTATGCGTGAGAGCAATAGGTACAGATTTTTATCAAACGATTTACTGTTCCCCGTGATCCACTGAGTCCTATGTCCCCCTAAATGTAATAAGCTGCTGCCACTGCCACGTCCATCACTGTTGCATTTGTTTATCAATATTTGAGTTGTTAGCCAGTACAGTCCATGTGTGGATGGCTTGTTTGACGCCAAGTGAAGTGACAGATTATTTAGGCAAACACAACGATATCGCCACACGAACACGCTAAGCCAAGTGAAGTGCCGCCTTAACGTATATATCGCTGTTTCAAACGCTGTCATATGGACACAAAAGAACGAACGCTCTGGTCGTCCAAATGAAGCAGTGATTCAACAAAACATCAACCAAGTCCTGAAAATCGTGAAGGAAGCGATCTTCCTTCACTCTAAGTGCCTTACAAATAAACAGATAATAAGGTCGGAATAGTTATTCCGTGTTTTGTCTCTTTTACTCTAATTTGAAAAGTAAAAGTGCGCGAGATAGCTGAGATAGTGAAGATTTCAACTGGTAGTGTTTCACTATTTTACATCAAAATTTGGCCATGGAAAAGCTTTTTTCCAAATGGGTGCCGGGTCTGCTAACAATTGATCAAAAGCGGCAACGTATTAATGATCCAGAGCGCTTTGCGTTTGGACTGTTGAATAGAAATAAAAAGGTTTTTTTAGGTCGGTATGTGACTATAACAGAAATAATATATTTCTGTGGTGAAAATGGATGAAACATGGATTCACCAATTCACTCCGGAATCCAAACGGCAGTCGGCAGAGTAAA
Source organism: Scoparia ambigualis (assembly GCA_963921215.1). Lineage (NCBI taxonomy): Eukaryota > Metazoa > Arthropoda > Insecta > Lepidoptera > Crambidae > Scoparia > Scoparia ambigualis. The sequence goes on along the minus strand of OY992511.1, from coordinate 30,173,791 downwards.
GAGCGGCCGGTGAAAGCCGCCCGAACGAAGCGGCCTAAGACACAACAATCTGCCGGGAAGGTATGGCCTCTGTATTTTGGGATGTGCTTGATGTGCATGGAATACTCTTTTGTATTTTGTGATGTGCATGGAATACTCTTCATCGACTACCTTTATAGAGGGAACCGAATATTACATAGGATTATTAGAGCGATTAAAGCACGAAATCGCGGAAGAACGGCCACAAATTAAGAAAAAACAGGTAAAAATCACACTTTATAAACATGCTTTATTGCTGTTAACAATTCTTCGCATGGGTTTTTTTCGAAAACTAAGAGTCTCCTTAGAAAATGCAAATAAGCATTAGAATCTCTGATTTTTTTATAACAAAGTGGAATACTCGTTTTATACAAATTCGTGAACCATGTTTTAAGATCCAAGCCAAAAAAAATTGATCTTTCACCAGGACAATGCGCCGTGTCACAAGTCCATGATAACGATGGCCAAACTAAACGAATTGGGCTTCGAATTACTTCATCATCCATCGTATTCTCTGGCCCCCAATGATTACTGGCTGTTTGCAGACTTTAAAAAAATGCTCTAGGGCAAGAAGTTTGACTCAAATGGTGAAGTAATCGCAGCAACGGAGGCTTATTTTAAAGCCAAAGATAAATATTTCTACACTCATGGAATAGAAAAGTTAGAAAAACGTTGGAGAGACTGTATTGCAATTTGCAGTTGAAGGAGACTATGTTGATGAATAAAAAACAATTTTATCAAAAAAACTTTGTTGTAGTATTTATTCTTGGGACCTATTGCACCAAGTCATATATAATTACGACTATTATCCCCGAAGGGTTGTTAGTCAGAGACTAGGCAATGAGGACACCAAAAGCAGTCTCTACCATGTCAACTTTTCACCAAATAGCGCATGTGCACATGTGCTCAGCGTGACAGGTGGTGAGCCCATCGTCACTCTATGCTGTTGGATGTATGTGCCGAATGGTCCGACTGTTATGGCATTTCCGTCAATGCTGCTAAGTGTCAAGCAATAATAATAGGTAGTTCTCGACAGATGTCTCTTGTCGATTTGACCTCTGTACCTAATCTGGCGTTCAATGGGAATTGCATACCATACCAGCCCCGAGTAAAGAACCTAGGCCTCCTTATTGACTGCTCTCTTGGTTGGGAAGATCAAGTCAACGAGATCTCTCGTAAAGTGGTCAATTCGCTACGGTCCTTGTATAGGCTGAAATTTTTTCTCCCGTCCAGCACTAAAATCGCGCTAGTACAGGCTCTTGTTCTCCCCATTCTCGACTATGCTGACGTCTGTCTCTCTGACGCTAATCAACATCTTCTTAACAAGTTGGATCGTCTGCAAAACAGCTGTATTCGATTTGTTTTCGGCTTGCGTAAGTTTGACCATATTTCCCACTACAGGACTCAACTTAAATGGCTGCCTATCCGTGAGCGTAGGAACCTTAGAGTTGTGTGTATGCTTTTCAATATTTTATACGATCCACGTACCCCAGAATACCTGAAATCTCGGTTTCAATTTCTGGGAGCCTCTCATAACCGTGACCTTCGCTCCAGTAGCAACCTCACTCTTCAAACCCCCGCTCATCGTTCTGGCTTCGTCTCCAGTTCTTTTACCCTATCTGCTATCCGTCTCTGGAACGCTCTACCATTGCACATTCGTCGTGCCAAGAGTAAAATGGAGTTCAAAAGACTAGTCCGTGAGCATTATTTTAACGCGATCTAAATTGTCACACAAAGTATCTGATTTGTTGTATTTATATATGTATAAATATGTTTTTATTTATGTATAAGCATGTATTTATTTATGCTTAATATTTATGTATCATATTTATATAAGTAGTTTATAATATATGTTGTATTTATGTTTTGTATTAAGAAATTACTTATCTGATTTTACTTTAACTGTTTTGTTCCATCGCCTTACTTCTAGTCTCCCACATCCTTACCGGTTGACTGGTAGAGAATGCCATGTGGCGTTAAGTCCGCCTTTTGCAGTTTTGTTTTGCAAAGAAGATTAAATAAATAAATAAATAAATAAATATGTCTTTAGTCCGTTAGTCGCCTTTTACGACACCCTAAGGGAGAGAGGGGGTGGAAGTATTCTTTCACCGCTACCCGACACGGTTACCTTGATATTGAAATTGATTCATTATTCGGAATATTTGATTATTTTCGTTAAAAACGCTCGAATAAACTCAATGACAACGAAACGTTGAAAAAAATGTCTACCTCAGGCGGGAATCGAACCCGCTTCCTCCGCAATCCGGGCGGCTGCTTTGACCGCTCCGCTACCGAGGTATTGGTTAGTACCGACGAAATTTTTTAACGCTGTTGACTTTATGTTTTATAGCAACAGTGTCTTATCAAACCTATTAGAATATTCATTCTTAGAGAGTCAACGCAGCTTATTGGATTGCAGAGGACGCGGGTTCGATTCCCGCCTGAGGTAGACTTTTTCAACGTTTCGTTATCTTTGATTCATTATTAGGTATTAACTAGGTGTTTTGAACAATAAATGCCGATGGGTCGACGTGCTATTATTACGAGAAGGGAATCTCGGCAGGCCTACTACGATAAAATCTATATTTTTTTATTTATTTTGTTTGCATGTTTAAGGAGACAATGAGTATAAGCTTAGAGGTATACGTTACTAAATAGAAATGAAAAATAACAAGTGATAAAAAAAACAAATTACGACGATTAAACCTTATAACGAGAAAACAAAGCGGACTTAGTGATTTAAGACGGTTAAAATAGCACGGTGTACAGCGTCACATTTGACGTGCGGTGTTCTGTACACGGTAATATGTCCATCAGTGGGCGGCATTGAGGTAGGTATTATAACTGGAGACGTCGACGTAAAGCAATTTTTTAAGCACTAATTTGCGGCAGCAAGGCCCTCAAACGCTTTTACCACTAACAATCACTGAGCCGTTTGCAACCCATGGACCGCAACTCAGTGCGCTAAAACTTGCTTCGTGGTGTTTCTGACACCGTGCATGGGTTGCCTGAAGCTGCTGCGTTACGCGTTACGCAGTGTTAATTGTTAATTAAAATTACCAACTTATATTCTAAGTTTCTGAGTGGTAGAGCCACGCTGCGTTGCAGCACGCATTGGGCCGGCTCGCCCGGCGTCATACTCTCACGAATATTCGGCGAGAAATAATAGCACTTGGTGCTGTTGTGTTTCGTCCGACCAGTGAGGGTTCCGGAGGCCCCTTCCCCCCCTCCCAATTCCTATTCCTTCCTTAAACCTATTCCTCTGGTTTTGCGGGTGTCCATGGGCGGTGGTGATTACTCTCCATCAGGTGATAAACAAAAGTACTTACTGGTGGGCCGGTGTTCAGCTCGTCTCGCGACTCAAGGAGGAGGAGAGAGGGAAACAGGATTGGGTTCGCAGCGCAGCCGCCGGCGCCGCGCCACTCCGGTGATTGTGGTGCCAAGCCCCGAGGCGAGGTACGCCTGCCGAACCAAAGAGGCTCGTCTAAATCGCACACATAACACGTCCACTTCACCGATCACTCTGCTTTTTCTTCGATATTAAGGGGAACAGACTCCCCGGCTTACCGATAAGCCTTTTACCTTTTATTCGACCTAGCAGGCAATGTTTTCCTCGAGGCGACTATGCCTAACAAACGCGAGGGATATTATTTTCGCGAGGCAATAACGCGTACCAAAACGCAAGGGATTTCCAATATCTATTCTAGGATGTCGTTCAGCGCCAGTTTTATACACAGTAGCCTCCAATGGCTTTTTACAAATTGGATTCCACTAATTACCGTATTAAGTCACAAAACTATCTCACGCGCAGGCCGACATTTTTTCAAGGAGAAATCTGACAGTTCGTTTTTTCTCTATAATTTTTTTATATATTCTGCTGAGGCAAAGGGACCACAAGCATACTGATTAGTTTTCAACAGTGGTGTCTTCTCTAGTTATAATACCTCAATGTGGTCGGCAGTCAGCTGTCATATTAACACACGACCACACTAATTGCGTGCCAGCGAGACTGCCATCGATTTATTGATCTCATACGTACCCAACATTCTGCTCCTTTATTATGATACTCGGACAATATGGTGGCGACAGTTTTCAGCATTAGTAGATAACTCTCTTCGATCACTTATAAAAACTGGGATCGAAGAAAACAACGTTTATTTTAGCAACAGTGGTTGCATTTGCATTTGGTATTAATGCTACTTACTGCTGCACCTGCGTCATAAAGCTATCATTATCGTAAAATTTAATGCATTACATACGTATGTTGCCAATGTTTAGCGTAATAAGTGTTGGGTGGCGGGTTTCAACACATCATAATTTTTTTATATTATTCTACAACGGATAAGCCCTTGGCCTTCATCTCACGTGATGGTAAGTGACGATAAGGCCGAATAGATGGAAGCTCGATTCACCCGGAATCCCCAACCACTGAGGAACTGGCTATCTTATCTTTGAACTCTCGGAACACAACAATGCTATAACATCGTTGTTATGGCGAAATACTTAGATAAGATGGTGGTAGCTAGCCAGGCGTACTTAACAGCCCTACCACCAACCAAATCATGCACACAAATATGTACTCCCCGCTGGGAATCGAACCCGGGACCTCTGGGTATAAGACCGGTGGCTTAGCTTCTAGATCACAGAGGCGATTATCAAATGGTTTTAGCGCGTTAAACAATGCATCACTTTTTGGCTAGGTACCTTCTTACTATATTACCGCGAGACGTAAAGACGTATACACGAAGATTTTTTATCGGTGATCAGGACCTACTAATTCCGACTAAGTAAACAGGACTACTTATTTTTTGATCTGTCTAAAGCTTTCGATTTTGTTTCGCATAATATTCTTGTGAAGTAACTTGAATCTGTAGGAATAAGAGGCATTACACAGGAATCGCTAGCGTCATACTTGACCAATCGAAAACAGTGTGTAATTATAGATAGGATTATGAATAATGAAATTGTCTCGTACTAATCCAATTATCGCGTAACTCTTAAGGGCGTTCCCCAGGGAAGCATTTTAGGACCTATATAATTTCTATTATACATTAATGACGTAACTGACGTGACAAACCATAAGTGCGTTTTATATATTATGCTTATGACATTTCGATAATGGTAACTTTTAATAATTCAATCAGTAATCATGAAGCGGACATCAATAACACAATTAATAAAGTAATAGAATGGCTAGAAGGAAATAACTTGACATTAAACTTAAATAAATCAATTTATATTTAATTTAACACATCAAAACACGAAAATAAGAATAAATAATAAAATAATCAAATCAAATATTAATGAAATAAAACAAAACCACCTACAAAATTTTTAGGATACTATTGATGAGAATTTAAATTGGAAACTACACATCGATAACACGTGTAACAGAATTAATAAATTTGTGAAGAAAGTCAAAAATAAGAAAACTGCTATTTTAGCTTATCAGGCGTATACGTAGAATCGATAGTGCGTTATGGTTTTATGATGTTGGGCAACAGCACAGAGACTCATAAAAACTTTTTATATCTAGCACAAAAAAAGCATCAGAGCGATTTGCATAATTCAGCCTGACGAATCTTGTAAGCCGTTTGTTTAAAAGTCTTGGTTTATTACCGTTGCCTTCATTGTATATTTCAGAAATTTGTAACTTTGTTAAAAAGAACCTACAACTTTTCAGAAAATCTTGTGATTATCTAAACGCAAGACTGCGTAGAGACCCACATATATTTACACTAAATGTTATTCCTAAATCGGATAAATATATAAAAGGCTGTTTAGCTATGTGCGTCAATGTTTTTAATAATATTCCTAATAAATTTAAAACTTTATAATATGGGTTATTCAGAAAGAAATTGTTGAAATGGCTTATGAGTCACTACTTTTATAATGTTAATGAGTTTTTAATAAGTAGAGCTAATTTGACATAGTATTATAAAATAAGTATTGTATTTTGGATTATTTTTATTTAATATTTAATAATTTTAACGAATAAAATAAAATAATGTAAGTATGTGAATGTGTAATTGGTAGTTTTGTGACTCAGTTTTTATAGTGTAATTTAAGTAATTTTAAAGTATTGTGATTTGAATGCTGTTTTTAAAATGGCTAAACATGAGAACAACTTTAATTGATCAAAATCTTTATAGATACCGTGTTTGACGTAAATAAAGTGTATTCTATTCTATTCTACCGGTACAGGTACAGCGATAACGATAACGATAGCAATGTAGGAAAACCATACATTCTAATTATTTTGGCTACCAAATTAAAAATACAAATTTAAATTCAGAAAGTGTAAAACATGTAACTACTATTACATTTACTTAGTCGGAATCTGTAGGTCCCGCCTGATCACCGATAAAAAGTCTTCGTGTATAGCCACTAACGTTAAAGTCAAAGCAGATGAAGCAGATTGTATAAGAATTGACAGGTGTCCGGATTTAGCCGGACATGTACGGCTTTTTTACGACTTCCTTAAATTCCACCCACGAACCACATCTGATGGAACCCACGTCTTCCGTAGTGGTTTTTTTCCAACGTTTCATATACCTACTTACAGCTAGGTACTTTGTGTTTCGACTGACGTTGAGTGAGCCATTGATCCGGTTGTTGTCGTGAGATGGCAGTCGTTAAGACCCAACAACCCACATAAGATCAGCGTGGTGGGTTACGGGTCAATAGATATCCTCATATAAGGGGCCCCAATCTCGTCATGTGCTTATTGTTCACGCGGTCTACACGTTCAGCGCCACGTGGTGAAAGTTGCACAGGGTGTATAGTGACATATACACGTGGCGCTGAACGGGTTAAACTAGCAGTGAGACTGATCATGATAATAAAACTATTTTAGATTCATATAATTTTCCCGCCGCCGATGCGTGATCTGCGGACAATTGTAACGTTTAAAAAATACCTTAAAAAACACTTACTTACTCTCCAGCTTATATCAACTGTGTAAAATTTACTTATTTCTACTTACAATCTGGGTCTTCACGTCACGTTTGGGGCGTTGGGGATCACATCCTGGCACTGCTGTTTATTTGCATTAGTGTTTTGTCACTCCATAAGTTATTCGGCCCTTTGAAATAAACATTTCGGTTGTCAAAACGTGGAATTTGGGATTGCATTCGTGGCAAGCGCATGGGATTTTCTTGGCGACATGGCGGTCGAGACGACAGAAGAAGACGTAGGTAGGGTAACTCCCGGATAGATGCCGTACTTTTTGAAATTACCAAATAACGTGTGTATAATAAGTGATTTTAGATAACTACTTATAGGTGTATATAGTATGGTACTTAGTCTTTAAATTAAATATAACTTATTTTTAAAATGCCTGGTATTGTTGGAGCCATAATAATTTTCGCACACCTCCTCGGATAGCCGCCTCAGAAGGTAAAAAAGTCGGGGGTTAGTCGCCCCTATGTCTTTTTTTTAACTATTAAACTTTATCATGAGCTAAAAGTTATCATATATGGTATCTAAATTTAATTATGTGCTCAATGTCCATCGATGATAGACTGGTAACTACATATTGCTGTACGGGAGAGACGCCTAGGTAAAAAAAAAAATTTTTTTAGGTTTTTGTCTCTTGTTACACCATGAGACCAAAATCAAGAGGTTTTAGAAAGTAATTTAAGCATTTAAAAGATCTGCGGCAAAAAAGAATACAATAAAAATAAAAACTTTGCGATAAACTACATTTCTTATAGGGCACTTATCCTTCAAATATTTGGTGTAAAACCTTGTATCTGAAGGATAGACGCCCGTCTGAATTTTATATTTAGAAAATCAAATTAGGTAGAAAATAATAAGTAAATGCTTTTCAAAATATTAGACACATTTATTTGAAAAACAAACCTGCTTTTTTTCAAATAATAAACATTGAACACAAACCTAAGGGAACCTATGCCGTAATTTTGGATTTTTGCCTTCACAGTGTACGGGTAAGAAGAATGCTATAAGTTCTTGATATGTGATTAATTCCCATAATGTTATTTTCTACGTCTACTAGAAGCGCCTGCAACTGAAGCTCTGTCCAACTTCTTACACGAGGTTGGACGCCCGACTTTCTAACGTATTTCCTAGGTATTTTGGTTCTGAAACTTAAAAAAAATATTTCACATTTAAAATCCGTAACTATAGGATAGTCGCCTCGAGCAAGGGATACGTGTGTCTAGGCGAAGGCATCTATCCGTTTCGTATAGTATAGGTGCATCTAAGTACACGTCATGAACACTAAAATGAAAATGAAAAGAAACACGTCTAAAGACATTTCTAGACACGTTTCCTTTCGATCTATCTATTTAAAAAAAATACTTACTATGTAAAAAGTATCACGCCTCCAAAATTCGACCGTTAAAATTATTACGCATTTTTTCGCGCGCAAAAATGCTATGGTACGCACACCTATGCAACGACTGCTCAGTCGGCGCTCGCGCGTCACACTCTCGCCAGAGTATATTGTTCTGTGGTCACACTGGCGCTGCACTCGAGAAGGGCTCGAGATCAAACTCGGGGTCAACGTGCGAATGTGAGTTTTTGAATTTGAGGCATCTATCCTGCTGCGGCTCATATCCGGGAGTTACCCTACGTGGACGTGGACAAACAATGTCAATGTCAAATATGACAGGTGACAGTTTGGCTGCGTTCAGTTCAGTGTACAGTCTGTCTCGCCAGCTTTTATTTATTTAAGGTGATTTATTATTATTCACGTATTTTTTTTTTCTTAAGGTAGGTTTTTTATAATATTCCATATAAAAATAATAAACAAAACTACTATAAAAAATAAAACATTTAACATTATAAAAAACCTAAACCTAGGGTGCCGCCAGCAGCGGGGCAGGGCCCAAGCTACCGGTGGTTAGGGCTGCAGTGAGAGGAACCTCCGGACGACGCGTGCCGTGTCAAGAAGTACCGCCTTCTGTATCTGGCCCTTGATCCAGCCGTCTAGCGAGAGTCTCTTGAGATGATGTCGAGACTCTTCGCTATTAGGCCGTTTGCAGATACGACTATCGGGACAATGATAGTCGAGTCAACATCCCACATGGCGGTAACCTCGTAAGCCAAGTCAAGGTACTTGCACAGCTTGTCCTTCTCAGCCTTCACGAGGTTCTCATCATGTGGGACGGTGATGTCGACTAGCACTGCCCACCGCTGGGACCGATCGACTATCACGATGTCAGGCTTATTGGCAACAACAGTCCTGCCCGTGATAACCGATCGGTCCCAATAGAGCAAAGCACGATCATTTTCGAGAACTGGCTCAGGTGCGTACTTATAGTACGGCACCTCGGACTCAACAAGACCGTATTAAAGAGCAAGTTGCTGGTGAATGAAACTGGCTACAAGATTGTGTCTGTGCAAGTACGCGCCGTTAGCAAGATGAGAACAACCGGAAATAATATGCCTGAGTGACTCTCCGGGACGGCGGCATGCTCGACATATGTCGACCGTACCGTCCTTCATGATATACTTCCGGTAGTTGTTCGTCTTGATAACTTCGTCCGCAATTGCACGGACAAAACCTTCGGTTTCCCCAAAGAGGTCCCCGAATCGTAGCCAGTTCACCGACGCGAGCAGGTCCACATCGGGCCCTGTTAAGGCCTGATAGAACCGGCCGTGCAGCTCCTTGCTCTTCCATACATCCTTGCGGTCCTCGGTGCTCAGCACCTGAAGCTTGCGCCAGTTCTCTTTGCCTAAGGAGAGAGGCGTAAAGGTCCTGTCAACTGACACCACATCGCGATGCATCCCACACTCGTTGTTGAGGAAATATTCTCGGAGACTGCACACTTCACGGTTGTGGAGGGTCTTGGCATTTAAAAAGCCTCGACCACCCCATTTCCGCGGGATGTACAGTCTCATAACAGACGAGCGTAGGTGGAGCATGCGATGTGATGTCAGTTGCTGTCGAACCTTTCTGTCCAGGGCGTCTAACTCGGTCTGAGTCCACCTTAGTATGCCAAAGGTGTATGCCAGTAAGGGCATAACCCAGCTGTTGAAAGCGCGCACCCTGTTGCCTCCTGACAAAAGACTGTTAAGTACCTTGGTCAGGCGACCAAAGAAGCGATCTTTTACCGACTGTTTTATACCCTCACTCTCTATACCCAATGACTGTGACATACCAAGGTATTTGTAGGTGTCGGCTTCGGAGAGAGACCTGAAAGTCATCGTCTCAGAAAGTTGCAAATTCGTAGAATATACAATTTTTTCTATTATTATTATAATTTTTATTTTATTTAGGTTTATCAGTTGAACGATGTTTTTATTTTGTATTTTTGTTTTTTTATTTATTTTTTGTATAGATAGTGTTTAGTAAGTATGTGCATTTTTAATACATATATATTTATGAGCATCTAGGTTTTTTTTTACAATATTCAGATATCCTTATTTATAACATTTTCTTATTTATTCATTTAAGTAATCTTATTAAAATTAGAAACGTCACCTCGTACAGGCCCTGCCAGAATACCAGCGCCGTTGCGATGTGACTTTGTCACACCGTAGCGGCATATGCTGAGGTAGGGTCCTGATTGGCTCGTCACACTGTTTTTTTCTGTTAGTACTCGTAGCATTTTCTGTAACTATATGTATTTCACGTCTTTTTTTATTATTCTATATTTTATTTAATTGTGACAATCAATAAATGTTTTTTCTTTCTTTCTAGTTTAATTTAACCCTTAACACAGCATGGTCAAATTTTTCATTGGTTTCGACCTTTATCTCAATTTTATAAAGTTCAAAATATGGTGTGAATATAATCGGCCCGTTAAAGGGTTAACGTACGTACGGTACGCCTAAAAATTTGCAATTTCCCTAAAACAATTAATAAACATCATAAAGAAAAATGAAAAGGTTTCTAACAAATTGAGCACCCCTGTGGCATCAATAATTCAGTACACCACCACAAGCGCCGACATTGAAACGACGGGAAGTAGGTCATTCTCATAAACAACACCGTCCAATACACACCTGCACGAAACAAATCAGAAATATTAACTAAAACACTGTTACCAGTGACATTCTTTACTCATCACTTAAACAGACAGCGTACAAGCCAATGTAAAACTACTCGTAAGTGCGTCACATTAAAGTTGAAAATGAAGAATCAGCAAGTGAGTGTGGACTACTGGGCCATGGGTAAAGCCATGTTCGTGTACGTGGCTCTGACGGCGCTGTGCTGGCTGATGCTGCGGCTGTTCAATGTGATTTTTATGCTGCCAAGGAGGTTGAGGTCCCAGCAACAGAACATACAGAACACTTTGGATGAACTTCAGGTACCAATAATCTTGACTGTCCAGAGAGCTCCCTGAGCCTCTGTCAGAAAATCCGCCTCTTCTGTGACTAAGTCGGACAGACCTTCACCGATATTCGACCTTAACCAGTCAGACAAAGTCCTGGGATTCCGACAGTTTAGAGATAAGATAGCCAGTTTATCAGTGGTTGAGGATTCCGGGTGAAACGCGCTTCCATCTTGGCCTTATCGTCACTTACCATCAGGTGAGATGAAGGACAATTGCTTACACGTAGTGAGCTAAAAAAATTGTCCTTCAAAAGCCTTCATGAGGTCGCCACCACCACATAGTAATGTATTAAAAGATCGATAAGGATATCGTCATTTAACCATCATCACCACCACCGCCGTGATGTGTTTGACAGATATGCACAATAAGTGCAGTTATACATAAAGAGGTTATAAGATAAGATAAGATAAAATCTACTTAGGGTCTCTTATCTTAGTGAGACCTGCCAAAGTCCTGCTCTCAGTAGTAATAGCAGCCCGTCGACCCAAGGGGATCTTTTGTTCAACCTCATCCTTGACTCTTAGCTCCTCAGTGAAAATTACTGCCCTAAGCTTAGCAATATCTTTGAGGGATACTTATTATTTTCCTGGCAAGGGAGTCATACTTACATAATTAAGTATCTGTGGCAGGTGTAGTATTATAGTACCACCGGTCCCAGACGCAGAGTCTCGAGTTCGTTTCTCAGCATGATAAGTTTGGTTGGTGGTACGACTAATTTTAAGTCCGAATATCTAGTTACCACTGTCTTATCTAATAACGGTGTTCGACTAATTGTTGTGTAAGAGAAAAGACAGCTAGTTCCTTAGTAGTTGGAAGTGAAGGCGCTGCACCCTCGCACTTACCTTCACTTGCCATCAGGTGAAGAGAAGGTCAAGTGCGGATCTCCCCCCGTGAAGCATAACATTTTATTAAAGGGAACTTTTTGAATAGTCTCAGTAGAATAGACTTCATATTGAAGCAATTTAACTTTCACCAGAAAATGACTGCCATCAAAAGGAGGATATAATTAGGTTGAACGTGAGATTTTTTCAAACATTGGTATCTTTGTACTCGGCAACCAATTCTCAAGCTCAAGCTTAAAATTAGAATGTTAAAACATGAGTTAGCATATAATTAAATACCAGTTAATCAGTTATCCTGTATTTCATTATAATTTAATTGACAAGAAGTTACACAATTGTAGCACCTGTAAAAATAAAATACTTACAGTTATGTATTTGCTTATTTCTTATTTACGATACAAAATAGTTTTAAACTTAACTTATTTTAAAACTTACATGAAGTTGGTTCATATCCTTCTTTTACCCTCTTGTCTGTCTATTGACATCCATAAGCCCCACTAAATTTGATTAAGAAGTTAATAAAAAATAAATATAATCACGACTATTATCCCCTAAGGGTTAGTCAGAGACTAGGCAATGAGGACAGCAAAAGCAGTCCTCTGCCATAGCTAGTAGTATTATTCTGTGGCTATAGTTCACTTTCAACCAAATAGCGACTGCACATGTGCTCAGCGTGACAGGTGGTGAGCCCATCGCCGCTCTAAGCTGTTGGATGTATGTGCAGTCTTTAGTCCGTTAGTCGCCTTTTACGACACCCAAGGGCAGAGAGGGGGTGGTAGTATTCTTTCACAGCTACGCGACACGGTTTGATTATATATAGTATATTTGAGTATATTTGATTTACTTAAATAAATAATTTTATTTTTTTGGACATGCGACAAGTTAAATTATTTCCAGAAACGTTTCCCTGATCTCAACATAACTGAGGAAGACCTTATGAACGCTGAAAAAGAGCTAGAAGAGTACACGAAAGAGAATGATAAGAAGGAGACGGAAGATGAAAGCGTTGACACGCCGCCGAAACTAGAAGACAAGAAAACTATTTAGTATTTTTAATTATTTATTTTAGTTATATATTTAAGTTAGTTGCTCACATTTCTATACTATGTATTTATATATTTTGTACGTAATTAAATTGTAGTTACACATTTTTTTATCGTCTTCAGATCCTTATTATTTTTTACAACAAATACGTATGTGGAGCAATGAGCATTCAACTGCTCCACATAGGTACGTATTTGTATATTATCGTATATTCCAACGAAAATAGATTAAAAACTTATTTTACTGATAAGAGGTCATATACCTACCACACATTTTGCTATCCCATACACACATCCAAGTTAAAATTCTTACAATAATGAAACTTTGCATGCTAAATATATCTAATAAATAAAAAAAATATTTGTTTGAGTGCAATGAAGTACCTAGGTACCATTTTGGCGCCCCAAATTGTTTCTGCAAATTATTTCTTTCGTTTCTGCAAAGAGTTCGAAACATCAGATTAATAAGTATGAGAAACGTGTTTAGATCCAAAAATGTCTTTAACTCAAATGTGTTGCGTTCACTTTAGGAAACGATAATTATGCTTACCTAATTTTTTTACCATTCCAGAAACCAGACGCTAGAGACACTTTTCTAAACTATTTGTAACCACCTATAGCACATCCCCCGCGAAAAAGCAACAGGGGTTAACTTAACAAATCGCGTAGAGGGCACAAAACAGCAAAGAGGGTGAGAGTTAAGACGCGCAGTGCCAAAACACACCGCTAGATGTCGCGATCCTACCAAAAGCTCACCCGACCGGCCGAGGCGTGGTACCGGGCCAGCTTTCACCCTTCTCTATCGATCCACGCAACAAACGTAAATACAAGTTAGACACTCTCAATATTTATTCGCTCTTCTATATTGCAATCTAGCGGTAAATAAATACGTCCTCGATAAGTGATAGATAGCTTATCGCGCCGCCATTTAACGCGATCAGTCGCTCGCCTTTGTTGTGCAGTGCAAGTCGTATTGTCTAGTGATAATATCGGTGATGTCTCGCGAATGGTTTGAAGACTGAGTGTTATCTAATGCCTTGACATTTGGCTGGTAGTCGAGATGACGAGGTCCACGTACAGACCGCTGGTGCCCAGGTCCTCGAACAACTCATTGGACAATCGGGATATGGGGTAAGTGCTGTATTGATTTGACCGGTGAACCTCGTGATGTCTTTGAGAACGATTTAAGAACAAATAAAAAATGTACTACATTTTAATTGAAATACTTAGTTACAATATCAAGGATAGTAAAGGCACAAATGATTCAAGAAAATGGTAAATAAGAAGCGAAAGTACTGACTAGCGCAGAGTAGCTATCAAGATAGTAAGTTGGGTCGTAGCCAAAAATTGAATGGTCATTAATAATTTAGTGGCCTAAGCAGATCTTTAGGTAAGTTTTTATGAAGAGGCTGTAATAAGGTTTGTCTTATGTTATAAGATAATTGAATTAAGTAACACTAACATGGATTGATTGTCATTCATTTTCATAAGAATTGGACAAAAGCCCCTAACTAATAGATATTTAGTAATGTTAAACTTACATAAAATGTTAAACGTGTATTTAATACAAAGTTAAGGAGGTGTCCTTGTCATACCTTTTTACTGCCCGCAATGTCGTTTTAAGAGTAAGTACTTAAATAGTTTGTTATGCCTAAGATACCAATTTTAAGGACTTATGCGTTAAAGCATTTGAACTTTACTTAAATAACTACATACACAGAATCACGACTATTATCCCGTGACTATCCCAAAAGAGTTACTCAGAGACTAAGCCATGAAGATCACAGCAGCAGTCCACTACCATAGTCCACGTTTCACAGAATTACAACATGTGTGCAGCGTGATAGGTGATCAGCCCATCGCCGCTCTGTTCTATTGGATGTATGTGCATTTTTTAGTCCGTTAGTCGACTTTTACGGCACCCATGGGAAAAGAGGGGTTTGGTAGTATCCTTTTAGTAAGCCCCTATACCACACGGCATTTAGTATTTTATGTGTACTTAAATTAGAGGAAAGAGCAATAATTAAATATAATTACTTACATACATACTCTACATAATATAATCACGACTATTATCCCTAAGGGTTAGTCAGAGACTAGGCAGTGAGGACATCAAAAGCAATCCTCTGCCATAGCTATTTATTTATTTATTTTTTTATTTTCTTTATTAGGGATTACAACAGCATTTTACAGTGGTAGTATAAAGATGATATAAAAAATTTGTAAGCCAATTATCTACGCTTAAAAATAACATACTTGGATCCAACTTAAAAAGTAATAACATTTAATTACTTACTTAATTCACAGTGCAAATTCTAGGTATTTACTTTAAAAAATACAAAATAATAAACATAAATACTAAACAATAACATAAATATAAACATAGCTACTAAACATAAATTATCTACTAATATCACATATACAATCATAAAGATATACCTACATTATAGAATAAATATATACATACAATAATAAACACTACCATACTCAATATACATAAGATAACTACCTGTTATGTGAAATCAATAATGCAGCCTATATCCAAAATAGAGATACAATATCAAAAAATATAAACAAAACAAAAAACTAAATTTTTAATTAATCAAGGCCCAAAATAAAATTCCTAATTTTAGAAATAAATAATTGCTTAGATCCTACGAAGGGGTCAATATTATGAAATAGTTTATTATAAATTTCTCCGATTCGTGTAAATACCGAGTTTTTTCCGTAGTTAGTGGTGTGAAATGGCACATGGAATAAGGTAGTGTGAGTTGTGCGACGTCGAGGCGCTCTAAAACAAACTTGCTCAACAAGTTCAGGACAATCATACCCATTACAAACGATGTCATATAATAAAGCCATGTCAATTTGCTGTCGCCGTTCCTCCAGAGTTAAGATATTGTAGGCACGACAGAGTTCCAGGTAAAACGTGTTATAGTTACATTTTTTGCATTTAAAATTTAAGTGTTTTAGAAAATTTTTTTGTACCTTATCAAGTCGTAAAATATATTTTTTATAACAAGGAGACCAGGCGGAACTAGCGTACTCAAGTATGCTTCTTACATAAGCATAGTATACAATTTTTATGCTTAATTCACTTTTAAAAGGACGGCATGTACGAATAATTAGTCCTAAATTGCGATACGCTCTATTGACCACGGTGTCAGTATGAAAGGTCATTAACATTTTATTATCAAAATAGATCCCTAGATCTCGAACAATTTCGCATCGGGGAATGGCTACATTGTTAAAGTTGTAAGCAAATGTAATTGGTTTTGTTTTGCGTGTAAAGCTGATGCACTGACACTTTCCAGTGCTGACTGTGATTCTATTAAGAACATAGTATTCATAAAGATTATTCAGATCATTTTGTAAAAGTTCACAGTCGGCAGCAGAACGCACTCTAAGGTACTTATATTTTTTTATCATCAGCATAAAGAAGATGTTTGGAGTTTTGAATGACGTGACCAATATCATGAATATAAATATTGTAGAAGAGAGGGCCAAGTTGTGACCCTTGAGGAATTCCAGAGGGTATTGAGATGAAATTAGACCTATAGCCACCGAGAACAACAGCTTGAGACCGATTGGTTAAGTAAGAACGTATCCAGCGAAGAAGGTCCCCATGAATCCCAAGGTGTTGAAGCTTGCGGAGAAGGATGTCGTGATCTACACGATCAAATGCTTTTTCAAAGTCCGTGTAAATCACGTCAACTTGCCCGCCATTCTCCATTTGACAGAGGACATCATTAGAGAATAAAGTTAGATTAGATATTGTGGAGCGTCGGCACATAAAACCATGTTGTGTACGAGGAATAAAGGGAGTAATGAAAGGATAAATATTGTCATAGACAAGTTTTTGAAACATTTTACTGATAGTACTAAGAATAGATATTGGGCGATAACTTTCGATAAAGGATTTGGACCCTTTTTTATGTATTGGTATTATTTGGGCTTGCTTCCAAACAGACGGGAACATACAATCATTGAGTGACCTACGAAACAGGATAGTTAAATGGAGAGAGAGACTATCAGCACAAGACGCAAGGAACAGAGGAGGGAAGCAATCGCAACCAGCACCTTTGTTCTTATCTAATGATCGTAGTAATTTTAGAACAATATTTTCAGTGACATTAATGTTGGCTAATACGTTCTCGTTCGAAGGAAAATAAATGGTAAATGAATGGTCGCTAGCTAGTAATATTATTCTGTGGCTATAGTTCACTTTTAACCAAATAGCGACTGCACATGTGCTCAGCGTGACAGGTGGTGAGCCCATCGCCGCTCTTAGCTGTTGGATGTATGTGCAGTCTTTAGTCCGTTAGTCGCCTTTTACGACACCTAAGAGAAGAGAAGGGGTGGTAGTATTCTTTCACCGCTACGCAACACGGTTATTTTTAAGTTCTATAAATATAAATATAATTAAGTTCTATAAATACTTAACTATTAAAATAAAATCAGCCATAGTGAAGGGAAGAGAAGTGCGCTAGATTTCATATATCATAGGAATCTTATCAAATTAGATAGTGATATACGATGATTATCGCAGATAAAATAACACACACATTGTTTCCGTAAAACGGTCATGTCTGGTATATTTTCGCCAACATCTTTTTACAACGTCGGAAGATAATTTGTACGACATAAGAAACACAAAATTACGAAACATACAGGTCATACTTGTCTTTTAACTAAAATAATAATAATCTTTAACTAAATAATAGTTTAATAGCGTTTAACTTAGGCGTACGGCCTTTAATTAAATAATTTATTATGATAATTTTAACACCAAGTACTAACAGGTTTACTATTCAACAGATTTTTTTAAATTAATTTACCTTACTTAGTCTATCGAATCACTCGATTACTGTCACGATCCTAAAGGCTGTATCCAAGAGAGACGCATAAAAGACGTACACATTTCATATATACATATATATTTTTTAAAACATTAACATTTATTTTATTTTATTTGGGGAGCTTACAGCATCGTCAGAGACAAAACATCTAGAAACTTACAAGCTAATAACAAGCTACAATTTATAACCGCCTCTGAAAACTAGTAGTTCCACCACCGGGCTCAGACTCTGAGGTCCGGAGTTCGTTTCCCAGCTATTGGTACATATTGTTGGTGACGTTTCGGTTAGTCCGCCAGGCTAACTAACCACCATCTTATCTAAATAAGTCGCCATAACATCACTGCTGTGTTTCGACAGTTAAAGATAAGATTGCCAGCTCCTCAGTAGTTGAGGATTCGGGTTGAATGAGCTTCCACCAACCGCCTTATCATCATCTAACATCAAATGAGATGAAGGCCAAGTGCTTACCTGTAGTAGAATATTTGAAATAAAAATATAACACTTTCATTTAATCAGTACAAACCCAACTTTTTCGACAGAAGCAGCACCGTTCCGTCGTGTTGCGAGTCTCAAGACAATCTTCTTCTTTTCTTCTGCATCACGGCACAGAGCATCAACGTACTGTGAATTAATATACGCATTATGTTAATGACTTCATAATAGCGCCATCATACCTTTAAGATATGACTACTGCTAGTTATGCCTTTATCAGTTAATTTAATTTGTTCCGCATCAGACCTTGGTGAGCTGTATTAAGTTATTTATCGAGTGAACGCTAGCTCGTCGACGTCACGGCGCCGTCACGTAGCCGGGACAATTGACAACACAATGCGCAATGCATCACGACCAATCACGACTAGATAATAACCTTATAAATGTTGGATGATCATTTAATAGAGCTATTTATAGCTGTTTACAACAGTAAAAGGATGAATACTAGTGATGTTTTTATGTACATAATATGCTTATACAGGGTGTCTGTTTGTTAAAAGTATATAATCCCACAACTGGGACATCCTATTAAGAGTAAAGAACAAGTATTTGTATGGGAGTTACCCTGAAATTGCAAAAAAAAAACAGCTATTTCATCCATTTAGGTCAAACTAAAATTTCTGGGAAGGAATTGGGTCTAAATATTTGCGTTCTCGGTCTATTGCGTTCGATAGGTAGATGAGATACCCATTCCATCACATACCGCACGCTTCACACGTATAGACTCTTCCTGAAGTTCAGTGGGCTTTTCATTTCCCAATGCATTAGGATATTACACGAGTGAGCAGGCTTCGCTGACCGATATTGATAGTGGTTGTTGTAACCTCTTTCGCCGAGTTACGCGTCCAATTTAGCGAAACAGGTTGGGATCAGTGAACCTTTGATCATCAAATATAATAAATAATAACCTGTGTTCTACATAAAATATGCTTGCCTGCTTATTTTTATTTTACGGACTTAGTGGAACTATACCTCCTTTTTACGCAGCTAAAGATTGAGACTTCATTATCGTCACTTACAAAGTTGTAGAGAGAAAAAAGTAAGGCCTCCTGAGATTCTTGGCAGCTTCTTCTCAGTCGAAGGCTCTCCCAAAATCCGAACTGGCGGTGGATTAGTTAAGTAGGTAAGATTAGTTAGGTAGTTAAGTTAGTTGATAAGATTTAACTACTGTTAGTTAACTTTTTTTATAAGTACCTGTCATTAAGTACCTGTAAAGGTTTATATTGATTAAAACATTTGACTTGTGTTGATCTGACTGCAGACCATTCCTGATAGGGTCCATAATGGATTCGATTGTACTATCACAGAAATAGATCTAAGTAGGAGCCGCGTGTGTACGTAATTTGCATGTCATAAAGGAATGGTAAAATCCTATCTTTCGACCGCGTTTCATTTAGCCGTAGTCAGCACCGCACGATAAGTAGAATTCTATAAAAATACTACTTGCGCTGTATCGAGCTGTAAAAACTGTACAAGAAAGGTTAGCCGAGATAATCAACAAGTTTCATACATCGGTAAGTAATTTTGTTTTTAAATTGACACCGAAAAAAGAGACGCATGATTTTCATCTATTTCTGTGGTAGGTCTTAGCCTATATTTTATAAAAATATTATGGAATGCACTACTTACATTTAGTTTAGAAGTTGAGTATTGATTGAGAGAAAGTGGATAGGTAATTGAAATGAGATTATGGAGAAACATGCTGTCGATTTTTAGGGGACGGAATTCTGAAATATCAATTCTGTTCTTTGAGAGGTCGTGTTAAGCCGCGTCTGGACTCCGATGTTCAAGCTCGAATGGTGACCTTGTTCGAGCATGAGTCGCAATGAGGTGACACCTCAACAGTATGCGTTGTGGTTCAGGGTTACATTGAAGGCACAAGAGCACGCGGCAAATCACCGTCACGCAGGACTGACCAAATAAATGCTGGACTTGTCAGTCGCTTACAACAGTGCACTAGACAGAGAAGGATGGCATAATGCCACCACCACCACTCTACAAGAGTCAAAGCGATTAGGAAGAAAGATACTCGATTACGCTAAGGGAGCTTGCTTAGGAATCAGGAATTGGATAGATTTACAACGAGGCTTAAGCTCAGTTCGAGTAGAATATGCTTTGGCTAATTAACTGACTTAATTAGCATAAAGATCTTTGAACTGATATTAAATGTTACGTAACTCATGTATTTTCCTACTTCCTCTTATCAATGTTATTCTTGTTTCTTACAAAGCAACATATCATAATTACCAAGTCGACAACTTTATCCTTTGTTACGTTTTAAAAATAAGTAGATTGATTTTTGTTTCTTTATATTTTTATCGCATTATAAATCTTTTTGGCATCAAACTTCTTTCAAGTTAAGTAAAATATACGTATATACATACAATCGCGACTATTATCCCCGAAGGGTTAGTCAGAGACTAAGCAATCAGGACACGCAAAAGCAGTCCTCTACTATAGTCCACATTTCACCAACTAGCGACTACACATGTGCTCATCGTGACAGGTGGTGAGTCCATCGCCGCTTTATGCTGTTGGATATCCGTTAGTCGCCTTTTACTACACCAAAGGGAAGAGAGGGGGTGGTAGAGTAAATTATCAGCAGCTCAGAGCAGAACAGAGGGCCTACTCTCTTTCTCCGAAACGAATTTTCAGCCGATTTTCGTTTGCTATTTACAGCGGTTTCCATTCCTTCCGAAATTTCGTTCATACATAATGGGTTTGGCATTCAGATTATTAATTACTAGCAGCCGCTCGCGGTTTTACCCGCGTGGTTACCGTTCCCGTGGAATAATCGGGATAAAAAGAATCCTATGTGTTAATCCAGGTTATAAACTATCTGTATGCCAAATTTTATTCAAATCCATTCAGTAGTTTTTAAGTGAAAGAGTAACAAACATCCATCTATACTTCAAACTTTCGCGTTTATAATATAAGTAAGTAGGATTAGAAAATTGTTTGAAATTTAAAAAATAATGGAAAGCGTTCGATAAAATTATTTTGCATGTTAGGGTTTATAAACAAAGATACCACAAACAAGCAAAATCTACTATTATGTTTATTTTTGACATATCGTTTATAGACATAACACGAGAAAACGGGTCGAGAAAATTTTCTATAGCAACGAAAATTGGCTGAAACTTTTTTCGGAGAAAGAAAGTAGGCCCTCTGTTCTGCGCTGCGCGAAACTGCGTCGCCTGGAGTCTCAGCATAAGCTTAGTGTATATTGTTTTAGCTGTTTTTGTCCTTTTTAGTGGTATCCGTCTCGTCTAGGTGGGTAGTGTGGATACTCATTACCTTGTTCAAAGTATTCTGACTGCACCAAAATACGATTACGCTAAAATACTATAACCTATACCTATACCCGGTTACGCTTTTGCAATAGTTGTTTCTCATTTGGTCGGAGTAGTATAAAGTTACGATGGAGTTGGCATGTCTATTGTTTTTTTAAATCCTCGCATATATGTCCGCCGTAAAGCAGCAGTGTTCTTTTTTGAAATAAAAACTTAGTTTTAGCATCGGCAACGTACTGACTCATGATGTTCCAAGCGTCGATATGATGTTCCATTCTTCTCCACAGCTATAAGACTGTTTGACAGAAAAAAATGTTCTTGGACGATTCGAAAGTGCTTATTTATTAAGTTGACTTGAATAAAGAGATTCTGACTATTTATTTATTTATACTTTATTGCACAAAATCAAGTACAAATGGCGGACTTAATGCTAAAAACATTTTGTACCAGTCAACCAGTGGGCTATGACTATGATAAGCTACGGTTACCGATTACCATCAGATTTATAAAAATAGATCTGTATTATATTTGGAGCCAGGACTTCTATTTCCACTGTACATCAATCTAAACGCTAACTGGAAAGAAAACTTCTTCTACTTCAATCTTTATACTTACACATTAGTATTGAAAATATAAATGTGAAACCTACAATAATTTTAAAGATGTACATTTCGTATGGTATCCAATGTAACAGTAAATCAGTGTAATACTTTGAAAGCTCATTCGGAAGCTACCCGCACGGAACTCGTTTAGAGCTTACGTTTAGTTCAGAAGTCAACTCACGTAACATCTTATTCCGCACTAGCGGCTCTCCCGCGCCTTTGTAGCCGCTAACTTGGAGACACCGTCAATACTTCAGCCGTTTTGAACAAAATATCTACAAATTATGTTAAAATCATCGTCCTTTATCGGTCGTTCTATCAGTAAAAACCACGTAAAAATTTAATGAGTAGTTTAGAAGGAGAAAGCTGAGCCACAGACACACTAAAACGGCCGCTTTTTTAGGGTTCCGTAGCCAAATGGCAAAAAACGAAACCCTTGTGGATTCGTCTGTCTGTCTGTCCGTCCGCATGTCACAGCCACTTTTTTCCGAAACTATAAGAACTACACTGTTGAAACTTGGTAAGTAGATGTATTCTATGAACCGCATTAAGATTTTCACACAAAAATACACAATAAATTTTGGGGTTTCCCCATACTTAGAACTGAAACTCAAATTTTTTTTTCATCTTACCCACATGTGTGGGTTATCTATGAATAGGTCTTCAAAAATGGTATTGAGGTTTCTAATTTCATTTTTTTCTTTCTAAACTAAATAGTTTGCGCGAGAGACACTTCTAAAGTGGTAAAATGTGTGTGTGTGTGTGTGTGTGTGTGTGTCCCCTGTAGTGATGTACATTACCATGCAAAACTTCCACCGAAAATTGGTTTGAACGAGATCTAGTAAGTAGTTTTTTTTAATACGTCATACATTAATTAATTTAAAAAATACACTATTATTAAAACATCGATCAAAATTACTACGAACTACAAGAACTTTTATATAATGTTATATGCTGCTACGGAACCCTTCATGGGCGAGTCCGACTCGCACTTAGCCGGTTTTTTTCTTACATAATGGATGGCTTGTTGCCAGCTTTATTAATGCTCTAAGGTTGTTGCGGTTAGCACATTCGCCCAGTGTCAAGTAAAAGATCTCTTTTACTTTATGCAAAGAAAATATTTGCCATTTCATTCGGATAGTAAATAATTTCTTTGCTTATAGTAAATGATAGTGAGTGTTAATAAGAATGTTAATGGCGAATTTACTATACAGTACATACATATGTAATTATACATACGCTCAGAGACTCCACAATACATCGCTCCAGTCACTCTGCCGGCATTGCTTTTAAGATTTTAGCGAGTTTTCTGAGTCATGTAGTGCACTTTATCTAAGTGTTTTCCAGATGGATTATTTATAATCAATTTTGAAATAGAAACCATCTTTATCCATACATTAAACTACACTATATAAAAATGATTTTGTGACAGGAATTGTCAGGTTACGTTTAGCGCAGTTTCGAAAAGTCATGGACTTACCTACTTAAACATTAAGTCCATGCGAAAAGTAAGCACCTTTTTCTTGTGTTATCTTGCTATAAAGGGTAAACGACTTTTTTATTTTTATGTATTATAATGTCAAGTTTGCTGAAATTGCTTGTTTTGTTATTATAACACTAAAGGTTATCTCAAATGGTCTATAACCCTTTAAAAATGTACACAATACATTTTTGTTCAATGTTTACAGTGAAAAAGAGTCTATAAAAATAATCTGTACATCCTCACTGGTTGACTGTTAGAGAATGCCTTATGGCAATAAATCCGCTGTAATTTAGGAAATGAAGTTTAAATAAATAAAATAATAATTATTATTATTATTATATTTTTTATTATTTTCTTTATAAAATAAAAAATATATAGAGTTTCGAGTACTGCAAAAGGAAGATCTCCCTTTTAGGTACCGAGGTACTTTTATCTAAGTAAGTATCTAGTGGACTTGTCATTAGTGAACTAGGTTGGTCGAAATTGCCATAGTAATATGATGCATCTCACTGATGTTATCAGGACTAATAACGGTATTCGCGTTCAGTGACCTTAATGATAATGACATTATTATTTCTCTTTTACTGTGTTTTCTTTTATTTACAACATACAACCACATGAGTTCAGGTGAAACAGTTGTAACTCTTACGTAGTTACGTAAGAGTTAAGACATTAAAATAATAGTGACAAAGGACTTCTTGGAGAGAAAATGATAAGTCATAATATTGTGGTTTTGTTTTATTTTTAAATAACTAATTTGTCTTCCGCTGCATTTTGTGCTCTCTTCGCTTGGGTGTCGTAGAAGGCGACTAACGGACTAAAGACTGCACTACACCCAACAGCATAGAGCGGCGATGGGTCACCTGTCACGCTGAGCTGTGCGGTCGCCACTTGGTGAAAAGTGGACTATGGCAGAGGACTGCTTTTGCGGTCCTCATTGCCTAGTCTCCAACTAAACCTTCGGGTATAAATAGTCCTGATTATATGTATGTATGTTTGTGTGAAATAAGAGTGTTTATGAACATGCATAAACGTACAGTGTAATGTCACTGTTCGACTTTTCTCAAGAAACTCGTAAATGATAAAACAAGACTTTAGCTCTTTTTTATGGAGTTTATCTAACAAAAGGCGTTTGATGGCAACGACTTATTAATGTATTTACACCGCAGCTCGTGTCGTGTCTTATCTTGGCCACTGTACATATGAATGAATTGCGTCGTATTAGTTACATTGTTCATTACTACAGTGACACATAGCTTATCTATATGGAGTGTATTCATGAACTTATTGTTATTAGTAATAGATTAATCCTATATTTGCGATCGTGCGTTATGTAAGTAAAGTACTAATCACGTTAATGTTTTATATTTTAGCGTTTTATTAACGCTTAAATATACTTAAGTATAATTTTTAAACACTGAAAAAAGACGACTGTCTGGCTTTCATCCGTCGAAATTTTTTTAAGCCAGACCTCGGTAGCCAAGTTGTTAAGGCAGCCGCCCGGAATGCGGAAGGTGCGTGGTTCGATTCCCGCCTGAGGTTGTCGTCTTTTTTCAGTGTTTAAAAATTTTACTAATCACGTGCCAATTGCCGTGTGGTATAGCCGCCTACCGGTCTCTTCCCTTGCGTATAGTAAAAAGTGACAAACGGACTAAAGCCTGCACATAGAACGGCATAGAACGGCACTAAGCACACGTCGTAGAAGAACAGAAGCACTGCGGTCCTCATTGATTAGTCTCTGACTCACCCTTTGGGGATATTTGTCATTTGTATAAGGTGACTGCTAGAAACTGCAAGAAACTTTAAGGGCTGGTCAAATCGAGTGTTATAAACGTGACAAAAATGATAAAAAAGATTGCGTAGGTACTTATCGCCCAGCTGACGCGGACGGGTCAACAGACGGGTGGGTCAACGGCCGGCCGCTGCCCGCGCGTTGTAAATAATCGTTATTTAATAGTTAATTCTTTCATTTTATTTTTCTTATGTTATTGATTTAAAATAAATTAGATACTCAAAGACTATCCAATTAAAAATCATAAAATGGATCATTAAAAAAAAAGCACGAATTTCTTTTTGTTTTTTTTGTCATGTCTAAAACACTTGACCTGACCAGCCCTTGAAGTTTCTTGCGGTTTCTAGCAGGCACCTTATATATATTAATAATACAATATTTATAATATATTTATTGATAGTTGTGGGGTCAGCCGTCTCAAAGTAAACCAGTTCATCCAAGCTGGTCTAAGTTGGAGTCATGCCGAACTCGCAGTCAATTTAAAATAGCAGTTCCATAAACTCCATGTCCGATGAAAATGTACCCTTTGTCGTGCGTGATGATGTACTAAATCAATGGGATAGGTGGCCAAGCTAAAACAACTTTATACTTCAGAACGCTGTGTAAGTTGAAAATGTGCAAACGTTACTATCGCGTTTGAGTTAAGAGTTTTGACTCTCGATCTTATTTGCTTAACATTAAGGTCTATTTTAACTCAAACGCGATTGTTACGTTTGCACATTTACAAACTTACACTCAGCGTTCAGAAGGCAGTTTAGCCTTTGCTCTCGGCTTCGATGACCGTTGGTCCCGATTGTAAAAACTCACATACCCGCATTAGACCAATATGATGGGTTTTGAGATGGGTTTAGATGGGTTCCTACTGTTAAACGAAAATTAGATCTATCGATTAGTACATTCCTAATGCACTAATTGCCGAAGATGTGGAAACTTTAAAAAAAATCGTTGCCAAAGTTTATTTGACACTGGAGTTACCGCGCGTTGGGTAGTTCTAGTAAAATATTGGTTGTTAACCAATTAGATACCGCGTCAAAAATCAAAGCTAAATTCTGTCCACGTGAATAAATACCTTTTCAAAGCAATAAATTACTCCTGTCACTTAAAAGACGTCAATAACATTTAGTGGTGAAATCAACTTTAAGGGGCAACAAATAAAGTAATTTTTCCTGTTACTGCCTTGCGAGAAAATAAGAGCTCACTTCTGAAGTGCGCTCTTATTTACCGAGACACATTTTTAGCGTTGACCTGACATCTAGTTGCATTGTTGATCGAAGGTTATTATGAAGAAATGTGTTTATTCTTATTACTACTATTGCCGATGTGGGAAGGTCTAAGCCCAGCAGTGGGACGTTTGAATGTCAATGACGACTATCCTCAAAAGTATATAATGTCATATTGTTATGTTAACCGTGACGCGTAGCGGTGAAAGAATACTACCACCCCCTCTCTTCCCTTGGGTGCCGTAAAAGGCGACTAACGGACTACACTGCACTTACATCCGGCAGCATAGAGCGGCGATGGGCTCACCACCTGTCACGCACAGCACTTACTTGTGCAGTCGCTATTTGGTGAAAAGTAGACTATGGTAGAGAACTGCTCTTGCTGTCCTCATTGCCTAGTCTCTGACTAATCGATCAGGGACAAAAGTCATATCTTAAACTTCAGTTCCAACCAGCGCTCAATACCTTGCGTTGTTCAAGTCTCCGTACGTAGATCTACTTTATACAATAGGGTAACTTTAAATTAATGTAAACGTAAACTTCAAAGTAATCATTGAAACTGTCTAGACAGTCGAGTGCTATAATTAACGCTATAATAAACGCTAGCGACTAACAGAAACGTAAAATATTTTAAAGTCGGGTGTCTGTCATCGCAGAAAAGGTAAATACTTCTCTAGAAATCGTTGGCAGCAAGTGATGGTCATAGTTTTCTAATTCGTACCTTCAGACTTTATCATACATACCTCGGACCAAATATTACATGGACAGAGTCTTACGACGTTGCCGCTTTTACATACGTGTATCAAAGTAAAGTATTTGTATCTCTGTCTGTATGACTGTAGTGTGATATGAGTAAAAGAGATAGTTAATGTACGTTTGGCAACGACGCACAGTGTTCCCGCTCCATACTAAGTAGGTGACAAAATTATTTCTGAGGTTTTTTATTATTCTATTGTCAGAATGTTACTAAAAATAAAAATTTTAAATAAAAAACGATAAATTCTACATGCCAAAGTATTTATTTTATTTGATTGAAAGGTTTTATAACAAAAAAAATGTGTTAAAAAATAACTGAACATGATTTAATAACTTGAATCGCTTGACATAATATTATCTATGTCACTGAACGCTTCATCAATATCTATCACTCGCGCTTGTTCTTGTTGTTGTTGTTGTTGTTTGTTGTAAGCATTGCAATAACATCATTTGGAAAAGCTTTGCTAATTTTAACAGGTCTATTTCGTAGGCTTGATATAAGAATGTATGGAATGTAATTTAACATGATAAGTTATATTACTTTTATTTTTGACAGACATTAGTACCTCAGTTAATAATGATTTAGCAAGGCGATTACAAGTATGATCCATTATATCCTACAGGATATAATGGATCGAAATGCGCTACAGCGCTACTTGAATATATGTCTCCGAGCCAAAAATAGCATCATTGTTAGGATAGCAAAGCTTTTTAGCCTCCAAGACTTTTTGGTACGGTGGAAATCTATCTACATGCTTCTCTGATAACCTTGAATTAGTGCACATACAACTGTGCATCTAGTAAGACGCTTAAAGCTTTATCAGGTGTAAACAGATTATTATCAGCATTAAATGAAGACAAACACGATTTAAGTTGTTCAGGTGAAGCAGTTGCTACTTTTCTGATAATCTTTGCCTTATCGACTTCGTTCTCTTTATAGTAATTCAGAGCTAATAATTAATTAATTCAATGATAACTCATTTCCAGTAGAGCTTTTTTTGCAAATGTTCTACTTTTCTTCATTTTGACCTAGCACCTACTTCGTCAAAACTAGATAATGGACGACCTGGTCCAGGTGCTGGTCTAAAAGAAGGATATATCTCCTTTTTTTCTAACCAATTCGTATATTGAGCATTAAAAAAAAAACAAATCTTTTTCCGACCTGTATCAAAGTACCTTGATTTTAATTTATTAAAAAAAATTGAGACCTTTGAACGTATTTCAGTTTTCCGTTCTGGCGGACAGTTTGTCTCTTGAATAATAAATTCTTGTAAATTTAAGCCTTTTCGAGTCCAATTTTTCACAGGATCGTCAAATAAAACAACTGCTAGTTCGCGTCGAGTAAATTTCCGAACGGGCCCTACGACAAGAAAAAAATATTTAAAAAAAGGCGCAAGTTAGCGGATTTTTTTTTTACAGCCTTATAATAGAAGGTCCACACTTTATTTAGATTATTATTTGATAATGGAAAGTAGTGGAAAGTACGTTCAAATAGCTCCGAGAATTATTTTTTTACTCATATTTCGACGTATCACCAACAAACACATGAATATATCTAAACTACGTAAGGTTTTTAAAACATAATTAGTATATCCTAAAGACAATACCTTGGTCTCCAGAATCCATAGTAGAAATTGTTCAAAAAGCTAATATTTAAACCTCAAACACAGTATATCAACAACAACTTTGCGCAAGCGAAACAAACGTAAAAAATGTTTGCACTACTTTAACAATTTATTAAACACGTTTACCGTGCGAAAACTACCCTCTTTTTTTGACATATTGATGGTCAATTTATTCCGTTATGATAATCGATGGTCGTTTTTGACCTACCTCTAAATCTTGAAAAATCCTTTTTGTCCTATCGCGGGAACACTGTGCGACGCACTGTCGGTGTGAGACGTGTCATTTCATGACCGACTACTAGGTCAAAACATTGCTGGATTGTGCGAAATAATAGTGAAATATTAAGAAATCTTAGTGTTTGTGTTATTTGTGTAATACACAATTGACATCATAATGTCTTGTTCAGCTGTTTATTGTTCGTCAAGAACAACAAAAGGAGGTGTGAAAGACCAGGAATTATCATTTCATACGTTAGTGATTTCTCATAATATGTATGCTTTACTATGAGTTTTTTAATAATTAAAACGGCAAAGCATTAATTTTTGCTAATTCTAAATCATACTATATCGTACACTATTCATAAGAATCAGGTTTTAAACCTTAATTAAATGTAATTTAAAGGCTTTGTTTTTGGCATAATGATTAGTGATGTACGTATTTGTGTATCGAAGCTTTATCGATATTACTAATATTCTTTTTATTATTCTTTTTTTAGGTTTCCAAAATGCCCGGAAATAAGACGTGAATGGGTTAAAGCTATTAGACGTGATAACTGAGAGCCTACAAAATATTCAAGGCTCTGTTTCAAACATTTTGAAATATCTTTTTTTACAGTAAAAATTTTAGCCTTAGTTCAAAATTGAATCTTAATAATATGGGCGGGAATATGAATAGAAAAAGTTTTGCTCTTCACTTTACTACACAAATTATTATTTTTTATTTGTTTGTTATAATAGAAGGAGACAAACGAGCAGGCAGGTCACCTGATGGAGAGTAATCTCCGCCGCCCATAGACACCCGCAACACCAGAGGAATCGCAGATGCGTTGCCGGCATTTTAGGAAGGAATAGGAATTGTGAGCAGGGGGGGGGGGAGGCCTCCGGAACCCTCACTGCCCGAACGAAACACAACAGCACCAAGGGCTATTATTTCACGCCGGATATTAGGGTGTTACCAGACCAATCGATCGATCGTCGATCGACGGCATCGATCGATGGTATAATGGATTAGTCGACGTGGATCGATGTCGATCGACAATCGACCGGTAAAATGAATTGGGTGTTAAATCGAGCTGTTTGATTAGACGCACCGGCCGCTTCACTTTTCTGAGTGGTAGAGCCACGCTGCGTTGCAGCACGCATTGGGCCGGCTCGCCCGGCGTAACACCACCCCCTCTAATATTCGGCGTGAAATAATGGCACTTGGTGCTGTTGTGTTTCGTCCGAATAGTAAGGGTTCCGGAGGCCCCTTCCCCCCCACCCCTTCTCCCAATTCCTATCCTTCCTTAAACCTATTCCTCCCCTAAAGGCCGGCAACGCGTCTGCGATTCCTCTGGTTTTGCGGGTGTCCATGGGCGGCGGTGATTACTCTCCATCAGGTGACCCGCCTGCTCGTTAGCCTCCCTCTTTTATATAAAAAAAAATATATATACTTTGTGCCCATGGATAATAATCGTAATATTAGATTATGTTTATGTTGATAATAATGAGTGATGATAATATGAACGTTTAAATACTAAATGATATTCCCCCAAACACCTTGGGAAGCACTTTAGATTAAGCAACACCGAAAAAGGGGGGAAGGGGAGGGGGAGGGGGAGCCAAAGTGTGAAAATGCATAGTATTCAAGATATTTTTATTTTGAGGTTATTTTAGGTTATTTTTAGGAAAAAAAAACAAATATTCTACTAAGTTACCATTACCGTACCCCCTCCATCCCCCTCCTCTCTACCTCCCTCGAAACTACTAACCTCGAAATTCATGACAATCGCTACGCAAAAAAAAAAACAAAAACCGCTGCTTAAAATGTCATTTGGATAAATAAGCGATCGTTGGCTTTAAAAAACGGTTGCATCCAGATTCTTCTGCGTTTGCGTCTCCGTAATAATAGTACGAGCAACATCGTACTGGCCAAGAACAACGAGTCCTTTTCTGAATACATTTCGAAAGAAACTGATGGAATTTAGCCAGGGTTAATCGATCAACGTCGACCGACCGTCGATCGATGGGTTAGACGAACGGTATCCGTCGATTGATTAAAGCTACCACACCTATCGATCAACGTCGACCGACCGTCGTCGATCGATTGGTTAGTCAAACGGTAGGTATCCGTCGATCGATTAAAGCTACCAGACCAGTCGATCAACTTCGATCGACGTTGATCGATGCCAACGATCGACGATCGATCGATTGGTCGGGTAACACCCTTAGTGAGAGGTTGGTATTTACGCCGGGCGAGCCGGCCCAGCGTGCCCGGCGTGCTGCAACGCAGCGTGGCTCTACCACTCAGTCAGCGTCACTCATTTAGCACCACCCAAGGGTCACGTGTAGGGTCTAAACGGTAAACCTACGAACGTGAGTAACTTTAACCCCCAATTATAATAACAAACTAGGTACACACCACATTAAAGTGATTATATCGATATACTAGTCACATCTTTAGTCACGCACACATGTACAGATAGAAAGCTGCACACTAACAAAATACGGACATGCTAAAAATCCAAAGACTCTGTCCATTGTGATATTTGGTCCGAGATACATACAATCAGGACATTATCCCCGAACGGTTATCCAGAGACTAGGCAATAGCGTAATAAATAACATAGATAGCTTTACAACTATCTATTTAACTGAATAACGAACACTCCTTGTCTAACGGAAAAAAAACTATCTAAGTATTTTCCACAACGCTGACGTTGGCATAGTTTGGTTGGCTATGGTTATTGGTATGGTTATTATTCTTACGCAACGTAAGTCTACTTATTCGTTGCGATACGGTGCCCACTTTTATAGCAAGAACGCTTTACATTACCCGTCTTGAAGAGTGATTATTTTAAGCGCATTTGATTGAATGGCTAACGTAAAGCGTTTTAATAATAAGTAACGGTGAACGCGAGAACGTACTTCGTGCGACTAAAAAAGACTTGAAGACGTTTGCATAGGGAAGTTCATTGAAAACAGTAGATACTTAATCGGAATTCCATAATAGTACTTCTCAACATAATTAAATAATGTTCACACAATATAATAGTGTCATTATGTTAGATATTTCAGTAAATTATTGATACAGTTTGACGACGACGCGCCGACGTTGTGAAAATAGATAGTTGTCAAAAATAGGTAGTTTCTTTTCTCTTTATTTAATTTAGGGACTTTTACAAATAGTATGTCAGTCCCATCATACCCTAACCGCTATGGACAACACAACAAATCAGTATAGTGCTTGCACCATCTCAAACACGAGTCTGACTGCCTCCGCTGCGGGATCTGCCAAAATACTTTGGAATGAAATAGGTAGTTAATACAACGTTATTCACAAACAATTAACGGTTTCGTTTCGTGATTTCAAATAACGATAACGACACATTGCTACTAGGCAATGAGGAACGCAAAATCAGTCCTCTAGCATACACCTCGTTTCACCAAATAGCAACAGCAAATGTGTTCAGCGTGACAGTTGGTGAGTCCATCGCCGCTCTAAGCTGTAGGATGTATGTGCAGTGCAGTCTTTAGTCCGTTAGTCACCTTTTACGACACGGAAGTCTTACCCAAGGGAAGAGAGGGGGTGGTGGTAGTAGTAGTAGTAGTATTCTTTCACCGCTATATACGCGACACAGTTAACTAACATAACAATATGACATTATATACTTTTTAAGGATAATCGTCATTAACATTTTAACGTCCTATTGCTGGACTCGGACCTTCCCACATCGGCAATAGTAGTAATAACAATAAACTGAATTCTTCACAATAACCATTTATTTTAATTACAACCAACTATTTTACTACAACTACCAAAAGCGTCAAATAGTAGAGCTAATCAATTAATCTAATTTTCGTCTAACGGTACGTAGGACAGTCTTTAGTCCGTTAGTCACCTTTTACGACACCCAAGGGAAGAGATGGATCGGTAGTATTATTTTAATGAGCCTAAACCACACAGCTCGTACCATTTTATCATAAGGTAGAAAATACTGCGAAGGTAAAAACAGTGTCGTGTATCGGTGACAGAATCCTACCACCCCCTCTCTTCCCTTGGGTGTCGTAAAAGGCGAGTAACGGAATAAATACTGCACATACTTACATAGCTAAGAGCGGCGATGAGCTCACCACCTGTCACGCTGAGCACATGTGCAGTCGCTATTTGGTGAAATGTGGACTATGGTGCAGGACTGCTTTTGCGGTCCTCATTGCCTAGTCTCTGACTAACCCTTCGGGGATAATAGTCGTGATTATGTAGGTTAAAACTAACCTCACCCTCGCCTAGCCTCCGTGGCCAAGTTGCAATGCGCTCGGTCCAATAGCCGGAGGACTGGCCTCAATTCCCATGTCAGGCGAAGTGGGTTTCGTATTATTCGTTGCATAAGCTCAGCTGCCGTAATATCAGACCTCACCCGACACAAAACAAATTCAATTGTTTTCAACCTTTAAAAGTCTTCGTGTCAGACAAGGGGATAACCCGGGCTTGTTATCATCAACCCCCAGTTGGCAAGCATGGCGTTTTATAGGTTTTTATAGGTTTTATTGCCTATTTCATCATCATCATCAGCCTATAAACGTCCCACTGCTGGGCACAGGCCTCCCACGTGGACAATAGCACGTGGGGATATTGGGTCATAACCCACACGCTGGCCCAATGCGGGTTGGTGGGTTTTAACGACTGCCATCTTACGACAGCAACCGGGACCAACGGCTTAACGTGCCTTCCGAAGCACGGAGGAGCTCGAGATGTTTTAAATTTTTATCACCCATCCAGCGACCCGGCATTGCGAAAAAGGCTTACCAAGCAAGATCGCAAGCCGAACGCAAGCCGAACGCACTAGCCGCTGCGCCATCGAGCTCCTCCATATTGCCTATATGTATAGACTTTATAGGATACTCTGCAAATTTATCAGCGAAATATTTGTGTTTTTAGTTGAGTACAAAAATTAATTGTAAAGTATCAGCAGGATAGTCATAATATTGAAAAAACATTACAAAAAGGGATTGAAGTTCATTGAATCTTGTAACTGAATGCGGCTTTGACTAGATTAGATTCTTAACTAATACATACTTTTTTCCAAAATTTAAACCATTAATTTCTATGTATCAGATGGTTTGAAAAAACTCAAAGCGCGGCCTACCTAGCCCTAAGTGACTTCGTCAACAAATGAGGAATTGGCCATCTTTTATTCTATTAGTTATACTTAGTTGTAAAGGAAGGAATTATTATTTATTTTTAATAACAACAGTGGCACCCAGACATACACACACACACACTTCAATGGCTTCTCTGAAAATCAGCGTTGCAGTTTTATATATTTTTAAAGTTGCAACAGCTTGCTGAGAGGGGTAATTGTTATTGTAGCAATGTATTAGTATAAAGTTTAGAAATTAAGCTTCAATGTATAGCTACATCGAATAAATGTTTCGAGTTTGAGAAATGGCGACAGACCTAGGTGAGATGGTAGTAGCTAGGCGGAATTATAATTAATGTCTTACCTGGGACCTCTGCATCATGGTGGGTTTTTCAAAACTTTACCCTACCCATACAGGGTGTTTCTTGTAAGGTCAAGCCGATGTGTAGTGATAGGGAACTACTATACATTCTATTGAACCCTCATATATGTTCAGCGATTTTTGGAAGTTTTCAAGCTATAATTTTTTTTCTTTTCTAAGTGTTTTATGACGAATGACTTTATTTTTTATGTATCTTTTATTTGTGTAGACATTTCTGTGCACTTTTTTCTTTAACTAAGTAATCATCTTCCTAATATCAATACTAGATACCAAAAATAATTTAAGCTAATGGCGTAATAAAAAACTTTGAAAAGAAAAAAATATATATCTCGAAAACTACCAAAAATCGCTGAACATTTATGGGGGTTCAACAGATAGGTATAGTAGTCCCCTATCACCACGCATCTGCTTGACACCTTACAAGAAACACCCTGTAAATGTAATTGTAAATAATGCGAACAGATGCTATGATTATTGTTAGACAATAAATGGCTTTGACTTTGTTTGACTTAGGTATCGTTTTTATGTAGCATGTTTTAGCTAAAAACATTTGAAGGCCCTCTAATGCAAGTGCTTAGCGAGGGCCCTCATATAATTGCAGACACTTACAGTTACAAATTAAAGTCATTAAAAAGTAAGCAGAGCCTGAAATACCACAAATTGTAATTACAATAACATGAGTTTAAGGTATGTTATGAACTTATGTTGAGAAATGTGTTGTACACGTTATTACGCTATTTTGTGTTTCTGTTCAGTGTTTTTTTCAGCGTTCGAATATTATTAATGTTCCGCTTAATATATTGTCTTACATTATGTACAGAATCGTCATAATATATCAAGTTTTGTAGAAGAGCTTGTGTAAGTACAGACGTACACTCGGTATTCACCAGTGTTAGCAAAATAATTAAATAAACAGTGATTTACTTAGTAGTTTTTTTGCTAGATAAAGTCCCTTATACCGAGAACTTTAAACTGTTCAAAGTTATTAGTATACCCGTAGCAGACATTTGGTAAACCTTTGCCCAAATTTCTCGTAGCGTGGTAGCTACGTCGTAACACTCAAGATATCTCGTAACGCATTCATTATTATTTTGTTACTTTCTGACTTATAGCTGTTCCATCTGTAAAAGATGCTTCTTGTAGCTCAAGCTAAGTGGGCTGTAGTTTAATGTATGATATGGTTGCGAGCTCATTAAACAACTTGGAGATGAAAAACACTGCTTTATTAGGCTGAACAATAGGAAAACAAGAATAATTTAATAATAGTGAAAATAATATAAAATTTGTGACATATCTTCTGTCAATCCAACTAATTCGAATACGAATCCAAAGACAATCAATTAAAAATATTATAATATAAAAAAGGTTTTATATCATAATATGTGGCCTGTTGCCAACATAGCTGCGGCCAGGAAGATAACATTTTGACAAAGAAACATAATATTTATAACAATCATCTGTTTGCTTAAAAACATAACATACAACAATGAAAACATGAATTAATATAACATTCTTACAACATATGCTTAAAACCAGTTAAACAAAAACATAAAATGCACTTTGTCTTTAATAAAACTAATCATAAACACCTACACCTATACAAAATAGTTTGATGAAATTAAAATTAATCAACTAATTACAATCTACTGGCAATAAACACACCTTATGTACAGACCTTGTGTGATGATGACCGTTAGCAGTTCTAACTACAACTACTCTAACACGCCCATCCGTGCCAGGAAAGACTTTGGTAATTCTAGCCATCGGCCAGTACAATGGAGCTGAATCTAGCTCACGTAAAATTACCAAAGCACCTTCTTTTAAATTACATCTACTATCACGCCATTTAGGACGGCTTTGTAACAAATTTAAGTAATGTTTGTGCCAATACTTCCAAAATGCCTGCTTCATATTCACACAAATATTCCACATTGTTAATGAATTTATAGATATACCACTCAAATCATGTTCAGGTAAAGTATTCAGTGGTGCACCTGTTAAAAAGTGACCAGGACTTAAATAAGAAAGATCATTGATATCATCAGAAATATATGTTATGGGTCTTGAATTCAAGACCGCCTCAATTTCGCAAAGAACTGTATTTAGCTCTTCGTATGTAAGCAGAGCCCTCCCAGCAACACGTTTCAAATGTAACTTGACAGATCGAACACCACGCTCCCAAAGACCACCCCACGTCGGTGAATATTTAGGTATAAAATGGAATTGCACACCTTTAGCAGCACTAAACTCTTGCACTTGACACTGATGGTCTTTGTTAGCCAGCAGATTCTGAAAAACATCTAATTTATTTTTGCACCCTTGAACGTTGATGCATTGTCACAATACACATCACTGGGTAGATTCCTTCGAGCAATAAATCTTTTAAATGAGGCTAAAATGCTTCAGTAGTTGGAGATGAAGTCAATTCCAAATGAACAGCCTTCGTAACAAAACAAACATAGATTGCTATATAACCTTTAGTAAATTAATGCTTTATATGAACAATTTGGTTAAGGCAGCCGCCCGGAATGCGGAAGGTGCGTGGTTCGATTCCCGCCTGAGGTTGTCGTCTTTTTTCAGTGTTTATAATTTTAACCTTTAGTAATTAAATGGTCTTCTAATACGACTCTGTTTCAATGAAATCGGACCAGCGAAATCTATACCACATTTTTCAAAAGGCCTACATGCGTTAACACGTTCGGCAGGCAACGAGCCCATTAGCTGCTTAGCGGTCTCCGCTTTCAATCTGAAGCATATTACACATTTATATATAACAGATTTTACTACCCGTATACAATCTACTATCCAATATTTTAAATTTAAACTAGCCTTAATTAATTTCGGTCCAGCATGCAAAAGTTTAAAATGTTCATTTCTGATAATTAATTCAGTAATTTTTGAAACTTTAGGTAAAATAATAGGATGTTTTTGGTTATAAGAAATAGACGCATTCTCTAAACGACCTCCAACCCTTAACATATCCTTTTGATCTAAAAATGGACACAAAGGTTGTAAAGCACTTTTAAAATTATGATAACCTATTGATAAATTATATATTACACCATGAAAATAATTATTTTGTTCATGTTTGATTATAAACAGTAAAGCCGTTTGTAATTCATTTGCTGTCAAATATTTAAATTGAATTTTTTCCGACGTACTCTTTAAATTATTACAAAATCTTAAAATATATGCTGTCACACGCACTATTTTATATAAGCTAGAAAATCTCTGAATAATATAATTGAGCGAATGAGAGAATACATGTTTTTGAATCTGTAAACTTACCGGCTGACTGTCACAACTGTTTTCACCAACGTCAACTAAAACTTTCAACGTTACAGGCCGATTACTATGCCAGTTATAGCTAGGCTCCTTTAAGAAAGAAGGACCTTGCCACCAAAGACCATGATTGCGCAATTCATTAGGTTGCACACCCCTGGAGAGACAATCTGCTGGATTCTGATCAGTGACTACATAGAGCCAATGATACCCTTGAGTAAGTTCTTGGATAACTTTCACCCTATTAGGTACGTATATGTCTAAGCGTGCTACATTAGAACCAATCCAACTAAGTACAATCTGAGAATCTGAGAATGAAACAACATCATGTATAGTTAATTTTAACTGCATTTCCTTGCACACTTTGAAAATAAGTTTCGCCATCAACAGAGCTGCAATGAGTTCAAGCTTAGGAATGCTGAGCTTCTTGTTCAGTGGATTAACTCTCGACTTTAAGCACAATAAATTGTATGATATTAGTATGAACATTTCCATCTGAATCTAAATATCTAAGATAAACACAGCATCCATACGAGCTATTTGATGCATCAGCAAAGCCCATGATTTGAGTTTTTGAACTCTGCTTAACAATACAGCGTGGCACATAAATTGGTTCCATTTTTTGTAAATTAGAAATAAACTCTATCCACATCTTAACTATATCATCTGGTGGTGGTGAATCCCATCCAACCTTAGATGCATGAACCTTTCGCATAATATTTTTGGCAATAATAATTATTGGACCTACAAATCCCAATGGATCAAAATACTGACTAATGTAACTTAATATTTCCCTTTTGGTATGACTCTTACCCTCATACTGAGTAGAACATATTTTAAAGGAATCAGACTTAAGCTCAAAACGCATACCTAAAGTTTTTAAATTAAGATCATCCTTTTGTAAATCAAAATCCCCAAAAAAATGCTTATCTTTTGGAACATTTTGAAGGATCGCAACTGAATTTGATGACCATTTATGTAAATTAAGATCAGCCTTTTTTAACAAAGTTATGAGTTCACTTTGCATCTTAATTAATTGCAATTCATCAAAATGTGTCACTATGGTGTCATCAACATATGTACAGTTTTCTAATATACTACTAGCCAAGGGAAATTCGCCCTTAAATAATCTCGCTAGTTCTAAAAGACATCTAGTGGCTAGATAGGAAGAACTTTTAAGGCCGTAAGTAATCGTATATAAACGTATACATTTTACTTCTTCTTGAGGTGAATCGCGCCACAAAATATTTTGAAGCGACCTCTGCTCATCATTTATTAAAATATTTCTGAACATTTTTGAAATATCCGCTATAAAATAATATTTATGTGATCTAAATGACAACATTATCTCAAACAAATCCTTTTGAACCACTGGGCCATTTAGCATTATGTCATTAAGAGAAACCTTCTTATTCGTTTTCATTGACCCATCGAAAACGACACGAAGAGGTGTTGTTTTAGAATGCAAATTAATAACTGGATGATGAGCTAAGAAGTAAACAGGGTCCTTTAACAGATCATAAGAATTAATATTTACATATTCCCCATGACCCAATAACACATACTCATCAATAAAGTTTTTGTACTGTGAAAAAATAGTTGGATCTCGTTGAAATCTTTTTTCCAAATTGAGAAATCTCATTAAAGCCAAATTAAATGAACCCCCAAGAATACCATTTACTTTGTCTAGAGGAAGCTTTAAAGGAATATTAACTTTGAATTTATTATTAGACAACTCAGTAGTTTTCTCAAAGAGATTTTCTACATATTCATGTTCCGGCAACTCAACAAAAGTTTCAGGTACAGATTCTGTAGCCCAAAATTTAGATAATTGTTCATTTAACGTGTCATCACAAGATTTGCAAAACAAATTAAAACTAACTAAAGGCTTACTTTGACTCGCCGCCACAGACAAATACTGGCCTGCCACTATGCACCCAAACGCCGACTGAAGAACATTAAGCCCTGGATATTGCTCACTTAGCGAAGAATGAACCGCACAGCCCTGAGTAGTTTCAGGCAACGGCACGAGAACCTGGAACAGTACATCAGCGCCTATAAGCATTTGTATCGGACCAGGCGAAGCAAAGCTGTCATCAGCGAGTACACAATTTTGTAAACTTTTTATGTATACCATGTCACACTCAACTTGCGGCAGATTAGAAGTTACTTTTTCCACAATTTGGCATGTAACTTTTATATAAAAAGGATAGTGCAAAGAGTGAACTTGCATATCAATTTTATTTTTTATTTGCATATTAGCGCCGGATATTCCGGACACTAGCATATTTTGCCGTAAAGGTACCTCTCCAAGTTTACTAACAACATCGTTAATAACAAATGATACTTGTGAAGCACTATCTAATAAAGCCCGCACAATTAACTGGCTGCCAATACTTGAGACCAACCTAACTTTAGCAGTGGGCAACAAAACATGCTTTTTGGAATATAGCGCAGTCAGCGATAAAGCAGTCGCGCTGACCGTGTCGGCGCTCTTCTCATGTAATAGCTTGTTATGAGGCTTTTTGCAAACATCACAGCGGAAGTGAAACTTACATTTGCTGCTGTGGCTGTTCAAACAAATTTTGCATAGCTCATGCTGCTCAACAAATTTAATACGCCTATCGGTTGGTGCAAGCTTAAAGCTGGGGCAAGAATAAAGCTTATGCAAAATATGCTTACCGCAGAACAAATAGCTGGGTGGCACATGCGTAGACACGAGTGCGACTTCTTTGTCACCTCTTACTTGCCGTGGTTGCTCCAAAACAGGTCCTTGT
This sequence comes from Scoparia ambigualis, assembly GCA_963921215.1. Classification (NCBI taxonomy): domain Eukaryota; kingdom Metazoa; phylum Arthropoda; class Insecta; order Lepidoptera; family Crambidae; genus Scoparia; species Scoparia ambigualis. The sequence goes on along the minus strand of OY992511.1, from coordinate 30,132,680 downwards.
TCGCTGCTTTCAAAAGCCAATGCCCTATTCATAGGTCGCTGGTTCATATCCGGCTCGAAGGACCACATGTAAAAGATGCTTCTTGTAGCTCGAGCTAAGTGGACTGTAGTTTAATGTATGATATGGTTGCGAGCTCATTAAACAACTTGGAGATGAAAAACACTGCTTTACTAGGCTGAACAATAGGAAAACAAGAATAATTTAATAATACTAGTGAAAATAATATAAAATTTGTGACATGTCTTCTGTCAATCCAACTAATTCGAATACTAATCCAAAGACAATCAATTAAAAATATTATAATATAAAAAAGGTTTTATATCATAATATGTGGCCTGTTGCCAACACCATCAACAGCATAATATAACTTAGTATGCTTAGATTCTGTTATAAACTATATAAGAATATATCACGCTATTTAGAAGCATAAACAACAACATAATTTTCATACAGATACTCGTATATACCTGGCTCCAACACAAAAAACGGCGAATTTACCCTTCGTTCTTTCCTTCGTAATAAACGAAGGGTAAATTCGCTCTTTCACTTTTAACTGCGGGTAAAATGAGAGGTTGAACCGACTGTTAATTAACGGAGCAAAAGGATGGGGCTGGAGGGCCCCTAACCGTCGTTTCGCGAATTTAGAATTTTCTTTTTGCTTGGTTTATTTACATGTTGCCCCGACCGGCACCGACCCGCATCGTAAGTTCAATTATTTTTGTGAAACTTACGACTTTTTATGTGACAAACCAACAACTCAACGTAATCTGTGTTCGCCTATATGTGGTTGCGCATTAAGCTCCAATCAATCAGCCCGCAACCACCCACTGCTGGGTATAGGCCTCCCTTAATTTATGCCAGTCCCTTCTGTTCCGTGCCGATCTCATCCAGGTGCTGCATTAAGCTTATTGTTTGTCAAATGTTTACTTTTTAAGTGAAGTGTTGAAGTAACTGATGGCGAGCCTTAATAAATATATAAAATAATAAAAAACGCACCTTGAAGCTTTAGTTCTTATGAGAACTAAAGCTTCAAGGTGCGTCGGTCCCGCGCGTCCGTGGACTGCGGTACCCGTATGCTCGTTTGTAGGCAATCACTTGTTGTTTTTTATTTATGCTTCGAAGCCCTGTAATTTCACTGGATTCAGTACTCTTTGTAAACCATGCTGCTTGGCGGCAGAAATAAGTAGGTATTAGGTTGGTCGCTATTGTAGTTGAATTCTGGACAGAATCCTACCACCGTGCAATGGATTTTTTAATTCATTTAGTGGCCTAAAAAAATAGACTTAAACTTTCCTACACTCACACCAATTATCTAGCCCAAGAGAAGCTTCGTTATGAAACTCGTTAAATGGTTACTAGACAACAGATTAACAAAACCTACTTGAAATACTTAAATACATACTTATTATACATAAAACACCCAGACCCGAGAAAATTTAGAAAAACAATAATTTCTAAATTGACCCGACCGGGGATCGAACCCGGTACCTCAGAGATGGCGACACCATAAAAACCGGTTTACAAACCACTCAACCAAGGGGGTCGTCATAAACAGTAGTTATCCTCAATTATTTTTATTCTTTTATCTTTACACAAAATGTCCTCACATAATTCAACGCTACCCTGTATTAATTTCAATATCAATAGCTTGGTATTCTCAGCGCGTTTATATATAACAATCCAATCCCATTGTATAAGAGGCTCATCTTAGCTCGCTTTCAGAATATTAATCTACAAAGTTTGCGCGATATCCGCGGCCCAATTCACAGTGCTTCAGAAGTGGATGTTCTGAAGTTTCCAGTTATCAGCACAACGGGCGAAGTGGGTTGTGTCAACAGAAACAACTGAAGGGAACTGGGTCGAAGGGTCGCTAATGAATGGCAGCCATGGGGCGACTAACATGGAACTACTCGGATATGAACAAACGGAATGTGTGTTGACATAGCACGCAATTGTTTCATAAGAATTCTTAGAGTCAACCAACATGCTCTAAGTAAGAACTAGAAGTAGCTAAACTAAACTCTTTCGTAGTCCGAGTTTTTTATAACTTAACACGAATCCCATTGGCGAGACAGGGAAGCGTCACACCGATAAGTGTTTGCGTACGTGCATAAGTGTTGGCAAATAAAAGTTGGTTAGTCCCCTTTTACGACACCCAAGGGAAGAGAGGGTGTGGTAGTATTCTTTCACCACGCGATACGGCTCTCTCAGTCTCTCTCTACTTATAAATATTTTAGTACAATATAACAAAATCAGATTTCCAAGAAAGCCAATGCGTAGGTCAATACCATAACAGTTCATAAATACTTTAATAATAAACTGTAAGTATCTGAAATAATAGCAAATTCATTAGCTTTTGCACCGTTTGCTGAATTATTAATATAATACCTGATTGTGTTCTAATTGGAAGCTGTCTAGAGAAATCAAACTGAATTGAGGGAAAAATCGTGAAACATTAAATTTGACCGGAATGACCTAATAGAAAATTGTACGAAACGAACACGTAACCTGACCCACAAAAGCGCCGATGAAATTTAAATTACTTTATGAGTTCCCTTAAAATAGCTTCAACAGAGTTTGAAAACTTTTAATGAGCTTCTATTTATTTATGAAATGTAGACGAAGCAAGGAAAATTGTTTATAATAAATCATAACGCCATGCAATAACGTAAAAAATTAATATAAGATTAATTAACAATGGACTGGACTGTTAACTGTTGAGAGTTTAATCTAACAGGTTCATTTAAACACGTTGGTTTACTTATTGTCTTAATGTGCGTCTATACCTAAACGTCCCACTGCTGGGCTTCCTTCCCACATAGACAACAGCACAGAAAGTGGCAGATTGGACCATAACCTACTTTTCCTTTTTTTCTTACAACAGCTCTTGCTTTTCATCTCACTAGATGGTACAGATTTTTTTTTCTATATGTATATGTGACAGGGGTTTTTGTCTTGATAGATATGCCAACCCCATCGTTACCTTAAGTTATTCTGACCAATTGAGAGACAACTATAAGGTCGTAACCAGGCGACATAATTTTTGTGCGACATCTGATTTTGGTTCTGACAGAATACTCTGAACAAGGCCAACGTCAAGAATATTTAAATTAAATTCCTATAATAATAACTGCCTCTCATTGTTGTTTCTGACACATTCCATCAACAGATGCTGCACATCTTCGACTTTTTGACATGTTGGACATTTGTCAGATTGTACTTTTTTCATCAGGAATGCGAATTTTGCTGATGGATAGTGCCCAGAACGAAGTCTTAAAGCTAACATAATATAGATTCAGATGGTACAGTTAGCCTCAGATTAACAACAAAAACAATAGTATTATGTCATACCAACTCGATCGGAACGATCGCGCTTGTGCAACCATTATGCATTCACGCAGTAGTTGGTGTGACCTATGGTACTCAAGTATTAAGGGGGGTTAGGCGGTCAGCGAAAATTCCGAACCTTCGCGGGTGTTGCGCGATGCGGGGTCCGCAGTAATTCGTAAGTGCCATTCACATTTTTATCAAAAAGTTAATAAAAATGTTTCGTTTTTTGGAAATCCATAACAGTCAAGAAATCGAAAAGGTTATTATTGTAAAACACGGTCGTAATGTGCATTTACATGAAATTTTAGAAGTAACTTCAGGATTTTTTCTATCGAACAAAATGTTTCCAATCTTATTTTGGAAACAGTCATCCCCTCCACACATACGTTTTTTAATACATATTGAAAAGTTCAGTGCGATTTTGAATACCTAACACCTAATAGAAAACAGCCAATTTTTCCGTTTTCACCGTCTAACCCCCCTTAATTTAGAGCCACGGCTCACTAAAATAATACATCCAATCCCTCTTCCATTGGGTGTAGTGAAAGGCGACTAACGGACTAAAGACTGCACATACAACCAACAGCATAGAGCGACGATGGACTCACCAACTATCACGCTGAGTACATGTACAGTTGTGCCCTGACTAATCCTTTGGGGACAATAGTCGTCGATCTATCTATTTTTGTAATTTTTTACTACGGCCTGTGACTACGGCGCAGTAATATCGCGGCGTCATAATAATGAATAACATATTATTGATTCGCTATGGCCTTTGATCTTTGGGTTGTCGTCCTAGTTTGATAACATAATTATAATTTATTATCTCAGGCTTTATTTTATTTTGTTTAACTTAATTTTTTTTGTTGTTTGCATTTTTGTCGCTCTCACCGGTTCACCAATCTCCCATTCCACCTTAGGTTGGCTGGAAGAGATCTCTTTCAGAGATAAGTCCACCTTTGCTCGTTATGTATTTTCTGTATGTGTGTTTTTGTGCAATAAAGAATATAATAATAATTTGAACATGGAAAATTCGCTTGTTTTTGCACTACGTTATCTTTATACTTTACTCGTAAAGGTGAAGTACAGAATATATCTGCCTTGCTGCAAAGTCATTGCTGGGCAAACGCCTTCATCATTGAAATCAATTCATCGCTATCAAAGATAGATATTGGCTTAATCGCCACGCTTGGCATACGCTGGTTGGTGACCACAAACCAGACTTGTTCGTACGCTTGTCTTCCCCATGTTTGTGTACGCAGCTGAGACGTGGACACTCAAGAAGTGGAAAGGAGGAAAATAGACACTCTTGAGATGTGGTGCTGGAGAAGAATGCTTGGAGTGTCATGGACTGAATTTGGCACAAATGTCTCGATACTACAAGAACTCGGCATCACTCAGCGCCTATTCTCCGTAGTACAATCTCGTATCTTGGCTTTCTTCGGACACGTTTCCAGGCGAGACAACTGCTCCATAGAACGCCTCGTCGTTCAGGGGAAAGTGGAGGGTACTAGACCGTGAGGGAGGTCACCCATGCGATGGACCGACCAGATAAAGTCAGTGGTAGGCGGATCCTTGAATGAGTGCAGCCGGATGACCTCCAGCAGGGAGAGATGTCGCGACATCGTGAGGCGAATAACATCTGCCCCCTCCGATAGTACTACGTAACGAGCACGACCGCTCCGCCAAGAGCGTAATGACAAAGAAGAGAAGACCACAAACACGGGCTATGCATAGAAAAATCCGAATTCCATTTCTTTAAGTAAGATTTTATTCACATAATGTTGAGAAAGCCCACGGAGGTCGTTGTATGACGATCTCCGTGGTCGAGTGGTTAGCACGCTGGGTCTGGCGTCGCGCCATCGCTGAGGTCCCAGGTTCAATTCCCGGTCGGGTCAATTTAGAAAAAACTGTTTTTCTTAATTGACTTCGGGTCGGTGTATTTTTTCTATGTTTATGTATATTTGTCCGTTATCTTACCATATTAACGAGTTTCAAAAGAATACTAGCAAAGATCATATTAAAAAGTGTTTGTTGAGCCACCATCAATAATAAGGTTAACCGGTTAAGGTTCACAGTCCCGCAGAATTGATTAACTAATTGTTATATTTTTTGGACAGTGAACCTGTTAAAGCAAAAAATATATGTATTCAAACTCCCACATGAAAAAGCATGGAGCATACCTTTTTATTCACTTGAAAAGCTCATACAAGCTGAATGGTTTAATCATAGTTATAAGGTCATCATTAATATCATTATTAAACTATTATCTTTCCACTTCTGTGCTCAGGTCTCCATAATAAGACATAATGGTTAATGTATTCGGAGAAAAATATGTTATCAGCCCAAAGATTAGGACCCTATTATTAGATTTACGCAAAAACATGATAAATTAACTCACTATAAGTAAACTAATTATACACTTACGAGTATATACGTAATTAGTTCAACATCAAACATTTTAATTGGGATTGATATAATTACTCAATACTTACCTGTTATTGTAGGTTGATTATTATTAAATAACCTTTTATTAATTAACGAAAATATTTGTTTTTGGGTTTAGGAAAAACATAGTAGTTAATTAGTTTTATCATGCATAGAGAAAACATTATAAACCTCATTATAGTAACTCTGTAACTACCAAAACATAGGTTAGTTATACAAGCAGACACGCACTTATCTCGGGTTAGTATCAGTTGGTATAAAACGCAACTGGTCTAAGTAGCAACTGGTCTAAAACGCAACTGGTCTACTAGTCTAAAGTATCGCAACTGGTCTAATACGCAACTGGTCTAAAACGCAACTTTTGTCAGCGACCAGCTATTTAGACGAATTGATAATATGACAGTAGACGAAAATATAGTTTTGCGACGAGTGGCTTCATAGACCGATTACGTATTCGACTATCTGCAAATTTACCCAAATGATTTTTAGGTGAGTTCATACCACTTGCGTCATTGACCATTTGATACTAACCCCTTATCTCCTACTACTACACGCCGAGACATTTTAGTAGTTGTTTTCCCGCTGCAGAACGATTTACCTTTAGTAGTACTATCGAATCATGCAAGTTATTTTTGCCAAAAAAGACAAAAAAAATTCGACCTCCTATACAAAACGGTCCGATCAGCTGACGACATTAGTATAACTAATAACTTGTAATCACTCGCAAATGTGGAAAAGTTTTGTGCGGAGAGTGATGGTGATCACCGTCCCAACAAGTTAAATAATAAACTAACAATTTATATTAATACCTACTTTTTATAAGACTGTATACTAACACCATGATTGTACACTGACATAGTTTATAAGAATATTATGTATACTAGCACTTATTTAAGGATCATGGATCTCGGTGTGATAATTAAAAACATTTTTTTAAAGAACCTTGATATCGCAGTCAATCTTATTATATACGTCACGATTGCGACGAATCTAACATTGCATGGCGACCCTGCCAGGATATCTTTAATTAGCCTATAAACGTATGCCATTGGTTTAACTGCTCTCTGAATGGATTCACAAAAGTCACATAGCAAGCAGCTCTTTGTTATAAAAATAGTTAGAAAAGAAGTAACTACACTGTCGCCTTAGGAATGACCTGTGATGGTAGCTGTAAGTTTGTAAATAAATAAATGTTTGCTACGACCTGTGACTATGGCGCAGTCAACATGAGGCAGGCAACACTCTCGGGCATTTGAGACACAATACAGAGAATCGGTGGTCGCCTTTAGAGGTCATATCGCGTCATGTTGACTGTGCCGTGTCCACGTGCCGTATCAAAGGGGTAAATTTCCCAGTTAAAATGCTGAAGGTGTGCTGTGCTGAAGTGACTACAGGAACCCTAGCACAGCTTTTTCCAGAACGCCCTGGAGTGTTGCCTGCCTCTAGAAGACAAATAAAAACTCGTTAATTAAATAAAGAAATTACAACGCATGTTACATGACATACCATCACAAGTGAGATTCTCCTTAGAGATAGATCTCTTCAGCCGTAGCAGTCGTGTTTAAAGGAAGTCTGTAGGACTAATTGTTTAATAGATGTTCGTATCAACTAACCAATTTAAACAATTACGAGTACATATAACTATATAATATAACATTTTGAACTTTCATGGTCACTACAATAACTTTTAGGAAAAATCGATACCTAATATACCAGTAAGTTGCTCCGTGATCATAGTGCATCTGCGCCGGAATATCATTTCGTAAATTCCGTTTTTTCCTAAAAGAAACCATAAATATTAATATTATAATCTAAATTCACTTATAACATTAATGATTACCGGTTAATACATACCTTTGTATGTATTACCTTATTATTATATGTATGTATGTGTATACCTTTGTACATAACGCCTGTTTCCCGGAAAGGTTACAGACCACGACTTTCCATTTTCGACGATTCAGGAACATTTCCTTGTCTTTATTTACTTCAAATATGCCTTTGTAAAAAGCGTTAGTAGTGAAGCCTATTTATTTCCTCTAATATTGACTAACCTCTGACTCTTACCTAATTTGCTGAAACTTTTGAAGATATATAAAGAGGAAAGAGGTATTTAGCCGTGTCAGGTAGCGGTGAAAGAATACTAACCCCCCCCCCCCCCCCTCTCTTCCCTTGGGTGTCGTAAAAGGCATAGAGCGGCGATGGGCTCACCACCTGTCACCCTGAGCACATATGTAGTCGCTATTTGGTGAAAAGTGGACTATGCTAGGGGACTGCTTTTACTGTCCTCATTGCCTAGTCTCTGACTAACCCTTCGGGGATAATGGTCGTGATTGTATGTATGTATATAAGTTTATTAATTAAATAATATGACGACCTCCTTGGTCGAGTGGTTTGTACACCGGTTTTCATGCTGTCGCGATCTCTGAGGTCCCGGGTTCGATCCCCATCTGGTCGCCGGTCTGGGTGTTTTCTATGTATAATAAGTATGTATTTAATTATTTTAAGTATGTTTATCCGTTGTCTAGTAACCATTTAACGAGTTTCTTCGAAGCTTCTCTTGGGCTAGATAATTGGTGTGATTGTAGGAAAGTTTAATTTTTATTAATATTCTCCTAGTTTTCTTTAAAGAAAGACTAAAAACTTAAAACAACAACTCTAAAAATACAAATTTTAGAATGGTTTTATTTTTCTTAATATTTGTGTGTGACATAATGACAACACTATGTCTTCCGCCGACATTAAAAACTTAAGTGAAATAGAGCCACTAATAATAAAGTTATCGTGTAAATGGAGCTTACATTTAAAAATGAGCATATAAATGCTGATGGCGGCCATTTTTTGCGCATCCCCCCAAATTCTCGAGTGGTTCCGGGGAAGGGGCTGAGAGATTCCCGGCGACCTTCAAACATCACGTTTAAAGACACTGAGGGACCGAGTGGAGTAACATAGGCGTGGTTTCAAAGTTTTTGCGGCAAATTGCTATGTCGACAGTAATCGGTATAAAATCTTAACTCTAATTGTCGGGACAAAACAATGCTATCAAGTTACTGGCGTTGTTTTTATAACTACCGACTTAGATAACGTGATGATAGCGAATTTAAAACAAACGCTACTACAATCAAAACCGAGTTTAAAATAGATAGATAAATAATACATTTATTGTAACACCACAGACATTTATAAGTAACACATACCTAACATACTTACTTACATAAAACTAAAAACCGTGTCCGTTTGCGGTGAAAGAATACTACCACCCTCTCTCTTCCCTTGGGTGTCGTAAAAGGCGACTAACGGACTAAAGACTGCACATACTTCCAACAGCATAGAGCGGCGATGGGCTTACCACCTGTCACGCTGAGCACATTTTGCAGTCGCTATTTGGTGAAAAGTGAACTATGGTAGAGGACTGCTTTTGCTGTCCTCATTGCCTAGTCTCTGATTAACCCTTCGAGGATAATAGTCGTGATTATACTTATGTAAAACACAAAATTAGCAATAATACATAGTTATAATCTGACGGTCTTATCGCTTTAAAGCGGTCGTTAGTCGGATGGACAGAACAATCTAAGATCGGAGGTGCAAACATTCAAAACATAGTTACATAATTAGTCCGTTAGTTACCTTTTACGACACCCAAGGGAAGATAGGGGGTGGTAGTATTCTTATAAGGTTTAACATTAACAATTATAATAAAATAAATAACTAAAGAAACAAGATCATCAATTTTCGTTTGCGCTACAATTTGTGGGTGTTGAGTTAATTAAACGAACTGCGCACCGGTTTTAAATTGCATCGCTGTTTCGACTTTAACGAGCTTCCGGTTGAAAAGTGCGAGAATGGAATGAAAATCTGGACCGGTAGCGAGATTCGCTCTCTGGAGGGCGCATAAAATCTTTTATACATTTTTAAGCATATTTTATAAGTTTATCGGTAACCGCGTGGGAAAAGTACTCGGCCCATTATCAAGGTCCTGGGTTCAATTCTCAGGTCCGGAAAAAAGTGGGCTAACAGCTGTGAATTTGTAGCGATTACTTGAATTTAGTAAGAAGGCCTTTGCCTACAATGGAACAAGGGTATATAGTGAAAAATTGGGGTGATCAACACATCTTAGATTTAATTAAAGGAACGTTTTTAAATACGGGAGTGTTTCAATTATTTTAGATTGTCGTTTCGCATTCACGATGCTATATTTATGCTGATCGTAAGAAACCTACAAAAACAAATAAATAAATATATAGTTTAAAAAGTGGGTCGTAAGCGTTGTATCATTTCCATCATTCAGTGCTGAGTGAATTGCATCGCAATCGTATTCATATTTTGGTTTAATCTAGTTAAGTGACACTACTACAAAATAGTCGACAGTATAAAAGCTCATATTATGGGGTGTTGAACCTCGATAGAAAAGAGGTGAAATAACTAGGAGTAAGTTTTTTAATGTTCTCCCAGTTTTCTTAAAAAGAAGACCTAAAAGATTTAAGACAAGACTTCTAAAAATACTAATTTTAGAATGGTTTTATTTTTCTTAATATTTGTGTGTCACATAATGCCAATACTATGTCTTCCGCCGAAATCAAAAAATTAAGTGAAATAGAGCAACTTATAATAAAATTATCGTGTAAATATAGCATAAATTTAAAAATAAGCAAATTGTGCACTGCTTTAATCTAAAATTCAGCGCTTCACGAATTCTCTTTACCTACCCGTTTTGACTATAAATTGTCCTTATTAATATGAACTGGCGGTCACAGCCGGTCTCATATGCGTTCCGTTACAGATACATGTATTATGAAAACTGAAACTGCAGTTCTGGGAATATAATATAGCCAGTTAAAACCGCAGGATACCGCAGCGAGCACAGATCATATGCTGCACAAAGCAAAAGCAGCCGTTATTACATTAAACTGTTGGCATTTTAAAGCAGTTTTCTGTTTAACACTTCTAATTATACATTGGTATCGATGCTGTAAGAACCTTTGTACCTAACCTAAAATCTAGGCTTATTATCCCATTGTAGAATACACCTTAAGAAATCCCGGCCACAACACTGTCATACACAATCTGTAAGCTCATTTGCGTAAAACGGAACGCACACGATTAAAAATAGTTGACGGTCAAGTTACTAATTAATTTTGACAGAACCAACACCGCCCTCGCCTTGTGACCTGCAAAGGGTTGGAAGCGTCAGGTGCAAGAATAATTATATATAACAGACGCTGGTAAATTTGTATAAAGTGGAAAGAATTATATTTATTCATTCATGCATCCAATGCCGCCATGTAAATAGTTCATTTTCATATAATCAATCTTGTGAGAAGCTTGTGAGCTAAATATTATTATCTAACTTCAACACATAAGGGCTGCTTCGCTCCTGAGCTAACTAGTAATTTAGTCGAGTAAAAGTATGGTCAGCATAAAAGTAAATATTAGGTTGGGAAAAAATTAAATTTCATCTTAGTTTGTAGAGTCTGGCTAACGAAAGCTGAACCAGGAAAAACGCGGCAAATTTTAAAAAAAACCATGACTGGGTAACACAGGGTCACTCAAAAAGCTGCAATTTTCTCAGAAAAAAATCAATTTGACATACAACATGACACCTTAGATAGACTCACATAGAGACAAAGTGTTGGCCAGACTTTTTTTTTTCTTATATTATTTTCTTTTATTCTGGTTTATATAAGTAAATAAGTGCATTATAAATATTTTAATATCAATAAATAACTACCATTTGTTATACTCAACTGGTTGTCAAGGCAGCACTGGCTACCACCATTTTATCTAAGTTCTTCGCCAGAACGTCAACGTCAGTATCATTGTAGAGTTCTGACTAAGCCAGTAATGTATTCGTAGTAGAAGTACATTGCTTTTCTACCTTGCTTATTTAAAACAAACTTTCAAACAATCAGAAGCAACATTACTAAATTACTACGACTACTCCTACTGCGACTAAATTGCTTGATAAGAGGAAACACTACGTGAAAACGGCAAGCAAAATTTTCATACAAAACACAGATCTATACAGAAAAAAGACGTTTCGTAGGCCCCTGTTTCCTCCTTCAGAACTGGACCAATTTATATTACCTTTTCAGCATCTCGGTTAAAGAAAGAAATTTTCTATATCTGTATGTTTGATTTTTTTAAACCAGCCACTTAATGTCTCTGAAGACGCCTTAAAACAGAGTGATTTTGTAAAATTTTGAAGACTCCTGTTTATTAAATAAATGTCTAAATATAAAAAAATCAAACATACAGACATAGAAAATCTCTTTCTTTAACCGATGCTAAAAAGTAAAAAAATTGGTCTATATTTTTATATATTTATCAATATTTTTTTTATTGGTCGTCGTTGGACGTCGAAACGTCGTTTTTCTGGGTTTTGCATGAGAATTTTGCATACCACTTCCACGTAGTGTTTCCTCTTAAAGGGGTGCCGTACGATCGCAAAAACTGATATAAGAGTCTTAATGAACTTCAAAGCAAAATCAATCATATTGATATTTAAAATTAGAACCATTCTGCTTTGAAGTTTCAGACCTAGTAATTTGATTAGAGCAGTGTTTTTATTTTGCAAAATGTACAAAACCATCACGCGCCTGTGTTAAAAATTAAAGTTTACTTTTTTTAAGATGGGGGTGACCTGCGGAATATCAATACAAATATTTTCATATAAGAATTATTGTTTCATGCGTAAAATTAAGAAAGATGTCGAAAAAAAATGTTTTTAGGAGTCATTACATTTATGTATTGTTTGTTATTGTTTAAAGAATTTGTTTTAAATTTCAACAAGGCCACGATCTTGTGCAATGATCAGGTCAACATACGTAAGTTCTTTTATTGTATTTAAATAACTCTGCGCATAGTATACAAGTAACTTAAAAATACGTAAATTTATACAATTTCCTTAAGAAGAAAACCAATTATTGCAAGCTTATTTTTACAGAGGGCCAAGTGCGAGTTTATTTTTAGTTTTCAATATCGTTTACGAAAACGAAATGAAATGAAATGTATTTATTTGCATTTGAATAAGGTTACACTGTGGATGTTTACAATAAAATTAGATTCATCTTATTCAGCCATAAAAATAGCACGCAAAGTTCAAAGCAGTAACTAGTCAGATTAATTAATTATAAATTACAGAATGTCAAGGAATTATAAAATACAGAATGTCATCAAATCATTAAAATCAGGAAGTCAAAATTATAATAATAACAATCTATAGACATACACCACATTTTCATCATAATCCGTACAATAAGAAAATATAAAATATCAACATGCAAGTCAATGGCAATTAGTATAATTCAATAGGTGTAATGTCAAAATTAAACGGAAACAATCAAATTAGTTAATAATTGTGAATAAGAAATTCTTGCACTGTATAAAATGTGTGTTTAATAAGCCAGTTGTGCAAAGTCTTTGTAAACTTATTCAAGGGCAGATCTTTAAAATCTTGAGTAATCTTATTATATATTTTTATACACATATTAAAACAATTTTTTTTAAATCGGGCACTACGTGGGACAAAATCAAGTACTAACCTATTACAATTTCTAGTATTTCTAGGGAAAACATCTCTAGCTTGTTTGAAGTGACCTAAATGTTGACTTACAAATTTCGATATTTCAAATATATACAAGCAAGGTAGAGGTAAAACATTTAGGGCTTTAAATAGTGGCTTACATGAATTATCTGGAGCTTCGTTGCAGATAGCCCTCACACATCTTTTTTGAGACACAAATGCCCTCTGTATATCAGTACTGTGGCCCCAAATGATAAGTCCATAACGTAGCACAGACTCAACATATGCATAGTAGGCTGTAAGTGCTGTACCTCTCGTTGCTACTTTTGCTAATTTATAAAGTGCAAAAGAGAACCTGTTAATTTTATTGTAAACATTATCTACATGTTCTTTCCAATCTAGTCTATTGTCAATCTGAATACCTAAAAATCTAGCGTGGTTTTCATTTTTTATTATTTCCCCTTGATAATTAATGTTAAAATCGTGGTTTAAATTATTAAAGTTTATTAAACATGTCTTCTTAATATTTATTTGTAGATTATTTTGTTTAAGCCAGGTAATTATTGTCTCTATTGTTTTATTTACTTCCATTTCATGATTATGTAGGGTTTTATTTTTATTAGTAGAGACTACTACTGATATGTCATCAGCAAACAAAATGCTTTTATGTGTGATAGTATTTGGGAGATCGTTAACATATACCAGAAATAATAGTGGACCGAGAACGCTGCCTTGCGGAACACCTGAAGTTTTTATTTTGTATTTAGATTTATACTTTTGTGCCACATTACTTAAATCTAATTTAGTAACGTCAACCGATTGCATCCTATTGTTTAAGTATGTCCATTTTAAGGCTGTTCCTCTGATACCACAATTTTCTAACTTTTGTAAAAGTTTGTTAATGCATACAAAGTCAAATGCTTTTGACATGTCAAAAAACAGTAAAAAAAAAACAAAAAATTTGTATATATAAATTTCTATACCAAAAAGATACCGCATACGAGTATTATAGATAATTTTGGTACCTACTTACATACTATAACCATTTTTAACCAAATTGTGGATTGATTCCATTCTGCTTAATTTGCGGAGTTGTATTACGAGTATAAACGATTACCGCCACAGACCTCTTTGGCGGTTAGGCCGAGGCCTCTCCTTTTGGCTGCAATGCAATGTAGTTTGGCGTGATGCCAAATGGGCAAAATTTACGCGACACATACTATTATTTAACTGTATTTTATGTTTGTCACTGGAAGGTTACTGGGTTTTATTTGTTGCAATCCAATTTTTTGGTTTCAAGCCTTAAATGGTGGAAGCTGAATCAGCAGCTGGGTGTTTGTTTCGTTATAGTCACATTATTTGAAACCTTAAAATTACGTACACTTTACAATACATTTTTAGAAGTATGAAGCGGATGTAAAAGATGTGGAAAGCGAGAGAAATATGGAAAAGTGTAAAATTGTTTGTAGCATTTACCTATAAATTATAGATTGTATACAAGTAAAACCGACTAATAGACCGAGAGAAACAAGAGAGACCCATTACTTGAACCTCTAAGACCGGTGGTTTAAAGACGGTCAAAACTGGCGGATGTCAAAAATTAGTTGTTTTCAAACGCACGCTACCATTAAAATATAGCAGCCGTAGAAACATCGTTAGGCTCGAATAGGGTTGCCAGACCCATAAATAGAAAAGGACACAGATTGATTACTAGCCGAAAATCTTGTACTTACTGAAAGACTAACTTTAAATTTTCAAAGATGATAAAATGGTAGTTAGTTATTTAGTTATTTTTATTTAATGAGAACCGCAAAAGCAGTTCACTTTTCACCAAATAGCGATTGCACATGACACAGCGTAACAGTTGGTGAGTGAGCCCATCGCAGCTCTATATTGTTGGATGTATGTGTAGTCTTTAGTCCGTTATTCGCTTTTTACGACACCCAAGGGAAAAGAGGGGATGGTAGTATTCTTTCACAGCTACGCGACACGGCACTGACGGGGTTGACCCAAAGCCTAACAAAAGCCGAATAGGCCGGACTTGCCTACTAATATTATAAACGCGAAAGTTTGTAAGAATGTATGGATATTTGTTACTCTTTCACGTAAAAACTACTGAATGGATTTGGATGAAATTCGGCATACAGATAGTTTATAACCTGGATTAACACATAGACTACTTTTTATCCCGATATTCCTACGAGAACGTATGGATAGATGTTTGTTACTCTTTCACGTAAAAACTAGTGAATGGATTTGGTTGAAATTCGGCATACAGATAGCTTATAACCTGGATGTATTATAGGATACTTTTTATCTCGATATTCCCATGGGAACGAAAACCACGTGGGTGAAACCGCGAGCGGCCGCTAGTATATTATATTTGGCCGGACACGACTGTAAAAAGCCAGACACCTAGCAACCCTACAGTACAGAATAATTGACAAAGAAAACCATCAAGCAGAAACTCGCAATAAAGTCAATGATTTATTTAATAGATCAGTAGGCACATCTACAAAATCATAGTTAATTTTAGTAAAGCAGAGGCGTAAGAAAAAGAGCATTGACTGATAAAATAGATAATTAATTAAAATTATAAAAAGAGTGTTTACTCCATAACAGTATGTTTATTTAAAACTACTTAGTTAAAAAGATATGCCTTTACAGGTGTACGTAATATAAAAAACAAACTAAAAACGAACTTCTTAAACTAAGACCGAAGTAAATACTTTTAATTGTACAATTTTGCTGTTTTAATCCATCTTTCTAGTATCTAATGCAAACTTCTAATACTGATAAAAGACTGCAAAACACCAAATCTATTTTTAACAAAACATCATTCACGCGTTTAACCGATTTCAGTTGCCAATTTTATTACCATAGAATTAAATTTTTACATCGGTCAGGTCAAAGCTTAAAGAATCGTAAGCCCGCTTTATCGCTATTGTTATTTCATTGTTTACGTTTGAATGGCATCTGTGTTTCAATCAGCCGGTTCCCTGGTGGCACTGCGAAATAACAGCAACCATATTTACTTTGCACACGTCACTACAGCTTACGCAGAAACTGATGGAAACAAGCAACGTATCGCTGAAATACTAATATTGAAATACAAAGAATGCTTAAAAGTGTAAACGTACTTTTTAGAATCGAAAATATAATTCTAGTATGGAAGCGTAGCTACACGGACGTGGAACAGTTTGTTTTCGGAACTTATCTGATTCACAACAAAAGATGGAGACGTACTACTCCCGGAACATGCCCGGTATTATAATTATGGATGGTTTTTGGGCATTTATATTAATAAAATATAATATGCGTACTTTGAAGCTAAATAGTTAACATTGTAAACAATTTATATTTTATCTGACTGGTTTAAACTCATTCATATTGTGAAAATGTGTCACTATACCTACACATTAGTCACTACCGCTTAGACTGTTGCAGATTTCTAGCAATATTTCTAACAAACAAAGATGTTATAAAATGCTTCAACAAACAACATTCAGAAAAACGTAAACACAAAAACATGAACCACTTCGAATAACATCTTTTGACTAGAGATAAGATGTCCGTTCGATATTTTATTTAGGAAAGCCATTTATATCAAAACACATTCCGAGATATCATAAGAAATCGTACAAAGTGTCTCTTTAAACACAAATTGTATGTGGAAATACACAATATTGTTTATTCCGCCGGCGCCAAACTCAATTCTATATCGAATGTAGGATGAATCAGGCACTTTTCTCGCAATATTCAACGTGGAGCTTCGAAGGATTTCCCGGAACGTGATATGTTAGGTTATTCGTCGGATCAATGCGCAGCTTGAAACAGTTTTACTCGTTGGCTGGTAACCAACTTCCGCAACGGTGGGAACAGTCTTCCCTGACTTACTGCCTCTGGGAATTGAGTCCTGGACTTCAGGTTATCGGGCCAGACGCTTAGCCACACGTCCACCAAGGTGTTCGTATAAAAGTTTATGCTTCAGTTACATTTTGATTCTTAGAATTATTAGTAGTTTCTGCTTTTCGTTCTTTTCAAAATGTTCTTACTATTTATTATTTTCTTTATACTCACTCTTTATCTGGCGTATTTTATAAACGTCCGTAACAGTTGACCTCCCTTAATACCAACTACAATACT
Organism: Scoparia ambigualis; assembly: GCA_963921215.1. Lineage (NCBI taxonomy): Eukaryota > Metazoa > Arthropoda > Insecta > Lepidoptera > Crambidae > Scoparia > Scoparia ambigualis. Next base: position 30,115,234 of record OY992511.1, on the reverse strand, counting down.
TTTATAATTATATAGAAAAATTGTTTCTCCTATAAAGTACTTACAATATTATTATAAAAGCATAAGTATGTTCTGACAACATTGTGATATAGATACCACACGTGAATGTTACAAAAAATTCCGAATATTAGCTTTGTTATCAGATAAAAGCCTGCGAACTCGTGTACGCGTAACATAATAAGCTTCCATTGAAAACGTTTATTTTTCCTTATTTTATCCGACATGGGATAAGATACAGCAGTAAGCACTATTGTTAAAATTGGTCGTTATTATTTTTCCTTTTTCGTCATCTTGTTTTCACAGTGTTTTCTCGGAAAGTGTATACAATATCTTTGATACAAATACATTCATACATAAGTATACATGTTCACGACTATAATTATTATTCTCGAAGGGTTATTGATACCTATAAATACATAGGTACATACATATTAATATAATACCGATTATTATTCCGAACGGGTTAGTCAGAGACTAGGCAATGAGGACAACAAGAGCAGTCTCCAGCCATAGTCCACTTTTCACCAAATAGCGACTGCACATGTGAGCCCATCGCCACTGTTGGATGCACGTGCAGTCTTTAGTTCGTAAGTCGCCTTTTACGACACCCAAGACAAGAGAGGGGGTGGTAATATTTCTTCACCGCTACGCGACACGGTAATTTTGATACAAATAATTGCTCTAATAAGTTTGATACAAATAATTGCTCTAATAAGTTTGATACAAATAATTGCTCTAATAAGTTTGATACAAATAATTGCTCTAATAAGTTTGATACAAATAATTGCTCTAATAAGTTTCCTACCGGTCGGTCAGACCCAGGTTCGATATTATTTTATTCACGGTTTGCTCAGCAATAGGGCTTCATCATCATCATCATCATCATCATCAACCTATATTAGTCCACTGCTGGACGTAGGTCTCTCCCAAGACGCGCCACTGAGCCCGGTCTTCGGCTCTTCCCATCCAGTTTTTGCCAGCTACACTCCGTAGATCGTCGCTCCATCTCGCCGGAGGGCGTCCTACACTACGCTTGCCTAAACGCGGTCTCCACTCCAGTATCCGTTTGCTCCAACGGTTGTCGGTTCTTCGGCAATAGGGCTTAATCCCAGCTAACTACCACGATCTTTTCATATTCGAAAAATTTACCATCTAATATAGCCATCATCTAGTATAGTCTAAGCAGATGAAGGCCAAGTGCTTTCGACTCGTCTTTCAAGAGTCGTTAAGCACTTATATCTAAACAGAACTTTCCATCAACCAGTATGGGTAAATATAGTATACTTGTAATCAATAAGTAAATAAATCATTAAGAGTGATGAGTTGCAAACTACATCGACTCAGATACGAGTACCTATTTATAATTCGCTTCTTACAAGTAACGTGTTAGTATAATCGGCTTTTAAGAAATAATTTGTTTCATGTAACAAGTTTACGCGATTTCCTAACCCACGGTGTTTTTATATTTTCTTGTATTAGTAGAGGATCCGAGTATACAACGACCTCCACCGAGCCGGTTAATGGCTGAAAAGTATTTCATATCAAATTTAATATGTTAAAAAATATATCGCGAGTGGGTTGGCAGAAAAATTTCAGTCCAGTATATGATTAATTAAATATTTAAAAATATTATTTTTTAAACATTGTTTGGATAATAGATAAATTACAGAGGTACCAATCGAAAGTATGAAGCCTATAGAATATGCAAACGTTAGGTTGACTATTTTTTTCCCGTTATAACATTGGGTAGGCTGGTGTAAACAGGTAAGTCAATATTAGTAATTTGCAACCGTCTGGTTAAATAAATAAAATTTATGTTCATATAAAGATAATCTCATTACAAACACACACACACACCAAACCAGTGCATTGTAATTGAAATTTAGGATGACCAGACTGAAATTTTTCAGCCAACCCACTTGCGATATATTTTTTAACATATTAAATTTGATATAAATTACTTTTCATCCATTAACCTTCCCGGTGAAAGTCGTTGTATACTCGGATCTTAGACTATATGTTTTAGTGCTTTTTGCCAGTAGTGTGTATGCAGATACTATCACATATTATGTGGGATACCTGTGTAACTGTGGGATAAGACAATTAAGCCGGTCTGCACTATAACTATGAGTTTTATAGTGCATTCCAACTCTATTGTCTATTGAGTTACTCACCAAAGAATTTTGTATCTTGTAAAACAATAATTGAAATACTAATATATGAAATGAAATGAAACATGCACAAAATTGGCTGAACGGTACTAAATGACTATTTCCATAAAAATGATTTTTACGACATAATTTGTATTAACCGTATATCGCCTAGCGGTGAAAGAATACTACCTACCACCCCCTCTCTTCCCATGGGTGTCGTAAAAGGCGACTAACGGACTAAAGACTGCACATACTTCCAACAGTATAGAGCGGTGATAGGCTCACCACCACCTGTCACGCTGAGCACATGTGCAGTCGATCTTTGGTGAAAAGTGGACTATGGTAGAGGACTGCTTTTGCTGTCCTCATTGCCTTGTCTCTGACTAACCCTTCGGGGATAATAGTCGTAATTATAATGTAAAAATTGTATGAAATTCGGTCACTGCTGTGTCTTGAACTCTTGACCTGTCTGCGCTAACGACCGACATCAGTACTTTAATAAAACGAACCCACTGACCGCGGCCACCTGTTTGAAGTCTAAATATAGACAAACATCGACCAACGATGGCAATAATTTAAGTAAAGCGACCTAATCCTACTAATATTATAAACGCGAAAGTTCTTAAGTATGGATGGATATTTGTTACTCTTTCACGTAAAAACTATTGAATGGATTTGGATGAAATTTTGCATACAGATAGTTTATAACCTGGATTAACACATAGGATACTTTTTATCACGATATTCCCACGGGAACGAGAACCACGCGGGTGAAACCGTGAGCGGCCGCTAGTAACCTATATGTGCTGTCCCACTGCCCACAATTAATTTCAATAATGGGGAAAATTTCTCCATTATTGAAATTAATTCATAGGTACATACATATAATCACGACTATTATCCCCGAAGGGTTAGTCAGAAACTAGGCAATGAGGACAGCTAAAGCAGTCCTTTACCATACTCCATCTTTTCACCAAATAGCGACTGCTCATATGCTCAGCATGACCGGTGGTGAACCCATCGCCGCTCAATGCTGGCAGTCTTTAGTCCGTTAGTCGCCTTTTACGACGCCCAAGGGAAGAGGGGGGTGGTAGTAATCTTTCAACGGTACGCGACGCGGTTACTGAAATTACTGAAATTAATTCATCGCAGCTGCAGTTGGATATTGGCCTATATGTATATAACGTTATAGTTCTAAATAAGTTATTATTTATTTTTTCTATTTCTATTGTCCAATTTTATTCCTTGCCAGTTACAGCGAATAAAACATGTAGGAAAGGACAATGTACAGTATATAACCAATATTGTCAAGAAAGCAACAAAGAAACAAGTGTACAGAATTAAGAATATAGAGAGTAAAAGTATAATACAGGTTATTAAAAAGACCCGTAACAACGCCAAACAGCCACGCATTAAGATTTTGAACATTTTTCTGTACTGGACCATACCTGGGATCCGAAGATATCATTAGTGTTAAAGATACAACATTTTTTTTTGTTTTTTGCTATAACAATTTTAATAAGATAATTACTAAACATTATTCAACAGGACCACCAACTCACCAACCACCAACCTGCATTAGGCCCCATGTGGGAGGCCTCTGCCCAGCAGTGGGACGTTTATTCAGGCTGATGATGATGATGATGATGATGATTCAACAGAAACCATCACCTGGCTACCTGACTCTTTCCTATGCGTTGAATAGTCTGTGCGCGCATTACATTGCGTGCTGCAGAAAACGGTTACCCAGCCATTATTTGTGCCCTGTTACTTGTTTTTATGTACATTTTGCATATATTTCGGCTTTGTTAAGGGTATTTTTACACCCTGTATTAGTATTATATTAGGTTGGGTTAAGAAATAGAAATACAAATTTTTAGAATATCAATCTGATAACGGCATCAAAGGGAAAAGGCAATACAAAAAAATGTTATGATAACATTAATGAGTGTACCTTACCTTTACCTCTTTACCTATCAAGACTATTGTATCATACAATCATCTTTATCTTTCTCACTTATTGGAAAGTTCTATTTGTAAAATCATACTACTTACGTGCGGATTAGAAACCATGTATCGGCATGCTACCAGGCTATAGCTGCCTGGCACATCATTATCATCATCATTACATAATTATTGTTAGCGCCCAACCAATGCGCCCGACGCTAATTTGTCTGTGGTCGCGAGTGCGTTGCCATAAATAACGAGAGGCGCGCGGCCGCCAATATTGCTGGCGCCAATTTTGCTGTCTAATTAATAACTTTACTTCTTGTACTGCATTCACCAAACAAAGTTCAATAAAACTAAATTACAACAAATAATACGTGTTTCTATGAAATTCCATACGTCCACGACGAGACACTTATAAAGTAAAGTCGCCGTTTTCCTCTGTCTGTAACACCGCACTTTTCTCCTAAACCACGGAATGGATTTTTATGCAGTTTTCACTAAAAGATAGAGTGTTAACTGAGGATGATTTTTGTTTATATTTTGTAGATATATTTTTTGAAATGGCTGAACTATGACGGTCTTTCCAAGTTAGCTTGGACGAAGGCGCGGGCGGGCCGCTAGTTGTTTATATTGTAGTGATTACTTGATTTCAATGAGGTAGGCCTTTACTCAGCTGTTGGATAGTATATAGACTAAAGTACTTTTAGGCTGAAAGGACTAATTAGTTTAGGTGTACAGGATTAATAATACAGTATGCCGTCTGTGAACTAAACAGCTTTCATTATTTGGTGGTGACGTCACATATCTAATTAGCGTCTATTCCCTTGATTGGGAATTTTAAGGTTTCTAATGTCAACGCTCGAGTAAATCGGTCACGGGACTAATTAGTGCTTAGCTTAACTTTCCATAAACTAATTTAAATGCTAATTTGTAAAATGGCAGAACCGGTAAGCGATAAAATTTTATATTTACTTAACTTTTTCACCTAAATATTGATTTTCAGGTTAGTTTAGTTTTAGTAAGTACACGAAGTAATTTGCTCTTTGGAATTTACTTACTTTTTTTGGTTATAAAATTTTTAGTAGTAGTTCCTCAGACACCGACAGGTCAGATTAAGAATGCTCAGTGATGGGCGCTCCCATCTTTGGCTTGTATTAAATGATAAAAAACTTAAAATTCTATGTCGCAAAAATATCAGAAGAATCGTATGTGCTAGGTAGTATAATTCATAATTCATAATAATTTATTTGCATTGAACATGGTATAGAAGATGTTACAAAACTATTACAGATCAACATGTTAAGCTAATACAGGTTTAGCATGCAATTAATGGCTGAGTTAATCTAGGATTTATAAATAACATAAAATATCAAATTACAAAGAAGTACAAAATGTTAAATTATAAATTATTCAAAAAATTTATAATGTTATAAAAATTATTACTTTTTAAATAAATCAGCAATTTCTTATTAAATAAATAGTCATTCGATTTCTTAATTTCATCAGGTAGTTTATTAAATATACGAACACACAATGCTACACAGCTATTAACAAACTTTGCAGACTTCGGCATAGCTTTATGCACGAGTCTGTGTGGATTTCTTTTTAATCTAGAATTAGATTCACCTGCTGTTTTAAAAAGCACTTTATGTTTTTTGACGAATAAACATATTTCGTAAATGTATAGCGATAGCAGTGACAATAAACCAAGTTCTCTGAATATGGGTTCGCAAGACTCGTCAGGGGAGATTCCAGATATAGCTCTTATACATTTTTTTGGGAAATAAACACCCTGTTAATGTCAGTACTATTACCCCACGCCAAAATCCCGTAACGAAGTATCGAGGCTATATAAGCATGGTAGCACGTGATTGCTGCCTGTTTATTTATAATGCGTCTCACTTCCCTTAGAGCATATACAAATTTGTTAATCCTACTACACAGGCCATCAACGTGTTCTTTCCAATTCAGATGTTGGTCAACTATGACACCTAAAAACTTAATATGGCTAGTTTCTTGTATTTTTGCAATGTCCAAATTAAAATTGTATTGAGAATGGTTTGATTTACTAAATTGTATATATTTTGATTTATTAAGATTAATTTTAAGATTATTAAATTCTAGCCATTGTATTATGATGTCAATTGTATTATTAATGTCTGTCTCGTGATTCTTAATTGATTTGTTGGATTTATCAGATGTCACAATAATTGAAATATCATCTGCGAATAGAATGCATTTATGTTGCGTTATCTTAGAAATATCATTAAGATACAAGACAAATAAAATTGGTCCCAGTACGCTGCCTTAAGGAACGCCGCATTTGATTTCTCTATAGCTGGAGGTGTAGGTAACTAGCTCAATTTTCTCTATTTTGTCAATAAGGTCCATATGCCTAAACTCAGGAGTAAGACGTTCGTAGGCCGATGGTGATGATTCTACTGTAAAACCACTTTGATACGATACTTTTTTTTTAAATTATTAACAAAGAAGAAAATACAGGTCAATATTCATTTTGTATCACAAAAACCTTGACAGTTTGTCTGGATACAAATCACACTTGAGTGCCGTTCGTATATCGGGAAAATTAATTTCGTATAGCGGGAAAGTTCAGTTTAATCTCAGGTCGAAATTGCCGAACCTCCATCAGAGACACACAAGTAGCGAGACCCAAATCCGAACACAACAAATGAAGCCCGTATTGGATGGCAACAATTCGTAATTTATTTCTTCTCCGTAGTCCCTATCTCTGTTATTAATATCTGTCTATCGGTCTTCTTTAACAAAAACGAGACAGCGTCACTTTAAACCGAGGTGTGACATTTGGCCATTTTTAGGGTTCCGTAGCCAAATGGCAAAAAATGGAACCCTTATGGATTCGTCATGTCTGTCTGTCTGTCCGTCCGTATGTCACAGCCACTTTTTTCCGAAACTGAATATACTGTTGAAACTTGGTAAGTAGATGTATTCTGTGAACCGCATTAAGATTTTCACACAAAAATAGAAAAAAAAAACAAAAAAAATTCGGGTTCCTCATACTTAGAACTGAAACTCAATTTTTTTTTATCAAACCCATAAGTGTGGGTAAGTATCTATGGATAGGTCTTCAAAAATGATATTGAGGTTCCTGTAAAACTGAATAGTTTGCGCGAGAGACACTTCCAAAGTGGTAAAATGTGTGTCCCCACTCCTGTAACTTCTAAAATAAGAGAATGATAAAACTAAAAAAATTATATGATGTACATTACCTTGCAAACTTCCACCGAAAATTGGTTTGAACGAGATCTAGTTTTTTTTAATACGTCATAAATTAATTAATTAAAAATAAATACACTATTATTAAAACATCGATCAAAGTTACAACGAACTTACAAGAACTATGATGTTACTTGCTGCTACGGAACTCTTCATGGGCGAGTCCGACTCGCACTTGGCCGGTTTTTTTTAATTAATAAGACGGTTTGAGTGTAGATACGTCCTAGTGCTACCAAATACAATCACTAGAAAACAGGCAATTAACCTTCTTCAAGGAATTATCTTAAAAACAGATCACTTATAAATTAGCTATCTCCTCACGTTTATCTCTCTATCTTTAAATAAAAATCAATTGCTACGAATGTTTGTTAGCGCATCACTTCAGAGCGACTGTGCCGATTTGGATCATTTTTTTCTCTTTGTGTTTGCAATTGTTAGGACAGGGGATATAAGCAAGATATTTTTTGGAAATTTGTAAGCGGGATGCATCATGCGACGAATGCGTTCGCGGGCTGGCAGTTAGATAAATATAAATATATTCAAGTACACTTTAGATTGCCTCAAACATAAACATTGATGTTAATCTTCGTCGATCAACAGTTGGTATTGTTGATCGAAAATGTTAATAGATATAAAATGCCTAACAGGACAGATATACCTACAAGATAGCAAAATAGATTTGCATACACAGGATGGAAAAAAAGGCCGTGGTTGGAGGAATAGTTTTACTGAAAGGAAACATTCCTTTATTTTCAAAAATAATTAAAACTGCATTTAAAGATTTTTGATAAATCACCTGCTTGACTGAAATTGAATCGGTGAAATGTGAAAAAAAAAAACATCCTGTATTTTATGATACCAACCGAAAGAGTCATTTATAAGGATCAACTTCTCTTAAACAACATAGTTCTTTAAACGAATAACGAACGAACGAAACGAATTCAGTCGAAGAATACGTCTGTGCATAAACAAGTACGTGAAAATGGGTCTCATTTCCAGCAATTCATAAGTTTAGATAGTAGCTTTACAATAAAAAAAATGTTTTCCTTGGTCTTTCTTTATTTTAAGATACTGTGCTGTTTATAAGAAATTGGTCCTCTTTAAATGCAGTTTTAATTGTTTTAGAAAATAAAGGAATGTTTCGTTTCTGTAAAATTTGCCATCATCAATATTAGGGGTACTTTTCCTCCAACCACGGTCTTCTTTTCCATACTGTATAGGCAAGTACGACAGATAACCTTCAGAAGTGTCGCTAGATAATTAAATTATCTAGATAGGATAGTAACAGTTTTCTAGACGAGCGCAACTAACGAAGTCTGAGAAATCCGGGCAACTAAGGCAGTTACGGTTATTTTCCATTTAGAATACCAAATTTATATTGTAAAAGCAGCACATGAAAATTTAAAATGTTTCAAACGCCTTATTAGAGTACATTATGTTTTTAACTGATGGATATTGGCTTACACTGCTTACACACTGCCCGAACTAGGAATTAAACTCAGAACCTTCGGGTATCCAACCAACCCCTTTGCCACTTAGCCACCGAGGCGTTCGGTCGATAATAGAAACTTATCTTTTAGCTAGAGTTCAAATAATAAAATTTCTATTTTTTATTTTGCTCTTGACCTCCATCTCACCAGATGGTAAGTGATGATAAGGCTGAAAGTGGAAGCGCGCTTTGCCCGGAATCCTCAACCACTAAGGAACTAGCTATCTTATATCTAAACTATCGGAACACAACAATGCTATAAACATTGTTTTTATGTCCCCAGACTATAGCTAAGATGGTGATAGCTAGCCATTTGGACTTAACAGGCTAACACTAACCAAACCAACACAAAAATGTTCTCACCGCTGGGAATCGAACCTAGGACCTCTGGGTCTTAGATATCAGTGGTTTAGCCACTAGAGCACAGAGGCGGTAGCTATTGGCGAATTAGCAATAACATGAAGCTATAATACCAACCAGTTGGATGCGCTCAGCATAATACCATGACACATAACAAAAATATGAACATTACTCAAATTTAAAAGTTTTTCTATTCTGGATGGCAATAAGACGTTCGTTCGTCACCGAACGGAAGATTCTCGATTTGTATGCGAGTACGGTATCAGCAGAGAAAGACGTTTTTTTATATTGTAAAATGTAAATTGTGAGACAGTATATTGCTCGCAATGTCGCAATCCAACGTCGAGTAGAAAAGTAAAAGAATGATTAGCTTTTACAAAACAGTCAGAAATATCAATAAAAAAGATATGTACCTACGTACCCAGTACTAAGTTTGTAGTACGTATGTACCTGATTCTAGTTCTTATTGATGCAAGTGAGAGTTCCAAGCTAATCTTTTAGACAAGTTTAACAGGAATCTTTTCAATTCTTAACAGTTTTCGTAAGTGTTGAAAATTAAAAACAGGCGATAGCTTAATTCCATAACTTTATAAGTCATCATCATCATCATCATTAGCCTATAAACGTCCCACTGCTAGGCACAGGCCTCCCACGTGGACAATAGCACGTGGGGATATTGGGCCATAGCCCACCACGCTGGCCCAATGCGGGTTGGTGGGTTTTAAGGACTGTCACCTTACGACAACAACCGGGACCAACGGCTTAACGTGCCTTCCGAAGCACGCAGGAGCTCGAGACGTTTTAAATTTGGTCACCCATCCAGCGACCCGGCATCGCGAAAGTTGCTTAGCGGGCAAGAACGTACGCGGAACGCGCTAGCCGCTGCGTCATCGAGCTCCACCACTTTATAAGTATTGGCATTCAATTAACTGTTTTATTTACAAAAATATTACTGTTTAAAATATATTTGGAATTTTATTGAATCTTAATTGCATTCAGAAATTAGATCTTAATTTTAAAATCAAAATCAAAGAAAAGCTTTATAAAAAAGCTTATTATAAAGTGTCAAATTACACAGAAGACAAAACAGCTTGGCTCTGAAATGCTCCAGGTACTCCAACAGCTATTTCTAATTGTCTTTAATTTATATAGAGCACCATATTTAAATAAACTATTTACATTCAAATTCATATTTTGTATTTTATGACCTGGTAACGACGTATTTTTTATTTGTAAATGTCGTTGCATCTGTGCGCTGTGGTTTCTTGCGCCCGTTCTATGCCAAAGTTTAAAAAATATATCCTGAATGGGTGGTAGGTTAAAAAAGATTTGGACCATTCAAAGTACTTATTAATTGAGTTTATTAAATAAATATTTTTTGAATTTTGATAACTTTTGATAAAAGATATATATCCAAATCATCAACCCACATTGGGCCAGCGTGGTGGGTTATGTCCCGACCTCCCCATGTACTGTTGTTAAGTTGGAAGGCCTGTGCCCAGCTGTGGGTCGTTTATAGGCTGATGATGATGATGATATTTTAAGAGGGTTTACGCCATTCGGTTTCCCATACAAACTTCCAAGTGGAAATTTTTAAAAACCAATGAGACAATTTTGATTGAAATTTGCATGCTGAAGTAAAACACAGGGATCTTAATTGTTTGTTGAAAACATTTTTAAAAAATGTTTATTTAACTGAGTTATTGCGATTTCTAACTTTCTATAGTGGACTTTAAATCGCAATAACTCAGCTTGACAAACGTTTTATAAAAATGTTTTCAACAAACTATTTAGATCCCTATGTTTACTTCAGCATGCAAAGTTCCATCAAAATAGTCTCATTGGTTGGAAATTGGAAATGCGTAAACCCTCTTAAAGTATCTATCATAATTCCTGTATCACAAATAGACGATGTCTAAACATGAGTGGTTGTATCAAATTCGTGTTCGCGGTTCGTGAGTCACGGTCATGAGTGCGTGACATTCCGCCGAAAGCTCGGTTCAATCTTATTCAGTGTTTAAAATAAACTTTGGATTCATATTTTCATAAAAGTCGCGAACGCTCTTCTGACTGTTTGTAAGTCATTCCTACTCGTACACATTTCGTTCGTTCCTTTGAACTTTCGTTTACAATGATACAATGTTTTTATTGGGATGTAAAAATGCTCACTTTGCATAGGTGTTGTGTGAAATTCGAATGTTCCTCGAAATATTATTTTAGAAACAGACAGAAATAAATTTTCAATAGAGGGAAAAGATAGGGATAAAGTAAAAAGTAAAAGCGAATATGTTGTGACAAAAGTACTTGCGCCATGCAATGCAATATTGTTTTCTGAGAGCTGAGTGTAAATTTGTAAATGCGCACTACTATCGCGTTTGAGTTAAGTTTTGACAGATAGATCTTAATGGTAAGTAAATAAGATCGAGAATCAAAACTCTTAACACAAACGCTATAGTAACGTTTGCACATTTACAAATTAAACACTTTACAGATTAACTCACGTTTAATTTCTACATGTATTTTATCTTGACTTTTTGATGATTATCTATCTATATAAATAAAAATGAATAGCCAAGTGTGTTGCTAAGCGCAAAAGTCGAAAACCGATTTGACTCATTCTTTTTTTGTTGTGTTTGTAAAAGTTAGAACGAAGTTTATATAAAAAAATATGGAAATTGGTCATAGATAGTATATCTACTATATATATACTATTTATGAAAACTATTGAAACTCATTGATCAAAACTTAGATTTCGAAACGGTTAAAGAGTATTAGGAGGATAAAGTTTACGAGTTACCTCCAAGTTGTTTTCTATTTCTCCGCCACGTTAAGAATCCTTGAAAAGTTCAAGGGTAATAGTGCCAAATTAAGCTATCTCCAAATAACGAAACACTGATTGTTTTGTAATAAAAACGTTTAAAACGACTACAACATTTATAGGTTTCTAATGTACAACGAAATCTGTTCCGTAAAGTTTCAGTACAAAGAGTGACGACTCCGTGGTCGAAAGGTTTGCGCGCCGGGTCCGGCATCGCGTCATCTCTGAGGTCCCGGGTTCAATTCCCGGTGGGGTCAATTTAGATAAAAAACTGTTTATTTAGGTTGATTTCGGCTTGGGTGTTTTTTTATGTTTATGTATATTTAACGAGTTTCAAAAGAATACTCTGCTTGGTCTAGTTAACAGGTGTGAGCGTAAACAAATTTTATTTATTTACTTTATGCAGAAGGAAGATAAAATATGAACGCAACTCAGTAATTTACCACGATCGATGAAGTTAAATCTGCGTAATTTAATGCTTCCGAAATTGATAACGGGAATAAATCGAGTTGTCGCTGATCCCCGGGGATTCAGCAGGAAGTGACGGGGTGACGAGCGTCGGAAATTAACGAGTGAATCCATTGAGGTATTATAGATATAACTAGAGATGATACCGTACGTTTCCTAAAACATGGTTCAGCGAAGCAATGGCTGATTCACATGTCATACTCGTGAACGGGTGCCGCCTGTGGAGGCTGGTCTGCTCTTTCAATCTTATTTTTATTTGTAACTAGCGGCCGCTCGCAGTTTCACCCGCGTGGTTCCCGTTCCCGTGACAATATCGGGATAAAAAGTATTATATGTGTTAATTCAGGTCATAAACTATCTGTATGCCGAATTTCATCCAAATCCATTCAGTCGTTTTTACGTGAAAGAGTAACAAACATACACACTCACAAACTTTCGCCTTTATAATATTAGTGTGATGTGATAGAAATAGTCTTACTTTTTCTTGTTTTGTAAATATTGTAAGACGTTGTTCATTTTATTTTAAATTGAGCAATACTTTTTTTTATTGGATTTTCTTTTGTACTTGTGTTTTGTGTTGTCTTGTAAACGTATTAAATATTTTTTTATGTTGTAATGAAAAATGTTCTTCTATGATAGGGAGGGCATTTTCCAATTTGTATTGACGCTGTAAAAGAAAGGGAGAAAAGAAATGCCCTTGCTGAGTTTGTTGCCGGTTCTTCTCAGTACAAGGCTCCCGCCCCATAGTTAGACTTACGAACCGATGGCATAGCGACATTCATAACTGCTCAATTGTTGTAGCCTAAATTGAATAAATGAATTTGACTTTGACTTTTAGCTTTTGCGCATTTAGTTGGGGCCCATGGGCTGCAAACGCCACAGTGATTGTGGGTGCAAACGATTGCGGTCCGTGCGGCCGCAAAATCAGTGCGCAAAAAATTGCTTCGTGGTGCCATCTCTAGTTAGAATCAGTGAATCGCTCCGAGCTCGCTCCTTTCCGAGTCAGAAAGTAGGCAGGTAGGTACAGTCACTAGCACCAATATGTATACACTTTGACTCTTATTCCATTGCATTAAGAGTTACAATTGGTTACATATTTTTGCTCGTGACTGTACTTTGCCGGAAAATTGTTTACTTAAAAAAAAATATTCTGTGAAAATTTCCTTGTAACCGGGTAACAAATTTTTATCTAAACATTGTTTTTATGTTGACTCCTCTTGTCCAATAAGGATTTCTAGAAGACATAAGTGGGTTTAATATTAAAGCTGTAAATTATAAGTACTTTTTTATTCTTATCATTCTTACAAATTACTTTTAGGAAAAAACGGTATTTCTAACATGGTAAAAATACCGTTTTTTCCTAAAAGTAATTGTAGTGAGCGTGAATGTTTTTAATGTTATTCTTATAAAGTTTCTTAAACCAGCTAGTAATAAACATGCTGATTTCTCGAAACATAAACAGTACCTCAGATCGGGTAGCAAAGACGTTGTAGCAAAGCACCAATACAAGCAGCAGGTGTTAATTAATGTTTTTATATATTTTAGCGTTTTATTAACACTTAAAATATACTTTGGTAAAATTTTAAACACTGAAAAAAGACGATAACTTCAGGCAAACCAGACCTCGGTAGCCAAGTGGTTAAGGCAGCCGCCCGGAATGTGGAAGGTGCGTGGTTCGATTCCCGCTTGAGGTTCTCGTCTTTTTTCAATGTTTATAATTTTACTTAAGCAGGTGTTATATTAATTTTTTTTTAACCTTTTGTGTCCCACTGCTGGGAATAGGTCTCCCCCAAACTCTTCCACAGATCCCGATCCAGAGCCAAAGACTGCCAATCCCTTGTGTGGTTTACAAGGTCGTCGCACCATCTCTTTTTGGGTCTTCCTCTTTGACGGCACCCGTCCGTGGGTATCCACCGAGTAACAATATGAGCCCACTTGTTAGGGTGCATCCTGCATACGTGACCGCCCACTCCCACCTCAGCTTGGCAGCTTTCTCGCCTACATCTGCTATTCCGGTCCTGGAGCGAATAACCGTATTTCTGACTTTATCGATCAGTTTGATTTTGATAGGCAGAATGCAAACGTCAACAAGTTTCCGCTTTAGTGAAATAGGAAGGTCTCCCTTCATATACGCTTTCATGGACCATGAAATATTAGCATTTAATATTTATGAAAATATATTGTCATATCTTAGTAATAACACGTTCATCATTGTATTTCACGAATTTATGACAAATTTATAACAACACATTGTATCCTTATAATTTAATGTAAATATAATGTAATTATTCTGTCTGCAGCGGTTGCATCGACCAACTCCGGGTTATACCTGCCTGTCACGGCTAACTAAATTGCAGCTCAAATATAAATATCACTGAACTTTTATACTAAGCTGTTTGAATGCATTAGCATTTTACATTTCATTATTACTATACTTAGAGTCTATACCATTAAACTATCAATGAAAAGTTTTCATGATGAAAACGTTTGTGTGTGTCACCGTCCTTTTACTTACAGTATATTGTTGGAGCTCTATGGCGTAGCGGTCCGGGTGCTCGGACTGCGATCTCGCCAGTCAAGCAAATGTCGCAATATTTAAAAGGATTTACGCATTTCGGTTTCCCATACAAACTTACAAGTTTTAATTTTTAAAACCAATGTAACAATTTTAATGCAACTTTGCATGCTTAAGTAAAATACAGAGATCTAGTTACTTTTTTAAGTAGTACCAACCTACTAATAAAAGATTACTTTTCCACGAACAAACTACGAACTAAAACTGTATGCATTGCGTCCATACACAAAGCAACACCGAGGGTACATAGGTCATGAGCGTGCCTTCAGGCTCGTGTATTGTAATGAAGCATAGATTAACTACTATTCCTACTATTGATTGCATCTGAGAGGCTGCGTACCTACATACAGTTTTCCTCTAATCTGTAGAAAAGATCTTACACACATAATCGCTAGGTTTCATCCATCCGTGAGAAAATAGGGGAACAATAAAAGTGTAAGATATTGTCTTTATCACTGGGAGCGTTAACGTCCAATCATCTTTAATAAGGAGCATGAAATTCTCTCTTAATTATGTCGGACAACCGTCAATTATGTACGTAGTAATTAACATTTTAAAGCTTAATGAGCTCTTTGATCAACTAAACACAGATGATCAAAGTACGAGCGCGATAGCGCAGCGGTTTCGTTAAGCGTTCGTGTTGCGATCTTGCATGACTGTAGCAGTGCCGGATTCCCGATTGGTGACCGGCGATTTTGAAATGATTTCGAGCACGTCCCTACTTTAGAAGGCAGCTGTAATTTCTTCGTACGTATTTAGTTATAAGCTGTTGGTCCTGGATGTTGTCGTAAGACAGCAGACATTGAACCCCATCTACAGATACTTATTTATAAACAAACTAAACATAATTTTTGTCAAATAAGACTAAACTATCGCGTTGCATTGCATTGCATTAAACTGTTTTAACGGGACCTAACACGATTAATTTTTTTTGTAATTTTTTGTTTTTTTGTCGTCTTTTTTCATATTTTTTTTATTTACTAAGTTAGTTTGTAAGTTTGTTTGATAGTTTTTAATAATGATGATAGATGTAAACAATAAAGTACAGCCTGTATACTGTCCTACTGTAGCAAGCCCTCTGCCATTCAAAATATACTATAAAGATAGATAAAGATAGGTGATACATTTATAAAGTATATCCATTAAAACCTGTCATTAAAACTGATTGAGGTGAGATTTCAGCAAGTCGATATAAGGGCGTTTGTTTTTCTAACCCACTCTGATGTTCCAAGATAAGTAAGTTATATTTCGTCACGCACTTCCTCATGCTGTTTTTGTTTTTCAATTTCTTTTGTTTATATGAGTTCCCTTACTTCGCATGTTTCGTACGCTCCAATAGCACACTAAAGTTTATTTGCATTAACTTTTGCGTACAAATTCATAATACAGATATCATTGAAAACTGCGAATATCATATTTCCTATTATACATCTGTTCGTAGAAGTTAAATTAGATACGATATTCGATTGCATATCCGTCCGTCTGTTTGCACTGGATCGAAGGCCCTCCGCAAATGCTTTAGTTTAAATCTGTACAAATTCAATGAATTGGTAAATTTCAGTTCAATGAATTAATCGCGAGAAACGAATTAGTTGAGAAACAATTTCTTTAAACGAGGAGCGGAAGTGTTGTTTAAGTAATTTGTAGTTTTGAGCATTAAGTAGATGATGTTATGTGATAATAATATGAATGTTAAATGATCTTCCTCCAAACCACTTGAGTTTCAGTAAAGATGTGGGACTTTACTGAGATCTTACACGGACTTCTTTAGAGAATTCGAAGAGTGATGTCGCACCTGTTTTTATGTTTACCAACACTCATGCACGTTCACAAACACTTCGTGGTTAATAGCCCACCATTATTTCACATTAATATTCGATAAAACACAAATTATAGAAAATAAAACAAAACTGCACACACGAAAAGAAGAGATTTTACTTGTTCGCTTCTCCCGGTATCCTACCTACTTTTTCTATCTAATTATAATAGAAGAGCTGCATTGTTTTGTTTTAGATAATCAGCTATTAGAAATCTTATTACTATAACTACTCCACAAATTCCATACTAAGCTGTAGTACATTCATATGTTTCAAAACAAATGAATGCAGCCCAAATAAGCAATGAACGTCGGGTTAACCGCTAACCCCAGCGGCCATACAGAAATAGTTAACCTTATTACTTTTGTTTGAGGTGTGTAATGTTTGTTCAGCACACATGCGGGGCGTGTGGCCGACGCATGCCGTAATCAACTCGACACGTGTCACTCGTCCGACTGTCTTAAACAGAAAACTTCTCAGCCTAATCATAATATTATGACAACCGGGCAGAATATAGATAGCAAAGAGACGTAAGCTGCATAGCATAGTAGGGAGATAAGATTTTTCCAGCCATTTTCTTGGTGGTCGAAGTGAGTTCAAAATGCGCTTCCGTCATGAAAACTAACAAAAAAAATTAAACAAAAACATCATTTATTTGACGATTCACATGAAGGTGATTCTCGTTTTAGATACACAAATAAGTAAAAAGGTCTAATATAAAGCTGAAATTTTCCGTCTTAAAAATATCTATTATTTATTTACATAATAAGAAAAAAATGGATTTTTCTCAGTTTTAAATTAGTTGAATTAAAATGATCAATTGTCTTTATTTTCACATACGTACCAATACTACTTCCTATGCTACTTACAATTCTACTATGCTAGTTATTTATACTACGAAAGATCCTTTTAAGACTTTCAGCTCTACATACTAGAAATATATTTACCTTTAGTTGCTTTTTCTACACCCATGGATTACTAAAAGGATAACTAGTTTTGAAACTCCTACCTAGAACTATTAAAAAAGGTTTTAATCTATGGAGATTAGCTATGGAGCCACTAAGACTATTTATATTCTAGTCTAGTAGAATAGTATAATAGTGGGTTCAGATAGGTCAATAGTATTTATAGTAGATAGTAATGAATTCATTCGCTTTCTCAAGAGCTTAACGTTATCAGGACCATTATTTATGTGTTAACATCACATTAATAATAATCTATTTAGAACTAAGTGAAAATTAATTATTTTCGGAACTGTTCACAAAAAATCCATTACAGCTTCCGTAATTAATCATTTAGCAAGAAAACAGTGATAATGGGTTTCGCCCCTTCCTATATCAACTCCAAAAACAGATTAAACTGTCAGAGAGTAAACAAATTATGTAGTTACTATTTATATACATAATAATAAATATTATAAACTTAGATAAAATGTTTACTAGAAAAAAAACCAGTCTCAGGAATGCTCGAATGAGATTGGTTGATTTTTTTCTAGTAAACATTTTATCTTATATCTAGCATTGTGAATGCAAAATTTCAATAATAAAGATTATAAAGATGAATGCTAGCTAGCTAGTTAGCCAACCACCATCTTATATAAGATTTTTATAATTACAATAATGTTAATAGCATTATTGAACTTAGATAGTAAGAGATAAGATAAGATAGCCAGTTACTCAGCAGTTTCTTTTCGATCTTCTTCAATTACTCTGGGAGAAGTGACTTTTTACTTAAATAGTCATTAACTTACCACCAAGTCTTACATAGCAAGATGTAGAGTAGATACAATTTAAATTATTTTGCATTCTTGCTAAGTCTATCAGGGAGTTACAGTTCTTAGTTTTCATTCATAACGAGACTAAAACCTCCCACTGCTACCACAACAACTGAAGCCCATGAGATTGGACCAACATTGGTAGGTTTTAATGACTGCTATCTTACGACAGCATCCGGCACCAACGGCATAAAGTGAAGTGCCTTCCGAAGGGAAAACCTACTTCAGTGCGAAAGCCGTATCATCGAATGTTGTTTGTTCGAAAACCTTTCATCGACATGTCTATACTGCGACTCCTTGTTAAATCGATGTCTTGTTACTGCGATGTTTGTTTAATTCGAAAAACTGTACTGCGAACGATTTTCTGCGAAAATATTATACTGCGAAGCCTTGTTTAATCGACGTCTTGTTACTGCGACGTAATGTTACTTATGCAAAACTTATTTTGAACGATCTTACTGCGAAAACCAAGTACCTAACTACATAGATTTTCTTTTTCAAAACAATACCTAACGTTAGTAGTAAGTAAATTGTTTTGGAAAGTGAAGATAATATTAAGTGATTTTTGCTGAAAGGGTCTAAATTGTATAAGTTTTGAAAAAAAAATAGTAAATTATGGTCACTAAGCCAATTTGCTATTAAATTTAATAGAACATAACATCGCAATAACAAGACGTCGATTTAACAAGGTGTGGCAGTATAGACATGTCGATGAAAGGTTTTCGAACAAACAACATTCTATGATATGGCTTTCGCACTGAAGTAGGTTTTCCCTTCCGAAGCATGGAGTTACTCGAGACATCTAGCTCATAAGGTATCGAGTATTACGCCACCTTTATTGCCATTTAAGAATAGTACTTATTTAAATGATGTCTGCGGAAATATGTACTGTTTACAAAGCTACAACTCGTAGTACTTACATTAGATAATAAGACTACCTCTTTTAGAAATGACCGCCCTTATCTGAGATCGGCTGGCAAAACATTTTCTTAGCGATTAGATAAGGCATATTGCGAAGAAAACAAAAGATACTACTTAGGAAAGTCAATATTGATGGTGTATGGAAGATTTTAAGGAGTTTTCAGAGATTTTCTTTTGTTTTCTTAACTACACATTTTTATATTTTCACTTAACGTAACGTAACCTTATTTCTTTTGTTTCGTTGAGTACGACCTTAGGTACGGTAAATAATAAACAAACCAACCCGATATTTTTTATTATTAATTATCTTATCACGCATGTACCTAGTACTCTAGAAAGACAAGGAGTTTTCCTACAAAGTAATAGGCGCTCCACTCATTTGAAACGTTTTAATAACATAATTATAATTAGTTCCCACATTTTCATTTCTTTAACAAACTGTCGGCAATTATTCTTATTACTAATTGCAGATTGGTTATAATAATTATCACAAAAAAAGTGCCTAAATCACGAACAACGTTAATTTTAGACGTTTTTACGAACTTTGTAGATCTAGGCATGAAAGGTAGTAACTACTTTTATATAGGCGGAAACGTTGTGTTTTTATTCTATAAGAAATAAAAGTCAATCTGATTCAAATAAATTGATATTTTAAAACATTACATTTTCTCAGTTTTCTTACATTGACTATGGTAATAAGTAAATTTTTAAATATTTTCAAATGTTTCTTTTTTACAACTGGCATGGATAATCGATATTACCGTACAAAGAGACAATATTTTCGTTCATTACAACTTATAGCCACAAACGGTCTGATAGCAAGAAACTGTCTCTTGTTTACGTTAGCCGAACCAGTTAAGCGTGTGACTCGTCTAACTACTTTCCCTTTTAGCTCAGAAATATGTCTAACTTGCGTTATTTCAATTTGTTCACAGGTAAGCAGTCTAAACGCGCTGTTGCGGGCATTGCAAAATTAAAACATGGTATGATAAATGTTTGTGAAATTGTGAGTGTGAACGGGCAAGAATCTAGATCGAAATTCCAAGAAGCTAATTGGATAAGCTTCATCCCACAAAATCGATGGGAGCCGACCGACATACATGCGCCGCATTATTAAATCATGAGCAGGCAGCGACACTGGCCGCATTTCCTAGGCAGCCTGCAGCATCCAACTCGGGGAAACGGGCCTACTTTCTTTTCACTGCATCTAGCTATACGATCGACCGCGATTTGAATAGTTACAAACTTCAGTTCAAATTTAACTATAATCAACTCTAACTTTGTGGACTTAAAGCCGATATTGGTGTGGGGCGTTTCCGATTAGGCCGTATACACAGCTCGGAGCATCCGTTTATTTTTCCGTGGCGAGATCGTTCGCGGGGCTGCCGGTAGTCGCTCGTGGTGCGCGGCGCGAGCGTGTCGTATCTCGCGCGGGTGCTGGTTCGCAGTGTTTATTTTAAATCTGGAACATGTGGAGTGCTTGATTCGGAGATGACTGGTGAAACTTGCTGCAGCCACAAATGGTATGCGTTAGTTGGTGCGTAGCCGGGAAGGAGCGATGCACTTGCGTGCGCTGCTCTCGCTCGAACGGATTGCCGGCATGAAGGGTCAACCGGTTTGGTGAGATCACTTGCCGATCTGCACTTTATACAGTAGAAAGCCCTTTAATCCTTTTTTTTGTAATACCTGTATTATATTAGATTTTTTTATTTTTCGTTATTTGTAGATAGATTATTTTACCTTTTTTTCGTATAATCTGCACGTTTTGAAATTATTAGGTATCTAGAAAACTGCACAAAGAAAGGAAAACAAAAAATGATAGAGTAGGTAACATTATCAAAAATCTTAAAACAAATATAAATATTCAAGCAAAAAAAAACGAGAAAGAAAACAGACTGTTCATACAAACTTATACCAAAACGAATGTGTGTTTGATGTGCCGGTTAGAAGTGCTCGGATTAAAATGTAGTTATAGTGAACGCCAACGAAAAGAGACTACTTTGCATGCACGCGTAAAGTGTGGCTCTCTTCCATGTAGAGCTTTGGCCCTCCGCCGACCCGCATTATATAACCTTTGCATAATACCACACACACATCAACGGCTAACATTTAACATTGCTAGCTATACCACTTCACAATAAATTTTAATTAAAAAGTAAGGAAAGTTTAAATTCAAATTCAAGTTTACTCTCACTTGCATTTTGAAATAAGTAGGTAGCTAGTCGTGGTTCTACGACCGTCTACTAATATACTAGTGATACATTATGTCAATAGCAGCTCCTTTAAAAAATACAAATGAAACATACAACACGACCGCTGCATACTAATCTAGAGAAAAGGAATTGAATGAACAACATTCCTCCAATACCATGTATTTTTATTTTCTACGTAATCGACAAATTGGCTACCCTCTTTTCAAGTGCCCTTGATTTGTGCTTGAAATCTGACAATAAGCAAATTTTTTTTCACGTACCATTCTATTTATTTTTATACCATTAACAACAATACTCATGCTTTTGTTATTAAAAAGAACAGCTAATACGACAGCCTACTCGAAGGACCAGATTTTAGGAACGTTCTAAAAATGTTTACCAAAGAGTTGTAAAAAAGCAAATGACTATGCATGTTTGAGTCCTGAATGTTAAAATTGGAAACACTGTCAGTGACTGAAAGTTGTATAGTTTAATATGATTTCATCTATGATTTAGTTACCTATTCTTTTACCTATATGGAAAAAAACTAATTTACAAACAAAACAAATACGGTCGCTATTAAAAATAGGTATTATTAATGGACACTCGTTTTGATTAGAAATTGCTTATGATGCATGAAAACGACCCTTTTATTTATTCGTTTACATATTTCCTATTAAACGAATGGAGGCTAATTATCCCCTTGACGACTTCGTATTTTTTACAATGAAAAACCGGTTAAGTGCGCTTTCTATACGCTTAGTAAAGGGATCCGTAGACAAAAATAAATGTATAACTAAGATAATAAAGGATTTGAATAGGTATACTCGTACGACATCCTAATAATAAACGTGTCATGTTCATAAAAGTTATTTTTTAATGAAACCTGAAGTATTGTGTCAGTAGAGTTAGTTTAAAGGTTTCCTTATCCTGCAAACTTTAGTGATGAGGGGGGAGTTTAATGTCCGCACATTTTTCTCAGGTTTAGTGCAACCCTAATCAGAAGATATAATTAAACAAATCTATAATCTTTTGCTCTAGCTAGCTTTTAGCACTGATAGATAGATATAATTGTTATGCAACACCAACACAAATAACATAAGAATAAAAAGTAATACCTTCGAACAAAGTTTCAAATTGGCGATTAATCGCATATAGCCAAGGAGTAAACGTCTGTGACTTACAGACATGGGCATGTCGAATCGAACTATAAAGATCCGATATGGTTATACGAATGAAAACCTTAATTTTAAAAAGTTCCATAATAACCAAGTACCGGTAGAACGGGGCTATTTGGTAACAGTGGGGCTTTTTGGAAAAAAATAATATTTTTGAACGAACGCAAACATATTAACGTGAACGCAACCTTTTTATTCTCTAACATTTGGTAACTCCGTTATCTGTCAATCTCGACCAATCAGAGAAAAGAACACCGCGCATGTGATGATATGAACTACATTTAGCGAGAGTCTGCCAGTTTTGTTCCAAATTAGTTTTTAAGTTAAAATGTTAGATTATTTAGTGTTGACATTTGCATTATTTGTAAATTTTTAAATGTATGTTACCAAATATCGCCGTCCGTGTTTATATTGAAATAAAAACAGTTTATAAAGATATTTTCTATGTCATTTTGTATGCTTACCAAATAACCCTACCCTGGGAAATATTTGGAAAGGCACCTTCTTTTTTAAAATAAACCTTACTGTTTGTTCATTTTATGTTTTTATTTTTGTATTTTTATAGAGTTATATCTGTATTATGCAACACATACTTCTTTATCTGTTAAAAATTAAAGGAAAAATAAATATTCAAATTTTATCCCTACTTTATACCAAATAGCCCCGGTACTATATTAGTACCGGGGCTATTATATTACTGCCATGCCGCTTTAAGTGTTAAGATATCATTTTCTTACACTATTGAAACTGACCTAATCAGAAATAGATGGTATTGACCACTTCGAAGCATTACGCATAACCTTCCGTATGTTACGAGATCCATGCGAACAAAATTAACATTTCCTTAACGCTTCCGATGACCGGAGACATAATTGCAAATTTATGTAACCTTACTGATTTCGAAAGAGTAGTCTATGGTATCTTAAACATAAATCGCATTTATAGGCATGATTGCTTTATGATTACGGGAAAATAACGATGACGGGCGTCTGTAATAAGGACTTTGTTTGATAGGGGCTCATTATGATTAAGATCGTCAGGACTGAGCTAGTAGGTACCTATTCTCTTGAACATAGACCGTCATCGATCAGTGGTCTCTTGTTCGGAGTTGGGATAAAATTTTGACAGTTGCTTTACGGAAAAAGGTCAATGACCGCCTAACTTCGAAACTGTAGAGTCACTTGATAAATACTAGCTTGTATTTTATTAAATTAGTTTATAGTTTGTTCTGGATAACATACGAGTATAAAAAAAGGGATAAAAAAGAAAGAAAGGAAAAAGCAAAAGAAAAGAAAAGATAAAAGAAATAAAAGAAAAATAAAAACGTGGAGCTCTTAACCCTTTATAGGGCAGTGTCAAATATATTGACACCATATTTTGAACTTTATATATTTGAGATAAGGTCGAAAACCAATGAAAAATTTCAATATGCTGTGCCCGTTAGAGAGTTAAAGCTCAAGCGTATTTAATCCCAAGAAAAGAAAGAAAAGAAATAACAGACAAACAAAAATCTGCCAAAAAGCGGGAGAAGCCAGTTTAAAAAAAACATACGAGTATGTAGGTACTAAACGTTACTTTCAAAATGTTGTGCTATCATCATTACTGTTAAATTTAGATTTACAACAAATCACAAAACATTAAATAAATTAATGCGTAAAATAAATGGTAGAAGACCTCGATGAATGCGAACAGCACAGGACAATACTTTACTTTTTAAAATCATCATCAGTCTTTGTGTCCCATTAGGACCCTACCCACAAGGACAGGAAGTGAATGGACCAAAGTGGGTCGGTGAGTGTCAACGACTGCCATCTTACGGCAACAACCAACGGCTTAACGTGCTCTCTAAACAAGGCCACCCATCCAGGGGTGGCATTACGAAAGTGGCTTAACAAGCACGACCATACCTGAAACTTACTGAAATTGAAAGATACTTCGTTTTCTATAAACTACAATAGATTGTTTTATTATCTTGTACTTTTAAAACTATTTTAAAAATGACAGAGTAGTGGAAACTAGAAATTATTACTTAAATCTTCTTTGTGAGAAATAATAAAAAAAACTCTATAATCTATGAGTTAACATAGCGAATAATGAGGTCAATTATGCCACGTCAGGTAATAAAGCTGTCGGATCGTTGGTTTTCATAGCCTGCCAGTATTAACTTTACTATAAATAATTATGGCTGTATGCCGACGATATTAGGTTCACGAGAAGGCCTAGCTAAATTGAGACCTTGAAATTACTTAGGCTTTGTAATTTATGACGACGATGTTGCCCGCGTTACAAACTTACCTAATGTAGAGCTAGCTAAGTAATGGTGCCGATTACTAAGTAGGTACCTACATCTCACCGAACTGAGACAGTCTAAAATAATCTCTCTTTGCTGTGAATGAAGAGTAAAATAATTCTATTGATCATCTGTCCCTCTACATACATTAATACATACTCGACGTAGTACATTTTTATGTCAAACTAAAAAGGTGATTATTCTTTTTCAATTTTGATTTTGTTTTTTTATGTTTCCTAGAACACTTTAATAAAACTTTTAATTTAATCATATTTTTATTTTATAACTGTGTCGCGTAGCGGTGAAAGAATACTTCCACCCCCTCTCTTCCCTTGGGTGTCGTAAAAGGCGACTAACGGACTAAAGACTGCACATACACCCAACAGCATAGAGCGGCGATGGGCTCACCACTGTCACGCTAAGCACATGTGCAGTCGCTATTTGGTGAAAAGTGGACTATAGCTGAGGACTGCTTTTGCGGTCACCATTACCTAGTCTCTGACTAACCCTTCGGAGATAATAGTCGTGACTATATGTATATTATCTATAGAAATTCCAATTAGTAGGTACACAAATTATTGACAGCCCTTTTAATGAAACAAGGATATTAACTTAAATATTTAAATAACATCAAGTAAACATGGTTAAAATTTTACCTGTTTACTTGTACCTATAGGTACTTTATATATGAAAGTAATTTGCATGTCACTACTTATTTTCACCAAACTACCTAACCATGAGTGTCAATATTGTCCGAATAAAAAATTAAGATATCCAATTTAGAGAATAATAAAATGTAACAAATTAGCTCCGTATTTAAATTATTTGTGGCATCTACATAGTGAGTAAAGCACAGTGCACTTTTAAAAGATGTTCATCACTTAACTGGTTATAAAATACTGATTATTGTGACATAAACCGCGTACATCAGTCATTACCATTGTCGTATCAGGAAGGGCCCTCATTGTGAATGGGCACTTTCCTTGGATTATCATGGTCCAGCGGGCCGGCCCATTGTTGTATTTTTTTATTTGTTTACGGTTCTTGAACCCGTGCTGTCTACGGCTTTGACGACAAAAGAGATTTTATTGTGATACTAAAGTCGATTCTATTGTTTGGAACTTATCGTCAGTAAGTCTTCTTTTTAGCATACGCTTTACATATAGTCTTAAGAACTTACTAATAAGATTATGAAAAAAGGTACATCTAAAAAAAGTTTTCCAATATCGAAATACAGACGTTAGCTCTGCAAACCGAGCTACTAAAACCCACAGTTCTACTTTGGCTATTTGATCATTGTTTACATTTTTTTCCTAAAGAGTTTCATTATTATGACATAAGTTACTATCAAGACTTTAAAGTACGTAATAGGTAAGACTAATTACTTTTGCCATCCTTGTAATATATTACGTCCATGTGTCATAGTGATATCAAGAAAAGTAGTCAGTGATATCTCAGACAGTCTCCGACGACGCCACCACTCTATAAACTGTCAAGTCAGATTCGAAAATTTTAAGTAAACAAAACGTAAGAGGTAGAGCCGGTAGAGCGAAGAAAATAAATGTAACACTCTTAACTCTTAAGTTTGCTATTTTAAGCACTTGTTACGTATATTGATTGATTATTAACGGAATAAATACCAAATTATTATTTTTTTGCTATAATTCTATAATTGACGACCTCCTTGGTCGAGTGGTTTGTAGACCGGTTTTCATGGTGTCGCCATCTCTGAGGTCCCGGGTTCGACCCCGGTCGGAACAAGTTAGAAATTATTGTTTTTCTAGGTCTCGGGTCTGGGTGTTTTCTATGTATAAAAAGTATGTATTTAATTATTTTAAGTATGTTTATCCGTTGTCTAGTAACCATTTAACGAGTTTCTTCGAAGCTTTTATTGGGCAAGGTAATTGGTGTGATTGTAGGAAAGTTGTAATTAATTCTAAATTCTACTATAAAATTATTGTATATTAGCATTAAACCTAAATTGTCCCCATTACAATATCAGTGGCCTTGATATTGTTAAGCAGTTAATGTCGGTTCCAACTAAAATTATTCCAATTTTTAAGTTTATTATTTGTTTCCTTTCTTTTTTAGATATAATACGCGGTATTGTTCCCTTACTCCAATATTTTTTATATGTTTTAACATATAAATGCATGCATTATAAGTCAATTGGTTTTTATATCACGATACGACGATGCTGCAATGCAACCAAAATAAGTTCAACCAAAATGGGCCCTCGTTTATTATCTCTGAGATTATGATCAGGCGCGGGAAGAGACCAAGAGAATATTAATTGTGTGTTACACGTGACACGGGTAGGTCAGTGACCTTTTGGCATGTGAAAGCGCACACGTGTATAAATATAGCTATACTCCTCTAATTTGTGATACGAATACGAGCATATATTATAAAACAGGATCGTACGTGTTACGCCACAGTATATTAAGTTGGTAGGTGACTATTTAAATTTTTTATAACTAAAATAACGAATTCTTTTGTCGTTAACGTTCGTTAACGAACAATGACGGACCTACTGGTAGTTTAAAAAATAAACTTTTACTTAGTTTCTTGCAGGAAACTTTTTAGGAACAACCTTACCAGTAGCGTTAGTCTCGCATTCAATATAAAAATGAAAAATGTGTTAAAATGTAATACTTACTGAATAATATTTTTTAAAACTAATTTCAGTACCTACATAGAACGTAAGGAAGTAAGTAGGTACATACAGGATTCTTGCACCTAACTGTACATATTAACAAAGGTAAGCAGCACAATGAAAGTACCTACTTTTGAATCACTGACATGTGCTAATTGGAATCGAAACGGGCACATACAATTTAACCTGAACTCAAATCGGAACACTTAAAATTTTCATACTTCCTGCATTTGGTTCATCATAACGGTTCGATTGATTAGACTACTGACCACAATCGGAAACATTTAAAAAGTATTCTCAAATACTTTTTTTGTTATTGCTACTTTTCGAGATTGAGGTTATAAATGTACCCTGCAATCATCGAACATTGAGATGTTTTTTAAATGTACAAAATTAAATTTTTCGTCCATACTCGAAAAACAATTGAATATCGTATGTGCTTCGTTGCTCATTTTATAATCAAATACTTTTTTTGTTATTGCTACTTTTCGAGAAGGAGGTTATAAGTGTACCCTGCAATCATCGAACATTGAGATATTTTTTAAATGTACAAAATTACATTTTTCGTCCATACTCGAAAAACAATTGAATATCGTATGTGCTTCGGCGCTGATTTTATAATCAGCGCTAAATTAATGTTACGCAATTTGTTTGTATGCATTTTAAAACTAACTATAGGTAATAAATAAGTCTGTTGATAACCATAAATTACAATGTAATTGAAAAAAGTTAATGTTAGAACGTCAAACTTTTTAATTATCTTTTTGTTTTCTCATAACTTCAAAAAATGTTGTTCTTTGTTTAGACGCTGCCTGTATTGTAACAGTAACGGTCATCAAAGATGATTCATCGCAGGCGCCTGTCATAAACATGATCAGAGTCAGTTCGCGAAGGCATGTGAACCGAATCCAGTTCAATGGGTCATTTTAATTGCTTTATTCTTCTTGAAAAACAGTTCAGTGATGTTTTCATATAATTTCAATAAAATTTCAGATATTCAAATTAGAATTTGGTAATTTGCAGCTTGCGTAGGGTTACAGTTCAGAAACCTATTTGATAGAAACTCGTACCTTTCGATATCTTTCAACTGATACCACTGTCGAATTTTCCAAAAGCTTATTCAAAAGCTTTCCAAAAGCTTACAATATTGATGAAACAACGAGATTCAAGTCCCACTTGAGCATAATCGTCATTTTCAGTTTCAATAACAATAAATATAGAAGAAATATTTTAAAAAAACACAGACTCATGTTAGATTTAACATTCAGTAGACACTAAAAGGAAGCCATAATACTAATAGTAAGAGGCCAATAAAAAAGTTTGGTATTGTCAGGCAGCCGTACTCAGCAGTGGCACCCAGCATTCGAGACAGGCATTGTAAATAAATAATGCGACCCGAGCCCGCACCTGTCCCGTCCCGATGCCGCTACGGTCCTGCTATTGAAATTTAATTTACCAGGACACCTGCTGCCGATAGCTTTCCGAATGCCAGCAATTCTTTTTTTTGCATGTATATCTCTATTGATGACCTTTTCAATACACAATATCGGTTGTAATGAAATAGTTTTTTTTTCTGTTATCCATAATGTCCCTCTTTTTGGCAAAGGAAATATTTCCTTACACTTCTCGCCAACCTCAGCTGTCTCCAGCTCCGGGTGCGGAACAGCAATATAAAAGATAAATATGCTAAACAATTTTATTACATATATGTGCATTTAATTTTAAATCTTCGTCTCGTTTAGCTCACATTGGTCCGACTTTAAAAACTAATTGAAATCTTTACACTGACCACAAAGGCCGACGAAAAAGTACAAGTTTAAAAAATAAAAAGTCATCGAGACGAGCGGGAAAGTTCAATGAACCCACTTTTTTTGTGGAATGAAATCTTGTTTTGTTTTTTATTGCGACCAGCTCTATATCTCTGAGATAACGAGAAGGTTACTGAGCAGTAACGAATCACGAGCATCATTTACCGTTAATAGGCAGAAATAAATGAACGCCGGAATACAAAATGAACTCGATTAAGTCGGTATATTTTTTACAGTTGATTAATGGTAGCACGGAGTCGACGCCGAGTTAAGCTGTGAAAGTAACCATTTATAAGTCTAGCTCATGTCGGGTTGTCCCCGTCGCTTCGTGGCTTGTAACGAACTGTGAGCTAACTTGTGCGTTGCGTAATTCGTGAGGCAACCATGTATTTTGCCCACAATAGGTCTTAGAACCGCCAGGAACAGGCCACGCGACTCAGCCGTTTAGCTTAGCCTAACAGGATTTAGCTTTTAGATTTGTTTAAATGGTCCATTATTTAGATGCTTTATTAATGGACTAAAATGTTTCTAATATTTTAATAAAGTAAACACGTAATTTTAGTTTGATAGCAAGGCATCACAGTGGCTTATGCGTTCGGTTTGCGATCTAGCCAGTACCGGATGGGTGATCAAATCAAAATTACATGGACCTCCTTCGTTAGTCCCAGTTCTTGTTGCAAGATGACCGTCGTTAAAACCCACCAGCCCGAAAAAGGCCAGCAAGGTAGGTTATATCTAATGATACCATGCGTTTCTTTTTATGAGAGAAAGTTTGAAACCATTACTGGTACGTTAATAGGATGATCTGATGATTAATAGTTATAAACGTTGTGCCCATAGTATTATAAATACGAAAAATACGTAAACAACTTTGTTCCGTTCAGGATAAAAGACGCAGACATTTATATTTTCGATATCGGAAATGTGTCATCGGCCGTGCTATAAATTCCACCTGTTTGGATTTGTAACTTACTATGTCACGGAATAACAGACAGAATAGACGCGCGGCAATGAACTCCCAAACAAAATGTGCTGTCCTGATTTAGTATATTATGTTTAATTATATTCCATTCGATGTACTTTTAGGAACTAGAACCAAAGTAGCTGTACATAGGTCACACTAAAAGTTTCCGGAACTGGCCACATACATAAACAATATTTAAAAATTAAGAACCAATTACGCGGTCAACGATTTTCATCACCAGAAGAGACTGTAAAATAGACTGAACAATAAATTCATTTTTGACCTTTTATAGTATTTTTTTATTATTCATTCCGGAAACTTTTACGCTCCACGTATAAGTAACAGTTCAAAATACGCCTAAAAATGTTTCAAGTATTTCATTGACTAAATTCTACATACACTGATCAGAACAATAGAAGCCGAATAGTAATCTATCCATTCATAAATAAGTTCAAAATGTTTTTTCGTGTATGTCACATGTCTTCTATAGTTAAAGAGACATTCACAATTATGTTGTATTAGGTACTTCTGTCTGCGTACGGTTGGGAATTAACATACTATGAATGACCGAAAACAATACCGTAACCACATAACTATATGGAAACGGAGTCACGGACGCAGTTAATGTTCTTAGGTATTTAGCGTCTGAGGTTTCGATGATAAAGTTAGGTATGTTTCCAAAACCACTATAATGTTGGTTAGGTTTTTTTTTTTTAATTCCGCTGCTTCCCGCTTTTTTGCAGGACTTTATGTTCTTTGTCTTTTTTTTCTTCTTTTCTTTTTTTTTTTTTATTTATATAGTTCCATGAAGGAACAGGCTAAGGTCTGAGCCATACTGCCTAGTCATTAGTTTTTTATTTGTTTTTTTCCCCTTGATGATAATGAGTGGTGATTAAGATGAATGATAAATGATGTTCCCCAAACCCCTTGAGTTCTCAGTAAAGATGTGGGACTTTACTGAGGTCTCACGCGGACTACTTGAGAGAATTTGAAAAGTGATGTTGCACTGTTTTGTTTCATTTGCCAACACTCATGCACGTTCACAAACACTTAACGGTTAATAATCCACTATTATTTCACATTAATGTTCGAAAAAACACAAATTTTGGAAAATAAAACAAAACTGAAGACATGACGCTTCACTTTCCCGCCAAGAAGTCCTTTTCTTCTTTTCTAGGGATTAAATGTTCTGGAGCTATATGAGCTATATGAGCTATATGGGCTCAATTCTGTTTGTTTCTTTTCTTTTATCTTTTCTTTCGTTTTTGTCTTGTTTATCTTTAAATTATTTTTCTTTTTCACTTTTTTAATGTTGGGTAGGTTATGTCAATACGTGCAATGTGCATGCGTGACAGGATCATTAGATATGAGCTCAGCTCAGCTTAGGGTGGATTTCACCAAAGTAGTATAAGTCTTATTCTAAGAATAAATCCTTAATTACACGCGCGTAAATGAACTTTACGTTTCACCAACGCTTAACCTAATGATAAAGTCACTACACTAGAGTTAACTTAGTAATGTCAGTAATGTCATTTAAAGCAGCCTTCAAATTAATATTGTAAATAAAAAATGCCGCGTCGTTTGAGATTGTTGATTGACGAATCTGATAGCAGTGATGAAGATTATTTTAGGCCCACGCCCCAGATGGTTTTAAGGAAAGAACAAATTACTTAGAAGATTAACAACAACAACATTTTTTTGATGTCATCGTCAGAAACGTTACGTCAAACAAACAATGTTACGCCAGAAAATAAAAAAGTATAAAGCGCCTTTGCTCTCGTACGAGATAAACTGCAACTATACTTTGGTGGTTAATACGCTCATTCGTTCGATCCGCTTATGTTCGTTCAATAGCACAGAGTAACTATGCGAGAGTAACTTATTCTTACATTAGCGTGGTGAAATGAAATAAAAGTTATACGTACGATAAATCTAAGTAGTAAATTTATACTCGGGTAGCTATTCTCGTGTAATTTTGATATTGGTGAAATCGGGTCTTAGTCTTCGTGACAGACAAGGGAATAATAAAATAATTGTTGTTATGGTACGAATTAATAATTTGCTTGTAATAATGATTTCAGGTAATTTTACATCGTTTTGTTTTCTATTTTGTTTTTACATTATCTTGACTCGATACATTTATAATATTTTTATTATGCCGACTAACTATTGATGACATAAATTAAAAATGTGCTGCCAAATATGGTGAATTCCAATTTTGTAACCAAATAATTTACAATTTCTTTAGAATAAATTATTATGATAGTCATCAGAGACGGCTTTTGTAAGAAGTTTATAATTATTTTGCATAACAGACAGCCCTCGGCTATATTTTACGTGCGTAATTGCGCCCTCAGGCTGACCAGAATGAGAATACTAAGAATGAGGTACTTATATCTATTAAAAATATTTAGTTGTTACCTCTCCGTATACATTTTGATTTAAATTAATTAAACGCCCTTTTAATGTTTTTAATGCCAAGCGCACAGATCTTGTTACTACACAAACTGTGTTAAAGATTATAAGTAAACTAATAAGGCGATGCACAGATTTACGACCGAAGACACATGCGCTTCTGTTTCAAATAACTTCGCTTCTGTTTTACAAACAAAAGTAACATTTTTGCCGATAAAACGAAACCCCGTTAACAAGAATAGAACGATACCTATATAGATAATTTTATTATCCTTAAAATAAATTAAGATTGATTAAGTAAAACTATGAAGGCGATCGCTGACCGCATCAAATTTTTTTTTCAAATTACCTGACAACATTTCCAAACTTTGGTGGATTTGACACAAAAAGGAGGGTCGCTACGGTCTGTGTCATCTCGTATCCTCGGAGTCATCTTCAAATCATTAGTAGGTTCCTTATTGAATTAACCCAAAAAAAACTAAAATACTGTATTCTAATGAAGTAAATAAACAGGTTTTATTCACTAAGGTCGCGTGTTCGCCGCCAAGAACATGCCCTTGCAAGGAAATTCGCGTGAACTTCGCAATGCGGCTCTGTTAACAAGTTCAAAGTCATTCGCTTGTGCAAATGGGCTTCGAACAATTTCATGTAACGAACACGTTATAACATGTTACCCAATTAAGTATAACTTTACAGAAACCTTTAAAAACTTTACTAGACACAATTTCTTTTGTTTTTCAAGAGATGGTATTTTATGTAAAAAGTTATGACACATACTACTTTTAGCATCGGCGATCGGCGATTAAGCGACTGTATCGATGCAGCATGGCGTTTGGCGACTCTCTGCGTTCGGATTTGGACGCGGTATCGGAATCGCGCGTTTTAGCAACTGCAGCATCGCGATTTCGCGACTTTATGCGTTCGGACGCGGTACCGGAATCGCGCTTTTTAGCGACTGCTCCGATGCTGGATCGGCAATCTAGCGCAGCATTGACTGCCGAATCTATGCGACCGGGTATCCGAACGTGTGCGAGAGCGTTCAGACGCTGTGTCGAGCTTCCGAAAAGCGACTCAATCGCCGCGTTTGGCGTTTTGAATGTGCAGTGTGGAATGTGTAGTCGCCGCATTCAGCTTCTAAAACGCGGCTAAATCGCCGATCGCCAATGCTGAAAGTAGCATGTCTGCTCTGGCCCTTTATGAAGCGTGTGCCAGGATAGTAACAAATGGAGGGTTGGGATGTCTGCCTAACCCCTCCGGGAAACGAGGAGATGTACGAGTATGTATTGGTACTGTAAATGCAGAAATGCATGAGATTTGTTTAAACAACATTTGCATGGATCTAAGACGGCTGTCTGGATTGAAGCCAGAATGCTGCGTCATAAAGGTCATGATGAGCGAAAAAAATAAAGAGGTGGCAAAGAATGATGAAATGCTTTCGCGGTGTAAATTGCCACATGAATTGCGATAAATTAAAATTTTCGAAGGAAATATGTTAATGGTGGTTTAAATTTCCACGTATGTACCTAAGTTCACATATTAAATAAGCTGCTATGCTTCTTGGGCATTTTATAAAACTATAGTAGCTCTTTTTACACCGATTTCAGCATCGTAGTGTAACAAGTTTCACACTAGTGCGGTAATGTAATTTAAAAATTAGTTATCTTTTGAATCTATGGACAACATAGGCCTTTAGCCCGTTAGTACCTTTTACGACACCCAAGGGAAGAGAGGGGTTGGTAGTATAATTTTGATGAGCCCATCGCCGCTCTATGCTGTTGGATGTATGTGCAGTCTTTAGTCCGTTAGTCTCCTTTTACGACACCCAAGCGAAGAGAGGGGTTGGTTGTATTATTTTGATGAGCCCATCGCCGCTCTATGCTGTTGGATGGATGTGCAGTCTTTAGTCCGTTAGTCGCCTTTTACGACACCGAAGGGAAGAGAGGGGTTTGTAGTATTATTTTGATAAGCTCACCGCCGCTCTATGCTGTTGGATGTATATACAGTCTTTAGTCCGTTAGTCGCCTTTTACGACAACCAAGGGAAGAAAGGGATTGGTAGTATTATTTTGATGAGCCCATCGCCGCTCTATGCTGTTGGATGTATGTGCAATCTTTAGTCCGTTAGTCGCCTTTTACGACACCCAAGGGAAGAGAGGGGTTGGAAGTATTATTTTGATGAGCCCATCGCCGCTCTATGCTGTTGGATGTATGTGCAGTCTTTAGTCCGTTAGTCGCCTTTTACGACACCCAAGGAAAGACAGGGGTTGTTAGTATTATTTTGATGAGCCCTTCGCCGCTCTATGCTGTTGGATGTATGTGCAGTCTTTAGTCCGTTAGTCGCCTTTTACGACACCCAAGGGAAGAGAGGGGTTGGTGAAATTATTTTGATGAGCCCATCTACGCTTTATACTGTTGGACAAAGAAAAGTATATGTTGGCTTACCAAAGATTCATGCACTAGAAAAACAACAAAAAAACGCAGTCATTTTCGGATATTTTTTTTCCTTACAAATATGTTATAAAACGTCGTATGGCATACGTGCGCTTTGATAATTACCGCACTTATATCATAATGTACTATTACAGACATTATTAGCTTATGTGTAAGGTTATTTACTGTGTATTTATACTATTAACCTTCCACTGTTGAGCCTTCCTTCATACGTGACGGCTAACAAATTAATCAATAAACCTCACTTTGTCGTGAACCACCAAAAGATTACGGCTTTGGGCAATAACAACGTTGCTTGTCATCAGATAAAATGGGTATTCAAGATATTTTCTGTTGTACTTCGTATAAAAAAAAGTTAAGTAACGGCACGGTGAAACAGTGCTTATCTTTCGCGATCGTAATCCGTACGCCACTGCGCCACCAAATTCCTCTTTGCTGCATCTATTTATAGATGTAACTTTTTGTATCACTTTTGAAACAAAGGTGAACCAGTAAACTTTGACTTTTTCCCGACTGGAAGAAAAGTATGCTTCCTGAGGGAAATTTCGCCGTTCAAACGATAAATTTATTGATGTTATTTGTTTGCTTAGCTCTTCGCGAATGTAACAGTAACTAACATAAACTTGAGCAAATGTTTTAGAAGTTTTCACTTTTACCTACAGAACAGAAGAGTGCTTTTACCACATCTTGAACTAAATCAAAAAAATGTAAAGAAAATTAGTATTAGTACCTAGGTAATTAATACCTTCACATTGTATTTGATTAACATTACATTCTTTGATAAATTCAGGCATTTCTAATTTGGCACTGCTAATATCTACTACTACACATAACATACGTGTAAAGAATAATAAATAAATAATAATAAATAAATTTTCCTACACTCACATCAATTATCTAGCCCAGAGAAGCTTCGTTATGAAACTCGTTAAATAGTTACAAGACAACGGATAAACATACTTAAACTACTTAAATACACACATGTTATACATAGAAAACACTCAGACCCGAGACAATTTAGAAAAACCATAATTTCTAAATTGACCCGACCGGGGATTGATCCCGGGACCTCAGAGATGGTGACACCATGAAAACCGGTGTACAAACCACTCGCACTCGACCAAGGAGGATCATCTTTCTCATCTCCCAGAGAATGATGTATAGAAAACTTTTAAAGACGTCTCTTAAAAGATGACGCCATTTTCTCTTTTTAATGTCGTTTTACTTTCGTTACTGTTTCGGTTGAACAGTGTGGATGAGTGTTTACATTCGATTATACATCGAATTCATCCCTTAAAACGTGCAGCGTTTTGCGAAGGCCGTCGCCGGCTGCCACGGCCTCGGCTAAGGTCACGGGCTCCACGCAACGTGGTAACCCAGACTCTTCAAACCAGCACAGGGCCAGCTGGCCCTTTCGTAAGACTGACGAAAATACAATATATTTTTTAAATATACATACAACGTGCAGAGGGGACGGCAGACGATGGCTTTCCATTTTCTACGAATCTGACACACTTTTGCTTCATCTTCAATAGGATTACTTTACTTCACTCAGACAGTGTCACTTATTTGCACTACCCAGGGGTCACGTGTAAAGTCTTTTTTTTTTAATATGGCTCATCATAGTGACTACATCCTGCCTGATGGTAAGCAGCCGATTCAGTCCAAAATAACAGAAGCGCTCCTCACCGTGAAACAAGCGTACCCACATGACGGCCTGCATAAATGCCGTTTCACGCCCCGCTTAAAAGACCCGGGACTATAGGAGCTGCTGTCAGGAAACACATGCGCCGGCAAAGAATTCCAAAGCCGAATGGTCTTACATAAGAACTTGCCAAATTTTTTGGTACGAGTGCTGATAGTCTGCACAGTATGATGGTGGTTCCTAAGACCAGCACGTGTACTCCGGGAGAGGAAAGGAGTGGGCGGGATTAGTTCAAAAAGTTCTTCGGAACACTTTCCATACTAGTTTCGGTAGAAGACACTAGGAGAAGCAGTGCTTTTAACCGTCAAAGGAAATACTAGGTGGTAGGGTATCTCATCTTTCCCCGTCGAGCTTTTCTAACTGGGTGAGGGAGAGTCCTACATAACCCGAGATCGTCCCAGGCCTTGGTGTACGTATAGGACAGCATTTTACAAGTAAAAAAAGGAAAACTTACTTTAAACCGCCCGAGCGTAACAAGGAAATGGAGTAATCTGTATAATTATATCTGTATTTAATAGAACTAGCGGCCCTCCCGCGCCTTCATCCACGCTAACTTAGAAACACCGTCATACTTCAGCTATTTTGTACAAAGAATCTACAAATTATGTACAAAAACCATCCTCAGTTATCGCTTTTTCTATTAGTGAAAACCGCATAAAAATCCATTGCGTGGTTTATGAGAATAGTGCGATGCCAATGACACAGGAAAACGGCGACTTTACTTTACAATATGTAATGATTAGCTTAGCTTTCTCGCTCAGCACTGGTAGAAACGCGCACGCTTAGGGTCTAGTCTAGACTCTAATAGTTTATGCGCACTGCCCTTGATCCGCCTCTGGTTTACGCGACTACAAAATGCCGCATTATGCCTCCGAATCACGTGAAACTTGGTGTTACCCCCTATAACTAGATTAAATGTTGTTTTATGTTATAGTTTTATTAAGGTCGAAGATTTCTGATAAAATTTTAAAGCGGTCTGTAGAGTAATGTATGTTTAATTAAATATTGTTTTTTGGTTTTTGTAACGTACAAATAGTCGAAGTTGTTCTTTCTTGTATTTTAACGAGCACTTGAAAAAGTTTATGTAGTTAAACCAAACAAACACACTTCTCTCAACGAGACATCGAGACGTTAATAATGTCGGGAGCAAGTGCATTTTGGTATAAACCATCTAATCTATTACATTTACATACTATAATCCAAAAGTTGTTGTAAATAAGGGCAAAACATTCATAATAGCAATGTCTAAATCTCTTAGCACTTGCCACCATTTAATCCAAGCAAATAAGTGACGCGATCCGTTTGACACATCACACTCGCTCTCTCATTGTG
Source organism: Scoparia ambigualis (assembly GCA_963921215.1). Lineage (NCBI taxonomy): Eukaryota > Metazoa > Arthropoda > Insecta > Lepidoptera > Crambidae > Scoparia > Scoparia ambigualis. The sequence continues at coordinate 30,076,664 of OY992511.1, read as the reverse complement.
AAACCGCACGCTTCCATTACTATGCTGGCACCGCGCCCTCGCTTTCATTGTGAGAGATCAGTAAATATGTCTTAGAACAGGCGTTAGTTAGATCTAGGTTAACGGATAAGAAGATTCGCTGGACAGGTGTAAGTGCACAGCTGCATGTGCTCGAAATATGAACAAAGCGGGTTAAGGTCACATCTGCTTTTTGCAAACGGAGATAGCAAACTGCGAAATTATTCTAGGAGCCGAGTATGAATCAAGGAGATGGATTCCATTACTCAACAGTGCCAGTTGCCAGTTGCAAGTTTCAGAGAATTGCAGTATTGTGTAAATGATAGAGATTTGCGTGTATGGTGTGCTCTGTAAGATAGCGAGAACATAACTAGCTACTAAGTAGTTCGGAAATAGGTAGTCAATTTAAAACATTAAGCTTGTTTTACCTACTTATAGGGCCGATTTTTCAGTCCTCGGATAATCTAAATCAGATAAAATATCAACAAAGTGTCACCTGTGAAAAAAGAAAAACGCCATGTAACCATACATTTTCATAAGAAATAATTTTATCAGACAATTGAAAAATTAAGTAAATAACAAAAGCAAAAACATCTATAATTTATCGTATTTATTTTAAATATGAGTAGGTAACACATGAACAAAAATCCTGTTATCATTAAAAAGTTCCATAAGAATGAAACAGAAAATCGTTTCGCAGAACCTAATTGGATTTGGACCGAGTGATTTACCGACAGGCTGCAGTGGTATAACGAGATGTTATCACGTCATGAGAAGTTGCTGAACGGCTGAGCTATCTTGTACAGAATACACTAAATTAGTGCACGAAGTTACGATGACAGTTTTTAAATGTCTAGACTTTCCGTGATAGTGTATTTAATTAAATAGGATCCATTTTCTTCTACTTTGAATACAATAATTTAGTTACTCATTTAAAACGGAATAATGCACATCTTTTTGGTAGAGATATCCTAGGCATATCGTCTATGATTTCAACATTAAATGTACTTACTACTACTACTTAATATGTACTTATGACTTTGTGAAAGATATAAATGAATAACGTAGCAAAAAAAGAAGTAAATGTAGAGATGACTTCTGATCAAAGAGAATCTGATCAGATCAGAGAAAAGAGATCAAAGAGGAATACACATTGCGTCGACACCAAATTCCCTTATTTCTTCAAAGCGCGGCAGATAAATGAAGATAATTACTAATATGCTAATATGCTCAGTAAAAATAAAAAGGTTTCCGTCCTAACTTGAACTTGGCCACGCATGTCTCACGAGCGAGGCCGCTGTTAGGCCTAGGCTGGCCTAGACCCTGCACTTGTGAGGTTACAAATGCCATAACGAGCTGCGTAATACCTAGCACGGCGCGATTAGCACACAGAAGCTGGCAAATTGGATTCTAAATTATTCCACCTCAGATCACTCGCTCCGGGATTAAATCGACTAACAAATGAGTGTATACTGTCACCTAAAAAAAATATGCACTGACTAAAACTGTATTTTTATTAAATAACGCGATTGTGGACGTATTAAGTCGTTATCGATTAGATATTAAGAGGCCTATTACATCTCGACTGTGATTTTTGCGTAAAATGCCCATTTTTGCATTTTGTAATAATTTTGCAGTTATATTTATTGTTTTTATCAAAATAGGATAATAATTCATGCTTAATATTACAAATCTCCACTCTGCGAGACTAAGCTGAGTTCGAACGGTGCACCGGCGCATCGCATTTTGTAGTAATTTTGCAGTTGTATTTATCGTTTTTATGAAAATAAGATAATAAATTCTTTTTTTTTTTTTTTATACTAAGCCCGGCAAATGACCCCACTCCACCTGATGTTAAGTGGAAATGAGGTCCAGGCGCGAGGACAACTGGTGCAGCGTAAGAGACGTAGCATCAGTCATCCTCACTCTGCCGGCCCACAAAGTGCTTCTTCACGCCTCGTTTGAAGGACCCTATGTCATAGGTAGGAGGGAATACGTGTGCTGGTAGACTATTCCATCTTTTGGAAGTGCGGCAAAGAAACGAGTCACCAAATTTCTTTGTGCGAGATGGAATGTTAGAGACTGTAAATTGGTGACTCCGCAGAGCAGCACGCGTACTCCTATGGAGGAAGGGAGAAGGAGGGATGAGGTCAAAGAGTTCTTCAGAGCACTCGCCATGGTATAAACGGTAAAAGACGCTGAGTGACGCAATATCTCTACGCAATTGCAAAGGCTCGAGAGTTTTAGTGACCTCTGCATTGCCGATAATGCGCACAGCGCGGCGCTGCAATCTGTCCAAGGCATCGAGAAGGTACTTTGCGGAGCCGTCCCAAAGGTGAGAGCAATACTCCACGCAAGACCGCACCTGTGTCTTGTATAATAGACACAACTGATCAGGCGTGAAGAATCGCCGCACCTTGTTCAGGACACCGAGTTTACGTGAGGCATTTTTAATCACGGTTTCGATGTAGTCCTTTTGGTTCAGATCGCAGCGGATATCCATACCGAGCATGTTAATACTGCTCTGCAGGCCTAGAGATGTACCCTGAAGAGAGGGAAGGGGAAGGAATGGCGACTTTTTCGCTGTGAACGCGCACACCTGTGTTTTCTTGGCATTGAACTCTACCAGATTATCGGAGCCCCATTTAGAAATGAGGTCCAACATCCGATCGAGCTCAATGACAAGATTTGCTCGCTTCATTTCGGTGTCTACCCGCCCAGCCGTTGGGTGCCCGTTATATCCCCCATGCACTGTGCTATCATCTGCATAGCAATGAATGTTTCCAAGAGGAAGCATGTCATTGATATGCAGAAGAAACAGCGTGGGGGATAGAACGGAGCCTTGAGGAACACCAGCGTTCACTGACATGAACCGCGAAGCGCATCCATCCGAAAGGACATGGATTCTACGCTCATGCAGGAAGCTGGCAATCCAGGTACAGAACTGAGCGGGCAAACCGTATGCCGGGAGCTTGGAGAGAAGAGCTTTGTGCCAGACCCGATCAAAAGCCTTGGCTATGTCAAGGCCAGTGACTCGCCACGCTTGTCAATAGCCTCACCCCAGAGATGTGTGACATACGCTAGAAGATCACCCGTTGACCGTTTTGGCCGAAACCCATATTGACGATCGTGAATTAGGGAGTGATCTTCTAGGTATCGAATAAGCTGTTTGTTCAATATTCGTTCTAGGATCTTACACAACACTGAAGTTACGGCTATAGGGCGGTAATTAGTCGGATCTGACCGATCTCCTCTTTTAGGGATCGGTTGCACATAAGCTTCTCTCCAAGATTCCGGCACACAACCCGAAGAGAGCGAGAGACGGTACAGACGCGTTAACACAGGGGACAACTCCGCTGCACACATTTTCAGGACTATTGCTGGGATGCCATCAGGACCGTTAGCTTTCCGGACATCGATTGACTGCATTTCCGCACGGACATCACACTGCCTGATTTTAATATCAGACATTGTGTGGCCACAGTGAGGAATTGAGGGTGGCTGCGCATCACAGTCATCGATCCGGGAGTTAGCCGCAAAGAGTTTGGCCAGGAGATCGACCTTATCCTGCGGCTTGTGAGCTAAAGTTCCGTCAAGACATCTCAGTGGTGGCAGCGAGGGTTGGCAGAAGTTGGATTGCACGGCTTTGGCCAGACGCCAGTAGCTACGGCTGCCCGTAGGATGCGTCAGGAGTTCTTGGCCTACTCGTGCAACGCGCTGGGCATCCGCTCTAATGTAGGCCCTCTTACACGACTTGGTGGCATTATTATAGGCTGCTTTTAGCGAGCGAGTTTCGGGAGCCCCATGAGCTTTACCTCTGATCCAAGCGCGGTATGCCGTCTGTTTGCTCTCAACAGCGCTGGCACACTCGCGATTGAACCAGCGGTTGCGTCTGCCTTTGCTGATGACATAGGAGTGTGGAATATAGTAATAGATAATTCATTATAAAATCTTTATTCCTCATGAAGTAACAACTATTCTGGTATAAATTTTGCTCTATAATATTATCGTAGATAGGAGGAATTCACAGATAACTTAAAGCGATTTTCAAAGGTTTTTGGTTTAGAATAAGTTTTTTTTAAATATAAAATCAATGATATCTTAAAATTCCGAGGCCGCTACAAGCTGTACGACTATATATGAGATAACATTCAAATTTTTTTATTTTATTTTTTTAGAACAGTAGGTCTATCTAGCTATCTAAATCTAGCTAAAAAAAAAACCTTTGCGCATTTATTGAAAATCTTCCTCTGCAATTTTGGATTTCATTAAAAAGTTAAGCAAAATTTACCTAAATAGCGAGGCCACTACAAACTATGCTAATAGCTATTCTACACTATTCAATAAGTCATATTTTTGTTTCTGAGATCAAGAACGCCAAATTGGCCATTTTACGCAAAAATCACAGTCGAGATGTAATAGGACCTATATAAATAGTAAAGAGATGTAATAGGACCTATATAATAGGCCTATGTAATTAATGCTAATCTAGACAAAGTCGGCCAAAGTATCATATTAAAAAGATTTAATGAATACGTCGTATACTAAGATACTAAGCTATCAAACATTTTTGTAACCAAATTAAAAAGTAAAGAAATAACGGCTTGTATGTTGCACTAGCTCCCATAGCCAAGCATTACTCCAATAATGAACCGGAAGTGGCAATTAAGGCGGGATGAGCCGCCATTGGCTAACGTCAAAGCGGTGGAAACCCTTCATTCAAACCATCCACACAATGATCAGTTACAACGCGCGATGGAAAACGTAACCAGTCTGCGATATTTTGCTCAATAAAAAAAGGTTTGTTGTAAACATCGCTTTGTAACACATGTTTTGATCAAACTTAATAGTTTTTTTTGATATGACTTTTCGATAAAACTTATAAATATAACTTTTTAATGCAATATTTACAATCCTTTCTCATCGTCACTGTACTGGATTCCCCTTTTGTGAGTGACAAAAAAAGGATTGATAACATAAAGGCCCCTGTCAGACCGCAGTACTCAAATTGTAACAGCCGACGAGGTTCTGTAGCCATTAAATCTTCCTTCGACCAGCTACCCTATCGCCTAAAAATATGAATATGCACATGGGCTTCATTTGACATTTGAAGCCCATAATATGCCCATATAAGGACAAAATATGGGCTTCAAATGTCAAATGAAGCCCAGTCCATATCCATATTTTTTAGCCGATAGACCCGCTGGTCTTCTATTGCCATGTTACCCCCAAAAATGCTTTTATTAATTAAAAATATAACTTTTAATACTTGGGTGCCCCCAGCAGAGCCTTTGTTCACTTCTATAAATACTTTGTTCTTCATATGCACAATTAGATATTAATAATTTCATGATGACGTACGCATACTATTTTCGGATGAAAGCATGCAATTTATTTCTTACGCGTAGGTCTACGCAAACGCTATTAAAAGTGAAGCAGAAATGATTTATCTATACCAGTTTAGCATTCTAACATAAATAATGATCCGATAATATGACTATTTTAGTCTCCAGCTGAAATAGTAACTGGAGCAGCATGCATTGAGCTTTGCATTGAAACATGAGTAAGATAGAAATTAAGAACGTCGTATTATTTCACATACTTGAGAATCATAACAAGTTAATCGTATGTAGATACATTACATATATGCTAGACATTCTTGAATTATTTATCACACGTCTGGCAGTAGCGTGCTTGCGCTTTGATAAGGCTGGCACGTTCTCCCGTGGTAGCAGACAGCTAAAGACTTGCGTCAACTGTCAAAAGTGATGATACACGCAAAAGGATCACAATGAACGACCCGCGATTGTTGTCGTTATTTATTTTATCTTCTACATGTTTATACATTTCGGTTATCTTTATTCGCTGTGTAGGTGTCTTTATTATGTTCTAACGGCCGCTCGCGGTTTCACCCGCGTGGTTCCCGTTCCCGTGGGAATATCGGGATAAAAAGTATCCTATGTGTTAATCCAGGTTATAAACTATCTGTATGTCGAATTCCATACAAATCCATTCAGTAGTTTTTACGTGAAAGAGTAACAAACATCCAGCCATACTTACAAACTTTCGCGTTTATAATATTAGTAGGATTACAGAATAGAATTTTTACAGAAGGTATATTTTATCTAGGTGTAAATTTTTCAAAATGTTTTCACGGTCAGTTTTATGTCGTTTCTCATTTTAACATACTTCAACGTTGCTAATTTTGGTTAACGTTATAATATTTTATAATATACGAAAACGTACTAATTACGTTAAATTATTAGGAATGTAAGTAAATAAGAAGCGTTCCCATTTTTATTAATAATAATAAATATCACATCATATCAATTTACTTACAGGATTTAGGATAAAGGATTTCTTCGTTAAAACAGTATTTCCACGAAGTACTTTTAACAATATCTGGGCCAGTGTACATAGCAATTGTAATATAAACATCTACTCTATCATGTTCTGTCTGTTTACTTTTCGAGGAGGTACCTATAAGTGAGTTCCCAATTCGCGGCGCCACTATACGTTAAAAGATATGCAAATATTAGCCTATGGATTCATTTACCATTGACTCAAATAGGTCGCAATATTTCCCCATTCCCGCATTAAGTATCACGAACTTTTTTGGAGTTTGTACATTACATCTTATTGGAAAAGTGTTTTATGAGAATTTCCCATTTTCTTTGTTACTACATAATCATCTTCAAAACGCGGGTATGAAAATTTTAGTTCTGTACTTCAGTGCTGTACACGCGGACCATTATTTATATGTAGATTATCACCATCATCGTCATCAGCCCGTGTTGTTCTAGACTGCTGGACTAGACCTCCCCCAAGGCAATCCATTGAGATCTATGTTCGGCTCTTCTTATCCAATTGCCGCATGCCATCTTAAGTTATGTATATAATGTAGGTGCTCCATCTTAACTAGGCCCGAATCCGATATAAAAAGGTCCGATGAAGAAGAAGGTTTGTAAACCATTATTGACAATGCTTTGTGCAATTATTTCTCTCAAAACACCTTAAAAATCCAAATGAAACAGTTTACAAAGAATTGATAATATTATTTTCTAAAAATATTCTCTGTCGAATTTGGCCCTAGTATAGCTAGAGGACGTCTACACTACGTTTGCCGAGTCGCGGTAGATAAGTAGAGTCTCGAGTAGAGTTTTTCAATCATTACAATGCTCATCACAAATATATAGATAGGTCATATTATAAAACTAAAGTCAAATTAATTTCCGACTTCAGTAATCCTAAATTGTCATCAGTAAGTGAAATTAGCACTGCTTTTGTACCTTCAAGCTTTTATCTTACGTCACTTGGCACGAGAACCGACTGAAGTGCGAGTTTTCTAATTGCTAATTTTAGTCTACCTACTGAAACTGCGCGAGAGACATCGGTTGACAGCGTGACACTCAATGTTAGATTTACTACCAATTTGGATACTTTTATCTATTCTAAATACACGATATATGCTCGCTTATATCATAAATGTTTAAATGTACATTCTTAAAGTTAGCCAGTAGCTAAATTGTACCTCAAGCTAAATTTAGTTACCATTACAAAGGCGTCAATTGTTCAGTTATTTAAATTTTAACAAGAATATTTACATTTTAAATTAAAAATGTGTCATCTATGTACACAAAAATAAAACAATACAGCTATTTGTAGTCCTGAATATTGGAATGGGTTCAAATATTTTCTAGTAACATGATTGAACTTTGATACGTATCACACGTCCCACGTATGATTCATATTGAATGCCAATCGTTCTATAGTGAAATGACAATACAACGAGAGCTTAATCACTAGCTGTAGATAAAATTGCTACCATTATATTCCCCCGTGCTTCGGAAAACACGTAAAGCAGTTGGTCCCGGTTGTTGTCGTAAGACGGCAGTCGTTAAAGCCCACCAACCCGTATTGGGGTAGCGTGGTAAGTAATGGCCCAATCTCTGTATGTGTTTTTAACCACGTCGAAAGGCCTGTGCTCAGTATCAGTAAGACGTCGAAATTGGACGTCACGAGTCGCCAGACAGAGTTAAGTTGACTCTAACAGTTACACCTCTCGTCCTAATGAAGATTAACAAAACTACCGATTTCCGTGAATTTTACGATTGGTTACGTCACACACAATATGTGTACTCTTTTGTTATCGTCGAGTTTTCTATGTCGTAAGCGCTTGTTATTAAACAATTTACGATGACTTCTTGCGAATCAGATGCAAATACCACTAGAAGAGATGACCTCACAACTACGTATGATATTTTGCACAAACTCAACTCTTTACAATTATTATTTTATTTTATTACTTATAATTTTTTTGTTACTTAATTTAATAACTTATTTGTAGGTGAGGAAGTGAACCTACTGAAAAAAAAGCCTCACTTTCCAAAACAGGGCAAAACAAGATAAAATAAGTAACTCAATCAACACAAATTAAATTTTATATTTAGAAACGTGGAGATAGAAATATAGTTAGGCATCAATTTGCGCCGGGAAGGTCTTCCCATATTGAATTTAAAAACTCCACTCAGACATCTTAAATCTGCAATGGATCGGGCACATTAACCATTTAAATTTTGACACTCCTAATAATAATTTCCCTGAACTAAATATCTCGATTATGATAAAAAAGAGCTTTTTTTCATGCCTTAGGAAGAATAGAGCGTTGGTTTCCCTCTTCCCTTCCTCATCAAATATATAATTAATTAAATTACTTTTAAATCAGACATTTTGTTTATACATAAATAAGAATCGTTTATTTTTATTCGTCTATTCTTACCGCACAACAGATAGGTGCACAGGTTATTTACATAAGAAACTGACGAAAAGAAAAAGCTACCTAATTAGTAATTAAGTACACATTACAATAACGCCATGACACAATACCGTAAATGTCATTGTTGGCTGTTCAAAACAACATTTCACCGGTTCCGACGCCTACTGACCTACACTTGTAGTCTAAGTAGCATAAACTATTGTCAAATACTTTTTACAAAACACCGACCTTTTAATAGAAAAAAAACGCTACACTGGTAATTTGCAATGGGTACAGTCATGTACGTACAGCTAAACACTCGTAAAAGTATACCAAAGATATGTATATGTGTAATAAGAATACATAAGTAAGTCGTGACGCGAAGCATCCGTCAGTCGCCCAAGATCACGCGAACATAATAACCACTCGTTGAGTGTATGTTTAGCACAAGTACAGAGAGAACTGGCAGGTTACAGGTTCTCGTTTGACATTTTTATTTAAAAAAATAAATGCACACGTTGGTCGTAGTAGCGTATAATAGGTATCGTCTAGACAAATATGTTACACCGTAGGCTACATTATCACTTACCATCAGCTGAAATAGTAGGTAATTACCTTAAATAGATACATATATATCGGATAATAAAAAGTAAAAAAAATAATCCATCTAACCCAGAATATGAATTATTGAAGCTCTGGGCTGTGGTGCAACTTTTTAATGTCAAGCCGACCCTCAGTCATCAGCAGAGTTGATCAATCTCAGAGAATGATTACACAGTTTTGTTAGTTATCAGATGACAATATGTTATTAGGTGTAGTTGGAATCCGATGATGATTCATCATTTTTATTTGCATTTCGTAGGTAATCACGTGGCTATGGGAGTGAGGTTTCGGTTACGTAGTAGTAATTGATCTGTGACGAAGCGTCCAGACAGAGTGCCACGTCACGTCACTCACCATCGCCATTTCCTAGCGCGCGGACGAACAGGATCGCGGCGCGGGGTGCAGTGACCTCACTAATCAGAGCTGAGTGCGATTTCTGCTAAGCATTCGAACACGTTCACGAAAACGAGCATGTGTAAGCTTAAATAGGAAACCTCCTTTTTTGGCACCACACATTTGCATATGTGCTTGGCACTAGGCACTAAGAGGCATAACTCTCTAAGCGCATCCGAATCTTCGTTTTTCCGTCGTCGTTCAATCGCGTCGCGTCACTCTTCTGGTATCTCCCAAACTAAAAATAAAATGGTTATAGCTATCAAAACAACACTAGGTAGTGGTTTGATATACATTTGTTTTATTAGCACTATAAAATAGGTTATAAAATAGGTAATCGCGACGCAGCCAGTCAACACCGTGCATCTAGGCCAGGACGATAGGCAATAAACTCGCTCTACCAGTTATGGTTTAGTTCCTCATTTTATGCTTTTCCTGCGGCACAATCATAAAACTGTCGTTTAATCAGATTTTCTCAATATTATTGAGCGAAGCGAAGATTTGAAAACCTCTGTGATGTTTGAACCAGCGTTTCTAAAATTCAAATCGCAATTCTCACTACCGCATACCGGTTGTAAGACTTCAGAAGACTTATCGTAAAAGGTTAATACCAAATTAATAAAAGCCTTAATTTTCTCTTCCGGTAATTTACTACTTTTACCAACTTTACACCTAAAAAACGATTTTCAACCTTTATAAAATTAATGAAATACCGCCTCGGAAGATTAAACATCGTAAAACGGCCAATAACAGTGAAGAGGCACAGAAATGTCGGTCGAGGTGCTAACAGTTTTACGACACAATTAAGAAAAAGCATTTAACCTCATTAGACCTCGGATTATAATTATCTGCGCATGCTGTTGTTGTGTTATCCGCTTGCAAAGGCATGTAAGACCCTCTTCGTTCTCATGTCACATGAGTAACTCATGTGCTCATGTCATATAAAGGCGCTGCGCAAACGTGGACACTTTCTTTTGGCGACACGGGAGACCATCATTTACAAAAACGCGATAGCATACAAAAGAAAACGTAAATGGGTGGTTAAGCTAAAATATGATTTTGGACGACTTTAAAAGTGCTTATCACTTAAGTCTCATTGAATAAAAATTATGTTATTTATTTTTATTTGATTTGATTGATTCCGTTACCAGTACCGGATACTGCAACCGCGATTTTGTATAATGGTGTCCGTTGTCGGTAACACAAATTGTCTACGTTTGTGCAGCGCCTAAGGCAGCGATATTCGATACTACATACAGCTCCTTCATAATTCTTAGTAACCGCAGCAACGTGTATCGCAGAATGTAGGCAGGCATCGTAGGCGTACTGACAATACCTTATTTCCATTCAAACACCGTATACACTCGGAAAGAGAAATCTATACCTTTAAAATGGTAATTGAAAACCTTCCGCTCATTGGATTGTCTTTGGGTACGTGCGGAACGAACTTCCTTCTGTAACAAATTATCTGGCCTCGGCTTACTTGGTTGTAGGCATGCTTAATATTATGAGCCTGTTAAGATTTCAATAATTAAACGCTTCAATTCAATAAGTACCTATGTATTAAAAATGCATCCAAAAATGTAGAGTGGTAACGGCAAATGTTCTAATTTCATCCATAGTAGTAAGTAGTACTTAAGTAAGTATTGTTGATTCTAATTATACATAAATTGTTAATGAGCAATGAAACTGACTAGTTGATAGTATCTTCGTTAATTAATGATATTAACTTCGATAAACTGTACCCTTATCAAAGACATTAATCTCAATTAATAATAGTAAAGTATAGTAAGTATTATAAAGTTAATATTCAAGGGCTTATATTTACTAAAATACAAAATACTGTTGTGTTGTGTAAAACGTTTTCTCAACTATTATGCAACTATAATTTGTTACTTGGGTTAGGCATAAAAAATTGCCTACTCTTACTACTTTCACACGAAATTGAAACGTATCGTGTGAGCGTTCATATTCCGTTAAGCAATGCTAACTTGATATTGATTTGACGTCAGGAGCGCAGGGTTTCCACTCATGGATATATTTAAGTAAGTATATAAGTATTAAAATAAATCAGATTCATTGTTCTTTCTTTTATTTAGACACCCGTAAATACAGCAGTATCTTTTATACGGATTATAGATCGTTTAGTACTTATTCATTGTTCGGTGCACAAAATCACAGAAATGATCGTTCGATTTACGCGCGACGTGGAGCATGCGAGCCGAGCGGCAACCTACTGCCATGTTCTGCCCCCTTACTCTTAAAACCGATCGCTATTGGATCGGATTGGTATTGTGAATTTTCGTACTCCTAAGTTACGACACCAGAGCTAATATGGATTCATATTGCGTGGATATTGAGTGAAAAAAATACAAAACTCAATGCCATTTAGTTCACCCAATATGAATCCAAATTAGCGCTGGTGTCGTAACTTAAAAATACGAAAATTCACAATACCAATCCGATCTAATAGCGGTTTCTAGAGTAATGGTGCTGTCCAGGCGGCGCGCCGGCCGAACGTACCTTAACTGCGGAGTGCCACCACATGAGTAAACATGTGGTGACACCCCCCTGCTTGCGCTCCTTCCGACCGCGCGTAAGCGAATATCGCCGAAAAGTTGTCAAGTTTCCACGACTGTACGTATTATTATCACGTCACCTAAAGACTCTTCAATCGTGGAACGGATACTTTAAGGCTGCAAATATTTTTAGATTTAGCTCCGTGTCTTTAACCACTTATACTGCATTCAGGGATGTTAAGATATACCGCACTTGGCTGTGAATCAGCAAACAATGAACGCATTGCTCCATGTGTAATCCTTACTTCCGGTAGTGAGTAAATATAGTTAAAATCAAAAATAAAAAAGACACACCGCATTATTTAAGGTAACTCGATAATGGCTGACTGACACTCAAGACCATGTTGTAGACTATAAAAAATGAAGATAATAATAATATAAGTAGTAAAGAGAATTAGAAATCATTATTGACACGCATATTCTAGGGATGGAATTTTATCCACAAAGGGTCAGTCTGAGATTATATAGGCAATGAGGTCCGCAAAAGTGCTCTGCGTGTAGGGTTACGTTCGAATTAGTCCGGACATGTCCGGAATTTTAGACTCTAGTCCGGACTTTGTCCGGCTCTTTAATTTGTCCGGGTTTTGGAATATGAGTAACAAAACTACATTTTAAGTAATATCAAATAAGTCTTTAATCTTTATTAGGTAACTTCTCATTTATCTAAAAACAAAACATAAAACAAACAATAAGTGAGTAATGTTTCCATTTTGTGTCTAAAAAAAGTCCGGACTTTCATCGAAATGTCAGGCTTTTTGTCAGGGTTTTGCAAATTCCTAAATGGTAACCGTATCTGCGTGATCGTCGCTCTATGTGCAGTCTTTAATCCGATAGTCACCTTGTACGACACCAAGGGAATTAATGGGTTGGTAGTACGAGTATTCTTTTAATAGCCGCCATTCACACAGCTCACCTTTTTATGTCATTGAAAAATAAAAAGTTGTAATGGACGACGGACGGAGACAACTATCCGTTCAGCGGCCGCGCTGATGAAGTGTGAACGCTAATCAGGAAGCTGCTCGCAAACACCGGCTGCCATGATTGGTGTTAAGGCCAGTTGGGTACACTCACCTACAATTAACTTACTTAACTTATTACTGTACACTTATTGTTTATATATCTTTTTAACTTTTTGTTATCTTTGAGTTTATTTGAACGTTATTAATGCAAATAATCAAATATACTCAAATGCGAAACACATGTTTTTTATTTGTTTTTCTTTGTAAGCATTACATATTATAAAGTTAAGCTGTTTTCCTGTCTGTGGCTCCGCGGCTTCTTCTGAATAAAAGTGTATCGTGTTAATATTAAAAATATGTCGAAATATGTACCTATGTTCAAAAACGATTCCGTCGACTATGTAAATAGATGACGAATATACCTAATTTACTGTAGATTTAAATAAAACGTTTCAAGTCGCGTTTTCCGCAAAATATTTTCGCCAAACTCTACGAAACTGGAAAATTCGTTCCACATCACCACGAAGTATGTCTGCTAATTTGTTTATGAATGATCACAATATTTAAACATTTTCCCATTATTTAAACGTAGGTAGGTTTGCTGGCACGAAATACTGGACTGGACATAACCACGCAAACGGTCACACATAACTAATGTTTTGTTTCGTCTTTCGTTAGGAATCTCGCTCGAGACCAAACGCAGTTGGAGCCAAATGCGTCATATGTCGGACTCCTCCATTTTTTAGCTGGAGTTTTGATCTTAAAATGGTGTTGACAACACGTAGGAACTATATAGGTACTTTTATCGCTTAATAGGGTTGACTCTAGGTTAGCTAGAGTTGCAAATTGTAAGCAACATTCTAAATATTCTACTCTACCACACGCTACTTTTTCTATTCCGTTTTTCATTGTAAAAGTATTTTAATGTTAAGTAAACTTTAAAAAAATAAAATATAAACTACAAAAATATTTTAAAAAGATGCTTGATGCATATTTAACTATAGCATTACACTTATTCGAAGATATAAACGGTTTACTGTCCAAAAATAAAACAATAGTTAATTCAATTCGCGTGTGCCGTATGTGGTCTGCGGTACAGTAGACCGGTTAAAAATGGTTCCGAGAGTTTTTTTTTAATTTTTTCACAACAGACAAACGACCTTCATATCACCTGATGAAAAATGACGATAATGTCGAAAGTTGCACACATCTACTGGACAAAATAAGTTTATACTTACTTACCAAAAATGTCGTCTTTTTTCAGTGTTTAAAATTTTACTTAAGTATATATATTTAAGCGTTAATAAAACGCTAAAACATATAAAATACGTTAATCTATAACGCAGCTTTATCTTAACCGAATGTTCAAATATTTGTAAAAGTATGTCTTTCGGATCTCAGTGGTGAAAACTTCTAAGATTTGATGAAGCAATATTTACTAAAAAAACATAAGCACCAAGCACTGACAAATTTTGACGGGTGAAAACCAGACCTCGGTGGCAGCCGCCCGGAATGCGGAAGGTGCGTGTTTCAAATCCCGCCTGAGGTTGTCGTCTTTCTTTAGTGTTTAAAATTTTACTTAAGTTTATACCAATTCATTTCACACGTTCACACATAAACATTAACTCTATTATTTTTACATATACAATCTAACAGTCGGCAGCAAGGTTGAACTTGAATACAAACTTTTTTATAGAACTGTCAGCGGACGCAAAGGACAGCTCTCACAACCCTGTCTGCACAGGATACCCTCGTTTGCCGACGATCATCTCGTCAATTGCGGGAGCCGGTTATTTTTGAGTACCCTCGAGTGGTTAATGACAGCGAATTGCCTCCCGCAGCTCCGAGAATAGCCGACCGGGAATAGCGCGCGGCGTGTGAGTGTGACTGAGTGACACCGCACCGTGCGCCGTGCCGCCTGCCAGTTAAACCTACTCAACTATGAATTGAGTTAACCATCTATCTATCTATATAAACACCCTTAATTTTGATTCGTATTTATAAAATTAAGAGTGAGTTCCACCCATGAAACTGAACAACTTTCCCCAAGAAACCTATGTGCAAAAATGACAAAAAAATTGGACCGATCAGCTGACGACAAGTATGGGAGGTCGAAATTTCTTTGTCGCAAATGTGTGTTCGCACATCACTTGAGGACGGCTGGACCTATTTTTCTTGCCTTTCTTTCCTACAAACCTATGGAGGTTCGGAGAAAATAATTTTTTTGGATATTGCTTTCCTCACGGGATACGGGATACGGTTCACGCTGAAGAAATCGCAGGCGTACATTATATAAAACTCAATGCGGGCGGGCCGCTAGGGTTTAATAAATATTTTTTAATGCAAAGAAATTGCAGTTTGGTAAATATAGAAAAAAACCACAAGCAGGATTCAAGCACCTTTCTGATACTCCAGTTCATGTTTTTAAGCAATCGCGATTTTCTGTTGTCTAACAGTGGTTAACGAACATGGAACATAACGGTAACGTCATAGTCCACTGTTACCGTACCTATGAAGAATTTCTATGAAAGATAATAGGCCATGCGTTAAAACGTTAACTATCCTAATAATGGATCAATGCTACTTTGTCCTTTATTAACACGTATCTACTTCGCAGTGCGTAGGTAGGTACATTGTAAATTATACACCATACGTACACCGACGCCTTATAAAAATAGTAATTGGAACCTTAATTGTAGTACATAAAGCAAGCAGGTATGTTTCGAACTAATAATGTACCTGACACGTACGATAAAGTGTAAATAATAAATGAACATCAAATACGGACATCTATTTTTATAAAAAAAATACCTCTGCTTATCTATTAAAATACTTGTTTTAACAACGACATTATACGTACGCATAAAACTTTCAATTGATATTTTAACATAGATAATGGCATTTTTATGATAAATAAATTATCACACAACTGTCACAATGTTTACGCTGCTTGATGTAGACTGAAGACGTAAGTATATCAATTGGGACGTCTTTGGGACTCTATATCCTACTAACGCGAAAGTTTGTAAGTATGGATGTTTGTTACTCTTTCACGTAAAAACTACTAAATAGATTTGGATGAAATTCGGCATACATATAGTTTATAACCTGGATTAACACATAGGATACTTTTTATCCCGATATTCCCACGGGAACGTGAACCACGCGGGTGAAACCGCGAGCGGCCGCTAGTCATTACATATAATAAAGTAAAGTCGCTGTTTTCCTCTGTCTGTGGCACCGCACTATTCTCCTTAACCACGCAATGGATTTTTATGCGGTTTTCACTAAAAGATAGAGCGTTAACTGAGGGTGGTTTTTGTTTATATTTTGTAAATATATTTTTGTTAAATGGTTGAAGTATGATGGTTTTTCTAAGTTAGCGTGGACGAAGGCGCAGGCGGGCCGCTAATATAAAATATATACATTCATACAGCCACGACTAACATCCCCAAAGGGTTAGTCAGAGTCTAGGCAATGAGGGCCGCAAAATAGTCTACTTCCACAGCCCATCACCTTTCACCAAATAACAAATGCACATGTCCTCAGTGTGATAGGTGGTGTCCCATCGCCATGCTGTTCACATCAAGCTATGCTGTTGATGTGCAATCTTTAGTCCGTTTTTTTTATACTTATAGGTACCTCCGATATGATGACCAGAGCCATTCTGTAACTTGTTATATTTGACGACCTCCTTGATCGAGTGGTTTGTACACCGGTTTTCATGGTGTCGCCATCTCTGAGATCCCGGGTTCAATCCCCGGTAGGGTCAATTTAGAAATTATAGTTTTTCTTAATTGTCTCGGGTCTGGGTGTTTTCTTTGTATATAAGTATGTATTTAAATATTTTAAGTATATTTATCCGTTGTCTAGTAACCATTTAACGAGTTTCATTACGAAACTTCTCTTGGGCTAGATAATTGGTGTGAATGTAAGAAAGTTTATTTATTTATTTATTTATTATATTCTCTTTCATTCCAGTTCTCGCTTTTATACCTCTCGTACTTCCATTCCTCATACTACATTTGCATACATCACGCTTTTGCTCTTTTTAGCTGTTGGGATTACCGCCTACACCATGCTTGTTCAGGTCTAACTTTCTATTCTTTATTACATTATTATTTTTTCTAAGTATCTTTAGTACGTTAGTCGCCTTTTACTTTTACGACGCCCAGGGGAAGAGATGGCTTGGTAGTATTTTTATTTATAATGAGTCGCCATCACACAGCTCTAGAAAAATAGTAAGACATTTACCCTGTTATTAATAAACGTTGATTAAAATTACACTTAGGATTAAATTGACGCTGTCTTATCTGTCTTCTTTAACAAAAACGAGACAGCGTCAATTTAAACCGAGGTGTAAACGGATATTGTTCGGTATTTTTTTTGCGCACGATTGACTCATGGATTGTTGTTAATAGAACATTAATAAGTAATTGATTAAGAAAAACATAAACTTTCGTGACTTCATGTAGACAGACGGTTATGTAACAATATATAAACATATATATATTTAAATCACGACTGTTATCCCCGAAGGGTTAGTCAGGGATCAGGCAATGAAGACCGCTACAGCAGTTCTCTACCATAGTCCACTTTTCACCAAATAGCGACAGCACATGTGCTTAGCGTGACAGGTGGTGAGCTAATCGCCGCTCTATGCTGTTGGATGTATGTGCAGTCTTTAGTCCGTTAGTCGCCTTTTACGACACCCAAGGGAAGAGAGGGGTTGGTAGTATTTCACCTCTATGCGATACGGTCCACGTTACCATAAAAAATGAGATTATCTCTTTAAAATACGTTTATTTTAGAATCTTTGTACTCTGTATTTGTCTGTACAATATTATATGTATTATATGTACCGCATACAGTTTTCCGAAATGAAAAAAAAACTTTCGCTAATTTAAATATATTATTTTTTTAATGTCAACATGTTAACGTTGCCTCAAAACGAGACAATATGATAGAAATGTCATTGTTTGTGACTGACGGTGACCCTCATAGCGCATAAAGACTCAACGAATGAATAAACCAAAACACAGATATTATGGGTCATTGGATCGGAAGCCACTGTGCGCAGCCACTGACGCGGCTCGGAACCACCGTTACGATAGCCCATTCTGGCGAACCACAATAGAGCATTCAAACCAACCATCAACCAATCACGGTACTTCTGTAAAGCCGATGTTTTCTCATAATACACATTTCAAAGAATTGAAGTTGCAAGTTTTCCCATAATACACATTTCAAAGGATTGAAGTTGCGAGTTACGACTTTCTGCTGCTAGGTTGATTGTTTGTCATATTCTTGTTGCATAACCGATTTGGCTTCCGGCTTATTTTACTGTTATGTTAGCTGATTAATTTACTGATATTCCCGAAGTCAATCAGATCGAGATTGCATGATTTATTTAATATTGTTGTTGAGGTTAAATATCTAAGCCATGTACATAATTATGTATTTGTATTTATATCTAAGCCACTACTTACTTGAAAATACTTCCCGAAAAATAATTTTATTTCAATTCAATGAAAGAGCATTTGCAAAACACATTTGAAACTGGTACTAAAATCAAAGCTTCTTCTTTTATGATAAATATTAGCAAGGATATTGCATAAATATAGCTTATTGCATGTTATAGAACCGTTAGCAGTTTCATGATCTCATATTTAACCAAGTCCATTACTGAAATGTAGGTATATCTATCTTTTACAGCAGAAGAACAAGTTTCAAATTGATATTTTTATGCATTGTTCATCAGACGACCAAAAAATAAAAATTTACTAGTTTTTGCTAAACACATCATTCATGCAGGTCGTTTACTTTTTTTTTATAGCTGAAATTAAATATTATCAGGCTAACCACACTGCGCACGTCACTCACCAAACACATTTTTGCCATTATTATCTGTAGATAAACAAGTTAATTAGTTACTTATAATAGCATCACAAGTTTGGACAAAACATAACAATTAGTAAATCAATTGCCTTGTAGTTTTTCTGTGTTATATTATATTTTTCAAAGTTCACGATAACATCTAGACATGATGTAAGTAATTTCAATTAACTAACAACCACTTAAGGAGTTTTTAACTTCTTAGACGTCTTCTGACGACGAGTTCTGGCGTCGCCATCTCTGAGATCCCGGGTAAAACAGAGATTTACATCGGTCCCTACAAAATTTGTAGAGAACTGACAAAACTCAACAAGTTTTGCACTACACTTTGACTAGGTACTCATAAAACTATCAAAATGACAGTAATGAAATGTAATCTGACGAGCTTTTCCATAATTTGTTGGAAATTGACAAGAATTTAAACGAATAAAGGTTGTGAACACAATCGTAGAAATATTATCCACCTTACCACAGATACAGATCTATATCTGTGCTTACTTATAAGCGTTACTGAATTTAAATATTACTCAAGATTTGACAACCTAGGTACACATGTAAAACTTAAATCAACTATCGCTAATAAATAAATCCGTACCTTTATATAGTTTAAAATACCTACATTACCAGGGGTGAACGACTGTTATTGATATTTAGGTTAACATCGAATGATTAGACTGGATTCCTAATGCTATACATTTTAATATAATGTAACGGAAATACATAGCACTTTGTATCCACGCCCATTTTAATGGTTATAATTTGATCATCACGCCCGATTCCCGGAGGGAGAGAGCAGATATCAAAGGTTTCTATTTATAACGATCCCGGCACACTTATTTTGCTTCGTTCTATAACATTCTACATTATACCTTCAGCTTATGGTACTTTGGCATGGCCTTTTACAAGAACCGCTAAATTGGTACTTTTTAGAGCTAATTTATGTAACGTTGTTTTTAATTTTTATTCTTGTTTCAATTATATATTCTGTGGTAGCAATCAACTAGTAATAGCATTCGCCAATCACTAAATGTCTACTACCTATATAATTTACTATCGACAAACGTTAACAAATAGGCTGGTCGACGTTCGTTAGCCGAGCTAGGAGGGGGAAGCCTTTTCCAACTGTCCCATTCACTCTCGTCTAGTACACTGGGTGTCTAGTCTCCATCTTACCATAGCCAAATGCTGATAAAATATGTAGTAGACTCTATATCCAAATTTCGTGACTTCTCAATTAAACTAGGTGGAGAAACACTGACATCCGAGGCAAGCGTAATTGTGCCCATTCTATCCGAATTCAGACAACAATGGGCCCCAGGAAGCTTTCGTAACAATATGTCACTTCCGTTCCTTCACGTCAATACGGAGTTGACGAAGGAATTCAAAATGTCCTCCGCATTGTCTCTTTGCCTAATTAGCCGCGTTCATTGGCCAGTTACTCAATGTTTAAAGTTAATAACTAAATTTATCATCGCGTTATTAGAATATGTGAGACGGGAAGAGTCTAGAGGTTATTTTAACTTGAAGGTGATGTTGACATGAAGAAGTAACAGTGCAGACGTAGGACGCGAAGGAAGTAATTTATTTATTACAATATATATTACTAGCTTATTTATATATAACTAGCGCAACGATTTAAGAACAAAGAAAAACGGCAACATGACCTTTACGATTATACTAATTGGATTCAATTGGCAGAGTCCAATAAGAATATGTCGTGTCATACCTACTTATTTTTAAATAATATTATGTAACACATTGTTTTCTAAACGTTACACGCACTTAGTGAAATACTTAAAGCACTTTCTATGTAGGTACCTTAGTTAGTTAAATTTTATATCTATAAATCATTGGACTTTAATCCACCATACTGGTCGTTCCATTTAAAGCCTTGTTGTAATCAGGCAAAGCAAACGATGCGTTAAAATTACTTTTTAGTCGTCGTATAGTTTTGTTGACATTTGCTGATCGCTGTTGAAATTACAAGCCAAGGTTACCATAAAATTAAATGAACTATTACTGACTACTATAAATTACTAATATACTTCAACTATACTATACCACAGTATACCTACTTAGTTAAAAATTATCAAATACAAAGTGAACAGTGACATGAACTGACATGGTATACCTACTTCTAATTAGACCGCTAACCAGTATCGATAACACAGTAGTTAAACACTTTTACGAGCATTTTAACTTAAACAAACAACGCACAGCCATTACATGACAGACACGTGCCAAAGTAACAAATTAATTAGCAACACATTTTGAACTACTTAGATAATTTAGATTTGAACGTGTCCTATCAATTCTGTATTAGATTAGACTCTGATCTTTAAGTTGAACATGTTATTATTAAATCCTCATTCGCTAAATTCGACTCTACCTTAACGTCACAAAGGTCACTCTTGATCGAAACGTGAGGATCGAAGTGACCGCGAGTTTACGATTCAGCGTTAGAGAATCGCACCCCTACAGAACTATTGCAATTAGTTAGTTATACTGATGTTTACAATTATAATAAAATTATGTTGCCGACTTCGATGCCATTATCCTCTATGTTTTCACACAGCACTCTAATATGACTTTGGTAGCACTACTACAACTGATAAAAGAAAACTTTAGTTGCGATGTGTGAATGTTTGAAGCAAACGTGGAATTTCACAATGGCGCTGCCAATAAACACATCGCAACGCGTAGTGTCATCTAAATGATCGTTGAATATCAGGTGACGTTGTTGCCATGCGAAACTCATTCTTATTAAAATATAGAGCGAACTCAGAATTTTGATTTACTGAAATATCGACTTTAAATAGCAGAAATTACAGCCCAGTTTAAAAATGTGAATATTTTAAGTTAGGTCAATATTTTAGTAAGAGTGCCAAATATACTGACTCGTGTCATTATACACGTTCGTACGCACGTGTCAATAGCCGTGTCCAGGCCCCTGATTCTGTATCGCAATCTATAGATTCCACACCTAAACCTTACCGCGCACAAACGTCAAACGCATACGTTTTTGGGAAGATATCGTAACTTTTGAAGGAATTAACGTGGTTTTGAAACAAGGAATCGTTACAGAATAAGGGCCCAGACCGGCCGAGCACGGCTCGCGAGCCGCCACGATCGGACTTCCTGCTCGCTGGCACCCGTGGCAAAGGAAGGTTGCTCGCGAGGCCCGCTCGCAACCTTTCAAATATGTCTCGGGTGCCACGGCTCGCGAGCAGGAAGTCCGAGCGCGAGCCGTACTCGGCCGGTCTGGACACGGTTATATATTAATTATTATTATAATGTAATGATGATACATTTTGATTCCACAGTAATCGTTATCTTTTTTTGTGAAGGAGGTCGTGAGGTATAACCCGAGAATAGAAACTAAAAACCGTAAATATAAGGTTTTAATTAAGTACTTATCGTCTTACAATTTTTCTTAGTAAGAAGATGGTAAGAATTCATATATTTAATTTTATTATTGCAGGACAGTGATATTTTACTTCCTTTTCTATTATTTTTCTATCGGTTCACGTTTTATGTTTTAAAACATGTGTATTAATCATTATAGATTTAAATTCATTTACAATCACTTTGTATTCCCTACTTATATCAACTGGTTGATTTTATTTAAAGGGTCTCCGCACAAACGCATAACTAGCAATCAGTAATTTTTTATAGGAGACTAATCCGCCATTATTTTTCACGTAAACAGTTTTCTAGTAGAAGAAATCATTTCCGTTGCATTCTATTATTTTGTCATTAAAGATGATAACTTAGTTCGCAGTAGTTAACTCCATGCACGTGGCACGCAAGGTGGTACCTACCACGGGCCACGTTTTCTTCAGGTTCAGTTCACGTGACTATTGTAAATTGACTTTGTGTAATTATCCAAAATCTTCACATTAATTCGCTCAACTATGCAAAAATTTAGAAGGCGACAGCTTATAATATTAAATTATAAGTAAGTATACCATTGTTGTTGATTGTTCTTTAAAACATGTCATCAAGCACTTTTAAATATAAAAATATATCCCCTTGTCTGTCACAAAGACTCCTAGAGGTTACGTTACTAAAAATTGAATTTCTATAGTATAGGTTTCTGGTTTTTCGGCAGCTGAGCTTACATACACGTGAGCACATGTGCAGTCGCTATTTGTTGAAAAGTGGACTATGGCAAAGGACTGCTTTTGCGGTTCTCATTGATTGGTCTCTGACTAACCTCTCTCTTACTCTCTCAAAGTGTCTTTGCTATGGTGGCATGTGCTGCGTCGGGTCGTTACGTTCCCTAAAACATGGTTGAGCGAAGCGATGGCTGATTCATATGTCATACTCGTAAACGGGCGCCGCTTGTGGAGGCTGGTCTGCTCTCGAAATCTTTTTTTATTTGTAATAGGAATAGTTTTTCTTTTTCTTGTTTCAAAGAAACATTGTTCATTTTATTTTTAATTGAGCAATATATTCTTTTGTATGTGTTGTGTTGTCTTGTAATCGTATTAAGTAAATGTTTTTTTATGTTGTAATGGAAAATGTCCTTCTATGATAGGGAGGGCATTTTCCAATTTGTATTGACGCTGTAAAAGAAAGGGAGAAAAGAAATGCTCTTGTTTCTTGCCGGTTCTTCTCAGTACAAGGCTCCCGCCCCATAGTTAGGACCGATGGCTTAGCGACATTTATAAGTGCTCAATTATTGTAGCTTAAATTGAATAAATAAATTTGTCTTTGAACTTTGAACCCTACGGGGATTATAGTCGTGATTATATGTATGTATCAGCTTACATAACATATTTTTATTTAATTTATAACGAGAACTGCAAAGCAATTAAAGCCCACGGTTTCCCGAAACTGAAAACTGTACTACAATATTTATGCAATTCTTCACGGTCTGTTTGACGCAAATGAGTTTTCTCATGCCTTCCCAAAGCATCTTCGATGGGTTTACGATGTGGTTACGATGGCACATCCTCGCAAATTTACTTAAATCGATCGTTCACGACGCAGTTAACGTTACAATTTCAGTTGATTGCTATTTATACTTAGATGAGTATAATAAAGTCCAGCAAGAGTTTCTGCTTGCGATTTAGTATTGCGTTGCGTTGTGTGTGACGCATTTTATATCAGTAGACGTATCAGTCAGAAAGTCGTCAACCAATCAATCAAAATCTGTTTTTTAAAATTTTAAATAATGATTTTTCCACGTGATACATATTTGGGGGGGTCCTGCACGAAATTGTGAAAATTTACGTATTTTTAATTCACTTGTACTATGCGCTGAATTAGTTAAATACATTAAAAGAATTTAAGTATGTAAGTTAGCCTGATCATTGCACAAGGTCATGGCCTTGTTGAAATTGGAAACAAATTCTTTAAACAGTAACAAACAATACATAAATCTAATGACTTCTATAAACATCTTTTTTCCACAACTTTCTTAATTTTACGCATTAAATAATAATTCTTACAAAAAATATTTGTATTGATATTCCGCAGAGCACCCCCTCCTTTAAAAAGTAAAAAGTTAATTTTTAACACAAGCGCGTGATGGTTTTGCACATTTCGCAGAATAAAAACATTGCTCTAATTAAATACCTACGTACTAGGTTCAAAGCAGAATTTTTCTATTTTTGAATGTCAATAGGATTGATTTTGCTTTAAAGTTCATTATGACTATGAAACTTATGTCAGTTTTTGCGATCGCGCGGCACCCCCTTAACACACAAGCAAACAACGTAATGGCAAATTGTGTTAAATTTTGTTAAAAAATAAAAAAACCCGAGCACGAGTGGCATTTACGAATACTTATCAAAGTCAAAGTCAAAGTCAAATTATTTATTCAATGTAAACCTTTACATGCACTTATTTACGTCAATACTAATAATAATAAAAAAAAACAGTTAACTAACTTGTAGTTAAGACTTAACAACTAATCTAACGAGCTATATATAAAGTATGTTATGATACAATTACAACTCCAAAATATCTGTAGCACGGACCCGCTTGAACCTTCAAGACCAAGCCAAGATAATATTGGCTGCTCTCTCCGCGCGCCGGCCGTGTTGTTACAGCAATTAGCCCAGAAAATAGATTCTGTACTGTTATGTACTGTGTCATTAGACTTAGTAAGCGGATTTTTTTTTTCACTTATATTTGAGTTTTATTAATTTATTTTTAATAATATTGACATCTTGCTTGAGGTTACCAGTCTATCAACATGAAGTGATTATTAATTATGTAAATATTCCTCTATTTGTATAACAATATGCATAACGTTTTATTTGTCCACTAGAGGTCCACCAGTTTTGTTGTTATATTTTATTAGAGCAAAATTTTTTACGCTAACCGAGCTGCATTCATTATTTAAATTGTTCGTTGTGTTGCCTATCATTGTCTTCAGAAGAGCAATATCTCAGTAAAATTTTAACTATAATCATAAAACAACCGTAAGCAATAAGTACTTGTTACATTTTTGCGGTTATCGCTGTACCCTACCGTTCACTCGGTAACGAATTGTTCAAAGGGGATCCTATTTCAGTTTCCTGGTAATCGCCATGAAATCGATATTTACGATCGATATATCGATATTTAGAACTGCTTACCTTCAGGCAGTATGTAGTCACTGTGACGTGTCACATTAAAAAAATAAAAAAATCTCAAGGGTCATGTTGTACCACTAAATTGTCTGTTTCATTTTCTATATTATTATACGTCAATGACATTCTATAGAGTATGTCAATGTTATACGTAGAAAAAGTAGCACATATCTCGACTTATACAGTCGTGGTCAACTAATAAGGGACATTCAAGATAGTGAAGAGCAATAACCGGTTATGTACATATAAATATAAAACCCTATTGATTTTTCAGCACCTATTATTTGCATAATTTGTTCCGATTACTATACTATAAATGGCTGTAAATAAGAGAATAATTAAATAGAAAAAAGTATTTAATATCAAAGGTTGAACATGTATTAAATTTTAAGGTATAATTATGTAGCTGGACATTTAATTAAGGACAGTAAAGTATAATGATGAATAGAGTTAAAAAAAACGAATAATCTCCAGTATTATAATATTTTTAAAAGCTCCATTTTATTACGTGTAAAATCAGTACCCAGTAGCAAAACCTTTGTTAGTAATTACCGCTTGACACCGATGTGGCATAGACATTATCAGTTTCTGACATGTTTCGATAGGAATGTTTGCCCATGCCTCACAAAAAGCTTGATTAAGTTGATCTAAAGTTGTGGTACGATAAGTTGAAACTTTTTTCTTGATTTCGTGCCAAAGGTGCTCAATTGGGTTGAGGTCCGGGCTATTTGCTGGCCAATCTAGCACCGATACTGACTGACTGGTAAGAAACGACTTGACTGAACGGGCGGTATGTTTCGGGTCGTTATCATGCTGAAACGTCCATATAATAGGGAGATGCTCCTCAGCATAGGGAAGCATAGTTTCCTCCAATATTGTTTTGTATTGATGTTGGTCTAAGTTACCCTGAACTTTTCTCACAGGTCCCACTCCACGTCCAGAAAATGAACCCCAAATTTTAATGTTTCCACCGCCATGTTTCACCTGCTTTTTTGTGAATCTTGGATTCATTTCCGCTTTTACAGGACGCCGTACGTATTGCCTTCCATCTGAAGAAATTAAATTAATCTTGGTCTCGTCAGAGAATAATACATGTTGCCATTGGGCGTAGGTCCAATGTCCATATTTACGTGCAAACGCCAAACGAGCATTTCTATGTTCTTTCTTCAACAACGGTACTTTGCGAGCCACTCTTCCGAACAACCCTGCTTCTACCAGACGTCGTCGAACGGTCCTCACTGATACACCGGCTCTTTCGTCTGCCCCAAACACTTCGTGTTTAATTAAAATAGAGCCTAGAAACGGATCTTTCTTAGCTAACCTGGTTATCATTCTATCTTCTTGCGGAGTTGTTTTTCTCGATCTTTTTGTCCTGGGCACATTTAAAGCTGTGTTATTGCGCCTGAAATGTTGCACTGCATTGCATACCATAGTTTTTAAACAATTTAAATGTTCTGCTATCCCTCGGTATGACCAACCACGCTCGACAAACTTCATGATAATTGTTCGTAGTGTTGGATCGCAACTTTTATTTTTGCCCATATTTCTTCAAAATAATTCTCAAAACTTAAAATTAAAAATCTGGATTGCCGCCAAAACTACCACAAAACAATAAAAGAAGAAATAAAAAAGTATTGAGATTCAAATTTTGAAAATAGAACGCAATATCTCAGTGTCCCTAATTAAATGGCCAGCCAGCATTCTTTGAACAAATAGCACACTGATAATCTATCAGCTATACTGTAAAGAGGTTTAATGTTTAAGAAGTTGTTATTGTTTGTATAATCGGGCACATCAATGACTAATTATACTTACGTGTAAAAGATATGGAATATTGTTAAGACTCGTTGGAAAATAAAAAATAAATTCACAATTTGGCTTAACTAGAGATTGTCCCTAATTAGTTGACCACGACTGTATATGAAGTCAAAATCTAAGTTCAATAATTTTAATGGAAGCCTTCACATGCACATTGACTTCATCATAACTATTTAAAATTATAATAATAAAAAGCCAACATTTATTTTAAACTAAACTAGGTAAGATACTACCAATTAGGATTTTGTGAGAGCCTTCAACCGAGAAGAGCTGGAAAAAACTCAGCAGGCTTTTATTGTCTCTATCTCAGCCTAACTACCCGAACGTTGCCCTTTTAACATTTTAAAAAATCGTACTGACAAAGGACGTTTAATGTTTCTTAATTCTTAAAATATACCTGGATTTACAATAGAATAGGAGAATAGGTAGATTACAATTCGAGTATAACTAAGCCCATCTTTCCTAAACACGGTTCTATTCTAACATCCATCCATATCTTGTCTGCAGGACGACGTCGCCGCCCGGCGAGCCGCTGGTACGGGCTCCAGTGGGCAAGCCGCGATGTCCACCCGCAATCTCCCGCCTTCGGGTGGAAAAGGTCGAGGGGGGGCTGGCGGTAGCCGGCGTAGTCGTCGCCGCCAACTGCCAGATCGTGCTGCCTATATTCGGATTCTTGTTCATGCTCGTCGGCTGTGTCCTCACAGGTAATTGTTTTTATTCATCATGTTTATACCTTTGATTATATACATGTCTAGATAGAGCCTGGCCGTAAAAAACGTCCAAAAATGTACGGGCCAGTATTGGCTTGACGCGCTCCTCCCGGCCATAGAAGGCGGTTATTCGCGCTGAGTCATTCATATGCGGCTGTCACGCACACTTCAAAAATTCAATACAAAAACCGAGCGGATGCGGAGTAGCGCTTGTACCACGATGCTCCGTCTAGACATGTATATAGTCAAAGGTTTATACATCCTACTGCTAGGCTGCCTTCTCACATGGACGACAGCACAGAGAGTGGGCCATAACCCACGCTGCCCACCTGCCAACTCCCGGCTTCGGGTAGAAAAGGTGGAAGGAGGGCGGCGGGGCCGGTGTAGTCGACGCAGCCAATTGCCAGATCGTGCTGCCTATATTCGGATTCTTGTTCAAGCTCGTCGTCTGTGTCCTCACAGGTACAGTCACCAGCATTAAGATGTGATGTGCAAATTTTTCTTAATACAGAAAACAATTAGTGGTGAGTTCCACCCATGAAACTGAAAAACTTTCACCAAGAAACCTATGTGCAAAAATGACAAAAAAATTTCGACCTCCTATACAAAACTGAACTGATCCGATCAGCTGACGACAATAGTATGGGAGATCGAAATTTTTTTGTCATTTTTGCACATAGGTTTCTTTGGGATAGTTGTTCAGTTTCATGGGTGGAACTCACCCTTGATTGTTTTGTATTAAGAAAAATTAAGGTTGTATACCTATTCATCTTCCGGCTTCGGGATGAAGGGAAAAAATGAGGGAGGGTTGGCGGTAACTGTCAGATAGTGCTGCCTATATTCGGATTCTTGTTCATGCTCGTTGGCTGTGTCTTTACAGGTACGTGTTTGTCATCATTATCATCAGTTTATAAAAATCCAACTGCTGGGCTGGGCTGCCTTTCCACATGGAGAATGGCACACAGATTGGGCCATAACCCAAGTTGCCTGCCTGCCATCTCCCGGCATATCGGGTGAAAAAAACCCTACAGATTGTAATTTTAACATTCTCCGTGATTTGATCAAATATCTTTGGAATTTGATGAAATTCCTGTTTTTATCATTTTCCTCCGCAATACATACTACGAGTATATTAATAAATATAAATCCTCAAATTCTGTCTATATAGAAAGGATAATAGACTTTAATAAAAGTCAAACATCCTAACATTATTAACTACTGTATTTTTTTGTATTTGCTTACCCTCGCTACGGCAAAATCAGATATTATAGCCTCCTGATCAAAAGTATGCCTCACGCAATGTAGATGATCAGATGTGAAAACTTTATATTTAGCCATCACAAAGAAATCAACATGACGGAACTTCTTTGTTTGTATATTCAAACGGAAACAAGAAGACGTGTTTAGAACAAAAAGAAAGAAAACTACGCACCTACGCGTTTTTCTTAGTATGTGATGGAAATAAGCTAAATATGTAACATGTTTTATCTTTACGTCATATTTTACACATGTTTTGATTACTTATTTTAAATAATGATAGAATTTATTTCCAGTACCTGTTTACTACCTACTTTTCCTTTTGTTTAACCTCAGAGCAATCAATAGACTATAACTTCGTACACAATCAAGACTAACAGGAACTTGTGGTTCAAATCACTTGTACCTTTCAAAATCCCATCTCCGCGGCAGTATTTTTTGTACCAAGAAATCCAATATTGACCATACCACACTCGGACCGCAAAGAACCGTATTGAATTAACGAAACTGTATCTGTTTCCAGCGGCATCGTATCGTGGCTGCGGCGAAAATGAGGAGCCTGACCACTACGCGGCCCGCATCGCGTTCACTGGCAACTCCCGTGTGTTGGGGCCGGTGTGCATCGTCGCCGGAGCCCTCATGACCCTAGCTGGTGAGTCTTTTCCCTGACAGGCTGGAGCTTGACCACCATGCGGCCCCGCATCTCCTTTACTAGTAACTAACGTGTGCTAAGGCCGCTGTGCATGTCGCTTGACCCTAGCTGGTGAGTCTCTTTCCCTGAAAGACTGGAGCCTGCCCACTGCTACTGTGTGCTAGGTGTAATGTGTGCTGGGGCCAATGTGCATTTTCGCTGGTACCTACTCACAAAACCCTATCTATCTATCTAAAACTTGTTTTCAAATTACCAAATAGGTAATAAGAAACAATAAAGTGCCCCAATATATCGTTTTTTTAATCGTGATAATATCATTCTCGTATTTCAATACGAGATTACAACGCTTTGAATCAAATTTTCCATAAGTTTTTAATAAATACCCGTATTCAGTTTGGGCTCGAAATTCCTAACACTCGAGTTGTTTTAAATACGGTCGTTGGAGCTCACAAAGTCTTGCTCAATCAGTTGAGTACTTGTACAAAATTAGGGCACAAGGACTAGTCTTTTACAACCAATGATTTTCATTGTTTACAACAATACAAACTAGTCAGGAACTCTACCAAATTGTCGTTTGTAGAGCCAAATAGATATCTTTGTCAAAACTACCTGTGTAGTATAATTGCTCTAAGTATTAGCCATAAAATCCGTGGCTAACGTGATTAATATTTTTAGCAAATAATACTTTGGGACCTTTTTACTCACAATAAATTGCTGCAAAAATATTGACTTATCAATACGGAAATATCATCCGTATCTTGGTTAACATTTGTATGTTTGCATACGTGTTAAACTGCAAACAAAATAATTATAATTATTTAAAAAAATGTTATATAATGTAAATTTTAAGTCTATTAATCATTCTACCGGAAGAGAAATTATGTACTTAGTTACGCTACACGTGGTGAGATCAGATGTTACGATTATTCTGTTTTAGTAACCATTATGTACCTACTTGTAACTTTGCTAGTCATGGAATCATTTATGGAGCTGTCCATTTGTCTGTTGATAATACATGACATGATTCATCCGTACTATCTACGGAGTTCCTATAGGGTGCTTTAACGCTTTTGACTTTATGTTTTTATAGCAACAATGTCTTATTCTAAGAATAAATCCTTATTTACTCGCGTGTAAATGAACTTTACGTTTCACCAACCCTTAACCTAATGATAAAGTCACTACACTAGAGTAAATTCTTATACCGCCAATTTAGGCCGTGTTAGCCCCTATCCTTAGAATAATAGTGTCATTACATTAGTGTCATTTGAAGCAGCCTTCAAATTAATATTGAACTTAAAGTTGCCACGTCGTTTGAGATTGTTGATTGACGAATCCGATAGCAGTGACGAAGATTATTTTAGACCGTCGTCGCCCGAGATGGTTCAAGGAAAGAACAAATTACATACAAGATTAACAACAACAACATTTTTTTGATGACATCGTCAGAAACGTCACGTCAAACAAACAATGTTACACCAAAAAATAAAAAAGTGTGAAGCGCTTTTGCTCTCGTAGGAGAAAAACTGCAACTATACGTTGGTGGTTAATACGCTCATTCGTTCGATCCGCTTATGTTCGTTCAATACCACAGAGTAACTATGCAAGAGTAACTTATTCTTACATTACGTGAAATGAAATACCTACAAGTTATACGTATGATAAATCTAGGTAGTAAATTTATACTCGGGTAGCTATTCTCGTGTAATTTTGATATTGGTGAAATCGGGTCTTAGAGTAGTATTTTTTTAACGTTTCGTTAATTATCGAGTTTATTTGAGCGTTATTAACGCAAAGAATCAAAAATTACGAAACATTTTTAAATTGTTATTTATTCGCAACAAAATTTACGTTTAATTAAAATATTTATAATAACAATTGTTTTAATTTGCAGGTATTGTCTTGTGCGTGCTAATGCGTGCTGCACAGAGACGCCAGCGCAGGCTAGCGTTCCATTGCCCCATTCATGGAGACTTCTACCCCCTCAGTCCGCAGAACACCAGGAAATACTCTCGTAAGTAATTCATCGTAACGTTACGTGGATCATTTCCAAATGTGTAACTTCTATCTATGCAGTTTCATTTGAACTAATGATGATTTAATTGCCTACTTGAAAGATTTTCCTCGATTTAATTATTTTATCTCCTTTATTACGAAAATAAATTATTGTTTCTCATTTCTTATTGTTATAGAAAAGGTTTTGTAAACCTTTAATCTAACTCTATGGTAATCTAATTCTTTTGTTTTCATTCGTTTTGCTTCATGAGTGTTTACGCATTTCGGTTTACAAACTTCCAAGTTTAAATTTTTTAAATTGAGCCAACTTGTAAGTTTGTATGGGAAATTAAAATGAAGTAAGTATATACATCTAATATCATAGAGCTCCCCTCCTGCCGTATTACAGCTTCAGAAAGAGCTGAATAAATAACCACGCACTTAAGATGATTCTGGGGCCGTACTGTCACCTTTTAGAGCAGTATTACTTTAATCTTACTATGCAAAGTTCGTATGGGAATTTGCATACTGTTATTATATTGAATACTCGAACAACTCCGTCCCCTCCTGAAAATATGTCTATAATTACCCTAAAGCTCCTCTAGGTAGTTGTTCGTCAACTACCAAGACGATGTACTCGTAGATAATAATAATGATATTGTTCATACCCCGGCGACCGAGCGGCTAAGCGTGGCTAACCAGAGATCCAGGGTTCAATTCCCAGGTCGAACAAAGTGAGTTTCGGATTTATCGATATGCATAGCCCGGCTTTGTGCTTCGTGATGCCCGGCCAATACAGTGCGAGTCGGACTCGCGCACGTAGGGTTCCGTACCATTATTGAATATTGCAAACGTCTACCTGTTGCCGTTATTAATAATAAAAAAATCCATTGCGTGGTTTAGGAGAATAGTGCGGTGCCACAGACACAGGAAAACGGCGACTATTATAATATCATTAATATTATAAAGTATAATAATATTAATGATGACTAGCAGCCCACCATTGTCCTTTATTGATCTTTCTATAGGTACTGATAGGCCACTGGGCTTAGATGGAGAAAACGGAGCCCCATACACTGGAAAATGTCGACTTTACTTTATAACACAGATATAGATTTAAGTATAGGTATAGAAGCCGCATGTTAGCTCAACTGTATGAAAACCACACGAAAACCAAGCGTGTCACTTTTTTCGGTGTCAATTTATTAACAATATTACTTACCGATGTATGAAACTTGTTGTTTATCTTGACTAACCTTAGACAGTTTTTACAGTTCGCTGCAACGCAAGTAGTAATTTTTAGAATTCTACTTATGTTTGGTGCTGACAAGGGCTAAATGAAACGCGGTCGAAAGATGGGATTTTACCACCCGTTTGACACTATTTTGGCACGCAAAGTACGGTCGGGGTCACCGTCGCTTTACCTTTTATTTCTGCAAAGTGCAGAAATTTTCGGATGAAGCGCGCCCGGCCCGGGTGCGTGCCCGTACCAATGATGCCCCCTCTTCACGTCGGCAGACGCATCCGCAGACGTTAAATACGCATCATCAGATGACGTCTGCGGATGCGTCTGCCGACGTGAAGGGGGGGCATTAGACGACGCGGTGTGCAAGGGATTTAGACCTTTAGACTGGTTAAGCGACGGAGTCCGCGATAGTACGTAGGTATACACATGCGGCTTCTATTTAAATCTATTTATGTGCTTTATAAGTAACTAGCGGCCCGCCCGAGCCTTTGTCCACGTTAACTTAGAAATAACGTCATAGATCAGCCATTTAAAAAAAATTCACAGATCTCATGCACCACATGACCTTCAAAAAGCATTGGAAATGAACTTCGATAATAAAAAAAAAACAGAAAATCTATTTTATTCTTCAAAATGTTTTATTTCATAATTTCATAATGGAAAATACAAAGGTTTCGATACTACTCATACTACGAGTATATAGGCGTAGTCTACAGCTTTGTTGTATGAACATGTAATATTTATTTTTGCTATTTTAAGAAAATACAGAGATTTCAGTACTACATCAATTAATCTACTATAGCTTTGTTGTAACATGTAATAAGGGTACTATTTTTATTGTACTTTAAAAAAAACTAATTCACTTTAAGACATTGTAGAGGTTACTACTACTACACTGCATACTACAGAAAATAGTTATCATTAAACATTATAAGAAATAATTATATTGTACTTTTATTTAAAATACAGAGATTTCAGTACTACATCTATAATATCTACTATAGCTTTGTTGTAACATGTATACTTATTTTTATTGTTCTTTTTAAAAAACTTATTTACTTTAAGAAACTATTTTGTGCTTAGACAATGTACACGGCAGGGTATAAACGCATACGGTGCGGGGGTGTTGGTGGGGAGGGAACAAAGCACCCGAAACTTGTGTCAGTCAGGTAGTCATGTCTTAAATAATGGCTTACTTATTATCAACGCACTGCCGGAACCACTGGTCTAATTAAAAAGCTTAATTTTCAGGTTTCACGTAACAGTAATAAATAATTTTTAAATATTACGGAGATTATAATTATTTTCTTTATTTTCAAACATAGACTATTTTCACAATTTATATTATTTTTATCGTTATTTTAAAAAAATTGTAATTAGTTTTAATAAAAGTAGAAAAATATAATGAATAACATAACTATATAATATCAAAACCCCGAATACGTTACTTCAAAACCCACGCGCCCGAGACGCACAAACCTAGATCTTAAAATCGTCATAACTCCCAAACTTATTATAATTTTCATAAACTTCGAAAAACATCCCGAGATATAACCTTTCTGAACATGTAAATGTTGAGATTATGTAAAAAATATCATAAATAAGAGTAGATATTGGGTCCACAAGGTACACAAAAAAATTACCATTTTAGGGCATTTTTTTTAATTTATGAAAGAAATATATGACTATATCAGTTTTATTTTTTTGTAAATTATTAATCTCGTCAATACAAATATTTTGTCACCTCAATTAACTAAATTGACCTAGAAATAACGGGAATATCGGCATGTCGCACTTTTGTTGAAAACGGGGCCCCTACGGAAGCGATCGAAAAAACATTTCCAATGTTAAAATATATCTACTAAATATAAACAAAAACCATTCTCAGTTAACGCTCTATCTTTTAGTGAAAACCGCATAAAAATCCAATGCAGGGTTTAGGAGAATAGTGCGGTGCCACAAAGGAAAACGTCGACTTTACTTTATAATATGTATTTAATTATTATGATGATATGATAATGATTATGACGATGATGATGATTGCAGACAGCCCGTCGGGCCTGTGGCGCCGGCTGCGCGGCTGGCTGGGCATGGGCGACGAGGGCGAGGCGCCGCGCTGCCCGCGCTCCGCGGAGCCCGCGTCGCCGGCGCGCGCGGACGCGCCGTGCCCGCCCCCGTTGCCTTTCTTGGTGCCGTCTGATTCCGTCGTGTGAGTGGCGGTTGTTTTACACAACAACGAATCAACACCTACATTAATAGAAATCGAATGTTTGTTCGCGCATTACTACAGAACAAAAGAGATTTACTTATCTATCTTTAAAAAAAATTACTCACGGCCCGGCCCATCTATAATAACCTACGAGTCGGCCATGAACAACTATTACTTATTATCGGAAATTAGGAAAAAAAAACTAAATGCAATACATACCTATTTCGACCTAATTACGTTACGCATTTATATTTAAATAAGTAGCTTATTTTGGATCCCCTATAATAATGTATATTGGATCTAAAAAAAAAGCGACTTGTCCTAAGTCATACTCTACAACGAGTAAGTTAATCTCCTTTTAAATGCTACACTTTAGGGTTTATAATATTTTTAGCTTCAATTTGATTTTATTTGTGATATATCTTACTAAATCCAACTTTATTGTTTCAGAGGAATGGCTTCCGTGCTGGGCGCGCCGTTGAGCCCCGAGCAAACTTTCGGGTCCATCAAATCCCTAGCCATCTCTCGGGAAGTGGCCAGCTTTCCATTGTCGCGCTCGCCCACCCCACCGCCTATGAGGTGAATAATAAACTAGTTTGGAAACAATAACCTCACTATTCTTATGAACCTATATTATTTATCATGATTGGCAACTATGTTGAGGACATTTTAGATGCGATGTAGTTTAACTTTCTTGGAAAATAACGTAATCTACTTGACTTAACTCATTCTTGTAACATACATTTATTAAATTTAAAAAACTATACGATTCACTAGTGAGTATTTAAAACATATTTTCGAGTCAGGGTCCGTGGTTATAGAAACTGTCAGTATCCCTGTGACCACGGGCCAAAAGTGACATCTCAACGTGTCGTGTTTGCGTAAACTAAAAACGATACCAATATAAATGTTCTTGTTACTTTAGTGTTAAACGGTGTGTTATTTCGTTACAGCTACCCGCCATTCAAAGAGGAATCGAAGTGTGTCATAGACATCCCTAACGCGCTAACGCGTCCCGACTTCGACTGCAATTACAGAGTGGTCGAGTGTAAAATTACCACCACCGACGAAATATCGCGATGTACGCCTGCTGCCGAAGCATACGTACACAAGGTCTCGGAGAAAACAGAGAACAGACCGAGGCCCAATACGGTCTCCATCACCATACCAGACGAAGGGAAGGGTTAGTCTCACCCCGAAGGGATCATTAAACATTTTAGAAAAATAATGTTCAAATGATGTGATTGACACGTTGTGTTTGTTACGTGTTGCCCGGGAATGTGATCAAATTACCGTTGGATTTCTAAGATAAAACTCGTCTTTTAACATCTTAATTGTACATATTTATTGGAGTACGTTAAATACACAAGAAGACGCTTAAAATTTTTTTGATAGATATCTGCTCAAACAATCACATTCGTCTTCCGCTGGCACTCACTATCTCGAACCTCTTACAAAATTGACAGTTTTAAGGTTTAATTTTTAAGTAAATAAATTTTGCTATTTATTTTCGTGAAGCATAAATGAGATCCAGCTAATGGTGCAATAATTTGACTCGGACATTACAATTCTTACTGTTTGTTACCTCTACGCAATAAATTGCACCATTTAAATGATGTGAGTACGTTGAATGATGTATTACTAGATCATGTTTTGAAAATTAAATTAGTTTCAAATAATAAAACGTGTAAGTACCTAAGTAAATTATCTATATATTCCAACAAAGTTCAAGAAGCATTTTGATATAAAAAGAAAACTAATTTGACAATGTATTACAAACTAATTTTAAATATATACATATTTTCTAGTCGTTTCGTCTGTAGCAAGTGGATTTATAAATATCCTGTGACATTTTAGGTAACTCATAAATAAGCGTGGTAAGAACGAAACGTTGTAATAATATTGGCTCAGTAGGATTATACTTTCTCATTATATAATTAATGTACGTGTACCTAACTAAGAAATTGTCCATTATCGTCATTTTTTAATTAATTACGTAATTACTACATACCTACATGCATGCAATCACCTACCCTAGGTATAGTGCTGAATTGTGATATTTTTGTTTAATTTTAAATTTTTGACGTCATTACAGTACAATCATCAATATTAGGATCAAAGCTATAGGTATAATATAACAAAAATTAGTGGTACCATAATACCTATAGCTTACCAAAAAAGTCATAAAAAATAAAGTTGTTATTCCCCCAAACTGATGCCAGTACCTACCTACCTACATCTTGGTGAATGTTTAAGGCTTTCACCATTGTATCGTTCAATAAGATCATTTCATTGCAATAAAGTTTAATCTAAGTAAGTATATAAAAACACATCTTTTTTGTTGGTATCATCAATATTATTGTATTGTATCATTATTTTGGTGGAGGAGCCAAAAGAAGTTGCCAAAGTACCGTATTGATCACGTCCATGCGTAGATAAGATTTCACCTTTTTTGCATAACACCTTAAATATTGAGCTCAGAAAAGACAATTTAGTAAGGCAAGGAGTAGGTAATGCCGTAGTGTCGTGTATAATTAGAGTTTAGATAGGCATTTGGTTAGGCGTACATTATCAATTTATAAGTTCGTGATGAGGGCATTTATTGGCCAAGTAAAATTGAAATTGTAAGGAATGTAATTTTTTATAAACCTTAGTTAAGAGCCACGCCTAAATAACCTATTATATTGTATACTTACATTTAGGCTTATTTAATATTGTTATAGTCATAAGGAGATGAAAATACAAATTTGAGATAATTTTTAGTTATTTTTTGAAGGTCCTCTTAAAATAACCTAACTTAAATATACATACGAAACGATACCGCTTCCGCCTAAATGGCTTCTGTGGTCTAATTGTTAAACCACCAGCGGTGTCAAAGCTAGAGTTCCTTGGGCGTTACCATTACTGCCTTAGGCAGCCATTACACGGTCAATCCAGATCGCGATCCATGATCGTGATCTGTGATCGCTATCCAGATTGACTGTGTAACGTGTAGATTGACAGATCGCGATCCAGATCAAAAAATAACTAGAAATTTTGAAATCTGGATCGCGATCCGAGATCACGATCTAGATTGAACGTGTAAACGCAGGATCGCGTCAGTCTACGCTACGCGCTATGCAAGATGGACGTCGGTGACACGCGCTCTCGCTCGCCGCTGTCGCCGATCGAACTGAACTCGCCAAATTCACCTTCTCTTCCTCAAGTTGAAGAAGATTTTATTATAATATTGGAAATTTTACCAGTATTGTGGAATGCCCAGCATCAGCACTACAAAAATAAATACAAACGAGATGTTGGATATAAAAAATTGCTAGATATATTAAAAAAATATATTTATATAAGGAGTTATCATTTGTAGTAACTCGTTAAAAGATTTTTCATCCATCCTGAAGTAGTTTTTGTATTTTATTATTGAAATTTTGCATTCACAATGCTATATAAATATAGCATAAAATGTTTACTAGAAAAAAAATCAACCAGTCTCACCAATCTCGAATGGGCTTCGAACCCACGACCTTTGAATTGCCGGTCCACTGCTGTTAACCGCTGAGCTACCGAGACCCCAGAAGACTCGGTGAATTTTTCCTAGTAGTTTGATTTACGCTGCAAGCCAGCGGTATTACGTCACTGTGAAGTCTACCCTCACAGTCGAAAACAATACTATTGCAATAGTTAACAATCGATAAAGACGTAATTGCTTATAAATATCTTTATTATTGAAATTTTGCATTCAAAATGCTATATGAATATAGGATAAAATGTTTACAAGAAAAAAATCAACATGGAAATGGGATGGGATTCGAACCCACGACCTTTCGATTGCCGGTCCACTGTTCTAACCGCTGAGCTACCGAGACCCCAGAAGACTAGTTAGTTAGTAGTAGTTTTTGTAATCATCATCTTCAGCAGTTAGTTGTATTTCTTTAAGAAGATTTAAATGAGTATACATTTCTCTTTTCTGTAACCACTGTTTAACCCAGCGCTTTTTCGAATCATTTTCTTTAAAGTTAGTGCTAATACAAGGGATAATATAGTTTTAACATAATGTAGATCCATGACAACACGTGTGATCACGCGGCGAAGGATCCGCGGACTGACGAAATCCAGATTGAATGTGTAATGTTGTAGCGCAATCCATCAATCTGTGATCGCGATCAGGCTGGCTAGTTCGCGATCTGGATTGACCGTGTAATGGCTGCCTTAGACGTCAATTAAGTTTTAATGACAAATAAGTCTCTTGCTGTCACTTTCTTAAAGCCCACGACCGTATATATGTCAATTCTCGCCAATTTCATTATTTTTTTCTGTGAAATTATGTTTGTCATTAAATAGATTTCTTTTACTTTTATACTGAATTAGTAACCACAGAATCATCTCAAATATTTTAATGGGCCTACGTAATACGTGTTTTAAGTAATTACACTCACCGTGGTCGTAATGCGAGTTTGCAAAATTAATTTAGGCTGAGTTACAGAAGTTACCAAGGACAGGAGGGGTTATATGTCACTGAGTTACAGAAGTTACCAAGGACAGGAGAGTGGATAGTGCTAAAAAGAGGAGGTAAAACATTTAATTGTCATTAAAACTTAATTGACGTCTCTGAGTACGGCGTTATGCCGGTTTCACACGAGGGACAGAACTACTATTCTGCATTGGTTACTATCAAGACAGTACTTTTCTGTACGTTCAAACAGTAGCAGTACTGTGCTGCCCAGTGTTCTGCCTCACTGTTCTGCCTTCGTTTGAAACCGGCATTAGAGCGTATTACTGTAATCGTAGGTACTGCAAATTCCTATAAGTACAAATTTTGCATTCAAGAATAAAGTAATACTGCTTTAAGAGGTGACAGTAGACCCTCTGGTCTAGTGTTAGAGGTCCCAATCCAGGGTTCGACTCCCAGCAAACAATTTTGCCACATATTGCTGTTAGATAGGATAAAGGTAGCTAGCCAAGTGGATGCGTGTAGATAGAGCAAGCCTTAACAGAAACTAAGAAACCTTTATCCATACTGAACTACCGATACCGATTAGAGCAGTGGACCGGCAATCCAAAGGTCATGGGTTCGAATCTCATTCGAGCTTCTTTGAGACTGGTTGATTTTTTTCTAGTAAACATTTTATCCTATATCTATATAGCATTGTGAATGCAAAATTATAAGCAATTACTTACGTCTTTATCGATTGTTAAATACTTGCAATAGTATTTCTTTCGACCGTGAGGGTAGACTGCCTCAGAATAATAACTAAAGAAGTTATTATTCTATGCTCACAGCGTAAATCACAAACTACTAGAAATAATTCAACGTGTCTTCTGGGGTCTCAGTAGCTAGCAGCGGCAGCGGTTAGAGCAGCGGACCGGCAATCCGAAGGTCATGGGTTCGAATCCCATTCGAGCTTCCTGAGACTGGTTGATTTTTTTCAAGTAAACATTTTAACCTATTGAGTTTTATTTCTATAATTTATTACTGGGGCTGAATTTTCATTCCTCTGTTATCACTTTTTTAACCAGGGGAAAAAACTGAGATTTCTACTCCGACAAAACATGAGAATTCTTCTTCTGGTTAAATCGACAGAGGAATGAAAATGGACATTTACTTTCCTAGGGGCCGATTTTTCAATTGTCAGATAAAACTTATTTGTGTGTTAAAGTATTACACGACCATTTTCAAATATAATATAATGTCAAATCCTTTATTTCTTTGCAGGTTACATTTTAGGTTGGTCGCGTAATACTTTATCAGACGGATAAGTTTTATTCGAGGATGGAAAAATCAGCCCTAAAGCAACTAAATACCTAGGTAAGTAAGTACCTATTTGTGTATAGCTATCTATACGGCGATATTCGTTCCAAAACTTCTTGTCGGAGGGCGCCACTTTGTCGTTTCCTATTTTCACAGCTGAGTTAGGTCTCTATTACCTATAAAATATAAAGTACTCTTTTGGCATAAATACAAGCCGCGCTCGGTGCGTGTGTATCTCAGAACTAAATGTTCTGAAGTGTGTATGAAGATATACCTCTTTTATTCTTCTATGGCTCGAGGTCTTAGAGCATTCAACTGAATGCTCTAAGCTCGAGGTTAAATAATCTACCGCGTGGCACACACACTCTGCGTTTCATCCTAAACTATGAGAAAAATGTATCATACGAAACAAAACAAATTAAAAGTTCCCGCGTATTCTTCTTTTAAATTTGGATACCTAACCAACAGCCAATGGCGCGTCGGCATGTGCGCTTTTTTATTACCGATCAAGCGAATTGCGTATTACAAACTTTTTAATTCAATAGTGTTCCAAATTCAAAAGTCATTTCTTCACTGTTATTAAGAGGCCTATTACATCGAAAATGATTTTAGCGTAAAATGCCCATTTTCGCATTTTGTACTAATTTTGCAGTTGTATTTATCGTTTTTATCAAAATAGGATAATAAATTTGTGCTTATGCACAAATATTACAAATCTCTATTCTGTGAGCATAAGTTGAATTCGGACGGCCGGCACTTCGCATTTTGTAGTAATTATGCAGTTGTATTTATCGTTTTTATCGAAATAGGACATTGAGTTATAATGTACTGTTCATTTATCTCAATGAAATAGGATATTAAATTCATTATAAAATCTTTATTTCTCATGAAGTAACAATTACTCTG
Organism: Scoparia ambigualis; assembly: GCA_963921215.1. Lineage (NCBI taxonomy): Eukaryota > Metazoa > Arthropoda > Insecta > Lepidoptera > Crambidae > Scoparia > Scoparia ambigualis. The sequence continues at coordinate 30,034,363 of OY992511.1, read as the reverse complement.
GTATAAATTTTGCTCAATAATATTATCTTAGATAGGAGAAATTCACAGTTAACTTATAGCGATTTTAGAAGATTTTTGGTTTAGAATAAGATTTTTTTTATATAAAATCAATGATATCTAAAAATTCCGAGACCGCTACGCACTATTCGATTATATAAGAGACAACATTATATTTTTTTTTTTTTCACTTGTTTAGAACAGTAGTTCAATCGATGAGCTCAAAAAAGTGCCTTCGCGCACTTTATGAAAATCTTTCTCTGCAATTTTGGGTTTAATTAAAAAGTTAAGCAAAATTTACAAAAAGCGAGACCGCTACGCACTATTCCAAAAGCTATTCTCCACTATTCAATAAGTCACAATTGTTAATGTACTTTTGTTTCTGAGATCCATAACGCCAAAATTGGCTATTTTACGCAAAAATCACAGTCAAGATGTAATAGGCCTCTTAAGTGCGATGGAATGACCTACTTTGCTCGCACTTATCGTGGAACCCTTCGCCTCTTTTCGAATAGATGGCATGAAAAAATTTAGAGAGTTCGAATATATGACCACGAAAACATTCAAAATCTAGTGAATGAACATGTGGTTCATTCTTATGAGGCTTGTGATTTTTCAAAATCTAACAAATTTATATGTTATTGCTATTCAAATTAGGTCGTTTTCTGTACATAGCTTTAATTAACGGTTGGCGTATTTTAGGCTAATGTTCGAACTAGGTATTATTTTTTTTTTCTTTTGTTAGATCATCTGCGATCAGTCCCTAGACTATGAGCGAATGGGTTGAGAGATTTCCATGTGTCAAGTGTGTCCTCCATCGAGAACACTACTTATAGTCTATTCCACTCTTTCGTGCAGTTTCAGGATGTCATACCTTTTGAGGCGATTGGAATAGCTTTGGCTCATCAGCTCCGCTGCCATCTTATTGGGATGTAAGGCGAGCCGTCTTTGGTAGTTTTCAGCGATGGATCTTATTTCTTCCATTACTGTGTTCATTTGTAGGGCCTCATGGATTTCAGCATTGGTTACAAACCATGGGACATTTGCTATAGTACGCAAGATCATGTTTTGTATTCTCTGCAAGTATGCTAGATTTGACTTGCTGGCGCTACTGTAACTTCTCGCCCTAACTACTATTTCTCTACCTTATAATACATACACACATCATCGCCGCCTTTACCTTAGCTTAACTTATTATCTAATTCTTAAAACTATTTAACCTAATTTATCTACAATCTAATGGTTGTGTCTGGAGGTTTTGTAGAGTGCGTAGTGTTTGTATGATAATGGATCCTTAGCATAGCTTAATTCTATTTGCGGTGAATTTCAGTCAAGCAATGTAATATTATAATAAATACTATTTTGGCCAGATCGTCTAGTGAACCCTCCGTTGTTAACCGCATTTAAGTAACTCAAGTTCTTTTCGTGAAAGTTTAGTAATTGGCTTAACCCTGCGTTAAATTATTTTCTCCTGACCTAATTACCTACCAGTCAATAAATAATATCCTAGATATGTGTAGCCTAGCAATGACTCCGTCTGAACTGTGACCTAAATCCTTCACAGCAGCTGCGGGGAAGATTTGTTAACCACTCAAAGATAATCAGATAATAGCTTAGCTTGTAGGTATTATTTATTTATTAACAATAGCATGATACATAAAAGGTCTTGTGCAATTTACATAAAAGTCTTGTGGAAATATAAGAGCTCCATCCTCGCCCATATCGTGCCGAATCAACGCATTTGTCTCTATGGCCCCGCCACATTGACTTTAATTTATACTTTATAGAGAGTCAACTCAACTTCCAACTTAATTTCATCTTATATTATGAACTATGTGTTAGCAATTAAATTCTTATTATTCCTCATAAATCAATAGAGTTTATCTCAAGGCTTGCTATCATCCAAATATCCTTTTCACATTAAGAACTTAATTATTCAATGCAATAACTTATGTCTTATGATATCACTTATCGAACAGAGGTGGGATGCCAGCATTCAACAGGACCCACTTATTTATCTGATTATTGTGTCTATTTTATAGATGTAACATTATTAACTGACTGTCCTTTTGTCTTATTAGAAAATTAATATTCAGTTCTATAAAGGGTGGATAATTTATTCAAAACCCACTTTCAGGCAGTGGACTAAAATAGAATGCTATTTATAAAGGTAAAATTACTTTTATTTACTCTTAGTATTTATTATATAGATCTTATAAATCACCAATACAACTACATTGTATGGGCTGCCTTTGGCAGATTATCACATCTTAAGTTTATTAAAGAATGTTTGATTTATTCAATATCCTACCCATTTAGGAAGTGAACTTAAATAGAATACTATCATTTGAAGTAAAATTACTTTGGTTTACTCTTAGTGTTTATTATACTGATCTTATAAAGTACCAATATAACTACATTGGCAGATTATCACATCTTAAGTTTATTAAAAGATGTTTGATTTATTCAATATCCTTAACTTTTAGGAAGTGAACTTAAGTTAATTATTTTCCATTAACTTCCACCCCTGTCTCTCAGACCGGGTGAGTATTTAATAGCCTACTAAATCATAGTTAGTATATTTTTAGCAGGTAGTAAATCAGGTAATTATCCCTGTTAATAATTAAATCAATTATATTTAGGAGTTATCCTTTACTCACTTTAATAGGTATAAATTAGACTGTACTAGGTATTAGTCTGATTGATTTAGATTGTTCCCATCAAATATTTATATGTTTCATATTATTAGAAGTAAGTACATAACTTATAAGGTCTTTGACCATTAAGGTGAATTCAAATGGTATAAGTAGACTGTATTATCAGGCTAATTAGTAGGTTGTTATCAATCAATTATTTCTATGTTTCATAATAGTAGGAGCTCATAGCTTGTAAGGTCTTTTCCCATTAAGGTGGATTGGCAGCTTCAACGAATTAACCTAGGTTCTAAACTGGTTTTAGTTGTTTAGTATCAGCTTATATTTTACCAATAGGTATCGGATGTATATTTATAATACCTTATTTGCTATAACTTTTAGTATTTTTCTTGTAATAGGAAACCAGTCTAGACTTTTAGGTACTCCAAAGTAATGATGGTACGATATTACCACACTTCTGCTAATTATTTAAAATGAATAGTTAATTGGTAACAACTTTAGGAAAACAATTAGAATCTTATTGGCCTACGGTAACAGATTACATGCCTAGATAGGTCCCTACAGCGCTCCTAACCCACGTCACTTCATCGTAATTTCCATTTAGCACCGTAACTTAATTATCCCTACCTTATTAGTCTGAATTAATCCAGCCTGGCCCCGCGGCCCACGTACCTTGTTTATGTACGCACAGCGTGCATACACACCTTGCCGTCCCCAACTAACTAACAATATATGAGACGTCTACCTACCCTACAGTACGTTTTCGGCCAGCGTCCGTCCCCTCGTCAGTCTAGACAAATTCCACTCTCAAAGACAACCTCCACTCGGTCTTAGATCGGCTTTCGCCTTATCTTTTCCAAGCACATCCAGTTAGATCTGGCTTTACTTTCAACAAAGTATGGAGGTTGACCCAAGACGGAAACTGCCCTCCTCTGACGAGGTTCCAAGCACTACCAGAAAACCCCTTACATTTTGTCGAACTAACAGTCCCTATTTGTATACCATTGCAATCTAGGCCCAAGCCACATTTAACTTAATTTCGTGGTGAGGTGTGTGAGTCGCATTGCCCCTGAAAGCAACTGACCCATAAGTTGACTATCCGTCGGGCCAGGAATACCCAGTGTGTCAACCTAACACTACCCTGTGTGTAAGGAGACGGGACGGTCTTTGACCGGGATGTACGTGCCCGTCTCCAGCTAATTGGTGTCTGACCTATCTTCAATTTTCACTAGGGAGACAACTGTCTCTCCCCCGTTACTCTCTCGAAGATAGTGTATTATTTAGCGTTGTAATAGATAACGCCGGCATTATTAAATACAGTCAAATGCCTCCAGACCGAAGTCCGTTGAAATCATATTAGTTTTGTTGCCACCGTTATGCGTATCTGCTAATATGATCCAGAATACTTCATTCTGTTAACAATAATTCGAGTTTCGATAACAAGAATTTTACTTTAATAATCACTTCTATTTCACAACCAATGTTAGTTAATATCGCAACTCGAATATCACTTAGCGCGCTAAAATGGCTCGGACGCTTGTTTTCACGTATGAGTTCGTTACCGCCACTCGTAAATCGGACCGCGCCTCCGACGTCTTATAATTGAATCACGCGCTCATTTTCCTCTTTTCCCCAAGCATTTTTATTTCGCGCCAAGCGCGCCCAGCATCCCTTCCCACGATTCCGCTTTTCTTCCCTTCAACCAATCGCTAGCTGTTTAGCCGATGCGCCTCGCCTTTACGTCCCTTATTATTTGTTATATGCGAAGTTCGTGTTGCGCCACGTGGAGATAACATCTTCCTTCTCTTTCTATCTTTTTCTCAACCTCTCGCTCGCTCATTGCCGCCGTCCGCCGCGCAATTCTAAAGTTTTTCCATAATCCAACCAAATCTCGTTAGATAGCCAATATTACATGTTTGAACATCTAGATGTAGCCTTCCATCAACAATTCCTTCTCAATAACCACCCACTTAAGCCAATAATTCTGTATTTTGTGAAATTATAAAAAGTTCCGTATTCCGACCATAGGTGGCGCCTTCCTGTCGCAAGGGACACGTTAGTCAACCCCATCATTCTAATCCATTGCCAACCTAACAATCCTACGCGAAGCTTAAGTAAATAACTCACGCTAGACGGCGCCTATGTCGCAAGGGGCACACGGAGCAGTCCCCGCGAAATTCAAAATAATGATAAGGTCCTAGTCCATTGCCAACCTAACAATCCTACGCGAAGCTCAAGTAAATAACTCACGCTAGACGGCGCCTATGTCGCAAGGGGCACACGGAGCAGTCCCCGCGAAATTCAAAATAATGATAAGGCCCTAGTCCATTGACCATTATTTTGAACAAGTTTATTTTTCCCTTTTCATGCTTATTATATTAATGGTGCTACGCATTAAAATTATTTTTAGTGCTACTCCCATACATTCCTTACTAACGGACGGATACCATTCATTCTGTACCGTTACACTACCCCACAGCTGTATCCCGTACATCCATAGGGAATTAGTATGGTTTTGTAGGTAAGGAGCTTATTATCTATGGAGAGTTTACTGTTGCGTCCTAGAAGTCAATACAATGTCTTATATTTGATATTGCAAAGGCTTTAATGTAATTGCTCCATGTCAGCCTGCGATCAAGATGAATGCCGAGATATTTTACATCTTGAATATGGGCTAGGGCCTCCAAGATGGACTGGTGGGTAATCATCTCTTTTAAGGGTGAAAGTTATATGAAAGGACATTGTAGCACTGGCCTTAATTTTCCATTTTGTAAGCCATCTCGAGATAAATTGTTTGTGTCAAATGTGCCATCATGGTCAAAGGTTTTTTTATTTTCGCCGCCCGCGCCGTCACAGTAGCCGGCAACTGTTTGAGCGGGCGAACTACAGGTACACCTCCTGTTTGTAAAACTGTGCGCCTGGTAGGGGGCGGGGGCGTGGCGGCCAAAACTAGGGCACGCAGTTTTATAAACAGGAGGTGCACTGTATAGGCAGTATATCATACAGAGTTCATGACCCTGCTAATGGGTTTAGCTTGTTCTGATTTTAAATTAACGACAGATTAACTTTGTTTGTAAATGCAAAAACAAATTAAATTGAGCTTATCTTACTAAAGTATTTATAGAAAGGCTCTATACTAGGGATAATTTGAAACCCTGGATTATGGCTGGCCCCGCTTGATACACGCTGTATATCCCTTGCGCACCTTTCAGTCCTGTTCACACATCTCTTACGTTCTGTTACACACAAACACTTGGCCTTACTGCACTCATGTCTGCCCTCAGACTTGCATACATAAATATGAGTAAACTTAAAAATAAAATTTAAAAAAAATAGCACAAAAACTGTAACATAACATCTTACTTAAAATTATGACAATAGAGATAGTGTCTAAATTTCTTTTTCACTTTTCGCAACCAATCATTAGGTTTCACCCATACATAATTACCCACCTTAACTAGTACGACATTTCTTAAAAATCGTGCCCCAATGTTATTTTAACAGGTATACAATTACTAGGTCAGAAAACACAACGTCGTCGTCATAAAGGCAACCATCGATTTCAATGTTTGTCGTGAATTGTCATATTTTTTTATTAAAATTTTTCACTCAGCACATAATAAAACACCCTCCAGGCCAACCATCATTGCCCATAATCACCAATGTTTACACACACCCACTCATGACTGTTCTTGTCAAGCCTTAGAAATGGTTGAGGAACACATGTACATTGGCCTGATCATTGACAGTAGATTTAACTGGGGTCCACACAAAGAACATGTTTGTGCAAAACTAAGATCTTTTTTTATGTAAGCTATCGGTACTTAAATATAAACTACCATATAACACACTCAGGCTAATGTACTATATATGGCCTTAGCTGACTCGGTCATTGGCTATGGCTTGAGCAGCTGTGGTATAACGTTTAAAACGTATATTGAAGATATATATAAATTGCAAGAAAGAATTCTAAAAACTATATTTCCAAAGTATATTAAAGAAAAATATAAAGATAATGATAGCGCACTGTTCAATCATTGTAAAGTAATGAATGTGTTTGATAAAGCTAAATTTTGTATTTTAACTGAAAGTAACTACATACCTAACTTAACATTATATAAACGACCACAAAACTTAAGAATACTGAATAAAAATAAATTTATATTACCTAAGAACAGTAATGTATATGGTACTCGAACACTAGACTATGCGTTTCCCAATTTTTTGAATGAATTGCCTGCGTGCATTCAAAATTGTTATCCAGAGAAAAAAAGGAAAAATAAACTTAAAAAATACTTCTTGGGCGAATCGCTGTAGACAGATAAACCATTATTGGTTTGCGAGCTGCAGCTTCTGTAATAAAATAAATTATTGTAATTTGTATTGAATAAATAAATTTAAAAAAAAAGAAGTATTGTTTAAAAATAAAAACACCTCGCATTCCGTGACGAATTTCCGAAAACTTTCTTTCGTTCAACCTTGTCTTGATAATTAAGCGGTATGCAGGAAACAAACCAAGTTTACTGCTGTTACTGCAAACTTTGGCCATGGGTGTTACTACTCACGAAATTGCACAAGAAAGGTATATTACCTAGATAAAAACCCAATAATAAACAAAATTATGTCCCACCAATGCATTAATGTTAAGTAGTTTCGATTTATTGTACTTAAATAACAGTCATAAAACTCATGAACAATGGAATAAATTTACGGAATAAACAAACATTTGCCTCCTTTCATGTTCCAAGTAGATGGAGTACCCGTGCACTACAAAAAACCTAAAAGTGTACAAAATGATATATTGATCAATCGACTCACAAAACAACAAAAAACCCATGAAATCACAATTTCTAATTTCTTACAACAAGTAAAAATTGTAATAAGAATACATTTTTAATTCGTTGTTACTTAACTAATGTAATGTGTACATTTAAATATATTTTTATATATTTTTTTTTTTATTGTGGCACGCCATAATGGCCTCACTCTACCTGATGAAAAGCAGTCAGTGAAGCCCAAGAACTGAAAGCGTTCATCACAGCGCTACCACGCTATGCCGAACGCTCACACTATGGCCACAGTATAAATATGAGCTAAAGCAGTACGGAAGCTGGGCCTGCGGGCCGATCGCCGTAATTTTATGACGCGTTAGTCGAGTGTACGTGCAGTTCACGCATACGTGAAGTACACGTTAAACGCAAACAACAATTGGTATTGCCCTAAAATAAAACTACGCGTCATCGTCACCTGCACTGCACGTCAACTGCACCTACGCGTGAAACCAGCGGGCCGATCGCCGTAATTTTATGACGCATTAGTCGAGTCTACGTGCAGTTCACGCATACGTGAAGTACACGTTAAACGCAAACAACAATTGGTATTGCCTTAAAATAAAACTACGCGTCATCGTCACCTGCACTGCACGTCAACTGCACGTACGCGTGAAACCAGTGTGTGTTGCCGTACGCAAGTTTTAATAATTCTCTAACGATTATTCGTTATGTAATCGATTATGTCCACAAATAAAGTTATTGTTACAGGGCTACATCACGCGTAATAACCTAGGATCTAAGTTTATACACAAACATAACACTTGATTTTGTTCTAAGCATAGTAAAAATGGTATTAAAACGGAAATATTGAACACAAAATATGGATCTATGAATGTATCCCTTTGCATACCCTCCCATAAAGAAAAAAGCACTGTTGGTTCTGATTGACAGTTGGGTTGACGTTAGGTTTAAATATTAAAATAGGTGTCCAATCATCTGACAAAAAACAAATACCAAATTTTCATTTGAAAAATAACATTTGACTAAATAATACTTGATAAATGTATCATTTTACAAACTATTGTTTAATAAACTACTTATTAGACAATATACCTATTTACTAAAAAAAAATATTATGCTAAAACATTATTTCACAAATTGATTATTTTTTAAACATGTTAGTTGGCAAAACAATGTAAAGCATAAATAACATTTAACAAATACTAGCTGCCCTACTCCTGTAGGTCACGTGATAGGTTAGATATTTAAGACAATCGCGAAGCGCAGCGTAGCGATTGTCTTAAATTTCGAGGTTATTTTTTTTATTAGACAACAGAAATACTAGCTGCCCTACTCCTAAATAAATAAATTGAAATTGCTTACATCCTTGCTTATATAAATATCATACCTAATATACCATACTTTTTGTAAAATCACCAATTTGGCAAACGAATTATTTAGTCAAGTGAATATTATTAAAATAAGATTTTAACAGTAGATATATTTTCTAAGAAAAACATTTGCGAAATCTGTGTTATGTCAAATGATTCTTTTTAAAGTAATATGTTTGCGAAAAGAAAGTTTGTCAAATGATTAGTTTCAAACGTTGTTTGTAAAATTATCTTTTGTCATACGTTTTTTGTTAAACAATAGTAAACCATTAAAATAATTGAATTTATTTGTATTTCGCTCGGAGTTATTTTACTTGATAAGGTAAGGTATTGTGTAACTATTGTTAAAGTAAGTTGGCGTTTTATTGGTTTGCCGGCAGTAGTTACAAAGATAATATGAGATTATGAGAAGTTTTTACTTTGTAGATTTACGGTTCAATTTTTGATGGCGACACCCAGAAAAGAAATCGTCTCTGAGACAAATTGAGGTATTGGTGGAGTTTCTCGAGAACCACCGGGACCTCGCCATTGGCGTTTCTCGCAGTTTGCTTTTTCTGTGTTGGGTTTGCTTTACTAATACACAACTCATTATCCAATCACGGACCTCTTTTTTTCAGGTCCGTGTATCCAATGTGATACTTTTTGCTTTCCATGTTTATAAATTATTTGTGTATTTTTGTTTATTTCATGGTCAATCTGTGTTCGCTAGCATAAAATTGAAGAGGTATTTACTGAGCATTTTTTTAGTGATAAATTTTGTGTGTTCATTTGCTTTATATTAACTAAAATGCAGAGGCCACTAAAGAGCTTCCACAATCCATGCGGTTAGAAAAGGTAAACTATCCTTATTTTAAGTCAGGGATGCGAAAAGAAAAAGAGCTTTTGAGATGTGAAGATAGAATCATCATCATCATCAGCCTATTAACGTCCCACTGCTGGGCACATGCCTACCACGTGGTCAATGGTACGTAGGGATATTGGCCCATAACCCACCACGCTGGCCCAATGCGGGTTGGTGGGTTTTAACGACTGTTATCTTACGACAACAACCCGGGACCAACGGCTTAACGTGCCTTCCGAAGCACGAGATCTTTTTAATTTGGTCATCCACCCAGCGACCCGGCATTGGCAAAGTGCTTAGCGTGCAAGATCGCAAGCCGAACGCGCTAGCCGCTGCGCCATCGAACTCAACTAACGAGTGAAGGTAGAATACTGCTGTTTAAAAATGTATATTTTGCTTATAGAATAAACGTTGCTGCTGTCGTCGTTCTGATGATGAGCTAACTAAGGACTTCCCCTAATATAAGTACCTATGTGTAGAATTTAAGGATTTGAGATATTGCGACAATAATAAACAATTTTTTATTAAATTTTATATTTGTTTTTATTACATAAGGTTTCTCTCGTTCCAAAGCCTTTGAATAAGAGCCTGTTGGACTGTCCTCCTCTACATTAACTTGATATTTACACGCCTATCAAAATTTTGTGGTACTTGAGCCACTCTTCTTAACTCTGCCTCAGCAGCCACCCTGCGGACTTGATTTAAAGCCTCACGCTTGCGTTCTTGTAAATTAAGTTGAGGAGCAGGAATTTGAGCACGTAGAGCCATGTTGTGCAGCACAGTACATGCATTCACGATTCGCCCAGCAAATACTAAATCGTAGTGAAGCATCCTCACAGACAACAAACATCTAAAAAATAAGATTTACATTCACAGCTAAACAGATTTGGATGAAGCATAGTATGTAAATTTATTTATGTAAGATGGAGCACGCGCTTGATCAACAAATAAGCTACTTCATATCTCGATCCATCGAGTGGTTACTGTGGGAGAAACAAAATTATGCTACAATCCCAAATCTTCTTGATCTGCCAAATCCAACAATTGCCAACGCAAATGGTTCATGCTCAAATTTTGTGCCTGAAAAATTAAGTAGATAGGTATGACGATAAGATATAGATATAGATATATATATAGATATAGCGATAAGACCGCCAAATTGTAACTTTGTATTTGTGCTCATTGTCATGTGTTATGTAAATGTTTGTGGTGTTAAGTTACAATAAAAGTATTGTCTATCTATCTATCTATGACATTATAAGTTAGGTAAGTACATTACTCGGTAATTGTGTATGATGCTGTTTTTTACTATATATCTGTAGGAAATGACATAAAAGTTACTAACAAGATTTGCAAAGTTAACAATCCATACACTTCTGCAATGCGTTACCAACACTCGATGAACACTGCAAAGTGACATTTCATTTGACATTTATGAAACGTCTAAATTGAGCGCGATACCGTTTTTGTGCGATACAAAACTCGCGTAAGTGAGGTTCTAATATGACAATACGGCGGTGCGCTGCGTTGAGGTGAGCGTGACGTGTGCGTCATTATTTAATTACGGCAATACGAAATCAAACGTTATGACGCAAACGCAGTCAAGACGCGCTGCATAACATTACGGCGATCGGCCCGCTGTTTCTTGTTTTATATACCTACGCGCCAATTGAGCGTTAGGGTTGTCTTCTTATTTTTGTAAAATTGAAAAAGTTTTTGTTTAGTTAGCGATGTATCTCGGCTAGTTAGCGCTTTTTTGAGATAACTAGCAAAGCTTAAGGAATGGCACTTTTAATTTTTATAAAATTAAAAGGTAATTTTTCTATTATTTATCAAAACGTTTGTTTGGGTTCTATAATGATCAAATAATCGAATGAATTGACTAGTTTACAAACAAATTTGTGTAATTAAAAAATCTTTAACATTTTAAGAAGTCTTTATTTTTCGTTAGTTATTATAAATTACTCACTGAAAAATACTTTTGCCTGCTACGACACGTTCGAAAAGCTTTATATTATAGTGTAAAAAATTCTCATTCTAATGAATAGCTTTTTTAAATAAATTATCGGAAAACATGGACACGGCACTATAAAATTGATTTTGTCTACTTGTTTATAAATTAATACAGCAACTTTACAATTAATGTGTTCTCTTTTAAAAACCCTGATATCGATTTTAAAGCAATCGGTAGAATAACTAAAAAGTTCAAGATGGAGGCTATTTTGTCTCATACTAATAACGGAGTCGTTGTCAGAAACCACACAGATCCCTAGATATCGATTTTCAAAGCAATCGGTTGAAAAACTAATCAGTTATAGATGGCAGCTACTTTCCTCATTCTAATAACGGATTCAATGTCAGAAACCACACATATCCTCAGATATCGATTTTCAAAGCAAAGTTTATTAACGATGAAGTTTCGTAGTATCAATTCTTATTATTTTTCACCACTAAAATAACACGCGCTCAAAAAATATACTTATGTAAGTACTCCAAATATCACCTAAACAACCAAACGATTTATTTAAAAGAAAAAGCTTTTTATTTAGTAATAATAAATCATTCATATCTTTCAACATCAGCAGGAAGTTAAAAAAACGAAAGCTCCGGTTTTGAAGCAGCCGAGTTCAAGCAGCCGTGTACTACGCAATACACTCGCGGCATTTTCAAAAATCGCGCGCACAGCGCCCGCAATATGCAAAACAGTGAACACTCGGTTCGACGCCACACGCGCTACTGAGAGCACTGCGATGTCCGCTTAGGGGCCCTGTAAAGACGTGCGTCTGTGAGCGTGCGTCGATTCGAGCGTTTGTACGTAGCTTCCTTACTGCTTTAGCTCATATTTATACTGTGCTATGGCGGCCTGCATAAATGCTTTTTCACGCCCCGCTTAAATAACCCGGGAGAGAAAGAGGAGGAAAACACGTGTGCGGGAAGTGCATTCCACATACGGGCAGTTCGGCAAAAGAACGATTGTCCAAACTTTTTGGTACGTATCTTGATGGTCAGCACGGTATGAGGGTGGCTTCTAAGACCTGCACGCGTCGATCTGGAAAGGAAAGAAGAGGGAGGGATGAGGTCAAAGAGCTCCTCAGAGCATTCACCGTGGTAAAGGCGGTAGAAAGCACTAAGGGAAGCAATGTCCCTACGTAGCTGTAACGGCTCCAGACTGGTAGTAACGTCATCGTTATCGATAATACGGACAGCACGTCTTTGCAACCTGTCAAGAGCTTGGAGCAAGTACTTGGCGGATCCGTCCCAAAGATGAGAGCAAAACTCCACGCAGGAGCGCACCTGAGTCTTATACAAAAGACAACGTTGCTTCGGTGTGAAGAACCGCTTCACTTTGCTCAGGATTCCGAGTTTACGTGAGGCTGTGGTTATAATGCTCTCAATATAGCTCTTCGGGTTGAGGTCGCCGTGTATGTCCATACCTAAGAGACTGAGACCAGTCTGGATGGGTAATAGGTTGCTCTGGAAGGAGGGTTGGGGGAGAAATGCGGACTTTTTAGCCGTGACAGACAGCGCAGACCTGTGCTTTTTTGGCATTGAACTGGACCAGGTTATCAGAGCCCCATTTATAAATGCGGTCTAACTCCTCGTCCAGCTCAATGACAATCTTCCGTCTCGACTCCACTACATTGGCTTGCTTTGCCGCAGGGTGACCCAAATAACGCCGATGTACTGTACTGTCGTCTGCATAGCAATGAATGTTTCCCAAGGATAACATGTCATTGATATGCAGAAGGAACAGCGTGGGCGATATTATAGAACTCTGCGGCACTCCGGCGTTCACCTGCAGAAACTGTGAGGCACTGCTTTCGCAGAGTATGCGAATGCTGCGCTCATGCAGGAACCCGGCGACCCAATCGCATAGGCGAGGTGGCAAGCCGTATGACGAAAGCTTGGAGAGAAGCGAAAGATGCCAAACTCGATCGAAAGCCTTGGAGATGTCCAGGCTAACAGCCAGTGCTTCTCCGTGCTTGTCCATTGCTTCACTCCACAGGTGTGTTATGAACGCCAGGAGATCACCCGTTGATCGTTTCGGTCTGAACCCGTATTATCGATCATGAATCAGGGAGTGATCTTCTAGGTAGCGAATGAGTTGCCTGTTTATGATTCGCTCAAAAACCTTGCAAAGGACAGAGGTGACAGCAATAGGTCAATAGTTGGCTGGGTCGGAACTATCCCCTTTTTTGGGGACCGGCTGGAGGTTCGCCTTTCTCCAAGCCCAGTAGAGTACGAGAGGTGATATAGGCGTGTCAGTACTGGAGACAACTCGGAAGCACATTTTTTAAGGACGACTGCCGGTATACCGACAGGACCGCTAGCCTTCCGCACATCAAGTGACTGCAGCACGGCACGGACGTCACGTTGTCTGATTTGGACGTCAGGCATTGAGGAACCACAGTGAGGGATGGTAGGTGGTTCCGCGCCGCAGTCATCGACGCGCGAATTCGCCGCAAAGAGCTTCGCTAAGAGGTTAGCCTTGTCTAGCGGCCGATGAACCAACGAGCCATCAGGGTACCGCAGTGGTGGCAGAGAAGGCGCGCAAAAGTTGGCTTGCACCGCTTTGGCCAGTCGCCAATTACTTCGGCTACCCGTTGGGTGCGACAACAGCTCTTGGCCAACGCGAGCAACGCGATGGGCATTCGCTCTCGAGAGAGCTCTCTTGCAGACTTTGGTGGCCTTGTTGAAGACTACCTTGAGTGAAGAGATGTAACGATCGTTGAGCGTGCGAGCCTTGGTCCAAGCGCGATAAGCCGCCTGTTTAAGTTCAACAGCTGTGGCGCATTCGCGATTGAACCAAGGGCGCGCCTTACTTCCGCTGACGACATCAGTGTTAGGAATGTAATATTCCATCCCCAACATGACCTCGTCAGCGACAGCAGAGGCACTCTCCGATGGGTCCCTTCCCACAAAGCAGCGCTGGCCCCACGGGATGGATGCAAAATAGTCGCGCATACCATCCCAATCTGCCGACGAGTAGTGCCATAAACGCCGTTTAGACTCCACTGAGGGAGAGCTTTTACGGCGCAGTACGGTGGCACCAACCAGGCAATGGTCAGAAGTGCCCAACGGAGCACTTATCGACACTCTGTACCCGGCTGGTCGACTCGTCACCAGTAAGTCTAGCAGGGAGGGCGCTTGACCTCATATATCTGGAATCCTGGTGGGCTGGAGAACCAGTTGAGTTAGATCATGCGTGAGAGCGAATGCGTGGGCAGTTCGGCCTGCATGGTCTGTTTTGGAAGAGCCCAACCAGGTCTCATGGTGAGCATTAAAATCTCCCAAAAGCACCACATTGGCAGACGGAAACCGCTCCTGTACGTCGTCAACTGCTTGGCTCAGGTAATCGAATAGCCGAGTTGTCTCGTGGTCTACGGAGTGGGAACGGTACAGGCAAGCGTAGACATGGCTCTCGGAACCAAGATCCACGTGTACCCATAGGATGGAGAAGGAGGGGTCCTCCAAGCAGCGCAAACGTCGACAGCAAACGTCCGTCCTGACGAAAAGGCGTACCTACTCCACCACGTCCACGGATGTTAGTGAACTCCACCTCAAAAAGCGACTTGATGGTGGGGAAGTGGGAAGCCGCTATCTGACCTGCTTTGTTTTTAGACACTGACATGGTGGTTGGATGGGGGCGTGAGTAAAAGGAGATGCTGTGGTGGCAAGGGGGAAAAGACAAAGTGTGGGAGACTAACATGAACTGGTGCATGTAGTTGTTCGGTAAGACGTTAATCGACCCGCCGGACGGAAGGGCCCCCGTGCCCCCGTGTGCTGTTACGAGTATAAGAAATGTAACATTTTTAGTTAGCTGTTCTAGATTTAAAGAGGTATTGGGATGCAATTTTGATAGGAAATTAAAGACTAGTGATAGGTCTCAAGATATACCATATTTTGGGGCTGAAGGTCGAAGTCTGTAGAATCCTTTGAATAGTTTTGTGATACGGTCATCAGACCCTACTCTCGATCCTAAGATCAAAGATAGAGCAGAGCGATGGCTGATTAGTGAACCATATTGTAAGCTCGAATAGAAAAGCATCGTTAAGAAATAAATTACGTGCGGAGTTGACGCCTCGTATAGATCCACACTGTGATTTTATAAAAGCTTACCTAGCAACGGATTGCAACATCATATCGTTTTATTGAATTATAGGACAGAGAAGCTATTATGATATCTAAGGATGATAGTGGTACACTCCTCTTCAGTAATGCCGTTCGGATAACCTTCCTGCAATCAGTGTATCCGCTTAGGTAGGCTGTTGGAAACCGACATTAACACGTTATCGCTGGGCACAAATTGTTGTACCAACTCCCAACAGAGAAGATCTTGGAACAACAACAATGCCTTCTGTCTGCGTGATCCGTTATTATTTTTCTTAATACTTTCAGTATAACAGCGAATGGCGCGAATGCGTAAAATAAAAGATGATGCTAATTTATAAATGTATTGTATTTCTAAATGCATTTGTAACGCAAGCTCCAGGATCTCTGTTCCAAGAGACATACCAACTTCTTACATTTATAATTTGTTCTGGATGCAAAAAGATCATTATCAGGCTTACCTAAAACTCATACTATTTTATTAAAAGCATTATCTATCAACTCCCCTTCAGTGTCAGGATGTAATTTTCGTGACTCTGCATTTGCTATTTCATTATCTTTTGAGCTGGTGTACGAGTACGAAGCGAAAACGAATATTTTGCGGATTTCGCACCACTGCCACAACTTCTTAGTTATTTCAGTAAGGTGTGGAAACCGAACTCCACCCATACGGTTTATATAAGAAATAGCAGTTATATTATCAATACGTAACAAAATTTGTCAATTTTTAAAGTTTCTAGCAATTGTTTGTAAGCCCAAAAAGGAAGCTAAGAGTTCTAAATAGTTTATGTGCTCAAGTGATTCTACAATACTCGACTGGACACTAGTAGTCCCCTCAGCACCTGCCCCCCCCCCCCCCCTTTTCTTGCTTGCATTCAAAAAAGAAATTCTAAGCAGTACCACCCTTCCAATAGATTGTAACCACCAAGAAAAATCGTCTTTCAAATACGGTGGTAACGACATGTAACTATCGTAGTTATTCGTATTATAAATTGCAAGATATTTACACGCTTCCATTTGTTTGGTGTATAACCAACCATATTGGACGGCGGCGGGGCAAGACGCAGTGAGAAGTTCTACTAGTCGTACGAAGTGCCTAATTTTACATTGTTCTTTAATTTTAAAATGTTGTTATACCTTTTTTGATTATGTTTCTTTTGTCATTGGTTAAACTTATTTGAAATTTTGTAGTATCTATTAAAAAACCAAGATATTTGCAGACTGCATTAAGGACTGTACAGCTCTTTTTGACATTAATAATGAAACCTAAAGATTCTAAAAAATTTCTTGTTACCAAGACATTATCAAGACAGTTTTTATAATCTCTAGCAAGAGCGCAGATATCCTCTTAATTAATCGTTGATAAATAGCCCAAAGACCGAAGAAGACACGCAACTGGTTTTAACAATTTCGTAAAAACAAACGGTACTGTGTTAGGACCAAATTAAAGTACATTAAGTTCGTAATGAAATGAAATGATTCTTTATTTGCCAAGAACATAGTATGTTACAGTTGTTAGAATTATATTATGTACTATATGTTCCACTCCCATAAGAGTATGCAAATTAATTTAAGTTGATTGCAGAATAATCGTAATCGACACAATATTTAAGACGCATTTAATTACTTACATTAAAATAAAAGATTAAATTTGTTAGGGTCAATTAAATTAAATAAAAAATAATGATAGTAAAATAATAATAATTAATCAAATAACAGTAAAAAAAACCATAATTATAAAAGTTAGTAACATAAGTCAGTTGTTAGTAAACAATAACACAATGTCAACCCAATATAATACCTTTACTGAGAAAGAAACTCATCAAACGTATAGAATGACTTTTCAAGGAGCCATTCTTTTGTTGAAGTAGCGCACCGGCAGTTCCCGAATGATCCTTGGAATGTGATTATAGATCCTCACGGTAAAAATAGCGCAGTTCCTATCGCAAAGAGAGCCCTTACATAAAGGATTTCTTAACTTTGTAACATCTCGGCGTTGAAATTTGCTTTCCTGAGATATTTTTTTGAAAAGATGTGGATGGCTTCTCACAAAATTTCCTGCTTCTAAAATATATAAGCAGGTTAAGGTGAGATTTCCCAACTGTTTAAATAAAGGCCTGCACGAGGACAGTGGTCCGACACCACAAACAGCTCGGACACATTTTTTTTGTACCAGGAAAGCTCTTTTAATATCAGTAGATTTTCCCCACAGCAAGAGACCATACCTGAGCACTGATGCGACATAACCGTGATAGGCAGTAAGTGCTGCTTGATGATTGGTTGTTTTACGCGTTTGCCTTAGAGCATGGACGAATCTGTACGTAATTTATATGACTTTTCCAATTACAGTTTTTATCTAGCATCAGGCCCAAGAACTTAATTTCGTCAGTTTCCGAAAGGGGAGTAGCGTTGTATTTGATGTCAAGTGACTTATTTGTGGACCTATTATTGCAAAATTGGATATATTTTGTTTTTGAAATATTAATGTCAAGATCATTGAAATTTAGCCATTGTATCACTTTGTCTAATGTGTTATTTACAATTGTTTCATAAGATGTGTCAGGATAGTTATCATTTTTAATGTCAGGTATAAAATTGAGATATCGTCAGCGAAAAGAACACACTTTTGGTCGATCACATTTGGGAAGTCATTTATATATAATAAAAATAATAAAGGACCTAGGATACTTCCCTGTAGGACACCAAGGCCATTAACTTTATAATCTGACTTATGTACACGTAAAGTGGTATCAGGATCATTTTCAACTCGTGTTGAATCCAAAAAGATTACTGCTACTCTATTCTTTTCATCTATATTTTTTGCAACTGCTTTAATTAATGAAAACGCTGCTAAAGTGGTTGATTTATTTTTCTGTAAACCGTTCTATTCTTTTTTTATGATGTTAAATTTGTTCATAAACTTTTTTTTTTTTATTGGCAACTGGTAAACGCTTGGCCTTCATCTCACCTGATGGTAAGTGACGATAAGGCCGAAGGTGGAAGCGCGCTTCACCCGGAATCCTCAACCACTGAGGAACTGGCTATCTTATCTCAAACTGCCGGAACACAACAATGCTATAAACATCATTGTTATGGCGACAGACTTAGATAAGATGGTGGTAGCTAGCTAGGCGGACTTAACAGTCCTACCACCAACCAAACCGAGCACACAAAGATGTACCCCCCGCTGGGAATCGAACCCGGGACCTCTGGGTTTGAAATCGTAAACTCCAGCAATCTAGCATACATGGCCTTTTCAAAGATTTTGGCAAAAATAGAAATCAACGTTATTGGTCTATAGTTATCTTCTTTACTATTATTTTTATGCAGAGGCTTAACTACAGATCTTTTTAATCGTTCTGGGAAAACGCCACTTTCGAAAGAAATATTTATTAAATGTGCCAGAATAATGGCTAATGGCTAATGGCTTTGGTGCACTCTTTTATGATATTTGTAGAGACGCCATCGTATCCAACTGCTTTTTTGTTGTGTAGAGAATGTATAATCTTAGTAATTTCCCTGGGTGCGTAAGGTTTTAAAAATATGCTTGAGTTTAATGTTTTTAATTTAGGTGGCTTCCAATCTTTCAGCATAGCCTTACTGCTTGATTTAAGAGAAGTAAAGAAATTATTAAAAGCGGTTGCAATTTCAGAAGGGTTTGAAATGTCTTTATCCAGTAATTTTAAAGATAGAATTTCTAGGCATGATTTTGCAGAGTCAACTTTATTTTTTACCGTATTTAGTACCGTAGCGGCATCTGCCGTTTGAGCTCGAAGTTGATCGTCACTTTTGTCGGTAATGTAGGTAATGGTCTGCTCGAGGCCACATCGGTCTTTGGTACTGTGTGCGCCATCTAGTGTATTATCGACGGGAGAACTGCTTTGACTTGAACTTGCTTCAATTGAGCATTGCGCATTAGAGACATCTAGCGGGATTGTTAGATTATCGTTTGACTTTGTCGGTGTATAATATTCTAGTTGTTTACCTTTTTTCGGTGTAATTTTTTTAGAGTTTTTATTCTTCCTAGTGCTTTGAGGATCTTTGCAAATAATTGTAAGTTGAATAATTCTTCTCTGCTGTTCTTCAATTTGCTTTTTCATTAAGTTCTTCTCCAGTATCATATCTTCAATTTCTTTATGAGCGCTTTCTAATTGACATCTTAAATTATTCAATTCACATTTTAATTCTTCTGTGTCAGTGTTTAAAGCTGTAGATAAGTCAGGTAAGCTTTTTGCGAAATAATCTGAATGTGAGGATATAAATGACAAATTTAGAGATTCAATTGATGTACTCAATTTCTTTTTCCTTTGAGTAATATTGCTGTAAGTATCCATAATAGAAAAATAAGTAATATTCCTTTCTTAAGAAAAAAAAACAAGAAAATTAAAACTCAAAACAAATATCTGTCAGTGCGGGATTCGATCTGCAGATCTTAGAATCCTCTTTTAAAGGCTTAAAGGCTGGTTTGGAGTTTGTTTGGTATACAGCTGATCCTTAAAATCTTTCTTTATTGTTGAACATATGAAACTCCTTCTCGTCATAGACTCATTATGCTGTGTATCGCATAGCTGATGACTAGTTTCAATCAAGAAATTTATGACAGCTTGGTCTCTATGTTCCAATGAAAGCAACTTGGTCAGAGAGCCTCCAATGTAGGAAATGGCAGCCGCCAGTTGCACTTACTTATATTCTAACGCTTTGTCTTTCTTGATCAGCGTTTAAGCTGCCAGATAAAGCTGCTCTTATCTCTGGCCCTAGCTTTTTCTCTTAGGGCTTTGTCCCAAAAGATTCAGTATCCCTTCGTCATGTTCTGGACGAACAGTCACAACATTTGGAGACGGTTCTATTTGCATCGAGTGAATGGAAGTGGCTTCGGCTTTTTGCGTAGCTGAAGTAGACGGGCCTTGTCCAGGCTCCTCTAAGAAAATCGGTCCCCAGTCCGCCTCAGGCTGCATTTCGTTTTCGCCTTATTGAACAAGGTCGAATATTCACTTAGGTACGTCGCTAGAACGTTATTTTATTCACCTAAGGTGAAAATTTATTTAATCCACAATCGTTTTTATACATAAAGTATAAAAAGTGAAAAAACATTCCTTCTGAATGTACACATCACTAATTAAAGTAACGGTTTTAAATAACGTGAAGGCAACATCCCTTTTAAAAGTACACAACACAAATTAAATTATTTTAATTCTTATCTTGTCAAAATACGGTAATAGTCCTATTAAACTATACACACTATTTTCAGATAAGTACAGTAGCACACCTTTCTTTTAGATGTACAATTGTTAATTAAAAAAATACGGTACTAGTCCTTACAGCTACACATACTATTTTTTCTTTAAATAAGTATAACGGTAGCACTCCCATGATAATGCACACAATTAATTATCATATTGGTATCGTTTTCATAAGGTAACACACTGAATTACCTTCAGATCGTAACGATACAGGCGGCGGCGAGTCACACGCCGACAAACTGCTGCTTTCTATGCGCAAACGTTTTTCTTTCTTTCTCATTTTCTTTCTATACAATAATCACTATCGTCGTCACTATAAACTCGTTTAGGCATCGTAACACTACATGAGTATATTAAAGAGGAAAAATCGTGGTGATTGGCGAAGCACAAAAACGCGAATGAGCGGCCGTACAATCGAGGCGCAGAGGAAAGTGACAACTACCCTACAAAAAATTTTTTTTTTTTTGCTTTTAACTTAGTGGATGAAAGGCGACACGATACGTGTTACTACAAATGTTACCTAATCTGAAAGGACGAAACAACGAATGTATAATTATCAATTAATAAACTATACCTACTCGGAGATCTATTAGAAATTAGATATTAATTAACAAAACATACTTACCAATCAAATGAAAGGCTTGGCTTGTTCAGTTCAAGACGTTCAGTGGTTTATAAGCTCGAGTGCAATATGTCGCCCATTTTTCGGCCGAGATCAATCTCGCTAAAAAAGGCCGAGAGATCGCGAGAACGAGACTGCATTCCCTACCATGACCTTTGGAATGCCGGTCCATTGCTCTAATCGCTTAGCTAAATTTTAATAATAAAGATATTTTTAAGCAATTGAGTCTTTATAGATTGTTAAATTAACTCCTTAAAATTAGAACAATTCTTTTGCTAAAGACTTTTGGCAGGCGTCGTATTTTCTTAAACATTCCTACAACGTTGGAACTTAAAATTTTAAGGGTAGGCTGCAGAAAATCTCAATCTAAAATAATAACATACATAACGTTTTACCGTTCAGTACATTGTTTTAAAGGATAATTAGTGAATTAGGTTTGTTCATAAGAAAAAATTTGTTATCTAAGTGTAGTTTTTTTTTATTCAAAAGTAATTAGTATATTTTTTTCATTTTAGCTAGAGATAACATACATCGTGATTGGATACGTTGTGTATAATCAAATTAATTAAAAAGATAAGGCTTTATAAAACTGAGGCACCAAGTTAGTAATAGCTTTTCCGTCGGTTGCATACTGTGTGAAGAATGATACGAATAAGTAGCTCGATGGCGACTGACCGGGATGAATGAAAAAAAAATACTTGTACCAGTCGTAGAATCTATGGCGAACGCTACACGTCAATAAATATTGTGTCATATATCGTATATATATTTATTGATGGATCTTGGGCTGGATCACAGCACACCCTACACCATCAATACGGATCGAGTCAAAATACGTACTTTGTACGAGGCAGACGTGTAGGGTTGCCACTCGCACTAGAGTATTGTCCTCTTTTTCATGTAGGCGTACTTTATAAGCTACGCTACGACACCAATAAAGTACCTACGCTAAAATCTTAAAGCATTAATGCTCTAAGGCTAAAATTCTCTATTTACGTAAAAGACTAACATTTGTCAAATATCGCAAAGAGCAACAAAAAATACGTTTTTAAGGACAAATAAATAAAAAAAAATTTTATGCTATGTACTTTAAATGTAAATAGTACATTGTTTGTTACCCTAGGGGTGAAAGTAGCTTAATTACTCCCGAGACGGGGTTTGGCGCCCGAGCGTAGCCAGGGCGGCAATAGTTCGAGGGAGAAAATAAGTCTTTCGCCCGAGGTAAACACTGCTTTTCATTACGAATGGTACCTAAGTAACTAAAAATAAAAACATGAATTAGCTAAATAATTAGTCAGTTTTATTTTACTTAAATCTACAACTTTTTTGAGATATTTAGTTAAAGCTTATGGTAAAATTAGTAATAATTTGAATCTATGGACAACACAGGCTACGCCCACACAGTCCACGCTTCAGCAAAAAACTACTGCACAGTCTGCACATGTGCTTATGTGGTGAGCCTTCAGCTCGTTAGTCACTTTTATTACACACAAGAGAAGATAGGGGTTGGTGGTATTATTTTGATGAGTCCATCGCCGCTCAATGCTGTTGGATGTATGTGCAGTATTTAGTCCGTTAGTCGCCTTTTACGAAACCC
Source organism: Scoparia ambigualis (assembly GCA_963921215.1). Classification (NCBI taxonomy): domain Eukaryota; kingdom Metazoa; phylum Arthropoda; class Insecta; order Lepidoptera; family Crambidae; genus Scoparia; species Scoparia ambigualis. The sequence goes on along the minus strand of OY992511.1, from coordinate 30,011,138 downwards.
TAGGGAAGAGAGGGGTTGATAGTTTTATTTTGATGGGTCCATCGCCGCTCTATGCTGTTGGATGTATGTGCAGAATAAAGTCCGTTAGTCGCCTTGTACGACACCCAAGGGAAGAGAGAGGTTGGTAGTATTATTTTGATGAGCCTATCGCCGCTCTACGCTGTTGGATATATGTGCAGAATTTAGTCCGTTAGTCGCCTTTTACGACACCGAAGGGAAGAGAGGAGTTGGTACGAGGGTCAAACTGAAAATTCTTAGAAAATCAAAAACTGAGCCAACTAGTAAGTTTTGAGTTTTATTATATCTTTTCAAAATAGTGTCCGTTTACATCAATACATTGCTGCATCCGGTGGAACCACTGAGAAAAGCAATTTGCCCACTCCTCCTTAGGGGTCTCTTCAACGGCCTTTTGAAACGCAGCCACTGCTTCCTCGGCGTCCATAAAACGTTTTCCTCGAAGTTTTTCTTTTGTTTTTAGGAATAAATAAAAATCGCAAGGTGCGAGGTCAGGGCTATACGGCGGGTGACCTAGTAATTCCACGTCTGACGAGGTCAAATAGTCGATTGTTTGCCTGGCGGTGTGCGACGAGGCGTTGTCGTGGTAAAGGAGGATCCTACTGCGAGGGCGTTTCTCCCGAACTTTTTCCAAGACAAGTGGCAAACAATTGTTGGTGTACCATTTGGCAGTTATAGTTTTTTGATCTTCTAAAACAATTGTCGCGTAATGACCTGTCTTTCCGAAGAACGAAGCCACCATCTTTTTTCCCACGCTTCGACCTCTCTTCACTTTAGTTGGCAACTCATTGGAAGGAAACACCCACTGAGCAGACTGTGTTTTGGTGTCAGGATCATAACAGTAAATCCAGCTTTCGTCACCCGTAACTATGTCGAACACAGCATTCGAGTCACCTCCGTTAAATCTTTGAAGCATTTCACGGCACCAATCAACACGACGGAGTTTTTGGGCCTCGGTCAAATTGTGAGGTATCCACCGGGCGCAAAGCTTCCTGACAGCTAAATGTTCGTGGAGGATTTTGTGCACTTGACTCATACCGATGCCTAAGCTTGCTCGAATCTGCTGATGCTGATGCACAACACTGATGTTATCTTCAGTTGTCGCCGTAGAAGGCCGTCCCTCACGCAGATCATTGGTGAGATTAGTGCGACCACGCTTAAATTCATTGAACCAGTTGTAGACAGTGGCACGAGATGGGGCTTCATCGTGAAAGGCCAATCGAAGTCTATCGTAACTTTCTTGTTGTTGACTTAATTGACATCGGAAGTCTTAGAAAACCATTTTCCCGGCTTAGATTCATGCTGACGTCACACAGGCAATTTTCAATTTGCCGCCAAATCGAAGACAAATGACAAACTAATGAAATTTAAACTGAATAATATTGACAAAGAGTTCCATTTACAAAATTCAAACTTTATTTTTAATTATATTGTTTACAAGTGGCCAGTTCTAAACACTTTCAGTGTCACCCTCGTAGTATTATTTTGATGAGGCAATCGCCGCTCTATGCTGTTGGATGTATGTGCAGTCTTTAGTCAGTTAGTCGCCTTTTACGACACCCATGACAAGAGATGGGTTGTTAGTATTATTTTAATAGTAAGTCACAACTACGCGTGAGTTACTGTTCAACAATTAAGATTGTATTTAATTATTGCATGTCGTGACTACCTATAATTGAGACAGCACTTAGCATTAAGATAAACTCGTTTTTTGTTACATTCGAATTAGTGTATGTTTTGTTGGTAGTTCATTATAAATAAATAAATAAAATAAACAAATAAATAAATAAATACACATGACAGTACCTTTCAGAAAAACGTATTCGTAACGAATTCTCCCTAGGGCGGAAAAGTATTACTTTCTCAGGCAACTTCAAACCTACTTTCCGTGTATGAGGAATAAAAATACTTTATTCATCCTAAAAAAAGGTGGTAACCCTAGACACGATAAATATTGACGCGCGACACTACACGCAAGATAAATATCACGATCTAGGATCTGGGATTGGATCACTGGATTTCCAGAAATCCTGCGATAAATATTGTGATCCGTCAATACACTACACTACACGTCAATTATTATCGTGATCTGTCAGTATAATTATATTGACGGATCACAATATGGATCTTCCGTGTAGCGTTCGCCTATGGGAAAATATTCATAAATGATTGATAGAATTGCATCGACACATCTCACATCGACCAATCTAGTCGAGTATAAATTTTCGAGGTAATGAACCATCGGGCTAATAACCGCTCGGTATAATGAACATTACATTAAACAAATATTCCGCAAAACGATATGCAAGTAAAACATCATTTGGGTAAAGTGCTTCTGTAACAAAGACTTTAATGTCTTTGTTCTGTAAATAGTGTTTCGATATGGCGTAGGGAACCCCCTCCGCCATAGTCCACTTTTCACCAATTAGCAACTGCACATGCGCTCAGCGTGACAGGTAGTGAGCCCATCGCCGGTCTATGTTTGTTGGATGTACGTGCAGTCTTTAGTCCGTTAGAGAATTTTCAGTATTGCGATATTATTTTAATACTAGCGGCCGCTCGCGGTTTCACCCGCGTGGTTCGTGTTCCCGTGGGAATATCAGGATAAAAAGTATCCTATGTGTTAATCCAGGTTATAAACTATCTGTACGCCGAATTTCGTCCAAATCCATTAATTTTTACGTGAAAGAGTAACAAACATCCATCCATACTTACAAACTTTGCGTTTATAATATTAGTATGAAGTAGGATTTTTGTTATAGATCATGGCAGCTTGAAAAAAAATTGTCTCTAAAAGAACGTCTAAAAAGAAAGAAAGAAACCTCAGGCACTTGATTAAATTTTTGATCTCCTTTTGTGAAAATACTGATGATAGTTATATTAATATACTGATGATAGTTATATACGCCAAGAAGAGGAATAATAGTATTCTGCGCCAAGAAATTATGGTTATTTTTGTTATTTTTGTTTTCGCAATAAGATTTTTAAGCGATAATGAGAAGAGGAATAGGTAAGTGTTTCGTGCCAAGAAGTTAAGGTAAATTTTGTTAAGTTTTAGTTTTTGTAAAAATATCTATGTTTAAGCAATATGCTACCTACGAGTACCAATGAATATGATGATTATATCTGACAATATTAAGTAAAGACTATTTGACAAATAAGTCTGATTAATAATTAGTACAAAAAAGTTTATTAAAGTTGATTCCGGACGGCATGGCATTAATACATGCCATACAGTCATACAAATAAATACCTACCCGTCCCTCGGAGGAAGCAATTCACAAGTAGCTACACAAATTGAAATATACTATTATTAAATCAAAATAAGCAAATTTTTGTTATGCCACCATCTTATACAGCCGAAGACCTCTTAACGTAGAAACACCCACTAATCATCTTAGATTTGTAACATGATCTTCGTGCAATCTAATTGTGGGTAGCTGCAGTCCCTTCTAAAGAAGAATTCAGAAGATAAATTCCAATCTGCACACCCCACTGTTGTCAGATGCCGGAACATTCTAGGATTGTTCTTAATTACATCCAGGCTCTCCTGGACATTATAATGTGCTTCTTGTTTTTTTTTTTTTACGTGTAACGGGTAAGCGCTTGGCCTTCATCTCACCTGATGGTAAGTGACGATAAGGCCGAAGGTGGAAGCGCGCTTCACCCAGAATCCTCAACCACTGAGGAACTGGCTATCTTAACTCTAAATAACTGTCGGAACACAACTATGCTATAAACATCGTTGTTATGGCGACAGATTAGATAAGATGGTGGTAGCTAGCCAGGCGGACTTAACAGCCCTACCACCAACCAAACCGAGCACACAAAGATGTACCCCCCGCTGGGAATCGAACCCGGGACCTCTGGGTCTGAAACCGGTGGCTTAGCCACTAGACCACGGAGGCGGTGCAAATGCTTTCCAGTAGACACCTTGTGCAGCGATAAACACATTAGAGCTACCGCAAGATGCCAGTAGGCAGCCTACACTCCTAGCCACACAATAGCTCTAATCATCTTTGTATTGTGGATAAAGCATAGAAGCAATTAGTTCTTCCTCTGGCTTGACGGTATCACTATAAAAATTAAAATAACCAAGATAGTGAACATTGGTTATTGTATTGGTCCAGTAGCTCTTCTCAACTTGGATCTTCATGCCAAATATCTAAGCTGCGGCTTCCTGCATATTTATCAAGTTTATTTTAAGCTACTTCCAGGTAAGGAGGCTATAGAATCATCTCTATAACAGTTGAGGAATAAGGCCTTTTGCCCAGTCGTCAATATAATTACGGTGTTAATAACAACAAAATTGACCATGGTATCGATGATATTAGTAAACATAGATCCAGAAGGAACACCATGCCATTTCTGAAATCTTCTGCCATCCATATTCTGTATAGGTGTATTAATAAAATAATTGACCACAGCTTTGAATCTTGCACGATCCTCACTACTAATGTCAGGGAACAATTCCAAGATTATCTGGAACATGTCGCGTATAAGCCATGCTGGTACGGTGGAATCGAAGGAGGAGAAATCAATCATAAGGAATTTGGCTCCAGGATCACGCATCCTAGTTCTTTGGAGTTTATTATGTAACCAAGTCATTCCTCCTTTTAACATCTCCATCCCATACCCAAACTGATGCCCAATACGCTGGCTCTTAAGGGCTCCCAGCACTGGAACGGCAAATCTGGCCTCTTCTACGACAACGCATGCTGGATAGGCCCAGGCGGCTCTAACTTTGTTTTGCCCAACTTTACTTATATGGCTCCTAGCGAAGGCAGCACAGTCGGGCAATGGTTCACATGGTTGTTTGTTACCAACTCTTTTCCAGTATCTAGAAAACTTTGGGAAAAAAATTCCAAAAATATCACCTTTCTGTCCTGGGTGAGTTTGAATGTAAGGCAGGCCAGCGGCTGTGTCCTGGGGAAGCTCTTTAGAGGCATCATGCATTGATATTGGTTCTAAAATGCACCGCATCTCTTCTCTTAATTCGTCAAGTACCTGTAGATATACGGGATCTTTGGTCTTTGGTACGACTGGCCCTGCATATCGTAATACTCCAGCCCATACATTATCACGCGTAATATGAGATCTAGCTGTACTCGATATGACTCTATCTGCTAGACTCTTTAATCCTTTTTCCGCTATTGCGCGGTAGATCTTAAAGGATAAAATTGGTCTCTTATTCTTAAATGAAAAGCCTGATCCTTCTGGAAGAATTCGTCCATGGCTAACCAATGGGTATTCAATTTTCTCTTCGAAATGCGGATAGCTAAAGCTAGTAATATCACACGTTTTATATCGAGGATTAATCTTCGTTTCCAATTTAATCATCCTGTATTCCTTTTCCGTCCGATTTTCCGCAAATCGCAGAGAAGTGTGTTGTTTTTGTTTTTAAACTTTTTAACCGTAACGTAGGTAGGACTAGGAATACATAAAGAGGGGTGCAAATTTGGGAACCTCCTCGTGGTGCACCCTGGGGTAAGACCTCTCGGCCCACGTTCAGCGTGGGAAAAGAGGCCTTACGCGAATACCCTGGCCCCTTCTGGGCGTCGAACTAAAGTAGGCGGTGCCCCTTCTGAGCCCGCACCCCCTTCAAAGCGCGTCCCTTCTGGACCGCACAGCGGGTCCACTTTGGTCCTGCGGGGGGATAGTGCCGGCACCCCTTCTGGGTGTCGAACAAAGTTGTTGGTGCCCCTTCTGGGCCCACAGCCTCCCCTTGCCCCTTCTGGGCCTGTGGGGGGTAAATTGGTGGCGCCCTTATGGGCGTCGTCCTTGGTTTTGCTCGGCGTCCCTTCTGGACGCCGTTTCGAAAACGGCCGCCCCTTAAGGGTTCTCAGGTCGCACGGGTGATGGCGTGGGCGGAGCTCATGGCGTCACGGGAAGCGTGAGGTGCGATCCTCCCCTGAAGAGGGTGACGGATCTAGCAACCCGTGGCGTCCGAGCCGCTGCCGCGCGGAGGTAGCAGAATGCGAGGGCGCGGGGGCACTTGGGCGTCGTGGGAAGCATGCGATCCTCCCCTGAGTGGGTGAGAGATCTCGCTTTCCGTGGCGTCCGAGCCGCTGCCACGCGGAGGTATCCGCATTCTTTGTGAGGGCGTGGGCTGAACTCATGGCGTCATGGGAAGCGTGAGGTGCGATCCTCCCCTGAAGAGGGTGACGGATCTAGCAACCCGTGGCATCCGAGCGTCAGCGCACTCTTGAGGAGGCTGAGTTGCGGGAGTTCGTGGCCCCAGGCGTGCGATCGGCCCCTGGTACTCGGCTGAGGCTGTGATGCAGGTGGCCGTGACCCCAGGCGTGCATCCGACCTGCTGCGACTCGGCAAATACGTGAGGGAAACTCTCCCTCGCTCGGCCCTGAGGTCTCGTGAGGTAGAGATATCGGGTCGAGCGATGCGGACGAGTTTGAGGGCGCGGCGAGCGATCGGACTATCCGGACGCTCGCCGCCTCAGGAGCTGTCAGGTCGAATCCCGTGACGGTGACCTCAAGGGGTCTCGTTGCACAAGGGGTGCATTCGGTTCGGGGGTTTCCACGAACCAATGACCTTTTTTCTTTGTTTTAGTCAGAGAAAATGCTTCTCTGCACTGGCATGAGGCCTCGAGAGGAACGTGAGAACCCCATGCACTGTCCAGGGCTGGAACCCATATGTCCTCACCCGCCCCCCCAAGGGAAACGGGTGAGTAAGGGCATACGGGCCCGACCTGGTAAAAGAACCGACACCTTCCTTCAAAAACGCGACGCGGCGCCGCGGTACCGTATTTTAACGCCCCGCGAAACGCCGCCCGCTACGGACCCAGTTTTACCTGGGTCCCCTGCTCCAGGGGGAGCAGCCTGGTAGGTTCAGGCTGCTCCCAAACGGGAGGAGGGCTTGTGCAATGCAGCCTAGTGCTCCTCAACACTAGACCGCGGCCATTCTAGGGGGGTGGTGGTTTCCCTCGACCCCCCCCCCCCCCACCCCTCCGCCAAAAATCTTCCATGCGTGGGACCGCGGCCCCACGTGTGAGACCGCTGTCCCACGCAAGGAACACCACAAACTTGTGCACCCTGTGCCGAAGCACAGGAGCGCACACCCACCAACGGACAACTCGGTCCCCAACCCTTGGGCCTACGGGGGGGCATAATGAAATGCCCACCGAAGCCCAACCACCTTCACTTGCGACCCACGTCCACAAGCGCAACACACCACGCGACCTCGGGCGTTGACTGCCGGGCCGCGGCTCGGAAGTGACATCCCCCGAATGCCACCAGTTGCACAGGATGGTTTTCTGGGCGGTTTTCCGGACTTTCACGGGTGTGGCGAAGACCCGCTACTAGCAGTACTAGCCGCCGGTACTCACCCCCCGTCCGCCCGGGGCCCCCGTAAAGGTAAGGTTTCGCGGCGGTTCCAACTTTCACGGGTATGAGGCGGTACCCGCTACTAGTCGGTGGGCAGACCGCCGGTACTCCCCCTCGTATCCAATCCGGGGCTCATTCTCCGCCGCCCAAAGCCCACACCCGACCCTCGACGTCCGAGGCCGCGTCCCACCTCAAAAGCCCGCAGAGGGGCGCCAGCAGAAACTCACTCAAAGCCGCTCAGAAGGAGCGGCGAGCGTGCGGCCCAGAATGGACGCGCACGTGGGTGCAGTGCCCAGAAGGGGCACCGCCTAGAATTCGGCGCCCAGAAGGGGCGCCAGGGATTGGCATAAAGCTCCTCGACCCGCGCTTTCACGCGGAGTCCTGCGTCGAGAGGCCTTACCCCAGGGTGCACCACGAGGAGGTTCCCAAATTTGCACCCCACGAACAAATGACCTGGAATTGGAGCGGCAGATTTACTAAGTGTTTTCCCGCTCCGATTCCACCCCGGGTCTTGCTGGAGAGCAGTGGAGGTTTTAGTGGGTATGCCGCCCTCCTCATGAGCCCCCGCCGAGGCCGCAGGGCCTGGACGGGGGAGCGGGAGTTGGGGGGAGAGTCCCATGCGGGTGCGTAATGCATTTCCTCCACAAAAAAAAAAAAAAAGGAATACATAAAGACTAGAGAAAACATTGATGATTGATAAGAGGCAAAAGAAAAATCGATACATCGATGATATGAGAATAATATCGGTACATCAATGTTATGAGAAAAATGTTTCAAAATATCAAGGCCACCTACCTTAGATTACGTGACTCCTGTCCACTACGTTGCTGAACGGATACTTATTCCTATGGTTTGTTTTTTGTCTGTCTATCAAACAAAGTCAGGATCAGACAAAATATCAAATAAGACAAGGCTGGTCACCGACTTTTGCCTGCCCAATGGGCGAAGAGAAGAGAACAAACTAAGTCAAATATCCATTACGGAATTAATCTAATTTCTAAAAGAATTGGCTAAACTAGCCTTAGTACTATGAAAATGGAAAAAATTTGGCTGTAGGGCTTAGTACCTTTGCCTATCCTTTTTGGATAAAATAAAACAATACCTAACAATCAAAACCAGTGTTTTTAACTTTCTTGTGTTGTTTTGTTTGTTCATAAAAAGGTACCTACATTTAAACATCACAATAAAAATATTTTGTTTATTTTTGCACTAACTAAAACCGGAAAAACATCAATGTTTTCGAACATCGATGTATAAGGGTCGATGTTAACATCGATGTCAACATCGATGTTTTTCTAACATCGATCATCCCTAAAGACTGGTATGGTACGTACGTAGTATTCACACAGCCGGAATGGCTTGAATGGCTGAATTAAGAATCTGAATTTAAGATTCTGAATTACGGCACCTTGACTCACACATTCTTAAAAATTCAGATTGATCAGACTTGTGACTCCCGGCTTATGCAAACGTCTCCGAGACGTTAACCGCTTGCTGTTTCAACCAGGGTTGCCATTTTTTTTCGCTGTTCCTACCAATTCTGCCGTCAATAGCATAGTTACAGTAAGTGCGCTCTCGACGGTTTCGAGAAAAACGCGGTTAAAGTTTTGGTGCGAAATTCTTCCATAAATCCTTTGTTTGTAATCAGATCATGGTGGTTGATACTTTAAATGAAAGAGGACCTCAGCACTTATGTATTACTTATTTGAAAACCAATACTAAGTAATTGAAAGACAAGATAGAAAGGTTTAGAGTTAAGGTTTAGAGAAAGAAACTATCATTTAGTTCAAATTAAAACTTATTTCTTACAATTAAGTCGCACTTATGATCACATAATAAATCACAAAGTTACGATTCTTACTTTACTTAATTGAATCAGTCTTTTCAGTTAAAAAATGGCACAACTAAGAATTTAGTTTTCTTACATTAATCATTCAACTCAAGTTAACTTAATAAGTATTAATCAGTCTTCTTAGTAGTAATATTTCTAGAATATCAGATGCTAATGTAAGTCAAAGTGAATTATCTAAAGTAGGAGTCAAACTAAATAACCTTTCTTCGGTAACAAATCAACATTTATTGATTTATCGAACAAACCTTGGGGATGTAACCATGTAGATACTTATGCCGTAAATAACAAAAGTTATATTAACCATCTATGTAAAAACATAAAACATTCTTCTTTATCAATGTAACATAATATAAAAATTTAATTAATTAATTAGGAATCAACTCTTATCAAAACAATAAGGCGAGAACTAATCGTCAAGGTCCTTCGAAATATTTAAGGATGCATCGTCAAATTTACTAGCCAGAACCAAAACCAGAATTGCCTTTAGCTGGGTAACATTAAGGATACGAGATCTTTGATAATTTTCTCTTTTCTTGAAGAGGCGATATATCCCTTGGCGAACATATTCTCTGTTCAGCACAAGGGAATTGTTTGTTATTGAAAATGTTGGCTTGTAAAAAGTTTAAGGTCCCAAATTCCTCATCAGCGTGACATTATTTGTAAAACAAATAACACTCTCCACGCACTTTGATACCGAAGTAAGATTATTATTTAATTTTTTGAAATGTAAAGCTACTTTAGATAATTCACTTTGCCTTACATTAGCATCTGTGGTCTAGAATAATTACTACTAATATTAATTTTTAAATTAATTAATAAGATATCATGAGTTGAGTAATTAATATAAGAAACTTAAATCTTAGTAGCGCCATTTTTTTACTAAAAAGACTGATTCAATTATGTAAAATAAGAAACGTAACTTTGTGTGTTATTAAGTGATCAAATGGGCGACTTAAGAAGCAAGAAAGAAGTTTTTATTTGAACTAAATGATAATTTCTTTCTTTAAACCTAACATGATCTCTGTCCAATTTTATTAATAAGTCATTTTCGGCATCAGTTAGGTACTACCTAACAGAATTATCTAAAACATGATTATATATTTTTCCAAATATATTAATAAAACCAATAGCTAATAATGTTTTATTATCACTACCAGCCTGATAAAATAAAACTTTTATACGATTTAGTATAATTATCTACTTACTGTAATTATGCTATTGACGGCAGAATAGTAAGGTACGTAAAGTAAATATTGGTAAACTGCTTAGGATCAAAACAGTACTTATATCTTCTTAGTGTTTATTTGCTCGGGCCATAATATCCAATTTTTAAACAGTTAATGACTTATCATATTAGTGGTATAGATGTCATACTGTAGTTTTGCCGAGAGACTCTGAATAAAAACTTTTGCAGTAAGTGTACTGACTGTGATCATGCTTGGTAATATAAAAAAAATGCACGACTTACCAAAAATTTTTTATTGTTAAATTTGGATTAAAAAACGATTCAAATGAATGAGTTAGATGAAAATGTAGATCTCGTTATCGTGATCACGGCTGTATATCTAACTCAGTTTAGACAAAAACCCGACTCTGTAACTATGTTATTGACGGCAGAATTGACGTCCTCCGTGGTCAAGTGGCTAGCGCGCCGGGTCTGGCGTCGCGCCATCTCTGAGGTCCCGGGTTCAATTCCCGGCCGTCGAGTCAATTTAGAGAAAACTGTTTTTCTTAATTGATTTCGGGTCTGGGTGTTTTTCTATGTTTATGTATATTTATCCATTATCTAGTTTAACCATATTAACGAGTTTCATTAAAGCTTATATTGCTATCAATTTTTTTTAAAACAAAATATAAAAATAAAAATTTATGGTAAATCCTGCTAAAACTGCTAAGCGTTGTTTATAAAAATGCACCAAAACTGCTATATTTACCTTTATAATTTTTAAGAATTGAAGTACATCAAAAATTAAACACTATTAAAGCAACGTATCAATAAGATAACATACAAACTAAATATCTAAAATTTACTTTTAAAAATGCTATAAAAGTAGGATCCTACTAAAAATGGCAACACTGAAATAATTCAGAATCTGAATTCCAGCATGTGTGTGCCGCTCTATATAAAATGTATGGGAATACGCGCGTTCTGAATTCAGAATCTTAAATATTCAGACACGGAATTCCGGACGCTCGTCCGCTCATTCTTCCAGATCGATCTGAGAAATTCAGATTCTGAAAAAATCAGCATGTTTTTGGAGCATACTGATATTGTATGGTATTCCGGCCTTTCTGAATTCAGAATCTGAATTAAGAATCTGAATTTAAGATTCTGAATTCCGGCACCTTGACTCACACATTCTTAAAAATTCAGATTGATCAGTAGTCTTGTGACTCCCGGCCTAAGCAAACGTCTCCGAGACGTTAACCGCTTGCTGTTTCAACCAGGGTTGCCATTTTTTCGCTGTTCCTACCAATTGACGTCCTCCGTGGTCAAGTGGTTAGCGCGCCGGGCCTGGCGTCGCGCCATCTCTGAGGTCCCGTGTTCAATTCCCGGTCGGCGAGTCAATTTAGAGAAAAGTGATTTTCTTAATTGAAATCGGGTCTGGGTGTTTTTCTATGTTTATGTATATTTATCCATATTAACGAGTTTCAATAGAAGCTTATATTGCTATCAAATTTAATAAGAATAAAATATAAAAATAAAAATTTATGGTAAATCCTGCTAAAACTGCTAAGCGTTGTTTATAAAAATGCACCAAAACTGCTATATTTACCTTTATAATTTTTGAGAGTTGAAGTACATCGAAAATTAAACACTATTAGAGCAAGGTATCAATAAGATAACATACAAACTAAATATCTAAAATTTACTTTTAAAAATGCTAAAATAGCAGGATCCTACTAAAAATGGCAACACTGAAATAATTCAGAATCTGAATTCCAGCATGTGTGTGCCGCTCCATATAAAATGTATGGGAATACGCGCGTTCTGAATTCAGAATCTTAAATATTCAGACACGGAATTCCGGACGCTCGTCAGCTCATTCTTCCAGATCGATCTGAGAAATTCAGATTCTGCGGCTGTGTGAGGCCAGCCTAAGGCTGGCCTCACATAGCCGGAATCGCTTTCTGAATTAGGAATCTGAATTCAGATTCTGAATTCAGAAAGGCCGGAATACCATACAATACCAGTATGCTTCACACACATGCTGATTTTTTCAGAATCTGAATTTCTCAGATCGATCTGGAAGAATGAGCTGACGAGCGTCCGGAATTCCGTGTCTGAATATTTAAGATTCTGAATTCAGAACGCGCGTATTCCCATACATTTTATATGGAGCGGCACACACATGCTGGAATTCAGATTCTGAATTATTTCAGTGTTGCCATGTTTAGTAGGATCCTGCTATTTTAGCATTTTTAAAAGTAAATTTTAGATATTTAGTTTGTATGTTATCTTATTGATACCTTGCTCTAATAGTGTTTCATTTTCGATGTACTTCAATTCTCAAAAATTATAAAGGTAAATATAGCAGTTTTGGTGCATTTTTATAAACAACGCTTAGCAGTTTTAGCAGGATTTACCATAAATTTTTATTTTTATATTTTATTCTTATAAAATTTGATAGCAATATAAGCTTCTATTGAAACTCGTTAATATGGTTAAACTAGATAATGGATAAATATACATAAACATAGAAAAACACCCAGACCCGAAATCAATTAAGACGCCGACCGGGAATTGAACCCGGGAACTCAGAGATGGTGCGACGCCAGGCCCGGCGCGCTAACCACTTGACCACGGAGGACGTCAATGGGCGATTTTCCGAGATCAAAAAAAAAAAGAAATTGGTTCGTAAATGACTTCATAGATGGCGCTTAGCATAGATTAGTATGGCGCTTAGTAAAAGGCGGGTTCATGAAGAGCACGTGTATGGCTGCGTAATATTTATTCTATTCCAAAATAGAAATAGGTTCTGGATGTCCTGAATATAAATAGGTAAGTAAATACTATTTTTTTATTCTTTTGGTAGACAAGTAAAAGTGTAGAATTTATTACAGCCCATAAGTAGGTACGGCTTTTATAAAACGACATCTATCGAGTGTTTTTGAACTAATTTTTACTTTTTAAGTTGGGCTGTCAGAAAATCGCCCATTGGTAGGAACAGCGAAAAAAAAATGGCAACCCTGGTTGAAACAGCAAGCGGTTAACATCTCGGAGACGTTTGCTTAGGCCGGGAGTCACAAGACTACTGATCAATCTGAATTTTTAAGAATGTGTGAGTCAAGGTGCCGGAATTCAGAATCTTAAGCCGACTCCATACGCTTGTTGTTTGCCGCAAACACCGATCACTACAAACAAAGTCGCAAACATCGACCACAAACACCCAACACAAACAGGCATCCTCATGTTTGGCGAACGTGCCAGTATATTCCGAATCGGCAAACATGACGGTCGACGAACTTGTGACAGCTATTAGTTTCGGGTTGACCTATTTTAATTTTAAATTCAAAAAAATGTGTATCTATGTTTATTACATATTTTAGCGTTTTATTAACGCCTAAATACCTATCTTTACGTAAAATTTTAAAACACTGAAAAAAGACGACAACCTCAGGCGGGAATCGAACCACGCACCTTCCGCATTCGGGGCGGCTGCCTTAACCACTTTTTGGCTACCGAGGTCTGATTTTCACCTGTCGAAATTTGTCAGTGCTTGATGCTTATGTTTTTTAGCCAACATTGCTTCATCAAATCTTAGAAGTTTTCACCTCTGAGATCCGAAAGATATATTTATACAAATATTTGAACATTCGGATCAGATGAAGTTGCGTTTTTAGAGTAATGTTTTTATATATTTTAGTGTTTTATTAACGCTTAAAGATACTTAAGTAAAATTTTTAAACATTTGAAAAAGACGACAACCTCAGGCGGGAATCGAACCACGCACCTTCCTCATTCCGGGCAGCTGCCTTAACCACTTGGCTACCGAGGTCTGGTTTTCACCCGTCGAAATTTGTCAGTGCTTAATGCATAAGTTTTTTGTCGAAAAATTTACTTATATCAAGTATCAATAAAAGAATATTAATATTTCCTTTTTATTTTTTATTTCCTTTATACTTTTGTTCATAATGACAATAAAACTAAGGCGCGTCCAACGCATCGGTCACCTTCTGCCTATTTTTATGATTGGCGTCTTTAGTATATCAAATGCATTGCTCATAATGGTATGCTTCCAAAAAGGACAGAGCTGTATCCTCAGACCAATCAGCCATTTTCCTAGCTCCGCCACATTGGGCGCGGAAAACTGCTGAGAACCGGAACGTCCGCCGCCCGCAAGCTCGCGCGCAATACTGATGCTCACCAAGCATGTGGAGACATCGCAAACTGTTTGCCAAACATCCTTTGATTTGTGATGAAAAACCGACACCGACGCCGAACACTGGCAAACACAAACACGAACAGGCAAACACTCACAAACACTCGTCCACATGTTTGTGTTTGTTGTTTGCTGTTTGCTGTTTGCCGTTGTTTGCCAAACGTATGGAGCCGGCATTAAGCCGGCTCCAGACGCTTGCTGTTTGCCGCAAACACCGATCACTACAAACAAAGTCGCAAACATCGACCACAAACACCCAACACAAACAGGCATCCTCATGTTTGGCGAACGTGCCAGTATATTCCGGATCGGCAAACATGACGGACGACGAACTTGTGACAGCTATTAGTTTCGGGTTGACCTATTTTAATTTTAAATTCAAAAAAAGGTGTATCTATGTTTATTACATATTTTAGCGTTTTATTAACGCCTAAATACCTTTAATTAAGTAAAATTTGAAACTTTGACTTTGACACTGAAAAAAGACGACAACCTTAGGCGGGAATCGAACCACGCACATTCCGCATTCGGGGCGGCTGCCTTAACCACTTGGCTACCAAGGTCTGGTTTTCACCCGTCGAAATTTGTCAGTGCTTGATCCTTAAGTTTTTAGCCAACATTGCTGTTTGCGCCACAGCGCAACGGATAACCGTCACTGCGCCGGTCAATTAAAGTGCATATTGGTGCAACGAATGATCGGCCAATCAGAGCGAGGTGACAAATATACAAGACGAACCTCCTAGACCGCGGGATCGCGCGGTCGCCCACGCAGTGTGCTTAGAGCGTTCCAGGCGAACCCACGCGCGCGCGCGCAAGAAATCAGCCCGTGAACATGCCAGACATGTGTTAAGTGTATGTGCATTGAGAGCGCTTGTTTACCAGCTCAACTACCCCTAAAACGCCACCGACCAGTGCCCTGAGTGAACTGTGTTGTGTGTTGCCGCCCTCAAGCCTGCGACCCCGCGCCTAGAGCGCCAGCTGCCTTCAGCTCCAACCAGCTCCAGCCCGAACCAAGTAAGCCCCAGCTATCCTATTTTATCTCTTCCCTCCGCAGCATGTTGGTGCCTTAAGCGCCAACAATTGCTTTATCATATCTTAGAAGTTTTCACCTCTGAGATCCGAAAGATATATTTTTACAAAATATTTGAATATTCGGTTCAGATGAAGTTGCGTTTATAAATTATTGTTTTTATATATTTTAGTGTTTTATTAACGCTTAAATATACTCGTACTTAAGTGAAATTTTTAAACACTGAAAAAAGACGATAACCTCAGGCGGGAATCGAACCACGCACCTTCCGCATTCCGGGCGGCTGCCTTAACCACTTGGCGACCGAGGTCTGGTTTTCACCCGTCGAAATTTGTCAGTGCTTAATGCATAAGTTTTTTAATCAAAAAAATTAACTTATATCAAGTATCAATAAAAGAATATTAATATTTCCTTTTTATTTTTTATTTCCTTTATATTTTTGTTCATAATGACAATAAAACTAAGGCGCATCCAACGCATCGGTCACCTTCTGCCTATTTTTTATGAGTGGCATCTTTAGTACCTATATCAAATGCATTGCTCATTGTGGTATGCTTCCAAAAAGGATAGAGTTGTATCCTCAGACGCTCAGAACGTCCGCCGCCCGCAAGCTCGCGCGCAATACTGATGCTCAACAAGCGTGTGGAGACATCGCAAACTGTTTGCCAAACATCCTTTGATTTGTGATGAAAAACCGACACCGACGCCGAACACTGGCAAACACAAACACAAACAGGCAAACACTCACAAACACTCGTCCACATGTTCGTGTTTGTTGTTTGCTGTTTGCTGTTTGCCGTTGTTTGCCAAACGTATGGAGCCGGCTTTAAATTCAGATTCTTAATTCAGCAAGCCATTCCGGCTGTGTGAGGCCAGCCTTAGCGTCATGTCTGCAGTTTTGTTTTATTTTCTATAAATTTGTGTTTTGTCGAATATTAATGTGAAATAATGGTGGATTATTTATTGTTAAGTGTTTGTGAACGTGCATGAGTGATAGCAAATAAAACAAATAGTGCAACATCTTTTTTCAAATTCTCATAAGAAGTCCGTGTGAGACATTGAGATAGATATTTCAATGGTGTAAGACCTCAATAAAGTCCAACAGCTTTATTGAGTCTCGAGTCGAGGGGTTTGGGGGAAAATCATTTACCATTAAATGTTAAATATCACTCATTATCATCCATTTAATATAAAGAAAATAATAATTACTATTAAAAACTTGACACTGGCTAAATGTGCTGATCGCACGAAGCCATTATTTAAGAGGAAAAAAAATGCGATTGGCAAATTATCTGGCAGCGGCTACGGCAGCCATCTTGAAATAGAAATTTCATGATGGCCTATTGTGTCCTTTTCAATGTCCAAATAAAAAGTGAATGCAAGAAATAATATAAAGTGAACCATAATTTTTTTCCAAATTTTTCGCAAAAATTTTGTGTCTTTGTTTTGTGCTAGAACAATATATTTTTTTAAAAGAACAGCAATAAAACCAATCAGCTGTTATCCGTCAATCGATGTCAACAAAATTACGTAATTTTGTTTGGAAAAAACAGTGTAGTCTCCGTTTTTGAGTGTCATTTTGAAATTAGCAAACATGCATGTTCAATCATATGTTTTATTTGACAAATTAATAGAGTAAAAGTGCATAAAACAGTTCGCAAATATAGGCGACATTGTGATTTTTTTGTATGATGTAGCCGAACATTACATTTTCTAGTTATGGATCATAACAATATAATAGAGTGTGGTGGATTTTATTTTATACATAATTTTGACTCGGGAAATCTCGGGCATGTCGAGAGGGTCCCTACGGAGCTTATTGGTAAGTCTTTGAACATCAATTTCATTCAGCAAATACAAAGTCCAATGTCGGTGTTTAAATTCCTTTGCTGCCAATTCGGTTGGCCCTTTTCATGGTCTTGTGACGACGAATTGCTCTTTTAAGACGCTTTCAGTATCAACTGCAAATTGTTACTTTGTATTGGACCAATATAAATCTCATTAGATTACTCCCTACCATGCCTGCCTGCAGTGATGACTGCATACCAATATAAACATTTAAAGTTGTAGTAATATGAATCGTAATGTTCTCTATGTCAATTACTTAAAGATAAAGATAGCCTTTACTGCTAACACCCGTATTCACAAACATTACTTGTCTAAGCAAAGTAGAAATGCTATGCAAAGTTAGTCATTTCTCAGTGTGTTTCGTATGACAAGCCTGGCTACCTTAGCTATGTGTGTATTTTAAGGGACGCATAGCACCGGTGGCCACTCAAGTACTGTTTAAGAATAGGTTTTTGAGACCCTGTGGTCCGAGCGCACTGTGAGACCTCATAGTAATGTTTGGGAATATGGTTGTAAAACTCACATTATTTTCTTAGAAAACTATTTTACTATTACTATATTATTTATTAGTAACCTCAGCTAGTCCTTGGACATAGGCCTTCCTCAAGATCTGCCTCTTCTTTTGTCACCTGTGTACCATTATGTGACTCTTTGTGTCCACTTATTAATATGCTCTCCAAGCATATATCCACTCCAAGCCCATTTTAGTTTCCTAATGGTAAGTATGTAAAATTGGATAGATATTAGTTTTTTCTCTGATGTCTGTTAGTCTCATTATAGTTAATTACTTAGCACATTTTATTAAATTTCAGCTTCAAGTCTTAACACTAAAACAAACAGCACTGAGACCCCCGACTATGAATTTAATATGTGGACTCGGCCAGACTGCGCAGGCACGGAGTTTGAAAATGGAAATCGAACCTGGTTCTATTTTGGAATGCAGGCCGTTGAACCTAGTGTACTGGTAAATATATTTTTATTCATTTTTAAAACAGTTTACTGAAATGTTTTGTTATTTTTTTAACTGCAAATATTTCATAAATCCATAGAATAGAATACAATAGCCTTTACTATATTACAAGATTTGATTTTAATAATTTGAAGCAGGTTCCAAACCTAAACCCACTTCAAATTATTAAAATCAAATCTTGTAATATAGAACCACAACCATTATGAACCACACTCAAATACATAAAAAAAACAAATAAAACTGTGTTTTTTAAAAAAAATCCCTTTCACAGGTGCGGCTAAATCTAATAAATCTGAATAAACAGGGCAAAATGTATAACCAAGGTATGGCACCAGTTACTCGGACTTTGCCCGGAAAGCCTCAGTGGGAAAGGATCAGAGATCGACCTGTGCACTCGGTAAAAGAACTTAAACTTGTTACTACTAAAGTGGTTGTATATTTTTCTGATTTACTTGTTGTTTTTATTATTTAATTATGGTTTTAATTTCAGACTGACGACAATACCTTCACCTTGAGTTTCAAGTACCGTACGTCAGAGAATTTAAAAGCAACAACATTCTTTGCTTTTACTTATCCCTTCTCATTTGCGGAACTGCAAATTGCCCTAAACTCAATTGATATGAAGATGCTGCCTTTGCCACCTCCACAAATTCCAGATGACATTTACTATTACAGGGAATGTCTTATATATTCTCTTGAAGGTAAGATCCACTTAGTCTTCACAATAAAATGTTAGCCATTACCTTATGTTCAGTCACTTGTACAATTACATTTTGCACAAAACCTTTGGGGGTTAAAGTTACTCGCGTCCGTAAGTTTACCTTTGAGACACTTCATGTGACCCCTGGGTGGTGCTAAATGAGTGACACTGACTGAGTGGTAGAGCCACGCCGCGTTGCAGCATGCATTGGGCCGGCTCGCCCGGCGTAATATTCGGTATGAAATAATGGCACTTGGTGCTGTTGTGTTTCGTCCAACCAGTGAGGATTCCGAAGGCCCCTTCCCTCTCCCCCTCTTCCCAATTCCTATTCCTTCCTACCTATTCCTTCTTTAAAGGCCGCCAACGCGTCTGCGATTCCTTTGGTTTTGCGGGTGTCCATGGGCGGCGGTGATTACTCTCCATCAGGTGACCCGCCTGCACGTTTGCCTTCCTCTTTTATAAAAAAAACCTTTTGTTATTCATACATATCTTATTACAATATGTTGCTATTACTTGTGTTTTGCGAAGTATATGTTTTAATTTGCTATGTAAATCATTTATCTATTCTGTAACAGGAAGACGAGTGGACCTGCTAACAATAACTTCTCATCACGGAATAACCAACGAAAGAGAAGAGAGACTAAAGAACTTGTTTCCTGAAAATCAAGAGAGACCTTTCAAATTTCAAAACAAAAAGGTAAACATAAAACATCAATAAAATCATCCATAATGCCTCAATGTGGCTAAGTGGCAAAACGGTTGGCTTATCCACTAGTTATCTGGTTTCAATTCTCAGGTTGAACAAATTGTGTTTCGTATATTTCGATGCTTAACCTAGGTTTGTGATTAAGCTAGCTAGTTGACAAAATTTCAAAATCATATTAAAACGATAGGTACCTGTTTACCTATTTTATCCTAAAAATACATTACTTTTAAAAAAATCGATCATTTACAATATTTATTTTGCGTTTTTATATTCCGATATAAATTTACCACAAAAACTCTTAAGACCGCCATGTTGAGTAAATGACGTCACGCCGTGCCAAACATCCGTTTCGTTCGAGGCTTGAAGTGCGTTCCGTCGTTTTGGGTGTAGTTGTTTGGTTGAAGTTTAACTCGTTTGAGTTGCAACTGAGCCACGGAACGATCGAGTTGTTTTTATAACCTATTCTAAAGTACTCAAATGGGTTAAACTTTAACCAAACAACTACACCCAAAACGACGGATCGCTCTCCATGGCTGCGTTCCGTCGCTTCACTCGAGTGCACTCGAGCGCACTCCGGCGCGCGCTCTAACCGTTCCGTGGCTTGGTGAAATGTTACTCTGATGGCTGTCAGAGCGTAGTTTCATCCGTTCTGTGGCTCAGAGCGCAGCAACCCAGTGTTGCCAGATCCGTAGGTCAAAACTATCCTAGATTTACTGCAAAATTATCGTGTTTTTATCGCATTCAAAAAGACAGAATTTATACGACTGGGCACTCCAAATATGGTAACATCCAACGTCACAAGCTAAAAAAAAAAAAAAATAACTCATCACCTAGAAAAAGGACTGACTGTGCTACCTTAAATTTCGTTTGATTGTTGATGCTAAACCAGGTTTGTCACAAAATTATCGTAGAACTGACAAAAAATATCGTGGAAAGTCGACGAATTATACAAATTATCGTGCGATACTTAATTATTATTTTTTATCGCATGCCCCTCCAAATTATCGTGGATCTACGATAATTATCGCACGTCTGGCAACGCTGCAGCAACCAAACAACCATCAAATCGGGTGGTTGTTTTTCACTCTGACAGCTTTTTGACGTTTAAACTTTTTTTTTATATATTTGTTCCATGAAGGAACAGGCTAAGGTCTGAGCCATACTGCCTAGTCATTAGTTTTTTATTTGTTATTTTTCCCTTGATGATAATAAGTGGTATTGTTACAAAGTTTGCAATTTATATCAAAACGTCTCGAAAAATTCCGCCCGTTGTTTCGAATTGTTTTACTTTTTAATAATTTTGTTAAATATGGTATAAAAGTGGAAAAAATGGAGACAGAAGAAGAATTTTCTCTCGTTTTGGACAGGAATACTTTAGAATAGGTTATAAAAACAACTCGATCGTTCCGTGGCTCGGTTGCAACTCAAACAAGTTAAACTTCAACCAAACAACAACACCCAAAACGACGGAACGCACCCCCGATTTGATGGTTGTTTGGTTGCTGCGCTCTGAGGCTGCGTTCCGTCGCTTCACTCGAGTGCACTCGAGCGCACTCCGGCGCGCGCTCTAACCGTTCCGTGGCTTGGTGAAATTTTACTCTGATGGCTGTCAGAGCGTAGTTTCATCCGTTCCGTGGCTCAGAGCGCAGCAACCGAACAACCATCAAATCGGATGGTTGTTTTTCACTCTGACAGCTATTTGACGTTTATATCTTTGTTTTAATAATTTTGTTAAATATGGTATAAAAGTAGAAAAAATGAAGATAAAAAAAGAATTTTCTCTCATTTTGGACAGGAATACTTCAGAAGAGGTTATAAAAACGACTCGATCGTTCCGTGGCTCGGTTGCAACTCAAACGGGGTAAACTTTCACCAAACAACTACACCCAAAACGACGGAACGCACCCTGAGCCACAGAACGGATGAAACTACGATCTGACAGCCATCAGAGTAAAATTTCACCTAGCCACGGAACGGTTAGAGCGTGCTCCGGAGTGCGCTCGAGTGCACTCGAGTGAAGCGACGGGGCTGCGTTCAGAAGAAGAATTTTCTCTTGTTTTGGACAGGAATACTTTAGAATAGGTTATAAAAACAACTCGATCGTTCCGTGGCTCAGTTGCAACTCAAACGAGTTAAACTTTAACCAAACAACTACACCCGAAACGACTGAACGCAGCCCTGTTCTAAAATGTCACAACAATAAAATGACATTTGGCACGGCGTGACGTCACGGCTTTCGATTTCCATTTAATGTCATATGACTGAATGCGTATAATTGTCGATTTTTTTCTTTAAAAATATTAATAATCCCAATTTTTTTTAATGAATATTTTAGATATTTTGTTTCTATAAATCATAATTGATCATTAGGAACGCCAATCTATCCGATTTATTCTTAGTGGTCACAAGCCTATTATAGCGATGACTTTATTTCAATGATTGCCTTTGTAGAACAAACTGGCAGTTTATAGGCCGCACTGTACTTTACCATCCACAAATCTTCCAAACAGGTCATCTTCGTGTCTGCCCGTGTGCACCCCGGCGAGACCCCTTCGAGTTTTGTGTTCAACGGTTTCCTCAACTTGCTGCTAAACCGTAACGACCCGATAGCGATCCAGCTGCGCAGGTTCTACGTGTTCAAGATGATACCATTTTTGAACCCCGACGGCGTGGCCCGGGGTCATTATAGGACCGACACGCGCGGAGTCAACTTGAACCGGGTTTATTTGAACCCGTCGCTAGTGTATCACCCCACTGTGTTCGCGTCCAGAGCGTTGATCAGGTCTGTATAACACATTCTTACATCCATCTATATATATAAAAATGAATTCCTATTTCCCTTGGTCACGCCATCACGCGTGAACGGCTGGACCGATTTCGCTAATTCTTTTTTGTTGTGTTTGTTATTGCCAGGAGAAGGAGAAAGAAAAATTATAAATATTTTTTTAATAATTATACCAATTCAAATTCAAAATTCAAAATTAAAACAGGACAACGTCTGTCGGGTCAGCTAGTCTATATCTATATATATAAAAATAAATCCCTGTTTCCCTTGGTCACGCCATCACGCGTGAACGGCTGGACCGATTTCGCTAATTCTTTTTTTGTTGTGTTTGTTATTGTCAGGAGGTTCTTATAAAAAAAAAACAATAAAACGAGGAAGTGAATTCAAATACACAATCAGGTATCCGTTAGTATCTGCTTAGAATAATTATTCGATAAATTAATGCAATAATTACACGCAATTTTACCCTATTAATTCTGTCACCATGGTTTGCTAGAAGAAGCTAGTATCCAATTAATATTTCCTTATGATTAATAAATTATAATAATATGCATAAATACCGACACATTAAATAGATAAATAGTTTAGTAGCTTTAAAATCTTTACATAATAAAGTACTACTTACTGAATAAACAGACAATCGTACGATTATCGACAAAGTTGAACATTTATTATGCTATCACCATAAACCAACAGAGTTACGACAGTAAAGACCGCCACAACTCAAACTAAGTACTTACTAAACAATTACTAATGAAAATAAGTTTTACTAGTAAATGGCACTAACACAAAGGGGCATCTAAAGGATAGCAATGCAAATATCGCGTGCTTGGAAACGACTTACGTTTTGTAATATTGTGCTGTACGAACACCTTTAAATCGTAGGTACCTACATTTTACAGGATCGTAGCCTTTCTGTGTCAGTCATAAATGAGTAACTAATATTACTGCCTCTAAATAATATACCTACTTCAGGCGAAAAGGTATAACACGAAATTCTAATAGTCTAATCTAACTTAGAAACATACTTCAGCCATTTTTTTTTTTATTGGCAACGGGTAAGCGCTTGGCCTTCATCTCACCTGATGGTAAGTGACGATAAGGCCGAAGGTGGAAGCGCGCTTCACCCGGAATCCTCAACCACTGAGGAACTGGCTATCTTATCTCAAACTGCCGGAACACAACAATGCTATAAACATCGTTGTTATGGCGACAGACTTAGATAAGATGGTGGTAGCTAGCCAGGCGGACTTAATAGCCCTACCACCAACCAAACCGAGCACACAAAGATGTACCCCCCGCTGGGAATCGAACCCGGGACCTCTGGGTCTGAAACAGGTAGCTTAGCCACTAGACCACAGAGGCGGTTGAAATTTTGCACAAAATATGTATATGTAATATATACAATTATAAAAACTATCGTCCTTTATCGATCTTTTTATGAAAACCCCGTAAAAATCCATTGCGTTGTCTAGAAAGAGAGCGAAGCCACAGACAGGAAAACTGCGACTTAATAATATGTGATTATGTGAAGCGGCTCGCAAGTTTGGCTTGTAGTATTGTAAGTTAGGGAAAAAAAGTCCACCGGATAGATGACCAAATTAAAAATAACTCGAGCTCCTTTGTGCTTCAGAAGTCATCAGTTTTGGTCTGGTTGTTGTAAATGAGTCGTCAATTTTCGCCTTGGGCCAGCGTGGTGGGTTGTGCCATCTCTTGTCTGAAGGCCTGGGGCTTATATTATGATGATCTTCTTTCACAGATACTACCATTTTGGCTGCGAAAGAGAAGACAACTGTGATGACACTAAGAGTTTTACTTCACGCAGTATACAAAACATTAGTGAGAGTGCAGAGGTAGGTCTTATTATATTAACAGAAAAAAGGCAAAACATACCACGGAATTTATTATATAACAATACTGTTTCATTTTTTCTGTACAATTAATATAAAAAATTTAAAACTTTTACTTAATTAATATTTGCGCAAGATAACTAACTAACATAACTTTATTTTTCTCATCACAAAACTCTTAGTTAAATAGTAAACTTATGGTTAACATTATGTTCTGAGAACTAGCTTCGTTACTCTTTGACACTCAATATTACTACCAAATGCACGATTCAACAAATTGTGTTAAAGCTTCAACAACATGATCATTGAGAAAAGTGACCGAATTAAAGTATACGAGTTTAAAGAAACCCTCTGTGTTTTTAAGGACACGATAAGCTGTTGATACCGGTTGTTATAGATGGCTGATAAAAACTTATTATATTAACTTAGAGACGTATTAGACGTGACGATTTCTTTTTGAATACAGTTAATCGATCCAAAGAAAAAGAAATCGCCCAACGCGGGTGCCTTCAAAGGCGAGTTCAAGCGCGAGAAGTCTACCAAGTCGGTGATGGGCAACAAGTCTTCCACCACCATCAAGCAGCCATCCAACACCGACAGCAAGAAAGACAGCGCCAAGAGTCTGAACGGGGAGGCGGCGAACTTGGCCGAACAGGTGAGCAATATGATTATAAATAACAAAGGAGATTGACCATTTTTGTACGGACGTTGGACCAAGAGTGCTGCCCAACATTGAATCATAGTGCATTATGTTCCATACTAATACTAGTATGTAACCCAAAACGCTTCAGAATCTATGCGAGGAGTATTGACAAAAAAAATCTGTTGTATATATTATTATTTTTTTAATTTATTGTGAGAAAACAAACGGTCATTCAACACAAAAATGCAAAATACAATGATTAACAATGTACAGACCTATAGTTTCCTTATTAACTATAATTGTAGCTTACTTAGATGTATTATTGTTTAAGTATGCAACATTGGTAGTGATACATTAGGTAGTGACATCCTGATAACAGTTTGCTACGACATGACTTTTTATGAATATTTTATAAAAAATTATAAAACTAGAAATAACGAACATAGTGCAGGTTGGTACAGTAAATACCCTGGCAACCGCATTAGCCCTACGATTAATTAATTTATACAATCTTGGGATCGAGTATTACTCACTAATGCGGCTATATAACAAATATTTATTAAATAAAAGATAAAGTTAAATAAACTTAATTGACTTATTGTTAGACAAAAAGCTAAGCTAGTGACAAAAAGCTTTTTTAATTGAGTTTATAGTACAGAAAAATATGTCTACATCAGATAGTTTTTCGTTATCATTATAAAGTTTGCAGGCACGCCTTATAAACATGTTCTTACAGTAGGATGTGTTACATTTGGGGATACAAAATAAATCCTTTTTACGGCATCGACGTTCATGTCCACGAGGCACTCTAATATTGATACTATGCAGAAGTGATGGGGCATCTAAAATATTATGAAAAACCTTATAAATTAAAACAGAATCTACGCAGTCACGACGCACTTCCAAAGATCTGACCTTGTGGTATTTAAGAGACTCATCGTAATTAGTGTAAGTATTACCTGTTCTAAAATCAAGTGCCTTAATATTTTTTTTCTGGATTCTTTCTATACGACTAATATGTATCTTGTGGTTGGGATTCCAGACAGCGCATGCGAATTCAAGTCGGCTAAGAACGAAACTGTTGTACAAAATTTTGTATGTTAAAGCATTTTTAAAAGGTTTACCAACGCGCAATATTAAGCCTAATTGCTTATAAGCTTTGTCCAACATAGCATCTATGTGAGGAACGAAAGTCAGTTTAGAGTCCATGATAACGCCAAGATCGTGAATTTGCGTCACTCTATTCAGGCGCTGACCACCAAGTTGATAGTCATAAGTTAAGATATTTCGTTTTCTAGAAAAGGTTATTACAAAACATTTATCAAGGTTCAAGAAAAGCTTGTTATCCTTGCAGAATGCATCAAAATCAATTAGATCACGCTGTAGTAGTTCACAGTCACTATTTGCACGAATTATCCTGTATATTTTCGTATCATCTGCATACAACAAAACGTCTGAACGTGAAATATACTTATTAACATTATTAATGTACAGCGTAAATAACAAAGGACCCAAGTGAGACCCTTGTGGGACACCTGAACTGACGTTCTTTTGTTGAGATCTAAAACCAGAGAGAACGACACATTGATTTCGTAAGACGTAATCCTCAACGTAAGACTTGATCCAACGAAAGAGATCTCCGTGTATACCGAGATGCCAAAGCTTAATTAGAAGACTCTTGTGACAAATTTTATCAAATGCTTAAAATCGGCATCCACGCTGAGCCCGCTATCCATCGCATCCAGAATTTTAGTTATAAATACCAATAGATTACTATCTACCGAACGACCCTTGTAAAAACCATGTTGGTTTTTAATGATATGTCGTTGAACAGCGTTAAAAAGCCTTCCAGGCTGTTTGGAACTAATCTCGAAATACCCCATTACTCAATACGACCTAAAATCTAAAAGGCCTTTTCTCATATGGAATGAAACCCGAATGGACTTACTACCAAAAAGAGCGGTTATAGCGAAGCGGAGCGATATATACTATTGTCTCAATTTCAAATGAACCGAGTCCCATTGAAACTTATTCCCAAAACGTCTCATTCCCAAAATACACTAAAATATATACACATGGAAATATCAAAACATACGACTCCCATAATGACTAATTTTCAAAACGTCCTAGTCCCAAAATACACTAAATGTTTGATTCAGCTGGTTTGAGTGTAAAAATTTCTGTTAGCACCAGATTAGTTCTCTAAGGCGCGAATTATACAGAGAAGGCGTAAGGCGAAGGCGCGGCGCAGGCATCTTGCCGCTTCAAAACGTTTTCATACAAAATGTATAAACGCGTCGCGTTATGAATTATACAGCGGTGTCGCAGGCACACCCGCTTTGTTGTTCTGTGCCTAAAAGTGTCGGATTATTGATTAATAGGTCAAGGATCATAAGACCGCCGGCGGTCGCGAAACAATCGATTTTCATGTCTGGTTTTACGATCCTCGAGGGGTTAAGAAAGGCAAATTGGTTTGATTATAGTAGACCGAGGTGAATCGTCTTCATTCCGTGTACCCAAATGTACACACCTAGAATTTCCTAGTTATGAAAAAAAAAAAACTGCCTTTTTTGCCAAAACGCACGTCACCCAGGTCTATTGAGAGGCAAAGCTCATTTTATAAGTTTTTTTTTGCTACTTAAAACTTAACCTTTATTATCCTTAAGATAGTGTTGAAATTTGACTGATGATTTTGTCGAGAGAGTATAATAAATGACGGAATTTAGTGTGTTTAGGGACTAGGACGTTTTGAGAATTAGTTTTTATGATAATCGAGTACTTTGATACTAGAATTTAGTGTATTTTGGGAATGAGACGTTTTGAGAATAAGTTTCAATGGGACTCGGTTCATTTGAAATTGAGTCTCATTGACAATAGTCTATATTGAGAACCGCTCTTTTTGGTAGTAAGTCCATTCGGGTTTCATTCCATATGAGAAAAGGTCTTTTAGATTTTAGGTCGTATTGAGTAATGGGTATTTCAAGATTAGTTCCAAACAGCCCGGAAGGTTAAAAAGTTGCTCTGTCACAATTTTTTCGCAGATTTTACCAAATTGACAAAGTTTAGATATTGGTCGATACTTTTCAATGTCTTTGCTAGTTCGACCTTTGGGTACGGGAGTAATCCAAGCCCGTTTCCAAATTGATGGGAAGCTACCCTCCTTTATCGAGATGGTAAAGAGTATGGTGACTGGTGTGGCCAACGAGGAGGAGCATTTCTGTATGAAAAGGGGATGTATTCCGTCCGGTTCTGCACCCTTATTTGTTTTTAATGATTTTAAATGTTTTAAAACTATTGTTCTGTCAAATTCAATAGAACTTAAATCAATTATTGAATCGACAGGAGGGGCTAGGTTTTCAGCTACAAATGAGTTAAGACTAGATTCTTCAAAGACTGAGTGAAAATGTGTGTTAAACAGATCACAAATTCTTTCTTCATTGGTGGTTTTTTCGCCCTTGTAATACATTAACTGAAGGACACCATTGTTAGAAAAGAGCGATTTAATGTAAGACCAAAAGAAATTAGGGTTACCTTTAATTTTTTCTTTCGAAAAAGATATAAATTTTTTATAACATTCTACTTCAATTTTTTCAGACCGCTTTCATAATATCTTGAAACTTTCATAATCAGGAGGATTCTTATAACGTTTCCATAGCGAATGGTATTTACGTTTTTCTTTTAATATTTTTTTTAACGGTGTACTAAACCAGGCCGGCACCTTACTAGAGGAACGCAACTTACGGCGAGGAACGTGTAATTTAATTCAGTAGTCCAAAAGGTCATAAAATTTCTTAACACTTTCATCAATATTCAGATTTAAAAAAAGGCATTCCAATCTACTTTTATTAACTCACCATTAATTGTATCATAGTCAGCCAAGTAAAAATTGTAACAATAGCTGAGGCATGGTTTAAGGGGGGGCTGGCAGTTAAGACTGATATCAATTAAAAGAGATTTATGATGTGGATCTTCTTTTATAATTGGATGGTCGCAAGCGGTAACAATACAGTCGAAGAAGCATAATAAATCTTTATTTAAAACCTTATTGGATAAAGGTGCCAAAAAAATAATACTAAAACAATGTTTAATTATTCTTTCATAAAACGAAACATTTGTATGATGTTTGTACGTACCATAAGTGTTCCTTATCGAACTAATTAACGAATACCACGTACCTATAGTAAAATCCGTATAAAAGTCACTTAAGCTTAATTAAGTCAGACTCGTCACTTATACAAATAGCACGCTGGTTTTCGTTTTTACGCATAAAGATTTTGCAGTCACGTATCCACAAAAAAGAATATTGAAGTTCAGCTTTTAGTTGTCTTGCACGCTTTAGAAGCAACTTATTGGTTGGTGTTAGGTGGTCTCCTACGTAGACGTTAACGGCGGCCCCCGGCAGGCCGATGTCGGCGCTGATGAGGCCGCGCCGAGCCCGGACCGCAGCCAGCAGTTCATTTTTCCGTTTCCTTTGAGTAAAACGCACGATTATAGCAGGGCGACCCCCTGCTATAATCGTGCGTTTTATGGTTGACCAGTTTCCTTGCCATTGCCACTGCCAAAACGGCGAACACGATGAATAACATCAACATCACTTTCTAAGATCACAAACCCGACGTGCAGGCTAATATCACGGAGAATCGACAATAAGTTTTCGCCCTTAGTGAATGGTACACCAGAGATTTCGAGGTTATTGAGCATAGAAAACTGTTTGGCGCTATTACAATCCGATATCAAATAGGTATTTGATGTTTTTTTCCGCCTCAGTAAAAGTCCTTGAGGACTCTGACAAGGTCATTATTTCTCTTTCAGCGGATAGCATTCTGTCACTGAGATCAGATAAGTTGGTTTTTATAAGATTCTGCTCTTCAATGAGGCTTTCAGTTAAGGTAGTAACCATACTTATCTGCTCCTTAATATCAGACGTTATTTCTTGCCGCATCTTTTGCAGGTTCTCGCTCTGTGAGTTGCCAAATGATGTTAAAAGGGACATTATGTCCTTACGAAAGTCTGATAGTTGCTGTCCCCCATCACAATCATGTTGCTGCATTTTACGTTTCCGAAGGGTTATCTGATAGGTATAGGTTTTACATTAACGAAAAATAATAACAAACGTCTTATTACGCCGTGTGCGAAGGCACTAAGTAAGGTAATAATATTATATAACGTAATTTTTTATTCACTTCATGTAAGGAAAGAAATAAAAATATTCACATGCTTGGGCAGCATTTGGTCCAAAATGGTCAATCTCCTTTCGGCAGGTCAACAGGGACAACCAATGCCTCGGTTGCGGTGTAGTCAACGCAGCCGCACGGATTGCGGAGGTCGTGGGTTCGACCCCCACCTGAGGTAGTGAATTTTCAACGTTTCAATAACTTAAAAAAATATGAGAGATAAACTTATGAACAGTAGTATGTCCGTTTCTATAGAAAAACTAGCTCTTCCCTTATCTTAAATGTTCGCGAGAAATAGTAGCCTAAAGTTGAAGACGGTTCTTCAATCAATATATTCAATCAATACAACGTGTTAATGAAATAGCTGAGAACTTGAAATATGTTTGTCCGGAATCCAGGGTAGAATCGATTCCACTCATAAATATTTTTATCTACGCCGCTTTATATTTTTTTTTATTCTATCGGTGAAATGCGGTGTGGACTGAAGTGAACGCGGTATTTTTAAATAACAATAAATATCCCTTTGGATTTTAGCCGCTCTCGTTATGATAGTAGAATGCCTCAAAGAATCTATTACGGCATAGGCATATATCCAGTTATCTTTGGTAGTACGATTTGAAGAACGTTTACTGCCTTAAACCTAGGTACGGTATAAAAACCAAACAGCAATTTTGTTAAAAATAACTTTGTACGAAATCTTTAACATATGAAATCCTATCCTGGAATCTTTGGCCTTGATGATGATGCCACTTTAGAAGTCTTGTTGTTTAAATACATTTTTTATAAAAGCTTTGTTTACACACACATATTAAATTCCTTCACTTGCAAATGCAATGTATTGCAATTTTTTTAGTAACCATTTTTTCTAATTAATTTGCGAAGCGCCTCGTCATAATCCACAGAAGCTTATCGGTATTTGTTAGTAAAATAAATTACAACATGCAAACTCTACGTTATCGACAACACAAAATGCCAATGTTTAATTAAAAAGATAATAATTGAAGACGTGAGTGGATAAAGGTGATATGTCGCATTTTCGGATTTTGGTGTTTTTTTGCGTAGATGAAGGTTATATGTTGATACAAATGGCTACAGACCTTAAAACTGTCGATTTAAGGCACATTTTGGAAAATAGAAAGTTGAAAAAGGTGTTATGTACAGTTAAGTTTAAAAATGGCTCTGGATGTAAGAGGTATGGGCCCATATCACCAACTTCCAAAATAAATAAACAATAACAAATGTTTTTGTAACATCGAAGAAGGTGATATGTACGGACATAACACCTTTTTCCACTCAGCATATGATGCTCGAATGACGCGATGTCAGTTTTCAATGAATGAAGGTTCTATGTAACATACATAATTATTATCACCTTCATTCATTCTCGACATTCAATTGTTTTCAGGAAGCATTTTAAGAAACTAATAGTACACTTATGTAGAACTTAAGGTCCGTATAAACTCTTTTATAAGTTCACCGAGCATCTTGACGCCTCATACTGGCATCTCAAAACCATTATGATGCTTTACACATATAACGGATGGATAATCGCATATCAAAATGCTTTTGTAAAGCCTTTAGTTGTAGTGCTGCAAATCTAAACGCAACTATACAGATATTAGCTGTTTTTAGTGCATTTGGATATACAATAGCATTCTTAAATAATAGATAAATGCTTATGCTGTTTAATAGCATAATTATGAACTATTATAATGCCACGTAAATCCATTATACAGATTTGAGCTGTTTTAGTGCCCTTTGTTGTATAATAGTACTTTTAAGTGGTAAGTAAAAGCATAGTACTGCTGAACAGCATAAACGTGAATCAATGTAATTCTTGCATTTTTAATGATCAACTAAGTTCAGTTGTACAGCTAACAGCTCTTTAATCAAATACACGTGGTTATTGTAATGCGTATGGCTGTATATACATTCATTTTACTGTATTCGTAAAGTAAAACCATTTGTTTATCGGCCATTTTGGAAACGAACGTATATAACTAAAACCAGTTACTGAAAACTGGTGACGTTAATAATGCCCAATCTATAGAATCACAATAAATGCCCTCGTTAATTGAGTGATATTGAAGTAGATACTCGAATGAAACTATATCTAGGTACTTTCATTTTTTTGTTGACAGCACCATAATCATTTTAATAAGCCACGCGCTTTGGTTATGTAGATAATACGTTCAGAAAGCCTTATCTCTAACCTATCAACTCTTGGCAAACGGATTCAAGTAGTACAAACATTCTGAAATGAGTTTAATTGTTTTGTTCAAGGATCCCCAAAATGACTTTCAAGCAATGGCACTATTTCAATCTACATCATGTCTATTGGTATACCTGTGAATTCATATAGAACTACTTTATAGAAAATGGCACTACAGTGGTTCATCACATGTCTTCTCTCTGGCCATTGGCTAAATAACAGTATTATAAATTATGTTTTCACAATCTTATATTGCAGGACAAAGTAGTTTAATTACAACTTCAATGTATTCTAAACATTTGTACCGTGGTGTTAGAGATGTTTTTGCAATAATGTAGGGTTTATTAAGTTCTAACTGTGAACACTTAAATAGCTCGTCTAATGTTTTTGTAATGCAATTAACATCTTCATTATCAAAAATGTTGCTAGCTTAGTGCTTCTGTAATGCGATTAGCAACTTCATTGATCATAACAATGCTTCTTTAATGCAATTGTCCCCTTCCTTAACTACAGCTACTTGCAGACTTTCTAGAAGAGCGGAGAATTCGTGTCCTTTGTAAGGGTAGTTCCTCCGCGTTCTACAAAGCCAATGCCGGAGTGCCTCAGAGTTCTGTGCTCTCACCTGCTCTATTTCTTTTGCATATTAATGACATGTTGTCTTTGGGCAATATTCATTGGGACATCCTGCGCAAAGCAAGCCGATATTGTGGTGAAAAGGTGAGAACTGGTTGCCAAACTGAACCTGGCTCTCGATCGTGTCTCTAAGTGGGGATCAGAAATCCTGGTCGAGTTGAATGCCAGCAAACCCCAGGTTAGTGCATTCTTGTCCAATTCCCTTCCTTACTCCTCCCTCTCTTCAAAACTCTCCGTTACCCATTTCGGTGAACCTCAGCATTCTTGGCATGGACATCGGCCAGGAACTGAATCCAAAATGCTACATGGAGAGTGTTGTTTTAACTGCCTCCCGTAAGTTGAGTATTCTCAATAAGGTGAGGCGGTTTTTACTCCCGAGCAGCGCTGTTTGCTGTACGACACTCAGGTGCGATCGAGTATGGTGTATTGTTCACATCTATGGAACGGCTCCGCCAAATACCTCCTCGATGCACTTGATAGATTGCACAGGCGAGCGGTACGCATTATGGAGATGCTGAGGTTACAGCCCTTCTTGAGGACCTCCAGCTGCGTAGAGACATTGCTTCTCTCGGTGTCTTCTTCCGGAATTACTACGGAGAGTATTTTGAAGAACTTTTTGATCTAATCCCGCCCTCTCCTTTCCTCTCCCGGACTACACGTGCTGGTCTTAGGAACCACCATCATACTGTACAGTACTAGTACTCGTACCAAAAGATTTGGCAAGTCGTTCCTCTGTAAGACCATTCGGCTTTGGAATTCCCTCCCGGCGCATGTGTTTCCCAATCCCGGGTCTTTTAACCGGAGCGTGAAACGGCATTTATGCAGGCCGTCATGAATGGGTGCGCTTGTTACCATGCTTATTCCACAGTAGGGAGCGCTGTCTTCTTATTTTGGAAAGCATCGGCTGCTTACCATCAGGCAGGATGCGGTAACCATGACGAGTCAATATAAAAAAACGTTAATGCCAATATAATGCCTCTGTAATGCAATTAAACAACTATTGTGAAACTATTTAAGATCTGAAGCCGTATAATTTGTGCCCAAATAATCATTACAGGTAGCCGTATAAACGTTTGTAATGCTACTATAGAACAAACTCAAAATTCGAAAACGATACAGAAATGCTGTAAGTCGGCAGTTATACTGGCTATACTGCTTTGATGTGTTACTTGGGGCTGTTCTTAGTTTAAGTTTTTATTGATATGGTTTAGTTTTAGAAAAAATGAGACAATGTTTACCCACACTTGTACATAACACCTAATTTTAAAAAGCTAAAAGTACAGAAAAGTTCACTTTTGTTCATGGAAGAAGGAGTTATGTTCAGTTTTTCTTTAAAATATATAATAATATTATTACATGTGTTTAATTGATATCATACCCTTAATATTTTAGGTAATTTAAACAAGTTTGCATCATAGTTTAGTATAAAAATCACTTATGTACTGACTTATCTCAGGAAATAAAAGTAAAACTTTAAACTCGATTTACTCAAAATTTGAATTTTGTGACTTATCACCTTCATCCACTCACGTCTTTAATTTACACCACTTAACGAGTATCTTGTAATTTATTTATTTACAAAACAGTCCGATCAGCTTACGACAATAGTATGGGAGGTCAAAATTGTTTTGGCATTTTTGCACATAGGTTTCTTGGGGAAAGTTGTTCAGTTTCATGGGTAGAACTCACCCTTAATTTCTTGTAAACGACTAAAAAATTAGGTTGTTATGTACCTAACTATGTGAAATATTTACTTAGTTACTGAATTTACATAAGCGGACATTACGAACCCTATAATCAATTACTTAACGACGCGGTAGTCTTAGTGGCTGTATGACTATGACGCAGTTTTTCAACACCTTTTCTGGATTTAAAATAATATTCACAACTAGTGGCCCGCCCACGAATTCGTCCGCGTGTGGGGTGTAAATGTATCCTGTAACGAATTTCCAAATTTTTTGTTGCATTTATCGTTGTCCTGATCATTACAAACACAACCTCAAATCAACCAACCGCCTCTGTGGTCTAGTGGCTAAGCTACCTGTTTCAGACCCAGAGATCCCGGGTTCGATTCCCAGCGGGGGGTACATCTTTGTGTACTCGGTTTCGTTGGTGGTAGGGCTGTTAAGTCCGCCTGGCTTGCTACCACCATCTTATCTAAGTCTGTCGCCATAACAACGATGTTCATAGCATTGTTGTGTTCCGGCAGTTTGAGATAAGATAGCGAGTTCCTCAGTGGTTGAGGATTCCGGGTGAAGCGCGCTTCCACCTTCGGCCTTATCGTCACTTACCATCAGGTGAGATGAAGGCCAAGCGCTTACCCGTTGCCAATAAATAAATTTAAAAAAAAACCAACCTCAAACACAAAATCTGTCAAGCCGTCCTCGAGTTTTGCGCTAAGCAACACATTTGACGATTAATTTTTATTTATAAAGATAAAATGGCTTATATTTATGACTACTAGCACAATATTTGAACGAAGTAGACAGATAGATGCGCCTCTGCCATAGTCCACTTTTCACCAAATAGCGACTGCACATGTGCTCAGTGTGACAGGTGGTGAGCCCATCGCCGCTCTATGTTATTGAAGTATGTGCAGTCTTTAGTCCGTTAGCCGCCTTTTACGACACCCAAGGGAAGAGAGGGGGTGGTAGTATTCTTTCACCGCCACGCGACACGGTACAATAAAATACTGACCAATAAAGCTCTCTATGCTTCCCTCGATGGTTCACCAGGTATGCGACATGAAACTCCAAGAGCTGCCGTCGCAGACTTCGGATAGTTCGTCGAAGCCGTCCAACACCAACGTGGCAGATCAATCTTCTCTATTGAACGACAACGTGCTGCGCTCGTGCCTCGGCTCCAACGTCCACCTCAGCACCAGTGAAGAGCTCAACTTCCAAGGGTCCAACCCGCTGCGGCCGCTGCGGGATACATTGAAGAACAGCATCAGTCTACTGATGGAGTCAAACTCCTCGGTGGCTGGGTGAGTGTACTATTTAACAACTTTTATTGTAAAGACGCCAGTAGGTCAACCTACCAGAATGTCAAACTTCTTTAATAAATGTTGATGTTTATCTTTTGGGTATAAGGAATTGGACAATTTTGGGTTGGTTTACCTGCTGCCTGGGTGGGTCAAACTCCTCTGTGGCTGGGTGAGTGTACAATTTAATAACATGTTTTGCACGTTCAATTTAATTTAATACTATAACCGTGTAGAGCGGCGATGGGCTCATCAATTTAATACTACCAATCCCTTTCTTCGCTTGGGTGTCGTAAAAGGCGACTAACAGACTCAAGACTGCACATACTTCCAACAGCATAGAGCGGCGATGGGCTCACCACCTGTCACGCAGAGCACATTTGCAGTCGCTATTTGGTAAAAAGTGGACTATGGTAGGGCACTGCTTTTGCTGTCCTCATTGCCTAGTCTCTGTCTGACTAAGCCTTCGGGGATAATAGTTGTCATTATATGTATGTATGTATTGCACGGACGAGTATAAAAAGAAGGACTCCGCGCCGCGATACTAAAAAGTGTAGCTACCTATATACTGGGCTCTTATTCTGTAACGATTCCTTGTTTCAAAACCACGTTAATTCCTTAAAAAGTTACGATATCTTCCCAAAAACGTATGCGTTTGACGTTTGTGCGCGGTAAGGTTTACGTGTGGAATCTATAGATTGCGATACAGAATCAGGGCCCTGGTGTGTATGCTGTCACGGGGACGGTTAACATCACATTGACGCCCGCGGGCGTCAAAGGAAGGACTCCGCGTCTCTTACTGTCAAATGAAGCGTATAAAGTCAGCTAGTATTAATATGTAAATACGGCACACCTTTACACAAAGGTAAGCCGATCGCGATCGGCTTACCTTGTCTCCTTTTCTTTCTTTTTTACTCATCATCAGCCTATAAACGTCCCACTGCTGGGCACAGGCCTTCCACGTAGATGTGGGGGCTATAACCTACCACGCTGGCCTAATGCGGGTTTGTGAGTTTTAACGACTGCCACCTTACGACAACAACCGGGAGCAACAGCTTAACGTTCCTTCTAAAGCACGGAGGAGCTTGGAGATGTTTTTAATGGTCACCCATCAGGCG
This sequence comes from Scoparia ambigualis, assembly GCA_963921215.1. Lineage (NCBI taxonomy): Eukaryota > Metazoa > Arthropoda > Insecta > Lepidoptera > Crambidae > Scoparia > Scoparia ambigualis. Next base: position 29,973,895 of record OY992511.1, on the reverse strand, counting down.
ACCCGACATCGCGAATGTTGCTTAGCTGGCAAGATCGCAAGCCGAACGCGCTAGCCGCTGCGCCATCGATCTCCTCCTTTTTTTACTCGTCTGCATGCATTGTTGTAAAGACGCCAGCAGGTCAACCTACCAGAAAATGTTAAATTTATTTAATAAATTTTGAACTTTATCTTTGGGGTATAAAAATCAATATCAATTACAGCAATTGGGCAATTTTAAGTTGGTTGATCTACTGGCTGGCCTACATAGCGTCATGTAAAAGCTACATTGTGGGACCGCACGATTTTTTTTTTACTGACCTCCAAACTTAAAAACACAAATTATGAATATGGCACCCAATGATAATGATGATTGTACTATACATTAAATTAGAATGCTATTAGCACACGCACTCCTTACATACACTGGCTACTATTTTATCCCCTAATAAAGGTTGGTCAGAGACTAGGCAACGAGGACCGAAAGTCAGTCCTCTGCCATAGTCCACGTTTCACCGAATAACAACTACACATGTGCTCAGCGTGACAGGTGGTGAGCCTATCGCTGCACTATGCTGTTGGATGTATGTGCAGTCTTTAGTCCGTTAGCAGGCCTGGCGTGATCCGCGCTTAGGTATGAAGCTACAAGTAGCCGACCGGACGGACGCTCACGAACAACCTGCAGTCATTAGAAGAGATGAGAGTTACGCTATAGTACGTGATAGAAAGAGAGGCAACTTCTAGGTGAATTTAACTGTAGGTATCTGAGCGGTGTGCGGCCTGAATTGCACTTTATTGTGTCTTTGCAAGACTCGCTATTTATTTAAATACTTAGCGGAGTGAATCTTCTGTACTTGATTATGTATTCTATGCCGTTAGTCGTCTTTTACAAAAGGAAGAGATGGGTTGATAGTAACCTTTACTGCCGTACTCAGAGACGTCAATTAAGTTTTAATGACAATTAAATATCTTTCCTTCTCTATTTAACACTATACAATAAGAAAGTGACAGCAAGAGACTTAATTGGCTATTTGACAGTTGTAACAATAAAATATGAATTACGTCGGATATGGTAGTTTATAATTTAACAATAATTAACAAATCATTTTTTTTATTAAGATAATTTCCAAATATTTTATTTTTACATAATAAATTCTCGATTTTTTATCTGTGGATTTCAAGACCCGAAACACGAGCGGCCATGATTGAGCTTCGGTGACGTCACATTTCCCAAATAAACAAAAACTACCTGTCAGGTTTCAAGATAAAGGACATTGGCGAACTCCCATACTAAATTTTGTTTACTCTTTTTTTATGGGTCTATAAATAAATAAAAAATGTTTTTATAGAGTTTGTAATCCTGAACAACATGGTCTTAGTTTTACTTCTCTAGTAAGTCTACAATTTAAGATATACCAATTAAAAGTTTTGAAGGTTATGTCTAACATAATTGGATAAAACAAGTACTTACCTATCTAGTTGTGTTATCCTTCCAAGGATTGGCCAGCACAAGCAACAGACCGCGAAAAAAGGAAAGAGGGGAGGGAGGACCTTCCCAGCAGTGGGAAGACCTTTCCCAGCAGTGGGAAAATAGAGGCATATAATAATAATAATGTGATTTTAACTAACTAATGACTAGGCAGTATATTATGTTCCTTGAAGGAACAATTTATAAATAATACATAGGTCATGCCAAAATAATATTAAAAACGTGGACTTCTTGGCGGGAAAGTGAAGCGTCTTGTCTGCAGTTTTGTTTTATTTTCTATAATTTGTGTTTTGTCGAATATTAATGTGAAATAATGGTGGATTTATTTACTGTTTGTTCGTGAACGTACATGAATGTTGGCGTTGGCAAATAAAACAAAACAGTGCAACATCACTTTTCAAATTCTCTCAAGAAGTCCGTGTGAGATCTCAATAAAGTCCTACAGCTTAATTGAGTCTCAAGGGGTTTGGGGGAATATCATTTACCATTAAACGTTAATTATCACTCATTATACTTTATGCAAAGAAAATATTCGCTTTAAGATACTGGCTAAATGTGCTGACCGTACGAAGCCATTACTTTAAAAAAAAAGTCTTCATTGCCTTATACAGAACAGCACTAACTAGTAATTTACGTGTCTTTTAAGCTTGTTTTTATTTCGAGACTATTGTACGGGGTTTAAAATAAGCGTTTGTAATTTTTAAAATACTTTTCCGAAAACTGTCAAGTAGCCAATAATTGTCAATAAAACATAATTGACGTCTCTGAGTACGGCAGTTAACGAGCCGCCATCCCTCACAGCTCCTTTACTTTATAAATTGTAATGTATGTGTCTGTCCAGTGACAGTTGTGTCGGCGGCAAAGATTCCCGCGTGTCCAACGTGCGCATGGGCTGGTGCCAGGAGTGCCGGCGCGCCGTCAACCGGCTCGAGGACGCCATGCCCGGCATGGCCGCCAAGGTGCCCGGCTACAGCGTCTACATGGTCAGTCGCCATACGTATACATACACACACATAGGTTCACGACCATAATCCCCAAAGGGTTAGTCCCCAAAAGCCGGACACGAGTTGCAGGGGCTTCAAAAGCCTCGGCTTTATCCTTCGTCATTGCAAGAATTTTAAGTCTCCCAGAACTAAAATTCTTTTATATAATTCGTTTGTTCGTAGTGGTCTGGAGTACTGCGGTGTGGTATGGAGTCCTTTTTATGAAGTGCACTCTAAAAGAATTGAAAGTATCCAAAAGCGATTCTTATGGCACTAGCATACTCGTGCCATTTAGGCAAGAATATAATAAAATATGCTGATAGGTTAGACCATTTTAATTTTTTTTTTTTTTTATAAAAGAAGGAGGCAAACGAGCTCGCGGGTCACCTGATGGAGAGTTATCACCGCCACCCATGGACACCCGCAAAACCAGAGGAATCGCAGACGCGTTGCCGGCCTTTAAGGGAGGAATAGGTTTAAGGAAGGAATAGGAATTGGGAAGAGGGGGGTGGGGGAGGGGCCTCCGGAACCCTCACTGGTCGGACGAAACACAACAGCACCAAGTGCCATTATTTCACGCCGAATATTCGTGAGAGGGTGGTATTACGCCGGGCGAGCCGGCCCAATGCGTGCTGCAACGCAGCGTGGCTCTACCACTCAGTCAGTGTCACTCATTTAGCACCACCCAGGGGTCACGTGTAGGGTCTCAGGGATAAACCTACGGACGCGAGTAACTTTAACCCCCAACTAGATTCTCTTCTGGATCGAAGACGTCTGCATGATATGCTTTTCCTCTACAAGCTAGCGAATGGCATCCTTGACGCGCCAGGCTTACTGGGTTCGCTTTCTTTCTCAGCTACCCTAAAACTCCCTCGGGTATCGAAAGGGAAGATACTTGTGGGCCGACCTTGCAAGTCCAACCTCGGTCAGAACGCGCCTATTAACATTATGATACGAGAGTTTAAGGTCTTAGCGAAAACCAAGGACCTGGATTTATTCGGGGGTGGCATTCGCAGCTTTAAAAGGTCTCCTTTCATAATTTAATGGAAGTGTTTCATTTATTTTATTCAATTTAATTTAGTTCAATTCAATATCAATTTAATTTCAATAGCGGTATTTTAATTTTTTGTTGCGTATATTTATTGTCAATTAATTTTTCGCCTTAATTAAATTCTAATGTTATTATAATAATATTTTATAAACGTCGGTAAAATTTTAGATTAAGTATTTAATGTGCAATTGCGTGCGGTCTTCACCTATAATTGTATTTGCATCTAGTTTTTTATTTTTAAATGATTGTCCCTATGTATAGCTGATGTAAAATACGTTGGTGTTCTGAATAAATAAATAAATAAACGACTGTAAAAACCCGTAAATGTCCGGCTAAAGCAAGACACTTGGCAAACCTAGCTCGGTCGGATATCTGGAGCTCCTGTTTTAATTCTCAGGTCTGGCGAAGTGTGTTCGGATTTTTCGTCTATTGATTTTAGTCAGGCAGTTACAGCCGCGGGCACGAACAGGGCGGCGCCGCCTCCGCCCTATTCGTGCCCGCGGCCTTTAAGTCATGCTTTTTTCTCTCTTAAATAATGGCTTTGTGCGATCTGCATATTTAGCCAGTGTCAAGTTTTTAGTAGTAATTATTATTTTCTTTATTACATTAAGTGGATGATAATGAGTGATAATGAACGTTTAATGGTAAATGATTTTCCCCCAAACTCCTCGAGATCGAGACTCAATAAAGCTGTGGGACTTTATTGAGGTCTCACGCGCACCTCTTGAGAGAGTTTGAAAAGTGATGTTGCACTGTTTTGTTTTATTTACTCATGTACGTTCACGAACACTTAACAGTAAATAATTGGTGGATTATTTACTGATAAGTATTTCACATTAATATTCGTCAAAACAAAATAAAGAAAATAATACAAAACTGCAGACATGACGCTTCACTTTCCCGCCAAGAAGTCCGAGTCATGCTTTAAAGTTATTATATTTTGCTCGGTAGCAGCGACCAGAGATCCACCACAGCATTGACGAATACAGGGAGCATCAGAAACAGCAGTTAGACGAGCAGGCGCGCATCGTATGTGCACTTATCGTCTATCTTTATATCTATCACATAATTATCATAGCACGTGTAGGCGTATTTCGACAACGAAAAAATTACGGTTGGGCTAAAAATGTAATGCTTTCGCTAATAGAAAGTCGGCTTGTACTAGTAGACAGTAAAGGCCTACGCCACACTCGACGGAAATTCCGACGCTGAACTTCCGTTGCGGTAAAAAGTACGTACACGTAGTGTGTCCGTTATTAGTAATTTATATACAATAACTTGTATTGACGTTCCCCATTGAAAGTTTGGCGTCGGAATTTCCGTCAAGTTTGGCGTAGCCCTAAAACTTAGCATGTGCATGTGCATGCTAAGTTTCGGAAGGAACCTCGGCAGGCTCCATTAGATATGAGGTACGGGAAAATGCACTATTGTTAAACCAGATAACTATTGACGATCTGTCGATTTCGGTTTCATAAAATAAGTGCCTTTGCACACGGCGTCGTCGTATCGTAATACGCACGTAGGACGAAAGCAATACACACGCGTACATGTTCAAACCTTTGACTATATACATGTCTAGACGGAGCATCGCGGTACAAACGCTTCCCAAAATCCGCCCGGTTTTTGTATTGAATTTGAAGTGTGCGTGACAGCCGCGTATCTGACACTAGCGCGAATGGTTGCCAGCGAATGCCTAATTTCCGATAAAGTAGGGAAAAAATATTTATGCACAATATAATTTTAAAATGATTCATAACATAACATAACTTTTTAAATTTATATGTAGGTATAACGCATAAAAGAAGCTAGTGTGTTTAGAAAAATGGATGATTGAAGGCGAGGGCGAGTACAATAAAATAATGCGCTTATGGAAGCCTGCGTGCGTGTGATATGTTTGTAATAGGGACTAAATAGAAGCAACAGGCAGGATGATTTACATTTAATACTCAATCAAAATTCATTTTTTAATTAGAAATTTAAATATTTTAAATTAAAATCAAAACAATTAATGGCGTACTCTTTGTATTTGTTTCTTATATAACTTTCGTTTGGATGTTACATCATTTTTCATGTTCTCTAATTTCTTATTATGTTGAAACCTTATAGTTAAATTTTTCGACAACGACTTCTTTCTACCGGATCAGTTGGAAATCTGGAAATTAAAATGTTTGCTATGTGTTCGAACAGTTGTAAAGGTTACATAATGTGATGACTGCACATCAATATCCGTGCCCAATAGTTTACCTACATGAGACGAGAAATATTGAACTTTTAGGGGCGCAAACATACACCCGAACTTTCTCAAATATCGTCATCATCATCATCAGCCCATAAACGTCCCACTGCTGGGCGCAGGCTTTCCACGTGGAGATAGCACGTGGGAATATTGGGCCATAACCCACCACGCTGGCCTAATGCGTGTTGGTGGGTTTTAACAACTGTCATCTTACGACAACAAACGGGACCAACGGCTTAACGTGCTTTTCGAAGCACGGAGGAGCTCGAGATGTTTTAAATTTGGTCACCCATCCAGTGACCCGGCATTGCGAAAGTTGGTTAGCGGGCAAGATCGCAAGCCGAACGTGCTAGCCGATGCGCCATCGAGCTCTGAAGCATACATACTACCATCCCCTACATACATATACTTAAACACACACTTCTTACATAAATACTTACGTACATTCCATTTCAAACATATTTTTTTTTTATTTGTTTCAAATATCGATACGATACCATACCACAATAACAATTTATAATAATAGTATTATAAAATATTAAAGTAGGTAATTATATTTTTTCTTGTTTTTGAACGGAACCTATAATCCAGCCAAATTCGATGACGAATGTTTCTAAACAGATTACTGTTATACCTGTAGGATTTTACTTTTTCTTGAGAGACATTCACAAGAAAACAGTTAACTAATGTGTCTTTCTTTCATAAAACAGTAAAAATCCTAATGAAACTAGACATTTGCACAAATGACAGTAATATGTTTACAAACATTCGGCATCGAATAGGAACCGTGACATTTATTCACGCTCTTATAAATCAGACATCAGTTTAAAAAAAAGAAAAACTTTGAAAGCGTTCCAATAATAATTATATTTAATGTATTTACTTTATTTACAACAAGACCATGTATAATACTAACTTACAAGACTGAGTATTTTTTATCATACTTATTATATTTAAACCTCCTTTTATATTCTGCCACCAATAATGGGAATTCTACATTTTGATACCAGCAACACTACGTTATTATTGTTAAACTTTAAATTTTCATTAAAATTTATCGATACTTACAGATGAAACGTGACTTTCCTTTTCGAAAAAAATTTCTTTTGTAGTTTCGACAGAATTTCACTGAGCAAAACGGTCATTTTGCGAACAATTTCACCGAAACGCGAGAGGTAAACACTGCTTGACGGCACAATGACACTGACCGCCAGGAATGCGCGATAGGCCAATTTTGGCTTATAAATTTTTCTACGTTTTTTTACGGCCAGGCTCTATCTAGTCATGTATATATAATCAAAGGTTCAAACAAGTCCGCACACGAAGCGTTGCTACAGCGTATCGTAGGAGATGTGATACAGGAGGAGATTGTTTCCTACGCGCGTATTACGATTTACGTTACGCTTACGATACGACGCCGTGTGCGAAGGCGCACTTAATTATGCTTTAAAGACCACTTCTCGTCTAAATGCTGCATTAATTTTACTCTCATACATTAGTTGTGCGATCGGACGAGTGCTACTCTTCGATCACATATTAAAACTGGATACACAATCCTGTACTAAATCTACGTTCAGATATTGAGTAACGTACACACGCCTGCAGCTGTGCGATTCTCTAAGTTAACAGCGCAGCGCTGAGAATTGACTCTGTCTCTTTCTTATTCATAGAATTGGAAAGAGACAGCAGATCACAGCCGTGCGCTCAGCGTCTATGTGTCGCTTAGAGAATCGCATAGCTGATCAACCTATCCAAAACTTTCAAATTTCTCCAATTGATATTGATCCTCATACCCTAGTAACAAAGTTCAAATTGTATTGAAGAAATTTTATATTTTGTGGTAGGTTGAAGTGCTGGTGTCTTTGTACATAAAAAGTTTTAATTAAGATTCTCCACTTTATGTTTTCGTCCATTTTTATGTTTCTGTTATTTTTTGTAGATGCAGGAAGCGGATGCTGAGGACAAAGATGCGGTCTACTTTTGTACCAACTGCTTCAAGAAATACACAATAACAGACTTTAACGAGGAAGTTGTAAGTTACTCTACCTTATTGCCAAAGCATTAAAAAGTCCATTATGTGTCAATAATTCGAAAATAAATCATTACTCATTCATTTATTATTACATTAAATTGTTTCATAGATATCGTAAACTACAGGCGTGTCCTTACCGAGAGCATTCGCGTGCAATGAGCATTTGGTGTCGAATATTCGAGTGGTGTGGACATTGAGCCGAGCGTTACAAAGTTTACACACGAGTACGAACTTCGGCCGGTGTGGGACGTCACAACGCTGTTCGCGGAAATGGCTCGCATTCGAATGTTCACGCAAACAAAACACTCGAAAGCCAATACTCAGATAATGAAATGAATGAGTATGTATGTAGTAATATTACTGGAAACAGTTCCTTGATCGTGACCTTCTTAGTCTATCTCTATCGTATTATCGTGTTATTGTCAATGTCAATTTATTATAACAAAAAATATTTATTGCTTTGACTATTCTCTGATTTCTATTTGACATTTAGTATTCGAATGCTCCTAGCTCGGATGTTCGACTCGAACGTTCATAGTTTTGCACGAAAGTGAATGTTTAGTTCGCTGGCCAGAATTTGTTGCTTGCCGGCGATTGCTCGGCCAAGAATGCTCTTAGTGAGGACGCTCTTTTTGACTCGAAAATATGTTATAAAGGAAGACATTATATTATCATTAAGAACTGCGTAGACGCGGTGCTTTCAACACAACGTGAAGCCGCTGTCTTTCTTATAACAAATTACAAGGAAGGCCCATTATATCTGAATGTTATCTGAAGGTTACACTGTAAGGGCATAGGTAGCAAACAGCAATCAGTACTAGACCACTGAGGCGGTCACTTCCGCGACTAGCGAGCCTAACGTGGGCAACACGGGAAAATTTTCTCGACCTGTTTTCTATTGTTATGTCTATACACGCTATGTCAAATATAGACATAATAGTAGTTTTGCTTGTCTGTGGTATTTTTGTCTACAAACCCTAAGTGCTTGGTCATGTAGACGGGCTAGGCGCGGTTGCGGGCGGTTGGCTAATTTAACAAATGTATGAGAATGTATAATGCATGCCACGACGCGCGCGCGGCGGTCGGCGGCAGTGGTTGCGGGCGAAGCGGGCGGGTGGGAACAATTTTTTTTTAGACGAATCTATCGAGCGCTGGCTCTTTATTATGGACAATTATGGACTACTTCAATATGTTGAAGTATAATTAATCAAAAGTTTTAATACTCATTCTAGTGTACACATAAAATTTGTCCGATAATCTGTATAAAGATTTTAAAATTCTCCACATTTATGACGGTCTTTATTTAAGTCATGCACCCCGTCTCTTGAATTTAAAAATGTCGTGCCTAAAATACGAACTGCTGTCAAGGCAACTACGCGTCACTTTAGTGAGAGCCATCCTCAATACGTCCACTTAGCCAGCCGCTGTAGCCGCTACTGAATGTTGTCAGGGTTCTACTAAGATAAGTAAAACGACAATATATATAATACAGAATACAAATTTATTTAAGTCTAGGTCAGGTCTCAGGGTCGGGGTAGGTTAGAGGTTAATTAAGGTAGAACGCCGTAGTAGAGCACTCCCCTGTACTTCTGCTTCAACCGTCGGCTCAAGGCTCCCAAAGCGCGAGACACGGGATAATACTTCCAAGTCCAGCAGGCCCAGGATGTCCATGAACTGAGGTCAATCTCAACCCGTACGACGTTCCCAGTAAGGGATTTTAATCAGGCACTATAAATAACTGCTGAACCGATTAAATCGTAACGCAGTTTAGTCTCATAGTATATCTTAATTACTAGGACAAGGAAAACTTTAAGTAATTATGGTTAACGTAAGTAAGTTTTAAGTTAAAAATCAATAATTTATAGGCGTAAATTACAATACGGTTCGCACTGTAATTTCTTTGGCGCCAAAAGTGACAAAGCGTATTTTTCATGAGGCGCGTGGAAGACGGAAAATAAGGGCGCAAAGAGTTTTTAATCTCGCGCGCGCTTAAAGCCTTCATGGTAGATGCTTAGGTTTTCTAACTGCGTCGCGTCCGCGCAAAAGAAGTTTTAATGTAACAAAACGTTACAGTGCACGTGGCATGCCACCCGCGCCCGAAGAAGTCACACGCGCCCGCGCTTAGCCTAGCCCGTCTACGTGGCCAGCGCGTAATACGCAACATAATTGTGTCGAGTTTTGACAAAAACCGAGATAGTTGGTCGTTCCCGCCATCGTCCGCGACATATCTCGTGTTACGCATGCTAGGCCTACAGCACAGGACCGGTCGCGGTGGAGATTCATGGGTTAGGCCTTTGTCCAACAAAGGACGTTCTTCGGTTGATGATGACGATGGTATTTGTGCAGAGCGAGCGAGCATTTGCGGTTGTAAGTTGGTGAAACGTGGAGTGTGGCTCTGGACTGCTTTTGCAGTCCTCATTGCCTATCTCTGACTAACCCTTCGGGGATAATAGTCGTGAATATATTATGTACTTATGTATGTATGTATGTACAGTCTTGGAAGTTCCCGGTCGACAACTTTGACATTGGCTTTTTGCCCTCCATTCCGACCGCGCGTACGTACAGTAGCGTGCGCGTAGATCGTGTACAAGCGAACGTCGCCGAAAAAGGTTACGTATTAGTCATAAGCAATTTAGGTCTTTGAAGAGATAAGAGCTATATAGCTCTTTACCCAGTCAAGAGCTATATATAGCTCTTCTAGCTCAGTAGCTTATTTAGCTCAGTGTAGTTCATGAAGATAGAAGGCTCTTGAGTCGTTTATGTGTACTGTTCAGGAAATACCGCGAAGCGTAACGTATTGTCTTGAATTTCGAGGTAATTTTTTTTATTAGACAACAGAAATCTAGCTCCATACAAAAATTAGAAAATTATTTCTTTAATTTCTAAAAATTTTTTTTTGTTATGTTCATCGGATACCGCTCAAGTTCTTGCGGAGTTATACATGAGCACCGTTTTCGAGATATTCGCGTTTTTATAAAAAGTTTCCTTAAAAAAAATTTAAGTTTTTAAGTTTTAAGGCTCCATATAAAAATCAACAAAAAATTTTGACCTGCACCCCCTTTGCGACACTCGAACTATGAAGCCGAGCCGACATATTCCGATGAAACACTGAGCTAATTGAGCTAAAACGAACACTGAGCTAAATTGAACGGGAGTGAGCTAGATATACGTTGAGCTGGAATAGGTGAGCCGGCTCTTTTAAACAACTCGCTCGCGAGCTACCCATCGCTATTACGTATCATTACAACTAAACTTGTTATAACTATTTTCAAAATACCTACGGTCGATTCACATGTGTTCATATCGCCTGTTGGACGACTCAACTACTGTTTAATTCACATAATTTTGTTTAAACTAAAATCAATTTGACTAACGAACGATTAATCTAATGGTTGTTGCTATTGGATGTTTCAACTATGTACGAAATACCTGTGTAGGCTAGGTCAATAGGTCTGCACCTCTGTTTACTGAAAGAGGATACTAGCTGCCCTATTCCTGTAGGTCACGTGATAGGTTAGAAATTTAAGACAATCAGAAGCACAGCGTAGCGATTGGTGAATGAACCATTAGCTGAGTAAACCGTAGGTGAATCGTCCATTATGGATTTCGTCCATTAGTTATAACAAAAATATGTGAAACGATCTTTAGGCATATTAAACAGTAGGTCTTCCGATCGTAGTTATTTTCAAAGTCATAATCAAATTATTTATTCAATGTAAACCAGTACAGGCACTTATTGACGTCAATACTAATAATAATAAAAAACAGTAACTTACTTGTAGTTAGGACTTAACAACTAATCTAACGAACTATAGTCTGTGCCAGACAAACGCGCATCGCTACCCCCAGTACCACTGCACGCCGAAACAGGATCGCGTCGAGCCGAAATACAAGCCTTGGCGATAAAATTCTGTGTAAACAAACGATTTTGAAAATAGTTATAACAAGTTTAGTTGTAAGGATACGTAACCCCACAAAGTGGTCGACCGGGAACATTCTCGACTGTATGTAATTTATGTATGGTATTGGTGTTTCCGCAGATGTGCCCGGCGGTGTCGACCGCCAGCGTGGCGGTGTCGGCGGGCGACAGCGGCGAGCCGCACCGCCCGCCGCCCGCGCCCCCCTCCCCGCCCGCCCCGCCGCCGGTCAGTACTTCTTTCCGCTCTTTTTCCGTTTTTAAATAACTTCGATTGATTGTACCGCCACCAATATAAAACATACAGTTCTAAAATTCATATACAAAATAGTTAAACATATTATCTAATCACTCTTAAACACAGAAACATGATTGGTAATACTTCACTCGATAGAAAAATATAGCTCTGTCAACATTTTAAAAGAGCTGTAAGTCAGATAATACATTAATAAATGTCTTAATTTTTTTACCAATAGAAGAAACTTTTCATTATCTAGTGAATGCAAAATGCACATATTTTTTATTTCACTTGTTTTTTCCTATTTAAGCAAAAAAAAAACCTATAAAACGCGCCTATTTGCGCCGCTACGCTGATACACCCGTCCCGTACCTTCGTACCGTTGAGAGCGCGAAAGAGAAGCTCTCGGAATACCTCGCCTTAAGGAGGGTACTCACCTAGCCATGTAGCATGTAACGTGTCTGATACTGTAAAGCCGCAGTTCCACATTCGCGCGAGTCGCGAGTCGAATGGCGAAGCGAGGTGCGTGCGCGATTGTGTGAACGCACGCTCGTCACTCGCCTCGCGACTCGTCTCGCCGCTCGTGACGCTCGCGTTCGGAGCGGATTTTTGGAGGCGAGTCAAAGGGCACAAGTGACGAGGCGAACTTAGTGTTTCCACATTCGCTCTCTCGCTCATTGTATTTTAATTATTGATCAAGCAACATATACTGTATATTAAAAATGGATTAAAGTAACGACAGAGTTCTAATGTTTTGGGAACTTTACCAAGCTCAACCAGTTATTTGGTTTGGTTTCCAATACATGATCGACACAATAATAAGCAAAAATTATTTATTAATAATCATTGACACGCGCATGCTGCTAAAACGTAGACGTCGTCCATTCTTGCAAGTTGAAGTAGAAAAGAATACACGCGAATGTGTAAACAGTCACTCGTCTTAATTTATGGAAGGCGAATGTTTCGTCGAACATTTCGTCGAATGGCGAAGCGAGTAGCGAGCACGCATGTGGAACTGTAGTATAACAAGTGAGTACGTAAGCGCGAGCCTGCTGCGAGCCGCTCGCGTGTGGAGCGCAGAGAACTCGTAGCGACCCGCTGAGTGGCGGTATCACTGCGAATACAAAGGCGGCTCGCAGTGTGTGGACGAGCCGTACCCACTTGTAGGTTGATACAATATCAGATACGTTACATGCTACACGGCTAGGTGAGTACCCTCCTTTAGGAGCTTCTAACGGGCACTCGAGAAGTAGATCGGACGTAGTTTCGCATTACGTCCGATCCGGATCCGATCGGAACCCGTGAAAATACGGATCTAGAAAACTCGGACCGTATTCGGATATTGGCTTACGAACTAGTCCTATCTCTGATACAAATCCAAACAATTCAGAAAAAATGCTTGCAGCGGGGCAGGAGGGCTTCAATGTGACTACATTGAAGCCCTCTTGCCCCGCTGGCTCTCTGCTCGTACGCAGCTTGGATTAGACCGCTAATGGTTTAGACCGCTTACAGCTTAGCTCGGCAACTAATATAAATAAATATCCGATAGCATATAACTAACATAATAATCTATTTATTTGTAGTTGTGTCTGCTAGTGTTAGAAATTTGACTAAAGCTCCATACAGCTTATGTCAAATTTCTCACTCTAATAGGCAAAACAACAGATGAATACCCAAGTAACAAAGTTCTCCTGTAGTGCACAGTTTACAGGCTTACAGCACTAGTCTAGTCTCACTAACCTCTCTTTTAGTGGTTCCAGGTTTTACTACCAAGCTTATAACAGGCTACACGGAGTTCGTTTGGGTTTATAGTACACCTTTTCTTATTATTTGACTTATAGTCGTGTATAGAACGAAATTATAGGTGCAGTAATGGCTAAGATGGCCTATAGAAGTGTTGCACAGGTGTAAATACACTTGAGAAAACTTGCTCCAGTAAGTTACACTTATAATCGCCTACAAGAAGTAATTATAAATCCGCTATTTATTTATTTATTTATTTATTTATTGGATTATCAACATAAAATACAGCGTTTTGAATAATAACACAAAAACAACAAATATTCTTAGAGCTAACTGTTTTTACAATTACAGATAATCACAACATGCATTACAGACACGAAATCATTTAAAACATCAGTATAGAAAAAAAAACAATATGATTTTAACCATAACGATACTCAACCGTCTCAGCAGCCAGAAAAAAATAATAAAGAACACTGAAATTATATAAAATATAAATATCATAATAATTTATAGATTAATCCTATATTCTCAATCAAAAGCAGTATAAGGCACATCGCTGTTTTTTTTAAAATGGATAGAAATTTGTTAAGGCTTTGAAAGTTAATATCAAGTTCGGGCAATTGTTTGGCTAGGTTGTTATACAGACGAGAAAGACGAACAACTGGTGAGCCACGGCCTATTCTGGTCCTACAAAATTTATTCTTGAACAACCCACAAGGGTACCTAGGTAGTCTGTTAGGAATGTTAAAATCAAATTTGTTGAGTAATTTAGGGCAATCTATGCGGTTGTTCATCAATTTATGCAGATAGGACATATCTAGATAAGTACGTCGCACATAGAGTGGGTAAAGTCGAAAATGCTTTGTTTTATCGACATAAGCTTTTATATTTTTGGGAGTTTTAAACCGGTATGTCATGCAACGAATTAGTTTTTTCTGCACTCTTTCCATTCTGTCTATATGGATCTTTTGGACACCAAATAATGCTGCAGTACTCCAGCTTACTTCTCACATAGCTGTTATAGAGCAGGATGACTGTGGAAGGTTTCTTGAAGTCTCTAGTGCTTCGCAAGATAAACCCTAGCGCTTTATTCGCCTCATTTATTGTTTTGTCTATGTGGTACGTGAATCTAAGCTGACTATCCATCTGAATGCCCAAATCCCTGATGACAGTAACTTCTTCTAGCCCAGTACCCGCTATTTCATATTCCGATAAAATCTTGTTACGTTTCTTTGTAAACTTGATGTGGTAGCATTTATCTGCGTTTAAGTACATCTTGTTTTCACCACACCATTTTTGAAGATTATCGATGTCTTCCTGTAGTCTCATTGAGTCTGTGGCATTTGAGACAACCCTTGTCAACTTCAGATCATCAGCGAAAAGATATATATTACTATGTTTAATAACTCCTTCAATGTCGTTAATGAACACATTGAAGAACAAAGGTCCCAATACAGATCCCTGAGGCACGCCTGATTGCGCTGTAAAGGGTTCAGACTGTTCACCATCCACCACTACTCTTGACAGACGATTTGTGAGGTAAGAACTGCACCAGCTTAATAAATTATCTGTTACGCCAAATGCATAAAGCTTCTCCAACAGAATTCCATGGTTGACTCTATCAAAGGCCTTCGAGAAATCTGTATAGATAGCATCGACTTGTAAGCCTTGATCAACTACTTCTGTTAGATCAGACGTAAAAAGCGCCAAATTAGTGTTTGTTGATCGCATTGCCATAAACCCATGTTGATCGGTGGTAATATATTTATGTATGTGCTTGTACATAGTAGAATGAACCACTGTCTCGAAGACCTTTGATATTGTCGAAAGGATGGATATAGGCCGATAATTAATTATGCATTCTCTTTTACCACACTTAAAAATTGGCGTCACCCTTGCTTGTTTCCAAAGATCAGGGAATGTCCCAGTTTCCAGTGACCAATTAAACAAAATTGATAGTGGCAGAGCCAGGGCATCTGCACAATTGACCAGTAAAAGAGGGTGTACACCATCCGGACCCATGCCTTTTGAAGTGTCAAGCTTCTGTAGTTTTGATTTGACCTCTTGTGGACTGATTTGTACAGGACTAATTACATCCAGCCTTTCTACATTCATAGTCGAGGTATGAGCGATGACGTTACTAGTGTCAGCACATGTTTCAAAGACCGAAGAAAAATGGGCCGCGAACATGTCCGCAATTCGGTCCGTGTCCGATGACATAACACCGTTTAGCGTCATTATACTAGGGTATGATGAGCAATTCCTTCTTAAGTTATTAATGTGAGTCCAAAAGTGTTTCGGGTATCTCTTAATTTCATTCTCGATTGCAAAAATATAATTGTGATAGCACTCCTTTATCATCTTGTTACAGTCATTCCGTAAAAATCCGAATTCTAGTTCATCAAGCGGGTTCCTAAATCTTTTGATCTTTTTATGATATTTGGATTTATGCTTCAGTAGATATATCAACTGTGGTGAGTACCAGACAGGATAAGACCCTTGGCGATATTTAGTAATTGAAACATGCTTTGTAATAATACCATGTAAAATGTCATAGAACCGGCCCAGCATTTCATTCACATTATTGTAATGACCCAACTCTTCAGTCCATTGAATTGATTGAAGAGACGCGTTTATTGCTAGATAATCCCCTTTGTAATAATTGTGTCGTTTTCTCGGGAGATATTTCTTATTTGTTTTGAATTGCATTCCTAATTCTATCTCCAGTGGGGGATGATGTTTGTCTATGCTTCTTACGGGATTGAGACATTCCTTCACATTTATCGATTCCCTGTTACATAAAAGCAGGTCCAGTATTTTGTCATTTTGGTTTCTAATTGTATTAATTGTTTAAGATCATGACATGAAATCGATTAAGTTGCATAACATTTCACAATCACCGTAGCCTATTGGTTTTACGCTCATTGTGTCATCAACATTGCCCCTTTGCCAACCCATACCACCCAAGTTGAAGTCACCTGCAATCAGAGTACATTCTTGTTCGGTACACGATTGCAATTTTGTAGTAGCCCCGCCCCTTCTATGAAAACTCCCAAACTGTTTGTTGTAACTGGGGGTGGTAGGTAGACGGCACATAAATTAAGAATAGTTGAGTTTCCCCCAGATTTGGAGGATATTGAGACCGACAGATCCTCGCAATCAGTTTCATATTCTCGAAATCGAGCCGACAATCAGTCTGTTTGTTATCGCTATTAACACTCCGCCACCTCTTTTTTTTGTTGAAGAAGAAGTTTCCCTATCCCGTCTGTACACATTATAACCAGCCTGAAAGAACTCACAATCATAACATCCACTATTTAACCAGGTCTCTGTAAATATAAATACGTCAAAACTACTGTTACTTATTTGTCGGCGTACCTCAACTGCGTTTGTATTCAATCCTCTTACATTTTGATAGTATATTTTTAAACCATTTATCATTAAAAATTAAATTAAATAAAAAAATTAAAATTATTTATTTATTCTTTAACAATTTCGTGTTTAACAATACGGTTGATTGGAGCCTCCATTTAAGCAAAAGTAGCCCGTAGTTGGAGACTCCGCTCTTCCTTTACCATTTGTACGTAACAAAATCTTTACAAATTAAAGGTTAGTAAGTAGGTACCTAACAAAAACCAAACAAATGAAAGGTAACAAAAACCTTTTTTTATACATAGGTAGTAATGATTAAGAAAAAAGCTAAGGCTATGCATAATAGTTGTAGGTAAATGTGAGAGTGCGTTTGCTTGAGAATTTGAATGTGCATGTGTTTGGAAGTGTGTGTGATTTTGTGCGTGTGCTTGTGAGTATATGAGTGTGTATGTGTGTTGTCGAAGTAAAAATACTTAAACTTAAACAAAAGCTATGAAATACGTAATAGTAGGGATTCAATTTCATCATAAGATTTAGGCTGAATCCATTTTAACAAAAGATTTTTACATTCTCTGTATGTTTTTTCGTATATATATATATGTTTTTATTTACTTTATTATACAGGAAGGCAGCACGTGAATCAAATTGTTTACTGGCAAATGTAGTTTTTATTGCAATCGGCTTAGCTACTATGTCTTTTCCACAGACATATAATAGAAGCAGACCAAACATTACAACAAAAAAGCGTGCCCATTACGCCTACAGACAAATTTCATGCACACATTTACAATAAAAGGGGCTGAACTCAGGCACGCAAGGGACCTCAAGTACCTACATCTATAATAATGTTATACCTACGTAAAGAGGACAATTTTATATTTTATAGACATTTGAAGATACTCATTAAATTTAAAAAAAAATCACCTGTTGAATGCTAAGTTATCTATCATTGAGTGCCAGGCAGGCTATGTCTGTATCTGTATCTGGCTGCGACGCCACCTCATTAACTTAATAGGCCTATTACATCTCGACTGTGATTTTTGCGTAAAATGGCCAATTATGGCGTTTTTGATCCAAGAAAAAAAATACATCACCAGTTTTGACTTATTGAATAATGTAGAATAGCTATTGGCATAGTTCGTAGCGGCCTCGCTTTATGTAAATGTTAATTTTTTATGAAACCCAAAATTGATGAAGGTTTTCATAAAATGCGCGAAGGCACTTTTTTGAGCTCCTAGATTGAACTACTGTTCTAAAGAAATAAAAAAAAAATTGAATGTTATCTATTATATAGTCGTATAGTGCGTAGCGGTCTCGGAATTTTTAGATACCTATCATTGATTTTATATAGAAAAAAAATCTTATTTTAAACCAAAAAACTTCGAAAATCGCTTTAAGTTAACTGCGAATTTCTCCTATCTACGATATTATTGAGCATAATTTATACCAGAATAATTGATACTTCTTGAGAAATAAAGATTGTATAATTAATTTATTATCCTATTTCGATAAAAACGATAAATATAACTGCAAAATTACTACATAATACGATGCGCCGGCCGTCCGAACTCAGCTTATTCTCGCAGAGTGAAGATTTGTAATATTAAGCATGATTTTATTATCCTATTTCGATAATAACTATAAATACAACTAAAAAGTTACTACAAAATGCAAAAATGCGCATTTTACGCAAAAATCACATTTGAGATGTAATAGATCTCTTAATAAAATGCATGAAATACTCGTAGTAAAACCGTTAGGTAAAATAAAAAAAAATGAAATAAGTAATTAAAAACAACATACATATGATACTCTGCTGGTATTTTTTTAATAAAAATAAAAATTACAATAAATAATGTCACAATTTTTAAAACTAGTGATAAGACCGCCGGGTGGTCGAGTAGTCAACGACCCTTACTGCGGGTAACTGTATATTTTGCAAGTCCCGAAAAAATGATATCCGGGAAATTTTTTCCTGAGTCTGTTCAGGAAGTAATGATGAAGGTTTCTGAAAACAAATAAATTTATTATTTTCTGTATATTTTAAAGTAACAGAGTTGAGAGACTGCTCAGACCCATCTTCTTCATGTTATACCCTAGAATACTGTACAACAATATAATACTTACGTTAACTCACTTAATGTAGTAATACAGCACTTGAGGTACTCGGCTGTAAATTTTGCAAATTCCTCAAAACATGATCTCCACTGGCATAGCTTCTTACCGGACCTTTTAGTAAAGATTTAGATGAATTCTGAAAAACAAATGTAAAAAGTTAATAATTTATGAACATTTTCATACAATAATACATCCCTACGACTACCATAGGGTTAAAGGGGTAGGATAGGGTTTAAGTTAACAATATTATAAAAATAATTTAATCATATTTAATTTATCCCTAATGAAAAAATATATTGCATACTTAAATCTAATCAATCTTCAAAAATATACCTATTAAACAAAACTGGAGCCTAAATACGGCCCCGTGAAATAGTTCAAGTATATGAATCGTCAAACGAGATCAGAGTTACTATATAATTGATTATTGTTACCACTGGAATCTTTCAGAAACTACTTTACGTTAAGATTTTACGAAATTTGCACTTATGACAATTATTCACTACTTCTACAATGCCGAAAGATTAATAATAATCACACAATGACTAAAAAAAACATTATGAGATTAGATGGCACAACAAAACTTACCAATGAAACGTAATTTCAGGTGTTTTTCTATATGAGGAGTTGCCGCACAAGGGCGCACTACACTTCACCATTTTATTTTAGTACTTTTGGCTCATAAACTTTATTAGATCACAAAAAATAAGCGAAAACAATCTCCTGTACGTTCTTTGTTGACAAGTCTAGGAAGACATTTGTAGCTTAATTGTAGCTTGTCAAGATGGCGCTTTGCCTCACGGTCCAGTTTGTCTATGTGTGTGGAAGTGTTGCGACATTAAAAAGAAACGAGATAGTCTCATTAATTTGTGGTTGGAGAGAAAGAAGTAGAAATATTGTTTTATTCTCATCTATGTAGTTGTGAAATAATGTTTGGTCTGCTTCTATATATGTCTGTGGTCTTTTCGTCGTTTTTCTAGTATACAAGGGTTGTAGGGTAACGATTTATGTATTTTAAGGGTAATCATAACTATATATAATTTTCTGACGGACAGGAGGCCGCTGATGCGATACAGCTCTTCAGTAGGGAACCGTCTATTCTTAAAATACATCACCTTGATAAGGGTTCGTTGAGCTCTTTCCAAGTTGAGGAAATGAGTCATCGCAGCACCACCCCAGACTGTGATGCAATAAGTTATAATGTATTGTGCAAGTGAAGTGTATATTTGGTTAAGAAGGCGTTTGGAAAAGTCCTTCTGTGTCATAGGTTCTGATATCACATGTCTAAGTGTTTTAAAAATCCAAATTAGTTTTCTAGTTCTATTAATAACGTGATCTAGGTGAGGGTACCACGATAACCTTTGGTCTACGATGACACCTAGATATTTTGTTTGAGAGACTTTGCTTATCATTGGACAGCTACAAGAATCTTTGTTGGTACCTTCAGTACAACCATGTATTTTTAGACAAAAGCCGCTTGGTGGCTGCGAACTATTATATATACCAAAGCAGATATAATTGGTTTTAGATGTGTTAAGCGTAAGAAGGTTTTGCTGCAACCACAGAGCTACTTGAGCAAGACCGATTTCAGCACTTGCTTTGATTTCTTCCCAAGATCCACCAGCAAAGACCACGGCGGTGTCATCAGCGTACGACAGGACTTTAGCGTTAGGTATATTCATGTTACAGGGATCGTTAATGTATAAAAGAAATAGGGTGGGTCCTAATACGCTCCCCTGCGGCACACCACACACCACATCCGCATCTTCACTGGTGCACCCTGGAAGTTTAACTCTTTGTGTTCTCCCTGATAGGTAATCCGAGAAGAGAGCAAGCGGAGTTCCCCTAATTCCTATGTTTTCCAGCTTACGTACAAGAGTAGGGACAGAGACGGTATCAAAAGCTTTTTTCAGCTCAAGGAAAACCGACAGACATTTCTTGCTATTATCTAGTTTACCAGTAACAAATGAGCTTAATTCAGTAATTGCATCTTCTGTCGATTTTCCTTGTCTGAATCCAAATTGTGTAGATGATAATATATTAAATTTATTTAAATATTTAAGCAACCTATTATCATACTGAATCTAAAATCAACGAGTGCCCCGGGTTGGGATAATATACCTGGTGAGTTTTTGAAACTGGCAGTAGACGATCTGGCCCCCGCCATCACTCATATAGCTAATCTATGCTTTGATAAAGGAGTATTTCCTGCACCATTAAAACAATCAATTATTACACCTGTGTACAAGAGTGGGGATAGAGATGACATTGGTAATTACAGGCCAATTTCAGTTTTGCCTTCAATATCAAATGTTCTAGAGAAGATTAAGTATCTTCATTCATCATTTATATCAAAGCATAGATTAGCTATATGAGTGATGGCGGGGGCTAGATCGTCTACTGCCAGTTTCAAAAACTCACCAGGTATATTATCCCAACCCGGGGCACTCGTTGATTTTAGATTCAGTATGATATTTTTTACCTCATTAATATGTGTTTGGAATAAAACAAAGGAGTATGGTGGCGCTTGAATTTTATGAACTGGTGTACTGATATCCTTTACTTTAAGTTGGATTTTACTTGCTAGTTGAACTCCTATATTCACAAAGTAGTCATTAATATAATTTGCAGATTCGGTTGGCGAAGACATTATGTTGAGCAGCTCTGTGTTTGTGTTGTGAGTTGATTTATTACAATATGTAACATTTTTTATGTTCTTCCAAAGTAATTTATTGTTATTTACAGATTTAGCTATATTGTCACTGTCATATTTTCTTTTGATTTTTTTTATTAAATTGTTGCAGTAATTCCTGTAACGTCGGTATGTAATGCGGAGGATTTCATTGTGTGGATCCTTTCGTAGTTGACTTTGGAGTTTGTTTCTATTTTTTATACAGCGTAAGATTCCTGCGGAGATCCACGGTTTTAAAATTCTTTTACTGCAAGGAATCTGTGTTACTGTAGTGTTTAATTTAAGGCTTTCGGTAATTTTATTTAATAAGTAGTTAGTCACAGCCATTGGATCATCATTAAATAACAAATCACTTAAGTTTTTAGTCTGTAGATATTTTAATGCAGCTTCAAAGTTTATAGTAGTTTTAATTTTATTGTTCTTAAGTTGGTTTTTTAATTTTGATATTGATAGAAATGTAGTAAAGTGATCTGTGGTAGATGTATATATTATTGCTATCGATGTTTTAAATTTAATTTTATTAACTTTTAACATAAAATGATCAAGGCAGCTCTGCTGTCTTGTAGGTAAGGTATGCCCCGCTAATATGCCTATGTTAGCAAGCATGTCCAAATAATACATTTTATTTTTATATTCTTGTGGCGTTTCCAAAGGCTTAGGTCGAATATTAATGTCTCCTGCTATTATAACTTGACTGTGCTGTGAAAAGGTCTCTAAGTGTGAGCATAATGACGTAATGAAGTTTTCTGCATTTGGGTTCGACGGTGACCGGTAGATACACAATACTGTGTTATTTAATACATCGACTTGTAGGCATGAAGCGTGATGCAGTTTAACTTCTTTGACCTTGTGCCTTAAGGATTTTTTAACATATACAGCAACACCATCACATTGATTAAGTTGGCTAGTGGTACTGTATGCCACATAATTATTTAGTAGCGGAAGTGGTTTGTTTGGGCTTAGCCTGCATTCCGTAAAGGTAATAATGTCAGTTTCAAATGATAGATTAGATAAAGTAAGAGTGAAGTCATCAAAATTTTTGTAAATGCTAACTATATTCTGAGATATTAGGGTAAAGTCACTTTTATTAACGCGAATGTGTTTTTCAAGGTCATGTACTTCGCATTCAATTGCGGAGGCTATTTCAATATTGTCTAATTCATGTAAAGAATGTAGTGAATCACCCATTTGCAGAAAGATAAAAATATAAAGTAGTGATAATCACGTTTCGCTGGATTAGGTTATATTTTAAATAAGTCTTGTTGCAAAAAACTATATGTTTAGGTGTTGCCAAATGCAATGTTTTAGTGTATTTTATAAATAATAATTTAAGCTTTTGTGTTTGAGAGTATGTAAATGTGAAATGTGTTATGTAAATGTTATTTTTAGTGGTAGGAAATATTTCCACATTTTTATATGTGTGTAGATGTATGTTACATGGAAGTGTATATAGGAGAGTATATAAAAGGAACATATGCTTATTTTGAATAAGTTTCATATTGTTGGTACTTAGTGTTTGCATAACAAAAATTAAGAAATAATTTGATTTGTAGCCTACTACAATTCTTAGATTTGAGCACGAGTTAGAATAGTAGAACAATAAACCAGTGACTGGACACATTTCAACTATACAGAATATTAAATATACAAAGTGATATAGTCAGTCTTGTTCTAAAAGTAACTTGTGTACCTGTTGTTCCGTTTTGATTATAATTATCGGTGCCTGTTCACTTTTTCGTACATAAATCTTGCCGTAGGATGTCCACACAAATTTGTATCGTCTGGATTTAGCTAGATCACGGGCCAGGAAATGAAGACGGGCAGCCTTTTGGGTTAGATTCTCTGAAAGATAAATCGGAGTGTCTGTATGTGACTTCAGGCCAAGGTGCCTTGCACAGAGTTATGTTTTATTTCTTATATTGAAAGAATATACTTCACCGAAAATACATACGCGTTTGCCGTGCAAACATATGTATGCACGTATAATATTACGTGCAAAATACCTGTTAATACATTTTATATAAAATAGATGAAGTTACTTCTATTTTTTTTATTTTTCTCCACAACTGCACAACAAAACATCAATTCACAAATATTTGAAGTAGCTAGTAATAGAAGTGCGGAGTACGTTACAAGTCTGCTTGGTTCTATTAAATGCTCATAGTGAGCTTCGCGGGAGCAAATGGTTCTCCGGAGTCTAATTATAAGTGTATTATTGGTCTACGTGGTGCTCGCCAAATCTACTATAAGTGTTTTATTAGCAAAAGTACGCGTATAAAATGGTCCCTTTTCCGTGGTTATAAACTTTTACTTGCCTGTTATAGAACTGGCTCCGGAACAACTACAAGACCACATTTTGTTACTTGGGTAGGTTATTAATATCGGCTCTAAATTAATAACTTACACAAAATAATAATAGGGATAAAACCCCGCAACTGGGCTAGCCATCCTAGGATGGGAGCAACTCTGTTAAGAAAAGGCCAGTTTCAATAATAATGACGCCCTTTACACACGTCTGTATCTTTAGCCGTCGCCATGAGTGGCGTGCCTAGGGCTTCAGATTGGGGCAAGCCACGAAACCTGAAGTTCCTAATCTTGCTACCTAGGTACAATGTTGGTGCCCATTTATGACACTAGCTACATTTTTTACTCAAATCGTCATAGGCCGTGGCATTCCAAACGTTCTTGTACTTTGTAAAAAAAACAGCCTATTACCTTCTATTACATCTTGAATGTGATTTTTGTGAGAAATTTTTGAAAAAAATATTACTGCGGCCAATTTTGGCGTTCTTTATCTCAGAAACAAAAATACATTAACAGTATTTACTTATTGAATAGTGTAGAATAGCTATTGGCATAGTAAGTAGCGGCCTCGCTTTTTGTAAATTTCGCTTAACTTTTTATTTAAACCCAAAATTGCAGAGAAAGATTTTCATAAACTGCGCGAGGGCACTTTTTTGAGCTCCTGGATTGAACTAGGTACTTACTGTTCTAAACAAATGAGAATATTATCTCGTCGTATAATGCGTAGCGGCCACGGAATTTTTAAATATTATTGATTTTATATAGAAAAAAATGTTATTCAAAACCAAAAAAACTTCTAAAATCGCGTTAAGTTAACTGTGAATTTCTCTTTTCTACGATAATATTATTGAGTAAAATTTATACCAGAATAATTGTTACTTCATGAGGAATAAAAATGTTATACTTAATGAATTTATTATCCTATTTCGATGAAAACTATAAATACAACTAAGTACTAAATTACTACAAAATGCGATGCGCCGGCCGTCCGAACTCAGCTATTCTCGCAGAGTGGAGATTCGTAATATTAAAATTAAACATGCATTTATTATCCTATTTCGATAAAAACAATAAATACGAGGGGCGTTCAAAATATTCTCGGTATGTGGATAAAAACAAACAAGTACGAAAAGTTTGATATTTTTATTTTTCAATATACTCCCCCCCTATGTTCATACACTTATAAGATCGATCAATTATTTTTTTTAATCCCTCATAAAAATATTTTTATCTTTGGTGTAAAAATGCTCCTCCACGGCCGTCTTCAACGCTTCATCGTCAGAAAATTTATTTCCACGCAGATCCTTTTTAAGATTGGGGAACAAAAAGAAGTCGCTTGGGGCTAAGTCCGGACTATAGGGTGGATGAGTAACAGTTTCAAACCCACATTCAACAATAGCTGCCTTGGCAATATGAGCAGTATGGACAGGGGCGTTGTCATGCAGAAGCAGAACACCTTTGGTTAACTTTCCTCGCCTCTTTTCTTTGATCGCATCTCTTAATTGACGTATAACGTTAGCGTAGTACTGCCCTGTGATATTTACACCTTTTTCTTTATAATCGATAAGCAAAACTCCTTCACAATCCCAAAATATTGTGGCCATGACCTTGCCAGCTGACGGGATTACCTTGAACTTCTTGGGATGAGCTGAACCCTTAATGTGCCACTGCATGGACTCCTGTTTGCTCTCTGGGTCATAATGATGAACCCAGGTTTCATCTCCAGTAACTATTTTTTGCAGCACCTCATCGGGATTTTCACCACACAGGTCGATAAAATCTGAACAGCAAGCCACACGCATATCCTTTTGAAGAAGCGTCAGCATTCGCGGAACCCATCTTGCACTTACTTTTGACATATTAAGATGGTCATGTATAATGTCATGTACGGTACCAATAGAGAGATTGGTTACTTGAGCTATAGATTTTACCTTCACTCGGCCGTCTTCCAATATAAGTTTTTCCACTTTATCAATATTTTCTTGTGAGGTAGCCACTACAGGCCGGCCAGGTCTAGGGTCATCTTCAATACTCTCCCTTCCACGCTTAAATTCGCTTGACCATTTTTGAATAGTAGATAAAGAAGGAGCAGACTCACGGTAAACACAATCCATTTCCTCTTTTATGGTTTTTTGATTTTTACTCTGTTTTGTCAAGAATTTTATGACGGATCGGTGCTCTAATTTCGTTAAAATTGTTAATTCGCTCATGGTGTTCATGTTTGTTCGGCAATTGCAGAAAAACAAAAGAACATCTCGGTTCCAATTTTACTTTTTTTTAATGTCAATGGATGAATCTTAGCGGCCAGTAACAAATATATATATAAAAGAGGTTGTAACGTATCAATACCGAGAATATTTTGAACGCCCCTCGTACAACTGGAAAACTACTACAAAATGCGAAAATGGGCATTTTACGCGGGAATCACAGTCGATATGTGGGCCTCTACACTTAATTTAATAATTATTACTTGATTATTTTGAATGGAAGCAACCAACAAACAAAAGAGATTTTTACATAGACCTATTATTATATAATTAATTCCCTAGATGACTTTTAATAGTTTGCGAAATACATAAATCATGTGTGATGTTCAAAGAATTTATTTACCTCTGCCTTTCGCATGCCAATCATCAACACGTTTAAATACACGTTTGTTTGCAACACATCACATGCCCAACACATCTAAGTTCGTCACAGAGACCAATAAAGCGACGAACTGAACTCAGAACACATTTTTTTATCACAAATTACGAAAACACTTGTTACATAAAAACAATCGCTCAAACAAAGTGAAGTGTGACAATAACAAAGAATAAAAAATGGCTGGCTGCAGCCTGTGGCTGCTGCACAGCACAATCGCGTATTAACGCTCGCCTCTGATTGGTTCGCCCGAGCTCGAGCTGTCGTCGGTCGCCTTTGATTGGTTCGCCCGCGTTGAAGTTGCACGTGATTCGGTAAAATAAAGCCTGATTTGGAGAAGGCCTTACTTGCGAACTTCATAACGCAAGCTGGCTTTGACGAAAAGTATGAATTTCTCATAGAATCTATACATACTTACGCAGTATTATGTTTATAGAGTAGCAATTTTGTTAAAGTTAGAAGAGAGCGGATATACTTTAAATCCGAAGCCCGGTTGCAAGCCAACTTGTGCGAGAGAGATGTAAAGCATCGCACGATTTAAAAGCAGCTTTATGCGATTTGTTTGGTTATTCTTAATATGAGAAACTAATAAAATTGATAATTTGAATGCTGATGAAAGAAAATTAACAATGGTAAAAAATATTAAGTGATTTTAATAATTGCGTTTTACCAGTAGTGATATTGAGTTTTTGTTAGGGCAAGCCGGGCTTTTCGGCTTGTATGAAGGTACCGCCACTGTTCGCCATCATTATGTCATTTATCGTTACCGGCAAGAAATTTTTCAACAAATTGTACGTAGGTTATTCCATACATTTTGTATTTATTGCATTTTCGAGTATTTGTATAGAGCCGCTGATTTTTTTACGTAATTGAAACTGCGGCGTACATTGCAATGTCTTATCGCAGCTCCTAACCTATATTTGCACGTGTAACAGGCCTCCCCACCGTCCAAAGAAGATAAGCCCAAGTCTCCAGTGACCAAGCCGAAGAAGAAGCCGCCCGCCGCCGCACCCGCCGCCCCGCGGGTGCCTAAGGAACCAGAATCGGGACTTTACCTCTACATAGACCTGCACGGGCACGCCTCTAAAAAAGGTACGGCTGACAGTAGATGTCTCCAGTGACTAAGCTGAAGAATAAGGTTGATGTGGTTTTTTTTAATCTTCACAACCTATAAAATCCTCTTCCTCTTCCGCATCCTCTTATGATATAGGGTCTCTTAAGACATACCTATGACATAGGGTCTCTTAAGACATTCCTGTGACATTAGGGTCTCTGAAGACATACCTATGACATAGGGTCTCTTAAGACATTCCTGTGACATTAGGGTCTCTGAAGACATACCTATGACATAGGGTCTCTTAAGACATTCCTATGACATAGGGTCTCTTACGACATACTTATGACATAGGGTCCTTTAAACGAGGCGTGAAGAGGCACTTTGTGGGCCGGCAGAGTGAGGGTGACTGATGCTACGTCTCTTACGCTGCACCAGTTGTCCTTGCGCCTGGACTTCATTTCCACTTAAGAGGCCTATTACGTCTCGACTGTGATGTTTGCGTAAAATGGCAAATTTTGACGTTATAGATCTCAGAAACAAAAATACATTTACAATTATGACTTATTAAATAGTGTAGCTGTGAGGAGCTCGATGGCGCAGCGGCTAGCTTGTTCGGCTTGCGATCTTGCTCGCTAAGCAACTTTCGTAATGCCGGGTCGCTGGATGGGTGACCAAATTTAAAAACATCTCGAGCTCCTCCGTGCTTCGGAAGGCACGTTAATCCGTTGGTCCCGGTTGTTGTCGTAAGATGGCAGCCGTTAAAACCCACCAACCCGCCCTGGGCCAGCGTGGTGGGTTATGGCCCAATATCCCCACGTGCTATTGTTCACGTGGGAGGCCTGTGCCCAGCAGTGGGACGTTTATAGGCTGATGATGATGATGTTGATGAAATAGTGTAGAATAGCTATTGGAATAGTGCGTAGCGGCCTCGCTTTTTGTAAATTTTGCTTAACTTTTTAATTAAACCCAAAACGGCAGAGAAAGATTTTCATAAAGTGAGCGAAGGCACTTTTTTGAGCTCATCGATTGAACTACTGTTCTAAACAAGTGAAATAAAATAATTATAATGTTATCTCTTATGTAGTCGAATAGTGCGTAGCGGCCTCAGAATATTTATATATCATTGATTTTATATAGGAAAAAAATTTATTCTAAACAAAAAAATTCGAAAATCGCTGTAAGTTAACTGTGAATATCTCCTATCTACCATAATATTATTGAGCAAAATTTATACCAGAGTAATTGGTACTTCATGGGGAATAAAGATTTTATAATTAATTTATTATCCTATTTTGATAAAAACGATAAATACAACTGCAAAATTACTACAAAATGCGATGCGCCGGCCGTCCGAATTCAACTTATGCTCACAGAATTGAGATTTGTAATATTATGCACAAATTTATTATCCTATATACAAATGCAAAAATGGGCATTTTACGCAAAAATCACATTCGATATGTAATAGGCCTCTTAACATTGGGTGGAGGGGGTCATTTGCAGGGCTTAGTATATAAAAAGAGGTACGTGTGACAGCGACAGATGTGTCCAGTGACTAAACTGAAGAATAGGGTTATCCTCACAACCTATAAAATCCTCTTCCTCTTCCACAACGTCTTTCTCATCATTCTGAGGAAGCACTCAGTCGCCCGCCGCCCGGGCGCGGCTTGCTATGGCAATGGGTATCGGTGAGAAGACTAAGCTTCCTAATCAATGATTCCTCATCAACCCTACTGAATAAGAAGCCCAATGAAACAGACTCAGAGACTCTTCATCAACCTACACGGATAACTGTTACGGTATGCGTGAAGTCGCGACAGGCCGCTAGTCTTGAATCCCTATTTCCCTTGGTCAAGACATCACGCGTGAACGGCTGGACCGATTTCGCTAATTCTTTTTATGTTGTGTTTGTTATTGTCAGGAGAAGGTTCATGAAAGAAAAAAATTAAATAAACAGTTTTTTTTTAAATATATTTTTCAATATTCATAATTAAGACATGACAACCGTCTGTCGGGTCAGCTAGTTTACAATATATTTGTGCAATTGGTTGGGCTAATGCGTATACCTATTGCGCAGGCATCTTCATGTACGGCAACCACTTCGAGGACCTGGAGAGCTCGGTGGAGTGCATGCTGCTGCCGCGCATCATGTCGCTCAACAACCTGCACTTCCACTTCTCCTCCTGCAACTTCACCGAGCGGAACATGTATCTCAAGTAAGTAACTAAAATTCTTTGAATACTTTTTGTAGTTTTTAGATAGTGTAGTTCTGTAGATAGTTATTTTATTGTTGATTTTTTGAGCTTCAATGTTAAAAGGCAAACCTAATACGACAAGAGATGAATTTCAGCATTTTACGTTTGAACTGTGTGTAAGATCCGTTGAAGATATCAATATTATATTGATTTATGATCACTTATACCATCACCTAAGCCCTTATATCTGTCAACAGCAGCATGGTTTCGTAAGAAATAAGTCAACGGTTAGTAACCTTTTGGAGTATTCCGACTTCATTACCAAGGTTTTCGACAAGCGTGGTCAAGTGGATGCGATATACACAGATTTCCAAAAGGCATTCGATAGAGTCGCTCATTGCGTGCTAATCGACAAGCTAGGAGCCTTAGGTGTACATGGCAGCCTTCTCCGATGGCTGAAATCATATTTAAGCAACCGTAGCCAGCTTGTTGCTCTCAAGGGTTACCTATCTCGACCAGTCTCTATAGCTTCGGGGGTCCCACAAGGGTCCCATTTGGGTCCTTTGCTCTTTGTTCTGTACATTAACGACTTGACTCCCAAGCTTAAGAATCTGACATTGCTCTACGCTGATGACTTGAAAATGTACGCTCAGATTAACTCAATAGAGGACTGCGTTAGTCTACAATCAGATATTGTGTCCCTATTGGACTGGTGTAGTGACAACAGCATGAGCCTAAATGTGAAGAAGTGCTCGACCATATCTTTCACTCGCGCTAAAAATCCTATATTATTTCATTATAACGTAGATGGTTTTATTCTTGAAAGAAGGCAGGTAGTGAGGGATTTAGGAGTTACGTTTGACAGTAAGCTCAGCTTCACACACCATTACGACACAACCGCCGCCAAATGCAGACAACTGTTGGGTTTTGTTTGCCGCATGTCTCGTGAGTTTAAATCCACTGAGAGTGTCCTTCAGCTATACCGGTCGCTGATTCTTAGCCGGCTTGAGTATGCTTCCGTCGTTTGGTCACCTTACTATCAAAATCACATCGATAGGCTGGAATCAATCCAGAGGCGTACCCTTAAGGTTTTGACGGCCAAGCGTGGTCTTAAGCGCGAGCTTCGATCTTACAGCGAGCATCTAAGTTTCTTTGGTTTGCAGAGTTTGTATGGTCGCCGTCGGATGCATGGTATTTTGCATTTATATAAAATACTGAACGGTCTGTTATCGACATCTCTTTTATCTCAAATTTATTTAAGAATTCCCAACAAGTCACCTAGATTGGAGCGTCCATTCAGTGTACCGCTTCTTGCCAACAATGTATCATTCAACAACCCTATACATAGAATATGCCGTGATTTTAATGAATTGCTGAACGAAAAGGGACCCTCTATTGTGCCTGACATCTATAGTTCGTCGCTTAACAGTTTTAAATTTAATCTAAGTAAATTAATAGAATAATGAAATACTTGATATGTATAGACTTTTTAAATTTAATTTTTATTATGTTGATTTTAATAAGATATAATAATTATAATATCCATTTATCTCAGGTTATTGCCCATAATTTGTTAGTTTACACATGACTTAAAAACTATGTTAGTAATATTACTTTTAGTAGTTAATGTACTTAAATATTTTTTTTAATTTTAATTCGTTTTATAGTTGCTTTTGTGTTGTATTCGAATGTCTATTTATAATATTTTAAAATCTCAATAATTAATGCATGTACCCATATTTTATTTATTTTATTAGTATTGGATCAAATTTGGATGAGATTATTTGCCTTGTCAAAGATTACTCATGTGGTGTACACACGTCATAGGAACTACAACCTGTCCTTGATACATATCTTGTTACATTTTTTTATACATGCTATGTTGTATTCTGTTTGTGTACCGAATAAATTAAAAAAAAAAAAAAAAAATATCTATTGGCTGGCAAAATCGTGAAAGTCCTGTGGTCTGCAAGTGAGGGGGAGGGGTCTTCTTTCCCGCCCTCGCAACCATCTCCCCGTCTCGCTGACCATGAGACTGTTTACTAATTTTGCATTTCTAATTTTGCCCGATTTACACGTATTAAGTAGTTTAGAGGTAACTAAAGGAGACCTTTCCTCTTCCCATACAACTACGGCCACTCATGTACCTAAGATTCAAAGGTACCAAAATGTAGGAAAAAAATCGTAGATTCCAGAAATATATGTATTATATTTTTTATTATAATTGTACCACCTAAACATATCATTAGAAAGGTTTGACGGCTTGCAACATTGGATTAATTTAACTGGCAAGCATAACTCTCTCGCTGTCGGGTGCGTTTCGTTAGCTTACTTATGGGTCAACTAATTATTAGATAAAAGCCTTAAAGTAACTTATTTTAACATAAACATAACCTGTTTTTAGCAAAAACATTAACTGTTTTGATTTATTTTGTGCGTTTGATTATTTTGAGAGTGAAAAATATTAGTAGACCGACTATGTGAGTTTATAGAAAACCATATAATCTAAACTAGGTTTTGCACCTATTGATTATCCATTGTGAGATATTATATAAAATAACTTAATTAATGGCTTCGCGTTTAGCATTAAGCCAATTTCAAGTGGTAAATAAATACTTATTTTTAAAATACATTTAGATTTGTACAGTAGATTGAAATAAAATGGAGTCTCACAACACGTGTTGTTGCTAAAAGGACAAGAAAGAAACTCCAACATTGTGAGTTTAGATCTCAAAAAATATTTTTTGTTCATCCATAAACTGTCACCACCACAAAAAACCAGTAAGTATACACATACAAATAACAGTTGCCACTGTCATATTTTCGCCCTTTATTTGCACGTTTCGTTTCATGTTTACGATTTCTTAAACCATATTAAGTGACTTTTTATTTTCCAAAAAAATACTAGTTGCGGCGTGTTTTATAGAAAAATGATATCATCAGAGGCTTCTGCATAATTAATAGGATATTTTAAAGTAAAGTGTACCTCGGTACATTTTGAGCCGAAATGGAAAGGTCTCCTTTTAACTAAATTTTAAGTGATTAATTTAAAAAAAAACAGAAACGTTTATTACCAAAATATAATACATACAGCAATAACAAATTACCTATAGCGCCCATACTAGGTAATCCTGTCTTTTGGGGCTATAAAGAATTTAACTGTATAAACATGTAACCTTTCAACGATATTGTGTTGTTAACACTTTCGCGAAAGGTAAGCCAAACAGTTTTATCACAAAATTAAATGATTGTTTGCTGTCCTGCTGCGTAAAAAAATGTATAAATAAAGTAAGTAATAAAAGAATTTCTATATATAAATCTAAAACTTTAATTGCATGTAATTCTAATCACATATAATTGTCAAAAAAATTTAGTTAACTACTAAACTACTTAATCCGTGTAAATCGGGCAAAACTTGTAGGTTGAGTTCTGAAGAGAGGAGCATATTTATTTATTTATTCTTTATTGCACAAAATCAAGTACAAATGGCGGACTTAATGCTAAAAACATTCTCTACCAGTCAACCAGTAAAAAGACTTAAAAAAGATACCTACTAAATATATTTAATATCATTTATATGACATAAGTACACATAATATAATTATAGATAATATACTATATTAACTACACAAATAATATGGGTTCAGTAGGCGTAGCATGCGCAACACGAGATATGTCTCGGACGAGAGACGACAAATCATTTTAAGTTGTCATGTTAAGGTATGCAGACAAAAATACCACAGTTTATGCAGAAACTACTATTCAGTCCATTTTTGACATATTATGTAGAGTTCTAAGCGCATCCATGTGTCTTTAGTGTCGATAGATATTAGAGATAAATGAATAAAACACGAGAAAACGGGTCGAGAAGAGTTCTCGTGTTGCGCATGCTAGGCCGGCTGATGGTGTGTTATGGACTAAAGGCTCGCGTCCATTAGGCGGATCGGGCCGGGGCGCGTCGCAACGCAAAAATCCGCCTGCCTGTATTTATTATGAAATAGCGTCCACTAGCGGCGGGTCGGGGCGGGGCGGGCCGCAGCGCAATAGCAGTGTTACGTATGCGCTGCGGCCCGTACCGATCCGCCCCGGCCCGATCCGCCGCTAATGGACGTCTACCTTAAGATATATCGTACGCCCTACAAAATAAACATGTAGCTCATTCTATCAGGGACCGCCGCGACGGCATGTCGCGCGAGGGCTCCGGCCGCGTGGCCGTGCTC
Source organism: Scoparia ambigualis (assembly GCA_963921215.1). NCBI lineage: Eukaryota > Metazoa > Arthropoda > Insecta > Lepidoptera > Crambidae > Scoparia > Scoparia ambigualis. The sequence goes on along the minus strand of OY992511.1, from coordinate 29,939,625 downwards.
AAAGCCACCGGGCTCGTGCGCTCGTACACCCTCGAGTGCAACTACAACACGGGCCGGCTGGTCAACGTGCTGCCGCCGGCCGCGCGCGACGCGCCCGCCGCCGCGCCGCCCCCGCCGCCGCCGCCGCCCAAGTACACGCCGCACATATTCGAAGAGGTAAACCCGTTCCAGGTCGGTGCAGTACCAGCAGCCTTGTTTAGGGGGAGTCGCCATTGTTTTTTTTTTCGTTGTCGGCTTGTGTTTGTTTTACCGTTCTACTGAGTTGGTGGTAGATTTTATTGCGGGCCACCTTCGATCACATATAAAAACTGGATACGCCATCCCGTAGTAAATCATAGCGGAATAGTGACAGTTTTGACATACAGGATAAATTTTTGACCTCCCGCCAAATTTTATCACGTGATCCTATAGCAGCAGTACAACCAAATAATGATTTTTTTTTTAACTTTTTTGTCTCAACTTTTCCTTAAAAATTAAAATTATTGTCACCTAGCGCGCGCACCTAGGCCGCCTCTTTTTTTATACTAAACCCGGCAAATAACCCCACTCCGCATGATGTTAAGTGGAAATGAAGTCCAGGCCCGAGGACAACTGGTGCAGCGTAAGAGACGTAGCATCAGTCACCCTCACTCTGCCGGCCCACAAAGTGCTTCTTCACGCCTCGTTTGAAGGACCCTATGTCATAGGTAGGAGGGAATACGTGTGCTGGTAGACTATTCCATCTTTTGGAAGTGCGACAAAGAAACGAGTCACCAAATTTCTTTGTGTGTGATGGAATATTAGAGACTGTAAATTGGTGATTCCGGAGAGCAGCACGCGCGATTATCGTTATCAAAGCGCATGCGCGTGACCGCTATTATTATACCCCTTGCACCAATGACGGCGCGCCGTCGCGGTGAGCGCACGCACCTAGCAATATAGAATATAAAAAACAGGCAAGAAATTTTAATTTAAAAAAAGAAAACATTCATTATTTTTACGTCAAATATTGTTTGATTCCTTTTTTTTTACCCCATATTTGCTTTTGGCGGGGTGTCCAAAATTACCCTATATACATTTGACGTATATTATGTGTTTTGGGGTTTGGCCATGAACTTTATACTTAAACAGGACTGAGTACTATTGAAATGACATATTGCTAAAAAACACCTTATTCTAAAACAGTAATACCCAATATCGGCTACCAATACGAATAGTGGGACAACGAGCCATATGAGAAGTCACATGCCATGCCACGCTTTTTATCCCTTTCTTTTACTTGCCAACCGATAAAAATAAAGCTGTTGGTAGTAAATAAGAGTTTGCAGGTTCTTTTTCCAGGTTAACACTATTTTGTAATGCTCTACACTCGATATTAATTAAAATGTTATCTCTAATTCCATAAAAATGTAGAAACAATTATTAGCGTTGAAAAATAATTGAAAGAATTCTTCTTCTATTAAGGGCCGGTTTTTCAATTGTCAAAAAAGTTCTTTATTTGTTAATACGTTCTCTACGTTTTCTTGTTAGTCTAAAAAGTAATGGTATTTAAGTAAATACATACATACACGTATTACATTTCAACCATTTTGAAATGGATTGTCAAATCACGTCCTTTTATTTTGGTCGCGTCATACTATATCAGATGGATAAGTTTTATCTAGGGATTGAAAAATTAGCCTTGAAATGTTATAATAATTTGAATGAATTTTTCGCAGTTAAATTTGATAGAAGTATAATAGTAGTATAAATAATAATAATAATAAAAATGATTATTTACACTTAATATTTTATAAAGTTATCTAGTAGCCTCGTAACTTGTGCATGTCCTGCATGTCATGACACTTTTTCTTACGTAGGTAGTATTGTATTCTCTTTGGCTGTTTTATTGTGACATTCAAACTTCAAAAGTTTTGTTATCTTTTTAAAGATTCTTGCGTATATTTGGAAATATGGTGAGGACGTGCTGCATAAAATACTGTAAAAGTCAGTCTTATGGTGCTTGCGACATCTTTCACAGGTAAGATTAAAAATGAAAAAATGTTGAATTTAACAACAGGTGTAACCATGACGGTGTAGTAAAGACGGTTTGATTATAACGTATATAATATACGGTATGCTATGTAAACGCTGTATAATGTTTTGTATGTTTGTCACAGTTTCCCAAAGAATGCGAAACAAAAAAAGAATCAATGCTCTTTAGTCACACAATAAGATATCAAAATACTCTGTAATTTGTAGTCGTCACTTCAAGCAGCAAGACTTTTATACTGTAAACTCGCGAAAGTTATTAAAAGCCGGCGCATTACCATTATGTCGCTTTATCACTGTCGTACTCAGTGGTGGGTAAGCATATTTTTATTACATCGAAGTTTACAGAAAGAAATTACTAAATATAAATATTATGTATGTGTGATGGATGAAGTTTAAAGTTACCTATATCTGATCCATTGTTACCTATATCAGGGGTACAGTGGATCAACTTAATGTTTTTTAAACTGAAATGAAATGAAATGAAATATTTAATCTGTCAAATATTCCCTGAACTGTATACACTGCACTGTAATTTTTCCCCTAATAGACGTCTCGTACGGCTTGTTTTTTAGTTGCGAGTAGTTACGTCCTGTTTATGTAACATTTCCATGTAAGGAGGTATATTTAAAATTGCCTTTAAAGTAATATTTATTATAGTGACTCAAGGGTAACCATGATGTTGTAGGAAATAAAACGTAATGATTTTACGACACGTATTTGTCCCACGTAATGAAACTACAAGGTCATCATTTTAGAAAGATAAATGTAAAACCACGTGTGCTCAAACCTGTTTAGGTATTAAGTCCATGGCTTTGGCAGATTAGCATTTAAAGGAGCACTTTGTCATATTGACACTTACTGTCGTACTCAGAGAGGTCAATTAAGTTTTAATGACAATAAAGTCTCTTGATGTCACTTTCTTATGTATAGCGCTAAATAGAGAAGGAGATACATTTAATTGCTATTAAAACTTAATTGACGTCTCTGAGTACGGCAGTTAGCTCGGCACACTACCAAACGTAATGAGTAGCTTAACATCTCGCTAGGTACTCCTTAGGGTGTAACCAGACCAATCGATCGATCGATGTCGATCGACTGGTCTGGTAGCTTTAATCGATCGAAGTATACCGTTAGACTAAACAATCGATCGACGACGGTCGGTCGACGTTGATCGATAGGTGTGGTAGCTTTAATCGATCGACGGACACCGTTCGTCTAACCCATCGATCTACGTTGATCGATTAACCCCGGCTATATTCCATCAGTTTCTTCCGAAACGCATGCAGAAGAGGACTCGTTGTTCTTGGCCAGTACGATGTTGCTCGTACTATTATTACGGAGACGCAAACGCAGAAGAATCTGATTGCGGCCGTTTTTTAAAGCCAAAGATCGCTTATTTTATCCAAATGACATTTTAAGCAGCGGTTTTTTTTTGCGTAGCGATTGTCATGAATTTCGAGGTTATTTTTTTATTAGACAACAGAAAACTAGCTCCATTCAAAAATATCTTGGGGGAGGAAGGGACGGGGATGGAGGGGGTACGGTAATGGTAACTTAGTAGAATGTTTGTTTTTTTTGCCTAAAAATAACCTAACATAACCTCAAAATAAAAATAGCTTAAAACTATGCATTTCCGCACTTTGGATCGATTTGGATGTCGTCGATCGACGATCGATCGATAGGTCTGGTAGACACTATCGATCGATGTCGACTAATCCATTCTACCATCGATCGATGCCGTCGATCGACGATCGATCGATTGGTCTGGTAACACCCTTAAGTGCAGACGGTTTGAGAGCATTGCTTGTGAATCTAGTTTTAAATGTGATCTGAGCAGGCAACACGAATTCGTTGCTAGGTGGCGCTGTTTTAATGGCATACAAACGCGTTTAGCGCTCTTACGCACGCACGGCAGCTTGCCCACTGCTGGATGTTGCCAACTGCTACACCGGCGTCGGCAAAATGCCGTACGTGTGTAGATTACGTAACTCGGTAGAATGGCGAACAAATACCGCACTAAGCTTAGAGTCGAGTCTTTGAAATCGAAATACATTATATTATTATGATGTGACGGCTACAATTTATTTAGGACGACACTTATTTACGTAATTGTCACGAGCGATACGTGGCTCTCTGTTAAAATATATGATTCGCGGTCGAATAGTGTGCCTCCTACATATAAATGATGATGACTCCCCATGCAACAGCTAGGTTATGAAATGTGCAGACGGACAAACAAAATTACTCATCAAGGCTTATCTTTTAACCTATAAACGCTGTTTTTATTTAATGTTTTGTTTACTATTCCCTCTAACTTGTAACGCAGTCCAGTTGCATTTTATTCGTCTAGTCATTTCATAAAATGATGTATCCTACGAATCGACATTCGAACGGATCGTCTCTACGCACACTACTATTTACTTTACATTGCAATATTAATGTAACAAGGAACCAGCATCGCAGTATACAATAATTATCGATTAAGCTTTGGTTTTTCATCATATAACAGACTCGTTACAGCAAACAGTAAATAGCAACAGGAATTTTATTTAGACTTTAAGCACCATGATATAGAGTCGTTATTTGCGTAAGCAGTCCTCACTAATTCGTCATATCAAAACGTACCTATCTTAGCGACGCTAAACACGTTTCAGATAAGACACTGTCGCCTAAGGAACCCGGATGGTTTCGAAGAGATAGAGCCTATGCAGGTTGGTCCTACGCTGACGTCATTCAATTACCTTGTAAATATGTAATGTAGATAGTTCTTTTTTAAGTTATTAATTGCTTTCTGCACTCGGTATTACATTCAAGCTGAGATTTTATTTCGCTTCAAATTGACAGAATTTAACTATACAGATTTTAATAGAATAAAAATAGACACTGAAACGGTTCTATCTGCTTACGTGTCATGACATTTTCTCTTCGGAATTAATCCTGGTTTTTTGAGTTGTACAATTTGAAATTATAAAAGACTATTCAGTTTTCAAGTCAAATATATTAATAGAGCTACACTAATTGATATTTACAAATAGTTTCATTAATATTACTCATGTTGTTATATTTATTATTGTAATAATTACGAAATCACTACGCATCAGCAATAGCTACCATTAGATTATAAAGCACTATAAATCGACCGAGCTGTATAATAGGAAAACTTAGATATAAGTAAGAAATTTGGTATGTTATTTTCACACGAAATTAAATGGTTGCTGTAACAATTTGTATTGTATGATAATGCTTTTTAAATATACATAAATACGTAGTAATTTTATTATTCACAATACACACACAAATCTGGTTTGTATTTTATGATTAGTATGTCTATTCGGTAACTCTGCGAACAGTTCATAATGAATACCGTTATGTTCGTTTTACAATTATACTGCGCGCCCGCACTTTCATTGTGTAACCCGTTAAGGCTGCCTGTCCATTGAAGCGGAGCACAAAGGATTGTCCACTGGAGCGGAGCGGAAATTTAATGCAATCCTATTGATTAATATTTCTCCGCATCTCCGCACCGCAGCCTCGCTCCGCTTCAATGGACAGGCAGCCTTATGGTGGGTCTAAGATATGTATCGCTATCGCGTACTGAAAAAGCGGGTGCGACGTTTTGATCACATACAAAAGCTAGATGCACAATCAAGGCTCTCAAAAGGTCTGCACGAAAGAGTAACTAGCGAGATGTTTAGGTGCTCATTCCATTTAATAGAGTGCGAATGCGAGCTAAGTGACAACAAGGCGTAGAGCTCCTTCGGAAATTGCAACTCTGCCAAAACACATACATGGTTAATTTTGGACCCCCCGCCAAAAGTAAATATGGGGTAAAAAAAAGTAATATTAGAAAATTTGACGTAAAAATAATGATTTTTTTATTATAGTTTTTTTGCCTGCTTATTATAAAGGGTCTTCCAATAGGCACGTCCGAACTTTGACAGTTGGTAGCGGCCATCTTGTTGAAGCTACATCTGTCAAATTGGTTGTCATTTATTCATCCTGTTTTGCCAAGTCATCATGGATAGCTATAGCATTCAACAACACGTGCAAATGATGAAATTGTTTTATCAAAATGAGTGTTCTGTTTTGGCAACGCACCGCGGGCTTCGCCCATTTTACGGTCGCCATAATCGTCCTACCGAGAGGACTATTCGTCGTGTGGTGGATAAATTTGAGTCCACTGGTTCAGTAAATAATCGACCAACACCCGTACGTCAACGAATAGCAAGGTCTGCCGAAAACATTGCCGCTGTCCGTGAGAGTGTGCAGGAGAATCCGAGGCAGTCCCGCGCGGTGCGTTGCCCGAACAGAACACTCATTTTGATAAAACAATTTTATCATTTGCACGTGTTGTTGAATGCTATAGCTATCCATGATGATTTGGCAAAACAGAATGAATAAATGACAACCAATTTGACAGATGTAGCTTCAACAGAAGATGGCCGCTACTAACTGTCAAAGTTCGGACGTGCCTATTGGAAGACCCTATATATATCTTTTAGTTCTAGGTGCGTGCGCTCACCCTCGCGGTCGCGCTGTCATTGGTGCACGGGGTGAACAATATCGGTCACGTGCATGCGCTTTGATAACCGCGATAGGCCGCGCGCTAGGTGACAATAATTTTAATTTTCTTAAGGAAAAGTTGAGACAAAAATGTAAAAAAAAAAAAAATATTTCATTATTTGGTTGTATACTGCTGCTCTAGGATCACGTAAAAAAATTTGGCGGTGGGTCAAAAATAAAACCCTGTCTGTATACGTCAAACGTATATTATTATGTCGAAGCTCAATTCCGCTATGATTTAGTATTATAATGTGTATGATAGTTTTTATATGTGATCGAAGGTGCGACGCTACAATATAGCACTATTTTAAAACCAGTGTACAACAGTCAGTTACTTAATAATAAATAACATGATATGCTATGATTCTAGCAGAACACTTTTGTTTTTATTTTATTACTCTCCTAACATTATGACTAAATCGGGTGCTGATTCTGCGAGCGATGTGTAATGTCACTTACAAGTGGGTAAATTTGTTTTCTTATTAATAGGTTACTTTGCTGTGCATTTTATCCGTCAGCGAAACTCCATCATCGCTCGCTCCATCGCACGCTGAGCTACTGCTGAGCTGTGTCGATTCCGTTATCTTCCAATATGCCCTACACAAGCTGTTTGCTGTATAAAGTGATCTTTTTGCTCTTGGGAAATTTCAACCGTTTTCTCTATTATCATGATATTTTTGCTTTGAGAATTTTTCCGCTAAATCTCATTATGTTCAACATACATTTTTATCTTATTTCATACATTATACTATCAAATTTAAAGAAGTTGCCACTCTTCAAGGCACACCGGGTGCGTAGCCATAATTTAATTATTCCGCACGATAATAAAAATATAATTATTAATCTTTGAAAATTTCGTTCCTTTACGCAGTCTAGTTTCTCAAAGTAAAAAAAGAACACGTTGTACAAGCGCCAGCACGTCAACCTACCACAAAACCTCAAATTACGTCAAAACATTCGTAATATTAGATCTAATAAACTCGAAGAAAACAAAAAATTTAAACAGAAATAAATTACTACCTACCTCAGATGGTAAATCGAACTAACATCCTGCGCCATCTAATTTTTCTTTACGTTTCTTTCTCCATGTCTATACATTTTGAAGTTTATTTTCTCGGGTCTAAGGATCACAATGGATCGGCTAAATCCGACAGCTTGTGTAGGTTGACCTGCTAGCCCTCAGGCTGAGAATGGTAACTTCCTAAAATTACAAGTTACGAAAACGACAACTTCCTAAAGATTGACTTTTTCGGAAATTGTCTATTTTGGAATAGACGTTTTAGGAAGTTGTCGTTTTCGGAATTTGTCATTTTAAAAAGTTGCCGTTCGCAGCCTGAGAGCCAGCTAGCTTGTGTACAGTTGTGTACAGGTAGTTAGTTAGTGTTACATGTGGCCGTGTAGTGACCCCCCGCGCCCCCCTCAGGTGGGCCGCTCGCTGGGCGCGTCCATCCTGGACCTGTCGGGGCAGCACCCCAACTCGCGGCTGCCGTGCTCGGAGCACCGCACCCTCGGCGCCGTGCGCGACTGGCTGCGCGCGCACTCGCGCACCATGCGCCCGCAGGTACGCGCACGCGCAAGCGGTTGTTTTAATGTTTTTGTTTGTTTTTCCTACAACGGATAAGCGTTTGGATTGTTTGTTTTATGTTCTTTTTCAATTTAATATCATTTATTCAATTTATGCTACCATAATTTGACAGTTGTAACAATAAAATATGTCGAATATGGTAATTTATAATTTAACAATAATTATCCAATAGTTTATTTATTAAGATAATTTGTAATTAAGTATATTTTATTTTTACAAAATGTGCGAGTTTTTTATCTGTGGATTACAAGACCAGAAACACGGGCGGCCATGATTGAGCTTCGTGTGACGTCACATTTCACAAAATAAACAATAACTATCTGTCTGTCAGGTTTGAAGCCAAAGGACATCAGGCAAATTCCTTTGACAATAGACCCAAAAATGTATATCATTTCTGTTTGTACCACAATGTAGGTATGTAAATAGTGGATCGTGGAAACTATTCAGAGTTTAATAAAGATTTTTATTAGAAGAGATATTCACGTTTGAAATATTTTTCTTTGGTAACACTGGCACTAGTATAGCAACAATTGTAACTCAAACGAATCGTTTCGTTATGTGCTAAATAAACATAGTGTTCTCGAAAAAAATTACTAAAAGTGGGCGTACCGATTCAAATTAAAATTATTTATTATGCTTTCTTGTTGTACACCAAGATCTTAAATATCAAACATGATACGGAAGGAGCGTGTGAAATTCTGTTCTGTTCATTTAATGATGTGGTTGTAACCAAACGCTTCAGATGACAGTGATTGACAATGTCAGTGACAGCCGATAGGCTGGCTGATAGATCAAAAATGGCATGGCATTCAAATCAAAGCGATACCCATTTTCAAGTATTTGCCTATGCTTTAGTAACAATAAAAATCTAAAAGTTAGATTTCTCTAACTTCAGAACTATTTCTCCGAGAAATCCAATCCAGCCAACTTCTGTCAATGTCATTGTCATCTGATGCGTATCTGATGCAATGCGCCTTGTTCTTACGCAAAAAAGTAGTGATGGCGGCCACAAAATGACCGTTTCATAGTCGTAGTTTTGTTTTCTAATTAATTAATTTCACCCAAATAAAGAAGTTTAAAAATAAAGTAGACACTGATTTAGGTATATAATGACTGGAATTGCATATAGATAATACAGATAAGTTTATACATTTTTGGGTCAAATGTGCCTGATGTCCTTTATTTGTTTATTGAAGTGTGACGTCACAGGGCAAAATGTCACATGACCAACCTTTTTCGCGCGAAATTTGAAACTAACTAAGAAAAATATGTTATTTTTTAAATAAAGCGTTTTGAAAAAAAAAAATATTGTAAGAGGTATTTATTTATTTATTTATAAGGCACGGCTACAGAGAACAAACCAAAACATGCAAAGACAAATACATTGACAAAATCAAACTAAGTCTGAGCCCCGATGACAGCTGGGCACATTTACCAAAAAAAATATAATAATAAAGGGTCTAAGTTGAAACAATTAAATAAAAATAGAAAACAATCAGTAAGAGGGTTTACGCATTTCGGTTTCCCATACAATTTTCCAAGTCGAAATTTTTAAAGACCAATAAGCCAATTTTATTGAAACTTTGCATGCTAAAGTAAAATACAGGGATCTAAATAGTTTGTTGAAAACATTTTAAAAAAATTGGTTGCCTGTAAAGTCGGTATACGGGCGAAAGTTTTACGTGACAACGACTTTGAGTGGTAAAATAATTTTAATGTGAATATTCATTCGTATAGTAGGAAGAAGGATGAAATAATATGGAAGGGACGCGTGCCTTTCACTTTTTATGTCTGTCTCTCTCGCTCTTAGGCGGGCTAACCATGCCCGAGTGGAAGGGACGCGTGCCTCTCACTCGCTCTCATTGTGAGCGCATAACGTGAGCGGAGCGTAATGCAGTTTCTTGAAGTGTCACCCGGCAAACCAATTTATAAGACGTTGTCACGTCAAAAGGTTTATTTGTCTGAGTTATTGCGATTTAAAGTCCACTATAGAAAGTTTAAAATCACAATAACTCAGTTAAAAAAACGTTTTTTAGAAATGTTTTCAACAAACTATTTAGATCTCTATATTTTACTTCAGCATGCCGAGTATCATCGAAATTGGCTTACTGGTTTTTACAAATTTCAACTTGGAAATCAAATCGAATCCACCCTTAGTCGTGCATATTATGCGCAAGTCAGTATACAATGTCAGACTGAACAAGTCTAGGTTCTTACACACATTATTGTACGATCTGCACATGCGATAAATTGGATCATTGTGTGTAACATTGTTATTAGTGGCTGGTTCATAGAAAAGCTTGTTTCTAGCTCTTCGAACTCTGAACGAAAAGCAGCTCAATAACTCGCTGGTGCCCCAGCATTAGCATTTATGATCTTATACAATGTTGAGTACTCTGCCATCTCGCGTCTATGAAGAAGAGCCTTTATCGAGAAGTGAGCAAGCCGGTCTTCGTATGTTGGCAGTTTTCGCCTTCGTATAAAATAAGCGTTTGTAATTTTTAAAATACTTTTCTGAAAACTGTCAAGTAGCCAATTGTGCACTTATGAATATCGCTATGCCTATCGGTTCGCAAGTCTGTAGGGCAGGAGACCTTGTACTGAGAAGTACCGGCAAGAAACTCAGAAAGGGCATTGTTTTACAACGGATAAGAGTTTGGCTTTCATGTCACCTGAGAGCCTTGTAGTGCGTGTACGCCATATAAGTAGTTAGTTACACACGCATCTCCACCCAAAACCAGTGGAATAGAATGATAAATGTACGGGATTTGACTTAATGTCATCGATACATCATTTAATTTTAAACACAATTTGAAAATTAAACAAAGAAAATGTTGAACAAAATTGAAAAGTACGTAAACCTATATCCAAATTTATTCATGTTATTTACTAAGTACACCATTTATATTAAATCAACACTTTACAGATTCACCTTGATGTACCTATAACCATTTAGTAACCAAGTCGTTTTTAATTTTCAGTAATACTTCTATTAAAACACCAGCCTTATAGTAGCTAATAATCGGGGTAAGAACAATTAAGAGTGAATCGTGTTGTCCGAGCTCAATCTAATAACATCATACATAGAAGTTTGTACTAAAACTAGTGGACGTGAAACACATTAGCGTAATCACAAACAGTGCACTTGCGCTGCGAACGGCGTTACGTTTCATGTGATTCGTTTGGTTGCAGCTGACGATGTCGCGGTTGCGGCCCAAGACGTCATCGCCGACGCGCGTGCCGCTGTACGCGCGCTCCAAGGCCAAGGGCACGGACGAGCGCAAGGAGAACACCTACGTCGGCGCCAAGACGGACTCCGAGCGGAAGCGCAGCCCGCCCGTGCTGGCGCAGCGCTCCGGGCACGACATCATCAATATGAACATGAAGTTCGCCAAGAAGAACGAGCCGGTCAAGACGCCCTCCCGCACGAGGTACCTCAGCGAGAACGAGCCCAAGCCGAAGACGCTCTCCACCAAGCGCAGGAACATACTGGCGATCCGAAAGCCGAACGCCAGCAAAACACAAGTCGGCGGCGTGGTGAAGGCGAAGGTGAGTCGGCGCTCTGCGGACGAAGCCGAGAGCACGCGCGCGTCGCTCGTCTCCGCTAAGTTGAGCAAGAGCAGCTTCTCGCGCTCCATCCGCGGCGCCGTCACGCGCTCGGGCGGCAGCAAGCGCTGCCGGGCGATGGCCTCCTCCTCGTCGGAGGACATGCTGGGCGGCACCTGGGAGGAGGTCCAGGGCGGCACGGCGCTGGCCGCGCACCCCGAGTCCGTGCCTGTGGCGGGCAAGCGGCGGCCCTTCCCCAACCCGTCGCCGTCGCACCTCAAGAAGATCCGCCTCAAGACGGGCTTGTAGCGCAAGCCGCGCGCGCGGCCCGCCGCACTAACCGCCGACGGTACGGCGCGTTTGCCCGCCCATCTGCCCTAGTGAAAACGCGTACTCACCTTCGCACCATTTTTCTCTATTTGTCACAGAGAGCACTGGCCGTTTCTCATGTCACTTAGGCCATTATTCAAAGTTTCTATGCTAATGTTGCTAATGTACCGATTTGAGTAACCTCGAGAGAGCAACTGCAGTTTTTTTCGTTAACTGTATTTTAAGAGAGTAATGGCTTAAAGCATGAGAAATAAAGAGTTCAATGAATTAAAATTATTTGTTATCTTTGGAACTCAGTGATTATTCTGACTGATCTTTAATAAAATTATTGTGTTCTATAAGCATAATCTTTGTGATTTTATAACAAATATCATAGTTATGTCGTTTTTAAGTTGCTGGTTTTATAACTAACTTTTGATAGAAATAAAATAAATAATTTATCTACTTATAAATATACTTATGGGAAATATTGTAATTAAATTGTGGTAAATGTAAAAAAATATATTATGTTGTGAGCCAGACTACTAGTTATAAGAGTGCTCCAGGAGCAAGTATTTTCAAAATAATTGATCTCATTTATAAAATGTAGTGAAATCGGTTTTGTCTGTCAATCCCGATCACAATTTTCTGTATCCATTGCTTTTCACTGTAGATTCAACGCGTTTGTTTCAAAATCGGAAAGTAGTGGAAACAGGATTTATCAGTTTGTGTAATGTCATAAATTTTAATGTTATTAATATTACATATTATGTTAAAAATGTTTTTTTTAGATATAATATTTACTCTGTTATCTTCACAATGGTTTTTACGGTTGACTAACAATCTGTTAAGTCTTCACTAAAACACCCGTTACAGTGCAATAATTATAGAAAGAAGTAGGTACTTATCAAGTATTTGTATTTCGGTTTTGTATAAAATTTGATGTATCACTAAACTAGATACTTTTGTAGTCAAAAAAATTGGATGTTGTGTGTATTATAAGATGTGTTTATCGTAGAAAAGATAGTATGTTTATTCTAAAATAGTAACTAACTAAAACTATTTATTTATCTGAAAATATTAATATATTATTATGATTAAATAAAAAGGTAAAAGCGCATTTTCTTGCAATAAAACTGCTTTGTTGCATCTTCTTCCTCTTTTTGTTCTAGAAAAGCTTTTCAGTATTTGTGAATAGCTTCCATCATCTAAACACTGATCAAATAGTCTATAATTAAATGGTAATGATATTCCTGCGCAATGGAAAACAGCTACTGTTTCTTCAATACACAAGAAAGGTAACAAGTTGGAAGCGTCTCTACAGACCCATAAGTGTAACATACAAGCGCTCATCCTGGCATGGCCACCTGTATCTCAAAAACTACTAGTCATAGCAAAGATCTGATTTCACCAATAGTATGTCGAAGTATGTCGCCAAATATCAGAGTTTGTCGGTTTACCGTTCAAAAGTTATAAGGGGTCATTGGTGGCCATGCCAGGATGAGCGCTCATCCTGGCATGGCCACCTGTATCTCAAAAACTACTGGTCGTAGCGAAGATCTGATTTTACCAATAGTATGTCGAAGTTTGTCGAAAAAACTCCAGAGTTTGTCGGTACTTCTAGGAAAAGTTATATCAACTTCTTTTTTCCATACAACAGCAAATAGTACAATCGCGTACACGAGCGTTAAATAATTTTTATTCGGCTATTTAATGAACGCATAAAGTGTTGAACGAAGAACGGAACTTCGATGTGTATGTATGTTTATCAGATGCTTATAATCATGCAAAACATTAGTTCACCGAAAACAAAGCGGTACCTGATATAGCCTTGATTTTGGTGTCATAATTTAGACTAATATTTTATCATTGCATTTCTTTATATGGGCTATTAGCGAATAGGCGCAATTTAGAACTGTACATTTTGTTATCTGTTTTATAGATTAAAAACAAACCATTGTTTGTGATAGTTGGGTGGAGAGTTACGAACATTACAATAGGTTATTAAAAAAAGGGGATACTAATAAAAAAAATATGTAAGTGTAATATGCTTTATTTGAAAATATCAATCAGATAGGTAACTACTTACTAAGGTATAGACGACCGCAGGTCAATTAACCCTTTACAAAATATCAAATCCAATAAATTTAAAAGTTTGGGGATGTTGACTTGCTGGCTTCGGAATCCTACCCGTTGTAGCAGCGACAAAAAGGGTGCTTCAACTCACAGCACATAAATAAGCTACCACCATCTTATGTAAATACGTCGCCATAACATCAATGTTCGTGTAGCATTGTTATATTCCGGCAGTTGTAGATAAGATGCAAGAAACAGCCAGTTCCTCAGTAGTTGAGGATTCTGGGTGAAGGGCACTTCCATCTGTATGTATTATCAACTTATGTACATAAGTTGGTTTCTCAAGGTTCAGTATTATTATGATTGATTGTAGACACTATTGTACATTTTACGAAATTTCATGCGTGATTGATTATATTGGAACTGGTGCTAGATTCTACTGAATCTAACTATTGTTAAGATTTAACTAAATGATAGTTAACTGTTATTTTATTAGTTTTCGACGTCAATAAGTAGGCACTTATTTCATTCAATATAAACCTGTGATGGTTAATATTGAATGAACTATTTGTCTATTATCCAAGCATCGGATTAAGTACCTACCTATCACTCATATACACATAATTAATAAAGTTGCGCTCTTTATATCAAGGAACCTTTCAGATTAAAATTATTAATTTACTTTTTCAATAAACTTTATGCACGCGATTGTACATCTACTATGGGAAAATTAAAAATTGATTTTTCTCTTTATAGAAGCAACGACAAACTCTGGAGTTTTTTGACATACTCCGACATACTCTCGACATACTATTGGTGAAATCAGATCTTCGCTACGACCAGTAGTTTTTGAGATACAGGTGGCCATGCCAGGATGAGCGCTCATCCTGGCATGGCCACCAATGACCCCTTATAACTTCTGAACGGTAAACAGACAAACTCTGATATTTGGCGACATACTTCGACTTACTCTCGACATACTATTGGTGCAATCAGATCTTCGCTACGACCAGTAGTTCTTGAGATACAGGTGGCCATGCCAGGATGAGCGCTCATCCTGGCAGGCCACCAACGACCCCTTATACGGTAGACCGACAAACTCTGATATTTGGCGACATACTTCGACATACTCTCGACATACTATTGGAGTAATCAGATCTTCGCTACGACTTGTAGTTTTTAGATACAAGGTGGCCATGCCAGGATGAGCCTCATCCTGGCATGGCCACCAATGACCCCTTATAACTTTTGAACGGTAGACCGACAAACACTGATATTTGGCGACATACTTCGCAAACTATCGACATACTTTCTAGGAAGTCAGATTTAGAGTTGGTGATGGTGGCCATGCCAAGATGAGCCACACTGGCATAAGTTGAATTCGGACGGCCGGCGCATCGCATTTTGTAGTAATTTTGCAGTTGTATTAATCGTTTTTATCAAAATAGGATAATAAATTCATTATAAAATCTTTATTCCTCATGAAGTAACAATTACTCTGGTATAAATTTTGCTCAATAATATTATCGTAGATAGGAGATATTCACAGTTAACTTATAGCGATTTTCGAAGTTTTTTGGTTTAGAATAAGATTTTTTTCCAATATAAAATCAATGATATCTAATAATTCCGAGGCCGCTACGCACTATTCGACTATATAAGAGATAACATTATAACTTTTTTATTTCACTTGTTTAGAACAGTAGTTCAATCGATGAGCTTAAAAAAGTGCCTTCGCGCAATTTAAGCAAAATTTACAAAAAGCGAGGCCGCCACGCACTATTCCCATAGCTATTCTTCTACACTATTCAATAAGTCATAATTGTTAATGTATTTTGGTTTCTGAGATCCATAACGCCAAAATTGGCCATTTTACGCAAAAATCACAGTCGAGATGTAATAGGCTTCTTAACATGACAACTTAAAATGATTTGTCGTCTCTCGTCAGCGGCATATCTCGTGTTGCACATGCTATGCCTACTGGAATCAGAAAATAGCCATACATTACAAAAAACTAGTCTGTGCCCTTAAAAGTTATAAGGGGTCTCTCGCGGCTCAGTTGTAATATCAGTAAAGTGTAAAACATAAAATTAAACAAAAATTACTGTAAACTTGTTTTATTCAAGTCAACAGTGCACTTAAAACTAACAAATTACAGCCTGCGTCCTCGTCGACCACCCTTCCTGCGGGTGGAGTCTGAGGGCACTGGGGTGACATCCTCAATGCGGCCAATCTTCATGCTGGAGCGAGCAAGCGCTCTTAGGGCGGACTGCGCACCAGGTCCAGGGGTTTTGGTCTTGTTGCCACCAGTTGCACGGAGCTTAATGTGAAGAGCTGTGATGCCGAGTGTCTTGCACTTTTCGGCAACATCCTGAAATTAAGACAAACAATAAGGTTAAGAACAAAGAATAAAAGATGATGGTAAAATGTACAGGACCTGGAATCCAATATTTACCCAGTCTCAATAACTGAGTGATGTATTGTTAATAGGTAAATAGGTCTGTGAATCGGAATAATGATGACTTAGATGCCTCACTCCTCTTATTTGTCCATTCAGAGGTATAATGATTTGAAAATATTTAAATAAACCAATAACGTTAGTTTAGCATCAAAACTATATTTTTTATTTGTTGACTGCAAATGGAGGAGAGGAGGAAAGGCTACAATGGAGGAGTAGTCCTCCTTATCCCTCTTCCCCTAAAGAAGGGGGTATGGTAATGGTAACTTGGTAGAATGATTTTTTTAAAATTATTTTCTTGAAAAATTAAAAAAATATATTTTTTTTAAGTTATTAGGTTTATTATAATTAGGTTTCGAGTTTTGAGCTTTGGGTGACGGGTAGAAGTATACCTTCTCCTTCCTCCACCCCAAATTCGGCGGTCCCCTTTGTAATTTAGAACCCTTTAAATTTGATTCAAATATTGCAAACCCCTAAATGTTAGTTTGGCTTGGATCTTAGAACATGGTACACGAATTTGTATAAAACGAGTATTCCACTTTGTTTTAAAAAAATCAGAGATTCTAATGCACATTTACAGTTTCTTAGGAGACTCTTAGGCCCTTCGTACACAAGGCTACGCAAATCTCCGATACTAATGTTGTATACTACATTAGTATCAAGTCGCGAGTATCGAGTAGCGCACAGTCCGTACACAAGGATACGCAAATCTCCGATACAAATGTTGTATATATATATATATATATATATTTAAAGGCAAGGATATTTCTCCACCTTAGAAACAAATTTAATATTTAATGATTGCTCTGCTATCTTGGAAATCGCCGTGACTTAAGTAGCGAAGGTCTCGACTGGCAGGTAGTGCGCGACTCGCGACTCGAAGAACCATTACTTTTAAATATTTTCTAGCTTCTTGTGGACTAGATTAGATTATTACTACTTATATTATTATTATTATTACTTATTTAGATTCTAATGACCTTCATAATAATTAGTTTAGCATTTGACAAAAACATTTGGTTGGAGTGTAGCCATAGGGACTCTATGGAGAAGACTTAGAAAATTTTCATCAAAAAACTTAACCTCCTCTAACCTCCTTTTTATAGGTCCTATGGATAGTGGTAATTATTAGGAACACTTTAGGTCAATAAAGTATTTACGTAAAAAGCACCGTTTTTAGTTACAAGCAATACCGTTAAGAGAGCCGTTTGACTTAAACTGCTTACAACCAAAAAAAGGTGCAGTTTACGAAAAAACTTTATTGACCTAAAGTGTTCCTCTATATGACCAATAACTTTAGAACCTATAAAAAGGGGGGTTATGGGGGGGGGGCCATTTTTATGGTGAAAAAATTACTCGTCCAAGAAATATTTAACAAAAAAAAATTTTTTTACTTTCAGATTGCCCATAGTGCCCCTAAGGCTATACTCCAACAGCCCTGACGACACTCTGCCCAAACATTCAATAAAATTGGTTAAAACCATTGTTTGTAAATACAGACTAACAAATGCTAAAACACATACACACTTGTAATTTTGTAAAATATACCACGCAAATAGTAACAAGTAACATACATGACAATTAAAAAACAACCTAACATAAAGCTTGCGACGTAAATGGAGTTAGGTACCTGAGCAGCCAACATAGCGGCATAGGGAGAAGCTTCATCACGATCAGCTTTCACCTTCATGCCACCAGTGACTCTGGCGATGGTCTCCCGACCTGACAAGTCGGTGACATGCACGAATGTATCGTTGAACGAAGCGAAGATGTGAGCGACACCAAACACCGTCTCACCGACCAAATGTTGAGGACCAAGTGTCACTTGGACCTCCTCTTTCGCAACTTTGTTTTTTCTTGGAGCCATGGTTCAGCCTGGAAGAAACACAACCACTTCTTTAGCACTAATGTAACCTTTAAAAATCAAAGTAATCGCAACAGCAAATGGTTGTTGGTTATTTAGAGACGTAGATTAGGACGTGTTTTTGAGGTCATAAACATATATTTTAGTTATTCACAAGCAAATAAACCCACTTTTATAACTAAGCATAAAATACCTTTTGTTTTTGAAAGATGTCAAAAACTGGAAAGAAACTGAAAGAGGTCTGTCCAGTGTTGCCGCAAGTCACTCAAGAAAAAGTCCTAAACGGATTAAAAAATTACCCGAAATTACCTGTTCAGTAGTTTTTTTTTTAAAAGGTACGGTTTATTTTGACATACGGTACGTTTATGAAATTAACAGAAATTATTAATATTGTTGATATTCAAATGTTTTGAAGTTGAAAATTTCAACCGATTTATATCTTCCAGATGAGAAAAAAAATATTACAATTTTTTGGGTTATTTTATGTAGTTTTTATGTATGATTTATAATCAATTAAAAATGTACTTACAAAAAGAAAAATGAAATAAGTAAGTACAGTGTGTTCTGTGTTTTGTTCCTGTCATGTAAACGTAATTTCAAATTGACGTCACGGTGACTGAAAGAATGTGTCATTTACACTCGCACTAAATAATTATTTTTTATAATTAGAGAGCTTATTCTGACAAGCCGAAGTGCAACATGTAATCCAGCCTTGTGACCACGCCTGCGCTATTGTTATCAACTGCGTGCGCCGCCGCTGTAGCGCCTGTGGAGCAAGGAGCACCCGATGATTTTTGGCGTTGGTGATCCGTCATATGCCACCTTCCTTCTGTCACAACATATCAAGCTGCCTTTCGTCGCCTCGACGACGGCTCTGCTTCGGCCAATAGTGTAGCGTTGAGCCTACAATTTTTCGTGCTGCTGACGTTTCGCGCCTGCGCCCGCTATACTTAAAGACTGTCAGCCTGTTTTATATTTATTTGTTTACTTTTTTTTAGGGTTTATTAATGTTTGTAGTTACATATTGTAAGTTATAAGTGTTTTCGAATGCAAACTCAAAGCCAAGATGCAGGGACTTCCACTGATAACGCGATCGTGTCTGTAGAAAATCTTGTACAGTGCTTACAATGCCCCCAGGCCCGTCTGTTCAAAAGTGAAAGAGGCCTGCGCATTCACATTGGCAAATGCCACAAACAGGCCACGGCACCGGCTCCAACACCCACGCCACATGCTTCTATCCCCAACTCCACCGCTGCTGATCAACCCTTTTGGCAAACAATATCTGCACTAAAACATTCCGTGCCAGTTTTAAAACGAATACCGCGAGGTGCGAGAGTGGCAGTGTCCAAGAAGCTCGCCGAAACTATTCGCAAGACAGTGCATGAGAACACAAGACAGGCTTGGGAGCACTTATTAACTTTTCCATACCACGTCCTGCATGTTTCCAGAGATCCACTCAATAATGCCTCCCTCACTTCTCGTGTTAAGCAAAATTGCATTTCGGACTGCTTAGATGGCAATATTAGTATCTATTCCGCCTCTCCAAATTATAATATTTATAAGTATGTAGAAAACAAGATAAGTGAGGGAGACATTAAGGGGGCAGCGCGGCTCCTTTTTTCTAATGACACGATCGCTCCTGACTGCCCAGAAACCCTCACCGCCTTACGTAGTAAGCACCCCTCATCTACGCATGTACCACTTACACATATTTCTGCGAACTCCACCGCCGTTGACGCCTCAACTACACCTATACAAGCGTTAGTAGATACCGTTCGCGGTGCCATCTTTTCTTTTCTTCCAGGCTCTGCGGGCGGTCTTGACGGCCTCACCCCACAGCACCTTAAAGATCTCACCAGTGGTTGTTGCGGTGAGGCAGGCGATTCCCTGCTTCAGGCGTTGACAAGCCTGTGTAATCTGATGTTGCGGGGTGAGGTAGCACAAGATGTTGTGGATATTTTATACGGAACAAACCTCTGCGCTCTGAGGAAGAGGGATGGTGGCATTCGCCCCATTGCCATTGGCTCTACTTACCGGCGCCTCACAGCTAAAATTTGTTGCCAATCTGTAAATTTTCTAACCAATTACTTCCAACCGAAGCAGCTAGGTTTTGGCAGCAAAGGAGGCTGTGAGGCAGCTGTCCACTCACTCCGATCATTTTTATTTAATCAGGGCGGTGATGTGGTATTGAAAGTCGACGTTAAAAACGCTTTTAACTCTGTCGACAGGGTCGCCATGTTGGATCAAATAAAAT
Organism: Scoparia ambigualis; assembly: GCA_963921215.1. Classification (NCBI taxonomy): domain Eukaryota; kingdom Metazoa; phylum Arthropoda; class Insecta; order Lepidoptera; family Crambidae; genus Scoparia; species Scoparia ambigualis. The sequence goes on along the minus strand of OY992511.1, from coordinate 29,918,957 downwards.
CAAAAGCTCCTGCATTATTACCATTCATGATGCAGTGTTATAACAACCCATCCAATCTTTTGTATAAGAAACACTTCATCTCATCTGCCGTAGGATGCCAACAGGGCGACCCTTTGGGCCCAGCTATTTTTAGTCTCGCCATTCACCCGGTCATCGAGCAACTAAATTCAAAATTTAACGTGTGGTATATAGATGATGGGACTCTAGGCGGCGATGCATCAACTGTCCTTTCAGACCTCCTAATCCTAGTCCGCGAGTTCCAAGCCATTGGTTTGGAGCTTAATTTTGCTAAGTGCGAACTTTTCATAGCGGACAGTTGCGTCGACAGACACGGTATAATATCCAGCTTTAGAGACGTTGCTCCTCTCTTAAAAGTGATAGACGAAAGTTCTCTTCACCTCCTGGGGTCTCCTATTCTAGATGATTCCTTCCAAAATTTTATATCATCAAAATTACAAAATTTTAGTGATACATTAGACCGCCTTTTCAAAATTAATTGTCACATGGCTTTCGCTTTAATTCGCTATTCACTTTTCGTTCCTAAGTTCACGCATGTCTTGCGGTGCTGTCAGCTGTGGAAGTTTCCTGACCTTCTTGCCAGCCTAGATAGCACCATAAAACATACACTGTCTTCCATTTTAAACATTAACTTCAGTGACCGCTCTTGGACCCAAGCATCACTTCCAATTAGATTCGGTGGCCTGGGTATCCGTAAAACTGCTGACGTTTCTCTCCCGGCGTTCTTGTCCTCGGTCCATGCCTCCCTACCACTTACAAATAAAATACTGGACCGAACATCCAATTCCTTTTTGATACCCTACATGGGCGAGGCCAAGGCCGCCTGGAGCGCATCTTGCCCGTGTTCTGATCTTCCAAACAACACCTCCTCCCAAAGGCTTTGGGATGGGCCCCTCTGCGAACTGTTGCGAAATAACCTTGTCAACACGTCTTCTAGTTCCGCAGAGCGTGCCCGCCTTTTAGCTGTAGGGAGATGGGAGTCGGGTCTTTGGTTGCAGGCACTACCCTCATCGAACACGGGTACTTTGCTAGACCGCAGCACTTTTCGCCTAGCCACTGCCCTGCGTCTTGGCGCCCCCAGTATCGTCCCCCATCAATGCCGTTGTGGCGCACCGGTAGACACCCTCGGACACCACGGGCTGTCCTGTACACGGAGCGCTGGCCGCATTGCACGCCATCATTCTTTGAATGACATCGTTCGTCGAGCTCTAGTCACTGCCGGAATTCCAGCCGTACTAGAGCCCGCCGGCCTGGCGCGCGATGACGGCAAGAGGCCGGACGGCATGACCCTGGTACCTTGGAGGGTGGGACGGGCACTGGTGTGGGATGCTACATGTGTCGACACGCTTGCCCCGTCCCATCTTCCAAGTTCATGCATCAATGCTGGCTCGGCTGCAATTAATGCGGAGAACCTCAAACGGCGCAAGTATGAGAATCTGACTGGAGATTTCATATTTGAGCCGTTTGGGGTGGAGACGTTAGGACCGTGGGGTTTGGGTGCCCACCAGCTCTTTAGAGATATTTCTAAAAAACTGGTGGAAGCTACCCGAGACCCCAGAGCCAGCAGCTATCTGGGTCAACGTCTAAGCCTCGCCATCCAGCGCGGCAATGCGGCTAGTATTCTGGGTACTCTGCCTGATGGGGATGATCTGGGTGAATTCTTTTTTTTATAGTTTTCTATTTATCTTTTTAAGTTGTAAATATTTTAATTTTAATATTAGATGTTACTTTTGTTATTTTTTATAATAATATCATAATATCTAGGTATGTAAATAAATATTGTTGTTTCAAAAATTTTACTAAAGGTAGGTATTTCAAATTAGAGTAGACAAAACACGGAATAACTATTCCGATCATTCTCTGTTTATTTGTAAGGCATTAAAAGTAAGTACATAATTTTGTTGAAACAATATTAAGTATGTACCTTTTTTTCAGAACAAACAGAATGAAGATTGAAGTATCAAACAAAGCAATTGACTTAAGGACATAATTTTTTTTTGTACTAAAATAAAGAAAAATTAACTGCAACAATTCATATACTTCCTTGTCCAAGAGACTAAATGCTATCATTCTGTATATTTTTTAGATTTTTAATTACCTCCGATAATAATACTATATTTTGATAAGTTTTGTACGTTTCTGAACGAAAGTTAAAGTTTTTTTAATGTTAACGAATGCAGGGTTATTATGTAGGTAAGTCTATGAGGTCTATGGTGATGTAGAAACGATATCGATAAACAGTTATCTTTTTCGCATTTAAAGTATTTAGCAACGATACACACAACTAACACAATGGAAGCGCGACCGGGAATCGTCTGGCGGCTGACATCTGTCTACGATGCGTATTGACTTAAAACGTCAGAAAAGCGTCACTTTTTCATCTAAAATAACTTAAAGTGTCACAATCCTACTATAATGTTGCCATTTTCGAGTAGAAATCAATGTTGGTTTTTAATTTTATAAAAACGGAGGTCTTAAAATTAATAATACGGTCATAAATATGTTAATAATAATGCATTCTTCAAGTATTTATACATTGGCGTCAAGTTCTTTTAACTTGGACTTTGGAATTTAGTACTAAGCCCCATAGTTATAAAATTATGTCCTTTCAAAATCATACTAAAACGATACCTGTTTACCTATTTTATCCTAAAAATACATTATTTTTCAAAAAATCTTTTACAATATTTATTTTGCGTTTTTATATTCCGATTTAAATTGACCGCAAAAACGCTTAAGACTGCCATGTTGAGTAAATGACGTCACGCCGTACCAAACATCTATTTCGTTCGAGGCTTGTTTTATAGAAATAACACAACAATAAAATGTCATTTGGCACGGCGTGACGTCACGGCTTTTGATTTCCGTTTAATGTCATATGACTAAACGCGTATTACTATCTACTTTTTTCTTTAAAATTATTAAAAATCCTAATTTTTTATACTTAATGAATATTTTAGATACTTATTTTGTTTCTATAATATCATAATTGATCATTTAAACGCCAGTCCACCCGATTTATTCTTAGTGGACACAAGCCTATTGAATTGAATGGATTCCATTATTTCCATTCATCCAGGGGCCCAAGTCTGCTAATTTACGAATGTCATAATTGAATCGTAATTGTATCGCAATTGTATCGCATTATAATTGTTTGACACATTTGGTATTCTTAGATGAGTAAGAGAATACCAAATGTGTCAAACAATTACAATACGATCCAATTGCGATTCAATTATGCCATTCGTAAATTAGCAGACTTGGGCCCCAGGTGACAGAAAATGATACAGACACTTATTTCCATGGACATATTACCCAAATAGGTCCATGTTTATTTCCTAATTAGGTTGGTAAAGAAAACATAGCCCATACCGCCAAGCCAAATAAGTTTAGTAAATTAGTATTTTGTAAACGTGTCGGTAACGTTTCGTTAATATTATTATTTATTTAGTTCCATGAAGGAACAGGCTAAGGTCTGAGCCATACTGCCTAGTCATTCGGTCGCAAAACTACTCAAAATAAAATTACCCGGCAGTAAACGTTACCCGGAGATTACCCGCTCGAAGCCTAAATTACCCGAAATCGGGTAAAATTACCCGAAACGGCAACGCTGGGTCTGTCTGAGGTGCCGGTTGTCAGTGTTGCCAACAATAGCAGTGTTGCCAACGTTATGCTTGTTATCCACATCCACCCAGCAGCAGTTCCCGACGGAATATCTGAAAGAAAGTTCAAGTCGACAAATTATTGACATCGACAGTATGGGACTTGCTTGCTTTATCGACCCGTAGACATAGTCGGTAAAATTGAATCTTTTAATTTTATTATTTCATTCCAAACAAAGTTTGGCAAAAAAAGTATAGGCAAGTCATATTCTTGCTACCTACCTAAAATGAATAATTTGTATGAAAACATGAAGTTGTAAAGAAAACCTACATCTTCGTGTATGAAAATCATTACGAATCACAGACATTAAGTCTGTGTTACGCATTGAGCTTTATAACTATAGAGAGAGCATAAGTTTGCTATCTCTTTCTGCCTTAATCCATTACTATTTTGGTTCCGTTTCGGCACATCATGTTTACCCTAAGTAAAACAAAGACAAAACATAGGATGAAACACAGACAATTATATGTCTGTGGGATGAAAGGACCGTGTCGGTGAAACTGTGCAACGTTTTACATGGAGCCAGCGACACTTGGCCCAACCCAAACAAATCGCTGTCATTATTTTACCTATCTACCGAATAATTATTTGTTTTTTTAGTTGATTTAAGTGTATATTTTAGGTGTACATATTATTCCGGTGGGCTTAATTAAACAATGAGTTGTTCAGTCAAACATTGCAGTAATAGAAGTGAGTGGCAAGTGCCTGGAATATCGTTTCTTACGAAAGTTTTGTTAATCTGGTTTCGTGATGATTATTAGCAAATTACCATGCAATATTTGATTTGTTTCTATTTAAAATGTTGATAAATTATGTGTGCTTTAGGTTTAATACGGAAAGGAGACCTTTCCTCTTTCCATACAACTGAGGCCACTCATGTACCTAAGATTCAAAAGTACCAAAATGTAGGAAAAAATCGTAGATTCCAGAAATTTATGTATTATATTTTTTATTATAATTGTACCACTTAAAAATATCATTAGAAAGGTTTGCCAGCTTGCAACATTGGATTAATTTAACTGGCAAGCAAACCTCTCTCGCTGTCGGGTGCGTTTCGTTAGCAAGAATAGTAATGACAAAATAAAAATGACATGGAATATTATAAATAGTGAAACAGGAAAGGTCAAAACTCGTAATAATGAGTACAATTTAAATTGTGTTATTAAAACCTTGACTTCTGATGCTGATGTTGCTGCAGCATTTGAGAGGTTTTTTACTGACATTCCTGTTTCAACTACAAAAGCCTTGATTTCCTCCCCAACTGTAGCTGAATCTGTTTTGAAGGAGAATGTTAAAGATTGTGAAAGTAATATGTTTTCAAAAAATTTGTGTTATTATAATAAAAACATTTAACACTCTCAATAAAAAGAAAACTGCTGATCTGTGGGGTAATTCCGTGGACGTCGCTAAATCTGTAATTATGACAATAGCTCCAGTTTTAGCTTGCATATTTAATGAATGCATTGACTGTGGTGTTTTTCTTGACCTCATGAAATATAGTAAAATAATTCCATTATTTAAATAAGGTAGCACTTCTGACCCCTCTAATTTTAGACCTATTTCTGTGCTACCCACATTTAGTAAAATTTTTGAAAAGTTAATGCTAGACCAAATGCAAATTGATTTTTATAAAAATAAACTTTCACATTGTAAACAATATGGTTTTACTAGGGGTCGCTCTACAACTGACGCCGGTGTTGAGCTTTTAATCCAAATATTTGATACCTGGGAGGAATCACAGGATGCCCTAGGGGTATTTTGTGATTTATCCAAGGCTTTTGATTGTGTTTTACATGAAACTCTAGTCATGAAGCTTAACTACTATGGAATTAGGGATGCTTCTTTGAGCCTTCTAATCTCATACTTGAGTAACAGGATTCAAAAGGTCGACATTAACGGTAAAAGATCTCCGGGATCAGTGGTTAAAATGGGAGTTCCGCAGGGTTCAATACTTGGTCCATTCTTGTTTTTGGTTTATATTAATGACTTACCTTATTTTGTAAAAGACAGTCATGAGATAGTATTGTTCGCTGATGATACTTTACTTTTATTCAAAGTGAAACGACGACACCCAAATTATGACGATGTGAATAATGCGGTCTCAAAGATTGTTCACTGGTTTAGTGTTAATAACTTGCTATTAAACGAGGGAAAAACAAAATGTGTAGATTTGTATTGCCTAATGTTAAGCAGGTAATAACTAGTGTACAAATTAAAGATAAGAATGTGAATCCTGTGGACACCACTGTGTTTCTAGGCATCACGTTGGATGCCAAGCTTCAGTGGGGCCCACATATAGCTAAATTGTCGAATAGACTTAGCTCTGCGGCTTATGCAGTAATGAAGATCAGTCAGTTAACTGACGTTGATATTATATATTATATATTATTATTATTATATGCCATTTTACTGTGGGGAAATGCTGCCGACATTCAAACTATCTTTGTGTGGCAGAAGAGGGCTATTCGAGCAATATATAACCTACAGGCTGGTGGCTCTCTCAGAGAGAGATTTAAGGATATAAGTATAATGACAGTTGCATCACAATATATTTATGAAAATCTTGTGTATGTTCATAAAAATATTGAAATGTTTTCAAAAAACAGTGATATTCACAAATTAAATACTAGAAGTAAGAACAAATTAGCAGTACCTTATACTAGGCTCCATAAAATAAATAATTCTTTTAAGGGTCTGTGTGTACGATTATACAACAAACTACCAAATGATATTCAGAAATTAGATCTTGATAAATTTAAAATCAAAATCAAAGAAAAGCTTTATAAAAAGCTTATTATAAAGTGTCGGATTATACAGAAGACAAAACAGCTCGGGTCTGAAATGCTCCAAGTACCTACTCCAACAGCTATTTCTAATTGCCTATAATTAATTTATATAGAGCACCATATTTAATTAAACTATTTACATTCAAATTCATATTTTGTATTTTGTGACCTGGTAACGACATATATTTTTTGTAAATGTCGTTGCTTCTGTGCGCTGTGGTTTCTTGCGCCCGTTCTTTGCCACAGTTAAAATATGATGTCCTGAATGGGTGGTAGGTTAAAAAATATTTGGACGTATTATACTTATTATTAGTACTTATTAATTGAGTTTATTGAATAAATATATTTTGACTATTGACTATTGACTAGCTTACTTAAGGGCCAACTAATTATTAGATAAAAGCCTTAGACTAACTTATTTTTACATAAACATAACCTGTTTTTAGCAAAAACATGTTAAATAGTAACAAAAATAAGTGTTTTTAACTGTTTCGAATAATTTTTTGCGTTTGATTATTTTGAGAGTGACAAATATTAGAAGACCGACTATGTGAGTTTATAGAAAACCATATTATTTAAACTAGGTTTTGCACCTATTGATTATCCATTGTAAGATATATAAAATAACTTAATTAATGGCTTCGCGTTTAGCATTAAACCATCTTCATGTAGTACCTATATACTTATTTTTAAAGTACATTTAGTATTTGCACTGTAGATTGAAATAAAATGGAGTCTCACAACATGTGTTGTTGCCAAAAGAACAAGGGAGACACTCCAACATTGTGAGTTTAGATCTCAAAAACCATTTTTTGTTCATCCACAAACTGTCATCACCACAAAAAACCAGTATGACAGTTGTCACTGTCATATTTTCGCCCTTTATTTGCACTTTTCGTTTCATGTTTACGATTTCTTAAACCATATTATGTATGACTTTTTTATTTTCCAAAAAAATACTAGTTTTGGCGTGTTTTATAGAAAAATGATATCATCAGAGGCTTCTGCATCATCAAGAGGATATTTTAAAATTAAGTGTACCTCGGTACACTTTGAGCCGAAATGGAAAGGTCTCCAAAAAAAATATTTCTAACCTATAATCAGTATTGTCAGGTAGTACGTGGCAGAGTTTACCCCAAAAATACTAAGGTTTTAGTATGGAACGAATAGCATTAAATAAATTATTAATTATTTATTAAAATATAAATAATTCTGAAAAACAAATGTAAAAAGTTATTATTTTATGCACATTTTCGTACAAGAAGACATTCCCACGACTAGCATAGGGTTAAAGGGGTACGATAGGGTTTAAGTTAACAATATTATAAAAATAATTTATAGATACCTAACTTAAATTAATAATAAAATAAACCTTAATTACAAAACATTATAAAGTAAAAGGACATGGCCAGAATTTGTATGGAGCTGTGCCCAAACAAAAAATATACATGTACATTGATGTACAGTACGTCATATCAAAGTTGACATGCATATCTTTACATTAATTAAAGTTTTATTTTCAGAAAATAAGCGAGAGATACAATAAATAGGTTATAAAAAAACGCCTTACCATTTTCAATAGCAAAGGTGTTTATGAAGTTTTATTGCCATAACAAAACGAGAAGTAGGTACCTACTACGAGTATTATTAATGGATATGTCACAGTGAAATAGTGTAAACAGCGTTAGATTATCTTTTTTTCTATTCTCTTCTTATTCTCGAGATTGTAAACAGTCAAATGATTGCAAAACGTAACATCTGCGTGTGGCACAGGCAGACCATACATACACGCTCACGCTCTAGTCCCTACACGGGGGTAGGCAGAGACGATGGATCTCCACTTTGTACCATCCATCCATCCATCCATCTTGTAGGCAGACCATGATAGTGAAAAAAAGATTGCGGCCTACAGAAAGTCTAATATTAAATGCAAATAATATACAATTGGTTACGGAATGAAACACTGGTAATGACATTTAAAAAACTTTTATTTAGTGACAAATAATTACATGTATGTTACAGTTACAAACATGCTAGATAGATATCCATCTTTAGCCAATATTTGACACTAAAAACGTATCCCACTCAGCATGTGTCGGATGTCTCGGACACCCGACGCTGGTCTTTTGTGGTTACCTCGTTTTGAGAGCACTACTGCGCCGCAAAAGGACAACAATTAATCACAGTAAAAAAAATAAAATCTATATACACATTATGGAATGATATACAAACATAACATTAATAAATATACACAACACAAATACACAACATACTCGCTATAATAACAAAAAAAATAAAAAACACATTTCCATAAGTAACTTAACTTATGTAAACATTTACATAAGTAAATAAGTATCTAATTCAGTACACAAGTTATATATTATGCATATAAAATATAACACTACTTATGACTTGTATTACAGACATTTTAAGAAAACAACATTGCAATTATCTATTTAAATCAGCCTATTCATCTTCAAACGTTAACAAAATATTATCGAGGAATTAGGCTCGTGCCGTTATATCTACTTGATGCCTGCCATCTTCCGAGCTTTGATTGAACAATACAAAACATGCGTTGCAAATCACTCTTTCTGCAGGTAGCTGAAAAAATATAATATTGTATTCAGTAAAATAATACGTGCTAGTTACATTGTACTACTCGCACGCACTAAGAAACACATTTAAAAATGCAGGTGACATTGATAAATGATAAAATATACGAAAATAATAACGACTTGGGTACGTACCTCCTGTATAGATAACCATGTAGTCAATGTATTTTGTAAATGTGGTGCTAGAGTTTTTTAATATGCTTCCCCATTCGGTTAATGGCCACAGTGCAATTCAGGCACCTTATCATCGTAATCGTCAAATCCAAATCATAAACAAACCAGTTCAATATGCACAGCAGAATAATAACATGAGAAGCGTAAACAAAAGTCCGATAAACGTTAGCGTGGGTCAAGTTAAAATATCCAATATTATACGTAACGAAAAGCACAATAACAACCGACCGATCAACGCAAGATTGCAACTGCACAGTTTTGACATTACGAAATGTCAAAATCATTCTAGGATAATAATAATAAATAATAAATTATTTTTATTTTTCTCCCAGTTACAAAGATCCTTAGATACTAAAACTTAGCTTAATTTTAAAGTAAAGGGAGACAGGAGTCCAAACTAGGTAGACCCCGTTCTTTGTAACTCCTGGTCCCCACCGCTCGGAAAAATATTGTTGAGTATCCTTAAAATAGAAATACAATTTTAGAAACTAGAGATTAATCACATATAGGTAATATAAATTTCTTAAGTGCTCATATTACATTTTTTATTATATGACTATTACAAGTATAATACTTAGTCTATATTCTTATCATAGTGCTTTCCGTTTTGTTATAATTTAAAGTTAAAAGCCATGATGTGACCGCTTTCTTGCAATGGTGTTTTGTCATTTTGTAAATATTGTGTAATTTGTTGGTGTTGTTGTACAGTGTGCCGCTCAGGTAAGGAAAAAATCTACGAGCAAAAGATGTTCTAGCAGCAGGTGTGGAACACACGTTATAGTATCTTCTAGAAGTATCTGAGTTGTTTTGATGAATACTGTATTTAAGAAGGGAGTGTTGTCGCATTAATACCGCTTGTAGAAATAGCTGCCGCACAGAGAGAACCTGGGCGTCATTGTATAAAGATTCCGTAGAGTAAAGTTTGGGTTTATTAAGACAAATTTTCAAAATAAGCCTCTGGGCTCTTTCGAGCTGTATCATACTTGACTTTGCAGCTCCACCCCACGAAGAAATGCAGTAGGAGAGCACAGATTGACAGAGTGCTTGATAAACGTTCAAAAGTAATTTAATATCAGCCGCAGATCTTAGTTGCTTAAAAACATAGGTCAGCCTTCTAATTTTTTTCGTTAGGTTGTTTATGTGGTCCTTAAAATTCAGATTTTTATCTATCGTTACGCCCAAGTACCTAATGTTATCAACTAATAGTATTGGAGGACACTACACTCGGCAGAGAAAACTCTGATGTTTTTTTAATTTTTGGATGTTTGGATATCCACTCAAAGACATTACTGTCGCATAAGCTAACGATATGCATGAATGACGCAAGGTAGCTCGTGGAATACTGTATACGGTAAACGTAAAAAAGTTGACATTTTTGATGCTATTCACCCATTAAAAAATACATTTCTGGCAGTCATGGGCACTGAACATTAACTCGTACTTGATATGTCAACTATTTATCTTGTTTGTCTTATGTGTGTATCCGAACATGTTGAATTGCATATTGCAACGGGCGGAACACAAAAATTAAATAACACACATACTTTTAGGCATTTTTTGTCGCATATTTTTATGAAATGTAATTGTTGCGATTTATTTTTATTAATAATTATAGTAATTTTCACATATTCATAATTACTGTACGTTACTGTACATTTGAGGGCAAAATCTGGCCATGTCCTTTGAAATTCAATAGCTATCAATATTTCCTTTAACTCAAGATGCTCTAGAAAGATATGTGGACATTTTACTTCCTTCTCGGTACAATGCATCGAAAATTGTTGGAATCGCACTAGAAGCAAAAACTGTAAAGAAGCCACTGTGATCCAGTACCTAAGCTTCAAAATGTTTTGAACACAGCACACTAGATGATTTGGGCTGCCAATGTTCTCTTTTCATATAGGTAGCTCAACCAGGCATTTTTTCAATAATCATCCTTCGGAAACCTAAAAATTATTTCATTAATTCATGAAATAATATATTGCATACTTTAGAATAGAATAGAATAGAATAACTCTTTATTGCTTCAAATATGGTAGGAACAAGTTCTTACAAAAATTGGTATGCAAATACATAGAGAGAAGTTTGAAACGAGTCGCCTGAATTTGAAGAAACTAACACTATGGGGGGGTCTAAGGGGTTCTTAAATAAATTACATGTCTGTGGTTTATTAACATTTTAGCTGCCGCCGTTGCGTTAAAATATAAAAAAACCACTTGAAAGTTTTGTCAAAATCGGCTATAATCAAGAAAAATTACACGTTTTTAGGTTATACAGTACCATAGTAACAGAAGCGAAGCGGGGGGCGGGGGGGCTCGGGGCCCCCACCATGAAAAAAGTCTCAAGAGTTAATTCGGTTAGGTTAGGTTAGTATGTTGACCAAAAACGCACGAGCCAAGCGAGCGAAGCGAGCGTGCCGCGGGAGCGGCCGGCGAAGCGCCAGAAATGACATTTTTGTAAATATCCATACCTATTTTTAAAAAAATTACATAACTTAAAAATTACTTGTCTGTGGCAGGAGGGGTAAGTGGGGGGGGGCACTACTTATTCCTCCCCTCCCCTTCCCCCACCAATTATGGCTACTCGATTCAATTTTTTTACTACGATACATAACCTCAAAATACAAAAATTATCATAACTTAAAAAATTGGTTGCCTGTAAAGTCGGTATACGGGCGAAAGTTTTACGTGACAACGACTTTGAGTGGTAAAATAATTTTAATGTGAATATTCATTCGTATAGTAGGAAGAAGGATGAAATCTCTCTCGCTGTGTCTCTCTCGCTCTTAGGCGGGCTAACTGTGCTCGAGTGGAAGGGACGCGTGCCTTTCACTTTTTATGTCTGTCTCTCTCGCTCTTAGGCGGGCTAACCATGCCCGAGTGGAAGGGACGCGTGCCTCTCACTCGCTCTCATTGTGAGCGCATAACGTGAGCGGAGCGTAACGCAGTTTCTTGAAGTGTCACCCGGCAAACCAATTTATAAGACGTTGTCACGTCAAAAACTACTTGTTGGCGGCAGGGGGGGTAAGTGGGGGAGTACTCCTCCCCTCTCCCCCTACCTTCTCCACCCCCACCCCACCCCCGATTCAGGCGACTCGATTCAAAAGGTTTACCCAATTAATCACTGCTTCTACAATGCCGAAAGATTAGTAGAATTGAATTGAATAGAATTCCTTTATTGCTTAGACTGTGTAACAAGTTCTTAAAAAAATATATAGTATCAACTGTTTTCTTTTCAGTTTTTTTTATCAATATTTAAGAAAATGACGAATTGTGTGATTATTATGCCTCAGGACGACTCCTGAGGCATAATAATCACACAATGACCACGGACCTGAAAAAAAGATGGACGTAACCTCGTTTAAGCATGATAATGGCCGCCCGTTTATGGTGTGTGCGTAATTTGAGGGTTACCATCATAAACCATCAATTTCCCTAATTTTTCAATCTTGCAAACTAAAACATTGTTAACATTATGTAATCTTATACATATTATTAAAACGTGACATTGCATAAACCGTGTTTTTATTCGTTGTGAGCTCCCGATATTTCTGCAAATTAAACGATTGCACTTCAGAATCTTAATGTTGATTACTTAAAAAACATCATTTTTAAGAACACAGTGATAGAAAAGAAAACACATGTTACTTGTACGTATAAATAAATGTATTATTTACTTAACATAATGTTTGATGATTATGTATTAGGTAATGAATAATAATAAAATAATCATTTATAATGATGAAATAATCAGTGCCATTAGAGCAAACATACACAACATAAACATAATGTATCATAATAAAAAAAACGGGGTGTACCTATTTAAATAGAGATGTTTGTAAGAGAAATACTGACATATAATTTATATATTACTTAGATAACTAAAATAATTTGTACTTTATTTCCGTTAACACAATTTAGTTTCAAAAGCTTATTTTATAGTAGTTCTGTTAAATTTTTATTCAAACCATTTATATCTATAGTAATCATGTCAGGCATAAAAGAATATTAGCGAACTCCGATATAAACTTTTTTCAACTTTTTTTTAAAGCGTCTATAAATGAAAAAAATATGTTGGTCGTGGTGCTGCTTCAATTTTCGGTGATAGCTGAAAGAGAAAAATAATGTCAAAATTTTAAAGACAACATAACAAAGCATTATATAAAAAAAAGTTCATACTTGTTGTGAAGAAGTAGTTTTGCTTGATACATGTAACCAAGGCTAATCTAAATCACATGCTTCTGATCCGTTGTTCGTCTTAAAGAAAAAAACATCATTATGATAAATTATTCAACAAAGACTGATAATTTTAGATATCTCTGTGTTTGGTCATATACCTGCTGTAAAGATGTATTCGACAAATCTATATTGTTGTAGGGATTCTTTACTGGCATCTGATATTTCTGCATCGATATTTTATTAAGTCATCAGGTCTAGGTCTATACCAACAACGAAATCATAAGCCGTATACAATGACTTGACACAAACAGAGCAAATGGTTGTTGGCAGATGTAAAAAAAAACAAACATACAAACATTCACATTCTTAATATAATATTATTCTACTATTCTATAGTCTACTAAAATTAGTAGGTTTCTTACCACTTTATTGCGTAGATTTTTAAAAAGGCACAATACCTGCAACGAAGACGATATCGTGCGTGATGATGACGTCGCCTGTTGATCATTTGCTATTCCTCTGACATTTGATGACATCTTAAAAAGCGTTTTACAAAATTAAATGTTACATAGCATCAAACATTAAATTAATCCTTGTGCAAAAAAAACAATAACTACCTGCAGTATAGGTAACGAAGTGCTTTGTATTTGTGTTTCTGGAGAGTTCGAAAGTAACTGCAAGTAATAAAAAAATTGGTTGCCTGTAAAGTCGGTATACGGGCGAAAGTTTTACGTGACAACGACTTTGAGTGGTAAAATAATTTTAATGTGAATATTCATTCGTATAGTAGGAAGAAGGATGAAATAATAGTAACAATTTAAAACATTTATTTATACAAAGAATTATATTTAAAACATTAATTTATACAAAGACGCGTGCCTTTCACTTTTTATGTCTGTCTCTCTCGCTCTTAGGCGGGCTAACCATGCCCGAGTGGAAGGGACGCGTGCCTCTCACTCGCTCTCATTGTGAGCGCATAACGTGAGCGGAGCGTAACGCAGTTTCTTGAAGTGTCACCCGGCAAACCAATTTATAAGACGTTGTCACGTCAATAATTAAGAAGCAGCCAAAGAAATAATAAATTAATAACAAATATTACAAACACAATAATATTAACCCTTTTTGGAACTACATACGGAACCAAACACCGTAGCCCCTTAGCCGTAGTTACAAAATCTACGTCATCAAAATGTGTACTGCACACGGTACTAGCAGATGATGGGTTCCAATTGTTTTCTCCTCTGCAGTTTCAAATAATTAAGACCCAGTCTACGATTTTTATTTCTAGAAAACCAATTAAAAAGGATGCAAGAGTTATTTCATAAAAAAATATAATACAGGTTCTATTATTTTCTTTTGCAATATATATACGGAACCCTAAAAAGTTACGAAATCTGTTCGTACCGAGTCACATGCAACAAATACAATTTTCCCCACTTTAAGGGTAATTTTCCCGTAAAAAAGTGGCCACATTGTTGTACTTTTGTTTACAATTTTCATCACATTTTATAAAACATAAATTACAAAAAAATATCACGAATCGTCAAAACTTACGCGTGGTAGGTGATTCCTTGTGATTTTTTAAGTTTACTCATGTAGTTCTTTGATGATATCAGCACACAAGACGGCATTTTTTTCAAATTTTCGTCGATACAAAAAGACGTGTCACTGTCGCTGTCACGCGGGGTAAAATGGTGGCGGTGGCGGGTTGTCGGACCTGCTGTATTGGTGTGAGTGTAGTGTCATGTACAACAAACGAAATTGAGGGACCTTGCACGCTTCACATCTATAAAGTGTGACATTCCGTCCGTCTTTTTTTCAGGTCCGTGACAATGTCTAAAAACCATTATGAGACCAATGACCTTTTATAAATATCATTGTATGAGACTAGATGGCACAATTAGACTTACCAATGGAAAGTAATTTCAGGTGTTTTTGTATAAGGAGTTGCCCCACGAAGGTGCACTACACTTCACCATTTGATTTTAGTACTTTTGGCTCATAAACTTTATTAGATCACAAAAATAAGCGAAAAGCAATTTCCTGTACGCCCTTTGTTGACAAGTCTAGGAAGACATTTGTAGCTTGTAAAGATGGCGTTTTGCCTCACGTTCCAGTTTCTCTGTGTGTGGAAGTGTTGCGTACGACCGATTCCGACGCCACTGCGGAGTAGCGTCTTTCTCTTTTTCACACAGTAGAATATCCGCGATAGTGCGATGTAGCCTGTTCGCTCGGCAAATTGTGACTGAAGTGAAATTGTGCCTTTAGGCCAATGATGTTACAATAAAAAGAGGTAGATGTGTTACATGTGCCAAAAAGTGGCAACAGAAAACTATGCTAATTGGCTTACCTTAAGCGTAGTCTCACAAAAGCGTTAGCAGTGTTGACACTTTGACAGTGTCAGTTTGCATGTATTTGTTTCCGAAAATTAATAAAAAATATGCTGTCCTGTGTCATGCGAACTACATAAAAGGTCATGAAATTATATATCATGAGTGGCATGCGTGAGTTTAAATTTTAATTGATTTAAGTTCTTATTATTTATCAACTACAAAATGTCAGAATAAATTGTGTCATAAAAATATAGAGTGCGACAGCAAATTGACATGTAATTCGAAATGACACAGCGCTACATGTATCTGTCTTGTTTACGCTCTTACTAGTTGTCATGCTATCTTGCTCACACTTTAGAATACGATCAAGTTAACTCGGCAGATGCGGCCATATGAGATCATCGACTAGAAGTGACAAGTTACCTCGGCCGTATAACATCGTAATATTTAGTGAGTATAGCGCATGCTCCGGTTTTCGTATGTACGACGCTTCGGTCCATTATTGAAATCATATTAGTACTGACATAACCTATCTACCTCTTTTTAATATAATATCATTGCTTTAGGCCTAATTTTGGCGGCTCACTCACGAGACGCTAATGCCGTATCTTCCCTTTTTGTTTTAATCTAAGTTAATAATCCACCATTATTCCACATTGACATTCGGCAAAATACAAATTTTAGAAAAAAAGACAAAACTACAGACATGACCGTTTCTTACCGTAAGTCAAGGATCATAATACCGCCGGCGGTCGCAAAACAATTGATTTTTAATTGTGTCTGGTTTTACGATCCTCAAGTCTTATTGTCAAGGGCAATTTTCTGACAGCCCAAATAAAAAAATAAAAATTAGTTCAAAATACTTGATAGATGGCGTTTCATGAAAGCCGACCCGTTCCTGCCTAAGAGCTGTAATAAATTCTACACTTTTGCTTGTCTATCAAAAAAATAAAAAAATAGTACTTACAAATTTTTATTCAGGATCTCCAGGACCTATTTCTGTTTTGCAATGGAATAAATATTACTTAGCCATACACGTGTTCTTCATGGACTCGCCTTTTACTAAGCGTCATACTAATCTATGCTAAGCGCCATCTATGAAGTCATTTATGAACCAATTTCTTTTTTTTTTTGATCTCGGAAAATCGCCCATTGTCATAGACAATTTTTACTTTCCCATGACACTGCCGGTAGTGCCTTAGGTAGGGCCGGTAGGGCCTTAGAGCATTCCGTTGAATGCTCTAAGGCCACGGGTAATTAAATATATCACGGGCATGGACGTAATATACTAACAAGACGGATCACTCTCCAAAATTGCATTTACGAAAACAACCTTATGATTATCCAATAAGGTGTGTTTTTCATCGGCACAAATGGAGAGCTAATTTCAAGAAAAATGAGATAACGTTTAGACGCCATTTGTCTCGCTCTATGTCAAAATGACAGTAAGAAAATGTCATAAGTGTCAATTTACGTGACAATCATTTTAATGATTTAGGTACTCAGTAATAAAATTATGTTGACGGTTTTTTTATAAATTAAGATACGTAAATAACATTATAAAACCAATATTTAATATTGGTATGTTTTGAGTAAATTCATATTAATATTAGTGATAACTGATAAAAGAGTTTCTTACAATTATTATTATAGGAAAAACTATTTTAGGCACTGGTCACCCCAGCACCTCGTTTCGGTCCGCCGATGCCACGCTACCTTGCTTCATTATTTCATTGTGCGCGCAACGGAACGCACGCGTTCCTTACATAATGCCGAAACATAGTGCTGAAGATCAGATCGCTTATTATACAATGAAAATTAAAAAGCGTAAAAGTAAAGAAACCCAGCGTAAACGTATTATCATTTACTCGGATTCGTCGGATTGCGGAGAAAAATCTGGTAAGCAAGCATAACTTTTATACTACCCACATATTGGTTAATTAAATTTGATCGTGCTTATTCCTATCATAAGAAAATTTAGTAAGATTACAACGCTTATGAGTTGACCGAGAGTTAACCAAAAAGCATGTATGGCCTGAGAGTTAACCGTGAGTTAACCAAAAGGTATCTGTAACTGATCAACTATAGAGTTGACCGTGAGTCAACCGGTTAAGTGGTATGAAGCATACTCATTAGTATTTTGTTGCTCATTTGCACATGAACGCATCGAATGTTTTAGGGATACCTACATTTTTTTTTATTTAATAATAAATATTTGTTTTAGATGTTGTAATCAATGATACCGAGAATAATGATCTTGTTGAGAATCAGCTAGAATCGCCACCTCAAATTGAGGCCCAAAAGGAGGCGGCGTCAGCACCAGAGCAGGAATTACCTATGTTAGACCCTGATGTGTTGATGACCTTGGGAGACCTAGTTCCCGAAGAGGTCACATATGGTGACGATATTCACCCAGATTTAGCACAAAGATGGGCTCCTGTCCTCCGAAAAGGTCTGACAGACAAAGATCAGAGAGATAAGTTGTTTAAGGAATACGCAACTCCAAAGAACTGTAAGTTGTTTAGAGCTCCTCTATTAAACGCCGAAATATCTGCAGCCGTCTCTGAGTTTGCTCGAGCACGGGATAAGAAAATCGAAAGTTCCCATCAACAATTAGGCGTAGGCCTTACAGCTATTAATAGAGCTGAAACCGTATTGCTTACGAGCGGCAATAAGGTACAAGCTATAAAGTATTTGTCGGATGCTTGCAGATAAGACATCTGACCTACATGCTTCAGAGACCCGAACTAGAACAAAATCTTTAACTCAAGGTTTGGAAAAATCATTTTTGAATCTAATTCAAGACTGTGAACGAGACGAGATGCTTTTCGGCCAGGATTAACCCGACAAAATCAAAGCCTCAAAAGCCATCGAAAAGCAAGGTTCTCTAATTAAAAAACCTGACAATAAGACTACTCCAGGGATATCGTCTTCTCGTTCGACAAGACCGCAGGGAAACTGGAGAGGCCCCTCTCGCTCGACGCCGAGCAGGGGGGGGCGGGGAGGTCCCAGGAAGGGCCCCTACACGAATCAGAAACCTTCTTCGTCGACACCGAACAGTTTCAACGCATCGCGAGTTTGGAACCGGCCTTCTCGGACAGGCCCTCGGACATAAAGGTACATGCCGGCAGATTAAAGTATTTTTACAGTTCTTGGTGTGATATAACAGATAATAGACAAGTCCTTAATTAGATTCGAAATGGTTATCAGATACCTTTTATCAAAAAGGTAAAGTTGGTTACAAATAAGCATAGGGTATGGTTACCAAAAGAAAAAATAGAGATGGATAATGCTATTAAAAAATTACTTGATCTCGGGGCTGTATCTGTGTGTGAACCATCTCGTGACCAGTATGTATCTGATATATTTTTAGCACCAAAACCTAATGGTGATTAACGATTTATTTTGAATTTAAAATCATTGAATAAATTTGTAGAAACGACACATTTTAAAATGGAGGATTATAGAACTGTCGCCTTATTAGTATCAGAGGGCTGTTTTATGGCCACAATAGACCTAAAGGAATAATATTTGTTAGTTCCGATGACCTCCAAAATAAAAAAATCCTAAGATTTCATTTTGAAAATAATGATGCACAAATAATTACATACGAATTCAATGCGATTCCTTACGGACTTTCCGTTGCACCGAGAACCTTTACAAAGATAATGAAAGTAGTTGTAGGTTATCTGAGATCTCGAGGTTTGAAATCGGTAATATATTTAGACGACATTTTGTGCCTGGGGTCTACTTTTAAAGAGTGCTGTAACAATGTAACAGAAACACAAAAATTGTTGGAATGCCTAGGTTTCGTTATAAATTATGATAAAAGTCACCTTATTCCCGTAACTAAGTGTAAATACTTAGGTTTCGTGTTCGATTCTGTAAAAATGTCTATTAGTTTGCCCATCGAAAAACAAAAATACATTTATGCTCTTGTTCAAAAATATTTAGCCTTGCCTCGATGTACGATTAAAGAATTTGCTCATTTAATTGGAGTATTAATAGCAGCTTGTCCAGCTGTAAACTATAGCTGGACGTACACAAAATTGCTAGAACGCGAAAAGCATTTAGCTTTACGTAAATCTAATAATAATTATAAAGCAAAATTTACTCCTTCAATTAATATTTTGCCGGATCTTATATGGTGGGCCAAAAATATTTTCATTTATAAAAATCAATTAAGAAAACCTTACTTTTCCTTAGAAATCTTTTCCGATGCATCTAGACAGGGTTGGGGTGCTTTTTGTAATAATTCGCGGACTGGTGGAAAATGGAAATCTGACGAGGTGAAGTTTCACATAAATTACTTAGACCTTAAAGCAGCATTCCTAGGATTAAAAACGTTTGCCCAAGACAAATTAAACTGTTCTATTTTGTTGCGCTGTGATAATATCACAGCTATCAGTTGCATAAATCGAATGGGGGGAATTCGATATCCACATTTAAATGAAATTACCTGAGATATCTGGCAATGGTGCGAGAAGCGAAATACAAGGTGACTGGTACAGTACCCGCCATAGCAAAATCACATATGGAGGAGGTCATATGCTACCTATTGAAGCTTACTTTTCTTAACAAAAGTTTTATAGTTTAGGAGATAGGTTAACTTTTAAACTTTTTTAGGATTATTCCGAAATTTGACCTTAAAACTGCCATAACTTTTTTTATTTAACCTTCTATTGAACTATTCTTTTCTTTTTGTTAGCACATGCAAATGTTTAATCAAACTATGTCAGAATTCCGCTCAAACAAAGACAAAAAAAAGATATTACGCTTGAAAAGGGAGTAATTACCGAAAATAAAAACTTTAAGATCAAATTTATTTTAAAGTCATTAAAAAACTACTAAGGTCCAATGATTTATTATACTCTAAATAACTTCTCTAGTTCATCACCTATCCAACGGTACCAAATTTACAACAAAATATTGATATTTAGCTAGTAATTGATAGGATTTTCAGATTCCACCAAAGCCAATTTGATCCATAATAGTAAACAAGTATTGACGAATAAAATTTGATCAGTGTTGGTATTACTTATTAAATAAAAGAAGTGTTTAATGGTACATTATTTATTGAAGGTTATCTTTTACAATGATGAGAAACATTTGTGATTAGGAAAAGATATCGGGCATTGAAAGGCATCGTTATTGCAGGTTCTGCTCGAATTGCTGTCCGCGATTTCTAATACATGCCCGATATCTTTTCCTAATTTCTGTCGTAGTAAGATTAAGCCTAATCTCCTCTTTCATAATAACAAAAGCATTATTAATTTTTTGTATCAACTCCTCTTTTGTATTGATTTCTTCTTGATTGTAGACCAACTCTTTGGCCCGACCCCAAACGTAGAAATCCAGAGGTGTTAAATCTGGGGATCGGGCCGGCCATTCAGTTGGCCCACCTCTCCCTATCCACGACTCAGGAAATGTGTTGTTTAGGAATTCTCGGACGTCCAGTCTAAAATGCGCCGGGCACCCATCGTGTTAAAACACAATACGCATATCGTCGTTTAGAACTTCCGACAGCAGATCAGGCAAGATGTCCGTTAAAAATTCTAAATAATTTTCCCCATTTAAAATGTCGGGTAGGAAATGAGGCCCAATGATAGTTCGGCCAATCACACCGGCCCACACGTTGACAGAAAATTTCCGCTGTAACGATGTCACCCTCTTTTTGTGGGGGTTATCAGTAGACCAATGGTGTAAATTGTGTAAGTTACTGATGCCTTCTCGGGTGAAGTGTGACTCATCGGTCCACAAGATGCGTTTTAGGAACGTTGAGTCGTCGACATCTTGGTGCAGAATCAAGCGACAAAAATTCGTCCTCCTTGCATAGTCACCAGTTTCAAGCCCTGTCAACAAGCAAAAACCAACTCTTAATGGTTTGTACTTAAATTTGATTCGTAAATGTACTTTTGACATAGTTGTAGCAACAAACTACTTGATATTCTAAAAGCAGTTCAATTTGTATTAAAATTTTAACGATAAACATTGTTAAATACATTGTTACATCTAAGCTTATTAATCTAAATAAATAAATTGAAAATTACCTTGAACTGGTGTGTAATGATATGGGTGTTGATTGTCACGATGCATCACTGTCCAGACCTTCCATTGGCTGACGCCCAAAGCTGCAGCTACTGCTCTGGTACTAGTAGTGGGGTCCTGCTCAAACGCTGCCAAAATCTGCTCGTCGATTTCGACAGGTAATTGACGTGCACTGTTTCGGGATTCTCTGGCGTTCAAGTTACCCGTTTCCCTTAACCGACGATATGTTGTAGAAAATGTGTTTCGGTCAGGTAAGCGTCTATTTGGGAATCGCTCCTGGTAAATACGCCGCGCTTCACGGGCATTACAGTGAGCAGCGCCATACGCCAACAGCATATCGGCGTATTCTTCGTTTGTGTATACAGGCATTTGAAAACGAAAATGAAACAATAACGAAACTTAACGAAAACAGTCAATAACAAAACAATCAACAAGATAGCAGTAACAGATAACAGTTCACAAATAGCAAGGAATGGTGAAAGAGAACAGAGCACGGTCGGTAGTACGTATGAGCGGTAAGACACGACTGAACATGATGTTCAATGCAGTGAATGCTCGCCAAAATCAGAGTGGCATGGCCCCTTGTTTTATTATAAGAGACAAAACATGACATTGCATTTCTGACCTCTGACGTCATGCTAAGGGACCGTTGCCGCTGTTTGTTTAACAATACTCGTAGTAACAATAAACCTTTACCTGAATGCACTGGCATTTACAATAAAAGTTACGATTTTTTATAATTTAACAACTTTTTGGATACAAATTTGGTACCGTTGGATAGGTGATAAACTAGAGAAGTTATTTAGAGTATAATAAATTATTGAAACTTAGTAGTTTTTTAATTATTAAAAAAAAAAGATCTTAACGTTTTTATTTTCGCTAATTTCTCCTTTCTCAAGCGTAATATCTTTTTTTTAGTCCTTGTTTAAGCAGAGTTCTGACGTAGTTTGATCAAACATTTGTATGTGCTTACAAAAAAAAGAATGGTTCACTAGAACGTTAAATAAAAAAAAGTTATGGCAGCTTTAAAGTCTAATTTCGGGAAAATCTTTAATAAGTTTAAAAATTAACCTATCTCCTAAACTATAAAACTTTTGTTAAGAAAAGTAAGCTTCAATAGGTAGCATATGACCTCCTTCATACGTGATTTTGCTATGGCGGGTCCTGTACCAGTCACCCTGTATATGGTTAAACACGTCGTATATTAACACAAAGGATAATGTAGAAGCAGATCAACAATCGCGTAATAAGAACATACATACGGAGTTAGAAATATCAAGTACCATTTTTACCATAAGTCCGTAAGGAATCGCATTGAATTCGTATGTAATTATTTGTGCATCATTATTCTCAAATAGAAATCTTAGGAATTTTTTATTTTGGAGGTCATCGGAACTAACAAATATGATTCCTTTAAGTCTATTGTGGCCATAAAACAGCCCTCTGATACTAATAAGGCGACAGTCCTATAATCCTCCATTTTAAAATGTGTCGTTTCTACAAATTTATTCAATGATTTTAAATTCAAAATAAATCGTTAATCACCATTAGGTTTTGGTGCTAAAAATATATCAGACAGTGGTGGAGTGGTCAAAGCAGCCGCCCGTATTCCGTAAGACGTGGGTTTGATTCCCACCTAAGGCAGTTAACTTTTTTCAAGTTTCAATATCTAAGAATATATTTTTTTTATTTTATTTTATATTTATTTGTTCCATGAAGGAACAGGCTAAGGTCTGAGCCATACTGCCTAGTCATTAGTTTTTTATTTGTTTTTTTCCCTTGATGATAATGAGTGGTGATTAAGATGAATGATAAATGATGTTCCCCAAACACCTTGAGTCCTCAGTAAAGATGTGGGACTTTACTGAGGTCTCACGCGGACTACTTGAGAGAATTTGAAAAGTGATGTTGCACTGTTTTTTTTCATTTACCAACACTCATACACGTTCACAAACACTTAACGGTTAATAATCCACTATTATTTCACATTAATATTCGAAAAAACACAAATGTTAGAAAATAAAACAAAACTGCAGACATGACGCTTCACTTTCCCGCCAAGAAGCCGAATATAATTTAATAAAATGGGCGATTTTCTGACAGCCCAAATTAAAAAGTAAAAATTAGTTCAAAAACACTCGATAGATGTCGTTTTATGAAAGCCGTACCTACCTAAGGGCTGTAATAAATTCTACACTTTTACTTGTCTACCAAAAGAATAAAAAAAAAGTAAGTACTTACCTATTTATATTCAGGACATCCAGAACCTATTTCTATTTTGGAATAGAATAAATATTACGCAGTCATACACGTGCTCTTCATGAACTCGCCTTTTACCATGCGCCATACTAATCTTTGCTAAGCGCCATCTATGAAGTCATTTACGAACCAATTTCTTTTTTTTTTATCTCGGAAAATCGCCCATTAATACGTAATTTTGTTTTATTTGAACCAAATAAATCCAGTATCAAGAGACCTCAGTAACGTAAAACGTCTCTATATGTCCTTGATAAATAAAAATTGATTGTCACCTCTTTGGAAAGTGACAAAGGGCCTCTAAATTTGGCGGTCTCACTCGGCTCGCAGTATTGGTTACAGTGCACAGTCCTGTTAGTATATTACGTCCATGATCACGGGTCACGGACGGGTAATTTTGTTGTATGCGTCCAATGAGCCAATCAGAGAAGTAGCGTCATGGGAAAACAAAGCTTTCCATGACACTACCGGTAGTGCTAGGCAGTAGTGCATAAGGTAAGAAACGGACATGACGCTTCACTTTCCCGCCAAGAAGTCCTCGCAACTAGCCCGAGTTGTCCTGGTGTTATCTTAATTTGCCCAGGACCTGTTTCATAGAAGTTAGGTACCTACTGATATTGTTAGCTAATTTTAATTGACTCATTATTTAATAATATTAGTTGGCATTTTTCTGTTTTATAAATAATTTGACAACACTAATAATATGAACTCTTTGACTTCACTAACATCATTAGATTAGATTTGAAAATCTATGAGTACTATTTGTACGTTAAATCTACTCTGAAATCGAATCCAAGATGAAAAACTTGAACAAAGGGGCTACTTGGGGCAACTTATATGCTGCAGGCAGATAGGTACATAACTGCAAATAAATAGAAATTCGTAACTTTTTACTCGGTCATTTCAATTTCATTGTTCAATATTCCCTTATTTGTTATTAAATCTGGTGAATTATTATCAAACCTATAATTTGTAAAATTATATTACACTAATTAAGCAATTCTCAATATTTTTTTATGAATTTCCCCGGTTGTAACCGGCATTCTCAAACAATGGTAACACACACTGCATGTGACAATATGGCGGATGTCAATTTCCCTAAAATAATTAGTATTCTGAGTCAATTTCTAATTTAGAAAGAGAGGGGGGGGGGGGACCTACGGACCCATTGAGCTTTATAGTTATAAAAAGAGCATAAATTTGCTATCTCTTTCTGCCTTTAACCATTACTATTTTGGTTCCGTTTTGGCACATCATGTTTACTCTAAGTAAAACAAAGACAAAACATAGGATGAAAGGGCCGTGTCGGTGAAACTGTGCAACTTTTTACATAGAGCCAATCGCACTTGGACTCAAACAAATCGCTGTCATTATCTATTTTTTAGTTGAATAAGTTTATTTTTTGGCGAATTCGTGTATTTCAGTGGGTTTAATTTAATAATGAGTTGTTCAGATAAACAATTTGTAGTAATAGAAGTGAGTGGAAAGTGTCTCGAATATCGTTTTCAGGGTAAGTTTTGTAACGCACGTATAGGCGACTTTTGTTTGTACATGTGTGAAAATTTTGCACATCGAAGTTACCTCTATAGTTTATATATCTCAATGGTCACGCACATTTACTTCTATTACTACTACAAATTGTTATTACTAAATTAAACCCACCGAAATACTAAGTTCACCAAAAAATAAACTTATTCAACTAAAAAATAGATAATGACAGCGATTTCTTTGGTCCAAGTGCGGCTGGCTCCATGTAAAAAGTTCACAGTTTCACCAACACGGCCCTTTCATCCTATGTTTTGTCTTTGTTTTACTTAGGGTAAACATGATGTGCCGAAACCGAACCAAAATAGTAATGGTTAATGGCAGAAAGAGATAGCAAACTTATGCTCTCCCTATAGTTATAAAGATCAATGGTCATGTATGTCTGTAGTTTTGTTTTATTTTCTAAAATTTGTGTTTTTTCAAACACTAATGTAAAAATATAATAGTGGATTATTAACCGTTAAGTGTTTGTGAACGTGCATGACTGTTGGCAAATGAAACAAAACAGTGCAACATCACTTTTCAAATTCTCTCAAGAAGTCTGTGTGAGACCTCTATAAAGTACCACATCTTTACTGAGGAGGGGTTTGGGGGAACATAATTTATCATTCATCATCTTAATCACCACTCATTATCATTAAAGAAAAAAGGGAAATAAAAAACTATTGACTAGGCTGTATGGTCTCTGACCTTAGCCTGTTCCTTCACGGAAAAATTTTAAATAAAAAAATGATAATTTTTTTAAAAAAAGAGTTGACGTTTGTTTGACGTGACGTGACGTGACGTGTTGCGATGCGTTGCGTTGCGGAGCATATTTATTAAAGGTATAGTACTCTATGGGTTGCAGCTTCATTTACAAACTAGTGGTGATTTGCTAAAAAATTATATTTGATAGTTTACGTACCTGAGCAAAAGCGACTCTTATCATAATGTATCGTAGATCCTTAAGAATTGTATTTCAAATGTTGCAAAAGTCTACAGCGTTAGCGGCAAGTTTAAAACAATGCTTTACTATCTCTTCTTACAGTAAGTCGGTTTAAATAGTTAGGTAGGTTTCTAACAATTTTAATATCTCAATATCAAGTATAAATTAACTCAATATTTTTTTTCTCTAGAAAATGCCAGTAATATCATTAATATTTGTGCCCAGCAACGCATGTACTCTGTACAACCCACCATTGAAGACATGATAGTCAGTTACGATGAAGTTAAAAATGCTACTTCGAATAAAGACATTTTAATAGTCGATGTAAGAGAGCCAGATGAAATCAAGGAACATGGCAAAATCCCTAATAGTATCAACATACCATGTAAGTAAATAATAACTTTCTCTTCTCGAGACATTGTTTGTTTTACACATTGAGTTATTATGTACTAATTATGTAAACGCAAAGAGTTTCTTTCATTTTATCAAACCATAGTATTATCTGTGGTTTAATCTGAAATAATAAATTGTAATAAAGATTGAATTCTAATTAAAGGTAGGTAGAAAACATGCACAACAACTATGTCCGTTCTGTAGTGTAAAATCTATTATCTGTTGCACTACGTTGAATATGGTTGAACAGTCACATAGTATTATATCTTAATTAATGGCTATCGCGTGTTGCATTAAGCCAATTTCAAGTGTTTAATTTTTTTAAAGTTTATTTATTATTGTACGGTAGATAGAAATAAAATGGAGTCTCATAACACGTGTTGTTGCTAAAAAAACACGGGAGAAACGCTGTTTAGTCACTTCCCAGCGATTACGTTGCCTATATAATTGTGAATAATAGGAGTCAAGGACATTTTTTTCAAAAAGTCGTGTCCTAATTTTAAATAAAAATTGGAACGCGACTTTTTTATTTTACTTTATGGCTGTGAGTAATTAAACTAATATTCGTAAAATAAGTAATTCAGATAAAGCGGGCAGGACTCAAATACGATTTTTAATCTCATCTCAATAATGCTTGAAAAATTTGAGCATCTGAATATATGATACTCAGTAATATTTTTACACATACCTACTTAAATAAATATTTTTCCAAAATAATTAAATAAAATTTTATTAATTTTTTTTTGATTAATGTTTTATATTTTAGCGCTTTATTAACGCTTAAATATACTTAAGTAATTTTTTTTTAACACTGAAAAAAGACGACAACCTCAGGCGGGAATCGAACCACGCACCTTCCGCATTCCGGGCGGAGATTTTTATTATTATTATGAAATATGTATTAAATAAATTATTTACTTACTTTTATTTTTGGCATTAATTTTCTTATTTTCATTTCAATATTACAATTACAACAATCAATTTTAAAACAAATTAACTTACAACTCTGTAATAAATCTGTATGAACAGTGTGTCGCATCTGCGCTTAGACATTTCTATGACAACTAGGTAAGCCCCGCACCACGGTACAAGTATCATTGTAGCTGTACACAACTGCACATTTATTGTATGGGACGTCTACTCTAGTATATTTACCTCAATGATTTTACATAGTTTTGTAAGCAGAGACTTATTATTCTTTTCTTTAATTTCAACAGTGGGTGATGTTACTAAAGTGTTGAGTTCAATGCCAGAAAATGAATTTGAAACAACCTACAAAAGGTCAAAGCCATTGGAAGACAGTCCAATAATTTTTTACTGTATGATTGGCAAGAGATCCGGGATGGCTCAGCAGAATGCTTTGAACTTGGGATTTAGGAAGTATGTCTTAGGATGGATTCAACCAAACTGGAATAAGACGTACTCTGAGATAATTCCATACAAATTCAGCATTTAATCTAGGTATAAGACCTTATTCCAGTTTGGCCAAATCCACCCTTAGATTGATAACATATTTTGATAAATCTCATTCATGTTTCTGTAATTAATTATGATCACAAAGTTTTATTTAA
The DNA here is from genome assembly GCA_963921215.1 of Scoparia ambigualis. Taxonomy (NCBI): domain Eukaryota; kingdom Metazoa; phylum Arthropoda; class Insecta; order Lepidoptera; family Crambidae; genus Scoparia; species Scoparia ambigualis. The sequence continues at coordinate 29,890,452 of OY992511.1, read as the reverse complement.
GTACTTTTCTTTGATTTTTTCAGTGTCAGGAATTACCTTGGCAGTTGGACAGACTGGGCTTCCAAAGCACAATAAGAAGACTGTCAGCCAGAATCTAATATCATTGACATCTAGTCACATAGTAGTTATGTAGTTCATTTGTTTTTTTTTTCGTAAATCAGTAGTGTACCTACTTAAGTTATGAAAATATATATCATGTTACAAATGCAAATAAAACACGTTTTAAGCTAATAAATGTATTTTTCATTAATTATGCAAAGACAATGTTACTAGAACACATTGATAATTAATTTATATGTAGACAAGTTCTTCACTTCTGTCTACTTGACCAATCCTTCCAACTTCCAAGATAGGTTTTAGAACTGTGAAATAGTAAAATAATGTTAAGTTCTTCCTAATATATAAGTATCGAAAATAATAACAAGTTATCTAAAGGCAGTACTTAGAATAACCAAGTTTTAAAGCTTGGTCTAAAGCTTCTGAAGATCTGCGGCCAGATTGACAATAAAATATCAGTTCATCTGAAGATGAAGGTTTCTCTCTTTGATAATTTTTCTTGAACTCATCCTTGGACATAGATGTCAGTGCATCTTGCACTGTATTCACTAAAAAGAAAATTCATTTTTAAAAATAACATTAATAATCTACTGAAGTTTTACTAGGTATTAAAGCAGTAAAGGATAATAAAATAAGGACTTTTCCACTCACACTCACACACCTATCCAAGTTTCTTTTGAAATTATTAGATACATAGAAAACACCCAGACCAGAAATCAACCATCGCGGGTTCGATTGCCGATTGAGTCGTGTGCGTCAGCAGGAAAGTAGCTCCTAAAGTGTTATGAGTGGAATGTATAATTAGTGCGTAATCTGCTGTAAATGTGCGCCGCATAAAAAAAGAGTGCGTGTTATCGTTTTGAGGAAAAACGAAAAAAACGATTCTTGCTGCAGTAACGTTGTTCCAGCAGGAAAATTCTAAACGAATGATCGGAGAGAGAAAATTGTGCATGGGCAGAGGGCTTACATAACTTACATTAGGGCAAAAATGTGCGCCGAAAATTAATTTGTGCTTTAGGTTTTCGAGATATTGCATTTCCTGCTGGAGTAACGTTTTGCAGAATCGTGTATCTCTAAAGCCATTGTATGTGCACCTGTAGACTAAACATATACGACTAGCTCTTAATTTGTGCGTATTTGTGACAGAATTAGATTTACGAAAATATTCATAAATTTCAAGTAATCGCGCTTTTATTTAAATCCGAAAAAAATTCGCAGTGCCTAAACGAGAAAATGTATAAGCTCACTGAAAACTGTATTCGATCCTTCTTGACACATTTATTAACTATAAAAAGTTTCGAAAGTGTACATACATGCGTTATTGAATAATAATACTAAAAGTCAAAACGACGGTGTCATAACTTTGACGTCAACATACAAGAAACCGGCTCAACCCAAGATGAGCGGGTTTAAACCAAAAATTAGTGCGTTTAGTCAAATAACATAAGTAGTGAAAATTTTTAGCTTGGAATGTTTCGCATATAAATTATAAATAGATATTTTATTTTATTTTTATTTCGTGGAAAACAAACGGCTATTTTACTTTTACAATAGCGCAGTGTTTCTTAATAACAAAAAGCCTTATACAGTTTTCACAGGTAGAAGAAAATATATACTAATAATGAGTGTGAAATCGAATCCCAAATGAACAGTATTGTACCACAGTATAAATTTAGCTTATATTTATACTGTGATTGTGTTGTACCGTTACTTTACATATAGGTATATCTAAAATATATATTTATATATAAATAAAATGCTATGACAAGCCATGTTTACAATTAATTTATATATAAGTAAACCAATGAAGCCATATCAACCCCAAAAGACAAAGTTTCATTGTATGAAAAATTTTGCATTCATCATTGTCACAAAATAATTTTTACCCGCCCCAAATAGGTCACTGTCACGAGAATAGTTAATAATAAAACTAGTAATTACACGATTGAATTAAGGATTTTGTCTATAGTTAGTTGAACTATGGTCAGTATGGAACCTGAGATAGTTTCGCCTTAAAATCGTACGAGATGGCATTGTAATTAGCCTTAGACAGGAAATGACTACAGTCCGTTCTGCCGACTACCAAATTATGAAAAAACTAAAGATCAGCTACATCTCTTCGCATCATCAGCGGGAGCAGATGGTGGCGTTTGCAGGTATCATTATAAGCGAGATTTTTGTTGCAGTATATCTTGTACTTATTTTAGAAACTTTTTTTGGATTTTTCGATCTATCTACGTAAACATTATAATGCGGGTTCCACACTTGTCTTGCATACTCTAATTGGCTTCTCACTAAGGAGCAATATAATAGTTTTAAGGGTTTTACTGACTTGAAATCTTTAGTTGTTCTGAGTACAAATCCAAGTGTCTTAGAAGCTTTAGATGTGATTAAGTCAATGTGTATAACAAAGACGAGCTTAGAATCAAGAACCACACCAAGATCTCTCACGCAATCAACACGTTGCAATGATTGGTTATTAATTGTGTAGGCATTGTGTACCACGTTAGGGGATCTACTGAACGTGATACTGTTGCACTTTGATATGTTAAGTTCTAGTTTATTATTTACGCAATAGTGATTGAGCCTATCAAGATCCTGCTGGAAAAGAAAACAGTCAATTGGTGTTGTAATTTTTTTGTAAATTTTCATGTCATGTCATCGGCAAACAACAAGAATTGTGAGTGAACAAAGATATAAACATAAACCAAAATATGTAAACAACGGCTGGTTATCCGACCAAATTCGAATGACTACAAAAAGCGACGGATACGTACATATCAATGACCTTCTTAACTTTACTTACTCATGAACCGGTTGAAACGTGTTGTGCCTAAGTACACTGAAGTAGAAAACAACAAGTAAAGAAAACCTGTAATTGGATTATATTCATTCTACTAGCTGTTTCCGTGACCTTGCAGATTATTAAGTACGTTATTTTTTAAATAGGCATAAACCATTTTTAGGTTTGATTTTTCTAAAGCCTTTGCAAAAAAACGCGGCCACTTATCAAACATAGAATTTTGATAAGCTTGCTGGCGTGTTGGTGTATACTGTAAGCCAGCAAGTTCACCTTTGTATACTTAAAATAAATAAAATAATTAATTTAATAAAGCTTGTTATGGGTACTTTTCCCTAAACTCAGTCTGAACTACGATAAGAAGCCTAAACATGTATGTTTATTGTAAGTTAAATAAGTGTATATTACTAACATTATGAATGTGTTTATACGTTTACAGTGCGGCGGATTTCATTTAGCCTTTATGCAATCCGGCTTAACGTTGAGCCGCCCCGGCCGGCGGCGCCGTGCGCCGGCGCAGCTACGCCCGCGCCGTTGTAATGCAAAACAGCTCTGTTTTGTAAAACGGCTAGCCGGAATGTAATACGGCGGATTATATAATCTGCGTATTAATAACACTTATAAGTAGTATGTCTAGTATCAGTAAATAAAAATGAAATAATATTAGTGAATTTATATGACCAACAAGTAGTATTAGAGATTACAAGTCACACAGAGGGCTATGGAGAGAGCTATGTTGGTTATTTCCCTCCGCGATCAAATTAGCAATACAGAAATCCGCAGAAGAACACAACTCACCGACATAGCTAAGATATAGTGGGCTGGCCACATATGCCGCAGGTCTGACGGACGATGGGGGTTGAAGGTGCTAGAATGGAGGCCACGGAACGGGCGCAGAAACGTAGGAAGACAGCCCAGGAGAAGGACCGATGACCTAACCCAAATAGCGGGGAAGGACTGGATGTGAAAAGCCCAGGATCGCACCGTTTGGAAAAGCATGGAAAAAGCTTTTACTCAGCATTGGGTAGAATAGGGCTGAAGAAGAAGAAGAAGTAGTATTAGAGCAAAAACAAAAGTCCTAAACACATTGCATTTTTTAAAGTTTAGGCCTCTGTATCTCGGTACAGACTGAGTTTAGAACAATGTGTGCATCACAATTTTTACAAGATATAATAAATCCTAATCGAAATTCAGCAACATTATTACTGGCCGCGAAAAAAAATAAAAAGAAGCTACCCCCATAGGTACATAATGGTCATTGTCTTTTACGCAAACTTAAACTTGTTTCTTCTGGATAAGAACTCGTGCCGCTGACCCCGCGCCACCCGCTGACGTCACAAGGAGTCGCGTTGTCTAGTTTTTAGTGGGACAGAGACAGATACATAAACGTTGCATATTGTCTATAATGCGAAGTGTTTTTATACTAGGAAGTGCATACGCACTTCACGTATGGGTTATCATTTCGTAAAATTGTAAACCAAACAGTTGTAGTTATCACGTCAAGAACACGGTCGCGTTGAGTCACGCAGTTGCACTGTTATTGTTTGTTTATTGAAAATTTTATAGTTGGTTGAAAGTGTTTAAGTTTATAACCTGTGTTTCCACCATGAACACGAATCACATAATCTCAGCGATTTGTCGTGCTTAAAATCAGTTCACCAAAATCACTTTGAGGAATGGAATCAAACAAACCCAAACTCGATGGGGTTTTATCCTTAAATTGCGGAGTTTCTATGGCCACCTTCCAGCTCCAGCATCAGATCAGCTCCATGTCATCATAATATTGCATTGTCACGCGATATACATATGCATGCACAATTTCAGCTCAATCGGAAACCAGGAAGTGGGTCAAATTTAAGTTGCAAGATTTCATTACAGACACCTGACAGGTGAAATTATAAAAGCTTGTAAAAATAATTATTTCCACATCAACAAGCTCTTTCATTTGATATTGTGACCACAAGGTGCATTAATTATTTTTTAATTAGGTCTTATAATTGCCAACAAACGTTTGAACGCGACTGTACGGACAACAGCATAAGTTTAATACGTCCATTAAAGAAGGTAATTGACATGTATATAAGAATATATACGGATCCGTCACTTTTTTGTAGTCATTTGAATATATATTTATATGCGAAACATTCCAGGCTGAAAATGTTTACTATGTTATTTGACTAAACGCACTAATTTTTAGTTTAAGACCGCTTATCTTGGGTAGAGCCGATTTCTAGTATGTTGACGTCAAAGGTATGAATGACACCGTCGTTTTGACTTTTAGTAATATTATTCAATAATTAACGCATGTATGTACATTTAAGAAACTTTTTATGGTTATTATATGTGTCAAGAAGGATCGAATACAGTTTTCAGTGAGCTTAAGATTTTCTCGTTTAGGCGCTGCGAATTATTTTCGGGTTGAAATAAAAGCGCGATTACTTGAAATTTATTAATATTTTCGTAAATCTAATTCTGTCACAAATACGCACAAATAAAGAGCTATTATACGAGCCATTGTATGTACAATGGCTTTAGAGATACACGATTCTGCAAAACGTTACTCCAGCAGGAAATGCAATATCTCGAAAACCTGAACAAGCACAAATTTTATTTTCGGCGCACATTTTTGCACTAATGTAAGCCCTCTGCCCATGCACGATTTTTCTCTCTCCGATCATTCGTTTAGAATTTTCCTGCTGGAACAACGTTACTGCAGCAGGAATCGTTTTTTTCGTTTTTCCTCAAAACGACAACATGCACAATTTTTTTTATGCGGCGCACATTTACAGTAGATTACGCACTAATTATACATGGGTTTTGAATCGAGTCGCCTGAATTTGAAGAAACTAAACACTGTGGGGGGGTCTAAAGGTTTCTTAAATAAAGGTTTGTTAACATTTTAGCTGCCGCCGTTGCGTTAATTTATTAAAAAACCACTTGCAAATTTTGTCAAAATCGATTAGGTATAATCACGAAAAATTACACGTTGTTAGGTTATACAGTACCATAGTAACAGAACTAAAGCGGGGGGACGGGGGGGGGCGAAGCCTCTCGCCATGAAAAAAGTCTCAAGAGTTAATTAGGTTAGGTTAAGCATTGAGTTATAAATAAGGTACTTAATGAGGTTAGGTTAGTATGTTGAACAAAAACGCGCGAGCCGAGCGAGCGAAGCGATCGTGCCGCGGGAGCGGCCGGCGAAGCGCCAGAAGCCAGAAACGACATTTTTGTAAATTTCCATATTTTAAAAAAAATTAACATAAAAATTACTTGTCTGCGTCAGGAGGGGTAAGTGGGGGGTACTCCTCCCTCCTCCCCTCCTCTTTCCCCACCAATTAAGGCGAATCGATTCAAAAGTTTTACCACGATACATAACCTCAAAATACAAAAATTAACATAACTTAAAAACTACTTTTTGGCGGCAGGGGGGGGGGGTGGGTACTCCTCCCCCTCCCCTTACCTTCTCCCCCCACTCCACCCCCGATTCAGGCGACTCGATTCAAAAGTTTTACCGTTACTTATTTCTAATTTGATTCAACCGGGAATCGAGCCCGGGATGTCGGAGATGGCGACGCCAAATCCGGTGTGATAACCACTCGACCACGGAGGTTTTCCTATTGTATTTGTTTTGTGTGAAGAATGCAATTGCCCATTACATAAAAAATAGTTACTTACATGGAATGTTAATGCTTGATGGTATCTTTCCAGTTGCATTGACTTCATCGGGATTTCTGACATCAATGATCACCTTCTCAGGCTGATGAATGACTTTTAGCATATCCTCATAGCTCACTTCTCTCTTTGGATCCACCATTTTATTAAAATATTGATTTTTGACCGAAATGTTCTTTATTAGTAATATAGAATGTGGAATTGTGTGATCTGAAAAGTTGGTTACCAGACTATTTTAATCTCTTTGGTTACCAGAGATGGCGTGCTAATAAATTATTCAGGTTTACAAAAACTTTTTTACTTCAAATAATAGGTAACATCATAAACTTGACAAAGAAGCAAGATTGTTTATAAAAAAAATAGTTGTAGGTACCTAACTAATTAATGATAAAAAATAATAGGAAGAGTTACTAAATAAAAGTGATACTAAAATATGTAAGTAACTAATAAAGCTTAAAATTAAATTACTTTGAAAGAGTTTTGCTTGAATCTGAAATCTAATTGAGCGTATTGTAGCAAGGTTCATGATTACAGTAGCAAATAGCGATGACGTCATTTTGTTTGTGATGATTCCAATAGACCAGAACAACTATACGGTAATTTTCTGTGTCCTGCCTTGTTCGTCCTCAACAATTCAAACATAATTTACATTATCACTACCTACCTGGCCAACAACCGAAACCGGAGACCGAAATACTACTGATACTGACTGAACGAACATCCACAGCATCCAGTCTTTGTACCATAAAGTTACTATACCTAGGTATAGTAACTTTATGCTTTGTACTGAACTATTGAGCGACTTTCTGAATGATGACTGCGCAGGCAGTATTACCACAGAATAAACCATAGTACTACGTAGTATTACATAGATAAAAGTAATACCTCAGAAAAAAGGTCATTGCCTCAGAACAATAACTAAAGCAAAGCTTGATAACTCGGACCAAAGTGATATTTGGTCCGAGCTTGATAATGTTCTGAGAGTAATACTGTCGGAAATAGATCGCCATCTCGCGGATTTTTTTGCCACCATGTTTGAACCTGGCTCCCTCTGGTGGTGTTATTCCACAACTTTTGACCAATATATATACCTATAGGTATAATGAGCTAAATTTTACTTGTAAAGCATGCAACACCTTTTGGCTGATATGATTTCATAAATTTAATGTAAGTGAAATTCACTCAGCATTAAATTTATGAAATCAAACCAGCCTGATTTACAAGGTTTTGCATGCAACAGCCAGTTTGGGAACTTTGTTAAAATAAAACGACAATTTATTTTCTATTTTTATTATATTTATGTTTTGCATAATAGGTACAATTTAGTTTACATTTTAGAATAATCATCCCCATCATATTTTAATTCTCCGCAAAAAAATCGATTTACAACATTCATCTTTGTTGATTTGCTCAGAAGTGTGCTTTAATTTTACAAAAATTACTTTTTTTATGTATTTCATCCAGCAAGTAATATTTTAATTTTTCCTAGAAGGTTTTTTAAGGATTTTGCAGATTTGCATGTGAAACATTTCGAAAGAAGAGCGTAACACTTTGAACTTCTTTTAAAAAATGAGAGTGACAACATTTTTTCTTCATTTGTGAAGCGACAAACAACCCTTAGCTTTTTTTATTGTTTCTCTATGTTGAATTTCTGTGAATAGTTTTGCTGGTAAACTCATTTTTCCTGTAACTTTTTGTAAGGCTTTATTTTCAGACATTTTAATGGCACTATAGCTAATCTTGTTCTTCCTGCGATTTCTTAACCTGTATATTATACTGTTAAGGTTTTTTATTTCTTTCTGAACTATTTTATAATAGGCTTAAACCTTGCGGTTGTCTCCTTGTATCTGCAAATAAAAACTTATTACTTACAACATATTAACATGTATGCAAGTGAACTAATAATAATATGTGGGATGTCAATCATTATTATGATTGAATCCACATCCCACATATTATATAAATAGTACTGATAGTCGTTTCGGCAAACGGTCTTATAGCTGAGAGCCTCTCGCTGAAAGGTTGGATCAAGGGTCAGATACAAAAGGCAGTACTCTGTGACAAGGCACATATTGTCAGGAGGTTCCTCATTCTGCAGCCCTAGTCACCGATAGCTTTGGTCTATCCCCACTGCCGGTGGCAGCCTAGGTTAAGTTTTTTATAATATTTTATACTGTACTTAAATATGTTTTTTATTTTTTGAGATTTAAGATTGTACAGATTAAATAAAGATAATATAAATACCTTTAGTTTGTGATGACTGATCAGCTGGTTTGCGACAATAGGTATGGTCTTTTACCAATATATCTGAAAAACAAAACAGCATAACTTAGGTAAATGCTTTTTATAAAAAAAAGTCATAAATATTGTACACAGAAAATCCTAATACAATACTTAAATAATAATATAATACTCCGGCCAAATCACAAGCGGCACAATTTGTGCAAAATTCTACCAGCAGTAAGTAGGTATCTTTGATTGTACACATGTATATAGTCAAAGGTAGATAGATATATGTTATTAACTTAGATTAATGATTGGTCTCGCTGCGCAGCGAGGCCAATCATTCATCTATGGTTATTAAATTATAAATCAATAATATTATTAATTAAAGGTACCTGTACTTTGTGGTGATAAGATTGTTATATTTGAAGATGGGTCTGCTTGACTTAACAAATAGCACAGAATAACTATGTCACAAAACTTAATTAAAGCGTCCAGTTTTGCAAGATTTAAATATATAAATAGTGTCCAAATATCGCAACAATGCAAATTAAAGTAAGACACAGGGTCGCAGGCTCACTTCTGTAGTGTTTCACAGTGAAATTCTTCTTGTAACTCCGGGTCCGGAGACGGATTATGCACTCATCTCAAGTCTCAACGTAATTAGTAATTACAGCGAAGAACGACAATACTGCAAAAATGCGCACAAAAGCAAACAACAAAACAAACAAGCGGCCTTAATGCAATAAAAAAAGGAAGTGTATAGAGCTTAGAATAATAACTTATTTTATTTTATTTTATTTTACAATTTTTTGGAAAACTTACAGCTATATGTTAAATATAAATTAATGTATGAACACAATATGGCCAATTACAAGTTTTCACCTATAAATAAAGTATGTTGATACATTTAGCAAGTGGTTTTTAACAATAATATATTATTAAGAGCCGTGCGTGATGTTTAACAGATCATTACCTTTCATGAGCTAACAGACAAAAAAGGTATCATTGTATAATTTTTTGAACCTAGATACGTTGGTGTTGAATAAGTCTAAGTCTATAATTCGACATACGGAGTTGAAAAGCTCGGGCGCCCTGTTAATAAACGCGTTAGATTGATAATTTGTTCTCGATAAAGGTATATGCAGTAAATTTGTGTGTCGCGTTGTTTTCCTGGGTGTATTAATATAAATTTTACTGAGTAGTTCGGCAGAGTCTATGTTACCTTGGAATATTTTAAGAAGTAGTGCTATATCTGACATTTCTCTTCTTTTATGTAGTGGTAGGAAATGAAAATGCTTGCACCGTTGTGTGTAATTTTGGAAGAAACTATGACACCTATATTGCAAATAACGAAGAAATCTTTTCTGCACCGCCTCTATCCGCGAGATGTAAATATTATATTGGGGATTCCAAACCTGGGACGCGTATTCCAGGTGGCTGCGCACGAAAGCACAATACAAAATTTTTACTACTTTGATGCTCTGAAACTCTGATGACATACGCATCACGAATCCAAGAGCTTTTCTTGCTTTTGTTATAATTGAATCTATATGGATATCAAAAAGTAATTTCGAATCGAATGTGACTCCGAGATCTTTATAGAAAGATAGTCTTCATACAAGCGCTCTGTCAAAATTGAAGCACTAAACCGATTCACACTTTCGTGACGATTACTTGCTTGCGCTCGACGACACGCACACGTACGCTTATTGTAACTCCGTAGTGTACATTGAAAACTCGGCGTTTGGAGCCATATCTGGCTCCAAAAAAGTGCTTCAAAATGGGCGCGCAGACTTACCTTCTATATGTTATTATTCTAAGTGTATAGAGTGCCACAAGCGGCACTGTATCTCGATCGGTTAAGGAACCGTAAGTTTTGCGGATTAATAGTGACGCCGCCTAAGCTGCCGTAAAGTTTTTGTTAGAGGTCAGTAGGTCACGTGATAGGTTAAGCGCAGCGTAGCGATTGTCTTGAATTTCGAGGTTATTTTTTTTATTAGACAACAGAAATCTAACTCCATACACAAAAATATTTTGAATATTATGTCGTCTGAACATTAATAATAATAATAATAATAAGTATATTTATTTGTCAAAAAACATAGACAAAAAGGTCTGTGGCTCAGTGTTTGCAGGAAACCCACAAACCCTGTTATTCTGCCACAGCCATATGACGTGTAATAATGACCGCAAACTCACATTCAACGCCCACGTCGCGAATGTGTGTCGAAAAGCTGCGAACATCTGTAAGCACCTTTCAAGAGCAGCAAAGGTGAGCTGGGGGTTAAATCCGGAAGTGGTAAAGAGTATTTACGTGGCAGCGGCGTAGCCCATCGTAACATAGGTACGCGGCTGGAGCCTGGTCCACGGCCGCGGAAAAATTTACGACGCGGAAACAGCTGGCGGTGTTGCAGCGGGGCTTCGCCCAAAAAATGTGTAGGGCATACAAAACTGTATCACTGAACGCGGCCCTGGTCCTGACCGGGACTCTCCCCCTAGACCTCCGTATTAAGGAGGCAGCAGCCTTGTATGAGGCTAGAAGGGGGGTGCCCCTGCCCGAACTATGTGATAGAGAAATAGAATTGCCACACTCAGCACTACTCACACCACACCCAGCCGAACACATTACCCGGGAGCTCAGCCATATAACAGAAGACACACACGCAGGCATAAATACAGACATCCGTATTTACACCGACGGCAGCAAGATTGACGGAAAGGTGAGGGCGGCCCTCTCCATTTGGAAGGGAGCTACCGAAACCAAGACCGTCAAGCTTGCGCTGCCGTCATACGCCACAGTCTATCAAGCTGAGCTCCTGGCACTACACAGAGCCTCAGAGGTAGTGCTTAGTAGGAAAGAGTTATCATTTGGAATTTACAGCGACTCTATGGCCGCTCTACAGACCATCGTAGATGCAACCTCCCTTCACCGCCTGGCTGTAGAATCGCGTGCGAACCTCAAGCGAGCCTTTGTCCAGGGCAAATCTGTTGATTTGCACTGGATAAAGGCATACGCCGGGCTGGAGGGTAATGAGAGGGCCGACCTCTTAGCCAAGGAGGCCGCTGTAAATTCTAAAAGAAAACCGGACTATGACAAGTGTCCCATTTCATTCGTCAGCGTCTCATTCGCAATGGGACGCTTGAGGAATGGAATGATAGATACAAGAATGGCACTACAGCTGAGGTTACAAAAATGGTCTTCCCCGATGTAATCGCAGCACACAGAACAACACACAAGCTCAAGCACACACAGGAAACAACACAGATACTCACGGGGCACGGTGGGTTTTCCGAATACTTGCACCGCTTCAAGTGTAAGGACAGCCCATCGTGCGCATGCGACGCGGACACTCATGAAACAGTAACACACATTCTCTCCGAGTGCCCAATACACACTCTGGAGAGATATAACACACAAGCACACCTGGAATTGAGTCTAACCCCGACAAACTATAGCGCAATAATGGCAAATGATAAGTCCAGAAATATATTTTTAGATTATTGCACAAAGATTGTTAAAAAGGTAAACAATAGAAACAAAACAAAATAAGTAAGCAATGTAAATAAATAAGAAATAGTAAGGGGCTAAATTGTATAAAATGTTTTATATAAAATGTAGCACCCATGAAAAATAGCACATATAAGAAATAAATAAATAAGGTATAAAAAATAAGTTGAGCAAAATGTAAAGCGGAATGTAGTACGCAAGAAATGTAAAAATGTAATAGTGTAACCGTCTAGGAAATAGAACATAAGATAGTGAAATAGTAAAATAAGATAGAAGCATGTAACGATTATAGTAATGTAATGTAATTGTATTCGCGGGTCCGAAGAAACCGCCAAATACAGCAGAGTAAAGAAGGTTAGGCGGGAGGTAGAAAGGAACTTACCGGGAGCAGGCTTGACGAGGTCGCTGGAACCGGGAGACGAGCTGCCCACGGGCGGCGAGGTAGGTTGGTTTCCTGGCGCACAGTCACTACACTACACAATAGGCATTCAGGCGTTCTCTTCACTTTAGGTTCAGGAGTCACTATAAACCTTTTCGGTCAGGCTGTTGCGTGCGCGGTAGCTAGCTAGCTTGCCGAGTGCCGCCGGCGGCTCACGAAGCGAGCGGCCGCGGGTCGCGCAGCGGTGGCGCCGCGGCAGATAGGCGGACGCGGTCGTCAACAACCGCTGAGTCAACCGCCTCACAGATGGCGGCATGATTCGAATGGGCGTCCCGGCTTTGGCGGGAACATCCTCCGGGGCCCAGGGTGGGCTCATCCAATGGGAGCCTGGCGATCCGGAACACAGGCCTCCGAAGGTGTCCATTCGCGGTGTCCAGGTCTACCACCCACACGACGTCATCCTTCCCAGGCAGGGTGCGAGCAATGCGCCCCAGTCTCCATTGGAGGGCAGGCAGGTTGTCCTCCTTGATGAGGACGAGTTCGCCAACTCGGGGAGGGGAGGATGGTAGAAATTGTGGGGGGGGGGGAGAAGGGCCCCCGGAACCCGCACTGGCCGGACGAAACAACAGCACCAAGTGCTATTATTTTACCCGGATATTAGTGAGAGGGTGGTATTACGCCGGGCGAGCCGGCCCAATGCGTGCTGCTACGCAGCGTGGCTCTACCACTCAGTGAGTGTCACTCATTTAGCACCACTCATTTAGCAGGTCACGTGTAGTCTTAAGGGTAAACCTACAGACGCGAGTAACTTAACCCCCTTATCCTTATTTATTACAATCGAAAGTTTGCTTTATATAACTTGTTTAAATCTCAGTACATTATTATTTATTATTATTATTTATAATCATACATTCGGAAACAAACCTTAATTTCGGGAAAATACAACAACAATTGATTGTCAGCGTATGATACACCTAAATTATTATATACATAAGCGCCTACGTCAATACATATTATCATCGGTTCAATGCTATTGATTTGGTATAAATACAAATATTTTCTACCCACTTTTTTACGTATCTAGGTACCTGTTATTTTTATTAAATGTCATCAAATTTTGATTGTGTCAATACTCTCCGGGAGAAACAAATAATATTTTTCTACCTCTTTTCCTACTTCCTACCTACTGATACTAATTTTAATATAAATCTCTTAAAAAAAATTACGTTACATTTATATCTGAGAAATTGACATTCTTTTCCGAGAGATGGTGCTATTTTTATGATTATTATTAATGAAAATCGATATTGTCACTGTCTTGCAGACCGCTGTATAGTGTAGCTGGGTGTTCCAATCAATTTACAAGTTTGTTTTATTTAGCACTGTTGATGAATAGCCTGAAATTCAATTATATGCATTAGGAGAAAATAAAAATTTTATGCGTAATTGCCGGAATAATATGTGCATTTAGTCACATCACAAGATTCACAAGTCACAACCACAATAAGTTAAGTCACAGACAGATACTTACCTACATACTTACATCATATACATACTTCACTTGAGCCGATTAAATTCAAATACAGCTTTACAAATGAGAATAAGGTCAGAATAGTTATAAAAATTACGTTTACATGACAGGGACCAAACACGGAATAACTGCACATAGCATTCTTTGTTTATTAGTCATAAAAAACTAGACAGGTAAAGTTTAATATTTTATGCACTAGGAATATACTTAACCCTAGTTAACTTTACGAAAGATTAGCTAGGTAAGTACCTACTTATGAAGTTATACGTATTCGCATGTCGCAATTATGATAAACGTCTAGCTTTAATGCGATTAATTATGTTGGTCGAGTAGTAAATATGAAAAGTTTTGAATGACTGAGAAAATATCTACCTTACATTAGGTACCTATAGTTATATCTTTTTGTAAAACCGTAATAGAAAATAAGCTGCGTACCTTTAAAAATGTAGGTTGTTATTAAACGATTTAAACACTTTCACTTCTGATGCAAATGTACTCACTCACTGCTAACCAATTTCAACACAAACAATACGGTAAGATATCTGTATCTGAGCAGATATCTTTCAATATCGCTCTCTATATAATAAAGCTAACCACACACTACGCAGATATAAGAAATCTGTATCTGAGCAGATATCTTTCAATATCGCTCTCTATAAAAATCATATGAACCAACACACAGCGCAGATAATTTATATTTTATCGTACAGTATCTGTGAGCACCGACATATACCGATACCGGTGAGACTATTATCTGCGTATACAAATATATCTACAGATAACATCTGCCGTATCCGCGTGGCATAATATTTTATTTGCATGTAAATACAGGATGGATGCGCAGGGGCAGGGTCCGCGGTGAGACAGAGGGGAGGAAAGGGAATCCCCCGGTCCGGAGACAGCCCCGGCTGGTCACCCGCTCGCTCTCGCTCACTCATTCGTACAATTTTGTTTGCGTTTGGATGACGTGCACATGTTGCCATGGAGCGTCTAATCGAAAGCGTTCTAAAATTTCCGTGCTTGTGGAAAACGGACATAGAAGGTAGAGGTGGGCGTTAAAAGCAAAAGCATTAAAAAAGTATACTTTTTGGCAAAAGTAATAAGCATGCTTTTAGGTTTACACTTATTATGATTTTCACTTAAAAAAGTGTACATCCCGCCATCTATGAATAGAGTTGGGCGTTAAAAGCAAAAGCAAAAAGTATACTTTTAAACAAAAGTAATAAGCATGCTTTTAGGTTTACACGAATTATGCTTTTCACTTAAAAAAGTGCACGTCCCGCCATCTATGAGATATCTCTAAAACTACTTCAAATACTTCCAGTATTTCAGTCTTTGCCACAAGAGGCAGCACCGTGTATGCGTATTATTATGCAACGAAACGCATTGCACAGAATTGTACTTATTTTGGTCGGTTTATTGTTAACGATTTTGTCTTGCTTTTGTAAGTCAAAAGTAGTACGTTTTTCAGTGTGAAGCGGTAAGTGCGTTTTCTTGTGTGGTGTCCGCCGTCCGGTGTGCTTGCTTGTCTGCTTAAATACGAATACGTTACGTGCCTTGGAGATGTGTACATAACATAATAAAGTTTTAAAATTTTGTGTAAGTAGGTATTAGATACTGTTTAGTGTAAATAGATAACTCATTCAGTGTAAATAAATTTTGTTTAAATAAATGTTGTAAAAAAAAACTTATGTTTCTAAATCATGTTAATAAAAAAAATAAACAATGGTAATAAAAAAAATTAAAAAACAACAATTATGTACAAATGACAACAAAAAAATTTTAAATTTATAAATAGTAAGAAAACCACTACCTGTATAGAATTAATGTATATAAATATAAATAAAATTAAAAACTCAACGAAAAAAAAAATTAATGATTTTTAAGTACGCCTGGATCACGACACAAGTGTTGTTTCCAGACAGTCCTAAGCCTGCATGTAATTAAAAGTACGAAGGAAAGTTCGTTGATTAAAAATAACATTAATTCTACATAATGTAATATTTACGTGATTTACGTCGTACAACTTAATATTAAATTTTTGTTTCAATGACAACGAAATACAATTATGTTAACAACGAAAAATGTAATAAAAAGCATTAAATTTTTCGTTTCAACACAACGTTTTGTAAGTAATAAGCAAAAAAAGCAAAAAAGTAAAAAAGCATTTTTATAAGCATGCTTTTTCAAAATCGTACAACGATTAACGTGAAAAAAATAAGCACTTTTTCCCATCTCTACAGTATGAAGTCTCTTAAACCTACTTCAATACTTCCAGTATTTCAGTCTTTCGCCACAAGACAAGAGGCAGCACCGTGATGCGTATTATTATGCAACAAAATGCATTGCATAGAATTACACTTAACTTGGTCGGTTAATGTTAACGATTTTGTCTTGCTTTTTTAAGTAAAAAGTAGTACACGTTTTTCCGTGTGAAGCGGTAAGTGTAAGTAGCTAAGTAGGCAAGCTTTACGTTTTTCGTTTAAACACAACGTAGCCAGCTTTTTGAAAGTAAAAAGTAAAAAGTATTTTTAAAAGCATGCTTTTTGAAAATCGTACAATGCTCAAACGTGAAAATAAAATAAGCACTTTTTTCCACCTCTCTAGAGTACCATTTAACTGACTTAAAAGAAGCAGCCTGGAGGGAGGTAGTAAAACACTCTGCTTCTAGGTTCAGTGCGAGATACAAGTGTTTTTGTCTAACAGTTGTTATTTTGTGCTGTTGAAATATTTGTGTGTTATTTGTGTTTGTTATTGTCCGATAGTTATTTTTGGTGATTGTAGTCAGTGTTTAGTGCTGTCCTAAGGGTAAATATGGATACTGACCCTCCGGATCCCGGAGGGGGCAGTGTGATTTCTCCGGATGTTTTTGATTCCCAGTCGCAAGAAGCCCCTAGAAGCATGCCTAGAAAGCGTGCCCAAAATGACCCTGATAGTTCCTTAATCCCAGTTAAAAAAACATCTGTTGCCCAAGTTACTGCATCTGCTCAAACAACATATACCCTTCCGGAATATATGAACAGCAAAATTAGCTATTCCGAAGATGATGTCGCTCCTTTTGTTGTTCATGTAGCCAAAAAGGAAGAACTTACACAGGGAACTGTTTTTCGCGAAATACAGATAGGCAAATTCTTGCACTCCAACAACATTAAAAATATAATTTCAGATGGAGTAAAGAAGGTAGGTCGAAATCGCATCTCTGTGGAATTTAAGTCTGCAGCTGACGCTAATTCTTTCTTGAACCATCCAGCGTTGAATGACTGCAACTATTTGGTAAATATTCCCTCATTTAATGTGTCGCGCATGGCTATTGTCAGAGAAGTACCTGTTGATTGGACTATGGAAGAGTTGATAGAAAATATCCAAATACCCCCGGGTTTTGGAAAAGTGTTCCGAGCAAGACGCTTACATAGGAAGTCCTCTTCTGTCACTACCTGGATACCAACCCAAACGGTTGTTTTAACTTTTACAGGTAAAAAGCTACCACAACATGTTTATTGTTATTTTACCTCTTTACCTGTTGAAATTTACCGTTTACCTGTAATCCAGTGTAATAACTGCTGTAGATTTGGCCATGTAAAATCACAGTGCCGTTCTAAGCCTCGTTGCTTTCAATGTGCAGACTTACATGAAGGCGAAGCATGTTTAAGCCAAGCTCCTCCAAAATGTATTTTATGCTCTAGAAACCATTTAGCCACATATTTTTCTTGTCCAGAACACGAGAGGCAAAAATCGATTAAGCTGGTGATGTCACAGGAGAGCATCTCATATATGGAGGCGTCTGCTAGATTTGCCCCAACCAAAAAATCTTTTGCAGACTCAGCACGTATGTTCCCTTCACTCATCCGCAAGGACTTCATCCTATCCTGCAACCACTTCCTACCGCAAAACAGTGGAAATCCCTCATCATCCCAGGGTTCCTGCATCCAGCCATGGCTATGACAGGAACTTCCATAATGAAATTTCATCCACCCCAGTATCTTCTCTTCCAAATGGATGTGCTTATTCAAGTACTCCTTCAGTTCCACCAGAACCTAATGACAATTTGTTAGAAATGTTATTGTTACAATTATCTACTTTAATTAACTTTATCCAACGTTTTAATGACATAGAATTACCGTACAATATGAGGCAAAAACTTACTGCGCTTTCTTCTCTTAATAACAAAATTCACCCCAATCCTTCAGTGGAACTGTAGAAGTATTAGACACAAAAAACCAGAATTAATTTATCTCATAAATACCCATAAGCCCGTCATTCTTGCCATCCAGGAGATGTGGCTTAGACCTGAATCCAATTTTAGGATATCAGGCTATGCTTGTTTGCGGGATGACAGGAGCGACGGTAAGGCTGGCACTGCAATTTTTATATCACGAAATTACAAGTTTTCACAACTTACCATCCCATCCCATAATAAAGATCTCTTTAATATAGTGGCAGTTCGTATCATGGACATTACCTTTATATCTTTATATATTCCAATTCCCAGTTTATCAATCTTAATGAACATATCCTCTATAATTTCATCTATTCCTCAGCCGGTTATTATATTAGGTGACTTTAACCTACATAATGTAATCTGGGGCTCCCATAACTCTGAGTCTCTTTCATTTAGACTTTTAGACGTCTTAGATGATTTTAATCTGTGCATATTAAATGATGGCTCTCCAACGCGGCGGGTAGCTCCTTCGCAGAATGTGAAAAGTGCTGTAGATTTATCTCTCTGCTCCGCTAGTTTAACTTCTAGTCTTACCTAGCAAGTTCTTCCTAATTCTCATGGAAGCGACCAATACCCCATTCTTATCTTTTTACCTATGTCCCGAAAAGAATTCCCTATCAATAATCATCGTCAAAAATACGTAGTATCTCAAGCCGACTGGAACCAATTTAGGATTAATACAGATGAGGAAGTTCGCAATCTTCCTACACTAAATTCGGATAATGTCCACTTACATTATTATCCATTTAAAAATGCTCTTTTATCTGCAGCTGATAATTCTATCCCGATAAGAAAATCCCCCTCTAAGAATATCTCTTCTCCACCTTGGTGGGATAAAGAGTGCACTGTTGCATGTAAAAAGCACAAGGAAGCAGAGCGAACCTATACATGTTCAATGAATGAACATAACTTTAATGTTTTATATTTTAGCGTTTTATTAACGCTTAAATATACTTAAGTAAAATTTTAAACACTGAAAAAAGACGACAACCTCAGGCGGGAATCGAACCACGCACCTTCCGCATTCCGGGCGGCTGCCTTAACCACTTGGCTACCGAGGTCTGGCTTTCAACCGTCGAAATTTGTCAGTGCTTGATGCTTATGTTTTTAGTCAACATTGCTTCATCATATCTTAGAAGTTTTCACCTCTGAGATCCGAAAGAAATATTTTGACGTGACAACGTCTTATAAATTGGTTTGCCGGGTGACACTTCAAGAAACTGCGTTACGCTCCGCTCACGTTATGCGCTCACAATGAGAGCGAGTGAGAGGCACGCGTCCCTTCCACTCGGGCATGGTTAGCCCGCCTACGAGCGAGAGAGACAGACATAAAAAGTGAAAGGCACGCGTCCCTTCCACTCGAGCACAGTTAGCCCGCCTAAGAGCGAGAGAGACAGAGCGAGAGAGATTTCATCCTTCTTCCTACTATACGAATGAATATTCACATTAAAATTATTTTACCACTCAAAGTCGTTGTCACGTAAAACTTTCGCCCGTATACCGACTTTACAGGCAACCAATTTTTTTTTACAAAAAAACGCTAAAATATGAAACATTAATCTATAAAGCAGCTTCATCTTAACCGAATGTTCAAATATTTGTAAAAATATTTCTTTCGGATCTCAGAGGTGAAAACTTCTAAGATATGATGAAGCAATGTTGACTAAAAACATAAGCATCAAGCACTGACAAATTTCGACGGTTGAAAGCCAGACCTCGGTAGCCAAGTGGTTAAGGCAGCCGCCCGGAATGCGGAAGGTGCGTGGTTCGATTCCCGCCTGAGGTTGTCGTCTTTTTTCAGTGTTTAAAATTTTACTTAAGTATATTTAAGCGTTAATAAAACGCTAAAATATAAAACATTAATCTATAAAGCAGCTTCATCTTAACCGAATGTTCAAATATTTGTAAAAATATTTCTTTCGGATCTCAGAGGTGAAAACTTCTAAGATATGATGAAGCAATGTTGACTAAAAACATAAGCATCAAGCACTGACAAATTTCGACGGTTGAAAGCCAGACCTCGGTAGCCTAGTGGTTAAGGCAGCCGCCCGGAATACGGAAGGTGCGTGGTTCGATTCCCGCCTGAGGTTGTCGTCTTTTTTCAGTGTTTAAAATTTTACTTAAGTATATTTAAGCGTTAATAAAACGCTAAAATATAAAACATTAATCTATAAAGCAGCTTCATCTTAACCGAATGTTCAAATATTTGTAAAAATATTTCTTTCGGATCTCAGAGGTGAAAACTTCTAAGATATGATGAAGCAATGTTGACTAAAAACATAAGCATCAAGCACTGACAAATTTCGACGGTTGAAAGCCAGACCTCGGTAGCCAAGTGGTTAAGGCAGCCGCCCGGAATGCGGGAGGTGCGTGGTTCGATTCCCGCCTGAGGTTGTCGTCTTTTTTCAGTGTTTAAAATTTTACTTAAGTATATTTAAGCGTTAATAAAACGCTAAAATATAAAACATTAATCTATAAAGCAGCTTCATCTTAACCGAATGTTCAAATACTTGTAAAAATATTTCTTTCGAATCTCAGAGGTGAAAACTTCTAAGATATGATGAAGCAATGTTGACTAAAAACATAAGCATCAAGCACTGACAAATTTCGACGGTTGAAAGCCAGACCTCGGTAGCCAAGTGGTTAAGGCAGCCAGCCGCCCGGAATGCGGAAGGTGCGTGGTTCGATTCCCGCCTGAGGTTGTCGTCTTTTTTCAGTGTTTAAAATTTTACTTAAGTATATTTAAGCGTTAATAAAACGCTAAAATATAAAACATTAATCTATAAAGCAGCTTCATCTTAACAGAATGTTCAAATATTTGTAAAAATATTTCTTTCGGATCTCAGAGGTGAAAACTTCTAAGATATAATGAAGCAATGTTGACTAAAAACATAAGAATCAAGCACTGACAAATTTCGACGGTTGAAAGCCAGACCTCGGTAGCCAAGTGGTTAAGGCAGCCGCCCGGAATGCGGAAGGTGCGTGGTTCGATTCCCGATTGAGGTTGTCGTCTTTTTTCAGTGTTTAAAATTTTACTGAACATAACTTCATAAACTATCAGAAAACTGCAGCAGAAACAGTACAACTATTAAGAATTAAAAAGAGAGCTGGATGACACTCTTTTTGTTTATCTTTATCCCCTAAAACTCCGTCAACTGTTATTTGGAAAAATATCAAAAGGTTTCGTGGCTCATTTATAGATAGTAACACCTCTTTAGAGTCATCTTCATGGTTAGAATCTTTTAGTCAAAAAATTGCCCCTCCATCCGCTCCCTCTTTGGAGGAAGCAACAACATTCTCGGCTACCTCACCTACAACATCTGACATATTACAGTCCCCTTTTTCCCTTGAGGAATTAACAATTGCCTTATCTGGTCTTAAGGACTCTGCTCCGGGAGTTGATGGAATACCGTATTCCTTTATTGTCAAAAGTGGAAAGGAAACCAAGATATATTTCCTAAAAATGATAAATCTTATATTTGAGTCTGGCTTTCCACCTGATGAATGGAAGACACAAATTATCATTCCTATCTTAAAGACTGGTAAACCTAGTAACGACCCATTAAGCTACTGTCCTATTGCTCTTTCCAACACTATGTCAAAGATTTTAGAGCATCTTATTAAGAATCGTTTGGAATGGTTTTTGGAGAGCAATGAGAAACTCTCCAGAACACAATTTGGTTTTCGCAAAGGATTAAGCACGATAGACAGTCTTGGTACTTTTGTGAGTGACGTCCGTATTGCTTTTTCGGAACGAAAATCAGTGGTAGGCGTATTCCTAGACATTGCATCTGCATACGACAATGTTCTTCTCCCAATGCTCAGGCAGAAAATGCTACAGCTGAACATACCGGAGAGAATTGTAAATTTTATCTTTAACTCTCTATCTGATAGGTCGATTCTTGTAAGCTCGCACAATTCTACCCTTCCGCCTAGAAGAGTTTGGAAGGGCCTTCCCCAAGGTTCAGTCCTTAGCCCTTTACTATATAGCGTATATACAACAAGCAAGGTTTGCATATTGTCCTTGTTTGGATTCCAGGTCATGTAGGCATTAAGGGCAATGAAACTGCTGATACTTGCGCTAAGCAAGCTACTGTCAACGGTACTTTTACTCATTCTGGCTTATACACCAACGATGTCACATTATTAGCTAAGAAAGACCTCTTCTTGAACTGGTCAGATTACTGGAAAAAGAGCAGCGTTTTTAAAGGTTCACACTATGCCAACATCCAACCAGACATTCCCCATATACCATGGTTTTTTAAATATCGCAGTGCCAATAAGAGAGTGACTTCTGTTGTTTGCAGACTTAGATTGGGACATGTGTGTACTCCAGTTTTTTTGGCTAAGATAAGAGTGAAAGACAGTTCCTTATGCGAGTGTGGGCTTGACGAAGGTACAACAGAACATATATTTTTTAATTGCCCTAAAAACAACCCCTCCTTATACTCCCTTCTCCCTCCGTGTATCCCTCGGCCTACTAATTTTAAATCCGTATTAGCATTCGTGGATACTGATTTTGTCAAAGTTCTGTGTTCGTTCATTAACACTAATAATATTAAATTGTAACGCAAATCTTTATCTGCTTCACTCACTAACCCATCTATTTGTTATTGTTACAGGTATCTCAACAGTTAAGCTCGGTAGACAGTCCCTCAAAATTAAATCTTATTTACTGGTAGTTCTCCTCTTGTATAAGCATAACGCCTTTAAGTTTAAAGCAGAGTCACAAACAAAAACTAAACCACATTGTCGACCCAAAAACTAGACACTGGCTAAATCATAGCGAGCCATCAAATAAGAAATTGAATTAAATTGAGGTAGTAAAAGAGTGTGATTTGCCGGATGGTGAGTATCTTTCATTTATTTCGGTAGATACAAAATTAAATTATTTTTATTCTAACATTCTTCTATTAAACACCATGTGTCGAATTCGATTTGTTTGCCACGGCACACTGCCTAAAGTATTATAATAGTAACAAAACTCCTCTTGAATAATGAAGTTATCCTCTGTTATCATCTTCTGACGAGCTGTCTAATAAATCTAAAAGCAATAAACATGTTTTTTTCCGTAAAACGCGAACTCATTGTAACACCCTGTATAAACAATCCTTACCAAAAACAAGTCTACTCAGTGTGAAGGATTCCGAGTGAATGTATCGTCTCGTATATTATCGTATCTGTTAAGTGTGTGATGCTTTCAGATAAATAAGTTTTTATACGCAGATAAAATATTACCGTATCTGCGTAGAGAGTTACTGACTTGAAACTTTTCGCGCACCATTCTCGTATCACCGGCTCACCGCACGTAAACAAAATCACGCCATCTCTCGGTGTTTCTTTGTACTACGTCAGCGACACACTCGTTCGCAACACTCGCTCGTCCACCACTTATCCGAGACTTTAAATTCGAGTCAATAAATTACAAATTGCTTGACATAAGTTTCCATAGAAATAACGTCAAACTGACATTACAACGATCTAAGTGTAATTTTATGACTGGAATTAAAAATAATTAGACTTTATGTCAGTAGGTACCTTAATAAATAAAATTGTGCACGATTGTATCTAAAATCTAATGTATGGTAGAAGTTTACATTATATTTTTGGAAAATAGCAAAGAAGAAATCTTTTTTTGATATCGTAATATTAACAATTTGAAACACAATTTTTTCATGTTTTTATTTGTTTAAAACTTCAACCCGTTTATCTGGAATCGCCATCGCAAGAAACGTCAAGTTAGCAGCCCACTTAGAAACCGTAATATCTCGGCTTGTATTGAAGTACAATTATTGAAATTTTGCGTATACGATTCACTATTTATGCACAGTTTTACGACATATAAATCACATTGATACGAACTGTATTTCTTAAGGTTCCTGCTATCTTGACGTCAAGTTAGCAGCCACGTCAAGTTAGCAGCCTCACCAAGATATTCAAATATATTTTGAACCATAGTATCACTATTTATATGTTATACTTACGCAAAGACATTAAACTATTACTAATAGACAGGTCATAGCGATCAAAACTTTAATCCACAACTTATTACCAAGTGGTAACAAGTCGCTTAGTATGATGTTATGTGCCCTCTAGTGCAGTCGTGTTTGTGCGTGAACAAATTTGACGTAAACAATAGAAAATATACCAAATTGCGTATTGCGATACTGCAAATCACGATATGGAAAAAAGGCTGAATGTGATTACAGCTTATTTTCGTAAATATTTTGTATATTTACGCAATAATCAGACTATAATCATAATTTCTAATAAATTATTCTAGAACAATTACCGTTGCCCTATGCTGACCTCTAGTGGTGAAAAGCTAAAGTATCTACTTTTAGGATGTCACCACACTTGTCGAAGCGGAAGTAGATGATTTAGTGGTGTTCAAGTGATGTCGTTTTACTTATCGAATAATGTTATAAGTAGATAATATTTTTATATCATAAGTTTAAGTTTTATATAAGTAGTATTATTCTGTCTCAATGTTCATTGCGTCCTTAACGCAATGTTATGCAGTGTAACAGTATCGTGCGATGATCGTTTAATTAGAATATTACTACTTATTTTAAACTCTTCGATCAACAATACCAACTAGATGTCAGGTCGGCGCGCGGCGCGGCTCGTTAAATAACAGCGCACTTAAAAAGTGAGCTCTTATTTCGTTTAGTTTGCTTGAAACACGGCCAATGTAAACACGTTCACAATGCCGTGTATTTAAAAGTTGCAAAAACAATGCCCGAAAAAGCAATTTAATAGCCGGAGTGTTTTAGTTTCGGTAAGTTCCTACATGTAGAATAAAATATATTTTAAGCTTTAAACACGCCATTCAAAAGGGCAACGCTGCCAGCCATTTGGGGAACTTGCCGCGCGGCAGCGGTTCTGTTAGAGATATTTTTTATTTCTATGATATTTATAGGTTTTTAGTTTTTAAGTTAATTTATTATAGTTTTTAGTTTCTCATTAAGTAAGTACGTAATAAGAACCTACTTATGTAAATGTTAATAAAAAATATAAAAAAATAGCTATAAACTAACAAATAATATAAAATTTTAAACACAATTACCGATTTTAACCCACACGCTACAAATGGTTGGCCAACGTTGACCAATAGACGCGCCAACATTTGTGTAACGGATCAGTATATGATAATACTTAGAAGATTTGTGATTTTATTACTAGATGCCATGGTTGTAATAAAATAAGGTTGAACTTAAAACTGTTTTATAACTTTTGTCTCTGTACGTTAGTAGAGAAACGTAGCTGTATAAGTATTATTCAAGTGGACAGAATTTAGCTTTGATTTGGTACGTGACGCGTTATCTAGTTGGTATTGTTGATAGAAGGTTAAACTTAAAAAACATTGAATGGATACATAAGAAAAAAGGATATCCAAATTAAACATATACACACATCCGTTATGACATTATTGTTTAATGCTAATGCATCAAATAAATCTATGGAATGAAATATAAAGTAAGAGATTAAGATCGACAAAAATAATTTGATAGGTACAGTCACGAGCACCAATATGTATACACTTTGACTCTGAGGCTGGTTTCACAGTCACGCGTTTGACCAGCGCCGGCCACACGCGCGCGCTTACAATAGGCTTGTGTCCACTAAGAATAAATCGGATGGTTTGGCGGTTCTAGTGATTATTTATGTTTTATAGAAACAAAATATCTAAAATATTCATTAAAAAAAATTGGGAATATTAATATTTTTAAAGAAAAAAATCGACAATAATACGCATTCAGTCATATGACATTAAACGGAAATCAGACGCCGTGACGTCACGCCATGCCAAATGTCATTTTATTGTTGTGACATTTCTATAGAACAAGCCT
Source organism: Scoparia ambigualis (assembly GCA_963921215.1). NCBI lineage: Eukaryota > Metazoa > Arthropoda > Insecta > Lepidoptera > Crambidae > Scoparia > Scoparia ambigualis. The sequence continues at coordinate 29,864,210 of OY992511.1, read as the reverse complement.
CGAACGAAACGGATGTTTTGCACGGCGTGACGTCATTTACTCAACATGGCGGTCTTAAGCGTTTTTGCGGTAAATTTAAATTGGAATATAAAAACGCAAAATAAATATTGTAAATGATCGATTTTTTGAAAAATAATGTAATCTTATGATAAAATAGGTAAACAGGTATCGTTTTAATATGATTTTGAAATTTAGTCAACTAGCCTATTACACTAGATTGTAGTTGCGTTTCATAGTCATCACGCAGTTCAAACGCGCAACTACTATGTAGTGTAGCGCGCGCGTGTGGCCGGCGCTGGTCAAACGCGTGACTGTGAAACCAGCCTTATTCCATTGTTTTAAGAGTTACAATTGTGTACATATTTTTGCTCGTTATTGTACTTGCGATTGCGAGTTGTCATTAACATGCAATGTGGTCTATAATATCTATGTACACTTAGGTATTTTAAAATGAATCACTATATGGATCCACTAGTGTTAATCTGTTAAAGTCAGCTATTTTACCTTATCATTCCTATGAATTGATTCGTTAATCCAATCACACAACCATGTTACATTTGCTTTGGAGTAGACTTGAGTTTAGTATACGGGAGTGTATAATAATCCTTACTTATGATGAGTAATCGCGGGGGTGGGTTTACTTCAAAAATTAGTGTTGTCAGTATGCTGTTCGTAGGTTAGTACCTAGCTAGGTGCTTATGTTATTTCATTCATTCATTCTTTGTTTATAATTAGTTAAGTATGTTGAATTTTTAATAACTTTACACTTTATTACTTAGTAAATAATCATTTACAAACAACCGAATTTTCATTTCCTTCCCTAATTGTCGCTTGCTTGTTCGAATGTTGTATATTGTACCAATTTTGGTTAAACTTCATCAAACTTATCGATAAGTACGTCGAATCGGAATATCTCTACTGCAGGGCGACACCTACCGTGGGGTAGGTGAAACTTATTCTAATTGTTCATAGTATACTTCTTATTAATCTTGATATAAGGTTTTGCTTTTCAACGTTAGATGGCGTAACTTGAGCACCAGCTCAAAGTTTTTGTATGAAATAGTGTCCAATAGCCGCTCTATTACTATTTAAATCTCTTTGTACTTACGTCACTGTTTATCACTATTTATACGCAATTTTTTGACATACTTAGTCAAAACCTTCCAATATCGTGGTGTAGCTGCCAACTTGACGCTCACCTTCTTAGAGCGGCGATAGGCTCATCACCTGTCAAGCTGAGCACATGTGCAGTCGCTATTTGGTGAAAAGTGGACTATGGTAGAGGACTGCTTTTTCTGTCCTCATTGCCTATACTCTGACTAACCCTTCGGGGATATAAGTCGTGATTTGTATATTAATATTAGTGATAACTTAAGTTTCTTAAAATTATTATTAGGTACTAGTAAGCATGTAGCTGCCTAGTGCCTACATTTCTTAAATGCGGCGCGCTTCGATCAGTTGGTATTGTTGATCGAAGGCGGCGCGCTTATGTACATCAGGATTGAGGAGCCACTCCTGATTTTTTAAGGAAAATCATATACTTACCATCAATCAATCAATCAATCAATCAATCAATTACAAATAGACAGGGTGTGACTGTTAAAGTTCCACAAAATTTTACTAGATGACGCTGATGTTCATCAGGACGTTAATCCCAGTTAGTAGTGGATCAAGCCTTTCGCCTGAAACATAAATACCTAACCGTTTTCTTCCTTTAGGAGAAAAACGGGGACATTATGACTACCATAAGGGACTAAAGTCCCGGTTGTCATCGTAAGATGACCAACCCGCAATGGGCCAGTGTGGTGGGTTATTATGAACTTATAGCCCAATCTCCTTATGTGATCCGCATGTGGAAAGGCCGATGCCCGTTATTGGAACTCTTATAGGCTGATAATAAAGTAAAAAAAATGTTTAACTTAAAATTTTATTTGTAAGAAAATAAGAAAAGTAAAAATGCGTAATTTCTTCTTTTGTAAATTCAGTCTTGTTTTACTTCTACTGTAAAGTGTGATTCTTATTTATTAGGCTCAAATAAGGATATGATTATTATCCTAAAACTACAAGTACATGTTACTCTGACTATCAAAATATCTGTAGATTTCTATAGTTTTTAGAGACATATTATTATATATATATAGACATTAAGTGAATCTACTCCACACTATGTTTAATGACTCTAAGTAGCTAACTTTTAGATTAATAAAAATTATTTTTACCATCTCTTTATTATTTTAAGTTTTTATTTATGCTTTATTTTAATTTTCTGCTACTTTTGCAAAATATTTTTTCTTTTCATCTGGGTTTGGTATAATCTGAAACAAGATATCATAGAGATCAGTTATTGGTATTGTTCATACTAAAAGTCTACACTTTGCTTTTTTAATAAATATGAATAGTAAAATCATTATTTATAATTGTGATTGAATTATATAAAAATAAATTAACCCCTTGAGCACCGTAAAACCAGACATAACTGAAAACCAATTGTTTCATTACCGCCGGCGGTCTTATGATACTTGACCTTAATTACAACAATACATTTTACCTGATGATTGAAGAGTAAAATAAATAAATATGAGTGCATCTGCCACCTACTATCTGGACAACACAATTATTATAAAATACGTTGCGGTATATTATTGCCAGAATTGAATTATATTATTATATGTTTATACAGAATTCCCGACTCCAACTTGATGTACTTATTTATAAAATCTATTAACTTGCTATTACACAAAATAACAATTCGTTCAAGATATACAAAACAGAAAGTTATAATAGCATGTGATTTTAATGTCAACAATTTATTATTGTACTTGACAATAATAAAAAAAGTCAGTTATTCAAAAGTACCTTATTAAAATATAATTTAAAGTTAACTATTTTTGAACCAACTAGAATAACAATGCGGTCACAAACATGTATAGATAATATTATAACTAGGTAATTTAAAAACTTATAATTCAAAAGTAGTTCACCTTGGATTATCTGATCAGTGATCACTCTGGCCAAATACTAAATGTACCTTGTAATCAAGGCTTCACTGAAGAATACTGGTATGTCTACAGAAGAAATGTAGATAATTATATACATGTTTTTTGTACTATATGTCTCAGTTAAGTTTCTCTGATGTTTATTTGTGCCAAGATGTTGAGTCAGCTTGTAATGCTTTCATGTCTTTATTTAAGTTATTTTACAATTTATGTACACCAGTCTTTATTAATCGAAGACACCAGTAGAAAATGCAGAGTTTCTTACAATAAAAAGTTTCCAAGTTGGCAGACTAAAGGAATATATCGAGCAAGCAAATTTAAAAGAACTTTACATAAACTTACATGAACTGAAAATTACATGAACTTTACATACGTAAACGTACAACGCAACTTATACCTTACTACAAAATATATTGCAAAATCTTAACATCTGCTACAAGAATAGCAAAACAGAAATTTAACATTTCATTTATGAATCAAAGCAGCAACAAAAATAAGGCAACGTGGAATCTAATAAAAAAGCAAACTACATCCCAAAATACATTTAAAAGCACTTTAAGTAGTATTCTAGTTAATAATAATGTTGTCACAGATGTAAGTTGTATTGCTGAAATTTTTAATAGCCATTTTGCTAACTCTAATATGTGTACCCAAACTGACAGAAAAAATCAGCTTCCTGCTTCACATCTACATAGCATATTTCTGACACCAGTAGATGCATACGAACTTAAAAAAATAGTTATGAGTATAAAAAACGAAAAGAGTTTAACTGTGGTTATGATAACATCCCGATTAAAGTAATCAAAAATTCTTTAGAATTCATTAGTAAATTCTTAGTTTATATTATTAACTTAATGATCGAAACTGGCGTTTTTCCTCAAGAACTATAACTGACAAAAATAAAACCACTGTTTAAAAAAGGTAGCAAAACAAATATTAATGATTACAGACCATAGTTGGCCAGTAATGCTACTGGCCAACTTTTCTAAAATCATTGTAAAAGTCATTTACAATAGACTTTTAAAGTTCCTAAATAAACATAATTTCCTTAACAAAAATCAATTTAGCTTTCAGAAAAAAAAATCTACCACGTTCGCAATCTACAAAATCTACAAAGATTGTGTCAATTTATTATAATACTTTTTTAAATAAACTTGATAACCTAGGTATACGTGGTATAGCTTTAAAACTTTTGGAAAGTTATTTAAAAGATAGACAACAAATAACAGTAATTGATACATACAACAAAAATAAAAAAATCTTTGAAGAAGTGCAATCTCAATCAAAACCGATGACCCAAGGATTACCACAAGGAAGCATTCTTGGTCCACTAATTTTTTAGTTTATGTAAATGAACTAACTAATATTATAAAAAACTTATGTGTCATGTTTGCTGATGATGCAACAATTTTCGTAGGTACCTGACATTGAAACAAATAGTAACCTTTTCGAAATAAATATTAACCAAACTTTACAACTAGCTGTCACGTGTGGCTTAATACTATTAATTTAAATGTAAATCTTAATAAAACCAAATTCATTCAATTTAGAAATTATAAATCAAATTCCTACAAACTTAAAATTTCAGACTGCGACGAGAGGGTGGTATTACCCCGGGTGAGCCGGCCCAATGCGTGCTGCAACGCAGCGTGGCTCTACCACTCAGTCAGTGTCACTCATTTAGTACCACCCAGGGGTCACGTGTAGGGTCTCAAGGGTAAACCTACGGACGCGAGTAACTTTAACCCCCAAAAACTTCAGTAGATGTAACTAAATCTGCTTATTTTGGACAAGTTTATCCACTATTATTAACCTATGGCATTATATTTTGGGGAAACTCTGTTAATGTCCAGTCAACTTTCATTCTGCAAAAGAGACGCTTGCGTATTATATACAGCATGTATTCAGATAAATCCCTTAGAAGTGTTTTTAAGGAAAAAGGTTTTCTGACTCTAGCTAACATTTACCGTTTCAGCTCATAATGTCGACTTCTCAAAATGTCAACCGGACGGAAAATGTACATTTCTTAAAACGTCAACTTCTTACAATGTCAACTTCGCAAAAAGACAACTTCTCGAAATGTCCATTTCTCACAATGACAACTTCGCATTTAGTCAACTTCTCATAATGTCATCTCTTAAATTATATTTTCGCAAAATGTCAACTCCTACTTTAAACAGCTAATTGAAGAGAAAATAATGTAATTAATCATAATCTATAGCCATGAATAATCACTAATCGTCATTAAATTCGTCAAAATGGCTTTAGATCTTTAAAATTCATCGTCAATCGTCAATAACATAATTATGAAAGTACTAGCGGCCGCTCGCGGTTTCATCAGCGTGGTTCCCGTTCCCGTGGGAATATCGGGATAAAAAGTATCCTATATGTTAATCCAGGTTATAAACTATCTGTATGCCGATTTTCATCCAAATCCATTCAGTAGTTTTTACGTGAAAGAGTAACAAACATACACACTCACAAACTTTCGCGTTTACAATATTAGTGTGATGAAAGGTTAAACATTTAACGTTAAACCTTTTTATATAGAAAAGCAAATAAACCTTTTTGATAATGTAGAAAAACTATGGATTATATTGATTTGTGAACTTGACAGAAAAAAGGATTAAAGGACATTAGGTATGAGCCTAAACGACAATTACATCTTAGAAATATCAATTTTTGATAAAAAAAAGTCCCGAATATTTCGAAAGCAACAATATGCGTCAAATGTTAAGCACAATCTAAGTATTCCAAGGATGAATAATCATATGTTTTATAAAGCCTGGCATCGACTACAGTAGAAATGCGTCGAATCGAAGCGAGTCGCATGTATTCCTAGTGCGTCCATCTCTGAAGAATCGAATCGAATTGATCATTCATGGTAGGTAACTCTTCAACAAATTAGGTCGTGTTTTCGTCATGAACAGCTCGGATGAAGAGATGTTTTTATTTCGAATACTTTTTAATAAAGAATTATAAAAAATCATTTTTATCTAAAGAAAGATTTTTATGAGTTTTTAAACGATATACTACATATATAATAAAAATACGTTGGCGCGCATTCGCTTCTCCGCGTCGACTGAGGCGCGCCGAGTCGAATCGAATCGCATCGGCGAAGAAATTCGCCTGTCGAGCAATTCACGCGGTCGATTCGATTCGGCGCGCCGCGGCTCGTCGCTGGTGGATGCAGTTTCATAGAAATATATAGGAGGCGACTTTCTGCGATTCGATTCGACTCTGCTCGGCGAGCCTAGCCGACGCGAGCCTTTAGAGTGCGTTCAGTACCAGCATAAGAGTTTTTAACCATCTGCCATCTAATATCAAAGCCTACTAAAATCTACTAAACTTTAAGTCATCTTTAAAAACCTGGCTTGTAAATAATGTTTTTTACACTTTAGATGAATACTTTCATACTAAAAATAATTAAGTTAAGTTGTTATGTAATAATGTTGCATGTCCGTAATGGGCATTACTGTTGATTCCCATGTATTGTATTTGGTGTCTCCGTTTTACTGGAGGGCGGGTAAATTAATGCTAAGCGCAGTGGACTGTATGAGCGGGGGCGGTTATCACATATACTCGTATAAATATATAGAAAGGGGCAGTTTAAACGAAGGAAGCCAAGGGCGGCGGTTACGGCCTTCAAGTGTTCCCCTGAGCGAAATAAGCAGCAACACTAACCTGGTAATCGGCGTCTTCAGCACCCAGGATTCTGGCAGCTAGCTGCGCGGGCGGAGCGGTTAGCGGCGGTGGCGGCGACGGTGTTCGCGGCGGCGATGAAAAGCGAACAAGCGGGAGCGGGCGTTCAGCTCAGCGGTGAATTTGCAACTGTCCGATGACAGTCAGAGGAATGCTGGGGCGCGCTGAGAATCGCTTGTGCGGACGGTACACCGATAACCATTTATAGTGCTACTACCTTCTCACACAAGGAAACACACAAAAGCGCGCAAACATCCTCCCCGGCTTGAAAATACTAGGGATTTTCGAAACCATAAAGCGGTATAGAAGTCTCTCCATCAGAGAGGATGAGCGGAAATACAATTATAGCGGGTAATAAGCGGAAATATATGTACATAAATATGTTGATATGAAGCTAAGTTAAACAAAAATATATATAGGGCCACATTGGGATTAAAATAAACTAAATAAGTGCAGATATAACTGTATTAACTATTGCGTAGGCAGCGGGCACAATTTCACAACAGGACGTTTGTACGTGCCAGTTGTTGTCCGTACAGAAGCGACACGAACTACTCCGTCTTTCCCTGGGAAGACTTGTTCTACAATGCCAGTAGGCCAGCGTAGAGGCGGAACATCGTCTTGGTGAATTAGTACGAGAGTACCGGGGCTGACAGAGACGTCAGGTGTATTCCATTTTTGTCTTAGTTGCAGGGTGTGTAAATAATCTACACGCCACTGCTTCCAATAACCACGCACCAAATTATCTAGCAATCTTTTACGAGCGGAGAGACTAAGCGTTGTATCCAGCTCACACGTGGGCAGTGACTGTAAAGGAGTAGTTTGCAAAAAATGAGCGGGAGTGAGAACAAAATGCGGCTGATCGGACAACAAGCATAGCGGACGCGAGTTTAAGATACATTCAATTTGCGTTAACACAGTTAGAAGCTCTTCATAACAAAGCAATTGGTTACCAATGGTGCGATATAAGTGAGTTTTAATGGATTTTATATTAGACTCCCACAAACCTCCCATGTGAGGAGCGCGAGCGGGAATAGTTCTCCATTCAATTCTGCGGTTACTAAATTCGTTTTGAAAGGCGGCGGAGGTTTCAATAGAGGATAACAAACCATACAATTCGTCCAACTGTCGTTTTGCTCCAATGAAATTTGTTCCGTTATCGGAATACATTATGGATACTGGACCTCGTCTAGCAAGAAAGCGTTTAAATGCGTCTAAGAACGTCTCCGTGCTGAGATCTGAAGCGATTTCAATATGCACTGCCTTTGTGGTTAAGCAGATGAAAAGGCAAATGTAGGCCCTTTGGCTCTTGACGCCACGTCGACGGGTTAGTGTAATGTTGATTGGTCCACAGAAATCTACCCCCGTATGTGTAAAGGCTTTAGCTTCTTGCACACGAGCTGGCGGGAGACTTGCCATTATAGGCGAAGGATGCTTAGGCGCAGCGTGAAAACAAAAATTACATCCTCGTATGCGTTGTCGAATTATATTGCGAGCAGAAATTATCCAATAGCGTTGTCTTAACAAAGACATAACAAGATGAGAGCCAGTGTGACAGTTGGAGCGGTGGCAGTCATCGATAAGAAGATCGACGATGTGATGACGTCGCGGCAGTAAAATGGGATGTCTATTACCGAAAGGTATAGCAGCGTTGTTTAATCGGCCTCCCACGCGGAGCAACCCGTCACCATCAACGAACGGATCAAGTTTTCTTAAAGAGGGAGAAGGTAAATTACCTTTATTTACATTTTTTATATCCTCACAAAAGTATTCATGTTGTAAAAAACGGAGCAGAGTACGTTCTGCTATTTCCAAATGAGAAACTTTAAACCGCGCGGACTTGGGTATTTTTCTTATAAAGCGTAAAACATAAACTATTATGCGTAGTAATTGTTTCCAGGATGAGACCTGGAGAGCAAGTTCAATGAGCGGATTCTGAAAACTTAACGTTGTGGCAAGCGTAACGGAAGATTTAATTTCAGGTACATCTTCGGTCTGAGAAGGCTCGAAAGGCACAATAGGCCAAGCGGATATAGGGCTATGAGTCCACGTTGGACCATGCCACCACAAAACATGATTAAGTATTTGAGAGGGCAAAAGGCCACGCGAAACACAATCACTGGGGTTCTCAGTCCCAGGTATATGGAAGAAGCGATCGGGAGATAAATTATCCTGTATTTTACTAACACGGTTGGCAACAAACGTTTGCCAACGGTGCGGCGAAGAGTGTATCCACGATAACGCGATAGTAGAATCAGAAAAAGCGAATATATCTTTTATAGGATAACGATTGTGTAATATGTGGTAAACTTGATTCATTAGCTCAGACAGAAGCAGAGCGGCACATAACTCGAGCCTAGCGAGTGATATTGTTTTTAGCGGAGCGACTTTAGACTTCGAACATACTAACTGTACTGATACGTCGCCATTAGGATGCGTAATGTGTAAATAAATGACACCGCCGTAAGCTTTCAGGCTTGCGTCACCAAAACCCAGTAGATATGCAGTACAATCGGTCGAAATTCCTAAATGCCGCGGTATTTGTAAATGCGATAAAAGTGGTAATTCATTTTTAAATTCAACATAACGGTCGATAATTGGTTCAGGCGGTTCCTCATCCCAATCGACTTTAGCGAGCCACAATTCTTGCAATAACAATTTAGCATAAAGTATAACAGGCGCGACCAAACCTAAAACGTCAAATAAGCGGGCTATTGTAGAAAGAATTGAACGTTTAGTATTAGTCTGCGGCGTCTCGCCAGTAGTGAATGTGAAAGTATCCGTCACCGGCAACCATTTCAAACCTAAGACCTTTATAGTATCACAGCCATCTGAAAATTCTATAGCTGCGCGGTGTGACTCAGGCAACTGGGTAAGGAGCGAAGAGCAGTTACTGGCCCATTTCACTAAGTCGAATCCCCCAGATTTAAACAGTGCGATTAATTCGTGCGCCAACTGAACCCCCCCCTCCTGCGTATGGACAGAGGTGGTCAAATCGTCCATGTATAGGTCCCGCACTGCTACTTCAGCAGCGCGAGGGAAGCGATCACGTTCCACTTCGGCAAGTTGTCGCACTGTGCGCATGGCCAAGAATGGACTGGAGCGGAGACCAAAAGCAACCGAATTAAATTGAAAAACACGAATAGATTCGGTTTCATTAAAGCGATATAATATTTTTTGATATTTGCGGTCGGTTTCCGTCAACATTAGTCGTAAATACATTTGTTGAATGTCAGCAGTAATAGCTATTTTAAATTGACGGAATCTTATTAAAAGCGTAAATAAATCTGCTTGTAAATTAGGCCCGGTGTACAGCAAATCGTTAAGAGATATACCTGTGTCAGTTCTAGCGCTCGCGTCTAAAACTATACGAACTTTAGTGGACGTCTTCTCGGGACGAACCACAGCGTGGTGCGGAATGAAATATCCGTCAGCTAACACGGAAGGGGACGAGGGCAGCTCCGATAAATAACCCTTCTGAATATAATCCGAAAGTATATTGTTATATTCCTGACGCAAAGCAGGAAGCGAGCTGAATTTGCGTTCGAGTGACGTTAACCGACGTCGAGCCGTAGTGTGCGAGTGCCCTAATGTTGTGTGATCACCCTTAAATGGTAATGACACAACAAATCGGCCAGAAGGGTCGCGCGCAACCGATGATTGATATAACCTTTCACATTCGCGATCGTCCGAACTAACATTATTTTTAAGCGTAGGTACTTGCTCAAGTTCCCAAAATTTTATTAAACTATTATTTAAATTTTCATTTAGTAAAGGACCAAAGGACAACGTCGTATTAGTCAGTTCCATTGTAGATATTTCTCCAATAACAATATAACCAAGCGTAGTTTCAAGCGCATATGGTGTTATCTGAACAGCGTTCTTACGATCAGCTGATCGCGACGGCGGCGGCGTGGAAATAATTTTATTTCCAAGTATTATGTGTGGAAACACTTGAGCGCCAAGTATAGCATCAATTTTCCCAGGAATATTCCACGAATCGTCAGCTAACGGTAAGTTTGCGAAATTATTAATAAAGTCTGACTTAATAATTTGCGTAGGCAGATAATCTGTAATTTGATTAACTACTAAACAATACAAACTGTATTGAGCATCCGTATAGCGCGATTTAATCTTGAGCGGAACGTATCCTAAAATAGGTGTACTAATCAGTCCGACAGTTTTTATGTTAGTGTTATTAAGCGGTGTAATTTTTAAGTTTAATTTCTTACAAGATGCGAGCGTTATGAGATTGTTTTGTGAAGCACTATCTATTAAACACCGTATAATAGCGTTATCAGAAGTAGGCACATAAACTTGAGCGGTTGGCAAAACAGTCGTATTATTCTTAATCTGAGCGCGCGCGCAGCTATCACGAACTGCGAACGTGCCCTCCGTGTCGCTACTGTGTAAACACAAGGACTCGCGCGGGCGAAGCGGCGGCGGCGAGATGTCTGCGCTGGCGGTGGCAGGCCTATTATTATCTAACGGCGCAACACCGGCGGGCGGGCGCGCAGCCGTGTCAGCAGTGTCACGCGAGCGCAACATCGAACCGGTTTCCGTATTAAAATGTAAAAGCGAATGATGACCCTTATGACATACGTTGCAAGTATTACGCTATTTACAATAAGACGTCGAGTGTTTTGCGCTTAAACAGTTTATGCATAACTTACTTTGCTTCACGAAATTAAAACGATCCTTAACCAGTAATTTTTTAAATGCGAGACAATTAAATAATTGAGAATGATTGGACATATTGCAATATCCACAAGTGGAAGCGGGTGCTGACATTTGACGGTTATGATTACTGGTTAAAGCGAAGGTATGCGACATCTTAGTTACTGATTGGCGAGGTAGACTTCGAACTTTCGACTTTAAATTAACGGCGGTAGGTTCTAAATTGTTAACGGTCGACGTTCTCTCGAGTATTTTAATATGATGACGAACAAAGTTAATTAAATCGGAACTGTTAGGAATATCTTTGTCCTTTAGCGATAGTTCAAACGATTGCACAAGCTGCAAGTCTAACTTTTTTAATGCTATATGCGTGACGATAAAATCGGCCAAATCAGAAATATCTAATTGTCTTAAAGCGGATAGTGACGAGTGTATTTTCTCTATAAAATTATTTAAATGAGCGGGTGAATTAGCGGGCGGTTGCGATTCAAAAATATTATTTAAATATAAGGTACCCAACATTCTTTTATCTTGGTACTTAGTTATGAGCGAATCCCAAATTATGGGATAATTAGACTCGTTAGGTATAATACCTGCAAATACCGAAAGAGCTTTCCCACTCAGTTTACCCACTAAGTACTGGACCCGTTGCGCGTTAGACAAACTATTATTATTATGGATGTTTGCCTTGAATGACTCATAGAAAAGAGGCCAATGTTCCGGGTTCCCATCAAATGATGGCAATTCGATAGGCGGTAATTTGCATTTAGCAGGGGCTGAATTAGCGGGCGATGATGGCGACTCATTATTCCCAGACATTAGAGTGCGTGTATGGCTTATACGCGTATATAAGGTCTCAAAAGATTCCCAGTCATTGTAGTTAATTTCAGCGTCTGGTTTTTGCTGCAGCAACAACAGATTGTGTTCATCACACAATGAGCTGAATTGTTCGTAGGAACCTTTCAAGTTAGACGACATCGCCATAAACTCAGTTTTCGTTCTAGTGTCGACGGCGCCTGGCACCAATTGCTTTGAAACGTCATACAATTTGGTAACGCGTTTATAAATGGATTGCTTTTTCGCAATGACTAGTTTTAGTTTTGCTTCTTCGGCTGCCATTTTGTAGTCGAAGAAACAATTAAAGTGCTATAAGCGCGGTTGATTAAAATCCGTTAAATAATTTAACGGTGGGTAAGTGCCCCCTACCACGGAATGTGGGTAGGTATGTGCTGGAAAATAACGACTGTCGAAAATACAGTTATAAATGCGTGGGGTACTTAAAATATATATTTAAAATATATGTGATAAATAAATATAATTATAAGCGGAGCGGGTAAATAGATAAATAAACTAGTTTTAATCCGGGTCGTATGGACCAAAATTTATGGTGTCTCCGTTTTACTGGAGGGCGGGTAAATTAATGCTAAGCGCAGTGGACTGTATGAGCGGGGGCGGTTATCACATATACTCGTATAAATATATAGAAAGGGGCAGTTTAAACGAAGGAAGCCAAGGGCGGCGGTTACGGCCTTCAAGTGTTCCCCTGAGCGAAATAAGCAGCAACACTAACCTGGTAATCGGCGTCTTCAGCACCCAGGATTCTGGCAGCTAGCTGCGCGGGCGGAGCGGTTAGCGGCGGTGGCGGCGACGGTGTTCGCGGCGGCGATGAAAAGCGAACAAGCGGGAGCGGGCGTTCAGCTCAGCGGTGAATTTGCAACTGTCCGATGACAGTCAGAGGAATGCTGGGGCGCGCTGAGAATCGCTTGTGCGGACGGTACACCGATAACCATTTATAGTGCTACTACCTTCTCACACAAGGAAACACACAAAAGCGCGCAAACGCGCGTGTAATAATGTTGCATGTCCGTAATGGGCATTACTGTTGATTCCCATGTATTGTATTATCACCAGCATAATGTACACAGTATCAGCAATAAATATATTTCTGTGCCTACCTTTATTATTTTTTGTTACAGTTTCTCGTGAGTGCCAGTTTATGTCTTATTGAGGAATATAGTTTTATTAAACCACTTGATTTATGCCTACATTATGTTTATAAACTGTTAATTTAATAGCAACTGCCAAAAAAACTTCAATAGTTGTAGTGGGTTCTGGGCGAAATTTCCCAGGAGCACTGCCCTGTGCCACCCACCGCGTCGCAGGTTGCGGATAGCGAAACGGCTTCCAGATATGGAAGTTAGCTGCCTTGGCAGTCGCGGACATTGGGCGATCCCATTCGAGGGGTGCTGGGACTGCTCATGGCTGAGCTTTCTCTACAAAAAAGCACTAAACCCAATGACAAAGGATGACAGCGGCGAGTACGAGCCGCCACTTTAATCAAAGCTCAGACCCAGGGAGATCAACTTCGTTAGCTGTGGAATGCAATTGACCTAGGAGATGCACACTCTGAATTCAAAGTGCACCTGCTGCCTTGTAGGGAGATGTTGGATCATCAAAGGCTAGGGCGTTATCCAGAAAATCTGACGTGTTGTGCCTTGGGAAAGTACTACACTATCCTCCCATTATCGTATAAAATGAATGTCACTAAAGAGAATATTTTGCCATGCACCCCGGCTAGCAGCCGGCGCTCACAGGTATCCGGGCCTGTGAGTGAGAAATTGGTTACCGAAGACTGTAAAGAGCCGGGTACCCAGGCCTCTTTATCAGTGAATGCTACTGGTCAAGAGAAAATAATAAAAAGCTTGTTCAGCAAGCATTTCACCCCAGCATGTTTGTGACCAGGCAGCGAAGTGCGTCACTAAGTGCCATTGCCCACTTAAGGCCCGACGCTGAGAGCACTTTAGAAACTGAAAAAAAATACAGAGGCAATAATAACTATTAGTAACCAAAAAGACACGGACAAAAATGAGTCGCAAAAAGTCCTGCCAGAAGTAAAAAAAGAAAAGAAACAAGCCCTAATGAATGGCAGTGTGATAAAGTGCCTCAAAGAAGCCAGAAACGGAAAAATGCAAGCCCAATGCACAGATTCCTACTCAAAACAGGTTTGACATTCTGCAAGGTGATGACGCGGAGAAAAGCGTAAAAGAATACATACCCAAGCCCGGACCAATTTTTGTAACCTTAGTGATTGACATAAAACTCTAAAAGAAAATGTGAATAAACTGGTGGATCCTCTACTATATACCTTAAATGCATTGAAATCGGGTCATGTAGTTAAACTAATGCCAAGCGATATATCAACCTATAAAATCATAAGGGAAAACTTCACTACTAATAATGTTGCACATTCCACATACCAACTCAAGAGCGAAAGAGCTTATAGGTTCTGCTCCTACTCAGAGGTCTGCACTCCACAGAAGACACCAAAGATATAAAGAATGAAATAAACGCACAAGGGCACGAAGTCAGACAGGTCTTAAATGTCCTGCATAAAGTTACAAAAAATCCCTTGCCGCTGTTTTATGTCTTAGGATCTTGAGCCTAATTCATACAACAAAGACATCTTCAACATCAAATACCTCAACCAAATGAGGATAACCATTGAAGCTCCATACAAAAATAAGGAAATTATGCAGTGTAAAAGGTGTCAGAGATTTGGTCACTCGAAAAATCAGTGCTGTCGGCCTTACAGATGCGTTAAATGTGGAAATGACCACCCGACCTCCACATGCAGCAAAACACATGAAACTGAGGCTACATGTGCAAACTGTCAGGAAAAACACCCTGCCAGCTATAAGGGATGCATGAAATATAAAGAATAAGGGAAAAAATACTGAAAATCAAACCAAAGACCAAGGAGACTATCACAAACACAGAGCCAGCTAAGCAAAATAAAATAGGTAATGTGGTCACAGGTTACCTACCTTCACACACCCAACCATTAAACAGAAGCTATGCATAAACAGCAGCAACCCCTAAACCAACAAACGAAGAAACAAACAACAGCCAATTAACGGACTTGTCAGACACAATGTTTGAAAGACTACAACAAGTCATCATGGCAAACATAATGGACAAAATAATAGACTAGTCCAGCTGATCGCAAGTCTAGCCTTAAAGGCGTAGCTAATCTGCAAATTATAACATGGAACGCCAACAGCTTGACGGAACGTCGTCAAGAATTACTTACGGAATGTACAAACGGAAAAAATTGACATAGCCTTGATTTCCGAAACGAGATTTACAGCAAAGACCCACATCTCTTTTAAATACTACAAAATCTATACAACAAACCACCAGTCAGGAAATCTCATGGAGGGTCATGTCATGTCAGGAGTCATGGAGGGTCTGCTGTAATCATAAAAGAAAACATAAAGCATTATGCTCTTGAGGAATACCGTACTGACAAAATACAGGCTACATTGATTAAAATTCAGATGAAGAATAACGTGGCAACTACCATATCCGCTGTCTATTGTCCACCCCGACACACAATAACAGAAGAGGACTTCAGTTCATACTTCTCAGGTTTGGGTCCCAGGTACATATGTGGAGGTGACTGGAACGCGAAACACACTTTTTGGGGCTCGAGACTAATAACTCCCAGAGGTAGACAACTCTATAAAATTATTACACGATATCGAATGGAATGCCTGACCCAGGGAGAGCCGACGCACTGGCCTACAGACCCAAATAAGATCCCAGACGTGCTTGACTTCTTCGTCACAAGCAATATTAACCGAAATTATATGACCACTAAACCCTGCACGGACCTGTGGTCGAACCACACGCCTGTGGTCTTAAAATTTAACGCGCACGTTGTGCTGAGTAAACCATCAGTAAGGATATACAGTAACAAATACACAAACTGGGAAACTTACCAGAATACTATCACATCTGAGATAAAGCTGCAAAACCTAGTGGTGACGACAGATGATATAAATAACGAGGTATAACGGTTTAAAAGAGTCATCTACAGCGCAGCCATTAAATCAACCGCGCCACGAAAAAGAGTACCAATAAAACATAACGAATACCCCAAAGCAATCAAAGACAAAATATGAGAACGTCTATCTATCTATCTAAGAAAGATCTGGAAAAATACTACATACCAGACCAGAGAATTAATAAATTTGAACGTCCAATCATACCTCTCAAGCTTGTCTCCGACTGTAGATACTAACTACTCGCTTTGGAAAGCTACACGTAAAATGAAACGGCCAAATAACCACATTCCTCTACTTAAAAACTTCAATGGAAACTGGGCGAGATCAGATGCAGAAAAAGCGACAATATTTGCCGATCACCTAAGCGCATTCTTTACACCTTTTTTTGAGGCAATCTCAGAAAAGAATGAAGAAATAAATAGGGAGCTAAAGAGCGCACAGCAAATGTGCCTACCACTTAAATACACAAGTCCAACTGAGATAGCCAAAGAGATAAAAAAACCTGCAAGAAGGAAAATGTCCGGGCTATGATCTCATAGATGCCACCCTCTTGAAAAGACTGCCCAAAAAACGTATTAAGGCAACAGTTAAAATATTTAAAGCCTGCTTGCGCCTGTCTCACTTCCCTGGTCAGTGGAAGACAGCACAAATACTGATGATACCCAAACCTTGGAAACCACCTCAGGACGCCATTTCGTATAGACCCATTAGCCTCCTGGCAGTGACGGGAAATCTTCTCGAAAAAATCATGCTGAACAGAATGAAAGAACACCTCTAGACATAATACCGAACCATCAGTTTGGATTCAGAGAAAACCATGGTACAGTAGAACAGGTGCATCGCATTGTCGATGTCATAAGCAGGTCACTTGAGAGGAAGGAGTTCTGTTCAGCGGTGTTTCTGAATATCAGTCAGGCTTTTGATAGGGTTTGGCATGAAGGTCTACTGTACAAAGTCAAGAAGTTACTGCCACACTCTTTCTTTCTCATTATACAATCATACCTAAAGAGCCACTGCTTTGAGGTGAGGGTTGGAGATGCGGTCTCAGACCTTAAGGAGATAAAATCAGGAGTACCACATAGCAGCATCCTTGGACCCACCCTTTATACCATATTTACATCTGACCTTCCACAACGGATGAAACCTTAGTGGCAACATATGCAGATGACACGGCGTTACTGTCTACTCACTGCAACCCGAACAAGGCATCAAGAATATTACAGACACAACTTGATAAAATTGAGGTATGGCTCAAAACATGGAGAATAAAAGCTAACCAGGCCAAATCGGTGCATGTAACCTTTACACTAAAAAGGAACACCTGTCCACCAGTTAAATTAAACAATGTGCTTATTCAGAGTAAAGGCGGGTGCGGGCGCGGGTGCGGGTGCGGGTAGATCAAATGTATCTAGACGCCTCTCGCTTTCACAGTGGTCGCGCGTATGCGCGTCTGTAGAGGCGCGGGTGCGGGCGCGGGTGGCGTGACTATCGCGCGGGTAGATCAAATGTATCTAGACGCCTCTCGCTTTCACAGTGCTCTAGCGTCTGTCAGTGGCTAACGCGTCTGATTCTAAAACTTTTTGATCCACCCGCGGCAACATGGAAATCGATACAGAAGAATTTATATCCGCAGCGCAACGTCGCACTGCTATCTGGCAAAACAAACATCCACAACACTTGAATAGAGCTGTAATAAGTAAATTATGTGATGAAATAAAAAACCTATAATGTATTTATTGACATTATTCGAAGAACTTTTTTGGGTTAGGTACTCCGTAAATCGGCGTATAGCACATTAAATTCTCCCAATTCTTCTTGTCCTTTATTCATTTCATGTATAGCGAACTTCACATAATTTACTCCCCATTTTAAAAATGAATTTTCTAGTAACAAAATCAAATCTTCATCCATGTTTTTTTTATGTGACACGTCATAGTGACTACATCCTGCCTGATGGTAAGCAGCCGATGTAGCCCAAAATAATGAGAGCGCTCCCCACCGTGGAACAAGCACGGTAACAAGCGCACCCATTCATGACGGCCTGCATAAATGCCATTGCACGCCCCGTTTAAGACCCGCCCCCTGAGCACGGATCTTTTATCGACCGATAAAGTGACATTAGACGATAAAATTTGACAGTGTAAGTACTGCCGATGTCAATTTGTCGACGTCTAATGTCACTTTATCGATCGATAAAACATCCGTGCTCGCACTGCCGGGATTATAGGAACTGGGAAACACATGCGCCGGCAGAGAATTCCAAAGCCGAATGGTCTTACAGAGGAACGACTTGCCAAATTTTGCACAGTATTATGGTGGTTCCTAAGACCAGCACGTGTAGTCCGGGACAGGAAAGGAGAGGGCGGGATTAGATCAAAAAGTTCTTCAGAACACTCTCCGTAGTAATTTCGGTAAAAGACACTGAGAGAAGCAATGTCTCTACGCAGCTGGAGGTCCTCAAAAGAGGCTGTAACCTCAGCATCTCCAATAATTCGTACCGCTCGCCTTTGCAGTCTACCAAGTGCATCAAGGAGGTACTTAACGGAGCCGTCCCATAGATGGGAACAATACTCCATACTCGATCGCACCTGAGTCTTGTACAGCAAACAGCACTGCATGCTCGGGAGTGAAAAACCGCCTCACCTTATTGAGAATACCCAACTTACGGGAGGCAGTTAAAATAACACTTTCGATGTAGCATTTTGGATTCAGTTTCTGGCCGATGTCCATGCCAAGAATGCTGAGGTCCACTGATATGGGTAAAGGAGAGCTCTGAAGAGAGGGAGGAGTAAGGAAGGGAGTTATCTTGGACGAGAATGCACAAACCTGGGTTTTTCTGGCATTAAACTCGACCAGGTTTTCAGATCCCCACTTGGAGACACGATCGAGAGTCAGGTTCGGTTTGGCAACCAGTTCTTGCCTTTTCACCACGATATCAGCTTGCTTTGCCGCAGGATGTCCTATGTACCGCTCATGCACCGTACTGTCATCCGCATAACAATGAATATTGCCCAAGGACAACATGTCATTGATATGCAGAAGAAATAGAGTAGGTGAGAGCACAGAACCCTGTGTTCAACAAACTACACATTAGACAATACATTTACTTACTAAAAAAAAATTCATTACGCTATTTTTTTTATTTTTTTTTTAATAAAAGAGGGAGGCAAACGAGCAGGCGGGTCCCCTGATGGAGAGTAATCACCGCCGCCCATGGACACCCGCAAAACCAGGGGAAGCGCAGACGCGTTGCCGGCCTTTAAGGGAGGAATAGGTTTAAGGAAGAAATAGGAATTGGAAGGAGGGGGGGGGGGGGGAAGGGGCCTCCGGTACCCTCACTGGTCGGACGAAACACAACAGCACCAAGTGCCATTATTTCACGCCGAATATTCGTAAGAGGGTGGTATTATGCCGGGCGAGCCGGCCCAATGCGTGCTGCAACGCAGCGTGGCTCTACCACTCAGTCAGTGTCACTCATTTAGCACCACCCAGGGATCACGTGTAGGGTCTCAATGGTAAACCTACGGACGCGAGCAACTTTGACCCCCAAAATATTATTTCAAAATTTGATTCTTTTTTAAACATGTTAGTTGGCAAAACAACGTAAAGCATAAATAATATTTAACAAATTGCATTTGCTGCGCTTTGTTGATTGTCTTAAATTTCGAGGTTATTATTTTTTATTAGACAACAGAAATACTAGCTGCCCTACTCTTGCAGATCACGTGATAGGTTAGAAATTTAAGACATTCGCGAAGCGCAGCGTAGCAATTGTCTTAAATTTCGAGGTTATTTTTTTATTAGACAACATAAATACTAGCTGCCGTAGGGCAGCTAGTATTCATCAAGGCATCAAGTGACCTACGGGAGTAGTCCCGTAGGTCACTTGATGGGTTAAAAATTGCTTACATCCTTGCTTTTATAATATATCATACCTAACATACCATACTTTTTGTAAAATCACCAATTTGGCAACAAAATAATTAGTCAAGTGAATATTATTAAAATAATATTTTAACAGTAGAAATATTTTTTAAGTGAAACATTTGCGAAACCTGTATTGTCAAATGATTCTTTTTAAAGTAATATGTTTTCGAAAAGAAAGTTTGTCAAATGATTAGTTTTTCAAACGTTGTTTGTAAAATGATCTTTTGTCATGCGTTTTTTGTCAAACAATAGTAAACCAACTGCCAGAGATTCGCCATGCTTGTCCATCGCTTCTCCCCATGCGTGAGTAACGTACGCTAGAAGATCGCTTGGGTCTGAACCCATACTGGCGATCATGGAGCAGCGAGTGATCCTCTAGGTAGTGAATGAGCTGGGAGTTAATTATCCGCTCAAACACAGCGATGGGTCGGTAGTTGGCTGGATCCGAGCGATCCCCTTTTTTGGGGATGGGTTGTATGTTCGCTTCCTTCCAAGACACCGGCACAATACCGGTATCGTAAGACATCCTAAACAATCGTGTCAACACAGGAGACAACTCAGCCGCGCATCTGAGCAGCACAATCGCCGGAACACCATCCGGCCCGCTAGCCTTCCGCACGTCGAGCGACCGCAGCACGGCACATACATCACACTGCCTGATACGAATATCAGGCATGGTGGCCCCACAATGTGCTATGATAGGTGGAGCGGCGCCACAATCGTCGATGCGCGAATTAGCCGCGAAAAGGTCAGCCAACAAGTTCGCCTTTTCAACGGAGTTTGTTTCAACGGAGGCAACGAGGGAGAGCAGAAGTTTGGCTGCACCGCCTTAGCGAGCCGCCAAGAGCTACAGGTACCCGTAGGGTGCGAGATCAACTCCTGCCCTCCCTGCGCGACTCTTTGTGCATACGCTAATGCGAGAGCCCTCTTATTAAACCTAGGGGCCTTGTTGTAAGCCGCCTTCAAGGAGCTGGTACTCGGGTCATTAACTGCGCAAGCCCTCGTCCAAGCACGATACGCCGCCTGCTTGCATTCAGCAGCTTTGGCGCATTCGCGATTGAACCAAGACCGTTTTCTACCAACGCGGCAAGATCTGTGTACGGAATATAATATTCCATCCCCAACAAGATCTCATCAGCGATGGCAGAAGCGCACTCCGACGGGTCCTTTCCAAGAAAGCAGCTCTGGCCCCATGAGACGGACGCAAAGTAATCACGCAATCCGTCCCAAAAAATGTCTTGACGTAGGTAGCGCGAAGTTTGAGAACCGTGTACACACGCGTGCGTTCTGTCTCCAGCCGCTCTGCCACTGTGAACATGAAGACGCCAAGACCCGGGCGCCCGCGCCCGCGCCCGCCCCCGCCCGTGCACTCTGAATAAGCACAATGAGGAATTACCCACAAGAGGAGCAAGTAAAATACCTAGGCATGCACCTCCATAGAAGATTAACATGACAAAAACACATCTGGGCCAAGAGAAAGCAATTGGACGCCAAACTGCGTGGCATGTACTGGATGATTGGAAGACAGTCGAAACTGAGCGCAAACAGCAAACTCTTAGTTTACAAGGCCATCCTAAAGCCAATATGGACGTACGGTATCCAATTGTGGGGTACAGCAAGCAACAGTAATATAGACATACTTGAGAGATTCCAAACCAAGACACTGAGAGCAATACTAAATATCCCACAATACATTGCTAACAAATACTAGATGAATTTGTTAGCAGGACCTGAGAATCAATACAGTTCGTCAGGAAATTGCAGAATACAGTGCTAAATACCAGAAATAAAACTATCATGTCACAAGAATGAACTGGCCATGGAACTCAGTGGTAATGGCAGCATTAAGTATAGAAGACTTAAGAGAAATGACTTTTCGAGTCTTTTGGAAAGATTTGTCTGCTCAGAGTAAAAAATCTCTATTTAAAGATGTCAAAGCAGATATATTGTATCAAACAAAGAAATGGCTTATTGTGATAAAACGGATTGCCACAAAGCGGAAAAAAAAACAGAAAAAAAAATAGTTCTAGAAAAAAGTTAAGTCTATATAAATATTTACTAACCGTATCTTGTCCTGGCTTCCATCCTGCTGGGCACACTTCTCCATGTTGGTCAGTGTACTGGAATGCTTGAACTAATCTAAGAGTTTCATCCACTGAACGGCCAACAGGTAAATCATTCATGGTAATTTGTCTCAAGATTCCTTTATCATCAATAATAAATAATCCTCTCAATGTATGTCCAACATCCTCTAAGTACACGCCATAGTCTTTTGAAATTGAATGAGTTAGGTCGCTAAGAAGAGGGATTTTTATCTTTCCCAAACCTCCTTCTTTTCGAGGAGTATTTATCCAAGCAAGATGAGTGAAATGTGAATCAACTGAACAGGCAACCACTTCTGTGTTTATGTTTTTAAATTCTTCAACTCTTTCAGAAAATGCCAATATTTCAGTAGGACACACAAATGTGCTGTAACAATTAAAATAAAATTAGTACATAATGTAGTTTTGGAATTGTTGTCCATGACAACTATTCTTAAAAAGTTAGTCAGAGACTAGGCAATGAGGACCGTAAAAGCAGTCCACATTTCACCAAATGAAAACTGCACATGTGCTTAGCGTGGTAGGTGGTGAGCCCATTGTCGCTCTATGCTGTTGGAATGTCTGTAGTCCATAACTTGCCTTTTACAACACTTATGGGAAGAGATGGGTTGGTGGTAATCTTATAATAAGGAGCCACCACCACACAGCAACAATGTAAAATGTGATAATAACCCCTTGAGGATCGTAAAACCAGACATAATTGAAAATCAATTGTTTCACGACCACCGGCGGTCTTATGATCCTTGACCTATTACATATTATTATTATTAGCACATTTTGATAATCATTATGAAATTGTTTCGAATGATAAAATATAATTAGTGTATTCTTTAGTTTAACTTTTGTATGTAAGTACTACCTACATCACTTTTTATCGTAAAAATTAAGTTTAATGTGTATTATTGTTTTTAATAAATACCTAGGCGTTATTTAATAATTAAAAATTACAATCATCATTTGCTTACCCTGTTCCCCAAGTTTTTTCATATTTGTTTAAAAAATACTTTACTAATATTGTCACAGATTTAAATATCTCTTTAAAATAAACAAAAGTCATGCATAGGTACTTACAAATCCAGAGGATAAAAGAAGAATACTAAATATTTTCCCTTAAAACTAGATAGAGATAATTGCTTAATTTCTCCATTTATGACTGCAGTAGCTTCCCACTCAGGTGCCGGTTTTGAAACTAAACAATAACACAAGGGAAAAAGATTAATATCCGTTCATGAAATCTCTAAATGTTTCAATGCATTATTTCACATGTAGGTACCTACTTACTCATTGCTTTAGTAAATTGCAATTTATGATCTATTTTTCTGGCGCCGCCGGGGAAAACATTCCCACTGCCAAATGAATAACAGGAATCACTTTCAAATAAAGCTGATTTGCCATAACCACCTAATGATATGAGTAATAAAGTTATTGTTGAAAAATACTTCATGGTCTGATATTTAGAACAAGCAGTGAAAAAGATAATAGAAAGAAACAAATCTGCAGAAGTTACACTACTAAGTACACGTCACAAATGTAATAAAAAAAATACACCTCTCAAAATCAGCCGGCGACACAGCTAAAATAGCGAAATGAACACGTCGGCGATATTAAATGTTCCGATTTACGGACGATTTTATTCTTGATATTGGAAATTATACAATTTATACGTAAGCTAAAAATAAAACCAATAAGTATCTAGCATGCTAAAGAATATTATTACATAAATAGCATTTATTTAACTAGCATGGACATCATCAAAGAAGTCAGTAAAAAGTCGCCGTTTTCTAGACTTTCTTGAGCCGGCTCCAGACGCTTGGCAAACAACGGCAAACAGCAAACAGCAAACAACTGAAGCCGGCTCCAGACGCTTGCTGTTTGCCGCAAACACAGATCACTACAAACAAAGTCGCAAACATCGACCACAAACACCCAACACAAACAGGCATCCAGACGCTTGGCAAACGTGCTAGTATATTCCGGATCGGCAAACATGACGGACGACGAACTTGTGGCAGCTATTAGTTTCAAGTTGACCTATTTTAAATTTAAATAAAAAAAAAATGTACTTATCAATGTTTATTATATATTTTGGAGTTTTATTAACGCTTAAATATACTTATGTAAAATTTTTAAACACTGAAAAAAAGACGACAACCTCAGGCGGGAATCGAACCACGGACATTCCGCATTCCGGGTGACTGCCTTAACCACTTGGCTACCTAGGTCTGGTTTTCACCCGTCGAAATTTGTCAGCGCTTGATGCTTATGATTTTTAGTCAACATTGTTTCATCAAATCTTAGAAGTTTTTACCTCTGATGCCGGCACTTCACATGGCGTATCGTGTTCGCGTATTTGCATTATTTGTCCGAACACGGCAATGTGTAGACGGCCTATTTGAATATATTTGCTTTAATTGCACGAATAAGGCAAACAACGCAAATAGCGAATATGCGTTTCCGTGTCCACTTGTCGGTTTTTGATCACACATCAAAGAAATCAAATACGGCAAATATTTGCGTCGGCCGTCCACACTTGGTTCTGTTCAAAAGCGCGCGTGCGGCTGTCCTGTTCAGACGTGTTCAGTTTTTTATACGTAAACATAGTAAAATGGATTGGACAAACGAAACCGTATTGCGTTTTTTGGAATTATACCAAATGCATCCTAGTGTTTGGGACCCCAAAAATGCCTCTCATAAAAACAAAAACCGAACACGTTGCATTAATCGATATTCAAAATAACTTAGGAGAACCCTGCACAATAAAAAAACAGGTGTTGACTAGCCGCATTTAGATAAATATAATAAGCTGCTGCCACTGACACGTCCATCACCGTTGCATTCAATTTGTTTGTGAACAAGCAAATATAGTGAATATTTTAGCGTTGTTTGCCCGTATAGGCCATGTGTGGATGGCTTGTTTGACACCAAGCCAGATTATTTGGGAAAACACAACGATATCGCCACACGAACACGATACGCCAAGTGAAGTGCCGCCATCAGATCGAAAAGATATATTTTTACAAATATTTGAACATTCGGTTCAGATGAAGCTGCGTTTACATATTAATGTTTTTATATATTTTAGCGTTTTATTAACGCTTAAATATACTTATGTAAAAATTTTAAACACTGAAAAAAAGACGACAACCTCAGGCGGGAATCGAACCACGCACCTTCTGCATTCCGGGCGGCTGCCTTAACCACTTGGCTACCGAGGTCTGGTTTTCACCCGTCGAAATTTGTCAGTGCTTGATGCTTATGATTTTTAGACAACATTGTTTCATCAAATCTTAGAAGTTTTCATGTCTGAGATCCGAAAGATATATTTTTACAAATATTTGAACAGTCGGTTCAGATGAAGCTGCGTTTATATATTAATGTTTTTATATATTTTAGCGTTTTATTAACGCTTAAATATACTTATGTAAAATTTTTAAACTGAAAAAAAGACGACAACCTCAGGCGGGAATCGAACCACGCACCTTCCGCATTCCGGGCGGCTGCCTTAACCACTTAGCTACTGAGGTCTGGTTTTCACCCGTCATAATTTGTAAGTGCTTGATGCTTATGTTTTTTAGTCAAAATTTTTTACTTAATTTAGGTATCTATGAAAGAATATTAATATTTCCTTTTTATTTTTTATATCCTTTATATTTTTCTTCATAATGACAATAAAAACTAAGGCGCGTCCACGCATCGGTAGTAACCTTCTATCTATTTTTATGATTTGCATCTTTAGTATACCAAATGAATTGCTGATTCAGGCAGGAATGCGGAAGGTGCGTGGTTCGATTCCCGCCTGAGGTTGTCGTCGTCAATAGGTATATTTAAGCGTTAATAAAACACTAAAATATATAAAAACATTAATCTATAAACGCAGCTTCATCTGAACCGAATGTTTAAATATTTGTAAAAATATATCTTTCGGATCTCAGAGGTGAAAACTTCTAAGATTTGATGAAGCAATGTTGGCTAATAAACATAAGCATCAAGCACTGACAAAATTCGACGGGTGAAAACCAGACCTCGGTAGCCAAGTGGTTAAGGCAGCCGCCCCGAATGCGGAAGGTGCGTGGTTCGATTCCTGCCTGAGGTTGTCGTCTTTTTTCAGGTTTAAAAATTTTACTTAAGTATAGGTATTTATGGTAAATGGTTTAAGAAATTTAGGCGTTAATAAAACGCTAAAATATGTAATAAACATATACACATTTTTTTGAATTTAAAATTAAAATAGGTCAACCCGAAACTAATAGCTGCCACAAGTTCATCGTCCGTCATGTTTGCCGATCCGGAATATACTAGCACGTTCGCCAAACATGAGGATGCCTGTTCGAGATCGATGTTTGCGGCAAACAACAAGCGTCTGGAGCCGGCTTTGTATCTCCGCTTTCTCCTAAAGCCGGCTCTAGACGCTTGTTCTTTGCCGCAAACACCGATCACTACAAACAAAGTCCCAAACATCGACCACAAACACCCAACACAAACAGGCTTCCTCAAGCTTGGCAAACGTGCTAGCTAGTATATTCCGGATCGGCAAACATGACGGACGTCAAACTTGTGGCAGCTATTAGTTTCCGGATGACCAATTTTAAATAAAAAAAAATATGTATCAATGTTTATTATTTTAGCGTTTTAAAATCGCTTAAATATACTTATGTAAAATTTTTAAACACTGAAAAAAGACGACAACCTCGGGCGGGAATCGGACCACGCACCTTCCGCATTCCGGGCGGCTGCCTTAACCACTTGGCTGCCGAGGTCTGGTTTTCACCCGTCAAAATTTGTCAGTGCTTAATGCTTATGTTTTTAGTCAAAAAAAATTACGTAGATCAAGTATCAATAAAAGAATATTAATCTTTCCTTTTTGACGTGACAACGTCTTAAATTAGGTTAGCTGGGAGACACTTATGAAAAAGTGTAACGCTCGTCGGGAACGTAACGATGAGTCACCGAACGAGAGAGAGGCCCGCCGAATGCCTTGCGTCTCTCTCCCACTAAATAGTTAAGTTTAAGTTTACATGTACAATGTTTTAGTAAACAAAATAAAACAAAATAAAATAAAATAAAATAAAATAAAATAAAACAAAATAAAATAAAATAAAATAAAATAAAATAAAAAAAAATAAAAAAAAATAAAATAAAAAAAAAAATAAAAAAAATAAAAAAAAATATATTTCTATAGTTAAAATTTGTGCAATTCTTATTTTCATTCAATTCCTTGTTCCTATTGTGCAATTTAATTATATTCATATCAATAAATATTCTACCGAGAAAAAGACGTTGTCACGTAAATCTTCGCCCGTAAAACCGACTTTACAGGCAACCAATTTTTTTTTTTGTTTTTTATTTCCTTTATATTTTTGTTCATAATGACAATAAAAACTAAGGCGCGTCCAACGCATCGGTCACCTTCTGCCTATTTTTATGATTGGCATCTTTAGTATATCAAATGCATTGCTCATTATGGTATGCTTCCAAAAAGGATAGAGTTGTATCCTCAGACCAATCAGCCATTTTCCTAGCTCCGCCAAAACATTGCGCGCGGAAAACTGCTGAGAAAAGGAACGTCCGCCACCCGCAAGCTCGCGCGCAATACTGATGCTCAGTGTTGCCAGATCCGTAGGTCAAAAGTATCCTAGATTTACTGCAAAATTATCGTGTTTGGAGACATCTCAAACTGTTTGCCGAACATCCTTTGATTTGTGAAGCCGGCTCCAGACGCTTGCTGTTTGCCGCAAACACCGATCACTACAAACAAAGTCGCAAACATCGACCACAAACCTTAGAGCATTCAACCAACAGGAGACGACACGCGCACTAATTTCTATGCAAAAAAGTCTGTCATTTCCTGCGGGGGGAAGGAAACACACATAGAAATGGTTAACACACTAATGCATTTTTAAATGACGTCGCTACGCACGCAAACGACAACATTGTTGAACACTAGCATAAAATAGACGCACACTATTATATTCACACACAGAGATTACCTGTCCGTGCACAAGTCTAACGTCATATTTAAGTAAACGTCTATAGAGGTTGTCACTATCGATTAAATTTTTTCGATGTTTTGCAACTGAAACCTTATAATCGCCTTCCGAATACGTCTTCTCCAATGTTATATCAGGGGGGCGATCGCGCTGAACAATCTCAACCAAACCACAGAATAAATAATAGTACAAAACTACAATTGAACCTCAGCCGTTATATGTGCGTATAGTGCTATCGCGTTGGCACACGCGATGGCGCTATACGAATTACGAAGTCGGCAGAACGGCTGCGGTTCAGTTGTGGTTTGGTTGTGATTATTTAGCGCCCCCCTGGCCAATACGGATGTGAGGCTTGGACTATAAAGGAAGATCTCAGAATCTCAGACATATAGAAGCTTTTGAAATGTGGGCATACAGATGCATGATGTCTATATCCTGGACTCAAAAAGTGACCAATGAGGAAGTTCTGCGACGGGTCAGCCAGAAACGTAAGCTTTTGCAAGCTATCTAGCAAAGAAAAAATGCATAATATGGGCCATGTGCTTAGACACGACAGATACGAGTTCTTGGAACCGATAATGATGGGAAAAGTTGCAGGAAAACTGATACCTGGTCGCAGAAGAAAGTAGTGGCTGCGAAACATTCGGGAGTGGACGGGAACAGAGAATGCCGCTGAATTATTTTGCCTTGCCAAAAACAAGTCCAAATATGAAGAGCTGACTGCCCTTAGGATAGCCACCCTTTAGGCTCTACAACTAGTGAATTTTGTAGTACTAGTGAATAAACTTCTTCATAAAGAAGAAAAAATATAAATAAATAAATTACACAGTACACATCAGTTTACGAGGAATTACGAATAGACGTGAGTGAGCATTTGCCACTGGTCTATAGGGGCCGTATGGTTAGATAAGATAGACTCTTTGCTTTTCGTTATAGTTAAAATCGCAAGAGGATAGACTGATAGGTAGGTAGTTGTATTTTAAAAATGCTGCAATATTATTTAAAAAAAAATACTTGGCTACCTGGGCGATCAAAGAAGAGGGGTTTTAGGGGGCTAACCTGGTTCGACGTTGCTCCCGCGTGCTGGCTGTAGTGGACGCGCGTCTCACT
Organism: Scoparia ambigualis; assembly: GCA_963921215.1. NCBI lineage: Eukaryota > Metazoa > Arthropoda > Insecta > Lepidoptera > Crambidae > Scoparia > Scoparia ambigualis. Next base: position 29,834,862 of record OY992511.1, on the reverse strand, counting down.
CTTTCTTGACTTTCCACGGCAAAAGTTCGTGATTACACATAGTATCATAGATCCACAGTAGTAAACTCGCGGCGATCACTTGGAAGATGGTATGACTTGACCGATAAATGAGGAACACGAGAGTTCGACTCAAAGGCCCTGTCGCGTAGGCAGGCTAGATCGGAAGTGAAAATTCCCGACACGACACGACGCGATATTGGTTTACCCCCATAGGATCGAGGATAAAAAATGATGAGGGTAGTAGAAGTTAGGTTAGGGACGTATCATCGGTACAAGTCTAATTCGATTGATAGTGATGTGAATGTAATTGAATATGATTGATCTAAATCTACCACTACCTAACCTTACGACTCTTAAACGGGTGGAACTGAAAAACTGAAAAACATGTATTTTCATGGTTCTAAACGCCGATCAATTACTTTTATGTAGTTAGTGTAGGAAGGGTCCTCTAAGAAGAGGACTATGAGTATGAAAGTAGACTAACAAAATGAAAATGAACCTTCTACAGTCACCAGCATTAAGATGTGACTATTGACGGCCTGCAAAAATATCTGATTATTGGTGGAAGGCATATATATGACCATAATATGCCTTCCACCACTGATCAGATATTTTTGCATCATCACATCTTAATGCTGTTGACTGTACATTAACTGCTCCTATTTCAAATAATTGTAAAATATTCCTATTATTTATCTGAATAAAGGTTTTTCATCTTTAAGGATTTCTTAAAGTTGGGAAAACAAAATGAGAAAACCAAACAACAATTTCAATAATCTTTATTTGTAATGGAAGTATTTCAAAGAAGTAATGTTTAGTACTTTATCATAATAAAAACTTCAAACACCATATAAAAATAGATTCACAATCCTACTAAATCGTAGCGGATAGTGGCAGCTTTGACATATACATGAGTTGACGTAAGTATATATGTTTTAGCAGAATTTTTGAAAAAGCTCTTCTTCATGTTGACATATAGCTTACTAAACAAAACAAGTATCTAAACATCTCACTATATAACAAACTCTTTTTGTGCAGATGTTTTGAGAGCCTTGATTGTGCATCTAGTTTTTCCAAGTGATCGAAGAATAAAAAGCTTAAATTCTGAAAACGGGAGTAGGCACGACACGCTTTTTCAATCTTCTCTTGTTATTGGATTGCATAAGTTTGAAAATGCTGTGAGCAAGTGTACTAGTGCGCTTAGGAGTCCACGAAACATGATTTCCACAAACTCGGATCCAAACATCTCGAATAATTACATCTTTTGGTTGGAAATCTGAAAAATTAATAACGAGAATAAACATTATGATGAAGTCGATATCGATATTTTGTACTGTCGTATCTCTAGAACTGTTTCAGTGTGCCAATGTAATGAAATAAAATTTTACTAATTTCGGGATAAATGATAGGCTGTAAATATAATATATTAATGAAGTAGACTGATCATAAACATACAGTTTAATAGTATTGATAATTTTTAAAGCAATTTAGTTAAAAAAGACTGAAGAAAATGAAAATAAGTAACAATTAATAAATAGTTATCTATCATTCATTTAATTAGCATCCATAGTGAAAAATAGTTTTAACAATAACGAATAAAAGTAGTTTTTTAATGTTAGCACGTTTAACTTTAAAAGTTACGCAAAGTTGCAGATTGTCGTTCTAGTGGCAACACTTTTTGATTTACAATAATATTTTTCAGTTTATTGCTAATTTGGTGCATTTATCAATAGTATAAAGACAAAATAATACTTACAGATGAAAAGTAACGCTATCCTTTTGTACATTTGATGTATCTGTTCGCTTTTTGCACGAAAAGACGCTGCAATTTGGCATTATTTGCTCCCGTCGTGACGCGTCAACTGTGACATGCAAATGGTGCAGTGACACGCGAAAACTAGTTTTTTAAAACGGGTATGACCATTAGGCATACCCTCTTGGCAGAGGGGAACGTCTGCCAGTGGCGTCTCCTGTTGGTTGAATGCTCTAAGCCACAAACACCCAACACAAACAGGCATCCTCATGTTTGGCGAACGTGCTAGTATATACCGGATCGGCAAACATGACGGACGACGAACTTGTGGCAGCTATTAGTTTCGGGTTGACCTATTTTAATTTGAAATTTAAAAAAAAATGTATCTATGTTTATTACATATTTTAGCGTTTTATTAACGCTTAAATATACACGCACCTGAAGATATGAACTGGAACTTCATAATGGAAAATTGTATCATAACTGTTTTGGATTTCTTAGAAAAGTCTTGTAATGAACTTTGACCACGATTAGGTTTCAAGGTCTGATGATGAAGCCGGAAGATAATCACTGGCATTCCGTGATAGAATGTCGTATCATAGTCGTGTTTGCACTTGTGAGAAAGGCCACGTAATGGACTTTAAAAACGATCAAAAAGTATAAAATAAGTAATATGTTAAACACTGAAAAACGACGACAACCTCAGGCGGGAATCGAACCACGCATTTTCCGTATTCCGGGCGGCTGCCTTTACCACTTGGCTACCGAGGTCTGGTTTTCACCCGTCAAAATTTGTCGTGTGCGGTGTGTGTATATATTACCTACCTACCTAAAGCATCTTGAGTTAAAGGAAATATTGATAGCAATGATATTATATTAAAAAGAGGTAGATAGGTTATGTCAGTACTAATATGATTTCAATAATGGACCGAAGCGTCGTACATACGAAAACCTGAGCATGCGCTATACTCACTAAATATTACGATGTTATACGGCCGAGGTAACTTGTCACTTCTAGTCGATGATCTCATATGGCCGCATCTGCCGAGTTAACTTGATCGTATTCTAAAGTGTGAGCAAGATAGCATGACAACTAGTAAGAGCGTAAACAAGACAGATACATGTAGCGCTGTGTCATTTCGAATTACATGTCAATTTGCTGTCGCACTCTATATTTTATGACACAATTTATTCTGACATTTTGTAGTTGATAAATAATAAGAACTTAAATCAAATAAAATTTAAACTCACTCATGCCACTCATGATATATAATTTCATGACCTTTTATGTAGTTCGCATGACACAGGACAGCATATTTTTAATTAATTTTCAGAAACAAATACATGCAAACTGACACTGTCAAAGTGTCAACACTAACGCTTTTGTGAGACTACGCTTAAGGTAAGCCAATTAGCATAGTTTTCTGTTGCCACTTTTTGGCACATGTAACACATCTACCTCTTTTTATTGTAACATCATTGATTGATAGCTATTGAATTTCAAATTTTACTTTAAGTCTGACCAACGAAACGTGACGCGGTCTATTTTTAAAAGTTTTATTATGGCAATAATTTTAAGCTAAAGGTATGTTTTGTGTACCTACTTGAATTTATCATTTTGATACTTGACTTATCTTCTTTTATTGTTCTCGTCTATTATTTTTCATTTTACTCTGAACAACTAATACAATCGTAAATAATTCTAGGTTAATTCTGTATACTCTACTACTTTTTCCTTTCATTAAAAATTAAAAATTAACCCATTGAGTTACAATACACCACGTTCTAGAGAAGCTATCCCAAGCAAAAGACTTGTTCTATTTTTTTAAAAGTTAAAACAAAAGTGCGCTGCAGTGCTAAAATAATAATTTATCGTCTTTCTGAACAATCCAAACATACAACGCTAGACCGCTTCTTTTCTCGCGACTTTAGGCGAAAGGTCTAAAGCGTCGAAACATGCGTAGTCGATGGCGGCGCATCCAATCAGCCGGGAAAGCGTTAAGAAAAGGAAAGGAAAAAAAATCTAATAAAAATAAAGTGTAGGATACGTTGTACGTAGCCCACAGTTGGGCAGACCTGTAGTGGAAACGAGCGCGAAGAACGACTCCGTCCCAAAAAAAATAAAAACTTAATAAAAAATAAAAAATAAATTGGGACACTCTGTATGTGTGTCCCACAAGTAGGCAAACGTGTGTAGGAGCAAAAGCAACGCACGCAAATAGCCGTAAGCGATTAAAAAAAAAACTGATCACACTGAATGAAACACACTAAGCCCATGTGGTGAGCACGCACAAAGAATGAGCCGATCGCAAAGGCAAAAATTAAAAACAAAAAAAAAATATAAAATTAACACGAGCGAAAAAAATAAAGCACGCTACTTGGCACGCGTGGTGAGCATGCACGAGAACTGAGCCGATTTAACACGACAAGAACATACAAAATTCATTAAAAAATAAAACGGGAAAAATAACAATACAATCTCTCGTCATAATAGCAGTCACTATACAAATACAGCATTTATTAACTAAATGCGAGTGTGTTATACGTAACAAGAATTATATGTGCAGATAAACGTAACGCAAATGTAACGTAATAATTTAACTACTAATTTACCGATCAAAGTATCATTAGGCAACAATCGTTTAGGTACACAAGTTCGCTCAGATCACAACAACATTGTGTGCCACCATAGATCTGTGATCAGACAATTGGATGCATACAGGAAATCAACATTAAAACAACGTGCAGAAATAATTGCGTGAAAATAATTTTGTATGTTGTGTTGTCGCAATCCTCAAATCCATCTCAATCCATAAATGATTTACGACTACCCGACGAAATTTTTATTGGGGCAGGGTAAAGTTACGTGAACAAATGAATTTAGAAATGATGGCACGAATTAGATTATGGGCGGAAATAATTATTTTTGCGGACTGTATGAGCTGATGGAACGTGAAACCAAGTTATGGTGAAATGGTAAACAGTTTACTGGTTACGGGAAGGTCGCCGGTTTTTAATATTACCGGTTCGAATGACCATTTATGTTGGTGCGAGAGGCACTAACATACGACGTAATCAAGGGTTGTGGACCCAGGACAAAAGGTTTGGTTAGGTTGCGGAAATGAGGGCATGCGACTTACTTGGTGGATGAGTGGTTGGGCAAGGCAGGAGACGGGGCAGCGATGTGGTCGATTCCTGACGCACAGTCACTTCACTTAGTTCAATTAAGGCTACCACAGGCAATATCAATAAGTCCAAGGCGACAAAGGGCACGTATCGTCCGTACGTCTTGCGATCAGCTGTTTTGTCCGCGCGCGGTAGATAGCTGGAGACGAACTGGCGCGGTCTGCTTACGAAGCGAGCGGCCGCGGGTCGCGCAGCGGTAGCGCCGCGGCAGATAGGCGGACGCAGTCGTCAACAACCGTTGAGTCAACCGCCTTACAGATGGCGGTATAATTTGAATGGGCGTCCCAGCTTTGGCGGGAACATCGGCTTTTTAGCTTGCCTTGGAAACGATATAAACTAAATAAGACAAATTTTCAAAAAACTACGTTATGGTGCACAAGAAAAACACCTACAATATTATATTGAATCACTGTAGGTACAGCTGCGTCAGGTCGACCTACCCAAATCTGTTAAAATATCCCAATCGATATTGAACTCTATGACTACAACATTAGGTTGAGTTTCGGTTGCAGGTATTTCACAGATTAGTAGGTCGCAGAGTAGGTAGGGTAGGGCGATATGACGCTATCTGTACAGCCAGCGTCACATCTATATTGTATGTAAAATTTCCGCAACCAAATTGCATCTTAATATCAATCAAGTAGAGTTCAATATCGATTGGAAAAATTTGACGGGTTTGGGTAGGTCGATCAGTGGCCGTGTGTACACAACTTTTCGTTCTATTGTTAGGCCAAAAAATTGTTAACGGTAAAACTGATCACTTTTGAATTCAACTAGTTTTGCGAGTTAATAACGAAAAGCAGTGTACAGTCAGTGTCACATCGGCCCTTAGATTAGATAATCAAATTCCTTTTTCTGAGCATCGGCCTACCCTTATCTGTCAAATTAACTAGATGGATATTGAACTTTATGCTTTGAACGTACATCTGAAAACTTTACAGGAAAATATAAATATGAAGGATTATTAAGGAAATAAAAAACTTATAAATTCGTATTGTCAAATATAACTAAGGTACGGCTTTTATCAACAGGATTCTGTGATTGTCATCGAAACTTTGTTCTAGAGAATGATAACCAAGATTGCTCAAAATGCTTGTTGGTACAAATGTGTCGCAGACATTGTTCATGATTGATTGATCGTAAAATGTTTGGAAAATATATGACTGCGTTTATTCCATATCCAATTTAGTCTTCTTACACGCCGGCCGTAGCCATTCTTTATTTATATCATCATTTTTTGGAAACCTGTAACCAAAATGTAGAATTTTTAAAATTAGTGAAAATGCAGATAAATGGTAATAGTAGTAATCAAGAAGACCATTCAAATATGTATATTTTTTTTAATTATCAATAGGTAGGTACTTTTAAAGTTATAAATTATTAATATCATGTTAAAAGTAAAACAAGTTGTAAATGAGGCGTAAGTAATTTAAAGATAGATGTGCCAACCACTTACACAAAATATTGATTTATCGATATAGAAATGCACGTCACTAGGCGAAAAAACATAACCTTCAACATTTGAACAAAATTTCATTGATAAATGCCCTATATCAGCACAGAACTGGACACGATGACTATTTAGCCAAACTATTAGTGTGTTTTAATAGGTTCATGCCATTAATTATGTTAAGGTAAAACGAAAACAGTCTGAGCTCACGGATAAAAGGTTATTGTCTCTTGATTAATTTACAGCCCTCAATCACACAAGACATTTTGTCACACGTAACGCTTAAATATCACTAACAATGCTATGGCTAGTTTATAAGTTTCTTCGGAAGAATACCTTGCAAATAATTAAATTTATCTGAGAGGAGCTACAACTTAGCGTGAAAATAATCCGTCATTATAATGTAAGTAACCAAGTTTGGTTGTAACTTATTTACACAGCAACAAAAAGAAAATAACGACTCATATAATCTGATGGTGTTATAAAGACATCCAATTACATCCATTTGACATTTACCTTGTGACAACCTAGAAAAAATAGAAACGAATGTGGATTAGAGGTTTCATTCACTCTCGTTACAGAATTAAATGAAGTCATATGAGTAAGATAACTGTTGTCTAGCTCGTCTTTTAGCGTGGTTTCTATGCTTTAGTTATTGTTCTGAGCTCAGAACAATAACTAAATTATTGTTCTGAGGAGCTATCTATCTCAATGGCTCTTTGGCTCTCAGAACAATAACTAAAGCAAAAACAAATCTGGCTTTGGCTATTCTCTATTTTACTCTAGTGATGTGAATCGATTACGATTTTCAACACCGGTATATACCGTTTATTTATTTAAAAAAACGGTTTTTCAGGTTTTTTAGGTTTCCAGAAAAAAATATTAAACTTTAATGAAACGCCATTTTATTATTTATTTTCTCGAATTTTACATTAGATTCAATTAAGAACAATCACCAAATATATTTTTTTTAAATAATCATCATGCAAAACATAACCATTAAATTTGAATTTTATACTGTGTCTGTTGCCAACAAATCGTAGTTCATAACAAATCTGCTTGTAGCCAGGTTCTTCTAGAAGACAGTACTTATCTAGATTTAGAGAACATCCTCTCCTAAGGTACCGGTAATGGTAGGTAAAGTACTCCCCAAACACACTTGACTTTGTACCGTGTTCTCATAGACTTACAGACTACTTTAGTATGAACAAGTTTGGTTATTTCGGTTCTGTGGTTCATCTTATGTATTGTCATCGCACAATATCGCATAGTCTATGCTCCATTCTGTCTAATTTGACGTTGACAGTTACTGTCAAAAAAGTGTCAAAAAAAATCCAAGAGTGAGTGGTTAATGCTATTATATATAATGGTGTCAATTGTTTACTGCTCCAAAAAGCTCCTGCACTTTTAGCTGCTTTTGTAATCTATGCTTCTTCGCTTTGTAAATCTGTCTCCACATACATACGTAATGTATTAACTGCAGAAGCAGTTGAATTCGTGTAGGGTCTTCTTTGTTTCAAAAGGTCTAGCAGTCTCGACTTTTTCTGTTCTAATATTTCACCACTTGAACTTTGATCTACTGGTTCCAAAGTCGATGGCACATAATTTCAGCCAGATTTTCGCTCGTGTGTGAAGTCCGAACATCTCATGTAGTTAATCAATAGGTAACACTTTAAAATGCTTTGGTTATAAAAATATATACAGTTACAGTAAGAAAGTTTTCAATACTTTGATTTGACCAAATATCAGCAGTTAGTGCAAAATTCTTAATATTCGTAATATTTGATTATAATTTCTTATCTTTGAGTTTTTCTTTTAATATGTGCCAACATATTTGAGGTTCCTCCCCCAACTTTGATCAGCTTATCTTACAGTTTGCACTATCATTAACAATTGTTTCAAAATAATTCCTACTTATTGATTTTGTTAGAAAACTTAAAGACTCTTTGGTTTATATTTTCCTTTATGTTTCTTCACTTTGATGTATTGCGTTTGAATACGACTGTCTATTAGAATAATTTGTGTTGTCACAATGTATCAGATTATTTTCTTTGTAAAAATATATTTATTCTCCAGTTCATTTGTATAATTTCACTATCTACATATAGTATTTTATCAGGTTATGGGCTAATGGGCTACTTAGCCAATACTGTAATAAAAGTTTCGCGAATCATTTTAAGCAATGCGGTATTATTCACGAAACGACAGTTCCGTATACACCTCAACAAAATGGCGTTGCTGAACGCTTAAATAGAACCCTAATGGAAAAGGCCAGAGCGATGTTGCAAGATGCTGATTTGGGGAAACAATATTGGGCTGAAGCGGTAAATACTGCGTGTTATTTGAAGAACCGTAGTCCAACTGCAGCTGTAAAAGATGCTACTCCTGAAGAATTGTGGACTGGATCTAAAGTGGATCTCAGTAATCTTCGAGTTTTTGGCAGAACAGCTTATGCTCTTACTCCACAACAAAAACGCAAAGAACTTGATCCCAAATCTAAGCCTTACATTATGTTGGGATATTGTGATCATACCAAAATGATGGTTCGACGTTGATTAAAGCTCGTTCTGTTGAATTTATTGAAACTGTTCGAGGTATAACCTACAAGATATCAAATACTTTAGAAAGCTCTAAAGATTTGACAAATACTGTTGAAGTTACGGTGTATCAACCAAGTACTTTTCATGGACTTATCCATGAATCTGACAGTGATGAGTTTGCCACACCAGACATATCGTCAACGGATATTGATGTTCTAGATCCTGTTGAAGAAGAATCTCATGTCGAAGAAGTACTTACATCTAATGAACGGGAAGAAACTTCGTTGAATAATATTCAACCAGACTCACAAATAATGGAACAGAATATTTCAGACCTGGAAGTTGCTGAAAGTTCTAGACCTAAACGTGATCGCCATCCTCCTATTTGGTTCAAAGATTATGAAGTGAACTATTTCTCTGATCTAGCTTTGATGGGACGCTGTGAGCCTAAAACATATAACGAAGAGATCAAAAGTGAGAATGCTAAAGATTGGATAGAAGCAATGCAAGATGAATATAACTCGCTAATGTCGCATGGTGTCTGGGAACTTGTGGATCGACCTAACAACGGTAATGTGATAAAATCCAAATGGGTTTTCAAAGAAAAAGTAGATCCAAGTGGAAAATTTGAAAAATTCAAAGCACGATTAGTTGCAAAAGGTTTTACTCAACAATATAAAGTTGACTATGATGAAACATTTGCACCTGTTGTGAGACATAGCACTCTACGATTACTCTTTGCGATTGGTGTTGAAAATGATATGGACATTGAACATGTTGATGTCAACACAGCATTTCTCAATGGAGATTTACATGAGCAGATCTATATGGAGCAACCTACCGGTTTTCATATTGAGGGGCAGAACAAAGTGTGCATACTCAAAAATAGTCTATATGGGCTCAAACAAGCCAGTAGAGCTTGGAATGAAAAAGTTCATAATGTTTTGGTCAACAATGGTTATAAACAGTTGAAGAGTGAACAATGTGTGTTCTATAAAGACAAAGTAATAATAGCTTTATATGTTGATGATTTTTTCATATTTAGCTCCAATGATCATCAAAAGAAAATGCTATATGAATTGCTCAGTTCCAAATTTAGTGTCAAATTGCTTGGACCTGTTACACAAGCGTTGGGTATGAAGGTCAAAAGGAACAGGGAGCAAGGGACATTGAAACTGACTCAATCTGAGTATGTGAAAAATATTTTGATAAAGTTTGGAATGGATGATTGTCACAAAGTCGCAACTCCCATGGAAGTGAACTTTAATCCGCCAAAAGCTGAGAAGATTGATGCGAGGTTTCCATATCAGGAATTAATCGGGAGTTTAATGTATCTCGCTGTATGCACTCGTCCTGACATTGCATTTGTGTGCAGTAAGCTCAGCCAATATAACACATGTTATAATGAAACACATTGGCTTGCAGCTAAGCGCGTGCTACGATATTTATCTGGTACAACTGATTACGGACTCAATTTTAGGCGAGGTAGTAACAAATTTGAAATTTCATCCGACGCAGATTGGGCGGGCGATAAAAACGATCGAAAATCCTATTCGGGTTTCGTGAGTAGATTTGGACTGAATGTAATAAATTGGCATAGCCACAAGCAAAACAATGTTGCTTGTTCTAGTACAGAAGCTGAATATTACGCTCTTGGTACAGCGGTAAAAGAGGCTAAATTCCTACATAATGTTATATATGAATTGAAACCTTTCAATTTATCGCGTGAGCCTATCGTTATTTATAATGACAATAAGAGCACGCTCAAAATAGTTGAAAATCAATGTTACCGCAGAACCAAACACATTGACATACAACACCATTTTATTCAAGAATGTGTTGAGCGTAAGTTGATAAAGATATATTATAAGCCATCTGCTGAATTGGAAGCTGACCTATTCACAAAAGCCTTGCCAAAGGTAAAACACAATTGTTTTGCTAAGTGTCTAGGTTTAATGTAGGTTTTCTTATTTTAATTGATTTTTTTTTGTTGTACTCATGTGGTGTACTCTTGCAATAATGGTTTTAGTTTATAACTTTAAGATTGCTAGAGTAAGGGGCAGTGTTAGAAAACTTAAAGACTCTTTGGTTTATATTTTCCTTTATGTTTCTTCACTTTGATGTATTGCGTTTGAATACGACTGTCTATTAGAATAATTTGTGTTGTCACAATGTATCAGATTATTTTCTTTGTAAAAATATATTTATTCTCCAGTTCATTTGTATAATTTCACTATCTACATATAGTATTTTATCAGATTTCCCTTTTATTTTGGGCATGTTTCGCAAGTAAATCTGTCATCTTTTAGGAATTCGTAAGCAAACTGAAATATTTTGGTGGCGTTAGTCACGTATTAAAATGGGAGTCGAGTAATGGGCGATTTTCTGACAGCCTAAATTAAAAAGTAAAAATTAGTTCAAAAACACTCGATAGATGTCGTTTTATGAAAGCTGGGCTACTTATAAGCTGTAATAAATTATACACTTTTACTTGTCTGCCAAAAGAATAAAAAAATAGTATTTACTTACCTACCTATTTATATTCAGGACATCCAGAAGCTATTTCTATTTTGGAATAGAATAAATATTACGCAGCCATACACGTGCTCTTCATGAACCCGCCTTTTACTAAGCGCCATACTAATCTATGCTAAGCGCCATCTATGAAGTCATTTACGAACCAATTTCTTTTTTTTTTTTGATCTCGGAAAATCGCCCATTCCCCAACCAAAGACAACATGTTGTTCGGATACACATCAAAGACTCGGAGTTTTTTTGGAATTGTAATCGGTTTTGGATAGGAACCGGCGATTATCGGTTTTTATAAAAACCGGTTTTTAAAGGTTTATATAGAACCTGTTCACATCACTATCACTCACATTTACATCACTATTTATAATGTGCGCTTCGTTCGCAATCAGCGAATGTTGCGTTATTTTCCTATGTTTTTGTGTTTTTTATTAAAATTAGACAAGAGAATGTATTTTCGTTGTATTATTTGGTTATTATCGTGAAGTTTACTCGTCTAGTGTCCATCGCAAACGGTTGCGGTAAGTTGCAAAGTTTAATTTGTTATCCACTTGTCGTTCACTATGGCGGTCTTCATTTACATTACTTCGATGCTGTTGTAAATAATTTCATCATTACCACTTTATCCCAATACTGGAGTTGTATTTGTGTGTCATTATTTAATTGGCGTGTTATAGATGGACGTAACAGACGAGGGTGTGTTGGATGTGGAATTGTTAGGTGACGATGGGTCGGAGGAAGAGGGCGAAGCGCCGCCGTCTTCAGGTACGCCAATACTTGCTCATTGCTCTCTGTTGTAAATCGCCCCGTTTGTACAAAAAAAAACTACCTATTGTATGAATTTACATACTTAATAAACAGTTACATGATGTATTATTAATTTATTGTTAAATTATTTTCTTTTTATTGGCTTGGTGAATTTCTATAAGCTATTGCTAATTGAAAAAAGAGCATGCATTTAAAAAGTTTTTGTATGTATTAATCAGTAGTGAGAACCTGTAAAATCAATTTTTAATGTTCTAAATGTCTGAGAAAAAATCCTAACTATATTTAAAAGCCATAGATATGTTTCACTTTCTAGGATTAACTTTTTAGCATGACTCAATTGTTTTAATATTGATTAATCTGAAAAAGAACCAGCATAAAATGTACATAGTATGTCTTTTTTGGATGCTTAGTTCATTACATACAAAACTTTAGCTTCAGCATAATTTAAAAATAAATGTTAACCAAATGAGATAGATTTTTATACAGGGCCGGGGTCAACTCCAACATCATGTGCTTCATCCCCTCGTGGTGAGGAGCCTGCTTCTCCCCATGCCGGGGTGTCCCAGCCCTCATTTTTTCACCACCAACCCTATGCTCGCCCTTTCTTCACATCAGCCAGGCGTGGTCCTGGTAGACCACGCAAAGAAGGTCCAAAACTTGTTAAAGAAGGAAAAATCGTTAGAAGGTAAATTATTATTTCATTCATGATTAGAATTCGAGTATCAACATACAAATGTTAAAGAACTATCTGTTAACAACATATTTATCTAAAAAACTAAATTGATTATGTATTCGTAATGTTTTATTATTTGCGTTAAAAAACGCTCAAATAAAGTCAAGGATAACACACATTGAAAAAAATGTCTACCTCATGAGGGAATCAAACCCGCGTAATTCGCAATCCGGGCGGCTGCGTTGACCACTCCGCCACCGAGGTATTGGTTAGACCTAACAAAAATTTTCCATGCTATTTGATTTTATGTTTATATAGCAACAGTGTCATATCAAACCTCTTAAAATTTACATCCTTAAAGATCTGAACGAAAATATTTTACAATATTAAACATTCAGTTAAGATAAGACTGCTTTATACATTCGTAATATTTGATTATTTGTGTTAAAAACACTCAAATAAAACTCATAGATTGTGTATGTATGTATATTTACTAAACAAATACACTTATATACAAATTTCTTTAGGTACAGAAACCCTGGGTCTGTAAGAGGAGCCAAGAGACATCGTGGTAGTCGTGATGATGCACTTGATGATGCTATGGATGAGGATGATTTTACTATGCCTGCACCTGAGGAACCACCTTATACTCCAGAAAAATGGTAATTCTATTTTTTTATGTGTTTTTTTGCTTATCTAATTACTGGACACATTGTGTGCTGTGCAAGCATGTTGCCTTTTGTGTTATAATTTTACGTACTTACTTATTTTAATTGTAATTCATACTAATTAAATCCTTTAGGCCCGGCAAAGTCTGTGCGCTATGTAATTTAAGCGAGCGCAGTCAACTCGGACAGGGTGAGATGCGGCAGATCCTGTGCAGCGGAGACTTTGATGGCAACATTACCCCGGGGGTGTCCAACTCTGGGGGCGCCACCCCCACGGGAACCCCCACGCCGACCAGCACCCCCACCACTCCCGTGCCCCCCGGACTGGCATCTCCACCTCCAGAATTTATGGATATCAACCAACAGCAAGCAGCTTTACCTTTAAGTAGGAGACAAAAGGCTTTCAACAAATGCAGGTAAGTTTGTAGACATTGAAAGCCTTATTATCATCATTCAGAGTTTTTGACATTGTTTTGTTGTAAAAGAGTTAATCTCGTGTAATGTAAAATTGCTGTAAATTAAGGGCTTTTTAAATATAAAGTTAAATGATAATGAGAGATGCTATTTGGAATTTGTAAAAAATAGTATAAACGATAATTGGCTTATGTGATTTTTTCGTATTACAATTATTTTATTAATAATGTATGTATTATGATTATTATTATTTTATTACAAGATTCAAAGTAAATTAAGTTCATCCAATTTGTTTGTTTTTCTTGTAGGACTCCCATTTACAACTTGGAACATACTGATGAACTATCAATAATTGGACATGTCGAAGTGTTGGAGCTACCAGGATTAGTAACGTCTGGGGCGTTCTACGTGCATCGCTGCTGCCTAGAGTTCAGTCCGCCATACCAAGATCATATGGCCGCAGCTTCCAACTCTGATGAAGATAAAGACCAGTTCGAAGAAGCCAGAATAAAGGGGATAGTGACTATTGCTTTGTCGAGAAAGTGTGCTTTTTGTACAAGACATGGTGCTAGCATTCCTTGTAAAGTGAGTTACTCATACTGAGATATGGTGTTCGTTGTGAAAATAGCATTCCTAACATTCTATTTTTTCTACAGATGAGCTGCAATAAATACTTCCATCTGCCTTGTGTTCTTGCTTCTGGTGGATATATGGACTTCCAGATGAAATCTTCCTTCTGTAAAGATCATTTATATCAAATACCACTTGTTTGTAAGTATAAAATGTAATTCCTTATTTTTTTTTTATTGTCACGTGACGTTTCATTAATTTGTTTTTATGTGTTTAGGTTCGGCTGATATAGAATGTCGAACGTGTAGAGCGATCGGAGACATAGCAAATTTGATGACGTGCGTCACCTGCGGGGGACATTATCATGGCACTTGTGTCGGGCTAGCACAGTTACCAGGTAAGTAAGAACACTCCCTTCCCTTGGGTGTCGTAAAAGGCGACTAACGGGCTAAAGACTGCACATACATCCAACAGCATAGAGCTGCGATTGGCCCACCACCTGTCACGCTGAGCACATGTACAGTCGCTATTTGGTGAAGAGTGGACTATGACAGAGGACTGCTTTTGCTGTCCTCATAGCTTAGTCTTTGACTAACCCTTCGGCGATAATAGCACAGAATAACTAATAATACTACCGTACAGAAGGTTCACTAACTCACTAAAATCAAGTTTAGGTATAAAAAATTGCCTACTCTTACGACTTTCACGTGAAATTGAAACTTATCGTGTGACCCGAGCGTTCATATTCCGTTAAGCAACGCTGACTCGATATCGATTTGACGTCAGGAGCGCAGGGTTTCCACTCATGGTTATAGTACGAGGGCGGTTTGATAAGTCCATGACTTTGGAAAGAAGAAACACTATTTTTACATATATATTTTTTTATTTTTCTACATAAACTCCTTTCAACTCTACGCACTTAGTCCAGCGATGTTCCAACCTCTTAAACCCATCAAAAAAATATTTTTTGTCAAACCCTGAAAAATAGGCCTCAGTTTCGGCGGCTACCACCTCTTTGTTTGACGAAAATCTTTGCCCGCCAAGCCATTTCTTCATGTTTGGGAGAGGAAAATGTCACAGGGGGCTAAATCTGGCGAATACGGAGGGTGTGGCAATAATTCGTATCCTAATTCGACAATTTTTGATGTCGCGATTGCAGACGAGTGGGCCGGTACATTATCCTGATGAAAAAGTTTTTTTATTTGCTAGATGCGGTCGTTTCTTGATCAACTTTTTATTGAATCTATCTAACAATGTAGCATAGTAAGCTCCGGTTATTGTCTTGCCTTTATCCAAAAAATCGATGTTAAATAACCCCTTGGCTGTCCCAAAAGCCTGTGGCCATCACTTTACCAGCCGAGCAAACCTTTTTTGCCTTCTTTGGGGCACGTTCCCCGGTAGAAGTCCATTGCTTCGACTGTTGCTTAGTCTCTGGTGTATAATGATGGACCCACGTTTCGTCAACTGTTACGTACCGACGCATAAACTCACTCGGATTGCGGTTATACATGGCTAGGCATTCCTCAGAAGCTGTTACGCGATTTCGTTTCTGGTCGACTGTTAGTAAACGCGGCACCCATCTTACAGAAAGCTTTTTTATGCCCAGAATATCATGCAAAATATAAAAATAACTCGTTCAGTCGAGATATGCACAGCATCACTTATTTCGCGTATCTTCACTCGACGGTCTGCCAAAACAATATTATGTATTTTATTAACCATGCCCTCCGTAGTGACCTTCAATCGGCCTTCCTGGGCGCTCTGCGTCATTAGTGGTAGTACGTCCACAACAAAATTCAGTGAACCACTTATGTACCATCCCATGAGAAGGCGCAGAATCACCATAATACTTTTTCAATTTGTCTTCTGTCTGTTTAATAATTTTACCACGTTAAAAATAGTGTTTAATTAGCACTCGAAACTCGCTTTTCTCCATTTTCAAAGAATACTTAGAGTCGCCTAACTTTTTTGTTTCTAAAAAGCTTGTTTTCGCGCCTGAAAAAAGAACGGCATGCGCTTCGTAGTGAGTTTCCAAATATGAGACAAAAAAATATTTAAGAAGTTGTTATTTAACCTTAGTCATTGAGTTGCCAAACTGCCCTCGTATATTAAAATAAATCAAATTTATTGTTCTTTCTTTTATTTAACACAACAGTATCTTTTATACGGATTATAAGATCGTTTAGTAGTCATTGTTCGGTGCGCAAAAATCACAGAAATGATCGTTCGTTTTACGCGCGAGACGTGGAGCAAGCCTACTGCCATACGCCTGCCCGCGACGCGCGCCGGCCGCACGTACCTAAACTATGGAGTGACGGCCCCCTGATAATAGTCGTGATTATATTATGTATATACAGTTGTGGTCATATAATTAGAAACGGGTAGTATTCAATTCAATATTATGAAATCAAGTTCAAATAACTATGTACTGGTTTATTATCAATTACTTCTAACCACGTAAAAATAATTAGGAACGAAATATCATTTCGTTTTAAAATGGTTATAAACTCAAAATTTTAAAAGGAAATTTTTTATGCTATAATTCAGGAGTGTTTTGGCGCCATTTTTTGAAGTCTACAATAGTTACAAGTTGTTAAATATTTAACACATATCATTATTACAAAACATGGGAAAGCAAAAAAGTTGCGATTCTTTGACAAGAAAAATAATGATTGCACTTTATAAACGTGATCACTTCTCTTCAATCTCTTTAAGAAATTTTACACTACCATTATCGTATCTCGAAAACCTAAATCTCGGAAAACGACATTTCGATAGGATTCTATGATTGTTTTGGGCAGCAAACTGTTAATCCCTTTAGGGGCTCAGAAACGATAAGAAGGGAAGTTTTTGGCAGCAGGCAAGGATTATTCGCACGTACAATTCAAAGACGATTAAATGATGCAAAATTATTTGGAAGTATCGCACGGAAAGTACCGCTTGTCAACAAGCAGCACCGACGAGCGAGACTGAATTTCGCTCGAAAGTATGGCAGCTGGACGGAAAATCAATGGAAAAATGTATTATTTTCTGATGAGTCAAAGATAAATAGACTGAGTTCTGATGGTAAACTGTATGTGCGACGTCCTGCAAAGCAAGCGTTGAATAATAAATACACCACAAAATAAGTAAAGCATGGAGGAGGAAACATTAAAGTTTGGAGATGTTTCTCTGGATATGGTGTGGGCCCCGTAAAAAAAATTTAGGTAATCTAGATCTAATTTAATTACAAGAACATTTTGGAAGACAATGCTTCCTTACGCTGAGGAGACGTTACCAGTGACCTGGATATTTCAACATGATAATGACCCCAAATTTATTTATCCTAAAAAAAAGTATAATTATTTTTTTTCATAAGTACTTCGGATACCGCTCAGGTTCCTGCGGGGTTCTACAGGGGGCCAACATTTTGTTAGATTTTAGCTACGACGCACCGTTTTCGAGATATTCGCTTTTTTATAAAAAGTTACCTTAAATTTTTTAAAGTTTTTGAGCTCCATATAAAAATCAACAGAAAATTTTGTCCGTGCACCCCCTTTGCGACACCCTAACCCTTTTGTCTATCGAGTCGAGCCGCTCTCGATTCCGAGCCGACATATTCCACACTGAGCTAAATTGAACGAGTGAGCTAGATATACGTTGAGCTAGAATAGGTGAGCTAGCTCTTTTTAATAACTATTTATTGGGCAAGTAGCGAGTACATTACTGCGCTAGTTTGATTATTTAAAATATAATTTAAATTATGCGAAGTTGAGAAGCAATGTAACAAAAAATAATTGCTTAGTGCAAACGAGGAACAAAGGCCTTACTTGCGAGCTTTATAACGCAAGCAGGCTTTGCCGAAGAGTGAGAATTTTTCATAGAATCTATACATATTATCCCCTAAGGGTTAGTCAGAGACTAGGCAATGAGGACAGTAAAAGCAGTACTCTACCATTAGCCCACTTTTCACCAAATAGCGGTCACGGGTTTTTAAAAATCATTAAAGTAACATTGACCTAGAAGTATAGACAAGAACGTTCATACAAACCATTTGTTCAAATTCTGGAATGAGAGACCTAAAGTTCGCTGCAGCGCTAAAACATTTAAATGTCGTCTAATCAACAGACATACATCGCAGCGCCGCAGCGCCAGATCGGTCAAAGACAACGTAGTGTGTATCAAGATGGCGCGTCCCAAATAGATTGTCAATAACAATAATTGAAAAAATATCTTTTCTATTCTAATAATACGATATAACTACATAATAATGACTTTAATAACAATTAACTTTTCTTACTAGAGAACGGAATTGTAGTAAACGTCTAAGTGTACACTTTGAAAAGAAATAAAGAATTATTTTCGCCGCACCGCACGCGCGAATGTCAAAGCCACACTAAAGCAAGGTGCCGAGTCGACTCCGCAGATGAGTGGAACATAGTGCGTGTTCGGAAGGGCCTATCTAGTGTAACGTATATAAGGCGACTGCTCAAAACCGCAAGAAACTTCAAAAGCTGGTCAAGTCAAGTGTTTTAGACATGACAACGGCCGGCCGCTGTTCGCGTGTTGTAAATAATCGTTATTTAATAGCTAATTTTTCCATCTTATTTTTCTTATGTTATTGCTTTAAAATAAATTAGATACTCCAAGACTATCAAATTAAAATTCATAAAATTAATATTTAATGAAAAATGAAAAAGCACGAATTTCTTTTTTGTCATTTTTGTCATGTTTAAAACACTAGACCTGACCAGCCCTTGAAGTTTCTTGCGGTTTCTAGCAGTCACCTTATACACTTCTCATCAGAAAAATCGAAACCCTTACTTTTTTTTTTGACATATATTCCTAAATATACACATTTTTCTGATATTATGCACCATGATCACGGAGTAACTGACTAACAGTTACTCCGTGATCATGGTGCATGCAACTGCGCCGAAATATCGTTGACTCAAAACAAACAACTCAGACATGGTAAAAATCCCGTTTTTTCATAAAAATAATTGTAGTGACCATGAAAGTTTAAAATGTTATTTTTCTGATAATCCTTACAAAACATAAACTTGCAAGGTGTTTCGATTTTTCTGATGAGAAGTGTATATCGCTGTAAAGCAATGATATGTGCCAGGCGTCCGCTCGGGCTGGTCGTGCCGCCAGTGCCGCGTGTGCCAGGTGTGCCGCGGCGAGGCGGCGGCGGCGGACGCGCGCGCCGTCGCCTGCGAGCACTGCGACAAGCTCTACCACGCCAACTGCCTGCGCCCCGTCATGGCCACCGTGCCCAAGTACGGCTGGAAGTGCAAGGTCAGTGCAACTAAGCAACTCTCTCTAATATTTATAAGAATTTCTTTGGGCGATTTATTACGTTTAGTCGCATAATGCCTAATTCGCAAAATGCCCACCGAGTCTCGAAAGGACTAGTTCGCGTAATGCCTAATTCACTAAAGGACCAATTCGCAGAATGGCTACTTAGCCTAAGGACTAATTCGCGAAAGGACTACTTCGCAAAATGTCCAATATTTACCATATTTCTTCAAAGGCCAATAATAACCAAATTACATCAAAACGATGTAACTAACAACCCGTTGTAATATGTGGGTAATTTAATAGATATTAAATTACAAAATAACGATTTTATAATTTCCTTACATATTAATTATGAAAAAAACTGGTAGCTCATTTTGTATTCTGTTCCAGAATAAAAAAATACCAATAAATATCACCAATGAATAGGAATGGGGTAATTTAAAAAAAATATAAAGTCATTTTATAAATATTGGCCATTTTGCGAAGTGGTCCTTTTGCGAAGTAGTCATTTCGCGAATCAGTCCTTTGGCTAAGGAGCCATTCTGCGAATTGGTCCTTTTGCGAATTAGGTATTACGCGAAGTAGTCCTTTCGAGACTCGGTGGGTATTTTGCGAATTAGGCATTATGTGACTAAACGCAAATATATACCCTGTTCTTGCCAATTAGTAGTCGTCTTTCAGTATAGTAGCTACACTGAAGGTTGACCAACACAATTTTGCCACAACAAGCAAAATATCACTGACAAAAATGCATGGAATTATCTTTTTTTTATAAGTAGGAGGCAAACTGGCAGGTGGGTCACTGCCGCCCATGGACACCCGCAAAACTAGAACTTGCTCTAATTTCACAAACAGAAATAGTTCAAATGCGTACATGTGCCCAAGTTAAACTTCTTTGATTCATTTTTGTTTTTTTTTAAATATTTTCTTAAATAAATGATTCAAAGATGTGGTACATTTATTTTCTTCTATTTAAGTTTTTTTTCTTCTTTCTTCTATATAAAGCTGTGGAGTTTTTTTGCCTATTCTGCTCCACAGCTAAAAGACGTCCTGGGCCCTTATTCTGTAACGATTCCTTGTTTCAAAACCACGTCAATTCCTTAAAAAGTTACGATATCTTCCCAAAAACGTATGCGTTTGACGTTTGTGCGCGGTAAGGTTTACTTGTGGAATCCATAGATTGCGATACAGAATCAGGGCCCTGAATGAAAAAGCACTTTTAATAAAAGTTTATTTGATTAAATTATATTTGACTTTCGGAAATTGTATCAGTGCTGCCGCGTGTGTTCGGACTGCGGCGCGCGCTCGCCCGGCGCGGGCCCGTCGTCGCGCTGGCACGCGCACTACACGGTGTGCGACTCGTGCTACCAGCAGCGGAATAAGGGCTCCTGCTGCCCGCTGTGCCGGCGGGCCTACCGCGCCGCCGCCTACCGCGACATGATACGCTGCATCACGTGCAAGAGGTACGTAAAAGCCCGGCCACGAGCTGAGAGCGGAGCGCCGCGCAGATTCTTCGTTAATGGGGAAGAAAACTGCCCAGTTTGGCCGCTAGTGGCGCTGATATCACTTGACTCATAACAAATAGCATACTTACATAATTTTTAAATTAACTTGAAATTATTATTTTATTACAAAAATGCCTCATTGTGCTGCAATTGGGTGCAATAATAATGGCAACCATTCTTTTCAAAAGAATTCGCAAAGGAGAAAACTTTGCGAGATGGCTTTAAGGATACGTAACTTTAAGGCTGCAGACAATTCGAGGTTATGTTCGGAACATTTTACTGAATCTGATTATGAAGGCGACAGTTCTGCTACAGGTTTGTAAATTCAAGTAAATTCATTACATATCAACACGTTCTTTATGTAAAAAAAATATAGGTTATGCGAGGAGTCATGAAATTGATGTCGAAAAGTTTATTAAATTGTCAAACAACACAATGATTTTGTTAAAAAAATAATCAAACAAAATTAATGCATGGTAAAAACGGTCATTGTGCAGAGGTAATTGATGTATAAGTTGTGAAAACTGAAAAAATCCATTGTGTTTACCTGCTGACGAGATCTGCCTTTCTTCCTTTTAAAGAGCTTCCTCGAGTCTTTAACTCAACTTTTAAATGAGACACCGTCCACGTTGAATACATAATCTCACAGTTAGAGAACAGAACGATCGCAATTTCTCACAAAATGGAGATCGAAAGTGATCAAAAAATGATGACAGATGTTTGAGTCAAGCGAGCGCAGCGACATCTGCAAGCTTTAGCTTTGCGTTTTCTTCCCCATTGCGTCCTTTCTATGACAATTGATTAAGACTTCCGTAGTACAACGCGCAGTATTAGTCAAAGAATCCGCTCGCCGTGCCGCTCACAGCGGCAAGCTCGTGGCTGGGTCGTAACGGTTAAGTAACAGTGTCAACTGGACTTCTTGGCGGAAAAGTAATGCGTCATATTGTCTGCATTTTTATTTTATTTTCTAAAATGTCTGTTTCGGTGAGTAATAATGTCAAATAATGGTGATGGAGCGGTGATCCAGTAAATGAAGCAAAGGATGTGTGTCCAGTGCGAGCAAATGGAAAGCTGTGGTCTCTGCCTACCCCTCGGGGAAGCGGACGTGATGTTTTTTTTATTTTATTGGCAAATGGTAAGCGCTTGGCCTTCATCTCACCTGATGATAAGTGACAATAAGGCCGAAGGTGGAAGCGCGCTTCACCCGGAATCCTCAACCACCGAGGAACTGGCTATCTTATCTCAAACTGCCGGAACACAACAATGCTATAAACATCGTTGTTATGGCGACAGACTTAGATAAGATGGTGGTAGCTAGCCAGGCGGACTTAACAGCCCTACCACCAACCAAACCGAGCACACAAAGATGTACCCCCCGCTGGGAATCGAACCCGGGACCTCTGGGTCTGAAACAGGTAGCTTAGCCACTAGACCACAGAGGCGGTTAAAACTACTATCCGTCTATGTACGACTCCGTCGCTTTACCAGGCTAAAGGTCAAAATCCCTTGCACACCGCGTCGTCTATTTGGTACGGGCACGCACTCGGGCGGCTGGTGCGCTTCATACGAAAATTTCTGAAAACTGGTAAAGCGACGGTGACCCGATAGTATGTGTTTGTAAAACAAATCTCAAAGTAACACCGTCATCCAGTGCCTATCTTACGCTGACTCGGTTATATTAGCCTAATACTGAAATGTAATACATTTTCTAGAATCTCATACATTGTCTTTAGCAATGTACAAAATCCTCCATAAACTAAGTAAGTATAAGATTTTCTTATAATAATAAACTTCATGAGTTTGTGTCACTTCGTAGGTATGTCCATGGAATGTGTGATCCGGACGCGGAACCGCAACAATACAAGCAGAAGAAGGAGCTGAACCCCGCATATGAATACAACTGTCCAATATGCAAGACTCAAATGCCGTTGATGGGTGCTAAGCCTGGATGTAAGTATAGCTTTAAACAATATTTAGTGGACACTAGAGAGAAGAACGCCACATAGACCCTTAACGGGCTCAGATTGTAGAAATTTTGCACTGGTTGTCTGTTTTATTGTAAAATGTTAAAATAATGGTCCCTATTTATCGAAAAAGACCTTTAACGGGTTAGAGGAAATAAAAACTTTAAAAATAAAATTCTACATTAAATATTGTAAAAATCGTAAATATATTTAATGTAGAATTTTATAATAAAAAACATTTTGGTCTTTTGTTTTCCTTGGTCTGTGTTTCATTATCACACTTGTAGATTTGTCTTTTTTCACGGAAGTAATATCAAAAGTGTTGTCATCTCAATCAGTTTCACTTACTAGATGAAGAAAAAAGCTTATTGCATGCATCGATTCTTATTTGAATAAGTATTATAATTGTTTTTGTAGCATTTGATGAGGATAACGCGGCGTCGACATCTCAAGATTCATCGTTTGGCGATGAGAATTCGCAGCAAGAACAAGATCCTCTTGCTTTGGAAACTTCGAAGGTGAGAGTACAATAAATTCTAAGATAACTGTTGTAACATAAAGATACTTTTTATCGACGTTTTCGTGTTTATGCCGTTAAGTACACAGCTTTTTTGATGTTTGTATCTGCATATTTTTTCTCACTTAATCATGTACAAAGGCGGAGTTCGCGCAACGAATAAAAGATATGATTGCAGTTATAATGAATGAATATAATAGTAAGACGCTTTATACGCTTATATACTGGGTGGAGGTGCATGTGTGTAACTATAATTATAGCGTACACACACTACACATGTAATTCATGATTTACTTGCTAGCCCATATTCAATACATAGATTAGAAATGAGCCGATTGGAAAGTCTTAATTAAATTCGAGGTACAAAGTGTTAATTATTTTCAGCCCGATGTTGGTCTTGGCAAAGGCAAGCCGTTTTCCGTATCATCGAAAATAGCCAAGAAAAAGATGCAAGGGTACAAGTTGAAGGGCGGATTCCCTCCCGCGGGAAAGCTGGGTTTCAAGAAGCGGCAGCGGTCGGTTTTAGACTTTGGCAGGAAGAGGGGGTCGAAACCTAAGATGAGGGGGGTATTTGGGGTGCCCGGTCTGGGTCTGCAAAGGCCGCAGGCTCCTGACAATAAGACTTCAGAAGACGATCCAGGTACGTTTACTATAATAATAATAAATTCATTTATTTCAACCAACTAGGATCATTTACAAATTCAATTAAGTACAAAGAAATAAAATAAAATAAAAATCATAAAACACAATAAAAACAAAAAACATGTCATGCCATTCAATAAAAAAAATCAAACAAAAATATAAATTAAATAAAGTGTGGTTTACGTTGGTTATGATTTAATTTGCTCTTGTGAGTTTGTTTTAAATTTAATTTGAAAACTTGGTGCTGATTACTATGATGGCGCAGTGACACCATAGTGACATGTTTGATTGTTTTCAGGAATGGAGAATAAATTAGTATTGTGTTCAAGTAAAGACAAGTTCGTGCTAACGCAAGACCTATGCGTGATGTGCGGCGCTGTAGGGACTGACTCCGAGGGGTGCCTTATCTCCTGCGCGCAGTGCGGGCAGACGTACCATCCTTACTGCGTTAATATTAAGGTAGGCATAGGACGGTACTTTTGTGTTCGTTTTACAATGTTAGTTAACTGCAATGTGACGTCGACAGACCAGCTGTCGGCTAACCCCTTGAGCTTTTGTATAACTTCTTTTTAATCTTATTTTTTAAGGCCTTATTGATTACGATATGCCAGTCCTATCAGACCCTATGTTTAATTTTACACAGAACATTGCAATTCATCAAGTGCAGGTCGCGGCGGGCACAAAACACAATACAAGGTCTTCGCTTCATCTGCCAATGGTTGAGCCAAGATCCCATGAAATACACCAACATTCATTTTGTTTACTCTAAACCTAGACCTGTTTTGCTAGTTCGTTTCTTATGCGAACCGCCAAAGAATGAAACGCACTGCCTG
Organism: Scoparia ambigualis; assembly: GCA_963921215.1. NCBI lineage: Eukaryota > Metazoa > Arthropoda > Insecta > Lepidoptera > Crambidae > Scoparia > Scoparia ambigualis. The sequence goes on along the minus strand of OY992511.1, from coordinate 29,809,567 downwards.
CTCATGTTTCCCGATCATTAAAACCTTGGTTTTTTCAAGGCAAGAGTGAATAGGCAGAGACCCTAGACTACATCCTGCTTACCAAGCAGGTTGGTGGTCTAATTCTTGCCCAGTTTCATTTAAAAAAAAAAACAAAAGACGTAAAAGCTCTTCGTTGATCTTTGGTAATGGATTGACGTCGGTTATGTTGTATAGTGTCATGTTTTAGGTGTCTCAAGTGATAGTGACGATGGGATGGCGATGTTTGGACTGCACGGTGTGCGAAGGCTGCGGCAGCCGCGGCGACGAAACCCTCTTACTGTTATGTGACGACTGCGATACGACTTGGCACACGTACTGCGCGCGGCCGCCGCTGGCCGAGGTGCCGCGCGGGCCGTGGCGCTGCGAGCGGTGCCGCCGGTGCTTGGTGTGCGGCACGCGACGGACGCCCGCGTGGTGCGACAACTACACGGGTCAGTGGCAGCTTTTAGGAAATCACACATTTTTTTTTTCTCTTAAGAGGGTTCACGCATTTCGGTTTCCCATACAAACTTCCAAGTCGAAATTTTTAAAAACTATTAAGCCAATTACGATGAAACTTTGGATGCTTCAGTAACAATACAGAGATCTAAATAGTTTGTTGAGAACATTTTTAAAAAACTTTTATTTAGCCGAGTTATTGCGATTTAAAGACCACTATAGAAAGTTTAAAATCGCATTATCTCAGTTATTTAAACGTTTTTTTTCTCTGTATGTTACTGTAGCATGCAAAGTTTCATTGTAATTGGCTTAATAGGTTTTAAAAATTTCGACTTGGAAGTTTGTATGGGAAACCGAAATGCCGTAAACCCTCTTAAAGGGGGTTAGGCGGTCAGCGAAAATTTAGATGTTACGCGGGGCCTCGCGGGTGTTGCGCGGGGCGGGGTCCGCGGTAATTCTTAAGCGCCATTCACATTTTTATCAAAAAGTGAATAAAAATGTTTTAGTTTTTTGGAAATCCAAATCAGTCAAGAAATCGAAAAGGATAATTCTTGTGTACTTATGATTTTATAGGAATTATTATTGTAAAACACGGTCATAATGTGCATTTATATGAAATTTTGGAGGTAACTTCAGGATTTTTTTCTTTTGAGCAAAATGTTTCCAATCGTGTTTTGGCTTCGTTCATCCCCTTACACATACGTTCTGGGCCCTTATTCTGTAACGATTTCTTGTTTCAAAACCACGTTAATTCCGTAAAATGTTACGATATCTTCCCAAAAACGTATGCGTTTGACGTTTGTGCGCGGTAAGGTTTAGGTGTGGAATCTATAGATTGCGATACGGAATCAGGGCCCGGTAATACACATTGAAAATTTCAGTGCGAAATATCTAAAATATTTTGAGTAATAGCTAATAGAAAACAGCCAAGTTTTTCGTTTTTACCGCCTAAGCCCCCTTAAATAATGGCTTCGTGCGGTCAGCACATTTAGCCAGTGTCAAGTAAGATATAATAGTATATATTTTCTTTGCATAAAGTAGATGCTAATAAGCGTTTAATGGTAAATGATATTCCTCCAAACCCCTTGAGACTCAATTAAGCTGTGGGACTTTATTTAGATCTCACACGGACTTCTTGAGGGAATTTGAAAAGTGATGTTGCACTGTTTTGTTTTATTTGCCAACACCCATGCACGTTCACGAACACTGAACAGTAAATAATCCACTATAATTTCACATTAATATTAGACTAAACACAAATAGTAGAAAATAGAACAACTGCAGACATAACGCTTCACTTTCCCGCCAAGAAGTCTTTAAAGCGCCTTCACATCAGAGCGACTGTCGCGCGGCTGCACTTTAGTATGAAACGCGCCGCGCCCGTGCCGCTAAGTAGTCTAATGTGAAAGCGTTCTTACTGAAACAGGATTTGGGAATATCATTTACTTTAAACATTCATTAATATATCACTTATCAAGGGTCGGAAACGTTATTTAAAATAACGTTTTTTAAACGTTTCTAACAGTTCTTCGTATTGTGTTCTTTGCATTGCGTTCGGAACGAAAACGAAATGGGAACGTTTTCAAAAACCGGTTTAATCCCCAGGACGGTGATGCTCAAGCTGTATGTACAAACTGGACTGCGACTGTGGGCTCTCATACATCGGGCAAATAAAGAGAAGTGTAGGAATCCGCGTAAAAGAACATACAGGGTGTCCCAGATATCGACGTCAAGCCGAAACCGGGTGATAGGCCAAGTTATAATAGTTATCAAAAAAATATAAAAAAATCTAAATAACGTATTTTCAAAATTAGAGACATTTTTAAAAAAAATCAAAAAATCTACATTCCGTGACGGTTTTTTACCTCCTGTTGCTACAAATCTTTAATTTTTTAAATGTTTTCTTTTGTTTTGTAATCCTGAATAATGCTTCTGTATACACTATCCTAAATTTTATAGCCAGCTGCTCAAGCTTGGAAGGAAATGTCACTTTTTACCCAAACAAATATTGAAAATTATTATTTCGCCCAGCTTTTACATACTGTACTGAAAAAAAATGTACAATGGGAGTTTGGCAAGTAACTTCAAAAGTTGGCGCATTTAATAAGAATTCCAAAATGGTACGATACATGCTAGATTATTTCTTAAACTGTGGACAATTTTATTTTTTGCAGAGACACCTAGTTGTGAAAAAGTTTTACTTATTTATTTAAAAATGGTTCTATGGTACCCCCTGGCTCTCTTCAAGGTCGTAACTTTAAGATTGTAGTTTGAGAGAGACGGGGACATTTATTTTACGAAGTGTGGGTGAGACATAGGGAAGCTATTATATTAAATACACACAATTGTTTAACATCATTTATTTAGATGCTAAGATTTACAACAGATGTTTAAACTGGAATACCCGGGCAGATGGATAGGGCGATCTGGTACTATTTCGTGGCCAGCCCGCTCATCTGACTTAAATCCATTAGGTTTCTTTTACTGGGGAGCGGTGAAAGAAAAAGTTTATTTGAAATCAATTGAAACTGTAGCTGAGCTACGGCAAAAGATAACGGAAGCAGCTGAATTTGTTAACAACGGAAGATTCGCCCGTCTGATAAACCGATAATTTTTAAGAAGATGTCGAGCTTGCATTGCGGCTGAAGGAAGTAAGTTTGAACATCTGTTGTAAGTCTTAGCATCTGAATAATTGATGTTAAACAATTGTGAGTATTTAATTTAATAGCTTCACTATGTCTCACTCACACTTCGTAAAATGAATGTCTTGACTTGATGTTTTCTTCGGCCGTATGGCCGGTGCGGGCGTTGAGGGCCGCCTCTAAGTGCCGCCGGGTCAGGTTGGGGGTGCGACAGGGAACATTTTCTTTTTTTTTGTGTTTGATCTTTTTTTATGTTTTTTTTATGATTTATTTTTTTATTTTTTTTACATTGTTTCCATTTTTTTTTATTTTTTTTTGTTCTCTCTGTCGCACCGCGGAAAATGAATGTCCCCGTCTCACTCAAATTTGAATCTTAAAGTTACGACCTTGAAGAGAGCCAGGGGCCAGCCAGCCAGGCCATAGTACCATTTTAAATAAGTAAGTAAAACTTGTTCAAAACTAAGTGTCTCTACAAAAAATAAAATTGTCTACAGTTTAAGAAATAATCTAGCATGTATCGTACCATTATGGAATCCTTATTAAAGGCGCCAACTTTTGAAGTTACTTGCCAAACTCCCATAGTATATTTTTTTTTCAGTACAGTATGTTAAAGCTGGGCGAAATAATAATTTTGAATATTTAGTTAGGTAAAAAGTGACATTTCCTTCCAAGCTTGAGCAGCTGGCTATAAAGTTTAGGATAGTGTATACAGAAGCGCTATTCAGGATTACAAGACAAAAAAAATATTTAAAAAAGTAAAGATTTGTAGCAACAGGAGGTAAAAAACCGTCACTGGATGTAGATTTTTGGATTTTTTTAAAAATGTGTATAGTTTTGAAAATACGTGACTTAGATTTTTTAAATATTTTTCTGAAACCTATTATAACTTGGCCTATCACCCGGTTTCGGCTTGACGTCGATATCTGGGACACCCTGTATAGCCGACGTCAAGCATAGGCGCGAAAATAAGTCTGCAGTGTGCGAACATCACAGACAATACAACGCGAACATGCTCTCTAGGGACATATGGTTGGGACCATTACATCAAATTTGACAAACCTCAAAAACTCGTTAAAGAACAACGATTCATTCCTAGGATGATACGCGACGCTATTGAATAAAATACATCGAAATTTCAAAAGGGAGGATGGTTGGAGTTTACCACCTGCCTGGGACGCCATCATAAAAGTCATCGTCATTGCAAGATCTAAAAAGTTAGCTTGTATTGTTTAAACCTGACCGCACCCGGTTAAATATAAAAATGATTGACGGTAGGCAAATATACTTAATTCCATATAATAGGGTAGTGGTACTCACCTAAACCGTCCATGCTTACTGTACTATACACTAATAAATAAAATAAAATAATTTATTGGCTTTACCAAGGACGATACGAAACTAAACCGCGCTGCAGTGAGGGGCCAATTGAATGTAATATTCATGAAACATTGAGCAACACCAAAAATTAAATAAAAACGGTTAAAAACGTTTTATTAAACGAAAACGTTATTTATAACGTTCCGTTCGAACATAAACGAAACAAATTGTTCTTTAGGCATTTAAGACGAAAACGAAACGAAAAAAATATCGTTTCCCACCCTTGTCACTTATTACTTTACACTGAGCTAAAAAAACCTAAAACCTAAATGTGAAAACTGCACCAATCCATTACTTAAAATAATACTAAAATAATTAACATTACCGAGTTTAATAACAAGCAAACGCAATATCAGCTCCATTACAAAGTATTTCATTTGCAGAGTGCGCACCGTGCGCGTCGCTCGTGATGTGCTGCGTGTGCTCGGAGCCCTACTCGGACGGGGAGCTGATCATCCAGTGCGAGGGCTGCAACCGCTGGCTGCACGCCGCCTGCGACTCCATCCGCAGCGACAGCGACGCCGAGACCTGCTGCCGCGCCGGGTAATTATATATGACGCCTGATAATGACTACATTACGACTTAAATCTTTAATATCATACTCTTAGCGTTCTTATAGACTTCTTCTATAGCCTAAAGAGATACGATGTATAACAAACGCTTATTATATCAATTTACGATTTAATCGCAGATGCTGTAACGCTCTTTTGTCTCTTTAGGTTGTAAAATAAGAGTTACCTGACACCAAAATGTTTGTTGCGACATGCCTGCAGATCAACTTATGCAAAACTGTAATTTTTTCCAATCGATATTGATTCGTATACCCTAATGACAAAGTTCAAAATGTATTAAAAAAAAAATACATTTTGTGGTCGGTTGAAGTGCTGGCGTTTTTACTAACAGTAATTATACAGGTAGTCTGACCAACGAAACGTGACTAGAAAGAATGGCGGCAAATTCAAAAATTATTGGGGTGTCAACACTCATTATACCCTGAAAAAACGACGTTGATACTTGTATTTTTTTTATTAAATTCTAGATCAACCAAACACATAATTGGTAGTATCTATCAATAAATAAGAATAAATCTTAAGAATAATTGAAGAAGCATTTGTGAAAATGAAAATACCATTATTAATATTAACCGACTTACAAAGTAGAATAGAATAATTTTATTTGTTGCAAAATGGGTCTGTCATTGACGATATTGTTTCCAAATATTGCATTTCACTCAATGATATTATAATAATACTATAATATCATTCATTGGTTTCACTAGATAAAACTACTTTTGTTGAAGTGATGTAATATTCTTGACAATCTCTTTAATTTTTGGTTTTGTCTCACTAGTACTTGAAGCGTCTGTCTGTACGATAAACAAAAATTGGTTGGACAGTCAACTTAGGTTATTAATTTAGAATGAAAGGAAAAAGTAAGTAAGTATACAGAATTAACCTAGAATTGTTTACGATTGTAGTATGTAGTTTTTCAGAGTAAAATGTAAAATAATAGACGAGAACAATAAGAGAAGGTATGTTAAGTATCTAAATGATAAATCCTAGTACACAAAACTATCACAATCGTTTGACAGCTTAAAAATGTTGCCTTATCAAAACTTTTGAAAATAGACCGCGTCACGTTTCGTTGTACAGACTCTAGTATACACTCGGATCAGAATGTAGACATCTTCGATCATCTAAACACTAGATACATAATTCCATATAAAATACGTTCGAAAAAGTGGTTCCAATTATTCTATACAATTTTGTTTTCGATTAATCACAATTAATTCTGATACTCGGCCCTATTATTACCACGATAGGTATTGAATTTGGACGGCAATGTCAAATGACAACTGACAGCAATCCAATGCTCACTCTTGGTTGGAGCATTAGTTTGAAGCGTCACTTTGACAGCGCTAACGCTGTATGTAGTGTTAAGATGATCGAATGGAGACATCCATTGTACGCGCAGGTACAAGTGCGTGATATGCCGCGGCCGCGAAGTCCCCGCGCCGCACCTGCGCGTGCGCGAGCCGCCGCCGGCGCCCCGGCCCGCGCCCCGCCCCACTCCGTTATCACTAGGCTTAGCGGGGGAGTACTATGTGGACGACGTGTGCTTGTCGCAGCGGGGCGCTCACTACATGAAGCAGTTGGAAGCTGAGCTGGGAATAACACACACGCGGAGGAAGCGACGGTTCAAGAACGACAACGCGGACAAGGAGGCTGGTGAGTTTTGTTTATTTATTTATGATTTCAGGTACCCATCATTACAGGTATTTTTTTTCGACCTAATGCAATAGTGCAACACACGTTATTAACTAGCGTTACTTAAGTTGATGAAACTGGTCCGTAAAAAGCACACACATATTATTATTATAAAAAAGTAAATTATATTTAAACTTGCTGTAAACTGGTGCTGTCTTGTTTTTGTTAGTAAGGGATGCTATGATATGCTTTAGTTGTAACAATTTTAAATAAAGTTTCAAAATAAAATAAAATAATTCTGAGAAGATGATATAGAGCTAGATTGTTTTGTCAGAAGAGATTATCAGATCAGTTTCTTTTCATGTTCACTTTTAAGCTTTTTCTGGATCTGGCAGTGTAGCCATCGATGCATATAAAAGATGTTTGCTCACGTTTTAAAATGCTTTGTTGACGTATTTTACCTAATATTCTAACAATAATATAACATTTTTAGATGCTATTTTATTTTGCCACGAAATAATAAAGACTAACACAAATAATCTTAACTTCATCTCTTTCAATGTTGTCCATTAACATTTTTAGATGCTATTTTATTTTGCCACGAAATAATAAAGACTAACACAAATAATCTTAACTTCATCTCTTTCAATGTTGTCCATTAACTGTGTGAACATGATTCTAATATGACATTTTTTATGTTGTACGCTGGCATATTGGGCTAGAAATAATGGCATCTATTGAAACAGTGGTACAGAACCCTGACGCCGAGATGGCGGACGACTCCAAGCCAGACAGCACCGCTGAAATTAAAGAAGAGCCTGGTACGCATTTTTTTCTTATATTCGATCTTATAAAATTAAATAAATAAAGAAATACATATCTTTAATTTAATCATATTCGATCATAACAAGTTCACGCTGTCGTATATCAGGGACGCGCTGGCCGCTTCGCTAAAAAAAAAATCGTCCCGCCACAACGAAATTCGCTTATGGTCTGGCGACCGATAGCAAATGGATAGAGAAAAAACCATCTCTGCACTGTCGAAAAATTATAACAATAGTACATCATAGTAATATCATATGTGTCTCATGGGATAGGAAAGTAAATAAATAAATAAACTTTTCACTGGTGGTTTAGTTCGCCCAGGACCATTTGCTATTATTATCCAGTAAAAGAGATTAAGAGAGACAATATTCTACATTTGTTTTATATTATACTAAATAGTAGTTTTATTTTTCATAAACAATAATCTTTTATATTAATAAAATACTTATGTTCCCCATTTTAACTGCTAGGGTTGCTGACGAATGCCAATTTGAAAGAAGGCATAATATGGAATGTTGCGTCGGACGGGCCTCCCCCCGAGGGTTTCACGATATGTACCAACGATGCAGGCTTGACAATACTCCGTAGAAAGAGACAGAGGAACTTGAACAAACTCGGCATTGGCGGGTTCGTCGTGCGACAGAGACAGGCTACGTTGAAAGCCCAGGCGGAGGATGAGAAGGAAGGAGACGGCAGTCAAGCCGGAGGTGAGGCCAATACATATTTCATTATTTCCCATGTCGTAGGTAGATACGGGCTGCATCTGTCTTTATGTTTATCGACTCTTCCTTCTTAGTGTAATAAGGGCAGGAAGATGATGAGATTATTATCACTCACAGCTGGGCGTAGGCCTCCTGCATGGTAATGGCATTCCCTTCTGTTTTGAGCTGATCGCTTAAGGATTTTCCAGTAATCAGCTCTTTGTATATGACCCATCTGAGCATGTGGTCTCTTACATTATATCTAATGTGGGCGCACAAAGAAATCGTATTTTTGTGTATCATCTGTGGTGTGTCTGTATGCGCGGGGCTACGTTTCCATCTTGAAATAATCAATAAACCAGTGTGCTATACACCAGCAGTCGTTTCACACTCAAGCAGATTTAACACGTATTTTTAAAAGTGTGTAGCAAAGTAATAGATTAGCGCACTGTCCGTAAGGTTACTGTAGTAACAATACCAACCTTTCAGAATCACCGAGCAACAAACGGAAACCGCGAAGAAAACCACGCTCTAAGCTTATGGAACAGTTTCCTTCTTACATGCAAGAAGCATTTTTTGGTAAAGACCTGTTGGAACCTAGCAAACAAACAGTCAGTTCTACAGGTAAGATTTCTTTAAAGGTTCTTTTGCTTGTTTACTAAGATGTTCTTTTAATTGATACATATCCTAACGTGTTAAAAAGTTCGTTAATCTCTTAGGGTTCATTTCCTGGTTAGGTCAATTTACAAATAACTCTTTCTTTTTAATTTGTCTTAATTCTGGGTGTTTTCTATGTATTACAAGTTTGTATTTAAGAATTTTTATCCGTTACCTAGTTCATTTTAATTAAAATTCATTCAAAACAAGTTTAAAAAAAAACTTAACTTGGACTAGAATATTGGTGCGAGCGTGCTAAGTATATTATGTTGGTACTTAGTATTAGCGCTTGCTTTGTGTGCCCCCGCCACCATGGCAGTAAAACAGTGTTAAATTCCGACAGCCTATAGACGTCCCAATACTGAGCACAGCACTGGCCTTCCCAAACAACACTATCAGCCTAATAGTGTATGATAGTTCATTCCTAATTATAAAACGCACTAATCATCACACACCAGCCAGCTGAGATGGAAGGCTAAACGCTTCAAGATAGACAAATATATAATTATGTGTACTAGACCGAAATTATACAAGTTAACACAAGAATGTTTGTACAAGTTTAAATCACACTAGTGTCATTCGAATTTCTACTGTTTCTTAATAAAAATATATTATTGTTAGTTGTTTTCTCCGTTTTCTCTGTCTTAATCTCTCTCAAGGAACGGCAATATTCGAGTGACATTAGATATGTGCACCAAAAATGTTGAATATTCTTCATGAACGTCTTCATCGAGTTTGGCCTTAGTACAGACAGTGTCCTTCACTTTAGGCAATCCACCGGATAGTCCCGACCGCCCTAACGGCTGCTGCTGCAGCGACATCAAGCCGACTGACTCTGAATCGGATGAGGAGGACTTGCTCACGGTGCTCAACGCCGCCAGCGACGCCGACCACACCGTCGTCATCACTCTCAATACGGTCAGTCACCGTCACAGATACACTAAAGCAATCACATTACAAATACACAAACTAATGTACAAAAATAACACAAGTAACAAAAGAAAAACAATAATGATATACCCTGTTACGTGATGCCAATACTACGCACAGCTTACTATAAGCAAGAGGGGCCTGCTGCACTAGTATTCGGCTGTATGTATAACGTGCAAAGAACAATTACTATTTGTATGGGATCCTGAAATTGCTAAAAAAAAACAGCTCTATGTTTAGGTCAAATAGTATTTCATATTTGTTTTTTCTCGTTAAAACTCTGTATTCATCATAATCTCCGTATCCATATCCTCCGTGGTCGAGTGGTTAGCACGCCGGGTCTGGTGTCGCCATCTCTTGAGGTCCCGGGTTCAATTTTCAGGTAAATTTTGAGAAAAACCTGTTTTTCTAATTTGATTTCGGGTTGGGGTGTTTTATCTATTATGTAAATTTATCCGTTATCTTACCATATTAACAAGTTTCAAAAGAATACTTTTCTTGGGCTAGATAATTGGTGTGAGCGAGCGTTAACAAATTAAATTTATTAATTGGCACGTTTATACGACGTTAGCTTATGGGCATATGGCAAGGTTATTATATTACCGGACCCTGTGTCTAAGTAAATCATATTTATTTAGCTATTTTAATGTAGATTACAAAATAAATGTTATTCCTTAGTCAATCACTAATATAATATTACCGGTTGATTTAAAAGCTACTGGATGTTTAATGGCTTATGATAAAAATCCTAAACTAGTACAAAAAACTAGTGCCTTCAACAAAATGACGATATTTGAAATACAATTTGATGTACCACTAATTATGTTAAAATTGTTACAGGAGGAAATAGAAATATTGAACTCGTTGAAGCCCAAAGAGGAGAAAGACGATTCTGCAAACAGTAATCCGGATGGTAGTTTAAAAATTAAGACTGAGTTGGATGACAACCTGAAGCACACGGAAGACTCGACCGCTCTGAAGAACGCCATAATGGGCCCGCAGCCCACGGACGCCGAGCAGCCGCCCACTGTGGCCACGGAGAGCATACCCACCGTTCATAGCACCAAGACTGAGAATGTTAGCAGCGGTATGTTTATTTTGCATTAATTATTCATTGCATTTATATAAACCGCCTTTGTGGTGTAGTGGCTAAGCCACCGGTTTTAGACCCAGAGGTCCCGGGTTCGATTCCCGCGGGGGGGGGGGGGGGGGTACATCTTTGTGTGCTCGATTAAGTCCGCCTGGCTAGCTACCACCCTCTTATCTGAGTCTGTCTCCATAACAACGATGTTTATAGCATTGTTGTGTTCCGACAGTAGAGATAAGATAGCCAGTTCCTCAGTGGTTGAGGATTCCGGGTTCGCGCGCTTCCACCTTCGGCCTTATCGTCACTTAGCATCAGGTGAGATGAAGGCCAAGCGCTTACACATTGCTGAATAAAAAAAAAAATTACTGTACTCCGCTGGTTAAGTGACCATAATTGCAATTTATTGTTATTATTGTCAGCCTATTTTGTACCACTTCAGGGCGAAGGGCTTCCCTCCTTCTTTCCATTTTTTTTCTTCAGTTGTGAGTGTATGTATGTATATTGTTCACTTGTTTTCATAAAGAAACCGGTGGTTCCTCGCAAGCGTCCACCATATCGCCCAAAGACGACCTGTCGCTGCTGGGCGTGAGCTTGGACGCGATGGTGCGGGACTCGCTGCCCGATATGGACAGCAACGACGTCGACGAGATATTCAAGGGCGTGCTCACTGACGACTCGCAGGTACGATATGGTGGCTATGACGTTAAAAGACTGGCTTTAAAATCTTAATGATGACCTCCTTGGTCGAGTGGTTTGTACACCGATTTTCATGGTGTCGCCATCTCTGAGGTCCCGGGTTCGATCCCCAGTCAGGTTAATTTAGAAATTATTGTAATTTTCTAAATTGTCTCGGGTCTGGGTGTTTTCTATGTATAATAAGTATGTATTTAAGTATTTTAAGTATGTTTATCCGTTGTCTAGTAACCATTTAACGAGTTTCATAACGAAGCTTCTCTTGGGATAGATAATTAGTGTGAGTGTAGGAAAAAAAAAGGTGAAACAAAGACTTACACCCGACAGCATAGAGCGGCGATGGGCTCACCACCTGTCACGCTGCGCATATGTGCAGTTATCATTTGGTGAATTTGCCAATAAAAAACTTACCCGTTGCCAATAAAAAATATATATATTATAAAAAAAAGAAACGTGGACTATAACAGAGGACTGCTTCTGCGGTCCTCATTGCCTGGTCTTTGACTAACCCTTCGGTTATAGTCTTGAATATTACGTACTGTATGTATGATATAAGAGGGGCGCACCGCGCAGGCATTACCCAATACACAGAGTATTTATACATTGTTGTTGTTGTACTCTTGTTGTTTTTTATACATTGTTCCTATCACATAAATTTAATGTAGGTATGTCTATTGTTACTCTGTTTATGTTTCTTAGTAAGTGGTTTTTTATTAATTGTAAGGTATTGGCATCCATATGCCAAAAATTTTGAAGGAGCCAATTTAAAACCAGCGTCAGGCTCCATTGGATCTGACCAATTGCTGTATTGGCTGCTCAGTTTTTTTTTAAATTTTAGTTGATATAATGTTAATGTTTGTAACTGTCTCGTGTGTTGTAGTTCTATTTTCCATTTCATTTTATATAAGGAACACCGTATATTAGGTCCTCCAGTTATAAAGTGTACACGTTGCTTGAATCAGGAGTCGCAGGAGTCGTCGGTGTCGTACGTGAACTCGATGGCCGGCACGCCGTACTCGCAGCAGCGGCAGCAGCTGCAGAGCCCCATGGAGTACGCGTCGCCTTACCACAACGAGTTCGGCAGCAGGTAACTATATTATAAATAAACAAACATTTAGACTGGAATTAACGCTAACTACTTATTAAAGACATATTACGCATAAAAAGGTATGGGTAGTATGCCTTTAATATGTAGTTAAGCGTTAATCCCCGTCTAAATATTTGTTTATATTATAAATGTTATTTTTATGTAATTCCAAATTTGTCTGTTAGCTGTTGCACATGGCACAAGGTCTGTGCTCAGTGGTGGGAAATTATAAATAAATAAAAAATAGGCTGATGATGATGAGTATCTTGTCAGCGATACTGTGATATAAAATAATATGGTAACAATTGTTTAATTTAATTATTATTAATTGTAAAAATTAATTAAAATATATTTTATGTGGTTGTCATTTGTAATATCTATTTTTCTGATCATAATTATACCTAAATTATTTTAAAAATTATACTGTAACTTTTGTTACTATTATGGAGAAAAATAAGTAAAAGGGCCTCCTGAGTTCCTTGCCAGCTACTTCTCATTCGAACGCTCTCCAAAATCAGAACTGGTGGTAGATTTAGTAGTTAAGATTAACTTAATATTATTTAACTGCTATTTTATATGTTTTTGTCGTCAATAAGTGTCTGTGAAGCTTTATATTGGATCAACTATTTGACTTTGATGTTTTTGCGATGTGCGCAGCAGCAACAGCGCGTTGAGCCCGCTGTTCTCGGAGGGCGGCAACTCCGGCGGCGGCGCGTGGGGCGAGCAGGCGCCCGCGCCGCCGCCCTCCTACAACCAGCGCAGCGCCGACAAGATGCGCGCCGACGAGAGTGAGTGCTGCCCTATAACACCTTTAGAGGGTTAACGCATTTCATACAAACATCCAAGTTGAAATTTTTTAAAAACCATTGTGATCCAATTTGACGACCTCCATGGTGGAGTGGTTAGCACGCCGGATCTGGCGTCGCACCATCTCTTGAGGTCCCGGGTTCAATTCCCGGTCGGGTCAATTTAGGAAATAAGCTGTTTTTCAAAATTGATTTTGGGTCTGGGTGTTTTTTCTATGTTTATGTATATTTATCCGTTATCTTACCATATTAAGGAGTTTCAAAAGAATACTTATATTGGTCTAGAATTAGATAATTGGTGTTAGCGTAAACAAATTAAAAAATGGTTTTTAATAATTTTATCTTTGATGTTTGTATGGGGAACCGAAATGCATAAACCCTCTTAAATATTTTCTAAAAATTATGCCAAAAACTCACAAACTTAGACCGGACGTTACAGTTCTAGTCAAAATATTGTACAAGAAAGACTTACTTGCATTCTGACATATATGTAGTAATAGCTCTACTTTTTTTTTCAATTTAGTTAGGATTCTTTCCAGAATGGACACCACGCCGGCGACCTTAATAGCTATTCTTGTCGCCAAGCAGCATCGCTTTATACAACGGTTTGGAGAGTATTAGATCCAGTGAAATTACAAGCACAACGCTAAACTGCAAGAGATTGATGATGATGATTGTTTGTCTCCGGTAAAATATTTAATAAAACAAGCACAAGAACTGAAGCTCCAAAGTCTGCAGCACGGTGCTCTTGGCGTTCAAGCATCCAGGCGAACCTACCTGCCCCCTTACTCTCGAAACCGATCGCTATTGGATCGGATTGGTATTGTGAATTTTCATATTTTTCAGTTACGACACCAGCGCTAATTTGGATTCATATTGGGTGAACTAAATGGCATTGAGTTTTGCATTTTTTTTCACTCAATATCCGCAATACGAATCCATATTAGCTCTGGTGTCGTAACTTAGGAGTACGAAAATTCGCAATACCAATCCGATCCAATTGCGATCAGGGGGGTTACTCTTGACGCAAATTCAATCTCAATACAATTCCAATGCGATTAATATGAATCGATATTGGGATAAGTAAAGATAATTCCGGAATATTAATCTCGATAATAATTTTTTCAATCAATTTCCATGCAATTTAATTCCAAAATGCTATTGTCGCTTACAAAAGTGCCATTTGACATTTTTTAGATTTGTGATTGGAAATTGACTAATGCAATTGTGTTTCAAGAGTAAGCCTACAGTTTCAAGAGTAAGGGGGCTGTCTGAAAGCTGGCGCCGTATGCTCGATTGCCGGCTCAGTAACATATAATCCCCATGTGCTGGTGTCCATGTGGGAAGGCCTGTGCCTGCGTCCCAGCAGTGGGACGATTATAGGCTGATGATGGTTATCTCTTGATAGCGATGTTTTTATGATGAGCACATGTGCAGTAATTTTTTTTTATTAATTTATTTATGCATGTACGGTCGGGGTCACCGTCGCTTTACCACTTTGCAGAAATTTTCGTATGAAGCGCACCGCCCGCCCGGGTGCGAGCCCGTACCAAATAGACGGCGCGGTGTGCAAGGGATTTTGACCTTTAGACTCTTCGATCAACAATACCAACTAGATAACGTGTCACATACAAAATCAAAGCTAAATTCTGTCCACGTGAATAAATACTTTTTCAAAGCAATAAATTACTCCTGTCACTTAAAAATGAAAAGACGTCAATAACATTTAGTGGTGAAATCAACCTTAGGGGGCACCAAATAAAGTACTTTTTCCTGTTATGCCTTGCGAGAAAATAAACGCTTACTTCTCAAGTGCGCGTTTATTTACCGAGACACATTTTTAGCTCCAACCTGACATCTAGTTGTATTGTTGATCGAAGTTTAGATTGGTAAAGCGTCGGAGTCCGCCATAGTACATTTATTTATAATAAAGACTTAGATTAAAACAAAAAGGGAAGATACGGCATTAGCGTCTCGTGAGTGAGCCGCCAAAATTAGGCCTAATGGCACAATTTCACTTCAGTCACAATCTGCCGAGCGAACAGGCTACATCGCTCTATTGCAGATATTCTACTGTGTGAAAAAGAGAAAGACGCTACTCCGCAGTGGCGTCGGAATCGGTCGTACGTACTCGCCTGTTGCGAAGCGACCGAGACGTCAACGCGCTACTCGCTGACTCCCTCGCGCTGACGTTGAAACTTACCGCTTTGTCTCGCTCGCTCGATTTACACTTTATAGGTGTGCGTGTGTGAGTGTTTGCTTAAGTAGTTGAGTAGGACTATATTTTGAATGACTACAAGTAGGAGCATGCCGTATCTTCCCTTTTTGTTTTAATCTAAGAATAAAGACAATACAATTTCATGTCATGATGAACATTTACAAAAGTGTGTGTGTGTTAATGTGATGTTGTCGTCTGCAACCTTTATTGTGCGAAAATTAGTTTAATAATCTCGAACGACAAAACAGCATAACATCACAATTCTATACAGGTTTAGGTGCAGCAGCCACCATATCGGCAGTTCTGTACGCGAACACGAATCACCCGGAATGGAAGACCGAATTCCCGAACTGGGTGGACCGGTGCAAGCAGATACTGAAGAAATGGCGCGCGTTACCCTCCGAACAGAAGGCGCCTTACTTGCAGCGCGCGCGCGACAACAGGAGCGCCATACGAATGAAGAAGGCCCAACAGGTGAGCCCCTGTGTATACCGAATGTGGTGTGTGCTAACCCAACTCACTTACCACTGTGTTTATACTCTGTGTCTTTCACACTCCTCGCTATACTACAGGTTTTTTTTTATCAGTGCGCAAATTTTTTTTTATTATTCAGTTACGTTAATAGACATCATTTTAATTTTTTTAAATTTATTTATTATTCATTATTTAATTTGTCCGGCACAATAAAAAATAAGTTGTGGATACCGGGCGAATAAAAGGTCACGTGTCGGTGCAAGTGCATTGACCCGCCCGGCCGCCTGTTATCGTAATGTGTTAGAGTTCAATTTCGCGGTCCCGGTCGATTTAGTATGATCAACGGTAAAAAATTTAAATTAAATCTGTAGCTCTAAATTAAGTTACTTTAAATATAAAAAAATTATGCTCACTGATTTAAAAAAATTCTTGTATAGCTTGGAGTGGATTCCGTAAACCTGCTAAAGAACTTTACAGCTATATCATATTTAAAGTGTGTGTTTATAGAAAATTTCTAAGGAGTTCACTCTAAAGCCAATTTACTTTGTCGATTGGCCATCAGCTAGTCACATTCATCATTCAGATCATTATGCTCATAATCATTGTCACGCTCATTCGCACGAGACGCGGCGGTTTCGAGCACGCTGTCGCACACGACCTCTTGTGGTGTAACATGGAAACATCTTTGAAGTAAAGTAAATATTGAATGCATAGCCACAATGTATAACAATGGCAAACAACTTATTTATAGAAGTCTTATATTGCTCACTCCGGGTTTTAAATATTTAATACATTGAGTATCATTAATGATTGTCGTATGTTTTACTAAATTGTTAAGTTTATTGTATTTGTGTGTCATTCGATTACTAAACCTATTGTATAAGGTTTCACGTACAACAAAAATACATTAAATCGAGGTTTACAACACTTGTGTAGTCGCCGACGTGTGATTTGAGAATTCGACGTGGTCATAGAAATACTATTAAAAATTAAAAAATCAGTCAGAAGCTATTTACCAAATAACAATTTATGATACAGTGTAATATTACACACAATTTGCCTTCATCTCGGATGCTCAATTCACATCCATGATCACACGTAAATACTGCTAGTAACTTTCACCGAATCTAAGAACCAGTACTACTATTGTCGATCGCTGCTCTTAACTGTGTACAACAACTCGTCATTTCCATTGACTTTTCGCTGTTGCCTTACAAGTGATTCCTGTCACAAAGATCACTGTGTAAACGTTATGCGACCGCGTTTCGTGTCGGTGTGTTCGTCCTCGGGCGACGGTACTAAAGCGCAATACACACCAAAGTCGCCGACCCGCCGACACAACCCGGCGGCCTATATTACATAGAGTGATATCAACTAGCCCGCCAACAAAAAGTGTGCGGTCGTCGGCTTTGGTGTAAATTGCACACAGGGTTGCCAATAAAAAAAAAGTATTTTAAGATAAGATAAGATAAGAAAAATAAACAGTATTTTAGAAAAAGTTACAGTATTTTATTTTTTTAAAGATTTAAATATAGCTGCGCTGCACCGCGCGGACAACGTTCGCAACTTTTTTACTTTTTAAACAGGTATATGGTTACTCAGTGTACATACTAAAACAGTATTTTGGATACTTTATTTTTGTTCAACAGTAAAAAGTATAATGTAGCGAAAAACAGTATAATACTGTTTTTAACCGTATAGTTGGCAACCCTAATTGCGCATTACAAGTGATTCAAACAAAGACGTGTGTATATGCGATCGCCGTGATCGCGTCCCGTGTCGGTGTGTTCGTCCTCGCGGTACTAAGAGTGCGGTTGGGGCGCGACAGAGCACCGGAGCGGCGGCGGCGCCGGGCGAGGAGGGCGGCGGCGCCAGCGCTGGCAGTGCGGGCAGTGCGGGCAGCACGGCCAGTGCGGGCAGTGTGGGCACAAGCAGCGCGCCCCCGGCAGCGGGCGCGGCCGCAGCGGCGGGCGGGGTGCGCGCGCCCAACGTCACGGTCACCGCGGCCGGGCTCCTGGAGGCGGACGCGCACATTCGCGTGCTCACACCCTCCGAGATCATGCGCACGCTGCCGCGCCTCGCGCGACCTACAACGGTACCCGGGATAACTTACGCGCCCGGGATGCTCGCACACACACCGCCCGCTATATACGTCGATGCTGTTGAATGTTGCTCTGGATGAATGGACCCGATTTTTTTGTTTTCAATGTCGACAAGTATGTTAATGTAATCGTGTTAGGATAGATGTAATAGGCACGTCATCGGATTCTGACTTTAATAATTAATAACCTGTCGTCATCGGATTCTGACTTTAATAATTTATAACCTATAAGACTTTAAAGTATCGCGTTGCATTGCATTAAAACTATTTTAACGGGACCTAACACGATAAATTTTTGTAAGTAAGTACTTAACTACTTACTGCTTGACGTTGCGGCCGCGATGCTGCGGCGGTGGTCACAAGCGAACTGAAAATAGTTTTAATTTATAACCTGTTAAAAAATAGCCTGCATAAAGATGAAAATTGATGAACAAGCAACAAGGTCTGTGAAAGCGGAATAGTAGTAAATAGTATAGTTTTTATTTTTATACTAGAAAAAATGCTACTGTTTTAACATAAATAAATAAATAATTATAATACAATAATTTGTAAAAATTTAGTTTAGTATTTTTTATTAAAATCGTTTTTTTATGGCTGTATAACTAGCTCTCAAGACTCGTTGGTTTTTCAAAATCGGGTCCATTATCCGACAACTGCATTCATCTATAAATTAAAACTAATACTTGTTCACTAAAAAGTTTATAAAATACTAGTGGATACAGGCAGAGCCCATCTACCCTCTAGTTGTCAACGATACCTATTCTGGGCATTGATAGATCTATAGATCAGGTGCAGCTCGCGTCAAACTTCTAATTCGATTTAAACAACCATCGCTGTTACGAAATATGGGTGCTTAACTTATCATGATAAAGTACATTTTGCCTAACTGTAAAACTAGTCGTACTATAACTACTATGAAGAAGTGTGTCTCGAGCTGTAAACACCGCCCGGAGGGAGCGGCGCAGGCGGCGGCGACGCGGTGTGTGAGCGAGGTCCATTCGATTTGACTGTTGTGTGATCGCGCGACTCGCCCCGTAACTTCTCTCCGAATTCGTAATCACCCAACAAAAGTTTTGGCTGTTCGATGGCGTTGTAAGCTGTGTGATTATTTTTCGTTTTCTTTTAGCTTCTTTTTAACGAGGTCTCTCGAAAAGTACTGATGCGCCTCCCGGACTCGTGTCCACTGTTTCCGTAATGTTGTTTATTTTTTATTTTATTTCGAGCTTTGCCTTGGTAGTGTTGGCTTTAACATTCGACGCGGTGGTGGCTGATTGTGATGTGCTAACAGTTCTAACATATCGACGTAGACGGTTCATTTGCAATGTTACGCTCGTGTGTGCACACAGCTTTTTACGTTAGTTTTAAGTTTACAGGTAATGTAAGTCAACTAAAAACTGGAATAAGAACGCTAATTTGTATAATTGTTATGTAGGGACTCGGTTGTTTTCTGTTGTAATTTATATAATTCATTCACATGTCAAAAGACTTATAGTTAATAACCATTTTTACCACATTAATCATTTTATTTTTATTCGTAAAAAGTTAACACAAAACTATTTAACAGAACCATTGATTATACAGTCATTAATTTTATTTACCAATATTTATTTAGATCACAAAATAAATGTTTTTTCAAATTCTTGTCAAGTAACAAAACATCTGCATGATTAAAGTTCTTATATAGGTTGATTTTTAATGAATAAAAAAACACTCAAGGGTGAATCTAAGACTAATTTCAAGCAATTGCTAAAATCCTAAGTCAACTTAATTTCAGGCAAATCTGATCATGATTGGTTTTTCTTTCATTCCTTTTTATTTCTTATCAAATATGCTGAAAATCTTAACCACACAAGAAAGTTTTAAATTTATTTCGAAAACAGATTATATCCTAAGTCGACTTAAATTATGAAAATGCTACAGATCAGACCTATATTCACCCTCGACATTATTTACTTATACCGGTACGGATCGTTCACTATTCATTTTTATTCAAAGTTATTTACTTTCTTATCATGTTGAATATTTATATTATACCTTTATGATGCATAAGTCAGAAAATGTTTTATAATAAAATTACAACCAAAGATGTGATCGTTAAATGCTGGCGTACATCAATTATAGCACTTTTTAATAAGCTAAATTCAGAGAACTTTCTAGTTTGTAGATCAAAGTGTGGTCACTGAAATATCACTGAATGGTTGTAGATGACACGGCAAAACTTAAATCACATTAAACAAATAATTATTAAAAATATTTATAACAAGGTCTATACTGAATGGTATACCGGGTGACTTTTTCAAGTGGGCGTTAATGGATATTTTTTTTAATTTCTTGTAGCTTCGAATGTGTCCTTACATGCCACTTAAAAAATCATTTATTATACCGTGTACTAGATTCAGCTTGTAAAAATAAAAGCATGCGTTATACAATTTCCTAAAGACAATAATGCTTTGATTCAGTTGATTTAATAGAATAATTTTGCATGTTTTACTATACATCGATGTTTGATAACAACGCTTTAGGTGTTTATTTTTTTATTTTAATTCGGAAGAAAACTTAGTAAAGCAGCATTTTTTTATATTATTTGCGCATAGCCCTAATAATTATCCACTACTCCCACCAAACTTATATTTGTATGTGCGAAATGTGGTGGAATTTTCAATGAATCTGTGAAAGGTATCTCAATTATAAAAATTAATGTTAATATATTTTTTAAATCAGCACAACTGAGTCGAAGCATTATGTCCGTAACTCTAAGTACCCAAGTAACGTATACCGTGACGTGTATAGGAGCAAGAGCGCTCGTGCGGCCAACAGCGAAGCGCGCGCGAGGCCGAGCAAGAGCGCCAGTGGAAGCACCTGCAGCAGCAGCGGCAGCAGCAGACGCAGCAGCAGCAGCAGATCATTCACGACCAGCGAATGCAAGGTACGTTCATACCCATCGAACATACCTGTGTAGTGTCAACCTTATCTCATTATGCACGTATGTGCATAATGAGATAAGGTCCTGTCCGATCAGCTGACGACAATAGTATGGGAGGTCGAAATTTTTTTGTCATTTTTGCACATAGGTTTCTTGTGGAAAGTTGTTCAGTTTCATGGGTGGAACTCACCCTTAATTTTTTTCGGTAAATAAAAATTAAAGGCGGAAACGGACGGAAATAAATTATAAACGCGATTTAACGCAAGAATACTTAGTAAAGGCATCTTACGCATACCTTTTATACCCGACGTTTCGACCTAGTTGCAACGGCCGTGGTCACGGGCTGACTGCTGTCGCGGTGTATCGCCTCCGTTTGCGCCGCGGAGTCTTCATCTACCGTCACACAGTTTAACCCTAGATAGAAAACCATATTTCACTGTACACCAAAGATAACCATACGTCGAATCGACGTGCGAATGTTTTAGTGAGCATGTTTTGGATTATGTATACAACATGTCCCAAAATTCAAGGATAAGCTGGTACCAGAGGATGAACCTTTTCTTGACTATTAAAGAAAAAAAAAAGAAAAAAATAAATCTCAACATTCTATGAAAATACAAAAAAAAATTGAAATCCTTAGAAAATTTACACCCCTTAACATATTTTTAACTACCATAACCACAACTTTTCTAAAATTTCAGTTTTTTTTTTTGTATCGGCAACTTACATAGCACTGCTATACACCACAATCCTTAAAAATCCTAAAACTACAGTAATTTTTATTCAAAAATCAATCATAATATTTTATTTCCCTAAAAATTTGAAAGTTTTATACTTTCAGTCTACTTTCACTCCTCGTAGCGTAAAAAAAACGTATGGTAACTACTATGGCAAGTTTTTTTAAAAATTAACGCAACTAACTATGATTCTAAAATGGTATAAGACTCTACGAAAACTAGCCACGAAAGAAAGTGCGTTCTATTTCTAAAGAATAACCAAATTTAATAAATTGTTGTTGTTGCTAGTAATCATTTTTAGTGTGGGCCCAAGATAGGTTTATTGTTGCAAATTCTTGGAATTTGAATATGACGCGTGCGTGTCAATAAAATTTAGACGTCAGAGAGAGATAGATAGAGAGAGATTATGCGTTAGAGAGAGTTAGATGGTATGTTCCTTATTAAATAACAAGAGCAAGTCAGTACGCTTTACTCCTTTGTTTACTGTGCACCATTCTGTATTCAATTGACGTGGCTCTCGTACTAACGACTTTTGGCTTGGCTTTTTGGACCCGATTAAGTGACCCACTAATTAAACTGACCTGGCATTATTTTGGACTGTGATTGTGTCTTTTGTGAATTGGACTTTTGGCGTATTGTGGACTATTTAGTGTTTATAATGCCGCTACCATACACACCGCTGGAATACGCTAATATGCACCTCATCTATGGAGAATGCCGATGCAATGCTAGCGCTGCTAGCAGATTGTATCGAGAAAGGTACCCGAATGCTCAAAGATACCCGGGTTACCGAGTATTTACTAATGTGCATCAAGCGTTTTCGGAGGGTCGTTTACCTTCTGACAGGAGAAACGCTGGAAGACCTAGAATGGAACGCGATGAAGAAGTTCTCAATGAAATAGAAGATGATTCAACTACCTCGGTACGTGCCATAGAAGCGGTAACTGGTATTCCCAAAAGTTCTGCACATCGAATTCTAAAACGTCACAGGCTTCACCCATATCACTACAGGCGTGTGCAGACATTATTACCGCGGGACTATCCGCTACGTGTTGCATTTTGCCGTGTGATGCTGCAAAAGCACAGAGAAGATCCCCAATTTTTAGATAAAATTCTATGGTCGGATGAAACAACCTGCAAGAAAGATGGTTATTTAAATCTACACAACTTACATAGCTGGAGCAATGAGAATCTACACCTGATGAGACAAGACAAATCCCAATATCAATTTAAAGTTAACCTATGGTCGGGCATATTAAATGGAAAAGTGATTGGGCCCTTTGAGTTACAAGGAAACTTAAATGGCAATAGTTATTTAAACTTTTTACAAAATGACTTGCCAGATTTATTAGAAGATGTGCCCATAAATGATTTACAAAACATGTGGTTTCAAAATGATGGTTGCCCAGCTCACTACGCTCATTCAGTGCGAGAATACTTAAACCAAGAGTATCCAGGACGTTGGATCGGGCGACTTGGTCCTATCTTATGGCCACCACGTTCACCCGATCTAAATCCCCTAGATTTTTTTTATTGGGGTTGTCTCAAAGACAGGGTCTACTCAAAACCCATTGCAACATTGGACGAGCTTCGCCAAAAAATCGCTGAGGCTGTGGATCATATCAACGGTAGCAGATATGCACGACGAATAAAACGATCCTTTTTAAGGCGATGTCGTGCCTGTATTAATGCCGGTGGCAAACAATTTGAACATGTACTCTGATGTTAACAATAAATTAATAAAATAATTGTAAAAATGTTTCTACTATTTGTTTTAATTCATTCAACATTTTTGAACAACTAGAAACCTATTTTGGGCCTAACTAAAAATGATTACTATCAACAGCAAAAAATCATTAAATTTGGTTCTTCTTTAGAAATAGAACGCACTTTCTTTCGTGGCTAGTTTTCGTAGAGTCTTATACCATTTTAGAATCATAGTTAGTTGCGTTAATTTTTAAAAAAACTTGCCATATTAGTTACCATACGTTTTTTTTACGCTACGAGGAGTGAAAGTAGACTGAAAGTATAAAACTTTCAAATTTTTAGGGAAATAAAATATTATGATTGATTTTGAATAAAAATTACTGTAGTTTTAGGATTTTTAAGGATTGTGGTGTATAGCAGTGCTATGTAAGTTGCCGATACAAAAAAAAAACTGAAATTTTAGAAAAGTTGTGGTTATGGTAGTTAAAAATATGTTAAGGGGTGTAAATTTTCTAAGGATTTCAATTTTTTTTTGTATTTTCATAGAATGTTGAGATTTATTTTTTTCTTTTTTTTTTCTTTAATAGTCAAGAAAAGGTTCATCCTCTGGTACCAGCTTATCCTTGAATTTTGGGACATGTTGTATACTAGGTTTATGAATGTGATATTATGTCTTAATGTATGTAATTGTGTACTGAGTAAATAAAAAATATTAGAGTTTATTTATATTTTTATTAGAAAAAAATAAAACAAAACAAGATACTTCTCACTTTACAAAACCTAAACATTTAGGAATCTCTCCGTCAGTCTTATAATTTGCTATGTATACTTTTCAAAATATTTTTTTTTAATCTCTATAATATAAAAAACTTAAGTAAATATCACTTTTTATTCATTTTGGCCTCAAAGACACTTACGACAGTCGTTGGACTTGTGCTCTCCACAAAGGGTAGGTAGGTAAATATTTACGAAAGTATTGCACTTACTGGAGCGATACGGGTGTGTCCTGCAAGCTCCGACGGCCGACTGAGTTTGAGTTGGCAGGAACGGCCAGTTTAATGACGCGAAAAACAAACGAGTTATATAGATTTTTCAAAATCGATTACGTCGATTCGACGTCGGTTATCTATCTAGGGTTAAAAGTGTACTAATCCCATTGGGTCACCTTTGCCTAATGATAGGATTCTGCCCAGAATACAACTGGATGACGTCCACCCTAATACCTTTTATTACTGCCGCCAAGCATCGATCTTTTACAGTGCTGTCTTTCTGTTTGAAGAGCAGTAGATCCAAAGATATAATTGGATATAAATAAATGGCTGTTGTACAAAGGCGAGAACTGAAGCTGGCAGCAACGAGCTCATAATACCCATCGAGCGGGTCGAAGGCTCTTTTGCTGGCTCAGAATTATAAAAAAATACTTGTACCATTTTTTTCTAAATTTCTAAAAGGGATTCCTGTGATAGCAAATAACAAAAAAGGCTAAGGCGGAAACGCACTACTCCCGGAATCTTCGACCTCATCGATTGTGACGCTTATTACCGTCGGAACTCAAAAATTATACTACCTGATATTGTGGTTATAGCAAAAGATTTTAATAGGATTGTGGCGGAGTTAGATAATTACGTGATTACAGCATTCTATAACCGTGAGAAAAGTAGCCTATATCCATTTCCAGGGCCCCAGTTTCCATTTATCGAATTCGCGCATTGACAGTATTAGTAAGGATGTATTTAAAATTGTCGTGTTAGTATAATATTGTAACTCATCACCCTTTGAAGTACTCGGATTAATGTCGTTGAAGGTGCGTGTGTTTCTCAAGCAGCCATCTCGCGGCTGCGCGCGCCGGAGGGCGGCGGCTCGCCGGCGGGCGCCCCGCCCCCCCTGCCGCCCGCGCCCCCCGCGCCGCCCGCGCCCGCCGAGGCGCCGCGCAGCGCGTTCCCCGCGCAACGCTTCCCGCTGCACTACGGCAGCAGCGACGACATCAACCGCCAGCTGCGCGATTTGCTGCAGCGGCATCCTGATAAGATATGGCCGCCGCGTGAGTGTTTCTTTTGATTTTTTCTTTTTGATCTTGATATTTAGTAATAGGTTGTTGACGTTGACGCTTAAGGGGGGTTGGGCGGTCAAATACCATAGGTTTTGTTTATGATTTTATAGGAATTATTATTGTAAAACACAATCGTGATGTACATTTATATGAAGTTTTAGAGGTAACTTCAAGATTTTTTTCTATCGAGCCAAATGTTTCCAATCGTGTTTTGGCTTCGTTCATCCTCTCATACATACGCTCTGTAATACACATTGAAAATTACAGTGCGAAATATCCTACTAATATTATAAACGCGAAAGTTTGTAAGTATGGATGGATGTTTGTTACTCTTTCACGTAAAAACTAATGAATGGATTCGGATGAAATTCGGCATACAGATAGTTTATAACCTGGATTAACACATAGGATACTTTTTATCCCGATATTCCTACGGGAACGAGAACAACGCGGGTGAAACCGCGAGCGGCCGCTAGTTTAATATATTTTGAATAACAGCTAATAGAAAACAGCCAATTTTTCCGTTTTCACCGCCTAAGCCCCCTTAGCGGTCGGGCCACGATCTCGGGCGTCTAGCGGATCATTCGTTCATTGCGTTCGTACTATTACCGTAAGAGACAGCTGAAGTAAAACGCGCATCGTACTAGAAACCCGCTTGCCGCTCCGCAAGACGCCCGCGGTCGCGGCCGGGCCGTAAATCTTCCGCCAAGAAGTCGTTTTCTTCTTTTGCTTTTATTTGGTTTGTTCTTTGGAGTATGGCCCATTTTTACCTGCCTTTTAGTCTTCAGGTAATTACCATAACAATATATTTTTGATTATTTTATTTTATAGAAGCCAATAACTCCGACGAAGGCCAATCCGTGAATATTGAAGGGCAACAGTTCCGTCACCCGCTGCCTGTGGGCTTCCGCCCGCGGACGCCGCTGCAACCAGGACAACGGCCCGACCACCAAAGTAAGCTAAAGCCGCTTTCATAAAAACATCGGGTTGCGATCTCGCAGGTTCAATAACTTTTGGAATAGGTCATCAAAATATCTCTATTTCCTCCGAGTCTCTGAAGAAACTTTAAAATGTTGGTCCTAGGCGTTATTGTAACATAGCAATCACTAAAACCCATCCCCATATTACTATAGTGGTAGGTTAAGTTTTAATCTCCCCATATGTTAGTACTTCGCTTCCGTTTAACATCAAGTTTTTTTTTATAAAAAAATACATCAATAGAAAGACAACCCAGCAGTGAGGCGTTTCTTGATCACGGATACCACGGATTTTTTGAAGCCAAAGTTATCACAACAAAATATTAATCTCATTTACTTGTTGCAGTATTGATGCAACAACGCATAGTCGCAGAAAATGCACAAATGCAGCAGAACGCTTCGAACCAGGCCTCCCAACAACAAGCAATTGAACATAAGCAGAATGCCATGTCACAACAAGGAAGTAAGTCAGCAAAAAGCACATAAACAGTAGATTTAAGGAGTTACAGGACCTAACATTTTACAATGTCCAATGGTCAACAGACCAAGGTTTACATCTACACATGAGATGTGTTTTAGAGTTGTAAGATTCTTCAAACCTAAGTTATTTTCTGAAGAGAAAAAATAAAACGCTAATTACTCTGCATAGTGTTATGGCGTAGTGGTGGTAACAGAACTTCAGGCTATAAAGTAATGTTTATAAGGGGTTCGGGCATTTTGGTCCTTATGACCAATGGACTAAATCGTATATCGATGGATAGGTTATTATTGGGTCACATCTGGATTTTTGTCCCATTCTCGATATCGGCTTATAAAGTACCTATGTGTTTTCAGTATCTCGGATACTATGCAAAAAATCAATAAAATACGTATGGTGTAGTTATTACTAAGCTGGAATGAATATGTGGATTGTGGACTCGTTCTACATCAGCAAAAACTGCATAAAAATATTGATGTATTTTTTTTATTATTATTTATCCGGCTTGCGTTTGCCATCTTGATTTTTTAGTTCGAAACAACTTTAATATAAGTTCTAAATCATTAAAATCGGTTCAAGCGTTTAAAAAATATATCAAAGTACTCACAGATATTTACAAAATGATTTTTTATTTTAAGGTACGCGTACTCCGATCGGACAACAAATCAGGTCAAGCGCCATAGTTATTGGTGCTCTATGAGAATATACCTTTCTAACAATATACTATTTATATCCATTGGGTCCAGGACCAGAGTCCATACATTTGTGCCCAATGTCCTTAGCGCAAGAAGTTCAAAGTGATAGTGATACATTCCAACTGTGTATGTCTTCAAGCTTATTTGTGATACCTCCACAACCGTTCTGCAATCTGATAATAGATATCATCAGGTTGTTTTTATCGTGGAGTAGAGTATCTGGGAGCTGATATTTCTTTAGCTTTTGTCTAACGTGTTTTCACGTTTCCGTGGCACTAGCTTTATATCGTGCTCACAACATTAAATAACTGTATGTTTCTAATCCTCAATACATAATTTTATTTACATAAACATAATTTTTAACATTGTTTTTATTTACATGAACATTATTCAAGATGGTCTCATTATTACAGACACAGGCGGGGAGACCAAACAAGAATCCAGTCAGGATCATGGAACCGACGAAATGGACATGGGAGATATGGATAAGTTGGAACAAGACACTGGCAACATTGGAGAGGTAAATCTATATCCATATTCTTTTGACGACTAATTTTACGATTATGTAGTTTTGTGAATACACTTCTATTTCTATTCGTGAACATTTTATGTGCCGGTTCGGCACATACTTGCATTATTGACACTCTGTCCTCCGGTATATCTTCAAACATTACATTTTGTTGTTAGATTTTTAATTATTTAGTAAACTAAAACCATTTGAAGAGCACAGCATGTTCATAGTTTCATTTGTTTTCCTTTTCAATAATATTGAATAGTAAAAAAAAAAAAAAATACCAATCATATGTTTCGCAACACAGGTAGACATATTGACGGGCCTCGACGGCGAGGACGACGAGGAACTATTAGAATCGCTTACCGCCGAGATCGGGGAGCAGTTCAACATACTCGAGTACGCGGACCCCGAGCTGGCGGCGCTCAACGACGCCGAGCACATACTCGACGGGCTCGAGCTGGCCGACGACGTGCCCGAGCGGCACGCCAAGCGGGACCCTGAGTGAGTGATAGGCGCTGCATTTGCGCTGCATCTAGCGGGACACTAAACACCCACTATTACTACAGATATAGATTTACATAGATAACGCAAGTATCACGGTAAATTTTTGGGCTATTGCAGTTAATTATCACGCAACGAGGCATTGTTTTAGTTTAGTTTTATTTTAGTTTAACAGACGCGCGCGGAGTGTAGTTAGAGTCGACCAACCCCGACGCTTGGTCGGGGTTTTCGGACACGCTAAGTACATGCATTTACGTTATCTATATAAATGTATGTCTGTGACTTTTACCTTTTTGCGACGTGCTGAAGCTGCCGACCCTGAGTAAGTGCTAGAACGCTGCATCTAGCGGGACACTAAACACCACCACTGGCGGTTGATGACGGGCTGCAGCTGGCCGACGACGTGCCCGAGCGGCACGTGAGCTATGCTCAGGGTTCCGTAGAATAAAACAAGCAACGCTGACTTGGCCCCCGAGCGAGCGATAATTGCCTAAACATTAGGGCTGTCGCTTTGCGAGCGGCAGCGGCGGGCGCAGCGACGAAACACGCAGGCGCGCGCGGCATTACGGCTGAGCCGCCGCGACTGGCATCGTTAGCATCAATAAACTCGTCAGTGTGTGCGTGCGCCGACGCGTACGTACGGGGTGGCTCGGCCGCGCTCGCATACAAGTCGCGCTCGGTGCGTATGTATAAATCCTCGATTAACAATACCAACTTGATAACGCGTCACGTACAAAGTCAAAGCTAAATTCTGTCCACGTGAATAAATACTTTTTCAAAGCATTAAATTACTCCTGTCACTTAAATAAGAAAAGAAGTCAAAAACATTTAGTGGTGAAATCAACCTTAAGGGGCAACAAATAAAGTACTTTTCCTATTATGCCTTGCGAGAAAATAAGAGCTCACTTCTCAAGTGCGCTCTTATTTACTAAGACATATTTATAGCGCCGACCTGACATCTAGTTGTATTGTTGATCGAAGGTATAAATAAATAAATAAGTCTTTATTGAAAAACGAATTTTACAATATTTTAACACAATGCTAAACATATATGTACTACTAAAGACAAAATATACATGTGTATGAAGATAACATACTTCTTTTATTCTACTATGCCCTGAGTGAGTGATAGGCGTTGCATTTAGCGTGACACCAATCACTGTCACTGCTCGGGTACGACCACTGGCGGTTATAGATGCGACGCCCGATTACTCTGTTCTAGACGTTCATTCTATTGAGGTTGACTAAGAATGCCGTAGTATAAGGCGCAATGAACTAGAAATTGATTAATGCATCGCAAGACACTCTTGGAGTTTCTCCCGTGTTCTTTTAGCAACAACACGTGTTGTGAGACTCCATTTTATTTCAATCTACCGTACAATACTAAATATACTTTAAAAATATACACCACTTGAAATTAGCTTAATGCTTAACGCGAAGCCATTAAGTTATAATAATAAAAATAAGGTACTCTTGCTTATGGTCGAGGCCATAGGGTTACTGGGATTGTTGATTGTGTCAATTTAATAATAGTAAACGTAATGTTTTGTTGCAAGCTGGCACGGGGGCAATAATTTAGCGTTTACAGGGTGATGACAAAATGGATTCATATTTTTACCACTTAATCTATTTCTAAAGAAAATGAGGTGATAGTCCGAAACCTTTGCAAATGTTCACGATACGGTGTCACGTTTGTCAACAGAGACGACAACGACCAAAAGCCAGACACGAAAATGGATATGGACCTCCAGAAGGCTGTCAAGAACATAGAATCGACTAAGACGGAAGTTAAGCCGGAGCTGGGCGCGGTGAAGCCGGAGCCGGGGCAGAAGCAGGAGCCGGTCGCGCACATGTACTCCGACGGCGTGCAGAGGATCATCACGCCCAACCAACAGATGGCGTTGCAGGTAACTTGCGGCTTGTCTGCTGCAGACGCCTGCAAATCAACCTACCAACAAATGACGAATTTCTACAATTAATTTTGAACTTTATGATTTAGGTATAAGAATCAATGTCGATTTGAGAAATTTGAGAGGGATAGGTTGATCTACTGGCGTGTGTACACTTAAGTCGTTACCTGTTTCAAGATGAATGATACATTACGAGGGCCACACCGAAATGATCGGGAATAGAAAAAACTACAAAGATAACACAATAATATTTACTTTCATTGTTTTTCGAAGTATTCTCCGTGACAATCAATGCACTTTTGCATTCGTTCAAACCAATTATTGTAACAGTAATTCCAGTCTGAAGTAGACATAGTCGAAACGGCCGATTTATAAGCTTGGACTGCCTCTTCTGGACCTGGAAACCGTTGACCACGTAGCAAATCTTTAGTTCTTGGGAATGTAAAGTAATCGTTGGGGCTCAGGTCAGGGCTGTATGGAGGATGGTCCATCAACTCCACGTTTTCCTGATTTAAAAACGCGATCGTTTGCCGAGCGGTGTGGGAACTCGCATTATCGTGGTGAAGGATTATGCGACGGTTCGGATTACTTTTACGAAGTTCTCTTATGACTTCTGGCAAACAAACTGTTGTGTACCATTTAGCAGTAACCGTTTTCCGTTCCTGTAAAGGAATTGTAGCCACATGTCCGGTTTTCGATACAAACGAAGCGACCATTTTTTTCGACACGCTACGAGAGCGCACAACTTTTGTTGGTTTGACCTCACCTTCGTAGACCCAAACAGCCGATTGGTGTTTTCTTTCGGGCTCATATGAATAAATCCACGATTCATCACCCGAGACGATATTGTAAACAGCATTTGAGCTCCCTCTATCGAACCGTTGCAGAGAAGACCGACACCAATTAACACGAGCCGACTTTTGTTCTTCGGTCAAGCGATGGGGCACCCAGCGGGAAACTAACTTCCTGACACCCAGTTCATCATGCAATATTATTTGAATGGCTGTCATACCAATGCTGAGGGAAGCCCGTATCTGCTCGTATGTCACATGTCTATCTTCTTGTATTAATTGGCGTACAGCATCGATGTTTTCTTGTGTTACCGCTGTTTTTGGCCGACCAGTAGAAGGAACTGTGGTAAGAGATAAACGTCCTCGACGGAACTCAGAATACCAGCGATATATAGTCGTTTTACTAGGTGCTTCAAGTTCATAAATAGAAACAAGCTCGGCAAGACATTGTTCTTGAGATAAACCTCGGCGAAAGTTGTGAAAAATTATCGCACGGAAATGTTCCCGCGTAAGCTCCATTTTCTCACTGACTTCTTAATTTGAAATAGCTACCACTCTTCTTTTATTGAAAATTTTTATTTTTCAAAAATGGAATTAAGTTCGTAAGAATACTAAATTTCAAATACCAAAAAGATTTTAAGTCTAATTTATTCAAAAGTATTCCATTCCCGATCTTTTCGGTGTGGCCCTCGTACATAAGTCCTAGTTGTATTTTCATTATTAATTGTTTGTGATTATAGTTTTTTTTTAATTCTAATAATAATTGTGTTATTTTGATTGTCCATCTGGAAGACCTAGGCTTTTTTTTAAATTATTTTTCAGCTGCTCCCCGCTTTTTTGTAGGATTTTATATTCTTTTTTATTTTTATTTTCTTTTCTGAGGGTTAAATATTCTGGAAGACCTTGGCTTTGACTGAGGTCGCCTTGTAAAGACAACAGCAGTTCACTACCACAAAATTAAAAATTTCTTCAATACGTTTGAACTTATTTGGGTATAAGGATCAATACCAATTTTAGAAAATTTACAGTTTCGTGGTAGGTTGACCTGCTGTGGTGTGTACAGTCAAGGAAGTTCCGGGTGGACCACTTTTCGGCGATATTCGCTTGCGCTCCTTTTCCACCGCGTGTATAAAGAGTAGCGTGCGCGTATAAAGTAGGAACTTTCTCGACTGTACGTTTACACTAAGCGTTCACACCATTATTAATACTTGACAGTCGGCGATGCAAGCGATCAAGGCGGAGGTGAAGCTCGAGGGCGACGACAAGGAGTCGTGGTCCCCCCAGCAGCGGCCCCACCTGTTCGCGCACCAGCGGCTGCAGGTGCCCGCGCAGGTGGTTACACTAGCGGTAGTATGACTAACTTACGGCAATAGGGCAAGGGATAAAGAGCGCTTTTACCTTCGATCAATACAAGTTTAATTTTGGACCCCCCGCTAAAAGTAAATATGGGGTTAAAAAAAGAGGAGCTCGATGGCGCAGCGGCTAGCGCGTTCGGCTTGCGATCTTGCTCGCTAAGCCACTTTCGCAAAGCCAGGTCGCTGGATGGGTGACCAAGTTAATAATATCTCGAGCTTCTCCGTGCTTCCGGAAGGCACGTTAAGCCGTTGGTCCCGGTTGTTGTCGTAAGATGACAGTCGTTAAAACCCACCAACCCGCATTGGGCCAGCGTGGTGGGTTATGGCCCAATTTCCCCACGTGCTATTGTCCACGTGGGAGGCCTGTGCCCAGTAGTGGGACGTTAATAGGCTGATGATGATGATGATGAAAAAAAAGTAATAATAAAATATTTGACGTAAAAATAATGATTGTTTTCTTTTTTTAATTACAATTTCTTGCCTGCTTTTTATATTTTATAGTTCTAGGTGCGTGCGCTCACGCACCACTAGGTACTCTTTTAGTGCGGCCATTTTAACCCGTGGAGCGCTCGACGCCTAGGAAAAAAAAAGCGCCTCAATCGCTCCGCTATATAACAATGTTTTTTTTTTTTTGGTTTATCTTCAGAAATAACCTAATTACGTAATTCCTGTATAATGTATCCATAAGTGTTATGTATCAATGTAATCTGCATGAAATTTCCTATCGAAATATCATAAGCTTAGTAAAAAAATAAACTTACATGAGGGTCTGAGGTGATGATTGAATTATGATGAATGTTATCATCGCAGCGTACCTACACTTTCACACCTCAATACACATATTTCCCATACACTTTCACTCAAAACAACACTAACACCACAAAGTTCACTTATTCAAGTATTCACATTTAAAATTTCAGGCTTTGAAGTCACATATTAACTTAGTTATTCACAATAATATGCACCGCATAGGCAAATACCTAACAGCGGCCATCACCGAACTGAGTCCGCGAAATCTCGTTTTTTCGTTGTTTTCTTTGTTATTAGTTACATTAGTTATTTGGTAATGAAATGTTATTTTATCAATAACTGTTTATGTAATCGACAAACTTACAAACTATTATTTATATTTCTTACTGAGGAAAAAACCTACTCGCCATACACGCTTACGAAAAAATCACACTTCAAAAGTTCATGACTTTTTTTTACAAAGATAAACACTGATTCCATAATAACCATTATTTTACCACAATCTACACTCTTTTCCAAGTAATTAAACATATACTTTATATAAGATTACTCGCCGTTTTCGTCGAGAATTCATTTTTACCTACCTACTACAAAGTGAGTGACGCAACAACTGACAAAAAAAACGTTCGACTTTTTTATATAATTTTTCTGACTTCCGTTCCAAATTGTAGTCAAATGGTTCCTAAATAAAAGTTACTCCATACAAACCAAATAATAATTCAAGCTAAACGGAAACACCGCTAGTACCAATCGAAAAGCTAAAATTTGAACGCCAGTGGCGCGCTGTAAATCTGTTCTACCTTAAGAACACTTTGCGCACGTGCAAGAAAAAAAACATGTATCAAACCTGAGTACATTTGACGCTCGACGGGTTAAGAGCTATGATTGTGCATCCAAATTGTTATATGTGATCGAAGGCTTTTCCTTAGAGCCTCGCTATAGCCGCTGTAGTGTGAAGGGGGATCCTTCACACTATAGCACAGCCGCGATGTCGCGAATCTGCCGCTAGCAGCTGTCTTATCCATATACGCGACAGCAGCGCTTCTAAAGTTCTAAGGCGCGCTGCAATTGCTCAAATTAAACGCGTACACATGAATGCGCTCAAATTGTATACATACTTACTCATTATTTTTTATTTAATATAAAATAGACAAAATTTATACATATAAAAATAAATAGCTGTTCGTTTGTCTCGCTAAAACTCGAGAATGGCTGAACCGATTTGGCTAATTTCGATTTTGTAATGTTTGTGGAAGCTCAGGGAAGCTATAAACGGAGACAATTGAGAAATATAAATAATAAGTAACGGAAAATACTAAAAACGATAACTTAATTTTCCAATACAAAATGTTCCTAGCTGTGAAACATTTGATGTCTTTTGTCTTTTTAAAAATAACAAATTGACACTTGGTTGTCAAATATCATCATACCGGTCGCGGACTATTGTCAAACTAGTTCGGCTTTATATTCAGTCTATAAAGTTGTTTTTTTTTACTAGAGTCGCACTATTCGACAGGGCATGGCACAGCGCGGGCAGTTCGCGCAGCAGCAGGTGCTCACCCAGCAGCTGCAGCGGCCGCAGCTCCAGTTCACGCAGCAGCCGCATATGCATTTCGCGCAGGTACGCCTTCGTCAATTTTATTATGATACTTATACTGTGCATTATTATAAGTTTGTAATAAAAATATTTTCTAATTCACAAGTCAGAGGTATATTTTAGGGATGAATTATATTAGACCGGGCCATGCACGGGGCGTGCCATGTGCGTGGCCCGGACGGGGCACTGATTTGAGACGTTGCATACATTTTGTATGAAGCAGTTCATATTACACAGTGCATGATCCGTGTCCCGTCCGGGACGGCCCGCTCTAATATAAATACGAAATGTATGTAACGTTTCAAATCAGTGCCCCGTCCGGGCCACGTACACGGCACGCCCCGTGCACGGCCCGGTCTAATATAATTCATCCCTTAACCGCAAACATATATAATGAGCTCACGACACAATGCGGTGGTAGGCATTTAACCACAGAATAACTAAATAGTACTACCGTACAGAAGGTTCACTCTCTAACTAAAGTCAAGCCTACTCTTAGGACACTATCGACACAATTGCAATACAATATCAACCTACGGTGCACGCGAATACGGTCCCAAATAACTCTGCTCCTGTACTCATACCTAAGTCTTTCAACGGCCGGGACAATCGAAAGTAAATCTTATATCTAAAGGCGGTACGAGCGCGAGCCGCTGCATTCACAAAATCCTGCTTGGCAAGCTTGACGTAACACGGCCGCGTGTTGCTCATAAATGACCACCCGGGGGGAACGAGCGTGTAGGTGAATAAGTCGACCGAACTACGGAGTGTCACCCCCCTGCCTAAACTGCGGAGTGACACCCCCCCGATTTACAATGAAATTAAATTGTTGATACAGGGTGCCGCCAACAACGCGCACACGCAGAGCATAGTGAACGCGATGACGGCGCAAGTGAACGCCGCGCTGGCCGCCGGCCGCAGCATCGCGCCCGGCACGCGGCTCGTGGGGCTCGACGGCGCCGTGGGCGTCGTGCGACACGACCGCACCGTGGCGCTCGCCACGCTACCGCACGCGCCGCAGGGTCAGTGCGCACACCGAATTGAATTCAGTAAAAACGTGACAATTTATTCCTTTAGATTCGGGATAGAGCTGTTTGAATGTAGAATACATTTCCTGGACTGCGTGTTTTTGACATTATTTTAATGATCAACGCTTTTGACTTTATTTTTTTATAGCAACAGTGTCTTATCGAACCTCTTAGAATTTACATCCTAAGAGATCTGAATGAAAATATGTTTTTCACTTTTCTCGCTTAAAAAGACCGTCATTGTAGCGTTCCAGAGCGAGGATAAAATAGCTTTTCTTGCCCTAGGGGAAAAGTATTTTTTTTTAAATTTGTGTCTGTTAAATGACAATAAAGAAAAAGTCTTTAATTTTGATGAGCCCATCGCCGCTCTATGCTGTTGGTTGTATGTGCAGTCTTTAGTCCGTTAGTCGCCTTTTACGACAACCAAGAGAAGGGAGGAAAACCAAGGAAATTATTGTAGTAGTATAGTGTAACACACGGCGCTAAAAACCTATTAAAACTCGGTTTCTATTAAAATTTACTCCCTCGCTAAAGCTCGGTAGTAAAACTACCTCGTATATAATCATTCATTCATTTTAGCCCCTTGTATAACAATCTACTATTACATTATCTAACAAGAGATAAAAGTGCAAGAAAATCACATCAAAACAATCTATACATCTTTCGGTTTATTTTGACATTTAATACTCGTAATTTACTTACGATAAATCATCTAAACATTTTGTTTACAAGCAGACTGACACTAGACAAACTTGTTCACAAATGCGTCACCATTCGTTTTCAACGACCAATACTCACATTTTTTCTATGAACACGATAGCCAATCATAATTTAGTATTTGAAAGTGTAGAACACAGAATCGAATGATGTAAAACACTTTTATTGGTTAAAATAAGTTGAAGGTAGTAAAAAATTAACCATAGACCTTGTCACTGGCGGGACACCCGGTATTCCCGCTGACACTCAACGATACTTTTTTCGGGGGAATGCTGGTATTCCCGCCGATACTTAAAAGGTTAATACTAGCCACCGCCGGCCGCCGCCGTGCGTTGTACTACCTGGCCGGTACCTGCCGGCGAACTGATAGCGAACTGTAGCAAACCCAAGTAATGAGTGTATCGGTCAGCAGCGGCTGGGCGCGCGCCGCCGCCGCCGCCCTACCCGGGCACGCTGCGCGCCGCCGCGCCGCCGCCGCCCGCGCCGCCGCCGCAAGCGCACGCGCCGCCCCCGCAGCCGCCGCCGCCCTACCCGCAGGTAACCACCCACACGCCCGCCGCGCACACGGCACACACACACACACGCCCACATTAACACAATGTATAGCTGGTACAGTACGATCCTGTGACCTTTCATGCGAGATGACAGAAGTTGTGATTTCTTTGAAATTTTGGTATGAAACTGTTTTGAGTAAATTATGTTAATTAGTCACTATAAAAGTTTAGATAACTGCAATTTGGAAGATGGAATGGATAGAAGAGTAGGTTCTCTTGAAATCATTATCATGTGTAATGTGTAATAGTATCTTTTGAAATAATGATATACAGAGATTCTTAGGCTCGTATTCTAAAACCAAACTCACACTCAAACCTCTGCTTGAGTACAGTTAGAAAGGGATGGCGATATATTTTTTTTTTATTTTTTTTTTTATACCAAGCCCGGCAAATGACCCCACTCCACCTGATGTTAAGTCTAAATGAGGTCCAGGCGCGAGGACAACTGGTGCAGCCTAAGAGACGTAGCATCAGTCATCCTCACTCTGCCGGCCCACAAAGTGCTTCTTCACGCCTCGTTTGAAGGACCCTATGTATAGGTAGGAGGGAATACGTGTGCTGGTAGACTATTCCAACTTTTGGAAGTGCGACAAAGAAACGAGTCACCAAATTTCTTTGTGCGTGATGGAATGTTAGAGACTGTAAATTGGTGACTCCGGAGAGCAGCACGCGTACTCCTATGAAGGAAGGGAGAAGAAGGGATGAGGTCAAAGAGTTCTTCAGAGCACTCGCCATGGTATAAACGGTAAAAGACGCTGAGTGACGCAATATCTCTACGCAATTGCAAAGGCTCGAGAGTTTTAGTGACCTCCGCATTGCCGATAATGCGCACAGCGCGGCGCTGCAATCTGTCCAAGGCATCGAGAAGGTTCTTTGCGGAGCCGTCCCAAAGGTGAGAGCAATACTCCACGCAAGACCGCACCTGTGTCTTGTATAATAGACACAACTGATCAGGCGTGAAGAATCGCCGCACCTTGTTCAGGACACCGAGTTTACGTGAGGCATTTTTTATCACGGTTTCGATGTAGTCCTTTTGGTTCAGATCGCAGCGGATATCCATACCGAGCATGTTAATACTGCTCTGCAGGCCTAGAGATGTACCCTGAAGAGAAGGAAGGGGAAGGAATGGCGACTTTTTCGCTGTGAACGCGCACACCTGTGTTTTCTTGGCATTGAACTCCACTAGATTATCGGAGCCCCATTTAGAAATGAGATCCAACACCCGATCGAGCTCAATGACAAGATTTGCTCGCTTAATTTCGGTGTCTACCCGCCCAGCCGTTGGGTGACCGTTATATCCCCCATGCACTGTGCTATCATCTGTATAGCAATAAATGTTTCCAAGAGGAAGCATGTCATTGATATGCAGAAGGAACAGCGTGGGGGATAGAACGGAGCCCTGAGGAACACCAGCGTTCACTGACATGAACCGCGAAGCGCATCCATCCGAAAGGACACGGATTCTACGCTCATGCAGGAAGCTAGCAATCCAGGTACAGAACTGAGCGGGCAAACCGTATGCCGGGAGCTTGGAGAGAAAAGCTTTGTGCCAGACCCGATCTAAAGCCTTGGCTATGTCAAGGCTAACTGCCAGTGACTCGCCACGCTTGTCAATAGCCTCACCCCAGAGATGTGTGACGTACGCTAGAAGATCACCCGTTGACCGTTTTGGCCGAAACCCATATTGACGATCGTGAATTAGGGAGTGATCTTCTAGGTATCGAATAAGCTGTTTGTTCAATATTCGTTCTAGGATCTTACACAACACTGAAGTTACGGCTATAGGGCGGTAATTAGTCGGA
This sequence comes from Scoparia ambigualis, assembly GCA_963921215.1. Classification (NCBI taxonomy): domain Eukaryota; kingdom Metazoa; phylum Arthropoda; class Insecta; order Lepidoptera; family Crambidae; genus Scoparia; species Scoparia ambigualis. Next base: position 29,770,217 of record OY992511.1, on the reverse strand, counting down.
TCTGACCGATCTCCTTTTTTAGGGATCGGTTGCACATTAGCTTCTCTCCAAGATTCCGGCACACAACCCGAAGAGAGCGAGACACGGTACAGACGCGTTAACACAGGGGACAACTCCGCTGCACACATTTTCAGAACTATTGCTGGGATGCCATCAGGACCGTTAGCTTTCCGGACATCGATTGACTGCAGCTCCGCACGGACATCACACTGCCTGATTTTAATATCAGACATTGTGTGGCCACAGTGAGGAACTGAGGGTGGCTGTGCATCACTGTCATCGATCCGGGAGTTAGCCGCAAAGAGTTTGGCCAGGAGATCGACCTTTTCCTGCGGCTTGTGAGCTAAAGTTCCGTCAAGACATCTCAGTGGTGGCAGCGAGGGTTGGCAGAAGTTGGATTGCACGGCTTTGGCCAGACGCCAGTAGCTACGGCTGCCCGTAGGATGCGTCAGGAGTTCTTGGCCTACTCGTGCAACGCGCTGGGCATCCGTTCTAATGTAGGCCCTCTTACACGACTTGGTGGCATTATTATAGGCTGCTTTTAGCGAGCGAGTTTCGGGATCCCCATGAGCTTTACCCCTGATCCAAGCGCGGTATGCCGTCTGTTTGCTTTCAACAGCGCTGGCACACTCGCGATTGAACCAGCGGTTGCGTCTGCCTTTGCTGATGACCTAGGAGTGTGGAATATAGTATTCCATTCCTAATACTATCTCATCAGCAACGGCAGTGGCGCTAGCGGTTGGGTCCTTCTCACTAAAGCAGCGCTGCCTCAAAGGGACGGATGCAAAATACTCCCGCATACCGTCCCAGTCTGCCGACGCGTAGTGCCAAATCTGGCGTTTCGAAACCGCTGTTGGCGGGCGCGATACCAAGGGCACTGTGCTGGATATCAAGCAGTGATCCGAGGAACCTAAAGGAGCTCGAATCTCCACCCGGTATCCAGCTGGGCGACTCGTCAGCAGAAGGTCGAGTAAGGAGGGCGCATGGCCAACTATGTCTGGGATCCTGGTGGGCTGGTTCACCAGTTGCGTCAGGTCATGCGTGAGAGCGAATGCGTGGGCAGTTCTACCAGCATGGTCTGTTTTGGAGGAACCTAACCACAACTCATGGTGGGCGTTGAAGCCCCCCAAAAACACCAGTTCCGCCGATGGAAACCGCTCCTGCGCATCATCTGCTACCCAACTAAGATGTTCAATTAGTCGAGTTGTCTCCATGTCGCCGTTATGGGATCGGTAGACGCAGACGTAGACACGGCAATGAGAGCCTAAGTCGACGTGTACCACTAGGAGGGAGAAGGAAGGGTCATCCAGACAGCGCAGACGGCGACAGCAAACATCCGCCCGAACGAATAAGCAAACTCCGGCTTTGGCTTTGAAGGATTCTTCAAGCACAAAGCCGGGATAGTTCAGGTAGGTGGTGTCAGCTGGGCGGATTATTTGCGTCTCCGTCAGGAACAACATTGCTGGCCGTGCCGTCTCGAGATGGTGGTGGACGGCATTGAGGTTTGCATGGAGTCCGCGGATGTTAGCGAACTCCACCTCAAACGGTAAGGTTGTGGTGGGGGTGTGCACCGCTGTAGTACCAGTTTTGTTGTTAGGCGCTGTCATTTTAGGAGTGGAAAGAGAGAGGCGTGAATCGAGAAAATGATGCCGCGATGCGAATGGTCAAAGTGTGGTGGCCTGTTTCCCCAGGAATTTGCCCACAGACGAGTATTATTAACCTGCCGAACGGAAGGGCCCCGGAACCCCCCCGGGAATGGCCGCCGGGACCCCACCTTCCGGTCACCAACCGGCACGACGGACCACCCCGAGATTATGCGTGGCATGGTGAGGCAGCCTCACGAGCTGGTTAGGCTCGCTTGGGCCCCTGTACTGTACCACGGGCGGCCAGCGGGACAACCGTTTCTACGGGTCTCCCTGGTCGGCAGGTTAACGAAGTCCTCCTGGCACTGTTTTGACGGAAGCCTCCACAGACCAAATACATCGCAGCATCATCCTCTCGAGCTCTGGTTATACGCTGGCTGATCCCGAAACGCGACCGACAAGCAGTCACTTGACGGGTTTTACACCATGCGTACGGTGGTCACCAACCAGACGGGTCAAGCCCTACCACCAGTGGAGCAGATCATCGCTCGAAAGAGTCCGTTAGTCGCTTTTTACGACACCCACCGGACGGAGAGAGGGGCGGCGATTGGTATTCTTTCTCCGTCACCGCACGGATAGATATATGCGATGAATAGCACCATCTTTTTCAAACTACTCAAGCAGAGATTTATGTGTGAGTTTGGTTTTAGAATACGAGCCGTAGTCTACAAATACGTATTTTTACGGCACCGCTATATATTTGTTTTACCGAAAAGCTTTTATTTCTTACCCATAAAGTTCAATTTGATATAACTAGTATCATAAAATATCAGATCATAATTAGAATATCATAAAATAATTAGATCTTATACACTTTCTCGACTCTGATAATGATATGTTTACAAGATGTCTGGTGGGCGTGGGATCGTACTGCACCCAAGTTTGATACTTTGGTTTTCGTAATAGGTTCACAAGCTGTGACATTGCGAACGGTCTGTGTGCCTTCATTATCAGGCACATGTGCTTTTAAAAAGACTACTTATGCCACTCCAAGTTGTAACAAATGTTAATTTATATTCTAAAAGAATACACACCTAGCTATATTATATTTGCTTGAATTTAAATAATAGTGAAATTACATTAAAAATAGTTAAATTTACTATATCAAAATAACCGTAACCGCAATGTCGCAGTGTATTTATACTTTATACAATATGAGTAAATTTTTGAAAAAACATTCCCAGTTACTTATTTGCTAAAGAACTAAAAGAGACTTACCTAGTTAATAATACTAATGATAAAAGTAGTATTCTAATTAAACTATATTAATTTTGCTCTTATTAATTCGTCTTGGAGAATTTTTGAATACATTGTCGTGCATGCAGTACATTGTTTATATTCGTGTTATTTTTTTGTTGTTGTAAGAATTCGCATTGACCGTAAGACTTGTTCAAAGCGCTTTAAGTGTATGCCGTAAGCTTAGGTTCACATTTTCGAGACAAGGATTACACTGCTGTCCCTAAATGTGAACCAGTAATGACGACGTTAAAACGCTTCAATTTTTTATCGCATCGCAGACAATGTGAAGTTTATATTACCATAACCATAGCAATATTATTTTTACGCCCATTCGGTGGAGGTTCTATAAATTCAAACGTATATTCATCCGATTTCAAAATCGTTTTTTTTCATTCGTTACAAGCTTAAAAGACTAATATTGCATGGGTATATGGACGTATTGCCAGTGTTCGTACGAATTTTGTTTGATTGATGGTTTTCTCCGGTCATATAATAATACTTGTCTTTTTAAATATTCGTAATAATTATACATCTGTTAACACGTATCTTCAGTATAGACGATAAACATATTTCTATAAGTGTGCTCACAAACACTAAGGTAGTAAAATCTCGTACGGACACAGCAGTACTCGTGGAAGGTAGACCGTTGACGGCGGAGTACAGGCGTGTTGTTTGCATGTCGGTGATTGATGGTTGTTGGCGAGCAGGCCTTTGACGCGGCGGACGCGTGGGGCGACTGGCTGCACCGCCGCCCGCTGCTGCTGCAGGTCAGACATCACCTCCCGACCGGTTACACCCCCTGAAACCTAGCGATGTGTAAACATTAATCAACTTTATTGTGCTAGCTATTAGGGCGAAATTGCGAAACTGACTATCCGGTTAAGACAATGCCTCTCACATACATACTGATATAATAACTAACTGGTAATTCACGAAATGTGAGAAACTATAAAGCTTACCAACTTCAAGTTTGACTGGTTTTGTATGGTTACTGGGTATTTAAAATAAAATAAACACTTTTACAAAGTTATCATTTATTAAAGTATTAAGTCCAGACTAGGTTTTGATTTTCAATTAAATATTTCAACGTATAACATAACAGATACGTAAAACTCAATGGAATATCTCTTTATAAAATTAAAGAAAGCAAAATGTTACTGATTTATAATTATTTTTTTGTAAGGGTAACTGAAAAATGTTATAATTACCTGCTTAAATCTTCACACTATTTTTTTGTAAAATAGGTGGGATTACCATATTATTATTAGTGATCTATAATGTGATTGTTATTTACAAGTTTATAATGTAAAACTTTTTTTTATTGTAAAAATTGAGTAATAAATAAGAAAGCAAATGTTTTTTAGTAAGGGTGACGTGAAGTTATATAATTCCATTACGTTTAACGTACCTTTTATACAATTATAAAAAATAAAATTTAATTGACTATCAAAACCTGTCTGGCCTTAATACTTTTTAAATAAATGATTATTTTATCTTAGGTCCCACGGCCTGCAGAGGTCTCCCTCTCGCAGCAGCACGTCGACCAATTGGGATCTTTTGTGCAACAGTCGTTTATATTTTACGCAACCAACTAAAAGAGAATCAGTTTATTTTTGTCGCTCGTTGTTTCAATTTATTTTAACATTTGCAATATAAATAAGGTTGATTTTTGTAAAAACTACGCACTTAGCTGCGTATCGCCAGGTCACCCATTTCCCCAAACCTACCCAGGTAGCAATCCGACCAATAATAATAAAAATATTTCACAAGAATAAAAATTACTGAGTGAAAAGGATGCTCAAATAAAAAACCTAATTCTGAGTCCATAAAATAAATTATTTGTATCCGAATGCTGCCTTCCCTTATAAATAGTACTATAGAACGCCTGCACCTCAACACCTTGCTTCCTTCTCACACAAATATCTAGGTTAATAATAAGTAAATGTCAAACATAACCTTCTTGAGGTTTCCTCTATACTTATTACTTCAAATAGAATAGAACAATGTAAATAACTTTTTACGGAATCCTCAATAAAATTGTGTAATTAACTTATCTGAAAATAGAACTAAAATGTATTATTTTCCTTTCTGTGTCCATCCTTTAAACTGAGTTTACGAAATGTGAGTTAAAACTTTTTAATCGACCATTAGTTCACCGTCACCCTTTCCCTGTCCTTTCTAGAACCTGCTGTCCCTAGTCTAGACCTCTAAGACGGCCAGGGCCTTGTCACTGCGGACCACTCTAGTTGTCTGTTACTGCTTTTTACTTTGCTCGCTTCGCACGCATGCCTACTGACTAACCATTACCTTTTCAGCATCCTTCCTAACACAACTACACTAATACTGCTAACATTGTACTAGCACTAATAACTAATACATGAATAAAGATTATTAACAACAAAAAATGTCTTATTGTTAACGTATAAGATTATATTGCCTGTCTCATCTTGTATGTCATGGTGGTGGAATTTCATAGTAGTTGGTTATGGATTATCGAATTATTTAGTCAATGTTCAGGAGAAATAATGTTCGCACATGACACACTCAGAATAGGTATAGGCGAATAGGCTAGTATGAAAAAATGTCAGCAGTTTATTTATCTAAAACATTTACATTACACTTACTTATTATAAATTTATACATATAAAAATAAATATATTTATGTAAGTTATAACAAAAAGAATAGGTTGCATAGTGTTTAAAAACAACAAAAAAAATTACAATACATATATATTTCGTTTGTGGTCAGTTTTTAAATGGCTAAGTATATAATTTTGTCATTATGCTTGAAATGGTTAAGTTTGGTACACTTATTTTATTTCATGTAGAATAATGGATTATTAATTACTTGTCTGCATTTAAAGTTGTAGAATGTAAACTGAGCACTAATATTAGTTCACACTATATTCAATGACATTTGAATACTATTATTATTTTATTTAGAAATAGTTTTGTGCACTTGACTATTAGCTATTATTTTATAAACGACCGTACATAGTTTATGCTATGCTGTAATCAATCTTGCACCAATATTATGTAATATGATTTTCTTCCGCCTGACCCTGTAATTCTATTCTGAAATATTCTCCAAGATAACTTGTCCAAACGAATACTAATAAAATACTTTTATTGAATGTAGATAGACGAGATGAGACAGGTATATTTAAGTTAAGATAGACGCGCCGTCGTTCCGATCGAGCTCGGGTGAGTTCGATAGGGCGGCGGGCGTTCCGACGGCGACGTCGCACCGAACGCGCCGTCCAATGGCTAAATTTAACCGTCAGAACGTAAATCAGGAGCAACCGTTGCTTCTGGAGGAGCTCTTGGAGCAGGAGAAGCGCGAACAGGAGCGCGAGGGCGGCGAGTGGGCCGGCGCCGCGCCGCCCGCGCCCGCGCCCGCGCCGCCCGCGCTGCCGCTCTACGCCGGCGCGCCGCCGCCGCAGCCGCCGCCGCCCGACGACCACCACTCGCGCCTGCTCTACGAGCAGTGGCTCAAGCAGTTCGCCGTCTTCGCCGCCGACCAGCAGACCTACTACGAGGTCGAGGTGCAGAAGCTGCGCAAAATCCGCAAGGTGAGCTTTGGTAGCGCTTTCGTGTTTGTGTGCTTGTAGTGGTAGCGCCCCCGCGACCTTTTCAGTTCGACGGATCCTGAGAGAAGAAGCTTTCGAAGAGTCGCCGCGCTCTGCGTTTTGACCGTGTCGTCGGTTTTCAGTCGCTGAACAGTAAGCAGAGGCAGCTGCGCAAGTCGGGCAACGAGCTGCAGCCCAACGACGCGGCCGAGCTGCAGCGCGTCTCCACGGAGCAGCAGGCGCTGCAGAAGCACCTCGACGCGGCGCGTAAGCAGGCCCGACAGCACACTATGCTGATACAGGTGAGCTCGTTCACGGCAGCATTTTAATGGGTGATTCATTTAGAGGTACTTTTTTGTATGTGGATTTTTTGACAGGATGAAGCGTGAGTCGTGATAACCTTTTATGGTTTTTTTTGTTAAGTATAGTTTGATATTTATCATTAAAAGACTTAGCCCCGCACAGCGTCTACAAATTATTCAGCTGTGTGCCACTTGCCACACAGCACGTGAAACCAATTTGGTGAACAGTTAATTTCGCGCTTCGAACCGGTGAATTGGCGGCCTAGATCCTGTGATATCACACCCCTACACTTTTTCCTTTGGTAATATGTAAAGTTATGTAAAGTCCAAGTCTATATGGATAAGCCGGGTACGATTGAGCAACTGGAAGCCAACATTAGTCGCGTTATTCGCCAAATACCAATCGAAATGCTCGGACGCGTCATCGAAAATTGGTGCTGCAGAATGGACTATGTTAACCGTAGTCACGGCCAACATTTGAAAGAAATAATCTTTAAAAATTAAATGTAAAGAATATTTCTTTTGTTAATAAAAATCACCCGATTAATTGGTTTTCAATATTATTATTTTTAAAAGTACCTCCATATGAATCACACGTTACAATCAAGTGCTATCCTAATTATTAAAAACTACAACTACACTTAAGAAACAAACTTAAATAATTCTTTCGATTCTAAAAATAACATATTATTCCACAGGAATATGAAACAAAACAGCGACAACAGAATCCGCAATTGGTCCAACAGAATGTTATTACCCAGCAGCAAATCAATACAAATCAAACGGTTTTCAGTCAGAACCAAAATATGGGTCAAGCTCAACAGATGCAGCAGGCCATCAACCGGCCGATGCAGTTGGGCCTCCAAGGCGCCACTCTGCAGCAGCAGCAAACACTGATTCGCACGCAACAAACAGTGCTAGGCTCGGACGGCCAGCCTATGACGCAACAGAGAATAGGATTGGTTACGTCACCGCTCAATGCTCAAGGGAGAATCTTGCAAAGCGGGCGTACTTTGGTTATAGAACAATCCGGACCACCTCAACAGCAATTAGTTAGACAACTGTCTGGAGTGCAAGAAAGACCGCAGTCTGTGGGTGGAATAGTCCAATTCGGTCAACAGCAAATCACCGGCGTCAGAACTGCGATGCAAGCAGGAAATCAAACTCCTCGCCCGCCGGGTTCAAGGCCGGCTATGTCGCCGCTACACGTGCAATCGCCGCACGCACAGTCCCCTCATCACCCTCTGGCGCCACAATCGCCGCTCCATCACATGACTTCCCCGATGCAGTCACCTTTGCATTCACAACAGTCGCCCTTGCACCACACATCTCAGTCACCGTTACATCCGTCGACTCAATCCCCTCACCACACTCAACAGTCTCCCCTCCATTCGCAGCAATCTCCGATGCACGTTCAACAGACTAATATGCCGCAACAATCTCCGATGCATCCGCAGCAGTCGCCAATGCATCCCCAGCAGTCCCCGATGCATCAGCAATCGCCTATGCATCAGCAATCGCCTATGCACCAACAGTCGCCGATGCATCAACAGTCGCCGATGCATCAACAGTCTTCGATGCACCAACAGTCCCCGATGCATCAACAACAGAACCAGATGACGACGCAGCACTCGCCGATGCACCCGCAGCAGAGCCCGATGCACTCGCAACAATCGCCGATGCATATGCAACAGTCGCCGATGCACACGCAACAGTCTCCAATGCAGACGTCGATGTCGCCTCAACATTTCCTCCAACAGTTCCAAGCTCAGAGAACGAGTCCGCAACTGCCTACGCCCAGTCGTAGTCCCCAGGTATACTAAGATTTACCTTAAAATGTATGTCTTTGCAATTGTTGTATTTTGTACAACGACAGTAATTAAAGTAATATACCATTTTTTCTTCAGATTTATCAACAGTCACAAATTCAGAGTCCTGCATCGTCACACTCACCACAGTTGCAGAATGTAAGTTTAAATTGCTATAATTAAATTGGAATTAGTAATATAAAATACATAATCTAATAATGCCTGTAATCTTTCAGTCTGATTACGCCACCGGAAGATTTCCTCGGCCAGCGCCTGGATGCTCACCGTTACCGACCAGATTTGCTAGACCTCCACATCATCAACAAGGTGGGTGACTAAAAATCTTAAATAGCTTGCTAGATTCTCAAAGCCTTATAGTTTTTGTGTACGTATTGACGTGATATTCTATTAGGAATGCGAGTCGGTGTACCATTCGGTGGTCGGCAACAAACGTCTCCGTTGGGAAGTCCACAACCGATGCCGTCACCGGGAAACCCAGGATCTGAGATAGCCGTAAGTACCGTCACTAATAAAACTGACACCTATATTAATTTCCAAACATTAGGACCACTAGAAACACAATAATTATTTTTTCAACACACTCTTGCTCGTAAAGTGAGCTTTATTACATCGTTCTTAGGGCCATAAACCGAACTATAACACACACGTGCATAATAATATTACACACTAGTGCATATTAGAATTATCCCTACAAAGTTATGTTAGTACCTAACTGCAAATTATATGCGAGTAAACTGAGTATTTTTAATTTGACTGGGTAATACTTTTTTGTAACAATAAAAAGATTTTATGCCGCTGAAAATCCATTAACATTATTGTTTAGTTATGCCTTATTGACTTGCATTGTTTTAAGAATTAAAATTTTGGTTAACAAAATAAAACCACATTTTTATTTATTTTTCCTCACAAGTGTGTTGAAAAACGTCGTATGAAACGCATGTGCATTGGTAATTACAATCCTCGGCTCCATAATTAAGCCCTCGATTTCGGCTCTGGCTCATAAACCGCATCGATTGTAATGACCAACATTGGCACACTTGTATCATAATTTATTTATTTTATTTATTTATTTATTCATGGAAAACAAACGGCAATGGATTACACATAATAGCGTAAGAAATGCCTTATGCAGTTTTCACAGGTAGAAATAAGTTCTATAAGCGAAAAAAAAGAATTGTGAATAACATTTATGTAAACATGCAAAAATTAACAAAAAGGAAAAAAAATATATAATAAAGAAGAAGAAAGCCATATCAATATATTTTAGTAAGTAGGTAGGTATTTATACTAAGTAAAAGTTAATGAGTATTATGTATCAATAAAGAACGTTTTGTTCATTACATTCTTGAAGTAGTTTTGATTCGCACAAAACAAGTCAACATCTTTGGAGTAGTTGTTATTGAAATTTTTTGAAACTCTATTAAAATACGAATTTCGTCTATAATTAGTCGAACACTAATGTACTATTACAGCGCCAACAGATGCTACAGCGGCAACAGTACAGCCCCATGGGCGGCGCGCCGGCGTCGCCGTCCATATCGCGTTCCCCGCACGTGGCGCGCACGCCCACGCCGCACGCGTCGCCCGCCGCCTCGCCCGCGCCCGCGCAGGACCACGGCGGCGGCCACCACCACCAGGCGGCGCCGCTGCCCGCCGGCTACCGCTACTGCCGCCCCGGCCTCTACGGCGGCGGGCCCGTGTGGCCGCCCAAAGACTCCCGCCCGCACCACCTCGCCAAAGTATCCATACTCAAGCGGCGCACGCCCCCGCGCCCCCGGCAAACGCCGCCCCAACTCCCACCCGACTACGTCATCTACCCCGGCTACGACGACGACCGCACCCAAGATGATGAGGAGATCGTCGAGCATCTGGACGATGACGATATCGTCCTCGTGGAGCAAACCACCGTTTCACCAGAAGAACGCATCGCGACCGAAGAGGACTTCGAAGAACTGATCGACGGTGGAAAACCTGAGGACGAATTGGATGAGGAACCCCCCCAGCCGGCCACCAGAACAGAAACTGCCACTAAGACGGTCGCTGTAATCAGTTTGTCTACTGGCAAACAACCTTCAGCGAGCGTGCAGCAATACAAGATTGTGAATCCCGGGCAAGGGTCGGCGCTTTCGCGGCTGCCGGTGCTTAGCGCGACGATGCTTTCGCCGCATTCAAATGCCAAAATCCTCAACGAGGTGTCGCAAGCTACTGTCGCTTCGGTTTCCATCGCCAATCAAACCATATCCGTGCCAGTATTAAAAAATCTTTCAGTGCCCATCGGTAGTGTCACCGGCCATGCAGGCGGTGCCAAGTCACACATTAAAAAGATGCCTCTAAATATGACTAACTCGCCTCTCTCTATAAACATGTCTACTTCGTCACTCTCTAAACCGATTAGTCCGGTTATCAGTGTCATATCATCAAACGTAGCAAAAGCGGCGAATGTTAACCCGGTGATCACGCTAGCTACGTCGAACACTGCAGGGCCATCGCGAGTGCCCGTTTCTATACTCACTCAACATCAAGTAAAACAAAAGATTGTGAAAACAATTGAAAAGCCAATGGCTTTGTCATTATCAAATACAAAACTCTCAAGTTTGTCTGTAACACATGACGCTACTTTGCCGGCCAAGATATTTCAAGACGAAGCTGCTTCACCTGATAGTACAGTTCCTCTTGAAAATAATCCCGATAAAGACTTACAAACCTCGTTATCAGTGTCCTCTTCCCACCATCTACTGAACTTAACTACACAGGGGCCGTTACATGATCAGCGACCGGCTCCTATCATTAAGGAAACGAATAAAGACATAGACATAGAAACTGAAATAAGCCAGCAGACAGAACTTCCACACACCCTGTGCATAACGGATCGAACGCCTATGGTACTTGGAAAGGCAGATATAAAGAGTCCAGATCCTGTACCAGAAAAAATTCCTGACAACATTATGGAAGGCGACGATGAAGATAAGCCGGAAGATAACATTTCAAGTAACTTGTTGCTATCATATAATAAAACGATATCGGAACCGACACCTCAAAAACTTCCACCACCGTCTGAAAACAAATCTGATGAAAATGTAGTTAAAACAATAAAAGCTATTGCCAACCAAGTAATAGATTCCAATATGCAAATAACTCCAGACATGGCACAAGAATCAGTCCAAATATCGATTCCGTCACCGACGCCATCCCAGGAAAGATATTTAAATGATATTACGATGCAAGAACACTCTGAAGCTGTTGAAGGCAACCCGAAACATGTGGAATCATTTGAAGATATGCTTTGTATGCTTGAAAATATAACTGATGAAGCTAAAACGTACGGCATGAAACAACCAAGTCATAAACCACCCAATGCCAATGCTAACCTTGCCGTAAAAAATGATAACAAAGAACCTCAAGAACAAATGGCCTTTCCAAAGAGGGAACCAGAAAGGTTGAACTTGCAATCGGCAACTGTGCCACAGCTGTCGCCATTATCGCAACCAGCTGAATTAACATCCAACATGGCCAATGTATCTCAACAGCTCAGAACTATAATGTCTTCGCTTAACACCAACACTTCTAAGGTAGAATCACAGACTGTTCCGATAAGAAAAAATAGTGATGCGACTACACCTACGCAAGTTAATTTCGAAAATTTGTTGCCGTCCTCAAAGGTGGAGGTGGCCGCGTCTAGACCGTCGCCAGTGCAAAGGATTGAAAAACCAATAACACCATCACCATCTACTGAAACGACGCCAATGAGTGCAGCGCAAGTTGTTGGGTCTCGCGTTAACACTCTGTCTTCTATGAACATGAACCAGCTAAGAAAATCGCCTTCAGTATCGCCAATAAACTCACCAGTTAGTATGCAAACCATCCAAAGTTCTATGATGAAATCTCCGGCACAATCCCCTCTAATCACAAACCAGACGTACAACGCACCTGACGATTCGATTTCAACTTCGGTGGCATCGCAAATAATTCAAATGCCAGCTCTTTCTAAAATTCATAGCAGCACTCCGCCGTCGATGATACATTCTAGTAACAATTCTACGATAACAACAAACATCAGCGGGTTCCAAAAAGGTCCACCTTTGCCAACGAGTATATTAGGTCATACTTTACTTCAGCCTAGTAGACAAATAAATGCTCCCAATTTGACATACAATCCACAAAGCATAAGTTCTAGTCAGCCACCAGCTTTAGTTATGACTTCACGACCATTAATAGGCAATAAAGAACCAGCTCCTAACGTAACAGTAAGAACGCATAGTATAGTAAGCCCCGGTATAGCACAGATGCAAGCAAAAACCAGTACTGGATCGATAAATTTTATAACGTCATCAAAATTACTACACACTCAGCTTACATCACCACTAAAAAGGTCGAAATCGACTGACGAGCCAAAGAGTGAGGTTATAGTTGGACATATACAACCAACCAAAAGGCATAGTGTGGAATCTGTCGTAGTTAAATCAGAACCGATGGAAACGGACGATCCTAATGCTTCTGTGGCAAATAATGATCCGTCCAAAAATCAAATGTTATCTCAAAACACTGCCAACCAACGAAACGACGAATCGCAGAATGTACTGTTGAAACAACTCTTGCAAACGACAACTACTACAGCGAATGTTGTACCACAACGGACGGTGACTTTACAAAGGACTGCTCCTTCTTTAGGCTCAATACCGTCTCTTGAAGCCCAACTCGCGAGACCCCAAATACCACCTCCTATGTCACTTCACACAACACAAGAAGTTGAGATACCCAAAAATTCTCCACGACACATGACTACTGTTAATTCACCATTCACGTCTAGACCTATACAAACATGTATTCCTACTTCTTCCATGTCGCCGTTAATTCAAACTTCAACACAATCTCTAATGGATGTAAGAAAGCAACCTCCAATGAAAATTATGACCAAAGAAGAAACTATACCATTGCCTGAAAGCTCACCAACCATGAAAAGTATGACAATGTACCCAATGAATATGGAAAATCAACAGCTTCATCAAGCTATTAAAAAGGAGATTGCCCCACCGCAACAAAGTCCCGTCCATAGCAGACCTTTTACACCTTTAGATGTTAAAAAGGAGCTGTTGGACGAGAGTTCCCAACAGTCTGCTACGTCTGGTGTATCTACTGCCTCGGACCAAGGGAAACTAGATCAACCTATGAAGGAAGAGTACCCGGAAAATATAAACATGGATCCTTCCTCAGAAACAAATGCTCCAGAAACGCCATCTGAGGCAAAGAAACGGAAACGTCGAGAGTATCAACAAAAAAAGCGCAAACAAATGCAAATGAATATGAAAGCAGCTGCAGAGAATAATTTGAATGCAGCTAATGCCAAAAAGAAACCTCGCAGAAGATGTCGTTATGAGGAAGACTACGACACATTTATTGACAACCTGATGGCTCAATTACGTTTACTTCCTCAAATGCAAATCCAAGAACCTTCCTTAACCACAAACTTCGCGGTGTGCCCTCTCTTCGGCTCTGGAGATCTGACAAAACTCAAAAACAAAGATTATGACATTCTGAAAGGAGATTTACTTGGAGATTTTGGCAATGCTAAAATACCTAATGTAGCAGATTATTACAATACCAAACCATTTGGAGATGAAGAACCTTTGCCTGAAAAGCCAGCAGCTTCCACACAGAGAGGTTTTTACGACCAAGAATTTCAGCCTATCATGTTTGATGATGATCCAGAGGATAAGAAATTAGACTTCATTTGTAAAGAGCGAGATACTGATACGCCGGACAGTATTGTCAGCTGTTCCAGTCCTGAGTGTTTCGATATGGACCCTGCAAACAGGTTCCCAGGGCTCAAACTAATCGAAGATGAAGAAGAAGATGAGGATAGCGACTCTGCGTCTGGTCGCGTGTCACCTGTGATACCTTACATAGCTCCTGTTCCTATTAGATTAAATCCTGTATCTGTGTACCCACTCAAGGACGAAGACGACGTCCAGAAATCACTTAAATGCCTTGATAGTGATTCTCCCCTCAAGAGCAAAATGGTGGATTCACCTGGTAGTTCTGAAAGCAACGAAAATGTTACTGTGACCCTCACGTTGACATCTGGTGCTGCAGAAGATATTCTAGGTGTATTAAAAGAGCTCGCTGGTATCTTACACATTCCGCCGCCGACATCATATCAGATAGTAGAGAGAACTGCTACGCCACCATCACACAAATTGGGACTGTACAGATCAAAAGGCAAAGACGGAAAAGAAGGTACTCCTATAGACATCCAGAGCATACTGAACGGAGCAGCTAAGTTTTGCCGGCACTGTGATGTTGTTATATTAGATTCAGTTGTGAGGGCAAAAGCTTCCGAATTCCCCCTTCTTTCTGCCAACAAGGGTAATGCCGAAGAGATCTTATGCGATAGCGACTCAGAACTATACTTCTGCAGCACACAGTGTTACCAGAGGTTTGCATGGCGACCCACGAATATAATTCTCGACGGGAAATCTAAAATAGCTGCCAAAGAAGATACTAAAAGTAATGTCATAACAAATATATCAAAGGATCGTGACGATTTCGATACTGCTTCTACCGAGAGTATGGAGACAGACGACTTGGACATCAAACCTGATATCAAAGACGAAAAGATGGACTTGTCGTTTATGGACTCGTTAGATAACGACGAGCTAATGAAGGAGGTCGGAGATGACGTCAGCGCTCTGGACGAAGATCTGAAGAGCGTCGAGCAAGACGAGAAGAGCAATCAAAGTACTGAACCGGAGAAGTATAGAGGGATAAGATATAAGGCGTGGTCGCCGGGATGTATAGGCCCACCCGCCAAATACAAGAGGCCGACGGATAGAGAGTTGACTGAGCTGGTGTTCCGAACCGGTGTAGCTATCATGCCCGTCACCACTGAGGATGCTCGGAAATGTGAATTGTGTGGGATTCAAGGAGACGGCGTCGCCGACGGCGTGTCGAGGCTGCTGAATTGCGACGTCGACAGATGGGTTCACCTCAACTGCGCGTTGTGGTCGGAGGGTGTGTACGAGACCGTCAGCGGGGCGTTAATGAATGTCGAAACGGCGTTGGCTAACGGCTCGAGCGCCACGTGCGCGGTGTGCCGGCGGCTGGGGGCGACGGTGCGATGCTTCAAGGTGCGCTGCGGCAGCGTGTACCACCTCGGCTGCGCGGTCAAGGACAGCTGCGTGTTCTACAAGAACAAGACTGCGTTTTGCGCATCACATGCTCCTAAGGTAAGATCAATTAGTAATATCATTTTATAACGGTTTTTAAAGAGTACTTAACTAAAGTAATCAACATCAGCCTATGAACGCTCAGGTTTTCCTATATCCCTTTGTCTGCCCTTTGTGTCTAGTCATATTGTTGACATGTGTTTGTTTGTAAATTTTTGTTTTTTTTTTTAATTATCATAAAGACATCTCGTGCTCTTCCGTGCTTCGGAAGGCACTTAAAGCTAGTGGTTTCTAAAGTTGTCGTAAAACGGCAGTCGTTCAAATCCACCAACCTGCATTGGACCAGCTTGGTGGGTTATGGCCCAATCTCTCCATGTGCTGTCCGGAAGGCCTGTGCCCAGCAGTGGGACGTTTGTAGGATCTTCTTATCTCTTAGAGGGGCCTATAGAGGTCTTCCTCTCGCAACACCACGTCGACCCATTGGGATATTTTGTGTTGTAGGCTCATGATGATGATGTTGATTCTTCGATCAACAATACCAACTAGATGTCAGGTCGGCGCTAAAATATGTCTCGGTAAATAACAGCGCACTTGAGAAGTGACTCTTATTTTGTTTATTTTGCTTGAAACACTGCCAATGTAAACACGTTCACAATGCCGCAATGTGTATTTAAAAGTTGCAAAAGTAATGCCCCAAAAAGCAATTTAACGGCCGGAGTGTCTTACTTTCGGTAAGTACATGTAGAATAAATTATATTTTAATCTTTAAACTAACAAATAATATTAAATTGTGAACACAATTACCGATTTTAACCCACGCTACAAATGTTTGGCCAACGTTGACCAATAGACACGCCAACATTAAATGTTAGCTGTTACACAAATTTTGTGTAACAGAACAGTGGATGCGTGGATATGGACGCATTTGTGCCATGGTTGTGATTAGGTTGAACTTAAAACGGTTTTATATCTTTTGTCTCAGTTCATTAGTAAAGAAATGTAGCTGTATAAGTATACAACTTGTAACAGAATTAATAGCCAAACCAGAAAATGGTAGATAGAGACCATCAAACTGAACAACTTTTACTATGGGACCAACCCTGAAATAGCGAAAAAGAAATCAGCTGTTTCATACAAAACTTAATAAAGAAAATATCCAAACGTATGTGTAGCAGCTGATTTTTTTTCGCAATTTCACAGTTGGTCCCATAGTAAAAGTTGTGCACTTTGACGGTCTCTATCTACCATTTTCTGGTTTAGCTATTAATTCTGTTACACGTTGTATATTCACGTAGACAGAGTTTAGCTTTGATTTTGCACGTGACGCGTTATCTTGTTCTATTGTTGATCGTGGTGTTGATTAACACTGCCTCTCCACAACCAGAACGAGAAGGACAACGAGCTAACGACGCTGAGCGTGCAGCGGCGCGTGTACGTGTCGCGCGACGAGCAGCGGCAGGTGGCGTCGGTGATGCTGCACTGCGACACCAATCACCTGATACGCGTCGGCGGGCTCATATTCCTGAGCCCCGGCCACCTGCTGCCTCACCAGTTGGCGGTGTTCCACACGCCCAACTATATCTACCCTATTGGATATAAGATTGTGAGTCACGTTATTTTTTAGTTCATTTAATGACCAATCACCTGATACGCGTCGGCGGGCTCATATTCCTGAGCCCCGGCCACCTGCTGCCTCACCAGTTGGCGGTGTTCCACACGCCCAACTATATCTACCCTATTGGATATAAGATTGTGAGTCACGTTATTTTTTAGTTCATTTAATGACCAATCACCTGATACGCGTCGGCGGGCTCATATTCCTGAGCCCCGGCCACCTGCTGCCTCACCAGTTGGCGGTGTTCCACACGCCCAACTATATCTACCCTATTGGATATAAGATTGTGAGTCACGTTATTTTTTAGTTCATTTAATGACCAATCACCTGATACGCGTCGGCGGGCTCATATTCCTGAGCCCCGGCCACCTGCTGCCTCACCAGTTGGCGGTGTTCCACACGCCCAACTATATCTACCCTATTGGATATAAGATTGTGAGTCACGTTATTTTTTAGTTCATTTAATGACCAATCACCTGATACGCGTCGGCGGGCTCATATTCCTGAGCCCCGGCCACCTGCTGCCTCACCAGTTGGCGGTGTTCCACACGCCCAACTATATCTACCCTATTGGATATAAGATTGTGAGTCACGTTATTTTTTAGTTCATTTAATGACCAATCACCTGATACGCGTCGGCGGGCTCATATTCCTGAGCCCCGGCCACCTGCTGCCTCACCAGTTGGCGGTGTTCCACACGCCCAACTATATCTACCCTATTGGATATAAGATTGTGAGTCACGTTATTTTTTAGTTCATTTAATGACCAATCACCTGATACGCGTCGGCGGGCTCATATTCCTGAGCCCCGGCCACCTGCTGCCTCACCAGTTGGCGGTGTTCCACACGCCCAACTATATCTACCCTATTGGATATAAGATTGTGAGTCACGTTATTTTTTAGTTCATTTAATGACCAATCACCTGATACGCGTCGGCGGGTTCATATTCCTGAGCCCCGGCCACCTGCTGCCTCACCAGTTGGCGGTGTTCCACACGCCCAACTATATCTACCCTATTGGATATAAGATTGTGAGTCGCGTTATTTTTTAGTTTATTTAATGACAACAATTTTGCACCTAACCCTTTCACTGGTACAGTATTAAATTTTCACCTAACTGGTACAATATTAAATAATTTGTATTGGTTTTCTCATCCTATTACAACTGAATAAGGTTCAAATTATGATGGCATCTATATTGCCATTACCAGTTACGGGGTCAACCAACATTCAAAATTTATACGAAATTATTTGGTTAATGATATTAGGTGCATATACAGATTTATTATTATGTCTTCCACACGCCTAACTACATGTACCCTATAGGGTAAATAGTGACTAGCATTAATCTGCCTTTACCCTATTGGATATACAATCGGGAGTCGCATTATCTGTCTTTACCCTATTAGATATACATTATCCATAAGATAGCCAGTTCCTCAGTGGTTAAGGATCCCGGGTGAAGCGCGCTTGCACCTTCAGCCTTATCGTCACTTACCATTAGGTGAGATGAAGGCAAAGTGATTATCCGTGTTAGATAATAAAAAAGATACTTATTACATTCATACCATATCTACATAAACTAACTACCTATATTGTATATACATACATAGACATGCATAATTTATATATTATAATCAAAATTAATAACTAGATAAATGCTTATTTTATGTTCTGTATTTTTGTGTGTGCAATAAAGCGTTTTATCTATCTATCTATCTATCTATCTAGTTCGGACATTGCTAAACACTGTTGTTGATGCATAGGTAGTGCTCTGCGCAATACCTAAATGTTATAAACTTTTGTTTCTCTCGATATAGCCTTTTTAATACGGTCGGTATTTAATCGATAATGTCACGTAGCGCTGAAAGAATACTACCACCTCTCTCCCCTTTGGTGTCGTAAAAGGCGACTAACGGACTAAAGACTGCACATACATCCAACAACATAGAGCAGCGATGGGCTCACCACGTGTCACGCTGAGCACATGTGCTGTCGCTATTTAGTGAAAAGTGGACTATATGGTAGAGGACAGATTATGCTGTCCTCATTGCCTAGTCTCTGACTTACCCTTTGAAGATAATAGTCGTGATTATAATGTATGTATGTATCAGATCGGCGAGTGTCGCTAGTCAAAAACTTCGAGAAGTTAATGTTAAGGGGGTGCGGTGAAAACGGAAAGATTGGCTGTTTTATATTAGCTGTTATTCAAAATGTTTTATATTTCGCACTGAAATTTTCAATATGTATTACAGAACGTATGTGTGAGGGGATGACTGTCTCCAAAACACGATTGGAAACATTTGGCTTAATGGAAAAAAATCTTAAAGTTACCTCTAAAATTTCATATAAAAATGCACATTACGACCGTGTTTTACAATCATAATTCCTATAAAATCACAAACACATAGGTATTTACCTTTTCAATTCATTGACTGATTTGGATTTCCTAAAAACTAAACATTTTTATTAACTTTTATTCATTGACTGATTTGGATTTCCAAAAAACTAAACATTTTTATTAACTTTTTGGTAAAAATGTGAACGGCGCTTACGAATTACCGCGGACCCCGCACCGCGAAACACCCGCGAGCGCCCGGAATTTTCGCTAACCGCCTAACCCCCCTTAATAAACGTTGTAATTTCATTTTCTTTGTACGTACCCACCGTCGCTTTACCACTTTGCAGAAATTTTCGTATGAAGCGCGCCGCCCGCCCGGGTGCGTGCCCGTACCAAATAGACGACGCGGCGTGCAAGGGATTTTGATTTTTAGACTGGTAAAGCGACGGAGTCCGCGATAGTACAAAGCTGTCCGCCTAACCCCACTTAACTGTATCGTTAGGTCCGCTTCTACTGGTCGATGTGCCGCGCCAACAGCCGCTGCCGCTACCTGTGCTGGATCACGGAGCTGGACGGCCGGCCGCGCTTCCACGTGCGCGCGCAGGACGAGCCGCGCGCCGAGCTCACCGCCGCCACGCCGCGCGCTGCCTGGGCGCAGGTCAGGCCAAACACATTACACATTACACTCATGCTTCTAATCTAAGCCTTCCATTTGTTGGTTCAGGATCGAGAGTAAGATCGATTCCAATTACTTATCAAAAATATAGGTCACATTTGATTTTATTATTGTAGCTTATTTGATGGCTTTGCGTTTAGCATTAAACCATTTTCAACTTTTTTATATTTTTAGAAAATTTAGTATTGTACTTCGATCAACAATACCAACTAGATGTCAGGTCGGCAATAAAAATATGTCTCGGTAAATAACAGCTCACTTGAGAAGTGAGCTCTAAGTTTGCTTGAAACAGGGCCAATGTAAGCACGTTCACGACACCGCAATGTGTATTTAAAAGTTGAAAAACTAATGCCCGAGAAAGCAATTTAACGGCCGGAGTGTCTTACTTTCGGTAAGTACATGTAGAATAAATTATATTTTAAGCTTTAAACTAACAAATAACATTAAATTTTGAACACAATTACCGATTTTAACCCACGGTACAAGTGTTTGGCCAACGTTGACCAATAGACGCGCGCGCCAACATTTGCGACAGAACAGTGGACGCATGGAGTGAGTGAGAGAGATAATACTTAGAAGATTTGTGACTTTATTACTGGGTGCCATGGTTGTAATTAGGTTGAACTTAAAACTGTTTTGTAACTTTTGTCTCAGTTCGTTAGTAAAGAAATGTAGCTGTATAAGTATATATTCACGTGGACAGAATTTAGCTTTGATTTTGTACGTGACGCGTTATCTAGTTGGTATTGTTGATCGAAGGTATTGTACGATAAATTGTAGATTGAATTAAAATGGAGTCTCACAACACGTGTTGTTGCGAAAAGAACAAGGGAGAAACTCGTATGTGATAAGAAAAAACATCTGTCACCATCACAAACAGTCACCAATATACATGTTGTTAGTACATATAAAAACGCAAAACGAAATTTATTTATAGTGTTGAGTGGGTTACCCTTTTTTCCAATGTCGAAGTTTATGAAAAATGCTATTTTTAACCAACCTGTAGGATAATTTTATTGCTATTGTCTAGTGCTTATTGTTGTTGGAAAAAGTAAACTAAAATTAAGTTTTCATTAATTGTTTACTTAGTTTAACGCTGAAATTAGTTTTGTATAAATTCTGATGACATTTCAATATCAATGAGTCAGTTGACATCATATCTAAGAAATGGATTTATCTCGCAGAAACACATTTAACCAACGGCTGGTGGTCGTACTCAGAATAATAATCTGTAAATTACAACAACTCGTAGATCCTGGATGCGGTAGCTGCGTTACGAGATAATCGTGGCGAAGATGGAGTCCTGAAGCTGTGGCCCAACTACGTGACCGGCGAAGATCTGTTCGGCCTCACTGAGCCCGCCGTCGTCCGTGTGCTGGAAAGCTTACCAGGTTACAGGCACAACATAATAAAAACGAGTATAAAACTGGCAGATGATTGGGTTGAATAAATGTTGGACGATAGAAAAGATAATATATTTTGTAATGCGACGTCGCTTAAATGAATCGAATTTCGCAAATTTTCCAATGTTCTTAGACTTCTCTCTAGTGTAACTATTGTACTGTGACACTATAAATTGTGCAATCTCATAAATTATGTTTTTATGTGGTTTTTAAAACTGAAGTAGTTGCCTAAGGGCGACTTGCATAACCCCTTTAATGATTACTTAAATCACTGAAGCGTTAATCGTATTTAGTAAGTGTTATGCAAGTCGCCCTAATAGTCATATTTTATTAAATAGGCTTTTGAAAATTACGGATCTACCAAACACGTTTTTTTAACGTCAAGATGTAAAGTTATATCATTAGCTGTGTCTTTTAAAAATAAATTGTTCAAAATCAATCACTAAAAAACTTCACACCTTCTTAACTTTAGTTACAACCTCAGGCGTGAAGGTTGAAATTACCTAACCGACTACCGGTTCAAGTTCAATCGAATCCGGGCTAGCCGTCAACCCTTATGTTTTATGTGGTTTTGTTTTAACTCAAGTAGTTGCCTAAGAGTAAAATTTTATAAATATGGCTTTTGAAAATTACGAATCCTACCGAACACCTTTTTTTAATTATATATCTAAACAGGTAAAGGCAGGACATTTGCCGTGTCTTTTTAAAACAAATTGTTTAAAATGAGTCATCAAAAAAATCTCGACACTTTTTTTTTCCTAAACTTCTATTCCATCATCAGGCGTGGAGACCCTAACCGACTACCGGTTCAAGTTCGGCCGCTCAGCATTACTGGAAGGCGGGCTAGCCGTCAACCCGAGCGGCTGCGCACGCGCCGAGCCGCGGCCGCGCGCCCCCCCGCACCGCCGCCCGCAGCGCTCGCTGCTGCCCGCGAGCCCCGCGCCCGCGCCCGACCACCCCGCCTGCCCCTACTCCAAGCAGTTCGTGCACACCAAGAGCAGCCAGTACAAGAAGATGAAGCTGGAGTGGCGGAACAACGTGTATCTGGCCAGGTAACCGCGACAGCTACAAACCGTCACGATTAACAGACGTCGCCGACTCATCGCGGCGCACTAAGGGGCGCTTCTATGGAGGTACATGCCCATAAATACAAAATTCATCTACCTACTATGTAAGTAACATGTCTCTTGTCCTACATGAAACTACCCTTATAATATTTTTTATAGAGCAATTCTCTATTTCGTGAGATATTGAGACGAAAAGTTGTCCTACGATGTTGCAAAGTCATATATAGCATATTTTGTATTTGTAAATTTTAACGAAATATGGAGACTAACTACAGGTAAGTAGTTTTTATATTCACTAGTTAGAAGAATAAATATTACGTAAAAATTATTAAAATACACGAGCTACTTTGAAATGAGAAAAGTATGTTTTTTTATTTTTATTGATATTCAAAAAGGTTTATACCAAATTTTGGGCAGTTGATCTTTTGTTTTGGTACACGAATGTAGCCATATTCTTTGTTATTCAGAACATGTAGTTAAAAGGTGCCGCAGGTTGCCCCAGAAAGATAAAATGCTTTTTTATTTTATAGGAGACGAAGTAATCATTTAGTTGAATTTTCTAAAAGGTCGTAGAAAGCTTATAATGTAGAAACATAAGGAGATGAATTATAACGAATAACTTAACATACTATCATGATAAATTTTTACTTAAAACATATAAATAAATCAAAATAAATAAATAGGAACT
Source organism: Scoparia ambigualis (assembly GCA_963921215.1). Classification (NCBI taxonomy): domain Eukaryota; kingdom Metazoa; phylum Arthropoda; class Insecta; order Lepidoptera; family Crambidae; genus Scoparia; species Scoparia ambigualis. The sequence goes on along the minus strand of OY992511.1, from coordinate 29,746,682 downwards.
ACAAAATACACTCATTAACATTATACTTAGATATTTCTAGTTTTATTTATTTTTGTCATTAATAACAAAAAAAGGGAATAAATGGTAAATAACAAAGCTAAAACATATTTTTGTTTGCAATACTACCTTTTAGACTTTATTATGAACCAGAATATTTTTGGGAAACTTTTAATGAATAAATCCTATAGTGCGGCGGCTGCAGTTACTTTCTTATATGGCTAGCAACGTCGAATTTTCATACAAACCTTGTTCTGACAATTAAAAACTACAAAAAAAAATATTAGCCAAATAAGTGCAGCAGTGATGCGCGAACATACATTTGTGCCAATGATTGTTATGGGTGTGTCCAAGTTCACCTAAATTTTCAACTCCGACTCCGAGTCGGAACTCCGAAAACGTTCTTCTTAACATTGTTCATCCTAACAATCACAACTCCTAACTACTTCATAATGTCAGTAGCAATAAACATCTATTCTATTATACTATTATTTGTTTTCCTATATTTTCTCATCATAACCGTCTTTAACACTATTTCAAATGATTGAGAATACTAGCTGCCCTACTCCAGTAGGTCACGTGATAGGTTAGAAATTTAAGACAATCGCGAAGCGCAGCGTAGCGATTGTCTGGATCTTGACTGGATTACAAATCGGTAGGACGAACAATTTCGGGTAAAGAACTTCAGGTGAGCCAATATGGACCCGATTTTTATTTATAATATAAGTTAAGAATTGCTAAAGTCTTGCAATGGCGGACGGTCCGGCGCAACGAATCAAACAATGACTGCGATCAGAAGGTTTTTTATTTCGTACATTATATTGTTATATAAGGTGACTGCTAGAAACTTCAAGGGCTGGTCAGTTCAAGTGTTTTAAACATGACAAAAAATGGTCTCATTGCAGACTAACGTAGGTACCTATCGCCCAGCTAACGCGAACCGGTCAACAGACGGTCGGCCGGCCGGCCGTTTCACGCGCGTTGTAAATAATCGTTATTTTTAATTGTTTTTCTTTTTATGTATCTTGTGTCATTGCTTTAAAATAAATTAGACACTCAAAGACTATCCCATTAAAATTCATTATATCAAAAATAATTATTTAATTAAAAATGAAAAAAAAACACGAATTCCTTTTTTGTCATGTTTAAAACACGTGACCTGACAAGCCCTTGCAGTTTCCTGCAGTTTCTAGCAGTCACCTTATATAGTGGTAGAAGATGCGTGTATGTCAGCTATACTCTACACACACTACAGTATTAAGATTTATTGCATTATTTTCAGATCGAAAATTCAAGGTTTAGGCTTATACGCCGCTCGTGATATAGAGAAGCACACGATGGTCATCGAGTATATCGGGGAGATCATCCGCTCCGAGCTGTCGGAGATACGGGAGAAGCAATACGAGGCTAAGGTAAACCAAATTGTATACGATAAAACGTCGTTACTCATAGTCGTAGTATAAGCATACTTTTTGTATAATGATATGAATGACGGTATGGGCCAAAATTAATAAAAAAAAACAACATCAGCGTATAAACACCCCCTGCTGGGCACAGGAATTCTCACATGGACAAAAGCACACGAGAAGATAACCCACCACGCTGGCTTGATGGGTGGGTTGATTATTACACTTTATATAATGTTTTATTAATTTCAATTTATTTGTATAAAAATGCTCACGTCTTTATTCTTTACTAGCAGACTGCCAGCTCAATCTTCCTTCATTTATATCGGCTTGCCCCCCCCCCCCCCCCCCAGGCCGTCAGCTGGCGACGCCCTTGCGGCTACTTTGTTCGCGTGGACCCCGTACCCCGTGACCAATTTACAAAATCTCTCTCCCAAGAACACTTATTGTGACGTAACTAAAATAGTTATCGCGACACTTTTTTAGATAATGGTGTATTCTGCAAAGCCATAGTACATTATTTTATTCTATCATCAATAGTTTTCTTACCGCACGCGATTTAAGGAATTTATTTGAGTTTTAATAAGGATCCCTAATTTTTTGAAAATATAATATAGCCTATGTCACCCGGAGACAGTGTAGCTTCCCAACAGTGAAAGAATTTTTTAAAACGGTCTAGTAGTTTCGGAGCCTATTCAATACAAACAAACAATCAATGTTACCTCTTTTTAATATTAGTAAGTATAGAAATATAATTGAAAATTTTAAGGTGATCTTTGAGTTGTACTTATTATCATTAATCTTTGTAAATAATAATAATTTTATCTTTTGGTCACAGCTGTCATTTTAGATAAAATTATCTGCAAGATATTTGGACGCATAGTACAGGATAATGATGTATTATACGACTTTTATAACACTGCTACAAGACTGGTTTCAAGAGTTAATTCTTTTAATATTTTGTTCCCCCCTACCTATGCCTCGATAGTAGCAATTATTTATATTAGGAATGACCTAATTTATTAAACTCTTTATTGCTTACATATTTATTAATAGATGGCTTTTTATATTTTTTACTACCGGCCCTCTTGCGACTTCCTCTGCGTAAACACTTATTATACCATGATGATTTCACAGTGGATCTTGCAAAATATTAATTTTAACATAAATAATTTGTAGTTAATTTTAATTGTATATTAGAATTTGACCTCGGTGGTCGAGCGGTTAGCACGCCGGTTCTGGCGTCGCGCCATCTGTGGTCCTGGGCTCAATTCCGGGTTGGGTCAACTTAGAAAAAACTGTTTTATTTGTTTATGTATGTTTAATACGTATATTTACCCGTCTTCTAGTAACCGCCTTAGTTTTTATATGTGAACGAAGCCTTGAATTTTGTTTGTTTTTTATCTTTATTTTTATTGTGTATCATGTTTTTTATTGTGATTTTGTGTACTTACCTACAATGTGTGTCTTTTAGCAGTCAATAAAGTTTTTTATCTATCTATGTTTGAATTAAAAATAACGAACGGGTCGACAGAACCGCGGCATCTACATGTTCCGGCTGGACGAGCGGCGCGTGGTGGACGCCACGCTGAGCGGCGGGCTGGCGCGCTACATCAACCACTCGTGCCAGCCCAACTGCGTGGCCGAGACCGTCGAGGTGGACCGCCATCTGCGCATCATCATATTCGCCAAGCGCCGCATCGCGCGCGGCGAGGAGGTACTGCCCACATTATCCCATCCCATTAGTTCTTAACCCTATTTATTGCGTATGACGCCATGGAGCGTCATTAATAACGTTTATGTATGGTGTTTGACGCCAAATGGCGTCATAAATAATTCCTCTGAAATTCTGTAGAATGACTATTTAGAGAATTCTAATTAACAGAACTTACATTATTTGACACTTAGATTATGACTGTAATTCGTTTTAAAAGATAGTGCCAGTTTAAACACTTCAGAGGTTGCAAACCTTTTGTTCCCAAAGATTATGCCTGTAATTCGTTTTAAAAGATAGTGCCAGTTTAAACACTTCATAGGTTGCAAACCTTTTGTTCCCAAAGGAGATTGACCATTTTGGACCAAATGCTGCCCAAGCATGGGAATACTTTTATTTCTTTTCTTACATGAAGAGATATAAAAAAACATCCACAGGGTTATATTGTTTTTAAAAACTTATTTATGGCTTTATATGATTAATTGATTGAATGACTATCCTTAACACGTTCAACGCCGCGCGGGTCAAATTTCTATTGTTATTGTAACCCGACGGCAGTGAATGACTTGACTAAGGGTGAGATTTATAGAGCGTCCTTACGAGTAACTTTGACTTTACATAAGGCGAACTTGGCTCAGTGCATCCTAAGTACGAGCTTTGATTTCGAATTGATAGTCATAATAACTGTTATGAAAGAAAGAGATCTTGTTTTGACAGAAAGATAACCCGTAAAATTTAAAAAGGCACGGAGACGCCGCCGTAGAGCTGTTGAGGTAGTGTGCTATTATTCACGTTCGGTTAATATCCTGAGTTTTTAGCAAGTCACCGATTTCGGTGACTTAACCCGTGCTAAGCCTGTGCTGAGACAGCGTCGAGGCATTGATTATAAATTCCAATTTTGTCTTAGCTCGCTCGATAAGTCTGAGTAAAGTATAAGTACGCACTATAGATCTCAGCTTAAGTGTTGTTCTATTAATAAAATCCATTGCTTTTATTACATACCGTCTTTTATTTTAAAAATAAGACGTTTGTTATTATTTTTCGTTAATGTAAAACCTTACAACAGATTTTTTTCTCAATACTCCTCGGATAGATTCTGAAGCGTTTTGGGTTACATACTAGTATTAGTCTAAGGAACATAATGCACTATGATGCAATGTTGGGCAGCACTCTTGGTCCAACGTCCATACAAAAATGGTCAATCTCTTTTGACTTCTTTTGTGACCGCCATAGACAAAAGTCCTTAAAAGTGGGATAAATGAATCGGCACAGCATGATGACATTTTTCATTGGTTTTTGTTATATCAATCGCCCGCTTGTCGGAGGGGTAGGCAGAGACCACAGCTTTCCATGCAATGCATTGTACATGTTTGTGTGATTATGTTACAATAAAAGTATTATCTATCTATCTTTCCATCTGCTACTACTACTATCCCTACACACATCCTTGGCTTCACTTAGTGCTCGGCCGGAGCGCACACGCGGGCGCGGCGCCACGTACTCAAACATATGAAATCTTATTTGAGTGTCCATGTGGGCACGCGGGCATGTTTGTACGTCGCGCCGCGGCCGCCCCGCGCCCGCTAGTGCACTCTGGCCGAGCACTTTATAAAGGTGAAGATATGGTGTCAATGTATATTACACGGAACTATGTAGGGTTAATGTGGTTATTGCAATTTACTGACAAATAGATCTTAACACTATACTAGGGCCAAATTTAATAAATAAAGAATATAAACTACATTGATGTCTAAAAGTGTATTTTGTATGGTACCTAAAATTTATAACAAAATTCCCAAGATGTACAGAGAACTGCCATAAAACCACTTTTAAAATAGAATGAAATGCTTATTGATTGACAAATGCTACTACAATATTATTGATTATTTAAATGATAAACTTATTTAATTTAATTTATTTTTTACGATATTTTTATTTTGACATTTGTATTTTGTAGTAATTAATATAATGTATACGATATTGTTTTTTGATAATTATTATTTTTATTGTAATTGTTTATTTGATTTGCACTTTTTTACGTTGACATTTAATTCTTTTGACTAATTGACATGAGACGCTTTTTATAAATAAAATTTGTACGCCAAACTGGCAAAACATGTTGATGCAATTAAATTTTATGTACTAACTTTTTTTATGTAACTACACATGTTATTGACAAATAAATATTCTTATTCTTTCTTAATAAATATTCGAGCCGTGGGGAATAGCGGTTTTTAATTTGTTGTAATTGAATTGTTTCTGTTGCACAGCTGGCTTACGACTACAAATTCGACATAGAAGACGATGCTCACAAAATAATGTGCATGTGCGGGGCGCCCAACTGTCGCAAGTGGATGAACTAGACGGTGGCTGCGACACCTACTTCATGTACCAAAGTGATTCACTTCTAACATAAGTGGACGAACTATAGCTGACGTGTGATTACCTATCTATAAGACAATATAGAGAGTTTTACTGATACTTTCCGATTTACTGTATCTTTTCTATTACTACTATTTAGTGAACATATTAAGAGTATTTTAACACATTTGTAAATAATATTAAAATATATAAATCATTGTTGTTACTGATTATTAATGTTTTAGATGTGACAGTTTTTCGAGTATACTATTAAGTGTAAGTTTTTAATTTAATCTTTTGATGTTCTAACGAGCTGCTGTTTTTCATTGACATTTTTATGATTGATGTAAGTAATATATTGTTTTCATTCGACAATTTCTATTTTTCTTAATGATCGTTACTTCTGACTGTGTGTGGAAACTGTATACGTTCGTATATTAATGAAAATCTCAACAGTGATGAAATCTTAGGATAAGTTACCAAATAGATGAGTTTGCATTTAGTACGTGTAGATGAGTAGCAATGAGAACATAACATGATGCCACGTTGTGCCTGACCCGTTTTGTACGTGAGTAGGTTACTGTACTCGTAGGTTAGCTCTACGGAACACCACAGCGCGCCTTCGGTCGACCACGACGATACATTCTTAGTGATTAGTGTAAGGTAGGCCCGCGGCGACTCCGCACTCGGCTGCGGTACGCTCCAGGATCCACAAGCTACCTAACTCAAGTGTCATAGTAGAGTCGTGCGCGGAGTTTAGTTAGATTAACTTATTGTAGAAGTAAATAGTCCCAAATGTGATATTACCTCACATAGCGTCGCGTGTAACTTGTAGCGTGGCCATTATGATAGCCAGTCATTAGGAGCCACGTAATAAATGCGTGTATTGTATTAGTGGTGAAAAGATCGGCTGTTATTAAAGGAATTTATTATAATGTAAAGTATGCGAGACCACAAGTAGAGAGCCTGTAAAATCTGGAAATAGAGAAATGTATTAGGTGTTATTGAAATGTGGGTAGATTGATAGCACAAGGAATTTAGTTATTTTTTAATACAGGTTGCCATCTACCAATGTTATGAATTCATGCAATATTATATTTAATTTTAAGTGTTGATGTGCAATATCATATCGTGCAGATTGTAAATATTTAACGACCATTGGCAGACGTAAACATTTGTAAGAGATCATTAGTTTTATGAAGTTATAATATCATTTTGCTTTCCTATCAATTTATTTATTTTAAGCATTCCCGTAATTTTGCGCTCAAATTGACTCAATATGACTTTTCACAAAATAAATTTTGACATGGTGTTGTTTGTAAAATTATTACTTTAGAATTTTTCTATACATTAGTTTTTATTGCATTATTTTCCTATAATTAAAATTTAATTAGTAAAAAGTATGTAGTTTTACTTTATCTAACAAGCCTACTTGCCTTATTGTTTTCAAATTAAAATTTCACACTATAAATAAAACTCTTTCATATTTCATATAAATTTTATTACAAATATTGTTTTTATTTACTTAAACTGCAATTATTATACCAAAATAAGATTGTCTAAGTAAAGCTGGGAGCCAGTAGACATTGATCGCAAAAAAATATATGAGAACGGCTTGTCTGTACAATGTTGGCATAATACTGTTCACATTGTTTAGTTATGACACAACATGCATTATGCCAATGTTGTTTTTGTGAAACACTACTTCAGCTAGGTTTATCAACTAATATTTGTCTAAGGACCTGCTGCAAAAGTAAATCAAGTAAAAAAATGAAAAATTAGTATTCTACTGGTATTCCTGCCTTGTTTTTTAGATTAACCGGTATTTGTACAAATATGAAGGATGAGTACAAGTGATCCATTTTTCTCAGAGGTGTATAAAATAGTATAATTATATAAATACAGAACATCACATTAGAATTTTAGTAACTGTAGGACACATACATAGGACTTTTGAAGACTAGCCGTCTCAATTTAAGTTATCCATTTAAACAATCCGCAAAAACGTAATTCATTGTGATCATTGAAATAATGTACAAAAATAAATACTCGTCGCTTTTAGAAATTTACAACACAATGAGCACTATTTGATAAATAAATAGTGATAATTACCTATCACTCTTAAAGTTGGAATGAGCATAAGAAAAAGATAAAAACTGTATCATAGTGATTTTTAGAAGACAGAAAAGATAACGCTGCCCTGGAGGCTATGTTTACAATCATCTCTATATATATTAAAGGGAAATGTGGCTCCTTGCAGACCAGTAGCTTAATCGGAAAATGCCTCCCTATTACTCTACCTGTCAAGAAAACTAATAATATCAAAATAGTAATGCTTTGCATCATTAAAAATTAAACACTATATGGATATACTACAGTTTATTTTACATATTAATTAACCTGACGTTTTGTACCATTTCAAAGAAAGGCAGTGATGTTGATATTATTGCAAAAAAAAATGTTTTATGCATTGTTATATGTATTACTCTTTCAACCAGGTGTATTCCACTCTGACCCAGACACTGCACTGGATTAAAAACATCAGACCTAAACAATTTGTAATATTAAAACGCTATAGATCCATATAAAGTCCATTTCAATGTGTAGTGTTCGCGTAAACTTCAGAAAACAATATGCTTCGCACCATTACCTTATTCTTATAAACACAAATTTATATGGTTTTACAAACCCAAAGAACAAACTCGGAAATGTACCCAAAACATCTTAAGTAAAATATAAAATGGTTTAAATGGTATTTAACAGCCAAACAATAGTCACTGGACGTAATAGCTAATAGCTATTTTGTAGCTGAGATATTTTGTAACTGCGTTTAATATCTCGCTAACTAGTAATGTTTGACTCTAAACTAGAAGTTTGGAGTAAATCTAAAGGATTATTTGTACTTTATCATTGATATAATTACATAAGTACGACACACGGTATCTTGTCAGAACGTACAGATCGATTACTAGCGAAAGTGAGCAACCATTATCGTTGCATAACTTAAGCTTAACATTGCTGAAGACAATCCTCAATGTCCACTTTACTAAATACAAATTACTACTATAGGTATAGAGATACACCCAACGGTTTCCTTCACCCACAATAAGTATTTCTTTTCACTAATTAATTGTGATTTTGATGTCTTTGCAGTCATCGAAGTACTCAAAAACTTTGTTCATATTGTCAGTTACATTTATGGACATAAAATATTAGGAAGATCTCGGTGAAGTATGAGCACGATAATTGCACATTACTAGTAAGCGAGTTCAGGCTGCTTAGAATGCATTTTCAACACAAATCTATTAACGTAGCTGCATATTGACATTAAAAAGTTGTGTAAACATAATACATAGAAATAGCGGCGTACAGTACCAAAAAAAAGTTTGTTATTCGATTTTCATAAGAAATATAATAAGCCAGAAAGACTCCTTGTTAAAATAAAGACTACAGTAAGGTGAACGAAGACGCAGCTACGTTAGTACACAATATGAAAGCAGGGAGGAGGGGGCTCGTCGCACGCTCAGTCGATGTACTGCGCGAGCCAGCGGAAGCCCTCGCCGTAGCCCTGGCGCTTCAGCACCGAGCACATGAACAGCTCCAGCGGCCTGCCCGGCAGCTCCGACCGCGACACCTTGCCCTGATTACAATATTATGTTTTTTCACTAAACTCATTTCACTCAAGTTTTGAAATAAACAGTAAGTTGTACTTTTGTTGTCAGTAGAAGTACATAAATAAAAGCATACAAAGAAACTGAAACTGACTGACTTGTAAAAAGGAATATACATTAGTATCAGGCCTTCCCACAGAAAACTAGCATAGCAGGCCTTAATATAGCACTGGACCCATGGTTCAGTGGCTTTACTATATAACAGAGCACACAGTCATACAAATTATGGGGTTCTCTGTAAATCAATGTTACAATTTCTTGGGGCTGCAACTTTATACTAAGACCCGGTTGGGCACATGTCAATTGTTATCGAGGTCATATTCTATGTAGCACTGATAAATCAAATAACAATTGTAAAACCGATACCGACCTTTCCAGTAGTCTGTTGGTACAAATTGAAAAACTGGCGCAGCTCGTCCTCGCTAGCGGCGCCCGGCTTGTCGATCTTGTTGCCCAGTATGAGCACGGGGCAGTTGCTGAGCGTCTCGTCCGTCAGCAGCGAGTCCAGCTCCGCCTTGGACTCGGGCAGGCGCGCGCGGTCGCACGCGTCCACGAGGAACACGATTGCGTCTACTGCCGGGAAGTAGTCGCGCCACACGCGCCGCGCCTGCTGATGCCCGCCCAGGTCGAACGTCGTGAAGCGCATGCTGCCTATCGACAGCTCCTCGGACGCTGCAACCACATAATTAGTTGTTAGCGCCTAATCTTATCTTAAGGCGCTCTTTTCCCGTTTTTAACAATTTCGATTGATCGTACCGCCACCAATATAAAACGTACAGTTCTAAAATTATAATATAATAATATAGTTGAACATATTATCTAATGACTCCTAAAGACAGAAACATCATTGTTAATACTTCTCTCGATAGAAAAAAAAATCAAAGATAGCTCGGTCAATATTTTAAAACAGCTGTAAGTCAGATGATACATTAATAAATTACTTAATTTTTTTACCAATAGAAGAAACTTTTAATTAACTAGTGAATGCAAAAAGCACATATTTTTTATTTCACTTGCTTTTTTCCTATAAAAGGCAAAAAAAACACCTATAAAACGCGCCTATTCGCGCCGCTTCGCTGATACACCCGTCCCGTACCGTCGAGAGAGCGAGAGAGAAGGGCTCGGAATACCTCGCCTTAAACTAAAATCTCTAGATGTTAATGGCATATAGTATGCCACCATAATTAGAACCGTTCAATTGAAATAGGATGGAAATCCAATAAAAAATATTTAATTCTGTACCACTTAATTCTCTATGGTTTCCGACCCTATCTCAATCACATAAAGTTCAAAATAAGGTGGAAATATACATCCCACTGCCATTAAAAGGATTATAAGGCCTGCCGATGATATGGTAAATGCACAGGTGAACAGAATTTATATTATAATGGCAGACAAACAAAATGGTGAATGAAAACATCTATGTCAGATGTTAGAAATTTCACTAAAAGTATTGTTTGCATTTGCTTCAAAATGCAATAAAAACAAAAGTAAAATAAACAACTGCAAGTCCCTTAATTATGTCATCTAATAATGATTAAGCTATCAGATACTTAGCTAAAACTAAAAATAAATTAAAGCACTGTTAGAATGTTTATCTATATAAAAACGTATGCCTGTTGATTAACACTAGACTTTATCATATCAAAGTAAATGTTGTTATCTTTAAATGTTACACAAGGAAGTTATGCTATGTCTGCAGTGATCAAGGTTACCTAATGATTCTTCATTTGCATAATCAAAGCAGCTATGCAAAACACCACAAAGAGATAAAATAAATCTTGTAATACAAATTATCATAATTATATTAGCCCATATTGTCCCACTGCTTGGCAAAGGCCACATTTGAAATATTTTGATTACTTAGGTAGTAGCAAGTATGTTTTGTTATTGTTTAGTTAATTATACAATCTGTTCTGTTTGGTCACCAGTGTTGAAGCAACTAATTGTATTTAGTACAAACAATTCTATTGACAAATCACCCCCTATATGAAAGTTTTATGTTACTGAAACGTGGGTGCATGTGATAATGAAGCAATATCTAAAGGTCCTATGATAGCTTAAAATGTAGCCAATACATAAATTCATCACCAAACATAATTGTACCAAAAAAATTACATGATTTTTAACTTTTTTGAAAATCTAGTAAGTACATGTTAACCTATTTTTTTAATGATTTTTAGATAGAACAATATATTTGCTTAAAAACGGAGATCATAGTTTTAGATCTAAGTTAAATAGATTGAGAGTTTATTATTATTATTGAAAAATGCTTGACATTAATTTATTGTCAATATTTGTGGCTATTACATATCACATAAGGCCTATTTTGTGTTCGCAGGACCTCTACATAGATATTGCTAAATGAACACATGCCAAATATTATATGGGGGGTTATATGTCGATAAATTTAGGTACTATAATATTAAATAGCATTACAGGCTCCAACTTCAGTGACCAAAACCATTGTATAGGTACAGCAAATGCAGAGTAACTTTGACTCAAACATTTATGTTTCATTTGGTCAAAAGTATGTAAGATTGGCCTGCTATTAACTTTACCACTTTTTTTGCGAATTTAGAGGGGGGAAGGGGGGGGGGGGGGTGGTTGAATAAACCGTGAACCAGACTACACTTATTCCAGTTGGTGGATTATCCATTGGTTACTCTTCACTTAGTAATTGATGGTGGGCAATATTGTACATGATTACATGAGATTTTGGTTATTCCAACATGAGTCATAATAAGCATCGTTCATGTCAGATATACAGAGGTGATGTGGAGCATGACTCACTTGGATGCAACGTTGGAACATGCTGTGCTAATCTGTCGTCTTTTAGCATGTGAAGGAGAGTAGTCTTTCCAGCATTGTCCAGGCCCAGAAACAGAAGTTTACCCGATTTCTTCCATAAACCTGTTGTAAAAAAAATGTATAATTCACAAGCACAACTCTGATAACATTAAGAAATAATTAAATATAGTCTGCAGATACTTAAAAGGATATATTATTATTATTTTAGGCTTCAAATATTTCATGTGCCTATGGTGTTTCATGTTCATGACTGGTGGGTAAACATAATACTACTTCATTGCCCAAAAGATAACTTTTGAACAAGTATTCTCCTGAATAAATAATTAGATGTCTATAAAAACTTATTTATAGTAAAAGCTAATTAAAAAGACATTTAATGATTTTGAGTCAGTACTTATGTACAAAGAAAATGAAGTTACAGCGTAATTACTTTGTTTATTAAGGGGGGGTTAGGCGGTTAGCGAAAATTCCAGGCCCTTGCGGGTGTTACGTGGTGCGGGGTCCGCGGTAATTCATAAGTGTCATTCACATTTTTATCAAAGAGTTAATAAAAATGTTTTGTTATTTGGAAATCCAAAACAATCAAGAAATCGAAAAGGTAAATACGTATGTGTTAATGATTTTATAGGAGTTATTATTGTAAAAGAAATTATTATTGTAAACATTTTAGAAGTAACTTCAGGATTTTTTTTCAATCAAGCAAAATGTTTCCACTCGTGTTTTGGAAACAGTCATCCCCTCACACATACGTTCTGTAATCCATATTGAAAATTTCAGTGTGAAATATCTAAAATATTTTGAATAACAGCTAATAGAAAACAGCTAATTTTTCCGTTTTCACCGCCTAACCCCCCCTTAAAATGTTGACAAGGTAAAAATCATTGGTATAGTGCGTTTAAAGTGGTTTTTCATACACAAAAATAATGAATTACATTTGAACTCTTAATCATAAATAAATCATTTATTTGCCGAATATCATGTACACAACATTGAGATGTAAGACAATGATTTAGAGTAACAACAATATTCTGCCATAAGTATGTAGGCATGCAAATATCCATAATTATACTAATGTGAGGTCATTATAATTATTAACTTTCTTCTGATTATTTTCTTACCCAAGAATCCAAGAACGCCAGTAAACCAGTCCAAGATAAACATATTGAATCTGTAATATACAAAATAGTACATTTATTACGACTTTTCACTCATTTATTGCACTGTTCACAAAGAATCTACTGTTTTGTGATGACTTGCGAAACGCAATGTTATCAACTGCGTAGCATTATCTGGCAACGGTACATACAAGGGTCAGCTCAAAACGTAGCACATAATCATCTAAACTTCATAGAATGTCCTAAAAACGTAGTAAGAATGCGATATTGAATTGAGTAATAGTAATGACAAAACGTCATTCGACTACTTGAAACTTTGGACGGTAATTAGAAGAAATTAGAAATGTAATACTCACTTCTTAAAATTGAACTAGATTAACTAATACTAAGGGAACTTTATCACAATATTTCGCACTTATTTTCAATATGTTACGTCGCTAAAACGGACGATTTTTCTCCGCGATTTTTATGCGATGGAAATATGAATCTGTTGGCAATGACGTACGCGACTTCCGGAAGTTGCCACAGTCGTAAAGATGCATTCAGATTATTACAATTTTTAGGTATAAGGCTGACCATATACATCCGGAATGGCTCTCTGGATTCATAATCTGAAAAATTATTTATCTGATTTTTTCTAATTAATAATTTCTCATTTCGATACTGACGAGCTTTCTGCATTCCGGATCGGAATATTTTCATAACGCGCGTATTTCCTTACATTATAATAGAGCGGCAGGCTTACTATTGTCCTGAGGCGGCAGTGATTGCGTTTTCATTTCTTTTTTATTTTAAAGGGCCAAAAGAAATGCGATTAGTATTAAATTCCTCCTCCATAAAGACGTTTGCATGGGCCGGGAATCACGAGACTACTGCTACTGACTGATCAATTTGATTTTTTATGATTGTGTGAGGCAAGGTGCCGGCATTTAGATTATGAATCCAGAGAGCCATTCCGGATGTATGGGGCCAGCCTTAAGCCAGGTCTCCTGCGAGCCAGCGACACTGTTTTGTGTTTTCAAACATTAACAAAATCACAGACGTATTTATGTCTATAATACTCGCCCATATTTTGTTAGAGATGTTAGGTTATCTATGTGATAAGTGTTAGAAGCTTAGGGCATTAAACCAACTGCTCTAAGGTTAGAAGACACAAAACAAGGTCGCAGGAGACATGGCTTTAATTTGCTTGGTTTCCTCCAAAAGCGGAACCAATATTAGCGGACGCAATATAACGCCCGTATTAAAGGTGATGAGTCATCCACGTGGAAGGTTAGAAACTACGGCGGCCGTAACAGCGACAGAAACCAACCAGTGACCTTTTAATTTCAACGTAAGTTTAACTTTTAATCACTATTTTTAAATAAGGATCAATTTAATTAACAAAATCAACATTATTTAAGTGACCAATGTTAAGGATTGAAATTAATAGGGGCCTAATTAAAATCATCCATGTTTAAACAATTAAAATATATTTAACCCAAATCTATATTCCAACATCCCCTCTGAATTTTATGTTTATTATCGCGCATCTTCTAATTCATCATTTTCTTCAACTACTACAACTTGTCTAACTTCCCCTCTCAAAGTATTATTCTCTTCAACACTTTCTTCAAAATTCTCTTTACTTCCAACACCAACTCAATATCTTCAAAACTCTCTAACAGCATCACTCCTCTTCTCTTCATTTCCCCTCTCAAAGTTACAATTTTCTTCAATACTGTTCTCATCTTACCCATCTTCCTCTTCATCTTTGTTTTGTTACCTCCTTAGTTTCCACAGTTTCTACATTTTTCTTCTTCTCTTGCCGACCCATGACCTCTTGCAACTAGTCTTGCTTTGTAAATGTTTCCCGGTTTTATTGTAAAAATCCACTTGCTTGTTATTAACTTCCTATTCTTCACTTCAGATCTTTTAACAATCTTCCATGTTTAATTCTTTTCTAAAGAATCCTTTTCAATTTTTATAGCTTTCATCCATAAATCCTTTTCATTACTCTTTAAAACTTAACTATACGTCAAAAACGATGTCTCCAGATCATAATCCTTCAATCTCTCTAGTAGCTTTCTATTTATCTTTGGTAAAACTCTTCTTTCTACCATGAGGTAGAAAGAAGATTTGAGAATAGAGAATAGTAATGACACTATTCTCTACTGCATTCTTAAAAGAATCACTTGCTACACTAAATGCTTCTTCATTATAAACTTCACTAATCTTCTCTGAAACTTCATCTACTTTGTTAAAATTCTAAGTATATTTATGTGTTAATAAAATGCTAAAATATATAAAAACATTAATCTATAAACGCACGCAAACGCAACGCGCTTCATCATAACCAAATGTTCAAATATTTGTAAAAATATTTCTTTCGGATTTCAGAGGTGAAAACTTCTAAGATTTGATGAAGCATGTTGACTAAAAACATAAGCATCAAGCACTGACAAATTTCGACGGGTGAAAACCAGACCTCGGTAGCCAAGTGGTTAAGGCAGCCGCCCGGAATGCGGAAGGTGCGTGGTTTGTTTCCCGCCTGAAGTGGTCGTCTTTTTTTAGTGTTAAAAATTTTATCTAAGTATATTTAAGTGTTAATAAAACGCTAAAATATATAAAAACATTAGTTCATCTACTTTTCTTATTCCATCCGAAACTTCATTATCTCCAACATCTAATAAATCTTCTCCTTGACTGTCTTCAAAACCGTTTACTCTATCTTCATCTAATAAATTATTTTCCTCACTGTCCAACTCATCTTCAGATCCATTATTAATTGACTTATTTCTCATAGTCCATCTTCTTCCTCGATTATTTCCAATTCCACTGGTTCCATTTTCTCTTATTCCATTTCCAATGGTTCTTGTTCCAGTAGCAGATCTACATACGATTTTCGAACAATTTTGATACTACCCGTACTCTGTTCAATAACAATGGGCGATTTTCCGAGATCAAAAAAAAAGAAATTGGTTCGTAAATGACTTCATAGATGGCGCTTAGCATAGATTAGTATGGCGCTTAGTAAAAGGCGAGTCCATGAAGAACACGTGTATGGCTACGTAATATTTATTCCATTCCAAGATAGAAATAGTCCTGGAGATCCTAAATAAAAATTTGTAAGTACTATTTTTTAATTTTTTTGATAGACAAGTGTAGAATTTATTAGGCTGGCCTCATACAGCCGGAATGGCTTTCTGAATTCAGAATCTGAATTTAAGATTCTGAATTCCGGCACCTTGACTCACACATTCTTAAAAATTCGTCTGGTAACTCCCGGCATATGCAAACGCCTCCGAGACGTTAACCGCTTGCTGTTTCAACATTTTTTTTTCGCTGTTCCTACCAATTGACTCCTACAAACTAAAAGAGCCAGCTAGGCCTTAAGCACCAATATTCTGATAAATCTTGTGCACCAATAACTTTTGGTATTTTAAAACTAAAAAGACATTTTTAATAATTGTCTGCGCAGTTTACTAGTTGGTCGCAAACATCTGATGCCTCTCTTAAAGGTCTTATTTTCAGTGGTGATTAGGTTGTAGCCATAGGACTGAAACTATAGATATACGAAAAGAGGATAGGTACTCATAAAAATGTAAAAGACCCTCTAATGCTTGCTACTTTGAATAAGATTCTACCTTCAAACACACATTTGTTTAATTCTGAACAGATTACAGTTGCATTAGAAAAATTGTCTTGTTAGAAAACTTTTTGGCCAGTTATTAAATCTGGTACTGGGAATGCCTCGCAAGCAAAACCTGTACTAACAACAAACGGTTACCTTTCGCAAGGGCAAACTTCTTATAGTGTACAATCGCGTTGTTCTTCTGGTTCATGGGACAGACACACGCACAGCATGCTGTGAACCGCCCTCGCAGGGCGCTTACCAAAATCAATGTCCTCCGCAAAGACATACTTATGGCAGCCACGAACCATATCGTGGCTATAATCCGCCCGCTTGGTTATTACATGAGTGTTCGCGGTTTTGCGAGAAGATGCATATATGTTAATATAATGCTAAATGTACCTTATTTAATTTAATTTGATTTTGAATAATATGTTTAATTATTGTAATTGGTATTTAACCGTTTTAATAAAATTAAATAAATAAATGTCCTCCGCAAGGGCATGCTTATGCCAGCACGAACCATATCGTAGCTATAAACCGCCCTCGCAGGGCGCTTACCAAAATCAATGGTAATATTACTTGAGTGTTTGCGGTTTTTGCGAGAAGATGCATGTATGTTAATGTAATGCTAAATGTCCCTTATTTTATTTGAATTTGAATAATACGTTTAATTGTTGTAAATGGTTATGTAACCGTTTTTAATTAAATTAAATAAATAAATGTCCTCCGCAAGGACAGGCTTATGCCAGCCACGAACCACATTGGGCTATGAACCGCCCTCGCAGGGCGCTTACCAAAAACAATGTCCTCCGTAAGGACATGCTTATGCCAGCCACGAATCACATTGTGGCTATGGACCGCCCTCGCAGGGCGCTTACCAAAAACAATGTATTCCGCAAGGACATGCTTATGTCAGCCACGAACCACATCGTGGCTATGAACCGCCCTCGCAGGGCGCTTATCAAAATCAATGTCCTCCGCAAGGACATGCTTATCCAGCCACGAACCACATCATGGCTATGAACCGCCCTCGCAGGGCGCTTACCAAAAACAATGTCCTCCGCAAGGACATACTTATGCCAGCCACGAGCCAAATCGAAGCCATAATATAAACAACGGAGGCTGTTCTTACTTTTGATCCCCAGGATCATAGGCTTGGCAGCTCTTTCAATCAGGACAAAAACGTCCATCTTCTCTGCTAACAGAGGTAACGAAAGACGTCGACAATGACGCTCCGAAATTTCGAGCCGGTCAATTTGCACTTTATCGACACCGTTGGGACTAAATAGGTGCTCCAAGTTTTCTATCATAATACAAAGGTATCGAATACCGTTTTATCTGAAGCAATCGCTCAAGGTTACAAACGTTAAAATCGACAGTTGTCACACGCTTGTATTGGACAAAATATCTGCAATGCTGACACAGATGAAGGAACAGGTTTCTAGAAACCGTAAGTTTTTGTTTTTTTTTTCACACTTCGGTTCTTAGTACCAAAGTGCACTCAAGAAAGGTCACTCCGTAAAATTTTCAACCTGAAGTCGTTAAATTATTATATGAATTCCGGACTCCGGTGTACGGCCAAGAGACGGGATGTACAAATTACTTTTCTCAGACCTAGGTACTGTCATCTGACTATAGCCAAATCCCACAATGGTTTCTTCGTCTGTTCTACAAAGGTGAATTACTTAAAATTCTATGTCTTCCATTTGAGATGAGCACGGCAATGTTCTCTTAGACTATTATCTTATAGACATAAAGACCAGATGGTTCTGTCCAGACATGCCAACATTGTAATAGAAACACTTACTTATTTTGGTGTCCACATAAACTTCAAAAAGTCTGTTTGACCGCCCTCGTAGGGCGCTTACCAAAATCAATGTCTTCCGCAAGGACATACTAGGATACATGGGGGAATCACAAGCGTCCATACATACCTACATATACTCACGACTGTTATCCCCGAAGGGTTAGTCGAGACCAGGCAATGAGGACTGCAAAAGCAGTCCTCTGCCAAAGTCCACGTTTCACCAAATGATAACTGCACATGTACGTGACAAGTAATGAGCCTATCGCCGCTCTATACTGTTGGATGTATGTGCAATCTATGGTTCGTTAGTCGCCTTTTACGATACCTTAGAGAAGAAATTGGGTGGTAAAATAGACTCTACCTTACGATGTAGTTAAATGTATTGGTAGGTACCTCCACCAACATTCTTTTTGACACCCGTTGCTTCAGGATTGGGGGGTCACAACTCAACAATTCTGCCCTATCGGGAAGGTGGAGTGCATCCGAACAAAAGCTGCACTGCAATCAAAAAGAAAAGCGGGCTGTTCCGAGTCTTAGAATTACAAGCATCGAACACGAAGCATGCGACAATTTTATTTTAATCCTCCAAATTGCCAACCAACAAATGACCACCAACCAAATTGTGGTCAAAATTTATTACATTCCAGGGAAATCGAACAGCCATGCAGATCAACTGTCTTGACATAGCCAAGCTATAGAGTGGCATCTACTGCCAGAATTAACACAAACGATATTCGCGAAGTGGGCCTGGCCAGTAATTGACCTGTTTGTATCCAAGAACGCTCGAGTAGTGGGTAAACTATGCAGATTTATCTCAATGATTACGAAGCGATGTTTCACAATGCTTTCAGCCTGAAGTAGAACGCTTCCCTCTGGCTTGGAAATTTGCATCACCTTCCCCATCCCCCGGGTGCTAGCACACCTCAACAGGAATTTATCTGATTGTGGTACCCCTTGCTGCCTCATTCACAGTATGGAATTCGAAACGTAGACGCCTGGTAGACATAACCACAGGCCTGCCAACCCCCAAGGTTCAAGACATGACGTTGAAATTTGGTGTGCTTAAATTATATATTGTTATGGAACCACAAGCAAACCCTACTCAAGCGTCCGGTTATTATAAAAACGTATGAGCACTTGCGCTTGGTCCAGTAGTACAGGAAGGGCGTAAGCAGCAGCAGCGGCGCCATCCACACGCGGAACGCGTACCAAATAGGTCCAGTCAGTCCAGTTTTTAGCAGATTTACACTTAATATTTTAAATCTTTCTTACAATACTATACACTACCATAAATTGTCGTTTCTACTTTATGCAGCGCACAATGGGCAATTTTCCGAGATAAAAAAAAAAAGAAATTGGTTCCTAAATGACTTCATAGATGGCGCTTAGCATAATTAGTATGGCGCTTAGGAAAAGGCGGGTCCATGAAGAACACGTGTATGGCTACGTTATATTTATTCCATTCCAAAATATAAATAGGTCCTGGAGATCCTGAATAAAAATTTGTAAGTACTATGTTTTTATTTTTTTGATAGACAAGCAAAAGTGTAGAATTTATTACAGCCCTTAGGTAGGAACGGGTCGGCTTTCATAAAACGCCATCTATCGAGTATTTTTGAACTAATTTTTATTTTTTAATTTGGGGTGTCAGAAAATCGCCCATTGTATGAAAATCTTGGTGACGAGGTAATAGTTAAACATGTTTTAAAATCAATCTCAATTCAACATTTAAAAACAACCAAACCTCCTTTTTCCAGGTTTTAGTATTATTAGTCTGTAGACCTTTGTAATGTTTTTCAAACCTAAGATTAAATAGTCCTAGGATCAAAAAATCCTAGATTTCAAACAGTTCGTAACTTATTGTCGCATTGCTTCTTTGTTACCTTGCTGTGGACATCAAACATTATTATGTTCAGGACAAGCGACAGTTTGGGTCAAAAACTGACTGTAGGGACTACAGACAAACAAGCTGGAAAATGCTACTGGTTAAAAGGATCAATAAACATTGTACAAAAGGGCTAAACTAATTTATTTAAAACTTCGAGTGGTTCACCTACACCTGTTTCAAGCACTGTGGTAGCTAGATGGATATTACAGCCACACCTGGTTGTGTTTTGCTCCGCTGTAGCATCTACAAACTAGATTGATATGATTTACCCATTGAGGATATACTAACTAGGGGTAATTGGAGATTAGTTAATACTTTTCACAAGGTTTATTGTCGTGAAATATTGATTCAGGCGTTACGAAGTTTTTCATTTCTTATTTTTACCCTGTACAAAAATTGAAATCAAATAGTAAACAATATTTATTTTATAATAATAATTTTATCATCATCATCATCAGCCTATTAATAATTTGATTATTTATTTGATTTTTCATCAATGACTAGCCAATTATTTTCTTACATGACTTAAATTTTATTTTAAATAATGAGTACTCAATTAAATCTCTTATTATAACTTTTTGTTTAAACCATAATCATTATGATTAACTCTCTCGCACTTATTGTTTAATTTATTTCTCACATTGGCGTTTTCACCAGGCGATAACAAACAGGTTTCAATATTATGAGCTTCTAATGACGGTCAAGTGTTTAATAGACGCGTTTTTCCTGAAATAAAACGCATATTAAATACTTACCTCATTAGAAGCTTAGTTTTTATTTCCGCCTGGTGCTTATTGCATATTTCGACGCAATGATGAACAAATGGGCACGGGTGTGAAATCTCCTGGTTCCACCACCGCGCCACCTGGTGACGCCACTGAGTGGGATGAGCGAGAGAGACAGCGATATACCGGAAGAAAGAAAAGGAAAATACGACGGGAAACTGATGTGCCTATCTCAATATTATAAGCTTCTAAGGAGGTAAGTATTTAATATGCGTTTTATTTCAGGTAAAACGCGTCTATTGTATGGTATTCCGGCCTTTCTGAATTCAGATTCTTAATTCAGCAAGCCATTCCGGCTGTGTGTGGCCAGCCTTACAGCTCTTAGGTAGGAACGGGTCGGCTTTCATAAAACGCCATCTATCGAGTATTTTAAAACTTATTTTTATTTTTTAATTTGGGCTGTCAGAGTTTTTGTGTTTTAAGTTGCTGTGTCTCATGGCGACGAGGTCGTGTGTTTGATTCGCATACGATAGATTTGAATAGAAACTCTAATCGCAATAATGGGTTTCGATACCTTAACTATCGATCTAGCGTACCACATACAAAAGAGATTTCGTGACAGCGTGTTCGCGAGTCCGTCATTCGATTTAGCGATTTTCGATACAACGGCTTTTCGCAAGGGTTACCACTTGAAATGTTTTTCGCAACAGCGTACGTTGCAACGACGGCATTCGAAACTACATATCAGACCCCTCTAGACTATACTTTGATCGGTTACTACGATGTATTTCAGTCATCCACCATCTTCTTTTTTTGCAACGCTTTCTAATAATATTTTGGACGTCTAAATCTATGCTCTAAGATTCTATTCAAGGTCTAAATAGTATGTTGCCACAGCAACCAAAGTTATTGCAGCAGCAGCTTCTACGTCCATTTCGCGGTGGGTTTCACGAACGATTGTGAGCATCCCGTGAATGTGGAGGGCACGACTTGTGCCGTGAATTCATGGCGTGAATTCGCGGCACTAATGTGGAGCCGCCAAAACCCATAAATAGAACCAAAGACAACTTTCATTATAATGGGCGATTTTCTGACAGCCCAAATTAAAAAATAAAAATTAGTTCAATAATACTCGATAGATGGCGTTTTATGAAAGCCGACCCGTTCCTGCCTAAGGGCTGTTATAAATTCTACACTTTTGCTTGTCTATCAAAAAAATAAAAACATAGTACTTACAAATTTTTATTCAGGATCTCCAGGACCTATTTCTATTTTGGAATGGAATAAATATTACGTAGCCATACACGTGTTCTTCATGGACTCGCCTTTTACTAAGCGCCATACTGATCTATGCTAAGCGCCATCTATGAAGTCATTTACGAACCAAATTCTTTTTTTTGTGATCTCGGAAAATCGCCCATTGAAACTACTTCATATTTCTACAACAACCAAGATGCCTTACTGCCTTGGTGCTAGATTCTTCATATTCAGGCGGCTTGATTCAAAAGCTAACTCTCGATTTTCGTTTTAAAAGTGCAGTTTTGAAAAAAATGTTTTTTTTGTTTTAATAAATTTTTAATTAGTATAAGTAAAGCTAACATCATGAATGATATCATATATGGAAGGCCTCTTTGTAACTCTTACTGTTTTCCGGAAAAGTTATGGAGCGTAATGAACCAGTGGAATGAAATGACCCTTACATGGAATGTAATGACATACCGTCGGACAATAATGATACTAAACTCTATTTACATGGAGTGCAATGACTTACAATCGGATAAAAATGACACCAATATTTTTTATCTATCATCATAACACGAATGAAATTGAAATAAAATCTGAACCTTTAGTTTAAATAGTCCTTTATTAAGGAACATCAGTCTTTTTCTTTGTTCACGTTGTGCTCGGGCGGAAAGTTCATTGATGCTGCGAATTATCTTTTGTTCTTTTTTGAGTATATTCGGTCTATTTATCTTGTTAATTTTTAGAAGTTCAGGATTGATTTTTATTTCTATGTATCTTTGGCGTTTTTTCAATTAATCTTTAGCTAACTTTTCTTCTTTTATAGGTTTTTTCTTCGTCTTACTCGAGGCTGCCTCTGTAGTAAAAAAGGAGGTAGTTAGGTATTATTTAAAATATTCATCACCACAATTAAGCCATTACGTCTTTACGAAGCACCGTATCATCACGATGATGGTAAATTACCTTTGGTGTTGACGTTGGTTCATTATGATTTTGTGGATCTCATTTGGGCAAAAGTTTAAAAATATTGAAAAAATAGTGATATTTCCGAAGAAAAAATCATCCGGAAAAAAATTTCAAGTAATCCCAGGTTTTAGAAGAATTGTTATTCGGTCAACTGATACAGTGTCAAACGTGCCTTCGACGAAGTAAGTAATAAAAGACGAAACGAAAATAATCAAACGTTTTCGGTTAAATGAAATTCGGTAATTTTTTTATATTTTACGATAGGTCTTAGGCGGACCCTGCGTCCTCGCACTCTGCGCAAGAGCACAACCGGACCGCAACGCAGGCTTTTTTTTTTGGAGTGTGAGTGCTTTCGGTCGCAGATGACCTTTACAGCGTTACCGGGCTTGTTTGGGGGCGGCGAGAAACTTAAAGGTTCCTCAAGCCGTGATGGTCGAAATTCCTTAGAGGGATTCCGGTTGGGGACTTTTTATAAGGCTCGCGGTGGTGACGTCACGCTGTGTGCCAGGTATCTCTATCTGTTCCTTGCGGTGCCATCACGGGATTATAAAACTTCAAGTAAAAATAGTAGGTACTTACGCAAAAATTATTATAAAATGCTGTAAGCAGATACATAGCTGCAAATAAATAGAAATTCGTAACTTTTAAGTCAGTCATTTTAATTTCATTGTTCAATATTCCCTAATTTAATATAAAATCTGGTGAATTATTATCAAACCTCTAATTTGTAAAATTATATTCCATTGATTCTCCATTATATTTCTGAATTTTCCCATTGTTATGGTAACCGGCAAGCAATGGTAACACCTAACACTGCATGATGCTCGGACTTCAAGCTCGGACCAATGTTAATTGGTCCGAGGCATGATGTGTCAATATTTTTTTTTATTTTTTTTTATACTTAGCCGGGGAAATGACCCCACTTCACCTGATGTTAAGTGGAAATGAGGTCCAGGCGCGAGGACAACTGGTGCAGCGTAAGAGACGTAGCATCAGTCATCCTCACTCTGCCGGCCCACAAAGTGCTTCTTCACGCCTCGTTTGAAGGACCCTATGTCATAGGTAGGAGGGAATACGTGTGCTGGTAGACTATTCCATCTTTTGGAAGTGCGGCAAAGAAACGAGTCACCAAATTTCTTTGTGCGAGATGGAATGTTAGAGACTGTAAATTGGTGACTCCGCAGAGCAGCACGCGTACTCCTATGGAGGAAGGGAGAAGGAGGGATGAGGTCAAAGAGTTCTTCAGAGCACTCGCAATGGTATAAACGGTAAAAGACGCTGAGTGACGCAATATCTCTACGCAATTGCAAAGGCTCGAGAGTTTTAGTGACCTCTGCATTGCCGATAATGCGCACAGCGCGGCGCTGCAATCTGTCCAAGGCATCGACAAGGTACTTTGCGGAGCCGTCCCAAAGGTGAGAGCAATACTCCACGCAAGACCGCACCTGTGTCTTGTATAATAGACACAACTGATCAGGCGTGAAGAATCGCCGCACCTTGTTCAGGACACCGAGTTTACGTGAGGCATTTTTAATCACGGTTTCGATGTAGTCCTTTTGGTTCAGATCGCAGCGGATATCCATACCGAGCATGTTAATACTGCTCTGCAGGCCTAGAGATGTACCCTGAAGAGAAGGAAGGGGAAGGAATGGCGACTTTTTCGCTGTGAACACGCACACCTGTGTTTTCTTGGCATTGAACTCCACCAGATTATCGGAGCCCCATTTAGAAATGAGGTCCAACATCCGATCGAGCTCAATGACAAGATTTGCTTGCTTCATTTCGGTGTCTACCCGCCCAGCCGTTGGGTGCCCGTTATATCCCCCATGCACTGTGCTATCATCTGCATAGCAATGAATGTTTCCAAGAGGAAGCATGTCATTGATATGCAGAAGGAACAGCGTGGGGGATAGAACGGAGCCTTGAGGAACACCAGCGTTCACTGACATGAACCGCGAAGCGCATCCATCCGAAAGGACACGGATTCTACGCTCATACAGGAAGCCGGCAATCCAGGTACAGAACTGAGCGGGCAAACCGTATGCCGGGAGCTTGGAGAGAAGAGCTTTGTGCCAGACCCGATCAAAAGCCTTGGCTATGTCAAGGCTAACTGCCAGTGACTCGCCACGCTTGTCAATAGCCTCACCCCAGAGATGTGTGACGTACGCTAGAAGATCACCCGTATATGGCGCATGTAGAGAGGAGGGGGAGTAAGTATTCTATGCTACGGAGCGAGATAGACTGCAGTCAAGGCATAACCCTTAAATGCATAATGATTTAGATCTACATCGTAATTTTAAGCCTTTTTAAAATATTAATTATATTTTTATACTATTAAATTTATATTAAAATAAATATTTAGATTAAACTCTGTAATTAAAACATGTTTTTTTTTAGGAAGTGTATAGAGTGCCTCAAGCGGCACTGTGTCTCCATCGGTTAGGGAACCGTAAGTTTTGCGGTATAATAGTGACGCCGCCTAAGCTGCCGTAAAGTTTTTGTTAGACAACGGAAATACTAGCTGCCCTACTCCTGTAGGTCACGTTCACGATCACTCCGGTAGCGATTGTCTTGAATTTCGAGGTTATTTTTTTTTATAAGACAACAGAAATCGAACTCCTTACAAAAATATCTTTTGAATATTATGTCGTCTGAACATTACGACAAATAAAAAATATGTTACGGTTCCCGAACCGATTGAGATAGAATGCCGCTTGTGGCACTCTATATGCTTCGTACTAGGATGCCGTCAAATTACGGCATCGTAACCGATCGTACTATGTTGCCGCTTGTGGCACTCTATTCACTGCCTACACTTTGTACTAGGATGCCGTAATGACGGCATCGTAACCGATCGTACTAGAATGCCGCTTGCGGCACTCTATCCACAGCCTTTTTTTTAAATATTATAATATATATATTTTTTAAATTTAACATCATGGATAAGGAAGTTATGAAGGAAACCTCTTTCTAAACAAGAATGCAACCTTTTTTTGAAAACATAAATAAAAATCACAGACATATAATAGGAATGAAGTATGTCTGTGAGTGATAAAAATACTTCTTTATCACAGACATATAATATTCTATAAGTTCTATTCTAGTGATGTAAATTGAAATAGATTCTTAATTATTCAAACAATTATAAAGTGAAAAAATAATAATATAAAATAACCAAAATGAAAATAAATTATTAAGGAGAGCATTTTTTGAATTTTTTTTTTTTATATTTTTTTATTAAAAAAAGTGCAGAGGCAAAAAAAAAATTTTTTTTTTCCCGATTTGTTGGTATCGTATAGTATCCATGTGGTATCCATTATAAGAGCTTTTTATGATAAACAAAAAAATCAAGCATTTATGGGTTAACAATATGCTTTAGTTATTGTTCTGAGAGTCAAGGTCTTTTTTTACTTCAAGTAGGTATGAAGGAGTTTTGCCTCCAGTTTTCTTCATTACTTCATGATCGGATCGGAGTCGGACTTCTTGGCGGGAAAGTGTAGCGTGATGTCTGTAGTTTTATCATGTGGCTAAAATGGACCTCAGGACCTGCTAGGCGATTGCGTAAGGTAATCGTATTTATTTGACAGTTCATATCGTATTCCATCGGCTGCAATTTGTATGGAATGACATTAATATGATACAATATGAACTGTCAAATGAATACGATTGACTTTACGCAATCACCTAGCAGCCACCCAAATATATTACTCTACTCTTTGCACCTAGCTGTTTACTGGGACTCAAGGGCTTTGTGGGGAATATCATTTAGCATTTTAAACGTTCATATTATTATCACTCAATAACATTATCATCAGTTTAAGCATAATCAATGAACTCTAATATTACAACTCAAGGACTAGTATCCATGGTCACAAAATAAATTTTAATTTTTTTTTTATTCGATTTCGATCCAAATCAAATCAATCAAAGCAAATACAATCAATGTGAAGCGATTTTGAAAGTGATGCTACAACATGATGATTCGTGATAGTTTTTAACTCCTAGCACGCTGTGAGTAATTCTGTCAAACCACATGGTGATAGAATAATATTATTGAGTATAAAAATTGCGTTGTAACATGGTTGTAACAAATTATTCTATCCAATGTAATGTCATGTCATTTTACCATTTACCATGTCATATTGTGAGATTTATTTTCTATTTTGGTTGGATGTTTCATACGAGTTAAATTTTATTGAAACTGTAATTTTCAGATGACCACAACATAACGGATAGGTAGAATATTATTGGTACATCACACCAAGTGCAAAATGTCTTCACATTGAAGCCTGTCTTGTGTCAAAAATTAGACATGGGATCCATGCGACCAACAGGACGATTCCTTTCCTTTACTAACAACATTCAAAGAACACAAAAACAGCCTGGTAAGTGTGTGTATTTAATATTTATTGAAAAACTGACCAAACCACATTCCTGCATTATGAATCATAGATTTAGTGCAACATAGTGGATGCCCTTGTTAGACATCCTTGTGTGCAATGTGTGCAATATGTTGGAATGTAAAATTCATGTAACACTTTTTTAACCCTTTGAGGATCGTAAAACCAGACACAATTTAAATTCTATTGTTTTGTGACCGCCGGCGGTTGAATGATCCTTGACCGGTTAAGGATTATTTTGTTGTACTAATACATTTCAAACTTGTTTTACAGTGCCAAGTGGATTCCCACAAAGCCTTTCTGGCAGTGAAACTGATGTTTCAACATCTAATGAAAATCTGTCCAGAGAGGAGCGTTATGTTGTACGCCACACTGCACGTGTTGAGCCACAGGGGCAAGAAAACCAAACAGAAAGTAACAACAATAGAAGCTCACTGAAGGTAATTAATATAAATAAACATTACGTACACTCAACACTATTATTCCCAAAAGCTTAGTCAAAGACTAGGCAATGAGGACTGCAAAAGCAGTGTTTTGGCACAGCCTATGTTTCACCAATTGGAAACTGCACATTCAGTCCCAGAAGCAGAAGCAGGCTTGTTTAACATGTTCTTAGCAGTTGGAGGGTGCTCCTCAACAAGTGGTTTCCTTATAAATGATAATCATTTGAAACAGATTTTTATTTTTAATAACTGTCAAAATAATGTTATTTTACAGGAAAGTGTAACAGGCAGTAATCGGAACTCACTAAAGGACTCTGTTGGTGGAGGAAATAGTAACAGAAGTTCATTGGATGTGTCCTCATCATCGTATAATACACTAATCATACATAACCAGGATGATTCCTGGCCTCCTCGGCCGACTCCTATTCGGTTAGTATTTACATTAACCTGCCAGCTGCCATAAAACTAGATACAATAGAAATATGGCCATTTTAAGGTTTTCTTACAGGCGATAGGTTATATACCGAGATTTTTCATTGGTTTTGGAGCCGAAACCCTGTTCATGTTTATCATCAGTAGAAGCTGTTTAGCTTGTAAAACTAAAAATATGAGCATAAAAAATATCAATAAAAGTGAACAAACCCTTAGTACCGGACGATCTTGTGAAAGTCAATGACTGAGGCGCTTCAAACGCTCCGCCTACTATATTTAGTTATTTCTTGGCTCTAACCTAAATTCCTGTAATGTTATACAAGTTTACTAAAAGAAATACTGAACTAGGAGACATTAGAAGAAGTAAAATATAAGCCTAAATAAATGTTACTCCAAAAAGTTAAACCTGGTTTAAAATAGATGCTATCTTATTTTTGTTAATAAAGGCAAATAGAGGTAACCTTATTTTAACCAGGTTTTAGTTTTAGGTTTTAAGTTTGGAATATTGGTGTCAGTTTGGGTTACAGAGCCTGTTATATTACATAATTTACATATAAGTATAAAAAATTTAATTTCATAGTAAAGTTTTGTCTTCAGAGAACATGAAAGAACTAATAGTGAAGTAAAACATTCCACTACTCAGTCTTCCCCTTACCATACTCTGAAAAAGAGTGAACTTGGGAAGAAGCCAAGTGGTATTCCACTGCCTAAAGTGCACAAGGAGCAGGCGGTGACCACCACTGCTAATTATATCGACATTGGTGGGCAGCGGATTTATACTAGTCCTCCTGATCATGGAGTTCAGGTATGTGATTCAAATCTGTTTTTTTTTATAACTACAGTTTAAGGGCTCTGTAGATTCATATATTGAGATTATAATGCTTTCTTGGTTTTGGATATAATATTAACACTAGCCAAAATTATTCCAAAGAAAATTAAAATGTGCACATTGTTAAACATATTTATTAAGCAACAAACATATATATATTATAATAAACATACTTATATTTCAAATATCAACTAATAAAAATATATAAATATGAGAAATTCCTTTTTATTGTATAGAGTCTTAATAATTATGGTTTTAATAGAAAACCAACATATTTAAAAATAAATCTCAAATCTAAGTGGTTTCTAATAGCAGTTATTGCATGTTGTTTTTCGCACTGCAAGCAGACTGGACGACGATGATTTAACTGACTTATTGCGCTTTTTTCTGCATTTTGGTTGCTGACATAAAGTTTATTTTTATTCTTGACAAACACTGCTCAAAACATGAATTTGTACAATTGCAAGTAATTTTACTTACAGAAAAAATACAGGCAATAACATGATAAAAGTCACATTAACACTGACCATACGTATCACATACGTCGAATAGTCAAATTTACCTATTTAGATGTGTTGTATGTGAATACACTCCCCCATATTGGCTATGTTACTGGTTTCTAGGAAAGTAGCAAAATAGCCACCAACCAATTCCCACACAAAATGATATTATGAACAAAAATTGATTAACGCGATGTACCACATTCGTACGTTAGTGGTTAAGAGGCGTATTACATCTCGACTGTGATTTTTGCGTAAAATGGCCAATTCTGGCGTTATGGATCTCAGAAACAAAAATACATTAACAATTTTGACTTATTGAATAATAGTAGAATAGCTATTGGAATAGTGCATAGCGGCCTCGCTTTTTGTAAATTTTGCTTAACTTTTTAATTAAACCCAAAATTGCAGAGAAAGATTTTCATAAAATGCGCGAAGGCATTTTTTTGAGCTCCTTGATTGAACTACTGTTCTAAAAAAAATGAAATAAAAAAAATTAGAATGTTATCTCTAATAATAATATAGTCGTATAGTGCGTAGCGGCCTCGGAAATTTTAGATATCATTGATTTTATATAGAAAAAAATCTTATTCTAAACTAAAAAACTAAGAAAATCGCTTTAAGTTAACCATGAATTTCTCCTATTTACGATAATATTATTGAGCAAAATTTATACCGGAATAATCGTTACTTCATGATGAATAAAGATTTTATAATGAATTTATTATCCTATTTCCATAAAAACGATAAATACAACTGCAAAATTACAACAAAATGCGAAAATGGGCATTTTACGCAAAAATCACAGTCGAGATGTAATATGCCTCTTAAGGGTTAATGAAACTCAAGAAAATGTTACTTTTATATAGGAAATAGTTTTTTGTTACTTAAGAAAATGTTACTTTTGTATAGGAAATAACCGAAATCCCCGACGACTTCCTAAACCAGTCGTCGGTGCTGAAGCACCTGGCGGCAGAGGCGGCGCAGGCGCCGGCGCCCGCGGCCGTCGCCAAGCCCAAGGGCAAGGGCGCCAAGGCCAAGCTGAGCAAGGAGAAACTCAACTTGTCGAGGTCGCAGCCGGACCTCACTAGGTAAATATTGATATAGGCTCCGCGCTTTACGCTTTAAGGCGCTCTTATCCCGTTTTTAACAATTTCGATTGATTGTACCGCCTCCAATATAAAACATACAGTTCTAAAATTCATAATAAGAACATATTATCTAATGACTCTCAAAGACAGAAACTTACTCTAAGAAATTTACTTAAAAATAGTTTTAAAATTATAAAACTCATGGGCGGTTAGCCATCTGCTTCGACTAATAAAGTCTTGATGGAATTTGTCTTTATTTCAATGATAGAGGCCTTTGCAGTGGGACAGTACACAGACTGTACTTTTGTTGTTCCCATTAATACATCACGCTCCAATTCCACCTTAGGTTGGCTGGAAGAGATCTCTATTAGAGATATTTCGACCTTTGCTCACTATTGGTTTTTTTTTTACTGTATGTGGGTTTGTGCAATAAAGAGTATAATTATTATAAAGATTATAATCCATTTCGCGAAGCGCGCGGTTTATAACCGTGTCGCATACCGGTGAGAGAATATTACCACCCCCCACTCTTCCCTTTGGTGTCGTAAAAGGCGGCTAACGGACTAAATGCCTGCACTGCCTAACGGACGGACATACATCCAACAGCAGCAGAGCGGCGATGGGCTCACCACCTGTCACGCTGAGCACATGTGCAGTCGCTATTTGGTGGTGGCCTGTGATTATATGTATGTATGTATGATTATAATCATCATCATCATCATTTACAGGCCTTCAAAGCCACGGCTAGGTATAGGCCTCTCTACGTTTATGCCATTCACCTCGTTCTTGTGTTAGCCTGTTGCACGTGCAACCCACCGTCTTATTTATAACATCGACCCATCTAGCCGGTGGACTTACTTCTGTGTCTATTTCTTGGCCACCACTCGGTCAGCTTTTTAGTCAGTCTGTCAACTGTCTGTCAGACGAAGATTATATACTTCACCTTATTTATTCACATTTGTACGTATGTTATTTATTGTTACGTACCCAGAAGTGGAACCTTTGTAGGCTGAGCATAATGAGAGTTACGTTATTTCTATTAGCGTGGGCGTCCGCGCAGCCCCCGGCGGCTCCGAGTCGAGCGGCTGGTGCAGCGGCGGCGAGCCCGAGCCCGACGAGCCGGACGCCTTCGCCGCGGTGCTGGACGCGCTCGCGGCGGAGAACCACACGCTCAAGCGGCGGCTGGCGGACGCGGCGGACCGCGGCGCCAAGACGGATAAGGTCTGCTACTTTGTAAGTCTTTTGTAGAGTCCGACCGAGACAGGTTTTTCAGTCGAAACCGAAGTTGAAACTGCTTAAAATATCTGTTGTATGCTGAAAATTTGTGAAAATCATGTATTTATTATGCACGCATTATGCATATAATTATGTACCACTTTTTGGCCGAAACTGAAACTAAGGCCGAAAGTGGTCGAAACTAGCCGAAAACGAAACCGAAACCGAAATGTCGGTCGGTCCTTCGTCTTTTGTAAACAGCACCTTAGTGTACCGGGATAATCCCTCTCCTCGTTTCACTGTTTAGGAACTACTTATTTGCATTGAGATTTAGTATTGATCTGCACATCCAGAATGCAAGTACGCTCTGCGCGCTTTGACCCGGGAAATGAACTAAACTCATTGAAGAATCCTCTTGTAACTATAAACAAAATTAACGTAACAGCATTTATATTCCCTTGTTTCTTATCAGTCAGATTCAGTTACTATAATACCTAACACATAAATGTAATTACCATAGATCGGAAAAGGTAGAGTTTTCTCATGTACTTTTGCAACGTTCGCATAATATATCTATTATGTTGACGCAAGTACCAAAAAAACTGCCTATACCGATCTATGATGATTACTATAAAGGATGGCCCAAACGGTAACACAATAAATATTTTTTATGGATTCCTGACATCTAGGTGTACCTTGAAATACCCCATGTATGTTCCGCTATTTTTTTAATTTTAAGAATTTTCGTCTTGACCAATTTAATTTTTTTTTCGGAAATTTTGCATCTTTTTTTGAAAATTATGCATCTTCTTTTGACAAGATGCATAAATTCCGAAAAAATAAATATTTAAGTCGCTCAAGTCGAAAATTCTCAAAAAAAACCCAGCTCGAAAACTACAAAAAAATCGCGGAACATACATGGAACATATTTCCGGGTACACCTGGAGTCAGGAATCCATAAAAAAAATATTGTTTCGTGTCACCGCATGGACCACTCTGTATAGCGCCGCTTTTATAAGTTGGTTGTCTACAGCTGGAAGAGGAAGTGGAAAAAGTGCGCACAGCTCACGAGGAGCTGGTGCGCTCGTGCGAGCGGCGCGAGCGGCTGGAGCGGGCGGCGCGCGGGCGTCTGCAGGCGGACGCGCGCCGCCTGCAGGACCTCAACCGCGCGCTCAAGCAGCAGGTGCGGCACTCATTCAATCACTCACACTCAGCGCCTGCAGGCGGACGCGCGCCGCCTGCAGGACCTCAACCGCGCGCTCAAGCAGCAGGTGCGGCACTCATTCAATCACTCACACTCAGCGCCTGCAGGCGGACGCGCGCCGCCTGCAGGACCTCAACCGCGCGCTCAAGCAGCAGATGCGGCACTCATTCAATCACTCACACTCAGCGCCTGCAGGCGGACGCGCGCCGCCTGCAGGACCTCAACCGCGCGCTCAAGCAGCAGGTGCGGCACTCATTCAATCACTCACACTCAGCGCCTGCAGGCGGACGCGCGCCGCCTGCAGGACCTCAACCGCGCGCTCAAGCAGCAGGTGCGGCACTCATTCAATCACTCACACTCAGCGCCTGCAGGCGGACGCGCGCCGCCTGCAGGACCTCAACCGCGCGCTCAAGCAGCAGGTGCGGCACTCATTCAATCACTCACACTCAGCGCCTGCAGGCGGACGCGCGCCGCCTGCAGGACCTCAACCGCGCGCTCAAGCAGCAGGTGCGGCACTCATTCAATCACTCACACTCAGCGCCTGCAGGCGGACGCGCGCCGCCTGCAGGACCTCAACCGCGCGCTCAAGCAGCAGGTGCGGCACTCATTCAATCACTCACACTCAGCGCCTGCAGGCGGACGCGCGCCGCCTGCAGGACCTCAACCGCGCGCTCAAGCAGCAGGTGCGGCACTCATTCAATCACTCACACTCAGCGCCTGCAGGCGGACGCGCGCCGCCGGCAGGACCTCAACAGCGCGCATGTCATACAGTCATTCAAACTCAACAATCATTTATTTAAATTAACTTTTTTTTTAAGTGTTTTGACATCGTCCAAACGTAACGACCTTTACAAAAGAATATGTCGTTACCAAATCAATGGGTTTATAGCTGATAAGGTTGTTTTTAGTTAGAGTGTTACCAACCAACACACCGACCTGCTCAAGCAAAGGAGAATGACCAAACCAGCCTATTCGATATCTATTGTGTCTTAATCATTCACATGTCAGAAGTGTCCTCTTAAGTTATAATGATTACTGTTAAAAAAGGTTTTCTATAGAACGCCTCGTTAAAGTGATAAATAAATGCTGAACTGAACTGATAGTCTTACGATAACAGTTGTCATAACCTCAAAATACCTAAAAAGTCTTAAGCTAAAAATAAAGATAGATATTTTCTTCATAACTCAGAGCATTGCTGCTATTGATTACTATTTATTTCATTAAAGCGCTGTGTTACGCTAGGTAGCTAAAAAACTAGCCTAACTCCCATAGTAAAAAGGTCATTCTCCTTTGAACCTTACCGCAATAAACAAAACAAAATATTTTTAATTCTGTCTATTCAACATTTTACTTTTTCACTACACAGTGAGTCACTGGACTACCGTACTATTTCACCAAATATTGGTAATATCAAAGTTAACACAATCACTCTTATCCAATCACGTACTAATCTCGTTTCGTTTTGTAGGTGGAACTTCTATCACAAGGCGTGCGAACCGAAAACGACAGTAACGCGGAGGCGTTGCGCAAGGAGTTGCAGAACAGGGAGATGCTCATCGCACAACTCATCACACAAAGTAAGATTTGTTGCTTCATTTTTGTTATTACATATTTTTTGTTTAACATACATCAAGCGGAACGATGCGAACCGTGAATAGTACAAAAATCTTTGCTTTTTTGTAAGTAAAAAGTATGAAGATAACGAAACGTTAAAAAAAATAACTACATACCCCAGATGACTACCTTTTTTTTTAACCCTAGGAAATGCATTTACGCATACCCACCGGACTGCCGGACTGGGGCGCCCGGTGGGTTATGTGGGGCTCGCCTGAAGGGCCCTACCCACTAAAACCTAGGGATGCTCTGAACTTCCGCCAAAGAGACCCTGACGCCACGGGAATTCGCACGGCGGTTCTACCGTAGCCGGATCGGCGGGCCGTCACCGCGGACGGACACCTTGAGGCCGAGCCTCACCAGAGGGCAACCTGGAGCATATCAGGTTGCCCTCGGATTCATCTGCGAACCACACGCGTGGGTATAGGGCTCCCCATGCCCGAACACCCGCGGTTCGCTAAGGGGGGGTAGGAGCTGGGCAAAACCACGCCTCCTTCTCCCTGCGCGCCTTCGGCGGACTGCTCCGGAAAGAGGATCGTCCTCCCGTGCTCTCTCCGCCGCCTACCCCAGATGACTACCTTTTTTTTTTTTGTTTCCCCGGGGGAAATGCGTTACGCATACTACCACGTCGGGGCATCGTGGTGGTTATGTGGGACTCCCCTCCTCGCAAGATGGTAGATGAGGAGGGTTTACCCACTAAAACCCCCGGGATTCTCCTTCTGCCGTGTAAGACAAGGACCCGAGAACAACTTGTGCTTTTTACGTCCCTGTACGGCGTCCTTGCCCGCAAGCCCGCAGATCTTGGCGCGGCTGCCTGTACTCCCGACACACTGCCACTGTGTGCAGCACCGTGTCCTCGGCTGCACCACACTGGTGGCATTCAGTGGTCGGCTCTCGCCCGATCTTACACAGATAATTGCCGAAGCAACCGTGTCCAGTGAGGACCTGTGTAATACGGAACGAGAGCGATCCCTCCTTGCGACCGACCCATCGCTCAAAGACGGGCCGGATCGCTCCAAACGGGCCGGATCGCTCCGAACCCCAGATGACTACCTCACTTAAGGTAGTTTTTTTATGTTTCGTTATCGTCGAGTTTTTTTTTATTATTTTATGGGGCTAGCGCTTGGGCCTAGACATAGCGTTGCACATCACTTAAAAATTAGGCCACGTTGTGACGACGTCCCACGTTGGGCGCCGATGCCACATAGTTCGGCTATGTATCTCTGATAGGTGCTCCGTAGGGGTCCGATGCGGGTGTGACTCGTAATAATGTATTTCCGGTTGTTCTCATCTTGCTAACGGCGCGTACTTGCACAGATACAATCTTGTAGCCAGGATCATTCACCAGCAACTTGCTCTTCAATACGGTCTTGTTGAGTCCGAGGTGCCGTACTATAAGTACGCACCTGAGCCAGTTCTCGAAAATGGTCGTGCTTTGCTCTATTGGGACCGATCGGTTATCACGGACAGGACTATTGTTGCCAATAAGCCTGACATCGTGATAGTCGATCGGTCCCAGCGGCGGGCAGTGCTAGTCGACATCACCGTCCCACATGATGAGAACCTCGTGAAGGCTGAGGAAGGACAAGCTGTGCAAGTACCTTGACTTGGCTTACGAGGTTACCGCCATGTGGGATGTTGACTCGACTATCATTGTCCCGATAGTCGTATCTGCAAACGGCCTAATAGCGAAGAGTCTCGACCAACATCTCAAGAGACTCTCGCTAGACGGCTGGATCAAGGGCCAGATACAGAAAGCGGTACTTCTTGACACGGCACGCATCGTCAGGAGGTTCCTCTCTCTGCAGCCCTAACCACCGGTAGCTTGGGCCCTGCCCCGCTGCTGGCGGCACCCTAGGTTTAGGTTTTTTATAATGTTAAATGTTTTATTTTTTATAGTAGTTTTGTTTATTATTTTTATATGGGATATTATAAAAAACCTACACTTAAGAAAATAAATAAACACGTGAATAATAATGTGATTCACCAAATAGTTTATTTCAAATAAATACAGACAGAAATTGATGAAATAAAACAAGTAATAAACTACAAAACAGATTAATAGAGAGAGGAAAAGCAAGAAAAAGTGACAATGTCAATAAGAAAACAATATTCTTTTAAAAAATATGAAAAATGGAATGTTGAATGAAACGTTTAGGCGCAGAATGTCAATTCGCAAAATGTCCAATTCGCAGAATGTCCAATTTTCATCGTAACGTGATCAATGACTAATTGAGTTAAAAGTTGGGTTTTAATAATTAGTCAAGTTATTAATTTAGTCTCATTTCTTTAATACAACATAGGTACATTATAAAATCTGTTGATTTATCTGACTGATCATAAAAAACTGCCTAATTGATATTTGGTATTACAAATATCAATTAGGCAGTTTTTTTAGAAAATTGTATTTTACGTGTATTTAATTCATGCCTTGTTAATATTTAAATAGTGGCCAATTCGCAGAACGTCCAGTGCGCAAATTAATATTTAAATTATATATTATTATCACCTACATTTTTTTTATTTTTTTTTAATGACTTGGGAATCGGACGAAACTATGTTTTTCATTGTACACGTTGACTGCCGCTAAACCAGACACAATTGAAATTTAATTGTTTGTCGGTCACCTATGACCCCCATGGCGCTCAAAGTCTTAAAATTACAATCAGCGGACTAAATATACAACTTAAATTTTTATGTTTTTATGTTGATTTTATAATGGATGCTGTATTGAAAGAAATAAGACAAAAATAAAATTGATAGAGTCTGGCTAACGAAAGCTGAACCTCGTAGTTATTTGATTGGCAACAATTTGTCTCTATGTGTGTCTATCTAAGGTGTCATGTCGTATGTCAAATTGAAATTTTATGTGAGAAAATTGCGGCTGTGTGTGTGACCTGTGATAGCCTATCATGATTTTTTGTAATTGCCGCGTTTTTCCTGGTTCAGTTTTCTCTATCTATCTCTATCAACCAATAACTTGACTAATTATCAAAACCCAACTTTTGACTGAATTAGTCATTGATCACGTTACGATGAAAATTGGACATTCTGCGAATTGGACATTTTGCGAACTGGACGTTCTGCGAATTGGACATTTTGTGAACTGGACAGTTTGCGAACTGGACTTTGCGACCGCTGGGCATTAGCGAATTAGACATTCTGCGCCTAAACGATTGGATCGATGATGTGACGACACGCACCGTTACAACTTTAATATGGATCTCTCAAATAAGTGAGATGGCCACCACAATTTACATAACAATCTAACTATTCGCTAGGTCTGTGACTGTGGTGCTTAGGAAAATTATATATAACTTTGATTCGAAATCATCTTTGTCGTTTTCC
Source organism: Scoparia ambigualis (assembly GCA_963921215.1). NCBI lineage: Eukaryota > Metazoa > Arthropoda > Insecta > Lepidoptera > Crambidae > Scoparia > Scoparia ambigualis. The sequence continues at coordinate 29,708,287 of OY992511.1, read as the reverse complement.
ATCTCAGTACGATTCAATTTATTTGACCCACCAACCCGCGTTGGGCCAGCGTGGTGGGTTATGACCCCATATCCCACGTGCTGTTGTCCACGTGGGAGGTCTGTGCCCAGCAGTGGGACGTTTGTAGGCTGATGATGATAACGATTCAATTTGTTTACCGCAGACAAGGAGCTAGCGTGCGCCAAGGAGCGGCAGGAGATCGAGATGTCCGCGCAGCGCGCCACGCTTCAGGAGCAGCGCACGCACATCGACATACTCGACCAGGCGCTCACCAACGCGCAGGCCAATGTCGTGCGCCTGGAGGACGAGGTATGGGCAGTGATGGGTCGAGGGCAAAAACCCAATGGGGAAAAAACGGGCATATTGACATATTGGGCAAACACTTCGGATATTTATTAGGCATTTATCCAATGCGCCCAAAATGTCCGGGCATAAACCCATCGCTAGGTATGGGACACTATCCACACACCATAACACATTGATCGAGCTACACTCAGAGCGCTTTCACATCGGCGCCGCTATACACAATAGAAATCCTATTATTTGAGTCCGCATGCTCTACCTATTGCGATCTATCTATTTTAATAACACAAGCCCATTTCTTGGAAGGTTAGACAGAGACCACAACTAATCATATGCTGCGATCATGTCACAATTTTTATGTTTTAATTACTTTGAGTTAATTTAAAGATGTCATTTATTTATTGACGAATTAATCGCTATACCTCAGGTGTTATTAAATGGTAATAATAGCGTTTGTCCGTGTGTCAGTGCCGGCACGCGAGCGGCTACGTGGAGCGCGTGATGGGGCTGCAGCGCGCGCTCGCGTCGCTGCAGCAGGCCTCCGACCGCCGCGAGCACACCGAGCGCAAGCTGCGCGCGCAGCTCGAGAAGGAGCTGCAGGCGCTCAGGTAACGCACAGCACACAGCCGCGAGCACACCGAGCGCAAGCTGCGCGCGCAGCTCGAGAAGGAGCTGCAGGCGCTCGGGTAACGCACAGCACACAGCCGCGAGCACACCGAGCGCAAGCTGCGCGCGCAGCTCTAGAAGGAGCTGCAGGCGCTCAGGTAACGCACAGCACACAGCCGCGAGCACACCAAGCGCAAGCTGCGCGCGCAGCTCGAGAAGGAGCTGCAGGCGCTCGGGTAACGCACAGCACACAGCCGCGAGCACACCGAGCGCAAGCTGCGCGCGCAGCTCGAGAAGGAGCTGCAGGCGCTCAGGTAACGCACAGCACACAGCCGCGAGCACACCGAGCGCAAGCTGCGCGCGCAGCTCGAGAAGGAGCTGCAGGCGCTCAGGTAACGCACAGCACACAGCCGCGAGCACACCGAGCGCAAGCTGCGCGCGCAGCTCGAGAAGGAGCTGCAGGCGCTCGGGTAACGCACAGCACACAGCCGCGAGCACACCGAGCGCAAGCTGCGCGCGCAGCTCGAGAAGGAGCTGCAGGCGCTCAGGTAACGCACAGCACACAGCCGCGAGCACACCGAGCGCAAGCTGCGCGCGCAGCTCGAGAAGGAGCTGCAGGCGCTCGGGTAACGCACAGCACACAGCCGCGAGCACACCGAGCGCAAGCTGCGCGCGCAGCTCGAGAAGGAGCTGCAGGCGCTCAGGTAACGCACAGCACACCGAGCGCAAGCTGCGCGCGCAGCTCGAGAAGGAGCTGCAGGCGCTCAGGTAACGCACAGCACACAGCCGCGAGCACACCGAGCGCAAGCTGCGCGCGCAGCTCGAGAAGGAGCTGCAGGCGCTCAGGTAACGCACAGCACACAGCCGCGAGCACACCATGCGCAAGATGCGCGCGCAGCTCGAGAAGGAGCTGCAGGCGCTCAGGTAACGCACAGCACACAGCCGCGAGCACACCGAGCGCAAGCTGCGCGCGCAGCTCGAGAAGGAGCTGCAGGCGCTCGGGTAACGCACAGCACACAGCCGCGAGCACACCGAGCGCAAGCTGCGCGCGCAGCTCGAGAAGGAGCTGCAGGCGCTCGGGTAACGCACAGCACACAGCCGCGAGCACACCGAGCGCAAGCTGCGCGCGCAGCTCGAGAAGGAGCTGCAGGCGCTCAGGTAACGCACAGCACACAGCCGCGAGCACACCGAGCGCAAGCTGCGCGCGCAGCTCGAGAAGGAGCTGCAGGCGCTCGGGTAACGCACAGCACACAGCCGCGAGCACACCGAGCGCAAGCTGCGCGCGCAGCTCGAGAAGGAGCTGCAGGCGCTCGGGTAACGCACAGCACACAGCCGCGAGCACACCGAGCGCAAGCTGCGCGCGCAGCTCGAGAAGGAGCTGCAGGCGCTCAGGTAACGCACAGCACACCGAGCGCAAGCTGCGCGCGCAGCTCGAGAAGGAGCTGCAGGCGCTCAGGTAACGCACAGCACACAGCCGCGAGCACACCGAGCGCAAGCTGCGCGCGCAGCTCGAGAAGGAGCTGCAGGCGCTCAGGTAACGCACAGCACACAGCCGCGAGCACACCGAGCGCAAGCTGCGCGCGCAGCTCGAGAAGGAGCTGCAGGCGCTCGGGTAACGCACAGCACACAGCCGCGAGCACACCGAGCGCAAGCTGCGCGCGCAGCTCGAGAAGGAGCTGCAGGCGCTCGGGTAACGCACAGCACACAGCCGCGAGCACACCGAGCGCAAGCTGCGCGCGCAGCTCGAGAAGGAGCTGCAGGCGCTCAGGTAACGCACAGCACACCGAGCGCAAGCTGCGCGCGCAGCTCGAGAAGGAGCTGCAGGCGCTCAGGTAACGCACAGCACACAGCCGCGAGCACACCGAGCGCAAGCTGCGCGCGCAGCTCGAGAAGGAGCTGCAGGCGCTCAGGTAACGCACAGCACACAGCCGCGAGCACACCGAGCGCAAGCTGCGCGCGCAGCTCGAGAAGGAGCTGCAGGCGCTCGGGTAACGCACAGCACACAGCCGCGAGCACACCGAGCGCAAGCTGCGCGCGCAGCTCGAGAAGGAGCTGCAGGCGCTCGGGTAACGCACAGCACACAGCCGCGAGCACACCGAGCGCAAGCTGCGCGCGCAGCTCGAGAAGGAGCTGCAGGCGCTCAGGTAACGCACAGCACACCGAGCGCAAGCTGCGCGCGCAGCTCGAGAAGGAGCTGCAGGCGCTCAGGTAACGCACAGCACACAGCCGCGAGCACACCGAGCGCAAGCTGCGCGCGCAGCTCGAGAAGGAGCTGCAGGCGCTCAGGTAACGCACAGCACACAGCCGCGAGCACACCGAGCGCAAGCTGCGCGCGCAGCTCGAGAAGGAGCTGCAGGCGCTCGGGTAACGCACAGCACACAGCCGCGAGCACACCGAGCGCAAGCTGCGCGCGCAGCTCGAGAAGGAGCTGCAGGCGCTCGGGTAACGCACAGCACACAGCCGCGAGCACACCGAGCGCAAGCTGCGCGCGCAGCTCGAGAAGGAGCTGCAGGCGCTCAGGTAACGCACAGCACACAGCCGCGGGCACACCGAGCGCAAGCTGCGCGCGCAGCTCGAGAAGGAGCTGCAGGCGCTCGGGTAACGCACAGCACACAGCCGCGAGCACACCGAGCGCAAGCTGCGCGCGCAGCTCGAGAAGGAGCTGCAGGCGCTCAGGTAACGCACAGCACACAGCCGCGAGCACACCGAGCGCAAGCTGCGCGCGCAGCTTGAGAAGGAGATGCAGGCGCTCAGGTAACGCACAGCACACAGCCGCGAGCACACCGAGCGCAAGCTGCGCGCGCAGCTCGAGAAGGAGCTGCAGGCGCTCAGGTAACGCACAGCACACAGCCGCGAGCACACCGAGCGCAAGCTGCGCGCGCAGCTCGAGAAGGAGCTGCAGGCGCTCGGGTAACGCACAGCACACAGCCGCGAGCACACCGAGCGCAAGCTGCGCGCGCAGCTCGAGAAGGAGCTGCAGGCGCTCAGGTAACGCACAGCACACAGCCGCGAGCACACCGAGCGCAAGCTGCGCGCGCAGCTTGAGAAGGAGATGCAGGCGCTCAGGTAACGCACAGCACACAGCCGCGAGCACACCGAGCGCAAGCTGCGCGCGCAGCTCGAGAAGGAGCTGCAGGCGCTCAGGTAACGCACACAGCACACATCTGCTGCGAGATTTTTTTTAAAATATATATTTTAACTACGCTGTAAGCTTTGCTCTTATAAATTCGATATTTCAGGAAATCAAAATTTGGAGCTCCGTTTATATTTTCCTAAGAATGCGATATGTAATTTTTTGAATGTTCACAATTTATTTACGAACAGGTATTTTGAACCAGATGTTTTTTTATTTATTATTATTTGTTTGGAAGACCAACAGCTAATATACATATTGAACACTTAAAATAACCTCAAACTGCCAATGATAGCTCCTCACAAGTAGCAACAAATTAACTTAATTAATTAACATTACAAGCGCATAAGCACAAACTTACAATAAATACAATAACATAATCAAAAAACATCAAATAAAGAACTGCTCGCTCAAAAGTCTCCTCACATTTGCACAACCAGTATTGAAAAGGTCGATGTCAACCTCCTTGGATGGACACTGCATTGAAATTGTTAGCTGCACGCCAGAGATTTGTGTTTTGCCTGAAATTCGACGTGGCACCGGGAAGATACACAAGCGGATGGAATCTGCGCGACTTCAGGGGAGCTCTTAGGGCAATGTGGGAGACCAGCTCAGGGCAGTCCACAGCTCTAGAAGCAATTTTTTAACAACAATACCAGGTCCGAGATATCACGTCGCTTATCCAATGGGAGTAGATGGTGTTTCTTGCATAAATCTATTTAAGACGTAGACTCATACCTAGTCTTACTTCGGAAACATAAAACCTGCGACGCGTACTCCAGGTAGCTGCGGACAAATGTACAGTACAAGATCTTAAAGGTTTTAACTAGGGGATGCAGTACCGGTTCCCTCTGAAGAACCGGGACTGGATTTTCGGTACTGTACTCGGCACTTTCGGTACTTGATAGCTGGCGGGATAACCATCACAGCCCATGCGTAGCTTAATAAGTGCACATACGAGTGTCGGGCAGCAGCGACACAGGTGCGATAAGCTACGCACTGCGATTGCCAACCAGCATGCCTAGCGTGGCAATTATGGGCAAAACCTCCAAAATGGCGACACAAAAAAGACCGCGGCCCCCAGTTCCCGGCTACCTTGCTATTCCTGATCAAGGCAGCGGTCACGGTAACGGCAGGGCAGAATAGGGGGTGCGCGGTCACGGTAACGGCAGGGCAGAATAGGGGGTGCGCGGTCACGGTAACGGCAGGGCAGAATAGGGGGTGCGAAGAAGCCCCGGGTTACAGAAGGCCACCATAAACAACTGACCCTGGCAACGTATAACGGACGCACGTTACGGCTCGACGAGCACCTGGCGCAACTCGAAGTGGAACTCGGGAGGATTAGGTGGCATATCCTTGAGTTATGTGAAGTCCGAAGAGAGGGGGCAGGACACTGTAACCATTGGATTGGGTCACCTCATGTACTTCTGAGAGGGAGACCAGCTATCCCAAGGTGGTGTAGGGTTCCTGGTAAATAAAGCCCTCTGTGACAACGTTGTGGAAGTGTCGAGTGTGTCAAGCAGGGTTGCGTACCTCGTAATCAAGCTGACCGAGAGGTATTGCCTTAAGGTTGTGTAGGTTTACGCACCAACCTCAACACACTCGGACGAAGAAGTGAAGATATGTTTCGAGACATTTCCAAGGCCTTACACTTCACCACGAAGGCCCACTACAACGTTGTCATGGGGGACTTCAACGCTAAAGTGGGAGTACAGAATCGCGACGAATCGGTAGTAGGATCTTATGGTTTTGGCAGCAGGAATCATAGGGGGCAGATGCTTGTCAACTTCCTCGAGCGGGAGGGACTTTTCTTGATGAATTCGTTCTTCATGAAACAGCCCCAACGGAAGTGGACAAGGCGAAGCCCCGATACTATGACAAACAATGAGATCAACTTCATCATGACGGGTAAGAAGCACATATTTAGAGATGTCTCAGTGATCAACAGGTTTAATACCGGCAGTGACTACCGACTTGTACGAGGCTCTCTGAATATCAACTTTAAGCTTAAACGCGTGCGCTTAATGAAGTCCAGGCTCCGTCCTAATCTGCTCCAAACTATCGTAGGATCTGAAACGTTCCAGTCAAACCTGGAGAACCGATTCGCTGCCGTGGAAACCAGAAATGCTGTTGACGTTGATCAAGCCCTCGAAAACGTGTCTGAAATTCTCAGGGAGGAAGGGTTGAGATTATGTGAAATTCAGCGTAAAGGCAAGAAGTCAAAGTTTTCGGATGAAACGCTCAGGCTCATGAAGAGACGGCGCGAAGACCCACCGGTCACTTTGTCCGAACAACGGGCCCTCAACAAGAAGATTGGCAAACTGGTACGGTTTAACCTCCGATGTTCTAATACACGCTCGATTAAACGAGCAATTGAGCAAAATAAGGGCAAAGTGTTTGTCTAGTCTCTTGGTAGAAGCCACCTGACGAAGTTGACTACGGCCAGCGGAGCAGTCGTTGCTTCGAAGCCGTCTCCTTTCGAAAATAGAAAACTTCTATAACCAGCTATACGCCTCGCATGCATCTTCACCTGATCCCGAATATGAGGATACCAGAGTAACGTTGACCCGCTACTTTACCGAAGACTTGCCAGCCTAGGCGAAATTGAGGTAGCTCTTGGACAGCCTAAAAACGGAAAACCCCTTGGTGAAGACGGTGTTACATCTGAGCTCCTGAAAGCAGGTGGCAGGTTTACCGCCAAAGTTGCGTTACCGTAAGTATAACATAAGTACCGTTAAAGGTGTCGTCGTGTTATTCTTCAAAAAAGAAGACAAGACCGCACTGAAGAACTACCGACCCATTTCGTCTCTGAGCCACGTCTACAAGCTGTTTTCAAGAGTCATCACAAACCGTCATGCGCGAAGACTCGACAAATTTCAGCCCCCGGAGCAGGTCGTGTTTCGAGGAGGATATGCCATCGACTACATTTTTACAGTGCGGCAAATTATACAGAAGGCCGAAGAGTACAATCGGCCCCTTTGCCCTTCCTGTGCCTTGCCATTTGTGGACTATGAGTAGGCATTTGACTGCTGGCTGTTCTTAAATCCCTGCAACGATGCCAAGTCAATTGACAATATATCCAAGTGTTGAGGTGTCTTAACAATGCCGCCACCATGGCCGTCCAAGTACAGAACCAGCAGACAAAGCATATCCACTTTCATCGAGGAGTGAGACAGGGGGATGTGATATCCTGCTGCTTACCATCAGACAGGATGCAGTCACTATGACGAGTCAAAAAAAATCCCCAAAATTATTCACAAATGCCTTAGAGGATTTGTTTAAAACGCTGGACTGGAATGGACGTGGCATCAACATCAGCGGCTAATACATCTCACACTTGCGATTTGCAGATGACATCGTCATCATGGCCGAAACGTTGCAAGAGTTACAACACATGCTGGACATTCTCCTCGACGCATCGGTCTCCGGATGAACTTGGACAAAACCAAGCTTATGTTCAACGGACTTGTCATCCCGGAACCGATTGCAATGCAAGGCGGTGCTCTCAAAGTTGATAAGGAATATGTCTACCTCGGGCTTTTACAGATGGGTAGAAACAACTACGAGAAAGATGCCAACAGAAGGATACAGCTGGGCTGGGCTGCGAATGGGAAATTATGTCGAGTCTTTATGTCGCCAATTCCACTATGTCTAAAGACAAATAAACAAATTGAGCAACGCAAAACTGAAACGCTTCTTCCAGATCAAAATAACTGAAATTATTTAAAATTAACAAAATTAGAGTTACATTCTAAGTTACAAATAATACCATAATAACAAACGTTATTTATCCTTTTTAATATTTTATTTATATGATTTGACCCGGTACCGGGTTGTTTAAAAATCCCGGAATTTCCCGGTATTTACGAGATCGGGATTTCCCGGGAGTATGCCCTAGTTTTAACTTTATGAAAGTCTTTGGCACTACGCATCACAAAGCCTAGAGCCCTCGAAACTTTAGAAACTATATTATCGGTATGTTTATCAAATGATAGCTAGTCGTCATGACAAAAACCAAGATCCCGCACTTGATTGACCCGCTGAAGAGCAACCCTATCGAGCGTATAGTCGTACAGAACCAGGTTACGCTTCCGAGTATAAGTTACAACGCAAAATTTTGATGGGTTCAGATCCATTTGGTTACGCACGCAATAATCCTGCAACTGTACGAGATATCCTCCTGTAGTAACACCGCATCATTCGCAGATTTGACGGTAGAGATTATCTTCATGTCATAAGCAAAACATAGCAACCTCAATGACCTAACGCAATGTTCGATGTTGTTTACAAAAATAGTGAATAAAAGAGGTCCAAGTAAGGACCCTTGTGGAACAGCACTAGGAATCAATACCTACCCGGACATGTAATTATTAACAACCACTGCCTGCGTACGATTGTCAATGTACGACGAGAACCATTCAAGTCCCCACTAATGCCAATCCTCCAAAGCTTGGATAGAAGTTGAACGGTGAACCTCAGCATTCTTGGCATGGACATCGGCCAGGAACTGAATCCAAAATGCTACATCGAGAGTGTTATTTTAACTGCCTCCCGGAAGTTGAGTATTCTCAATAAGGTGAGGCGGTTTTTCACTCCCGAGCAGCGCTGTTTGCTGTACAAAACTCAGGTGCAATCGAGTATGAAGTATTGAATGAATATTCTTTATTGTACACACAGATAATAATACAAGGTTATATTTTAAAAAGAAGTCATACAACGGGCGGCCTTATCACTAAGAGCGATATCTTCCAGGCAACCTAGGGATGGAGAAGCTTGGTATGAAAAACAGATGGAGGCGTTGACGTAGTGTACGGTGATTATTAATGTATAATAATATATCATTACTTATATATTTATACCCAAATATAAAACAAAATAATATATAAAATAAATACATACATACAACATACACAATATATAAGTTCGTACCATATGAACATATGACATTGACACAATATCTTAATAATTATTTTGACAAGTAGTGATCTTTGACAAGTTTTTTAAAAGCTTGCAGGGATTTTGCTTGTCTTACGGTTACAGGCAGAGCATTCCACAGACGAGCAGCATGAACTGTGAAAGATTTATCGTAGAATGTAGTAGAATGCATTGGAATTTGCAAAGTCAAGTTCTCCGATGATCTCAAGAAACGGGAATGGGAGTCGTGTAAAAATTGGAAGCGATCTTTAAGATCTTTAAGTATTGTTTCCATCTATGGGACGGCTCCGCTAAATACCTCCTCGATGCACTTGATAGACTGCAAAGGCGAGCAGTACGCATTATTGGAGATGCTGAGGTTACAGCCTCCCTTGAGGACCTCCAGCTGCGTAGAGAAATTGCTTCTCTCAGTGTCTTCTATCGGAACTACTACGAAGAGTGTTCTGAAGAACTTTTTGATCTTATCTCGCCTTATCCTTTCCTCTCCCGGACTACACATGCTGGTCTTAGGAACCACCATCATACTGTACAGACTATCAGTACTCGTACCAAAAAATTTGGCAAGTCGTTCCTCTGTAAGACCATTCGGCTTTGGAATGCTTTGCCGGCGCATGTGTTTCCCAGCTCCTACAGTCCCGGGTCTTTTAAGCGGGGCGTGTAACGGCATTTATGCAGGCCGTCATGAATGGGAGCGCTCGTTATCGTGCTTATTCCACGGTGGGGAGCGCTCTCATTATTTTGGACTGCATCGGCTGCTTACCATCAGGCAGGATGCAGTCACTATGACGTGTCAATATATAAGGTGACTGCTAGAAACCGCAAAAAACTTCTAGGGCTGGTCAGGTCAAGTGTTTTAAACATGACAAAAATGACAAAAAAGAAATTCGTGTTTTTTTTATTTTTTATTAAATAATTCATTTTGTAAATTTTAATTAGAAGGTCTTTGAGTATCTAATTAATTTTAAACCAATAGCATAAGAAAAATAAAATTAAAAACAATTAAAAATAACGATTATTTATAACGCGCGGGCACTGACGGCCGACTGTTGACCCGTGCGCGTTGTCAGCTGGGCGATAAGTACCTACGTTAGTCTGCAATCTTTTGAAATGTGCGTAGGTATAAGGTGCAGTTAAGTCCAACGTCTATCGATAGCATCAAGTTATGTTATGGCCACATTTTAACTGTAATTATGATGTGTTATGATGTATGAACGTAATTTCAATTCAATCCTAGTAAAAATCTATCACACCACACATTATGAGAAGTTACAATTATCTTTCCTTACAAATGAAAGATCAATGGGTAGTTTTCTAATGTCGCGTCCGTACGCTAAGCACTTGCCGCTAACTCCAAACCAAATGACCAGATGACCTTTCATGTCCTCGACAACTAAACAGCCTAAAGCATTGTGATAATAAGTATCAGTCTTACCTATTTATTTACACTAAATTATGTTAAACTAATGTCTCGCAATAAAGGCAACGTTAATACCTAAAAAGCTGCGTAATTAATAGGTGTCAGTAGGTACTTACATGGTGTTGCTATTTAACACTTTATTTCAGTTTATTCCAGCGAACAGGAAAGGTAATAAGCTTCCCATCACACTTAACAGGCTTTGGACTGTCAAACTAATGTAATAATAATTAAATAAAAGTGAAAACCTGTGCTAAAATTTCGTAAATAAATAAAAATTTATTAAAGGACGAACTAGAACAACTTTTGTGATCGGCACATGATTATTATTACACTAATTCGGCGTGTTTAAAAGTTCATCACCTATGTATTTACAAGTCTTATTTACACCTTAAAACTAAAAAACTCTCTTTTCGTATAAGCGCATAGCACCACTTACTACCTCGTCACTCTCACGATAGCAAAATAGCATCTCAAGATATTGCTGGTTCGTATACCTAGGCATTTTTACGCACACGCGACGCGAATGCACCAGAATGCATAAGTTGACTGCCGAAAAAATCAAAGCAGCCGTGTGTAGGTCACGTGATTAGGGTTGGCACGCACAAGAAAATAAAACCATTACTTACTTAGATCCTAGAAGTTACTGACATGTCAAAACTTTGACCTTTTGTTGATAACAAACTCTTTCACATTTTTTTTACAAACATGAATAGACAAACTTAAATAATTAAAGCTATCGTCCAAACTTGCATATTAAGCGAATTTACAATTATAAAAGTTATTAGATTAGATCAATAATTTATCTGTTAATTTTTATTAGTTAATTTGGTAAACCAAAAAACTTATACTATCAAGTAAATGTTAATAAATCTGGATTTGCAATTCAATAGAAAAAGAAAACAAAAACTTTAATTATCCATAACCACAACGCACCAGCAGGTTTACATTGTACACAAACTAACACACTTGGAATATCAATTCTAAGATTAACATGTTACTGTATTGACTACAGTTTTATGGGATTTGTTGTGTTGGTCATAAAAATATCCAAAAATGTTTGCTCGTAAAAGTTTTAAAGGATCATAACATAATGGTTAAACAAGCTTCTGATGGTAATGATTGAGATTCAAACTGGTACGCATCGCATCACTACTAGTGCGACTAGCTGGTTTTGGTCTGCATCACGTGAATTCAGAATTAAGAAAAATAAATCAACAACAAAATTAGGTCTTTTTATTTGGATGCTACATAGGTACTTGAAATCAATTTATTAATTTTTCGCGCCACCGTTTCTTTTTTCTAATAAGCAACGTTTTTCTTTTATCACGAATTCTTATCTTATTAACATTGAGATATTAAAACGTCGAAAAAGTTTACAGATGGGAATCGAACCCACATCCTCCGCAATCCGGGAAGCGGGCGGCGTTAACCACTCCGCCATCTAGATATTTTTTGACATGTCAAAATTTTTCAACGCATTTGACTTGTGTTTTAAGCAACAGTGTCTCATCAAACCTCTTTCACTTTACATCCATTACACAATTTACACACGATATGAATTACGAATTCGAATTCATATCGAAAAGAACCGCTCATAGTTAGCGGCAGCCCTAAATAGATATGGATCGTCGCAAGCGTCTTTGAAGAAACGCCGCCACACACAGTGTTGCCAAATTGACGGATTTCTCGTCAGATCTGCCGGATTGCGATCTGCGGGTCTATCGGCTAAAAATATGGTAATGGACATGGGCTTCATTTGAAATTTGAAGCCCATATTTGGTCCTTAAATGGGCATATTACGGGCTTCAAATGTCAAATGAAGCCCATGTCCATATTCATATTTTAGCTGATAGGGTAGCAGGTGGAAATGGAAAATTTTCTTGGCTGACGGTTGGAAATTTTCTTAAGGGGATGACAGAAGTTTTGTTTAAAGTACATCTAAAAAAGAATAACCCGTTTCCGACGATCAGGGATTGAGAGATAAAAAGTAGTTAAGTTGGTCTTTTAACTCGGTGGTACCTTTTAAAAATTATGATTTCCATTCATATTAAAATTGAGTTTTAATTAGTTAGTCGCTAAAATCAAAAATTAAATAAGCAAGTTCGCTGAATCCACTTGTAGTGAGTAGTGATAAAGGTGTATTTATTTTCGTATCATAAACATAATTATTATTGATATTTTTAAAAAACCATAATTAGCTTTAGGTTAATTTTGTTTTTTATTAAAATTAAATTGCTTACCTTGATTTAAAATGTTAAGTTTTATTAATAAACTTTTTTCCTATAGCTTTGAAGGGGCTTTTTTAAAAATGACTTGATGTGGTTAGCACATTAAGTCAGTGTCAATTAAGATAATAGTGAGTAATAATATTAATGTTAAATGGTAAATGATTTTCCCCTAAACCCCTTATGTTTCATTAGACCTTACTGAGATCTCACACGGAGTTCTTGAAAGAATTTGAATAGTGATGCTGCACTGTTTTGTTTTATTATTTGCCAACATGCTAAATGAGAAAGATTTTTGTAAACGTGACCGAATTCTGACGTATTTTTGTACTACACTTAAGCGGAATTCGAAAATTAGAGTTGGCAACACTGAGCGGGTGGACTGCATGCGAATGCGAGCGACACGTAGACGCTGTGCGCATGACTGTGATCTGCTGTCTCTTTCCAATTCTATGAATATGAAAGAGACAGAGTCATTCTCAACGCAGCGGCAGCCGCTGCTACCAACTTCACGACTCTAACTTAGAGAATCGCACTGTGGCACTGCGCTGCGCTGTGTTGAGTCAGTCACTGCACTGAACTCACTGATTCTCATGCGCAGCAGGTGTGTTCAGTTTCCTCGGGGAACTTTTGTTGTGTAGTGTAGGTACCTAGTTGTGTTGTGGTATGTGAGGTGCATTTGTGTATGCGCGATTAAACTAATAACTAGTATGAGTTAATAAGTAAAGGATTAGTATTATCATGAATAGGCTATCGTGAATAAAGTAATCAGTTCAGTAACAAATTAATTATTTGAGTAACAAATGGGTGTAAAGCAAAGACATATCATTGGTGTTAAGTCGTATTAAGACTTGTAGGTAGAATAGGTGGTGTTCTTTTAAACACGTTGAATAAGTGTAATAATAGTTATGTGCCGATTACAAAAGTTATTTTAGTTCGTCCTTTAATAAATTTTATTTTATTTAAGTACGTAATTTTGGCGGAGGTTTAATTTTTATGTAATATTACATTAGTTTGAAAGCCTGTTAAGTGTGATGGGAAGCTTATCACCTTTCCTGTTCGCTGATGTAATAAACTGGAATGCTATTTAACACCATGTAAGTACCTACCGATACCTATTAATTACGCAGCTTTTTAGGTATTAACGTTGCCTTTATTGCGAGACATTAGTTTAACTTAATTTAGTGTAAATAAATAGGTAAGACTGATACTTATTATCTCAATGCTTTAGGCTGTTTAGTTGTCGAGGACATGAAAGCTCATCTGGTCATTTGGATTGGAGTTAGCGGCAAGTGCTTAGCGTGCGGACGCGACATTAGATAACTAGGTACCATTGATCTTTCAATTGTAAGGAAAGATAATTGTAACTTCTCATAATGTGTGGTGTAATAGATTTTTACTAGGATTGATTTGAAATTACTTTCATACATCATAACACATCATAATTACAGTTAAAATGTGGCCATAACATAACTTGATGCTATCAATAGACGTTGGACTTAACTGCACCTTATACCTACGCACATTTCAAAACATTGCAGACTAACGTAGGTACTTATCGCCCAGCTGACAACGCGCACGGGTCAACAGTCGGCCGGCCAGCCGTTCATTGCCCGCGCGTTGTAAATAATCGTTATTTTTATTTGTTTTTAATTTAATTTTTCTTATGTTATTGGTTTAAAATTAATTAGATACCCAAAGACCTTCTAATTAAAATTTAAAAAAGGAATTTATTTAATAAAAAATTAAAAAACACGAATTTCTTTTTTGTCATTTTTGTCATGTTTAAAACACTTGACCTGACCAGCCCTAGAAGTTTTTTGCGGTTTCTAGCAGTCACCTTATATATAAAAAAAAGTTATGTTGGATTCTGTCAAAGGCCTTACTGTAATCCGTATAGATGACGTCCACTTGAGAGCCACTATCCATAGCTTCAGTGGGTATGTTATTGAACACAACAAGGTTGTGGTATGTTACATATATGTAGCCACATAATGTTAAGTGAATTGTTAAAAACAAATATATAATATGACCAGGAAACGCGAGTGCAACTGCGGCGTGGCTGGCTCGGCGCTGGGCGGCGGCGAGGCGGAGCTGCGCCGGCAGCTGCGCGAGCGCGACGAGCGGCTGCTGGCGCTGGAGGGCGAGTGCGCCAAGTGGGAGCAGCGCTACCTGGAGGAGGCGGCGCTCAGGCAGGCCGCAGTGTCCGCCGCCTCCATACCCAAGTACGTGGTAGACAGAGGACGGAATAGGCAGAGCTATTTCTAGTATAGTTCGTGCCAAACTTCTAGCTCGCTCTGAAGTTGCGACGCGCAGGTGTACAGTTAGCAACATTATCATTGGAGCGTTATAATTATAAAATAACAAACCATGACAATTTATAAATTAAGCGTTTTATTTATTTTTTAATACCCAAAATTAAGCAGGATAAATTATAATAACAACAATTAAATTACAAGCATACATATTAAAAAAAAAAAATAATGAAGTTGTGGAAACATTAAATTACATTACAGTGGTTTTACACCTTTTATATAGTCTGTTAATGATTTGCTTGAGCACGGCAAGACTTCGCTTACATCGTCGTCAGATTACAAATACCTTTCTCTGCTTCTTTCTTCATAAACTCCGATACGTTGTAAATAATTTTTCTTGTTTGCCGACGTAAAACTGTATTACGTCTAGGCATTTTAACAGCCTCACAAAACAGTACTTACTCCTAACACAATAACAGTATGTAACAAAAAAATAAATCAAGAACTTAAAACAGTAACGTAATAACAACAAACAATAAATACCTAATATCGCGACGCGATCAAATAAAATATACACGTGACTGTACTTTCCACTGCTAAACCAAAACAAACGAATACACATGGCGAGCGCGCATGCGCAGGGGTGCGCGGGGGTGTGCCCCGCCCCCCCTAACCGCTTACGTCCCGCCGATACCTATATTGTGCTATTGCGACGCCACTCGCCTCGTGTTCACAGCGAGCTAGATGATTGGCGCGGGTTATAATTGCTTCATAACGTTATCAAAAGTGTGGATCATCATCATCCACAGCCTGACTTTACCCACTGCTGGGTATAGGCCTCTCTTCGTATGTGCCACTGTTGACGGTCCCGTGCCAATCTGTTAGCGCCTCACTCCACCTGTCATCATCTCGCCTTGCCAGGTGCCTTGCCCAGCTCCATTTTAGTTCCGTTATACGATTCCCAACATCTTTGACCTTTCTTTCGAAGTCGAACAAAGTGTGGTAACTCTTCCGAAATTCTAAACTTGAGATAAAAATGTTCGTGGTTGGCCACGCGGGCCACTGGAAGTTCTATTAAGGTAGAACCTCTATAGCCTTTGATTTAAAATAAAAAGCTACATGTACTTTGCAAAACAAAATATTATTTGAATTAGGACAATGTATGTTTAAACAATAAATAAAGGATCTCGTACAAAATCAAGTTAGTAGTCAAGGGCTATAGCAAAGATGGTCGGATGCGAAGTGTAAGTCCGTTGTATGGCCGCTTTCCTGACGTCACAACCGCTCACCGAGACGTTCCGTTTTACGTGGCGCAGACATAATTCCCCCTCCTTGAAGACTGAAGTCTTCAAGCATCTTGCTCTTCAGCGGTAGGCAAGGGACAAATTCGTGTGAGGGCCCTGCGAATGCGACCTCTTGTGGTGTCTATGTCCGCCACTCGAGCAATGCCATCAGTGCCAGGGAACAGGCTTGCGACGCGGCCCATTCGCCAGTTTAGAGGTGCAGTGTTATCCTCACTAATTAGCACCAGATCGCCGATGTTCAGCGTGGAGTGGTTTGTATGCCACTTGGAGCGTTGTTGCAGCTCGCTGATGTATTCCTTTTGCCAACGAGTCCAAAAGTGCTGGCGAATCTGCTCAAGCCGCGCGTGTCGACGAAGTGAGTTTGGGTTGGCGTCCTCCAAGGCAGGCGACGGCAGCGCAGTCAACGGCCGGCCAATAAGGAAGTGCCCTGGAGAGAGAGATAGGAAATCGTGATTGTGAGGACTAGGGGACAATGGGCACAGGGGGCGACTGTTGAGGATAGCTTCCACCTGTGCAAAGAGTGTTGACAACTCTTCAAAAGTTAAATTAGTATTGCCCATACACTTTTTAATAATAGTTTTAGAGGATCGGATTCCTGCTGACTCCCATAGTCCACCAAAATGAGGAGCGTAAGGAGGAATAAAGGAAAATCTTATTTTTTCATTGGCGGCAAAATCAGTAAGAGAACTAGAATGAACTTTGATGAAATGTCCTATTTCTTTGGCCGCTGCGACAAAATTGCGACCATTGTCGCAAAAGATTTCCAAAGGCTTACCCCGACGGGCAATAAATCTGCGTAGTGATAAAATAAATGCATCCTTAGACAGCTCGCTAACTGCTTCAAGATGAACGCATTTTGTTCGAAAACAAATAAATAAACACAAATAACATTTTAAGGTTTTAGCACCCCTGCCCTTTCTATCCAAAATTGAAAAAGGTCCACCAAAGTCCAAGCCCACTGTTTGAAATGGGAATCCCGGGGTAATACGCTGAACGGGTAGGTTGCCCATCTTAGGAGCGAGCGTTTGACCTTGATGGCGCCTGCACGTGAAACAGTTGCGAAAAGTGCGTCGAGCTAGTTCTCGACCGCCGATTGGCCATAAATATTGTCTAATTGAATATAACAATAGTTGAGGCCCCGCGTGCATTTGTTTTATGTGTTCGTGACGAAAAATTAGTTTGGCTAAATGATTTTTAGAGTCCAGTATGATAGGATTTTTTATCTCAGAACTGTAAGTGGATAAGTTAAGTCTACCACCTACTCTTAAAATATCTTGTTCGTCAAAAAATGGATCTAAAGGCAGAAGCTTGCTTTTTTGGTTTAATTGTTTTGATTTTTTTAATGTATATATTTCCTCATTGTACGATTCCTTTTGTGATAATTTAATTAGTTGTAAATAAGCATAATTTAATTCGCTAGTTGTTAAGTTTCCTGTAACTATAGAATTAGGGTTTTTTTTATTGTGTATACATCTTAGAACGTAAGCTATACCACGTAACAATCTTGTGTAGTTTGAGGAATTTTCAAATTTTAAAATAGGTTCAAATAAGGTGACTGTGTGTGACTTTAATTCAGGTAGTTCCCCCTCGGTTTGTGTTTGTAGTGTAGGCCAGTCTTCTTCGCAATGTTGCAAAAAAGATGGGCCCAACCACCATAAATCTAAGCTAAGCATTTTGCTAGGATCCACACCCCTCGAAATAGAATCAGCAGGGTTATACTGAGTGGGTACATGACGCCATGAAGATACCTGAGTGAGCTCACTAATTTCAGCGACTCGGTTGGCTACGAACGTTTTTAGAGTGCTGGGCGGGCTGCGTAACCAGCCCAGCACTACAGTGGAGTCACACCAGTGAATAAAATGGCTGATCTTTAGGCGCAGAGAATTGTTTACAGACTGGCATAGGCGCGCAGCTAACAACGCACCACATAGTTCGAGCCGAGGAATCGTTGTGGGTTTAATAGGTGCTACTTTTGATTTAGCGCAAAGTAACTTGACGCTGACCCGGCCCTGAGTGTCAGTGGAGCGGAGATACACGCATGCTCCATAGGCTGACATAGAAGCGTCACTGAACGAGTGAAGTTCAATGGAAATGGGCGCGTCACATACAGTATGCCTCGGAATTGAAATAAGTTTAAGATTGTGAACATTAGCTTGATATCTTTCCCATTGTTTACATAGCTCATTAGGCACAGCCTCATCCCAGTCCAATTTGTGGATCCATAATTGTTGAATCAACATTTTGGGAAGAACTGTGCAGGGACTTAAGAGCCCCAAAGGGTCAAATATTTTTAGGGAACTAGACAGTATAGTTCTCTTTGTAATTACTGCTGGCTTATCTGGGAGCCTGATAGAAAAATTTATGTTATCACTAGTAGGATTCCACCCCAAACCAAGGGTGCTGGTGGAATCGCTAAGGCTTAGATCGCCCTGCAAATCGATTTGAGTTAATTTAAATATTGAAGGTAAATTAGACCTAAATTTTCGTAGTGGAAAACAACCCAAGCCTAATGTTTTGGTTACCGATTCCATAATGTGTACAAGCTGTTCCTCCGTCTGACTTCCAGTCAATAAATCGTCAACCATAAAATCATGCTGGATAATGGTTCTCACTAGGTCATCCGAACATTCTTCACCTAATTGCCAAAGACATCTGGTACTCAAATAACTGGAACTTGCGCAACCGTAAGTCACAGTATTAAGCCGCAACGTTTTGATGGGCAAAGATTCATCTTCTCTCCACAATATGAGCTGAAGGTTTCTGTCATGCTCGTGACACAGTACGTTTCTGTACATTTTACTGACGTCTGCCGTGAGTACGTACTTGTATTGACGAAACCTCAGAAGGATGGAGAAGATAGAATCTTGTATGTTCGGCCCTATCAATTGGAGGTCATTGATCGAAATGCCGGACGTAGTGGGAGCTGAACCGTCAAACACAACGCGTAAGTTTGTGGATTCGCTATCAGGTCGCAAAACAGCGTGATGGCACAAAAAGTAGCTGGGTTCCGGTATGCGAGTCGCAGACTCAGAACAGTGCCCTAACTCCTGATATTCTTTTATGAAATCGGTATAAGCTTGTTTCAATAGGGGTTGATTTTTAAAGCGTCTTTCTAAACCTAGAAATCGCTTTACAGCAAGTTTGTAAGAATCACCCAGGCAATTAGGTGAATCTTTTAACGGCAGTCTGACACAAAACTGCCCGTTAGATAAACGAGTGGTGTGCTTATTAAAATGTTCAACACATGCCTTCTCGCTTTCGCTTAGTAATAGTCTTTTAGGTAGTTCTTCCAACTCCCAAAAGCGTGAAATCTGCTTTTCTAAACTGTCACCTGATTGTGGTGAAGCACTAGATGAAAAGTTGCTATGTAATTTTCTAGGTTCACAACTACTCAAGACAATAGGACCGGTCACTACCCAGCCTAATTGTGAACTACGTAAAAATGGTTTGTTTACGCCTAACGATTGCTGTTTATTGCCAACAATGTCCCAAAACAAGTCAGCGCCTATCAAAAGTTCGATAGGAGATGGCTTGTAGAACAATGGGTCAGCTAATTTAATGTTACTAGGAATATCGAACTTGTGTAACCCAACAAACATTTTAGGGAGGTCTCCTGTGAGCTCCGGTAATACACAACACGAAAGTGTAACATTAAAATCCGTATGTAGTGAATTTAATTGAATGACGCAACGCTTTTTTATATAATTACAATCTGTGTTGCCAATACCTACCACCTTTATAGGGCTGGTTGGCAAACAATCGAGCCCTAGACGCTTTTGCACAGATTGAGAAATAAAACTAGTTTGACTACCGCAGTCTAACAGCGCGCAAATAGTTTCCGACTTGCGCGTCGAAGGATTGACAACATCGATCAATGCAGTGGCTAAATAAACTTGACTCGTAGGCTCACTGCAAAAATTAACATTAACATCTGTTTGTGCGGATGACACATTAGTCTTTTCGGGCAAGGAAGAAACGACCTTATGGCAAAGAGTATTGTGTCGCTTCTTGCACTCGCGGCACGGGCCCAGCTTGCATGAGAACCTATTATGGCCGGGACGTAAACAATTCAAACACAATTTAAGATTGATAACTTCTCTTATGCGTTGCTCAGGTGATTTTGATAAAAACGTAGGACAGTCGTAAATACGATGAGATTGTTTACAAACGACACAATTAGACGATTGATTAAAATTATTCGTGTGCGATTTATTGTTAACTAATTGAGCAGTATAGGAGAACGACTTAGAATGAAAGTCTTTCGTTTTGTGCGAATTGCTTATAGTGGAGACTGGCGTGCGCTTGTGTTTATCTAACTTATTATTATTTATGGTTTCTAAAACATCCGCACGATTTTTCAGAAACTGATTAAACTAAATTACGATGCTCTTCCCATTTCAAACTAGTGTGAGAATCTAATTTTGAAGAAACCATATGAATTATGAGGGTGTCCCATTTGTCTGTAGGCTGCCCTAAACTAGACAAAGCTCGTAAATTTTTGCCTACATGGTCGATTAAAGACCTTAATGACCTTTCAGACTCCCGCGAAATAGGTTCAATATTGAACAGCGAATTGAGATGATTGTTTATGAGCTGTCTTTTATTGTTGTATCGCTCGCATAGCAAGCTCCAAGCTTTGGTGTAATTGGCGTCAGACATTTCTAGATTGCTAATAACACGGGAGGCATCACCCTCTAGATATGACGATAAGTAATGGAACTTGTGAATATTTTGAATGCGTTCATTGTTGTGGACAAGTGAAATAAACATGTCTCGAAACTCAAGCCACCGATTAAAGGATCCATCGAATTTAGCGATCTGAATTTGCGGTAACTTAAAACCAACACTTTTGGACTCAGAACACTGATGGAAGCTGCTACATTGACTATCAGCCCTGCCCGTTTTGTTTGGAACGTGCACATTGGAAATCTCTTGCGCAGTGGCAATGCATATTGACAACTCAGTCTCAATGTTGTCGCGTTCCGTTAATTCGACTTCCAAGCCAGAAGGGTTTAGAACCTCGATTTGACTTTGAACGGTTTCAAATATAGCTGATAATGACTCAATACGCGATAATTTGATATTTAACTCGTTCACTTGTATGGGACTAAGAACAGACGTCTTTGAAAGTGAGTCTAAATAATTTTTAAACTTAGTGATACGTCCTTTAATTGAACTACGCTTAGTTGAGAGTTCCTTTAAACTAGACTCAGCCATTGTAAGTTAAAATGTTTATATTTGCAACCTTAAAGAAAACTAAATGCGCACCAAAGAAATAATGAACAGCTGATCATGCGCCGATTATGTAATAATCAAATAGCTTACGCTCCTCTTTCGTGAAATACCGTTACTGTGTCCGCAGGTGGCGTCGAGCAGGAATCGGGTCACTAGGCGAGGGCGCTCGGGCGCAGGCAGCCGCACGTCACTCTCCAAGCTGAAATGATCGGCCAAATACTTTGAACAAAGCGAAATACTACTTTGTTCCAAAATAAGTGATACTAGAAGTTGACTAAAGTTGTGATTATGGGCAATACTTTTAATAGGCCGTAGTGGAAAGCTTAAGCAGCGTAGCAGTATTTATTTACAATGGACAGTGAATTTATGGTTATAATGTCGTGGGCACAACCCAAAGCGAAAGATTGAATTAGATGAATCGTAGTGCGTAATTAGTGAGGTTGGTACGGTGATTTTAAGCGAGATATTTAGCGAGTCAATAACGTAAGCAGAGATGTGAATTGTAACCTAATATGATAATCGTAATGTTGCGAGTTTTAATTGGTAGCAGTGTGAAATAGAAATAAGTATACAAAATATGTAGCAATTATGATGGTGATTTGCATTGATTTGTTAATGGCATTGAAATGATTACGTAAAATATCGGTATGTAACGAAACCAATGCAAAGCGGCGTGACACGTGCACACGTCACGCTAGCCCTTGTCTAACCTTACGCACTATAGGCGCGCTTAAAACACAGATCTTTGCACTAGATTTTAGCTAGAATGGATATAGATGGGAATCAATGGAATAGAGGATAGTGGAATAGCGAGATTGATTTAGGATAGGACACTTAGCTTATTGGCCTGGTCGCGGTGCGAGCGGCTGACCGACGACGTGGCGGTGTCTTCAACTCGTTCCTGGGCTTGATTCTTGAACTCGATGGGCTGCCGGCGAAGACTCGATGGCTGCACTGCGTGGCTGGGCCACGGAGTTCCGGCGATGTTTCGGAGGCTGGACCTGGCGGACGGCTGCGGCGCTGGGGGGCTGACCGGCTGTAGCTCAGGCGCTCCGTAGAAATAATCTAGGGACTTGGCTAAGTACGCGAAGTCCTGTCACGGTCGCCAATTTATGGCCACGCGGGCCACTGGAAGTTCTATTAAGGTAGAACCTCTATAGCCTTTGATTTAAAATAAAAAGCTACATGTACTTTGCAAAACAAAATATTATTTGAATTAGGACAATGTACGTTTAAACAATAAATAAAGGATCTCGTACAAAATCAAGTTAGTAGTCAAGGGCTATAGCAAAGATGGTCGGATGCGAAGTGTAAGTCCGTTGTATGGCCGCTTTCCTGACGTCACAACCGCTCACCGAGACGTTCCGTTTTACGTGGCGCAGACAGTGGTGTTTTTTTTTAGATTATTGATTATGACGAGTAACGGCGTAGCAGTGAAAGAATACTACCAACCCCTCTCTTCCCTTGTAAAAGGTGAAGAAAGGACCAAAGACTGCACATACATCCAATAGCATAAAGCGGTGACGGGATCGCTACCTGTCACGCTGAGCACATGTGTAGTCGCTATTTGGTAAAAAGTGGACTATGCTAAAGGAATTGTCTTGTTGTCCTCATTGCCTAGTCTCTGACTAACCCTTCGGGGATAAAAGTCGTGATTATATGTATGTATTTACAATTTTAACACACCATTGACATTGAACAAACATTAAACATCGAAATGTAACATAACAGTACAAACATAACATTAAATATGATAATCCCACAAAAACAAAGCAGAATCTTTGTGTCACTTCATGAAAAAATATGTTATTTTAATACGTTTTTTCCAGACAACAGAAATAACTCTGAGCATTAAAACAGAATGTTGCAAAAGAGTAGCACATACAATGATTAACGATTATACAAACGTAGTCTAGATCGTAATCATAAACAAAGTACACGTCACGAATTAAGTATACAACTTTTCCCTACTACAACTTTTTCTAGGGATGCCAAAATTGCTGCTCTCGAGAAAACGTCCGCGGAGTCCGAAAGGCTGATGGCCGAGGCGCGCAGCGAGAAGATCCGGCATATGGACGAGCTTCACCTCGCGCAGAAGAAGGTCGCCGACCTGGAGAGCAGGTAAACAAGAAAGAAAGAAAAATTGTTTATTTAATAAACAAATAACTTATTTTTATGAAAAATCGGGATTTTTACCATGTTTGACTTGTCGATTTTGAGTCCTTTGATATTTCGGCGCAGTTGCATGCACCATGATCACGGAGTTACTGCAGGTAATGCAAATGGATGTTAGGAGCAGACGAAACGGTCTACCCTCTTTCTTGTTCGTTTATTGCGCTCGACACCCGTACCATTGTTCTCGATCGCACTGTCAACTCGAATAAATAAATAAATTTTCCACTCTCACACCCATTAGCAAGCCCAAGTTAAGCTTCTTTTGAAACTTGTATAATTGGTTAGATAACAGATAAACATACTTCTTATACATAGAAAAAACCCATACCGTAAAAACAATTTAGAAAAACAGTTATTTCTGATTGACCCGACCGGGAATCGAATCCAGGATTTCAGAGATGACGACGCCAGAACCGGCGCCGGTGTGCAAACCACTCTACCACGGAGGTCGTCTTAGTTTATTGACACAATAACATAAATAATAACAAAATAAAAACAGAGTACAAAATTAACAAAGGCACAAAGACATACCTACTTCATAAAAAAAAAGATAAATAACGGTGCGGCTACTATCAGCTAAGGTTTGCAGTCTCGGTACTGAAATCGAATTTTTATTTCCCGGTACTGGAAGAGATCCAGTAATTTCCAGTAAAATCCGGAAATTTCAGCACCGCGAATTCCCGGGAGCAATCCCTACTACCAACCCATCTCTACTCTTGGGGTAACGAAACGAAAATTAAAGTTATTTAAATTAAATACTATGTCGGTATCGTGTTTTTTGTTTCGTCACGAAATCTCATGTATAATAGTCAATATTCCCCACAGGCATCAGGCAGTCAGGCAATGCCTAATGTAGGGGCATGTATATTTTTGTTGTAAAACTGAAAACGGAAATAAACGTTATTATTAAACAGAGATGGGTGTCGTAAAAGGCGAATAAATGCCTTCGCACACGGCGGCGTATCGTAAGCGTATCGTAATACGCGCGTAGGACGACGAGACACCGCTTCGTGTGCGGACTTGTTTGAAAATGTACGTGCTCGTATTGCTCTCGTCCTACGCGCGTATTACGATACGCTTACGATACGCCGCCGTGTGCGAAGGCACTTACGGACTGAACACTGCACATACATCCAACAGCGCAAAGCGGCGATGAGTTCCCCATATATCACGCTGAGCACATGTGCAGTTGTTTAGTGTGGCAGTGCTCTTCTTTGGCGGTCCTCATCGCTTAATCTCTGACTAATCCTTAGGGATAAAAGTCGTGAGTATGTGTACAGTCGAGTAAGTTCCCGGCCGACCACTTTTCGGCGATATAGGCCTGCACACTATCGATACAGTATAAATATAAGCTAAAGCAGTAAGGAAGCTTATTAGTTATTCTACCGATTGCTTTGAAAATCGATATCTAGGGATCGGTGTGGTTTCTGACAACGATTCCGTTATCAGTATGAGACAAAATTAGCCTCCACACAATAAATAATAAAATAACAACTTACATAAAATAGACAGTTGTCGATCAGGACTCCGCCTCAGCTAGGTATGTATGTTGTTTGATTAGTTGTTTATCCACGTGCAGGGTGAAGGAGCAAGAGTCCAAGGTGGCGGAGCGCGATGCCATGATCAAAGTGCTGCAGAAGCACACCAGCTCCGCCTACGACAGCGGCACCTCGCTCAGGAACAACTCGAGCAGGGAGGAGCTCGGTAATATACTTACACATCGTTATTATACACCACCCACCATTTCAGTAGTTTAGACACTACACAATGTTATGTATGAATTAGTAGTAGAAAATATTAAATAAATTAAAAAAAAATTATGCTGCACTATGTTGTTCGGTTTAGAATTGTTGTTTCTCTATAAAAGTAATCTATTCTATAAAAAACTTATTTTAGGTACCGCCACTGCATTAGGCTTATTATTAAAAACCATGTGATTATCATAATGCTTTTATTGCAGTGGGCCTGTCGCCAGGCGCTTCGTTCTCGAGCGCAGAAGGCGCGGCGCGATACCGCCATCTGGCGCGCCGCAACTACTCGCCGCACGCAGACAACGCAAGCGGTGAGTGCACACACTATCACACGACACTACACACTACACTACACACTCAATAACAGCGTCACCTGGCGCGCCGCAACTACTCGCCGCACGCAGACAACGCAAGCGGTGAGTGCACACACTATCACACGACACTACACACTACACTACACACTCAATAACAGCGTCACCTGGCGCGCCGCAACTACTCGCCGCACGCAGACAACGCAAGCGGTGAGTGCACACACTATCACACGACACTACACACTACACTACACACTCAATAACAGCGTCACCTGGCGCGCCGCAACTACTCGCCGCACGCAGACAACGCAAGCGGTGAGTGCACACACTATCACACGACACTACACACTACACTACACACTCAATAACAGCGTCACCTGGCGCGCCGCAACTACTCGCCGCACGCAGACAACGCAAGCGGTGAGTGCACACACTATCACACGACACTACACACTATACTACACACTCAATAACAGCGTCACCTGGCGCGCCGCAACTACTCGCCGCACGCAGACAACGCAAGCGGTGAGTGCACACACTATCACACGACACTACACACTACACTACACACCTGGCGCGCCCGAACTACTCGCCGCACGCAGACAACGCAAGCGGTGAGTGCACACACTATCACACGACACTACACACTACACTACACACTCAATAACAGCGTCACCTGGCGCGCCGCAACTACTCGCCGCACGCAGACAACGCAAGCGGTGAGTGCACACACTATCACACGACACTACACACTACACTACACACTCAATAACAGCGTCACCTGGCGCGCCGCAACTACTCGCCGCACGCAGACAACGCAAGCGGTGAGTGCACACACTATCACACGACAATACACACTATACTACACACTCAATAACAGCGTCACCTGGCGCGCCGCAACTACTCGCCGCACGCAGACAACGCAAGCGGTGAGTGCACACACTATCACACGACACTACACACTACACTACACACTCAATAACAGCGTCACCTGGCGCGCCGCAACTACTCGCCGCACGCAGACAACGCAAGCGGTGAGTGCACACACTATCACACGACACTACACACTACACTACACACCTGGCGCGCCCGAACTGCTCGCCGCACGCAGACAACGCAAGCGGTGAGTGCACACACTATCACACGACACTACACACTACACTACACACCTGGCGCGCCCGAACTACTCGCCGCACGCAGACAACGCAAGCGGTGAGTGCACACACTATCACACGACACTACACACTACACTACACACTCAATAACAGCGTCACCTGGCGCGCCGCAACTACTCGCCGCACGCAGACAACGCAAGCGGTGAGTGCACACACTATCACACGACACTACACACTACACTACACACTCAATAACAGCGTCACCTGGCGCGCCGCAACTACTCGCCGCACGCAGACAACGCAAGCGGTGAGTGCACACACTATCACACGACACTACACACTATACTACACACTCAATAACAGCGTCACCTGGCGCGCCGCAACTACTCGCCGCACGCAGACAACGCAAGCGGTGAGTGCACACACTATCACACGACACTACACACTCAATAACAGCGTCACCTGGCGCGCCGCAACTACTCGCCGCACGCAGACAACGCAAGCGGTGAGTGCACACACTATCACACGACACTACACACTACACTACACACCTGGCGCGCCCGAACTGCTCGCCGCACGCAGACAACGCAAGCGGTGAGTGCACACACTATCACACGACAATACACACTACACTACACACCTGGCGCGCCCGAACTACTCGCCGCACGCAGACAACGCAAGCGGTGAGTGCACACACTATCACACGACACTACACACTACACTACACACCTGGCGCGCCGCAACTACTCGCCGCACGCAGACAACGCAAGCGGTGAGTGCACACACTATCACACGACACTACACACTACACTACACACTACACTACACACCTGGCGCGCCCGAACTACTCGCCGCACGCAGACAACGCAAGCGGTGAGTGCACACACTATCACACGACACTACACACTACACTACACACCTGGCGCGCCCGAACTACTCGCCGCACGCAGACAACGCAAGCGGTGAGTGCACACACTATCACACGACACTACACACTACACTACACACCTGGCGCGCCCGAACTGCTCGCCGCACGCAGACTACGCAAGCGGTGAGTGCACACACTATCACACGACACTACACACTACACTACACACTCAATAACAGCGTCACCCGGCGCGCCGCAACTACTCGCCGCACGCAGACAATGCCAGCGGTGAGTGCACACACTATTACACTGCACTACACACTAACATAGTCCACTTTTTACCAAATAGCGACTGCACATGTGCTCAGCTTGACAAGTGGTGACCCCATCGCCGCTCTATGCTGTTAGATGTTTGTGCATTGTGCATTATATAGTTCGTTAGTCGTCTTTTATGACACCCAAGCTTCGATCAACAATACAACTAGATGTCAGGTCGGCGCTAAAAATGTGTCTCGGTAATTAAAAGTAGCACTTAGAGGTGAGCTCTTATTTTCTCGCAAGGCATAACAGGAAAAAGTACTTTATTTGTTGCCCCATAAGGTTGATTTCACCACTAAATATTATTGACGTCTTTTCTTTTTTAAGTGACAGGAGTAATTTATTGCTATGTAAAAGTCTTTATTCACGTGGACAGAATTTAGCTTTGATTTTGTACGTGACGCGTTATCTAGTTGGTATTGTTGATCGAAGCACCCAAGGGAAGAGAGGGGGTGGTAGTATTCTTTCACCGCTACGCGACGAGGTTTAAAACATGTAAGTCATTTGAATATTTCAACAACAATAGTGCGTTTGTGTGCATAGGCTGCGGGTTCGACAGCTCGTCGCTGCGTCTCGAGTCTCAACTGGCGGCGCTCGAGTCGCGGCTGGAGCGGCCGCCCGTGCCGACCGTGAGTTACCCGCCCGACAACCACTACTACTGACCCGGCAACCACTACTACTGACCCGACAACCACTACTACTGACCCGGCAACCACTACTACTGACCCGGCAACCACTACTACTGACCCGACAACCACTACTACTGACCCGACAACCACTACTACTGACCCGACAACCACTACTACTGACCCGGCACCCACTACTACACTGACCCGACAACCACTACTATTGACCTGACAACCACTACTACTGACCCGGCAACCACTACTACACTGACCCGACAACCACTACTATTGACCTGACAACCACTACTACTGACCCGACAACCACTAATATTGACCCGGCAACCACTACTACGACCGACCACTTTTCGGCGATATTTGCTTGCACACTATTTTTACGCACGCTACTGTACGTACGCGCGGTCGGAACGGAGCGCAAGTAGGGGTACCATTTAGGTATTTGAAAAGTCTTGACAAAAAGCCTGACATTTCGAAACATTACTTACTTTTTATTTTTTGTTTTTAGATAAATGAGAAGTTATCTACTAAAGATTAAAGACTTATTGATATTACTTAAAATGTAGTTTTCTTATTTATATTCCAAAATCCGGACAAATTAAAAATCCGGACATGTCCGGACTAATCCGGACGGATGGTAACCCATGCTAATATCGCCTAAAAGTGATCTACCGGGAACTTCCTCGACTGTACAAACACTCACTCGTTATAACCCCCGAAGAGGTACAGGCCAATGAGGAATGTAAGGCGTGACATACACAGAAGCGATGTAAGATTCGGGCTGCGTTCCGTCGCTTCACTCGAGTGCACTCAAGCGCACTCCGGCGCGCGCTCTAACCGTTCCGTGGCTTGGTGAAATTTTACTCTGATGGCTGTCAGAGCGTAGTTTCATCCGTTCTGTGGCTCAGAGCGCAGCAACCAAACAACCGTCAAATCGGGTGGTTATTTTTGACAGTTATTTGACGTTCATCCACTAAAGCGTCCAAGCCCGTGTATATACAACATGGCGCCCAGCGTCCAGCTGTTTCCAGACCTGCTAGAAGAGTGTACAGAAGAATACGAACCCTGACAGAGCTGACAGAAAAGCTTAAAACTAAACAACTACTCAGGCCATATCAAAACTTAATATACGTACGGAATGCTTAGAAAACGCAGTATTTTAATAAATTAATAGTTAATTACGAAAAGCTATAACAAAAATTACAAAAATAAACATTCCAAGACAAAAAAAAATACGTAACAATATATCGACATTTAGAAGTTATTATTACTTGGAAGTCACTGTTTGAAACTACAAAGAATCATACCATGTTCGATAGCTAAAACCATAACGATTTTTTTGATGTGCATATTATTAGGAAGAACGATGATTACGAAGAGTAATAACATTTTTAACATTAAAAAAATCCTTTGCAAAGAAAATGGCGAACCGTCAAAATTGTCAACAATTTCATTTTTTACTAAAGGTTCTCGTACACCATAGTGTAGTGTAGTGTAGTGTGTGTGTAGTGTAGTGTATGGCATACCATATGCTCTGTTGCTCTACGAATAAATCAATATCCATACAGCCACCTTAAATTTTCTTGCGGAACTACGAACTAGGTGCAGTGAGCAACAACCTTGTCAAAGAACGTTGCCGAGTTTATGGCGCTTGGTTAGAAAAAAAATTTAGTTGTAATGTCACTGTCTACAAATGTAAACAAACTTAACCAATCTTTAACGATAATTAATTTGCGATTGTTTTGATGTGCACTTATTTAGGAAATACGGTGAGTAGAAGAGTATTTCGACATTTTTAAAGTCGCTTACGCTGCAAAATTCCGTTTTGGCGAACTGTCAATTTCGTCAATTTCATTATTTTTTTCTGTGAAATTTTGTGTGCCAATATATAGATTTCTTTTATTTGTATGATGAATTAGTAACCACAGAACCACCTCAAATTTTTTCACGGACCTACGTACTACGTGCTTTGAGCTATTTATTTTGGGACTGTAGTCACCATGGACGGACAAGCGTCTAATTCTCGGTGACTAAAGTCGCCGTAGACGTATCGAATTAATTTATTTTAGGTGACTAAAGTCACCGTCGACGTTTGAATGGATAAACCATTGTTATAAAGTGTCAAAGTTTGCAATTTATGTCAAAACGTCTCGAAAAATTCCGCCTGTTGTTTCGTATTGTTTTACTTTTTAATAATTTTGTTAAATATGGTATAAAAGTGGAAAAAATGGAGACAGAAGAAGAATTTTCTCTCGTTTTGGACAGGAATACTTCAGAATAGGTTATAAAAACAACTCGATCGTTCCGTGGCTCGGTTGCAACTTAAACGAGTTAAACTTTAACCAAACAACTACACCCAAAACGACGGAACGCACTCTCGGATGCGATGCGGATGTGAATCGGATACATTGTCCCTTCAAATCTTGTTCGTACAAAATGTATGAAAGAGATGCCTTGTAAATTACACAGAAAGGATGCGGCGCGGATTTATTTGCAAGTGATACATCCGCATCGCATCCGAATCTTACATCGCTTCTGTGTATTTCGCGCCTAAAAGCAGTACGCGGCAACCCACCCGCACTGCACACTCACGTAAACTCGCCATTCATCACGATCATCATCACTGTAAACGTCCTTCTGCTGGGACCTTCCGGGCACAGGCCTTCCACATGGACAACATCACAGGAATATCTTCAGTCCGTTACTCGCTCGCTGATAAATATGAAAATGATATTCAAGGTATCCAGGGCAACAAATACTATTCTTTAGTCTGATAGTCACTTTATACAACACCCGATGAAAGAGATGGATTGGTTCTTTTAGTGATCTTCACTTCAGTCCGTTACTCGCCTTTTATGAAGAGAAAAGATGTTGGTAGTATTCTTATAGTAGGTATAAAATGGTTACTAGAAAAAAAAAGGTTTTTTTTAAATAAGCATTTTATCCTATTTCTATAAAGCATTGTAAATGCAAAAATTTCAATAATAAAGATTCTTTTAGTAATAAGCAGCCACCACACAGTAAAAACCCTATCAGCTTACTTTAACATCGAACGGAATTACTTCTGACTTCTCCCCTCCCTTTAGTACAGACCAACACTACAGATCTTTCCCTATCGACTTACTTTAATATCGAACGTAGTAACTTCTGACCCTCACTTTAGTCCGGACCAACTTCTGTAAAACTTACCACGTAACTCCAATGGTTCAAAACTACATGACACCTAAAGAGAAATGTTTCGAAACGGTCCTTTTGTAAATTATGATTGTACAATCTGAAGAAAAATGGACCAGCAACCTCTTGTAATCTTATGCAAATTGGGTAAGGGCCCATTCTCCCCACATACTTTTATGTAAGTGGGAAGTCCTCCAACAGTGAGACGTTTATAAGCTGTTAGTGATGATGTATGTTTGAAAATTGTGAATTTAGATACTTATTGCCAAAGTATAAATTAAAACACTTCTTGACATAATAACATTCCGTTTAGAATGATTCCATTGCCTTTCTAACATTCCTTCATCCATGTACAAACAGACGATCACAAACGCTTTGTTTTTGTGTGATTTTAGAATGTGTTAAAATGATTTTTTGCCTAACATAAAGCTTTCTAACCAAACTGTATGTTTTGTCTGTTAAGTAACAGTGTTCTAGTTTGAAATACATAGCAGATAGAGGTTAAAGTAAAACTATTTTTTAAAGGTGTGTTATTTTTTTATGAAAATATATAAACAATCCTGTCTCGTAAATATAGTGCCTTAACGATGTCTTATTTATAATGTAAAAAAAAACTTAAAAGCGTTGGTGCCAATAATAGTTACGTAAGTCTATTTTGTAAGAATCTCCAGTTATGATATTTTTTTTAATTCACTATCTCCACTAGTCTGTGTAATAGTAAATTAGCAATATGAATTGTGTTTTTTATTTTGATAGTATGTAATTGATTGGAGTAGGTAGATTGAATTATTTTTTATTAATTTATTATTAAATATAATAAAACCTACATTTTATACTTTGTTAAGCTTTTACCTAAGGTATTTGAATACCATAGTTTTTACTAGAAAATCCGGTCACTTACGTCTTCGCATCTTGTAAAAAATGTTAAGAAAATAATCTTGCTCATTTTAATAATATTTTATACTAAATTGTTTTAAAATTACGGAAAAAATCTTATTAATTTACAAGTTACGGAGTTTAGGGAGGAATGTCGCGTTCATATACGTTTTAGATCATATCAATCTACCTACTCCGATGACTGGTAATTCCACGTGAAATCTTAGAAGATTTTTAGGGGGACGGAAGGTAGAAACTGCGCATGGGCTATAAAAATTACTTTATTTTGTAATGAACAATATTTTATCAAAATACTATGCAAATCAAATGTTAATTTCAAATTCCGTACTTTATTAATATACAATAACCATTGATTGATATATTATGATTTGGTTGGTACACTAGATTTGATTTTCCTATAAAAAATACGATCTGTTTTGAATATTCAGATCAAGTAAACTGACTTAAAATGTTGACTTTACGCTATAAAGTATAATTTGTCGCGACATTTGCTTCGCTTTATCTTTCCCTTTAGCTTCTGTATCGAGTTTTATTATTGAACGAAGTGGCCCATGTACATGAAATGCTTCTGTATTTCATACCGACCGACTGCCTGATAATGTGTGACTGAGTATTATACGTTAACCGTATTTATAAGCAAAGTATGCTGTACACATATTCGACTTGGCGATGTCAAATGTATGTAGAATGAGTTTTCGGCCATAAAAACTGACAAGCCGTTTCTTCGATATTCAATTTGTTCGTTCGGTTTTACCGTTTGGATTAGAATAAAGCCTAAACAGTCAAGTTAGTTTTTTTGTCTTTGTTGTTCATGAAATTATGCCGATTATGTCGTCACGAATGTGAGTATAGCACGCCTAACCTAGTACAGTACCGACACAGTTAAAAGAGGTCCAAAAGAGTTTTATCAACAATCTATCTTTTGATAAGTTTTTAACAATTTAGGCGTCTAACGATGACATTGACGGAGGCATCGGTCACAAAGGAATGCCAAAGTTAGAATTATAACATGGTCAAACCCTTCTACGACGACGGTTTATTTCACATCATAATAATTAATTATGTGAAACCGTAAAACATGTTTATAGTCACTACGTGTTTTATTTATTTTTAGGATGTAAGCTAGTAAAAGTCGATTTCAAAAGTCAGTTTAGGCCACAGCGTTCGATATGAATGCATAATCAACAAAGTTGATGTTCTTTATGTGTCCTTAAGCAGATTAAACGTTGGATTTGAGACTAGAATTATATTCGTGTTTTGTGTGCCTGTTGTATTTTATCCCTACTAATTATTAAAATAATTGTGTGTTTATATGGCTGTACGCCTTACGGTAATACAAACGCCGAATTTTGGCTTTATTAATAAGATCTACTACTAAGTAAAATGTATACAGTTATTTTTGTAAGATTTACTCCGTGTATTATTTTTATAAAAGGCATGTTTAGAATAAATACAATGTTTTGTTTGTTGTAGTTTTAATGGCTTTCCTAACCCCGTCTTAGTAACACCGAATTACGAGAACAAACATAGAAATGCAGATCGCTCGTTTAATTAGAGTAATTTTTGATTACACTACGGCAAACCTCGGTAAGGTTACTTCAATTGACATATTTTTACTAGTCTTTGTTTTAAGTGTTCAACTAGTGACCCGGTGCCACACAATTCATTGTATCCAGAACACTTTAAAACTTGCTTAAAAATGCAATGATTCAATATGCTTAGTATGTTCTGACATTATTTAAATATGGTAATAGCAGCCAAGTACATATTGACTTTTATTATTTATCTGTTCGAAAAGTAAATTGAATTAGGTTCGCATAAAAAAAATAGAAAATCAATTATTGTTATGATGAATCAGCAGGGAGACAGAGGAAATGTTAATTACGCATCATACCAATACTTATTGAAAAAAAAACTGTATAGTTGACAGATAGAAAGGTTGAATTTATATTTATGTTTTAAGATGTGCTAGTGCTTCTACTAGAGTGGCCGCGTTATAACTTTCTTCCGAGTGTCGCTTTGCTTCCGCGCTGAGGTAAGAATCACTAATTATATTCAGTTTGTTTGTATTGTTCCTTTGTGGCAGTTCATTAACTCTATAACAATGTAGACATTGCTCAACACCTGTTTTGCATAAATTGTATTATTGTTTTCTTAGTTGTAAATTGGAATAGTAGGACGCGCTTCTTTATTTTTGGTAAGTAATGAATTATTTATTTAATGGTCGATGACTTTAACGTGAATTTTAATATATAACGTACGGCTTCTTCGTCTACTCAACTGTTTTTACATTGCAATAGATTTGTAACAAATTATGGCTGGGTTCGAGTCTCAGATTTTATGCATTAATATCGATCGATAAAAGCTTTAATATCAAACAAAACAAGCTGACTTTGTTGACAAAATACTTTAGCAATTTAAACCAGAATAACTACTACCGGAGTAAATTAACACCAGTGTAAATATCTGAAGTCTTATAGACTTTGAGAAGTGGGCTAGTCAGTAGGTACGTATGCGCAGCGCGGCCTATGCTGTTTACCGCGGTTGGGCGCGGCAGCTGAGGGCGAGGTGAGGAGGCGCTGCTACTGGAGCGGGCAGGTTCCTGAGTTTTATGCCAGTTCTCAGTTGAAGGCTCTCCCATAATCCGAACTGGTGGTAGATTCAGTAGTTTAGATTAAACAAAATTTTAGTTAACTGTTACTATATTAGACGTCAATAAGTACCTACTTGTGAAAACTTTTATTAACTACTAGCAGACCGCCAGCAACTTCGTTCGCGTGGACCCCGTACCCCGTGACGAATTTTCAAAATGACTCCCCTCCTAAGAACACTTATTGTGACGTAACTTAAATAGTTAGACATATGCTATCGCGACAATTTTTGTAGATAATGGTCTGTTCTGCAAAGCCATAGTGCATTATTTTATTCTATCATCAATAGTGTCCTTAGCGCACGCGATTTAAGGAATTTATTTGAGTTTTAGTAAGGATCCCTAATTTTTTTTAAAATATAATATAGCCTATGTCACCCGGAGATAGTGTAGCTTCCCAACGATGAAAGAATTTTTGAAATCTGTCTAGTAGTTTCGAAGCCTATTCAATACAAATGTTTCCTCTTTATAATGTTAGTATAGATAAACTATTAGCCTTTGAGAAGGGGGTCAGGCAGTACAAGCTTTAATTAACTATAAACTATTAGACTTAGAGAAGTGGGTCAGTCAGTAAGTATACGCTCGCAGCGCGGCCTATGCTGTTTCCCGGGGCTGGGCGCGGCAGCTCGCGGGCGGGGTGAGGAGGCTCTGCTGCTGGAGCGGGCGGGGCGCGAGGCGCAGGCCGGGCGCTCGTCCAGCCTGCCGCCGCCGCCGTCCGCGCTGCCGCGCCCGCCGCGCAAGCCGTCGGCGCGCGCGAGATACGACCGCCTGGATCGCAACGACAACAGGAAGGTAACGTATCCACATATACACCATTAATTTACATTTGTTTTAATGAAATTAATAGGTCAAGGATCATAAGACCGCCGGCGGTCGCGAAACAATTGATTTTTAATTGTGTCTACTTTACGATCCTGAAGGGGTTTAGGGTGACTCAAAAAATTTCGACCTCCCATACAAAACTATCCGATCAGCTGACGACAATATAGTATGTGAGGTCGAATTTTTTTGTCATTTTTGCACATAGGTTTCATGGGGAAAGTTGTTAAGTTTCATGGGTGGAACTCACCCTTAGTTTCATTAAAACGAATAAAAATTAAAGGTGTATACAATACTCACGACTATTATCCCCGAAGGGATTAATCGGAGACCAGGCAATGATGACCGCAAAAGCAGTCTATGTTTCACCAAATGATAACTTCACAGTGTGCAGTGCACATGTGCTCAGCGTGACAGTTGGTGAACCCATCGCCTCTATGCTGTTGAATGTTCAGTCTTTAGTCCATTAGTCACCTTTTACGACACCCAAGGGAAGGGCCGTTGGCCCCGTTGTTGAAAAATGGCAGTCGTTAATAAGTATATTTTTTAACACGTTGACTGCCACAAAACCAGACACAATTGAAATTTTATTGTTTCTCGGTCACCGATGACCACCATGGCGCTTAAATTTCCACCTTTTACCGACTCCAAAAAAAGGAGGAGGTTCTCAATTCGTCGAATTAAATATTTTTTATGTTTTATGTATGTTCCCCGATTACTTAAAAACGCTTGGACCGATTTGGAATACTTTTTTTTGTCTGAAAGGGTATACCTTCCTGGTGGTCCCATAGTCATCAGGTCAATATCTGATAATGGGTTCCTAGAGAAATTGAGGGAACTCTTCAAATATTATAATATTTGAAGAGTTCCCTTGAGCGATATAGCGATTTTGGTATTATTTACAATAACCTGGGCACTTGTCCTCGGGAAGCACCATTTGGTGAAGTGGAACTGTTGATGAAGACCACAGACGGCCACCGGAACTACTCAATACTAAATATTTTTGGTGTTTGCTATGCGATTACAAACTTTAATGTGGTTGCTTGCAAAGCAATTTATGCTCCTCACAATGCATCATGGTCAAGTGGAGCTAATGGTTAACCACCAAGTTTAACGTTCCTGCATCGGAGAAAACAATATTTTGTACAAAATGCTAGGCAGTTGACAAAATTTAAAAAAATACTAATCAAGCCAATAAAAGTGACAAATAAATAATATTGTACTATTACTTACTACTACTTCAATTTTTTATTTATCTGTGTAAACGTAGGTATGTTTACACTAAAAAATATAAAATAATAAAAATTTAAAAAAATAATAATAAACCGACTCCAAAAAAACAGAGAAACTAAAAAGAAACAAAATAATTGTGTTGTCTTGAATTTATAACTAAATTTAATCCCCACAGTTGAAATTATACTTACATACTTTTGAATACGGTGCCAAGCCAAATTAAATGAATAAGAAAATATTCCAGTACCTTAGTGTGTTCTTCTAGACAATTTCCAACACATCTTTAAATCTACCTGTAAGTCTACGTGTTTTCCTTAATGCTAAGCAAACCGCCTAAATAAATTGTATGTAGGCAAAAGCAGGAAATATTTTAAGGCTTGGCACCGACTTCAAAAGTATGAAAGTATAATTTCAACTGTGGGTATTAAATTTAGTTATTCAAGACAACACAATTATTTTGTTCTTTTTAGTTTCTCTGTTTTTTTGGAGTCGGTTTATTTTGTTTTGAAAAATTTTATTACCCTTAAACTTTTTAATCTGTTTTATAATATGCAACGTGGCAGGACTCCGACGGGTCGGGGTCGATCGCGTCGAGCGCGTCCCGCAGCTCGCCCCTCCCGTACGGCAAGCTGCCATCCGTGCCCACCTCCGCGTCGCTGCCCGCGGCTGAGTCCCGCGAGTCTCTAGTCCGCCCCAGGGACTCGAGCCTGCCGTCGCCCTCCAAACTAGCTGTCTACGCCGCCGCTAGGAGGCGCTCCGCAGAGTCGGCGAAGGACAACAAGAGAGGGCACCACTATCGAATTCAATTTTAGTGAAGCTTATCTCCAAATTTTAATGTTATCTAATCTTAGTAGGGTCTGCCGAGATCTTTTGCTACAACGAATGTTAAAATATGTTAAATAAGCGGGGAAATCTTTTTACCCCTATATAATGAAATAATGACCAGGAAATAACGATTTATTTGCGCTATGCAGTTTGCAAATAAAAACGAGAAAGGTCACCAACCAGATCCAATGAAATCAAATTCAGTTTGCCAATCCATGTTTAATCTTAATTTTTTATGAAGGAAAAACAATACCGTACATATTTACCTAATGTTTACATAATAACTAATCTTACATAGTTGCACTTGTAGTTTTGTGGTCCATGGGGCTATTACATTGGAGATGTAGACCGCTAAAGAGGAAGAGCTTTAAAATCGATGTCGAAAGAAAAGTGATCTAAAAAGCGAACTTTCATTCGGTTTAAAAATAGGTCACTTTCAACATTTAATGTGTGCTTGTGTGCTCATTTATTCACATTGTACCATTTCGTTTGTTTTTATAGATCTCCTTAGTTTGATATCAATAATGGTTGATAGATTATAGAAATTGGTAGGTAATACTCAAGACATGTTGCTAATGGGATATTTAATTTTAATGTTATAAACTTCGTATTACAATTGCGTCCTCGATGTTGTTACATGCACCATTTGATTTATTTAGGAATCAATTAGCCGTCTGATTACATTTTTGGCCTTAGTTTCTAACTGGCTTTCATCAAGTGCGTGAAACTTATGGTTCCTTTACAATTCTCAGAGTACTTATTGATTATAATATGTTCTGATGCATCCGTTTCATAGTGCATTGCAATTTTGCCGTAATGTCACTCGCAAACACCATAAACATAACAACCGTTTTAACCGCGTCTGTGGTCTAGTGGCTAAGCTACCGGCCTTGGATCCAGCGGTCCTGGGTACAATTCCCAGCGAGGGGTACAACTTTGTCTACTTGGTTTGGTTGGTGGTAGGGCTTGTTAAGAGGAAACAATACGTGGAAGTGGCATGCAAAGTTCTCATACAAAACAGATCTAAAACAGAAAAACGACATTTCTTAGTCCCCTGTTTCTTCCTTCAGAACTGAACCAATTTTCATTACTTTTTCAGCATTGGTTAAATAAAGAGATTTTCTATGTCTGTATGTTTGATTTTTTATTTAAACTAGCTACTTAATGTTTCTGAAGACACCTTAAAACGGAGTGATTTCGCTAAATTTTGAAGGCTTCTGGTTGTTAAATAAATGACTTAGTTAATGGAAAAAATTAAACATACAAACGTAGAAAATCTCTTTCTTTAACCGATTCTAAAAAAAACATAAAAATTGGTCCAGTTCTGAAGGAGAAAACAGGGGACTACGAAATGTCGTTTTTCTGTTTAAATCTGTGTTTTGTATGAGAATTTTACATGCCACTTCCACGTAGTGTTGCGCGTCTTAAGTCCGCTTGGATAGCTACAACTATGTTATTTAAAGTCTGGCGCCATAAGCATAACAATGTTAATAGCAATGTTTTTTTCCGAGAGTTAAGAGATAAGATAGCCAGTTCCTCAGTAAACCCCAAAGGTTTCTGGGGGCTAGTATTACGCTAGCACATCCCCGTACTTTCAAGCATCATTTTATGGCATGTGACAGTTCTGGGGCCCAAGTCTGCTAATTTACGAATGGCATAATTGAATCGCAATTGGATCGTATTGTAATTGTTTGACACATTTGGTATTCTCTTACTCATATAAGAATACCAAATGTGTCAAACAATTACAATGCGATACAATTACGATTCAATTATGCCATTCGTAAATTAGCAGACTTGGGCCCCTGATGTAACGCTATTTAATTTTGCCTTAATATGCGCCGTAAGGCAAAAGATGTAGGTATAACTAATAATCCCATTATAAATATGTCTTAAGTTAGTGATCATTAAACTTGTCATTTAGTATTTTGTAGGCTAAGTATTGAGTGCGAGTTTTATTCACGAAAACGAGAATTTGTTTGTATGGTAAAATTACAACACACCTGTCATCTCATCACATCAGGCAATTGAGGCAATGCTCTAATGTCATACAAATTGAATAAATAAAGATCGCAATCAGTACCTATTTAGAAATTAATATTGTTTGCTTAGTCCGTCCGAAACATTTTTACGTATTTTTGTGTTTTCAATTAGGTTTTTATCCGGAATTATTTACCTTAACGTAGGGTCAATGCATTTAAATTATTAGGTCAAGTTTATATTATCAAAGTTGGCTCAAATATGTTTAATTTCCTTACTTGTGTTCGTGTTCCTGCCTTATC
This sequence comes from Scoparia ambigualis, assembly GCA_963921215.1. NCBI lineage: Eukaryota > Metazoa > Arthropoda > Insecta > Lepidoptera > Crambidae > Scoparia > Scoparia ambigualis. Next base: position 29,667,815 of record OY992511.1, on the reverse strand, counting down.
TACATACATTTATGAGCTCGGAGATCGTTGCATCTATTTCGTTAAGAAATTGTTTGTATCACGGTGATATCGAGGCGTTTACGAATGTGACTTACCAATATTCACTCATGCATTTGGTGTCCTTCTCTTACAATTTGTAGCAAATTTTGAACTAGTCATCTAGATAAGTAGAGAGAAGACAACGACGAAAGTTGCTAAACCTTTTTACAAAGATGTATCACGTTTTTTGCTATATATATTAATATTTATATTATTATATTTATATTTTCACAAGTTGTAAATAGAAACATAATATCAATTTTGGGCTACATTTTAGTAGGTTTTCAAAGTCAATAAACCAGCGGTGTAAGGAGGCGGGGGGCCATGAAAATTACAAGAAAAAAATATAGGTAGGTACCCACTTTGTTAATTAAATAATTAATTAATGAAAACCTATGTTGTTCACCAAATGCATTGTGTCTATAGATAATGTCAGATGGTTAATAAGCCAGTCGTGTGTGTTGCCAAGATGGTAATCTGCCTACTTTTATTTGATCTTGTCTTTGTGTGTACCGTTATATTGTTAACAACCAATTTTTGTACAATATTATTGTGTAAACATAATAGGTATTTAATCATAAGATCACTTAAATAAAACTAAAACTTTTTGATTTATATTTACTTACTTATTTATATTATTTTTTACTGTACCTAAAAGGGATAATTTAAATGTGCAATAAAACAGTATGTTTGAAAATTTATTGTGAGAAATGTGATGTGTTATGTTCATTTAATTGGTATTATTTTGTTATGTTTTCTATGTGTGTTCATTCCACATTACCTGCCTTGCCTTACTAACGTGAGTAAATGATAAATAGATTGTTTCAGTTTTTTTTAAATTCATAAATCCCAAGCCTTTATTTTGTGAAAAGGAAAAACTGTTTAGGGCACAGGCGTTAATATAAGAGTTAATGTTTACATTACTCCTGAAAGATTTAAGTAAGTATTTCTTTCTACCTCAGTGTTTTCTGAATATTATTATGTAAATACACTCAGCGGCACGGAATCTTGGCCAAGCATATTTTGAGTGGGTTATTCATAATGTTTGAGGGCAAATTAGTTTAAATGGGGAATTTATGCAGTTAAGTTGATGTTAAAATTTGGTATTCTAAAGTGCACCGTTATTTTATTTAACTTTTGTGTTTTAGTAGTGGTAATTTAAGACAACCGGCTGGTGTTGCACTAAATGAAGCTATACTTGGCCAAAGACTAATACAACGTGAAGTGGCTACGCGCTCGGTGTACCGCGTTCATCCTTTCAGTATGCCCTAAATCGATACCGGGGGATGGGCAGCGACAACCTAAAACCAGGAAGGGGGGTGTAAGATGCACCCCTTTAGGGGTTTGACGTCTGGTGCTGTTATGACTAATTCCCAAAATGTGAACTGCCACCATGGCATTTTCCCATTTTGCACACTTCTCAAAACCTCTGTTTATCAAAATTTGTATTTCCCATGTTGTACACTTCCCAAGAGGTCAATGTCCCAAAATGCCTTTTTCTTATCGTGTACCTAAGACTTATGCCCCATTTACACTCAGCTCCTTCCACTGCTCCTGCTACGTGTGTTTACTGTATTTTCCGGAAATCTTTTTTCTAAGTATCGATTTGTACCATTCGCATATTTTTACACGACTGCTCAAAAAAAGGAGTGTAATGTTTTCAGGATACATGTATGTATAAGTATTTGTAAGTTTCTTTATTCCACGATAACCTCCTATGCCTGAACCAAACCTAGGCGTATGGGGTATCATTGGAATCGTCAAATTACCACGAGTAACATAGGCTAGAGAAACTCATTTTGAGAACCAGTAATTCCAGGAAGTGGTTAAGATGAAAACTTGTATTTTAGGAAGTGGCCTGTCTAAAAAGCTGTCCTTTTTGGAAGTAGTCAGTTTTAATAAGTAAAAATTTTGAGAAGTGGTCATTTAGGGAAGTAGGTAGCCAGTTTCAAAAGCTATCATTTTGGAAATTGGTGATAATAGCAATCACACGTCGTGGCAACCAGACGTCAAACCCTTAAAGAGATGCACCTTGGCTCTGAATTATCGTTTCATTGTTTTTTGAAATAAGTCTGTTTTTTACTGTCGTTAAGACCCGCTATAGCGTCTCCAACTTTCCAGACGGGTCAACGAACCCACGATAATATATAATATTACCGTCCCATAACAGTACCTACGATAAGAAGACGAATTGAGGAAGCTAATTTAAAAGCTCGCAGGCCAGCACGCGGTCCAAACTGCTCAGACATCATCGAGTAGCCCGTTAACGATTTGCTAGCGAAATGACTGTCTCTTTAGTGTTAATGGATAGAACACTAAAGAGACAGTCAGTTTTTATGGAGGCGTAGAGCCTACATTATACACCTATATTATTATAGAATGGCATTGGAAGGAACAAGTTCGGAGACTCGTACAGAGTTGGTTGCATGTTGTGGACGATAACCCATTAATTGTAAGTCGTTTCATCGAGGAAATCCTTCAGGAGCAAATTTTGCCTTTACGTTCGTAATGTCCCTTTCCCATAATGTCCCTCGGTTTCTTAACGTCCCGTTCCCAAAATATCCACTTCCCAAAAATTCTCTTTCTAGCCCTTCCCCAAAATGTCCCTTTCTCTAAATTGCCAAAATAATATTTTTGTACAACAGATAGATATTGCATTAAATTCACATGAAATAAGGATAAAATAAAATAAATCCATAATGATCAATAAAATTTTAATAAATAAAACAAAACAGCTATAGAACCTTCCAATATAAAAGAAATAATGATGTGTGATATTGATTAGTATCATAATTTTAATTTAAAAACAAAAACACGTTGACAAAAAACCTTTTAAATCTTTGTAAATCAAGTTAGTTAGGTAAGTAGGTACATAAATAAATAAAAAAAAGACTTAAAATATTTTTTTTTTCAAAAATTGTCACACTGTAATTATATAGGTGTCCCATAACCACTTTCTTAAAGTTTATGACAAAATTACGATTTAGGAAAGTGTCAAGTCACTAAGAGACCAACTAAGAAAAAGCCTAGTTAAAAATGAGACCACTTAAGAAAGTGTCAAGTTTAAGAAAATGGCGAAGTCGTCCGGAGAGAAGACGAGTTGGGAAAGTGTCAACTTTGCAAAAGAGACCAACTAAGAAAGAGCCGAATTAAAAATGAGACAAGTTATGAAAGTGTCAAGTTTAAGAAAATGACAAAGTCGTCCGGAGCGAATTTTCTTTACCTATTAGCCAATAGTCAATAGTCAATAGTCAAAATATATTTATTCAATAAACTCAATTAATATGTACTTTGTAACGTCCAAATACTTTTTAACCTACCACCCATTCAGGACATCATTTTTTAACTGTGGTAAAGAACGGGCGCAAGAAACTACAGCGCACAGAAGCAACGACATTTACAAAAAAATATATATTATTATGTCGTTACCAGGTCACAAAATACAAAATATGAATTAAAAAATAATAACTGTTTTTATAATTAAAATATTTATAGCTGTTTTTGTTTTTATTTATGGTTTTATTTTATTTTATCCATATTTTATGTGTAATGTGCAATGCAATCTATCTGTTTCAGAGAAAGGGACATTTTAGGAAAGAGAATTTTCGGAAAGGGACATTTTGAGAAAGGGACGTTTTTATTTTTTATTCTACTACGGGTAAGCGCTTGGCCTTCATGTCACCTGATAATCATGTCACCGTCGTGATCGTCACCGGCCTTATGGCCGAAGGTAAAAGCCGCTTCACCCGGAATCCTCAACCACTGAGGAACTGGCTATCTTAACTCAAACTGTCGGAACACAACAATGCTATAAACATCGTTGTTATGGCGACAGACTTAGATAAGATGGTGGTAGCTAGCTAGGCGGACTTAACAGCCCTACCACCAACCAAACCGAGCACACAAAGATGTACCCCCCGCTGGGAATCGAACCTGGGGCCTCTGGGTCTGACCTGAAACCGGTGGCTTAGCCACTAGACCTCAGAGGCGGTTAAACGGACTTTTTGGGAAGTGGGCATTTTCGGAAAGGGACGTTTTGAAACCGAGGGACATTATGGGGAAGGGACATTTTGAACCTGAAGACAAAAATTGATTCTGAAGGATTTCCTCGATGAACCGACTTACAATTAATGGGTTATCGTCCACAACCAACTCTGTACGAGTCTCCGAACTTGTTCCTTCCAATACCAATAAAGAACTTTCATGAAAACTGACTGTCTCTGTAGTGTTAATGGATATAAACCGCTCTCCTCTCTTCTTTTCACACGGTCTTGACCGTCTAGTGCACGTAAGACAATGGGATCTCATCAGTAAACAAATCTGTTGCCCACTGCTCGTGAGTTCAGTTTACATGTTCTCTAGCAAATCGTAATGGGGGACACGATTTTGTCTGAGCAGTTTGGACCGCGTGCTCGCCTGCGAGCTTTTAATCTTCTTATCGTTGACCCGTCTGGAGTAGTAACCAAAGTCAAACCGAATAATTTATTTAATTTATTATTGATCGCCATTTCGCATTTTATAAGACCCTTCGACTGAGAAGAAGCAGGCAAGAAACTAAGGAGGCCTCTTTTTCTCTCTCCTAATAACAAAAGTTACAGTTGCCATGCTAGTTATGATCAGAGTATTTTGCAAGCATACTATTACAGCCACAGCCTTGATCCTGACACAGTGCGAGGCCTCGCGCGCGGCGCGCTACATTGCACAATCAAGTGTTTAGTGCGCTTGTTCGGCGAGTCGTGCGGTGCGGGTGCGCGTGACATTATTTTGTCACTGTCAGACCTATAAATTATTATTGTACTTGTTCTGACTGAGGTAACGAACGGCACTTGCTAGCCGCCATATTGCGGGAGAAAAATGAACTAGTTTCACCTATGATGGCGGCGCGGCGTGCGTGAGCAGTGTTTCCACTTTAATGATTTCCTTTCCCCCCGCCACAATTGAGATTTCCTTAAAAATCCCTAATTCTAATCCCTAATTCAAATTCCCTTATTTCCCTTCAAAAATGGAATTTCCCCTCATTGTGGAAGCACTGTGCGTGAGTGTGTTAATATGCCGAATAGAATAGACTTAGTAATGGTTTATCTACACTTAAACTTTCGCGTTTCATTTTAAACAAAACGTTTAGACAGAGATTAACGCTTTCGTGCTTACCATGGTAATAAAGTCAGGCTTAAATAAATACATCGTCATAGAAAAACCAAAATGTTAAACGATTATCATCAGCAGGCTCTATTCTATAGGTACGTCTCATTTCTAGGCATAGGGGGGCGATCGCGCTAAATAATCTCAACCAAACTGCAAATGAACCTCAGCCGTTATACATAGTGCTATAGTGCTACTATCGCGTTTGAACACGCGATGGCGCTATACGAAGTCGGCAGAACGGCTGCGGTTCAGTTGTTACGTTGTTGTTTGGTTGTGATTAGTGTAAATAACTTGCTATTTTGGCGAGGGAAAAACCAAATGTATAAGATTTGTATTGCCTAATGTTAAGCAGGTAATAACTAGTATACAAATTAAAGATAAGAATGTGAATCCTGTGGACACCAATGTGTTTCTAGGCATCACGTTGGATGCCAAGCTTCAGTGGGGCCCACATATAGCTAAATTGTCGAATAAACTTAGCTCTGCGGCTTATGCAGTAATGAAGATCCGTCAATTAACTGACGTTGATACAGCTACGAGCGCTGCTATTTATGTATCCGGAACATCCGGAATAACAAAGTGAAACAAACATAATAGCATTTATTATAGTTTTATTGCTTTTCAAAATATTCGCCACGATGATCGATGCACTTTTGCATAAGTTGGAACCAATTTTCGTAGCACTTTTTCCATTTCGTTAGAGGGATCTCCAAAACGTGCATTTTAAACGCATCAACAGCCTCTTCACGGCTCGAAAAACGATGACCACGTAATTTTTTCTTCAAGGTTGGGAATAATTAGAAGTTGTTGGGGACCAAGTCGGGGCTGTCGGCGGATGACCTGTTAATTCGACGCACACTTAAAAATAAAAAGATGTAACTCAAAAATAGCAACTTGTGGCAATTAGCGTTTAAAGTTTAGCACTTCTTCCGTGCCGTCTTTTATTGAAAATATATAATTATATATTATGTTTTTTTTCATTTTAACTGCTGATATCATTAGGTTAAACTATAGAGATTCATATAATAATATGCACATTTTGCTAAAATGTCTTTAAGTTAATTGATTTTGATGCAAAAAAAAAAGATTTGACTTAAATCTGTTTATGCAAAAATGAAATCGGGATAATGCCAAATTAACGTGTATTAAGTCGAAACAATTCATTTTAGTTTTAAAGCGAAAGTGATAGTTTTGATAGCATTCGACATTAGTTCTTTTTATTATTAAACAAAATAAAATATTGTAAAATACTTTAGCATTATATCAGTTTTTGAGAAAATATAAAACTAAGATTCATCTTATTGTTTAAAGTAAAACAAAGTTTTATGAAATATCTGTCATTTATTTCTTAGACGTTTTGCTTTATTTTGTTGCCATTTTTCTATATTTCTCATTCGCTTGCGACCTCTTCGACTATTCTCTTCTGTGCTACAGTCAGAGTCAGAGGCTGATGCTTCATTAAACAGAAAATTACTTCTTTTGACAGGCCTATGAAATAACGTGTTAAAATTTATAGTAGGATCATCATCACTGAGATCAACATCACTTTGATCGGTGTATATAGGAGAAATATTGTAATTAGCCACACTGTTATTTCTGCACTCTCTTTGCTGTCCCTCACCGGAGCAAGATGGCCTGTTTTCTTCAAATTCTGTTTGAACTATTTGTAAGCTGGCATTTTGTTTAGGTGTTAATCTATTAGAGTTCGAGGAGCCTGATGAAGATGAACCAGAAGAATCAGAACTAGATGAAGATGATCTTGAAGACGATGAACTGGAAGAACGTGAACTTTTACTGTGGTTGGCTGAGGTTAACAAATTCTCCGAGGCGTTAGAGGCGTGATCATCAAGCTTAGGATTATGGTTTTCACCTGTATTTTCATTTTCACTCAGAGTTGCATCGCTGCTATAATCGGGTACAAGGCCTACGTATTTTTTTTCAATCACCAGCTCTTGGATCGGTGCCGTCTCTTGCACTTCAGTTACTAAATTAGACTCGTTAAACACATTTTCTTGGTTTTCTTTTTCGATTTCAACAGATTTTTTCATCTGAAAGAACAAAAATATAATACATAATCTAAATACTAATCGGTATAAGTTGTCATGGTGAAAAAACGCCAATTCGATTGTAAGTCCGCTCTTTTATTCTAACTATAATGTAAATAGATATAGGTATTTATTTTAAACACTAAAACGTTTTTATAATTCAATTATTTACCTCTTCGTAACCTTTTCGATCGATTCCCCTAATTCTTGATTTTCAGAATCAATCTTCGTTTGGGATACCAAGTCCAGGATTCTCTTAGACCTCCAAGATGTCATTTTTATAACCTACGTGAAAATAATAAACACAGTTAAAACTTACTTTTATCGTGCCAATAATAAGAAAAAAGAATTAATATTAAATATTTTTAGCTAATTTTCTATCATTCTAAATTATAAAGTGAAGTAAATCAGAATAATATTTAATAGATTTACTATTTTTTACAATAAATTGATGCAGAGTCAATTACTCCAGTAACCAAGACGTAATTTTTAAAACAAAAGCGAAGTATTACGCGTTAGCTTTGTACACAGTACACAGTACACTTTTAAGACAAAAAAGAATCAATTCAAAATGCTCCCAAAATTATTAAATTCATTTTCGTAGAAAACGATGTATTACCTACACAAATTATCCTTTTTAATTTTAAGTAATCAAACCTTAAATACTAACCTTAGATTAAAACAAAAAGGGAAGATACGGCATGCTCCTACTTGTATTCATTCAAAATATAGTCCTACTCAACTACTTAAGCAAACACTCACACACGCACACCTATAAAGTGTAAATCGAGCGAGCGAGACAAAGCGGTAAGTTTCAACGTCAGCGCGAGGGAGTCAGCGAGTAGCGCGTTGACGTCTCGGTCGCGCTTCGCAACAGACGAGTACGTACGCGTACGACCGATTCCGACGCCACTGCGGAGTAGCGTCTTTCTCTTTTTCACACAGTAGAATATCCGCAATAGTGCGATGTAGCCTGTTCGCTCGGCAAATTGTGACTGAAGTGAAATTGTGCCTTTAGGCCTAATTTTGGCGGCTCACTTACGAGACGCCAATGCCGTATCTTCCCTTTTTGTTTTAATCTAAGACATTTTAATCAAAAACAGATTTATTTCGTGTCACACCAAACAACAACACTTCCTTCTACACTTACGGCCGGTGGATCACTAAATCACGCCACTTTTTTAGAATCGACTTGTCCAATCGTGTTAATTGAAAAGAGAAGGATGACCATGCATCTTGCTCACTTTGATCGGAAGAGCGCAGCTGTCAAAGTTTGCCTATTCTTTACGTTGCATTCATGCGGTTTATTAGAAAATCTCCAAACTCACGATATTTGAGTTCCATCTTTTTTTTATTAAACGTGCGTGATCTTCCAAATACCGAGTTGTATCGGCCGATGTGTGGCAGCTAGCATTGTCATGATGAAGAAGAATTCTGCGTTGTCGGTTGTTCTTTCTATTTCTTCCAAAACTTGCGGCAAACAAATGGTCGTGTACCATTCAGAATTAACCGTTTTACGATTCTCTAGTAGCACGGTAGCCACATGTCCATTTCTACCAAAAAAACAAGCAACCATTTGCTTCAAAGTGCTTTTTGAACGAATGACTTTTGTTGGGTTCGGCTCATCTTCGTACACCCAAACCGTTGATTGGTTGTTTAGTTTCAGGATCATACGCATTTAACCAAGATTCATCACCTGTGTAGATATTATAGACAGCTTTTGACGCACCCTGATTGTAGGTAGGTCTTAGATTAAAACAAAAAGGGAAGATACGGCATGCTCCTACTTGTAGTCATTCAAAATATAGTCCTACTCAACTACTTAAGCAAACACTCACACACGCACACCTATAAAGTGTAAATCGAGCGAGCGAGACAAAGCGGTAAGTTTCAACGTCAACGCGAGGGAGTCAGCGAGTTGCGCGTTGACGTCTCGGTCGCTTCGCAACAGACGAGTACGTACGCGTACGACCGATTCCGACGCACTGCGGAGTAGCGTCTTTCTCTTTTTCACACAGTAGAATATCCGCGATAGTGCGATGTAGCCTGTTCGCTCGGCAAATTGTGACTGAAGTGAAATTGTGCCTTTAGGCCTAATTTTGGCGGCTCACTCACGAGACGCTAATGCCGTATCTTCCCTTTTTGTTTTAATCTAAGAGGTAGGTACTTTTGTAACATTTTTTTACACCAATCGTCATGAGTTTTTGGTCAATTCTCAGTTGTGCGGAATCCAACGTCACCCAACGTGAACAAATTTTTTACAGCTAAATTTTCGTGTAATATTTTATATATTAATAATAGCTCAATGTATATATACGTCATATTAATGCCCAGAGACGCCTCTATCTGGCGATATGTAACATGACGATCTTGCATTATTAGTTCCCGCACAGCATTAATATTCTGAGGTAGGTACAACAACTGATTTCGGGCCAATGATATTAGAATAATGATATTAGAATAAAGAGAGGTAGATACAATGATATTATAAACTTATCATTGGGTAGATAGGTTATGATGTCAGTACTAATGTGATGTCAATAATGGACCAAAGCGTTACGATGTTATAACATCCCATAAATTTTATTAGTCTTAGGGTGGATTCGACCAAAGTGGAATAAGGTCTTATACCTAGATTAAGCGCCGAATTTGTATGGACTAATCTCGGAGTAAGTCTTATTCCAGTTTGGTCGAATCCACCCTTAATTGTGTTATTTCTTAAGTGTCGTATTACACAGGACGGCATTTTTAAACTAATTTACGGAAACGAATACTTATACGCAAACTGACACTGTCAACCACAGACCGCTGTCAACGCTTTCCTGAGACTAAGCTAAGGTAAGCCAAATAGCATAGTTTTCTGTTGCCAGTTTTTGGCACATGTAACGCATCTAGGTACCTCTTTTTATTGTAACATCATTTCGGGCGACCTTCTTTAAATTCGTCCGTGAGCATAGTCCGCCCACGATTAAACTCACTAAACCAATGATACACAGTAGTTTTCGATAGTGTTTCGTCACCAAAAGTCGAAGTGAGTTGATCGATGCACTGTTTTTAAGTTAACCCTTTGCCGAAAATCGTAATAAATCATAGCACGAAAATTTTCACGAGGGAAATCCATGGTGATACAGACACGCAATGTTCTAAATTACGCCACAAAGGATTAACAAAATGACAGCATGACAGCAGATTACATGAAAAAAATTGTATTCTTCAGCCAAAGAGTTCTATTTTCAAATATTCTTTATTGCACTGAAAAAACATACAGAAAATAATGTACAGACAATGTGAGCAACGGTGGACCTATCTCTAAAAGAGATCTCTTCGATCTCTCGATATGTGAAAGGAAGCAACAAAAGTGCAAACTATCTTATTTCTATTATTACAAACAATACATACATAAACCTACTTACTTAGTACTTACAATAAAATACAATAAAAATAAAATATTTTCATACCTACTAATGATAATACAATAATATATTACAACTACAATACAAAATATAATACATAAATACAATTAAATAAATATACATAGGATAGGATATAATGTGCCTATAATTGCAATGAAATTGATGACAGAAAAAAAATATATATTGCATCACAATACATTTATGAAAATCTCATGTATGATCATAAAAATATTGAAATGTTTTTAAAAAAACAGTGATATTCACAATTTAAATACTAGAAGTAAGAACAAATTAGCAGTAACTTATATCTTATCTTATACTAGGCTTCGTAAAATAAATAATTCTTTTATCAAATATTATATAACTTTTATAATCGTACACACAGATTTTAAGGGTCTGTGTGTACGATTTTACAACAAAGTACCAATTGATATTCAGATATTAGATCTTGATAAATTTAAAATCCATATGAAAGAAAAGCTTTATAAAAAAGCTTATTATAAAGTATCAGATTACACAGAATAAAAACAGCTTGGCTCTGAACTAAAATGCTCTAAGTACTCCAAAGCTATTTCTAATGTCTATAATTAGTACTTACCTACCGTATATTTTATATTCAAATTATTTAGTATTTTGTATTTTAAGACCTGGTAACGACATATCTTTTTTTTGTAATTGTCGTTGCTTCTGTGTGCAGCGCTGTGGTTTCTTGCGCCCGTTTTTTGCCACAGTTAAAAATGACGTCCTGAATGAGAATGAAATGTTAAAAATTTCAACGATTGAAAGTACTTACTAATTGAGTTTATTGAATAAATGTCTTTTTTCAGTGTTTAAAATTTTACTTAAGTATATTTAAGCGTTAATAAAACGCTAAAATATAAAACATTAAATATATTTTGAGTTTGAGTTTAAGAATTATATAGCGCGATCGCCCGATCGCCCCCAGGGGCCCAAGTCTGCTAATTTACGAATGGCATAATTGAATTGCAATTGGATCGCATTGTAATTGTTTGACACATTTGGTATTCTTAAATGAGTAAGAGAATACCAAATGTGTCAAACAATTACAATACGATCCAATTGCGATTCAATTATGCCATTCGTAAATTAGCAGACTTGGGCCCCAGGACTAATAGACAAAGCACATGGGGAGATTGGTCTGAACCCACCACGCTCGCCCTGCGCGATTATTCTAATCAAATTCGGGCCAAACCACACAGGTAAGTATTACAAAAAAAACTGTTTGCATTGCATACCTAGTTAACTGCTGTAGAACTATCTTGCTTCTACGAGTATCTTGCTTCTACTGTATACAGGATTACTGGTTATTAGATCGGATCCATTTAAGAGGTCATAGGGGAGGTCTTTTGCGACCATTTTGACCCCATGTTATATTATCCAAAAGTCAACCATTTTCGTGATAATTGAGTTTTAAGGTTTTTTTAGAAAAACCAATTTTATTCTTTCAAAAATTAATTTAAAGAAAACGAATGCTCCGATATTAATTTTGTTTACAGTTTAATAGATTTTACATTCCGATTCTTAATAACAAATTATAAAATCATAATAATTCGAATCCATACCGAAAATAAAGGCCGTACTATTAAAAAAAAATAAGGATTTTAGGAAAACGGTCTACTAAATTGTATGTTTTCTCCAAAAAAATGCTAGTTAATTTGGTCTGCAAATTATTGATAAGACATCTACACATTTCTAGCTATCCAACGAGGTAAAAAACACTAACCCACAGTCGCCTTTTACGACATCGAAGAGAAGAGAGGGGTTGATAGTATTATTTTGATGAGCCCATCGCCACGTGAGTTAGAGCGAGATGGCGCATTTATTGTTACGAGACAAAAATCACATTTTTGGATTTTTTACTTGAGTCTTTGTTACCGCATTTTTTTCATCAAACGTGTAACCTAGGGTAGTGTTTTTACCTCGTTGGATAGCTAGAAATGTGTAGTTGTTTTTTCAATAATTTGCAGACTAAATTAACTAGTATTTTTTTTGAGAAAACATACCTTTTAGTAGACCGTTTTCCAAAAATCCTTATTTATTTTTAATACAACGTCCTTTATTTTATATATGGATTCGAATTATTATGATTTTATAATTTGTTATTAAAAAACGGAATATATAATCAATAAAACTGTAAACAAAATTAAAATCGGAGCATTCGTTTATTTTAAATTAATTTATGAACGAATAAAATTGGTTTTCCTAAAAAAAACCTTAAAATTCAATTATTGCCTAAATGGTTGACTTTTGGATAATATGATATGGGGTCAAAATGGTCGCAAAAGACCTCCCCTATGACCTCTTAAATGGATCCGGTCTAATAACCAATAATCCTGTATAAGTGTCTAAAAATGGAATTAATAATAAATAATAATAAAATTTGTTTATTGAACGATAAATGGTTTCAAATATAACATTTTTAAACGATGCTATCCGCTTAAGCTTAAAAACTGTGTAGCAGATAACAACGCCCGCCCCCAAAGAGTATCAGAGGTAGGGCAGTATTTATACATACAGTTTACAATTATTAACCTTTTAAACATAACTAGGTACAATAAAAGTTTGTGTGTGTGTGTGTGTGTGTGTGTGTGTGTGTGCGTGTGTGTGTGTGTATGTGTGTGTGTGTGTGTGTGTGTGTTTTATTGCAAGTTTATTCGACGGACTTCATAAGTCCTTCTGTGTCCTCGTAAGAGAGAGTAGAAAGCCAAATGAGGATTCTTTTCTTACATTGCTTTAGCGTTAGAGGATAAATACTGATAACTTTATTTATTTTGTTGTATAATGCAGAGCTTATAAAATAAAAGTGGCGACTGGCAACAGTGGTACGACGGAATTGTATTTCGCAGATGTTGTCATTTCTGCGCTTAGAGTTTGCTGTTAAAAGGTCGTAGGGGATATTGGAGTGCTTACGTAAGATAGTGTGAAGAATAAACAATTGCCTCACCGTTGGGACTTGAAACAGTGAATACAGGGAAGTGGTAGGGTAAAGACGGGGTTTTTTAGTTAAGACTTTAATGACAGCTCTTTGGGCTCGCTCCAGTCTCAACAAACGTGTTTTGCCGGAGCTGCCCCAAGAAGTAATGCAATACGAAAGTACGGATTGAGCTAGAGCATAGTAGACAGTTTTAAGACAACGGAAATCAAGAATGTTTCTTAATTTTTTAAAAACAAACATTAGTTTTCTAATTCTGGGAACAGAGGATTCGATATGAGGTCTCCAGGACATCTCACTGTCAACTATAATACCAAGGTACTTAAGACAAGTAGTCCTATCAATTTGGTCACAACTGCAAGAAACAAGGGAGGTATCTTTTAGACATGTATGCGCACAGATAACAAATGAAGGGGGAGGTTGGGAGATACTGTTTGTAGCAAAAGGAAGAAATTTTGTTTTGGCAACGTTAAGAGTAAGGAGATTGGATTGAAGCCAGCCCATAACAAATCTTAACGCATTTTCAGCAAGAACTTGTACTTCACTCCAACTATAACCATGAACTAGTAGAACTGTATCATCAGCATACGTTATTATTTTACAGTACCTTGTGGTACACCAAAGTCTAGTGACTCCTCTCCACCTACAAACTGATCTATCTTAACGGACTGCGAGCGATTGCTCATATAACTTGATAACATGTCATATGCAACTCCTCTGATTTCTATTAATTCTAATTTTTTGAGCAAGATTGGAGCTGAGACAGTGTCAAACGCCTTAGCAAGATCTAAAAAGATGCCGACTGTTTTTAGTTTTTTATCAAAATTTTTGACAACAGTTTCTGTAACTTCTAAAACAGCATCTTCGGTAGATCTTTTGGATCTGAAACCAAATTGATTGTCCGAAAGAATATTGTATTTATTTATATATTTTAGAATTCTTTTATTTAAGATTTTCTCAAATAACTTTGAAATAACAGTAAGTACGGAAATAGGCCTGTAGTTTGAAACATATTCTTTATCTCCAGTTTTATAAATGGGATGCACAATAGCTCTTTTAAAAACAGCGGGGAAAATACCTGATGAGAGACAAAGATTAAATACGTAATTAAATTTAGGAATGAGAATGTGGCTGGCTGCTTTAATGACTGTTGTAGGTATGCCATCCCAGCCAACTGCACACCTGTCTTTAAGTCCAAGAATAGTGCTTTCGATTTCTTCATCGTCTACAGCGAATAAAGCCATCGAATGAGATGTGGATGAAATTATTGGTTGTTGAGTTAACAGATAAGTAGGCGAAGTATTATTTATTCGTGTTTTATTACAATTAATTATGTTTGCTGCTAGATTTGCACCTACATTTGAAAAATAGGAGTTAACTTTGATAATAATTTGAGTTAATTATGATATGATAGTGTTTGAGTGATGGCCATGTAGGCTGACAATCAAGTGAGGGGGCTGATTGTTCTTATTTTTTGCTACTGGGAAGAACTTTGTTGGTGGATATGCTAGACGTGTGCGCCGATGTCCTTTTTATCGGCGGGCGGCATGGCATGAGTCGGCGCCCCGCGACGGCCGGCGAGCGGGCGAGGCGTAATCGGCGTAAATAAAACAAATCGTACGAAACACCTGTTATTAGAAACAGTTAAGTAAATTAAAATTAAACATGCACAACATTTTAAGTTTGTCATCTTTATCACTAATTGTTATTATTACCCATGTAGACCTATAATTAAGTAAAACCAAAAATAGTTTCTACATTCTACTGGTTCCAACATTTATTATTCACTAGCGGCCCGTGACGAATTTAACGATAATAACCTTGTCCTGGCAATTAAAAACACAAAAAAAAAGAATTAGCCAAAAAGTTGTAGCCGTTCTGAAGTGATACGCGAACAAACATTCGTAGCAATCAATTTATTTTTTATCTAAAGATTTATCTGAGACTACAGAACTGAGAAACTACAGACCCATTTTACTGCTCAATCTGGGGCCCAAGTCTGCTAATTTACGAATGGCCTAATTGAATCGCAATTGGATCGCATTGTAATTGTTTGACACATTTGGTATTCTCTTACTCATTTACGAATACCAAATGTGTCAAACAATTACAATGCGATACAATTACGATTCAATTATGCCATTCGTAAATTAGCAGACTTGGGCCCTTGGTTTGATGCTTCTATAGCCTATCGAATATGCCGGGTTCTGGAAAAGGCTTTAGCATGATATACTACATACAACCCTGCCGCAACGTATACCGTATGTCATACGTTGCGCCAGGTTATACAGAAGACTCAAAAGTATAACCGGCTACTTTGCTTAGCTTTTGTGGACTATGGAGAGAAATTAACTACCGGTACCATAGCGCCGTTATGTTAGTTCGCCTCCAGGACCAGAGCTCCAAATCCATCCAGTTACAGCGATAGGAGTGAGGCAAAAGGCAAGGACACGTAATATCTTCGAAACTCTGCACTGCTGCACGAGAAGACTTATTTAAGCTTCTGGGCTAGGGAGGACGATATCGAGTAGTGGTCATGGCTGAGAGTGAGACCCTGGAGGACTTTTTAATTAAATTAAATTAATTTTGTTTACGCTCACACCAATTATCTAGACTAGACCAAGATGAGTATATAATCAATTTTGGAAAACAGTTTCTCTAAAATGACCCAACCGGGAATTGAACCCGCCGGGACCTTCTGATGGCGCGACGCCAGACCGTGCGTGCTAACCACTCAACCACAGAGGTCGTCGAGTACTTTAGCACAGAGTACTGTTGAGTTGGGTCTCTTAACAAATGGTCTCTACAAGTGGGTCTTTAAAATAAACATGGACAAGACGAGAATCTCTGGAAGCTGTGGACGAATACGCATACCTTGGACAAACGGTCCAGTTAGGTAGGTTCAACTTCCGGAAGGAGGTCAATCATCGCATCCAAATCGGCTGGGCAGCGTTCGGTAAGCTACGACGAAAGATCAAATGTCACCGACCTGTGTGTTGCCCGTATAACTATAACATACCTACGGGAATAAGACTTAAGGACACCCAAAGAGCAAATAGAGACGGCTACAGGGTTTTTCTGCGGGATCGAATCACAAATGAGGATAGGAGGGGGAAATACGTAGAAGAAAAGAAACATCGCTCGTAGAGCGGCGACACGGCCGTTAGAGTGTAGAACGGTTCTTAAGCAACCGCACACCGGTACTAGTAAGGGATTAAAGTTTTTCTTCCTTTTTCAAAGAAAGGTAACTTTTTTAATTTTTGCTCGGCCTTGGCCGCTTTGCCTTCATCTCACCTGATGTTTAGTGGCGATAAGGCCGAGGGTGGTAGCGCGCTTCAACCGGAACCCTTTTCCAAACACCCTTTATTTTATTTCGTCCTATACATACCTACTCTTTTTATAGGTTTCCCAACAATCCGTGTGTGTGGTTTTAATTGTACCTTCGGACAGACAGTTGACGCAATTATAATTATACAATAAACAAAATGTCCGACCTTTTTTGTAAAAAGGATTTTAAACTTAGGTAGGTAGGTAAGTACTCCTTTTAGGCCACATTTATTATTTAATGGTTGTCCTGCTACTGCTACATAATGTGTATGCCTTTATTTTGTTGTAAAAAAGATATACAGGACGACCGCGTACAGTTTGGCAAAAAAGAGTAGAAATTTAATAGCGGCAATACTGTATGGAGTGGTTGTCAAAAATGACATAAACTCCATACAGTATTTAATTTCTACTCTTTTTTGCCAAACTATATTTAACTACTTTTAAAAGTGTCTATGATTATTATTATCACTATAGCCACTCCGTCGCTTCATGTAACAATCGTTACATCTCAATAATGCCCCTACGTGCTTCCTGTTACAATTGTTACATAATACAAAAGTAAAGCAAGACGCTCGAAATATCGCTAATCCGTATCTCGCGGGACGTGTATGGGTGCCTTACTGAACGAACATGAACGAAGCATCAGCAATAGGAGCTGATCTGTCAAAAATAAAAACAAATAAAGTCAATGTGATTATTTTTAGTGGACGTGTTTAGGTTGTGTTTACGTGCTCATCATGTATTTTTTAAAACGCCGTATTTTTTTACTTATTGTTTCTTTCTAGAGGTGTTATATATCAAAATACGCATAATTTCAGGTTCTAACTAATTATCTAGTTATTTGTTTTTAAACTAGATGGATATTCTATTAAAATCTGACGAAATTAGATCTTAATGTAAATTATTGCAGTGGCGGTGGTTTTCTAGTGATTTCCTTTTGTGATTATTATTGTTTACTTCATGAATTGTATGTATTTACGGAGAGTAATTACTAAATAGTGATTTAAAACATTAATCTCACTGAATTGTTGTTGTGTACATGCAGATTGACTCTCCAAAGGCGCAACGTAAGTCTAACTTATGGCATGTTCCTATAATTACAGGAAGCAATAGAACTTTTTTTGGATTAGGTTGGTGGCACATATTTGTTTTTGGGCAGTTGCTTTTTTTTGTGGCAGTTAGCTTGGTTGTGGTGTCTTTTGGGTTTGATATTTATATTAGTACAATATATATTATTATTATTATAAAGGTATTAATATAAAATATTAATTTTTATTTATTTGTTTTAATAATTTTCATTTATTATTGCAGTTATTGTAAATAATATAATCTAAACATCGTATATAACATTATATATTTTATTACGTATCAAAGTCCTAATACATTTTAGAATTTAATATGTTTATTTTAATATACTTTAAACTGAAATAATTTGTAATAAAAAAACATACTACGAAGAATATTTTTTTATTACATTCATTTAATAAATTAACATAAATAATTACTAAACCAAAAAACAATCTTTGTTCGCAAATAATCGCGACACACCCTATTCACAAACGTATGTGCCCCGAACCTTATTTCGACGCCATATTGCCGATAAAGCGGCCGTCCGTGCGCTCTAGAGCTGCATTTTGATGACTTTATTGCAAAAAAACTATGAGTATTCTTGAAACGTATTGTATACGGTTGTAAACTACAGGCTTTGCTCTTTTGGTATATTTAAGTTATATTTTAATAGCACCGTGTTGGTTTCGGCAATAAGACAACCAAAAACGTTCGATTTTTCTATCAAAGCTTTTGTTGTTTAACTTGTATGACTACAGTTTACTGGAAATTTTTTTCACGAATTATAATAGACAAATACTGTATCTTTCTAAAACTGGCCATATTTTTGTTCTAGGCCTTCTAGATTTGGAGTAAAATAGGTTATAACATCCAACCCGATTAACATGCAGATTACGCAGCACGCGAATTTTTGCGCGATTTTCTCGATTTTTTTCTGAATATTTTTTCAGATGAAACATACATGTACTTTCTTTTTAATAGAAAGATAACTTAATATATATATGTATATATAATATATATAATATATATACGTGTAAAATATAAAAAAGACATCATAGGCCATTTGATCTTAAAATATAAAATAAAATAGGAAGTAATCCGTGATTTTTTCGTCACTAAAGTATAAACCATGTTTTATAAATTAAAACAACACTTTGTCACCACGCATTCTATAAAAACAGATGCTCTATTCATCTAACTATTCAAAACAGTAATTGGTTTGGCTTAGATCGGCTCCAGTAGCTCACAGTCGATGTTTTTGTAAAAATAGTCAGCAGGCGCCGGCCCGCTTCATAAATTTGGCGCCACTCAAGCACGTAAAGGTAAGGGGCCCGCTGGGTGCGAGCAACTGAGTGGTTAGGTAAGGGATATTGTGATATCAAAAAACCTTTCTATTGTAGTCTTCGTGAGTGGTAAACTTTTACAGTTATGAGATATTTTACTGAACAGTGGATGCGGTTAGCACAAGATCGCAAAGCAGTGCCAGGAAATCCTGTTGTTCAGTATCGGTAACATGTAACAATTGTTACATAGGCTTTTCATTACACAACAAACCCTCTTACTACCGAGTTAAAGAACACACTTTGTAAACTTTTTATTAACCCTTAAGGCCTTAAGAGGGGTGAAATACCTAAATATTTGCATGTTTGAAACATATCCAAATAACTGTCTATTTAATTCGAATAAAAAAATTGTCAATGACGAACGAATGTCTAATAAACATTTTTAATTGAATGAAATTGTATTTTCATGAACCACTTTTTAGAAAAAAAATCCCCAATGAATCCCTATTTCAGTCATAAATTGCAAAATTTCTCTAAATCGGTTCAAGCTTTTTATTTAGTTTTTACACTAAACGAAAGGTCTTGATGATGCAAATAATTTTAATTAAGAGTTTTATTTTCATTCCGTATTTCACTGGTGACAAGTAATTAAAACACGAAAATTGAAGTTTATCGGCGCGAGAGTGCCTGCCCCGTCTCCCTGTAATCCCCCGCTATTTTTCATCGAGAGTGGACTGCGGGCCGGTTTCGTAGCGACTTCAGATAACATTTTATAGATTTTGAAGAGTTTACACTAAATTGTACACATACATATTAATAGAAATACTTAGTTCAGTTGATACCTCTATGTTAACAGCTGTAAATACTGCTTTTATGCTAAATTATTGTTTGTAATTAATCATAGAATAAATAAGATCAGACAATTTAAAACTGTAAATGCTGCCGTGGGTACACCTATGTAATGTATGTTAAAAAGTATAATTTGTAGTAAAACGACTTTAAAGTTTGGAAAACGTTTTTGATCGTAACTCAAAAAATAATAGATTAATTACTTACGCATTTTGTTTTTTAACTAGATATCAAATTATTTTCAAAAGCGGTGAGCAGTAAAATTATAATTACTTACCTACTTTAGTGTGTTTATTTTTATATTCGGACCGTTTTAATTTTTTTGCAATCTAATGTTTCATACAAATTCTGTTAGGCGAGGTGAAATACAGTGATTTGCCGCGATAAGAGTGGACTACTTATTGAAATGGTCAATTTCTTCTATCTATAGTTACAGGAAAAAGGCAAAACTACCCCGCCTATAGCAATGGCGCCAATAGTCTGTGCCAATAGTTCGAGGGACTAAATAAGTCTTTCACAAGAGGTAAACACTGCTTTTCATTACGAATACAAGGAAAGTAAGACTAAAAATAAAATATGAACAATAGAAAAAATTAGTGAATTTTATTTTCCATAAATCAACAACTTTTTTAAAATATTTATTTAAAGTTTATGGTAAAATTAGTAATCATTTGAATCTATGGACAACACCGACCACGCCCACACAGTCCACGCTTCAGCAAGAAACAACTGCACAGACTGCACATGCGCTTAGGTGGTGACCCTTTAGCCCGTTAGTCGCTTTTACGACACCCAAGGAAAGAGTGGGGTTGGTAGTATTATTTTTATGAGCCCATTGCCGCTCTATGCTTTTGGATGTATGTGCAGTCTTTAGTCCATTAGTCGCCTTTTAAGACACCGAAGGGAAGAGAGGGGTTGGTAGAATTATTTTGATGAGCCCATCGCCGCTCTATGCTGTTGGATGTATGTGCAGTCTTTAGTCCGTTAGTCGCCTTTTACGACACCCAAGGGAAGAAAGGGGTTGGTAGTATTATTTTGATGAGTCCATCGCCGCTCTATGCTGTAGGATGTATGTGCAGTCTAACAGTCTAAGTAACAAATTGTTGATTTTCGTAATTATTTTAATTTAGCTTGGTTTTGTTTAATAAGATAATAAGTTCATGTTATTTCTATTAAGTATAATATATTCAATAAAGTACTTTTATAATAAACAAGTTTTATTTACTTATAAATTTATTAAATAATAAAAAAATATGTGACCCCATGCGAGCAGTTAAGTAATTTTCTTCATGCGAGTAATTAAGGGTTAAAACAATACTACCAACCCCTCACTTCTTACTAACGGCACAGAATAATATTACTAGCTAACGGACTAAAACTGCACATACATCCAACAACATAGAGCGGCGATGGCCTCACCGCCTAGCGTCTGTCACGCTGAGCACATGCGCAGTCGCTATTTGGTGAAAAGTGGACTATGGTTAGGCTAGGTACTATTTAATCTGTGCTATGGCAGAGAACTGCTTTTGCGGTCCTCATTGCCTAGTCTCTGACTAACCCTTCGGTGATAATATTCGTGATTATGATAATTATGTACCTTTGTGTATGTAAAGGAGCGTCTTCACTGAGAGCATTCTTACCCGAGCATTTGTAAACGAGCGAACCGGCAATCGCCGGCGAGCAACAAATTCTGCCCAGCGGACTAAAGATTCACTTTCGTACATAACTATAAACGTTCGAGTCGAACATCCGAGCCCGGAGCATTCGAATACAGGAGCGTCCTCACTGATATCATTTTTTGTTGTAATAAATTGAAATTGACAATAATACGATAGACCAAGAAGGTCACGATCAAGGAATTTTTCCTTGCCTACAAGTGGCCAGTAATATTCCTACATACATATATACTCATACATTTCATTATCTGAGTACTCGCTTTCGAGCGTTTTGTTTGCGTAAACATTCGAATGCAAGCTATTTCAGCGAAAAGCGTTGCGACGTCCATACCGGCCGAAGTCCATGTTCGCGTGTAAACTTTGAAACGCTCGGCTCAACGCCCACACCACTCGAATATTCGACGCCGAATGCTCTCAGTGAGGACGCTCCTTATTGTAAGTATTAAACTTTTTAAGGGTAGGGTGAAATGCACTTAGGTATCACGTAATAAATAATACCTATGTGTACACACAGCAGATTTTTGACTAAAAGAAACCTGATTTTTGATACCTCTTACCTAACGAAACGTTGAAAAAAATTACTACAAGGTGCGGGAATATCAAACCCATGTTAGCAGCCGCCCAAATTGCGGATTGCGAGTTTATATAAGCGTTATTGACGCAAAAATCAATTAATACGGATTTTAACCCATTTTCCGAGCGCATCATATAAGATGCGCGGAACAATTAAAATTTTATTGTATCTCTATTCGCGGTGCGCAACAGGATAAAGCAAAGCCAACGCCTTATTTAAAGAGGTATCCAAATAGGTTAATGTTACAAAGCCGGATAGCAGCAGAGCAAAGATAACAGTTTTTCTGTAGCGATAGCGACGCGACGCGACCAACTTTCACTCGCTCGCGTCGTCGTCGCCGCGTCGTCTCGCCCGCGCGGCCGGCCGCAAGCCCGCGATGCATTGACGCTGTGTTGTGCTGCCGATGGCGATGGAATGTGTCGGAAACTCGGTAGATACAAATCGGATCGACGAAAAAACTAATAAAAATACGAAATCAAAAATCAAAATCATCAGCCTATAAACGTCCCACTGCTGGGCACACGCCTTCCTACATGGAAATCATCACATAGGGAGGGAGGGGAGAGAGCCTTCCGAAGAATCTATAAGTTACTTAACCTACATATCTACCGCGATTTATGGTGAGAGCAAATGCCATGTGTATTCTACGTGTACCTACGCCTGGCGTACTCACCATGGAATTCTGTTATTTCAAGAATGCCAAAAAACTGTACCCAAATAGTACCAAATAGTGCCCAAAGGAAGTAAATAGTACCTTTATAGTTTAAAAGTTATAGACACAGTTTGGTGAGTACGCTTGGCGTAGATTCTACGCCTAGCGTACTCACCTCGTTTCGCGAAAACAGAACCAGCAATGGCTCTCATTTCTATCTCAATAAATAGTACCGGAAATAGTACCCTCAAAGAGTGTAATTGTTATTTGACTTTTACACTAGAAAGTCATTAAGCTTAGGTATTACCGTTTGGATTAGTCTGAATAGCTATTAACCGAATACCTCGGTGGCGAAGAGGTCGCGCAGCGTATACGGGGTTCAATTCCCACCTGAAGTACTGGTTTTCTTAAACGTTATTATTATTACCTACTAATACTTTATTGCACAAATAAAATACATTAGACACACGTTACATATGATATATACAAAGGTGAGCTTATCTCTAGAAGAGATCTCTTCCAGCCGTTTTACTATCTTTATATACAGTCGTGGTCAACTAATTAGGGACAATCTCTAGTTAAGCCAAATTGTGAATTTATTTTTTATTTTCCAACGAGTCTTAACAATATTCCATATCTTTTACACGTAAGTATAATTAGTCATTGATGTGCCCGATTATACAAACAATAACAACTTCTTAAACATTAAACCTCTTTACAGTATAGCTGATAGATTATCAGTGTGCTATTTGTTCAAAGAATGCTGGCTGGCCATTTAATTAGGGACACTGAGATATTGCGTTCTATTTTCAAAATTTGAATCTCAATACTTTTTTATTTCTTCTTTTATTGTTTTGTGGTAGTTTTGGCGGCAATCCAGATTTTTAATTTTAAGTTTTGAGAATTATTTTGAAGAAATATGGGCAAAAATAAAAGTTGCGATCCAACACTACGAACAATTATCATGAAGTTTGTCGAGCGTGGTTGGTCATACCGAGGGATAGCAGAACATTTAAATTGTTCAAAAACTATGGTATGCAATGCAGTGCAACATTTCAGGCGCAATAACACAGCTTTAAATGTGCCCAGGACAAAAAGATCGAGAAAAACAACTCCGCAAGAAGATAGAATGATAACCAGGTTAGCTAAGAAAGATCCGTTTCTAGGCTCTATTTTAATTAAACACGAAGTGTTTGGGGCAGACGAAAGAGCCGGTGTATCAGCGAGGACCGTTCGACGATGTCTGGTAGAAGCAGGGTTGTTCGGAAGAGTGGCTCGCAAAGTACCGTTGTTGAAGAAAGAACATAGAAATGCTCGTTTGGCGTTTGCACGTAAATATGGACATTGGACCTACGCCCAATGGCAACATGTATTATTCTCTGACGAGACCAAGATTAATTTAATTTCTTCAGATGGAAGGCAATACGTACGGCGTCCTGTAAAAGCGGAAATGAATCCAAGATTCACAAAAAAGCAGGTGAAACATGGCGATAGAAACATTAAAATTTGGGGTTCATTTTCTGGACGTGGAGTGGGACCTGTGAGAAAAGTTCAGGGTAACTTAGACCAACATCAATACAAAACAATATTGGAGGAAACTATGCTTCCCTATGCGGAGGAGCATCTCCCTATTATATGGACGTTTCAGCATGATAACGACCCGAAACATACCGCCCGTTCAGTCAAGTCGTTTCTTACCAGTCAGTCAGTATCGGTGCTAGATTGGCCAGCAAATAGCCCGGACCTCAACCCAATTGAGCACCTTTGGCACGAAATCAAGAAAAAAGTTTCAACTTATCGTACCATAACTTTAGATCAACTTAATCAAGCTTTTTGTGAGGCATGGGCAAACATTCCTATCGAAACATGTCAGAAACTGATAATGTCTATGCCACATCGGTCTCAAGCGGTAATTACTAACAAAGGTTTTGCTACTGGGTACTGATTTTACACGTAATAAAATGGATCTTTTAAAAATATTATAATACTGGAGATTATTCGTTTTGTTTAACTCTATTCATCATTATACTTTACTGTCCTTAATTAAATGTCCAGCTACATAATTATACCTTAAAATTTAATACATGTTCAACCTTTGATATTAAATACTTTTTTCTATTTAATTATTCTCTTATTTACAGCCATTTATAGTATAGTAATCGGACCAAATTATGCAAATAATAGGTGCTGAAAAATCAATAGGGTTTTATATTTATATGTACATAACCGGTTATTGCTCTTCACTATCTTGAATGTCCCTAATTAGTTGACCACGACTGTATATGTTTTTAACGCAAAAAATATCAAAAACTATAGTGGACCGCCCGCACCTTCGCCCCAGGTGAGCAACCCGTAACGGTGATGAATTCCCAAAAAAAATCGTTCATGCAAACCTCTGACCATTACAAACACAACAAAAAAGATGATGAAAAATATATGCAGTCGTTCTGAACTCCTGCATGAGCTTGAATGTACAGAACCTACCTGATAAGGACATTAAATCTTAGTTTAAAATAACTCTACCTCTACCTTTGCTGTGACGCTACCTCAAAAAAACCAAACACCTTCACGAAATAGAATTCCATTTGTATTCAACAAAAATAACGGTACACTTTATCTTATCTTTCTAAATGGAATTGCATTTGTGTTTTAGAAGAAATCAAAAATAATGTTCCAATTAATGAGCTTACAATAAAAGCGGCGTCCAAACAGGCAAACGTAAGTTATAAATCGATCCTCTTGACCCAAATCCAGCGGGTCAAAGCCATGTCGGCGTCGCGACGCGCCGGCCGGAATAACAATGCTCGCGATGAGTGGTTCTCGATAGCTTTTAGCAGATCCCAACAAGGTCGGTTCAGGACAGGCCCATATAGATACTGAAACGTTGAAAAAAAAATATTTCTCAGGTGGGGTTCGAATTCATGACCTCCGCAATCCAGGCGGTTATATACGTTGACAAGTCCTCAATACCAAGGTATTGGTGCGAGTCAAGGACCGTCACCAAAAATTAATTGCAGCTCTAGCAAAAGATGCCGTAAAGATGCCGTAAGGATGCCACAAGTGAGATGCTGTACGGATGCCGTAAGTTGCTAAAAAGACGCCGTAAGATGCTGTAAGGATGCCGTAAGATGCTGGAAAGATGCCGTTAAAAGAAAAGCGTCAGATTTAAATGTAATTTGACGGTAGCATCACAGAATAAATAATAGTACTGTAGCATGTCGCAAATAACTACATGTACTTAGTAGATACTAAACTGTCTCTTACATTTGTTCTCCTGTAACCACGTAAAAGGTAATAGCGACAGGTCTTACATAAAGTACATGTACTTACTACTCAAATTGAACTAGTGTAAGTAGGTAAATTTTTTTTAAAATATTTTTTTTGATTTTGTCCACGCCTAACTTAGAAAGACCGTCATAGTTCAGCCATTTAAATATAAACAAAACCCTTCTCAGTTAACGCTCTATCTTTTAGTGAAAACCGCATAAAAACCATTGCTTGCCACAGACACAGGAAAACACATGGAAAACAGCGACTTTACTTTATAATATATGTAATGATGTTCTTTGAGAACTATCGGAAATTAGATACGGATCCGCTTTAGTCCCAATAGAACTAGCTGTCTTCCAATACCTGTCAACGGCAGTGTATCTAGGGTTGCCAGATCGGGAAACTAAATTAACTGGAAAAAAAATCAAAATGTCTGGATTTGGGGGTTATTATCTAGAGAAATAAATATTGAGAATCATCAAGTACTTTTTATTATTAAAATCATCAATTTTTACATAATGACCAAACCTTATTGAATTATTAACAATTTTGAGATCAATCAAAATCGCGCTTCATTATTTACCCCATTTAACTTAATTTTTACGTTGCCTCAAGTAGTGTGTTTGATTTTACTACCTCTACCAATTTCGAGCCCTGAGGTGTTCTAAGGTAGGTTAGAAATTCAGCCTAATATTAGTTGGGCTTTGAGAGGCGCGGCAGCTGGCTGGCCCGCCGGCCGCCGCTATTCTTAAACTTGTTCGTAAATCTGTAAGAATACTATTTGGCTGGAGATTTTGTATTTTGTCTGGAGTCTGGACTTCATATAAAATATCTTGAGAATCCAGACGAATCCAGACCATCTGGCAAACCCTATGTGTATCCCAGTAGTCCCCTCTAGCCTTTCCCCCTTGGGGGACAATTGGGAATTTTTATAAAAACCTCCCAGTTGTCCCCTCTACCAACGACACTGGTGACAACTGGGACTTTAATTTTTAGATGTCCCAGTCTCCCTTACTTGCGATGTTGCTGTACAATCTTTTAAGTGGGGGAGACTGGGATATTTAAAAATGTAAGTCCCAATTGTCCCCTCCACCGGTGACACGGGGGACAACTGGGAGACTTTAAAAATAAAATCCCAGTTGTCCCCCAAGGGGACAAACGCCAGAGGGGACTACTGGGATACAGTGGTCAACGGGATATTTGCAGGATAGCCGCTGTATCTTATTAAAATATATTGTAGTTGGCTTTATTTTGGCACTAATTTGTACATTTAATGTGTTCCTGTAATTATTATTACGTCAATAAATAGATTCGTTCATTAATTTTGCCCATCCGCCCATGTTTTCCTTTACCGGAATCATGTAAGTATTTCTATACCATGTGTTTCGTAATATTTAATATTTTATGTGCTAATAACACTCAAACCTTTGATCACATATAAAAACTAAAAATCCAAACTCTCAATACGTCTGAACAAAAAGAGGACTTACCTAACTACGTAGCGAGATATTTAGGGTCAACATGACCAACTGCCGCCGTAGGTACTCAGAGACGTCAATTAAGTTTTAATGACAATTAAGTCTCTTGCTGTCACTTTCTTATGTAAAGTTCTAAATAGAGAAGGAAAGACATTTAATTGTCATGAAATCTTAATTGACGACTCTGAGTACGGCAGTTAGTGCTCTTTAAAAAATTGTTATTCTGCCGCCGGAACACATTAAGGTCTTTGATTACATTAGGTCCATAGAATAATAACTAAAGCATAGAAGGAGTCCAAATAAGACTCGTATAGTTGTCCTATTTTTTCAAATGTGCCTTAGACATTGAAAGAAAAGAGACAAAATAAGTTTCCAAAAACGTCAAATGTCTAGCGAAAATAAAAAACCGGTTACCATTTATGATACAAAATTCAAAAGCGACTTAGACAAATGTAATTCGAATGGTGACCAAACGCAGTGCCCACTCAAATGTCATAGCACTCCTTCTATGCTTTAGTTAAGTATTATCAATATTTGTCTATGGTATTATTCTGAGATTAGGTCAAATCAAATGTATGTCTATGTCAAAGCTGTCACTATTCAGCTACGATTTAATATAGGATTATTTGTGTATCTAGTTGTTATATGTGTGATCGAAGACTAATACACTAAGATATTGAATTGTTGTAAAAAAATATACCTCAGGTGGGAATCGAACCCGCAATCCGGGCGGCTGCGTTGACCACTCCGCCACCGAGGTATTGGTTAGACCAGACAGACCTGTCGAAATTCTTTATCGTTTTATCAATACAGTAAAGTTTCTCTTAAACCTATTTGAATTTACATCTTAAGAGATCTGAACGAAATATTTTTAACCACTTTCTAACCAATGGCAGTGGCGAAGTGGTCAACGCAGCCGCCCAGGATATTCTATTGCAAAAAACAAAACAAAATAATAACAAAACTGATCCTATACTAAATGGCCATAGAGAGTGCGTGGCCCGGTGCACGTCATCGGCAGTGCGCGCGCGCAGTCCTAACCCAATTCCAGCGATATCGGCTTTCACAACGCGTTGCATCACACGCGAGTAACGCAACGGTACAATACGCTGGAGACACTCAACATACGCGATGATCATTCACCACTCGCACAAGTCACACCACAACACGTACAGGCTTACCGTTTACGCTCGGTCTGTAATATTACAGCCTGCACGAACTTTAGAAGCAATTCAAACTGGTTTGCTGGCTGCGATACTCGATAAGCTACTCTGCCTTCATCAGTTACTTCGTCTACCGTACGTAATTTGATATTACTGCTTCAGTATGCTGAGCTAAACACACTCTTAAGATAATGAAACTAAAAGATAAAAAACATGGCCTAGATTAACTGCCACCGTGTTCCTAATACGAAAACCCAAAAGTATATACCCTTACCCTAAAAGTAGACCCACTGCATACATTCGTGGTCTTCCTAGATCTGTGGGCTCGCATTACCATTGTTTGTATTTCACTATAGTTAATCCGCTCTTAAGGAGACAGACGATTCACATTGTTGCTATGACGATTATACTCGTCAGCAACTTCAAATCCGCCGTAAATTTTCAGGGTCCGAACAGTGATGCAGCAATAACCAGCACAATGTTTTCCATCCTTACTAAAGCAACTGGGGGTCTTGGGGTCCTTCATTTTGATAGCGCGCTGCACCAGTTATCTTCGTGCTTGGACTCCATTTCTACTTAGCAACAGGGGGAGTCATCTGCCGTGCTAAGCTTAAATAATTAAAAAACGAAATGGACAACACAGCCTGTGAGCATCTTCGAGTGACCACTCGAGCGCTACTTCGTCATCATCATCTGGTGTCAGCTTAGAGACGTCCAGTGTACGACCACGTGAAAGGCCTTTATATAAGAAGTAGGCAAACGAGCAGGCGGGTCACCTGATGGAGAGCAATCACCGCCGCCCATGGACACCCGCAAAACCAGAGGAGTCGCAGATGCGTTGCCGACCTAAAAAAGGAATAGGGTTAAGGAAGAAAATAGGAATTGTGAGGGAATGGACCTCCGGAACTCTCACTGGCCGGACGAAATACAACAGCACCAAGTGCCATTATTTCACGCCGGATATTTGTGAGAGGGTGTTATTACCCCGGGCGAGCCGGCCAAATGCTTGTTGCAACTTGCAACGCAGCGTGGCTCTACCACTCAGTCAAGTGTCACTCATTTAGCACCACCCAGGGGTCACGTGTAGGGTCTCAAGGGTAAAACTAGGGACGCGAGTCTTACAAGCCTACGGAGCGGCCTTTCCCAAGGATCTCTACCACGAGCACAATTTTTATTTTGTGTCACTAATACTTTAGGTTTATGAGGCCTATTAATTACATCTCGACTGTGATTTTTGTGTAAAATGCCCATTTTCGCATTTTGTAGTAATTTTGCAGTTGTATTATCGTTTTCATCGAAAATATTGTCCTGTTTAATTCGCTTCCCTACAAAATGTGTAAGTAATTTCATTACGTTTGTTACGCATTACAAACGGTTATTAAACTGCAAAGTCGATTTTATCGAGTATTTTGAAATAAGAATCACAATATTTTACGGGACTATTCAACAATATAATGTAAAATAAAATAATATTATATTAAAAATGAAAAATATCGAAATGTCGTCATTACCACTAATCATGCCATAAACGGGCTTTACAGAGTTTATATATAATGCAATACCATTGTTTAAGGTTTATACCGCACTTCTAAAATCAAATTCAACCACATTTTTTAATTCACGCCACCATGGCTCATAAACTTTAGGGTTCCTTGTTAAAGCAAAAGTAGGCTAAAAGACAAACTTCCCTGTTTGTCTTTTAGCCTACTTTTGCTCCTGGTCGACCACCTTCGGACTTTTTTGCAATGCGTTAGAATTGTAATTGCAATTTATGTAAGCTTCTAAGACTGAATTGACTTTTTACTATCTTTTACATAATCACTTCTAAGATCGAGTGATCTTACAAAATGCATTTATAAGAGTTTATTATGAATCAAGGTCAGTTAGGCTTATAAAGTGCACGTATAGGTAATATTACTATTCTTATAAATGTTATATAAAATTAGCTTATATACATCTTTAAGAATAAGTTATAAGTAATAGACAAAATCTAATAAAATACTTAGTCACTTCTAAGATCGAGTTGTTTTACAAAGTGCATGTATAGTTCAAGGACAATTTGGGCTTATAAAGTGCGTGTATAAATACTATTGCTCTAATAAATGTTATATAAAGTTTGCCTATACGTCTGTAAGAATAAGTTGTAAGTATAACAGCCTATATCTAATAAAATACTTAAATAAGTCACTTCTAAGATCGAGAGGACTTACATAGTGCATGTTAATTAAGAATTAGGCTTACAGAGTGCGTTTATTATAATTTAACACTACTGTTCTTATTGATATTATTTAATTTTCTCGTTTTCTTATATTTATCTTTTAGTAGAATATTAGTGCTCTTATAGCATAATATAGCATAATAAAGGTACTTCTAAAAGTATAGAATAGAATTATTTATAATAAATTAACTTTTTTAAACAGTATCAATTCAAAAAAAATTAAATTTATTATTTATTTCAATTATAAAAATACTAATTAAAGCTTATCACTTAAAATATTTTTTTTATTTTAAATTACTTAATGAAATAATTAATTTATTAAATAAATTTAAAAAAAATCTATAAGTACCTAATATTGGAGAATCAAAATACTTATGATATGCCATTATTAGGGTCTCAGTCTTAATCAGAACGTATATAAAAAGTTCTGGCCAAACTCCACCTCATTCGCCAACATCACCCAGGCTCATAGCGGGCCCATGGACTCCCTGGGAGTGAAACGAGCTGGAGTTTGCTCTGAACATGGGGCGATGCACCCCGTAATATGTAATAAATTAATTGTGGGTCTGACCTGCGCTGCTGTACTCCCCTGAACCAGTTGATCCCACGCTGCGTAGAAGGGGGCGCGCCCCCCAACTCCCTGTGCAGACGCCGTCCCACGGCCAACTCCAGGCCTCACACTGGCAGGTCAGAATCTACCCCCCAAATCACTATGCTGTCTCCCACGGACCAAGCTCAACGGATCAAGCATCCAGTTCAACCGTACGTGGGGCTCACAAAACTAGCACACCTACACTAGATTATGAAGATCTGGCGCTGTTCCACCGATGGAATCAACCAGCAGCGTACCGAAACTCAGACCGACCTTTTGCCAACTCAAATTAATAATGACTAGTCATTTTTTCGTTTGTCAATGTCAAAACGTACATGACATTTCACACTCTTACACTTGACAGTTTCTTTTTTCTATACCCTGTCCATTGCAGTTCATTGCTGGTTCTAAACAGTCACCCGCCCGGACAGATCCCGACCTGTCCCCTAATCCACGGGCAGGCGAGACAACCTTGATACCGCTCGTTTAAGAACTGACTCCCTAACTAGAACCTCTGCGGACCGGGGGGTTCCGTCCGTACCAGGGAACAAGTTAACAATGCGCCCCCGGCGCCAACACAGTGGCGGTAGGTTAGCATCCTTAACCAGCACGAGGTTACCTATACTAGGGGGACTAGTTTTGTCAGTCCACTTAAAGCGCTGTTGCAGAATGTGCAAATAATCGAGCAAATATCGCTTCCAGAAATCCTGGGTAAATTGCTGCAACATCTGAAACCGTGACAACCGATACAATTTCACTCCCTCATAGGGGTGTTCGAGCAGCGCGTTAAGTGGCTGTCCAATCAAGAAATGCCCTGGAGTTAACGCCTCCAAGTCATTTGGATCCGAGCTGAGCGGGCACAACGGTCGTTAGTTGAGAACGGCTTCGATCTTACAAAACAGCGTCGCGAGCTCCTCGCGTCTGTCAGCGCGGTCTGATCTACTATACGCCCTAAATGCGTCTTAACTACGGCTTCAAAAATCCCACCCTAGTGGGGGCAACCTGGAGGACTGAAGGTCCATTGTATGCCCCGACGGGAGAGGGCTGTTCTAATATACCTTATTTACATTCAAAAAACTAATAACTTCTCGTATCGCTCTGGACCTACGAAGTTCGTTCCGTTATCCGAACGGATCAGTGCTGGGAGTCCCCTTCGGGAAACAAATCTGTCCAAGCACCCTACAAAAGCCTCCGTCGTAAGGTCGGCAATGAACTCGAAATGTACCGCCTTGGTGGATAGACAGACGAACACGCAGAGGTACGCCTTGTACTGTTTTGCGTTGCGAAGCCGTGAGGTTTTAACCATAAACGGGCCTGCGAAGTCCGCGCCAATCCCCGAAAACGGCCTAACCTCATTCACGCGATCATGAGGCAGATCGCTCATGTGAGGTTGCATCGTGGCAGCCTTGAGACAATAACAAGGCATGCACCGAAATACGATATTCCGTATGGTGCGACGGCCAGACAAAATCCAAAACTCCCTCTGGAGGGTGGCCAACAAGGTGTTACAGCCTGCGTGTGCATTCTTAAGATGCCGATCAGTCACCAACAACTCAACCAACTGTCCCCTCTTTTTCTTATTATCTTATTTTTCTTATTCTTATTCTCTCTTAGGGAGCAGTAGAGGGTGACGAGCCGAATACGGCAGATTCGCATTCCGCAATCTTCCTCCTACCCGAAGCAACCCGGGCGAATAAATAAACGGGTTGAGACGCGCGACAGAACCCTTAACATTTGAACGTCCTTTCCGTAGGCTCTCCAATTCCGTGCCAAAGTTCGAAGACTGTACCAACCGGACCAAGTTCAGTAGCGACTCATTCCGCTCTGCCGGTGACAAAATTGGGGTCAGCGTTCGCTGTACGCGGGGAGCGCGACAATTCTGAGCGAATCTTCTTATCGAACAGGTCACATTAACTAGTTTGTCCAAAGAGTTATACTGGTCCAAAAGGAAACTAGCGTCAGTCTCCTGGTCGTTTTGGGTCACATACACGGCTGCTCGTATGCCACGGTCCGCAGACACCTTTACGTGGTTAAGGGGCCAGTCCAATTCCTTCCTTGCCAGCCAAGGAGGACCCCACCATAACGAATGGTTAACTATCTCAGGGGCCCGGCATCCTCTGGGTGCACAATCCGACGGGTTCAATTCTCCTGGTACATGTCTCCAGGTTAACGAGACCTCAGACGCCTGTACTTGAGAGACACGGTTTACTACGAAAACCTCCAGGTTATGAACCGAAGTCTTCAGCCAGCACAACACGATCTGACTGTCAGTTCATGCATACACCGTGTCCTCCAACTGCACTGAACCACGGAACACCGATTATTGGAGTTTATGTGAAATGGTTTTATTCTCTATTATATATATTTCACTTATTATGGGGCTTTCATGTATAATTCTATTACCGATACCGCGTGGTTTAGGAGTCTGGTTAAAAGAGTTGCCCCGGACAGTTCCAGCTTCGGAATCGTCAATCTTGTCCGTATGGGCGCTACCTTGCTTTTAGCCAAAACCAATCGAACGTCAACATCCCCGGCGGACCGTTCGCAAATAAACCACTGCCGCAAATCCTCGTTCAGAGGCATCACAAAACCCATGAAGGGAAGCCCTGTAATCACCGGCAGGGAATAATTTCCGTGGCAGCGAATTCGTGTTTATTTCCGAGAGCAAGGAAAAAACTTTTGTCCAATCCCTCAATAAATCCTCTGAGAGGAGGGTGTCCCAGCCCAGCTGGGCCGACCATAGCTGCTGCATTAAACATTTTAATAAAAATGTAACTGGCGCAATCCAATCGTTCGGGTCGAACGTTCTCGCGATCGTCGATAACACGGACCTCTTCGTCCAGGCCTTCGGTGTTTCCAACACAGGAAGGATAGGTGAACACATCCTGAACAGCTCGGTAGTTATGCCAAGCACCGACAGCATGTTGTGGTGGTCAGGATTCTCAAATACTTAATATTCTCAAAGATCAACTGAAGGAGCTGACGGACCAACAAAGATCGAAGCTGTATCGACCCACGAAATTCAGCAATGGCTCTCCTCCATTGAACAGTGCTTGAACGAAATATGCACAATTTCAGGCGAGAGTAAACTGAATACAGAACAAAAACTGAAAATAAGCACCGTCAGCAGAAATGTGATGGGAGGTGTGTCTCAGCTGGCCGTTCAGTATCAATCGCTGAAACAAAAATATATTACAGCCCAAATGACAATTAAGACCTTAACCGATCAGAAGGAGACCTCTACCCAACTTGACGATCAGCTCGAAGTGATTAAAGAATGCATTCGCTCTGCTCCAAAGGCCCAGACACCCAGCATATCTTTCGCAGATGTGGTTAGAACTAGAAATAGTTCTTTAATCCGACCCCCCAGCACCAGTACTATTGCTATTTATCCAGCGAGCAAAGATAAGTCGAGCGAAGAGACTAAGAAGCTCATTCAGACCATCATCAAACCGGAAGAACTTAAATTGCATATCCGAGGGATGAGGAAGATCAAAGGTGGAGGTGTAATAATTAGCGCCGAAGGAAAAGACGACCTCGAGAAGTTAAAGCGTTCTGAAAAGCTTAAGAGTTCAGGTTTGCAAGTGGAAGAGACTACAAAACGTAGGCCTAAAATTATATTGTTAGGAGTACCCGCCACTACTACTGAGAAGGACCTATTTGAATGTTTATATGAACAAAACATCTCGGACAAGCATCAGCACATGGGATGCGAAAAGTTCCTTAACTCGATAAAACTGAGCCACAAATCAGGTAAAAAAGACGCGGCCTATTGTAACTTTGTACTGGAGCTAACTTCTGACCTTCGAAAAATTATCATTGATCAGGAAAGAGTTTTCATCAATTGGACTTCCTGCCCAGTAAGGGATTACACATTTGTGACTAGATGTTACAAGTGCCAGCAATATGGGCATTCGGCGAAATATTGCCGTGAGACCGAATGTACGTGTGGGCACTGCGGCGGCGTCGGCCACTCAATAAAAGAATGCTCTAAACAACAAGAACCCGCAAACTGTGCTACGTGCCAGCGCTTTAACAAGCCCAGCCACCACAAAACCGGAGATGAACAGTGTCCAGCAAGAAAAATGGCCGAGGCACGATACATGAGTTCAATTGACTATGAGGGCGCCTAGAGCGCCGCACGTACAGTTTAATTGCTGCACAAGGATGGGTAATGTAACTCATGATATTATTAAAGAATTAGACTCTTCATATGAATATGACTCTTTGGTTTGTGAGCCACATACATGTTCGTCGTTTATAAGTAATATTAAGCATAGTCATAATATTTTTATACAAAACATACGTATGATTTTACGTTTGATGGTATGTTAGCGTTGCTTAGTCAAATCAATGTAGAAATTGACATAATGGTACTGACTGAGTGCTGGTTGTCCACTGCTTCTTGTATTCCTCAATTACCTGGATATGTCTCATACACTACTAACAAAACTAATATTTTAAAAAGTGATGGTGTGACATTGTACATTAAAAGTAATATGAGCAAGGTAACTGTTGACGAACCTGACCTAGTAGATGCAAACTGTCTAATTGCAAAAATAAACAATGACACCGCTATTGTTGCTATATATCGTTCTCCCTCTTATCATAATATTTCCAACTTTCTACAATCTTTGAGTGTACTTTTAGAACAATTAACATCATTTAAGAATGTATTTGTCATGGGCGATTTAAACATCGATATAAAACCCGGAAATATAGATCGTAATTCACCAAAATATTTAACTCAGACAGCCTATTTAGGTTACTTACCCACTCATTTGCATCCTACTAGAAAAGGTAACTGCTTAGATCATATTTTAGCCAAGACTAACATCCCTTTAAAAACTTTTATACTAACATCCACTTCGACAGATCATAATTCCTTATTGTTGTGTTTGCAACAGCGCTACGATAAATCTTACGCAAAAGTAAAACGTACGACGCTGCAATATGAGCCAGTGACACATGACCTAGACAACCTAGACTTGTCTACTATTTACAACTCGGATGACGTTAATAAATCAACCGAATACCTTTTATCATCCTTAACTAAAATTATTGAATTTAATACACGCACTGTTTTGTTAACCCGCCGTAATAAAATCATGAAACCTTGGATAACTCCTGGACTTTTACGCAGCATCAAGCATCGTGATAAACTTCACAGAACACTCAATAAAAACCCAGACAGTGAAATTAATAAAGTTACCTATTACAGATATCGGAATTATTGTAATAATTTGTTAAAAAAATTAAAGCGACAATATGAAAGGAATCAAATTCAAAATGCGAGTCACGACAAGAAGAAATTATGGAAAGTCATTAAAAACATTACTTATACAACTAAAACCGAACCGCCTGTTCATAAACTCATTGCAAATTCCGCTACGTCTGCACATTCCCTAAACAGATTAAACAATTTCTTTGTAAACATCGGAAAAAACCTAGCTGCAAAAGCGAAATTCAGTCACATGCAGCCGTCTTCCTGTATTGCACCCCCTTCCAAATTACCAGTTTTAAACTCTTTTGCCTTATTCGACACTGACGAAACCGAAATTGAACAAATTATTATGACTTTAAGAAATGACTGTGCCACGGGAATTGATAAAATATCTTGTGCTTTCATAAAAACATTTAAAGATAAACTTACTCCCCCGCTTACACGTCTTTTTAATTTATGCTTTGCGAAAGGAATTTTTCCTAATGTATTGAAGAAGGCCCTCATTCGCCCTATTTATAAAAATGGAGATACTAGCTGTATGAATAACTATCGTCCCATAGCCATACTGCCATCAATATCCAAGATCCTAGAAAGACTCATTTATAACAGACTTGTAAAATACTTAGAAAATAACAAACTCTTAGCAGCTACTCAATTCGGTTTTAGAGCAGACAGATCGACTGACGATGCAGTACATCAGCTAACTGACTACATTGTAAGGCGACTGGACTCACAAAAAAAGTGCTTAGTCATATTCCTTGATCTCGCAAAAGCATTTGACACGATTTCAATATCTATACTTCTAGAGAAGTTATATGAACTTGGTATAAGGGGTGTTCCATATAACTTCATCAAAGATTATCTTTCTAATCGGACACAACGTGTAATAATAGATGACGCTATGAGTGACGAATCGACTGTTGAATATGGTGTTCCTCAAGGGAGCATAATAGGACCCTTGCTATTTCTCGCATACATTAACGACTTATGCCTCCTTCCCCTTTCTAAAAGCGGAAAAATAATATCTTACGCCGACGACACAGCTCTGCTCTTCAGCGCGGACACTTGGAGTGAGGTGTACGAACTAGCTCAATCTGGATTTAATACAGTCACTCAGTGGCTTAGAAGTAACTTACTGACTTACACTTAACATAGAAAAAACAAAATATATGACTTTTTCCTATAATTCACTATCCCAACCTATCCCAAACTCACATTCAATAACAGCCCATCTGTGCGAGGACTCGCCTGACACTTGCTTCTGCCCTAAGCTCAGCAGCACTGACAATATTAAATACCTAGGGGTAATAATTGATAAGTATTTAAAATTTAAACCACATATTGAAGCACTTACATCTAGAGTTAGAAAGTTAATCTATGTCTTTAAAAATCTTCGTCACATTGCATGTGCTAGTCTACTAAAATCAATATATCTAACACTTTGTCAGTCATTATTTGTATCCTGTATTACATCATGGGGCGGTGCACACAAAACTATTATGATAAACTTAGAAAGAGCACAGAGAGCAGTTCTAAAAGTCAGCACTTTCCGACCAATACGCTTCCCGACGGCAGAGCTCCTTACTAAATGCGATGTCCTTTCTGTACGCCAGCTGTTTATTTTATTAACAATTACTAAAAAGCACTCAATAATGTTCTATGACCCTGCGCTCGAAACCAGCCGAAGACGTGCAGATATTGTATGCTCTACTGAACCATTTAGAAGATCAAACTCTCACAGATTCTTCTGTCACCTGGGTAATTTTTTGTATAACAGAATAAACTTGTCTCTATGTATTTACTCCATGACCAAAGTAAAATGTAAAAAAACCGTACAAGAGTGGTTAAAAGGTAAAACATATGATGA
Organism: Scoparia ambigualis; assembly: GCA_963921215.1. Taxonomy (NCBI): domain Eukaryota; kingdom Metazoa; phylum Arthropoda; class Insecta; order Lepidoptera; family Crambidae; genus Scoparia; species Scoparia ambigualis. The sequence continues at coordinate 29,628,979 of OY992511.1, read as the reverse complement.
CACAGAGAACTTACTATTAGTTATTACGTAATCGTGAACACCGAGTGAGAAAAATGTTGATTAGTAGAGCAATATTTAATATTATAATTGTACTTTCCATTTCCGTATATTTTATAGTTTAGCTATTGTGTAAATGATTTATTGTCTAAAAAGCACTAACCTACTTTTATGCATAGATACCTAATACACAGGCAATATTGTTTGCTTAGCTTAGGTATTACATATTATTATAATATACACTAACCCTAATTTCTTAACATAAGTCTTGTATCTAGGTTAAGTTTTTATACAGCAATAAATTATCATATTAATAAATTATCTTACTTGCGAGTTGTGCTGGAACTCATCAGGTAGCCCCGCCACCAACTCAGGGGAATTGGACATCCATTTCCTTAGTTCGTAACCTCCTCTCTCTAAGAGCTGAATAAGCTCGTCTCTTCGGGCTAGCGCTTCCTCGACACTGGCTGCCCCTGTACAGATGTCATCAACGTACAGGTCCTGCTCCAGGATGGCAGCAGCCCTAGGGTAGTTCAAGCGGTTCCGAGCCGCTAACTCCCGCAGTGTACGCATCGCGAGGAAGTGACTCGAGCGTGAACCGTACGTGTTCGTATTCAACTCGTAAACCTTAATCTGTTCGTACGGCGACTTACGCCATAGTATCAACTGATACCTTCTATCTTCCGGATGAATCACCGTCTGTCGGAACCTCATTCTGATGACAGCGGCAAAAACCACCTGGTGTTTCCGAAAACTCGTATGTCCGAAACGTCACGATTCAACTTTGCTCCTGAATGTAGACATTGGTTCAGGGACATACCATTCGAAGTTGGTGCAGACCCATCAAACACGACTCTAATTTTTCCGGTAGGGGTCTTCAGGACAGCATGATGTGGAAGGAAGCAATGATCCTCTGATCTCCAATCCACACGCGACACAGACATATGTTCTAAAGATTCATTCTCCCTCATGAATTCGACATATTTCTGCCTAAATACCGCATCCCTGGCCATACGACGTTCCATCGACATCAATCAAGACTCGGCTGTCTTTCTAGATTCCCCCAACAAAATTTAAGGACCGAAGGGTCCCCTTTGGTCTTTAAATTTATTGCAGGTGGTCAAGCCATGACCACTCTGCCCACAAAATGGGCATCAATCCCCATGGGTCAATGCACCCATGTGCCCAAACGCAGTCCTTGGTTCTCTTCTCAGCGGAAAACCTCTTCTCACAGGGCTCCTACGAGCGGTCTTCTTTGGTTCCGCAGAGGGCTTCATGGACAAGCCCATGTTCTCTGCCCTTCGACACTCTTCTTCCAAGAACTCTATGAGTTGGGAAGAGGTGGGCAGCTCGTCCGCAGTCATCCCATGTGTATGCTCAAACCGGGTCTGTACATCTACGGGCAGCCGGGAAAGCAGAATATACGAAATTAGGAAAGACCATTCTCTGACTGGCAGACCTACATTTTCTAGTGCCTTGGTGACGGGTCCAATACTTCTGTCTGTATGGCAGAGACCCGAGTCACCGTAGGAATGCTAAATAATTTGTTAAGTTGAGCGTCTACCGTTAGCGGGCTGTATCATAATTTCCCTCAGTCACCGCCAAATGTGCCACCAATTCCTTAGGCTCACCGCGAAGAGCCGACATCAATTGAGCCATCTTGTAGGATTTAGGTAAGTCCTCCCGCAGGTGCACCAAACTATCAAACAAGTTGATGAAGCTGACCCATTCACCAATAGCTCCCCCAAAGGTCGGTATATGTATTCTCGGTAACCGTGAAACGACACCTAGGGGGGATGGGTCTCCCCGTTCTTTATCACAACCAGCCAGGCGCTGTCGTTTAATTTATTCAGCCCGTTGGAGCACATCATCAGCCATTAACATGACTGATCCACATCGACTGACAATGCGGCCCGTTTCTGACCATCATCTTCAGAAAAAGCCTCGACTCGGCTTAATAACACCAAAACCTTTTCTAGGCGGGCTGGTACTTTCAGGGCTCGAAGCAAGAGCGCATCCTGTCTATCCTTGCGGGTTATCAATCCCTGAGATGATGTGAACCATCTCAACTCGCTATTAATTTTGGCTTGAATCGCTGACAACGACATAATGCAAAGCGTTACTTACAAGTTACAATAAACCAAAGTTATATACTAACAACACCAAATCACAGGTAACTACCTGTACACACAATTTATTAATATAACACTCTAAGACAATACAGTTAAACCTAATTAAAACCCTCATTTAAAACTTAATTTGAAACTTTAATTGGCCCCGAGGTACAAACAATTAAAGTTAAGTTTTCCAATAACAACAATGAAACTTCAATTGCCCCTGTGGCATGAAACAATTTAAATTAAGTTCACAACAACAATCTATTGTAAATAATTGAAGTTAACTGAGGAGTGATAGAACAAAACATGATAATTCCATGATGTCTAACTTTTCACAAAAGGTAAAAAACCGGCAACTACTTTGCCTTAGTACAAATTTAAAAAATATACGTTCTAATTAATAAATAAGTGTAAAAACCTAATTTCTTCTTCCACTGCCAGCCGCAGGCAAGGCAGCAAAATCCATTACCCTGTTCAAACCAACCACAGCCGGGAGTGGAAGTCTTTTTACCGCGAAACACGGCGTCTAGGTAGACACGTTTGATTTGCCTCGCCTTGTCTTAGTCTAATTTTAAGAGAAGAGAAGGCGGAGAAGAGAGAGCGCTCTCTCTCTATGAAGACCCGGTGCGTCAATGATGGCCCGTCCAAAGGCTATTCAGTTAGAAGGAACACTGGCTGGCACTTACACGATAATTACACGATAAGTACTGGGGGCCCTATTTCAGGCCGCCAAGAACCACCTGAGTTACGCCTAACCATATATATATAACGCGGAAATGCAGCCCAAAACACGCGGGAGTGATGCACACACTACAAGCCAACCGCGGCATCCAAAGGCTCGAACGCAACTTCTCACTAGTCACTTTACACTAAGTCAACTTTTTTTTTTTTTTACCCGGTGTAATCCCTGCTTATGGATTCCAGCCTCCAGAAGGGAGACTGGATATGTGGGACTCTCCCGTCCCCCTTTCCACGGCGGTGCGCTGGGCGAGGGGGAGGGGCCTACCCACTAATCACCGGGGGACTAAACTCCGATAGCATAAGGCTAAGGTGGCGGTCACGGGACCTAATCCACGAGGGCAATGACCACGCGAGAGCCACCCCGTCGCCGTGTGTTGGCCTATAATCCCTGCATGGCAGCCATTACGCGCCAACACACGGCGACTACGCGCGCGAGGCACTACAAATAAAACAGCCCATTTAGGGGGCAGACCACAAGACAACACATGACTGACATGCCCGGCTTACCCGGGCATGCGGACCAACACAACACCAATTTTGATGGACACAACACAACATGGAGACGGACACGCCCACGGTTTCGCAGGCATGAGCACATAACACCTACAGATTTACCAGTGCGGGACTCCATTGTGGGTTGCTCTGAGACAGCCTGACGCCACGACGACCGCGAACGGTGGTCGTCTAGCCGTCCTGCCGCTCATCACTGCTTCCCGGGAGTCCCCGCACTAGTCCTACCAACAACATGTATGGGACAACCACGACACGCACAACGCAACAACCAACACAACGCTAACCACAACAGACACACCTATATGCTGGCGCGGGGCTCCCCGCATCCGCTCCGGGCAATGGGACGCCTTTAGTGGCGTCCCGTTGCCCATCATGGCTTCGCATAAAGCTTCCGCGCCGCTCCCCAAGGACACCCACAGTACACAACACATTACACAACATTTGCTGGTACCAGACCCCTTCCGCATTCGCTCCGAACAAGGGGACGCCCTCAGAAAAGAGCCCCGTTGCTCATCATAGCCTCCGCTGGGGTCCCGTATCAGGTCCGTGAAAGGACACCCACGATACGAACACTATACTAAACGACACCAAGACAAAGAACAACACTCTACGCTGGACAGCTCAGATGCTGTCCATCACGCCCAACATTTAAGACGGATTAAGACAGATTTCGTGGGCACCTGGGGTGATATGGCGACATATCCATGCCGGTGCCCACACACATACTTAAGCCTATCGACAACCTATACTAACACGAACAAGAACGTCGGGCGTCCGGCTGGACAGAACGGAACCTGTCTTCCACCAGACACCCGGCTTCACTCTAAGGTGGATGGAGGTCAGCGTACCTCCTACGCCGCCGCCCTGCCCTCCTCCTCCTCGTTGGCGCAGCGTTGGCCGACTCCTCCCGGGCGCGCTCTGCCTCCTCCTTGAGGCCCATGCACTCATCGGCGCATCTGGCCACCGCTGCCCAACTCTCCGTACTTTCCACCATTGCGGCGACCACATCCGGCAGAGCTAGAGTGCCCCTCCCCCCCAGCGACAACTCTAGCGTACGCCTCTGTGGCGCGAAGGCACTACACAGCTCGAGGGTGTGCTGAGCTGTGTCCTCTTCCTCTCTGCAATGATGGCAGACCGGGGTCACTTCCCTCCTAATCCTGTGCAAGTAGCTGCCGAAGCACCCATGCCCGGTGAACAGCTGGGTTAGGCGATACGACATCCCCCCATGGGTCCTGTCTACCCACCTCTGCAGAAACGGTCGGATAGCCTCCACCGTGCGGGTTCCGGCTTCTGGGGTTCTCAGGTTCTCCTCCCATTGCCATACCGCCATGTCGTGGGCCATCCGCCTTGCCTCCTCGACTTCTGCCTGAGCAGGGTTCTCTCCGCGAGCCCTCGCCTCCGCCCGGAACACGTAGACCTCGGTCAGAACCTTGGCCTCGAGTTCCCATGGAAGCATGCCAGCGATGGCCGTTGCTGCCACGAACGACACCGTTCTATAGCCCCGGATGGCTCGGATAGCCGCTGTCTTCTGTGGTCTTCGCAGGCAGGCGACGTTTTTCCTATACAGGGCATCCGACCAAACCGGGGCTCCATACAGGGCCATGCTTTTCAGCACGCCAGCAAAAAGCCTACGACAGCTGTCGCCCGGACCCCCCACGTTGGGCAGGAGCCTCGCCAGGGCCATCGCCGCTCCCACCACCCTCGGCGCAAGGCCAGTAAAGTGCGCCTCGAATCTCCATCGGCTGTCCAACGTTAGCCCCAGGTATTTAAGCTGAGGCGCAACTTTGACGGGAACACCATCCACCCGTATGTAGGCATCTCTGGGGGGCCGACCCCGAGGGCCATGAAACAATATGGCCTCTGTTTTCGTCAGCGCCACCTCCAATCCTAGCAGTCGGATACTTGTCACCGTAAGTGTCGCGGCCACGGACGCCCTCCGGGAGGCCTTCTGGTAGTCACGGCCCCTTGCCGTGACTAGAGTGTCATCTGCAACACTCATCCCAGGGAGGAGAACCCCCCTGAGGACCCAGTTATAGCCGATATTCCATAGCAGTGGCCCCAGGACAGAACCTTGGGGCACACCACACACCATGCTGTGTGCACGGATCTAAGTCCCTCCCGGCTCAACAAAGAGGACGGATCTATCGTTGAGGTAGTCTACAATGATCCTCCTCAAGTACCACGGTACTCTGTGGTATTCCATCGCTTCGACAATCGCGCTGAAGGGGAGGGTGTTGAACGCGTTGGCGATATCAAGGGATACCGCCATAACCCTTTCCCCACGTCCCACCGCCTCCTCAGTCGCCCTCTTAAGGGACAGTATGGCGTCAACTGTCGACCGTCCACGTCGGAAACCAAATTGCGTTTCTTCTAGGTCCGGGCCCCCGCCACCAAGGTGTTCGGTAATGCGGGCTGCGATGATTCTCTCAAGGAGCTTGCCCGCCTCGTCGAGCAAGACAATAGGCCGATATGCCGAGGGCGAGTCGGGCGGGCGTCCTTCCTTCCTTAAGAGAACCAGCCTTCCCTCCTTCCATATCTTTGGAAATATGCCTTGCTGCAGGCACGCATCCAGCAACTCCGTCAGCCTGTGTCCGATGTGGGCGAGGGCAATAGCGAGAACTCGTCCATGCACCCCGTCTGGACCCGGGGCTTTCTTTTTCAGGCGGAGGCGGTCTATGCCCATCCTCATCTCCGCATCCGTCACTCTTGGAATGGTCTGCGGGTCCACCTCTCCGTCATATTCGGGGGCGACGAAGGGCGCAACCTCAAACACTCGGTTGGGGAACAGGGCATCTACGATACGGGTTAGGAGTTCTGGTTGGAACGATTCTGTAGGAGGCGCCGAGCTCCGCATCCGATTCCGGACCGACCGGTAGGGGCGCCCCAGGGGTCCCTATCTAGGTCCGCCAGAAGCTCCCCCCATGCAGCTTCCTTTGCCCTCAGGATCTTTCCCTTCAGGTTCCACCTGGCCAGGCTGAGGTGGCTGTAGAGTTCCGCCTCCTCCTCCGGCGTGTCACTTAGTCACCTGACGTAACGGCTCAAGGGACTGAATGGGAACACACGGGAGCGCTAAGCACTTAAAAACAAGACTACCGCCCAGCCAGCCGTAAAACACGCGCGCTACTCCCCAAGGCTCAATCGCGACTGCGTAGGCGCTGCTATGCGCCTTTCAAGCCGGGGAACCAAGGTCACCGTCGGTTCCCATGCATGTTTATTATTTTTTTCTTTTATTTTATATTGTGTACTTATTCTTATGTAAAAAATGGAAACAACATGTTCTGATCCGATCTGATGAAAATATCATGTTTTAAAACAGTCAGGCTAAAAAATTACATGTTTTGTTCTTGATTTGTTATTTATCAATCATTTAATATGTTACAAATACACAATTTATAAATAAAAATTGAATTCTTATGCCTTCTGCATCCATCTCAATACAAATACACGCTTTTTCATCATCAATTAATTCATTTTATTCAATCGTGTTTCTAGAACAGTTTAATATTTCATTTTCATTTCTCCCTCTTTCGATTAAAGCTTTCATTTCTCGACGTTTCTTTTACTTTGCTCCACTATTGAGTGCACCAACAGTATTTGACTGCTCAAACATGCTTTGAAATAACTGAAAAACTTCGTACCACGCAATTCACAAACAACTCTCTCTCGAAGTTTATGATTTTTACAAAACTGACAGACCGCTAGTATTTGACATTGACGAATCTATAGTCATCTGACAGATGTCAAACAAACTGCCCAATCATTGACAAAATAAAGTACAATTTTACGGCTTCGATACCCTAGGATTTAAGCTAATATAGCGCATAAAAATCGATAAGTTCTATTTAAATGGAAATATAATATTTTGTGCCAACTTTGCGTCGGTTTACCAAAAAAGTATGAATTTTATCATGTTTTGTCCCGATTTTGTTTATTAACATTTTTAAACGATGAAATATCATGATCTGCCCCAAACCTTCAACTTCGGAGGCTATTTACTGCATGAATTAGCATGATTTGAACCACACCAGTCTAACGGGCGATGTAATTTATGATATTCTATCGAATGTCATTGTTAACTTTATTTCACAAAAAGTGGAATTATCATGTTTTGTTCCGCCACTCCTTAACTTAATGTATTACTTATTTGTAATAATATACAACATGCACCTAACAGTTGTATAATAACTAAAGAACAATTCTTATCTATAAAAACATAATCTATTCAATTTTAATTTAAGTTAATAGTCTATTAATTCACTGGTTTTCAAACAAACCAAACAAACTGCAATTATTCACATAGGTTATCTTAACCGGGCTGTACCCCAACAGTGTTGACATTTATTTGTCTCAGACACTGACAACGAACCTAACTTATTTGTAAATATTGGAACTTAATATTACCTACCTAAACACGACCCACCAGTAGCCACTAGGCAGTAACTGCACTGACCCAGTACTGGGCACACAACAGTGAGTCAGCCACGCTCGCTTCCACTTTTTGTTCTGGCCAAACTCCACCTCATTCGCCAACATCACCCAGGCTCATAGCTGTCCCATACTACTCCCTGGGAGTGAAACGAGCTGGAGTTTGCTCTGAATATGGGGCGATGCGTAATATGTATTAAATTAATTGTGGGTCTGACCTGCGCTGCTGTACTATCCTGAACCAGTTGATCCCACGCTGCGTAGAAGGGGGCGCGCCCCCCAACTTCCTGTGCAGACGCCGTCCCACGGCCAACTCCAGGCCTCACACTGGCAGGTCAGAATCTACCCCCCAAATCACTATGCTGTCTCCCACGGACCAAGCTCAACGGATCAAGCATCCAGGTCAACCGTACGTGGGGCTCACAAAACTAGCACACCTACACTAGATTATGAAGATCTGGCGCTGTTCCACCGATGGAATCAACCAGCAGCGTACCGAAACTCAGACCGACCTTTTGCCAACTCAAATTAATAATGACTAGTCATTTTTTCGTTTGTCAATGTCAAAACGTACATGACATTTTACACTTGACGGTTTCTTTTTTCTATACCCTGTCCATTGCAGTTCATTGCTGGTTCTAAACAAAGGAGACCCGGCGTTTATATTGTATACTTTTTTTAATTTTTTAATGTGATAATCATTATTTAACTGGTAATATCTGTGTATCTGTATCAACAAATGACAGTTGTTGACAAATGACAGCCGCTAGCTGTCAAATCAAACATGATGTGACGGCTATTCCAATTCCCTTTTTTAAAAGCAAAAGATGTTTGGTTTATGCAGCCACATTAGACATTTTTAAAGTAACATGTCTGTTTTTTGAAGACTTAAGTGTTTCCATGTTAAAAAATATTAATAATTAAATAACTCTTATCCGCGATTCGATCAAAATAAGACAAAACTTGATTTAGGTAGCAAATAATATTATTAGCTTTACTTTATGAAAAAATTCCATTGTAGGTATACAAATTCAGCATTTTTTCTATGGAAAGTGCCGGTTCTCCTTTATTTAAGGATTCCTTTTGCTAGCTGGGTGGGCTCTTAAGTTCTTTGCTAATACTATAAAGCTGGCTAATTCAAGGAACTTATGTTCGTCACCGTACGTGACAGTCCTATGATCTGCGGGCGACGGGGAAGGGTCAAGGGTGACATCTGCACACAACTGACGTTCCTACACTTATGTTCCCTCGGCACCGTAACCTTTCGTCTCCCGTCCCGCAGGCCATGACTTTTAGTACTTAAGCTTTTTGGTAAGCAGTAACGGACGCCTGTAATCAGTAAAGTTCACAGGCGTCGCGGCGGGGTATCGATTTAGGAAAATGTCCGAACCAGAACCAGGCCACTGACACACGATAGAGGATGTTTTAAAATAGCAGGATCGATGGCCATGTAGTGTGCATGCGAAGCCGGTCGCTTACTCACATGCGGCCGATTTTCAGCATTGTGAGAATTCTGGTGCATTCTTCAGGTGTAAGCGACATGATTACAGATTGACTAATACATATTGAATACTATCAACATAGTTTATATACCCACTTAAATGACAGATTACAAACAATAGCAAAAACAAATGCAGTAATTTCGTAGTTCCTAAATTCTAAATACTCTTTTTTAAATTTGATTTTTTTAAGACATAACTTTAAAATAACTCAGGAGTTTAAATACCTTCATTTAAGGAGTAGGTAGTTAATTGTCTATTAAACACAATTTAATTCATTATGCTAGCATTCTTAGTTTCCGAGATTTTAAGTGACCCGGATTCATTGCTCTAGAGCAGCGTTTCCCATTTGCCGGGTCGCGACCCGGTACCGGGCTGTCAAAACAAAATACCGGGTTGCAACATTCCCGCCTTGTTTTAAAAATAATACTTACTATCGATCGACGCATCGTAAATATTCGTAAGCGGTGAGCGGCGCCCGCCACAATGACAAAAGAGACCTACTCTAACACACGAGCAGCAGTTTGCTGTCGACGTATGTAAATGCAGTCGACGTTAGGAGTCGGCGGCTAGCTGTCGACCTGCCTGCGGCAAGCAGATGAAACGTCGACAGCTTGCCGACGACAGGTGACGGCGTCTCCCGTCGTCAGCTAGCTGTCGACCTGCCTGCGGCAAGCAGATGAAACGTCGACAGCTTGCCGACGACAGGTGACGGCGTCTCCCGTCGTCAGCTAGCTGTCGACCTGCCTGTGGGAAGCAGTTGAAACGTCGACAGCTTGCCGACGACATGTCGACAGCTAGCCGCCGACTCCTAACGTTAGTAAAAAATAATCAGCAGCTCCACTGCTCCATACTTCGCACTAAAACTTAGTGACTAAATAGGCGATACTAAAATTTATTGTATTAATAAAACACTTTTACTAGTTAATAAATATGTATTATTTTACCTAATGGAACCAGCTTGGGTTTAAAAGTATTAGTGGGTCATGAAGGGGCAGTGTGAGTACTACCAGGCCTTGGCAGAACAATGATTGGGAAATACTGCTCTAGAGTGTATAATCACGACTATTATCCCCGAAGGGTTAGTCGGAGACTATGCAATGAGGACCGCAAAAGCAGTCCCATAGTCCACTTTTGACCAAATAGCGACAACACATAGGTCTTCAGGGTTATCCTAATACAACGCGATAACGCGATCATCGCGCGATTAAACGATGCGACTAATCTAAGGAAGCGATAACTGGTTGTCCTAATAATTATCGCGTTGTATTAGGACAATGCCTAACAGGTGGTGAGCCCATCGCCCGCTCTATGCTTTTGGATGTATGTGCAGTGCAGTGCGGGCCAAGAAAAAACCTCGCCCGGTACAGGCGTCGCAGTGTCCGTGCGACGAAGATAACGCACTCCAATTGGCCGACGGAGGGGCGGCCGCGATTGGTCGTTGCGTTGTGGCGCAAACATCTTCCGGGCCCCAGGGGGTAGGAGGGGGGAAGGAACGGAAGTAAAAGGAGACGACAGCCTCGATTCGTGCTGTGTTGAGTTAACGTGTGGGTGTGTACATGATGAGCTGAGAGGAATGCACGTGTGTGGTTGTATAAGAGCTGAATGCCTGCGCGGGGGCGCGTGGGCGCAACGCGCAGGGAGGCGCAAAGCGCAAAGGCGTGAGGTGAAGGCATGTACCATATAGGAGCGGGGGCGCAAAGCGCAAAGGCGTGAGGTTAAGACAGGCACCATAAAGGCGCGGAGGCGCAAAGTGCATGGGCGCAAAGCGCAAAGGCGTGAGCTGAAGGCAGGCACCATATAGGCGCAGAGGCGCAAAGCGCAGGGGCGCAGAGGCGCAAAGCGCAGGGGCGCTAAGCGCAATGGCGTGAGCTGAAGGCAGGCACCATATAGGCGCGGAGGCGCAATGCGCAGGGGCGCAAAGCGCAAAGGCGTGAGTTGAAGGCAGGCACCATATAGGCGCGGAGGCGCAATGCGCAGGGGCGCAAAGCGCAAAGGCGTGAGTGTGTGGTACGAGTTTGTATGGGCTAAATGTGTGGTGTACGTGTGAGTGTGCTGATTGTGTATGTACGGGCTGTTGTGCTGCTGCTGCGACCCATGCGGCTGCTTCGCGTGCGCGGACGCATGCAGCGGGCTGTCACTGGGTCGCTGCCTCGGGGTCTCCCTTAGGTAGGGCGGGAGCCACTGCGCCGCCGACTGTGGCTGGCACTGCAAAGTCGTGTCGTCCGGTCGGTGAAGGGACGTGTGGTGCTCGTCGCGCCCACACACCCTACAACCCTTCACCGACTTGCATTCATGTTCGTAGTGCGGACCCAAGTACTTCTGGCACCGCTCGCGCGCCTGGATGAAATCCCACCGGCCCTGTGTCGGCTGGGCATTATAGCGGGCGCACGTTGTTAAGTTGTGCCCCATTTCCCTGCAGTAGGGGCAGTAAGGCGTATTTGGGCTGGGCCCGGCTTGCGCTTGCATTGTGTATGTGTGTAGGTGTTTAGGCGTGGCACGAGTCGAGGCGAAAATATTAAATGTAGCGGGTAGGATTGTACGACTTAGTGGACTGTTTTTCTGGGATGTGGTATCCGGCTCAAAGGATCAAATATGTTACTGCGTGAGGCGCAGTAACATGCGACGTTATAAGGAGGGAGGCGGGAAAGGCTTACCTGGGGTACCCGAGAGAGCTGGTCCGGTAGGCCCGGGCGAATAGGCAAGGGGCGATAGTCACGAGCTGTGGTCACTAATTCTGGTCGCGGGTGGCACACTTCGTCACTTCACTTAAGGGTTTGTAAGGGCGCGTAGGGGGCGCGAGAGCGGTTTGGGCTGAGTTCGAAGGCGCGGCACGCGTGGATTCAGTCCAAGTGGCCGACGGAGGGGCGGCCGCGATTGGTCGTTGCATTGTGGCGCAAACAGTCGTTATAGACTATAGTCGCCTATTACGACACCCAAGGGAAGAGAGGGGGTGGTCGTATTCTTTCACCGCTACGCGACACGGTTAAAAAATTTAATGCATATAAAAGCTGCTGTAGGTAATTTATAAAAGCTGGAAGCTAGCAGTCAACCTATATGGGAAAAGAAGCACAACAAGAAAAATTAATAAAAAATTATCGTCACATCATTGCGTCACCACTCCTAAGTCATGACATAGAATGCGGTGTTGGTAGTAGGTATCACAGAACAGTATAGAATATTTATCTAATATGTGGTAGTTAGGTACTATGGACCGTGTTATACAGAAAACGGCCATGTTGGTAAAAGTTGAAACGGAGTTATGAGCGTTTTAAACTTTGTCGGATTTTTTTCATTAATTTATTATGTTTAGTAAAAAGTAATGATGCAAAACTTTAAAAACAGGAACAATGTTCATTGTCGAAAGACATTAACGCAACGAACATTCACCGTTTTGATGTTATCGACGTTTTAATAATTTAGCTGTTTTTTCCAAATAAGGGATTTCTAAGGAACCCTAAGAACGCAGAAAGCGGACATGCCATTTGGCTGTTTTCTGTAATATATAGAAATACTTACTGTAATAGTTTAAAGATCAATACGGACAAGTTTTTAAGAAACTGGTTGTTCCCCGCGACTTCGCTCCCATCAATCAATGGGACATACGGTGTGTCACATACCTAAACAACCCTATGTCACTCGGGAACAGTGTAACTTTCTAGCAGTGAAAGAATTATTAAAATCAAATTATTAATAGTTTCTAAGATAACTACCTAAATCCAAACTTATTTACTATACCCCTTTATAATACTATTATAATGATAATAATAACTTGTAGGTAAAGGTGACATGGAATAGGAAAGGGACAGATAAAATTAAATATACTGTGAAGTCATACCTTCTAACTAGAACAAAAACAGTAACAATTAATTAATTGTTACAATCTCTATGGTTAGTCTTTATTTTAAGAAGAAAAGATTTGGATTTGTCACCTGCCATTACGAAAAATATATTATTGTAAGTATTTATTTCAAGAGTTTTGTCCGTTTAATTTAAATAGAACTTAACATGGTAGCATTGCGAAATATCCTAAAATAAATACATGAAGTGTTAAACTCGAGCAAAATATCGAAAACAACACATCACATTGAACCTTTGGATTTCAGCAGACCAATTTCAGGACCTTTGATTCAAGCAGAAGCCGTGCTGATCAAAACAAACTTTGAAAGTTTGTGGATAATCAATTGTCTACGACTGCAAGCCCCGATGACGAGGGAGACGATGGAGGCGAAATCTAAACTTATTCTACTGGTTGCCCCTCGCAACTTAAAGATATCGTTTCAAAAATGCACGTCTACTAAATCCTTATGGGACAAGCTGAAGGAAATACATGCAAGTATAGGCCCCGCGCGAAAAGCTTCTCTTCTAAAGCGATTAATACTAACAAAACTTGAAGATAATAATGTTTGTGAGCACTTAAACAGATTTATGGACACAGTAGACAAATTAGCAGAAATGAACGTAGATATTAACGAGGATCTACTGACTATCCTAAAGCTATTATAGTCTTTCGTCTAAGTACAAAAACTTTTGTGTAGCCATGGAGTCACGCGACATTTTACCAAAACCTGACGAAATTAAAATTAAAATAATTGAAGAGAGCGATGCTCGACACCGAGACATCGAGGTCAGCCCGCAACTACATGAAGGCGAAAACGCACTCTACGTATCTTGCAAAATCTGTAAGAAATCGGGACGTAAAATCTTTCAGAATAAGACGCATCAAAATTTGCTCTAATTGCTGGAAGAAAATTAAAGATTGAGTCTTTAATTTTTAAAAAATCTAAAAGCTCCCTCTACGCTGAAGAGCGCTTCTTCACTTCAAACTAAAACAACCAGAACGACTGGGTACTTGACAGCGGCTGTACTTCTCATATGACGTATCAAGGAGAGTATTTTAAAAACCTAACGACTATTCACAAAAAACAGGTGTCTTTACAATGTAAAAAAGCAAAACCTTTAACAAAATTATGCAGCTAGGTACGTCTGAAACAATTTCAACCAACACAAATGAAGGATCCTTACTAGACTGTCACAAAAAGCTTGGACATATAAACAGGACGGACCTTCATCTAACGCTCAACAACAAGACTTTGATAGGATTAAACTTTGATAAAAAAAAGAGTCTCTGTCCGTATACGACGCATGCATTTAATCAAAAAAGCATTGCATTTAAACAAGCTCTCTACAAAGAACAACTCCTCGAACTATAGAACGTTTGGAGACCGTCCTCAGTGACATAATGTGGCCCTGTTGCACCTTCTTATGGAAAAACCTACACTTTGTCACTTTTATTGACGATTACAGTAGATATGGACGTGTCTCCTTCATGAAAAATAAGTCTGAAACACTAGATCATTCCAAAGTATACGAACAAGGAATGGAAACTTTTACTGGAAATAAAATGAAACACCTGCAAACAGACAACGGTACGGAGTATGTCAACGGAAAATTTCAAGCCTATCTGCAGGAACATGGGATCTTTTACCCTACACCGGAACGGTGCAAAAATCGCACACTATTCTCCAATAGGAGAAAGCAAGAGCTAAGGGCTGAAGCCATCAACACGGCAAACTATTTATACAATAGAAGCGTGAATATTGCTTTAGAAAACAGAATTTGGAAAATGGGTCCTAAGAAAACCCTGCGTCAACTTAGATTAAAACAAAAAGGGAAGATACGGCATGCGCCTACTTGTAGTCAATCAAAATATAGTCTTAGTAGTCTTACTCAACTGACACGCATTGACGTCTCTCGGTCGCTTCGCAACAGACGAGTACGTACGACCGATTCCGATGCAACTGCGGAGTAGCGTCTTTCTCTTTTTCACACAGCAGAATATCCGCAATAGTACGATGTCGCCTGTTCGCTCGGCAAATTGCGACTGAAGTGATATTGTGCCTTTAGGCCTAATTTTGGCGGCTCACTCACGAGAAGGTAATGCCGTATCTTCCCTTTTTGTTTTAATCTAAGTGCGTCAATCATCTTCATTCTTTCGGAACCAAAGCGTTCGTGCTATTGAAAGATCATGCTAAGGGTTCCAAATTTGCACTTAAAGCAATTCCAGGAGTGTTCGTTGGATATAAACATAAATCACTTATTTCCAAAGACTTAAGAATTATCCAACAAACTTTTATTCAGACTCTGTTTATATAGATTGACTGACACGCTTACAAAGCCCTTTTATGGCCCCAGGTTGAAGCATTTAAGCTGGAGTATAGGACTAAAGAATTTATGCATCTAAATTCTTTAAACTACCGGGGATGTGAAGACATATACCGCCTTCTAGCTAATTGTTACAATCTCAATAGATTGTCTTTATTATAAAAAGAAAAAATTTGGATTTGTCACCAGTCATTACGAAAAATATAAATGAGTTTTGTCCGTTTAATTTAAATAAAACTTAACTTATAGGTACTTTCTTAACTCTTATTTAATTCAGTCAACTACGCCTGTTGGTGTGAAAAATTGATTTTTCTACGTATCTAAAAACTGCAGGAAACAGCCAACGCTGATGGCTGTTTTTTGAAATTTTAAATTTGGCCTTACGCCATACAAAAAATATTTTAATTCAGCCACTGAGTTGGTCGCTTTCTACAATTTTTCGTTTTTCTGATTTAGTGCAAGATGGCACTATTTGACTCTAACATAAGTGCTTTTTACTCAATAAAATCTTGTATATGACTGCTTTGTGCTTTTCATATCTCCGCGTGTAATTAAGATATCAACATGGCTGTCTTCGCATACAATCCGCAAAGTTTTAAAAGTTGGCTAAGTACATTCTCTCAAAAAAGTTCGGGAACGGATGACTTGTTTAAGATTCCAAATTATTTTTTTTGTTTTTTTTTGTTGTTAGATTGGCACAACTGTTATCCATTTTGGCGCGGAGTTTGAGTTGCATCTGATAATTAGATACAGTGCTGTTTTTAGTCAGTTTATATCTAGTGTGTCTTGCTAATTTCATAATGGATAAAAACATCTAACAAAGAGTTTGTCTTAAATATTGCGTCGCCAATGGAATTTCGTGTTCGGAGTCACTGAAACTGTTATAAAAGGCTTACGGTGAATCGACTTTATCAAAAACACGTGCTTATGAGTAGTACAAAGCGTTCAAAAGCGGTCGATCGGTAGGGCATCAACGTCTTTAACAGAAGTTAACATCGCAATAGTGAAGGAAATGGAGAATGAAAATCCTCATTCAAGTTTGAGAGAGATAGCCCCTGAACTTTCTGTCTCACGAGTCGATTCGTACCATTTTAAATAATCACTTGGGTATGAAACATGTTGCCGCTCGCCTAGTCCCAAAAACCTGAATTTTCTCAAAAAACTCAATCGCATAAGAGTCGCTGAGGACATGCTAGAACGAGTCAATTCCAACCCAACATTCATGCAACGCATTGTTACTGGTGACGAGACGTAGGTTTACGAGTTTGACATGCAAACTAGTCAACAAGTTTCGGAGTGGCGCCTTCCGACGGAACCGAAACCGAAAAAACCACTCCATAGCCGATCAAAAGTCAAACTCATGTTGACTGTTTTCTTTGGCTATCGCGGTGTTGTGCACTCGGAATTCTTGCCGGAAGGTCAAACGGTAAATAAAGAATATTATTTGAGCGTTATGCGGCGTTTAAGAGAGCAAATTCGAAGAAAAAGGCCAAATTCGTGGAAAGAAAATTCTTGGATTTTGCACCACGATAATGCGCCTTCGCACAAGGCCATCATTGTGAACAGATTTTTTTACCAAAAACTCAACAAATACCATCGAGCAACCACCTTATTCACCAGATATGGCTCTAGTCGACTTCTTTCTTTTTCCTAAACTCAAATTACCACTTCGTTTTCATTCGAAGACATAAAGGAGAATTCGCGGCGAGAACTGAACTCAATTCCGGAAAAAGCGTTTAAAAAATGTTTTGATGATTGGATTATTCGTTGGCATAATCGTATCGTTTCTGAAGGAGCATACTTTGAAGGCGATAAAATAAATTCTATGTATAACTAACATTTTGTGTATTATTGATCTTTTCCCGGTACTTTCTTGCCAGATTAGTATGATAACTAATTTTTTTTAAATTCAAAAAGTGCCACATGGCATTCTGTGACATGGCTGTTTTTTGCCTAAGTATTCTTTCACCGCTACGCGACACGGTTAAAAAATTACATGCATATAAAAGCTGCTGTAGATAATTTATAAAAGCGGGAAACTAGCGGCCAACATTTATGAGAGAAGAAGCACAAGAAAAAAAATTAATAAAAACTTATCGTCACATCATTGCATCACCACTCCTGACATAGAATGCGGTGCTGGTAATAGGTATTACAGAACAGTTTAAGAATATTTATCTAATATGTGGTAGTTAGGTACTATGTGTGGTACTTATGTATTTAACAGCGTTTGGAGAGCATGTTATAGCTTTAGAAAATGGTATGAAAATGCGAAACAAAAACGAAGCGCGCGGCGTTCCCACGTGCTTGCCGAAGCCCGCACAATCGCGACGGAAAGTCGTGCGAACCGCCGGGTTGCGATGAAAGCCAACGAATCTTCGGGACACGTTGATAGCCGAGTGCCTAGACAAATGTTAATTTTATCAAGGACGATTATTTTATTTGTGACGATTATCGATGGTATTATTCACCACTAAAGGGCACGACACAACAGACGACGACTGCGACGGCAACTTCATCATCCTGCATGTGTGGCGCACCCTGCATCAAGAAACTTGAGTCTTGTAATAAAACTTGAGCTGTTTTTGAAGACTCGAGTCTTTTATATAAAACTTAGAGCTCAAGTTCTTCAGAATTTAGAGTCTTTTGTAAAAAGACTTGAGTCCTGCCAAAAAGAACTTAAAGACTGAGTCTTTTTAAATGAACTCATGACTGAGTCCTCTAAATCCGAATGATTATAAAATTTATAAATTACTTATAAAAAAAATTTGGTGTAAAGTTGTTTTTTTGTTTGTTGTGTTATTTAGTTAATAGTGTTTCTTGTGAACGTTTTAACACACAACTTAGGGAGGTAAGTTAATGTTTTAATTTAAAGTGGTAAAAAAATACTTTATTTCAACTCATTTCGTCAATGTTTACATATTTAAGCTATTATTTAAAGTAATCAGTCAATGTTTTATATGTGTATTAAAGTATTAAATACCCTTTTAGCAAATAATAATATAATTTTTGAGTGTTGTATTTATCGAGTACTTAATTAAATATTAAGTCAAGCTTTAAACATAAAAAATCCAAACAGAACTGTTTAGTATTTTTTTTTAATTTTTAGATTTTCTTTCATATACTTACTTTTCTTTCATATATTAAAATTCATATAAATTTTATTCGAAAGCCTTGTTAATTTAATTTCAAATTCAGTCATTTGTTTTTAGATAGTTTTTTGTTTTAGTGGTAGTTTTTGGCGCCACAAATAAACTGAAAAGAGTGAGTTCCTACGTGGAAATACCGCTGCGCAAACAACACGAAACGGACCTAACACTGCTTGCATAAACACGGTCTATTACTGGTTCAATCGTTTTAAATCAGGAAATTTTGAAGAACGAGCCTCGCGGTCGGCCGTTAACCATTGTCGACAACGACGAATTGAAGGCGATAGTGGAAGCGGATCCAACTCAATCTACGGCTGAGCTTGCTGCGGGCCTTGGAGTTAGTGTCAAAACAACATTGAAGCACTTGCGGCAAATCGGAAAGGTAAAAAAGCTAGACAAGTAGGTGCCACACGAACTAAGCGACCAACAGCGAGACTTACGAGTCGAAGCATGCATAGCACTACTAAATCGGCATAAAATTCTAAATCGAATTGTTACCTGCGATGACAAGTGGTTCCTATACGACAACCGTAAGCGTTCGTCTCAGTGAGTGGACTCGGGTACAGCACCTAATCGGTGCGCTAAAAAAAAGATTACTCATAGGAAGATGATGGTAACTGTCTGGTGGACCAGTGCCGGACTTGTGCATCACAGCTTCTTACCGAATGGCACAACAGTGACGGACGGCAGATTTCTATTGCCAAGAATTGCAAACAATGATGCTCAGCTCGCAATACAACAACCAAGACTGGCGAGCTCACACTTCACGACAGACTATCGCAAAGCTACAAGAGTTACAGCTGGAAGCTCTCCGTCACTCACCGTACTCACCGGACCTTGCCCTAACAGACAGATTTCTACTTTTTTTTAAATTTAGACAATTTTTTAAGTGGGAAAAAATTCAACACCCGAGAGGCAGTACAAACGCTTTCTCTGACTTCATCGCCTCCCGTCCGGCAGACTTCTACAGTAAAGGGATAAACAAACTGTCATCAAAATGGCAAAATTGTATAGATAATTTAGGCCAGTACTTTGATTAGCTTGAATAAAAAAAATACCAAAATTTTAATATTTTAAAATTTTCATACAAATCTCCAATTTCTTCGTAGAATATGTTTACCGCGCCTTTTAAAGTATAACCCATTACAGTTTAACGCTTTTAATTTTACAAAACATTTATTTAGTAAACTAAATCATCAAGATTTACGTTAGGCGGATTTTAGAACCCATTTTTTTAAATAGGTAAGTATTAAAGTTTTTCCTTTTTTGCTAAGTACCTACCTACTTACTTACTTTTAATTTTTTTTGATTCAATTTTTTATTTATTTTATTTTATTTTGCCTGTTTATGATTTTAAAATTGTAAGTATTCAATATTATGTACATTTATTACTAACATAGTTTTAAGTCTTAATTGTTACTAACCCATGGATCTAATGGTGTGAAATAAATGATTTCATTATTTATTAATATTATTTATTAAAAGGAACCCTAAAATCAGTATTACCTACCTATTATAATTCACCAACTCAAGTTCACGACTCAGTCTAGCTCAAAGAACTTAAAAAAAGACTCGAAAGGACTCAGAAGACTCAAATGACTCGGACTCATGTGACTAACGAGTCCTAGTCTTAAAATCTACTCAAGTCTCGAAATGAAGACTAAAAGACTTGAGTTTCTTACAACACTAGTCGGGAGACGAAATAACACAACGGATGATTTATTGAGAGAAGACAGGGTTTTTATAGTAGCAAATACGTGACAATTAAGTTGTTTATAAAAGTATTAAATTACCTATGGTAAAGGCATGATTTGATTTTTGATTGATGATTTGATTCTGATTACATGTATTACATTACATACATGCTACCGTGTACCGTTTACCTTACATAGAATATCCTTAAATCAACGATATAATGTCATTGCCTTAAATAGAATATTAATTTATTTATTATAAATCGATGATCAATTTTTATTGACGTTATTTTTCTAAAACATTATATTTTCTTTGTCTTTCTGAGTAAGATACCTAGACAAAGTATTTTACCTCATTTTTATTTATTATTCTCTTTTATAATTAAGTACTTATGCATTTAATTCCAAAATATTTAGAATTCTAAGTTGAACTTATAATGCCACCATTTTTAACCGACTTCAAAAAAAGGAGGAGGTTCTCAATTCGTCGAAATAAATATGTTTTATGTATGTTCCCCGATTACTTAAAGACGCTTGGACCGATTTGGAATATTTTTTTTGTCTGAAAGGGTGGTCTTCCAGGTGGTCCCATAGTCATCAGGTCAATATCTGATGATGGGTTCCTAGAGAAATCGAGGGAACTCTTCAAATATTATAGGCACACCTATAGCGATTTAGGTATTATTTGCAAGAACCTGGGCACTTGTTCTCGGGAAGCACCATTTAGTGAAGTGGAACTGTTGATGAAGACCACAGACGGCCACCGGCACTAATCAATACTAAATATTTTTGGTGTTTGCTATGATATTACAAACTTTAATGTGGTTGCTAAGCAATTTATGCTCGCCACAATGCATCACAGTCAAGTGGAGCTTATGGTAAACCACCAAGAGAACTCCTCAAGAATTAACGTCCCTGCATCGGAGAAAACAATATTTTGAACAAAATGATAAGCAGTTGACATTAAGATGTTGTAAATTGAAAAAAATACTAACCAAGCTAATATGTACAAGTGACAAATAAATAACATTGTACTATTACTTACTACTACTTCTATTTTTTATTTTTCTGTGTAAACGTAGGTACGTTTACACAAAAAAATATAAAATAATAAAAATTTTCAAAAAAAAAATTAAACCGACTCCAAAAAAACAGAGAAACTAAAAAGAACAACATAATTGTGTTGTCTTGAATAACTACATTTAATCCCCACAGTTGAAATTATACTTACATACTTTTGAAGACGGTGCCAAATCAAATGAATAAGAAAATATTCCAAAAACAAAATTAATACGTAGGTACCTTAGTGTGTTCTTCTAGACAATTTCCAACACATCTTTAAATCTAGCTGTAAGTCTACTTGTTTTCCATAATGCTAAGCAAACCGCCTAATTAAATTGTATGTAGGCAAAAGCAGGAAATATTTTAAGGCTTGGCATCGACTTCAAATGTATTTAAGTGTAATTTCAACTGTGGGGATTAAATTTAGTTATTCAAGTCAACACAATTATTTTGTTCTTTTTAGTTTCTCTGTTGTTTTGGAGACAATTTCTTTTTTTTTTTTTAATTTTTTGTATCATTCACGTTGGGCAATGTATCGTCAACAGCTGTTAAAAGGTAGTTCCATAAATGGCTAAACTGTACATTATGGACCCATGGGTTGGAAGTTCACAATTTTTCGTTGTAAAGGTTTATTAATAGGAAGTAATTCAGCAAAGGCGCAACTTTAGCAAACTTATAGTATTCGAGAAAAAAATTCTCAAAATGTTATATTTTTCATAATATCTCACAAGGATCTGACATTTAGATTTCTATCTTTTACAGGTTTTTAGGTTATACAGTACCATAGTAACAGAACCGAAGCGGGGGACGGGGGGGAGGGGGCGCAGCCCCCCCGCGTGGGGGGCTCCCCCCGCCATGAAAAAAGTCTAAAGAGTTAGTATGTTGACCAAAAACGAAGCGAGCGTGCCGCGGCAGCGGCCGGCGAAGCGCCAGAAACGACGTGTTTGTATATTTCCATATTTAAAAAAAATTAAAATAACTTAAAAATTACTTGTAGTTTGAGGGGGAGGGGGGAATAAGATGCGGGTTTTAGGGTGCCTACCGGCAAGAAAAAGCAACATTTAATTGATTTTTAAAGTTGGGGGAACTTTATAAATCCATAAAATGTTGCTTTTTCTTGCCTCTGAACCTCAAATTTCAATCTCAAATATCTCAGGAACTAAGCATTTGCCGAACCTCAAATTTCAATCTCAAATATCTCAGGAACTAAGCATTTGCTACGGTTGGGAGCTGGTAGAGGGGTTGGGGGGACCCCCCTCCCCCCCTCTACCCCTCCGTAAATTCGTGGGTCAGTAATGAACAGTTTTACCCCATAAATGAATGATTTGCAATATTATAATAACAAGCGGCCGCTCGCCGTTTCACCCGCGTGGTTCCCGTTCCCGTGGGAATATCGAGATAAAAAGTATCCTATGTGTTAATCCAGGTTATAAAGTATCTGTATGCCGAATTTCATCCAAATCCATGCATTAGTTTATACGTGAAAGAGTAACAAATGTTCATACATACTTACAAACTTTTCGTTTATAATATTAGTAGGATTAGTAGGATAGGACTAGTAGGATTGATCTCGCTGCGCTCGACTAGATACCGCCCTATCTAAAAACCGGCCAAGTGCGAGTCGGACTCGCCCATGAAGGGTTCCGTAGCAACAAAAAACATCATATAAAAGTTCTTGTAGTTCGTTGTAACTTTGATCGATGTTTTAATAATAGTGTATTTTTTTTTAAATTAATAAATTTATGACGTATTAAAAAAAAACTTCTTACTAGATCTCGTTCAAACCAATTTTCGGTGGAAGTTTGCATGGTAATGCACGTCTCACGTCACGTTATTCTCTTATTTTAGAAGTTACAGGGGGGATGCATATTTTAACACTTTGGAAGTGTCTCTCGCGCAAACTATTCAGTTTAGGAAAAAATGATATTAGGAACCTCAATATCATTTTTGAAGACCTATCCATAAATACCCCACACGTATGGGTTAGATAAAAAAAAATTTGAGTTTCAGTTCTAAGTTTGGACTAGGCTTGCCAACCATCCCGGATTTTTCGGGACGTCCCGCTTCTGGGTCAATTTTGGGCCGTCCCGCCGTGAACCCTTGCGGGACGCTTTTTGTCCCGAAAATCAGTGATAATTATGATATAAGTATCTATCTCGTACCACTACCCTCGGGTTAACGACCTATTACATCTCGACTGTGGTTTTTGCTTAAAACTCCCATTTAGTAGTAATTTTTGCAGTTGTATTTAACGTTTTTATCGAAATAGGATAATAAATTCATGCTTAATATTATAAATCTCCACTCTGCGAGATTAAGCAGAGTTCGGACGGCCGGCGCCTCGCATTTTGTAGTAATTTTGTATTTATCGTTTTTATCGAATTAATTATAAAATCTTTATTCCACATGAAGTAACAATTATTCTGGTACAAATTTTGCTCAATAATATTATCGTAGATAGGAAATTCACATTTAACTTAAAGCGATTTTCGGAGTTTTTAGGTTTAAAATAAAATAAAAATTCTATATAAAATCAATGTTATCTAAAAATTCCGAGGCTACGAACTATACGACTTTATAAGAGATAACATACTATTTTTTTTATTTCATTTGTTTAGAACAGTAGTTAAATCTAGGAGCTCAAAAAAGTGCTGTCGCGCATTTTATGAAAATCTTTCACTGCAATTATGGGTTTAATTAAAAAGTTATGCAAAATTTACAAAAAGCGAAACCAAGCGAGGCGAGGTGTTACGAGCTATGCAAATAGCTATACTACACTATTCAAAAAGTCAAAATTGTTAATGTATTTTTGTTTCTGAGATCAAAAACGCCAAAATTGGCCATTTTACGCAAAAGTCACAGTCGAAATGTAGGCCTCTTAAGCTATTTGTATTGATTTTTTTATTAAATGATAAAAAAAATATAAGTATGTATTTTTATACTAACCATTTTAAAAGTGGTATGTTGTTCCCGCGTAGCATACCCAAGTCCCGGATGTCGAGCTGGGTAATCCCGGAAATGCCTTTTTTGGTTGTTGTTGGCAAGTTGCAAATGTTGACAAGCCTAGTACGGACCTCAATAGATAGGGTATCGCAACTGGAACTACGGGTCCGGTTGTGTTTTCAGAGGTACTATGGGGTTCCGGTTCAAGGCCCCCGCTGGTCGTGCCTTTAACCAGGCGCCTCCGGCGGGATCCGGACATGGGTTGGACACGTAGTAGCGTGTGGTTAGCTGTAGAGCTTGGGAATGTTCGTCTGTCCTGGTATTGTGTGCCAGGACTTCCAAACTCGTGCACAGCGAGCGGGGCCTAGTAGCGGTCTCTGAGAGGCCAGAAGCGAAAAGTCCTGCGGGGAACGTGAGTTTCCCTTATAGTTGGCAGCTTTGTCCGGTGGTTTTCATTGGACATTGGTGTTGACATCTCAGTCTGGAGAACTAGTAGAGGCGGCCCCCTAGATGCCGTAGCCTCCGGTCCAGCCAGCCGCGTAGGACGTGGGAACTGGCTAGGCGCCCGGATGGGTTCCGAGAAGTGAGTGTGCTTACTACTCCGCTACCAAGGTGGACACCTGGGAGTCGGCTTTAGAGTCGACGACCCTAGCAGTGGCAACTGCGAGTTGTGCCCTTCGTGCAACGAGAAGTGAGCGAGCTTGACAGCTCCGGTTACCTATCTGGACAATAGGCAGTGAACTACACGTGTTCACGGGGATACTCTCCTGAGACACTAGTCTTATGAGTACCGAATGAAGAGCGCGCTGCGGCGGGCACTAATTTGGCGTCAAGACCTAAGGTTGGTGGTCTCCTGCGCGAGTGTTCTACTGGCACAGGGACGTCTGGCACTTCCTGCATAACCTAACGGTTGGTCTCGAGGTGCCAGTACAAATATAAACTTAGTGAAGTAAGGAGAGGGGAAGCCTAGTACGGACAGACAGACAGACATGACAAATCCATAAGGGTTCCGTTTTTTGCCATTTGGCTACGGAACCCTAAAAACCACAGCTCCGTAAATGCGGCAGGCAAACTCATCTGTGACAATTTGCAAGGATGCTGTCCTTCTTTTTAGGGTTCCGTGCCAAATGGCAAAAAACGGAACCATTATGGATTTGTCATATTATCGGTCTGTCTGTCCGTCCGTATGTCACAGCCACTTTTTTCCGAAACTATAAGAACTATACTGTTGAAACTTGGTAAGTAGATGTATTATGTGAACTGCATTAAGATTTTCACACAAAAATAGAAAAAAAACAAATAAATTTTGGGGGTTCCCCATACTTAGAACCGAAACTCAAAATTTTTTTTTCATCAAACCCATACGTGTGGGGTATCTATGGATAGGTCTTCAAAAATGGTATTGAGGTTTCATAACTGAATAGTTTGCGCGAGAGACACTTCCAAAGTGGTAAAATGTGTTTTCTCTCCCCTGTAACTTCTTAAATAAGAGAATGATAAAACTAAAAATATATGATGTAGGTACATTACCATGCAAACTTCCACCAAAAATTGGTTTGAACGAGATCTAGTAAGTAGTTTATTTAATGCGTCCTAAATTAATTAATTAAAAAAAATACACTATTATTAAAACATCGATCAAAGTTACAACGAAGTAACTACAAGAACTTTTATATGATGTTACTTGCTGCTACGGAACCCTTCATGGTCGAGTCCGACTCGCACTTGGCCGGTTTTTATTTTTGTAGTAATATTTTTACACAGTTTTATTACGCAAACTGGCATTTTACTTTGAATTATGCCCAACATTTAATAAAAAATTCGGTACTTAAGTACACTTTACACACAGCTATCAGTGTGACTGGCTCTCGGGTACGCCGATTTCGGCGTAGTATTTGTTGCCGCATTTTACAAGTACGACGGTGGTATCAGTCGAGCGCAGTGAGACCAATCATTAATTTAAGGGTAGTTCCTAATTTAACTATCGATTACATTTATTATTTTATAAAAAAGTATTATAATAGTTAAAATTACATAATATAGAAATTTTCAATAGGTAGGTACCGTAATACCCTCCAATTTTGCCCGCTTTTTTAAAATTGTGTTGAATTTCTCTAAAATATTATATGATTTGAAATACTTTTTATGATCTAAGGATGACTTAGCTGATCATAGAATTGCGTTAAAGTTGTATATTCCGACTTATTTACATACGATGAAAAGTTTTGTAATATTTAGATGGCGGGCAAACTTACCTCCATTTTCGTCCATGTTTGCCCGCACCCATTATTTGCTAAACTATAGCTCTGACGGCGTTCTTATCTAAGAACCATTAAAAGTTTAATGGGAAAGTTGCCGGTCTAACGTGGTGCCGATTGCTAATTCACAACCACAACAGATTTTTTCAAGTGGGCAAATTTATCCGCCATTATTCAGTTTTTTCATACAAGCAATTTTTACGTATCAGGGTTGTCAAAAAGCTGGTTGTTAGATAATGGATAATAAAGTTCGTTAGGTAATGGATAATTAAAGATAATTGTTATAAAAATAAATCTTTTATTTTAAGTAAGAAAACGTTTTTAATAAAATAAATCTCAAATATATATTATGACACTTTTTTAACAATATAAGGAAATGATGCTTACCTACTTTATTTTTATATGAAAATCAAACGTGGTAGCTTTTGACAGTTAGTAGCATAAACTTATATTTATTACTCTAAACAAGATCGATGAAAAAACCAAAAAATCAGCTCTCAAAAATATAAAGATAAAAGTTTTAAAGTAAGTTATTAGGTAGTTCGTTGTACTTTTTCTGGTAAAATCTTAGCACAATTGCAGCCAGTCTTTTTCTCGATTTACGTTCCCAAATTCAAGGTTTAAAACTTTAAAATGTTGTTGTTTCTGAAAAACAAATGAATAAATAATAGTACTGACATGAATACCCATATGCATAGATAGATACCCATACCCGCCCATTAAACCAAAACATATTTAGGCAAATCTAAAATTAAAAACAACATACCGAAGTAAAGTAACCCAGTACGTATTATTCTGTGCCAGTACATCTGTACCGTAAGAACATTACTTCTTGAGTGACGTTACCATTTCAAAATAAAGAAATGTCTTATTTGCGGAGTAAATTAAAAAGTACTCGCTAAAATTTTAAAAAAATACAATAGGTGACTGGTTGACAACACTTAATCAATTTTTAGAGTGGACAAAATGACAGCTGGAAGACGCAAGTTATTCGTTTTATTTTGCCCATAGCTGTCTTGATTTAAGGCACTTAGCGAATAAAATGCATAACAAAAATGTTCTAAATACCCTTTTCTACACCATGATACAAGAATAACTCACCTTTGTATTCAGCATCGAGCAGTATTTCCAAAACACTGAACGTATAATTGGCCCGCCACAAAAACACTTGCAATTTGACACCTTCTGACAAGACACTGAGTGAAGTCAGAGACAAGAGCAATTAACTATGTTGCCATGATTATAAGTAATCTACTTTCTACTAAAAAAGACGAAATCGATAGAAATAAAATAGTTTCATATTTATTTTCGGATGAGCTTATTTTTGGTTCAACGGGCAAAATATACATACGTAACAAAATTGGACGGTTTAAATCGATAATTTAGTGCGTATTTACCGGTGACAAGTGATTTCTTTGGTTTTATTTGTATTTCCTGAGTTCTTCAAACAGTACCATAACACACATGAAAAATAAAACACAGAATACACACATATTGTTGCGTTCAGCGCGTGTCACAGACTAATATAGTTGGAGCGAGGTGGTTCTAACACGTGTAGCAAACAATCTAGTTGTGACGTCTTCTCTAGTACGTAGTACTTATAACTCAATGTAATTATTCAATAGCTTTTTTTATCAAAATAATTTTATTATAATAAAGCTTTTTCGAGAAAGAAAATATTGTACGGGGTATAAAATAATCGTTTGTAATTTTTAAAATACTTTTTCGAAAACTGTCAAGTAGCCAAATTTTGATAAACATAAAAGTCGTCTTCATATATCAGCTTTCTGTGGTTTAAGAGTCGTTACTCTAACGTAAATATTTACGAAGATATGTTCAAAAATCTTCCAGGGCCCTTATTCTGTAACGATTCCTTGTTTCAAAACCACGTTAATTCCTTAAAAAGTTACGATATCTTCCCAAAAACGTATGCGTTTGACGTTTGTGCGCGGTAAGGTTTAGGTGTGAAATCTATAGATTGCGATACAGAGTCAGGGCCCAGATCAGGCTAACATTTCTCTTTCACCGATTTGGGGGTAAGAGGAACAACAAGCTTTCACACAAATACAAAGTATACGAAATATCTTCGCTACTAACTTCATTACTGTAATTTGCTGCTATCGAATTTGAGCCTAACTCTATTCTATTCAAATAGCTATCATTTTGTAAAATAAATGATGTAAGTATTGCATTTTCGGGGTAAGAGGAACATATGGGTTAGGTCAAGGGTTACCAACCAAAACAAAAGTGGAAGGTTTTTTTACCCAACTATAACAAAGTAAAGAAAAAGTAATGATATTAGCAGGCGTGTATGTATTTCTAGATATCTCCTACACTTCATATGGTATTTAAGTTTAACAATTAGGGTATTATTAAAATCACTGCCGTAAGTCTTCTGCGGCGTTACATGATATGTTACGTTATAATGTAATCGAACATAGTGATACTCACTACCTACTGATACATTACAAAAAATAGTATACTGTAATGTAAACCCGTTATATATATTTTGGTAATAACTAATCCAACTGTGACACCACCATCTATCTCACACCGCGTACAAATCAGTAAAAATTAGGAATTAACGAAAGATAAAGCTGATACGCGTAACGAAATTATTTTAAATGTAAAAAATATGTAACGTAAAAAAAGTACGGAATCAAGAGTCTGAAGATGTAAGTTCATTGCCAATAAAAAAAGTTATTTGGGACATATTACAAAAAAAAAATACGCACATTTCTTATTTCTACCGCTTATCTGTATTATGTTTAAGTTTGACATCACTTTTACGGTATTGGCTTTAGATTAATTTATGTTATGGGTGCACTGAAAAAAATAAATAGCTGAACTAGTTCAGCTACTTAGAAAATTGCAAAACTTTTATTACAACTAACCTAAGTTTTGTTAAATTAACTGAACTGGTTTTGCTGCACATCTCAAACTAGTTATGCTATTCGGACTTTAGTTGCTAACAATTAAAATGTGAACTAATATTTATTAAAATGAGTTAGATAAACTCGTTTAGCTGCACGGACAAACTGTTTGATTACCGGTAGACAAACTTGTGAGCAATTATTAAGCCTTACGTTTCATAATATTTTACTAATCAGCGATCTCAAAATTACTCAATGTGTTTTTTAAAACTTTACTAACTTTTACGTTTTTCTGTAGCAAATTTATTCATGTAATTATTAACGTTTTTCACAGTTATCAGTAACTACTTCAAATGCTAGAAGAGTTTCACAAAAAAATTATATTTAATTACAAAACTGTTTATAAACTGCTTTATAAAATATTGTTTACCTTAACTAAACGAACTTCGTACTGCTAGCTAAACGCATACTCCCCCTTCGTATCGCGAAGTCGAGAAACGTATTCAGTTCAGTCAGTCAGTCAGTCGTATTTTAAACAGCCACGCTTGGATCTAATTTCTTTTTAAGTTATATATTCATCCGCCTGCGATTCGCATATGGTATACGTTAAGATGTTAAAAAGTGACAGAAGACTGGAGCGAGGTGACAATATGGAGTCAGTGGATCCGCTAGCAGATTTTAAGATCGTGAGGACTGTAAATGTCTTAGAGTTTGAATGCTCTAAGGTAAATGTGCATCGAGAAATTTGCAGGTATGTACTTAAATGTACAATCTTTGTAACTGGTATATATTCATCGTTATTTTTTGATGGGGCTAGAATTTGATGGGGTTTTCACTGTTCTATAGCCTATATTTTTATAATAGTAATGGTGTGTATGTATGTTATATTATTTTATTGCAAATGCAGATGTTAATTTTTCAAGCAAATATAAATAAAAAAATATTATTTCGGCAGTCCCGTAGTTGGGTAAAAAGATGTAGGTAGTATGTATGTAGCCTACATCTCATTAAAAGCATCATTGTTATAATGTTTTTTAATAACTTATCTAAGTAGTTGTGAGATAGCAGACTTAAATGTACATAACTGTTTTTTTTAGGTTTTGAAAGGACTTCAAATTTTGGTATCCAGACAACGATAAGAATCTGCAAATTAATTGGCATTCAGTAAAAATTATTAAATTCGCAAAGAACAACGAACGAGTTTCTAGACACGAAACGAAAGACCATAGGTACTGGAGTACATTAACGGTAAATATTTTTTTTGTATTTACCTATGACTTTTTATGTTTGACGAGATTTACTTGTTGCACCTTGCTTATTATAGATGATTGTTTTGAATGTCTGACGTTTTTATTCAATTTATTAAAGTCATATGTTTTAACAGTATTTTTTGTTTGCAGAAAATAACGAAGAAACAACAGACCTAGCTACATTTATGGCCACACCATTTTTAATAGCACTAACACAATTAATAAACCAAAAAAGGAAAGAGCCAACAGTGGCGACCTTCCAAACAGGAAGTGCTCGACGCCTTTTACCACCCCACGTAAGAATTGCAGCTGAAGTTGAAGAGACCATTACGAGAAGAAGACAAAAACTGCAAGAATTAGAAGGAACTGCATTTACAGCCATTTATCATGGTCGTTGGTTCATCGCTGAAAGAAGTTTCTGCTCGATATGTGGTACTCAATAATATGCGGTATGAGGTAGGTAACTTCCACATAAAATGCAGTCGACGCGTGTTTTAAAATAATATTTATTTTAAATGCACAATATCCATCAGAATGCAGTTGTAACTGTTTTTCAAATTTGTAACTCGCATTCGCTGTGCATAATTTTATAATAATATTGAACAGTAAACTCATAAAATTTATCTAAAAGTACAATCTTAAAATTTTGCAATGTTCCTACTAATGTTTAATCATTGAGCTATTCTGCAGAATTAAATTGTTCTTTATGTTTACCATACCATATATATGACATAAACATTATATCTTGTACAATAATCTTGTAGAATCATAATCATTATTGATCATTTATGATTATTATTCTCAAAACATTTCTACAACCATTTATGATTATTATTTAATAAAACAATATATTAAATTTATTTTAAAGCATATATATAATTAATACAGATGTATTATTATATATAGTATTACTATAACAGAAATAAAAAAAACCTATAAACTAAAACGAAATAACTTAAAAACTAATAACCTATAAATACCTTATAAATAAAAAATATCTCTAAGAGAACCGCTGCCGCGCGGCAAAGTCCCCAAATGGCTGACAGCGTTGCCCTTTTGAATGGCTAAACTGACTCGTTGGCAAAAGTAGCTGCCAGCCCTCCGGTCGCCGGAGGCTTCGACAAGGCGTTTCGATAGATCTTTAACGAAACGCCGTGCTTCTGGCCCCCATGGCCCCAGCGTTTCCACCCCAAATGGCACAAACACATAGCTCTCGCCAAGAGCTTCGTATTTGCGCCGCTTGAGACTTTCGGCTGCGGCTGCTGTCGCGCCCGCCTCGCAGAAGGTCGCACGGATGTGGGAGGGAGCCAGAGTGTCTACACAAGTTGCGTCCCACACCAGCGACCTTCCATGGAATTAAAGACATTCCGTCGGGTCTCTTTCCATCGCTCCGAAACATACCGTTTGGCTCTAAGATTGCCGGTACGTCTGCGGAGGCAAGGGCCCGACGGATGATGTCATTTAACGAGGCGTGGCGCGACAGACGACCGGCACTTCGGGAGCAGGACAACCCGTGATGGCCAAACTCGTCAACGGGCTGGCCGCAGCTGCAGCGGTGCGGTTGGTTGACGCTGGCGCCCAAGTGCAGGCCAACAACAGCTGTTAACATTTGGTTACTCAGGAGAGTACCGATGTTTGGCGATGGTAATGCCTGCAGCCAACATCCTGACTCCTTCTCAGCCACAGCAAGAAGACGAGCGCGATCAGCTTCGTTGTTGCTCGAAGCAAGCAGGTGGTCATGCTGTTTTTGGCACAGCAACTCGTCCCACTGTCGCTGAGAGTGAGGTGCCTCGGGTAGACTGTTCGGACATGTCAAAGACCAGGCGGTCCTGGCCTCAGCCAAGTACGACACCTCTACGGAACCCAACGAAGGGCTAACGATACTACTGTAGAGGCTGTGCGTACTGTGGGTAGAAGACAGAAACGCCGGTAATGACACTTCCGAAATTTTGCGAATACCTAGGCCGCCGAAACGTCGGTTAGAGGGCAATTCAGAATTTTTATTAAAACATTTTGAATTAGTTTGTCCAAATTTTTTAGTAGAGAATCGTATTTCCAAAGTTGAGAACACCGGAGCACATAGGTGAATTTGGGCACAAAAAGACAAAAACGAATTATAAAAAGAGCCATATGAGCATTCATATCGTAAAGACGATCAGAACACTGATTGAATGTTGATAACTGTTCATCGACAAAATTTGTGATAGAATCGTCTAAGATCGGAGCTCCTAAAAGGCGCAACGATTCTTCATTCAAAATTTTAATCCCAGGGGCCAGTACAGAAAATTTTGATATGATTTCACGTCTGCGTTCAGAGGAAAGGGAATTTGGAATAAAAATTTCACATTTTGAAAAATTTAGTTCTAGACTTATAGAGGCAAAATCGTTTATAATGGTACGCAGGTCACTGAGCACAGACTCCATATCACCCCCGATCGTTCCGTCGTCAAGGTACCAGACATTAAATTTGGAATGTAATGATGTAATGGTCGGATGGATGGCCAAACTGAAGATTGCGGGACCGAGAGGGTCTCCCTGTTGGCAACCCACGGCGGAGCTTAAGAGGTTATTTTGTATAGTAAATTTGACGGTGAGCTATAGCACTGCCAAAGATATTGGTAAATACCTGGAATTTCAGTTTTGACTTGAGACAGAAGTGCGCCGCGATCGACTGAGTTGAAGGCGTTTTTAACGTCCACCTTCAGCAACACCTCCCCACCTCCATATGTAACGAATGTACGGGTTGCGTGTACAGCAGCCTCACACCCTCCCTTGGAGCCAAAACCTAATTGGTGAGGTTGAAATTTTAACGAAAGATTGGGAAGGATATGCTTGCAGCAAATCTTAGAAGCAACTCGTCGAATGGTATTCCCTACAGCTATCGGTCTTATACCCCCATCTTTTTTTTTTAGAGCGCACATGTTGGCACCGTAAAGGATCGGAGTAATGTTTGAGGGTACTTGGCCTGATAACATCAGGTTCACCAACGACGAGAGGCTGCGCAAGAGGGCTCTGCCGGAGTCACCGGTACCGCCACACAGTAGGTCTTTTAGATGTTGTGGCGTGAGTCCATCAAGACCGCCGGCCGAGCCGTTCTTGAACGACATGACAGCTGCAAGCACATCCTCGGGAGTTGCCTGTAGAGTTAGAAGGGATGAATGCGGTGGATCAGGGAGGCTGAGAGTTGGTGCTGAAGATGGATGTTTGCTTTCCAGTGCAGAGAGCGTCTCCGCCGTGTCAGAAGCGATAGCGTCGCTAGAAAACAATAGTTGGGCAGCTCCCTTCAGATCGCCGTCGCTAATTTTTGATTCTACTTTGTGTACTATATTATACGTCTTTTTGGAGGGGTTGTAGTTAACGGTAGGTAGAAAGTCATTGGATATTGGTGTAAGACCGTTATTTTTTATTTTTTGAGTAAAAGCTGCTTATACTATCGTCCTTCCGAACATGGAGCGTACGGTATGTGAACGTGAGCAGTTGTTCCCAGCTATCGCAAGAATTTTCACATAAAATTTTGTTAACTGATTTGTTAAGGGCGTTAGCCACCGAGATGCGCGCGCCGCGAGGTACCCTTTTAATTAAAGGAGTCCTGTTTTTTAAAAGTCCTAAAGTTTGCCAAAATGGGATAGAAGAAGAGTCAGTATCGGAAGTTATTGGTGCGTCAGGGACTGACGGAGAGCAGAGGCCTGCACCAGCATTAAGAGGGGTTTTATGCACCCTCCCGATGAGGATTTTCAGGCCCCTCCTGCCGCGGAAAAATCGTGGTTGCGAACACTGCTCACATCTCACGTATTTCAGCGACGCGTCGCTGGATTGGCTGCAGGCATTTTGAGTGTTGGGCGCTTGGTACATAGGCGCCCGCGTCAACGGGACGAGAGATTATACTTACATATACAACAAAAATAATTCTAAAAAAATTGTAAACAAAAATATTATAAAACAAACTGACAGTTGGCGTTGGTTTGTACGGCGCAGGCGCGAAACTTCAGCAGCACGAAGAAAGCGTTAGTAAACACGCCGCTCGTTGGCTGATACGTGCTGGCTCGACGCTCATTGGTTGCCGTGGAGCCGTTGTCCAGGCGACGATGATTATAATGATTATAATTCTATTAATTTACAGAATAAGATACAAATTTGATTATAAATCATTAAGAGGATTTTTGTTTCTAGTCCTAAATGAGTACTATAGTTAAGAGAAAATCATTAAATTTTTGACATCTATACTTAATTATATTTAAAATATGTTTTAGGCGCTAGTGATAGTGTACGCGCCAACAAGACACGACGAATGACAGCCGTCTATACGCCAGCCAATCAGAGGCGAGCGGACCGCCGCGGCGAGGCACGCGCCGCGTCGCCCGCCGGCGGACGCGCCGACCAGTGCCATTCGAGATCTCAAGGCGTACCCACGCGTCACGCGCCCTTGAACTCAGCCCGACGTGACCATATGTGTGCAGTGTGTGCAGTGTCAGAGCTAGAAACGAACACCAGTGAACATAGTCAAGTGTTTGTGTGTTCCCTCAATCCCGCGCCCCCGCGCTTCGCCTCGATCCCGTGCCTATAACTCGGACCCCCGGTAAGCCCGTTCCCATCTTACTCCTTTACCTACGTCGCATGTTGGTGCCTTTCGCGCCAACAGATAGATAACGCAGTAATGGCACACAGTGATAAAACTTTGTTCCTGGTTAGATGTCATAAGTAAAAGTAAAATAAGTAATGATTTGCTACATAGGAATTGTTTTAAGTCATTTTGTTAAATTACTATAAAAATTTCAAATTATTATATTACTTCGTACTACTTTACATTACTACAGATTTTTATATTACTTCGAAACTTGTTACTATTAGCTTAAATTGATTAATAAAAATACTATATAATTACGTTAAATTGTTAAGAGTAGGTACTTATGTTATTTAATTTTTAAACTTTAATAAATTATTACTTTCTACATTAACTGAATTCTTTTATTTTTTGTTTACATACATCAATTCAATACTTAATATCTATTAAAATAATATTGTAACTGAAACGTTTAAGAAATTATGCGGCGATATATTCGTTACATAGTAATAAAATAAGTAACTAAAATAACATTTATTTCAAAGGAATTAAATATTGACTACAATTTCACTAAGGGCTTGAGCAGGCGGTTGGTCGGGATCCATCTCAGTTATTTATTAGTCATTTGTAAAAAGTTTATGAGCAACACCAAGACAAGGTTTTGTTGGAGTCCTGTGCGATCACAGATTTTTTAACTAGTGATTACATTTTTAGCTGAGTTGAATACAGATAGACAGTCTGAGGGAGTACATATTCCGTTTGGTAAATTTAAATTCACCCTTAAACACCCACCCTAAGGTTTCAAATTCCCCATCCAGAGTACACGAACACACGTTTCAGAGTATAAACCTTAGGGTGGGTGTTTAAGGGTGAATTTAAATTTACTAAGCCGAAAGTAGCAAATTAAGGAAAGCTATAATTAGATAAACAGTTTTGCTACTATTAACCAAATCAGTTATTTACGACTAACTAAGCAAATCTGTTATAAATAGCTACACGAATGGATTTGGTAACAAAACATTTAAACAAATGTTGATAAACTGCTTTCTTACTATTAGATAAATATATTTATGTATCAATAACTTGAAAGCTTACCTATTTTTAACCAAACAAATTGGCTACAAATAAGTGAATGAAGTTCTAAAAATTAACTTAACATTTTTGACACTATTACAATGACTATGAAACTTCAGCTAAACAAATGGTTTTGTTAAATAAAACAAAATTTGTTTAATTTCAGTTAACTGAAACACTTAAGTAATAATTGACTTAACTTATTTTACAAAACTCGTTTTTGCTACTGGTAGCACTCAGTTTAGTAGTCGCCTTTTCTATGTTACTAATAGCTGAAATTTATGCTACTGTTAGCAAAAGTTTTCTTTCAGTGTGTTGTCATAAACATGAAAAAAAATAAAAGACAGGTGCCCCCCCCGGCAATTTGTGTTATGTAGAATATGCACATTTAACTTCATTTTTGTCTTAATTTATGTATGAAAAATAATTAAAAATTTAAAATGTAAAGAAAAAAATTGGTTGATATTTCTAAAGGCGATGAAACGCATGCAATAAAACAATTGACTTTGAGCCTCAATAACTCCTTAGTTATCAGGTTCCCAGATTTAGTCCTATACAAGAAATTATAGGAAAGATGGGGGCAATACGTGGTTATCGTTTTCGTTATGGGTCTGTTAACACCCAGTATTCAAAGGACATCAGGCAAATTCCTTTGACGATAGACCCAAAAATGTATAGCATTTCTGTTTGTACCACAATGTAGGTATATAAATAGTGGATCGTGGAAACTATTCAGAGTTTAATAAAGATTTTTATTAGAAGAGATATTCACGTTTGAAATGTTTTTCTTTGGTAACACTGACACTATAGCAACACTTAATAACTCACACGAAACGTTTCGTTATGTGCTAAATGAACATAGTGTTCTCGAAAAAATTGACTAAAAGTGGGCGTACCGATTCAAATTAAAATTATTTATTATGCTTTCTTGTTATACACCAAGATCATAAATATCAAACATAATC
Source organism: Scoparia ambigualis (assembly GCA_963921215.1). Lineage (NCBI taxonomy): Eukaryota > Metazoa > Arthropoda > Insecta > Lepidoptera > Crambidae > Scoparia > Scoparia ambigualis. The sequence goes on along the minus strand of OY992511.1, from coordinate 29,591,693 downwards.
CGTATCATCCATCCGTATGGAGCATGTGGAATTCTATTCTGTTCATTAATCATGTGGTTGTAACCAAACGCTTCAGATAACAGTGATTGACAATGTCAGTGACAGCCATCGGCTGTCACTGACAGCTGGCTGGCTGACAGATCAAAAATGGCATGGCATTCAAATCAAAGCGATACCCATTTTTAAGTATTTGCCTATGCTTTACTAACAATAAAAATCTAAAAGTTAGATTTCTCTAACTTTAAAACTATTTCTCTGAGAAATCCAATCCAGCCAATTTCTGTCAATGTCATTATCATCTGATGCATAACTGGTGCAATGCGCCTTGTTCTTACGCAAAAAAATTGTGATGGTGGCTACAAAATGACCGTTTCATAGTCGTAGTTTTGTTTTCTAGTTAATTAATTTAGCCAAATAAAGGAGATTAAAAATAAAGTAGATACTGATTAAGGTATATAATGACACATAGTGCAAATAGATAATAGAGATAAGTTTATACATTTTTGGGTCAAATGTGCCTGATGTCCTTTAAAGAGTTGACATCCTGAGGGCCTACTCGCTTTCCCCGAAACAAAATTTCGGCCGATTTTTGTTTGCATTTATAACAGTTTCCATTCCTTCCGAAATTTCGTTCATACCAAATATATTTGGCATTTAGATTATTAAATTTTAGAAAAAGGTTTGAAATTTCAAAAATAATGGAAACCGTTTTAAATAGCATACGAAAATCGGCCGAAATTTCGTTTCGGGAAAGCGAGTAGGCCTGGCACGGGGTAAGAGCACTATACTATTCTCTTTCCCCGCTAATACTGATCCACTTACAATTACTCTTGAAACTTACTTACTCTTGAAATTCATATTAACCATGGTTTCTCGCCTAAAGTAACTAAGTACTTTCTGGTACTATTAGCCTAAAAAAAATCGATCTTTAACCATTTTTTAACCGACTTCAAAAAAAGGAGGAGGTTCTCAATTCGTCGAAATAAATACGTTTTATGTATGTTCCCCGATTACTTAAAGACGATTGGACCGATTTGGAATAATTTTTTTTATTGTTTTCTAAGGTTTAAAGCGAGCACTACACATTGAAATGAAACACTTTTTTACGGAGACTGACCACGGACTCCCTGTGACCACGGACCCTGTAAAGGGTTCGAAACGTCAGGATTATATAAAAACTATGTAAATAGTAAATTAAACGCGAGTTAATCCGTAAAAAGTGTTTCATTTCAATATTTTTTTTTGTCTGAAAGGGTATAGCTTCCATCCAGGTGGTCCCATAGTCATCAGGTCAATATCTGATGATGAGTTCCTGGAGAAATCAAGGGAACTTTTCAAATATTATAGGCACACCTATAGCGATTTAGGTATTATTTGCAAGAACCTGGGCACTTGTCCTCGGGAAGCACCATTTGGTGAAGTGGAACTGTTGATGAAGACCACAGACGGCCACCGGAACTACTCAATACTAAATATTTTTGGTGTTTGCTTTGCGATTACAAACTTTAATGTGGTTGCTAAGCAATTTATGCTCGCCACAATGCATCACAGTCAAGTGGAGCTAATGGTAAACCACGAAGAGAACTCCTCAAGAATTAACGTCCCTGCATCGGAGAAAACAATATTTTGTACAAAATGATACGCAGTTGACATTAAGATGTTGTAAATTGAAAAAAATACTAATCAAGCCAATAAAAGTGACAAATAAATAATATTGTACTATTACTTATTGCTACATTTTCAAAATTAAAATAAACCAACTCCAAAAAAACAGAGAAACTAAAAAGAACAAAATAATAGTGTTGTCTTGAATAACTAAATTTAATCCCCACAGTTGAAATTTTACTTACATACTTTTGAAGACGGTGCCAAGCCAAATTAAATGAATAAGAAAATATTCCAAAAACTAAAATAATACGTAGGTACCTTAGTGTGTTCTTCTAGACAATTTCCAAGACATCTTTAAATCTACCTGTAAGTCTACGTCTTTCCATAACGCTAAGCAAACCGCCCAATTATAAGGCTTGGCATCGACTTCAAAAGTATGTAAGTAAAATTTTAACTGTGGGGATTAAATTTAGTTATTCAAGACAACATAATTCTCTTGTTCTTTTTAGTTTCTGTTTTTTTGGAGTCGGTTTTTAACAATCAAAAAAGCGAAACAGAGACGGCGCGTCTAATGCCCGATTTACACGTATTAAGTAATTTAGTAGTTAGGTAACTAAATTTTAAGTGATTAAGTAGCATGTGAACACACAATTTAGTAGATAAGTCACCTAAAATTAAGTTAAAATTTAGTTAGCTACTACGTGTAAATCGGGCATAACTCGTGATTTTATAACTGACAGCTGTCAGTATTTTTCACGACTAAAGACATCTAGTAGCGACAACTCATAGCAAATACCTGAACTATCAAGCTTAGACTGTTTTATCGACGGAGAGATCATTTGTTAGTGTGAATAATCTAATAGTTATTACGGACTTTGTTCCTCTTCCGTGGGGTTCCTCTTACCCCACCTGACCTGCGGGTCCATCGGCTAAAAAATATGGATATGGACATGGGCTTCATTTGACATTTGAAGCCCATATTTTGTCCTTAGATGGGCATATTATGTGCTTCAAATGTCAAATAAAGCCCATGTCCATATTCATATTTTTTAGCCGATACAGGGGCTGACCTTACTAACTATTTATTTATATCTCAATATCGTTTTTATTTATATACTGTGCTCCAAGGTAAGTGCATAGCATATCCCTTCCCTACACTAAACGGAACTCGAATCAACCGTAAACTCAACTGCGCAAAAACTGCGCAGAGAAAACTCCTTGCATTACGCCCAAAGCTTTAGCTCATATTTATACTGTGCCCTTAGAATAATAACGCTATAGAAACCAAGTCCGCGCGCCTATTTTGAAGCACCTTAATCGGAGCCAGAAATGGCTCCAAACGCCGGACCGCTCCGTAGTGTTCAATGTCAATGCGCGCCGAACGTGTCTCGCGAAAACAAAAAAAATATGACGGTTTGTGCAGTTAAATTGTGTCACAACACATCTGAAAAACAAAAGAAGTGTAATAACATCACTTTTCACAGGTAAGCGTTCAGTATTTCATAGTATCTTGTAGTTAACTAAGTCAAAATATAAACGTACGCAGTGTGATTCTCTAAGTTATAGTCTTGGTAGCAGCGGCTGCCGCAGCTCGAGGATTGACTCTGTCTCTTTCATATTCATAGAATTGGAAAGAGACAGCAGATCACAGCCATGCGCGCAGCGTCATCGGTTTATTGCTTCATTTTTGACAGAGCGCTTGTATGAAGACTATTTTTCTATAGCGTTATTATTCTAAGACTGTGCCCAAAGTTTGTAACGGATTTTTTATTTTATTTACGGGTGTGTGCGGTTTCAATAAAATATTTAAGTAACGTAACATTAATGACTAGCGGTCCGCCCGCGACTTCGCCCGCGTAAGTGAACACCCCGTATCCCGTTACGAATTTCTAAATTTTTTTCTTATATACAAAATAACAAACCTGTCAATTTTATAAACACAGCAAAAAAAAATACTTAAGCGAAATAGGTGCAGCAATTCTGAAGTGATGCGTGGCGCGAACATAATTATATACCTGATATATTTCTGCGATAAGTGCATTCGGGGCAATTGTTTTTTTTATAGATATAGGTAATATCATTAAGTTCCTTGGGTAATATCTCTAGGACATTGACACATAGATAATTAATTACTATTATTTACATTACAGCTTGGTAGTCGTACTCGTAACTCGTAATCACTATTATGTTAACCTACCCCAGTCACTATAGTATAGTTCCTGCAGCGTTGTTCTTAATACGGCATTCAGGTATCTTGGGAATCAAAAATATTCGTATACGGCAGCGATTTCATTACCGTATTAAAATATACGGTAATATACGGATGAAGGAAAAATGTTACCAGTGGTAAATATATTGCTTAACATTATATGAAATTAGCTCACATAAAACCGATGAGTTTTGGATTAAATTCCGTGATGGAACAGAACTAAAATCGTTAGCATCTTTTGTGTTAAAATATGTATTATGTTTGCCACACTCGAACGCAGACTGCGAAGGTATCTTCAGTAAAGTAAATAATATGAAAACGAGACTTCGAAAAAAATAATAATTCCAATTAATGGAACTCTTCTAGCCAGACAAGCAACCCGTAATCACGGTAATTGTACACAACTTCAAGTGCCACACGAAATGTTTCGTAAAATTAAAGATAAATAACAGTACGAACTAAATGCGACTGGTGGTGAACAATAAAATGAGTAGTTTACAAGTAGTACACGCACAGTAGTATACATTACTTGATTTTTTTTTATTTAAACCTTCCTAAATAAACATTTTGTGCAATACGGCAATTTTTTAAGATTTTCCTAAAAATCAGACAATTTTTAAATTAGAATACGGCAACCCTAAATTTGTCAAGAACAACACTGAGTTTCTGTATAGATCACTAGAACAGAACGAAAAGCCACCAAGTAGTAGGTACCTAGCTGAGCTACAACACTAATTTAAGTCACAGATTAAAGAAGAGTTGCTAAGTATGCTTACGTATTTGTAAAAAACTTGCACGCACGGTTTTGCGATGAGGCCTACGTCCTATACCTACTTAATGTATGTTTTTATATTTCACCGGACTTTCGCAATTTTTGTCAGTGTCGTCGTCTACTTAGCAATCTGTTGTTATGTCCAAATTATTTGAAGTCTAGACAGTGTAAAAATATGTGAACGACAGGTAGACATAACGCACCGACAGCGAGCAGGCAGGGCCGGAGCCGGAGTTCATCGCTGCACGTGCACAAAGGCCTGGGTCGGTCGGTCGGTGGCGGGTGCCCTCCAATCTCCCGTGTAGCGGTGATAGCGGGATTAGCGGGCCCTTCTCGGCTACCTTCGGCCGCGCTCGGCCTCTATTCGCGCCCCCCACTCGACGAGCAAGATTGCGAGAGTCGCGCGAGAGAGAACGAGACCTCGTCCCTCCTCTACGCGGCCGGGGCCAGACGGTTCGGTCTTGCCCGTCTCGCCTCACCCCTCGCCTCGCCCGCCGCCCACCCCACCACCCCGCCCGCCCGTCCCCCGCCAGTCTATCTCGAGCAGTTGTCGCGGTGGCTCGTGCCGGTTGTCAGCGCGCTGCCATCCGTCTTTTAATTCGTGTGTCCCTCGAAATAAACTCGATATTGCCTGAACAATATAACAAAAACTTAACAAGATTCTTACGCTTCGGGTCCGGGACGTGACTGAAGCTAGTGAAGTGACTAACCGGTGACAGCTATAGTGAAGTGGGACTGGTCGCGCTACGTCGTCGTGCCTGAGTTGGCGTCGCCGTACTCGCCGTTCCTCCGATTCTCGCGAGGTAAATGCTGCGACTCCTACGATGAGAGAGCGATCGCATACCTACGTGGACAGAAACCGGATTGCGGTGTGGAACTTATAGTAATGCGATCTATTTTTTATTAAATTGAATTTGTTTTCGGCGGCGAGAAGCATCAAGTTGAGCGAAAGAGAATTGCAAGTGGGTACCGTTAGGTGACGTCGCCGCTCGTCGTGGTCTGTGGTCGCTCGCGAATAACGAATCAGATTTTTTTTATTAACTTATTCAATGCTGTAGCCTCGTTATGACACGATTCCTTGAGTTATACGTAGTCATCTAAAAAATTAAGGAAATGCCTACAAGTTTAGCGAGTTTCAATGCCGCTTTGCCTACAAAGAATCTTGATAACAGCAGCGGTTACGTACGTATGCGGAAGTAGGCACTGATGCGCTACTTTATTGTTCCTCAATCATCTCGGGTGTTGAACAGCTGGCCTTTGTTTTAATTTTCGCATCTGTTAGCAGATCTACGAACTCGGATGACTTTCTTTATCAGTCCGCAGTTATGAATCGGCATTAGTTAGTCAATTCAATTGTGTGATAGTATCAATCCGCATTGTTGCTTTCCTAATTGGAAGTAATTGGAACTTTTAATGAGTACAGCTACTACCTATCTAGTTCCAATTTAATAAATAAGATGGTGCATTCGGAGGAGCGCTCCAGCACGTCTGCATGGGCGTGGCAAGTGGCCAAGTGCTTCAAGGTTCACGGCGACTGGGACCGCTTTTTAAATCGGGTCCACGAATGTGCCACTTCACAATTTCGACATCGCAGCGACCGAGACGACGAACAGGTCACTAGATATTACTCTTACGACTCCGATCTCACGACTTCGCGCAATCTGTTGAGCATTAGTCGGACGGATTTACCATAAAAGTTTCCAGATGTGACAAAAACTGATGAAAACACGATTTGGAAGCGCTTGTTAGTAGGTTACCCTCAGCTATCTGTCTAAGTGATTACCTACCTAGATAGGTACCTCTCTATTTATTAGTTGTTGTTATTATTGTCTCTGATAGTTTGAAAAGTAGGTACCTACCTACTATATTAGTTACAGAGTACCTCATAATTATTTAGAGATGAAAATAAGAGTAATGTACCTACTTACCTAGATTGTATATACCAATATCCCACAGAATACGTTACTGTAAACTGTTGCTACCTACCTACTTCAGAACATTAATCAATGTTCCTTCCTAGGTAAAAGCCTTTCAAATTCAATCATTATTCTGTAACAACCAAACCGGGTGGATTGGTTGACATTGAAACCTATATATGCACTTGGGCATAAACAATCTGGTATATAGGTACCTACATAGTACATACCGATGTGGTCAACGCCCTAGCGAAGGTTTTTACTTTTACTGGAGTATACCTAAAAGGCCAAATAATTTGTTTTGAAGAACCAATTGACCATGACCACCATACGATTTAGATTCGGGCACTCATCATTATAAGTTATAGGTACAATATGTCACACTCACAACTCCTTTTTTTTAATTGCCGAAAGGAGAAAGTATTGTTTTACAGTTTTTGTGCGCATTCGGGCACCTTTTGAACAATAATAACAAAACATAATTGACCATAAGGAGTATTTTCGTCGATTAAATATATTGTAGATACTGCTCCTAAAGTTTTATTACTACATCCCTGGACATATTGTATAAGTAATAAACCTCAGAGTTTATTCTATGCTTGCAACAATAATTTACCTAATATGACAATGACAGTCCAATTATTTTGATTTAGTGACAGGAAGTTCTGCTAAAACTGGTAGACCGAGTGTCTTGGCAATTTACTGATATGATTATAAATATCACAAACAATTAAATCATTGATTGTGCTTTGTATGATACGTAGATACGTAGTATTTCATGCTGCAGTTACTTACCTACTTGAAGATTGATTTTTCGCTAAATTGATTTGTGGTGTAAATAAATAAAACAAGTGGCATCGTTCGTTGTCTGTCGCGGTGCTTTCAACATTGTGTGATTGTGTCTATATTTAGCGGAGACGCGCGGGCGCGGCGCGGGGGCGGCCCGTCATCGAAGTAGGTCGCCGCGCCGTATTCGCGCATTACCTGTCTTGCTGACTCCATCATGATGCCTGCCTCAATGGCAACCGGGAAGAACACTGGAAAGGTACACCAACATACTTCGAGATATCACGACAATGATCTCTCGCAATCTAAAAAAAAACAAAGAATTGTAGCTTCAACCATTTGTATAGTGGGTAACCAATTGGTGTCAGAAACAGGCCTAAGTAATCTAAGTTGGTCGTTAACAACAAAAGATTGAAGGACAAATTCGAAGTACAATCAATTTACACAGACTTCGCAAAGGCGTTTGATGTGGTGGAACACAACCTACATAATTGTAGGTTGGCAGAATTTAGGCCACGCGGGAATCAGTAGTTCTTTAATTTCATGGTGCGAATCTTATCTGCGTAATCGATAACAGCTCATTATGATGATCACTCATCATGGTGCCATTCGGTGTACCACAGGGCTCACACCTTGGCTGACTTCTTTTTTTTAGTTTTTATGTAAAATTGTTACATCAGGATATTACATATTGGATGATGATTTATAGTGAGATTGATAGTGACTTAGTTATTCGTTATCAACATAATTTAATGTCACTGCAGAAATATATTGATAAAATAAAGTGGTGGTTCATTAATGCAGTTACAAATAGCCCTAAGAAACAAATAAAGGAAATTATGATGGAAGTGTAGGGCTCAAAATAAGCAGATCACCCACCGCAGTATGAAAGTGCGAAAAGAATTATTACAAGAACTAGTATGAAAGCGAAATAGGTTACAATGGCCTCTAAACTCCAATCATGTTGGATACAGGAGTCAAAAAAAGTTCGACTTGGGAAACGAAACTTTGCCACAACTTTGGAGTCCGTTTGAAGTATTACAACGTAAAAATCATTACTTGAAATAACACTTAGAATATGGAATCTTAAGCTTGATCAAATTATGCGTTTTACAATTATCAGAAAATTATTATTAGGTAGGTAGGACATACTAAAACAATGCCTTTTGTAGTTATGGGCACTAAAGTTATGCTGCTGAAAATTAGAGTGAGTAATAATTGTGCCGATGAAACCAATAGTTAATAAATTGTTATGCGAAAAAACTTTATGCTGAAACAGTTATGCCATTTGATATTATGGATAAAAAAAATATAATTATACGAGCGAAGAAATTTCACAATATTTTCATGCGAGACTTAATTGTGATATTTGTGATACTTAGTACTAAACTTGACTTTCGTGATCACATGAACACCATAAGCAGGAAAGATTACCTGGTTTTGTATTTCGGCAAAGTTCCTCAGGTCAGAGTCAAACAAATAGATACCTATCATTATGTATTTTGAATTTCTTTGGATGCTGTGGTCAAATCTCTAGATTTGGCATTGAGATTTGGCGGGGTTCTTTCTGCATACGCTATGTCCCCTTTTAGAAGAACTATCAGTACAACACCGTCTAATATTAAAAAGCATTGTACCTATTCTGAAACGATAGTCGATAAGCACGTACTAGGTAGCGTATTTATTTAATTATATTTATTCAAGTGCATGCAGTGTTCTTTTTCAGAAGGTCGTGCATTGCCATAAGGTCGTGCATTTCCTAGTTAATTTATGTAGCGACCAGTTCAGTTCAGTGAAACTAATAATAAAAATTAAGAGATGAGATAAACCGTTTTTATAAGCAATTGTTGGGTATTGCGGATGAAATGCGCTTCCGTTTTCAGTCTTATCGAAGCATTAAGTGATGTGACTGCTGTCCTGTTGTATAATGAAATTAATTAAAAATACTATTTTAAACATAAGACTTCCAATACTGAAATTCAACATTTTCTTGCTAAATAATAAAAACTTGATAAAACCCAAAATTGTTGATTTAAAACCGAATCACGAACCAATTTTACATAATATAACTACAGAATCTACCAATAGATTTCATAATGCAGAAATGACTGGAGTGACCAGTGACCGCTTTGCCTTTGTACACTGCAGAGAGAAATTGAAGAATAGACATCAAAAAATTGTATTGAAGACTAGTCGAGCAATCTATTGTGTAGGACGTAGCTTGACGTGAAGTATAAACAAAATAATGTGAAATCCTGAATTACTGACAAATTGAGAACGTCCTCTTTTTTAAAGTCGAATAAAAAGCAGGATAATTACGTTTGCGAAAATTGCCGTTCTCAGAACGCGGTAGCACATAAATTAAAAAGTACACACACACACACCTCAACATATTCTAAAATCATCTCGGCATTCTTTTGATTAATTTTCTCAGCGTCGTCGTCGTTTACCGAATAAGCAGGTCAAATACCCGGAATATGGCGACTCAAAACCCATATAATCTTGTGATTCATGTTGCAGTCTATAACTTACTACAAAGTTTTAGGAAAATGAATAGCTTAATACCCATAATTTGTAGCGTATGATTGATTGGAATTCAATAATTTGCCCTTTGCCTAGCAGTGAGACAACATAGGCCTTATTTAAGGAATAATTTTCTTAACTAAAAGCTATATTTTATTTTTTTAATTTTGCTCGTCTTAGCTAGCTGTAGCTGCTTTCACATTGCTGTGCTTAGATCTTTCCAGGCATATGGACATCCACTCTCCTTACATCACTAAGTTTTATTTGTACTGGCACCTCGAGACCAACCGTTCTTCGGTCTTGACGCCAAATCAGTGCCCACCAAAGCGCGCTCTTCATTCGGTAGGTACTCATAAGACTAGTGTCTCGGGAGAGTTTGCCCGTGAACACGTGTAGTTCAATTCCTATTGTCCAGATAGGTAACCGGAGCTGTCAAGCTCGCTCACTTCTCGTTGCACGAAGGGCACAACTCGCAGTTGCCACTGCTCGGGTCGTCGACTCTAAAGTCAACTCCCAAGTGTCCACCTTGGTCGCGGAGTAGTAAGCACACTCACTTCGCGGAACCCATCCGGGAGCCTAGCCATTTTCCACGTCTTACGCGGCTGGCCGAAGGCTACAGCATCTAGGGGGCCGCCTCTACTAGTTCTCCAGACTAGTACCGGAGATGTCAACACCAATGTCCAATGAGAAGCACCGGACGAAGCTGCCAACTTAAAGGAAAACTCACGTTCCCCGCAGGACTTTTCGCTGCTGGCCCCACAGAGACCGCTACTAAGCCCCGCTCGCTGTGCACGAGTTTGGAAGTCCTGGCACACAATACCAAGACAAACGAACATTCCCAAGCTCTACAGCTTACCACAAACCACTACGAGTCCAACCTACATCCGGAATCCCGCCAGAGGCGCCGGTTAAGGCACAACCAGCGGGGGGCATGGAACCAGAACCCCGTAATACCCCGGAGCAACACAGCCGGACCCGTAGTTCCAGCTGCGATACCCTAACTATAGGGGTGAATAGATAGAGACAATAAAGGACTCGGGAGATTGGATCGTAAATAAACCACCTACTTATAATATTGTTTTTGGTATGACGAACAGTTTACGTTTGTTGAGCCCTTCCATGAGTACCTACGAAAGAACGTAGGTAGGCAGTGAACGACCGAAATATGGCGTGCGAGAGATAATTTCCCGCAGTTGGGCCGATGTCGTCAGCTGATAGCGAGGTCAATGGCCGCGACTTTGTCTCGATGCCCGCACTCGTATCGTATCGTCCTATGCGTTGCTAGGTCGATGGGTTATCGGGATTTTTTTACAGATTACGATTTACGATTCCACTGTTCAAAGGAGCTGTAGAATGTAAACAAATACTTTTTGGGCACATTTAGTTACATATTAGAATAGTTTTGTTTTGTTCACTTCACAGCGTAACCGGCATTATAGGCGGCGACAAACTTAGTGCTTCTAATAAGTGACCGATTAAAGCCCGGAGGTATCGGCATCGCGTGAGCATGTCCCCATACCTACCTTACCAAATTTTCCGTGGCGGTTTTAAGTTTGAAGCTCCGAAGGCTCAAACATGGACTCGGGCTGACTATGTTAATGTAGAACAGAATGATTGTACCCTAATTTCACATCAGAAGATTTATTGCCTAGATGTAGCTTGATTAAAATTCGTGCTAATGGAAAATAGGCTGATCATGATGTTGATGAATCGGATGATAATTTTTCCACAAGCGAGACAGTTCGTTCATTTGAAATTCCTAGACGAACTAGATTAGACTTGACTCTGTCTAATATGCAGAGTTTGTGGACATTAGCGAGCATTATCTGCATTGTGGGAAGGCCTGCGGGTCCCAGTAGGCTGCCATGGTTGCTATTGTGAGCATTGTAATGTAACTGAATCACCACTGTTGTAACAAGGTCAGCTATACAATTGACCTCACTTTTGTAGAGCTTTCTGCGCATTAACTTATTGTTTCATGTTTTTCAACTAGTGCCTACTGTTCTAACCTTGTTTTTTCTATTGACTTTGTTGTTGATCGATACGTTATAAAAAATAGACAAACACTTAATACAAAAAAAGAAAGGAAGACAAAAAATTATAATACAGCCCTCTTAAAATCTCCCTTTGATGGCATTGAATGATAAGCAAATATCAGAATAAATTATAAAATAATTGAGTTAACTACTGTTATGTGATTTTATTGCCCTATTTTTATCTTTCGTGTGCCTTAAACTATTGATTTCCGTAGATTTTTACTTTGATTCTTCTCCCTATACTACTCCCCTTACCACTGGCACCGCTTACATTTTCGTTGAAGGTAATGTAAAAAGTGACGTAAGACGTAACACGTCCAAATTCAACTGTGCCTCATCGATAACGTAATCATCGCACATCAACTAATCTTGTTTCACTAAAAAGATTATATTGATAAACTATTGCGTAAAAAGATTTTAGAAACCATAAATAACGTAAAGATTCTGTGCTTCAATAATTTTGGACAGATTTAGCTTAATCATTGGGATGTGATTTTATTAACGCAAACTTTGATCAAGGAATGCAACGACAAAAGACTGTCGTAACGTAAATTAACTAACCATAAGCCATATTAGGATACGATTTTTAAAGTCTTCCAATTTATGCGAATTTAATAAAAAGTAAGTATGTCAATTATGTAAAAATATACAGGTAAAACGTTCTGTGAGTGGCTTGAGCCCAGACGCCCGCTGCCGCCGCCCTTAATGAGGCGGCGGTTTGGTAAAAGTGACTTTGTCCTCGCAAATTGCTTAACTGTTGTTTTATACAGGTTCACGTTAAGTTAAACATACATTATTATTTTTACGAGACCTATACGTGCGATACATTTGTCACATTATATTTATACTAGCGGCCGCTCGCGGTTTCACCCGCGTGGTTCCCGTTCCCGTGGGAAAAGCGGGATAGAAAGTAGCCTATGTGTTAATCCAGGTTATAAACTATCTGTATGCCGAATTTCATCCAAATTCATTCAGTAGTTTTTACGTGAAAGAGTAACTAACATCCATCCATACTTACAAACTTTCGCGTTTATAATATTAGTAGGGTACTTTACTCGTGCTTTATTTATTACTCATGCCCCTATAACTAAACTATAGTTCACAATTCAAGAATGTTTGTCTCCCTTTTAAATACATTCAATCCAGCTTGGCAGATAAGCACGTTGCCACTGCTTACTATCCTGAGACTGTTTTGTTGGCACGCTAGTCTTAGCTAGCAAAGTTAAAGAGCAAAGGAACACGACCTATTATGCATGACCAGCATGACTATTATAAGTAACCTGTTATCACGAAACATGGGCTAAATTGAAACCTGGATTAAAACTGATGCTGTCTCTATCTGCCTTTATTAAGAGGAATGAAACAGCATCAGGTTTAAACTAGTTTTATCATTAGTCCCCTTTGGTTTTGTAAAATTGCAAAAATGTGTGCCGTGTCGTGTCGCGTACCGGTGCGCCCTTTGGTGTCGTAAAAGGCGACTAACTGACTGAACACTGCACATACATTGACGACCTCCGTGGTCGAGTGGTTAGCCGCCATCTCAGAGGTCCCGGGTTCAATTCCTGGTCGGATCAATTTAGAGAAAAACTGTTTTTCTAAGTAGATTTCAGGTCTGGGTGTTTTTTCTATGTTTATGTTGGTCTAGATAATTGGTGTGAGCGTAAACAATTTTTTTTTATTAATTGTTTATTTTATACATCCAACAGCATAGAGTGGCGAGACTAGCTCATAACCGGTCACACTGAGCACATGTGCAGTCGCTATTTGGTGAAAAGTGGACTATGGTAGAGGAGTGCTTTTGCTGTCCTCATTGCCTAGTCTCTGTTTAACCATTCGGGGATAATAGTCGTGATTTTATGATATGTATGTATACGTACTAGGGATGGGCCGAAATTCGTTTCACATTCGGTTTAACCGAATTTCGGCAGCTTGAACCGAACTTCGGCATTCGGCCGACATTCGGTTCAAATGTGCAGTCGCTATTTGGTGAAAAGTGGACTATGGTAGAGGAGTGCTTTTGCTGTCCTCATTGCCTAGTCTCTGTTTAACCATTCGGGGATAATAGTCGTGATTTTATGATATGTATGTATACGTACTAGGGATGGGCCGAAATTCGTTTCACATTCGGTTTAACCGAATTTCGGCAGCTTGAACCGAACTTCGGCATTCGGCCGACATTCGGTTCAAATGCCGAACTTTTGGTACCTACAAGAAAATATTGAAATACAATTTGATCTTTTCTTACACTCATTGTATTTGCAACAAGAAAATATATCTAAAACTTTACCTCGTTAATTCACTTAAAACCACGTAGATAATAATGTAAACAATAACGCAATTGTCGCGTGGACGGTCTGCCGCGACGGAAGACGAGGGGATTTGTCGCGAGTTGCGGCTGGGTTGTGGGCGGGATGCAATACCAAGAATTGAAGGTAGCGCGTAAACTAGTAGAACGTGTTGTAGTTGTAATAGAGAAAGCGCTGTGAAAAGAACCGAACTTCGGCCGAATTTTGAATTTTTACCGAATGTTCGGCCGAAGTTCGTACTCGGTTCAAACCACATTCGGCCCATCTCTAGTATGTACCTTTATGTAAAAATCTTGATGTCAAAATAAAAATAACAAACTTTTTGCAACAGAGTACCTACGCAATTTGTTAAAATTGTAATACATTAACGAGAATTGGTGACGTGACGTGAGGGTTTCGTTAAAAGAGTTACATGAACATGAGTCCGTGAGATAATAAAACATGAGGAAGCGCACACTCGCGTTGCGGTATCATGCAATAGGTCGCAGTCTCGCAGTTACGCGCGGGCGCAGCGCTGGCTCGCGTCGAGCGGCTTCCGGATGCGCGCGCACATTTAAAACGTCCTTAATTTTCGGATCAGGGTCGTTTCACACTTCTACTTGCGATCGATGTAGGCCACTGATATCTATTCGTTGACATTGTTTCAAATATCTACGCTTATCTGTCGCGCTTTGGTCAATAAACAATCTTTTGAGGGCACTAACTAAATCCTACCAGGGGCCCAAGTCTGCTAATTTACTGGGCTTGATGACTGAATGGCTTAATTGAATCGCAATTGGATCGCATTGTAATTGTTTGACACATTGGTATACTCTTACTCATTTAAGAATACTAAATGTGTCAAACAATTACAATGCGATACAATTGCGATTCAATTATGCCATTCGTAAATTAGCAGACTTGGGCCCCTGGTGATTCGTCAGTAAGCATTACGAAAAGTAACAGTGTTATGTAAGCAGGGTTCAAAAATATCCGATATTTGTTATAAATATCAAAATATCGGATATGTATATCCAACATAAGTACTTAAATCAAGCATTATGACAGCCATATTATTATTTTATTGTATTATTTATATATGAGTACTGTTTGCATATTATTTGTTTTATAAACTTAGTAAATTATTTTTAAAAAAAAGTAGTCCAATGGCACCATTAATGCCGGTAGAACTGTCAACCGTCGCCGCGCCGCACGGTGAACCGCTTGGTCTAATTAGACACCAAAAAATGAAGTCCTTAAGTAGGTAAGCGAATAATTAATTATGATTTCTAAGTGTGTAAGTATTCCGAAAATGGATTCAATAATCACCAACTACCCCAAATCAATAAGCACTCAAAGTTGGTATTAATAAAATTTACATCAGAAATTATATTCACTTGCATTTAAAGCTCCTGCTTCGATCAATTATTGTTTATGTTTCTAAGTGTTCAATTGTGTTGAAAAAAATGGGAGAACATGTTGAAGGTGAGTACTTACTGACATATTTTTTTTGTTCATGAAGTAGTCGCATATAAATTAGGCAAATCTGTTTTTATTGAAGAAAAGCAATACTTGTATATGTTTAAGACCATCTATGTATGAGTACCTCAAAATACCCCTATAAATGATACCTTAAATGGTAGCTTATGTTGTCTATTTTCAAATTCAGTAGTCAGTTTGAGACTGCATTATTTTTTTTTATTTTTTTAGGGAGTACGTATTGTTTGACCCGGATGGAGTTCTTCAAGGTTTGGGCCTCTGTCCCAAAGAAGAGTCGCAATTAAGCAACATTGTCCTTTATTTTAGATCAGTTTGATCTCGACGCTGACAATATTGCACTATTGCAACCCATCAAAACGAAAATAAGACTGCTCTCTGTGAAAATTGATTTTATACCTATATAGTAATTAATGTCTAATCTATGTCATTAGGTCGTTAAACTGCGAAATATAAGATCATTGACAGTTTAGAACAATTTCATAAACAAAAATTATTTTATGAGTGTCTAAACTTGCCGAACAGTCCACTGTGCGCCGGTAAGATGCTCAGGGCTTTGGAACCGGTACCGAAAATACAGGTGTTATATCGGTAAGTACCGGTATTTTCCATTTCGGTTTCTGAATACCGACTCTTCCACGAGTACCGGTGTAGAATCTCAAGAATACCGGTACCTATCCACGACGTTGCCGGTCTGAAGGTCACGTGAATACCGGTATCTATCTGCGACGTTGCCAGTTGTTTGTCACGTGATATCACGAGCTAGGTAGGCCGTGCGGCCGTGCGAATTTACTAAATAATAAAAAATTTAAACTATTTCTGTATTGATATAAAAGTATACCTATCACAAAAAAATATTTGATAAATATATATCTTAATATATTATCCATTGATTACAACCTTAATTTTTCTTTAAACAAAACCAATTAAGGGTGAGTTCCACCCATGAAACTGAACAACTTTCCCCAAGAATTGGTTTTGTTTATAGAAAAATTAAGGTTGTATATTCTACTTTTTAAAGTTTACGCGATGCGATGACTATTGAGTCGTTTCACACAGAGAGACGTCTCACTCACCTCACACTGTGGTTGACCACGGTCCGTGAAAAACACATCGTTCAAGATAAAACAATCTATGTATAAAAAAAACGTTTACATATTCTTATCAAAATCTCTTTTAGAAGGAAGGAACATGTCGACATAATGTTGTAGAAGGTATGTTCTTTATACCATTTTGTCATATGGTCGGTCCGTTTAAAGTAGCATAAGAATACTAGGCCCTGTCACTCGACAAAAGTGGAACACCTGGTTACACTGTTTGCAAACAATCATAGATTGCCTTGATGTGCTGTCACGTCTCTAGTGCGTGAGCAATTAAGAATAAATAAAATAACGAAAACAGTAATAAAATAAAGAAAACAGTTATTAAAAATTTACAAATTTATTAGAGGGTCGTTCGTAAAGGTCGGCCAGGTTCACACTTAGTTCCGGCCCAGAATACCGCACTCCCCTGATTCTTCCCGAGTCCGGTACGAAGGCGAAAGGCAGTCCTCCTCTTCACTGGTCCAGCCGCTGCGAACGGGCACCGGCAGTAGTTGTGGACGGGAGCCACGATAACCGATCTCCACTATGAAGGCTTCGGATATTGCTTGGGGCTAGTTACCCCGGTAGGAGTTCCTGGAACGCGAGGACGCATTTAGTACTTGAGCCGCTTAAGCCAAGGAACAAGGGAAACCTAGGTTCATGAGGCAACTAGACTACTGCCTTAGCGCTAGTAAGGTGAAAGGTGACTCAAGGCGGTTTTAATAAATTAAAAAGGCAGAAACGGTTACAAATGCTAGGCACACATAAGCACTAATCTTCATTATATACACACACGGTCAGATAATGAAAGGATAATCTGATAACTAAGGCAAAGCAAATTATAATTACGCTACAGTGGAGCCGTTATAGATTTAAATTTTAAAGCGCACAATCATCATAACTTCTTCACTACCGTAATTCAATACTCTAACACACCAAAATAAGCGAGAAAACATTATTTGCACAACTTACCCAGTATGGGAACACTAATACACTTAAAGGTTTATATGAGAAGGAATCGAGTTTAAAAAATCGTTAGCGTACAGTTTATGCAAGGCGCTCGCGCATCAGAGCGACGTGCGGTTGCTTCCGAGGCAGTTTGGGTATGAGGTAGAAACCGCGAGAGGGGAGCGGCGGTCGGTCGGCGTGGTGAGCATACGCAGTCCCCGCGTCTCACCCCGCGCCCGCAGCCCCCACCTTTCGTCGGAACGGTGTCTAGTGTCGCGGGCGCTCAGCGCAACAATATTATGCGTTTTAAGTAACGCTACGTTACATTACCCCCTTCTCTAGGAAAAGGATTTTCACTAGAGCAAAATCCGCCATTAAGCCCGCAAAAATTAGTTTAAATTAGTTTGGCGGCCTACTGTCTTCAAATCTTTAATATGCCACACGCCAAGTTCACGGCCATTCAAGTCCTCTAAGACGTAGACCAATGGAGAGCGTTTTGCCTTAATTTTACATTTTTGGAACTTGGGCGCTAATTTTTTACTAAAGTAAGCATTTTTATCGCTCTGAAAATAACACCGTTTCCATACAACATCTCCAACCTCAAATGTAGCTTCTTTACGACGCAAGTTGTAGTGTTGCGTATTCTTTACATGAGCATGCCAAAGGGAAGCTTGAACCTTGTCAAAGATACTAGACAGGTGACCAATATTTTCAGCATAGGCATCTCTCGGTAAAACAATTAACTCAGGGTCATCATTTTCAACATAATGTGATCCACAAGTAACCAACTCTCTGCCATGAACCAGGAACGCTGGAGTAAATCCAGTGCTTTCATTAACCGAATTATTTATTGCGAATTGTATTTGTGGTAGATTAAGATCCCAAGTTCTATGATCGTCATTAACGAAAGTCGAAACAGCCGTGACTATGGTCTTATTATATCTCTCAACCGTATTTATTTGAGGAGTATACCTGGGTGTAAAATTAACTCTAGGTATCTTATATTTTTTAAAAAGAATATCCAATTCGCGGCTAATAAACTGAGCTCCATTATCCAGTATAACAGTCTGAGGAATGCCGTGAACTAGAATTCCGAAATTCTTCCACTTTTACGATAAAAGAACGTACACAAGTTTTACCATCATATTTTAATTTAGATAGTTCTCCAAACATGCCACGATCACAAGAAACGGAAATGTTTAATCCGGCTAGGTTAGTTTTATCTATACCGTCATCCTCAGATGAGCTTGTGGCAGTTTTAGCTTCACTTACATTAAATGTAGGTAATCCCGAAAAAATATTGAAAAGTGATTCAAAACTTTCTTTTACTTTGCCTAGTGAAGAAAGATCGTCAGTGTTTTTAGGTTTTGTTATTCTCTGAAGTCTATAGTAAACATGATGCAAAAGAGACTTCGTTCTTTCAACAAGTGAGTTATCGTGAGAAGTTTTAAGTAAATTGAGGTTAGCTTTAATCTTTTCTAATGTTTCCTGAGACCCTTTGACATCCTCTATTAGTTCAAAAACAGATTCTATAATTTCATCTGAAGAATAAAGTTGTGTTAATTTAGTTACCTGACGACGTAAACCAGCTACATTATCTGAAGGAGACTCCCCTCTTATGGCAACCTCATACATCAATTCTGATTTTTGTAGCAATAAATATTTAATAGTTCCAGCCATTGTATTTTTTTTTATAACCGTATCGAGAAAATATCTAATTAATAATAAAAGAAAAACGAGAAAAAAAAATACCTCTCAATGAATAACTTCGTGTAAAATCCAAATAATATCCTAGGTATGTTGTGCAAAATACAGCAAAAACTAAGTACAAAAACTAAAACTAAGAAACTAAGAGCAGTAACAATTAATACCTACAAAGATTGCCAAAACAATACCCGCTCTGTAACAATTATCAACTATTCTATCCTAATAAACGATACAAATTTAATGATTAATGAATAAAGATTAAAATAAATGAAATAAGTTAAAACTACCAGTTTAGTTCAACAATTGTGCAATTGGATTAAATCTTCTTCCAAACTAACATCTGCGGCGAACACTGATCAATGCTCTAAATAATTTAAATTCTATTGTGTCTACCTGCGTTCACAGCAGACGACAGCCGAAAAGCACTAATTTTAATAAAATAATATAATAAGTATTTTTAAGAAAGCTTAATACTTAAAGTTTTAAAAATGATCACCAAGGCACAACGGCTGATAGCTAATTTGTATCGTTTTCAAACAAGTTACAAATACACACCAAGAAAACCAACACCAGTACAAAGCAACTAAAGAAGCAAATCGAAACCAAGTGTGAATCACCATTTAGACCACGTATATGGGCGCCATTGTCACGTCTCTAGTGCGTGAGCAATTAAGAATAAATAAAATAACGAAAACAGTAATAAAATAAAGAAAACAGTTATTAAAAATTTACAAATTTATTAGAGGGTCGTTCGTAAAGGTCGGCCAGGTTCACACTTAGTTCCGGCCCAGAATACCGCACTCCCCTGATTCTTCCCGAGTCCGGTACGAAGGCGAAAGGCAGTCCTCCTCTTCACTGGTCCAGCCGCTGCGAACGGGCACCGGCAGTAGTTGTGGACGGGAGCCACGATAACCGATCTCCACTATGAAGGCTTCGGATATTGCTTGGGGCTAGTTACCCCGGTAGGAGTTCCTGGAACGCGAGGACGCATTTAGTACTTGAGCCGCTTAAGCCAAGGAACAAGGGAAACCTAGGTTCATGAGGCAACTAGACTACTGCCTTAGCGCTAGTAAGGTGAAAGGTGACTCAAGGCGGTTTTAATAAATTAAAAAGGCAGAAACGGTTACAAATGCTAGGCACACATAAGCACTAATCTTCATTATATACACACACGGTCAGATAATGAAAGGATAATCTGATAACTAAGGCAAAGCAAATTATAATTACGCTACAGTGGAGCCGTTATAGATTTAAATTTTAAAGCGCACAATCATCATAACTTCTTCACTACCGTAATTCAATACTCTAACACACCAAAATAAGCGAGAAAACATTATTTGCACAACTTACCCAGTATGGGAACACTAATACACTTAAAGGTTTATATGAGAAGGAATCGAGTTTAAAAAATCGTTAGCGTACAGTTTATGCAAGGCGCTCGCGCATCAGAGCGACGTGCGGTTGCTTCCGAGGCAGTTTGGGTATGAGGTAGAAACCGCGAGAGGGGAGCGGCGGTCGGTCGGCGTGGTGAGCATACGCAGTCCCCGCGTCTCACCCCGCGCCCGCAGCCCCCACCTTTCGTCGGAACGGTGTCTAGTGTCGCGGGCGCTCAGCGCAACAATATTATGCGTTTTAAGTAACGCTACGTTACAGCTCAATTCTAATCTTTGCTGTTCGACAGCAACGGTTACATGAATTCTGCTGGAAATTGATGTGGTGTTAGATTTTAGAAGTAATCGAATACCGGTTTTCGACGACTATTACAACAGGTTGTGCAAAGATTTACCGAGGCAACGGTTCTGCCATCGGCCACCGTCCACTTTCACCGGGCGCCATCTTGTTGGCCGCGGCCATGTCATGCCGGCGCGGCAGCGTGCGCCCGCGCCGCTCATTGAGGAATTGGCACGCCTATTGTTACGCCTCGGCTTGCGTGACGTCACCCAAGATCTGCTTCTGTAACCACATTATCTTAACCATCTACCTAATTAGCTGTTTTAAAATAAAATTAATCCCTCCCAAAATCGTTGCGAGGTTGTAGGAATATGCTGTACTTACTTTATATTTATTGTCATCGTTCTAGTAAAAAGTGGTCGTGGTTGTAAGCAAGTATTCTTCGGAGACTGCATCTATTTACACATTAATTTATTGCAAATCAGTTGCATTTTGCGTACGTTTACATAGGTAATAGGTAGCGTGCGGCATTAACAATTTAACAGTCCTCTGTTGCAACAAGGCCGACGCGACGCCGACATAGAATTCATCACTTTAACAATTTATTCTCATGCAGTTAGTTAGCATCTTGTGTCGTCAAGGATGTTATTTCGTATTTGACGTCGTCGGTTTACAAATAATTTAGGTAATTGGCTATTCTTTGGAAACACCTTTAATATTTTTTTGGCAAAATACTTATATACTTCGTTTTAGTATTTGTTAAAGTTCTTACGATTTTTGAAACACTTAACTACATAGCTTAAAACGAAAACCTGTGACAGCTAAAACACGATGTAGATCACCCATTAAGGGTCACGCTCATGCGTGCTCATGCTACACTAGATCAAATCCCAAAGTCAAGCTGTCTCAATCAACTTCAATTAAAGAACTGAGTATAAGCATGTTTAGTTTAGTTTAGCATAATTCATAGTAAAATTTTATTCCAGCCCGCCCATTATAATTTACAATCGACATAATCTAAAGCGTTGAATTCATAGTTATCCGAGCTCGTTTCTACTAATAATGCTACGTTATATGTGTGGTTGACTATACTTCTCCGAAAGTTGCTTGAAATTTTACGAACATTACCAAAATCCCTATTTATTACCTCTTGGAAACATTCATTGCTATGCAGATGATAGCACAGTGCATGGGGGATATAACGGGCACCCAACGGCTGGGCGGGTAGACACCGAAATGAAGCGAGCAAATCTTGTCATTGAGCTCGATCGGGTGTTGGACCTCATTTCTAAATGGGGCTCCGATAATCTGGTGGAGTTCAATGCCAAGAAAACACAGGTGTGCGCCTTCACAGCGAAAAAGTCGCCATTCCTTCCCCTTCCCTCTCTTCAGGGTACATCTCTAGGCCTGCAGAGCAGTATTAACATGCTCGGTATAGATATCCGCTGCGATCTGAACCAAAAGGACTACATCGAAACCGTGATTAAAAATGCCTCACGTAAACTCGGTGTCCTGAACAAGGTGCGGCGATTCTTCACGCCTGATCAGTTGTGTCTATTATACAAGACACAGGTGCGGTCTTGCGTGGAGTATTGCTCTCACCTTTGGGACGGCTCCGCAAAGTACCTTCTCGATGCCTTGGACAGATTGCAGCGCCGCGCTGTGCGCATTATCGGCAATGCAGAGGTCACTAAAACTCTCGAGCCTTTGCAATTGCGTAGAGATATTGCGTCACTCAGCGTCTTTTACCGTTTATACCATGGCGAGTGCTCTGAAGAACTCTTTGACCTCATCCCTCCTTCTCCTTTCCTCCATAGGAGTACGCGTGCTGCTCTCCGGAGTCACCAATTTACAGTATCTAACATTCCATCTCGCACAAAGAAATTTGGTGACTCGTTTCTTTGCCGCACTTCGAAAATATGGAATAGTCTACCAGCACACGTATTCCCTCCTACCTATGACATAGGGTCCTTCAAACGAGGCGTGAAGAAGCACTTTGTGGGCCGGCAGAGTGAGGATGACTGATGCTACGTCTCTTACGCTGCACCAGTTGTCCTCGCGCCTGGACCTCATTTCCACTTAACATCAGGTGGAGTGGGGTCATTTGCCGGGCTTAGTATAAAAAAATAAAAAAAAATAAAAAAATAACATTTAACACAGAAGCTAGAGTCGTACTCTTTTTTGTTTGCTTCAATGCAGACGGTTAGTACCTAAGTTTTAGTTGTGACTTTACAGTCTCACAAATTGTAATGTTTCATTCTTCTCGACGGTCTCGAAAAATAACGTCATATCTGCAAGATTTCTTTGGACCGTCCTTCTACGCTGGCGACCGTCAGACTACGTCGCCGCCCGCCGCCCACACCAGTACACCACACGCTCGCATTATGTATAAGGCCACTTTTAAACGATCGATCTTAAAAAGTTGTAGTTTTGTTTGTATTACAATTTTGAAATCATCTGTAATTGTCTACTTCGACGTCTATCTATTTGTGTGTGACAGCTCTTGCTATAGATAACACAAACATCGCTAGCGCAGATAGTTGGTGATTGGGATGCTACGTAAATCTTGAAATTATGAAAAAAAACATGGCTTTAATATTTTACATGACTTATTCAGAGTTTCTCACCACCTATGACTTACTGCCGTACTCAGACGTCAATTAAGTTTTAATGACAATTAAATGTTTTTCCTTCTCTATTTAGCATTATACAAATGAAAGTGACAGCAAAAGACGTAATAGGTCAAGGATCATAAGACCGCCGGCGGTCGCGAAACAATTGATTTTCAATTGTGTCTAGGTTTACGGTACTCAAGGGGTTATTTGTCATTAAAACTTAATTGACGTCTCTGAGTACGGCAGTATGGGCCAGCGTAACACATTCTTCAATAAAAAGGCAAATATACTACTTATTTAAAGCCTTTAAGTTAGCCGAATCTACAAACGAGTCGACCGAATTCGCAACACCATACTGCGTTCCATGACTAGAATTGCTGACGTAGGGAGCAAAACAGCTATGCTCAAGTGGGACTGGGCAGGCCACGTTGGCCGAATGCAACCCTTGAAATGGGCAAACTCCATCACGCCTTGGGTGCCTGCGAACGGGAGGCGTGGGCGGGGACGACCGCGGAAACGTTGGCGAGACGATCTCGATGCCTTTGTGGGAAACTGGTGGAAAAGCGCCAAAGATAAAGATGCGTGGAAGGGTTTGGGGGAGGCCTTTGCTCAGCAGTGGGACAATATAGGCTAAAATAAAAAAAGTTAGCCGAATTATATTAAGTAGTAAGCTTCTGGGATAGCTATCTATCAAAAAGTGGTAGCGAAACACTCCAATTTTCTAATGAGAAAGACAATGATTTTAGAAGAGTGATTGTTTTTTAGAATAATCCCCTAAATATATTATGTTTATTTTGTTACAGGTTACAACTCACGGCTGAAAATCATCATCATTTTGGAAACGTAAGTTACCTACTACCCATTTCTACAAGTTTTCGTAAGTAAATTCAGAAAGAAGACTTGATTTTTGTGATGATTTTTACTTTGAAGTGTTTGTTTATCCGTTATAGGTAATCTGTTTGGGTGTTAAATATTTAGCGATGAGGGATAACAATTATAATATACTTACAACATTGGCAATTCATTGATGTGTACTATTATTAGCGGTTTTCAATGTGATAATTTAGCTATACCATCCATACCACCGCATTATCCATCTTTATCTTAAGCTATTTGGCATCTTATTTCGAGACTCGAGACAAATCGATTGTTTGACTTTGTACCTACTGAGAAGAATCAGTAAGAAACTTCGCAACATTGTGAGTCAAATAAAAGGCAATATAATGTTTTATAATCACAAATTGCTCTTACTCTTTACTAACACTAGCTTTTACTTGTCACAAGAGCCTTGATCTTGTGCTGTCGGAAACATTGTATGTAATCGAAACTACATATTTTAAAAAACTGTTGGGCTCTACAACTATGGCAAATCAATGATCATTCTATATTCAGTCTAAGTTGCGTGCGAAACTTTCTCGCCAAGATTTCCGGCTTTCAGCAGAAGTTATGAAGTAGCTCTTTGTTTGCCGGAGAGTAGGTAAACTGTTGTTCTCCTGCTTATTGATTTAATTGCTAGAAAAAACCACTGTCCAAATTTTAAAATCCTGTATGGAATAAAAAATCCTCCTGGTTTATTCTATGTAGACGTCAACGTTCGACCTTGAGCCAAATTTCATAATTGTGTGAAAAGTTGAGTCATTCAATTATTTTTTACTCGAAATGACGCAAAGAATCCTCCGTTTAATCTAATCACAGTATCAAGAGTATAGCCTAATGGTAAGCGATTACCGCACCCTATAGAAGGTTGCGATGCGGCACCATGTATAACCTTTAGTCCGGTGCCCCCCCCCCCCCCCCCCCCCCGATTCCTCACAGTACCTACTCCTCAAGGCCGGCAAGGCATCTGCTACTCCTGTTGTTTTGCGTAAAATCATGTACACCCATGATTTTACACAATAGAGTAACTTTATACGAGTAGCACCTGTCAACGGTAAGAATGCTTACATAGAAATTGTTTGTTGTTTTTATTTCACATTTTTTTTAGGTTACAGAAATTTACAGCAGTATAAGTTAAATGAAAAAATATGGTTTATTGTTTTGTAGAGCTGTTAGGTGACATCATTTATTTTGGAATTAATTTGTTGTTATTGTCAACATTGATATGTATTATTGCTATTTTTAGACACATCCCAACGATTTCAAAGCATGTTGTTTTTATTCTTCGGCTTTCCGGTGTCCACTGGCATTCATTAACATGTTATCACGAGAAACATAACTTCAATAAGCATCTAACTAATCAGAACATAAAAAACATTTTGGTTACATTGCTGAGGGATTTTCTCGTAAGTCATACTGTCTGCATACTGCATAAGCAACGCCTACAGACGTCTGATCCGCCTACGCTCTTTCACGCACAGAACAATATACTCTAGCTTTCACGTGTGTGTTGTCGACGTTGTCGTGCAATGAAATTAGTCAAACAGTAACGATCAATAAAGGACAATGTTCTGCGCCCATACATTGTTAGCCTAAGAACCAACAATTATGAAATATTCTTTTCTAGGTTCGAAATTGCAAGTAAATAACAGTAAAAACAAATATTTCTGACGGACACTCCCGAGAACTTGAGGTTATGTTTAATTACAGAATTTGAGAAGTGATGATGCACTCTTTTGTTTTATTTGCCAACACTCATGCACGTTCACTAACAAATAAATAATCCATCATTATTTCACATTAATATTCGACAAAACACAAATTAAAGAAAGTAAAACAAAACTGCAGACATGACGTTTCACTTTCCCGCCAAGAAGTCTAGAACGTCAACTTTTTTTTTCTTGACTATGGATACTAGTCCTTCAGTCGTATTATTAGAGTTCATTGATCGACTTAAGTCGACTAACGTTTACAGTTTGGAATAAAATGCGATGTATCGTATTCTAATGATGCTGGGAGTATTTGGCACTAAGTATATCGAGTCAGCCATGCATGCATAATATTATTAGGTTTGTTTGTGCATATTATAAATATTTTGGTCACAAACCTTTAATTCACTGCCTGAATGCACTGAACTCTAAATACCCAACCCATAATATAAAAATGATACTCAATATTAATGTCCAAAAAGTTCTTTTTATTATTGGTTAACTAAAAGTGTCCGCGAATATCTAAATACTGTTATCTGTCGTAAAAAATAAGCTAAGAATTATCATGTATGTCATGTTTGTGTTGGTTCTTAGGCTAAATTCAACAATGTCCTTTGTAATTATAATAAGAAAAGTAGGTACGCCTAATATTGTAATAATTGGGAGTTATATTATTTTTTGATTCTTCTTTCTTCTTAGATAACCGTGACGAGTATAGCAGTGAAAGAATACTAACATCCCCCTCTCTTCCCTGGGTGTCGTAGAAGGCGACTACACGGACTAAAGACTGCACATACATCCAACAGCATAGAGTGGCGATGGGCTCACCACCTGTCACGCTGAGCCCATGTGCAGTCGCTATTTGGTGAAAAGTGGACTATTATGGTAGAGGACTGCTTTTGTTGTCCTATTGCCTAGTCTCTGACTAACCCTTCGACTATTAAGTCGTGATTTTAAGTATGTAGATTCTTCAATGTGGTCTATCTAGCTAGTCCCAGCCGCCTTGAGAGTTGAGAGTTCCTAAGAATGTTAATGTTACATCTTTACATCTACGAGTATACCTTTACATCTAGTTGTGTAGTTTTGAATGGTTTGTGTTAGATACAACCAATGTTTATTTATCTTCAGAATGTACATAGACTTTTCATATCGTTAGCATTTCATATTTATTCACATTCAAATAAAACGATAGGTACAATTCGAGCGCCGCGCCCCGTCGAGGTCGTTTCTCGAGAACTCTATAAGGTAACGAATTAACGAGATACAATTTTTTCCTCGAATCGAAACCTTGATATGACTACCTCGAATTCACGGAGCGAGCGAGGGGCGCAAAGGTGTTAAAAAACAACCCTCGTTGACGAGTTATTTATCTCTGAATAACGAACTTGACCTAATAGTCGCAAGTCGCAACCCGAAAACGTGATCACTTGTTTCGGCGCGCGCCCGCTCGACCTCCGTGAAACTTTTGTATCCTTCGACACCGGCTGTTCCGTACACGTTTGCTCTAATTCTACCGAGAATATTAAAAAGTTATTGATCTGTGTGACCGAAACGTGTTATTAGAAAAACTATTCTTGGCACCGCACCTGCACGGTGCTACACGTCCGTCCTTGCCTATAAACCATAGACGTGGTCTCACTCAATTTGCCTGTTCCGCCGTAATAACCTTACGCGGCGTAAGTGAATTCCCGTCCGTCGGCTCCGTTCTGTGTACAAGCATGAAGACGCTTAACAAAAACGGCTCCGCTACACTAAATTTGATTCGCAGTGCAGCAGTACAATGAAGTTAGGGACGGCGGGTGCCGCGCCTGAGGGGCGGGGGAGTGCGGGAGGTCAATGACGCCCCCGTCTGGCACTCCCCCCGCCGCCCGCCTGAACCAGTTCCGAAGCCTGTAGCTCACCATCTCTATCTAGTTTACGCTGAGCTGAGGCACTGCACTTACCTGTCGAACATTCTTGTTAGATTGCATTCTGCAATTGTCGAAACGATTCGGTACGCATTTGATTGTAGGGTCAGTAAAAGAGGCCGGCTCCTCATTAATTCATGAATATTATTTTGTTTTAAAACGCAAGCTTAAAAGAGGAGCTCGTTGGAGCAGCTACTCGTTTCTGGTTGCAATCGTGCAAGTTAAGCTACTTTCGCAATGCTAAGTCAGCAACCGTGTTACCTATGAACATGATTCACTCTTTCATGCATCGGAATTTCGGAAGGCACACTGACGGCAGTCCTAAAAGTCCTAAAACCCGCCACTACCGCAAGCTTGGTAATTCATGGCTTGATCTCCCGATGTTGTGCATACGGGAAAACTAACCACAGCAATGGGACTGGGACAGTAAATGAACTTACGATGATAATCTTTTAAAAATTGTCACATCTATTTTCTACATAGATAGTTTAATGATAAAAAGTAGATAGGTACTGTTTGTAATCTCCGCCTTCGATAAAACGACGATCGAATGATAGTAACCGCTGCGGGCGGCGAGGTCGTATGCTGCTGGGAACGCGTGGCCTAATCCGCTCTCGCAATCCGTTTCACAAGCAATTGCAGAAAATAGTCGAAAAGTTTCTTCATGACTTTTGTCAACGCATGGCCCGCATTTCGGCAACCTCCATTTTCTTGATATTTTGGACTAAAATAATATTTTAAAGAAACCGGCTTATTGTCAAAAGTATCGTGATCATAACCATCAGCTTATATGTAGATAGAACTCCCACTGCTGGACTTGGGCTTTTCCACGTTAACAATGTGGGTATTGTGCCATATCCATAACCTACACGCATAATGCAGGTTGGTGAATGAGCATTGACGGTCTTTAGTTCCTCCATAAGATTGAGTTTCTAAATAGCCTCCTATTTGGAATTAATCCTTTAAAATTTAAAACTTGTATTGAAACTTTAAAGAATTTATTTAGCATTAAATAAACAATAAGTACCTACCGTTAAAAATATTGTTTAACTACAATAATGATTTCACATTAATAACGAAGTAAATATACCTACGTATCATATCATCTCTCGCCCTAAAATATATTTACCTTACTTCCGTACTCGGAAAGTCAATTTAGATGAATGATTACTTAGTACCTATAATTTTATATTCTAACAGTACTTAAAACGTCATTAGTAGAGACTTTTCACAATGAAAAATCATAGGTGCAAAGCAATCAACGCTAATTGCATCTCTGATTGCGACAGTATGTCTTTTAACAAGCCTTATTATGAGTGGCAGCTTATTTCTTGAAGACGCAGTATTTTTTTTGTCTTTTTTGCTCTTCTTGCTGTTCCAGATATGTTGATGTTGTTCCTATTCCGGATTCTTGGGGTCTTGCGAGTAGGTATGTCTATTTTGTCTTCCCATGGGCATTTCAGTTTACACCACAGAACAGAAGACTTTCTTGTGTTTTATTGTTGACACGGTTAACTCGAGCCGGGGTTCTAAACTTTAATGGTGCCATTGGGTTCTCCGTTCTCATTACCCGGCTTGTACAGTAAGGTGTGTGAACTCCTACGGAGTGAGCCACTGAAACGTCAGGGGTATTATTACAGACACCAAGATTTGATAGCTTGGGTTGGGCGCGGATTCCCTAAATCACAATTCGTCTGATTATCTAAATTACCAGTAGCTTGTCCAGCAAATCACGCAGACCCGGCTGCGATGTGAAGGCCAATTGCGAATTCTGTCTAATATCATAACATTAATGATTCTTTCCCTATCTCCTTTATATGTCTATAAACCAAAGGTGGTCTGGAAGAGATCGCTCTTAGCGATAAGACCGCCTTTGCCCATACTAGTTTTAAGATTGTGTCATGTGTAATTGTTTCTTGTGTATGGTGCAATAAAGTGTATATCTATCTATCTATCTATCTAACTAATGATGTGTGACAGGATAGTGGCAAATTGAAAGCTGTGGTCTCTGTCTACCCATCCGGAAAGCGAGCGTGATGTATGTGTGTGTGTACAGTATACTATAGTCAGTAATTCAGTATTCAACCATAGCAAATTCACAGTATTGCTTTTTGGCGCCAGGTAAACCGTGGTAAGGTGCGCTCAATTATTAATGTACCACTATGTTTCGTAAAAAGATGACAGATCAGATAGATTTTTTCAGAGTCTTCTGTTCTTCCGTCAAATGACATAAAAACAGAGAGGCCAGTAGTAAGTTGAGAATGGCTGGAAATGACGATGATTATATAGTGGTTAGGTCTGATTTTTTAATATATTATATTTCCACAAATTAGGAATGATGTAAAAAGCTTGTATATCCGTATATTTGAGCCTAACATACAATTTCGAGTAGGTAGGTTCTTTTGGCTTCCGTATTATTATCAAGCCATTGCTAACGTAGCACCACAGCACGCTACAATCTCAAAATAAATAAATAATTTCTTAGTCATGCATACTACGTATCATGTGGCAAATGATGTCATATCAAAACAGAGGAGATCCAAGAAATGATGAGATTACACGTAAATACGTATCTCCTATTTGTTAATTCAAAGATAAGATACTGATTTTTGGAAAGTAAACGTTGCGAATAGCTTTTTCTAAGATTGTGGACTGTAATCGTATATCAAAAATAACAAGACCTTCGCGGTTCCTTGTCCAGCTCCAATTAATGATGAGCTAGTACAATATGGAGACCAAAGTGCGTTTTCCAAAACATAGTCTCAATAGTGAGAACAGTGAGGTGCTATTGGTCGTTGCTGAGCGACAACAAAACGGATGGACAACATAACAATTCCATGCAAGAGGCTACGGCACCAGGTCTCTGCCATTGAGGTATTATAACTTGAGACGACAATGCGTAGCAATTTTTTGAGCACTGAGTAGCGGTCTTTAATAGCTTACTACAATTAATTACAAGTGACATTTGCAGACCATGGGCCCCAACCCAGTATGCAAAAAATTGCTTCGCAGTGTTGTCGCGTAGTTATAATACCTCAATGGTCTCTGCACCTAGAGTGCCTCACGCGGATATGATCGGGGGGTCAACGGTTCTCCTTGGCGGGGTGTTCGACCTGGCGACCTCGTTCACTACACTTCGATACGCGATACGCTAAAACGAACGACCGACGTGTGTTTAAACACCGCCCGTCACGCCGCGTGAGCATTCGACTCGAAACAATTCGCTCAATCGGTATCGTGAGACATCGATTCGATGATACGTTTACGATGTTTTCTTAATGAGTGTAAGTGTAAGTATAATATAACGAGGGATTGCGAGAATGCGCTTTCTTCTAAATCACTTTTTCTCGATAGCTTAACGCCTATTTAAACGCCCCTTTTGGCACGCAAAAGGATGAAAAAACACATGCTGCTTCTATTTAGATCTATTTCTGTGGGTCTAAATTAGAACAAAATAAAAGAAGCTTATTAGAGGACTAGCATTAGAACATAATAGTTAGCTATTTAAAATTTCATTTACCAAACACGTTTCTGGCGTGTCGTGTGACGCAAGATACAATGTTGCAAACGACGTCGCTTCTCTAAATTGGCTGATACAGTTGTAGCGAGGCCTGTGATTATCTGTTGTCACGGCCCGGGACTCTTCGTTCGCATATTGAACAGGAAAATTGTCGCTTTCGTCACGGCTCTCGGGCTCCGCTGCCCGCTCAGCACCCCGCAGAATAAAAGCAAACAGAGAGCACCACGTGTGCACGAGGCGATGACATGCTATTTAGATTACTGAACCCTGTCATTATTTATATACGCTTTGAAAAATACCAGAGTTGTTTATTGGAAAACGATGCGTAGGTATTTTAGTCCTAAAAATAACGTAAATTAAAATTATTTCATAATAAAAAATAATAATATACTCCAACAATCTATGAGGAACATACAAACGGCCTTACAAAGCATTAATTAAAAAGCATTTAATCCCAATAAAATATTACCTTCTAGATGTAGGTACTTCCGCGACCACTGTTACTTACGTAGGTAGGTAGGTAAGTACTTCGCCTTCAAAGTTTATTGACATTCTTTCTGACTTCAAGTCAATATCAGTCCAAAGAGTCTTGATTTTTTTGCAAACAGCTACACCTACCTACTTGTTGAAATGTGTGGAGGGAAACCTTGGATTGAGCAAATTCGTCAGTAAAAGGTCACTGTGTGTAAAACTTGATTTTATAATTCTGCGACTGCGAATGTAAATAACAAGAGTTTAACAAAATCGGCCAGAAGCGAGTGTACGATAAGAGCGTGCCTTGTCGCATCGAGTGAGACTTGAAGACTTACTTACATAAGTACATATTATATTTACTCAAATACTAGATTTATCATATATCCCCGAAATGGTTAGACATTCAGGTCAGGATTGGACAACATTGTGTTCATGAAAAGTCTTCAATCGCAACTTGTGTAAATTGTGACAGATGATGTTAACTCACCTAAGTTTTACAATTAAATTAATTGAAATATGATAATTAATACTCTATGGCGAACGCAACGGAGTTACAGCGGTAGTACTATAAGTTATTCTGTGGCTACAGTTCTATCATGTTAATTTATATTACTGGCGATGGCGGTTGTAATGGTAGCTAAAATAAACATGTATGATTGTAAAAGTATTAAAATAATAAAGGAAATAACTACTCCAGGACTTTAATTATTACAAATCAGTCAAATCGATAAAGAAGAATATTATTCGGATGTTCGGCTACGCAACATGCCATGCCAACATGGCCGGGTGGCTGCTCGCAAGTCGCAACCTTGCGGGCTTGCGGGGCGCGCAGGTCAGATTTTTCGAAGGTCGATGACTCGCCACCCGTAATTCACAATTTATTTATTAGTTACCTGATGTCGCACCCTCCACAACTGAATTCAGAAACTTGTTGTGTTGACAATCATCATCATGACAGACGCCCTACTATTTTTATAATTTTAACAATTTTTTTTATCTCTTCTAATGCGATGAACAACTTAGTGACTGTCAGTTTGGATTCCGAACCGGAGTGGGCACTAGAGAAGCTTTGTTCGCAGTACAGGTTTTGGTGCAGAAATGTAGAGACATGCAGCAAGACGACTTTCTATGTTTCATTGATTATGAGAAGGCGTTCGATAGAGTACAACACAGTCGTCTAATCGAGCTTCTCAACGACATCTATCGACTCTTCTATCTAAACTTCCACCATACGGGCTTCCTGAGAAATTGTGTTCGTGGGTCGCCAGCTTTCTTTCTGGGCGTAGCATCAAAGTCGTAGTCGACAGTTCGTGCTCTGACATGAATCCACTGAATGCTGGAGTCCCTCAGGGGTATGTGTTATCTCCTACTCTGTTTCTTTTGCATATCAATAACATGTTGCATAACGACAGCTTTCATTGCTATGCGGACGATAGTACTGGGGATTCGCTCTACACCGGACGAGCTAATATTTCTCGAGAAAGCGTCATCAAGAGCCGGAATAAACTTGTGACTGACACCGAGAACATGTTAAGTCATGTCTTGAATTGGGGCCGACAGAACCTAGTCCAATTTAACCCCTAGCATTTACCGCGAAAAAACATCCTTTCGTCGTACCTCTGAACTTTGAGCTTCCCTTTATACCAATCCGACTATTGGAATCCTTGGGGTCAATATTTCAAGTGACGTTTAGTTTCGAGGTCATTTGGAAGGTAAAGCTAAAATAGCTTCGAAAAAGCTGGGTGTGCTTAATAGAGCAAGTCACTATTTCACGCCGGCCCACCGCTTACAACTGTATAAAGCACAGGTCAGGCCGCATATGGAATACTGCTCCCATCTTTGGGCTGGAGCGCCCCAATACAAACTCTTTCCTTTTGACCGCATTCAACGCAGTGCTGCTCGAATTGTCGACGACGACGACGTGGCTATATTTCAGATCGGCTCGACCCACTGGCTCTTCGGAGAGACGTTGCGTCTCTCTGTATACTGACTGCCGCTGATTTCCAACACCGAAGTACACGCAATCGACTGTCATTTCATCCATATCACCTTGATGGATGGCGATCTACTACTGTGCGTTTTTCACGAAATTTCTTGCCTCGAACTACAGTGTTGTGGAACCAGCACTCGGCGGCGGTATTTCCGGACCGTTACGACTTAGGGATCTTCAAGAAACGAGTCTATTCCTTCCTTAAAGGCCGGCAACTCGTCTGCGATTCCTCTGGTTTTGCGGGGGTGTCCATGGGCGGCGGTGATTACTTTCCATCGGGTGACCCGCGTGCTTGTTTGCCTCCTTATGTTAAAAAAAAAACATCGGATTAGATGCAAGAGACATCCGTATTATACAAAATCTGTACTGGAACCAACGCGCTTCTGTCAGTATTGAAGGTAAAGAGTCCAAAGAAATTGTCAACGGGAGGGGAGTGCGGCAGGGCTGTATTTTGTCGCCAACTCTTTTCAACATTTACTCAGAGGCGATCACGGCGAAAGCTCTAGAAGACCTGAACTGTGGTATAAAGATAAATGGGCATCTCATCAACAACTTGAGGTATGCCGATGACACTGTTCTCATAGCATCTACAGAAGCCGAGTTACAAGAAATCGTCAATCGCGTAAACGAGTGTAGCGTAAGGCTGGACTTCGAATGAATGTCACCAAGACAATTTTGAGGGTTAAAGTGACTCGCGTCCGTAGGTTGAGACCCTACTCGTGACCCCTGAGTGGTGCTAAATGAGTGATACTGACTGAGTGGTAGAGCCACGCTGCGAGCGCAGCACGCATTGGGCCGGATCGCCCGGCGTAATACCCTCACCCTCTCACGAATATTCGGCGTGAAATAATGGGACTTGGTGCTTTACTAAGAAAGTACAACTTTGCCGCCAGGTCCTTTAAGAAAGACATTGCCAAGGCGAAGTCATCATTCATATCAAAGGGCAAATTAGCGCCTGTCGAAGAGTAGCCAAACACAACCCTGACTCGAAAAGGCCCTGGAACATCGTTGTGACTTTCACAACACCGCGTATAAGAGATCTGGTTCTATCCGCAGTGCATAAATGTAACAAATCTCACTCTGACCGTGAACTGCTGTCCTCTGACATAGAAATTCCTGGTGAACCATGCAGAATCTTCATTTCAGAACTTTTGTCTCCAGAACAAAAGTCTTTACATGCAGCTACAAGAATAGCAGACAAGGAGCACAACTTCAAGTACGTGTGGATAAGATATGGCCAGATTTACGTACGCAAAGATGACTCATCTCGCGCACTCTTTATTAAGAACCAGGACTCCCTAAATAAACTGCGCTAGTGTCAATAGTTTTAAGTTAGGTATTTCTTGTACGTTTGGTCTTAGACATAATATGGTACCAAATGTCATCCTTGATGTATAGTATCCTATATAAGAACTTAGGCAGAGCTAAATCTAAGCTTAAAGAGATTTATTTGAACTTATTAACTAATAACTATGATATTGTATGTATGACTGAAACTAATTTCGACAGTGGTATCTATGATGGCGTACTGATAGTCAATCGCTATAATGTTTTTAGAAGGGATCGCGAATCAACATTCTCAAAAAAACTGAGTTGGGGTGGGATTATAATTGCTGTAAAAAGTCACATTGGTACCATCCGTAGAACATCGTGGGAGAGTTAGGTTGAGGATCTTTGGGTTGCCATTTTACCTTGCAACTCTAGTAAAGCAAGTTTACACATTTGCCTCTGCTACCTACCACCAAGCTTATTAATCAATGATATTACCACTTTTCACAACAACACACAAAGTATTATACTTAACTCGTCGTTTAGGGATAATTTTCCATTGTTAGGCGATTTAAACACTGCTGAGATTACCTGGGAGAAGCGGGATAAGGACAGCGGCTATTGACACCGTCTAACCCACGCGATAGCAGAGCTGTTTTGCTCATGGAAACGATGAGCCTTTGCAACCTGACACAGCTTAACTCCATTCCCAACAATAACATCCGATTTCTTGACATTGTCCTTTCCACTTTACCAAACTCCACAGTCACGGTCACAGTGACCGACCCACTCTGCCGTGTGGACCAACATCACTTAGCTTATTCCATTAAAATTCTTAGCCTTAAAAGGGACAAATCCTTAAAACCACTACTACACTACACAATAAACGATACAACTTTAACAAATGTAAAATAAATTTAGATTTAAATTGTATTGATTGGGAAAAATTGTTTCTGTCACATGATATCAACGATTGTGTGGATTGCTTCTATGATACGGTTAATGAGATCATATCAAGACATGTCCCTCTGACTAAAAACCGTTCGGAAAAGTATCCGCTTTGGTATAGCCACGCATTAATTCGCTGTTTAAGGGAGAAGAATAAGTTTCACAAACGTTTTAAAAAATTTGCCAATTCCCGCGACTGAAAATCTCTTGTCAAAGAATGCTACAAAACATACCTCAGTTGAGGAATCTGTAACCGAAGATCCAAAAGTATTTTGGCGCTACGTCAACGACAAGAACAAGGGGCGCGTTACGATACCTCATACGATGTTCTTCAAAGATAATAGTCTTCTTCCGACGGTCAAGGTGTTTGTGAGCTCTTTTCAGGGTTCTTCGGATCAGTCTTTGAAAGATAGCCCTCCTCTCATTCGACTTTGCCATTGTGTGAGCTTTTTTCAGGGTTCTTCGGACCAGTCTTTGAAAGATAGCCCTCCTCTCATTTGACTTTGCCATTGAACTTACCTGATGTTTGCAACTTTACCCTATACGATCTAACAATAAGTGAGCAAGATATAGTCTCAAAAGTAAAAGTCTTTTACGCGCGTCTAGACGCGCGTAAAGGCCCCGGTCCAGACAATTATCATAAAAGATTTATAAAAGAGTGTTGCAACGAATTATCTGTTCCGCTAGCAATATTATTTAATACATCGATTACAGCCGCTGTTTTTCCTAACCAGGTGGAAATTTGCGCATATCATTACTATATTTTAATCTGGAAAAAATACCAGTATAATACTAACTTTCCAGTAAGCAACACGGTCTTGTCAAGAAAAGGTCCTCTTAGTAACCTTATAGAATTTAAAAATTATCT
This sequence comes from Scoparia ambigualis, assembly GCA_963921215.1. Classification (NCBI taxonomy): domain Eukaryota; kingdom Metazoa; phylum Arthropoda; class Insecta; order Lepidoptera; family Crambidae; genus Scoparia; species Scoparia ambigualis. The sequence goes on along the minus strand of OY992511.1, from coordinate 29,554,477 downwards.
TTGTCAAGTGTTTGCTACCGGTGGCCAAGCTGACGCCATATATCTAGACTTTGGCAAAGCATTCGACAAGGTCGATCACTCATTACTTTGGTCTTTGAAACAAACTTTGTCTTTCGCTTATTACGGTATCCATGGATGCCTGCTAAGATGGATTACAGTTTATCTGAGCAACCGTAGTCAACTTGTCACGTCAAAGGGTTTCTCATCCTCCCCAATACCTTTCTCTTTTGGAGTCTCACATTGCTCGCACTGGGGACCTCTGCTCTTTATCACTTTTGTAAATGATCTGATTAGTCATTGTAAATGAAATGATCTGATTTAATGATCAAAAATAAAACATCTTTTTATAACCCCATATCTAGAATGTGTCGGACCTACAACGAACTTATACGCAGTGGCAAAGACGTAGACATATTTAATGCGCTGGGTGATTTTGAGTCACTATTTATTCAGCGCTTTGCATTGTTTTTTATAAATTTTCATAGATATTTTAAGAATTTCTTACTTTTATAATGTTATTGTTTAAATCATTTGAATGTAAATTTTGTTGAGAACAAATCCTGCTTGTGGAAATTTGCATTTAAAAAGCACTTTTTCAGTATGTAAATTCTTACTTTTGTTTTGTATTCGTTGTAATATTATCATTACACACGATGTGTACACTGTTTGTTAGGTTATTGTCTAGCTTGTCTTAATTGCTTAATTGTTATTGTCTAGTTTTTTTTTTCTAACAATTTTGGATCATTGTTGTCTATTCAATAAATATATTATTATTATTATTCTCTTTATTAAACATACCTCTTAAGAATTTTTTTTTACAATATTTTATATAAAAAAACATATTTACAATATAAAATATTATAAAAAACTTAACCTAGGTTGCCACCGGCAGCGGGGATAGACCCAAGCTATCGGTGGTTAGGGCTGCAGAGTGAGGAACCTCCTGAAAATACGTGCCGTGTCAAGGAGTACTGCCTTCTGTATCTGACCCTTGACCCAACCTTTTAGCGAGAGCCTCTATTGATGTTGATCAAGGCTGTTGTTATTATTATTATTAATCTTAAATGCTAAGTATGATATCTTACATATGACTGTAACTATATGTGTACCTAAACCAAATAAATAAATAAATAAACGCGTCTGCGATTCCTCTGATTTTGCGGGTGTCCATGGGCGGCGGTGATTACTCTCCATCAGGTGACCCGCTTGCTTTTTCGCCTCCTTCTTTTATAAAAAAAAAGACAAAGTTTATTGGCATCTCCAACAATCCTAATATCCAACCTCGCATATTTGTGGCGGCCCAAAAACAGGAACAGGTGATCAAATATAAGTACGTGTACCTGGGCACCTGGCTTACACAGAACTGGGACAGTGATGTAGAAATCAAAACACGCATCGAAATCGCCCGCAGTGCCTTTGGAAAAATGAGAAAGGTACTTTCCAACCGAAACCTTAAAATCGCTCTCCGAATACGTATTCTCCAATGTTACATCTGGCCTATACTTCTATACGGATATGAGGCTTGGACTATAAAGGAAGAGTTCAAGAAACGTATGGAAGCTTTTGAAGTTTGGGCATACAGACAGACGCACGATGTCTATATCCTGGATTCAGGAAATTCTGCGACGGGTCGGCCAGAAACGTAAGCTTTTGCAGACTATCAAGTTATGGAAAGTTGCGTATCTGGGCCTTGTGCTTAGACACGACAGATACGAGTTCTTGCAACTAATAATGATGGGAAAGGTTGCAGGAAAAAGGAGACCTGCGGATCTATCGGCTAAAAAATATGGATATGGACATGGGCTTCATTTGACATTTGAAGCCCATATTTTGTCCTTATATGGGCATATTATGGGCTTCAAATGTCAAATGAAGTCCATGTCCATATTATATTTTTAGCCGATAGGGTAGCTGGCCGCAGAAGAAAGTCTTGGTTGCGAAACATTTGGGAGTGGACGGGAATAGGGAATGCCGCCGAACTCTTTCGCCTTGCCAGCAACAAGTCCAAATATGCAGAGCTGACTGCCAACCTTCACTAGTTGGAGAGGCACCTTAAGAAGAAGAAGATCTCTTCTAATATAAATGTTCCTAAAAGATGTGTATGATATTGGAAAACGGAAAATACGAAATTATTGGTTGTGATAACAAGAGGAACTATCACGACTTTTAATGGGTAAAACCAACGTCGATTTGTTTATTAGTTAAAATGAATACACAGACAGATTGCAGTCATGATCATGAGCAATCACTAATTAATTAATTAATTAATATCTAGAGTAGACAGTATTCTTTACTCTCAGATAGAATAATGTATCAAAGGCTTTTTGAGCAAATCTATACGTATGATTGTGAATTGTTAAATTGTCAGCCATATTTTATGATTTGTGAATATTTTTTTTCAAACATCGATGTAAATAAACTTAAATTTCATAACAACGTTTGCCCTAAAAAATTAAGAATTGAAAAACAAAAACAATTCAAAAATCTTTCTGACATTACTAGGTACCATTTCATTTTCGAACAAACATACCTAATAAATTGTATAACGTCCTGCGCGGATTGTATTCATCGTCGACCTTGTTCCCAATATCATAAAAAAACAACAATAAATGTAGCCAAAGGCACATGTAGCAAGTGTCATATAATTCAAATTGACAATGGGTACGGACGTACGGTGCAGTGTCGGTGCAGAAACACAATGCTAGGTGACTAGGGTTGGAACTATAAAGGATTTTGGGATGTTCAGTATTTTTTTTTATTTAACAATGGGGGTAGCACTTATTCATCATTGCCGTCACCTCAACTAATAGGGAGTTTACTCGAAAACATCTATTGATCGATCCTACTAACATTTGGCGACAGATTTAGATAAATCTGCATTATACCTACATAATTATATTTCCTGCTGGTTCTTTCTTTGTACGAGTAACTATTAGTTATTCTGTGCTAAAATTTAAAACGATAGTAATTGCAAACCCGACGATAATATTATGAGACTTTCAAAAAAGATAGTTGTGAATAAAAATACTTTTTTTTTTACTTTCAACCTTATGTAAAAAAACCGTAATGGGGAGCTGTGTGCCAGCAGCGTTGCGCAACATCTGGGTCTACTGAACTTCGGTGGCGACAGATCCAGTCACAAAAAGTTATGATGAATAGTTCCGAGCTACATTGTAAAATTATAGCTTGCCATGTGCAGTTACTGCACAGATTCTTTATGAATATGATACTTATAAATATCCAATTAGTCTGTGCGTCTAACAATTTAAATATACCTACCTAATTACGGTTTTATAATCTTCCGTGAATAAGAACTTTAATCATATCTAACCTGCATGAAGCCTACACTTATATCTATGTTATACCCTGTTTAACACACACTGTTGCATTGCGTGCGTTGCGTACTAAAATATCTTAAAGCAAATGTTACTATTAACTAGTTTACTCTTGTATTTTCAAATCAACAACCATTTCTATCCGATTTTGTGTTACAAATTTTATTTACAATTTAATTTTAGTAAAATACGTCTAAAAAGTGTCACGTCTACCTATCTATAACAATTATTTTCTGTGCACGAACGATCCTAAATCGTTCTTATGTAAAATTAAATCCATACTTAGAGTAAGTATGGATTTTGTAATAACTTTTACTCATGTAATTAAGGGTAAGTATTAACCACTTACTTACGTCTTTCTTAATATCTTTGACTTAAAGGAAAAACCTAAAACTCTTCACTGTTGTATTTTTTTTATATCTAGGCATTATCTAGGTATATTTTGTATTGTTTTAAAATTCGATATTTTTCTTATCTGGGGAATAATTTACTTTATTATAGTCCAAATATAGTCATTTGTTTTGTTTATTGTTGTTAATACACTTGGTTAAAACGTCAAAGTTTACAAGTCATGTCAAATTTCACTTCAAAGGTGAGGAAATAAAGGTTAAAGTAAATATCAAAGAATCACGTAACCTACCCAAAGATTTTTTTTGTCGTTGATAACAAAACGTGTATCTATCACACAATAAACAGGGAGAGGGAACACTACCTGCTCCTTTCCCATCAGTTAAAAAAATAATAGCTGTCTCTGTGAAGAAAAGTGAAGGGACCAATAAGAATTTAACCCAAAATTTGTCACCGAATGAAATCCATTGCATATCATAGTTACATAATTGTATTAATTTGAATAACTTCAGTAAAACAAAAATGTAAAAAAAACCACTTTGTATAAAGTTCACAGATCGGTTTTTGTGATTCTCGATCCCCGGATTGTAATTTATTTCTTAATAAATCTACCAGGCTGCTTGTAAGACTCATGTAGGATAATAGGTTAGGGACCAAAAGCATAACCTTACTAACCGTTATGTACCGAGACCGACCCTCCATTCTTCGTTTAATTGAGGAATAGGATTCTTGCCGTAAAATATACAATATCACTATTTTCAAGAACTCAAACAATTAGGTCGCTTCGTTATTGTGGTGATAATCTGCGAACACACGAGAGGTCACACATTTTTTTATTTATTAAAAGTTAAAGCTAAGTTAAAGGCACCTTCAACATTTATATGAAATACCATTGCTAAATAAAGCACGAGAGCCAGCTCCGCGAAAAAAATGCAAAATGGCTGACCCACTGACCCGATTGCCGGCGTCGCGTCCATGAGAGTGGCAAGGTCAGGCCAGCGCGCCGCACTATGCAATATTGCTCGTCTAGTGATATTGTACAATGTACAGACGGCAGCAGCAGCTCAACCTACCACAATAATAATATGTCATACATTATAATATATACATACATACATGTACACATGATCACGACTATTATCCCTGAAGGGTTTGTCAGTGACTAGGCAAAGGCCAATGAGGACATCCCCTCTCCTTAATTCACTAAGTTTATTTGTACTGGCACCTCGAGACCAACCGTTAGGTTATGCAAGAAGTGCCAGACGTCCCTGCGCCAGTAGAACCAACCACCAACGTTAGGTCTTGACGCCAAATTAGTGCCCGCCGCAGCGCGCTCTTCATTCGGTACTCATAAGACTAGTGTCTCGGGAGAGTATCCCCGTGAACACGTGTAGTTCACTGCCTATTGTCCAGATAGGTAGCCGGAGCTGTCGAGCTCGCTCACTTCTCGTTGCACGAAGGGCACAACTCGCAGTTGCCACTGCTAGGGTCGTCGACTCTAAAGTCGACTCCCAAGTGTCCACCTTGGTAGCGGAGTAAAACACACTCACTTTTTGGAACCCATCCGGGCGCCTAGCCAGTTCCCACGTCCTACGCGGCTGGCTGGACCGGAGACTACGGCATCTAGGAGGCCGCCTCTACTAGTTATCCAGACTAGTACCGGAGATGTCAACACCAATGTCCAATGAGAACCACCGGAACTATAAGGGAAACTCACGTTACCCGCAGGACTTTTCGCTTCTGGCCCCTCAGAGACCGCTACTAGGCCCCGCTCGCTGTGCACGAGTTTGGAAGTCCTGGCACACAATACCAGGACAAACGAACATTCCCAAGCTCTACAGCTAACCACACGCCACTACGAGGCCAACCCATGTCCGGATCCCGCCGGAGGCGAATGGTTAAAGGCACGACCAGCGGGGGGCTTGAACCGGAACCCCGTAGTACCTCTGAAAACACAACCGGACCCGTAGTTCCAGTTGCGATACCCTATCTATTGAGGTCGGTAGATAGGGACAATGAGGACAGCAAAAGCAGTCCTCTACCATAAGTCCACTTTTCACCAAATAGCGACTGCACATGTGCTCGGCGTGACAGGTGGTGTGCCCATCGCCGCTCTATGCTTTTGGAAGTATGTGCAGTCTTTAGTCCGTTAGTCTTTTATGACACCTAAGGGAAGAGAGGGGGTGGTAGTATTCTTTCACCGCTACGCGACACGGTTATGCAAAATAATATGTCACATTTCGTCAATATTTTTTTTAAATTTTGTTTTGGGTATAAAGATTTCGGCATAATATCGATTACAGTTTGACAGTTTCATTTGGGTTGTTGGTAGTGTGATGGCGTGTGCACGAGTACAATGGCCAGCGCGTGGATTTTGGAATGTACACAGTGCATTCCAATAATTCTTAATAGGATTTTAAACGCAAAGCTTCACATAGATGGAGCCAAAGGCATCCATGAACAGATATCACCATCATACAAAAATTCGTTCAAATTTTCATCGTGGCGCGCAGTTACTTGTACGTAACTTAGACTGCGTCAACTTTAAAAAAAATGCTGTTTTGTTTTTCAGCAGAGAGCACAACCTTAACTTGTAGCTGTTTATAGGCACATATAGATAGTGGACTCAGTTATGCAGAAAGGACTCTATCCACAATTTGGTCAGAAATTAGTTTTATACGAGTAAGTTCGGTGTTTATAACTAATTTTTGACTAAATGTTATGCTATGTAAATAGGTAAATTTATTTTCACACCACAATCTACATAACATAAAACAATAAGGCACAAGAAATAAAAATGGTACAATTTGCAGATTGTGGCGGGCTGATACCTGAACTAGGAAGTATCCCATAATAAACAGGTTATCAACTCTCCACCCCAAGCAATAGTCAGTAAAATAGTAACAATTATGAAAAAAAAAAGTAAATAATTAATATAGTTTATCGCTCACAAAGCCAACATAGGAATAACTAAGTAGTTAACATAAGATGCTGAAATAAGAGAAAGAAAAGAAAAAACGAATGTTTCGAGAATGTAATGCAAATATCTAGGTGTACTTATCTTGTGTATATTTATAATTATTATTTTTATTTTTATTGGTAAAAATTTGTTCCGTTGCATTATAATCTAGGGGTTTTAATTCCTTATTAAGAGTCCTTTTTAGAGCTGATTTATTTATGTTAAGTATTTGGGTGCTTGTCATTGAAAAGTCGATAAAAAAATGGTCCAGTGTAAATCACCTGGCGTCGAGCAAAGGTACCTAGTATCTAGCTTATTGTCATCAGTAGCCTTACCTACCAGATAAGTGGTGTAAGGTAAGATAGGGGAGTGTCATTGAACGTAAAGCTGTTGATTAGCTATTCATAACAACATCAATTTAAAGATTAATTTATTTTGAACAATTTATTGCTAATTACGTACATGTACTGAACTTTATGATCAATTAATTATATAAAGTTAGCTTACGACAGTGGTAGAATCAATTTAGCTACCATGATTTGTTATTCCGGTCCGATGTTTGTCAAGTTCGTAGTTTGCTTCTTTGTACTGTACCAAACATACATACTTTACCAATTAAAACTATCTCGATCCTCAATTGATTTTTTAAAGTATTTGTTGTTCTTGGAAATCACAAGATATAGGTACCTAATTATAATTGTTTTGCTTATTTGTAACCAGCTTCAAGTTGCTGTTTATTCTCTTTGTGATTACGTGCATATAATAAATATAAACCAAGTTATTAATTACGGGATGTGAGATTAAGGATATGATAAATATTTTTAGATAGATAGATAGCGTTTATTGCGTCACTCATGTGGTACATTAAAGGTCTTAGACTTATACTTGGTTAGATCAGTCTTATTATCAAAGATAACGAAACGTTGAAAAAATTGTCTATACCTCAGGCGGTAACCGTGTCACCTAGCGGTGAAAGAATACTAACACCCTCTCTCTTCCCTAGAGTGTCGTAATCGTAAAAGGCGACTAACGGACTGAAGACTGCACATACTTCCATAAGCATAGACCGGCGATGAGCGCACCACCTGTCACGCTAAGCACAATATGTGCAGTCGCTATTTGGTGAATAATGGACTATGGCAGACAGAGGACTGCTTTTGCGGTCCTCATTGCCTTGTTTCTGAGTACTTCGGCTTCGGGAATAAATAGTCGTGATTATATGTATGTATGTAAGGAGTCTTAATATGTCCCATCTCCCACTGCAGGGCAAAGTTTCTTCTTTTCACATTTTTCTGTCCGCCCCGCTGCAGTAGGCACTTTCTCGCGCAACGCAAGAAGCTCCCGGTTTATAATTAATTTTCTTTACCCCACTAACTTAATTACCACATGCCTATCTAGATGGCGTTCTCATCATTACTTTGAGCGTAAGTTAGCGGTCGCCACGTTTCACCGTTTTCGCGTAACGGAGTGCCGACCACTGCCGACGCCCGCCGACCGCTGGGGCATTCTGCAAATCGCCTTTATTTTATAGAGCAATTTGCCCACTCGCAAAATACCAGCCGAACGCGTGCTGGCACGCGAAACTCAAGAAACAGTTTGAGGTCACGACATTACAATACTCTTTATGAGCGAAGTGTCGTGTTGCCGCCATACCTCAGTGTAATAAAACAAGTGCCATTGATGCAAACTGATATTTCATTTAACTGAATGCAAAGATCTGCCCCTCATATTATTCTATGATCTGCCCCCTGCCACTGACACGGTTGTTAGTAGACTTACAGTCAAAAACAATTCATATTCCAATCAGATTCCTGTCCTAATCCTATTACGGCGTCGTGATTTTTACGCTCCTATCATGATTTCGTGCGTATGAAATAGTGGAAGATGTTACTTGTTAGTAAGTTATTTGTCCATAACTATGTAAGTTTATTTTAGGTATAGCTTAGCAAGTACTTGGTTTCGCAAGGATTACGAGGGCATTCATTCTCGTCTGTCGCCCAGGACGACGACCGTTCGCGGCGCCCTATCCCGGCGTGACCTACAATGGCGTCCCCTGCCCGAACTCTGCCTTTGGCCTCACCCCAAAGGGCCCAAACCCACGTGTACGCATATAATTGCCATATAACCTTTGTACACTTGTTACTAGGGCATAAATATCGGAATTCCGGAATTTTGGACTGAATTTCACGATATTATGATTCCGGAATTGAACAGTTTGATATTGTAATTTCGATACTACATAAAAAATTATAAAATGACTTTGAAACAACGTTATTTTGTAGTTGTAGCGCGTAAACTAATAATAAATCAGTGATATTCTAATAATTTTATGACAGTAACTTATTCTTGTTTTCCGATACGAAGATACTTAAATATCAAACAGGAGGTATAACATTGCACCAACCACCTGCAAGTTTTGAGTGAGAAAGAGTATTTTTTTAACAAAATATATTAGAAATAATCTTCACTCTTGCATTTGGCCACTATCTCACCTGACGGTAAGTGATGATGTGGCCTGTGGTGGAACATGCTTGCCTGTTCACCTGTTCACTCGTGATTTGAAGACTTCAATATTGTACCTGATAGGAAACACAGACACTGGCAGGGAGTTCCCCAGCTTTGCGGTACGAATGATAAAAGTGGACGCAAAACGCTTCGGCATATGCAGAATCTCCACTGTGACGTCGTTCAGTATCTGGTTTTCCTATGGTAGCCAGGGGATGGAGGAATTAAATCGAATAATTCCATGACACACTCTCCAAAGTGTATCCTATAAAAAACTGATAAAACATGCGACCTGGCGCCGATGTTCTAAGCTCAGCTTGGCTTGGCGTCAAAAAGGTTGGCATCGTTGATGAGCTTTTTGACTCTCCCGTCAATTGACTCCAGTGCCCCATGTTGGTATTTAGCGGATCCGTCCCAAAGGTGAGAACAATACTCCATACACGACCGGACTTGTGCTTTACATAAAGTAAGCAGTTGTCCCGGTGTGAAGTACCTTCTCACCTTTGAGAGGTTACCCCGTTTTTTTGAGGCAAGTTGTGCCTCCAGGTAGGAATTAAAGTTCAGAGTCGATGACAGTGTCATACCAAGAAACTCGAGATGGTCACAAAAAGGAACACAGACACTTCGGAAAGATAAGAGTCAAGGTGAACGGACTCCGTTTAACGAAAAATAGACACGCCTGTTTTGGTGGCATTGAACTTGACCAGATTCGCGTCATCCCATACTTTCTTCAAGGACGTGTTCAAACGCTCGACCATGGCCTGTCTTAGAGGCTGAATTACAGCTCCACTAGTTGGATGTGTAACTCTCTAAGACAGTGTGATCACCTCATCTAAAAAAGTGTCGCAGAGAGTACTGTCCCCTGCCCCTGAGGGACCCCAGCGTTTATCGCTAGTTGATCGGATGAGCAGCCATCAATGACTACTCGTTTCGATCGATCCCGCAGGAAGTCTGAAATCCACGCACACAGAACAGCAGGTAAGCCAAATGATGGAAGATTACTAATAAGGCCGTCGTGCCAAACTTTATCAAAAGCTTTCGAGTTATCGAGGGAAGCGGCAAGCTTTTCTCCGTAATTCTCGATTGCTTCGCTACAGATGTGAGTGGATTCTTCAGTGGATCGGCTTCGGCGAAAACCGTATAATTGACGGTCACTAAGAATACCGTTCGCTTCTAGATACGTCAAGAGCCTGTAACTTAGGTTACTTCGGTACTCATTGAAAAGTGACTCAATAGACACCCTCAGCTTCATAAGACCCAAAATAAGACCTTACTTACAAAATTAAATGTAAAACATACCGCACCGGTTAAAACAAACACCAGCTCTAGCTAGAGAAACACTGTTATCTAGGCCCTCAGTCCTGCAAGTGGATCGCTGACTTCCTTCTTGCATGAGCGTAGAATCCGTGTTTTCTCAAATAGGAAGGCTTCGCGGTTCATGTCAGAAAATGCTGGTGTCCCATAAGGTTCTATTTCTTGGATTCTGGCTCTGGCTTGGATTTCTTACTATAACTATTATTAAACTGATGAAGTAACTTGTGATCTCCATTAGTAACTAAGACTATTATGAATTATCCTTGTGAACCATATTATTTACTGTTAATTGTGAATGTCATTGAAGAGTTATTTATAGTATGATTAATATTGTTTCGTTTTACGTCGCATCTCCTAATTTTACAAAAAAATATATGAATTCCGGAACTAATTATCAATATCGAAATTCAGTTCCGGAATTCGAAATAGGTCCGATTTGCATGCCCTACTTGTTACCGTCCTTCTGCTTAATATTCAAATATGGCACCTACAGTAACTGGACTTAAACTGATTTTCTGGTAAGGTAATTACATTTTTCTATACTTATGAGTCGGTCAGTCGAAAAGTAGTATGATGTTTCGCGCACTGTTGACGTTACTTTTCTGCAGCATCAATAACAACTTTGTGCAATTCTCTAAACTTGGCATTGCTGTTTGCCAAGCATTGTACATTTCATACAGCATCAATAACAACTTTGTGCAATTCTCTAAACCTGACATAACCTTTTGTCAAGCATCGTTCATTTCCATACGGGTGTCATCAATAAAAATATTAACTTTAAGGTCTCGCTCGGTTGAATACCTACTCATATCGCCTCTCTCTAATCGTATCGCTGGAATTCGTACTGGCAGGCGATAAATAGCAACATCCATTTACATAACCGTTCGAAACAAGTGAAAACTGAGGTTAAATAGACGAATAATGAACTTTATGCGCGACCTCGTTGCGCAAAAAGGGGGTAACGGTAGTCTCCGGGCGAGCATGCAGGCAGCTAACACGAACCCAAATGCGACGACTGCTTCGAAAGTAACCGCTTGGAAACTGGCACTTTCTCTAGAACAGGTCCAGTCTCAGTCCGGCCGCGACACGACGTGCTCACACGCTCGCCACGCTGGACCGCGATACTGCAAATAAATTGTAAAAAATAGACACCCGGTGCGTGACCGATGCGGACAGTCCACAACTCCGCACGCTAACGATGTCGCTCAGCCCGCTTAGGTACATGGTAACATCTCGGTAACTGGCATCACCTTGCCATTCCATGTAACCTTCTGATCCACGTTTTAAAGTGTCTGTGATTATCGATATTTTTATTCGACAGCTTTTTGATGTATGAATCTAAGTAAATCCTATAGTTAAAATTTGCTAAGGTCATAATAATAATAACGATAGAACAATTTATTACCGTATCATCAATAAAATTTCGCAATACTCAATTGCGGTATTGACGGCCGTCCAGTGAAAGGTTGGCCAGTTTTGCCACGAGTTGTTATACGGCGGCGGCGGCCATTAAAAATAAAGAACTGGCGAGGCGATGACTTAGCGTATAGGAATGAAAAGAAAAACTTGAACGAGCGCGCGTAAGCGAGATAGACGGCCGACCAAACAAGTGCGTTACCCCCACGAAGATTATCCATGTCTTTATTTTTATTTTCCTCTGATACGTATCGGTTAGAATGAGCAATATGGTTTACCGATACATCATGTTTATAAAACGATCTGAAATGTTTATCATCCATTGTAGTATCAACGCACTGTCTTAGATCGATACTTTTATCCCTTTTTACACCTTAAACATATAACAATGACAGGGACGATGCGACATCTAATTTGTTAACTTCATCAATAATAATTTTATCACCAATAACAAGGTTATTGCTGTACTATGTTACCAAATAGATTCTATGAAACGATTTCCTGATTGGGCAAAGCAATCGCATTCTTTTGTTGTCTAGTTAGTTCTGTAAATGTTACAGAGTCACCGTGATAGCTGTTTTATTGTAATAATCTGTAATAAATCCCACAGCAACCTATCTAAAACTCAATTTGGCTTTTGGCAATACAGTTGTATTGTAATGCTTTTCAATTTTATTTAGAATATATAGAGTTCAATATTTTATGGCAACATAGCTGTCAATGCCTGTGATAGAAGTTCGAAAATTAAGGTACAATATTGTGTAACATTTAAAATTACTTTTTACAAAACTGAATAAATCCAAACGCTTATTGCGTATGAATTCTATAAAAAAATGCATTTTCTTAATCTTACTACATACTTACAAAACTATTATTGAAAATATGTTCTATTAACGGTAGAAAACTAATAAAAAAAATATGCACACTGCTTAATTTTTTTTCTTGTAGGTTTCCAACCTGTTAAGATCATACTACTATTACGATTTCATAATGAAAAGTCTAGATACTGAAACTGATAAAGTTGTAGTATCAGTAGGACTATGACTCTTATCAGGAAGTCCTGGCCCTGGCATACAATCTGAAATACTTGTACTTTTTTTTAAAAAATAATTTGTATTTTTCGATGTTGTACTATCAACGTATGAGTATGATAATTTTTTTGATTTGCTAATATTAGCCCAAATTTCAAATCACAAATTAGAGTGACCTCTTTATAAGTGTATTAACATCGTCATCTCATTTATACGAACGTAATATTTTTACGTTGATCTTCCGAACGTTAATTAAACAATCAAAGTAGGCTCAAAAAATAGTGTATATCGTAAAACTATTGTGAAGTCTGCCTGCACTGTGTATATCTGACTGTTATACTTATATACATAATTTAAGTTAAAAAACCCAACAAAATACATCAGCTTGGGGGGTTCGGTCTACGATCTATAACCTAAAGGCTGGTGACTCTCTTAGAGAGAGATTTTAAGGATATAAATATAATGCATCACAATACATATATGAAAATTTGATTTATGTTTATAAAAATATTGAAATATTTCAAAAAACAGTGATATTCACAATGTAAACACTAGAAGTAAGAACAAATTAGCAGTACCTTATACTAGGCTTCATAAAATAAATAACTCTTTTAAGGGTCTGTGTGTAAGATTTTACAACAAAGTACCAAATGATATTCAGAAATTAGATCTTAATAAATTTAAAATCAAAATCAAAGAAAAGCTTTATAAAAAAGCTTATTATAAAGTGTCAGATTACACAGAAGACAAAACAGCTTGGATCTGAAATGCTCCAATTACTCCCAACAGCTATTTCTAATTGTCTATTATTAATTGATACTTACATTGTATTGTAGTTTTGTATTGCTTAATTTATTATTTTTTAAATTCATATTTTGTATTTTATGGCCTGGTAACGACATATTTTTTTTTTGTAAATATCGTTGCTTCTGTGCGCTGTGGTTTCTTGCGCCCGTTCTTTACCACAGTTAAAAAATGGCGTCCTGAAAGGGTGGTAGGTTAAAAAGATTTGGACGACTTAAAGTACTTATTAATTGAGTTTATTGAATAAATATAATTTGAATTTGAGAAGCCCTGAGCGCACCGGTGCGTCGTTTACAGGTTAAGAACATGTTGTAATTTATATAAATCGTTTCCAAACTCAAAATAAAAGGTTCACTCTTAGATTTCTTTAAGTTGATGTTAACATTGAAGCTACTCGCAAGGTCAACATTGAATTGAAGGTGAACAGAATGCCTAGGCGATAAATCCAATGATTAAATCAAGGAGCAGGAAATGCAAAGCAGCGCTCCATCGTGAATGCATGACATTGCACGTTTTGGTAAGATCAGGAATTATTAGATCGGAGTTCATTGCCAGTATGTCGTTGTCATCAAAATTAGCTCATCTATTTACAGGCATTTGAGCGGTCGCTTCGCCCGATATGATATCTTTTGTTATTATCAAACTCACTTTATACTACAGTGGTGTTTCCTTCATTTGCAGTTTTATGTTATCTCCTTGTTTATCAACCGAACGTAACATATAGCTGTTATCGCTCTTGTATACTTTTAAAATTTCGAAACATTTGTAGATCAAAAAGTCATGCGCAATTCGACAAGTATTGTTACTAGCTGTAGCAACAACCAAATGACCTCTACGCTTGAGCGCGTGGCCATGAGAACTCCTGAAGGTTGTGTCAACTTCTTGGATGATCGCTCGACGCCGCTTCGCGATTACGCAGATCTATCTCCCGACCAGTCATTGCCCACGAGCTAATTCCATATTCGAAAAGAAACTTACAAAAGAATTTACTTTTTAGGAGCACAAAAAACTTCTGTGATCGCTAGTCCGCTACATAGAAAAACCTTCGTATGCATGCATACTCGTGTGTCGTGTCGCACAAAAACGGCCTACAATCTTATGATATTGCGGGTGTGTGCGTACCAAGCCAATAGGTCGACCAACCAGTCGACCAGACGCTCTCCCTCCCTCTGTCCTCCGCCTGATCTCCCCTCCCGCGACTTCCCCCTATTGCGCCAACCAACCAGCCAGTCCGCGTTTCGTCGACGACATGAGTGGCCGTTTCGCGCTTTACTCAATTATCACTTCTTTACGTCATACTTAATTTAGTGTTCATTCCAAAATTAATTTAAAGCTTGTAAGTAGTGCTATATAATTATGTGCGTGCGTTGAACAACAATATTTTGCCAACGGTGAACGAGAAATACAATTCTCAAAACTTACAGTGCTTTGTCTTGTTACAGGTACCGTGTTGGGACTGGGTGTGAACCCAGATACGGTGTGTGTGTGTGGAGTTTTATATAATCAGAAAATAATACTGTTATTAGAAGACCTTCCAGTGAATAATAGCGACACTCGTGGCTGTGAGAGTGCATCAGAGATTTATAGTGTTTTTGTATTATTTGAAATTTGTAAAGTGAAGTGGATTTCCTTCTTGCTGGTGTAACTTTGGATTGTTATAATTGGATTGACGAGCAAATGGCCAACCGTAAGTACGCACAAATCTATTGTTAAAAATAATTATGTGGTAGGAGGATTTTCGAGAACTCAAGAATTTATTAAGGCTTGTAAAAGGCAAGTCACGTTAGATGCAGATAGCAATTGTGTTTTTTTGTTTGTTTTTAACAAATAATAAAAGTTACAGTAGGAAAGAATAACAAAGATACTGGCAATCTGACATTATAAACGTTATCGACGCGAGTGAAACGGCTAATAATAGCCTTAAAGAGCACGTCTCGGTGCTTTTTTTTTCTTTACAATCTGAATCCCAGAGTTCGAGCAGGTGCTTTGAACATTCTAAGAATTCTCGCGTTCGCTAGATATATATGTACATACGCGCTTTGCTGGCCTTCTGATTATACTCGTTACACGTATAGATAAATTGCTCATTGTGATTGTTGAGCAAGGTTGTGGAGCTAATGAGACAACGAGATCGCGATCATAGGGGCGCCATCTTTACGAATTGACTGACGCGCATCTCGACCTCGTGTGTGCGAGTTCACTAATTTTAGATCGCGTTTGACATTTAGAGCTCTCTTGTTTTATCCGCGCAATCGATTCCAGATTTTGTACGCGGAAAAGCTTTGCTTAGGATCGGAAATCAAAATGACTCACTCAGGCTGCATGGCACACGTTCCGTCGATTTCTTTATTCTGATGCTTTATGAAGTAAGCTTTAAAGTTTGTGTGGGATAAATTGTTATTTTGTTTTAATTCTTATAATGTTTATTGTCAATACTACCATACCAATCCTCTATTTGCGCGAGAGTTGAGAAAATGATTGCGTCCGTCGCGATTTCGCGAAGTTGTGGTTGCGTTTGGTTAGGTGCTAGTACAGTACGAATGTACTAGTATGGCGAAGTGGGTCAAGGCGCGCTCGTTGGCGGACCATGTTTCCTACTGTCGACTGACGATATAAGGAAGACGCTCGTTACATACTTTAGACCTAACTATTAAAACGTACTGCTTTCGAGAGCTTGACTGTTACAATCTGCGGGCGGGCTGGCTACTATGTGTGAAGAGATGACAAATAGAGATAATACTACAACTACTAGCGACTTACATAGTGTTATAAAAGAAGGATTTTATGAAGTTCCACTGCAGCTTGGTATGCGATAAATGGGTTATTGATTTTATTGTACTCGGCAAATAAAACATTCTGTTTCTTTCCTTTCCTTTCCTTCACTTTCTTCACTCGTTTGCATTTCGTTATAGGCTAATTGATACGAAACACACTCAAGATAAAAACATGAATTTCATTTACAATATGATATAGATCCACTGAATGTAGGCCACTTCGCATTATCAATCGTTGAACGTCTATTGGGTCAAGGATAACCTGATAAATGTGGCGGTCTATTGAATTGGAAACTATTACTTACCTTCAAAACATTTAGAGCTTAGTGTTAATCTAAGACTATTCTTTTCTACTATGTCTGTATTTATACTTCCATTAAGGTTAAGTTATGGGATGTCATGCCGATGTACAATCGATCTACAAAATTCATTATAAATAACTTCGTTTCAACCATAAATAGATCCAACCCATTCTAAATCTTCTTGGCACAAATAATCTCCCCATCGGTCAGTTTACACGGAATGTAAACAAACCAACTAAATACGCGGAGATAAGGCCAGTTTGCACTAGTTACGCCTGCACCGACCCACATAGATACTAGTATCACACGACGGTTTCGATAACACCCGGCCACTTTCTCTAGCACGCTCTATTTCGTGTTATAATGTTACTCTGGTGTTCGTTCATTTGTGAACCGTGAAAACAACTTTAATGATACTAAATTCTTTATGGCATCATTGAACGTCTGATTGTAGCATTTGTAGCGTCTGAATCATCCTCATGTAAACTGTTCATGAGTTGCCAATGTTTATTAAACAGTAATAAGAAGTGATTCATACAATTCTTTCTTACTTAATTGATCAATAATTTGTTAATAATATTTCGCTTTTATTCTAAATTACTTTCATCTTTCGCTTCGATCATAAGTCTTAGTCGAACCTGTTATAGGACAAATAAATCTTTAGAAAGTGTAATTGTTGCATCGGAAACAGTAATATTTCTCGTGTCTCTTTATAATTGTTACGAATATTATTCAAATAATGCACACTTGAAAATACAAACGTTTCAGGGAGAACTTGAACCTACGGCCAAAGCGCCTAAAAACCAGCGTCTTGTCAGTTGGAAGATTGAATTGATTGCGAATAATTCTAGATAGGTACGCAAGTCTTACCGGAAGCAGTCACTGTTTAGAAGAGTTCATCCATTATTAACATCATCAGTCATATTCCAAGAATAAGTAAAAGTGTGTTTGATTGTCTGAAATAACTTGAAGCCGTCACCTGATTTCGCGCATACCTCATCCTCACAATATCATGTAAGAGCAGTCCACAATGATCGAATATAACATTGACTTTCACATTTCGCGGCGTGGCCGCTGACGTAACGCTGGCATGGCGGCCGGGCCCGACCCCCCGCTGCGCCCGCGCTGCGATTAGGTAAACGTTGCGCGCGCGCCGCTTTCACCCCACTTTCACCTCCATTTCCGCGTCGCTACAACCAGCTAGTTTGTTGCGAAAAAATCCGTAGCATTTCGCAACGTGCTCCAACATTTCTCTCTAATATGATGCGTTCTCTTTTTCTGCACGGTGTACTTTGTGTCCGTTCACTAATTTATTCCACAAGTCTCGTTTTTTTTTGCTTTTAACAGTCTTTTTTTTTAATATAATACGTCCGTTACATACACTAAATCTGGTACTGATTATAATTTATTATGATTTGCATTATGCTTTTTACGAAACACTTAACACGGATCTACTCGCGTTTATTTTCCATAATATTTTATCCTCTTTCCGAGTCTGGTCATAGGGAGAAAAAGACAGGAGATAGAATACTCTGATAAGGGTTTTAAACAGTAGGATACAAGATATTATGTATGTAAAATAAACTCTGGTAGATCTTGCGTAGTTTCATAAAAAGATATGCTTTGTACTCCTTTTAAGCATTAGCAGTACATTTCCGAAATAATCAGACTGCAAGCAAGCAAACCTCTTGAATATACCATATTATATCTTTATATATTGTATTATCTTTGTTTGCAATGACATAACTTCAGACTAGAATGTCATAAAAGTTATCTCGTTGACGACGACATCACGCGGCATAAGTACTAGTTAGTTTCCGATTTACTTAGCGTATTCGAGTAAAGTAAATGTATTACAGTAATAGGAAGGTAATCTTATTAGTTTCCTTGTCGAACTTTACATTTAATAACACTCCTAATCATAATGCTATATTCACTATTTTTGGTCGTAAAGCTCGTGGGTTCGACTTGCACCATCATCTCTTTTTAATGTGCTATTTTCAGTTTCGATATAACTATTTTATATCAATGTGAATACAACATGAAATATCAATAACAAGGTGGTATTTATCAACTATTAACGTAAAAATGTGTAACAATAATATTTGAAGATACGTATACATTTATCTCTCCAAATCTCTTGGTAACTCGCACATCGGTGAAAGTTTCTTGGAATTCCGGCGACGACGCGACGGGCACGGATCCTTATTTACCAAACGGCGACGCGTGTTCATGAATCACCTGTTTTTTGCTGCCCTCACACCAATTTCTTGGGCATTCAATGTCTCGTTTCAGTTATCTACATCGTTTTTTACATTGCAACGTTTTATGCCTAAAGCTTAGTCAGCCCAGTTTTTTCATATTTTAATAATTAGTTTTGAGTTAAAAATTCTTAGCAGTCTATTCTAACAATTTAGAGGGTAGTAAAACAAATACAAATCTGTAAAATCCTTACTGAACATCGAATTTTTGATTCGGTTACTGTAAATTAGTGAATGAATCTGCCGAAGCCAAAGCAGGCGAGGGATCAATGTATCATGAATGAAACAAAACGAAAGTCAAAAATAAAAGTGCGCCGTGCAACGATATCCTAAAATACTCGGCTTAATGTAACTCCGAGTCGGATTGGGTTTCAAACAAAGTTCAAAAGAGGTGAGAGGACGGCTCGAGTATTGTGACATTGCCCCAGTGACCTGTTATGGCGGCTGGCTCGTTTGTTCTAGTCTGCCTCATCCGCCGTTCGTACGATTGTGTAACACCGAATAACAATCTGATTTGCTTTTGTTTCCGCTTTATTTATTTTTATTAAGGTGTATTCTTATTTGAGAAACTGATCACATACGTGTGCTTTAACGTCGCCTTCAGTGTTTTAATCATTCGTTTTAAACTACCATAACAGATGATGTTTCTGTCGAAACTCACGTTAGTATTTAACCTTGTGAATCTTGTGATGAGATGATGACAAAATCTTACCTAACTATTTAACACCGATTACGGTTTTACGTCCCTAACTAATACCTTGATATACATAAATTGATTACAGAATAAAATCAATATAGTATATTCCGCTCAAAATATTTTTTTTTATTTCGAGAACTTACAAGTCATTGACTAAAAAAATGTTAGTAGTACATCTGATTTTTCATGTTGCATACAACAAGGCAAACTATGAAATATTTATCGGTTAAGGGGGCGGTGAAAACGGAAAAATTGGCTGTTTTCTATTAGTTGTTTAAATTTTTTTAGATATTTCGCAGTGAAATTTCCAATATGTAGGTATTACAGAACGTATGTGTGATGGGAGGACTGTTTTCAAAACACAATTGGAAACATTTTGCTCGATAGAAAAAAACCCTGAAGTTACCTCTAAAATTTCATTTAGATGCACATTAGGACCGTGTTGTACAATAATATATAATAATAAATACATAGGTTTTAATAAACCTTTTCGATTTCGTGACTGTTTTGGATTCCAAATTAACTAAACATTTTTATTTACTTTTTAACAAAAATGAGAATGGCGCTTACGAATTACCGCGGATCCCGCACCGCGCAACACCCGCGAGGGCCCGGAATTTTAGCTGACCGCCTAACCCCCCTTAACATGACACATTATAAATAATATTTAAAATAATTCAGTGTGCCGATATAATTGTAAACGCAGGCCAACGCAACCGATCGTCGAGTTGTTTGCGAATTGTCAGCGGCACGCAGCTATTGACCCACTGACACAGAAACGGCCGAAGGAAAACAACATAGGCGCGATTGCGTGTCGCAAACTCGGAGCTTACGTGTAACAAGATTAAAGTTACTTTCCTATACGAAACAACCGTGTTTTATAAGGTCGCACCAAATATATAGGGTGTTTGCTAATTGGTATATGATCCGGCAACTGGGCCATCCTACTAATGCTTTGATCACACGTACCGAGCAAACGGGTGATACAGTGCTCTCGGCCGAGTACTCGGTACGTATTATAAACATAGCGTCAAGTGCTCGGCCGAGCCCTCAGCAGAACAAAACGGCGAGACAGTAGCTCGGCTCCCGTTCTTCTTACTAGGCGGAGTGTTATCTCGCCTATCTACTCGGTACGTGTGATCAAGGCATTAGTGCGAAGAACATCTATTTGTATAGGAACAACCTGAAAAAGCAAAAAATAAACATTTATTTCATACATTAGGTCGAAAAGTAGTTGCAGTTTTGGATAGAACAGCTGTTTTTTTCGCTTTTTCAGATTACTCTTATCCGAATAGTTGTTCTTTGCACTTAGTAGGGCGGCCCCGTTGCGGGATTATATACATACATACATAAGTACATACATCACCCCTTTTTCGGAGAGGTAGGCAGAGAGAGACAACATCCTTCCACTTACTGCGATCCTTAGACTTCTTTTGCTTCATCCAAATTCATTAATCTCTTCATACACGCTCGTCGGTTTAGGGTACTCTTGACCTGAGCTTTCTTTAAAACGTCCCCGATTTGATCCAGGTACGTGCGTCGAGTACGTGTCCCTTCCAACATTTCCATCCATACTTCTAAGGGTGGATTCAACCAAACTGAATTAAGACTTACTCCGAGATTAGTCTATACAAATTCGGCGATTAATCTAGGTATAAGACCTTATTCCAGTTTGGTCGAATCCACCCTTAGACTGCTTTCATTTATCCTCTCAACATGTCCAAACCATTTGTTAACGATGGATTATATACCTATTACCAAACAAACACCCTGTATACCTAAAATGTAGGACTAATCTAATCACAGTGGGAATTTAGAAATAGCTGCGGTTGGTTTGCGAATTTGCAAGTTGAGCTACTTAAGTGATACCAGGAGCGATCCTGAATTGTTGACCAAATTAAAATATCTTAAACACTGTCTTTCGGAAGGCATGTTAAGTTGTTTAAATCGCGTATGTGCTTTTGTTTAATTGGGAAAGTCTGAGCTCGGTAGTAGGCCGTTTATAGGCTGATGGTGATGTTCCTAGCTTTAACACTTGCTTGTAAAAATAAAAACAAATCAAAATTATCATAAACACCAGCCACGAAACAATGGACAGCCAGACGACACTGTTCTCAGCGTGTAAAGGACGCGATTTGGAAACCGTTTGATATTTTAGCATGTAGGTTTATACTATTAATATACTTGAGATCTTTTATATAAATACCACAAAAAAAAGTAATTGAAAAGACCTGATAACTTTATTGTAGCTGTAAAGCTACAGAAAATAGTATTATTTTCTTGACACATGACGACATTATCTCGTGACCGTAAATAAGTTTACGGGGTAATATGATGATATATGAATATATTTTCCAGGCATGTTAACTCAGTGAACACTGGATTGTTCGTACATAATATCGTGTTATCGTTAGTGTGTCGTGTAACAATAGGCTTAAAATAACCTACCTCGTCTGTTGCTCTGTGCTCAATTAACGTTAAAATTTTGATAGCTACACAGTTGTCAGTTAAACACAATTTCATCATCTGCCTATAAATGTCCTATATTGCTGGGCACTGGCTTCCCCACATGAACAGCACATGGGGAGATTAAGAAGGTTTACGCATTTCGTTTTCAAATTCGAACTATCAATTCGAAATTTTTAAAAACCGATAAGCCAATTTTAATGAAACTTTGCATGCTAGTGTAAAATACAGGGATCTAAATAGTTTGTTGAAAACATTTTTCTAAAACGTTTATTTAACTGAGTTATTGCGATTTTAAACTTTCTATAGTGGACTTTAAATCGAAATAACTCAGTTAAATAAACGTTTCTTAAAAATGTTTTCAACAAACTATTTAGATCCCTGTATTTTACTTTAGCATGCAAAGTTTCATCAAAATTGGATTATTGGTTTTCAAAAATTTCGACTTGGAAGTTTGTATGGAAAACCGAAATGCGTAAACCCTCTTAAGCTATAAGTAACTCACCACGCCTGGCCCAATGCGCATGTCCGCCGCAATCGCCAGCGACTTCGTCCAAGTGAACATTTGTGTCACATTCACATGGCGGTTTACCAACTCGGAAACCTTTGCGTTCGTGCACTATCAACTTAATGAAGTTTCAACGCAATACTCGTAATCCGATGAATAGTGTAGAACCCGGATTAACGAACAAAGAAACATTAATCTTTAAGATACTTCAAAAAGGAGGATTCGTCTTCGTCTAATTTGCATGTGGTACATTTTTGTAGTCTATTGTCTATAACCAGAGCAGAGCCGCAGTATATATAATTATACTGTGGCAGAGCTTTATCTAAGTAACGACTTGCGACACCAATTTGCCAGTAGGTGGCGTCTTAATTTCATACACATTACGCTACCTTTCTAAAAACATTATATTCTATCTCAGCTGCAGTCTGCCAACTCGTCTTATAATATAAAGTCCCACAGTCTCTATTCTAACAACTCCTTGCACCACAAGCACTTTACTTTTAGTTAACTTTAACTACCTACTTATATTGAATACTCAAATACATCGAAAATCATGGTAAATAATAACGTTCATAATTATTTTAGTCTACAATCATGTCTATGTCAGTGACCTACTTTAGAATGAGACATTTTCCCCATAGTCTAAAGCTCAATGGTCTAAAGTTACAATTCGGGCCATTGATAAACGCGAATGTGCATTAAAGATGATATGAGACCTTATATCGCTAGCATAATTGTATTGTACTGACTGATTAACTAATTGCTAAATTGCAAACCTTATCTATCAATTTGCGGAAAAATCCAAACAATTTCGGGTACTAGTCAACGTTGAACATCAACAAAAACACAGACAAAAGAGACACGAGCAGCCTGCTTGGACTCTCAGCTACGTCTCAATATTGGAGACATTCCAAATGGACGCTTTTTAGATGTACCTACACCAAAGCTTAAAATAAACCTAAAGATTAGGTATATTATTGTTTTAATCCACTCGTATTAGCGTGTGAATAGCTGTTGATTAAATTGTTAAGAATAAAAATGGGTTTAAAATTTAAAAAAAAACTCTTAAAAATTGCGACTGTCTGTGAGTACCTAGGAGTCGAACTCATACGGAATCCAGAGAACTACTTATCCATTTGCGCTAGCTAGCTAATGAATGAGCCTCGCTTTCCTTGTAAAAAAATATAATATATGACCGTCGGGCCTCGTCGTTGTTTTATCAATGTTTGGATACGAAAGTATAATTTTCTTAGTTCGTACTGAACATCTGAAATAAATATTTCATCAATTATATTTACCAACCGATTGAAATGAAACAGATGTATTTTTTTTATTATCTATTATTATAAAATTTATTCGCAAACAAGCGTAATTAAATAATTGGGATAAGTCGTGCGTGGGTTTTACTTCGCTTCTTTAGTCTGTTTTACAATTGTTATTTGATATTTCATTTGTTGTTTTCTTCTTATTAAATACATAAAGCATGGGAATCTAATACAAACAATTTTATATTATGAAGCAAAAACATTTGCTCATTTATTTTCCTTGTCGGCTATGTATACAGTAAGTATGATATTACGGTTACCGTTTCGTGTTTCATGGAGTGAACGACACAACGACTCCGAGTAACCCAGACGGATTGAGCACTAAATTATAAAATAGCGTAACTAACCAACGCACTTATTCCAATTCAAAGAAGTTGATTTAAGGCCTTCAACAGACGATGCCTACGTAATTAATTACACGGCATTATGTTTGCTCGCTACAGAAGACTACACAAAATTATAATATGAAACGTAGTACCTGCCCCCCTAGATAGTGGCAAACGCTCCCGCCTGTCTATTCGCAATTCGTCGTATAATACGCGCGCGCTACTTTATTTTGCACTAGCAATTGGCACAGTATCAGCAGTGTACGACGAATTACGAATAGACAGAGGGGAGCGTTTGCTTCTTGTCTAGAGGGGCTGTTCAGACTTCTGACATTACTGCGTTCTACGCCGGCGCGGCGGTCGGCCGGCGCGGCCCAAATAACGCTCGGTACATCTTTTTAAACGCGCAAAAGAATTCGTCTGTTAGAAGCCTTAAGAAGCGCGGCGGTCGGCCGGCGCGGCCCAAATAACGCTCGGTACATCTTTTTAAACGCGCAAAAGAATTCGTCTGTTAGAAGCCTTAAGAAAGGCCTTGAACAATACTGACACATTACTTATTATGATTCATTTGTTAATCGTTCACGAATTAAGTCTATAATTAACAAACGACACGACATTTACAATAGTTGTCCAATTAACACAGAAACACACGATGTTGCCTTCCTTATTGACTCTATCTTATGTTTTCATTATTGTTGCTGTTTAACCGAATTTGATGACAATTTAGCAGTTCATTGTAAATTTAGACAAATCATGTTAATTTTGCTGAGAATCGCGTTTGTAAGAGAATACAAGGTTACTAAATTCTATTTTATATTTATATAATTCTACATAATACGCAAAACAGTAATGATTCATGACATGAATGTAGTTTAGATAAACTTGTCAGTTTCAAAGTATAATAATTAAATAATATAATATATTAAATTATGTCAAAAATAGATTACGTACTTTATAGATAAGCGGTTATCGAAGAACAAATACAGGAAGTGGCAGTGTGATGTTACTCGGTCGTCGGCCATCGGCCATAAACAATGCGGATCTAATTATAGAGGGCGCTAGCGCAAGCCGTGGAAATAGAACGGGAATGTGGGCCACAGCCGCGCCCGCGCATCCCGCGCGATTCCATTCAAATATAGAACGAAATTAATACTAACTTTATGGTGCCCTAAAGAGATACAACTTGTGCTTTTGAGGACTGCTTGTGGTCGTAAGATGACGGAGTGTTCACCAGTCCCCCCTGCTATGTGATTTACATAAAGTTACATCTCCGAGTCCGATGAGACTCAATTTTTTTTTATTACCCAGAGGAACTAATACGATTGTGGAAGAAATGGTTTCACGTTAAAATGTCAAATGGATCTATGGGGGGTTGAACTAGGATCTCTAATTTGATACTTAAGAAGAACTTATGAGAAGAACAACATGATGGATAACGCAGGCAGCGCATAGCCTACCGTGACGATTGCGGAAGCTATTGATTTGGCTGTTCATGAATAATTAAATAAGGAACTTAAATTGAAGGACGATGTTTATTTTTCGAAATATATGTTTTTCTGTTTTATCTGTCATTGTTATGCTATTTATTCTGTGACAACATAGGAAAGTGGACGATATAGGAAAGAGAGCGATATATGAAAATGGACAACATAGGAGAGTCAAAATTATAGGAAATTGGAAGACATCGAAAGTGGACGATATAGCAAAGTGGACTATACATATAGGAAGTGCACAGTTTCGGAGAGTGGACGAGATAGGACCTTAGGAAGAAGACAATTTAGACAAGCGGATTTTGCGTTGTTGATGCTATACATAAATGTAATAGCCACGTGATATTTGCATAAAAATAGTTGAAGGGTCCAAAAGTGACATAGATGGTAAGGTAGGTACGCTAGAGTAATTATCCTGATCTTATAAAATGCTGCAGGAATATGCCACTCGCTAAAATTAGTTTATAATATACGGCTAGTATATCCGCCGTGTCACGGAGTCCTAATTACGTTTTTTACCCCCGCCCAATCAGAACCGTCTGATTAAGCCTAAAATTACCTAATCTAAATCTAAAAATCTAATCTACAGGCAAACGCGATAATTTTATAGCCCGTTTTAAAATCCCCTGAGCTACGCGAGCCTGACCACACCGTCCGAACCTGGATACAACCGAATTATTCCACCGCGTCGCCAGTGAAGAGGAGGGACATTCTCTTTCTTTAACAAAACCAAATCTGCTTCCTGAGGGGCACAACTGAGTCCATCCACTTTACTCGCTGTTGCAGGGTGTGAAGGTATTAAGTGCCAACGATGCCAAAAGCTTTGTGTTAACTGTTGTAACAACTGAAAGCGTGATAACCGATACATCGTCACATCCTGCAAGGAATATTCAGGAACAGCATTTAAGGGTTGTCCAATCAAAAAATTACCCGGTGTCAAGACTTCAAGATCGTTGGGATCCCGCGAAATAGGGTACAAGGGTCTTGAATTCAATATCGCCTCCACTCTACAGAAAACCGTACTTAGCTTTTCGAAGGTAAGCTTTGTTTCACGTGTACCAGCTGCAGAGCGATTCTCTAAGCTAAAGCCTTGATAGCTACGGCTGTCGCAGCGCTGAGAAATGACTCTGTCTCTTTCATATTCATAGAATTGGAAAGAGACAGCAGATCACAGCCATGCGCGCAGCGTCTATGTGTCGCTTAGAGAATCGCATAGCGGATGTGCTTATGATTACTGGACAGGTCAGTAGAAATACTGCGGCAATATGTCGGCATAAATTGGATAAGCAACAAAATTATGTGCTTAGTAAATCAATTATACAGCCGCCTCATAAGGCACAATTTGTGTCTAGAGGGGAGAGGGTGCATATAGAGGGTGTGACAACTGGTAACATTGACACCGTCCCTTGTGGCCGTGCGTGCTGCTATGAGTACCTAGGGTTGCCATAATCTTTATACAACCTCGAGCTACTTTATTAAGGTTTTCGTATTTACCTGTTAGTAATTTTATTTTATTTATTATAGTAAATTCCGTGCTTCGGAAGGCACGTTAAAGCCGTTGGTCTCGGTTGTTGTCGTAAGATGGCAGTCGTTAAAACCCACCGACCCGCATTGGGCCAGCGTGGTGGGTTATGGCCCAATATCCCCACGTGCTATTGTTCACGTGGGAGGCCTGTGCCCAGCAGTGGGACGTTTATAGGCTGATGATGATAGTAAATGTATTAGTACAAAAACTGTTGGTAGGCAATTATTTAAAATAAATATAAAAAAACACCATGTTGTTGGGACCCTTATTAATGTACGTGAGGATAGTACGAGTATTTATAAAGTTGTAATTAACCCTAGCGGGGAATAAGAATAATGGGGAGAGTTATTGCTTCCTCACCCGGCTGTTTGCAAATCGTTGAACTCTACGGAAGATCGATTGACTTAGATGTTTCCCGGACACATTATCACATAATTAGCGTGATATAATATTGAAAATTAACTGGTGGTAATCGTCATTTGCAATCGTATGAAAATAGAAAACGTTTTAATACTTAAAGAAATAGAAATGGAAAAACATTTACTTATTGGTACAATTAAAAATAGAAAAAATACGAAATCGACACACTTCAGTTAATTTAACCTATTTCTTTATTTTGTCTATTTTTTTAAATATGCATAGCAAACACCTGCACTAAACATATTATGAATTTATTTCATTCTAGACAAATTGAAATATTGCATTAGAAGCATACGTTATGCTATCAAATGTATGTAAGTAGGTAATGACAACAATAATGAATCATCTATCATGTCTGTGTGTGTATGTGCGTATTGTTGACAGCTGTTCTAATAAACTTTTGAGAGTAACAGCGGCAGCGGTCACCCAATTGGAATAACAATGCGAAGTAAAATGAGAATGAGTGGGTGTTGAATGGTATTTTCTTTCGAATCTATCTATCTAGCAATCAAACCACATTATCTCAAATCAGTTAAAACATACGACCTAATTTAAGTATCTATAATTGATTGGGGAATTTAATATTTGATGTCTTGTATAACTTGTATCGTAAGGTGTCGTAAGGTTGAAAATATTATTTGTTCGACCTACCTACACGTAAAACCCGTCTAAATTTTAATACAAGTCGATCTTTAAAAGTCAAGCCAGATTATAATTATTATAATACAAACACTTAACGATTAAGATTCAAAAGCAATAGAAAAATGATGTCATACTTCGAATTATTATTAGTCAACGCAAATAAAACACGCTGGAGTCACATTACAATAGGTTCGGAGACAAAAAGTAAGCAAGGAGTAGGCATGGACATTACGATTCACCTTGTTTCGCCCGAGTCGCGGGGGCATTGACCCGCCACAGCTGTGCGCGCCTGTGTGTGCGTCTGTGGCGTCGGCACACGGGCACACGCGTCAACATTGTAGTGTGGTGTGCCAAAGAAAAACAAATAGAAATTGTATTTCCCGCGAACAAGTAGGTAGGTAGTCGTATCTAGGTACGTATTATTACCCCATGCACTAGTACCTAGATAACTATTAGTAACTTCTCATCATTATTATTACATGACTTGTACTGTATAGTACTTACTTACCTAGCCAGCCAGTTACGTAATTTGTTCTCTTCAGCATAGGTTAACTAGTTTCTCTGTGATTTAATAGGACTAGGTAATGTACGTTGTAACTATTTATTATAGGTTTTACAAATTCATGTTGTATGTGAACTATTGTGAACGCAACTTTCGGAACTAATTTGTTTATGTATAAAATTAGGTAATTACGAATATGTAGGTACCGTTACTTTTTTATATTATTGTTGTCTTAACTATCATTCAACCATTACGGTTAATATAGCAGTTATAGGCGTAAAGTACCATTTAAGTTAATAGAGCGAGTCAGTATTTCACGCCGGCCCACCGCTTATAACTTCCAACTATACAAAGCACAGGTCAGGCCGCATATGGAATACTGCTCCCATCTTTGGGCTAGAGCACCCCAGTACCAACTCCTTCCATTTGACCGCATTCAACGCAGAGCTGCTCGAATTGTCGGCGACGAGACGTGGCTATTTCAGGTCGGCCCGATCCACTGGCTCTTCGGAGAGACGTTGCGTCTCTTTGTATATTATACCGCATAGTATCATGGGGAGTGTTCTGAGGAATTGTTCGGCTTGATCCCTGCCGCTGATTTCCTTCACCGCACTACACGCAATCGACATCACCTTAATGGATGGCAGTCTACTACTGTGTTTTTCACAAAATTTCTTGCGTCGAACTACGAGTACAGTGTTGTGGAACCAGCTCCTGGCGGCCGGCGCGCGGCGGTATTTCCGGACCGTTACGACTCAAGAAACGAGCCTATTCCTTCCATAACCCCTTGAGCACCAAAAAACGAGATACAATTGAAAATCAATTGTTTCGCGACCGCCGGCGGTCTTATGATCCTTGACCTATTATATGCCGGCAACGCGTCTGCGATTTCTCTGGTTTTGTTTTGGTTTATGGACACCCCATAGGCGGCGGTAATTACTCTCCATCGGTGACCCGCCTGCTCGTTTGCCTCCTTCTTTTATATATATAAAAAAACCACTCTTACAGATGTAACGTTTTTTTTCGGGGCCGTCGTCTGAAAATTACCAGTTTTAATAGGAAAAACAAAATTCCCATAATACATAATTACGATATACGTACCAGTCTGAGCCAAAAATACATTCGGGTTGAATGGAAATATACGTTGGTACTTTTTATGCATCAAACGCCATTTACAAGTCAATTCGCATAATGTACTGAATCGTTTGTCAACGGATGTTGAATCTGGGTCAATGTCCATGTACGTAGCTACTCAGCAATGTAAATTTAACAAATTTATCCCGAAATGAACTGTAAACTTTTCAGTGTTTTCCTTCATGGACTACCTACATTATTAAGTCTAGATTTTCTGTAACTGTTTACGTATGAGTATCTCAATCAAATTTAAGCGTCACTTCTTTTGATCGTAGAACGACGTAAAGAAGTATGTATCTTCTGTATAAATAACAGGACACTGAGCAGATATCTATAGTTATAGTATTTACGTTACTTAGCAACAAACTCTGTGCAGAAAACATCAAAATTAACGCTACTTAATTCAAGCACTGTCAAATATTCTAGCAAATTATATTTGCAACGTGCAAAAATTGATGGGCTATTTAGCAACTATGATTTTTTTTATTGTATAAAAGTATAAGTAATAAATATTAATAAGTATAAAGTACTCTTACGGAATGAATACTTTACAGCTGCTGCTGTAAGTACCAGTACCACTAAGTAATCATTAACTTTAATGGACATCTCTTGAGTTAATTTCTCAAACATACACTAGTCTGTGTAGGAGGTACTCACCTAATAGGTACTACGTCGACGACACGAAGTCGCGAGTTAAGTTTTACAACAAATAAAAAGTAAAATACTTTTCTACTTTTATACTCGATTGAAGTACATATCTCAAATACTTCTATTATACCTACTTATATAGTCTATAGTCTTAGAGGTCGGGACAAATGATAGCGTCCTAAAAAGTATTACTACCTACACTTAAATCAATATTTCCTACTAGGAATGATATAACATTATTAGAATGACGATAAATTACATAATATACCTATAATGTGGGTTACAATCACACAATCTCTTAAACAGTAAAAACCCCAAAATATTGTTTTAAACGGACGTATAGTAAGTTGTGCCTGTTATAGAAATTTTGTTAATTATGCAATTACAACTCTGAAACAATAAATATAGTTTTACCACTGATTATAGTTATTTTGTGTAGTCGGATTGCTCATAAATACTATATCTTATGTTACAGGGAGTCCATAAAAGGCAGCCGGAGCCATGAACGTAAATAGAGGCTGTCATTCGCACCAAGCA
Organism: Scoparia ambigualis; assembly: GCA_963921215.1. NCBI lineage: Eukaryota > Metazoa > Arthropoda > Insecta > Lepidoptera > Crambidae > Scoparia > Scoparia ambigualis. The sequence continues at coordinate 29,523,208 of OY992511.1, read as the reverse complement.
GGATAGCCGACAACCAAAGTGAGTTCACTTATACAGTTACATAGATAGAATAATTATATATAATCGTTTATTTCAGAGTCTAGTCTGTCTAGCCATATAGTGTTAGTAACAAAATCACTACAATCACAATCACACACAATCATAAGTTTAATGTTAGTAGGCAATAACGAAGTATTGCAATTTTGGAAAATATTAGTAACCGTCGTATTTCCAAATGCAATCAAATATGATTAATTATAGATTTATCATTCATCATGTATAATAATATTAATAATTGAAACTGATTAGGTATACTATAATCGTTTGAGAGCGTCGGGCCCTGCACCAAGTGCAAAGGTCAACTGATAGAATTACGACGACAGCCGAAACACGTAGTTGTCCGAGAGACATAAAGAAAGCAGACGCACTGATTGTACAGAGGGTTAGAGCGATTTGTATATTGTAGCCATTTGTTTATAACTTGTTTGAAACAAACACAGGACACGTACGCTCTAACTTTTCCTTACGCGGACAATAATTATTACAACGCAAAGTAGATTTACCGGAGCCAGTCGCGTAACGGAATCCGCACAAGTGTATCGTTAATTGCATACGCGACGCATGGGTGCGTGCCGCCAGCTATTTCATAAAAACAAGCTGCGTGTTTTTGACAGAGAACACAGAACCGAGCGGACGGCAAGCTAATACATACAAACATATATTCACGACCCCCATAAGGTTTGTCAGAGACCAGGCAATGAGGACAGCAAAATAAGCCCACTTCCACAGTCCACGTTTCCCCAAATAACAACTGCACATGTTCTCAGTGTGACAGGTGGTGAGCCCGTCACCGCTCTATGCTGTTGGATGTATGTGCATTCTTTGGTCCGTTAGTCGCCTAACGCCTTTTTGTACCATCCCATCACTTGTCGCCAGGGTGTTTCGGGACCGCGGACAGAAGACTCCGAATTCCACCCTACGACGGCCCAACAATAGGGAGGATGCGCGGGATAGTTTGGGCACCCTCCAGACTCCCGTAAGACTCGTGCAATGCGGCTATGGGGTCTATTACCCCACAGTCACGTGAGCCTCACTGCGGTGGAAGAAGAAGGGCAAACTGCCGCCTCCTTTTACCGATTCGCTTGCGTCCGATCGGGTCCGCGTGGGTTTGCTCCTCACGGACTCTCTCCGCAGCCTTCTTCAGCGAAATAACCGCTTCACTAAAGGAGACCTGGCGCTGTCCAGCATGGATTTTACCAAGCTGTGCAACGAGAAGTCTCCTCCCACGACCGCCACCAGGCTGTCACGCTGCACGGCCCACCACCGGCACTCCTTAAGAGTGTGCATTTCTGTGGTGTCCTGCGCAGCTTCACGGCTGTGGCACTCCGTTGTCGGTTCCCGTCTTGCCACTCAGTGCAAGTAGTGTCCGAAGCACCTATGCCCAGCCAGCATCTGCACCAAGTGGAAAGAGAGGGTTCCGTCTCCCCGCTGCACCCATCTTCCCAATTCCGGCACGATGGCCTGGCATAAACGGGAGCCATACGTCGACGACCGCAAATCATGAGCCCATGTGGCCACCAGCTCTTCGTCAGCCAAATCTCGAGCTCGTGTGAGTTCCTCCTGAGCGGGGTTCAGACCATGCTCTCTGTCATCTGCCCTCTTGTGATATTTGTGCTAGCTATATTGATTCCAACTCCCAGGCGGGATGCCAGCTAGCGCGCAAGCTGCAGCGTGGGACACTGTCCTGTAGCCTCTGATTGCCCTCAACGCTATTATCCGCTGTGCAGCACGAAGATGTTGTTTGTTGGCAGCGTTGGGGGCAGTCGCCCATATAAGAACCCCATACAAGGCCGTCGAGCCAACTACTCGGGCGTAAAGCCGGCGTGTCGAGGCGTTTGGTCCACCGGCATGTTGCGCCCCAAAGCTGATTCCGCACTGACTAGACGAGGAGAGAGTTCGCGAAAGTGCTCTTCGAAACGCCAGCGCCCGTCCAAGATGAGACTTAGATATTTCATCCGGGCCCCAACCCGTATCCTATGTCCGTCAACCTCAATGTGTCAACCACATACTATAAAATATATATTATCTTCAACATATCGCTCACCATACGATTCATATCCTAACTAAGATACTCTAATGCAAAATATATATTATATTCATTGTGTGTGGTGGTCCATTGAATCGTATGGGCTTGATGGTTTCTAGAGAGATCGCGCGCGCATCACGCCTCATATCATAACATATCGCTAGTAGTAGGTACCTTGCCAGTGAGCCCAGCGGCCTAGCGAGCGGCACAGATTAATATGTCCAGCGGTAGTGTTCTGTGACAGCGAAGACTGATAAAGAAGATAGAGGCCCTTGCCTAGCAATGGGACAGTATAATACAAACTGGTGTGAAACGAAGGTTGTAAGGCTCCGTTTTCGATAGACCAGTGTTCCACCCAACCTTGACCTACCCAAAATGTTTGACCTTAGGTGAGAACAATCAGCCAGGCCCACCAGGAAACACGGAAAAGAAGGAAAAAGGGGAGTCACGTGGTTCAGCAGCGGCGACTCCGATAGCGTACTTGCGGTCACCTTTTTTGAACGGGAAAATGTCTTCCGCACAGCACTGTGACCTCCGGAGGGTGCTAAAAGAGCCGGCTCCCTATTTTATTTAGTTTTTAGTGGTTTTCTTGAATTTGCTCACGCAACGAACCGCACGCGCCGGTTAGAGAAATTGAACACACGCTTGTCGCACGGGGGCAGCACGTACGCGCACTGCTGTCATTACTTCATCTTGCGCTCAAGAGATAGCGCGGATTGTCTTAAAGTTTAAGAATCGGGATACGAAAAAGGGAGGAAAGCAGGAAAGGCAAGCCATAACATAAACTATACTTTACTGTGGTTAAGCCGGTTATGTAGCGCGAGCGACATTCTACCTGTATAAAACGACCTTGCAAATTGCAATATACTAAATACTTTTCTACCATCCGAGAACTGGATCGAAGTCAATGAAAAACATACACAAGCATCTTCTAATATCGTTTTACCTCGAATCTATTATAATAACTTACATGTAGGTAAGTACTACAAATAACAGCTTTTTACAAGCCTATTGTAGCGAAGACTGATAAAGAAGATGGAGGCCCTTGCCTAGGAATGGGACAGTATAATATAGACTATACTTTACTGTGGTTAAGCCAGTTATGTAGCGCGAGCGACATTCTACCTGTATAAAACGACCTTGCAAATTGCACTATTCATTCTGTCAAAAAAGTTTTGGGAACGGATAATTTGTTTGAGCGTTATGGAGCGTTTAAGAGAGCAAATTCGACGAAAAAGGCCAAATTTGTAGCTAGAAAATTCTTGGATTTTGCACCACAATAATGCGCCTTCGCACAACGCCATCATTGTGACGAATTTTTGACCAAAAACTTAACAAATACCATCGAGCATCCACCTTATTCACCAGATATGGCTCCAGCCGACTTCTTTCTTTTTCCTAAACTCAAATTTCCACTTCGTGGCTCCCGTTTTTATTCAGTAGAAAACATAAAGGAGAATTCGCGGCGAGAATTGAACTCAATTTCGGAAAAAGCGCTTAAAAATGTTTTGATGATTGGATTATTCGTTGGCGTAAGTGTATCGTTTCTGAAGGAGCATACTTTGAAGGCGATAAAATAAATTTGGATGAATAACACTTGTGTATCACTAACATTTTGTGTATTATTGATCTTTTCCCGGTACTTTCTTGACAGAGTACTAAATACTTTTCTACCATCCGAGAACTGGTTAGAAGTCAATGAAAAACATACACAAGCATATTATAATATGGTTTTACCTCGAATCTATTATAATTACTTACATGTAGGTACTACAAATAACAGCTTTTTCTAACCTCTGATAAAATTCCATCTTACAATGCATTCAATTAAAAATGTTAACTGGAGACACAAGTACAAGAAGTCAGTCACACGCAACTACTGTAGCTGATATTTTGCCCTTTGTAACAAAGGGCAAAATATTACTATCAAACATGAAATAAATATTATCTGAGTATTAAAAAGTCGGCCTTTTAACACGAATTTCCTTAGTAAAAGTTTTTACCAAAAATGACTGAATTTTAATGTTGTTTGTAAGAAAATTAATGAACGACAGTGAGTATCCTATCCAAGTTACACTACTACTTCTATAATAAAGATTGTTCTATAATCAGGTGACTGTTGTCTGTTATGCACAGCACAAGCAACATCGACTCTGCTCTGCTTATTTTTTTAGAAAACATATTTAATTTATGTTTTTTATGAACCTGTTTATTTGATTTAGATTTGGTTTTATTACATTTATTACAGCCGTTTTAAGCTTGACCTTTGCATTAGTTGTCCGTGAACTGTCCTCTTGATACTATGAAGTATGATAAATAGGAGCTGTATTCATACTTCCAAAAGTTATGACCTCAAAACAATCGCTGAAGGTTGCACGTACACGTTGTATGTACCCAGTTATCTTTATGATGGAAACTTGTTAACATCACATTCTGTATCGTAACAGAGTAGCATTGACAGGCGGGCAGACGGTAGAGCCAAGATGAGGGGAAACAAGTTGCTGTGGAAACGACTTCCAAGCGAGATCGGCCGTTTGTTAGTAAGAATTGCAATTTGGAGAGTAAGTACTCTTTTTCTTGCGTTTAGTTAAAGTTACCCATTAAAAACGTTAGTAGCAATGCAATGTAGCTTAGTTGTATTTAGAACAAAAACTAGCGTACACAATGATTGATCTAAATATGAAAGGTTTAAGCTAATTTCTAAAATTACTGAATAACACTTAAGTATAACACTTTGTCACAATAAACAATACTTAGCGTACCTACAGGTACGGTAAGTATTGTTACTTATTTTTATTGTTATTGTTACTAAGTAAGTAGTTCCTTACATGGAATCTGACCGTTTAATTAAATGATAGCCAAGCTTTTTTAATGGCGTACAACAAAATTCAGTGACAAAGTGCTACAACGAAAACAGTAACATCGTAATGTCGATTGTACCTAATCAAATAACAAATGCCTTTAATCAAACGAAGGTCAACAAACTTTTTCGTAGATAGCCGTGTTTGTATTGTGTGTGACGCGGAAGTTTGGGCGCAGTGTGCGTGAGTGCGCGCGCGGGCTACGCGTGTGTGCGTGGCGCAGGGGCGGAGTACGCTCAAGGGCAGCCGCCGGGTAACGACCCCACCACGCACCTTCAAAAACTCCGCACTCCTCGTAAATACTATTAATGCTTTGATAAAAATGCTATCGTCTTCATTTATAAATTGTTTTCGCAAACCTATGTTTAACACCCTTCAAAAAGTAGATTCATGGTTACGAGTTAACTCACAAATATGTTTTCTTTTCTTTCAGACGTAGACTGCAGGCGGAAGTCATATTATGGATGTCACTTTCAACAATGTATTGGAAGGGACGCGTCAATATTTTATGGGACTACCTAAACAAGCCCAGACAGAGGGCTCAGGACAGTCAGTGTGGCCTGCAGGTGCACCGCCGCCCGAGGAGGGAGCCCCGGCCCAGTCAGGAGCGCCCGCGCCCACGTCGCGCCCGCCGTCCGCCGCCGCCGCGCCGCCCTCCACCCCCGCCACAGTGATGGCCGTCGCCCTGCCGCCCAGGCCGCCCTCGGAGCCTCTCGAGCCCGAACCGCATATCATCCATAAAGCAACCGTCATGCGGGAAGCTGCTGAGAAGAGACGAGAATTACCTGAAGTTGAAGATGAAGAGGAATCGATAGAAAATCTTTCTCCACCGTCGCATATTATTCGTAAGCCATCGCGTGCGTTACCGTCGCCGGCACCGGCGCCAGCTGCTCCTTGTCCATCGCCAGCGAGACCATCGTCGACGGCACCATTACAGCCATTACCTCCTTCGGAGCACCAGCTGGAAGCCACTGCACAGTATCGCACCTCACATCGCGTGCCTACTCCCACTGCTAGGCTGTCCGATCATTACGCGCCTGGCCGCCCACCTGACCCTTATTCTACGTCGAGGCCCCCCGAAGCTTACGCGCGGTATCATTATGAATCAAATCTACCAGATGGAGGCAGGAGTTCTCATGGACCCCCGGTTCCTTCTCCGCAACCTGCGATGTCTGCGCGGCAGAGCCCGCAGACATATGCAAGAATATCAAGTTCATTACCGCAACACTCGGCCTCAAGACTGCGCGAGTCCACCACGCAAAGCCCACCCACTCAACGCTACGTAATGTCGGTCGCTTCGCAGCCGCCGCCCCCACACAATGATCGTGTGCCACCTATTCACCACCCACAGGCCGTGCCGCCTCCGCAGAGGTTAGACGTTCGGTCGGCACAAGTATATTCGCCGTTACAGCAGCGACGGGAACCATCACCCTACGGTCCTGTCAGTTCACATTATGAAAGACACCCGGCGGTACCCACAAGAAAGTATGACCCTCAACATGCTTATCCGGGATATAGACCAACTCTGACGACGTCACAAACTGTTCAAAATCACCGGCTAGAAACCCATCACCCTGCTCCACATAAGCAGGCTGCAATAGATGTTATGAATGCTCATTACGCAACTAGGCCCCCGGACCGAGCGCCAGCTCCTCCTCCATTACTCCCACATGACGCAGCACGTCTGCCGCCGCGTGTAGAATACCCCAATATGAACAGAACTGTCGATGCTAGAAGTGCTTATCACTATCCAACGCCATCTACTTCGACAGCGCGTTATGGTACTAATTCACAAGTACCGGTCGCTCAAAATTCCAGCCTTCAACCGAGAAGTGCTTACAGAGCTGTGGCTGCTCCGAAATCAAATTATGAATATACGACATCCAATGCTGTTCAAACATCACCAGCTCGCTCAACGGTCAAGTCTGGATATCCTAGTCAGCAAGCTCGTATGACGGTCTCTGTCACCACACTAGTTAATCAAATGAACCAAACGAAACAGAAACACGACACCCCAGTTGCTGTACCGCCAAGCATTGGTCAAGCTAATTTACCAAAACAAAAACGGGAATCTCCACTCGATTTGTCGGTTAAAACTGTCAAAAATTCGGCTGATTCATCTACCACCCAGGACGACATAATTGATTCTGCGTCGATGGAAAATAAATTATTACCACTGCAACCACGGCCTTCATCTTCGAGTGGGCGACAAATTTCTTCCGCTGGTGCAAATTATGTTTCATCACATAAAGTGGATTTCGCGCCAAACTTTACTCAATACCGAGAAAGAAATAACCATCTTGCTAATGCCAATGCTCCAACTCAAAATACTCCTCCAATTCGTTACAATGGATCATATGAAACAAGAAGACCAACCACCGAATCATATCCTGTTGAATCTCAAAATCACACGTATCCCGAACGTACCAAATATAGTAGTAGTTCTGGCAGAGGTGACTTGGTTCCTAGAATAGACTTAACGAGACCAGTCAGTGACCAAAGACATGATAATAGGCGGGATGACCGATTTATAGATGAAAGAAAAAGGTTAGCTGGCCCCATCGTCAGTAATATTCCCGAAAAGATTGTTCGATATGAAACATGGAGTTCAGATAGCCGGATAGAGCGAATGAGTCAATTTGCACGAGAGCAGCATGATCTAATTAGCCGTCCAGTATACAGTTACAGTAGACATAAACAAATTGAGGCTTATCAAAATGAGCAAAAGAGACCAGCTGCACCTGGTGGTTATCGCGAGCTTCATTCTCACGTTAACCATAGGTATTCTAATAATACATACCCTCCAGAGCTAATAAATCGTGAATCAAGCGAATATCGTGCTCACTATCCTGATAGAAGTTCATCTGCACCTAATCGGCATCATGTTATACAAAAACTACAGAGCCATAGAGAACCACATGCACATGCTCATCATTTAGAACCCCATAGTGGCGTCCCTGCAGATAAAAGAGTTTTGAGTATACTGAGAAACAGCTTGGAAACAAAGCAAACAGGACTCTTAGAACCAGCAAGACCACCTAGACAGGTTCCCGATCTCATCGTCATAGACGACGTAGATGACTCTGTGATAGAAATAACTGATCTAACTAAAGATAATGACATAGATGCTACCGGCAAAAGTGTTTCTAAGCCTGGTCATATCATGCCGAATGCTGCGAGTCACATTCAAATGCCCAAAGCCGTAGATTCTCTACCACGTGATTTAGATTGTAAAAAATTGGATAATTTCAATGTAAAAAGCAAGTCGCCTGAAAATGATGTTGCTTCAAGAATAAGAACAAAAGCTGAATTGAAAGTCATGCCTCCTTCGGAGGAAAATAATTTAAAGCCTGAAACGAAACAAGATGTATCTTCAGGGGATTATCAAAAGCTGCAACCAAAATCACAAAAGCAACATTTATTCAATCAAATGAGACAAGACAACTTAAGATTCGAGTCGGTAATAAAAACTGAAAACCCAATAGAAGGCATTATTCCGGAAGTGAAATCAGAACCAATGAATATAGAAGAAATTGAAAAGGATGCCGAAATCTCCATAAAAACTGAAAGTTTTCTTCAAAGTTTAGAACCCGAAAGTATGAACATAGGTAACGAATTTCCAGATGATTCAGATTGGGCTAGTGCTTGCGATAACTTTATGGAGCAATTAAAAGTTGGTTGCCATAAAAAGAAAACAAAAAAGCACAGGGAAACGCTTGATCAGGAAATCGATCAGAAGGAAGATCCGAATAATCAGTCAGCTTCAATCGTGCTAATGCCTGAAGCTATAGCTGTAGTAGAGGATCAACCCGTTGATTCCACACCTCCCATTTTAATTAAACAAGAACCGGTAGATGAAGTCGAACTTATACAAGAAAATGAGCCACTTGTAAATATCGTGCCTGATCTCAATGTAAAAGACATGAAAGAAAAACCAGAAATTAAAAACAAACTTGAAAATAAAGAAAAGACTGAAACAAAAGATAAATCAAAAATACAGAAAACTGTGAATGATAAACGAACAAGTAAAGATAGTGAAAAGACATTTAAGAACAAAGGTAAAACAAAAGCTAAACCGGGTAAAACTGAATCTAAATCGGATAAGACTGAATCTAAACCGGATAAAGCTGAAACATCAACAGTGTCTCCTCCGACGCCTGTAAAAAGAAATGTTAAGGAGAAGGAATCGTTAAAAACTATTGTTAAAGAAGAATCTGAATCTACTGATGATGATGAACCATTGATAAAAAGTAAAATACTAAAGGAAAAAGAACGAAGTGACTTGCTTAAGTATCAGCTATTAAAAGATTTATCAGAAAAATCTGCTTATGTGAAGTTAGAATGTTGTGACGTGGATGTTAATAAAAATAATAGAAAATCAATAGAAGCTTTAGTAAAAGATAAAGAAGAAAAACCAATCAAAGGAAAATTTACTAAACAATTATCTAGATCAAAGGGAAAATTGATAACTGATAACAACAAAAATGAAAAGCTTATTGATAATGAAAGCTCAGACAGTGATGACGACGAGCTAGGTGTAGCAAGAAGACTTCGTCTACGCAAAAACATTAAAACTGAGGATAATAAACAGAGCTCAGCTACTAGATGTACAGCAAAATCATCACCGTCTAAAAAACAAGACAATAGCTCGGCAAGTAGTAGTTCTACACCTGTTCGGAAACCAGGTTTTGGAGATGGGTCTGATTTCCACCCAGGCTGGGAGGAAGAGTTGTATCGGTATAAACGTTCCCTTCGTATGCCGACAAGATTGATAGCTATTCCGAGAGGGCGCTCCGGCGGTCCTTTTCCAAAAGGCTCTGGGGCCTTCTTTACTCGTGGTTCTACTTCCTTACCGGATCTCGATCCAGCGCCGCTATCACCAGCCCCATCCTCAGCACCATCGGCGGCTACCGATGATTTGTACGCAAGACGCCCTGACAAACTCACACTTGATAGTGATCTAGAATCAAACTCTAGTTACTCTGCACCAAATAAGTTACAATACGACTCGGAAGCTTCCACATCTACAGTATTCTCCAACTCAAATGCAAAAAAGAAACGTAGTTCAATTGTAGACGTTCTTATACAAAAATGTGGAAGAAAAGAAGACTCAAAAAAGAAGCTTAAAGATAAAGACAATACAGATAAAGCTCCAAAACTAATACCTAGAAGTTCAAATACAAGCGAGTTGTTAGCCACGCCAAGCCTGGGTCTTGTAAAGAATGGAAATAAGGGGAATTTAATTGCAAAGAAGGATAAGTTAATGGAAGATATTTATTATTTGGGAGCTTTCAGAAAAGAAACTGTCGCTGCTTTTCGTGACGCCTTTATTAAAGATACTGATGGCCTTATCGGTGCTACAGAAGAATTTTCACCTGTTGTTCTGAAATCTAGGACTCGTACTGAAAGTAGAGTAATGAAACACAGAGCTACAATTAAAGAAGTGTTTGGTGATGAGCGACCGGCGTCCGCACCGCCAGCGTCGTATCGCGAGGCGGAGCCGCAAGAGGTAGAAGAAGAACAACCAGTGAAAATAATAAAAAAAGAACCTGATAGTAAACCTAAATTCAAGCCCAAGAAAATAATAAAGGATAAATTTAAACGAAGATCTAGTTCAATAAGAGATGGATTAAGGAGCACAAAATCTTTGAAAAGAAACGATGCTAAAGGCAGATTACTCCGACTGAAAAAAAGAAACAGTTTAATGAAGTCTTTATCTCATAAAAGAATGAAAGACAATGCTAGTAATAAACTTAAAAAAGAAACTAGTCCTATATTAGAAGATAAGGATAAGGAAAAGGAAAAAGAGAAGGACCAGAACACATTACCCGATGCGACGACAGTAGAAGGTAATACGAAAAGAAGGCTAAAACGTTTATTTGGTAGAAGAAAATTTAGTTCCGGATTTGATTATATAAGAAAGAAGAAAAAGATCATTCGTAGAGAGGATAATAATCCTACCGCTAAGATTCGTCGAGCAGCGCCTAAACCAAGCCCAGAGTCAATCCAAGACATACACAAAGAGATCAAAAGTTGGTTTATAAACAAGAGCATAGGTGAAACACACCTTCATCGGGCGGCCAGGCTTGGTTACACTGTAAGTAAAATACCCCCTATCATTTATTTGAAAATAAACTTTACTAGTGCAATACATAAGTGGTTTTTACTTTTAGGACTGCGTTGCATACTGCCTAGAAAAGATGGAATCAGACCCCTCTGCTAAAGACAACGCGGGATTCACTCCACTTCACGTAGCTGCCGCAAAAGGTCACGTCCGGATATCGCGACTGCTGCTTCAATACGGAGCTAACGTGTCGGCGGCCGCACAAGGTGGCATTAGGTAACTATTTATTTATTAAAACTTACAGTAACATCATCTCAGTCATTTAAACTATGGTCTGAATTGCTTTTTCTACTTTCTTTTCGTTGGTAGTAGTGCGGGCTCCTACTAAGCTAAAATAAAGTTTGTGACCAAATTATTGAAAATTCTTTGTGCAATTATCTGGTGCCATTTTGACTGTTTCTTGAAAGAGATTACGAGAATAACCACTAATATCATCGGTATATATCTCTCGAGACGAGAAACAGTAAAAAAGGGTTCTTCAAGACAATAAAATTACGGTTCTTCAAACGGGACGTGAACAGGCATATTGTGGGCCGGCAGGTTGAGGGTGACTGATGCTACCTCTTTTACGACGCACCAGTTGGCCTCGCGCCTGGAATCCACTTCCACTTAACATCAGGTGGAGTGGAGTCATTTTCCGGGCTTTATATGTAGAAAGAAGAGTGCCACTAGATCATTATGTGCACAAAGAATATTGTGAATACATAATTTGTTTATAAACATTCTTATCGAATTTTCTCTAAAGATTTCCAATTGAAATGCGCTTCCATCTTCGGCTTAATCTTCATTTACCATCATGAGATAAAGGCCGAGCGTTTCATTCAAAGATTACCTTGTCGTAAAAAAAACAAATTAAAAGACTTTAGTCGCCGACATTGTTCATTCAACGCATTCGATTGTTCTAGACCTCTACACGAAGCATCTGAGAACTGCCACATGGAAACAATCCGACTGCTGCTAGCGTATGGAGCCGATCCCATTCTCGGCACCTACGCCGGGCAAACGCCTGAGGAGTTGGCAGACGGGCCGGCCGCGAAGCTGATACGCCTGCACATAGCTGATGTTCAGGGCCACGCCACTGAACCTTGGCTGTTCCCACATCCCACTGAAATAATTGGTGAGCACCTTGATACCTTGACACCTTGATACATTGTCACTCACGACCATTGTCCCCAAAGGGTTAGTCAGAGACTAGGCAATGAGAACCGCAAACGCAGTGCACTGTCACAGTCTATTATTCCATACATAAATACTTCATGAAAAGTTAAAATTTGGTATTAGAAATAGTATCTCAAGCATCGTTGGTCGCTACTCCAGATCGCGAGGAGATGGGCTGCGACGCTCTGTGCTCGCCGCCCGCCGCGTCGCCGCCGCCGCCGCCCGACGCCACCATCGAGCTGCAGTGCACGGAGGCGCCGCTGCCGCCCTTCTACTCGCTGCGCACCGCTACCGGCCAGCCCGCCGACGGGCTGTGGTGCCTGCTGCAGGACATCACAAACTTGTTACAGGTTAATATTTCATATATACCTACATACATCACGCCCGCTTGCCGGAGGTAGGCAGAGACCACAGCTTTCCATTTGCTACGATTCTGACACACACCCTTTGCTTCACTTACTCTTAATAACATTCTTCAAATTTGCTCGTCGGTTTAGGGTACTCTTGACTTAACCTTTAACGAGAACGTCACCGATCTGATCTAAGTACGTTCGCCGAGTTCTTCCCTTTACAACTATCCCATTCACTCTCGCCTCATGCGCCTACATACAGTTGTGGTCATATAATTAGAAATGGGTAGTATTCAATTAAGTTTTATGAAATCTAGTTCAAATAACTTTGTACTGATTTATTATCAATTACTTTTAACCACGTAAAAATGTCTTATACAAATGAAATAAACTTTTATCATATTTCGAGGCAATAAACAAACAAGACATGTTTTTGCAATGTACTGGTCACTGGACAAATAATTAGGAACGCAATATCATTTCGTTTTAAAATGGTTCTAATTCAAAATTTAATATTTTTTTGTGTTATGGCGCCAAAACACACAAACACGGAGTGTGTTTCATCATTTTTTCAAGTCTACAATAATTACAAGTTGTTAAATATTTTATATTATTTATTACAAAACATGGGTAAGCAAAAAAGTTGCGATTCCTCGACAAGAAAAATTATAATGGCGCTTTATAAAACGTGATTGATCTTACAAAAACTGCTGATCATATAAAGTGTTCAAAAACTAAAGTTTTTAACGCGGTCAATAACTTTAAGAAATTTCACACTACCAATAACGTATCTCGAAAACCTAAATCTCGGAAAACGATATCTCGAGAGAATTCTATGATTGTTCGGGCAGCAAAGGCTGATCCCTTTAGGGGCTCAGAAACGATAAGAAGGGAAGTTTTTGGCAGCAGGCAGGGAGTATACGCACATTCAATTCGTAGACGATTAAATGATGCAAAATTATTTGGAAGAATCGCACGAAGAGTACCGCTCGTCAACAGGCAGCACCGCCGAGCGAGACTGGATTTCGCTCGAAAGTATGGCAGCTTTCCGTCCAGCTGCCGATCAATGGAAAAATGTATTATTTTCTGATGAGTCAAAGATAAAATATACTGAGTTCTGATGGTAAACTGTATGTGCGACGTCCTGAGAAGCAAGCGTGGAATTAAATTACACCACAAAACAAGTATAGCATGGAGGAGGGCACATTAAAGTTTGGGGATGTTTCTCTGGATATGGTGTGGGCCCCGTGTGAAAATTGAAGGTAATCAAGATCAATTTTAACACAAGAACATTTGGAAGAAACAATTCTTGTATTTAAATTGATCTAGATTACCTTAATTTTTTTCCAGGTCACTGGTAGGTAATGGTAACGTCTCCTCAGACCTGGATATTTCAATATGATAATGACCCCAAACAAACTGTCCATTTTGTTAAAAATGTTCTTAGGGAGCTTTCGTTTTCGAAAAGTTTCGATGTTAGACTGGCCTGCAAATAGCCCAGATCTCAATTCCATTGAATATTTGTGGCATGAAGTGAAGAAGAGCATATCCGCTAAAAGAACAAGTTGGGCTTTATGATGCGTTTGTGAAATCATGGAACGCCATTTCTATTGAAACTTGCCAAATTCTAATAGCCTTGATGGGTGTGTAATGTTTGATATAAATACTTATGGTCTAATGTTCAGATAATATAATTTCATTTCATATAACGACTAACTTAATATAATAAACATTTAACATAATTTTAGATTCTCTAATTTCATTTGATATAATGTACTTTTGATATAATGTACATTTGATATAATAATCAAATGATATAAAACATTACTCATGTAATAAGCAAGCAGTATGCAAGCAAGCAAGCAGCATGCAAGCAGACATGCAGCATGCAGGCATGTATGGAGCATGCAAGCAGGCATGTTTTCTGTCACGGATCCGGCGCTGCGGGACTCCGGCGGTTCTACACGAGCTTATCGTCGCAGATGGCTTTCGCTCACCACCGCAGCGCGGGATTAAATTACACTCTAGCGTAGGGCAGACAAGTCTACGTGGAGTCGGTTTTGCCGCGATTCGTTTCTGTCACTCACGTTTTTAGCACACCCATAACGAAAACACATAGTATTAACTTTTTAAGACAATATTTGAAATCAATTTAGGGTTAAAATGGTATTCTTATTTTTAAGCAAAAATTATATCAATTGAAGTTATAGAATATGATTATTTTACCAATATAGCTTAATAGCATAAGTTGTTAGAGAATATGAGTATTATATCAAATGAATAATATACGTAATGTTCTTTATTATTGAAATTTTGCATTCACAATGCTATATAGATCTAGGATAAAATGTTTACTAGAAAAAAATCAACCAGTCTCAGGAAGCTCGAGTGGGATTCGAACCCACGACCTTTGGATTGCCGGTCCACTGCTCTCGAATCCCACTCGAGCTTCCTGAGACTGGTTGATTTTTTTTCTAGTAAACATTTTATACGTAATGTTGTTATAGGAAGTGTATTTAGATCAAGTAAAAATTATATCCAATGAGCGTTATGTTCTTTGAAATTAGTTCATTTGTCATTATATGAAATGATACGCACCCAGCCTTGATGCCTCATCGATGCCGTGCGGTAATATTGCAAACAATGGTTATCCTACCAAATATTAATTTTTAGTTTTATAAACGACAGTGATACATTTACATTATTCAATTCATTAAATTTAATTGTTATTTAATTTAATAATTTTAGTTTCAGTTTGAGTTCTTAATTATTTAATTGTCCAGTGATTAAACATATTACAACATGAGTTATCAAACTTTTTTATTAATAAAATAATTAGAAATGTCATATGGTTTAGTAAGTCGGATATGTTAGATTATGTCAGTGACGTAGTAGTAGTAGTTCATGACATTAATAAATAGTAAAAAATTTGATTATTAAATTATTTATATCTAAAAACATTTCATACATTTTTTTCGGTACGAGCCATTTATTTCTATGACCACAACTGTATATTCACGACTGTTTTCCCCAAAATGGTTAGTCAAAGACCAGGCAATGAGGTCCGCAAAGGTAGTCCACTGCCACAGTCCAGAATCTGATAAAGACTGAAGCTTATATTACTTTATGAAATCTCATAATTCTCTTTCAGATCAAGTCAAAGGAGAGCTTACTGAAGCAGATCCACTGCGGCTCCGGCTCGCCCAAAGAGCTGTTACGCGAGATCCGCACGCAGGAGTTCCTTGAGCGGGCGCAGTGCCACCAGCTGCTCGGCGCCGGCGAGAAGGTCAACGTGCGCGCCTCCAAGGTGGCGCTGGTACGAGTCACCGACAAGCTGCGACAGCTGCTCAAGATAGAGACCGTGCTCGTCAGCTGACACTAAACAGAGACCGAGCTCGTCAGCTGACACTAAACAGAGACCGCGCTCGTCAGCCGACACTAAACAGACACCGCGCTCGACAGTAAACAGAGACCGTGCTCGTCAGTAGACACTAAAAAGACACCTCGCTCGCCAGCTGACACTAAACAGAGACCGTGCTTGTCAGCTGACACTAAACAGAGAACGCGCTCGTCAGCTGACACTAAACAGAGACTATTCGTCAGCCGACAATAAACACCCACTAGGCACTCGTGGACAGGAGAAACGACTACACGTCACCCATTATTCCCTGGTGTGTCAGCGAGAAGCGGCGCCAGCTGCTCTAGATTGCTACTAGACGCTCACTGGACACTTACAGGCGAAACGTCATCGTCTAGCTAGACGACGATAAGTTACGACACAGGGCTGAATACCGTCGCCCTTAGAGACTCAGTTGCGAAAACGCTTCGGAACTGCTAGACGACCACAACTCGTGTACATAGGTCAAATCAGAATGTCCTGTCGCTAACAACATTAGAGGGTCTACTACGAAAATTGAAGTTACGGATTATGCGACATATCGAAGGAAGACTATGAAAGTTATAAACTTTAATGTTCGTCGTTTGTGACCAACTCTAGCGTGTGCGTTCATGCTCGCATAATATCCAAACACCTTGGTGCAATGCGAGCTTTTGTATAATCTACATTGTTTAATAATGACCAGTTTAGAAACGAGGACTGGCGGGACCCGCCGTTAGTTTTCGAATCTGAGATAAATGAATGAAGGCAGCATGTTTTATTTGATTAATAATTATAGTAATCAATTGAAGTCATATAGGAATATAAAGTCATTCTGAATGATACATTTTATGTGCGTCATATACTTAATAACTAATAATAACGCCACACTGATTTAATTATTTAATTTAAGATAAATCATGCAGAAAATATGTATACGGCAATTTGACGACGATGACGGCTCAAAACGAGATCTTATTATCTAGTTTGACTGATTATTCTAATCTTAACAAAGATGGTTCTCATTAAAGAACAATGTTATAAATAAATATTTCTTTTGTGAGACTGTATAATTTAAGTCAGCCATTACATATTAACCACTTTGGATGACTCTGGATGTCGAATAAGAGGGAGTGTATTCAAGTGATTGTAAGTATTTCTTGTTTGAACAATTTATGTAAATATTGTAAATAGAATAATTATTCAACTCATTTTTGCGTAAAATTTGCTTTAAGTGTATAATATTCTCATGGGTGCTATTTAACGTCGGTGTATGGTAGTTGGGTTAGTTCAATCATTAGGTAATCGAAGTGCTGCGGGAAGTCGGTTCGTTAGTATATAGGAAATAAAATTACGAGATATAGTTACCATAATATACATAATATAGGAGTTAGCATAATCTTAAATCGTGTGTGCAATAGTATACGTGAGTATATCGTTATTTTCTAGATGAGCCTGTACGGGCGGCGAGGGTTGTCAGGCACAGGGTTGAGAATGCCTTAGCACGCGACTAGGTACTGTACTTAACTCATCCAGTGCGAATGAGTGCAATACGTATCGTATGCAATATATTGTAAAGACGTGCTCCTAAAATCCACAGAGCTGGAGTTTCCAGGATATTTTCATAACTTGTTGCAATGTCTGAAGAAACGTTATTTTAAATATATTCTTTTTTATTAATGAATATCTTGACGCCGATAGTTTTGAGATTATGCTAGTATTTAATTATTACCTACATTTTTTACATACTTACCTGCGCTATTTTTTGTTTATTGTTACGTTTGCTAATTATCTGCCTAAAATATTAAGTTTAATAATGTACAATAATTATTTTGCTTATTACGTAAAATGAGTTATGTTTTTATTTATATACACCTTGTAAGAAAATTAGAAAAATTTATTAAATCTTATTGTGCATATCGTAAAGTTTTATTGATGTTGTAAATAAAAATGTAAACAAATTATAATTTAAATTATTTTCAAGCTGTATCTTGTCCGATGCCAATAATAATTAGCTGTACTTGTAGTTGTAATACGAACAGGCTCTTCACAAATCATATTTGATTTTTTGGTACAGGAATATTCCTACTTTTACTAAGCATTTTGGAATTTATACGACAGTTAGCAATTTTATACACACTTAATCTGTAACATAAGTCACGTTCCGCCCTATTTATTACGAGGAATCAAGTAACAAAGAAGTACATGATTTATCTGTGATGACATAATTTTAAAAGGAAATACCTTGCGCGCGGAGTAGTGTGAAAATTAACGAATGTAGGAGTGAAACAGACGGAAATGGAACTGACGATTATACGGCGTGTATACTTTTCTGAATGGAAATAAAATCTTGTAAACCTATCTGTTATTAGCAGTACCTACAGTATAAGTATTATTATAATTATTGATACAATTCTTGTTGATAACAATCGAAAATAAAAATGTGAACAATTATACCAAAGTCTTTGATTCTAATCATACAATAAATTGGATAGCAGAACGGCGCGTCAGACATCAAGAAAATTACTATTGATACGCCACATGTCTGATAAGAAAGTAGCTACTTTGTGCATGTCATCCGTTCCAGTTATTTTCCAGCAGGGCCATCTTAACAGATAGAATCTGTATTAGTTGGTCGAAGGTTTAGATTAGAAATAGGGATAGTAGAGTACAGGTAGACCGGAGGCAAAAGTAATAAAGGGTATTTTATATATGCCTTGATTAGGCACTCATGGACCGGAGAAACTACTACACATCACCAATTATTCCCTGGTGTCTGTCAACCGCCTCTGTGGTCTAGTGGCTAAGCCACCGGTCTCAGACCCACAGGTCCCGGGTTCGATTCCCAGCGGGGGGTGCATCTTTGTGTGCTCGATTTGGTTGGTGGTAGGGCTGTTAAGTCTGCCTGGCTAGCTACCACTATCTTATCTAAGTCTGTCGCCGTAACAACGATGTTTATAGCATTGTTGTGTTCCGACAGTTTGAGATAAGACAGCCAGTTCCTCAGCGGTTGAGGATTCCGGGTAAAGCGCGCTTCCACCTTAGGCCTTATTGTCACTTATCATCAGGTGAGATGAAGGCAAAGTCGTTGTAGACAAAAAAAAAAGCATGAGGTGCCTTGATTACAGATAAACTTGGTGTCCATGTCTGCAGCTTCCTCATTTGACATAGAGAAAATACAAGCATGCCATATTTTAGTGCATATCATGTGCCATCAAACGTTTCAGTCCTAATTTTTGTGCCACCAACTACACGTAACTATAGTATATTATATGTGTGTAAGCTGGAGACATGTGGCACCAGCTCGCACACGCCGTTAAGCCAAACCAGTGAGTTTAGGGTTTTAGACTATAGGGTTTTAGAGTATATATATATATATATATATATATTTAGTGCAAAAAACTGTGTGCGAGCTGGAGACTAGAGTTGCAGTGAACCTTAATTATACCGTAAAACTTTAACTTAAAAAGTTTTTGAGCTACGAACCAATAAGTATAAGCTGGTGATGGCTGGACCGATTTGGCTCAACCAATTTTTGTCGTGTTCTTAATTGTCAGGACCAGCCCCCTTACTCTTGAAACCGATCGGTATTGGATCGGATTGGTATTGTGAAAATACGTACTTTTAGGTTACGACACCAGCGGACCAGCGCTAATTTAGATTCATATTGGGTGAACTAATTGCCATTGAGTTTTCAATTTTTTTAACTCAATAAATGCGCAATATGAATCCATATTAGCTCTGGTAACTTACGAAACTTCACAATACCAATCTCAATCGATCGGGATCGCTTTCAAGAGTCCGGGCAGGTATGGGGCGTGAAAGAAAATTACAGGAAAATTGTCACAGGATCGGCTAGTATAAGCATAATAATAATAACAAATGTCGAAATGTTTATACGCGCATCAATTCACACGGGTGCTTTGGCATTTGGCTATTTTTTTTGTTGTGTTTGTAATTGTCGTACTGTATGAAATATTTTTTTGGAAATTTGTCATTGTCTAGGTACTGGTCCACATCGATGTAGTCACAGGCGGGCCTAAAGTATTAAATGAATTGTTGAAAGCCGTCAATATAATTTTATTGGTACTGAGTTATTTTCTAAAACAATAAAATTGTTCTGATCATTTATTTACATTGATGATATTTACCGGCAATATCAAAGAACGAGACAAAGTTACTCCATTGTAACCTTAGAATAATAATGCTTTATTTACTATTCTGAGATTGTACTATTATCCCTCTGCAGGCCTCTTAACTATCTCGACTGACAGTTAAAATTATTAACACCCAAAGAAATTCGTCGTACATTGCGCGCACGCTCTGTATTTTTCACAAGCAATTGGCACAGTACACAGCAGTGTACGACGAATTTCCTTGGGTGTTCATCATTTTAACTGTCAGTCGAGTTAAAGTCGGGTCCGGTCCGCTGCGCCAGATTTTGAACAGAACATTGTTCGAAAACATAAATTACTCAATGGGCCACATTATTACTCAATGGGCCACGCCCCTTATTTATGTTTTCGAACAATGTTCTGTTCAAAAATCTGGCGCAGCAGACCCGCCTTAAGAATAGGCCTACTCACTGGGCTTGGACACAAACAAAACAGGTACAGTTAGGTACTATCTGTACAAAATAGATAGGTACCTACTATCAGTCTGTTTTGTGGCTTGGATTAACTCTTGCAAAGACATTAAACAGACACAGAACCATGGCGGTTGATGCAAGTCCGAGAGTCGAAATCTAAATATTTTCTTAAGTAGGTACAAGTACAAGTACATTGCTTTGCTAGAACGTTTAATGGTTATAAATGAAATGATATTCCTCCAAACCTTTTGAGTTTCAGTAAAGATGTTGGATTTTTCTGAGATCTCACACGGGCTTTTGCACAAATTTTGCAAAAACTTGACACTCGTGCACAAACACTTAACGATTAGTTAATAATCCAATCCACCATTATTTAATATTCGGTAAAACACCAATTTTAGAAATAAGACAAAACTGCAGACATCACGCCATCACGCTTTACTTTCCCGCCAAGAAAAACTTAGTTTTTTTTTTATATATTTGTTCCATGAAGGAACACGCTAAGGTCTGAGCCATACTGCCTAGTCATTAGTTTTTTATTTGTTTTTTCCCCTTGATGATAATGAGTGATGATTAAGAAGAATGATAAATGATGTTCCCCAAACCCCTTGAGTCCTCAGTAAAGATGTGGGACTTTACTGAGGTCTCACGCGGACTACTTGAGAGAATTTGAAAAGTGATGTTGCACTGTTTTGTTTCATTTGCCAACACTCATGCACGTTCACAAACACTTAACGGTTAATAATCCACTATTATTTCACATTAATATTCGAAAAAACACAAATTTTAGAAAATAAAACAAAACTGCGGACATGACGCTTTACTTTCCCGCCAAGAAGTCCAGAAAAACTTAGTACCTAGTATTCATTCATTCATAGTCTTTGGTAGCACAGACTACATAGGGATACTACGTATTTTGTGATTAAATCCTCCTTGCCAAGAAGCATAGAGTAACTGCCAAAAAGTTCTTTTTTGTATTTTAAAATTTTAATAAAGGCTGCGTGCGGTCAGCTCAGCATATTTAGCCAGTGTCAAGTAAAGTGAATATTTTCTTTGCATAAAGTAGATGAAATGAGTGTTAATTAAAGTTTAATGGTAAATGATATTCTCACAAACCCCTTGAGACTCAATAAAGCTGTGGGACTTTATTGAGATCACACATGGACTTCTTGAGAGAATTTGAAAACTAATGATGCACTGTTTTGAGCGTTAATAGAAAATAAAACAAATTATAGAAAATAAAACAAAACTGCAGATATGATGCTTCACTTTTCCGCCAAGAAGTCCGAAGAAGTTCTTTCATCTTATGCCGGCACTTCACATGGCGTATCGTGTTCGTGTGGCGTTATCGTTGTGTTTGCCCAAATAATCTGACACATCACTTGGCGTCAAACAAGCCATCCACACATGGCCTATACGGGCAAACAACGCAAATATTCACAATATTTGCTTGTTCATAAACAAATTGAATGCAACAGTGATAAACGTGTCAGTGGCAGCAGCTTATTACATTTACCCGAATGCGGCTTGCCAACACATGTTGTTTTATTGTGTAGGGTTCACCTAAGTTATTTTGAATATTGATCCATGCAACGTTGTCAGTTTTTGTTTTTATGAGAGCCATTTTTGGGGTCCCAAACACTAGGATGCATTTGGTATAATTCCAAAAATCGCAATACCGTTTCGTTTGTCTAATCCATTTTACTACGTTTTCGTAAAAAAAACTGAACACGTCTGAACAGGACAGCCGCACTGAACAGAACCAAGTGTGGACGGCCGACGCAAATATTTGCCGTATTTGATTCCTTTGATGTGTGATCAAAAACCGACAAGTGGACGGAAACGCATATTCGCTATTTGCGTTGTTTGCCTTATTCGTGCAAATAAAGCAAATATATTCAAAAAGACCGTCTACACATTGCCGTGTTCGGACAAATAATGCAAATACGCGAACACGATACGCCAAGTGAAGTGCCGGCAGTGTCATAGTCTCAGTTTTTTTTTTACCATGGATAGAGTCTGACCAACGAAACGTGTCTAGAAAGAATGCGGCAAATTCAAAAATTCTTGGGGGTGTCAACAGTTGAGTCGGGCGCGGATTCCCTACCCTAAATCGCAATTTCAACACTCACTAAACTCTGAAAAAACGACGTTGATACACAGACATATAATAAGAAGTATATGTCTGTGCGTTGATACTTGTATTTTTTTTATTTATGCCTATTATATCTCAAATGTGATTTTTGCGTACAATGCTCATTTTTGCATTTTGTAGTAATTTTGCAGTTGTACTTATCGTTTTTATCGAAATAGGATAATAAATTCATTATATAATCTTTATTCCTCATGAAGTAACGATTATTCTGGTATAAATTTAGCTCTTTAATATTAACGTAAGTAGGACATTTTATTTATAAAATCAATGGGCGATTTTCCGAGATCAAAGAAAAAGAAATTGGTTCGTAAATGACTTCATAGATGGCGCTTAGCATAGATTAGTATGGCGCTTAGTAAAAGGCGAGTCCATGAAGAATACGTGTATGGCTACGTTATATTTATTCCATTCCTAAATAGAAATAGGTCCTGGAGATCCTGAATAAAAATTTGTAAGTACTGTTTTTTATTTTTTTGATAGACAAGCAAAAGTGTAGAATTTATTACAGCCCCTAAGTAGGAACGGGTCGGCTTTCATAAAACGCCATCTATCGATGATTTTTGAACTAATTTTTACTTTTTAATTAGGGCTGTCAGAAAATCGCCCATTATAACTTGTATGTTTGAGAATGCCGGTTACTACAACTGGGAAAATTCAAAAAAATATTGTGATGATTTAATTAAGGAAATTGCTTAATTAATGGAATATAATTTTACAAATTACAGGTTTTGATAATAGTTCACCAGATTTAATAACACATTAGGGATATTGAACAATGAAATTGAAATGACCGAGTAAAAAGTTACGAATTTCTATTTATTTGCAGATATTGTAACTTTCTGCCTGCAGCATACTTTAATCTAATCAATCTTCAAAAATATACCTATTATACAAAACTGGATCTTAAATACGGCCCTGTAAAATTGTACAAGTATATGAAACGTTAAACGAAATCGGAGTTATTAAATATTTGGTTATTATTACCCTAACGCCAGGTCTCCTGCGACACTGTTTTGTGTTTTCTTACACCTAACATCTAACAAAATATGTCAATACACACATCAACAGAATCTAGGGATATCTTAATCATAAATTAGAGTCTGGCTAAACGAAAGCTGAACCAGGAAAAACCTGGCAAATTCAAAAAAATCATGACTGGGTGTTCGCGCCACAGCGCGACGGATAACCGTCTCTGCGCCGGTCAATTAAGGTGCATATTGGTGCAACGAATGTGCAACGAATGATCGGCCAATCACAGCGAGTTGACAATTATACTCGACGAAGTGTTCGCCCGCGCCAACGGCGCTGGACAACAGCAGTGTGCTCCGACCCTTCAAGGTGAATCCACGCGCGCGCGCGCGCAAGAAATCAGCCCGTGAACACGCCAGACATGTGTTAAGTGTATGTGCATTGAGAGCGCTTGTTTACCAGCTCAACTACCCCTAAAACGCCACCGACCAGTGCCCTGAGTGAACTGTGTTGTGTGTTGCCGCCTTCAAGCCTGCGACCCCGCGCCTAAAGCGCCAGCTGCCTTCAGCTCCAACCAGCTCCAGCCCGAACCAAGTAAGCCCCAGCTATCCTATTTTATCATTTCCCTCCGCCGCATGTTGGTGCCTTAAGCGCCAACATTTATGGTCCTTCGAGCCGGATACATCCCAGTAACAGTCCACTAAATTAAACCCTACTTTACACACTTCATTTTTTTGCCTCGACTCGTGCCGCCACCCATACACGCCCACACAACACCCACACAATGCACGCCAGCCCAAACACCTCTTACTGCCCTTACTGCAGAACTAGGGGGCACAGACTGATAGCATGCTCCCGCTACAATGCCCAACCGACACAAGGTCGGTGGGACTTTATAAAGGCGCGCGAGCGGTGCCAGAAATGCCTGGGCCCACACTACCCACAGGAATGTAAGTCGGTGAAGGCATGCAGAGTGTGTGGCATCGCAGACCACCACACGTCCCTTTACCGACCGGACGACGCCACACAGCATTACCAGCCGGAATCGGCGGCGCGGTGGCTCCCGCCCGCGCTGCGGGACACTCCGGCAAAGCGACCCAACGACAGAACGCTGCATGTGTCCTCGCATGCACAGCGGTCGCATGAAGGGTCGCAGGAGTAGGTACATGTTACCGTAGACATTCAGCCCCACATTATTAATAAAGTCCACTATTATATATATATAGGATAACTATTTCAGCCCATTAACTATTTCATTACATGTTGGTCATTCGACCCGTTAAAATAATATTTACTCATATTTCGTAGTTATCACGTAACTTAATTTTAATTTCTGATTTTTAAATTTTATCGCGTAACATTCCTAATTTCATTACCTTACATGACCCTTTCTGCACGATAGACGTTGCAGGGTGCATTGCGAGATATTATTAACCTACCTACAAAAATAAATTAAGAACGTGTTCCAAGAACAGTGTTCGATTCGTGTTATATTTTTACTTACTAATTAGGTTGCACATATAACTTTAGGTACGTATAACACACCCGCGTCTAGACGACGATATTGTTGTTTTTCCCGTTTTATTTTGTAATGAGGTTTTTGTGGTCGTGTCGTGTTGAATCGGCTCAGATCTCGTGCATGCTCACCACGCGTGCCAGGTAGCGTGCTTTATTTTTTCGCTCGTGTTAATTTTATATTTTTCTGCTTTTAATTCTTGCCTTGGCAATCGACTCAATCTCGTGAGTGCTCACCACAGGGGCATGGTACTTCTACACACGTGCACCCACACATCAGCCTGCAGCACACAAACACATGTAGTCAGCCCGCACCTATACGGTGCATGACATCAGCACGCGCCCTCTGCGCCCCCGCGCCCCCACGCCTTTGCGTTGACGCGGCCCTTGCGCTTACGCGCCCCCTGCGCTTCTGCGCCCCCGCGCCCCCACGCCTTTGCGTTGACGCGGCCCTTGCGCTTACGCGCCCCACGCGCCCGCTGCGCCCCCGCGCCCCCACGCCTTTGCGTTGACGCGGCCCTTGCGCTTACGCGCCCCCTGCGCTTCTGCGCCCCCGCGCCCCCACGCCTTTGCGTTGACGCGGCCCTTGCGCTTACGCGCCCCCTGCGCTTCTGCGCCCCCGCGCCCCCACGCCTTTGCGTTGACGCGCCCCCTGCGCCTATGCGCCTTCGGCGCTTCGCGCCCCCGCGCCCCCTGTGCTTCGTGCGCACAGGCATTCAGCCCTCATACAATTATACTCATACAGTCACACACGTGCATTCCTCCCAGCTCATCATATACACACCCACTCGACATTAACTCAACACAGCACGAATCGGGGCTGTAGTCCCCCTTTAACTTCCATTCCTTCCCCCCCCCCTCCTACCCTCTGGGGCCCGGGAAGATGTTCGCGCCACAGCGCGACGGATAACCGTCTCTGCGCCGGTCAATTAAGGTGCATATTGGTGCAACGAATGTGCAACGAATGATCGGCCAATCACAGCGAGTTGACAATTATACTCGACGAAGTGTTCGCCCGCGCCAACGGCGCTGGACAACAGCAGTGTGCTCCGACCCTTCAAGGTGAATCCACGCGCGCGCGCGCGCAAGAAATCAGCCCGTGAACACGCCAGACATGTGTTAAGTGTATGTGCATTGAGAGCGCTTGTTTACCAGCTCAACTACCCCTAAAACGCCACCGACCAGTGCCCTGAGTGAACTGTGTTGTGTGTTGCCGCCTTCAAGCCTGCGACCCCGCGCCTAAAGCGCCAGCTGCCTTCAGCTCCAACCAGCTCCAGCCCGAACCAAGTAAGCCCCAGCTATCCTATTTTATCATTTCCCTCCGCCGCATGTTGGTGCCTTAAGCGCCAACACTGGGTAACACATTGTCACTCACACAGCTGCAATTTTCTCAATGAAGAGCACGTATGGCTGCGTAATATTTGTTCCATTCCAAAATAGAAATAGGTCCTGGATGTTCTGAATGATAATCTGTGTCCTGAAAATAGGTAAGTAGGTACTATTTTTTATTTTTTGGTAAACAAGCACATTTTATCAAGTGTTGCGCGGCAAAGTGCATCGGATACAGTTGAGTGTCGACGCCTTGACCTGCTGACCTCAAGTGACCGGACCTATTTTACTATTTTGCTTTTGCAAGGCGTATCGGGATGGCAAAGGATGCTATGACCCGTTTAAATAACATCTGGAAGAAAAGAGGAATTGGTATCAAAACCAAGATCAGATTGATACGAGCCTTGGTATTCCCTATCTTCTTGTATGGTGTGGAAACGTGGACAATTCTGGCCCGAGAAAGACAAAGGATTGATGCATTCGAGATGTGGTGCTGGAGGCGAATGCTTAGAATACCTTGGAAAGCAAAACGCACCAATGCATCGATCCTGACCCAGCTCCAAATAAGGACTCGCTTATCCACCATATGCCAACAACGTATTCTGTCATATTTTGGACACACAGTACGCAGAGGCGACGAAAGTCTGGAAAAACTGATTGTGGTTGGGAGCACCGAAGGCAAAAGATCGCGTGGTCGCTCACCAACAAGATAGACCGATCAAGTAAAGGACTTTTCCTCCTCCAAATTTTGCACGGTCGTAAGAGACGCGCTGGACAGGAGCCGGTGGAGGCAGATCACCGCTCCAGATGCAACCTTGATGCTGACCACGATCCTCAGACATTTGGGACCGACATAGATGGATGGAACCTATGATTCTCGTTCGTTTTTTATGATTTTTACATTTTTAGAAACCTAGAAACATTGTCTAACCATTAAAATTAAGTAATAACAAATACATACCCTTTTTACTGCATTTTATGGCATTTTATTTTACCAACGGTCAAAAATTCTTTATTCCAAAAACTTGCACTAAATCACATGATTTTTAGTTGGACCCAAGTTTTTACACTTATGATCATAAAACATTCAACACTTTGCACCATACGCATTTGTAAACAAAACTATAGAATATAATACAGAACAAAAGAATATAATACTGCTCAAAGGGCCATTTTTATTCCAAAACTGTTTGTCATTATCGCAAACACTTACGTTTCAAATATTTTTACACTATGTAACTGTTATGTTTGTATGAGTCAAGCGATGTGCGCTGCGACGCACGCCTAGCCAGTCACAATAAACCATACGCGATACAAGACGTCTTTCATTTAGCAGTGGCGAACGCGGAAAAAAATAATTGATCTCGGTATTGGACAATTAAAAGTTGGCAGTGTAATATCTTCTGACAATGTCGGTGGGACAAGTTCGGGAATTCTACGTTAAAGCCGGTAACTGGTCAAGTTATACGGAGAGAATCGAAATGTACTTTTTGGTCAATAAGGTGGAAGACAAATTTAAACTACCGACTTTAATTTCGGTCATGGGAGAAGAAGCTTACGACTTGTTAGCAACGTTGGCTAGTCCTCAGAAGCCATCCGAATTAACGTTTAATCGAGCAGTGGAGTTATTGTCAGCGCTTCTGCAGCCAAAACCGTCAGTGCTGGACGAAAGGTATAAATTTCGGCAACGGCGGCAACTTGGTGATGAATCGATCGCGGACTACTTGACGGAATTAAAGAAATTGGCCAAAAATTGCGAATTTAAAACCACTTTAGACAAAAATCTCCGGGACCAGTTGGTGTGTGGGCTGAAAAGTGAAGTAATTCGGCAAAGATTGTTTTCAGAAGAAAACATCTCATATAATCGAGCGATAGCTTTGTCATTATCATTGGAGGCCGCCGAGCGCGATGCGAACGCGGTAGAACGCAACGCGCTCCCAGAAAATTTACACAAGTTATCTTTGAATGAGTGTCCAAATTGCGGAGATCAAAGACACAAAGCCATAGATTGTGTCTATAAGGATTACGTGTGCAGTTGGTGTCAGGAGATCGGCCACTTGAGGAGGAAATGTCCTAAAAGGCATTCATGTGCAGAGTCGGCGGAATGGCGCGGTAGTTATTATAATGCAAGATCACGCGGCGGGCGCATGAGCAGCCGTGGTCGCACCCGAGGACGGCGCGGGGGGGCGGCGCACGGGTATAACGGGCCGCGCCGGCCGGGCGCGGCGCCGGCGGCGGCGCTGCGGAGTCAGCAGCGAGCGCCTATACACAATATGCAGAGCGAGCGGGACGCATTCCGCGATAACGATCATGAGGAGGACTCGAGTTCCAGCGAACAAAACATGTATCAAATGTCGTTGAGTAATTACAAACCAAACAATAACAGTTCAAAATTGTTTACTTGAAATGGAAGTAGATACGGGTTCAGCGTTATCTTACATTAGCAAAAACATTTATGATGATTTTTTTTGTTACTTGAAATTAATTCCTTGTTCGTTAAATATTAAGTTGTATGATGGATCTACAATTAAACCTGTGGGGTATATAGAAACTATTGTCGAGTATAACGGAGTCGCAAAAAAATTAGATCTGTACGTTATTGATAAGGGAACAACAAATTTGATAGGTCAACAATGGTTAGCAGAATTTAATATACCTGTGTATGTTCACAAGGACTCTTTACAGAATAATTACATGGCAGGGGACAACACAAAAAACAAAAATGTGATAAAACAAATTATTTCTAGGCATAAAACCCTGTTCGACGGCACATTGGGCAAATTCACGGGAGGGACAGCGGAGCTAAGGGTGCGCGAAGGGGCTGAGCCCATCTTTTGTCACGCGCGGCCGCTCCCGTACGCGCTGCGCGAGCGCGTCGACGCCGAACTGAACACGATGCTGCGCGCCGGCGTCATCGAGCCTGTGGAGCACTCGGACTGGGCCACGCCACTGGTGGTAGTGCGCAAGTCAGACGGAGGTTTGAGACTTTGTGCAGACTTTAAGGTAACTCTTAATAAAGTGCTAGAGGTTGATCGATATCCGGTTCCAAAAATGGAGGATTTATTTAGTAATCTCAGCGGAAATACCTATTTCACCAAGCTAGACCTTTCACAAGCTTATAATCAGGTAATTTTATCAGAAAATT
The DNA here is from genome assembly GCA_963921215.1 of Scoparia ambigualis. Lineage (NCBI taxonomy): Eukaryota > Metazoa > Arthropoda > Insecta > Lepidoptera > Crambidae > Scoparia > Scoparia ambigualis. Next base: position 29,493,573 of record OY992511.1, on the reverse strand, counting down.
CAAGGAAGTACACGGTTATTAATACACACCGTGGATTATTTAAATATAATCGCCTTGTGTACGGATTGTCGTCTAGTCCAGGTATTTTTCAGAAAATCATGGTAGATTTGTTTAAACACGTTAATGGCGAAGTGGTGTTTTACGACGATATCTTAATTAAAAGTTCTGATTTGAATAGTCATTTACAAACAATAAAGGTAGTACTGGACATATTAGAACAAAAAGGGTTGAAAATTAAAAAAAGTAAATGCAGTTTTCTGGCAAAAGAAGTAAAATACTTAGGGTTTATTATCGATACAAACGGTGTCCGAGTAGATCCAGAAAAAGTTAAGGCGATCACGTCGATGGCTCATCCTAATAACGTTAGCGAATTGAAATCATTTATTGGAATGGAAAATTTATTAAGAATTTGAGCGTGCACCTTGCACCACTTTATAGTCTTTTAAAGAAAGGTAGACATTGGAAATGGGAAAGAGAACAAAATCTGGCTTTTAATAAGGTAAAAAATTTTTTGTGTAGTACAAAGGCTTTGACACATTTCGATATAGGAAGAGAGTCCGTGTTGACGGTGGACGCAAGCGCGCGGGGTCTCGGCGCGGTGCTGGCGCAGCGTGCGCCCGGCTCGGGCGAGGCGGCGGAGCGTGTTGAACTATAGCCAAATCCATAAAGAGGCTTTAGCGATCGTCTATGCGATGGAGAAATTTCATAATTATCTGTATGGCAGGAAATTCATACTACGAACCGATCATAAACCACTTGTGAGCATTTTCGGTGCTAACATTGGTATACCAAACGCAGTGACTAGTATACTGCAACGCTGGGCGATTAAATTGTCGGCTTATGATTTTACGATTGAGTATGTTAGAACCGACAAAAATACGGCTGATGTACTTTCGCGCTTAATTAAATCACAAAAAAATGAAGTAGAATCTTTAGAAGTTCCCCTACCGGAGCAGACATATTTGCATTTTTCTTCGGAAGCTTTATTACTAGATTACAATATACTAAAAAAAGAAGCCGGCCGAGACCCAATTTTATCTCGAGTTTTAAGTTATATAGTAGACGGTTGGCCGACAGATGTAGAAATCAAACAATTAAAACCATATTTTAATAGACGACAAGAATTGTATGCAGAACTGGGCTGCATTATGTGGGGCCATCGGGTGGTCATACCGTCTATTTGTAGAAGTAAAGTCATTGCGGAGCTTCACGATCCTCATATGGGTATGATAAAAACAAAATCGTTGGCCCGGAGCTACGTTTGGTGGCCGGGAATCGATGAGGCCGTGGAGGCGGCATGCCGCGCGTGTGGTGTGTGCGCGGCCGTGGCCGACGCGCCGCCAGCGCAGGCGCCGCGCTCGTGGCCCTGGCCTTCGCGCCCGTGGTCGAGGCTCCATTTAGATTTTTAGGGCCCATAGGTGGTTCAACTTACTTAGTCGTAGTTGATTCGTGTTCGAAATGGATAGAGGCAATTAAGATGAAAACAACGACAGCAGGTGCAGTTATATCTGTACTCAGAGATTTTTGGTCGAGATTCGGGTTACCTAGACAAACGGTTAGCGATAATGGGCCCCCTTTTACAAGTGCCGAATTTCAAATTTTTTTAAGTTATAATGGTATCGAACATATTTTATTCAGCTCCGTATCATCCGGCTTCTAACGGAGCTGCTGAAAATGCGGTAAAAATCTGTAAAAGGGTAATTAAAAAGGCTTATAAACAAAACTTAGATGTATCTACGGCACTCAATAGATTCCTTTTAGCATATAGAAATACGGAACATAGTACTACAGGGGACAGTCCAGCGCATATTTTACAAGGCCGTAGTCTTCGTTTGAGACTAGACAATTTAAAACCTGAAAGAGCTTCCCGGGTTGCGTTGCAACAGGCGCGCAGCGAGCGAGCCGCGGGCGGGGCGCAGCGCCGGCTCGAGCCCGGCACGCTCGTGTGGTACCGCGAGTATAGGAACTCGGACAAATGGGTATCTGGGACTATAATAAAAGCGATAGGGAGCAGCGATTACTGTATAAGATCCATTTTTGGAACCGAAATTCATAGACACATTGATCAACTTAAATTAAGAGTTACAAAAAATAAATCGCGAATCAAATTCTCTTGGAAGTAGTCAAACAAAAAATAGAATTAAATAAACACTCCGGTAAGTCTCTTGCAATGTCTACGACCAGTGGTGAGGCATCAAACATGACGAGCTGTGTATCAGAGCGACCGTCTAACAGCATAAATAGCTCCGGTCGGGACTCCCTCGATAGCACGCCGACAGCGGCGGGACCGGCTAGCGGGTCTATGGCTGCCTTCTCCGTGTGTGAGTCCAATGTGTCGGAGGAAAGGGAAAGCGTCCTCGTGTCAACTGAACAGGACAATAATAATAACGCAACAAGAGGCCGCCCCATGCGAATACGTAAACCGGTAGCACGTTATGGATTTGAAGAATTTGATTAATATACTTAGTTAGTAAGTAATAGTTAAGACATTGTAAGTTTTTAGTAGTAAGCTGCATTAGACTGTATAACCAGTCATTGATTGTTTTTTTTACAAATTGTAACTTGATTCTGTGTAAGTGGTGTTAAAGTAGACTATCTGTATGACTATTAGTTAATAAGGGTGGAGGTGTTATGTTTGTATGAGTCAAGCGATGTGCGCTGCGACGCACGCCTAGCCAGTCACAATAAACCATACGCGATACAAGACGTCTTTCATTTAGCAGTAACAAGAGATAAAAGTTCAAGAAAATCACATCAAAACAATGTATGCACCTTTCTGTTTCAGTTAATACTTGTAATTAACTTACGATAAATCACAAACATCTTGTTTACAAGCAGTTGTACTGACACTACACAAAACTGTTTGTCATTTTCGCGAAAACTTACGTTTAAAATATTTTACACTATGTAACAAGAGATAAAAGTTCAAGAAAATCACATCAAAACAATCTACCTATACATCTTTCTGTTTAATTTGACATTTAATATTTGTAATTTTACGATAAATCATCTAAACATCTTGTTAACAAGCAGTTGCACTGACTGACACTACACAATCTTGTTCACAAATGCGTCACCATTTGTTTTAAACGACCAATACTCATACTTTTTCTATGAACATGATAGCCAATCATAATTTAGTATTCGAGCGCATAGAACACAGAATCGAATGATGTCAAACACTCTTATTAGTTATAATAAGTTGAAGGTAGTAAAAAATTACCATAGACCTTGTCACTGGCGGGACACCCTGCATTTCCGCCGACACTCAACTTTTTTCGTGGGAATGCCGTTATTCCCGCCGACACTCGAGAGGTTAATTTGGGCTGTCAGAAAATCGCCCATTGTAGCTTGTCAAGATGGCATTTTGTTTGCCTCACAGTCCAGTTTGTCTATGTGTGTGGAAGTGTTGCGTTGCGTTGCGACAGTAAAAAGAAACGAGATAGTCTTATTCATTAGTGGTTGGAGAGAAAGAAGTCGAAATATTGTTTTATTCTCATCTAGGTATGTGTTGTGAAATAATGATTGGTCTGATTCATAATATACGTTGTTGAACGTTATCCCTTAGAGTGCCAACCAACCCGCCACGGGTTCAAATTACAAGTACCAAGTGCCACGCGCCCGTGGCGGGTTCACGCAATTTTGGGTTCGGTTTTTATAATGTAAATACGATAAAACATATATTACCGTCTTACCTGCACTAACGCCAGATAAAGAAATAAGCCAGCGATATATACCCTTTTCACTCAAGTACGCGTTCATAGAACTTTACAGCGGGAATTTCAAAATTAGTGTTTTTGTTTTTTTCGCGCGGTTTCTCTTGGCACGATGACTTTTTAGACAAATATTATAGTCTTTTTACAATTAAACTATCTTATTGTTATTGTTTTCTGTAAATATAGTTGTTACATTTGAGATTTTGTCCCTTTTGGGGAAAAGGAAGAAAATCCCAAACGCAAGCGTCAGTGGGATGTTATCAAATAAAACCATAAAATGTTTTACAGCTAGGCAGTATATTATAAAAGAACACACACTAAAATTTTGTCCAACAACAATAAAATAAAATTATAAATTTTATTTCACTCATATTATTTAAAAGAGGGGGTTAGTCACAATATTTCCTTATATTAGGTTAGGTACTAATCATCTACGTTACTCCTTTTAATATATGAGCCGAAAATAACAAAAAAAAACTATCGAAATTGACTCTAGGGTCAATCTCAAACGAAAGTCCAACAAACTTTCTATTAATTTTGCCAACTATAATTTACTGTTTAAAGTACTCTAAACCTTTTATCAAGCTATATCACCCCCTAAAACACACTAAAATCCTAAGAGTCAAAAGTGACCAAGCGGGTCGGTGATAATTTTAATTTCAAATAAATTTTATAATTCCGTTCCTACTACTACCTAACCAGCCAGCTAATATTTCAGTGGTACGAGCTATGGTCGTGGGGTGGTAGGGATAAAACCAGTACCGTTCGGAGTATGAAGTTGAAATTAAAATTAAATTACTCCGTCTATAAAAATATTAAATTAAATGTTATAATCCGTTTAACCGTATCAAAACTATCACACGTTTAAAGTCAATACACTAGAGAACCGTGGGGTTACACCGGTATAAAATTAATATTAATGGGCGCCAGGGTCTAGATAAAGACCCGAATCTGGAGACGATGTCACCATACTACTTCACACAGGTCGAACTCGCAGATCCTCAAATGTTTCACAACTTCACCAACGCTTGGTGTAGTTGGATATAAAAGGAAAATAAAGCTTAAGGTGTCAAAACCTTAATTCAAAATATGTTCCAGTTTAAAAAACAATTATCCCCTATTAATGGGTAAAAAAAAACCGTCAACGCCTGCTCATCCGCTAGGCGGCGACAGCTCGACTGGCAGCAGGTGGCCACTGGTGCCCCGAAGAGGCAGGTCTCGCGTCCAGGCTTTAGGGCCCAGCTCTAAATCCTGGCGGCGAGACGGGCCTCTCGAAGCATGCGCTGGGAGATTTTAACTGTGCGCGTGGCTGCCAGGGACCGGAACTTCGTTTCGGGCACGGATCCCTTAGTGAATTGATCTCAACACATCACACCACGTCACGCCAGAGATTGAAATCATTTCGACGTCATCAGACCCGGCACTCCAATTCGCCGGAAACACTCAAACCGGAATGCCATCTTATGAAATCTACTCCCATAGTCGGGTAATCTCTAACAAACTGTTCTTTTAGAATTTTCCTTCAAACTATCAAAGTGTCAAATATAATGTCTGTCACAACTCGCCCTCTGCTAACAGAATTTGCAAACAATAACAATACAAGACCTAGAAAAAAAATTAACGTTTAGCAATGTGAATGCGTTTTTCTTTAATTTAAAATTAATTTTGTGATATTTAACTCACTAATTACCCTCTCTTAATATTAAGGGGTATTAGTTTCCTCTCTGGTAACCCCTACGGGCAGAGACAATATCCATATAAAAAATACTACTCCCGTTCGAATGTTCTAGATAAAAGTCCTTATAGAAAAAATTAGTTCTATTTCCAGATTTGCTTGAATTAAATTTAATTACTTAAAGTAATTATTATACATATTAATTTATTATGTAATTTATTATTGGAACTGTTTCGGCTATTTTTTAAAATGGGCGATTATCTGACAGCCCAAATTAAAAAGTAAAAATTAGTTCAAAAACACCCAATAGATGTCGTTTTATAAAAGCCGGCCACCAGCCGTACCTACTTAGGGGCTGTAATAAATTCTACACTATTACTTGTCAACCAAAAGAATAAAAAAATAGTAAGTCCTTACCTATTTATATTCAGGACATCCAGAGCCTATTTTTATTTTGGAATAGAATAAATATTACGCAGCCATATACGTGCTCTTCATGAACCCGCCTTTTACCATGCGCCATACTAATCTATGCTAAGCGCCATCTATGAAGTCATTTACGAACCAATTTCTTTTTTTTTTTTGATCTCGGAAAATCGCCCATTGAATCTTTTACGTGAAATTAAAAGCTGACAGCTACTTCGCCCCGCTACCGCTAGGCGTCGCTACGGTGGCTGTCATTTTGTCTTTGGTGTTATGTCTAATACAAAACGTAAACAAAGGAACTTAATTTTCTCCAAATCTAACGCAAAGTCTTGCCAAAACTGATTAAGATAATTAAATATGTATTGATTGAAAATGCATGAAAAGTGTGTCTTGTAATGTGTCAGCCAAGGCATCACGTCTTTAATGTGAAGAAAAATGGATTTAATTCAAACAAGCTAGTTACAATGACTAATGTGTTTGGACATCTGATGTTTTATCTACTATGATTTCAGGTAACTATTATTTAATTATTGCGAACCTCTTTGTAGATTACTAAAGGCAGACAGGGCCCTGAATTTACAACGTAACAAACAACAAATGCACTATCGAATGATAGTAAAATACTTTGTTCACGATGTATAAATATTTTGACGTGACAACGTCTTATAAATTGGTTTGCCGGGTGACACTTCAAGAAACTGCGTTACGCTCCGCTCACGTTATGCGCTCACAATGAGAGCGAGTGAGAGGCACGCGTCCCTTCCACTCGGGCATGGTTAGCCCGCCTAAGAGCGAGAGAGACAGACATAAAAAGTGAAAGGCACGCGTCCCTTCCATATTATTTCATCCTTCTTCCTACTATACGAATGAATATTCACATTAAAATTATTTTACCACTCAAAGTCGTTGTCACGTAAAACTTTCGCCCGTATACCGACTTTATTTTATTTGAATATTTTGTGACAATTTTTTTTATAGATGTTGTGATTATCTCTCTTTAGTATTTATACGCATATGGTTTACGTACACCGTTAATTAGATATTTTAATAGATTATTTCATTAAAATACCATAAATATTCAGTTTTGTACATGTTTTCAAACAAGAAATAGCACAATCGTTGTTTTCAAGTCCCGGGTGTCAAATTTCGCGTCGCCATTTTTAATAACTGGCAACCAACGGCATCGCGAAAAAAAAATTGCAGCAGAAGGGAATATTATCATCTTACATTATCATTTTACCTAAGCATTACCACGACTCTCTATTATTACGACTGAAGGAATCGTATCCATGGTCATGATATATAAAAAAAAATCAACTTGACTTGACTTTGTTTGACTCACAGACATTTACTAGGAAGTTTGACTTGACAATTGACAGGACTTCTTGGCGGGAAAGTGTAGCGTCATGACTACAGTTTTGTTTTATTTTCTAAAATTTGTGTTTTTTCGAACATTAATGTGAAATAATAGTGGATTATTAACCGTTAAGTGTTTGTGAACGTGCATGAGTGTTGGCAAATGAAACAAAACAGTGCAACATCACTTTTCAAATTCTCTCAAGAAGTCCGCGTGAGATCTCAGTAAAGTTCCACATCTTTACTGAGGACTCAAGGGGTTTAGGGGAATATCATTATCATTCATCATCTTAATCACCACTCATTATCATCTAGGGAAAAAAAGAAATAAAATATTAATGACTAGGCAGTATGGTCTCTGACCTTAGCCTTTTCCTTCACGGAACAAATCACAGACATGTAAATAAACGTCTGTGCCTCAAATACCTTTAAATCTTAAATTAGATTTCAGAGCTTTAGATAAAAAAAATTGACAATTGACAAGGACAGGACTTCTTGGCGGGAAAGTGAAGCGTCATGTCTGCAGTTTTGTATTATTTTCTAAAATTCGTGTTTTTTCGAACATTTATGTGAAATAATAGTGGATTATTAACCGTTAAGTGTTTGTGAACGTGCATTAGTGTTGGCAAATGTAACAAAACAGTGCAACATCACTTTTCACATTCTTTCAAGAAGTCCGTGTGAGACCTCAGTAAAGTCCCACATCTTTACTGAGGGCTCAAGGGGTTTCGAGAACATCATTTATCATTCATCATCTTAATCACCACTCATTATCATCAAGGGGGAAAAAAGAAATAAAAATACTAATGTTTAGGCAGTATGGTCTCTGATCTTAGCCTGTTCCTTCACGGAAGAAATATTTAAAAAAAAATGACAATGACATGACTGACCTGCGGTCCGAGCAGGCAGCAGACTGGGCGACAGTGCTTCCACATTGAGGGGAACTTCCCCTTTTGAGGGGAAATTAGGGTCCAGAGGGGAAGAAAAAGGGGAAAGAGATGAATAGGGGAAATCGAGGGGAAATCATGTTTGCGGAAAGGAGACCCGGAGTTTTATGCTTAAGTTGTATACTTTTTTAATTTTTTACACATTTGACATACCTTTTTAGCCTCAAATGTGTCATGTGTAACGGGGACCAGCTGACGTACCTTTTGATCTTACCCAAAATCATTAGATTTTTTTTATTTTAACTGCCGCCAAAAATGATAATTATGAACACTGCATGTACGGAACGTAACACAATCATGCAGTATATTTTGAGGGGGCCTTAGGCGGTGAAAATGGAAAAATTGGCTGTTTTCTATTAGTTTTTATTCAAAATATATTAGACATACTTTTTCATAGAAAAAAATGCTTAACATGTATACAATTGAATTTGGTAATAAAGTAAAGCTAATATTATTTGCTACCTGAACCAAGTTTTGTCTTATTTTTATCGAATCGCGGATAAGATTTATTTAATTATTTATACTTTAATATTGAAACATTGAGTCTTCAAAAACAGACATGTTACTTTAAAAATGTCTAACTTGGCTGCATAAACCATAATTCTTTTGCTTTTAAAAAAGAGAAATGTCAACAATGCCATCACTTCATGTTTGATTTGACAGCTGGCAGCTGTAAAACTATCATTTGTTGACAGATATTGCGAAATAGATATTGAATTGCAGATTAAACAAATAAAAAACTATACAGCCCAAGCATAAAACGGCAGGTCACCTTTCTTATAAATGCACATTACGACCGTGTTTTACAATAATAAATCATATAAAATCATAAAAACATAGGTATTTACCTTTTCGATTTCTTGACTGATTTGGAATTTGAAAAAAACGTTTTTATTTACTTTTTAATAAAAATGTGAATGGCGCTTACGAATTGAGGCTTGGAATTTACAAATGAGCTAAGTGCCAAAACACAATTATTAAGAAATAAATAAAAATGAATTTGTTTTTTATTGTTAAACAGGTATTGTTTGTACTATACTTATAAATTCACATTACTTTTGAAAATATTTTTTAAATTAAAAAACCTTTTTTTTTAAATCAATTAAGAAATGGGTCAAAATGCAAGATATTTACCTTTCATTGAGGCTAAGTTTCATAACAAATGTCATTGGAGCAAAGTGCCTTTATTTTTAAATAATAATAATTATTTTAGTTAGTGCTTAGCCCCTATGCTGCATTTTGACATATTTGTGTAACTATTATTTAAACTAGTTTAATTATTACACAAATTCCTATAAAATTCTTAATATTCTGGTGGTAATAGTAAGTAAGCAATCATACTTTCCACTAGAAAAGTTTCCATTTCACCTATTTTTTTCTTTTCCTTTTTTTATTATTTTTTTTTCTCTTTTCTTTTATTTTTTTTCTTTTTTTTTCATCGGTTCTTACATTTGCATATTTTCTGTAATAAAAATATTTGCTTAACGCAATTGTAAAATTAAATTAAACAATATTTAAATAAATTAACATTAACAATGTAGGTACTGACCAGCATAGAAGGTGACCTTTTTGCCGGAATAACTTTTCTTTTCCTTTTAACATAACTCTTTCCTCGTACCTACTTTCAAAGATTTTCATAGGTTTTGACGTGACAACGTCTTATAAATTGGTTTGCCGGGTGACACTTTAAGAAACTGCGTTACGCTCCGCTCACGTTATGCGCTCACAATGAGAGCGAGTGAGAGGCACGCGTCCCTTCCACTCGGGCATGGTTAGCCCGCCTAAGAGCGAGAGAGACAGACATAAAAAGTGAAAGGCACGCGTCCCTTCCACTCGAGCACAGTTAGCTATTACTATTATTTCATCCTTCTTCCTACTATACGAATGAATATTCACATTAAAATTATTTTACCACTCAAAGTCGTTGTCACGTAAAACTTTCGCCCGTATACCGACTTTACAGGCAACCAATTTTTTTTTTAGTTTTATTTCTTTGAATTACTCATTTTCAAAGTACTTTCTAATATTTTTATCAGACAAATCTTAACATTTGAAATGACAGGAGCTAATCAGCACTGAACTAATCAGTGACCGACACTGACATTTACTACGATCGGATACACACACGTCCCATTTGTAAAGAAAAAAAGTTTGGCACTTACACCCAATGCCATCTATGAAAAAATTTCAAAATTAGAATAAATTTTTGTAGGCGCTTTGCTCTTTTGATATGGAATGGCTGTCCAACATAGCACCTTTGAAAAGCAAAATCTCGATTTTGCCTCAATTACCCCCCCCCCCCCTGCGTAACCCCCCCTAATAGTTCATGCCACCCACCAGGCGACGACAACTTTTTTTTTTGATAGTAATTTACTAACAGAATAAGTTTTGAGGGGAAAAAAATCCTGAGAAGGGGAAATCTCAGTTTTGGCGTGGGGAAACGAAATCATGAAAGTGGAAGCACTGCTGGGCGAGGCTTTCTTTCTCAACAAATTGTTTGCAATGATCATATTTTCAAAATAAACAGCAAATTTTTTACTTATTACATGATATCTGCTCGGAGTACGTACACTTATCTTATAAATCGAGTGAATATACCTTAATCCTTCGCAACGCAGTGTATGTATAGGTTTATTAATTCTCATTTCCTTTATTCTAGAAAATGAATTACTGCTTGTTACTGTTAGCAGTAACGAGTTTTGTGGAGACTCAAGTGCTGGAGCAGAATCCATTTAATCCAAATTATCAACAGCAGCAGTTCCCAAGTGACGCCAGTCAGAACGGATCATTATACCGCCCCAACACGCAACAACCCTACGGAAGTTTTGCCGTAAATGGAAAAGATTACAATCAGGCGCAAAGTTCTTTTTACCAGACAGATGGTTTTACATCCGATAATTTTGATAATGAGAACGAAGTAGACGAAGGTAGCTACGCAGGCATTGACTTCGAAGAGAGGCACAGGTGTCCCCCGAATTGGGTTCGCTACCGGGAATCATGCTACCGGTTTACAAAGTCCCCAAACCGTCCGCGAAATGAAGCTCGTAAAATATGTCAAGCCTATGAAGCAGACTTGGCAGCTATTAAAAGTCCCGAAGATCATGGGTTTATTATAACCAATCTTATGAAGATTGATCCTCAAAAAGGTGCTTGGTATGTGTCTGGACACCAACAGTCTCCGGGGTATTGGGCCAATGATGCAGATGGGTCACAACTTACAGGGTTAGATAATGCATTCTTTGATGATCACCATTCAACTTACAATAGTTATAACATTTTACCACGAGATTATTTAGTGTACAAGTTTTCACAGCAAGATGGTAGATGGGGCTTGTCTGCAGTTGAAGGTACACAGTATTACCATTTTATATGTGAGGGTCAAATACAAAGGCTGCATTATCTTCTCGAGGAGAAGAGGTCGTTCACATATGGCTTAGATACGCATGATCCTGAGAGAATTCCAATGGGACCTTATTTTATAAAAGAGCCAGTAGACACTATCTATGATCCGCGTAGAAATCACTTTGTACAATTGACCTGTATTGCTGGTGGCTACCCTGCTCCTGTTTATAAATGGTACCGAGAAGATTATCAAGTTGATAACCCAGTGTATATTGAAATAGATCCATTAAGTGACCCTAGATTTATCCTTAGTGGTGGCACCTTAATGATTTTCAACCCTGATGCTGACAAAGACAATGCTAAACATCATTGTACAGCATCAAATAAATTTGGAACAATTCGTTCAGAATCTATTCGATTGTCATTTGGTTTTATTAGAGAATTTAATCAGAAACGACCTGTGGAAACAGGAAATCAATATTGGGGCAAAGTTATGTACTGTGATCCTCCTTCTTATTATCCTTCTGTAAATTTCTTGTGGGCTCGTAACTATTTCCCAAATCTCGTAGAGGAAGATAAAAGAGTATTTGTATCATATGATGGTGGCTTATATTTTTCTGCTCTTGAAACTATTGACAGAGGAAACTATAGTTGTAATGTGATGAGTAAAGTGTCTGATGCAGGCCGAAATGGTCCTTTCTTCTCCCTTTCTGTTTATCCTCATTCAGACTATCAACAATTGAAATTCCCCAACAATTTTCCAAAAGTCTTTCCAGAAGCTCCTGTAGTAGGGCAAGAAGTTAGGCTAGAATGTGTTTCCTTTGGTTACCCAGTACCATCATATAATTGGACTAGGAAAAATAACAACATCCCTAGAAAAGCTAGATTAAGTAGTTACGATAGAGTTTTGACAATACCCAATGTAGGAGTTGAAGATGAAGGTGAATATGTTTGTGATGTCCGCAATGATAGAGCACGTATCGGAAACAGTGTTTTCCTTAAAGTTCAGGCTGAGCCTAACTTCACAATCCCACTTTCAAGTAAACATGTTGATAACAGAGGGGAGTTGCATTGGAATTGTGAAGCTTTCGGAATTCCCGATGTTAACTATACTTGGTGGAAAAATGGTCAAAAGTTATCCATGGAAGCCTTGGAACCAGAAGATAGGGACCGGTACCTAATACAGGACAATGTTTTGATTATTAAATATCTAGACCCGCAAAGAGATCCAGGTATGTTCCAATGTGAGGCCAAGAATCAATTGAGAGCAAGGTTTTCTTCAGGTCAGTTACGTGTGCTCTCTTTGAAGCCATCGTTTAAAAAACATCCTTTAGAGTCTGAAACATATGGCTCTGAAGGTGGTAATGTGACTCTGAGATGCAATCCTGAGGCTGCTCCCAAACCAACATTCACATGGAAGAAAGATAATATTGTAATAGGGGCAGGAGGAAAAAGGTTTATTACTGAAAATGGTAACCTCATTATTCGACAGCTGTCCAGAGACGATGAAGGCGTTTATACATGCGTTGCAAAGAATCAGTACGGGACTGATGAAAGTCGCGGTCGTCTTATAATATTGCGGACACCACGGTTTATAGAACGCCTGTCGCCGCGGATCACTACTCAAGTCAATGATAACGTTTTCTTGCATTGCAACGCTGAGATAGATCCCATTTTAGACACTGCATATCTTTGGAATCACAATGGGATAAGAATAAGGGATGCTGGGGATTATTATGCAGATAAAAGAATAAAAATGGATGGCGGTGAACTTACCATTTACAATGTAAGCCTTTCTGACGTTGGTGATTATGAATGTGTCGTAAAGTCGGCAATTGGGCGCATCTCCTCACACACTCAACTGCGCATAGAAGGTCCCCCAGGTCCCCCTGGTGGTTTGCAAGTCTTGAACATTCAACGTTCAGCTGTGACTCTCGAATGGACTGATAGTAATTCAAATGGCCGTCCTGTCACTGGATACGTCATTACGGGTCGAACTAATTGGAACAGTACTTGGGTGGTCATAAGCGAAAACATCCCTAATGTTGTTGAAATAGACAGATACAATGGGCGTAAGCGCGCTTCCGTGACTGGCAATCTCTTACCTTGGTCAGTTTATGAATTTAGAGTTCAAGCTGTCAATGCTTTGGGCGTAGGAAAACCTTCAGCGCCGAGTCCACAGTTCTCAACATTACCAGACAAACCATATGAAGCTCCTAAAAATGTTGGAGGTGGAGGTGGGAAAATTGGAGATCTTACTATTAAATGGACACCATTGCCTTCTTCACTTCAAAACGGACCTAATGTCTATTACAAAATATTTTGGCGACGAACTGGCACGGAAGTGGAGTTCCAGTCTCTATTGCTTAAAGAATATGGAAATGTTGGCATGCATGTTGTACACGTATCATTAACGTATTTCTTCACACCTTACGATGTCAAAGTGCAGGCATTTAATGACATGGGCGCAGGTCCAGAGAGTGATGTAGTAACAATATACTCTGCTGAGGACATGCCTCAAGTGGCTCCACAGTCGGTTTCGGCGCGATCCTTTAACTCCACAGCCCTGAACGTGACTTGGCACCCGATAGATCAGTCCCGTGACAGGCTTCGTGGCAAGCTGATAGGCCATAGACTCAAGTATTGGAAACAAGCAAATAAAGAAGAAGAATGCATCTACTACTTATCGAGAACTACTAGAAATTGGGCTCTTGTCGTCGGATTGCAGCCAGACACGTATTACTTCGTAAAGGTAAATAGACTCATCTAAATTAGTTGTTTTAATTAAGATATACATTTTAGGGGGACCAAATCCTGGGCTATTTCGTAAAAATAGCGCAAAAACGTGCATACAGTGCGTTTGCTGCGCAGGCGGGGGCCATGTATAGACGAACAGCACGGAACAATTATGTTGTATTACACATTGTAATGAAACACTTTTATATGGATAAAACTCGCGTTAAGATTTTCCCTCTATTTTTCCTAACCTTCTTTGTCACGTCACGAAAAAGGTGATAAAAGTTATATTTGCCTAGGTAATGGCTTTCAACTCCGCGGGCGAAGGGCCAGAGAGCGAGCGGTTTCTGGAGCGCACTTTCCGCAAGGCGCCGCAGAAGCCCCCGGCCTCCGTCAACGTGTGGGCCGTCAATCCCAGCACGGTGCGCGTGGTGTGGCGCTACGTGCAGCCCACGGACGAGGAGGAGCCCCTCATTGGATATAAGGTACGGTCTTTATCATCATCTCTATAGCTATATTATCTCTAATAATAATAATAGGCACGCACACACACACACACACACACAGCCTTATAGCTAAGAGCCTCGATCAACATCTAGAGAGGCTCTCGCTAAAAGTTTGGATCAAGGGTCAGATACAGAAGGCAGTGCTCCTTGACACGGCACGTATTGTCAGGAGGTCCCTCACTCTGCAGCCCTAACCACCGATAGCTTGGGTCTATCCCCGCTGCCGATGGCAACCTAGGTTAAGTTTTTTATAATATTTTATATTGTAAATATGTTTTTTATAAAATATTGTAAAAAAATTACTGAAGATGTATATTAAATAAAGAGAATAATAATAATAATGACAATAATAATTATCTTATTTAGTTGTTCATTATTTTTTATTTATAAACATGCTGTATAGATACATTATAAAAAGTGTCGTGTAGCGGTGAAAGAATACTACCACGCCCTCTCTTGCCTTTGGTCTCTAAAAAGAGGACTCACCAACTAAAGACTGCACATCCTTCCAACAGCATTGAGCGGCGATGTGCTCACCCACCACAGGTCACGCTGAGCACATGTGCAGTCGCTATTTAGTGAAAAGTGGACAATGGTAGAGGACTGCTTTTGCTGTCCTCATTGTGTGAATGACTTACTTTAATAATAATAATTTCTAATTTCATAAATAACCACATGTTTTTGCAGAATTTTGCAAAACTGTATTGAGGTCATCACATCACACATCAAAGAAGCTATTCAATTTTCATTCCACTGTGTTATTCGTAATAATATTATTGGTAAATTCAAGTGACGATCAGTACATATTTTACATAAGGAAGGATAGTTGCCATTTATTTTTATGTTACTGATCTAGCAAACCATACGGCCCAGCTGGTGGAAACTGGTCAGCAAATGTCCGTAATTGATTGTTTTGCTTTCTGTTTTAAAGAGATAATGATAATGAGGAGCTCGATGGCGCAGCGGATAAGTTCGGTCTCCGATCGTCCCCTTTAACCCCTTAACGAGCACAGCATGTTGAAATTTTTTATTGGTTTTCAACCTTATCTCGATTATATAAAGTTCAAAATATGGTGTTAATATATTGAACACTGCCCTATAAGGGGTTGCAACTTTCGCAATGCAGGGTTACTAGCTGGATGACCAAATAAAAAACACCTCGAGCTCCTCAGTGCTGCGTAAAGACGTTTGTCCTGGTTGTTGACTTACGCACGGAGCAAAAACAAAGAGGAGGTGTTGTAACAACTTTTTTCATATAATAATAGTGTCTCAGCTGCGCGGGTTGCGGGGGGAGTCCAAATAAGAGAAAACCATCTAGTGGCCAGTAGCCAAAGCAAGTACCTACCTAATTTACGAGATTAGCAGAGTTGTCATAAAAGTTCTGCTATATTTCACTAGATGTCGTGTATGTCGTAATTTTATTTGATGAAGTATAAATTTAATTTAAATATTACTTACGAGTGGAAAGATATGTTTATTCCGTTTAATCTCGTTTTATCCGTGTAACTACTACACGATACGACACAGCACTTCATACCAACAAAAAGTTCGGGTCGAGAATTTTTTATAATTCTTTAAAAGACTGAATAAGCCGCGAACAACCTATTCGCCAGCCAACGAGAGTTGTACTGACGAAAGCGACACCTGGTCGTAAGTAGTTCAACTACGGTGTGACGTCAGGACTATATTGATAGTTGCTGGACTACATTGATTGCAACACCTCCTCTTTGTTTTTGCTCCTTGGACTTACGTCATCTTACAATGGCTGTAGTTAAAACCTTCCATACCGCGTTGGGCTAGCGTGGTGGGCTATGTCCTGATCTCCTCATGTGCCGTGTTTTTGTGCTGCCTGCTATCCAAAACTGTCAAATTTCTCCAAGCGACAATGATCCTTACAACCTTGTACCTTTTACCAACCTTTTAACTGCCTCTGTGGTCTAGTGGCTAAGCCACCAGTTTCAGACCCAGAGGTCCTGGGTTCGATTCCCAGCGGGGGGTACATCTTTGTGTGCTAGATTTGGTTGGTGGTTAAGTCCGCCTGGCTATCTACCACCATCCAATCTAAGTCTGTCGCCATAACAATGATGTTTATAGCATCATTGTGTTCCGACAGTTTGAGATAAGATAGCCAGTTCCTCAGTGGTTGAGGATTTCGGGTGAAGCGCGTTTCCACCTTCGGCCTTATCGTCACTTACCATCAGGTGAGATGAAGGCCAAGCGCTTACCCATTGTAGTATGTATACAGCATGAATAAGAATTAAAAAAATATTTTTAACAAAGTTCAAAATGTAGTGAAGTAATTTGACATTTTGTACACTTGCCTTCAGTTCAACCTAGCCAAAACTGTCAAATTTCTCCAATCGATAATGATCCTTATGACCTTGTTACAAAGAAAATGTATTGAAGAAATTTGACATTTTATACACACGCCTGCAGATCAATCTTTTGGCTAGGTTGATCAGCAGGCGTGTGTATAAAATGTCAAATTTCTCCAATGTAATACAGTTCAAAATGTATTAAAGAAATTTGGCAATTTGTGATAGATTTAAGTGCGGGCATATGTAAATCTGTACGTATTATCCGACAAATTTAACCCGACATTAATTCTGACTTCAGGTGCGGTCGTGGGAAATCGACCAGGACATGAGCACCGCAAACGACACGATAGTGCCAGTTGAGCACAACCTGGAGGCGTACGTGACCAATCTTACCCCGGGTAAGTCGTACAACCTGCGCGTGCTCGCGTACTCTAATGGCGGCGACGGCCGTATGTCCTCACCAGCCATCACATTCCAGATGGGCGACTACCACAGCGACTCATACGGCTACTACGTCAAAGGCTCCGCGAACAGACTACCCGCAATGACTATGCAATCTTTGATACTTTTAGTCGTCTGCGCACTTTTGCAATTGTCGTGATATTCTAGATCTGACATAGTGAGCATATCGCATTTTTCAGGACAAAGCTTTTTTATAAGTATATATTTTTATTAAATAGTGATTTTCTTCATCTTTTTTGTTATACAGTATGTAAATGAACGAAAGGCAAACCTTAAAACCGGTGAATGTTAAAAACGGGTATAATACAATGTCAAAGTCAAAGTCAAATTATTTATTCAATGTAAACCTTTACAGGCACTTATTGACGTCAATACAAATAATAATAAAAAAAACAGTTAACTAACTTATAGTTAAGACTTAACAACTAATCTACCGAGCTTATAGTCTGTGCCAGACAAATGCGCATCGCTACCCCCAGTACCACTGCACGCCGAAACAGAATCGCGTCGAACCGAAATATAAGCCGTGGTCATAGAATTGTGTAAACATACGTATCCTGGTACGAGAAAAAAATAAAATGAACCACTTTTTTTTAATCCAATCACTTTTTTTGGTTATAATTTTACTAAATATAATAACTTAACCTCTTTCTCATCAGTCGGTTAACGAGTTTAATAACATCCTGTGATGCAAGTTAAAGTTCTGATAAGTGATGTCAAACAAAAAGTGGTTCATTGTATTATACCCGTTTTTAACATCCACCGGTTTTAAGGTTTGCCTTTCGTTCATTTACATACTGTATACTTACAAGCATTAAGCCATTTTGTATTGTCGTACTTTTTAGGTTGTGATAATGTCCGGCCAATTTCTTTTTTATAGTATCATTGTTTGTTTCATCTTAATTCTATTTTGCTATTGAAACTCAAATTTGTTGAAGTATTAAGTAAATATATCTCGTATACTTTTGTATATTATGATGAATTAATATAAGATTGATTTTAGCTTTTAAAAGTAGCTTTAATAAATGTTTTACTTTAAATATATTATTAATCTGTATCAATATTGTATCTTCTTGATGATTATAAATAAGGCAATAAACAAGGAAGTTTAATATGATTTAAGCAATATTTAAGAGATTGACATCTATTGTGGTAAAGTAAGTTGTATACCTTACCTAGCATGGTGAGAGGTGTGACAATATTGCATCAAATTAAAACTATTTTTTATACTACATTAATATTATAAATAAACATATTTGTCATATTTTGTTGACAATAATTTTAATAATGTATGTATTAGGTGTCATTCTTTAGTGTTAACTGTCGATAACCATGACCATGTACAAAACATCTAAAATCGAATAATATTACAAATATTTACTTATATTTTACTTGTTTGACACAAAATCTAAGGTGTTTAAAACATCAGGAACCGCAAAGCTATATTGTTTGTCTTCATTCACATTAAAGCTTGTAACTTTAAGTTTACAAAAAAATACTTTTCGTCCAATCTTAGAATCTCGTAGTTTGTAAGTTTCGTTCGTATTTGTATGCTATATGCGATACCGTCAATCCGAGCCATTTTCATGTTCTATTGTAAGATACACTTTAAGTAATTGTGGGCATGTTTAATTGTAATTATAAGCTTATTTCAAATCAATCTTTGGTGTTTGTAAAGAACACCCAGAATCGAATCAAAATAAAATAGAAAATAAAGGCGTCATGCAACAAGTGTTTTACAAAATAAATATTTTAATGTAAATATTTATAATGTTTATAACCTATCTAATTAAGGTTCATCCAATCGATCTAAGTAAGAATAAGGCAGAATAATATGTGGAAAGAATAAAGCCTATGTAGAGGGAAACTAACATCTAATATCAAAAATAGGTGGTGTAAAAATGTTAAAAGAACTACATGCATAAATGTTTTTACTGCATTCATACATATTTCTAAAGTATTTGACTCTGTCAAGAATGAAATAGGTGCTTAAATTAATTTTTAAACCAATCATACAAAAATCTAAATGAATGAATGAATAGAGAAGAAATTTTTATCGTGGAGGTTCCCTCATTTGAGGGACCCGTTTAACAAGTCTGCTCATATTTCTGTGACTGATCGCAGACAAGCACAGAATTAAAAAAAAACGAAGACTGTAAATTACATGACAGATAGACATGTCTAAGGGCGGTTACTTACTCAAAAAATAGACTCGATTCTATTCTACTTGTTCACTTGCCCACTAAATCGTTTACTTACTACTTGTTACTAAAGAGCTTTTCAGTGACTATTTACACGCAAGAAATTAGTTAAAATTAACTTAAAATTTAGTTATCTACTTGACAACTTAATACGTGTAAACGGCTATAAGTGTAAGGCTGTCTGTCCACCGGTGCGGAGAAAATCGGAGAGGAGCGGAGCTGTGCTAATTTACCTACTGTGACAACCTAAGGTGTAGCAAATAGAAGATGCGTTGATCGGTCTTAATACAAACGGCAGCTTTAATAGATAAAAAATTTAAAAAAAAACAGTTACAGACATTAGCAGTATCACTTAGGTGTTTATTGAGTTTAGGTTAGCAATTTATATTTATTTTGGTGAACATTTACTATTTTTTGATGTTTACTTAAACTTTACCCTCTAGCTAGATGGAGTTTGTTCTTTCCACTCTGCGTTTTATTACGATAAGAAATCTCAATGATTGCCTTAAGTGTTTGTATATTTGTTTGTAATGTTTTCAATAAACTACCCACGAAATATTATTATTTTAATTACTCTTTCTATGCATTTATTTATCTATCTTTACAATCTTGTTTGGTCGCTGGTCTCAGAGACTTTAATGATTGGTATTTATATAATACAAACAACTTTATCGCCAAATCGTTCGATCATTATTCACAATAGGCTATCCGTTAGCACAATAACATTCTTAAAACGTCCAAACAAAAAGAGTACCTAGCAAGGGAGTCGCAAAGGGGGGGGGGGGGGGGGCAGTAGGGGAAGCTGCCCCCACCCCCCTAGAGATTAAAAAAAGAATTAGCTGAAATAATGTTGCCCTACTCTGAAACCTTAGGCACGCCTCGATGTACCTACAGTGAAGAGGTCGTCGTGTTATTACAACAATCGCCTCCTATATTTATATCGGCTTGCCCTCCCCTGGGCCATGGGCCGGCGACGCCTTTGGTATTTATTTATTTAAACTTGTGTATTTAAAAGGGTGGTGCTGATATGACATGGTAGGTGCAATTATCTGCGGTGACCAAAGTTTGATGGGACCATTAAAAATATTAAAACATATAATACGTGTATATTAATAAACATAATATACGTACTCGCAATATATAAATATTTTATAATATACCTGCATACACTACTTAATAATATAATATATAAGTAAATAGGACGTTATTGAGATGATTCTGCCATGGTTCTGTCGAAAAGGAGGAAATGGACTTTCTTTTTGAAAGCGTCACGACTGGTAGTTATCCTGACTTCCTGAGGTAGCGCGTTCCAGAAGAGTATGGACTGGATATAAAAGGAGGAATGTACAAAGCCAGAAGAGTGGGAAGGAGAGAGAAGGAGAAGGTTATTTGAGGATCTGAGATTCCGGTCGTGAGAGGAGCAAAGATATTAGAAATTGGGAGTAACAATAGATGGAGCATTTGGAGAATTTAAAAGAGAGAAGAGTGTGGAAAGGGTGCGCCAACATCTCCGCTGACGAATGGTCAACCATTTCAGCTCAGACATATGCTGTGAGATATGGTCATACTTCCTCAGATTGTAGATGAATCTGATACTATTATTGAGCAATTTATCAAGATTTTGATAATCTTGCAAGCAAGACTGAGTTTAGGTCGTAATAACACACGTCACCATAGTCGATCATAGGAAGGATTAAAATTTGCGCAAGCATCACCTTCGTCTTGAACGGTTAAAAGTTCCTCAGGCGATTTAAGGAGCGCAGAGTCCAGGTAACTTTTTTGCTAACATTAGCAACCTGAGAATGCCAGCTAAGTGTAGTGTCGATATGTAAGCCGAGATTTTTAACGGTCGTGCTGAATGGTAGACTGTTCCGTCAAACACTACAGGAGTAATAGAGCTAATCCCCATCCCCAGTACCTATTACCTAGGTACTCATTTCGTTTAGTAGTGCGCGAGTGTGTCAACATGTAGTGTCAACATGACGCAGTGCTCCTTTTGCTATTCGGCCAAAACCATGATGTCCGTGACCCCATGAACCTATTGAAGCGGTTGGGTTGTAGTAACCCTCTATCTTCAGGTAGTTAAAGAAAATATTGAAAAAGGGTTAAAAAAGCAATTCCCTTTACAATGCTCAGGAATTGGTCCAACGAGTGACCGATTACTCTTTTGGCTTGAGTAGGACTTAAAAGACTTTTGGCTAAACTTCCAGTCGACGATGTGCTACTCGGACCTGCGGACTTAAAGGGCCCTGCACACGATCAGTTCGCCGGCAGATATCGGCCTGTCAGTTAGCACTACAACGCATGGGCGGCGGCGGGTGGGCTAGTACTGAAGGGCCCCACACACTGTCAGTTAGTACTAGTCGTCGCCGCGGCGGCGGCGCCGCCCGTGCGTGCGTTGTACTACTACCTGACAGGCCGATATCTGCCGGCTAACTGATCGTGTGTGGGTGGGGCCCTTAAAGCGCAGGACAAACACAAGCGGCGTCGGGCGCGGGCACGGCGCGGGCGAGGCGCCCGCTCATTCGTGTTTCATGTCCGGCGCAGGGACGAAAGCGGAGCCGTCTACGCTAGGACAGCTGTGTGAAGTCGAAATTATTTTTCAATGGAAAAAGTTTAAAAAATGTTGGTGCGAGAGGCACTAACATACGACGTGGTTAGGCGGGAGGTAGAAAGGAGCTTACCGGGAGCAGGCTTTACGATGTCGCTGGCACCGGGACACGAGCTGACGGGCGGCGATTAAAGGCGATGTGATGGTCACGGCACAGCACAAAGTCACTTCACCCGATCACAGGCACTATCATCCCAGGGTCACTATCAATAAGGTCACAGAGTCACTATATATAAGCAGTCTACGGCAATATCAGGGCGCGTATATCTTTGGGCGTCTCGCGGTAGCTAGCAGATAGACTGACGCGGGCGCGCGTCCGGTTTTACCTGCCGCGCGCCAACTTCGCGATACAACGCTAGATGGCGCTAGGCGTATCTTAATACGCTTATAACAATACGTCTCGCCCGTGGCAAGTACATCCTCCGGGGCCCAGGGTGGGCTCATCCAGAGGGATCCTGGCAATCTTGAACACAGGCCTTCGGAGGTGTCCATTGGCGGTGTCTAGGTCCACCACCCGCACGACGCCATCCTTCCCAGGCAGGGTGCGAGTAATGCGCCCCAGTCTCCATTAAACGGCAGGCAGGTTGTCCTCCTTGATGAGGACGAGCTCGCCAACTCGGGGAGGGGAGGATGGGGATAACCATTTGGAGCGGGTTTGGAGTGTGTGGAGGTAGGACTGGGTCCACAGCGTCCAGAAGCGCTGGGAAAGGGCCTGTACCATCTGGAATCGCCTACGTGTGGAGATCGGCCTATCTTCCACGGATAGTTCGGAAAGGGCCGTTAGTGGGCGGCCTATAATGAAATGTCCGGCTGTAAGCGGCTCAAAGTCTGAAGGATCAGACGAAAGTGGGCAGAGAGGTCTAGAGTTAAGGACAGCTTCGATTCGTGCTAAAAGTGTAGAGAATTCCTCGAATGTGAGGTGCTGTTCGCCAATTACGCGATATAAAAGTTGCTTAGTTGATTTTATGTTGATCTCATGTAACGCACCGAACCATGGTCCCTAAGGGACGTTCAATAACCAGGTAATGTGCTGACCAGCAAGCTTGTGCGCAATCGTGTCATTATTCGAGGCAAGAAAGTTTTGTACTTCAATGAGCTGATTTCTAGCGCCTACATAATTTGTACCGCAGTCCGAGCGGATGAGAACCGGGGCACCGCGGCGTGCTATAAAACGCTGTAATGCCACGAGGAACGCTTCCGTGCTGAGGTCCGAGACCGGTTCCAAATGAACCGCCTTACTGGAGAGGCACACGAATATACAAAAGTACGCTTTTACGAGTTTAACATTACGTAGGGTACTAGATTTAACGAGGAATGGGCCGGCAAAATCGGTTGTGACTTGACTCAATACTGGCTGAGGCGTAACTCTATCGGCTGGCAGGTCGGCCATGAAGGGCGCTTGCGGCTGGGCCCGGCATCGAAAGCATCTAATGCATTTAAAGACTCGGTGTCTAATAATACGGCGCGCGGCCAATATCCAAAATTGTTGGCGTAGGATTGCGTGTAAGGTGTCAGCGCCAGGGTGGCAGTGTATTTTGTGGTAGTGGTCAATGATGAGGTCTACAAGTGGGCTAGAGCTGGGAAGTATGAGCGGATGCTGCGCGTCATATCGGATAGACGCATGGGACAGTCGTCCACCAACTCTAAGGAGCTCATCTTTAATGAGAGGCGACAGTCGCTGGAGTCTGACGGAGCAGATTTTGCCAGTTTGAAGGCGGTGGATGTCCTCTGCAAACTCATTGTGCTGAACACTGCGCACCCAGTAAAGTAGGGCCTCTCTTCGTTCACTGACGTACAAGGGGCCTGAGCGTCGCGAATCTGGGTGGTGTCTGCAGTTGTGCAGAAAGCGTTTTAAACAAGCTGTCACTCCGACGAGCTTGTCTAGTGAACTGAACCGAGTGAGCAGGTCAAAGTCAAGACCGGGCACTGTGACCAGTGACGGGACGTGTTTGGGCTTAAGGCCGGGCAGGGCGTGATGGCCCAGAGCTAAGGGCATCGCAGGCCAAGACTCACAAGGCTGTCTAAGCCACGTGGGAGACCACCATAGGTCGTGGGCTGACAGGGATTGCGCAGACATCCCTCTGCTTGCGCAATCTGCCGGGTTGAGCTCGGAAGGTACGTGTCGCCAGGTACATTCTGGTGAGCCTGAGCTGATTTTGACTACCCTGTTGGCTTCAAAGGGTTGAAGACGGTGAGGCGGTGTATTGAGCCAGGCCAGGACTATCGTACTGTTTGACCAACATATGTGTTGTTGTATACTGATATGGGCCGATAACTGAACCGACACACGGATCATGAGCTGGGAGAGTAGGGTGGCGGCCGACAACTCTAACTTGGGGATTGTGAGGCGATTCTTGATTGGTGCGACTCGCGACTTGGCGACAATCAAGTGTACTAAAGTATCTCCGGAGGGATCGAGCTCATGGAGATAAACAACGGCAGCAAACCCGGCTTCAGAAGCATCTGCAAACCCGTGAAGCGAGCATGCAGCTGAGCCTTTGTTTGCACAAACGTGCCGAGGGAAGCGAATGCTAGACAACAGCGGCAGATCCTCTGAGATGTGGTGCCACTCCGTTTGTACTTCAGACGGAGTGGGCTCATCCCATTCCAGCTTCAGTAGCCACAATTGCTGAAGCAGCAGCTTTGCGCGGAAGATAACGGGAGAAACCCAGCCGTTTGGGTCATAAAGTGAGGCTACGGTGCGTAAAATAGACCGCTTTGTGACATGTGTGATGGGGGGCAGAGAGATGCGGTAGGTGAACTCGTCTGACTGAGGGCTCCACTGTATACCCAAGACCTTAATGGACGTGGACTCTGGGTTCATGTCGAAGTCCTTGGGCATGTCGCATTGGTTGTCGGGAAATCTCTCGAGCAGCTTAGGCTAGTTAGATGTCCACTTACTGAGCTGAAAGCAGCCTAGGTATAGCAGACTTATCAACTCGTCCTGGAGTGCTTGGGCGGATTCAACTGTGTCATGACCACACAAGATGTCATCAACGAAGATAGACTTGCGAAGAACCTGAGCGGCTCCAGGGTAGCGATGGCCTTCATCATCAGCTAGCTGAAGCAGAGTGCGGATTGCATGGTATGGGCTTGATCTTAAGCCGTACGTGACTGTATTGAGGGCGTAGGTGAGCGGAGGGTGATCTGGTGAGGACCGCCATAGTATCAGCTGATACCGTCTCTGGTCTGGGGCAACCAGCACATTTCTGAACATCCTCTGGATGTCAGTGCTGAAAACGACTGGATGCGTTCTGAAGGACATGATGATGTCCACAATGTCCTGTTGAAGGGCGGGGCCTGTGTGTAGGCATTAATTTATGCTGACACCATTGGAGCTTTTGCAGCTACCATCAAAAACAATGCGCAGCTTGTCCGACTCTGACTTAAATACGCCATGGTGAGGGATGTAGAAGTGAGGTTTATGGGCGAATGTATTTGGGTGACAGGGAGCCATGTGCCCTAAGTCGATGTATTCGGCCATAAAGTCGACGTATTTAGAACGCAGAGACGGGTTCGCCATTAGCTTCTCAATATTGAGGAATCTGCGTAATGCGATAGGGTGAGTTTTACCTAGTTGAGTGGCGTCCTTTAGAAAGGGCAGAGCGACCGTATATCTGCCTGAGGGATCGCGTGTAGTGGTAGAGCGGAAGATTTCCTCGCATTGTTCCTCCAGGGGATCATTATGAGTGTGAGATTGAGGCAGGGGCTCCTCAGACTCCCAGAACCTTTCCAGACTCTGACGTATGTCCTGGGCTGATTCAGCTGAGTCTGGTTGTGAGCTAACGACGTAAGCTGAGTTAACCTGATGCGCCGGCTGCGCATACAAGTCCTCAATGGGTCCTATCAACGCGAAGTCGAAAATCGTGCCGAAGGCTATGGGCTTGCCCGGGCCCAACGAGACCTTAGTCCCGTCCAACACCTGGCCAAGAACGTCCGACCCCAATAAGAGGTCGATCGGGGCTGGTGTGTGGTAAAGCTGGTCAGCCAAAGGCACGGGTGGCTGGCCTAGTACGTGGGAAATGTTTGGTACCTTCTCTAAGGGAAGGTAGCCAGTGACTTTTTTTAAAATATGAGCTGTGGCAGTGATTGTAGGAGTATCATCGTGAGTGGGTCGGCATACTATTGTTATTGCCGCTTTTGACTCATGTTTGTGCTGATTCCCAACTCCTGCAATTTTTAAAGAAGTGGGTTTTGATGGCAGGTTCAAAAGTCGTGCCATGCGTGACGTTATTAATGTCAGCATACTGCCACAGTCTAATAAAGCTCTGGCTGTGTGAAGATGGCCATGTACGTCCGCGACTCTTAGTGAGACGGTTGGCAACAAAATGGGTGCGCCAGTGGGCACAGAAGGTGAGTGAGCTGATTGAGTATCAGCCGAAATTGTATGAGCTGAGTATGTATCAGCTGTGTGGGCATGGGTTGACTGGGCATGGGCCAAAGGGACATGGGCTAAACGGGAATGGTCTTGATCTACCTCTTCGCTAGGGTGTTCCGTGATAGTTGGGAGTCATAATTGCTGGCGGCGTTCGCGGGGCCTACCTGGCGAACCGGACCTGGGCGGGCTGGCTCTGTGAGCAGAGCTGGATTGCACCTGTTTAGCATGGTTCGTGCCGCCTGCTGTTTCTGGGACGCTCCCTCGAGTGCTCTCTTAGCTGTGGTGGGGGTATATGTACAGACGACGAATGAGCTGAGTGCGTTGGGTCGTCTGGTCGATGCAGGGACGTGTGGTGGTTGGAGATCCCACAGTCCTTGCATGCCCCCCTTGACCTGCACTCGCTCTCGTAGTGAGGGCCGAGACAACGCTGGCAGCGCTCGCGTGGCTGTACAAAGTCCCAACGGCCCTGTGTTGGCTGGGCATTGTACCATCTGCACGTCATGAGCCTATGTCCCCTAGTGGCACAATAGGGACAGTAGGACGTCGAGCGTGAGGAAGAGGACGAGGACGATGATGAGGAGCAGCTTTGCTGGAAGGCCGAGTAGACGGGGAAGGGCTGACTGCGAGCCGGGGATGTGGATGGGCGGTGACGCATTTGCTGCGCTGGGCGGAACGGTTGGTGAGTAGGCTGATCATAGGCGCGGTGAGGCGATGGAGCTGAGGAGCGGCCACGGTAATGGTCGGGTTGTTGCTGAGCCATCTGAGCATAAGTGCGATGGGGCAACTGTGGAGGCGCGCGGCTACGAGAAGGGCCGGGCAGGGCGTAAATGGGCTGCGGCTGGGCTATGTTGGAGAACTCTGTCTCCACACAGCGCGCGTGCTCCTCGAGGTAGGAGATGAGGTCGCTCAACGTGGGCAGGGTGCTGCTAGACCCGTGTCTGCGTTCAAATAACGTGCGGAGCTCACCCTTAAGCTTTCGCACCACTATCGACACAAACACGTAGTCGTCTCCTATGGGCAGATCCAAATTACTAAGGGCACACTGGGCGGACACGAGCGGAGTGAGGAAAAGTGTGCGTATGTTAGAGCGCGTGTGGATGCTTGGCAGCCCCAGGATTATGTCGACGAAACTATCGATGAGAACCCGGCGGTTCTCGTACCGCTTGGTAAGGATGTCCATGGCCACGGCAAAATTTTCATTGGTGACCTTTAGGTGGGACACCATGCTTAATGCCTCACCGCTGAGACTTGAGAAGAGATAGTGGAGCTTGACTGCTTCCGACAAGGTCGCCATGTCGTCAGTCAAACTCATGAACAGTGCAATAAGGGAGGGCCAGTCCTCCACTTTTCAGCTGAACCTGGGCAGCGCTATCTTGGGGAGGACGGCTGTAGGCGTGTTGACGCCGAGACTGGGCTGAGCGTTATGGGTTGGGGACGACGTGGAAGAGGGTAAGATTTCCTCCCTAGCCACAAATATCCCCAGGTATGCCCCGGAGGCTTTTGTGTGGTTCTCAGTGTATGTCTTCTCAATCCCCTCGTCTAAGTTCTCTTCGTCGAGAATGTTGTAGTATACTGAGTCCAGCTTGTCCTTTACGCCCTGTATCTGTGCGAAACGCACGTTAAATTCCGTTATGGAATGTTTGGTGTCGCCAGCAATGATCCTTGATCCCACCTCTAGGAGCTGGTGTATAGCTTTGGCGGCCTCCCTAAATATCGCGGCTTGTGACTTGGTCGGCATCGCGATGAATGAAAGGAGACAAAAAAATAATAAAAAATAAAAAAAATAAACAAATTTAAAGGCAGTAAAAAGAACAACACCCTGTATATATTCTATAGTTGGGCTGGACGTATTTGTTTACTAAGGTAAGGGCAAATGGGCTAAATTAACGCAACAATAAAGAAAGCAAAACTAAGTTGGGACGCCTTGTATATGGCCCACGGGTGGGCAAACGCATGTGTATGTGTATGACCGCAAAACAAAAAACAAACAAAACAACAAAAAAAATCACGTCATCCGTAGCCCACTATTGGGCAAGGCGCTCACAGTCGGGCAGACCTGTAGCGGAAACTAGCGCGAAGAATGAGTCGGTCGCAAAAAAAAAAATAACAAATAATAAAAACTTAATAAAAAAAAATTGGGACACTCTGTCTGTGTCCCACCAGTGGGCAAACGTGTGTAGAAGCGAAGGCGACGCATGCAAATAGCCGTAAGCGATATTAAAAAAAAACTGATGAAACTAAATGAAACACACTAAGCTCATGTGGTGAGCACGCACAAAGAATGAGCCGATTGCAAAGGCAAAAATTAAAAACAAAAAAAAATATATAAAATTAACACGAGCGAAAAATAAAGCACGCTACTTGGCACGCGTGGTGAGCATGCACGAGATCCGAGCCGATTTAACACGACAAGAACATAAAAAATTCATTAAAAAATAAAACGGGAAAAATAACAATACATCTCTCGTCATACAAATACATACAAATACAGCATTTATTAACTAAATGCGAGTGTGTTATACGTAACAAGAATTATATGTGCAGATAAACGTAACGCAAACGTAACGTAATAATTTAACCGGTATGATTCAGTTCATTGATTAACCGGTTAATAAAATAAACTGCTCCAATAAACCGAAAAAAATTAGGTTACCGGTTTATACAGAGAACGGAGTTTTAAACCTCGGATAAACCAATACTTGGCACTGATTTAACTGGTTAATCTCATATGCACTCGACTCAGCCAGGCGCAGCCGACCCGCCCGCCGGCCGCTCGCCGCGCCGCCGCCAACACGCCGTCCGCCGCCTTCCGTCGTATTTTTTTGTGTCATGCGCTCCCTTTCTCACATGTACGCCCAGTTGTGAGAAACGCGTCGTACGTAACAAGTTCGTTCGTTTTCGCAAAGACCAATTGATTCTCTTACGTCGAGTTATGTAATGTGTATCGCTCGTGATATTAGAATTTATTTAAAAATCGCCGTGTAAGTGTAAATCGTGTAAAATCATGGGACGAAAGAAGGAGAATAAAATTTATTCTGTGTTCGATTACGATCAACAATTTTTTCTTTTTAAAATTAAAATTATATTTTATTATATTTTTGAGTCTCAACAATGTTCTTCATAATTAATTACGTTGGACATTCGTTAAAATTGTACATACCTCACAGCTATCGAAAGGACATTGGCGAACTCTACAAACTTTTGACGACTCTTTTTTTAAGCGTCTATAAATAAATAAAAAATGTTGGTATATAGATTGTAATCCTGAGCAACATGGTCTTAGTTTTACTTCTCTAGTAAATCTACAATTAAAAATATTCTAATTAAAAGTTTTAAAGGTTATGTCTAACATAAGTAATTGGATGAAACAAGTACTTACCTATCTAGTTGTGTTATCCTTTCAAGGGTTGGCCAGCACAAGCAACAGAGCGCGAAAAAAGGAGGGAGGAGAGGGAGGGCTTTTCCCAGCAGTGGGAAAATATAGGCTTATAATAATAATGTGATTTTAACAAACTAATGACTAGGCAGTATGGTCTCTGACCTTAGCCTGTTCTTACCCCTCAGGCCCCAAGCGTTCGCATGAGACCGCACCTACAAAAACACACTTGACTTTGTACCGTGTTTTCATAGACTTACAGACTACTTTAGTATGAACAAGTTTAGTTATTTCGGTTCTGTGGTACATCTTATGCATTGTTATCGCAAAATATCGTATGCTCAATTCTGTCAAATTTGACGTTGACAGTTGCACCAATTTTTTTGTAAGAAAAGTGCCACGTTAATGGTTATGGAACAAATTATAAAAAAAAGTCTTGCCAAAATAAAAAATAAGAACGTGGAATAATGAGCTGGACTTCTTGGCGGGAACGTAAAGCGTCTTGTCTGCAGTTTTGTTTTATTTTCTATAATTTGTGTTTTGTCGGATATTAATGTGAAATAATGGTGGATTATTTACTGTTAAGTATTCGTGAACGTGCATGGTGTTGGCAAATAAAACAAAAAGTGCAACATAACTTTTCAATTTCTCTCAAAAAGTCCGTGTGAGATCTTAATAAAGCCCCACAGCTTTATTGAGTTTCAAGGGGTTTGGGGGAATATCATTTACCATTAAATTTAAAATAACTTTATGCAAAGAAAATATTCACTTCAATAACTTTCTTGACACTGGCTAAATGTGCTGACCGCACGAAGCCATTATTTGTGAGAAAAAACTTTTACTTTTTGCCTTAGACAACATCAATACTAGTAATAAACGTGTATTTTAAACTTATTTTTTTTTAGAGAATTGGACAGGTTTTTCATATGGTTTCAAAAATCTTACGAATTTATTTCATCCGTATTTGTAATAGTGAAATTTATAGACTCTAAAGAATTCATTCAGCAATGATTTCACCATTGTCTTTAATCAATAAAATTCGATATGTTTTAGGGCCCGTTTTTTTAACACAGATAATTTTCTTGTTACGCTGTCACAATGAAAAATGAGTTTATAATCAAGTATTCGTACTAAAACAGGCGACACTTTGAACTGGTCGCGTGCCTACGTTCCAATAGATAGATATCTGAGACAAACCAGCAGGTGAACCGGGTAAATCTACCCATACCTTTGTAATTTGTGCCATTGTCACAGCGAATAAGCCAAGGCAGACCCCTACGCGACACGAAACGATCCAACGCGGCGACGAAGGCCTCCGTGGACAACGCCGAAATCACTTCCAAGTGGACGGCCTTGGTAGTCAGGCACACAAATACACACAAATATACCTTCCCAACTGGAGCGTTGCGAAGGGTGGTAGTTTTTACCGAGAAAGGTCCAGCGAAATCGTTGCGACCCCCGAAAATGGACAAGACTGAGTGACTCGGTCCGAAAGCAGATCCCCCAACTGCGGCTGCATGAGCCTCAACATGCAAAAAGTCAAGTAACGCGCCACACCCTGCGTGCGCATTACGAATGTGTCAATCGGACACCAAGAGCTTAACCAAAGATCCATCCTTCGGTAAAAGTAAGGGGTGGCGACTTCCGTAAGGCAGATCAGCTTTCCGAAGTCTGCCTCCAACACGCAGAAGCCCCTCCGCATCTGTAAAAGGATTCAACCGGGCGACCGCTCCCTTTAGCTTTGTGCGACCCTCACGCAGAACCCAAAGCTCAGCCTTGAAGCGATCCGTCTGCAGTACCCGGACTCAGTGGACCTAGTACCCAGCAGCGAGCTTCGACGCTCCATTGCACTCACAACTGGGGACAAACATCTATCCCGCGGATGTCGAAAGTTGTGGCACGACCAGCAACTTGTCTAGACTGCTGTACCGCCCAGGCAGCCAGTCAGGGTCCAGGGCCGTCTCCACGGCCAGGGTATGCACACGTATCCCAGGTAAAATGTGGACCGTCCTATCCAGCCGCTGGACAGGCCAAGAAGTTTCGGGCGACTCCAGCCTGGAGTCCAGCTACGCTGGTCCCCACTAGAGATGGTGAGCCGCCAATTCCGGAGCAGTGCAGCCCCGGGAAGCATTGTCCGCTAGGTTAATATTACCTGGGACGTATCTCCAGATAATAGGAATTCCAATGTTTTGTATTTGGGAAACCCGGTTTCCCACGAAGATCTTCAAAGTATGTGGCGCCCCGCGCAACCATGCCAGCGCGATCTGACTGTCTGACCATGCAAAGATATCCTGGATGTCAACAGTGGCGGCAAACTCACGACGAACATGACTTAACAACCTGGCTAATAGATGAGCCCCGCTCAACTGCAATTTAGGGATGGTCAGACGAGTTCTAAATTGGAGCAACCTTGCTCTTGGCGAAGAGTAATATGATGTTGACCCGGCCTTCGGAATCAATCGTTCGTAGATATACTGCCGCAGCGAACTCCCATACCTGATTTGCCCGGCGGCAAAATTTGACGAGGTAAGGCAATCCGGTTGATTTCCTCCATGGTAGAAATTTGCTCGAGACAGGTGTCGAATGAAAGCCCGATAAGCGGCTCGTCCCACGTGACGCCCATCATCCACAGCTGCTACATAAGACACTTGGCCAAGAAGATCACGGGACTGATCCACCCGTTCGGATCAAACACGCGGGCAATAGTGGACAGCGCCGTCCTTTTACTCAAGACCCTCTGGAGTTCCAGGTCCACCTGTGAAGATGTCATTGAGGTTGGTAGTTCAAACCTAACACCGCTATCATTTTGGGGTCCTCCGCCTCTGCAAACAAGTTAGGGGTTTTGTTGGTGATCTTCCGGTATACCTTTTAACAGGCCAGCCTCGTTAGATAACCACTTCCGCAACTCGTAGCCCCTGGCTGCAAGAAGTGCAATCAGATCATCCCGCAGTGTGAGAGTCTCCTCAACACTTTCGGCCTCGGTGCACACATCGTCCTCGTACAGGTCACGTATCAGCACGGCGGCCGCACGGGGAAAGCGGGCCCTGTCCCGCTCAGCCAGCTCCAACAACGATCGGATTGCAATATATGGGCTGGCTGAACCTATATGTATTGGTGTTGAGCTCGTAGACAGTCACCGCCTGTCATCCGGATGGATGGATGACCGTCTGTCTGTACATCATCCGGATGTCAGCTCCAAACACCACCTGTCCATGTCTCCTAAAGTTCAGGATAATGTCAAAGACATCCCGGATTCCCGGTGCAACTTGGGACCAAAATGTAAACACTGTTTCAATGACACCCCTGTCAATGTGGGAGCTGATCCGTCAAACACGGTTCTCAGCTTAACCGAAGAAGCCTTTACAACGGCATGGTGAGGCAGGAAATAGTGCTCAGTTGATCTCTAATCAACTCGAGCCGGAGACATGTAACCAATGCCTCTTACTCGCGCATAAACTCTATGTATTTATCGCGAAGTACGGGATCACGCCGCATGCGCCGTTTCATGGCCAGCAGCCATTTCAACGCCAATGTCCTGGACTGCCCTAGAACAGGAGAGGAAGCGATAAAATAGAACCTAGTAACGAACCTACCGGACGTCAACCGTGACGTTCTGGCCTGACAAAAGGCCTCACACTCCTCATGGTCTGAGGCCTCCCTAGGGACCATGGGACGTTCCTCAATTTCCCAAAACCTTTGCATAGTTTTGGCAAGAGGCAGACATGACCTCATCGAGTCAGTCGAGTCGTCAAAGACTGGTCCCATAATAGAAAAACCACAAAGAGTTGACACTGCCACCAATGAAGAGGGACCCAGAGCCTTCTGGGTGCCTATTAGGATCCATCCGAGTACATCCGAGCCCAAGAGGAGGTCTACCGGGGTCGAATGATAAAAAAGAGTGTCGGACAGATCTAAACCCGTTGTACATGACCTTATACCTGAGGGCAGATCGGTAGAGGGCTGCCAGCCCACAATAGGATCCGTCACCGTGACTATTACCGAAATCCTCAAAATAGAGGAATGTACCGTTGAGAAGGTGACTCAGGTTTGCCTCGTCAAACCCCTAACTTGCGTGCCACCAACCCCCAGTAGCGGCACTGAGGGGGCCTCTAGACCCAAACTCTAGCCTCATACTCGAGGAACTTCACAAATTTGAGGTAGAAAAATTGAGTTACAGCTAATTGAAAAAAATGGATCCACTGTACCCACTCTCTCCTACTATGACGACTGAAGGCACACTATTAATTTATTTATTTTGCTTACTCTTTTCTTTATCTACGAGTAAAATAGTATCCTTGTCATATTCATTAAATAATGGTTGACTTTTCCGTAGGTCCCGTTGAGGTAAAACTTTACTTTCAGTATTATTTATTTTTATTTATTTATTTGTATTCAGGCAACGCAGGCCCATAGATAAATACCTTACAGACTAACATACATACAATATAAAACCTTATCACTATTTTACACGTAAACACCGGTAGCCGTCCACGGAACCGCCGGAACAGGACACCCTTCGGCCAAAACTCCTCTTTTATAAAGGCCGATAGATGGACGGTCGGCACTCTCACCACAAATGAATTAAAATTCACGTTGTGGCGGGACTCCAACAGTTCGACCCTAAGAGTGAATTTGGTCTTGATCCGTATATACTCTACGATCTCCTCTGCCTTCGTAGAGTAATGGAGTCGGGACACGTACAGCAGCGTCGTCGGTATAGCTGGACGCAGCAGGTGGTTCGGTCCGGTCGGTGCAACACCGCACAGGTTGCGACAGGCGGGCTTCCTCTTCTTCCTTTCCACTTTGGTAAAGCCCTCCTCGTCACGATGGTGAACCTGCGGTGCCACAGGAGTAGCTACATGGATGACACCCTGGCTACTTTTCTTCTTCTCTTGAAGCGGTCGCCGCTCAGGTTGCGGAGCGGCGGCGGCAGCGGCGCCGACAGGTCGGCTGGCGGCCGCAGCTGCGTAGGCACGTTGAGGTGTTGACGTGCAAACGCGTGACGTGCCCACCGGGGCGGGGGGGCGGGCAGCGGGGCTAGGCGCATCGCGCGCAACAACGGCCGGTGACGCATCCGCATGCGCCGACTCGAAACTGCAAACGGATGCGTTTTGCGCCCCGCGACGAGTGTTGACATTAGAGGCCTCGGGTGACCTACTTACCGAAGCAGTGTTGCTTAATAACACTACTTGGGCTCGCAACTCACTAACGGTGTTGTTAGAGGCCTCCAATTTCTCCACTACCTCGGCCAGGCTCGCTTTCAGGAAGTTGATGTCCTTCAGTAGCCTGGTGACATCGACGTGGTCGAATGTGACGGGAGGCAGCTTGTGTAACTCCTTCGCCACGAACGTAGGCACGTCGTCCGGGTCGGTCTCCTTTAGCAGGCTGATGATGTCCTGGAGACTCCTTTCTGTTCCATCCCTCCGTCGAGATGGCATCTGGCTGGCTTTGCCGACGGTCTGGTAGAGCAGCGCCTTGCCACTGCAAATCTCGTCCTCCTTAAAGTTGGACTTGCAGATCTGCAAGATGCTGACCTCGTCCATGGTGTCGATGGCGTTTTGAATAAACGCCAACAGCTCGTTGGCTATGAGTTGGGAGCTCATAGTCTAAACACGTGCAGCGGCTATGGCCGCGCAAATCGCGAATTAAAAATTCTCACTGCACAATGGACGCGTCTGTTTCCGAGCGCGAATCGCACTGCACTGCATTATAATCAATAGTCTTCTCGTGATCCTACTTTATTGTAACGCTTATTTTAATTTAATGATATCAGCGAATGAGAGTATTCGTAATCTAAAACACATAATTACTACATATTATATTGATTACAGATCACACAAAAATATTATCATTGTTTTGTTTACCTACCTTGCTTTGTGTTTTTACTTACCGTACTCTGCATTAGAATACGACTTCTTTTCAATTTCAGACAAAATAATTATATACTTTACTATCTGGCAAGACTCCTGTCCGGTAATTAGAATTCATGTTTTATATGTTTCAGAAGAAACTTCGGCTTTCGGCGACTTTTATATTTTTACACGCAAAATATTGCTATACAGCCCGGCTCGCAAGCAACACAGTCGAAAACTATCTCCTAGTTAGTGGCGTATTCTTATAAATGATGCTCGAGCCTCAACATTAGTTTCAATTAGTTTACACAAAACACAACAGATGGCGTTGCTTACTAATTGTTTGGAATTCAAATTAACCGGTTAATTTCGGTTAACGGAATCGAAATTAATAAATAAACCGGTTAATAACCGGTAACCGAAACCTTAACCTTATACCATTCCGATATGGGGTCAACGACCGAAACCGGTTAATAAATTTAACCGGTTTCCGAGCCCTGAATTTAACTACTAATTTACCGAACAAAGTATCATTAGGCAACAATCGTATAGGTACACAAGTTCGCTCAAATCACAACAACATTGTATGACACCATAGATCTGTGATCAGACAATCGGATGCATACACGAAATCAACATTAAAACAACGTGCAGAAATAATTGCGTTAAAATAATTTTGTATGTTGCGTAGTCGCAATCCTCACACAAATGATTTACGACTACCCGACGAAATTTTTATTGGGGCAGGGTAGAGCTACGTGAACAAATGAATTTAGAAATGATGGCACGAACTAGATTATGGGCGGAAATAATTATTTTTAGCGGACTGTAATTGAATAAGCTGATGGAACGTGAAACCAAGTTATGGTGAAATGGTAAACAGTTTACTGGTTACGGGAAGGTCGCCGGTTTTTAATATTACCGGTTCGAATGACCATTTATGTTGGTGCGAGAGGCACTAACATACGACGTGGTTAGGCGGGAGGTAGAAAGGAGCTTACCGGGAGCAGGCTTTACGAGGTCGCTGGCACCGGGACACGAGCTGACGGGCTGCGATTAAAGGCGATGTGATGGTCACGGCACAGCACAAAGTCACTTCACCCGATCACAGGCACTATCATCCCAGGGTCACTATCAATAAGGTCACAGAGTCGCTATATATAAGCAGTCTACGGCAATATCAGGGCGCGTATATCTTTGGGCGTCTCGCGGTAGCTAGCAGACAGACTGACGCGGGCGCGCGTCCGGTTTCACCTGCCGCGCGCCAACTTCGCGATACAACGCTAGATGGCGCTAGGCGTATCTTAATACGCTTATAACAATACGTCTCGCCCGTGGCGAGTACAGCGGGAGTACTTTTTCTCTTAACTTCTTTTAAATAAATATTCCATCCAATAATCATTATGTGTCAGATGTGTAGGCTGACTGATTATTAGCCAGCCAAAGAAATAATTTTGAATTTTAAAATGAATTTGCCAAACCAAATTCACGCTCTACCTAGTTATTTAAACTCTAAGCTTACCTACCGATGATAAAATCCATGCGTGAGATTAAATTAATGTTTGCTTTGCCTTTTGCAGGTTATTATAGCACTTTAAGCGTAGACAGGGCATATTTATGTCCTCTTACCTGAATGTCCAGTTGGTTTGTTAGGTCTGTTTCCCTGGACGTCCATTCCCCGAATGTACACTTACTTTAATGTCTACTTACCTGAACGTCCACTTCCTTGAAGGTCCACTTCCTTAAACGTCCATTCCCCGAGTATCCACATCTCCAAACGTCCTTTCCTCTAAACGTAGGTACCTACCTACATAAAGACTTTTCTAATTTTTTTTATGCATATACAGTCGTGGTCAACTAATTAGGGACAATCTCTAGTTAAGCCAAATTGTGAATTTATTTTTTATTTTCCAACGAGTCTTAACAATATTCCATATCTTTTACACGTAAGTATAATTAGTCATTGATGTGCCCGATTATACAAACAATAACAACTTCTTAAACATTAAACCTCTTTACAGTATAGCTGATAGATTATCAGTGTGCTATTTGTTCAAAGAATGCTGGCTGGCCATTTAATTAGGGACACTGAGATATTGCGTTCTATTTTCAAAATTTGAATCTCAATACTTTTTTATTTCTTCTTTTATTGTTTTGTGGTAGTTTTGGTGGCAATCCAGATTTTTAATTTTAAGTTTTGAGAATTATTTTGAAGAAATATGGGCAAAAATAAAAGTTGCGATCCAACACTACGAACAATTATCATGAAGTTTGTCGAGCGTGGTTGGTCATACCGAGGGATAGCAGAACATTTAAATTGTTCATAAACTATGGTATGCAATGCAGTGCAACATTTCAGGCGCAATAACACAGCTTTAAATGTGCCCAGGACAAAAAGATCGAGAAAAACAACTCCGCAAGAAGATAGAATGATAACCAGGTTAGCTAAGAAAGATCCGTTTCTAGGCTCTATTTTAATTAAACACGAAGTGTTTGGGGCAGACGAAAGAGCCGGTGTATCAGCGAGGACCGTTCGACGACGTCTGGTAGAAGCAGGGTTGTTCGGAAGAGTGGCTCGCAAAGTACCGTTGTTGAAGAAAGAACATAGAAATGCTCGTTTGGCGTTTGCACGTAAATATGGACATTGAACCTACGCCCAATGGCAACATGTATTATTCTCTGACGAGACCAAGATTAATTTAATTTCTTCAGATGGAAGGCAATACGTACGGCGTCCTGTAAAAGCGGAAATGAATCCAAGATTCACAAAAAAGCAGGTGAAACATGGCGGTGGAAACATTAAAATTTGGGGTTCATTTTCTGGACGTGGAGTGGGACCTGTGAGAAAAGTTCAGGGTAACTTAGACCAACATCAATACAAAACAATATTGGAGGAAACTATGCTTCCCTATGCTGAGGAGCATCTCCCTATTATATAGACGTTTCAGCATGATAACGACCCGAAACATACCGCCCGTTCAGTCAAGTCGTTTCTTACCAGTCAGTCAGTATCGGTGCTAGATTGGCCAGCAAATAGCCCGGACCTCAACCCAATTGAGCACCTTTGGCACGAAATCAAGAAAAAAGTTTCAACTTATCGTACCACAACTTTAGATCAACTTAATCAAGCTTTTTGTGAGGCATGGGCAAACATTCCTATCGAAACATGTCAGAAACTGATAATGTCTATGCCACATCGGTGTCAAGCGGTAATTACTAACAAAGGTTTTGCTACTGGGTACTGATTTTACACGTAATAAAATGGAGCTTTTAAAAATATTATAATACTGGAGATTATTCGTTTTGTTTAACTCTATTCATCATTATACTTTACTGTCCTTAATTAAATGTCCAGCTACATAATTATACCTTAAAATTTAATACATGTTCAACCTTTGATATTAAATACTTTTTTCTATTTAATTATAGTATAGTAATCGGACCAAATTATGCAAATAATAGGTGCTGAAAAATCAATAGGGTTTTATATTTATATGTACATAACCGGTTATTGCTCTTCACTATCTTGAATGTCCCTAATTAGTTGACCACGACTGTATATGAGAAAGACAAGACAAGAAGTGGACGTTCAGGTAATTAGGCGTTCAGATAAGTGGACGTTCAGGGAAACAGACTTAACAACCCGACTGGACATTCCGGTTAGGTATTACCGGAATGTCTAATCGGGTCGTTAAGTCAAGTCAAGGTTGGTCCAATAGGACATGGTCCTAAAGGATTTTTACATGTTAATCTTTATTTATTTGGAAACCAATCATCCGCTATGGTTTGCAATCAATACTAATGTCCAAATCATAATAATGTCCAAAAATAAAAATGCCCTAAACTAAAAACGTCCAAAAGTAAAAATGTAACTAAGTAAAAATGTCTAAAAATAAAAATGCCCTAATATAAAAATACATAAGTACATACATACATACATATAATCGCGACTATTATCCCCGAAGGCTTTGTCAGAGACTAGGTAATGAGGACAGCTAAAGCAGTCCTCTACCATAGTTCACTTTTCACCAAATAGCGACTGCACATGTGCTTAGCGTGACAGGTCATCGCCGCTCTATGCTGTTGGATGCATGTG
The DNA here is from genome assembly GCA_963921215.1 of Scoparia ambigualis. NCBI lineage: Eukaryota > Metazoa > Arthropoda > Insecta > Lepidoptera > Crambidae > Scoparia > Scoparia ambigualis. The sequence goes on along the minus strand of OY992511.1, from coordinate 29,453,575 downwards.
CCGTCTTTAGTCCGTTAGTTGCCTTTAACGACACCTAAGGGAAGAGAGGGGGTGGTAGTATTCTTTCACCGCTATACGCGAAACGGTTAATATTAGTTAAACGGGTCATTCTCTTATGGACAGATTCTCATAAGAACAGATTCTCAAAAGGACAGGAGTGCACGTAAGCACATCAAGAGAAAAATTAATATTATTATTTTAAGAGAAAAAAATAATAATAACAATTTGTATTTAAAAAATATATTATAAAAATTAAAAAATATATAAGTACTTAAGTTAATTTTTTAATTTAATATATATTGTTTTATATTTTTTTTGTTAAACCTATTAATGTATTTTATCAGTTATTCATAGTAGGTACAAGCTGGTAGGTTAGTTAAGGAAAAATAGTAATTTATAATGTGGAAACAGTGTTAGAGATATTTCCTTCTATTAATTTGTGTGTGCACCTGTACCATTTTCGGTTTTTTGACAATCTGTCCTTTTGAGAATCTATCTTTTTGAGAATCTGTCCGAGAATGACCCAAGTTAAACTACTAAGTAGTTTAAGTAGTAGAATTATCATTCTTTACTATTATTTTTATATTAACTACTTAGTTAATATAAAAATATGATTTAGAAAACGTCCGTCAGATTCCACTTATGTCGGATCGCTTCTTTTTTCCGTATACTTAGGTCAAAATTTTAAAACTGGTGACGAAACAGCAATTCTCATGACTCCCCCGTCCGTCAGATTCCGCTTTCGTCAGATCACTTCTTTTTCCCGTACATGAAACTAAATATGGTAGTACAAAATAAGCGAAGACATAAGGACATAAAGATAACAAAGTCGCGAAACGACATAATAAAATCATGTTTAGCCCAGAAATTTTTAGTTCTGACCTGCCTGAAACGATTGACTCGATTGTTTCTTCTTTAATTTTATGATATTTCACCTTGATTATTAACATTTAGAAAAAAAGACTTAAAGGTAATTGATAAAAAACAAACTTTTTATTATTTTGTGAAGAGTATAGGTGTAAGCTACGCTACGCTTGCCGCGTATCGGCAAGCGTAGCGTAGGACGCCCTCAGACAAGGTGGAGCGACGATCTTCGCAAGGTGGCTGGCAAGAGCTGGATGAGAGTGGCCGTGGATCGTGCTTAGTGGCGTGTTCTTGGAGAGGCCTATGTCCAGCAGTGGATGAGTATAAGCTGATGGTGATGATAATGATGATAATAGGTGTAAGAACCTTTTTATGTTTAAGTTTATAAGTAAAAGTAAAGTTTTTTTTTAAATTTTGTTTTATTGGTCATAACTATCACTAATCGGATTAGGATCTTTACTCCCTAAAAAGAAACTGACAATTTATGACGAAAGTGGAATCCGACGAAAGGGTCATTAGAGGTTATCCACATCCGTCATTCATGACGAAATTTAACTAAAATTATAAAAAACTGCTTCTGACGAAAGTGGAATGTGACGGACGTTTTCTAAAACAATAATAATATTCATTAAACAGCCCTTAAATAAAAATTACCAAAAATAAAATAATAATAATACCGTAATACCGTCCAATTGTGCCCGATTTTTTAATATTTTGTTGAATTTCTCAAAAATATTATATGATTTGAACTACTTTTTATGATCTAATTATGACTAAGCTGATTTTAGAATTGCGTTAAAGTTGTATATTCCGACTTATTTACATACGATGAAAAGTTTTGTAATATTTAGATGGCGGGCAAACTTACCTCCATTTTCGTCCATGTTTGCCCGCACCCATTATTTGCTAAACTATAGCTCTTACGGCGTTCTTATCTAAGAACCATTAAAAATTAAACGGCAAAGTTACTGGTCTAACCTGGTGCCGATTGCTAATTCACAACCACAACAGATTTATTCAAGTGGGCAAATTTTTACAAGGAATTTTTATGTGTTAGGGTTGTCAAAAAGCTGGATGTAAGGTAATGGATACTTAAAGATAATTTTTATAAGAAGAAATCTTTTATTTCAAGTAAGAAAACGTTTTTAATAAAAATAAATCTCAAATATATAATATTATGGCACTTTTTTAACAATATGATGAAATTATGCTTATTTTTTATATGAAAATCAAACGTAGTAGCGTTTGACAGTTGGTAACATAAATTTATATTTATTACTCTAAACAAAATCAATGAAAAAAACCAAAAAATCAGCTATCAAAAATATAAAGATAAAATTTTTAAAGTAAGTTATTAGGTAGGTAGTCCGTTTTATCTTTTCTGGTAAAAACTTAGCACAAGCACAAGCGAGAAGACTGGCACAATAATTGTGCCAGTCTTCTCCTCGATTTACGTTTCCGAATTCAAGGTTTAAAACTTTAAAATGTGGTTAGTTCTGAAAAACAAATGATTAAATAATAGTACTGACATGAGTACCCATATGCATAGGATAGATACCCATACCCGTACCCATTAAACCAAAACATATTTAAGTATTTCCTTAAAAAAAAAACAACGAAATATAGTACCGTAAGTATATACTTCTTGAGTGACGTTACCCTTTCAAAATAAAGAAATGTTCTTATTTGCGGAGTAAATTAGAAATACTTGCTAAAATTTAAAAAAAAAATACATAAGTTGACTAGTTGACAACCCTTAATCAATTTTTAGAGCGGGCAAAATTGACAACTGGAAGACGCAAGTTATTCGTTTTATTTTGCCCATAGCTATAAGTCTTGATTTAAGGCTCTTAGCGAATAGAATGCATAACAGAAATGTTCTAAAAACCCTTTTCTATACCATGTAAACCATGTTACAAGAATAACTCACCTTTGTATTTAGCATCGAGCAGTATTTCCAAAACCCTGAACGTATAATTGGCCCGCCACAAAAACACTTGCACTTTGACAACTTCTGGCAAGACACTGAGTGAAGTTAGAGACAAGAGCAATTCACTATGTTGCCATGACTATAATCTACTTTCTACTACAAATGACGAAATGGATAGAAATAGAATAGTTTGATTTTTATTTTCGGATGAGCTTATTTTTGGTTCAGCGGGCAAAATATCCATACGTGGCAAAATTGGATGGTTTTACGGTATGTCAAAAAACCAAATGAGCTGTGTGGTTTAGGCTCATTAAAAGAATACTACCGACCCATCTCTTTCCTTGGGAGTCTTAAAAGGCTACCAACGGACTAGAGACTGCACATGCATCTAATAGCATACAGCGGTGATCGGCTCACCTATAACGCTCAGCACATACTCATGCAGTTGTTAATTGGAGAAACGTACACTATGACAGCAGGACTAATTTTGCGGTTCTCATTGCCTAGTCCCTAGCACACCCTAGGAAACACTATAGTCGTTAGTTAGTCAATGCGAGTATGTTTACAAATGACAAAAAAATACATATAATATTGGACGTTTTCATTATTGGACGTTTTTAAAATTAGAAACATTTTTTCGTCTTGGACATTTTTATAATGGGCGATTTTCTGACAGCCCAAATTAAAAAGTAAAAATTAGTTCAAAAACACTCGATAGATGTCGTTTTATGAAAGCTGGGCTACTTATGGGCTGTAATAAATTCTACACTTTTACTTGTCTACCAAAAGAATAAAAAAAATAGTATTTACTTACCTATTTATATTCAGGACATCCAGAACCTATTTCTATTTTGGAATAGAATAAATATTACGCAGCCATACACGTGCTCTTCATGAACCCGCCTTTTACTAAGCGCCATACTAATCTATGCTAAGCGCCATCTATGAAGTCATTTACGAACCAATTTCTTTTTTTTTTTTGATCTCGGAAAATCGCCCATTAGACGTTTTTAAATTTGGAAATTTTTCGTATTGGACATTTTTATAATTGGACGTTTTTCATATTGGACATTTTTAAAATTGGACATTTTTCGTGTTGGATATTTTTATAATTTGACGTTTATAATTTACATTATTTTATCAAACCTCCGCTATTATCCCGACCGATAAGCTAGAACGGGGGTTACGGGGAAGAGGAAATACCAAATCTTATGGCACCTGGGATTCTCAAACAATCTGTCGATCATCAATCGCCAATTTTTATCTTATCAGACCTTCCCCCTCCCATCCCTACGAGAATTGCCACAGTAGTGTACGTCAACTTACGAATATACGGAGGGCTATCACTCTGTTAAATCAAATTAAAGTAAAACTACGGAGGTATTACCGTATACTAGTCATTTATCAAGCGTATTTTGGTAAAATGAGAAGAACTACATTTTATTGAAAAGATTTTTAATACTATTTATAAGTAACAACATTTTTTGTTACAATTTCTTAAACTTGATCTTACGTTTCAAACACTTTGCATCATCATTCTCTAAAAAGTCTACAGACTTTTTTCTTTTAAGTACACTTCCATCGTCTATCTGCTGGTCCTTTTTCAAAGGTAATAATCCCACAGCATATGGAATATCGTCTTCTAAAGTAGAATTTATAGAATTTTGATTTGGTATACAATTTTCCTTATTCATCATTTCGTCACTATCATTCATAATATTCTCCCATTCTGGCTTTTCCTTTAATGACTCTGTTAGATCGATGACAGATTCTTGAAACTGGTTGTCAGGTACATTTACATCATTGGTATTATTTGATATTTCTTTACTCACGGGGTTACAAGTTTCTTTACTAGTGATATCCATCCCATCCCATTGTAACCCACTTGAATGTATATTTTCTGTCAAGTCTTCCTCATTATTTATAGGGTCATTATCGTTTCCACTTAATCCTATAGCTTTTAATGATTTGTCGTTATAATGTTGATCTTTCGAATTAGCGTCCAAGTTTTCCACATTATTGTGAAGGCTATGGCTTTGTGCCATATTCATTCCATCTTCAATGTTCATTAGATCTTTGATAATGTCATCTCTTTCTTGATTTGTTTTGTCAAGAAGATTATTATCCTCGTATCTGCTAGTCTCGTCGTCGTCAGTTCGTTTTGACGTGGACATAAGACAATCAAGAGCATCATCGGTAGTTTGAGGAAGTTGAAGACCAAAATCGTCATCGCCATTTAATGGGTTGTATTGTTGAGTGAGGTTTTCACTTATATGAGAAGTTTTGGTATCCAGTAACGACATACTAAAACTGGTATCTAGGGAAGTACTTGTGGGACATAACTGTTCCATAACCCTAGCATCGTTTAACTGCTGCTCCTCATAATACTTTTTAACATCATCACTCATAGATTTCGTGAAAAATTGCATATCGCTGTCTATTCCTGAAAAGTCATGCGTATTTACATGGTCCAATGAGTTATTTTCATCTTGGAGACGAGGATCAAGAACTACAAAACTCTGTTGTTCGGAAAACGAATCCAAGTTGTCTGGCAAAATAGCATTTAAACTGTTGATAGCTTCCTCTTGTTGACTATACTGACTGTCTTTATCAAAATCGGTAGAGGACGAGTAGGCTTTTGAACCGAGAAGCATTTCTCCTCTTTCTATAGACTTCGATAAATCGTCGATGCTCTTTATTTCACTTGGATCGGCCACTTTCTCTATAATATTTGGCTGTTCTATGACTTCGTATTGTATTTCGCTACTCTGCACCATGTCTAACAGTACTTGTTCGTTTACATTAATATATGAGCCATCGCCAGATTCAAAAAGGATGGGCAAGTCCGTTGGTAATCCAGCACTTTTAAGAGCATTTACGTATTGTGACATGGCAGTGCTTATGCCGCTGTTATTCGCTTCGCTGGCCGAGTTGCACATAGGCGGGTTCGAGTAGCTAGATGTTATAGTTTCACTCCCAAGCGAGTGTTCTTTGTTGTACGAAATGGTGGGATCCAGGACGTTCGATGATACAGTTTGGTCCATATACATTAGGTCATTGTCCATGTTCATATAATTGTGGCTGTTGGAACTATCCGATCCACAAATGCTATTGACGGCTTGGGAGAGTGTCACTCGGTCCATGTAATCCTGAAATATAAGAAAATAAGATTTAATGGCAAATGGTTTAGGGTCGTGACGCGTGAGTCTTACTATGAGGCCTGGTTTGCGGCACTCAATAACAAGAGGCGATATTAAAGCAGCTTTGCACCAGCTGCTCCTCAAAGTTTTGTCTGTCAGGCTTGTGGTAGATCAGGAGTCATGATTTACCACAAGCCTGACAAAAAAAAGTTTGCGGCAGCTGGTCGTCATGATTCATGACCCTCTCGTATCGGTCTATTTAGCCATCAAAAACGATGTCTTTCAGATGTTTCAAAGGCCAATGATTCGATTCGGCTTTTTTCTTTTAAAAATACATAAGGGCTTACTAAAGTTACTAAACCCGCGTTGTTCCAGCGTGGTGGGTTATGTTATGGAACAATCTTCCCATATGCCGTTGTCAATTTGATAAGGCCTTTGCAGTGGGAAGTGGATGATGATGACGAAAGTCTTGACAGGTTTAGTGACAATATCTTTGTAAATCAATCAATCACTAAAATCACGCCTGTTTCCCATAGGGGTAGGCAGAGACTATGGACCGCATCTGCAACGGTCCTTGTACGAAGGGCGTTCAAAATATTCTCGGTATTGATACGTTACAACCTCTTTTATATATATATATTTGTTACTGGCCGCTAAGATTCATCCATTGACATTAAAAAAAAATTAAATTGTACCGAGATGTTCTTTTGTTTTTCTGCAATTGCCGAACAAACATGAACACCATGAGCGAATTAACAATTTTAACGAAATTAGAGCACCGATCCGTCATAAAATTCTTGACAAAACAGGGTAAAAATCAAAAAACCATAAAAGAGGAAATGGATTGTGTTTACCGTGAGTCTGCTCCTTCTTTATCTACTATTCAAAAATGGTCAAGCGAATTTAAGCGTGGAAGGGAGAGTATTGAAGATGACCCTAGACCTGGCCGGCCTGTAGTGGCTACCTCACAAGAAAATATTGATAAAGTGGAAAAACTTATATTGGAAGACGGCCGAGTGAAGGTAAAATCTATAGCTCAAGTAACCAATCTCTCTATTGGTACCGTACATGACATTATACATGACCATCTTAATATGTCAAAAGTAAGTGCAAGATGGGTTCCGCGAATGCTGACGCTTCTTCAAAAGGATATGCGTGTGGCTTGCTGTTCAGATTTTATCGACCTGTGTGGTGAAAATCCCGATGAGGTGCTGCAAAAAATAGTTACTGGAGATGAAACCTGGGTTCATCATTATGACCCAGAGAGCAAACAGGAGTCCATGCAGTGGCACATTAAGGGTTCAGCTCATCCCAAGAAGTTCAAGGTAATCCCGTCAGCTGGCAAGGTCATGGCCACAATATTTTGGGATTGTGAAGGAGTTTTGCTTATCGATTATAAAGAAAAAGGTGTAAATATCACAGGGCAGTACTACGCTAACGTTATACGTCAATTAAGAGATGCGATCAAAGAAAAGAGGCGAGGAAAGTTAACCAAAGGTGTTCTGCTTCTGCATGACAACGCCCCTGTCCATACTGCTCATATTGCCAAGGCAGCTATTGTTGAATGTGGGTTTGAAACTGTTACTCATCCACCCTATAGTCCGGACTTAGCCCCAAGCGACTTCTTTTTGTTCCCCAATCTTAAAAAGGATCTGCGTGGAAATAAATTTTCTGACGATGAAGCGTTGAAGACGGCCGTGGAGGAGCATTTTTACACCAAAGAAAAAAAATATTTTTATGAGGGATTAAAAAAAATAATTGATCGATCTTATAAGTGTATGAACATAGGGGGGGAGTATATTGAAAAATAAAAATATCAAACTTTTCGTACTTGTTTGTTTTTATCCACATACCGAGAATATTTTGAACGCCCCTCGTACAGTTATTTCGCTTCATTCAAATCCATCAATCTTTTCATGCACGCCCGGCGGTTTTTGTAAGTAATGTAGGCGTACCTGCATATGCCTGGTCTGCAAGTGCTTGAGCTGGTGTATGGCCTTGCGCGAGTCCTGCTCGCGACGCATGAGCGCGCGCTCGGCGGCGCGCCCGAGGATGCCTGTGGTCTCCCACGCTCCGGAGCGCTGCAGGTGTGATGTGTGGTTAATTTCAGCCTTATCAAAGTAAACCTCACGGTTTTCATATTTCTTTAGCAGTCTTTAGCAGTCGGCACGGCAATAAAATTGTGAAAGATACAAACGGTCTTGCGGACCAATTCTAGAGCAGCTACAAACATTTTTGACATACTCTCGCTCGATATATTATTGCTGTAATCAGATATTCGCTGCGACCTGTATTTTTTGAGATAAGTACATGATTGAAGGGCATGCCAGGATGAGACTTCATCCTAGCATTCCCACCTATCCTACTCCTTATAACTTTTGAACGGTAGACCGACGAACTCTGATTTGTTGATTTTAAATTTTAAATTTTTTTATTTTTTATAGGTACCTTTCTATTTAGAGTTGGTGGAGTGGGCATGCCAGGATGAGCCACACGCTAAAACTTGCCAAAATTACTAAACCAAATCGCTGAGAAACCATTGAAAATATTTTAAAATAGCATCAAGGATTCAAAGTACGGAACTAAGAGACCCCCCACACTGGCGTCTTTCGAGCGTCAGCGTCATACCGGCGTCTATGCGGCGTGCGGCGTCGCGTCGACGCCGCGCGAGTGCTGCACTGACGCCGCTTGAACGCCGGCTCGACGCCGACGTCGAAAGACGCCAGTGTGGCGGGTCTCTTAGTTAGACTCACCCTCACGCTAGGCCTGCCTCGCCTCGGCTTGATGGCGCGCGGCCCGTCCGCGTAGTCGACCCCCGCTGCAGAGTTGCCACCGTTCTCAATGTCGAACGGAATGCGCACGACCATGTCCTGTAGGGCAAGCACGAACAATTTTCGAAAAAGTGTTCGTATCGTCATCGTCAACAATTTGTATGAGAATTGAGCAGCGCCCCTACCGGACGTAAAATGAACTAAATTTGGAAGCACGAATGCTAAGGTATCGTAAGCGTATCGCCTTCGTATCGTAACACCAACACGTTACTTGATATGTTTATATGAAAATTTGCTAGCACGAACTTAGTTTTGACGTAAGGTATCGTGGTCGTGGATGACGAAGGCTGGAAACTTGCTGAAAACTTCGTCGCTACAATTGATGGGTATAGCCTACTTACTTGCCAAATGCAGGTTGGTCATGGCAACCCCATATGCTTCGAAAAATCCGAAACTCTGCTCGATCTGGAAATGAACCCTGGATCTCTCTGTATACCTATCGAATCAATCACTTGACCACTCTGCCACCGCACCGAGGCGATCATCATAAATTGTACATTTCAAAGTTATACAAAACTGTAAAAACTATCCAATCGATTCAACTTTTGCTGTTGGGTGTTAAGTTCAATTCGATTGCGGAATGAATTTTGACGTTTTGGGGTTTACGTGCAGTGCTGTCCGTAATTCAAGAAGAAAGTTATATTGGGGTGGGCATTGCTTAAGAGGGTTTACGCATTTCGGTTTCCCATACAAACTTCCAAGTCGAAATTTTTAAAAAACAATAAGCCAATTTTGATGAAACTTTGCATGCTGAAGTAAAACACAAGGATCTAAATCATGGATGCACAGACTTATTAAGACTAGGGGCCACTCGGGCAAATTATGAACTGATGGTGGGCCACCAGAAGTATAGGTAATTAAAGACAATGAAAAATTGATAATAATGTATTCAAATTGAAAAAGAATTTATTAATTTGAAGCGTGGCACTGCATAGTGCTTACAATATTTTTTATATTTGGCTCAAATTTACTTGTAGCAACACGTAAAACTGCTTCCAAACTTTCATTTGCAAGGCGGTTTCGATTTTTTGTTTTATTATTATTTAGGATTGAAAAGGTTTGTTCACATATATAGGTAGAACCAAATAAGCTTGCACATTTCAGAGCGTTTATGCGCAACTCTTTGTACGTATTTTTATCAATGCAGCGGTAAAAGTTCAGCAAGTCTCCTTCGTTGAATTTGTTGCGTAAATCTTGGTCGTTCTGAATGTCGATAATTTCTAACTGCATTAACTCTGGCGCATTTTCAACTGAAATCGTGAAAGGATTGCTAAATATGTCCAACAGAGGTTTCACTGTTTTAAACTCCGAAAATCTGTCTTGAAAAGATTGAATCAAAATATCTAGCTTTTTTACATAACTGAAATTAATAGCAGTTTTTTTGAATTTTTCAGCCATTTTCTTATAATTCGGAAAATGATTGTAATTTCCAGAATTCAATTGCGATCTGAAAAGTGTCAGCTTGCATTGAAAGGATGATACATGTGCGTAGAGCTGGGATATCAGTTGATTTTTGCCTTGAAGCCGTGTGTTCAAGACATTCAAATGATTTGTAATGTCAACTAAAAAAGCCAAATCACACAACCAATCAGGACTTTTAAGTTCCGGGACGTCCCTTTGCTTTTCCGCCAGAAAAATATCAATTTCTTCTATTAAATTTAAAAATCGTTCCAGTGTCAATCCACGACTTAGCCACCTTACTTCTGTATAATACAGTAAATCTCCATGTTCGCATTCAATGTCATCAAGGAATTGTTTGAATTGCCTGTGATTGAGTCCTCGTGATTTTATGAAATTCACAGTCGAAACTACCACTTTCATGACATTTTCAAATTCAATTTTTTTAGAACAGAGGGCTTCTTGGTGTATAATGCAGTGAAACTGCATGAGATCTTCAGCGTTTAAGTTTTTTTCTTGCAAATGCTTTTTCAACAAAGTAACTAGCCCAGAATTGACACCAATCATCGAAGGAGCACCGTCAGTCGAAACTCCTGATAATTTCGATAAGTCCAAATCAGTTTTTGAACACTCGTCCAAAAGTACATTGAGTATATCAACTCCTCTGGTTTGACCTTTCAATGAACACATTCCTAATAACTCTTCGAAGACTTCAAAATCTTGAGTAACACCTCGTATGAATATAAGAAGTTGAGCTGTGGAACTAATATCAGTGGATTCGTCGAGTGCTAATGAAAAAAAATCAATTATCTTAGTTTTTTCATTTAATTGTTCCGCAATATTATCTGACAAAGACATAATTCGTCTTTGGATGGTCATACGATTCAGTTGAATTTTCTCAAACTTTTTTGCTGCTTCTGGACACATTTTCTTAGCGGCAATTTCTATGCATTCTTTTACAAAATCACCATCATTGAAGGGGCGACTCCGCTTTGCTATCATTCGAGAAATTTCATAACTAACTTCTGTAGCTGTTTCTGTATCTTGAATGGGTTTTGTAAACATAGCTTGTTGACCAATAAGCTCCCGTTTTAAAGACAAAACTTTTTGCTTTCTTAATTCGCCTGTAAACTTCGTAAAAGTAGGATGCTGCGTTTCATAGTGCCTTTTTACATTATATTCCTTTGCAATCGCAACAGAATTCTTGCAAATTAAACAAACGACTTTGTTATGCGACCATACAAAAAAGTATTTCTCAGTCCAAATTTCTTGAAACTGCCGATTTTCATCTTTAACCTTACGTTTTTTACTAGTTCCTGGCATGTCCATGTTGCGTTTTAATCCTGACTAGGATTACCACAGCACCTAAAACCAATTAGCAATTACAGTTCCTAATTAATTACCAAAAATAATTGATAAAATATGTAGATAAAATTAATAACAGTTTTACTTACGATTTCACAACACAATTATACACGGCACTTGACGGGAAATCTACGTTGAATGTGGATCAAAATATATTATAATTATGACACCGGCTAGTCGAGTTAAAATCTACACTAGAACTAACGACACTTTACTCAAATTAAAACCGAACTGTCGGTCGCTGCGGTTAGCGTGGCTTTTATACCACGCGCATAGAGTCGAAAACTGTCTGGAGAAATCTCGAAACCGACTCTGGAAGCTTCGTGTATCTACCTACGCGAGCTATCGGGAATTTGGGACTATTGCTATCTCGCTCGCTCGAACAGTATAACGCGGCGCGCTTCCTCAAGAAAACGAATTTAACCGAGATCAGCACGAACATTACCGACCGCTGTTACCGACGCATGCACGGCGCACCGATAAGATTGATAGAGCGCGCGCGCGAGATTCAAATTACTTTTCGAACATTTGTTATTGGTTTTATTCTGGAATAGAACTCAATATTTTCGAATGTACGAGAGTATTATTTTTGCTGTCGGCGGGCCACCAGTATTCGACCGGCGGGCCGCATGCGGCCCGCGGGCCGTAGTCTGTGCATCCCTGATCTAAATAGTTTGTTGAAAACATTTACAAAAAATATTTTTTTAACTACATTATTGCGTTTTTTAACTTTCTATAGTAACTTTCTTTAAATCGCAATAACTCAGCTAAAAAAACGTTCTTTAAAAATATTTTCAACAAACTATTTAGATTCCTGTGTTTCACTTTAGCGTGCAAAGTTTCATAAAAATTGGCTTTATTGGTTTTTAAAAATTTCGACTTGGAAGTTTGTATGGGAAACCGATATGCGTAAACCCTCTTAAGATGTACCCAACTTCTGATTTTTAGGAACGAACGGTAGACAGAGCCTTTCAATTAAATAAGTTGGGCTAGATAATTATTAATCAATGTAACTGTGGGATAAAGTAATTTATTTATTAAAATAATAAAGAAACGTTGTGTGAAAAAAATGTCTACCTCACGTGGGAATTAAACCCACGTTCTCCGCAATCGTGTTTATTTGAGCGTTATTAACGCAAATAATCAAATATTCCGAATCTAAGATAGATTCACTGAATGTCTAAAATATTTTCATTCAGATAAGTATCTAAGGCTCGTATTCTAAAACCAAACTTACACTCAAATCTCTGCTTGAGTACAGTTAGAAAGGGATGGCGCTATATGCGATGGATAGCACGTCTCTACCTCCGTACCTCGACGGTACACTTCACCGATGGTTCGTTACCTCGAAAGGTCTATTTTTCGAAGGATCTCTTCCTCGACGGGTCTTTTCTTCGATGGTACATTTGATCGATGGGTTACCTCGAAAAAATCATAAAAAGTACAGTTATAATTCCCATGACTTTTAGAAGTCTCCCTTATTTTTATTGTGTATTTTTAGTAACATTTTGATAAAATAATAAGACAAAAATATCTTATGACCCATAGAAATTGTAAATTTATATGCGAAGTGATAATAAATGTTGCCTCTATGGTTATATCGATATTAATTTCAATTCACTAGTGTTTTTACACCTTTCAGTTACACACACTTTACATTTACTGTACTTTTGATATTTTTTTCGAGGTAACAACCCATTGATCAAATGTACGATCGTAGAAAATAACCGTCGAGAAAGAGATCCTTCGATATTGACCTGTCGAGGTTACGAGCCGTCGGTGAAGTGTACCGTCGAGGTAGAGACATCGAGGTAATGATTATCGAGGTAACGTCATTCGAACTAGAGTATCAGACCCATACCTACCTTGTTAGTCCGTGACATAGGATCAACGGTTGGATTAGCGGGTGGTGGCGGAAGTGGAGCCGGCAGTTGCGGTTTGAGATCTTCCTAGCAGACATAATCAAATGTAATTTTAATACATACAATTATTATTTAAAAGAAATGCTGTTGCGACCGTGACACTACAGCACGTGACATGGCAAATCAATGTACTTGTACTTGAAAGGTATTGCGATACGTGTTAAAGTTAGACAATAGTCCAATGCTTGCCCTGATGGAAGACTTAATACTTTAAGATAGGTAGGTTGAGAAAATCACGCGATCTACGCGCACGCGACTGTAGGTAAGTACAATCATGAGCACCAATATGTATACACTTTGACTCTTATTCCATTGTATTAAGAGTTACAATTGTTTACATATTTTTGCTCGTGACTGTAGGTACCTACGTGCAGTCGACGCGAGGTGGTGTATTATGAGCACATTGCATAAAAATGCAAGATGCTATTGCTGTTATAATACCTAAATCGCTAATTGACTAAGGATGGATTCGACCAAACTGGAATAAGACTTACTCCGAGATTAGTCCATACTAATTCGGCGTTTAATCTAGGTATAAGACCTTATTCCAGTTTGGTCGAATCCACCCTAAGAAGCAGATTGCCTAACCGTGAATGCTTAGACATTGTAATTGCCTAAATGTTATTTCGTCTACAAATCAGAATGCCTAAACTGCACTATTATGTGTTTAAGGATTTTTATTTTATTTTTAAGGAATAGAAGATTTGTATTGAGTTTAAAAATAAATGAGTAAGTATTTTAAGAATACTTAGTTACAGTTTTTTTTTATTTATTAGTATTTAAAGATTTCAAATTGAAAATTGACAGTAAACATTTTAAGTACCTAGTCATTGTAGGCAATCTGATTCTTAGTCAAATAACGTTTTAGGTATTATACAGCAGTGGCATCTTGCATTTTAGCCATCTGCTTCTTAGTCAATTAGCGTTTTAGGTATTATATCAGCAGTGTCATCTTGCATTTAAGGCACGTGCTCATAATAGGAGGAAGTTCCCGGTAGACCACGTTAAGGCCTATTCAAACCTGAGCGGTATTCGCTGCCGCTGTGGGTAGAGCGGCAGCGAATACCGCTCAGCTACCCTATCGGCTAAATATGAATATGGACATGGGCTTCATTTGACATTTGAAGCCCGTAATATGTCCATATAAGGACAAAATATGGGCTTCAAATGTCAAATGAAGCCCATGTCCATATCGATATTTTTTAGCCGATAGACCCGCTGGTCGATCTAGCCGCGGAACTTGATACGAAACACCTGAGCGAAACCCGCGCGGTATATACCTTTACCCACAGCGGCAGCGAATACCGCTCAGGTTTGAATAGGCCTTTACGGCGATATTCGCTTGCGCTCCATTCCGACCGCGCCTACGAACCATACCGTGCGCTTAGATAGCGTGCAAGCGAATATCGCCGAAAAGTGCTTGACCGGGAAGGAACAAACAGTTTAAGAAATGTTATTAATAGATATCTTAAAAAATTAACATGAATTATAAAAATTACCTGTGAGTGTAAATCGATAAGGGATTGTGGTGGTCGATTTATTACCACAGGAGGCGTAAAAACTGGCAACTCACCTAAAAATAAACGCAAGTTAGTAGTAGAGTCTGGCTAACGAAAGCTGAACCAGGTAAAACGCAGCAAATTAAAAAAAATCATGACTGGGTAACACAGGGTCACTCACATAGCTGCAATTTTCTCAAAAAAATTACAATTTGACATACGACATGTCACCTCAGATAGACACAAATAGAGACAAAGTGTTGCCAATCAAATAACAAAAGGTTCAGCTTCCGTTAGCCAGACTTTTAGTGGGTACCTAAGTAGTGTAATATTGGGCATTCTAGATCACTTTTCACTCCATTGATCTCACTGACGTTCGATCAATGTCGTTAAAAGTGATCTAGAATGTCCCAATATTACTTTTGAAAATTCCCAATATTCCTCCATTGATCTCACTGACGTTCGATCAATGTCGTTAAAAAGTGATCTAGAATGTCCCAATATTACTTTTGAAAATCACTGCCATTCGCTCGTATATATGTTTAAGCGCTATGCTTCAAAGTCATTTTATTGAAACTCCCGAAACACTGTGGTCAATAAGAAAACAGCTGCTATGAGATTTGTTAAACAAAAACAGTCATTAAAATTAAAATGCATTTGCCCACCATCATCAAATGAGTTAAAACGTCATGGCAACTTATTGCCGAACAGTATCCGTTGTATTGTTTGCGGCCCTTCGAATTGTGGAAAGACAAACTTAGTAATTAGTTTATTACTACATACAGATGGTCCACGGTTCCGCAACCTTTATGTTTATTCAAAATCTTTGTATCAACCTAAATACATATTTTTAGAAAAAGTATTAAATATGGTTGCAGGTACATCGTATCATAAATATAATGACAACACCGAAGTTTTGAGTCCACATGATGCTTTGTCTGACTCGATTATTATATTTGATGATGTTGCTTGTGAAAACCAAAACCACATCCGAGATTATTTTGCTATGGGACGTCATAAAAATATCGATTGTTTTTATATTAATCAAACTTATACAAAAGTACCAAAACAACTTATTAGGGACAATTCTAACCTAATTATATTATTTAAGCAGGACGATGTAAATTTGAAACACGTATATGATGAACACGTAGGGTCGGACATGACTTGGTCACAATTTCGAGAAATGTGCTCAACTGTTTGGAAGAAACCATTCAATTATCTTGTAATAAATAAGGATTGTGAACGAAACAAAGGATGTTATAGGAAGACATTTGATACGTTTATAGAATTAGATTAATGTACAAAAGCAGTTGTAATTATGCCATAAAATCACTTTCATTTGTGACTTAAAGCTGAAAGGAAACCTATTTATTGAAATGGAAAGAGATTTAAAAGAACAAATTGTAAAATCAGCATCAGCTGTTAAAAGGAAGGTAGACTTAATAAAGGATGCTAAAAATTCTAACAATGTTACCCTGGAAACAATATTTAAACCTATTGTTGACCCTCTTAACATTTTAGCGAATAGAAATGATGAAAAGAACTTACAGGAAGTAAAGCTTTATGATCCCATATCAAAAAAAAACAGGAAAAATGAAAGCGAGAAGTCGTATTCTTCTTGTGAAGAATATATTGATTCTAATAGTGTAGATGAAGAGGAATATCAAGACACACCACAAAAATCAGACAAAATCCTAACTACGTCACCTTTTAAGAACCATGATGTAAGTAAAGGTTCTTTTAAGTCCCTCCAATCATCACCAAACATTATAAATCAAGATGAGTCTTCCTCATGGTCTACGTCATCTGAAGTATTTAATGCCATACCTTTTGGAATTAGAAATGAGCGAGGGAAACTTGAGCTTGGAAACACTCGCGTTCATGATGACGGTAGAATTCTTAAAGTTGGAAACATTACTTTTGAAAAGACTCTTGGCTTAAAAGAACTATTATATAAAAAGGTACCAAATCTAGATGTTATTACAGATGACGACCTTGAAAACTACAAGCTACTACTTATCAATACTAATGCACACAGACGTAACTTTGATCCTGCCAAACCAATAAACAGCAATAAAGGGTTTAAATACATGAGTATTATAAAACCATTATTTAAATTCTCTAAACAACCTACTAGTACTGAGAGTCCTCCACAGGGAAAAGGTATCAATCTTTTAAAAAAAGTTAAAACAAATACAGATTTAGTTTATTGGGATGATCCAAATGAATTAATAGAACGATTGAAATTACTGCTTGCGTCAAAAGCTGCTGGTAACACGGGTTTGGATAATGAAATCGTTGCAATAATTGAAGAACTGCGCGAAGCGGGCATCATAAATATGGAATATAAACAAATAGCACGGGGAAAATTAAGCAGTATACTCGCAGTAAGCAAAGCTTCGAGATTATAATGAATATAGATAAATTCGGTCATCACATTCATAAACGTTTGAGGTTATCTGAATACATCGATACCATAAACGATACGTTAAAAAAGTGCGAAACGGGCGAATACGACTTAAAATCATCAAAACTTAAAGGTTTATCATCTCCAGACAAGGACGATGAAGCTGTAAATAAGGCATATTTGGATAAAACTGTACAAGATCTAAGGAATGAAATAAATAAAGTTAATAGTCGTGTAAAAATTTACATCCAGAACTTAGAATCAGCTACTTCCAATCGCTTGTCTACTATGTTTTACTCAAAAACAGAAATAGACCGTATGATTCAAGCAAAGTCAAACAAAAATGAGTAAAAGAGATATAGTAGAAGAAATTCACAGAGCGGCGAGAAGAAATTTTCCTCGCCGATGTACAATTATAAAAGGAGTAGATGATTCATGGCAAGCTGACCTTATGGATTTTCAAAAGTATTCACAATTTAATAAAGGATATAAATATGTTTTAGTAGTTATTGACACTTTATCGAAATACGTTTGGACAAATCCTTTGAAGAGTAAAGATAAAATTAATGTCACCAACGCAATGGAAAATATATTATTGAATTCGTCTCGGAAACCAAAAAATTTGCAAACAGATTTAGGTAAAGAGTTTTATAATGAAAACTTTAAAGAGTTGATGAAAAAATATGACATTAACCATTATTCCACTTATTCTGTGAAAAAAGCAGCAATTGTTGAAAGAGTAATTAGAACGCTAAAAGGTCACCTTTATAAGCTATTTAGCTTATGCGGTCAATACCAGTGGATAAATAAAAATTTGAAAAACGTGGTACAAAGCTATAATAACACTGTTCATCGTATAACAAAATTTAAACCTATTGATGTTGACAAAAGAAATCAGACAACTGTAAAGTACAACATCATCAAATCACAAAATAATAACATAACGAAAAAAAATAAGTACCGTGTTGGTGATCATGTTCGGATTAGTAAATACAAAGGTGAATTCTACAAAGGTTATACTCCCAACTGGTCAACAGAAATCTTCAACGTTGTGAAAGTTAACCATACAAATCCTGTCACATACCACTTAGAAGACAAACATAAGCAAATCATTTTAGGATCTTTTTACGGATACGAACTGCAAAGAACCCAATTTCCCGATATATATCTTATTGAAAAAGTTTTAAAGAAAAAAGGAAACAAACTCTTTGTCAAATGGTTGGGTCTCAGTGATGGTGAAAACAGTTGGGTTGACAGAAAATTATTAATGACTTAATATAAATATCGCCTGATTATGTTGTACAGTCACTTTACGAACATCAATGAAGGAAGGAAGCGGCATTGTCAACAATTTAATAGATAACATTCCGTTCGAGTTACACTTACCTGGATATCAGTTTTGTGGTCCAGGAACAAAACTTAAAAAACGCTTACTAAGAGGTGAACGAGGAATAAATAAATTGGATGAAGCTTGCTTGTATCACGATATTGCTTACAATAATAAAGATTGGAACGTTAGACAAAACGCCGATTTAGAACTTTTAAATATGGCAAAGAAAAGATTGAAATCGAAAGATGCTGGGAAAGGAGAAAAGATTGCATCATGGATAGTAAAAAATGCAATGAAAGCAAAACTTAAAGCCGGAGCAGGAGTGCGGTCATTCATGAAAGGTGTTAAAAAAATTCAAAAGCAAATGAAAAAAATAAAATGTAATGATAACCGCACGGCTATAAAATATGCGCATGCAGCTGCAAAAAAAGTGTTTTCTAATATAAAAGGAATACGCTTCCCACGCTGCATTCCTGTTCCGAAAACTGGTGGGTTGTTACCCCTCATACCAATCTTTGCTGGTTTATCAGCTCTTGGTTCACTCGCTGGGGGTGCTGCAGGTATAACAAAGGCTGTTAACGATTACAAGGTCGCTCAAAAAAATCTTCAAGAATCAGAACGACATAACAAGATGATGGAAGCTGTTGCACTTGGAAAAGGGTTGTATTTGAAGTCTCACAAAAAAGGAGCGGGCTTGTACTTGCAACCTCCAAAAAACTAATTAAACGGTTACCCAAACGAGCACTTACTAATTTAGATATATTAAAGCACTCAGTTGATATTCCATATTTTCGTGGCGTTTTTATGAGAGATACGTTACCCTCAAAACCAAGAAAAAGTGAGTGTGCTATTCTTAATTTAGATAGTTCTTCAAATCCTGGAACTCATTGGGTAGCCTATGTAAAAGAAAATAATTACTGTGAATATTTTAACAGTTTTGGTAACTTAAAACCTCCATTAGAATTAATAAAATATTTGAAAGATAGGCACATAAATTATAATTACAAACAGTATCAATCTTTCGGTACTGTAAACTGTGGTCATCTTTGTTTATTATTTTTAAGAAAGTATTGGAAAAATCATTTATATAGGTTACAATTAAAATAACTTGACAGTATAAAAATGTCTTTCACTGTATCCATAACTGGGCAAGGAGCCTCATTAATAACTAACTATTCACCAACTTTAGAATTACGTGGGCAATATGAGTGCGGACTTATATACTTTTCTACTTTTAATTCTATTCCTAATATAGACGAAAGGAACAATAAGTTTTATTACGGTATCAATGAGTTCATCGAAATTCCTGAAGGATCATATGAACTTCAAGATATTTGCGAATTTTTAAAAAGCAACATTAAGAACACTGCATTAAAATTGACTTGTAATAATAATACTCTCAAAACCAAAATATTTTGTTCAGAAGATGTTCATTTCGAGAAAAATAATTCCATTGGTAGAATTTTAGGTTTTGCTAACGACACAATTAAGGCAAATATAAGTTGTGAGTCTCAGTACCCAGTCAGTATTTTAGCAACAACCATCGTACGCATCGAATGTGACGTAGTTAGCGGATCATTCGTGAATGGGAAAGCAAGCCATATTATTTATGAGTTTGTGCCTAATGTACCACCCGGTTATAGAATTATTGAAATTCCTAAAAACTTAATCTATTTTCCAGTCAATCAAAGTTCAATTAGTGCAATTAATATTAGGTTGTTAGACGCTGATAATAGACAGATTAATTTACGTGGAGAAGACGTACAACTTTATTTACATTTTAGAAAAAAATGATTAATTTTAATAAAAACCCTACCTCATCAGGTGTTCAAGTCAGTTCCAAAAGAGCAATAAGTAAAAGAACACCGTTTGACTTAAAAAAGAAGGTTACTAAAAATAATAAAGAATTTCTAAAGCTAGTAGGCTTGTTAAAATGAACATATTAAATATATCTCAGCCAACGTCATACGATAACAGTATCGAGAGTTTTGAATATCATTCGTATAAGCCGTATGTAACAAGTTTCAACAATAATGATGAAATAAGAATACCAATCAATCAGCAAGATTTGTATGTGTTGCCGTCACGCAGCACTTTGTATATTGAAGGTAAAGCTGATGTATATAACAGTACCACTAAAGAAAAGGTAACAAGTGTGCATTTTGTAAACAATCCTGCGTTATTTCTATTCCAAGATATTCGATATGAGTTAAATGGAATAGAAATAGATAAAATAAAAAATGCAGGTATCACAACGACAATGAAGTCTTATTTGTCTTTGAATGAAAATGAATCCAAAAGTGCAAAAGTTTGGGGTTGGTCTCCTGCAGGAATAACCAATGTTACAAACGGAGTTTTCTCTGTCTCCATACCATTAAATAAAATATTAGGATTTGCAGAAGATTATGAAAAAGTTTTAATTAACTGTAAACATGAGTTAGTACTGTTGAGGAGCAACACAAATGTCAATGCAATAAAATTGAGTAAAGAGCAAATAGTGGAAAATATAACAATAAATAAAATCGTTTGGCGTGTTCCACATATTAAAGTGTCAGATCGAGAGAGAATTAATTTATTAAAGCATTTAGAAAAAGATCGAGCCATTACACTAGCGTTTCGTAACTGGGACTTGTATGAATATCCGTTACTACCCAAGACACGTAAGCATACTTGGGCTATTAAAACTTCATCGCAAACAGAGAAACCTCGATTTGTTATTATTGCCTTACAAACAAACCGAAAACATAATGCTCAAATGTCAATGGCTGAGTTCGACCATTGCAATGTTCGTGACGTAAGAGTGTTTTTAAATTCATCATATTACCCCTACGAAGGACTTAACATAAATTTCTCTGACAACAAGTTTTTATTAATATACGAACAGTATGCAAGGTTTCAGCAGTATTATCACGGACGTCGATCAGAACCGTTGTCGAGTTTAAAAGAGTTTAAAGATATTGCTCCTTTATTCGTTGTTGACTGTTCTCGCCAACAAGAAATGCTGAAGGGATCAATCGACGTAAGAGTAGAAATCGAAACAGATCAAGAGATACCTGATCAGACCGCTGCATACTGCCTTATACTGAACGATTGCATATTTGAATATAAACCACTGAGTAACATTGTGAAAAAGCTATCATGAATAACGATACTATTATAGTGGATGTGCAAGGATTTAAGGATTTGAAAAATAATTTTATTGTAAAAGAGTTATCAATAGCAACTAAAAACCATACGCAGACGTTCTTAATTAAGCCACCATATGCTTTTAAAAACCTAACAGATGAAGAAAAGAAGCAAATCCGGTGGTTAGAAAGGAATCGCGGGCTCAAATGGAGTCAGGGATTCATTGATTACCGTGAATTTAGACGAATAATAGTTCCGTATTTAAGCAGTAAGAAGGTATTAGTAAAGGGATTGGAAAAAGGAATATGGGTTCGCGAGCTATGTCAAGATTGTGAAATAATGGAGTTGGAAGAAATAGGTTGTCCTAACTTTTTAAAATTATATAGTGATTACCATGTAGATGTAAATAAATTTAATTGTGAGTACCATAAAAAAATGTGTGCTTTAAAAAATGTTCTGTGTCTAAAAATGTGGTACACTTTAAATGTTAATTGAGTTATTAATGTAATAAAGTATTTTCCTCAATAAATCAAATGTGTATAAATATCTTTTTGTTTAATTACTAAAAGTAAAAAGGGTGAATGAAACGATCTTAGTATTCAATTCAATAATATTTATTTTAGAATTTCTTAAAAACTATAACTATATCCACAAACTTTTTTTGATATATTGCTAATGATAGCCTCTGTTTGATCCATTATGGGGTCAATATGCTCTGTTACCACATACTGCGCAGATAATAATGGATCAGTATGATTTGTTTCGAAGTCCACCACTTCAATCTTAATTAATCGACGACCTTGAATCGGCGTACTTTTCATCACGTAAGAATGAGAATGCTTCAGATAACTTCTTCTTTTTCGAAGTCTCTTCTTGGTGATATTATTCACCACCTTGTTATACAGCGGGGAATCGCCTCGCCGTTCATCTGCTCTCCAATTCGGATACTCCTCTGTAAATCCCTCGAGCATATCTTGAGCGTTCTGTTCAAAAGTGGGAGATGACGGTTGTACGAACTCCTTGTTGATGCTGAGCGACACCAGGTTCTCTTGAGTATTCTAAAACATAAAATAAAATAGTTTATTACATACATAAAACCACGACTATTATCCCCGAAGGGTTAGTCAGCGACTACGCAAGGAGGACAGCAAAAGCAGTCCTTTACCATAACCCACTTTTCACCAAATAACGACACAATTACAACACAAATAAAATTAATTTATAATCATACAAAATTATTTAAACTTACCATGTTGATATTATCTAGCTGGACTACTGACGCCTTCACTTTAATAATTGAAATTGAAACTAATTTGAAACCCATTTATATTAATGTACATGATGACACAGCAAGACAATATAGGTAGTAAAACATGTAATTAATGGACATTTCAGCAAAATAAAAAGAAAGAATTGATATTATTAAAGAATGATTAACTTGCCAATAACGTGACCTGATTTGTATTAATTAGGTTTCATATTACCTTATAATCAGAAGAGTACAACCTACTCTGAATTTGACTTGTTCAAACTTGTTTGCGTTAGAATTTTCTTACTTATTTACCGTCAATGTTTTATTATACAAAGATAAATAATAAATTAAATAAAAATGCAAGTTAGTCGGTTACTTTTATATTTTATTAGGTATATTAATACAGCTGGTTAGAGTAAATTTTACATTACATTTCATAATCTAAGTTAGATTTCCTATTCAAACAATAAATGAATCTGAGCAAAAGCAACAACTTACATATTTTTTAACAATTTTTATAAATCAAAATATTCATTATATGTACCTACTTAAGTATATTGAAAAACTGGTTACAATAGTTTATAAAAAGTTAATATTATTTTAAATTCAACCAATGAATCTTAGTAATGGTAATAAATAATAATACATTTTTTTATTTCTCAAGCCTTAAGTATAATATAACTCTAATATAATATATCTAAATCATAGTCATATATCTAAATAATAGAATTTAAAAACACAGTGAAAAAAATAATTGCTAAAATATATAATCCCAGTGGCCCCAAGACATAGTAGATATTTTATTTTTTAATATTACGCGTTTGTCATCATTACCTGACAAAGCTATCTTGTTCTGTTCTTGGGTAAATATTTCATGCTTTAAGGATTTAAAAATTATGTTTTTCTTTCTTAAAAAAGTATTTTTGTTTAATACGTTATTGTAATCTTCGAAATGTACGTTTTTCAAAACCTGTTTCTGTATACCTTTAGCCCTTTTTAACTCCTCTTGTACTGTTTTTATACAGTATAATTTTGATCGTAAACCAACAAATTCAGAAATTAAATTTCCACCTAGTTCATCTTTGAAAAGACCTGGTACTTTTTTGTTAAGACCAGGTATACCGTAACAGTTATTTAATGGATAATTACTAGTATCAAAATATCTAAGGAAATTCAACTTTAAATCTGTATAAAAATCTTTGCTTTCTATTGAATAAAGAAAACTGTCAGTATCCGTATAACAAAGCTTTAATTTTTCCCGATAAAAAGGTTTCATAATAGAGTAATGAAAATCAAACATATGACTTTTGGATATTTCTAATACAGAAAAGCCAATATATATGGGTTTGTCTAAAGTAATTGTCTCGGGTTTCATTTGAACAGCTATAAAATTTTCTGTAAAAATAGTAGCACTATGGAAATTTGGTCGAGCTATTAGTTGCTCAGCACCGAAACTTTTCTTTGTTATATTCTTTTCATCATTCCACTTATTAACCAACTTCACGCTGACCCTTTTCTCGGTGTCTTCTAGTGTTTTACCAAATATACTATTATTTAAAAGTTTGAAGAAATCTTGTTCAAATATAGATTTGGCCTTTTTTCGTAACTCAGTGTTCATATCAATGTACTGTTTTAAGTATGGACTCTGATTGAATTGAATTACTCTATGTATTTTTTTTAGCAATAAACCATGTTTTAGACATGTTTTCAGATGGGAAAAATGAATGACATAAAAAAACTTATCGTATAAGTTTGGTATCAATTTCGAAGTTTTAGATCCTGGAGGAGCAAATTTTTGAGCACAGAATGGAAAATCGTTATGATAATTATGCAAATGGAAAGGGTATTCTAAGTCTACTTCGAGTATATAGCCAATGTCCCCGTCAATGGGTATATTATGAAAATCAATTTTTGAAATTTCTAGTTCACTTAATAACTTAAAATTTGAATGAGGTAAATAAGCGCACATAGCATAACCATAAAGATTATTACAATCAATATAAACAAGGAAGTTATCACTTTTTGCGGGGTCATAAGTTTGTAAGTACTTGTTATTGGCTTTCGAATATCTTGTACAACATAAACATATACCACCGCGTATGCCTTTTTGTATCATTCTTATTATTTCCAAATCATTTATTAATTCTAATTTAACATCTGTTTTTAATAGCATAGCGTCAAAACTTAGGCTAGGTGCTGTTAAGTAAAAAGAAGGATCCAGTTTATAATTCGTCTTACACGTTTTTCGAAAACTTTCGAAGACGTCCGCTAGTAAGAGTACATCTGACTTAAGATATAAATCAGTGTATTCTCCAAGGCTCCGTAATTCAAAGGTTTGCCATACTCTTTTTGCGTGTTCATAATCTACTATTGATACGTTGCAATTGTGCAATTTACTAAAAAAGCATTTATAAGGAGGTATTTCTTCTTCATCATAAGAACTCCAAGTAGTGACGTATTCGTAAGGATAAACCCCTTTACGTCTAAGTAAATTAAAATGTTCCTGAGAAGGAAAAAAAAAAGATAGATGTTTAAAATCATTTGTATTTAAATTTGCAACTAGCTTCTCTAGGCTTGTGCCTAAAAATTTAAAAGAATCGACAAAACGAACAGGTATGATAGCTTCGTTACTAATTCGAAAAAATTTGGTAAACGATATGTAATTTTCTTTATTTTTTGCAATCACTTGTATCCTACCTGATAATTCTCCTAACTGTCGTATGAAAAGATGACTGTCGTAACCAGCTAAATTATGAAAAAATATGGGAACGAACTTAGGCAAACAATATTTTATATTACAATAAGAATGAGCTGCACCACGATATCGTCCAGTAAGATGACAGTGATCTTTTACTTTGTCGTCAAATAATATTTTGTTACAAAGATAACAGTTTTTAGCTTGAGCAAAATTGGTTCTATCTTTATCTGTTAAGAACATAGGGATCGATGAATGCAAAATATTATAAATTACAGTTATATCAGATAGAAGGTTATCAAAAAATTTATTCACACAGTCAGGTCCTCGATAAGACACATATTTATTAAGGGAGCTGTCGTAGGAGCATACAACGTAGTAAGCAAATGCAGCTGGTACATGCTTTTGCGTAATCGTTGTGCAACTTGTTTCAGAATTTGGTTCAACTGGCTCTAACAAAGATTCAAAGTCTGCGTATAAAACGAAAGGCATGTCTTGCATGCGTTCATAATGTTCAAATTGTATTCGAGTTCCTTGATTAGGTAAAATTGTTGCTACACCACTGCAAACGTGGGCTTCGAGTTTAAGATTGTTATCAAAAAATATCATACAATCCTCACATAAAAATATTTTGGAATGATGTTTAGTTAACTGCTTGCGAAGTAATTTAGCTAAATCTTTAATTAGACAGTAATGCGTACGTTTTCCATTTTCGAGAAAAAGCATGTTGACGTGATGTCTTTTACGTAATTCGCATTTGTACAGAGGTCCAACAACCTTACTGCTATTTTTAAGGCCATAAACATTAATACTTATGTTGGGATTATTCTTTTCAAAAATTCTTATATCTGTGAACCCTACTGGAAATGTCATATTTTTAACTTTAAGTACACTTTCAAAATGCGGATATGCGGTGGTTCGATTTGCGTTATTTTTTGCAGGAAAAAGTGATGCCATGACACACCATAAAAAGCAGTAATCATCCGAATTTTTAATGTTGATACATGCACGTTTGTTTTTTATAGCGTTAGGTAAATCTAAGTAACCTGAGGCTCTCAACGGGTTATATTTGTTTATATTTACTTCTAGATACAAGCTTCGTAAGTAAGCCCAACCACTATCTCTTTCCTCAAATTCTTCAACTTTTTTACAAATTTTATGGCTAATGTTTGTATACATAGCATCAAAATTATAACTTTTATGTAAGATAATGTTTTCAGTAGCAAAAGATTTCGTTGAAATCGAGTCATCCTTATGCAGAAAAAATTCAGAAAACAATTCGAAATTTACTTTAAGGTTTGTATAAGCCTCAATTCGGGCTGAGAGTAAAAGTTTCACGCGGAGGCGCAATTGCGATAAAAAATCTGCAGGAGCAAACACATGCATACGTTCTTCAACGTCCTCGCATTGAACACGGTACGACGCTATGCGACCGCGAAGAGCGCTATGCACTTGTTCGATACCCTCGCTCTCAATTACAGAACTATTATTTTTGTGTAAAATACTTTTTAAATGAGCAGAGAAAGCATTATTTTTAACGGATAAGTTGCAAGTTGAACAGAATATAGTCTTAACCATTATGATTTTGTTTTCACTGTGTTAAAAAATTACAAGAGGTTAAAGTAGTTTTTAAGTAAAATGTATAAAACCTAACACACATATAATATATAAGTAAAACTAGTTAAGTCAAAATTTACCGAAGAGAGTGTAACTAGTTAATATGTAGTACCTAGCTGACTGTGACTATTTTTTCTTTTTATCACTAAAGAATACCCCCTCTTCAGTAAATTTTGATTTGGCTAATTTTATGAATTTTTTTATAGTCAACAATTCAGGAGACTCAGCTTCGCCTTGTAGTCGAACCCAAATTATTGCCTTTTCACACCTTTCAAGACCGGTGAGGCTACGCACCTCCTCAGCGTCGTAGAGACGCAGCTCCGCCACCAGTTCACCGTCGAGCTTCGCAGTCCGACGCGTTACCCCGCCTGGTACTCGTCGCGTTAGTACACTGTCGAAGGTCTGGTCTGTCTTGCGTGGAGGCGGCGAAACTTCGTTATCTGACTCTGAATCATTTAACCAGTCTAAAGCGGAGCTAGACCCTTCTTGTTTTTTCACAATCGTTGTTGAAGTCTTAGGCACCGACGACGAGTACAGGCATTTCTTCTTAGAGCTAGAAAGATAAGAAATGTAATTAAAAACTAATTATTAATATTGACGATATACGAAATAACATAAAATATATTAACAGGATTTAAAAGTAATCAACGCAAATTACCTTATGCTTTCGTTGTCCGAGTCAAATGAATTGGCTAACACACAGCTTTTCTTGGCAGAGCGTTTAACTTGCTTGCTTTCAGACCTAAAATAACAATAAATATTAGTGACATTAACATTTAACATATGACAGTAAATACTAGTACGATTAAATAATAACATTTGCTGGTCTAGGTCACTGCTCCTCTACAGACCTTCTTTAATAACTTCTTTACACATAGAGAGAGATCCGTGCTTCGGAAGGCATGTTAAGCCGTTGGTCCCGGATGTTGTCGTAAGATGACAGTCGTTAAAACCCACCGACCCGCATTGGACCAGCGTGGTGGGTTATGGCTTAATATCCCCGTGCTATTATTCACGTGGGAGGTCTCTGCCCAGCAGTGGGACGTTTATAGGCTGATGATGATGATGATGATGACATAGAGAGAACGGACCATAGCCCACCACGCACACCCACTGCGGTTTGGCGGTGCTAACGGTTGCAGATGCAGAAGGGATCAACCGTTGACATACCTTACAAACATATACGAAGTCGAGCAAACACAACATTGCTAATAGAAAAATAAAAATATTTAAAACTTACGAACATTGTTTCGGTGTATATCTTCTGGATGATTCTCGTAGCGATGTCAGAGTACCGAAGCACTAAATATTAAAAACTTAGGCGTAGCTTAGGCGTACTAGTGGTCGATCTGACTTAGGAAGCACTGATACGACAACTACCATTTTTCGGGTATTTATTGGAGAAAAGTGTTTAACAGCAATTTTACTAAGCAGGAGTGATCAACTTTTTTTTTTTTTTTTTTTGCTTGTATACAATTAAACTATTAGTGCTAGTTTTTACTTTCAAGAATAACACCGTATGTAAAAACTGTTAATTCCAAATTTTTTTTTTATTATTATTGCTTTTATTACAAACCAAATAGGTACATATTGGGCTTATTATAAACACATACATTATCTAAGTAAAGCAAGCTTAATCGGTAGCGTAACCTTCTGTACTACAAACCGTTACCTATACGATGTACACATAAATGCTTGCATTCATCAAACCATTAGCCTGAGCCTTTTTCGCGTTATAGTCAAGTACCTACCTAACCACTACATTAGCTGTTATATTTTAACGAGTGTACGTTTAAGCAAAAGTAATTAAATAAGTATTACAATGTTATAAATAAATATGTGTTATTAGTAGCAAGAAAGGAAGTAATTACAAAATTGAAGCAATGTTTGTAACCTCTGTTTTTTTAAATTTAAAGCAAAATATTTAGTTTATCGATTAGTGCGAAAACTTGCAGCGAAAGTATTTTACATTTCCTGTGTAATTGCTAACCTTTCGATAAAGCGCTGACGACGATTGTCCGGATGTGCAACATTAGGACTGTTTTCACTAAGCATGAAATTTACTATTACATTTCATCTCATGATCGTCTTAACGAGAGTTTCATAACCACCACAATCACAGATCGAGTTCACCACTAGGTACCTCATCGAGTTCCTCACACTCTAACCCTGTCATTAATAAACGTTGATTAAAGTTACACTTAGGATTAAATTGACGCTGTCTCTATCTGTCTTCTTTAACAAAAACGAGACAGCGTCACTTTAAACCGAGGTGTAACATTTGGCCATTTTTATTAATGAGACGGTAAAAGTTAAACATTTTGATGTACGTACTAAATTAAACAAATGTCTCGGTATGTTACAAGTTAGCCGCTCGGATATCGAGAGACGCGGGTTCGATTACCGTGAGGCAGTCTATTTTTATAACTTCGGTGTTTATGTACTCATATTATTCCCACAATAATTAAATCTAACCATATTTAGTGGGTACGTATTCAAATCGACATTTGCTTTATAAGTTAAACCATAATTTGAAAGGTACTGTTATGAAAATCCTATCTGATCACTTGTTGCTAAACGTGACTTCAGCATGACGTAATTAATTGTTACTTGTTGCTCTGTCTATCCCACTTGTGGGAATACGCCGTGATGTTTGTGTTTGTATGTATTATGAAAATGTATGTTTAATGCGTTTGTCTATTAAAACAGTATAGACTTAGCTTTATCTTTCTAATTGTGTTTATGTTAAAGGTTATTCCCATTCTCCCACAACAAAATGGCCCAAAGTCCTCCCCAGAAAAAATACAAATATATTAATTTTCATGCTCCTCCGTGATAAAAAATGGTCATCATCATCATCATCATCCAAAAGACGTTCACTGCTGGACAAAGACCTCCCCCAAGGATCCCCACCACGTCCGGTCCTGCGCCGCACGCATCCAGCTGCTACCTGCAATCTTCACCAGATCGTCGGACCACCTTGTTGGAGGCCTGCCCACACTGCGTCTTCCGGTGCGCGGTTGCCACTCCGATCTGCCCCAACGGCCGTCGGTTCTTCGAGCGATATGCCCTGCCCACTGCCACTTATGTTTAGCAATTCTTCGGGCTATATCGGCTGCCTTAGTTCGTCTACGGATCTCCTCATTTCTGATTCGATAATATCTTTTATAATATTTGGTCTTTGGAGGAGTATAGGAATTGATGTATGGATTTCTTATATTTTCCAAACAAATTTTTGATGGCGCTTGGGAATAACCCGTATTAAAATTGTTTTCGTTAGCATTGAAACGGGAAGTTTCAAAGTCGAACTCGTAGTTAATGTATGTGTGTGTGTTTGTGTGTGTGTGTAGTGATTGCATACGTTGTTGTTTGCGGGATTGATATAAATAAGGTAACTAACAATTCCCTGCACAGTTGTCTGCATTGACTTAGATCAAAAAATACAAGTGTTTTTTTTATGAGAACCTTGAAAATGTGTTGAGTAGATCAGAGTCGACAATGACAATTGGCAACTGATTCTAATCAAAATACACAAGTGTTTTCCTTGGATCGAGGTTGAGGTGTTTCGGCATAAAACCTTTTCTTCCAATTGTTGAAAACCTTGAAAATGTGTAGAGTAGATCGGAGTCACCGTATACTGAAATGAAGTTTGGTTTAAAAACACAAGTGTTTTCCTATGGGTCGAGGTTCAACTTTAGCAAATGTTATTCATAGTTCAACTTATTCGGGGATCCAGTCCTGGGAGACCAGGAAGCCCCATCCAGCTTAAGTTGTGCTGTAATTCCATATTGTTAAAAACCTTCGCATTCATTAGACGAAATCCTTGAAAATGTGTTAAGTAGATCGAAGTCGTTGTATACAGAAATTAAACTATTACATACTGGATTCTGATCAAAATACACAAGTGTTTTCCTATGGGTCGAGGTACTACTTTGATAAATGTTATTCATAGCACTAACTTATTCGGGGATCCAGTCCTGGGAGACCAGGAAGCCCCATCCAGTTTAAGTTGTGCTGTTATTCCATATTGTCAAAAACCTTCGCATTCAGTAGACGAAATCCTTGAAAATGTGTTTAGTAGATCGAAGTCGTTGTATACAGAAATTGAAATATGAATTCGATTAAAATACACAAGTGTTTTCTTATGGGTCAGGAATAAAATTTGACAAATGCAACTATATGATACACCTTGGAGCGTGGTGGCAAATAAAAACCTTATATGACGGATACTTAAGTTTAATAATGTGATCTCAATGATGAATCGAAACTATATTACAAAATGGCATTATAAACAATATAGAATAAATTGACCAAGCGCCTTCGGAAAGACTGAGGAGCGTAGCTGTTAATGGTATATTGCTATTTTAATCGTGTAGGCGCTTACGTCTAAACAACACTTATTCCGTACTGAGAGTTCACTAAGTCACATTCATTTATAGTTGTGCTGTAATTCCATATTGTCAAAAGCTCCTGCATCCTATGAACGAAAGACCTTGAAAATGTGTAAAGTAGATCGCAGTCGTTGTATGGGATTCTAGATCACGAGAAGTCGATTAGACATTCTAAAACACGAGAAGTCGATTGGACATTCTAAATCACTTTTTGACGTTGACTGAGCGAGTGGCAGTGATTTTCAAAAGTAATATTGGGACATTCTAGATCACTTTTAACGACATTGATCGAACGTCAGTGAGATCAATGGAGTGAAAAGTGATCTAGAATGCCCAATATTACACTACTTACCTATTGTAAGTGAAGAAATATACGAAGTGTTCGGCAGACGGTTGAACATACGAAAATGGGGGATAGGTGGGCCTTCTGCTATGCTCTGCCTTAAAAATTTGACTTGTCCCCCATTTTTTATTTAATATTTTTTTTATTGATAATACTGGTAACATTTTTTGGTTATTTTTATCTTTACTAATTTCTTTAAAAATTCAATAAGTTTTTTGGCTTAGATGATTACCAGAAAAAAGTTATGAGCTCTCAAAATATAAAAAAAAACATTTAAAAAATACGTAAAGCCTAACTTTACAACGCATTATTCGGGGTCCTTGGTCAAATTTATTTTCGTAGGTTCAACCGTCTGCCGAACACCCTGTGTAAAAAACAACAAACTCGTTAAGAATAAAATGTTTACTAGAAAAAAAATGAACCAGTCTCAGGAAGCTCGAGTGCCCACTTATATCTATATGGCATTGTGAATGCAAATACTCAAAAATAAAAAAAATAGTCCAATAGTAAACGAATGTTGGCGGTTCAGTCAAACAATAATTTTATAATATTGTTCTTGCCTCTTTCTTGTTATACAAAACTAAATAAATAGGATCTAAATATAATACCTAGCAAAAACCGTGCCGTAAAATGCCGTGCGCCTAAGATTTTTTCGTGATATCATGCGTATTTTATTATTTCTATTCATCAGCAGTTTAACTAACAGTAGGTACTTACATTGATTAGTTATCCCTAAACCTTCTTTAGTAACCTTGGACAGCCCTTTAATTTTTAAAAACTGAGCAGCTGAAACTAATTCGTCTAAGTTTTCTTCTAAGCACTGAGTTTTTCCGCAATACATGAACTCTACCAGACATTTCAGTACGCTGAATCGCATTTTTAATATAATTAGCGGCTCTCCAGTCTGTTTTTGTAGAACTTCCTAAAAAAAAATGTAGGTAAGTACGTAGGTACACTATTCTTAAAAATATTGCAAAACTTGCATGCATACAAAAATGTATCGTACCTGAAAATATGCACTACTTGCAGCAAGAACGGCTTTGTGTACACGTAAAGTGTGAGAGCTGCACATAAGTGTCATATCAACTAAAGATTGCATTTGCAACAATTTGCCAAATCTGGACATCAGATGTTCAGAGTAATCTTCATAATGGAGACTATATCGTATTGGGGCCATGTCACTACCTATGCTATTTATTCAATAATAATCACGTTTTAATTTGCAAATTCATCGAGAATCCCGCATTGACAAGGGATGACTTGGATAGGTTAAACAAAAGAACATCAGCATCACGTCGAATGGCGTTTAAAATATAAAAATAAAAAGTCATTAAGAAGTATTTATGTAGGTTCTCTTTGTAGTTATGATTTATCCACACATGTACCTAACCTTTTTCCCTCTAAACATATAAAACGTACCTCAATGATAGAAAAGATTAGATTGAGCGTTGAAAAAATTGAAAAAAAAAATACCTCGATATATTTTCCCTTATAAAAATCTGTAAACTGTATTTATTTATAGACTTCTTTAAAAAAAAAAGTACTTACTTATAAAAGAAATAATACCGTTCCTAATTGAGGTTCCCATTCTCACGCATGTCCGTTACCCCAGCGGGATAACCCCTTCTGATCGGCTTCAAATTACGCACCGATTTAGTTGAATATGTTTAAATTTGTTAGCAAATACCAAAATTTGTTGATCAACAGTATCGAGATATCCCATGTTAAAGGGTATCCCGCTGGAGTCACGCTTGTCAAAGTCATTTGACCTAAAACGAGCAGGAACGAGACACGCTACTGATATAAGTAGTTATTGTGCTAAGTTATTGTTGATTCAATTACGAATCCATCAGTGAAAATTGCAGGATTCTACCTTTTGTAGATACCTTTGCCTCAAAATTCCTCCGAAAAGTAAGTTCTAGTTGAGGTATAAGAAAAAAGGATACATTCATGAAATTTTGGTAAGATTTTGTTGACTCTGAGAGAAAATTTGTTAGACAAAAACGAGAACTCTAGCTACAGTACATCCTGAGATATAACGCTAATTATGGTTATCCCGCTGGGGTCACAGTGTTGATACCTAAACATGGTTTTTCCACAGGAATGGAGCAAGTAGTGAGTTTATGACTATAGCCAAGATTTTGTTTATGTAAAAATCTAACCAGTTCTGTGACCAGTTCCTACTTTTCAGTTTTCTAGACATAGTATTTTAGGAGAAATTAAAGTTTAAGTATAACTTTTTCATACTAACAGTACGCGTATAAGCCGACTAAATTAAGTTGATTACTTATAAAGACCAAGATGGCGGCCAATTTTTTTGTCTAAGGGCTGATTCCGATAAGATGTGGTTGGACTTGGATAAAGTTTAAATTTTGCAAAGTATTTATTTTTATGGTAATTATAGAAAAAAAAAAGTTTGCAATCATAGGTAGTGCTTTTTTACATTGATCGGTTCACGCCGTATTAACGTCACACGTGTAAAAAATAATAAAAAATTGTCTCTTTCTGTCGACAGTTACTTAACATACCTAATCTATAATCTTATCTATAATCATAGAAACAGTTCATAGATTTGTATTAATAAGGTGATAGTATAGACTAAAGCATTTGCTCGAGCATTACGGTGTAATGTAACGTTCTTGCGAATGGTACAATACAGGCAAATGCTCAGTTTCCATGTAATATTTTCATGTAGTGTAACGTTCTTGCGAATGCTTGACGCTGTGTTTGACGTAAGGCTCACGGCGAGTGAGTCTGTCACACTTCTTTTTACCTATACCTACCTATATGAATAGTTATTCTTACATTACATTAGGTTTATGGTGATATTAGATGTATTACATTATGGTGTATATTTGAATAAAATATCCAGTCACATTTTATAGAAGTCGGCCCATAAACAAAGAAATTGGCGCCATCTTGGTCTTTATAAGGATTCAAGTTAATTTGGTCGGCTTATACTCGTACTTTTAGTATGAAAAAGTTATAAACTTTAATTTCTTTCTCCTAAAATACTACCTACTAGATTTTTACATCAACTTGCTACTTGCTCCATTCCTGTGGAAAAACTATGTTTAGGTATCAACACCGTGACTCCAGCGGGATAACCATAATTAGCATTATACAAGATGATTATAGTGCATCATGTGCCAAATCGAATGGGGTCATTGGAGGGGTCATTGGCTACCTCAGCCCCCATAAAAATCTTGGTCCAACTGAATTTTTTATGCTGATTTTAAATTTTTTTGGGTGAAAATTTATAAAAGTCTACATTTAAATTTTAATAAATACCTACTTACAAAAAAAATGTTAGGTGTAGCTTATTTTTTTTAAAATCTTTATATTGTAACCTTAGAATAATAACGCTATAGAAACCAAGTTCGCGCGCCTATTTTGAAGCACATTGATTGGAGCCAGAAATGGCACCAAACGCCGGACCGCTCCGTAGTGTTCAATGTCACAGCGCGCCGAACGTGTCTCGCGAAAACAAAAAAAAAATTACGGTTTGTGCAGTTAAATTGTGTCACAACACATCTGAAAAACAAAGGAAGTGTAATAACATCACTTTTCACAGCTTTCAGTATTTCATAGTATCTTTTAGTTAATTAGGTCAAAATATAAACGTACTGCAGTGTGATTCTCCAAGTTAAAGCCTCGGTAGCAGCGGCTGCCGCAGTGCTGTCTCTTTCATATTCATAGAATTGGAAAGAGACAGCAGATCACGGCCATGCGCGCACGTCACGCGTGTGTGAATCGGTTATGTGCTTCATTTTTGACAGAGCGCTTGTATGAAGACAATCTTTCTATAGCGTTATTATTCTAAGATTGTAACGTTGTACGCTTCTGTCGATACCAAAATTACATGAACGTCAGGATTGAGGAGCCAACCCTAATTTTTAAATAAAAATCATACCATCAATTAGTAGTATAAAAAATAATTTTGTAGGACAAATTCTGGAATTTGTAGTATAATACTTTCTAAGGTACATCAATATAAAGCTGGCTCCTCAATCCATACAGTATGGATTGAGGAGCCACCCTAGAACTCGGAAAGTAATGAAGTTACATTTTTGAAAATTTAGTATGTTTTAGTAGGTATTTTGTAGGTTATCTACAAAAAATTTCAGTGCGGTACTGCCGAAATTAAATAAAATACAATTGTTTTGTTGTGGCTCCTCAGCCCGTATACAAAAGCGTAAATTCCTATGAAATTGATCCACATATTAATATATTCGAACTAATGGACAATTAGTAGTATGTATGCTTGAATTTGTAGTATAGAAATAAAATAGCAAGATTAAGTAAATTCGCTAAAAAAACACATTTCATCTGGCTCCTCAATCCAGACACTTGCATTTAAATAATTGACTGTATCTACCTAACTATAGAAGATAATCAAAAGCTTTATATGCCAATATTTAGTAGAAATTTCTACTAAATATCTATGTA
This sequence comes from Scoparia ambigualis, assembly GCA_963921215.1. NCBI lineage: Eukaryota > Metazoa > Arthropoda > Insecta > Lepidoptera > Crambidae > Scoparia > Scoparia ambigualis. The sequence goes on along the minus strand of OY992511.1, from coordinate 29,417,013 downwards.
CAAAATAACATTGTACAATTTGGTCAAAGGAAGTTATGATGATTATTCGATATTCCATACAATTCACTATATAGGGTGACCATATCGATACTGGCAAAGAGAAAAAAAAAATGGTTAAGTACCCGTATTAAAGTAGCATATTGTATGTTTTGCTTCTTATGTACAAAACGTTACGCGTACGTTTATTAATTAAATAATTAATTATTTATTTTCTTTATTTATTTAAATAATAAAATGTTATGCGTACGTTAACTTAAAGTAAATGAGACAGCGTGGGAAAGCTTGTTCCCAGCAGTGGGACGTGTAAGGTTGTTGATGATACTCATGGGGTATTTCCGACTGCTGATACAATTGATTATTAAAATGAATACCTACAACTCTTCATACTCTAGTTTTTGAACACGACCAGAAATGCAATTTATGACAATTGCGGTAATATAGCATTTGTTTAAGTTTATACAAAACATAAACAGAATATTACTGTACAAATTGTCATGAAACTAACTTAGTTCTGGTAAAGAATCATAGATGGCTCTTTTATTTATTTGTTGATTCCTAAATCACGCAAACAGGTTTACATTCCAACAATTCTTAAGCAAAATGTAACACTTTAGCTAGCTTTCGATTACTACTAATAAACCATACATGTTTTTGTGGTTTTGATTGAATTCTCAACCTCGACCTTTTGATTAATTATAGTAAGTACTTACCTATATTAAATACTGTTGTAGTAATATAAAACTAACTAATTAACAAACTAAATATAAAAATAAGAAAACCTGAACTATTAGCATCATAGGATGTAAACTAAAGATTGCGTGAAAAGAGTGCTATATCGTTGTTGTTGCTGAGCTGACGTAAATTAACTGTGTCGGGTAGCGGTGATAGAATACTACCACCCTCTTGGGTGACGTAAAAAGGCAACTTTCGGACTAAAGACTGCACATACATACATCCAACAGCACAGAACGGCGATAGGCACATCACCTGTCATGCTGAGCACATCAGCACTCGCTATTTATTGAAAAGTGGACTATGGTAAAGGACTGCCTTAATTTGCTGTCCTTATTGCCTAGTCTCTGTCTAACCTTTCGGGGATAATAGTCGTGATTATATGTTAGTATGTGTTTGTACCAACTAATTAAGTTTTCATGGAACATTATCAAAATGCCAAGACAAAATATAGAAATTTGGAGTCATTTTTAAAACTGTAGAAAAACATTATCTTTTAAAGGAACTACCTACGACTAATTTAACATTTTTAAAATATTTTGAAGTACAACTTACGATTTTAATGAACCTTTAATAGAAAGGAGTGAAAATGTTGGTATAATATATAAAAGTCGAAATCACTTTCATGTTTAAATCTTCGAATTGGCAACATTACGCTAGAGCCGAGTAATAAGATAGAAATAGGTTCTGGATGTCCTGAATATAAATAGGTAAGTAAATACTATTTTTTTATTCTTTTGGTAGACAAGTAAAAGTGTAGAATTTATTACAGCCCATAAGTAGCCCAGCTTTCATAAAACGACATCTATCGAGTGTTTTTGAACTAATTTTTACTTTTTAATTTGGGCTGTCAGAAAATCGCCCATTGTTAAGTTCATAATAATAAATATTTTGTTAAAATGAAATGTAAAGAACAATTTGTCCTGTTTTCATTCATATAACATGGTCACCCTTAGTGAATTGTATGGAATATCGAATAATCATTGTAACTTCCTTTGACCAAATTGTACAATGTTATTTTGTACATAGATATTTAGTAGAAATTTCTACTAAATATTGGCATATAAAGCTTTTGATTATCTTCTATAGTTAGGTAGATACAGTCAATTATTTAAATGCAAGTGTCTGGATTGAGGAGCCAGATGAAATGTGTTTTTTTAGCGAATTTACTTAATCTTGCTATTTTATTTCTGTACTACAAATTCAAGCATACATACTACTAATTGTCCATTAGTTCAAATATATTAATATGTGGATCAATTTCATAGGAATTCACGCTTTTGTATACGGGCTGAGGAGCCACAACAAAACTATTGTATTTTATTTAATTTCGGCAGTACCGCACTGAAATTTTTTGTAGATAACCTACAAAATACCTACTAAAACATACTAAATTTTCAAAAATGTAACTTCATTACTTTCCGAGTTCTAGGGTGGCTCCTCAATCCATACTGTATGGATTGAGGAGCCAGCTTTATATTGATGTACCTTAGAAAGTATTATACTACAAATTCCAGAATTTGTCCTACAAAATTATTTTTTATACTACTAATTGATGGTATGATTTTCCTATAAAAATTAGGGGTGGCTCCTCAGTCCTGACGTTCATAAAATTACTATCCAGCAACGTCTAGTTTTTGGTTTTAGCCCCGCAAAGTTCTTTTAAGTAAAAAAAATAAACTTGAAAGGCAATTTTCGATCTCAATTTAAAAAAAACTAAAAGTGATCTACCTAGTTCTTCAAATTTTTTAAAACATCTCTGGACTGTCCCATTTCTAATGGTGTGCATTATGCCATAAAAATTAATTAGTATTATCACATATTTGCAATTTTTCTGTACTTAGTCGCAATTTTCTAATATTCAACAGGTAAAATAAAAACATGGTTTTGCGCGTTTTGCTTTAATAACACTCACAAAGCAGGTAAAAATTAAAAATTTCGTAGGTTTTACTTACTTACTTGAAATATAAAAAAGAAAATTGCATTTTAACATTTATTTCACAATTTTTACAGTTTAGTTTTATAAATCCTGCTCAAATTGTTGACCTCTGTTGCGAACGCAGGCCCGACATCTTTTTTAGGATTTCCACAGTTGTTGCGATTCAAGGAATTTCTTTCATTTTTCCTAAAATCACTTAAGCAAAGCGCCAAATTAACGGTGAAAAAAAATGAATAAAAGTTATCGCAAAATGCAGGTTTGACCTCATGCCCGCCTTCCACCAAGAGCGGAGCGGGCTCCGTTTAGCTCGCAACGGCAATCTTCATAGAAGTGCTTCCACTGGGAACTGGGAAACTTCTATGAAGATTGCCGTTGCGAGTTATACGGAGTCCGTACGGAGCCCACTCCGCTCTTAGTGGAAGGCGGGCATTATCCTGTACCGCCAGAGTTATACAAATACAACAGTAGTGATTTAACACATAAGTTTATTTATTACTCATTAATGACAACTTTAGTTTACTCAAATAATATACAAATAAGTTATTCATTCAGAATTGGAAAGTAATACAATAATTGTTGCTGTTTGATCCTAATTTTAATTATAACATCTAAAACTTCACATAATTTAAGGTAGATTCGTATTACAATTGGATAGATGGTTTTTACTAAATTGAAGTTTAGTAACGACCTACCACTTTAATGTACTTGCAACCGCTTGTGACGTCATAAATAAGCGAACTAGCCCTGCCTATTTTTTAACTGATCTTTAATCTTTGTAAAATTATTGAAGTCTGATGTTGATCGTAGTTTGTTGACATTGAATGGGTGCCTTTGGCTTCCAAAGTAAAACCTAAAGATGGTGTTGATTAATTTCGGCGGGCTGGATAATTCCACGGTAGATCACCTGGAAAGAGCACCTGGCCCGGATTGCCGGGTGCGGGAGCAAGTTCGAATCCTGCTCGTGGAAATTTGTCGACACTGTCCTTTTCAATTTAAAAGTGCTTTTTTCGTTTATTTATAGGGCGGCAAACCTTACAGGCCCGCGCAGAATCTTAAAATACGCCACTGGGTACAAATTGGGGCAATGACAGACATGATTATGTGTTGGATTCTTTTAATTCATTTAAAACGCTGAACAAAATGTTAGAAAACGAATTTATTACAAATTTGTATTTGTTAGAGATAATAATACATTAACAGTTAAACGAATTAAGATTAGTTACAAGAGCGAGCGTGAATATAATACAACAGACATAGACTGTAAAAACATATTCTATCACAGACTAATTAAGTACATACTGAAAAATAAGTAAATACAACATCGATTTTTACAAATTTATATAATAGGGACTTCACTGTCATACATAACAATTAAAATATAACATGAAATTAGAATTAAATTAAATGCTCTCAGTTTGGAATGTTTGTAGGAATGCGATGACTTGTTTTTTAAGGCACTTGGAAAAATAGAATGAGATTGAAGGTCAGATGTATTCTTTAGCTCGGATCAAACCAATTAAAGAAGATATAACTTGATGAAGTTGTGCTGTGATCAGTTTTGTGCTGTACCGCCTACTGTTCGAACCATAGATATAAGCAATTTGTTTATATCTATGGTTTGAAATAATTATTACTGGCGCAACCTTTGGACTGACACGTTTATTATGTTCTGGGAACAACATTTGAGCGTTTTTGCGTCGCGCCGCGACATGGTATCCACACCACTGTCACGTCCAGGCACGGAATAGACAAACAGAACAAGCACACTTTCATAATATCCTTTACGATCAGAAGGTCTAAGCAGCAAAACGTCCAACAGCGTAAAACGTCTAACGAGCAGTAAACCTAATAATTAGGCTTTTAGGAAAAGGTCCATGTTGCAAAACGTCCAACTCTCAGATGGTCTGTATAGCAGAACGTCTTTCGCAAATCGTCACATTCTCAAAATATCTGGATACCCAGGCACATAAAGTCCTAGCAATTATAATTTTCGCACAAACAATGCTCTAGAAGGTTGGCACGGGCGGCTCAACACGAACGTAAAATCGAAGCCAACCCTGCTACTATTCCTCAAAGCTCTCAGAAAAGAAGCCTTGTGGCAAGATCGCAAATACAAGAATATGTTATTGGAAGGAAATTAGCTAAGAAACATCGATATAATGTTTAATGCCAAATACAAAAGAGAGCTGCAAAAGCTTACGGGTCAAAAAGTTAATCCCATTAAAGTTTTGGAAAACATTGGTCAAATGAAAAGGATTAAATTTAGGGAAATTTGTGCGCCTAATCTAATGCTAATGCTATCATCCTAATAATATTTTATAAGCTAGTGCTTTTTAACAAATAAATTTTAAGTAAACGTACAAATGATTGACTTTAATTTTCTATCATGAGTGTACACATTTTAAAATAAGTAGTCGATATGCGAAATAGACGTTCTGCTATACAGACCATCTGAGAGTTGGACGTTTTGCTACATGGACCTTTTCCTAATTAGGCTAACCTACTGCTCGTTAGACGTTTCGTGCTGTTGGACATTTTGCTGCCTAAACCTTCTGATCGAAACAATTCGAATATTTTTTTAACACAAGTATTTTTTTTCAAAAGCCAGGGCTACATTAATTTGTAACTCAATTGGTAACTGTTGCAATAAACGTTTTTTCATTTTCATTTTTGATTTGATAAATCTGGAAGTAGTTTTTTTTAAATAAGTAATCATTTTTATGTCTTACTACAAAACTATTAAATAGTTCCATAGACTCTAAACACACTTAGATTTTAAATTCATAACTTATATTATTATCTAAATCCAACATTTTAGGAAGTTTTTAACCTTTGGAGCAGTATGAGGGTGCCGCAAATAGCAAGTAAAACCTGCGGAAAAATTTCGCGATTTAGTCAAAACACCATTTATTGTTCCAAAAAATTCCGTTTTTTTATTATTTATACACCCACTGTATCAGTTAAATGTGTGTCACGTGACGGTCACGTAATGGTTGACGACGTCACGTAATGAATGACGTGACCGCCCCGCTCAGACAGTCAACAAGGACAGCGCACATCTGCACCTCAGCAAATAAAAGGTAAGTATAGATTTAGCTTCCAATTAATAAGGTGAATAGAATGAATCATTGAGGTTTGATGAGGCCAAATTCTGACAAGGCAAAATTACTTGATAAGTTTGTACAATTAGCTATTAGAAATAGAACTATTTCTAATGTCTAATGTGCAAATATGGTTATGTTACGTTATATGTAAATGTACTATGAGGGTGGCATGTTGTCGGACTAAACCCTCAATATTGTATTTTATGTAAGTACTTACAATAAATAAAGATTTAATAGGTCAAGGATCATAAGACCGGCGGCGGTCGCGAAACAATTGATTTTCAATTGTGTCCGGTTTTACGGTGCTCAACATTGAGTTACATACCTACATGAGTTTTGTTTGGCGATTTAATGTAAGTAAGTAGAAGTCTTTAAAAATACAAATTTGTAACATTTCCAATACTTTGAGTATCGCCTTAAAAGTCCGTTTCTATACAATAGCTTTTACATTTTACCCTTACCTTCCTACGACAAAGCTCGTTTTCTCATAATGTCACAGCTGCTGCATATAGTTTTTGTGACACTCTTTTCCCGCACGCTTCCCGTTAACACCGGAATGCACTCTGAAATCTAACTGGTAGAATGTACTTCTAAAATGTACACGTCATACGTCATAAAGTAGGTACTTTATATTTACTGTACAGTGCCACAAACTTATCTGACCCGGTGGCCAAAACTGGAACTAAAATAAAATTTTATAAAAATGTGTAATAATATCATGTTGTCAATGTAAAATTTTATACACTGAAAAAAGACGACAACCTCAGGCGGGAATCGAACCACGCACCTTCCGCCTAATTTTACTTAAGTATATTTAAGCGTTAATAAAACGCTAAAATATAAAAACATTAATGTTGTCAATGTCTAAAACAGCAAATAAATATTTTGATGGAGGAGGAGTGCCTAGTGTAATGTCAGTCATTATACCTACCCTACAAACCTCGGACCAAATATTAGGTCCGAGCTACAAACTGCTTAGCGGCAACACCGAATTCAACAGCAGCAACGCCGTCACTGGGTCAGATAAGTTTGTGGCACTATCCTTACTTTAAAACTGCTTTCAGATCTTCGATCACTTAATTATAATTTTAATAACCTTTTGGAAATAGAATAGACAATTTATCCGTAACAAAAATAATTTAGGCGGGAACATAATACATTTTGTACAGTATCTTGACAAATACAGATATAGCTTTAATAACATAACGGACGAGAAAAAAATAAGGCTCACTTACTTACAAAGTGAAGCGCATTAAGTAAGCCAGTATTATTGTAAAATCATACGGCCTCAGAATAATAACTAAAGCATACAAGGAGTGCTATGACATTTGAGTGGGCACTCCGTTTGGTCACCATATGAATTACATTTGTGTCGCTTTTGAATTCGGTAGTAAATGATGACCGGTTTTTTTTTTCGCTGGACTTTGGCGTTATTAGCAATTTATTTTGTCTCTTTCCTTTCAATGGTAATGGCCCATTTGAAAAAATAGGACAACTATACGAGTCTCATTTGGACTCCTTCTATGCTTTAGTTATTATTGTATGCATACGGCACACCCTTACACCAAGGTAAGCCGAACGGCCGTCATTGCGATGTCAACCGTCCCCGTGAAAGGTTGTTTCACTCGTCCGTGAATAACATTGCGATAATTTTATGGTACCTATTATTTTTTTACACGAACAATATGGTTGTATAATAAGAAAAAACATTCTTATTATACAACCATATTATAGTTATATTGCAGTATTAAAATTAATAACAGTAGACAGAATAGGTTTATCGTCGTAGCCTTATCGTCTCGTTTTAGTCAGCCAGGCAGGTATGATGACATAATAAGTAAGTTCTAGCTTTTTATAAGATTAGTATTTATGTTATTCCAATATTTATAAAAAATATGTATCAGTGAAACAGTTTCGTCTTACTCATTTTATGATTAGCGATTTAGCATCTAGGATTCCCTTTTAATAATTATTGCAAGTAATAAATTAAAAGGAAGGCACAGATGGAGAAGTACTAGCATAAATGTAAAATATACAATTTTCACAACCTTCTGTAACGGATTTTTATTAACCAAAGTGAGTATTGTATTATCGTGAATCGTTAGTTACGTAGATGTAGATATAAAATGGAATGTATTAAGCAGTCATACATAACGAGAGTACCTAACATAAGGAAGGGAATCCTATTCAAATGTATTGCGTAATGATATTACGCACCTCAGCATAGAATGTTTCGGATACTTTAATTTTAAATATTGACATGATAATTGACTATACAAATCAGTAAAATATGTATTAGACATAAAATTTATTAAATACGTATTCCACGAGGTTTTGATCGATAAAAAAATATGTATAAAACTGAGAAACAAAATTAGAATACTTAGTTAAAATACTAAATTAATCGTACATGAACACTTTACACAGGTAAGTATGAGTAATTTGTACAATACATAGCATGTAGAAAAAATAGAGATTCATATATAGAGATCGTTCAGTGAAACGAGTCCATCGCCAGCCTATCCGGCACATATCACAATACTCATGATTTTCGCTGGATATTACGCGGATTAAGGTTAATTTAGTTATTCTCGTTTTAGTTCATGACACTAAATTAATCGATACAACTATTTCATAAGACTAACTCGAAGGTATCCAGCGACGACCTCGACGACAGAGGCTGAGCGATGGTCCGTTTCAGTGGCAGGTTTCATTAGTCTTAAATCAAAAAGCAAATTACAATATTTACACTAGTCGACACTGTTCAAACTCGCCAATGTTACGTGTACGTCCACAGCCGTCAATGTCTCCATCGTTCGCAACTCACTCACTTCCGTCAGCCGTCGCCGGCGGCGGCCGCGAACTCGTCGGGAGGCGCGTCATCAGCGGGCGCGGCCGCGTCGGGCACTGCGTGCTTGAGCTCACCGAACGTGTAGGTACTTCGTTTCTTACTAGCCCTCGGCGAGTGCGGCGAGTGCGGCGAGTGCGGCGAGTGCGGCGAGTGCGGCGAGTGCGGCGAGTGCGGCGAGTGCGGCGAGTGCGGCGGGCAGCGCGGGCTCCAGCAGAATGCCTGCCGCGGCTCCGCGCCCGCCGACATCGGCATCGCCAGCCGCACGCGCGACGCGCACAGCTCGTCGTCGCTCAGCTGCCGCTTGAGCTTGCCCTTGCCCACCACCAGTCGGAAGCCGCGCACGTCGTCGAGCCGCCGCTGGCCCAGCTCGGCCTCGCTGAGCTGGCGCCGCAGCGGCTGGCGGAGGCCAGGCAGCACGCGTGTGGGAAAGCGGCGGCTGCCGCCCGACGAGCTACTCGTGTTGGTCCCACAAGCGGGCGTGTCGTCGCGCCGCAACTCGATCACGCTGTAGAAGTGGTCCCGGCTGACGTTGCTGGTGCTGTGGCGCGCGCGCGGCAGAGCCCCGAGCCCGCCGACGACGCCGCTGCCATCGCCATTGCCGCCGCCGCCGCAGGGCAGCCGCCGCGGCATGCTGCAGCTCTTGGGCACGAACGCGTCCTGCGACGCCGCCACGTTCTCGTAGACATGTGCGTCGTCACAGTCTTCGTGGGCGATGAGGTTCTGCCGGCTCTCCGTCGTCTCCCTCCGCTGTCCCACGGAATTGCTCTTCTTGTGGCCGTTTCGGATTTTGCCTTCTTGCGATTTCTTCGTTATTTTACAGTCGCTGGCGCTTCTCGGTAGCATGTTGGCGTACCCGTGGGTGCCGGTTTCGTTCGGTTGAGATTGGGGTACTTCCAATTTCGGTGCACTAGGAGCTAGGTTTTCTACTCTCGTAGAGTTGGAATGTTTTAATAGTTTACTATTGGATGGATTTAATTTTGCGAGATCCGCGGAGGTAGTCTGCTGCGGCATGACGACGTGTCGTTTCCTGTCTACGTCGGGCTTCGACGATTTGTCCAGAACTACTTTGGTTTTGTCACTTTTGCAGATTTTAACACTGAACCGGAAGGGGGGTTTGAACACTACCTGCAGCCTGGCCTTTTCCCCCGCCAGGAGATTGGTCGCGCTCTTAGATGGTCTCGCTTTTCTACTGCCTTTTTGAACTTGCCTGTGGGTTCGTTCGGTGAGCCCTACGGGTATGGATTTAGATTTAGGTATGACAGTTGGTTGTGGTGAGCTGAGTAACCATTTCTGGACTTTGGTTAAGGCTTCCGTATCCTTAGTGGGGGAAGAAGAGTGCTTCTGCATGGCGCTATAGTCTATAGTCTCTTTCTTTACTTTCGCCTTACGCTTTTTAACTTTGCCCTTATGTTTTGATAATATCACATGCTTTGGAGACTTTCCGTCAGCATTCGTTACTACGGCTGTGTTCTCTTTACTTATTTTAACATTGTCATCTGGCTTCGCTTGTGACGTTGGCTTCTGCAAAATACACATTGGTTATTAGAAATACAAGGTAAGTAATCTCAAATATAAAAAAAACGTTAAAAAAAATTATGTGGGAAGCGGGTAGTCATTTTTTCAATGTTGCGTTTTTTTAGTTTATTTGAGCGTTGTTAGCGCAAACAATCCAATATCACGAAGGTATTAGTACTTTTCTTTTATTTTTAAGTTCGAAAATTTGTTTTTAAGTAAAAGCTTTTCGTTTTTAAGTTCGAAAATCTATTACTTAATCTACACTATTATAAAATTATCGATTTTAAAATTATAAATTATCAATTGTTATCTTAATATTATTTAATTATACCGGGATACATTTGAATCGTGGTCATAGTTTCAACCTTCCTTTTTAAGTAAGTTTCAACTATCGCGAGGAAACTGATATACTTACGTAAACAAGTATTAGGTAGGTATAAGGTTGTACGTACTCGTTTTTTGTTGGCACTGTGAGACGGAGAGGCCTTGTCTCCTGATTTCTTGAGGTCTTTCTTGTTGCGGTATGCTCGCGTACGTAAAGCTACTTTCTTTTTGAGAGGGACTTTGGACCTGAAAAAGATAAATTGCATATAATTAGGAACTTGCCGAGTGGAGTACCTTGTTAGGACGAATAGCTTCTGTTATATAATTCTGGTTACGTATATAGCTGTGTGTTCTAAATTGATAATTATCTTTTATTCATTCATTTATTTATCATTAATTATTAAATCTCTTAAAAAAAGAGTAAACAGTCTCTTTCGTCTTTCTACAGTTTCAGTAATAGCTAATAAAACATACTTATCTAACCTATTATTATACATCTTGAAGACCATACTGTAAAAAAATGTTATTTGGGTGCTAAATGAGTGACACTGACAGTGGTAGAGCCACGCTGCGTTGCAGCACGCATTGGGCCGGCTCGCCCGGCGTAATACCACCCTCTCACGAATATCCGGCGTGAAATAATGGTACATGGTGCTGTTGTGTTACGTCCGGCCAGTAAGGGTTCCTTTTGAAGGAAGGAATGTGAGAGGGAGGGGCTCACAATTCCTATTCCTTCCTTAAACCTATTGCTCCCTTAAAGGCCGGCAATGCGCCTGCGATTCCTCTGGTTTTGCGGGTGTCCATAGGCGGCGGTGATTGCTTCTTTTATAAAAAAAACGTAGACTTTGGCGCTGCACGACTGCTTTTGCAGTCCTCATAGTCTTCTGACTTACCCTTTGAATATAATAGTGTGAACCCTTTGAAGATCATATTTACAAGTAGCAAATGTAGTAATATGAGATTGATATGACTTACCTGACAGCGGTGTGTACTATCAGGCCCTGGTCGGCGGCGTCCGGCAGCCGGACGGTTTCGGTGGTGGACGAGTGGATGATTGTGACGGACTTGAGCTTCTTGCCGTGCCGCCCCAGGAAGCGGGTGCTGGCAAACTGGAACACGCAAATGGCACAATGTCAAAACGACGGTTCTAAAGAATAACGTCATATCTGCAAGAGTATTGCAGATACGACTGTTTTATATTGACCGCATCCTGCCTGATGGTAAGCATCCGATGCAGTCCAAAATAATGCGAGCGCTGCCCACCGTGGAATAAGCACGGTAACGAGCGCACCCATTCATGACGGCCTGCATAAATGCCGTTTCACGCCCCGCTTGAAAGACCCGGGACTATAGGAGCTGGGAAACACATGTGCCAGCAAAGAATTCCAAAGCCTAATGGTCTTACAGAGGAACGACTTGGCAAATTTTTTGGGTCGAGTACTGATATGGCGTTATTCTTTGAGACCGTTAAATACGTGCTCATTATTAAAATAATAGTATTAAGTACCTACTGAGAACTCTTCCCTTGGCTGTCGTAAAGGCGAGTAACGCAATAAAGAATGCACATGCATCCAACAGCATAGAGCAGCGTTGGGTTTATCACCTGTCACGCTGAGCACATGTGCAGTCGCTATTTGGTGAAAAGTGGACCATGGCAGAGGACTCCTATGCCTATCCATCCATAAAAGTAAAATTAAATTTAGACGATTCAAAATGCTTATTTTAAGCTTACTGAATAAAGAAATTTTGATTTGATTTGATTTGACTATTTTTGCGGTCCTCATTGCCTAATCTCTGACTAACCCTTCGGGGATAATAGACGTGATTATATAAAATATGCATGTATGCATTAAAACTGTTTTAACGGAACCTAACACGATTAAATTTTGTAAGTAAGTACATATCTACTTACTGCTTGACGTTGCAGCTCGCTCGTGACCACGGCAGCAGCATCGCGGCCGAAACGTCAAGCAGTAAGTAGATATGTACTTACAAAATTAATCGTGTTAGGTCCCGTTAAAACAGTTTTAACGCAATACAACGCGATAGTTTAAAGTACTATGTATGTATGCATATGACAATTTTTAAAATGTGCAAAAATATAAGTATTAAAGTAAATCAAGTTATAAAATCACAAGCAATACCACACAATGAAGAGTGAAATGAATAGTGAATGCGTGTAGGTATTTTTACTTTTTAAATATAATATTATCTACTTATTTATTTTTAATAATTTATGCAAACAACAAGAAAGTAAAACAAGTTAATGGCGCTGTTTATTTTATGGTGAAATTGTATGCAGAATAACTGAAGGACCTGTAATAAATCCACACCGTCTAGCTTACAGGTGGTCTAGCTCTTAAGTAGTTTTTTGTTTACTTTTCCATAATACCTGCTCAAGTATAAAACGATACTGCTAATGTTTAACGTCGAATTGAATTGCCGCGGCGTCTAAAATTTTACAGCAACGCTAAAGGAAACAAAGAATACTGAATTATTATATGCGAATCTACAGTTAGAAAAAATAATTGTTAATTTATTTTCACATTAAACACACCGCACATAACTCATCAGTACACAACAGCCAACAACAACATCAGCCATTCAACTACACAATTTCTTGTCTAGTCTAGGCTTTATTATAGGAGGTGTTATCTCCAGTAGCAATTTCTTATAAGACACGTAGAAAAAGAGTGGAAGAGTTGGGGAGAAGAAAGAATTACACAAAACTTAGGTTGCCCTCCTTAAGGTTATATTTCATATTATAAATCATTTTATTTAGTGTATAACAGGAACAGTTGCGTGTAGCGGTGAAAGAATAATACTATACCACCTCCTCTCTTCTCTTGGGTGTTGTAAAAGGCGACTAACGGACTAAAGAATGCACAATATCAACCGCATAGAGCGGCGATGGGCTCACCACCTGTTACGCTGAGCACTTGTGCAGTCGCTATTTGGTGAAAAGTGGACTGTGGCAGAGGACTGCTTTTGCGGCAATCATAGCCTGGAGTCTGACTATCCCTTCGGGGATAATAATCCTGATTATAATATGTATGTAAGTATGTATAACAGGAACTAAGGCTTTAAATGGACTATTTACCCTCTTCCTCCCGCTGGCATTTTGCGAGAGCAAGACCTCTGCAGGTCCCACTAGCTAAGATAGCCTTACGGCAAACACTTTCCCTTTGGCAAGTATATTTTTTGTACTCATTAGTGTAGTAACAGGGCAAACGTATGCCAAAAATAACCACTGTGGGTCCTGACTTGAACAACAGGAACCGACACTGCGGTTGACCCAGAATGAAATGGCGGGACGAGCTAGACCTTTTCCAAAAGGATTGGTCTAAGATCGCTGCCATTAAGAAAAAATAGAAGGGACTTGAATTGCTATTATATTCATTAATTAACTGTTTTGATCTAGCGCCTTACTTCTAGTATACCACATCCTTACAGGTTGACTGGTAGAGAATGCGATGTGGCGTTAAGTTCGCCTTTTGCAGTATTCTTTTATTGCAAAGAAGATTAAATACTTAAATACATAAATAAATTAGTTTGACAAATCTTATCCTATCTTATCAGCCCTCTTACTCTTGAAACCGATTCCGATCGATCGAGATTTTTATAGTGAAGTTTCGTACTTTTTGGTGACGACACCAGCGCTAATTTGAATTCATATTGAGTGAACTAAATGCAAAACTTAATGCCATTTAGTTCACTCAATATGAATCCCAATTAGCGCTGGTGTCGTAACTTAAGAGTACGAAACGTCACAATACCAATCCGATTCAATACCGATCGGTATCAAGAGTAAGGGGGCTGGCCTGTGCTGCAGCGTGTACTCACCAGCAGCGCCACGACGGCCAGCAGCACGAGCAGCGCCGCGTACCAGTGGCGCAGCACCCAGCGCTTGAAGCCCGCCAGGCTCTCGTCGGACAGCAGCAGCCGCCGCAGCGTGGCCAGGGGCCCCGACGGGTCCACCTCGCGGCAACGTTGGAACACGTCGCAGTAGCTGAACCGAGAATGAAAAAATGTTAGCAACGTTTTTTTGTATGTTTTTGCGTTTTATTAACGCTTAACCCCTCACTCTTGGATTTTTTTTGACAGTAACTGTCAACGTCAAATTTGACAGAATGGAGCATAGACTATGCGATATTTTGCGACAACAATACATAAGATGAACCACAGAACCGAAATAACCAAACTTGTTCATACTAAAGTAGTCTGTAAGACTATCAAAACACGGTACAAAGTCAAGTGTGTTTTTGTAAGTGCGGTCTCATGCGACCGATTGGGGTTTGAGGGGTATATACTTAAGTAAAAATTTTAAACACTGGTAAAAGACGACAAACTAAGGCGGGAATCGAACCACGCACCTTCTTCAGAGGTGAAAACTTCTAAGATTTGACGAAGCAATGTTGGCTAAAAAACATAAAAACATCAAGCACTGACAAATTTCGACGGGTGAAAACCAGACCTCGGTAGCCAAGTGATTAAGGTGCGTGGTTCGATTCCCGCCTGAGGTTGTCGACTTTTTTCAGTGTCTAAAAATTTTACTTTAATGTTAGCAACATTAATTACATTTCTTGGTTTTAGAGTCTCGAGAGAGGCATTATTGTAAGTAGGTACTCATTGTAGTGTGTTAAGTGTATAGGGAATCAGGATCTTCTCGATAGTCAAGTGTCTGATGATGATCGCGCTGTGGCGAACAGAACTCTACAGGGGCGCTGTTCTTTTATTAGGTGTTGTCAGGCAGCAGGTCAGTAAAAGTTTGTTTTCTTACCACTCTCTGACAACCATTTCCGTCTTATTAATACAAATGGCCAAATGTTTCACCTCGGTTTAAAGTGACGCTGTCTCGTTTTTGTTAAAGAGACAGATAGAGACAGCGTCAATTTAATCCTAAGTGTTAACTTTAATCAACGTTTATTAATAACAGGGTTTGGGTATAATATTCGTAAATTTATGTTTGTATAGGTATTTATGTATCTCATCTCATAACCGTACCCATTGTAGTCGTTGCAAGGCGTTCCCGGCTTGGCATACATGTCGGGCACGTCGAATGGCGCGGCGTTCCACTGGAATGACGACACGCACGCGCCGCCCGCGCGCCGGCAGCACAGCTCGCACGCCGCGCGCGCGTCGCCCGCGCGCGGCGTGCACTGGCATGACTCCAGCCCGTACGCCAGGCAGATGGAGCCCGTGCACTCCTGACGGCACAACATAGTAACATTGGCACACTTATATAGCAAAAGCTCGTAGAATAAGAAAAAAAAGTCCTTGTCAACCAGGTAGGTGAAGCCCGTGCACTCCTGAGGGTACAAGGTGGTAGCTTTGACACACTTATACGACAAAAGCAGCTCGTACAAGTGATGGCAATCAGTCGCTTGGACCACAAAATCGTCAACCAGTCAGGTGGAGCCCGTGCACTCCTGCGGATGGTACTGTATGGTAACATTGACAAACTTATATACCAAAAGCAGCTCGTAGAAGTGATGGTAATCTGTCGCTTGAACTAAAAAGTCCTCGTCAACCAGGCAATCGAGCCTGTGCACTCCTGCGGGCGATATTGTAACATTGACAGACTTATGGCAAAAGCAGCTCGTTGAAATGACGGTAATCAGTCGCTTGGACAAGACAGTCATCGTCAACCGGGCACGTGGAACCCGTGCTTTCCTGAGGAGGATGATACGTTGTAGTACTCGTTAGATTGACAGATAAGTTCCCGTAGGCTAAGCAGATGGAGTCCATTCACTCCAGAGCGGTACAAAGTTTAAAAGACTGCTGTCTGCTCGAGCAGTGCTTACCCCCATGTAGCAGACGAGCTCTTTGTCGCAGCGCGTGCGGTTGGGCTTGTGCCGGCTGGCGGGGCAGGCGGCGCGCTTGCCGTCGCAGTGCGCCGCGTCCCGGCAGCCGTTGTCCGACCGGCATTTGTCGCCGAACTTCAGCGTGCATGATGCGGTGCAGCACGGACCCTGCAATCATCACTCGATCTTACTGCGTGTGACTAGGCTGTCCTACCGCACATGGCTACGCTTCTGTTCCTGTGGGCAGTCTACTCGCGCGCGTTACCTGATCAGCGTGGTCTACGTACTGTGTCGGTTCGGCACAGTAGACTATGAATGTCCAATATCTTAAACATGACTCGAAAGCTAGTGAGTTTTGTAACGCTATGTTGTTGACCTAGGTTTGAACCGGTAGGTAACCATGGTTCAATATCCTAGTGGACAGGTCCCGCAGCCTCTACTTTACTCGAATTGCTATTCTACAGTGTTTACTGAGTATGGCCCTCTCTCTTTACCTCGACGACGAGAGCGACGACGGAAACGGGGAGAGGCCCAACATAACCACACCCCCCTCTGCAGGTGGAGTATGCTTAAAGTACCTGGCTGGGGCTGCACACGCTGTGCTCGGTGAGCGTGCAGGGCTTGTAGTGCGGGCGCGGCGCCTGCGGCCGGCAGCACACATCGGTGCATTCGGACGCCCAGCCGCAGTCGCACTCCTCGCCCTCCTCCACCACGCCGTTGCCGCAGATCGCTGGCTGCGGCTCTGCGAAGGTCATTTAAGGTTTGGTACACAAACAACACGATAACTTTATACGATACTAC
This sequence comes from Scoparia ambigualis, assembly GCA_963921215.1. Lineage (NCBI taxonomy): Eukaryota > Metazoa > Arthropoda > Insecta > Lepidoptera > Crambidae > Scoparia > Scoparia ambigualis. The sequence goes on along the minus strand of OY992511.1, from coordinate 29,399,943 downwards.
GTTCCGGGTTCTAACTTGCCCGGGTTTGTGATCACCAACCAGCATTTGGCAAGCTTGGTTGATTCAGACAACTATGGTCCTATGTAGCTCTCCGATCAGGGTTGCCTGAAACTGCTGCGTTACGTTAACTTCTTAAGTACAGATACAATAAAACCAAACTTATATACTAAGTATAAACTACTGGTGCTTAATAATAATAAAAGTCTTTGTTGAGTCACACTTTCCTAACCATCTGCCCAGCGCCGCCGATGGGCAGCACTGGCAGGGTCGCCATGCAATGTTAGGTTCGCCGCAACGTAAATAATAAGACTGACTGCGATCTTAATCCTATTTATTATGAGTATATAGAGTATATAGTGGTAAGAGATGTGTGCGTTTCTGCTATACTGTACACACACTACACTAGGGTACTTACCGACTGGTCAGATGTTCAGCTCGTCTCGCGACCCAAGGATAGGAGGTGGAAGTGGAAGGTCCAATCCTACCTGGATTGGATCGCAGCGGTTCACTTTTTCTATATATTTCGTTATTCCTATTTTTTTGGTAGGCAAAGGTACCACACTTGTACTGCCTTGAGTATTAAGCCAATACGCATCAAATGTAGCGATGAGTTGATTTCAGCGATGGAGGCCTTTGCCCTGCTGTGGGACAGTATGCAGGCTGTACTTTGCTTTACTACTTTTTTCGGCGATATTCCGATAGGCCGCGCGTACGTACAGACAGCGTGCGCGTTATAGTCCGGCAACTACGTGCGCGACCGCCCCGCGGGGTAACAGACGGTGGCGGGGACGAGGTACCCAAGATGTCAGCGGGTAGCGGGTGGTGTAGCGGGGAAGGGCAACGCGTGCCACTGTGTGCAGTCGTGTTCTAGAATGACGTGCTACCTCGTCCCCGCCAACGTCTGTACCCCGCAGGACGGTCGCGCACGAAATTGCCGGACTATAGTGTGTAAGCGAATATCGCCGAGGAGTAGTTAGAAACTTCCTCGATTGTATGTACGAACCTGTGAAGCATCCCTTAGGCGATCGGGCCTTGTTGTTGAGCACAGGGTCGATGGCTCGCAGTGAGCACGGCGAGAATTTGTTGTTGTTCTTGCGGTCGCCGCTGGTCGCGCGCGCGAACATTATGTAGTTGCCATCCTCACCGAACGGGGTGCACACCTCAGGGTCGTGCTGGAGGGAAAATGAAAACTTAAAAAAAATTTACTCTCGATTCCCTCCTTGTTTCAGTCAGCGGTTTTTAAAATTGGAATTTACGTATTATTTGTGAATTTTCATTCATTCACACATGGTGCCCTAACGCGCCCTTTCGGACATATGATGAAAAACTATAAAAAGATAAAAGTAGTGTCACATATTGGTACAACATTATGCAAGGTACAAATAGTATTATGGTAACTACCTTTATTGTAATCACTACCGACATAAGTAGGTACTCAATCAATTATATTTTTTTGCAATTCACCTCACTTGATTAAAAAATAATCACAATAGTAGTAACTTACTAAGTCGTCAGTTAATTACTCTTTTTGTTAAAAAATAACCATTGTCAATCCACATTAACTGTGCAAGATGATTAATGGATCCTTGTATCGAATAATTGAGGGTAGTTCATAACTTTTTTCAAAGATGAATCAGTTCTAATTTCAATCTCGTCTGAGGCTTATCATTATGGCTTTCCGTGGTTTGTTATATACCTCGATCTTTATATTATAATGAATGAGTTAAAGAACTGGTGTCGTCGATTTTGTTACCGTATTTGTACCAAATGGAGCCAATCTCGCAGGTGTGTTGAAAAATTCATAAAGACGAATTGGGACTGGTTGAATTCCCAAATTAAATGGCAAGATTGTTGTAAGGAAAATGTAGTTCCCATACAAGAAGAAATACCTAAGCACATACCAGTGGAATTACCAAATGAAGTGATTGTCCCGTCCATATCTGATGCTTCAACTTCAACGTCCATTGTTGGGAGGAAGTCTATAGAAGACTAATCGAACAGACAGAAGAGAAAATGTACTACAGAATTACGGTCCAGTTGCAGTGATGAAGAACTTTTGTTCTCCGCGGAATGTACGTTGAAATCTGCGGGAAGGTCTGGTTTGGCCAGTGTTATTAGACACCTATTGGAGAATCCTGAAGAGGTTTCCAAAGTTATGAAAATGATTAGTGGACAAAGCTCGCCATACCGTGAAGTTTATCCAAAGAAAGCACTCGCTCTTTACGTCAGTATGTGGTTATCAAAGTGGCGTTACATAACTTTAAGAAACTTTGACCTACAAGAAAGGCTCAAATACCCTAGTTATGGTATTTTGCTAAAGAAAAAAAGTGAATGTTATCCAAAAAAAGTAGACATCAATATCAGAAAATTCTTAGACTTAGGAAGTTACTACAATTGTGGTTATTTCTTAAGGGGAGGTGAATTCTAAAAGAATATAATTGATTGAGTAAGTACCTACTTATGTCGGTAGTGATTACAATAAAGGTTACCAGTTACCATAATACTATATGTACCTACTTTCCATAATGTTGTACCAATTTGTGGTACTATTATTATCTTTTTATATCATATATTTATAGTTTTTCATCATAACTCCGAAGGGGCGCGTTAAGGGCACCATGTGTAAATGAATGTAAATTTACAAATAATGTGTTAATACCAATTTTAAAAACCGCTAACTGAAACAAGGAGGGAATCGAGAGTTACAATTTTTTTAGTGTTGCTTGTCATACAAAAGGATTTTCTTTTATTTAATTACTTGGAAACTATGACTCCAATGAATATATCGATGGCTTAGAGCACACATGTACTAATTACAAAAACTTGATTTTTCAGGAGAGCATTTTAAAGTTTAAGCATGAATAATACAAAAACTGCGTATGATATGGAATTCAAATTACGTTTATTCATAAGACTTATTCTTTGGTTCTACAAATAAGTAGATTTCATAACCGAATTACGTCAAATTGATAACAAAATCAGCTGAATTTCTAGATAACCCCCTCACTTAGTACATTTGAACCCTTAAATTTAGTAATTTGAATGCACGAATGTACTAAGTGGGACGGGGTCAATATTTTAGTAGGTAAACAGGTACTTATCAAAATTGAAATATTAAAATATTTATTAAATACCACAGAATACCGACTTAAGATATTTTGTGCAGGTTAGAACATATAATAGTAATTATATTATTAAATAGGAAATCAATAAAACATTGCATGTAAGTAATAATTTATTAAAGTTCTACAACATATAATTAAGAATAGTACGAGTATAGATAGGTACCTAAATCAGTCTTTCTTAAACAATAACAAAATTAAGGAAAGTACTTATTTGTTCAAGTTTCTTTAAATCAGTAATTATTATTAGTCTTAGAATAAGGTAGGTTATTAATAATACTCTCATCCTGATTCTTAACTTCATAATCAGATGTTTCAGTGTCAGTGATATTGATATTAGGAATATTTGCAGAACTGGATGGTAAGTCTCTATAGTATTGCCCATAGTCTGATGGGATCACACCATCCTTAGAGTTAGAAGGTCTTTTTACTTACATTGTGAAATAGGGAGCACCAAATTTGTATGCTCTTTTCAGGTTTTCTTAAAATATGTTAATGAAGTCTTTCTTTTTTCCTCCATTTTTTGCCTTGCAAATATTGATTTCTTCCAAATCTGAATCTTTGCAGTCGTATTTATGAAATATCGAAGTAGGCGATTCTTTGTTTACCCGAAGCCACTTAATTTTAAACTATTTCAGTCTAATTTTTTATGTTTTTAGTTGTGTTAGTATTTAAAGTTTTTTCAAATGCCTTTATGTCATAGAAATCGCCATGTTTCATAATATTAACATCATAATATTTCGGTTTGATCGTGGCAGAACCCATTATCAAATATAAAATAGTTAGATTGTACTAGGAGAGTTTTCGTAAATAATATATTTTGCAATCACCGGTAAGGGGTATAGAAAGAACAGCTTGTAAGTCGAATGTATTTGCTCTAAAAGCACCATCTGTGTTTAAACAAATTTCTTTGTTTTCTTTTTTCATATCCAAATAGTCTTTTTCGCGTATTTTGTGTGCATCATATTTCTGTGTTTAAACAAATTTCTTTGTTTTCTTTTTTCATATCCAAAGAGTCTTTTTCGCGTTTTTTGTGTGCATCATATTCTTCTTGTAAACTAGCCTTTTCATTTGCTTATAAAATGCTAGTTTTGGCTCATAGGAGTGAAAAATCCTGTGGTATATACATAATACGGGAGTTATTTGTTTTTCTGGGCAAAAAATTTTTTTGTACATTTTGTACATGCGAGATAAGTTCAGATTCCGATCACTATCTAAATATCATTTTTTGGAGTCTTTGCGACAAAATAATAAGACTCAATTCGAGGGGTCAATATTGCTCTTTCACAAATTTCGTAGCCTAGGGAAGTTATATTTGCGGGAATTTTACCTTTTCGATTGTCAGTGCCAACATAAAAGCCTGCATGTCCTCTATTTTTGGAACAAATATTAATAATACTTGAGGTAATATCGAACGTGTTACAAAAAAAATTTTAGCAAACACGGTGTTTTCTTATAGATTGGTGAAAAAGCCAGTATGAACGTGACATTGGCCGATTTTTCTTAGCCTTCGTGCATACACGTAAAAATTACGCGCCAAAACGATTATCGAAAGCACACTTAACTTATAATGTCGTTAGTTGAGCATTTCAAGAAACAAAACAAAAATGAGTTATGTGTACTAATAGATATGTGATTTTCGATGATTTTGTAAACATATGTACAGTTATTTTTTGTGTCATAGCGACTTAGCACATTTGTGCACTTAAAAACATTTGCAACCATTAGATTTGTTTTTGTATTAACTGCACTTAAAACGTTTGGATTGTTTGTAATATGCAAAATTACACATCTTAAATGTACTTAATATTTTTGTGCGTTAACTAGTATCGCGGGAGGGAATCATAAAATCACTTATGGAGTTTTCGTAGCAGATTAGTAAAAATAAAGGATTTTAATACTTTTGGACAAAACCGAAGCTTACTTGATACAACCGTGACACTGGGTTTTTGATAGAAAGAGATGGAATATCGAGACGTGGGTAAGTGCAAACGGTGGAGCACGTCAATTAATACAGTTGGCAGTCAAAAAGTAAAAATCGCAATTTTTGTAGTTAGTACATGTGTGCACTAAGCCATCGATATTGTAGTACAGTTTATTTTTTCTCTCGAATAATAGAACACAGTGTCATTTTTTGTTTTCTAAAATACGGTATTCGATCTTTAAAAAATGCTACGACCGGCCGCTTGTATGGGGGCAGACCACTGTGCGACGGTCGGAAAAATGCGTTACCCTTAGTGTCCGACCGAAACGTGCCGAAACCACAACCGAAGGTTCGGTTTGATTATAGTTTCGGCCGAAACCGAAACCGAACCTTTTATAAACTTGATTAAAATGTTAAATAAAAATGTCAGTGAGCTGTTCTTTCCAGATAAACATCTCGCCGGCCTAGGTTTCTAGGTTCAACTGCTATCGAATTGAAATTTCAACATTGTTGTAATGACACTGAAAAAAGTGAAAAATTGAAATGAAACACTTTTTTCGGATGTTTATTGCATACTAGGGTTTTGATTTTGATTTTTAGTCTTGACGTTTGACCCTGTAAAGGGTTCGCCCTTTACAGGGTCCGTGGTCACAGGGAGACTGAGGTATTGGTCGTCTCATAGTTAGAAGTTATTTGCCTACCGTTAATCATTTTTATATTTAACCGGGTGCGTTCAGGTTTACACAATATGAGCTAACAATATTTTAAGGTCATGCATGTGTTGCTGTTGGGGCTGGGATTTGATGACCTTTATGATGGGGTCCTGACAAGTGGTAAATTCTAACCATCCTGTGTATTGAAATTTCGATGTTTTTTAATTTCAATAGCCTCCGCGTATCATTCTAGGAATGAATCGTTGTTCTTTGGCGAGTATTTGATCCCTCGAGAGCATGTTTGCACACTGCAGACTTATTTTCGGGCCTCTGCTTGACGTCGGCTATGTGTTTTTTTTTTACTTCTCTTTAGTGGTGAAAAATTTAAAATGTTACATTAACTGTAATACTATTACTGAGGCAGCGACTTGTTAATTGTAGATGGTGTGAAATAAAACAAGTTTAGTATAAAATATGATAATCATATTAATATGATGTATTTTTTTTCAGTTTTACTTTTATTTTTCACTACACGAGCAAAGAGCAATGATTCAGTGGCCGGTGGAGTTAGGCGAGCGACGCCATATTGCCAGCCGTGCCGAGCGCACCCGAAAGTACGATGTTGTGAGGTGCGGCCGAAAGGTTCGGCTGTTTTTGGCCGAAACCGAACCTCTGGCCGAAACATGATTTTAGGGCCGAAACTGGTCGAAACCGAAACATCGGTCGGACTTGCTCGTAAAAGAAAAAAGAAATAGTTTTGCGTGGACTTCTTGGCGGGAAAGTAAAGCGTCATATCTGCAGTTTTGTTTCATTTTCTATAATTTGTGTTTTGCCGAATAACAATGTAAAATAATGGTGGTAGTGTTCGTGAACGTGCATGAGTGTTGGCAAATAAAACAGTACAGTGCAACATCACTTTTCAAATTCTCTCAAGAAGTCCGTGTAAGATCTCAATAAATTCCCACAGCTTTATTGAGTCTCGAGGGTTTTGGGGGAATATCATTTACCATTAAACGTTCATTATCACTCATTATCATCTACTCTAAGCAAGGAAAATATAAACTTTAATATCTTACTTGACACTGGCTAAATGTGCTGACCGCACGAAGCTATTAATTAAGAAAAAAAAAAAGTTTTGTGCTTCGTTATTGGGAGTTCAGTCTGTTGTTAGAGCGTGTTTGGTACGTTTAAGTATGGAGTATATTTATGTGTTACCGGGGACCCCAAGTTTTGTTCAATGTCGTGTGCCAGCGTGACGCGCGACACGGCGGGCGGACGGGCGGCACGTGCTTGCCATAGTTCTTGTGAGAGCGTATATGGTATAACCCGCGCCAAACTTCTAGCTCGCTGTGAACACGAGGCGATTCGCGTCGCAATAGCGCAATATGGGTATCTGCGGGATGTAAGCGGTTAGGGAGGGCGGGGCACACCCCCGCTCACCCCTGCGCTGTACCGCGCTCGCCATGTGTATTCTTTTGTTTTGGTTTAGCAGTGAAAAGTACAGTCACGTGTATATTTTATTTGGTCGCGTTGCGATATTAGGTTTTTTTATTGTTTGTTGTTACGTTACTGTTTTAAGTTGTCTAATCACAAATGTTTTAGTTTAGTTTTTGAAAGACTGTTCAAATGCCTAGACGTAATACCGTTTTACGTCGCAAGCTAGAAAAAATATTTATAAGAAACACAGTTTCCACAGCTTCTTAAAAAAGTTATTTTTTTAAATATAATTAAATATGTATGCTTATAATTTAATAGTTGTTATTGATTTATCCTGGATAATTTTGGTTATTAAAAATAGAAAAACGCCTAATTTATGTATAAATTATCTTGTTATGTTATTTTATAATTATTCAAACGCTTTAATTATAATGTTGCTAACTGTACACATGCGGCGCAACTTCAGAGCGAGCTAGAAGTTTGGCACTACCTATACGTATAAGTACGATACGAGGATCTCTATGTTTTACCGGGGAGCCGAAGTTGTGTCCGATCTCGTGCGCCAGCGTGACGTGTGACACGGCGGGCGGCACGTGCTTGCCGTAGTTCAGCAGGGTCACAATGCCGGTGTTCAGCGACTTCATGCTGCCGCGGTAGTGCTGCAAACGACAGCTAAATTAAGTATTTATTCAGTACAAACGGCTTCACAGCACAAGCGGCTTCGTAGCAGAGCGAGAAAAAAAATCACTAAATAGAATAGAATTGGTTGCACACACCCCATTTTTCTCACAAACTCCACCCGCGTTCTTCAGATCACCAGTCCACGCCAGACCCAAAGTGCCCATCTCAAAATCTCTGTACGTGAACATGTACGCCAAACAAAATGCATCGTAATCTTCCTCTGAAACATGAATTAAAAAGAAATATATTTTAGAAAACACACCTAACAAAGGCCAGATTATCCAATAAATAACAATAGGTAAAATCGGTGAACTTCCCGGTCGATCACTTTTCGGCGATATTTACTTGCGCTCGACTCCGACCGCGCGTACGTGCGGTAGCCTGCTATGCGATTCTCTAAGCGACACATAAACGCTGCGCGCGTGGCTGTGATCTGCTGTCTCTTTCTAATTCTATGAATATGAAAGAGACAGATTCAGTTCTCAGCGCTGCAGCAGCCGCTGCTACCAAGGCTTTAATTAAGAGAATCGCACTGCAGCGCGTAGATCACAATGATCTTTATGTATTTATACCAAGCGAATATCGTCTAAAAATTGTCGACCGGGAAGTTCCTTGATCGTACATACGAGTATACACTTAAAACACTTCCGACACACATGTTCTATTAATTTAAACTGAAAATAATTTGGTATTTAAAGTAATAAAATAAATTACTCGTAATTAGGTAGGTTATTATTTTATGGCAAAATGTTACGTTAAATTGATTACCCTACCGGGCTTACTAGCGGCTGACGGCTACTAGCTTAGTAAATGCGCCCCATGAGAGCCATTAATACTATCGATTCCATTTGGTGAAATTATTTACCTGAAAAAAGCTCTAAGTATTTCTCAACACCGTAGTTGTTGGGGAATCTATAAGAGGGCTCTTTCAAAGCGTCTAATGTATGAACCTTTATTCTTTTGATCATAAAGGTTATGTTGTCGGGCTTGCCGTCTTGATTGAAGTCTGAAAGAGAAATATAAAGATAAAGATACACGTACAGAGTCATTTACGTAAAAAGGTAGAGTAAACGAGGGCGGACCTGTGACTTTGTAAATAGCGTTGACTTTTTGTACATGCCGCGTCATGACTTCAATACAGGCTTCCTCAGAGCCGTACCGTTGAAAGAACATGTGATCCGCCTGCAAATAAACTAGACAAGTTGTCTTTCTAGGATCCACTGTAGCTCTTTTATTAACGTGTCGGCCGTCGTCGGTGCCGTTCGCCGACAGCACTGTATACCCTACTGGCTCCTTCTTAACTATATCCTTACTGACTGTCACGACCCCTGCTTTAGTTTTTATCACTTCGACATGCGTCTTTGGCTTCGGTCTCGACTCCTCGGAATCGAGTCGCACCTTCGTTATGAGGTTACTTTTGTCAATTTTGGTTTTTGGCTTTCTCGTGCTGAACTTATCGAATGGTTCGTTATTGCTCGTATAAGGGACGTCTAAATCTAAAGGTAATTCGGGATTTTTCTTTGGCTCATCGTCTTGCATTTCGTCTTCGGGGAGCCATCGTTTTTTCCGTATGTGTATTTCGCTGCTTAAATCTTCGGTGCGGTTGTAGAGAGGTAGGTTTTCTTTGCTAGAAAGTTCTGTGAAGTTGAAGAGTTCTCCTTGGTGCCCGGTAGTTCGTTTCATGTGAAGAAGGTGTGAAGCGCATGGTGCACCTTCGCTGCTTTCGAGTGGATCCTCTACGTCGGATCTTCGGTATATGACGCTGTGCATTGAGGGATGCTCTTGGCTGTAGCGGGACAACGGCTCCACATAGTATTCTTCAGTGGGCGTCCAGATAGTGCCATCGAAGAGCCCTTCCGCAGTTATGACCCCGTACACATGTGATGATTCGTCATCTGAAACAAGAGAAAAACAAATATTTGTTGAAATTTTCCATTTACAATGCTATATAGATATATGATAAAATGTTTACTAGAAAAAAAATCAAGCAGTCTCAGGAAGTAATTCGAAAGAAATACTATTTACAAGTACTTAACAAATGTGAGGGTAGACTTCACAGTGACGTAGGTAATACCGCTGGCTTGCAGCGTAAATCAAACTACTAGGAAAAAATTCAACGAGTCTTCTGGGGTCTCGGTAGCTCAGCGGTTAGAGCAGTGGACTGGCAATCCAAAGGTCGTGGGTTCGAATCCTACTCGAGCTTCCTGAGACTGGTTGATTTCTTTTTCTAGTAAACATTGTATCAAATATTAAACCATCCTACAGTGTATCATGTGTCATATATTTTCATTTGGTACGCTTAGTTCGGTTTGTTGTAAACTTCTCGCGTTTTAACTAAAACAAAATTAATAGAGCTATGAGTTTAAGTAAGACATTCACTGAAACATTTACCATTCTGAGTAACCCTTTGAAATAGAAACGGCCCGGGATGCTCTTATAAATGGCTAGCGATATTTTATGTAAACTAATTCGAGGTGCAAAGAGCTGGGGCCTGCGAATGAATTAAAATCACAACTTGCAGTCACAGTGGGATGGGTGCAAACCGCTCATAAATAACGTTGATTACTCTTCCTCATCTTCCTACGATTTTTATATTTATTACTGTTTTTTCAATGGAATAAATATCAGCCTCATCAAACAAGCTAAAATATAATCTGCAAAATAGGGCCGGCTATTTAAAGGGCTGTTTCAACGAGGTTGGACGTTTCTTTTCTATACCACGCCGCAAAAAGGCAGGTTACATCAAAGGCCTCCGCTTGTAGCTTGACTGAATCGAGATTAAACAAATGATTTCTAATAATGGCCATGTGTAATTTGACGGAACCGTCCGCATTCCTAATAGGATTTAGTCTTGCACGAAATTCATCAAGATGAAAAGGAAAATCATTAAGATATTTGGCGATTTCATTCCGATATTCCCAATTTAGTGAATTGGGACAAATGGCGAGTACAAAATTACCTGTTGTTAGATGCTTAATTATTGACTGCCCTGTGGCTATATTTAATTTGTAAGGTATAAAACTTCCTTATTTTATTGCGTTTTGATCTCTTTCATTATTTAGTGGTATAATAAAAACAAGATGAATCGTGCAATCTAAGCAGTGGGTAGCAAGGACTATTTATTGTTTCAAGCTCTGTTTGTAAATGAATGTCACAAGACTTAAGGTGGATACAAGATACAAATAGGCAGAAACAGTCTGGACCGATGCTAAGCGCCACAGATGCACATAAATCTGGCTTACAGCGGTGTAATCAGAGCTGTAAAAGTTACGGGACAGCAAATCTTTTTGAGCCACGAGAGCATAAAGAAGAGTTAGACGCCCGTGTAAATACGAGTCAAACAAAACTGTAAAGTATACTCCATTAAACTTTGGTGAAGTAATTTCATCAAAATTCACTTTGTCGCCGTTCGCTCCAGATGGGTCCGGGCGAAGCGCATAAATCCGTTTTATTAACTTATTCGGTACAACTTTCTTGGGCTCATGTTTAATTGCTTGTTTCAACGATGTGGAAAATAAGCGAGAGGGGTAATAAACTGTTCATTCATCTTAAATTCAGTGCGTGATACAAGAGTCTGCCAGACTTTTGATGAAGGGATGCATATGTCGTTTTAAGTTAGTTGGTGACACATCTCGGAAGCTTTGCCAAGCTGTTCTGGGTAGACTGTACCTAGTGATGTTTTATTTTGTTTTCCTGTTACGACGATATGAGGACGGTGAAAAAATACAAAAAAAATGGAAATTCATCACGTTGGCGTCGTACGGGGTGTCCACGCGGACGAAGTCGCTAGTTTTTAATAAAGTCTACCGCACAATCAAAAGTATATATACATAAATATAAACTAAATTAATGTACAAATAAAAAAATAAACTACGTGAGATGGGCGTAAACCGCTGAGGCATCTCGACGAACTCTAGTAGAGTGGAATATTTATAACAGCTAGTCAATTATTTAAAAAATAAATAGTGTTACATGTTATAAAAGTGAAAAGTGATATTACAGAAATAACAATATATCGCTACTAGAGTCCGGTCCGTCCGTTAGTATCGTATAAAATGGAATCCTATTCAACTCAAACGTACTAGTGATTCCATTAGGCAGGAGACACCCTGGGGAGTCGCTCTTCTAATGGAGGCCTACCGAACGATTTGCTGTCATAGTTAGGAATTCTACTACCATTTAGTTCAACAGCAAAGCCATCGTATATATCTTAATTTTATGTATATAACTTTATATAGAGCGCCAATTAAATAAGCGACACAGGTGGGTTAAAATATTTCGACTTTTTAGAAAAAATATCTTAATCACATCATCAACATAGTAAGTACCTATTTTAGTACTTAGTTTAGTAATTGTAATTTATGTTTCTCAGACAAATATACTGACTATAGTAACTGAAAAAAAAGGCTTTTTTATGTAGATTTAAGTCTTATCATTTTTATTTAATAACATTACAGGACCCGTCAATATTCAATCTTAATCAGAATTTCAAAGCACAGACTGACTCTTACGAGACGTCATGTAACTTTATGAGGATAATAATTGATATCAATCAATTGATTCGTGTGTGAGTAAGACTGGGGAGTTTGGTAAATTATTTTCTTAGTAAATGCAACGTACGACATAGCACCAACATTTTAATAACAATAAAGTATTCAAATTTAAAAGCCACTACACACCGAGACATTTTAGTAGTTATTTTCCCGCGACAGATCGATTTACCTTTAGTAGTACTATCGAATCATGCAAGTTATTTTTGCCAAAAATGACAAAAAAAATTCTACCTCCCATACAAAACGGTCCGATCAGCTGACGACATCAGTATGGGAGGTCGAAATTTTTTTATTAAAAATTAAAATATAATTAGCATTAAAATAAAGTAGAACATACATTAGAGACAGCGGTAGAGGTATACAATTAGGAAATTCAATCCAACAAACGTGGAATCCCGCAATTGCAGGATTAATTTTGCGGGATTACACGTACGGGATCCGCGGATTGAATGAAAATATCCGTTCCCAACAATATACGATGTTCGTGTACGTAGGTATATCCAAAGTAATCCAAGTTCTTGTACAAAATAATATAATGTTATACTTACTTGAAAGGAGGTTTTCTAGTCCTCTAATGTGACATTCTATACCTACCTGGATTAAGTACTATGTATAAAGTTCAATAAAAAACAAGTAGGTTTTCTAAACAGAGTACGGGATTGGACTCCCTATACATAATATTATTTATCAAATTAGATATGTACAACTACTGCTGTAAATATTTGTAATATAAGTACGTTTATATAAGTGACTGCTAGAAACCGCAAGAAACTTCAAAGGCTGGCCAGGTCAAGTGTTTTAAACATGACAAAAATGGTCTCATTGCAGACTAACGTAGGTACTTATCGCCTAGCTGACGCGAACGGATCAACAGACGGTCGGCCGTAGCCCTCGCGTTGTGAATAATCGTTATTTTGAATTGTTTTTCAGTTTATTTTTCTTTTGTTATTGCTTTAAAATAAATTAGATACTCAAAGACTATCCAATTAAAATTCACAAAATGAATTATTTAATTAAAATGAAAAAAAAACACGATTTCCATTTTTTCTTTTTGGTCGTGTTTAAAATATTTGACCTGACCAACCCTTAAAGTTTCTTGCTGTTCCTAGCAATCATATGTACAGTCTTATATGTACAGTCGAGAAAGTTCCCGGTAGACCACTTCTCGGCGATATTCGCTTGCGCTCCATTCCGATCGCCCGTACGTAACAGTAGCGTTAGGGTTGCCACCTTTTTTTAGGACGAATAAAGTATTGTTTCATTTTGTTAGAACAAAAATAAAGTACGTTCAAGGTACCTCCCTTCCTTACTCCCCCTCTCTTCAGAACTCTCCGTTACCCATTTCGGTGAACCTCAGCATTCTTGGCATGGACATCGGCCGGGAACTGAATTCAAAATGCTACATCGAGAGAGCTATTTTAACTGCCTCCCGTAAGTTGGGTATTCTCAATAAGGTGAGGCGGTTTTTCACTCCCGAGCAGCGCTGTTTGCTGTACAAGACTCAGGTGCGATCGAGTATAGAGTATTGTTATTGTTCCCATCTATGGGACGGCTCCGCTAAATACCTCCTCGATGCACTTGATAGACTGCAAAGGCGAGCGGTACGCATTATTAGAGATGCTGAGGTTACAGCATCCCTTGAGGACCTCCAGCTGCGTAGAGACATTGCTTCTCTCAGTGTCTTCTACCGGAATTACTACGGAGAGTGTTCTGAAGAACTTTTTGATCTTATCCCGCCCTCTTCTTTCCTCTCCCGGACTACACGTTATGGTCTTAGGAACCACCATCATACTGTACAGACTATCACTAATCGTACCAAAAAATTTAGCAAGTCGTTCCTCTGTAAGACCATTCGGCTTTGGAATTCTTTGCCGGCGCATGTGTTTCCCAGCTCCTACAGTCCCGGGTCTTTTAAGCGGGGCGTGAAACGGCATTTATGCAGGCCGTCATGAATGGGTGCGCTCGTTACCGTGCTTATTCCACGGTAGGGAGCGCTCTCATTATTTTGGACTGCATCGGCTGCTTACCAACAGGCAGGATGTAGTCACTATGACGAGAGAAAAAAAAAAAAGTGCTTAGCAAAAAAAAGAGTATTTATTTATTTGTCATTAAAAACGTATTTTTTGTTGCTCTTTGCGACATTTAACAAATATTTGTCTTTTACGTAAATAGATTATTTTAGCGTACTTTATTGGTGTCGTAGATTATAAATACTCCTAGGTACATGAAAAAGAGGACAATACTCTATTTTAGAGTTCGGGTGGCAACCCTAAGTAGCGTACGCTTAAACTCAAACTCATAAGATATTTATTCAATAAACTCAATTAATAAGTACTTTGAATCGTCCAAATCTTTTTTAACCTACTGTTCTGCTCGGGAGTGAAAAACCGCCTCACTTCATTGAGAACGTCATTCTTTAACTGTGGCAAAGAACAAAAAACTTAGTGTGCAAGCCATAGAATAATATGCTTTAGTCAATGATGTCTTTGGCTTTAGTTATTATTCTGAGGTGCAAGCGAATATTGACCAAAAACTTACTCGACTATACTTTATATCTTTTTTAATTGTATCTTCTTTCTTCTTCATCTTTGTTTTCCAAATATGTAAAATTTGTTGCTTTTATCGACGCACGCGAAACGGTCATATTTTTTCCCAAAAAATTTAAAAACAACGTTATAAGTTGGTAGGTAAGCAATTTATATAACTGTGACTATGTTAAGAGGTTGTTTACCGTTAGGTACTGACGTTTAAAACATGTAAGCAGTAATTATGAAACAAAGGCGCGGGAATAGGGTGACACGGAGACACAAAGCAGTTAAGTGAACTGTTACACAATAAATACGCACGCACGTACTGCGCCGCTTGTGCCGTCTGATCACAATGACTGGCCACAGATCAGATACCTACAGAAAGCTCACTTGATACTTCATATATGAGTATGATGTAGAGAGTATAAAAATTAAATGGTGGGGTGTCCGAAGACACTTAATATAATCACGAGTATTATCCCCAAAGGGTTAGTCAGAGACAAGGCAAGAGGACAGCAAAAGCAGTCCTCTACCATAGTCCACTTTTCACCAAATATCGACTGCACATGTGCTCAGCGTGACAGGTGGTGAGCCCATCGCCGCTCTATGTTGTTAGATGTACATGTGCAGTCTTTAATTCGTTAGTCGCCTCTTATGACACCCAAGGGAAGAGAGAGGCTGATGGTAGTATTCTTTCACCGCTACGAGACACGATGACTTTTAAGTATGGAAGGTTCTCAATATGTCTATACCTACTTTTTTAGTAACTTATGTTATTTTTATAAAAAGATTTTTTTAGAGATATTTTTTTATTTACCAACAAGGTTTTTTCAATTAATATAATATGACAATGGTAATAAATGACAATCAGAAACTTTTTACAACCTAACACAAAACCTTAAAATGCATTTTTAAACGTAACGTTTGTATATTATATATTACGTCCATGCTTATATGAAGCCACAGAATTTACAATTTTTAAGCCAATAATTGAAATAAAGACAATTTTTTTAAATTTTTACGCTTTTAATAAATTAAGTACCTACTTAATAAAATACTGCGTCCGAAATTCCCAAGAAAGCAAGGGGGCGAACTCTAGGGAAAAACAATTTATTTTCGCGGCCTGAACAATTAAAGGAATAGCCCGAATAAAAACGAATCGGGGACTGCAATAACGGAGATTTACAAATCGCTTCGTTGGTAACCTTCTAATTTTTGCGAGTTGAGCATTCAGATTAAAAGGTAAAGGCTTTTTATTTAAAACCTGGTTGTAGGAATCTACCTAGAATTCGACTGGATAACGACCATAATAAATTCTGCTGCAAAGCAACATTATTTTACATTGCTGTGTTCTGCTTCTATTCGAAAGGTCCAATTACAATCCTAAGAATTTCTTATTCTATTAATCTATAAGTAATAATTAATAATAATAACAACAGACCTAATGTTTAAAGTTCAATTATATTCAATAATATTTCTTGTATGTGACAGGACAGCCTATGTATGTAAGTAAATGTTTAAAGATATACAAGTATTATCTTGATATAAAACTTGTGAAAAATAATGATGTTGTAGTCGCTGAATTGCTGCATAAATGTTATAATTATAACAATTAAAGCTGTTTTGGCTGGCGTAGTGTAAAGTAATCTTTGTTGCAATAAATAATACTTATTTACATTGAGAGCGAACGACAAATTAAGCGTTATTGTTACGAGTTCATTAATTTTTAGTTTTTAAGTAGCGACCTTATTTAAAGTAGGTACCTAATTAGGTTTTAAGTAAGTGTAGTGTTTTAGTAAGTGTGCACTCGAATAACAAAGATGTTATTGGAGTGCACACTTCCGCCATGTTTTACAATTCTTCTTTAGTGCCGTAAATTATTCATATTTCTTTATTATGGTCAAGCACGATCAAAACTCCCACCTACTGCAACAGAAAATATAAATAGTACATCGGTCTATTCATAAAATTTGTTTCAGTAGATTTACATATAGTACAGTCGGCCTCAGAAGTAGCTGAACACTTAAGAACCGTTTCATACCAGGTACTTCATTAATACATAATAGTTTCACGAGCGCGATCGTTCCGAGCTACGAGAACTAAGGCCGAATACGATAAAAAAAGTTTGTAAACTAATAATTGACAATTTAATATTAAATCAAGTGTCACTCTGAATTTTACAATTAAAAACTAATAATTGTTAGCTAGTTATAAAACATTGTCAGCAGTTTTTTCGTTAACTCCCAAGAAAATGTAATAATCCAAGTGACACCAGATATTTGCAAAAGGAAATGTCAAGAACTCGTTTACAAACATTTTATCGAGTTCGGCCCTAGTTTAATAGTTAGTGTGACATTGAGGCCGATCGTCCACATACCAAGCAAGACGTTTGCCTATTCATAAAAAGATCTGTTGGTTTGGTACCATATACTGAGCGTAATGGTTCAAGGTAAGACGACTGCGGAAGAGAACTTCTAAATTGGTAGGCAGGTCCGACCTCAAGGTTGTTACATGAATTGGCGTAAGCGGTCGGCGCACGTGACAGCTAGTCTGACTCATAGAATAGCACGTTTTCTAGTTAAAAAAATCATTTTTATCTTCTTCGGTTATTAGTAGGTAGATGATAATTACATTCATCCATACATACAAACATCTCACGACTATTTTTTTTCTTTATTTATCGTAGGTATACCAACAGTCATTCAATGAAAATAATTACAATATTTCTTTCCTAATAGACAAAAAGGATAGAGAAATACATCCGAGCTATTTAAAAGATAACAAGCTTGTAATCGCTGGTTACAGATTACTAAGCCCAAATAGAGTAAAAAGAGTGGTAGGTACGGTGATACGGTGTATTATCCCCGGATATAAGGAATTATTCACGAGGACCGGAAAAGCAGTCCACTGCCACAGCCCACATTTCACCCAGTAACGACTGCACATGTGCTCAGCGTGATAGGTGTGGTAAGTCCATCGTCGCTCTATAGTCTATGCCGTTGGGTGTATGTGCAGTGTTTTAGTAAGTTTATGTACAAACTGAGGCCTTACCATCAACTCTTAGACCTAAGTTCACCAATACATGTTTAAGTTTTAAACAGCTGTTTATATCATAATCGGCTGAACAATATTTTGCTGTTCTCCAAGCCTTAGAATATAATGTCTTTATTGCTTAAACTGTGTAACAAGTTCTTAATATATTTAAATAGTAACTGTGTAACAAGTTCTTAATATATTTATATATTAAAACAGTCGGCTGATTAAAAAATCATTAGGTTATTTTGTAAAAATTGTTACAAAATAACCAAATTATTATAAAATCCTTGGTTACGTTGTAGTTCATGAACTCGACCCTTGGAGCACTTGGTACCTATTACTTTATAATCTTGCTATGTTAATCCCATGCAAATTTGGCATAGTAAGATTAAAGGTAGGACCCCACCTACCACCTAGGTCAGCAAACAAAATCTAAGGTTGCACAACATCAGTCATGACATCAGATAAGCGCTGTTCGATTACGTGAACTTTCAGTGTCTCCGTCCTAGCTTGTGTTAACGACGTTAATTATACAGTTTCGCCGTCCGCCATGAGATAGTAATTTGCGAGTTGGTAATGCCAAATTACAGGATGAGTGGTGAACTGCTGGCCATCCGTTAAAGGCCGTACTGATACAACTAAATACCATAACAATGAAGGATTTATAGATAAAAAAAAATATAAATTCTTTATTTGATTTGTTCCGGATTCGTCGTATTCCTGATTCGTCGTATTCCAGATTGGTCGTATTCCAGATTCGACGTATTCCAGATTCGACGTATTCCAGATTCGTCTTAATTCAGTTCACCTCAGTACCTATCATATTTGTTATAAAATAAAAAACCAAATACAAATTATTACTTATTTAAGTAAACAAATTTAAGTATTGGAACAAAAAACTCTCCTCGATACACCAAAAAACGGTTTGTTACTAATTCAATAAATTCATAAAATTAAACAATTAAACTCATAATTCACAAAGTCTAAAAAGGCACTCGATATAATATGTAATAATTACTAAACCATAACAAAATATATTTATGTATATGTTTTAAACGTTTTTAAGAACTTTGTGAAAATATTCGTTGGATATTATTAATGTGCCTACTCGACTGGTACGTATTACGACGAATCTGGAATACGACGAATCCGGAACAAATCCTTTATTGCACTAACTCAAGCGTGTCGCGTAGCGGTGAAAACATACTACCACCCCTCTCTTCCCTTGGGTGTCGTAAAAAGTGCCTAACGGACTAAAGACTAAACTTACATCCAACAGCATAGAACGGCGATGGGCTCACAACCTGTCACGCTGAGCAAATGTGCAGTCGCTATTTGGTAAAAAGTGGACTATAGTAGAGGACTGCTTTTGCTGTCCTCATTGCCTAGCCTCTGATTAACCCTTCGAGGATTATAGTCGTAATTATATGTATGTATGTACCTACTTAGATGACACATTAAAACACGCTAGGTACACAAGACATATACAAAAGAGAGCTTATCACTAGAAGACAAAAGGAGAATGACCTTTTTACTATGGGAGTTAGGCTACTTTTTTAGCTAGCTAGCTTTAATGAAATAAATAGGAAGCAATAGCAGCAATGCTCTGAATTATGAAGAAAAAATTACATTACAATATCATGCGGGAGTTTGAAGCTATGTTCATTTTTAGCCTAAGACTTTTTAGGTATTTTGAGGTTATGCCAACTGTTATCGTATGAATCAGTTCCGTTCAGCATTTATGCGGCGTTCTGTAGAAAACCTTTTTTAACAATAATCATTATAACTTATGAGAACACTTTTGATATGTGAATGATTAAAACGCAATAGATATCGAATAGGCTGGTTTGGTCATTCTCCTTTTGTTGGTTGTTAAGTCCGCCTGGCTAGCTATCACCATCTTATCGCCATAACATCAATCTTTGCAGTATAGTTGTGTTCCAGCAGTTAGTTGGAGGATTCTGGTTGAAATGCTTCCACCATCGGCCTTATCATCACTTACCATCAGGTAAGATGAAGGCCAGTTGCTTACCCGGACTTGAATAAAATAATAAAGAGATCTTTTACAGTACACCCTAGCTGTGGTGTAAAAATATAGCCATGATTAGCCAGCATTACCTTCAAGTTTACCCGAGTAGACGTTATATCTTTATATCGGAGTTATAATTTTTGTCCCTACAATTATTAATCTTTAATGTACTTAGAGAACACACATTATGTCTTGTGCAGCGGGAGCGGGTGATACACCTAGGCTTGCCAACTCCAAAAAAGGTATTTCCGGTATTGCCCAGCTCGACATCCGGGACTTCGGTATATTACGCGGGACAGAACACACCACATTTAAAATGGTTAGTAAAAAAAAAAACATAGCTATATTTTTTATTTATCCTAGATACACCCGTGATACGAGGTGAACTCTAGCAATGATGTCTTCCGTAACCACATCTTCGAATTTGACCCTAGTATAGGTATGGTGTCAAATATACTGGTTGTCTGGAAGAAATCGCTTTAAAGCGATAAGACCGCCAAATTGTAACTGTGTATTGTACTTATTTTTATGTTTTGTGTTTAATGTAATGTACCTATATAACTGGTGCAATAAAAGTATTAACTATTTATCTATCTATAGTGTTTACCTTCGAGTTTGCCCGAGTAGACGTGGGCGGTGTTATAGTCGAGTGGACCGCTGGACGACTGGAACTGGACGCCATCCGCGAACACCGAGCTCGGGTCGGGCCGCAGCACCAGCTTGAACTGCCTGCAACAATGGACACATTGCTTTAAAGCTGATCGACCTAGTACGTTAGTAGTACCTACGTTAGATTCACGACTTTTATCCCTAGAGACTAATAGTAGAGGATCCGAGTGTAAAACGACCTTCACCGAGCGGTTAATGGATGAAAAGTATTTTTATAATGTGTTAAAAAATATATTGCGAGTGGGTTGGCTGAAAAATTTCAGTCCGGTATATACCGGACTGAAATTTTTCAGCCAACTTAAAATTTAATTAATCATATGATTAATTAAATATTTAAATTTTTTTTTTTAATATTGCTCTTCTTTCGATAATAGATAAATTACATAGGTACCAATCGAAAGTATGATAGGTACCAATCGAAAGTATGAAGCATAAAGAATATGCAAACGTTAGGTTGACTATTTTTTTTCTGTCAAAACATTGGGTAGGCAGGTGTAAACAGGCAAGTCAATATTAGTAATTTGCAACGGTCTAAAATTTATGTTTATATAATGAGAAGCTCATTACAAACACACACAAACCAAACCCGTGAAATGAAAAAAAAAATTTTTTTATATTAAATTAATCTATAAAGTTCTTGGACTGAAATTTTTCAGCCAACCCACTCGCGATATATTATTTAACATATTAAATTTGATATAAAATACTTTTCATCCATTAACCTTCCCGGTGAAGGTCGTTCTATACTCGGATCTTAGACTATAAGGCAACGAGGACCGCAGAAGCAGTCCACTACCACAGTCCACATTTCACCTAATTACAACTGCACATGTGCTCAGCGTTATAGGTGGTGAGTCCATCGCCGCTTTATGCCGTTGAATGTGTCTTTATTCCGTTAGTCGCCTTTTACGACACCCAAGGGAAGAGATTAGTTGGTGTGGTGGTATCCCTTTAGTGAGCCGATACATACACGGCCCTACCTATAGTGTTGTAATTAACTCAACAGAGTGTCGAGTTTGACAACCACCTTCTCATGGTTCTCCATCATGAAAACACTCTCACAGCAACACTCAAGTATCACGAAGGGCCGTTGCAGTCTCAAATTAGTAAATTAACAACTGTCAGAAATGTTATCGTCGAAAAATCTTCAACGCATACAAAGCGCGAGCAAGAAAATCATACCGCGCTAAGGGTCTGACTCTTGCACGAGAAGTTGACTAACTAAAAACATTAAAGGTCACGTGCTCCCCGTACATCAGGGTTACACGTGTGATTTATCGGCCATTATATGGTGCTCTACATTTTAATACCTACAGTTTAGAACTCTCCTCGCGGTTGTAAATCATAATTAAGCCGCCGCCTGCACTTGCGGACGATGTATTTTTAGTACGACGCAGATTGGATGTTATAACTACTTTTGCCACCGGGGCGGCGATGTTAACTCAGTTTTGAACACAACACAATATTGCTGAAGTTTCTCTCGTTTTCTTTTCTCCACAACACGTGTTGTGAGACTCCATTTTATTTCAATCTACCGTACAATATTAAATGTACTTTAAATATATACCACTTGAAACTGGCTTAATGATAAACGCGAAGCTATAATACTAAATAATAATATTGCTGAACACTTGTTTTTTTTGGTAGGTATATGTAAGTATAGAAGTAAGCTTATAATTTGTATAATCTATTGTTTATAACTATAACAAAATTGTTTCAGTCAATGTCTTATCTTATACAATAAGACATTTATATACTTTACTAACTATACTTAGGCCACGGACCTGAAAACTTTTACAATAAGGAATTTACTTTACTTACTATACTTGGGCCACGGACCTGTTTTTTCAGGTCCGTGACTTGGGCCAAATTCAATGAGCAATGTTTACACAAATTATTCACACTTTTTTGTGCACATTATCTAGTGTGACTCGGATTTTACGGTATCTCGAGAAAGATTAAGAGGCCTATTACACGACCCTTTCATTCAATGCATAGTACCAGAAACGCAAGTTACCGTGCACGCTTATGACCATATTCCAAATTCGCAACTTGCCAGACTTGCAATCGACCATGTACGCATACGACCTGAAATGAATTTGCTATCGACCAGCCCCTATTGCACCCCTTTGAACCCCAGGAGCTCAAGTCTGCTTATGACAATACTGGCATAATAGCGTCTCTGGGGCTCCGTAATGGTGACATTTCCCATCACCATTACACCACAGAATGTCCACAGTATTTAAATTTGCAAGTGGCCATTATCATTATCAGCAAAAAGGACGTCTATCAAGTGCGATGATAAATGTACGACCAAAGATATTGTAAAATGTACGACAACCTACATAAAAGGACTAAGTCTTAACTTTTTAATTAAACCCAAAATTGCAGAGAAAGATTTTCATAAAATACGCGAAGACACGTTTTTGAGCTCCTAGATTTAACAACTGTTCTAAAAAAAAAAAAATTGAATGTTATCTCTTATATAGTCATTTAATTCGGAGCGGCCTCAGAATTTTTAGTTATTGATTTTAAATAGAAAAAAAATATTATTTTTAACCAAAAAAAAACATCGAAAATCGTTTTAAGTTAACTGTGAATTTTTCCTATATATACGATAATATTTATACCAAAATAATCATTACTAATGATTTTACAATGAATAATGATTTTATAATGAATTTATTATCTTATTTCGATAAAAACGATAAAACAACTGCAAAATTATTTACTACAAAATGCATGCGCCGTTGCATACGCGGCCGTCCGAACCACAGACGTTAATACGTCTGTGGTCCGAAGTCAGCTTATTCGTAATATTAGGCATGAATAAAATTTATTATCCTATTTCAATAAAAACGATAAATACAACTGCAAAATTACTACAAAATGCGAAAATGGGTATTTTACACAAAAATCACAGTCGAGATCGAGATGTAATAGGGCCCAGGGATGAATTACTTATATTAGACCGGGCCGTGCACGGGGCGTGCCGTGTGCGTGGCCCGGACGGAGCTCGTACGGGGCACTGATTTGAGACGTTGCATACATTTTGTATGAAGCAGTTCATACACCGTACACGGCCCGCTCTAATATAAATACAAAATGTATGCAACGTCTCAAATCAGTGCGTACGGGCCCCGTCCGGGCCACGCCCCGTGCACGGCCCGGTCTAATATAATCCACCTAACAAAGGTGACTTTCTTTCAACATACACATACATCACGCCCGCTTGGGGTAGGCAGAGACCACGGCTTTCCATTTGCTTCGATTCTGACACACATCCTTAGCTTCACTTACTCTCATAACATTCTTCATACATACTCGTACATCATCGTAGCAAATCGAAATCTGTGGTCTCTGCCTTCCCCTTTGGGAAGCGGGCGTGGTGTACGTACAATGGCGGACTCCGTCGCTTTACCAATCTAAAGGTCAAAATCCCTTGCACACCGCGTCGTCTATTTGGTACGGGCACGCACCCGGGCGGGCGGTGCGCTTCATACGAAAGTCGCTGCAAAGTTGTAAAGCGACGGTGACCCCGACCGTAAATACATACTTATAATTACGACTATTATCCCCGAAGGGTTAGTCAGAGACTAGGCAGTGAGGATCGCAAAACAGTTCTCTACCATAGTTCACCTTTCACCAAATAGCGATTGCACATGTGCTTAGCAGGACAGGTGGTGAGCCATCGCCGCTCTATGCTGATGGATGTACGTGCAGTCTTTAGTCCGTCAGTCGGCTTTTACAACACCCTAGGGAAGAGTGGGGGTAGTAGGAAGTATTCTTTTACCGCTACGTGACACGATGATGTAGAATATGTATGTTAGGATGTATGTAGAATTATTGTTAATAATATGTTTTTAAACATTCTTAATCAAATTTGGCCCAAGTTTAGATAGTACTTTTTAAAAGAACAAACGAAGTACTTGCAAATTTGACTAGGTAAAGTCAAATGTTATTATGGTCCGAGATTAGTTAAATTAATTTTAGTAATTTAGAACAATCAAAACCAATTGTTTTCTAGGTTACTTCCTGTATTTTATGATATAAGAACAACGATCATGGGATGGGGTCATTATACTACATTGTGATGGAAATGCAAGTTATAGGATTTATAGGTAAAATAATTTCTGATATGTAAGAATAAGACAAGAACAAGAATATGACACGACGCTCATTACATGTCCTTGTAGAATAGCTAACTTACCAAATTAAAAGGTTACTAGCGCTACCAAGTATGTATATATAATAGAATTATAGCCTTTAAAAACTGTTTAGGTTATATCGTTCCAATACATAGCAAGGTTTTTTTGGTTAGATAGGTCACTGTCAACAAAATTGCCATCGAGTTGAGGTTGCCGTGTGTCCATCAAAGCGTGCTTTTCCGTACTTAAATATTACTCTCTACGTGTTTCGTAAGGTAAACTTTATGCTTGAGTGACTACAAAAGCCGCTCATCATTCTGGCGTGCGAAAGGTGAATATTGCCTCTGCCACAGGATTAATACATAATCGTCATCTTGATCAGCCCGTGTCAGTCCACTGCTGGACATTGCGCCCAAATACAGCTTTGTTGTGTTCAATACAGAGATTAGAGATAAGATAGCCAGTTCCTCAGTGGTTGAGGATTCCGATTGAAGCACGCGTCTACATCGCCCTTATTGTCACTTTCCATCAGGTGAGATGAAGGCCAAATAAGTGGTAAAAAAATCATCATCATCATCATTATCAGCCTATAAACTTCCCACTGCTGGGCACAGGCCTCCCACGTGGACAATAGCACGTGGAGATATTGGGACATAACCCACCACGCTGGCCCAATGCGGGTTGGTGGGTTTTAACGACTGCCATCTTACGACAACAACCGGGACCAACGGCTTAACGTGCCTTCCGAAGCACGGAGGAGCTCGAGAAGTTTTTTTTTTAAATTTGGTCACCCATCCAGCGACCTGGCATTGCGAAAGTTGCTTAGCGAGCAAGATCGCAAGCCGAACGCGCTAGCCGCTGCGCCATCGAGGTCCTAGTTAAAAAATAAATTGTCATAAATCCAAAAATTAACGGGCGGTTCTGATAATTTGACTGCAACATCTCCAGCTAGCGTAAACTCATGATCTATGTCTGTGACTCATGGTAACATCGAGCTCACCCTTTAGTTACGCTAACTACCGGCATCTAACGCTGTTAAGAGAACCAGACAGACAGCCAGCTTCCCTACTCGTCCCACTAACTTCATTATAGGAAAACTTGCTCTGATTCCGTCCAATAAATAGTCCGATCGGCCGCTCACACGCTCCACTTCAATCAATTCTGTTGCGGCTGCTTTGTTTATATGCATGGTTCATCAACGCGCATTACAGTGGTATAGGTCATAAAAGTAAGCGTTACCTATTAGTTGTCTTTGTTACTTTTTTACTAACACTAGCGACCCGCTCGTGACTTCTTTTGCGTACGCGTACCCCTTGAAGAATTTCCAAAAAAAATATTTTATACAAACTTTGTCCTGATAATTACAATCATAACAAAAAAGAAATACCCAAACGAATCTCGCACACCTGTTTTGAAAAAAGTTAAAACAGATTTGACAGAGACAGTTTAAAAGAAAGTTTTAAAAAAACTAGCCGTGGCTGTATATTTAATAGGTAATTATCAGCATTCGGGGGTAAAAAGTGAGAGCTTCTTACTAGTAACTTAGAACTTAGCTGGCGAACAGAGAGGACATTTAATTTGACGAGTACGAGAAACACTGCTATCGGCATAAAACCCAAGACTGTATAAAGAATGCAGAATGTATAAAGCCAGTTAGCAAAAATATAATTATGGCAATTCACGTGAGTAACATTTTACCGTTCCTGTCCAATCTTTTTCCGGGTAGTGGGTAGGTACAGTCGGCCTCAGAAGTAACATATCAGTTTAATACCGAGCCACACCAGCTCGCTCGGAACTATCGCGCTCGTGCAACCATCGTTTATTAAGTGTTTGGTACCTATGTACGACATTGTATTATAGTCGGTGCCAGATAAACGTGCATAAAAGGTCATCGCTACCCCTGTACCACTGCACGCCGAAACCAGCGTCGAACCGAAATATAAGGTGTAGCGATAGAATTCTGTGTAAACAAACGTATCTTGGTACGAGATGTCCTTGATCCGAAGACTTGGCATATATCACAAACATTTTTTTACCTTTTGACTTTTAATACGTACATAATAAATACTTAGTGTACCTATTATAGTGATAATTAACTGACCTAATAATGTTTTGAAATCTCTTGGTACAAGTGGGGTAAATGGCACCGACTTAAGAGGTCGGCCTCAGGAGTAGTACCTCAAGCCGACCGTACTACAGTCGAAGGAGTTCTCGGCCGACCAGCCCCCTTACTCTCGAAACCGATCGCTATTGGATCGGATTGGTACTGTGAATTTTCGTTTTTTAAGTTACGACACCAGCGCTAATTTGGATTCATATTGGGTGAACTAAATGTCATTGAGTTTTGTATTTTTTTCACTCAATATCCACGCAATATGTATCCATATTAGCTCTGGTGTCGTAACTTAGGAGTACGAAAATTCACAATACCAATCCGATCCAATAGCGATCGGTTTCAAGAGTAAGGGGGCAGCTTTCGGCGATGTTCGCTTGCACACGATCTACGCGCACGCTACTGTACGTATGTATACACACGGTCGGAATAGAGCCACAGAATAAATAATAGTACTATAGAGCGCAAACGAATATAATAAATATGGCAGAATCATCTCCATAACGCCCTATTTATATATTATTTAGTGTATGTAAGTATATTTATATGTTTGTAAAAGTATTTATGTATATTTCTACACCTATGTATAGGTATGTTTAAATATTATATTTTAATTATATATAATTATATTTAAGCATATATGTATATTATATGCTTAAATATAATTTTATTGTTTTTTACATATTTTGTCACCGCAGCTAATTACACCTACCATGTCCTCTCTGCACCACCCTATGGTTGACTGGTAGAGAATGCCTTAGGCATTAAGTCCGCCATGTAATATATTGTTGCAAAAGTTTTAATAAATAAATAAAAATAAATAAATATCGGCGAAAAGTGGTGGACCGGCAAGTTCCTCGACTGTACCTAATCAAAGTGAATGGAGTGCCATTTTTCTCAATGCAAACACGCGCTGCGGCCCGGGAGCGTGCGCGGCCGCGTTCCAGGCACTCGTTCAACGCAGAATAACTTTATTAAAGTAACCGATATAATTCAAAGTGCCTTAGGGCGAGTGTTATTCCCAGTCATGCAGGCTTCTTACAATTTTACTGGAAGTTTAACAAAAGTCAAAAGTCAAAATATATTAATTCAATAAACTCAATGAATAAGTACTTTGAATCGTCCAAATCTTTTTTAACCTACCACCCATTCAGGACATAATTTTTTAACTGTGGCAAAGAATGGGCGCAAGAAACCACAGCGCACAAAAGCAACGACATTAACAAACAAAAAAAGAGTATGTCGTTACCAGGTCAATACAAAATATGAATTTAAAAATAAAAAAAATGATGCAATACAAAATTACAATACAATGTAGTATCAATTAAATAGAGACAATTAGAAATAGCTGTTGGAGTGCTTGGAGCATTTCAGATCCAAGCTGTTTTGTCTTCTGTGTAATCTGACACTTTATAATAAGCTTTTTTATAAAGCTACTCTTTGATTTTGATTTTAAATTTATCAAGATCTAATTTCTGAATATCATTTGGCACTTTGTTGTAAAATCTTACACACAGACCCCTAAAAGAATTATTTATTTTATGGAGCCTAGTATAAGGTACTGCTAATTTGTTCTTACTTCTAGTGTTTACATTGTGAATATCACTGTTTTTTGAAAACATTCCAGTATTTTTATGAACATAAATCAAATTTTCATAAATGTATTGTGATGCAACTGTCATTATATTTATATTCTTAAATCTCTCTCTGAGAGAGTCGCCAGCCTTTAGGCTATAGATTGCTCGAATAGCCCTCTTCTGAAGCACAAAGATAGTTTGAATGTCGGCAGCATTTCCCCACAGTAAAATGCCGTACGACATTACACTATGAAAGTAACTGAAATAAACTAATCTAGATGTATCAACGTCAGTTAACTGACGGATCTTCATTACTGCATAAGCCGCATAGCTAAGTCTATTCGACAATTTAGCTATATGTGGGTCCCACTGAAGCTTGGCATCTAACGTGATGCCTAGAAACACAGTGGTGTCCACAGGATTCACATTCTTATCTTTAATTTGTACACTAGTTGTTACTTGCTTAACATTAGGCAATACAAATCTTACACATTTGGTTTATCCCTCGTTTAATAGCAAGTTATTTACACTAAACCAGTGAACAATCTTTGAGATCGCATTATTCACATCGTCATAATTTGGCGTTTCACTTTGAATAAAAGTGAAGTATCATCAGCAAACAATACTATCTCATGACTGTCTTTTACAAAATAAGGTAAGTCATTAATATAAACCAAAAACAAGAATGGACCTAGTATTGAACCCTGCGGAACTCCCATTGTAACCACTGATCCCGGAGATCTTTTACCGTTAATGTCGACCTTCTGAATCCTGTTACTCAAGTATGAGATTAGAAGGCTCAAAGAAGCATCCCTAATTCCATAGTGGTTAAGCTTCCTGACCAAAGTTTCATGTAAAACACAATCGAAAGCTTTGGATAAATCACAAAATACCCCTAGGGCATCCTGTGATTCCTCCCAGGTATCAAATATTTGGATTAAAAGCTCAACACCGGCGTCAGTTGTTGAGCGACCCCTAGTAAAACCATACTGTTTACAATGTAAAAGTTTATTTCTATGAAAATGAATTTGAATTTGGTCTAGCATCAACCTTTCAAAAATTTTACTAAATGTGGGTAGCACAGAAATAGGTCTAAAATTAGAGGGGTCAGAAGTGCTACCTGATTTAAATAATGGAATTATTTTACTATATTTCAT
Organism: Scoparia ambigualis; assembly: GCA_963921215.1. Lineage (NCBI taxonomy): Eukaryota > Metazoa > Arthropoda > Insecta > Lepidoptera > Crambidae > Scoparia > Scoparia ambigualis. The sequence continues at coordinate 29,370,316 of OY992511.1, read as the reverse complement.
TAGGTCAGGAAAAACACCACAGTCAATGCATTCGTTAAATATGCAAGCTAAAACTGGAGCTATTGTCATAATTACTGATTTAGCGACATCCACGGAATTACCCCACAGATCAGCAGTTTTCTTTTTATTGAGAGTGTTAAATGTTTTTATTATATCTATAACACAAATTTTTTGAAAACTGAAATTACTTTCACAATCTTTAACATTCTCCTTCAAAACAGATTCAGCTACAGTGGGGGAGGAAATCAAGGCTTTTGTAGTTGAAACTGGAATGTTAGTAAAAAACCTCTCAAATGCTGCAGCAACATCAGCATCAGAAGTCAAGGTTTTATTATCACAATTTAAATTGTACTCATTATTACGACTTCTGACCTTTCCTGTTTCACTATTTCTAATATTCCATGTCATTTTTATTTTGTCATTACTATTCTTAATCTTAGAACTCAGATAGTTTGCCTTGGCTAATCGGCATACTCTTTTAAATAACTTTGAATAATTTTTAACATATAATTTGAAGTCGTCGCTGGTGTTATAGTTGCGTTCACCATAAAGTTCATAAAGGCGTTTCCTACTTTTGTGAATACCAAACGTTCAATTAAGTTAACTATGGGCGGAAATTAATAAATCAATCTATATCTTCTGAATGCCTACTAGAGTTTTTACTCTAGTAAGCAGATATAATATAGGTTGATTTATTAATTTATTTGTTCTAAGATACATACAGTCACGACACGACCATTATCCTAAAGGGTTGGTCAGAGACTACTAAGGAATGCAAAAGCAAGTCCGTGTAAGGCTGATTTCACAGTCAAGCGTTTGATCAGCGCCGGCCACACGCGCGCGCATACAATTAGGCTGGTTTCACAGTCACGCGTTTGACCAGCGCCGGCCACACGCGCGCGCTATACTACATAGTAGTTGCGCGTTTGAACTGCGTGATGACTATGAAACGCTACTACAATCTAGTGTAAATTGTAAGCGCGCGCGTGTGGCCGGCGCTGGTCAAACGCGTCACCAGCCTAAGATCTAAATAAAGTAAGAGGAGGAGTAAAGGAGTCTAAAAGTCGACATATGATCCACGCAGGATCAATTTTGCCATACGCAATAATAATAATAATCTAAGTAAAGTCCCACATCGTTACTGAAACTCAGGGGTTTAGGTGGAATATCAATTACCATTTTTCATATTTTCACTCAAATATTTTCTATTATCTCTCTGACTTGACATTGGCTGAACGTGCTAACTGCAGCAAGCCATTAGATTAAAAAAAATCAAACATTATCGTGTTCTTCATTTACAACTGTCAGCTGTGCTACCTACGCAATTAAGCATGAACTTGAAAGTTAATCAACAGTCAACACGACGATCATAAACTATTTTTCATACAAAATAGCAAACATTTTACCCGCCCCATTGTTAGCTAACCGGATTTCTAACTCGATTAACGAATTAATTACCTGAGCCGATCCCGCCGAGTTGCCACGATTACTTGAGAATATCTCGGGACTAATACGTAACTTCAGCATAAATATTAATAAGTCAAGTTTAGTTTGGATGCCTCTTCTGTGTTGGCTATGAATATCGGGCGATATTTCGGCATTATAAATATGTTTCTGTTCTGCTTATTACACCTACATCATTATTTTTTTGATTCAGAAAACGTGAATCTGTAAAGCTTGTCCTACTTCAGACTGATAATATCAGTTGTATTATATTATGATAATAATATTGTATCTAAATAGTGTAGTTCTTAGTCTTTTATTTTGTTTTATGTTTCAGTTTGTTAAGTCAATAAATGTCTCTTCTTTCTTCTTTAGACTCCATAGAATCTTCAGAATAAGGTACATATCGGAAAATTATTGAAAAAATATTGCGAGCGATATTCGCCTTTATACAGCTAGTATCCATTTTAAAAATTAACGTTTACTAATACTGGATACTTACTATTGATAACCCATTCATAGTCCACAATCAACTGGCAATTAACACAAACTATTTCGTAGCAGATTTTGGAATAACACTTATAGTAATAAAGAAACGCAGGCAGCGTTGCTTGAATATAAATAAACTAGGTTTCGCCCGCGGCCTCGTCCGCGTGATATTCGGTCTGTCACAAAGGTCTTTATCGGGTGCGCCCGGACCATTTTAAGTACTTGACCGGAATAAAAAGTAGCCTCTAGCGTTTTCAGGCGCTTCAACTATCTCTGTATAATAAAACACGTTAACTTTACATTATTATCAAAGTCATTATAAATCCTTTAGAGCTGATTTTTTCAATCCTCTGATGAAATAGCTGTTGGAGTACTTGGAGCATTTCAGACCCAAGCTGTTTTGTCTTCTGTGTAATCTGACACTTTATAATAAGCTTTTTTATAAAGCTACTCTTTGATTTTGATTTTAAATTTATCAAGATCTAATTTCTGAATATCATTTGGCACTTTGTTGTATAATCGTACACACAGACCCTTTAAAGAATTATTTATTTTATGAAGCCTAGTATAAGGTAGGTACTGCTAATTTGTTCTTATATTAAATTTTGAATATCACTGTTTTTTGAAAACATTTCAATATTTTTATGAACATACATCAGATTTTGATAAATGTATTGTGATGCAACTGTCATTATACTTATATCCTTAAATTTCTCTCTGAGAGAGTCACCAGCCTTTATGTGATATATTGCTCGAATAGCCCTCTTCTGCAGCACAAAGATAGTTTGAATGTCGGCAGCATTTCCCCACAGTAAAATGCCGTACGACATTACACTATGAAAGTAACAAAGTATTACCCGATCAATCTAAATTGTCACCTGTAAAGAGAGAAAAGTCATAATATGACAATACATTTTCAAAATGACTGTTTAATACTTGAACAGACAAATGTTTTATCTGACAATAATTGATAAAATCGGCCCTTACTGAAATAAAAAAAACCTAGACGTGTCGGGTAGCGGTGAATGAAATTCTACCACCCCCTCCTTTCCCTTGGATGTCGAAAAAGGCGACTAACGAACTAAAGACTGCACATACATCCAACAGCATCCAGCAGCATATGTGCAGCCGCTATTTGGTGAAAAGTGGACTATGGTAGAGGACTGCTTTATTGCTGCCATTATTGCCTAGTCTCTAACTAACCCTTCGGGGATAATATTCGTGATTGTATGTATGTATGTTGAAATAAACTTGTTTAAAAAGTAAAAAGTGCTTTTGAATCGATGCAACATTTTTTTGCCTACTACCCATTTAGGACGTCTTTCAGCCGTAAAGAATTTATTTTGGGTTTTATAAAGAGTTTACCACAAAAAAAAGGTTTGCCAGAAAGAACTGAACGCGTCCAAGTTTAATTATGAAATTATGATGGCACATCCGAGCTCGTCCATCCTTGTTTGCTGCGAGTAAATCACAGCTGAAAACTCTGCAAGAATTTATTAGTAAACGCAATTCCCGAAAGTCATTACTCATTTCTGGTACCAAAAGGCTGGCTGATATGCATTTGAAAGCAGCTTTTAATACTTCAGACATCTATTCTTTGTTACTATGTCTTATCATTATCAGTAATCTTATGTCTTATTAGGGGGGTTAGGCGGTCAGCGAAAATTCCGGGCCCTTGCGGGTGTTGGGCGGTGCGGGGTCCGCGGTAATTCGTAAGCGTCATTCACATTTTTATTAAAAAGTTAATAAAAATGTTTTGTTTTTTGGAAATCCAAAACAGTCAAGAAATCGAAAAGGTAAATAAGTACCTTGTGTTTATGATTTTATTAGAATTATTATTGTAAAACACAGTCGTAATGTGCATTTATATGAAATTTTAGAAGTAACTTCAGGATTTTTTAAAGGGGATGACTCCACTTACGTTCTGTAATACATATTGAAAATTTCAGTGCGAAATATCCAAAATATTTTGAATAACAGCTAATAGAAAACCGCCAATTTTTCGCTATTTGGTGAAAAGTGGACTATGGCAGAGGACTGCTGTTGCGGTCCTCATTGCCTAGTCTCTGACTAACCCTTCGGGGATAATAGTCGTGATTATATGTATGTATGTATGTATGTGTGTGTGTTATATCTTATTATAAGCGGTGAGGTTTAGCTCACTAAAATAATACTTTACCAAGCCATCTCTTCCCTTCGGTGTCGTAAAAGGCCACTAACGGAATAAAGAGTGCATCAACAGCACAGAGAGGTGATGGACTCAATAGGCACCTATCACGCTGAGCACATGTGTGCAGTTGTAATTTATTGTAACAAAACACGAAAAAAAAATTTTACGCTTACACCAAATTATCTAGAAATTCTTCACCAGTCATTCTAGACCAAGATAAGTAATCTTTTGATACTCGTTAATATGGTAAGATAACGGATAAATATACATAAACACAGAAAAAACACTTAGTATAACAGTTTTTTCTCGAAATTGACACAACCGGGAATTGAACCCAGGACCTCAGAGATGGCGCAAGGCCAGACCCGGCGTGCTACCCACTCAACCACGGAGGTCGTAAACGAAGGAAAGCCGCAGGGCGGGCGGAAGCGCCGCGCAGGCTCCGCTCGACAGGAGAGCCTCCTGAATATTAAGGAGTATTAAGTGACGATGTCACGCGGCACCGCCTCCACGTACGGCGCGTAATTGCCAACAAGCGAGTTAACAACCTTAAACAAGATTGGCCTATAATTATATCGAGTTAAGTCTCTGTATTGCGTAGTGCTCATTTAAAAAATACGAGCCTGAGAATGTGTTTGTGCGCACGTGTATACATGTGTGTGTGTAAGTTTTATTAAACTTCTATTGAATAAGTGATACTCCCGAATCTAATCACAATGAACTCGCTTATTGTACTTCTTGTATCCGTTGTTTTTCGTTTCCAAACAAAAACTCGGTTGGTTGGCAAACGTTTGTGCTAATACGACCGTTGACCGAAACTTTGTACGGCGACATTGTTAAGAGTTTGGGATTGTCGGACGGTCGTCTTTTAGACCGAGAAATACAATTAAAGTTGCGGTCAGTTGCGTGGTCCCTTACCCTCCCCGGGCCCCCGCCCCGCCCCCGGGAGACTATCTGGTAGTTTGATTGACTCTCAATTACACGAAGGAATTGGTTCTGTTTTAGGTATTATCGACGCGGAGATAGCTAAATTAACAATATTCATACAAAAATATAAGCGTACAAGCGCCCGCTCGTGGTTTCACCAGCGTGGTTCCCGTTCCCGTGGGAATATCGGGATATAGTTATCCTATGTGTTAATCCAGGTTATAAACTATCTGTTTGCCGAATTTCATCCAAATCCATTCAGTAGTTTTTACGTGAAAGAGTAACAAACATCCATCCATACTTACAAACTTTCGCGTTTATTAGTAGGATAATCTTTGACTCGGCTTGGCTTATTCACTTTATTCCCTGACAGTCCAACATTCCCAGTTTGATACCGACGCTGCTTTTCATTAAGTTGTTAATATTTTTGTCACAATTTTAGCTGTAGTAATAATTCAATTGTAACTAAATTGGTAGCCGAATTAAAAGATCTTGAGCTCTCCAAGCTTCAGACAGGACAAGCTTTTAGGGGTAAAAGTCACTCGCATTCGTAGGTTTACCCTTGAGACACTGCAAGGCTCGTATTCTAAAATCAAACTCAAAATCAAATCTATGCTTGAATACAGTTAGAAAGGATGGCGATATATGCGATGAATAGCACCATCCCTCTAGGTACTCAATCGGAGAGCGAGCGAAGCTAGTGAGTTTGAGTTTGGTTTTAGAACACAAGCTTTAGTGTTAGTGGTTAAATTGAACCGGCGTGGAACAATTGCACTTGTTGCATTTGTTTTTTGTCCGGTAATTCAAAGCACCGAAGGCCCATCTATCCCCCTCCACAATTCCTACCTACTCTTCCCTCAAAGGTCCTAACTCTTACTCAAAACCAGCAACGCATCTGCGATTCCTCTGGTTTGCGGGTGTCCATGGGCGGCGGTGACTTCTTCCCATCAGGTTACCCGCTGGCTCGTTTGCCTTCTTTCAACATAAAAAGGCAGCATGTAATGTCGCTGTTTCCGGTTGCTGTCGCAAGATGGCATTCACCCGCATTGCAGTATGGCCATAAGTAATTATTATAATTACAATTTACTTGTTTATTTACACATTATAGTAGTATATAGTAAATCTCGCGACAACCTTTTATATCATATTTTATAAATTGTGTAATGACGTTATAGTAAGTTGATAGTAAAAGTTTTAAAGTGAAAGTTTATTTTTTCTTTATAGCGCATTTAAATAAAAGCTTGTTTTTTAAAAAGGTTTTTTACTTAAAATTTATTTTTTACTTTTTAGTTAAGTATGGACACGTTTTTCATCTGTTCATCTAGCATTGAATACAAATATTTATATAGGTATACAAAATTTATTTACGTCCACCAAACCACCACCACCACTCACCACCCATCAAAACCAGTCCACCCATTAAGACGAATCAAACTCGACGCGGTTATGTCGCTTAATTACTGCGAGTTCCTATGGCCACCTTCCAGCTGCATCATCAGACCCTGGTTACCATCTAGCACCAAAGTACCTACTCGTCAAGACGAATCAAACGAGCCCATACTCGATGGGGTTATATGTCGTTTAATTACTGAGTTCCTATGGCCGTCTTCCAGCTCCATCATCAGGCCCTGGTTACTTTCTAGCACCAAAGTACTCGTCAAGACGAATCAAACGAGCCGAGACTCGATGGAGTTGCGTCGTTTCTTTACTGAGTTCTTAGGAACACCTTCCAGCTCCATCATCAGCTCATACCCTGGTAACCATCTAAAAACAAAGTACTCGCCAAGACGAATGAAACGAGCCAAAACTCAATGGGGTTGCGTTGTTTCATTACAGAGTTCCTATGACCACCTTCCAGCTCCATCATCGGACCCTGGTTACCATTGAAAGACAAACTACTCGTCAAGACGATTCAAACGAGCCCAAACTCGATGAGGTTGTGTTGTTTCATTGCGAAGTTCTTATGGCCACCTTCCAGCTCCATCATCAGATCAGTACCATGTCATCATAATATTGCATTGTCACGCAATTTACACATGTATGCAAAATTTCAGCTCAATCGGTAACCGGGTAGTGGGTGAAATATTGATTGCAAAATTTTATTACAACTCGACTGTGATTTTTGCGTAAAATGCTCATTTTCCCATTTTGTTGTAATTTTGCAGTTGTATTTATCGTTTATATCGAAATAGGATAATAAAATCATGCTTAATATTACAAATGTCCACTCTGCGAGGATAAGCTGAGTTCGGACGGCCGGCGCATCGCATTTTGAAGTAATTTTGCAGTTGTATTTATTGTATTTATCGAAATAGGATGATGTTATATAAAATCTTTATTTATCATGAAGTAACGATTATTCTGGTGTACATTTTGCTCAAGAATATTATTGTAGATAGGAGAAATTCACAGTTAACTTAAAGCGATTTTCAAAGTTTTTTTTGGTTAAGAAAAATATTTTTTTTCTATATAAAATCAATGATATCTAAAAATTTCGAGGCCGCTACTCGCTTTACGACTTTATAAGAGATAATATTCTATTTTTTTTATTTCATTTGTTCAGAACAAAAGTTCAATCTAGGAGCTCAAAAAAGTGCCTTCGCGCATTTTATGAAAATCTTTCTCTGCAATTTTAGGTTTAATTTAAAAGTTAAGCAAAATTTACAAAAAGCGAGGCCGCTACGCACTATTCCAATAGCTATTCTACACTATTCAATAAGTCAAAATTGTTCATGTATTTTTGTTTCTGAGATTCATAACGCCAAAATTGGCCATTTTACGCAAAAATCACAGTTGAGATTATTACATCTCTCTCAGGCCTCTTAAATAAAAATGTAAAAATATACAAGTACTAAAGAAAAACGTCGTTCTTGAAATAAGACCTAGTTTTATGCCGGAGCCACAATGCGAGAGCTTTCCAAAGTAACGTCAGAACTTAAGTTGTAAAATTGACGGATACTAAATCGTAATTCCCCGCGAGCCTCTTCGCAATAGAAGCGCGAGGAGGCAGCCGAGTCGGTTAAATCGAAAACGGCCCAAACTCTAATTTGAATAATCCACAATAAAATGGGTCGTCGCCCTTCGTTATAAAAGTTCAGGTAGCTGTAAGCATCCGAAGGGGATTCTCATTTCTACATTAAAATTTAAATCTCGCTCCGAACCGCCGGCTTTTGAGATTAAGGTACATGCGGATACCGAGGAGCTACAATTATGTCATATCTCTATGAGACATAAATTCAAGAATGCCGTCGAATAAAACAGTACGACAAAAAATACTTCTGTAACTGAGTTGTAGTTTAGACGCACTAAGTGTATCTTTAAGAATTTTTTTTAACACTCACACCAATTATTATCTAGCCCAAGAAAAGCTTTGAAGAAAATCATTAAATGGTTACTAGACAACGGATAATATGGATATAACGGACATACTTAAAATACTTAAATACATACTTATTATACATAGAAAACACCCAGACCCGAGACAATTTAGAAAAACCATAATTTCTAAATTGACCCGACCAGGGATCGGGTCAATTTAGAAATTATTGTTTTTCTATATCGGACCACACTTTTTTGAGCTCCTAGATTGAACTTTTGTTCTGAACAAATGAAATAAAAAAATTAGAGATGGCGACACCATGAAAACCGGTGTACAAACCACTCGACCAAGGAGGTCGTCAAATTATGCGTATCTCATCTAAGGCAAACTGACCAGGGTCCATCCATTAACCACGTGATGTTTTTTTAGCATTTTTTAACCCCCCATTCGACTTTGGTGATAAGTGGTGATGTTTAAGACTAAATAATAAATAAAATAAAAATAAAATATCTTTATTTACCTTTTAAAACTAAACTATAACAATATTTATCTGGAGTCCCCTTTTAAACATAAAAATGTCTGTTATAGAGGACACCGCTCCTCCTTATATAAAACAGAAAGTAGTGTGTGCGTGCGTGCGTGCGAGTGTGTGTGTGTGTGTTTGTGTGTGTTTGTGTGTGTTGTGTGGGTATATGTTAGCTTATGTGCGTGTGTGTATATTGTGTTTTTGAGTGATGAAGTGATGTTATTGTTACTCACAAGTGTTAAGATAACAGCGATTCTGTTTCATCATAACTTAAAGTTTTAAGCCATTGAGTTAATAAATTTATTTTACACTCATGATAGCTTTTTGTATAAATTTGTAGAGTTTTATTTACTTTATTATAAATGCACGCCGCTTGTTAAGACTAAAACACCCAAAATCACGTGTATTTTTAGTAACTACAAAGAATCTTAATTTTTTTAGAATATTATCTTCAAATACAGGTACAAATTATAATCTAATTGTATTCAAGAAAATTAAGGATCATGATAAAAATGTCTAGACAGAAAGGTTGGGGGTTGTTGTTTTTTCAACGACGAGCCAAGGTCACATTACACGCCGCTTTCGGTTTAGAAATCGCGCTTTTGATTTGACTAAAAAATTAATACACGTGATATCTTACTACACCCCCCTCCCCCTTGTGATATTTCGTCATTTTTGCCGAACCCCCTCCCCCCCTTTTCAAACATCACGTGATTAATGGACGGCCCCAAGAATAAGACTAAAAAAAAGTTCTATTGAAAAAGCATATCCCGAGTTTGTGATCACCAACCCGCAGTGGTGATGAAGCCAATAACCATCAATTGGCTATTTGACTGTTGTAACAATAAAATATGAAATACGTCGGATATGGTAGTTTATGATTTAACGATAATTATCCAATAGTTTGTTTTTATAAAGATAATTTGTAAATATTAAATATTTACAAATTATCTGAAGTAATAAACTAGTAATAAATTTTTATTTTTACAATATAAATTTGCGATTTTTATCTGTGGATTTCAAGACCCGAAACACGGGCGCCCATGATTGAGCTTCATATTTCACAAAATTATCAAAAACTTTCTGTCAGGTTTCAAGATAAGTTTCTTTAGGACTCCGGCTTCGATCAACAGTTGTATTGTTGATCGAAGGACTCAGGGGTATTATTTATTGAAGTGTGAAGTCACGGAACAAAATGTCGCGTGACCAACCGTTTTCGCACGGAATTTGAAATCAGTAAAGAGAAATATGGTTTTTTCTATTAATTTAACCGCCTCTGTGGTCTAGTGGCTAAGCTACCTGTTTCAGACCCAGAGGTTCCGGGTTCGATTCCCAGCGGGGGGTACATCTTTGTGTGCTCGGTTTGGTTGGTGGTAGGGCTGTTAAGTCCGCCTGCCTAGCTACCACCATCTTATCTAAGTCTGTTGCCATAACAACGATGTTTATAGCATTGTTGTGTTCCGGCAGTTTGAGATAAGATAGCCAGTTCCTCAGTGGTTGAGGATTCCGGGTGAAGCGCGCTTCCACCTTCGGCCTTATCGTCACTTACCATCAGGTGAGATGAAGGCCAAGCGCTTACCCGTTACCAATAAAAAAAAAAAAGGTTTTTCGAGAAAGAAAATATTGTAGGTACGGGGTATAAAATAAGCGTTTGTAATTTTTAAAATACTTTTTCGAAAACTGTCAAGTAGCCAATTGTAGCGATGACTTGATTTTAATGATGGAGCCCTTTGCCCAACAGTTGGACAGTAATAGGCTATAAGTATTACTTTTACTTACTATTGAGAGAACTTCTCTCATACATACATAATATGTGATAGGGGTGGTTACTTCTAACCCGTTAAGGCTAAGTAATACATCTAAATTCATCGACAAAAAAAATGATATGGGGGGCGCAACCCCCTCCCCCTATAATTTATGACCATTTATAATTTTTTTCAATGTTCTGCGGAGCTATGCGATATCAAAGGTTTCATACGTCGTAGAAACATGAAAAAAATGGCAAATGGTAGCTAATGACACTGGTTAACTAATCAATTACTTTGTTTCGTATGTTTGAGATTATTTTGGTGAGAAAAAAATCATAACTTAATTATTTTGTGAATTAAAATCACTTTTTTATGTTTTCACAGATTACTCAAAACTAAGTTGGACCCCCCATACTATATTTTTGTCGATGAATTTAGGTATTAATGTTTTAGCGTTTTATTAACGCTTTAATTTACTTATGTAAAATTTTAAACACTGAAAAAAGACGACAACCTCAGGCGGGAATCGAACCACGCACCTTCCGCATTCCGGGCGGCTGCCTTAACCACTTGGCTACCGAGGTCTGGCTTTCAACCGTCGAAATTTGTCAGTGCTTGATGCTTATGTTTTTAGTCAACATTGCTTCATCAAATCTTAGAAGTTTTCACCTCTGAGATCCGAAAGAAATATTTTTACAAATATTTGAACATTCGGTTAAGATGAAGCTGCGTTTATAGATTAATGTTTTATATTTTAGCGTTTTATTAACGCTTAAATTTACTTAAGTAAAATTTTAAACACTGAAAAAAGACGACAACCTCAGGCGGGAATCGAACCACGCACCTTCCGCATTCCGGGCGGCTGCCTTAACCACTTGGCTACCGAGGTCTGGCTTTCAACCGTCGAAATTTGTCAGTGCTTGACGCTTATGTTTTTAGTTAACATTGCTTCATCAAATCTTAGAAGTTTTCACCTCTGAGATCCGAAAGAAATATTTTTACAAATATTTGAACATTCGGTTAAGATGAAGCTGCGTTTATAGATGCGTGGTTCGATTCCCACCTGAGGTTGTCGTCTTTTTTCAGTGTTTAAAATTTTACTTAGGTGTAGTACTTAGCCTTAACGGGTTAGAAGTACCAACCCTATCATATTGTATACAATCACCACTATTCTCCCCGAAGGGTTAAGACTAGGCATGAGGACAGCAAAAGCCGTCCTCTATCATAGTCCACTTTTCACCAAATAGCGACTGTACGTGTGCTCAGCGTGACAGGTTGAGCCCATCGCCGCTCTATGCTGTTGGATGTATGTGCAGACGACGTCTTTAGTCCGTAAAACCTCTCAAACCACTAAAGGTATGCCATTCATAATTGACGAATGTTTTATTCAATTGAGTTATATCAATATCAGTTCGGCGTGAAGCAATAAATTACCAATGAATTCACCTACAACCACCCTTATTCTGAATCACGCAGTGAGAAGTTTTCGATCGTGAATATTTGTCATTGTCACTTGTATGGACAAGTAACAGACAATACATTCCTAGGGAAAAATATTTTCCATTTTTTTCTGAACGGTACAGTTTTGAGATGAGAGTATAGGTACTTATACGTGGCAGGGAAATGATGAAAACAGAGATTTGACATTTCTGTGGATGATGTTAAAATTACTATCTGTAGGGTCTTTTCCTAACAGAATTTAGTAATGTGATATATTCCCTAAACCGTTATAGTGAAATAATAAAAATGAAATTTGAGAAATTAATATTATATTTGGTGTCTTAAATCACCGGAAACATAAATAAAAAAAAGTATTTTTCCTAAATAAATAAATTACAAATGTTGTTATACTTAAGTAGTTTATACTCGCGTCTGAGAGAATATGTTTACGATAAAGTTATTACATCAGGTAGATGTACAGAATTGACAGGACTGTTGAGGACAGGACCACGCGGTCTAAGTTACAGAATCGAACCGAATTGGTATAGTTATGGAAGTGGGCTTTGGTTAGGATAGGTTTGGTTAGTGACCAGAAATGGAATTTACTCTGTATTAATCGTTTTTGACATGTCCCCACCCCCCTAAGTACCTAAAAAAAGGGGGGATAACAATAAAAAAATACTTTCCCCGATCCCTCCCACAGCTTTTAACTTGTCTATTTCACTAAAACAATGTTTGTAATGTAATGCAGATAATAAATCGAATTATTACTTTTGGCCGGATAATTTAAAAAGTATTTAAATAAATGCTTATTGAAAATCTACACACAAAAGGTCAATAAGACGTGTCGGTCGTGCACAAGGTATTTGAATAAAAACGTTTATATTAATGTTTTCTCGTTTAAGTGTAGTTAGTTCGTTTGTAGTAAATAAGTCGAAGTTCTAAAAGATAGTTATCAATCACAAGAACGTTCATTAATCTTTGGAGTTAAAGGTAATGAATTTTATAATTTAATTAAGCGAGCTCAGCGGCCCGTTGAGCCTCAGCACTTTCCAAGTGCTCAGAAGGGAAAAACAAGTTCGTTTCCAATCGGCCGTTTCATCTTTATGATTAAAATCTAATGAATCTATTTGTGCCAATTTTTGTTAATTTAATTATTATTTTTTTCGAAATGTTATACTCTAATTGTACTAGCGTATATTTAAAGTATTATGTTTGACGACCTCCTTGGTCGAGTGGTTCGTACACCGGTTTTCATGGTGTCGCCATCTCTGAGGTATCGGGTTCGATCCCGGTTGGGTCAATTTAGAAATTATTGTTTTTCTAAATTGTCTTGGGTCTGGGTGTTTTCTATGTATAATAAGTATGTATTTAAGTATTTTAAGTATGTTTATCCGTTGTCTAGTAACCATTTAACGAGTTTCTTCGAAGCTTCTCTTGGGCTAGATAATTGGTGTGAGTGTAGGAAAGTTTTTTTTTTGTTATTCTGACGACCCTTTACTGTGCATGTGGTCACACTTGCCATCACAAAATTCATTTGGATCTTCTTTTCGACCACTATTTTTAATCGGGTGCACTAAGTTCCACCCAAAATATTTTTTATTTGTGTGTGACATTGTTGTGTGTCGAACACGCACCTTCAAGCATTTCTATTTGTGTTCATTATAATTAGGTAACTAAGCACAACCCCATAACACAACTATTGGAAAGCTAATTAAAAAGATTTTAATTTTAAACCATAACATAATATAATGATAAACCACTGAAATATAAACCTAACTTTCGTAGGCAGATGCTCCTACCAAAACTTCTGTTTCGTTCACAAGCATTACATCCTCTAAATGAAATGAGCGTTAACATTTCGCAGAAAAACAAGAGCACAGCTTCCCAACACGACAGATAACGCAACACACAAGCACAGCTAGGAAAGTTCAAACTACAAGCACCTACAGGTTGACTCGGCGAGAGTTACCGCCCGCCGTCCCGTGCCGTCAAATTGCACATTTATTATTAAAATAGCTACTTGTGACAGGCGCCAGTGTTACGTCACCCCGCTGTTTATAATATCTCGCGGAGTGTCGCGAAATCCCTTTGAAGTGCCGGCGCCGTCATTTAAATTTAAAGAGCCCCTTTGCGTTCGATGTATAAACAAGTGCAAGACATATACGCTTTTCACAGTCAGTGACTCTTATTATGTAGGGAATAGGAATACTAACGTATCCGAAGTGTGTATGTATCTTTCTGTCCTTCGATTGTACGTTTGGTTTTTTTGTATACAAGCGGCCGCTCGCGGTTTCACCCGCGTGGTTCCGGTTCCCGTGGGAATATCAAAATGAAAAGTATCCTATGTGTAATCCAGGTTATAAACTATCTGTATGCCGAATGCCATCCAAATCCATTCAGTAGTTTTTACGTGAAAGAGTAACAAACATCCATCCATACATTCCCGTGGAAATATCAGGATAAAAGTATCCTATGTGTTATTCCAGGTTATAAACTATCTGTATGCCAAATTTCATCCAAATCCATTCAGTAGTTTTACGTGAAAGAGTAACAAATATCCATACATACAAACTTTCGCGTTTATAATATTAGTAGGACGAGTATATCCCAATTATAAGCTTCAATAATGGCAACACAAAGCCTATGGGAAAATTGAATTCTTTATTCCGTTCAGCAAACCAAGCTTTGTGATTTTATCGTTATTACGATAAAATAGAATTACGTTATTACGTAATTCTATTGTTTACGACTTTATACGGATACTCCTTTTGTTTTAATATATGCAATCTTTACTGATTAAAACAACGTTGTATTCGGTGTTTAACGAAAACTACAATTTAGTATATTTCTCATGACAAGTAATAAAAAGCCAGACGTATACCTAGCACAAAACTGGTACAATCTGAAAACAGATTACATTGCATTGCATACCGTATATAACTGCACTCGTGGTTCACTTTAGAACGTGCCGTGAAAGTTCTATCCTATCCGATACATTCAAAGTGGCATCTTTACAACATGTTATTATTTATATGCGAAACAATGTTGCATGGAAATTAATTTTCAGCTTCAAACTAACAATACCGAAATGACCGTAAATATCCAGCGCTGTGCTACGCCGCCCCGCGTCGTAGCAACTACGAGCTACCGAGCTACGGGCCGTAGCAATGCAAGAGTAAGGTCTCTAACAGACGGTCTTTTTGCGCTATCGAGAACGAAGCATGTATGAAAATTATGAATATAATTTTTTTTTTATTCCACAACGGGTAAGCGCTTGGCCTTCATCTCACCTGATGGTAAGTGACGATAAGGCCGAAGGTGGAAGCGCGCTTCACCCGGAATCCTCAACCACTGAGGAGCTGGCTATCTTATCTCAAACTGTCGGAACACAACAAAGCTATAAACATCGTTGTTAAGGCGACAGACTTAGATAAGATGGTGGTAGCTAGCCAGGCGGACTTAACAGCCCTACCACCAACCAAACCGAGCACACAAAGATGTACCCCCCGCTGGAAATCGAACCCGGGACCTCTGGGTCTAAAACCGGTGGCTTAGCCACTAGACCACAGAGGCGGTTAAAAAATTGAACAGAAATATTTTTAATAATAAATAAAATAAACTTTTGGCTAGTGCTGACGGGTACTCTTATGTGATGTTTCCTTGATGTTTCATAATAATCTTGTATTGTCCATTTAATCGTGCAAAAATAATAGCGAAAAATAACGTGTCCGTCTGTCGGAGGCCTAATTTATTGAACTTATTGCACAATTTAAGTTCTTGTTTTGTAAGCTTTTTATACGTATCGAAGAGGATCGTGTTCTTTTATTAGCTTTATTATTTAAGATATTGTGATGCTCGGTTATTTTCTCAGTTTGCTGAAACCAAACGGAATAAGAACGAATTTGGTACCGTGTAAACATCAGATACTAAATAAAAATAGAAATATGTCATCAATCCCGAACATAACCGTGTTGCGTAGCGGTGAAAGAATACTACCACCCCCTCTCTTCCCTTGAGTGTCGTAAAAGGCGACTAACAGACTAAAGACTGCACATACTACCAACAGCATAGAGCGGCGATGGGCTCATCACCTGTCACGCTGAGCACATGTGCTGTCGCTATTTAGTGAGAAGTGGACTATGTATGGCAGAGGACTGCTTTTGCTGTCCTCATTGCCTAGTCTCTGACTAACCCTTCGGGGATAATAGTCGTGATTATATAAAATATGTAGTGTATATGTATAAATACTAAAATTTTTAAATGCTTTGGTAAGTCAATATATTTAATGTCGAGTGTTAATAGCATTGTTAACATAAATGATAATCGGGGTGCCGATTGTCGTAGGTATAATGTCCAAAAGGCCCCAGAGGTGCCAGTCATTGCCTTCCCTATGCAAAGCCTTGTAAACTAACGTAGCTTTAACACAGAGAACTCTCGACTAAATTCAGAATTTACAACATTACGGCAGCGCCGAAACTTTGGCGCTATTGACGTGTTTATAGTGTATGGGAAAATGAAATTTGTGAACAGTTCAGTTTATCATGTGAACAGTTTGTGTGCTTAACAACTGTTTCTTGAACGGCAACACTGTTTAAGTTATTTATCGTACTGCGCAATAGAAATGTGTGGGTGGTAGTCGTAGAAACTTCACTTAATACTTAGACAGCAACTCATGTTTGTTTAATTTATGACATCTATTTAAATAAAAATCAATTGCCAGGAATGTTTGTTCTGGCACCACTTTCGAAGCTGCACATATATCGCTAATTTTTATTTCTTGTTTATAATTGTCACGACAAGGTTCGTATAAATTTATTTTTTGGAAATTCGTCACGAGCTTCGGTGTGTTAACGCAGAAGAAGACACGGGCGGTCCACTAGTAAAAATGTCTTATTTGGAGCATAAATAGGACCGTTGAACATAGTAGATATTTAATAACCAAGGCGTTATATCCTACTTCTACTAATATTATAAACGCGAAAGTTTGTAAGTATGGATCGATATTTGTTACCCTTTAAGTAAAAACTATCAAATGGATTTGGATGAAATTCGGCATGCAGATTGTTTATAACCTGGATTAACACATAGAATACTTTTTATCCCGATATTCCCACGGGAACGGGAACCACGCAGGTGAAACCACGAGCGGCCGCTAGTCATTAATATTTCTTTATTTTTAGTTAACTTTACACAGCGGAGCCATAAACTGCTTTTACCGCGCAACAATTATATTGAAAACAATTAGGGTAAACTAGGTATTTGCAGAGCCGAGCGTATTGCAACAGACGGGCAGCCGTTATTGCTCAAGCGTTCGGCGATATTCAGCGGTGGATTAGCAGGGTCAGTATTCGAGATAAGTGAAGACGGCTCCGCATACATTGCTGTAGCGGAAAGCGATCTAAATCCGATTGCTTTGACGGAAGAGTAAATGCGGTCAGGGCTTTGATCACATATAAAACTGATACACAATCCAATACATACAGCATACTAAATCGTAGCGAAATAATGACATCGTTGACATATCGACGGCGAAATAACAATACCTACCTTCTAACATAACATAGACAACATTTTACACAAAGAGAAAAAAAAAGGTTTGTTTTTTGCACACTTTTGCGTCTTAGTGTAATCGGGTTGTACCAAGTTTTACGTAGATAGGTGGAATTGCCACAATGCCATTTAGTTACAAGCTATTTCTACATTGTTTTTTTTCCAGTTGTCGTTAAAAATACAGGTGGTTTCATCAAAATATGCGGAAATCGATCTTGAAAAATGTTAGATATGAGGTATTGTCACTTCGCCGTCGATATACACATTTGATGTAAATTATGTGTTTTAGAAGAAAAGCAATTTTCGAGGGAGTTCTTCTTCATTTTGACACTTAGCTCGCACACTGCCAAATGAAATGCGTACCTGAACATCTCGCTACGTACTATTTTTGTGTAAGTAGACGTTTTGAGAGCGTTAATTAAAACAAACACAAATTAAATAAAAAAAACTTTACGTTAAATATTCCTTTGTAATTATTGTTATTTTTATTTAAAGTAAGTAATGAATTTTATGTAAAATGTTTGTTAATGATGTAATTTTATGTTAAACTTGTTTGATTAATATTTTATTATTATTTTTTAAATTGATTGGTGTGGATATGGGCTATTTTGTCTAAAATAAATGATTTTTATTTTATTTTTAATAAAAATAACGTTAAATAAATTTAACCAAACGTTAAATAAAAAAAACACATACTTAATGTGTTTTTGTAGAAAGATCAATTTTTGAGGGAGTTCTTCTTCATGTTGACAGTTAGCTCGCACACTGCCAAATGACATGCGTAGGTTCCTGAACATCTCGCTACGTACCTACTCTTTTTGTGCAGAAGACGTTTTGAGAGCGTTAATTGTGCGTCTAGTTTTTATATGTCATCGAAGGTTTAGGGGTAAAATTACAAATTAACCAAGTGCACAAAGAGAAAACCCTAACAAATATAGGCAAGGTTGATGTCAGTGTCTGTTCTAAACGTAAATGCATTTTCGTGTTGCGAAAGTGTACTCACTGCGTCAGATCAACCAACCCTAAACAGTCAAAAACTAACGGTTGTTCTCGAGGTGCCAGCACAAATAAAACTTATATTCCAATGAATATCGATCCTTAGAACCAACCAATAAAAACCAAAATTAATTGTAGAAATTTGACAGTTTTGGGTTGGTTGATCTGACGCCGTGTGTACTTTATATAGCACTAGCGGCCGCTCGCGGTTTCACTCGCGTGGTTCCCGTTCCCGTGAAAATATCGGGATAAAAAGTATCCTATGTGTTAATCCAGGTTATAAACTATCTGTTTGCCGAATTTCATCCAAATCCATTCAGTAGTTTTTACGAGAAAGAGTAACAAACATACACACTCACAAACTTTCGCCTTTATAATATTAGTGTGAAGTGTGATTATAGTAGGAAGTAGGATGTACGTTGCTGGGTACCGAGATCGCGATGGATTTTGTACTTAGGACTTTCTATATGCTTTTTCTCTGTTTCTGTGCTGTGCCGGTGGCGGCTCATTGGTAGAATACTACCGCCTTTCCCTTCCCTTAGGTGTCATAAAAGGCGACTAACGGACCAAAGACTGCACACACATCCAACAGCATAGAGCGGCGATGGGCTCACCACCTGTCATGCTGAGCACATGTGCCGTTGTCATTTTGTGAAACGAGGACGGCATTTGCGGTCCTCATTGTACGGTCTCTCGCTAACCCTTCGGGGATAATAGTCGTGAATATACAGGGTGTTTATTGTAAGGTGTCAAGCCGATGCGTAGTGATAGGGGTCTACCATACCTATCTATTTAACCCCCATGTATGTTCACCGATTTTTGGTAGTTTTCGAGCTATATATATTTTTTCTTTTCTAAGTATTTTATTACATCAGTTTACATTTTTTTGTAACTAGTATTGATATTAGGAAGATGATTAATTAGTTAAAGAAAAAAGTGCACAGAAATGTATACGCAAAAAAAAGATACTTAAAAAAATAAAGTCATTTGTCATAAAATACTTAGAAAAGAAACAAAATATAGCTCGAAAACTACCAAAAATCGCTGAAAATACATGAGGGTTCAATAGATAGGGCAACTACTATACCTATACTAGTACCTACTAATACTAGTTTACAAAAAAAATGTAAACTGATGTCGTAATAAAATACTTGAAAAGAAAAAAAAGTTGCTCAAAAACTACCAAAAATCGCTGAACGTACATGGGGGTTCAAAAGATAGGTATGGTAGACCCCTATCACCACACATCGGCTTTACACCTTACAAGAAACATCCTGTATATACGTTCTTTAATGGTTTTTTCGCTCGCTGGGTAACATAACAATAATAAGCAACCGCTCCCGCGCTCTGTGTGACGTACGCTTTACACTCCTTGCGTTTAATGTGCGCGGCGGGCGTCGCTGGTCCGCATAACGCGACCATTGCCTCGGTCGGACCTCGTTAAACTACACGACACCGACACTACGCTATTCCACTACTAATATTTAGTTGTATGTATCCGTCCGTCGGAACGTCTCGAGTGGAGGAGTTTAAATTGTTGCTCCCATCTGAAAATGTTACCTTGTATTAGACATGGGCGCCGCCGTGGCTCGCCGCCGCCGTTTAGGTATGGCGCGCCGCCGCCGCCGCCGACTGTTCAAAATTTCGCGCCGACTAGACTGTTCCAATGTGTAGGCTCTTGTAACAATCATCATTCATCTCAGCCTATAAACGTCCCACTGCTGGGCACAGGCCTCCCACGTGAATAATAGCACGTGGGGATATTGGGCCATAACCCACCACGGTGGCCCAATGCGGGTTGGTGGGTTAACTGGCTGGCTTGTAACAATAATCTCAGTTTATTCTTTACTCATATGGGCCGTGCGGGGGCCGCGCGGGGCGTCAGCTCAGGTGCTCGATGAGGACGAAGACGACCCTATTTCCGATCAAGAGGGAGAAGAATCAGAAGAACGCCCTTTGTTTAGGGACTTCGCGAACGTGCCTAACGTTAAGACGTCCACTCCAACGTGTTGGCATAGTATCTTAGAAATGTTGGGGCACACTGCTGTAACTGTAACCGGAACCCCGTCAGCTTTCTTAGCCTGAGCTTATAGGTAATACAAATGGGTGCGAAAAATTTGGAAATATCTTTATTTCCACCGCTGATAAAGCCTGACGGCTCACTTGCCCACACTGCAGCTGAGAAGGTAATTCCACTCTTTTTGCAAAGAACTCACGTCTTTAAGTCGCTAGCAAGGTTCCACCTAGGTTGCCTATAGCCGACCTCTCCATGGGAGAACCTCACATCAGCAGCAAAGAGGTACTCAAAGCTCTCCGTACTCTAACGTGAATAAGGCTAGTGGTCCTGATAGAATCCCGGCCATAGTCCCACGTAAGTGTGCACCTAACTTGTCTACTGTTCTAACACACCTGTATCGCCTCTCACTTGAGACTGGTCTAGTTCCTCAGTCGTGGAAGCTGGCTTATGTGCAGCCTGTGCCCAAAAAGGTAGCCGTGCCGATCCATCTTACTGTAAGACGATTTCAGTCAAGTCCATACTCTGCAAGAATACGGAACGTGTACTGAACTCTCGGCTGCTGGCATACCTTGAGACCAATGATCTCCTCAGTGACTGCCAGTTCGGATTTCGCCTATTATAGATCTGAGAAGTTGGAACTCACTGGCGCATTGGACTTAGAAATAGTGGAAAACTTTATATACCTGGGTTCCAACATCAGTAACGATGGTTCGTGCGAGAAGGAAGTGCGCAGGAGAATTGGCATGGCTAAGAGCGCCATGTCTCAGCTTGCAAAAATCTGGAGAGATCGCAATATTTCCGTAACAACCAAAACCAGACTGGTACGGATTCGTGTCTTCTCGATCTTTTATACGGCGCTGAGACTTGGACACTAAAAGCTGCAGACCGCAAACGCATTGACGCTTTTGAGATGTGGTGCTGGAGAAAGATGCTCCTCCGTTCCGTATTCCTTGGACAGCATTTCGGACTAACGTCTCTATATTGCGAAAACTCAAAATCTCCTCGCGGCTGTCATCCTCGGATGTCTACGCAAAATTCTCGAATACTTCGGTCACATTGCAAGGAAAGACGGTGACAAACTCGAGAAGCTCATAGCGATCGGCAAAGACGGGAAACGGCTTCGAGGACGCAGCCCAATACGTTGGTCTGACCAGATCCGCATCACTCTTAACTCTTCAGTTCACAGCGCCCTCCAGACCGCCAGATACAGAAACAGATGGAGGAAAACCAACAGAGAGAAAGTGATGCAGAAGGGACGTCACGACCCTCAGCATTGAGGAACACGACGCATGGAGGAACTCCATTATCAATTTTAATTACTTAGTGACTTTTCGCTCTACAGCGACGATATAATGTTTTGTTGTTGAAATCTTTGTGAAGTGTTGGTTTTATTTATCACTCTTATTTCTACCTTTAATTACATAACCAAAAACGACTTCAAAAATCCCACGCCGCCGGCTTCACGCCGCCGCCGAGCATATTTTTAAGGCGCGCCGCCGCTGGATTTTTTTTACTCGGCGCCCATGTCTACCTTGTATATAAATAAAAAACAATCGCCACTAAATGTATAAACGCGCGTCACTTCAGAACGGCTGCACCTATTTGGCTAATTACTTTTTTTGCTGTGTTTGTAATGAGCAATTTTCTGACAGCCCAAAATAAAAAAAATAAAAATTAGTTCAAAAACACTCGATAGATGGCGCTTTATGAAAGCCGAGCCGTACACAAAGGCTGCAATAAATTGTGCACTTTTGCTTGTCAACCAAAAAAATAAAAAGAATAGTATTTTCTTTATTATTATTATTTTTTTATTTACTATACATATCAGACAGACCCATTACGACTATGAAGCTATACAATTTAAAGATGCTATTAAAATTATGTAACAAAGTATATAAACGCATTGTCAATATGAGTTCACTCATTGAGCATGTGAAAATATCAGTGCCGACTGCTGCCGCCCGGTTCAGCGTACGCATTGCACGAGTAACCAGAGACTTAGATAGTAAGTTAGTCCTGGCTGCGGGCAAGGCTAAAAGTGGTCATAAGCGTCGATTGCCTACAACGTACCTGTTGGGAACGAACAATTGTAAGTCCCGTAAGATTCCAGGATTCGTTATTACCACGCAATATCTCAACTAAGTATACTGCCAAAGCCAGCTCCATTCTAACCTCCAGTTGTTCAGGACCTATTACTATTTTTCAAAATTTCGTTTACAGTTTGACAGTTGCACTATATTAATATTTTCTGATACTGACGCCTTCGTCCACGCTAACTTAGAAATACCGTCATAGTTCAGCCATTTAAAAAAATAGGTATATCTACAAAATATTAACAAAAATCATCCTCAGTTAACGTTCTATCTTTTAGTGAAAACCGCATAAAAATCTGTTGCGTGGTTAAGGATGTCCTCATTGCCTTGTCTCTGACTAACCCTTCGGGGATAATAGTCGTGATTATATGTATGTATAAATAAATAAATAAATAAACTTTCCTTCACTCACACCAATTATCTAGCCCAAGAGAAGCTTCGTTATGAAACTCGTTAAATGGTTACTAGACAACGGATAAACATACTTAAAATACTTAAATACATACTTATTATACATAGAAAACACCCAGACCCGACACAATTTAGAAAAACAATAATTTCTAAATTGACCCGACCGGGGATCGAACCCGGGACCTCAGAGATGGCGATGTATGTATGTTATATATAACATATATAACTTTCGAGAATTACGTACAGTAACATTAAAGTAATACTGCTAAGAGGTGACAAGTAGGGCTAGTTGCTTTGATTGCGCCTAGCATCGGTACGAGCCGAGCTAATGTGGCGGACTCGCACATAACGGGACCGTCAAAGCAATTTAGCATTCAGCCGGCCGTGCAGTCGCTAACAAGGCGCAGGGGCTCAATGGCCGTCTTCCTCCAAGTTTGATGAGCCGGCCGCCGATCGAATGACCCAATTCCTGATTGTCTGCAATATCCGCACCACAATCGCATTACCTTACACTACAGCACTTTTGCAGTTCAAACGTTGGATGTTTGCTAATATCCTATTTGAAATGCGAAATCGAAACACGTATGATCGTTTGGTAATAGGTATATAACCTAACTGGACCGTTATATTAAGTGCAACAACTGTTTCATCATCATCATCAGCCTATAAACGTCCCACTGCTGGGCACAGGCCTCCCACGTGGACAGTTGCACGGGGAATATAGGGCCATACCCCACCACGCTGCTTTAATGCGGGTTGGTGGGTTTTAGGTTTTAATTATAATATGTACCTATGTTAGTCTATTAGGTATATGTTATATGGGCCATAGAAGCCTGAAATAAAGTTTTCTATTTCTATTTCTTAACGACTGTCATCTTACGAAAACAACCGGGACCAACGGCTTAACGTGCCTTCCGAAGCACGGAGGAGCTCGAGATGTTTTTAATTTGGTCACCCATCCAGCGACCCGAAGACCGCAAGCCGAACGCGCTATAGCCGCCGCGCCGCGCCAACGAGCTCCTCAACAACTATTTGTGTGCGAGTAAATCTGGAAGTACGAAAAAAATCTGCTGTTCCATACAAAACTGCAAATACAATGTTCACGGAATCGTCATACATAGCTGTTTTTTTTTGCATATACATACGTGGTATAAGCTGAGTTAACTGACAGTTGTGGTTAGCTGTTGCTTACTGTGTCCGGTAAGAACTGAGGCTTTGTTTAAATTGTCCCACTACTGAGCAAAGTCATCCCATCTCTGTGATAAAGTCGTCGTAATAAACTAATAAAAAATTCGTAATAAAATAATAAAAAGCTCTTAAAAGTTTTAAAATTAACTATATAAAGTTCAATAAATGACGTATCGCTGGCGTAAGTCAATCCCATACATCATTCTATTCTACAAGCGTTCATGCCACTTGTCTCCCTCTGGCCCCCATCTATTTTCGCGGACGTATTTACGTGGAGTTTCACATAGTACTTCCCTCCCTCTCGATCGGCGCGGCGCCTTACCGTCGGAAAAGGGGGACGAATCTTACATTATAACTGTCTGCCCAGCCGTCCAGTATCAATAAGGCTGACTTCTGCTAGTTTTACAAAAATGTATAGTTTGGTATTCATCATCATCAGCCTATAAACGTCCCACTGCTGGCCACAGGCCTCCCACATGGACAATAGCACGTAGGGATATTTGGCCATAACCCACCACACTTTCCCAATGCGGGTTGGTAGGTTTTAACGACTGTCATCTTACGACAACAACCGGGACCAACGGCTTAACGTACCTTCCGAAGCACGGAGGAGCTCGAGATGTTTTTAAATTGGTCACCCATCCAGCGACACGGCATTGCGAAAGTTGATTAGCGGGCAAGATCGCAAGGCGAACGCGCTAGTTGCTGCGCCATCGAGTTCCTCCATAGTTAAGTATTGCTGTGTCCATGCTGTGTCGATATGTTATAAGATCCTGTGAGGTTATAGGAGCTGAAGCATCGTATCTGTCAAAGCGCGCGTGATACTTTTGTTTAACGTAAGGCGGTCAGTCAGGAAAACAATAACTATAAATAATATAAACTATAAACTATAAATAAAAATACTAAACTACTAAACTATAAACTATAAATAAAAATAACTAAGTGACGAAATAAGTGACCTTCACTTGAAAACCCTTCTTTAAAACATGAAACTGAAGGACTAGCTAAATCTAATGCTATTGAAAAATCTTACGATACGTACTACAATAAATACTGTTATAAGCAATCATATTATATTTTACTAGCGGCCCTCTCGCGCCTTCGTCCACGCTAACTTAGAAAGACCGTCATAGTTCAGCCATTTAAAAAAATATATCTACAAAATATAAACAAAAACCATCCTCAGTTAACGTTCTATCTTTTAGTGAAAACCGCATAAAAATCCATTGCGTGGTTTAGGAGAATAGTGCGGTGCCACTGACAGAAGAAAACGGCGCCTTTACTTTATAATATTAAGTAATGATGATGTTATTATCATTGGTTAAAGGGCTAAATTCGATTAAGAATGTTTGTAAACAATTATTTGATATTTCTTTGTGCAAATATCCACAGTGTCACTCGGGTTTTTACTTTTTCTTGAGAGAGATTGACGACATATCAAAAAACTAGATACTTATTTGCACAAAAAAATTATAGTAATTTGTTTACAAACAGTCTTTATTACGTCTTCATCGAATTTGGCCCTATATCAGTACATTATATATAGTAAGTACTGTATGTATGTATCTTGACATTATTCAATAGCATTATTTTTAAACTATCCTTTTGTTAAGAAATTAAGCCGGAAAATAAATATACGAAAGGCCCGCCTACTACTCCTACTCTATAGATTACTAAGAAGCTATAAAGATTAGTTACAGTATACCCGTACCTTTCCTACGGTACTAGGTTCCCTTAAAAGCACATGCATCAGCCGGAGTAGCACCGGTATGGTAGCATTTAAGCGGATTGGTGTTTTAATTAAGAAAATGGGATTCGGTCGCAAGCTAGCGCCGTCCGCAAATGGATTAGTCTGGAGACATGTTCAGCTAACTTATTCGTGCACTATCTTGCTCACTAGATAAAGAAACATTCGGTGAAACATAGAGTTACGATAGTTGCGTTGGATTATAAACGTTGGTGGTTTAAAGGACTGCATAAAGGTTTGTGTCGTCACTTTTAGTTTAGCCGCTAATTCATTATGTGACAGTCAGGTCTGCGGGACGGGGGATGAAAGGTTGCGGGGACGGGAAAGAAGAGCGCGGGCGGCGGGGCCGCATAGTAGGAACGGCAGTTGTGAGCAGATGTCACCCCTTCCCCGTCGCCCGCAGACCATGGCATGGCATGACTGTCCCACGTTTAAGGTTACCATTTAGAAATTTGAAAAATCCTGACAAAGAGCCTGACATTTCGATAAAAGTCCGGACTTTTTAGTCACAAAATGGAAACATTATACTTACTTTTTATATTTTGTTTTTAGATAAATGAAAAGTTAATAAATAAGTATTAAAATGTAGTTTTGTTACTCATACTCCAAAATCCGGACAAAATCCGGACTAGAGTCTAATAATCCGGACATATCCGGATTAATCCGGACGGATGGTAACCCTATCCACGTATGAATTTGGCAGCCTTACAGTGGTCTAGTGGTTAGAGATAGAAACGTTACGCGTGATAGGTCTTTGGTGTTTACCCTGCTACTATTCCTCAAAACTCTCAGAAAATAAAATAAATTTTGTATTTGCGATGCCGACTTGCCACATGGCAAGTCGGCATCGCAAATACAAAATTATGTTATTTGAAGGACATAAGCGAAAAAACTTCGATATAATGTTTAATGCAAAATACAAAAAAGAGCTGCAAAAGCTTGAGGGTCAAAAAGTTAATCCCTTTGAATTTTTTGGTAAACATTGTTCATAATTTTACAAATAACATAAAATAAATAAAATATCAAAAGGATATTAGGTGCATAAATTTAGGGGAATTTGTGTGCCTATAGCATTATAATATTTTAAAAGCTAGTGCTTCATAACTAATTTTTTAACAAATAAATGTTAAAACTATTTACCTACTTTACAAATGACTTTTATTTTTTATCATGAGTATACACATTTTAAAATAGTCGATTTGCGAAATAGACGTTCTGCTATACAGACCATCTGAGAGTTGGACGTTTTGCTACATGGACCTTTTCCTAATTAGGCTTACTGCTCATTAGACGTTTCGCAAAGGATTCGCGCTGTTGGGCGTTTTGTTGCTTAGACCTTCTGATCGTAAAGGTTGCAAACTACCTTAGGCTACGGTAGCCGCTTACCATCAGACGAGGCGGGACGTACCCTGACTGCATTGATTGATTGATTGAATGACTATCCTTAACTAAGTGTTGTTCTATTAATAAAATCCATTATTTATAATACATACCGTCTTTTATTTTAAAAATAAGACGTTTGTTATTATTATTCGTTTAATGTAAAACACCTATACAAAAGAATTTTTTTCTCAATACTCCTCGGATAGATTCTGAAGCGCTTTGGGTTACATACTAGTATTAGTCTAAGGAACATTATGCACTATAATTCAATGTTAGGCAGCACTCTTGGTCCAACGTCCATGCAAAAAGGTTAATCTCCTTTGTTTGTTTATTGAGGCAACGTCACAGGGCAAAATGTCACGACCGTTTTCGCACGAAATTTGAAATTAATAAAGAAAAATATGTTTTTTTTCTATGAAATACAGCTATTTCGAGACAAAAAATAATGTGAAAGGTATAAAATAAGCGTTTGTAATTTTAAAATATTTTTTCGATAACTGTCAAGTAGCCAATTGCAGCGATTGCAGCAAAAGAGATAGAGGCTGTACTTCGCTTTACTTTGTAGCGATAGATTTACGAGTAAGCTTCGATCAACAATACGTAACTAGATGTCAGGGGGGTTACTCTTGAACGCAAACTCAATCTCAATACAATTCCAATGCGATTAATATGTATCGATATTGGGATAAGTAAAGATAATTCCGGAACGCCATCTCGATAATAATTTGTTCAATCAATTTCCACGCAATTTAATTCCAATGTGGTGCTATTGTCGCTTACAAAAGTGCCATTTGACATTTTTTAGATTTGTGATTGGAAATTGATTAATGCAATTGTGTTTCAAGAGTAAGCCTACTGGCCGGCGCTAAAAATGTGTCTCGGTAAATAAGAGGGCACTTGGGAAGTGAGCTCTTATTTTCTCGCAAGGCAATAACAGGAAAAATTACTTTATTTGTTGCCCCTTAAGAGGGTTTACGCATTTCGGTTTCCCATACAAACTTTCAAGTCGAAATATTTAAAAACCAATAAGCCAAATTTAATAAAACATTGCATGATTAAGTAAAATACTGGGATCTAAATAGTCTGTTGAAAACATTTTTAAAAAACATTTATTTAACTGAGTTATTGAGATTTAAAACTTCCCATAGTGAACTTTAAATCGCAATAACTCAGCTAAATAGACGTTTTTAAAAATGTTTTCAACAAACTATTTAGATCTCTGCATTTTACATTAGCATGGAAAGTTTTTATTAAAATCGGCTTATTGGTTTTCAAAAATTTCAACTTGAAATTTGTATGGGAAACCGAAATGTTATTGACGTCTTTTCATTTTTAAGTGACAGGAGTAATTTATTGCTTTGAAAAAGTATTTATTCACGTGGACAGAATTTAGCTTTGATTTTGTACGTGACGCGTTATCTAGTTGGTATTGTTGATCGAAGCAAGTAAGTAATCGTTTTATCTTTTCCATTCACTGTATGTAAACGGATTAATCATCTCTTTAGTAAAATAAAGCGTTGACCGGAAGGAATCCCCTTAAGTATTTTAGTGTAATTAATTGAGGGCTTTGAGAATCTCGATGTGCCAGTGGTGCAAATAAACCTCCACGAGTTAGGCCGCTTCTCAGAAAGGTGACCTAATTTGATCTCGGGAGTCTTGAGCTACTCCGTTCGTGCCTTGGCATACGCACACATTAAGTTGTTAGCGATTTGTTAACAGTTTAACCCCCCACGACAAACATTACCACTGTACATGTTGACTGCTAAGAAATGAAGCTTTATTAATTTTCAATTGTTTTGTTTGTATACTCGAAAAGGTTGGAATACTTACATTAATTTACTTATTTAGATTAGACTCTTTACTTATGTATGTACATTACTATGCGATGTTTACTTCAAGTAAATTATTTTTACATTTTGATTGTAAGACAAAGTCAAAGTAAACAGCTGTTGATGTATCGTAATAAATGTGAATTAATAAAGACAGTCGTGGATGATTGCTACATGTATTTCGTAGACAGACCTTTATAGGATTTTGATTAAAATTATGAGTAAAGACAGTCTATATGGTAAAATAAAGTTCAAAAAATTATACAAAGTTCTTGTCGTAGTCACCTGTCTTAGGGTGGATTCGACCAAACTGGAATAAGACTTACTCCGAGATTAGTCAATACAAATTCGGCGTTTAATCTAGGTATAAGACCTTATACCTTACCTTATAGATAATTCTCCATGACAAACAACGAAGTGATGACAATAAATAAATAAATATTTTTCTCCGCTCACACCAATCATCTAGCCCTAGTTATTGTTCTTTTTGAAACTTGTCTAAATGGTTAATAAACATACATAAAGATTAAAAACACCCAGACCTAAAATCAATTTGGAAAAAAGGTTTTTCTAAATTGACCCGACCGGGAATTAATGGCGCAACGACGCCAGAACCGTCGTCGGTCGGCCGAGGTCGTCAACAACAACAATGTTCCTAAGGTGATCAGATATTCTTGAACGTTGTTCAGTACCAATAATAACAGATAGCATTGGTACTATGTAGGTACTGTATGTACGCGGCTCGCATTGATGCTCATTTAATTGGATTCGAACCTCCCACTATTCATGTTTAATGGGTCCTCGCTTTGAACTGGCCGCGTACTAGGGATCAATTAACCTACCTATTATCAGTAACTATACCGATTGTCGCGGGGGATGCGATTCAATATCGTTTGGTTATAATATAATTGTGTAGTCATTGCATCTGCTTATCATCACATTGGAGGACATTCCAATAATTTTTAGAGCATTTAAGCAATAATTGGACTTTTTGAACCGCCTCCGTGGTCTAGTAGCTAAGCCACCCGTTTCAGACCCAGAGGTCCCGGGTTCGATTCCCAGCGGGGGGTACATCATTGTGTGCTCGGTTTGGTTGGTGGTAGGGCTGTTAAGTCCGCCTGGCTAGCTACCACCATCTTGTCTAAGTCTGTCGTCATAACAACAATGTTTATAGCATAGTTGTGTTCCGACAGTTAGAGATAAGATAGCCAGTTCCTCAGTGGTTGAGGATTCCGAGTGAAGCGCGCTTCCACCTTCGGCCTTATCGTCACTTACCATCAGGTGAGATGAAGGCCAAGCTCTTACCCGTTGAAGAATAAAAACAAAAGACTTTGTAAATGAAAAGAAGGGAGAAGCCCTAAGAAAGAAAGAAAAAAAAAAATTTATTTAGCATTCCAGTTATGTACAATATTGTAAATTACACAACACAAACATAATGTATATTTTGAAATGCCAAAAAGGATTCTTCTCAGCATAAAGCCAAAGCCAAGGCTGTGACGCTGATTTTCAGAAGAAACCTTTTCATAAAATAAAATTACAAAACACGCACTGCTGCGCACGCACTTAAAAACATATAAAAAAACTATAGGTATCACAAAATAAACCGTGACCTTCATTAATACATTATTTTAAATTAAAAATTAAGCAGAGTTTGTTGGTGATTACATGCATTATTAAATACTGCTCACGCCTTAGTCCGTACATGGGTAGGCAGAGACGATGGTTTCCACTTTACTGGTCCAGGACGGTCGTGAGTCTGACGCACCTCGCTTGCTTCTTTTACATCCATCAACCTTTGATGGTGATTCTTCTCATGTAATTTAATTATTCTCATGTAAAAACCCGAAGCGTGAAACGAATTGGTATTACAAAAGCTGCCAAAATTAAATAGATATGAAACCGTTTCGTGCTATTGAAATAAAAAAAGATAAAATGTCTGACGTGACTTTTGATGCAATTAATATAAAATACATTTCACTGAGCCCGTTCATTAAAATGGTTCACGTCAAATTAGTGGAATTTCAAATCGAATCGGCGCTAATCGGCAATTGGAACCAGTGTGCTTCATTAATGGCTGCTGCCGGATTCAAATATCAATGTAACATGAACTTGCATAAAATCGGTAGACTCGCCTGCAAAAGCGCCTACGTGTAGAGTACGGATGGATCTGCTGTAATGTAAAACATTCAGATTCAATTCAAAACTCATCATAAACCTTTGCGTTCATCATCATCATTACATAGCAGTACAAAGTAAACTCGCTGTTTTCCAGTGTCTGTGTATCCGCTTTCTCATTCTAAAATTCTAACGCCGTACTCACTCAGAGACGTCAATTAAGTTATAATGACAATTAAATGTCTCAGAACAATAATTTAGTTATTGTTTTGAGTTAAATGTCTTTCCTTCTCTATTAAGCACTATACATAAGAAAGTGACAGCAAGAGACTTAATTGTCATTAAAACTCAATTGACGTCTCTGAGTAAGTCAAGCACAGGATTTTATGCGGGCAGTCATAGGTCTACCTCATAGAGTGATAGGACGGGGTTGCAAAAGATTCCAATGGGTCGACGGCCGCTTCAAATGGGAGACCTCGGCAAGCCCCTCTAAAACTATTATTTCTATAAAGTTTTGACGAATTTTGGCGGGCTGGATAAGTTCACGGTAATAGCCTAGTTGGTAGAGCACTAACCCGGATTATCAGAAGGGTTCGAATCTTGCTTGTGAAATTATTTTCAATATTTGCCATTCGGCAGACTGTCGTAAAACCAGGCACGACAGAAATTCAAATTTTTTTTCTGGCATAATTTGTTAGTAGTAGGAGTCGTTGTGACAGACAAGGGGATATAGGAAGTCATAGGAAGGGGTTGCAAAAGATTCCAATGGGTCGACGTGCCATTTCTAGCGGGAGACATCGGCAAGCCCCACTTTGATAAAATAGTATAAGATAAGATCTATAATAAAATAAGGTAAGATAAGATCTTTGATAAAGTAAGATAAGATCTTTAATAACCCTTCGGAGCATAATGTACAAAAATCAAAAAGAGCACTACACTCAAAATGTACAAATCGCAAAATGAACAAGTAGGCCTAAGACTTAATTCACAGCGACGCCCCTGCGAACGCCTTTTTATCTACGTATGTCGATTAAGCAAGTCACATTCTAAATAATATCAACTAAGAAGTCAGATAAGTTTCTGTAGTGTCCCTTTTTCATATCTTAGTACCTACCTACTGGCACTTGAGACTTAGAAAATGTTGCTCGAAACCTTTTGCTTATGAACGTGCGCTTATTAAACCTTTAAACGCCACGGTCGGATATGGCCGACAAATGAAAACGTGACCAACAAACAAGCCACCGTCGCGTCGGCGTCGTGTATAGCCGACAAGAAAAATTGCGTGTTGGGCACTTTTTCATTTGGCGGCCATATCCGACCGCGGCGTTCAAAAGGTTAAGATAAGATAAGATCTGTTACCTGTTGTGGGCCCAGAAGGAGAGGCGTAGGGGGCCGGGGGGCGGCTGCGGCGGCTGCGGCGGCTGAGGCGGCGGCTGCGCGGGCGCGGCGCGGCGCCGGCGCAGCACGCGCAGCGGCTCGTACGCCGCCGGCTGCCAGTGGCGCACGAACGGCGTCAGCGATAACCCTGTGGGCAAGGCAAGGGCAACGTCATTTGTGGATCTAGTCCTTTGCATTAGCATTAAGCTCAGCTATCGTATCCAATCAAATCTAACTCGGCTGGGCAGCGTTCAGCTATGTGATTCTCTAAGCGACACATAGACGCTGCGCGCATGGCTGTGGTCTGCTGTCTCTTTCCAATTCTATGAATATGAAAGAGACAGAGTCATTTCTCAGCGCTGCGGCAGCCGCAGCTATCAAGGCTTTAGCTTAGAGAATCGCACGGCAGTAAGCTGCGAAATATATTCTCGTAAAAAATACCGCAGTGTCTCAAGACGAAAGTCTTCGATCAGTGTGTTGCCAGTGATGACATACGGTACCGAAACGTGGTCACTAACTATGGGCCTAATTAGCAGGCTCAAAGTCACGCAAAGAGCAATGGAGAGGGCTATGCTCGGGGTTTCTCTACGTGATCGAATCAGAAATGAGGAGATTCGTAGACGAACTAAAGTAACCGACATAGCCCAGAGTCGCCAAGCGACCGCGCACCGGAAGACGCAGTGTGGGCAGGCCTCCAACAAGGTGGTCCGACGATCTGGTGAAGGTCGCGGGTAGCCGCTGGATGCTGGATTTGACTATTGACTATTGACTATTGACTATTGACTATTGATCAGCTATCGTAATACCACAGCTGAGTAGTACAGCATAGAAATTCAATTGTTAGCCACCTCAAGGAGTCTTCGTGATTGACAAGGGGTCAAAAGATATTAACTAAGTGACGGTGGCCTTCTTGCACACGCACATTTCCTGGAGCCACTGTTCGCTTCCAGAAGTGCTTTATTCCACGCACATACTAAACTGTGGAATGAGCTGCCATCCGAAGTTTTCCTATTAATTACGACATGCAAAATCAATTACGACATCAAAAGAAGTGTAAAGAGGTTTTTCTCAGGTCGGCAACGCAAAAATAACACCTCTGATGTTGCTGATGTCTATGGGCGGCGGCGGTGACAGCTCACCATTAGCCTGCTCGTATGCAGACTAATATTATAAAAAGCAGCAACAGAAAGGCCCTTTAGCCTGTGTTTGATGACGACGATCGAAAACGAAAACAGTTCAACATAAACCTTAGCGTTTGAGCGCCCCACCCTCTTGGCCCTACCCTCTCTCTGGTATGATTTACAAGCAGTTTTTCAGAAATGTAGTTTTAAATATAAAACTACTAAAACTTACTGAGCTGTGTGGCGGCTCAATAATAGAATACCGAACCGACCCATCTCTTCCCTTAGGTGTCGTAAAAGGCAACTAACGGACTAAAGACTGCTCATACAGCAGCTGCAGTTGCAACAGCTTAGAGCGGCGATGGGTACAAGCTGCCAAGCTGAGCACATGTGGAGTAGTTTTTTGGTGAAACGTGAACTATGGCTGTGGACTGCTTTTGCGATCCTCATCATGGTCTCTGAACTATCTGACTGACTAAAATTTTTTAAGCACTT
Source organism: Scoparia ambigualis (assembly GCA_963921215.1). NCBI lineage: Eukaryota > Metazoa > Arthropoda > Insecta > Lepidoptera > Crambidae > Scoparia > Scoparia ambigualis. Next base: position 29,335,929 of record OY992511.1, on the reverse strand, counting down.
TTTCAGTTATGTCATTTCTTACTTTTGTTTTGTATTCGCTGTAATATTATCACTACACACGATATGTACGCTGTTTGTTAGGTTATAATCTGAAATGCAAAGTATGTTATCTTATGTATATGACTGTAACCGTATGTGTACCTAAACCAAATAAATAAATAAATAAATAACCCTTCGGGGATTATAGTCGTGAGTATGTAAAACTTGAGGAGCTCGATGGCGCAGCGGCTGGCGCGTTCGCTGGATGGGTGACCAAATTTAAAACATCTCGAGCTCCTCCGTGCTTCGGCAGGCACGTTAGGTTGTCCCGATTGTTGTCGTAAGATGACAGTCGTTAAAACCCACCAACCCGCACTGGGCCAGCGTGGTGGGTTATGGCCCAATATCCTCTAGTACATTGTCCACGTGGGAGGCCTGTGCCCAGTAGTGGGACGTTTATAGGCTGATGATGATGATGATGATGTAAAACTTGTGTGTGTCAGGAGGATCGTAGCGAAGGGAAATCTGTGGTCCCTCCTACCCCTCTGGGAAGCAGGCGTGATGTAGGTACCTACACTGAAAGAACAAAAAGGTTGATTTTGCACGGGTTGGCGACACATTAGTTGAATTAACAAAGTGATGGGTTAAAGCAACATGAACAAATTGTTGTTTTCACTGAAAAGTTTTTGTTGATATGAAAACAGTTGTTTTTACCTATTTGTACATGTTGGCGTAACAATTCATGCATAATTCAATAGGTAATTGTTGATTTTACTGTTCAAGTTGTTGAAATAACCATTTTTAAAGTTAAATTTACAAAATAAATACGTTAAAACAACAAAAGATATATGTAATAAGTTCAAATTACCGTAACTGATCAACAATACAGTTTTTGTTCATTCAACAAAATTCAAGAGTAGGTGCTATATTAACCCTAAACTTTTGTTGAAATATGTTAAACCCAACTAATAATTTCTTTCCGTGTATATACAAGTATGTATGTGTGTAAAACTTATGAAACTATTTTTATAATGTTATATAGTAGGTATCTGTATTGTAACTTTCATTAAATTTATTTTTATATTAAGTACTAGCGGCCGCTCGCGGTTTCACCCGCGTGATTCCCGTTCCCGTGGGAATATCGGGATAAAAAGTATCCTATGTGTTAATCCAGGTTATAAACTATCTGTACCTACGCCGAATTTCATCCAAATCCATTTAGTAGTTTTTACGTGAAAGAGTAACAAACATTCATCCATACTTACAAACTTTCGCGTTTATAATATTAGTAGGATTGTAATTCAATTTTTTTATTTTATATTAGCTTGTTTCTGGAGCACTGTTTGTCGCTCTTTTTCTGTTATCCTATACCACCAAAGGTTGTCTGGAAGAGGTCGCTTTAAGCGATAAGACCTTAAATATGCTTATTTTATGTTTTCTGTATTTTTGTGTGTGCAATAAAGCGTTTTATCTATCTATCTACACTACTCGTACACAGCTAGCGATCATAGAGTGCGAGGGAAAACGTTATCACCAAATGTTTGGAATGCGTCCGAATCAAAACTTAATAAATAACTAATGCCGGAACAACCATTCCGCGACCAGCCAGGGCAGCATCCGGTAATTCCGCGCACGCCAAATTAAATTGTGAATTTTTAATTAAGTGGTTATGGGACCAAACTGAATTTATATTTCAATAGTTGGCCGGGCTGACCATGCACAAATACACAATTGCAGTTAGCGGGACATATGTGGTCAGGTTAAATTATAAATGCTTACGATAATGGGAGATGGGACAATTTGTTAAATTGCTTTAAAATAATTTTAAAACCATGGAAACATTGTTTGTATTGGATTTCATGGTTTTGGTATTTAACAATTATCGACAACCTATAAATTGACGTGAAAGAGGATGCCAAAATGATTTAATCGGCAAGTAATTCTTAAAATAGACTTACAATATTATATACATAATTACATACTCATAATCACGACTATTATCCCCGAAGGGTTAGTCAGAGACTTGGCAATGAGGACATCCCCTCTCCTTACATCACTAAGTTTATTTGTACTGGCACCTCGAGACCAACCGTTAGGTTATGCAAGAAGTGCCAGACGTCCCTGCGCCAGTAGAACACTCGCGCAGGAGACCATCTGCGTTAGGTCTTGACGCCAAATCAGTGCCCGCCGCAGCGCGCTCTTCATTCGGTACTCATAAGACTAGTGTCTCAGGAGAGTATCCCCGTGAACACGTGTAGTTTACTGACTATTGTCCAGATAGGTAGCCGGAGCTGTCAAGCTCGCTCACTTCTCGTTGCACGAAGGGCACAACTCGCAGTTGCCACTGCTAGGATCGTCGACTCTAAAGTCGACTCCCAAGTGTCCACCTTGGTAGCGGAGTAGTAAGCACACTCACTTCTCGGAACCCATCCGGGCGCCTAGCCAGTTCCCACGTCCTACGCGGCTGGCTGGACCGGAGGCTACGGCATCTAGGAGGCCGCCTCTGCTAGTTATCCAGACTAGTACCGGAGATGTCAACACCAATGTCCAATGAGAACCACCGGACAAAGCTGTCAACTATAAGGGAAACTCACGTTCCCCGCAGGACTTTTCGCTTCTGGCCCCTCAGAGACCGCTACTAGGCCCCGCTCGCTGTGCACGAGTTTGGAAGTCCTGGCACACAATACCAGGACAGACGAACATTCCCAAGCTCTACAGCTAACCACACGCCACTACGAGTCCAACCCACGTCCGGATCCCGCCGGAGGCGCCTGGCCAAAGGCACAACCAGCGGGGGGCTTGAACCGGAACCCCGTAGTACCCCTGAAAACACAACCGGACCCGTAGTTCCAGTTGCGATACCCTATCTATTGGGGTCAGTAGATAGGGATAGGGTAGATAGGGCAATGAGGACAGCCAAAAGCAGTCCTCTACCATAGCCATCTTTTCACCAAATAGCGACTGCACATGTGCTCAGCGTGGCAGGTGGTGAGCCCATCGCCGCTCTATACTGGTCGATGATGTGCAGTCCTTAATGCGTTAATCGCCTTTTACGACACCCAAGGGAAGTAAGGGGGTGGTAGTATTCTTTCACCGCTATACGCGAAATGGTTACTAACCGTATCTAGACGTATGTAAAAGATTAACAGAGATATAGGATCCAATATATTCATCTTTCTATTCAACGTTTCTGCCACATGACTAGGTCCTCTAGAGTAAAATGAAAACCAAGGAAGTTATTAATCGATACCAATAAATACTATCAGAAATAGTTTGAAGCGAAATTAATTGGTTTCATTTGTCTTAGCGGCGTTTTGCACTGAACAGCAGAGCAGCGGATTAACAATTCCATTGCCACCCGAAATCCTTCTGTGCGTGATTTAGATTACGGATCATTTTTGCTAGACTCGCAATATTCCGGTTCATCCGATATAAAGTTTAGAAAAGTGTGAACTAAAATATGCAGTGAACTGTTTTTCTTAATTCTTTGTACCTTTTTATTTATGATTTTGAATGTAAGCCGACCGTTCGCCATCTGCATCGGTCGGTCACAAACATTGTATAAACATAACTAGAGACAAAACCAAGAAGCAAGTTTTGGCACACTAAGTTGCGGCCCGTGGATTGTGGGCGATGGGATGGACCTTGCGGCCGCAATTCAGTTCACAAAAAATTGCTTCGAGGTGTCATCTCAGTTATAATACCTCAATGGCCACAAAAGTCTTTGTACTGCGCCTAGGAACAGGACGAGGGGTACTTAAGGCTAACTAAAAGTTTTTAGAATCAATCAATAGTTCCAAAACTTACTACCGATATATGTACATAGAAACAAAAACTAATAATATTTGTACAGTTAGGCACATTAATTATTTAAATTATTATATAAATTGCAAGAGTAAAGCATGCTGCAACTATAGCAGCATGCTTTGATCTTGCAATTCATACGTAAGCATACATAAGGAGTGACGACCTCCTTGGTCGAGTGGTTTGTACACCGGTTTTCATGGTGTCGCCATCTCTGAGGTCCCGGGTTCGATCCCCGGTCGGGTCAATTTAGAGAAAAACTGTTTTTCTAAATTGATTTCGGGTCTGGGTGTTTTTTCTATGTTTATGTATATTTATCCGTTATCTTACCATATAAACGAGTTTCACAAGAATACTCATCTTGGTCTAGATAATTGGTGTGAGCGTAAACAAAATTTATTTATTTATAATGTTGGCAAGACGCGATTAGTTACAGAACAAACAGCATATAACTATATTCACGGACCCGCGTCGACCGTAAATATTTTTATATATGAGTAAGTAGGTACTATTACTACTATTAAAATGGCCGCGAATCGGAAGCGCACCAAAATAATTTATTAACGAATTCATTGCCACCGCGCAGGTGAGCTGGCATTTGCATAAAAACATCGTTAAAGCGCAGCCCCTAAAGACTTTTATATTAAAAAACAGCAAACGCTTAAGTTCGCCAGTGCCGGCTGATTGATAGCTTTTTAATTTGAATCATTAAACGCCCACAGATTATGTGGTCAAACGGAATTCTAAACGGCTGTGGGAAGGAAGAACTGGGCCGTAAGTTCACTATTTAGGTACGCCCGAAATTAATAACCTAACTTTTTAATTTAATTCAATTAATTTATGATCACACCTCACGCTCGCGCTCACTTAAATTGTTTTAATATTATTGTTTAGCATACTAGTGTAAGATATTTGACATCATTTGTATGGAAGTAAAATTTTTATTCAAAACCCTGACACAATCTATAGATATGTTATTAATTTCGAGCGTTAATGTATCATTCAGCCCAAACCTCAGAACAGAAGAAAGAGGCCCTTGCAGATCGTTACGACATAAGGAACTTCAAGAAACTTTATACTATTTTCTCGAAGACTGGAAACTTATCTTCGATACCTCTGGTATGGTGTATATGGGTGGCGATTGTTTCTTATCATCACACGGAGGTGACACACGCTAACGTTTTCCACCTCGTCCATAAAAAAAAAATAGATGTCTTAAGTCTCCCTGTGACCACGGACCCTGTAAAGGGTTCGAAACGTCAGGATAATATAAAAACTATGTAAATAGTAAATTAAACGCGAGTTAATCCGTAAAAAGTGTTTCATTTCAATAGATGTCTTAAATCTGTTGTAGACTATACCTGGTTATATTTCTGGAGATATGTGCGAAGCGCAAAACATAGTTGTTGCAAAGCGCAAAGCATAGTCGTAAACACAATAGGATATCCTAATGCGCTAATTATCTATCCTAATAGCTTCTTTCGTTAAGGCTTTTAACGATATTTTGTTTTGGTGGAAAACGAACGACAGCGCAGAAAGTGTTCAGGTAGTCTAGACCGGCCAAATTGGCAATTCTACTAAAAGCCTTTCGTTATTTAATTTTCCTGAAGGTTTCTTTAGTAATTTGTCTAACTTTCGTTACTTGACAATTTATCATTGTTAATCGGATTCTATTCATTTCATATAATTACGAGTATTTAAATCGATACCTAGTAGGAATATAATAAATTAAAATTTTAAATGAGAATAAGAATATAAGTTGCTTTTTGGTACAATACCAATACGATGGACAACACAAATTATTAAACTCTTTTTGTGCGAGTACCACCACAATAGTTTAAATCATATAAAATAATGTACATACATACACATAATCACGACAAATAGTCGTGATAATTCCCCGAAGGGTTAGTCAGAGACTAGGCAATGAGGACCGCAAAAGTCTCTACCATAATCCGCACTTTTCACCAAATAGCGACTGCAAATGTGCTTAGCCTGATAGGTGGTGAGCCCATCGTCACTCTATGTATAGAGTCTTTAGTCCGTTAGTCACCTTATACGACACCCAAGGGAAGAGAGGGGGTGGTAGTATTCTTTCACCGCCACGCGACACGGTTAAAAAATGATGTGAATTGTCCAAATTGGGTTTTTATAAATCTGCAGTAAGCCGTTTCCCACATTACCTACAACAATTGGAAAAGAATTCACATCACATTATGTACAGCCATATTCTGCTGAAATATCCAAGTGGAACTTTAATTATGCAAATGTTAAGTACATACCATATTTCCAACTTACCAAATTTTCATTTTATTACATTATAGAGCGCTCTCCGCGCAAGTTAAATTTGCATTGCATGTGAAGTTTTGTTAGGATTTTCTAGCAAATAATACAAACAGTTTTTAATGAAGAAAGGTTTTAGATGTTTAATTAATTTTTGCAGTAATTAATTAAAAGAACATGAAATACTTTCCATGTGCCAACACGTTTTAAAATGAATCTTAAAAAATCGTCTTATTTGTTCAGTGAGGTTTTTAGATTTATTTTAAAACGTGTTCGCACATGGAAAGTAATTAATTGGTATTTCTTAGCAATAAGCCCCACACCACCACGTAGCACATAATTAACCATTTTTTATAATTTAGCCTAATCGTCCCTCTGCTGGGCAAAACCCTTCATTCCTCACGATCCTTGGCAATTTGCCACCATCCACTTTATCGAGCAAAAAGCATTTTTTTAATGAACTTATTTTATTTAGCTTTGGATACTAAATGAAAACATGCACCCTAACCCTTCCTACATTCCAACCGAGCGAGCAAAACTGCGGATCATACTTAGTGGCTCCACAAATAGAGTTTCAGGCGGACATACCGAAGATCAGATATCAGAACTCGCAATTTACCATCCCGAACGGAAATATGAGGTCCAACTTGTACCTAATTGGAAAATCAGGAGCCATATATTACGTGAAGCTCCCATCGCAGTTACTGCAATTTACAGGCGTCTAGCATTCGGAAGTTTGCCCCCTCAGGGGCGGATCAAGGGATGCGGGATGTGAACCGGTATCGACATTAAATTGTAATTAGCTTTGAGGGCTAAGTGCTTTGTGCGGTATCCATGTTACCCATGTTGTGTAACTACACTTACATTTATGATGCATTCGACAAGGGATCTCATTCGTATCTGTGATTAATCTTTAGTTTACTTCTTGTAAGCTAAATAAATTGCCGAACCTCGAGGTTTTTTTTAGTTTACAACAGACAATTGGCTTTTATCTCTTCGAAAGCCCACAGTCACAAGACAGGCAAACTTCACCTAGAAGGTATAGTTAGTACACTAATGAACTGAATATCTGATCTTTAGCATAATATATATCTAACATAACAATCTCTAACAATTTTTAAAATAAATTTAATACGAGGTAATACGTAAGGTATAGTAATTCAATTGTGTATAATGTCAAATAAATCTAAAAATGTTTAATAAGTATTTCACTTGTATACAAAGAAAGTACAAATAGTTTTCTTAATACGATACTTGTGTTGTACCCACGTTGTACCTAAGCCGTCGAAGACACACAATTCCGACGGTTCAAAGCGTCCAATTGAGTCGAATCGAATCTCCCACCTACATATTGGCCGAACACACAAAAGTGCTTTCACCATTGTGCGGACGGACCAGAGCTTACGTAAAGTATTCTTACGCGATATTACAAATGTTATCTTTTTAAATTGATACAGCGAAGGATGTTTACTTGGCCACAACAAAACGAAATAAACTAACCACCAAATGTGGGTATACCGTCAATTCAGAGTCCAATAAAATTACAGGGCATATCAGTGGTAGGTAAAAAATGAGTTTTTCGTCTCTGACATATTAACATAAGAAGAACGAAAGCATCACGGTCGAAAATGAAAACTGCTTGGGTCTAAAATACTCCTACCACTCCAAGAACTGTTGCAATTTTAGAATAAATTGTTTAATTTTATGTGTATTAATCTGGCAATGACATATTGTATTAAGTATTTGTAAATGTCGTTACTTCTATGTAAAGCTGTGCAGTTTCTTGAGCCCATTCTTTTCCACAACCAAAATAGTCCTGAATGGGTAGGTAAAAAATGTTTTTGCACGACTCGAAAGTACTTCTTTATCAAGTTTACTTGAATAAAGAGATTACGAAAACTAATGCGCTCGTGATACTGGCAAGCGTGAGCTGCGATGGCCGCTTGCTATCAGTTTTCTCGTTCGCCAGCTCAGTAACATAAAAGAAGACCATGAGACCTGGTTGGGCTCTTCCAAAACAGATCACGCAGGCCGAACTGCCCACACATTCGCTCTCACGCATGATCTGACTCAACTGGTTCTCCAGCCCACCAGGATTCCAGATATATCGGGTCAAGCGCCTTCCCTGCTAGACTTACTGGTGACGAGTCGACCAGCCGGGTACAGAGTGTCGATAAGTGCTCCGTTGGGCACTTCAGACCATTGCCTGGTTGGTGCCACCGTACTGCGCCGTAAAAGCTCTCCCTCAGTGGAGTCTAAACGGCGTTTATGGCACTACTCGTCGGCAGATTGGGATGGTATGCGCGACTATTTTGCGTCTATCCCGTGGGGCCAGCGCTGCTTTGTGGGTAGGGACCCATCGGAGAGTGCCTCTGCTGTCGCTGACGAGATCATGTTGGGGATGGAATATTACATTCCCTACACTGATGTCGTCAGCGGAAGTAAGGCGCGCCCTTGGTTCAATCGCGAATGCGCCAAAGCTGTTGAACTTAAACAGGCGGCGTATCGCGCTTGGACCAAGGCTCGCACGCTCAACGATCGTAACATCTCTTCCCACAAGGTAGTCTTCAACAAGGCTACCAAAGTCTGCAAGAGAGCTCTCTCGAGAGCAAATGCCCAGCGCGTTGCTCGCGTTGGCCAAGAGCTGTTGTCGCACCCAACGGGTAGCCGAAGTTATTGGCGACTGGCCAAAGCGGTGCAAGCCAACTTTTGCGCGCCTTCTCTGCCCCCACTGCGGTACCCTGATGGCTCGTTGGCCCATCGGCCGCTAGATAAGGCTCACCTCTTAGCGAAGCTCTTTGCGGCGAATTCGCGTATCGATGACTGCGGCGCGGAACCACCTACCATCCCTCACTGTGGTTCCTCAATGCCTGACGTCCAAATCAGACAACGTGAAGTCCGTGCAGTGCTGCAGTCACTTAATGTGCGGAAGGCTAGCGGTCCTGACGGTATACCGGCAGTCGTCCTTAAGAAATGTGCTCCCGAGTTGTCTCCAGTACTAACACGCCTATACCACCTCTCGTACTCTACTGGAATTGTGCCGGAGGCTTGGAGAAAGGCGAACGTCCAGCCGGTCCCCAAAAAAGGGGATAGGTCTGACCCAGCCAACTATCGACCTATTGCTGTCACCTCTGTCCTTTGCAAGGTTTTTGAGCGAATCATAAACAGACAACTCGTTCGCTACCTAGAAGATCACTCCCTGATTCATGATCGACAATACGGGTTCAGACCGAAACGATCAACGGGTGATCTCCTGGCGTTCATAACACACCTGTGGGGTGAAGCAATGGACAAGCATGGAGAGGCACTGGCTGTTAGCCTGGACATCTCCAAGGCATTCGATCGAGTTTGGCATCGTTCGCTTCTCTCCAAGCTTTCGTCATACGGCTTGCCACCTCGCCTATGCGATTGGGTCGCCGGGTTCCTGCATGAGCGCAGCATTCGCGTACTCTGCGAAAGCAGTGCCTCACAGTCTCTGCAGGTGAACGCCGGAGTGCCGCAGGGCTCTATAATATCGCCCACGCTGTTCCTTCTGCATATCAATGATATGTTATCCTTGGGTAACATTCATTGCTATGCAGACGACAGTACAGTACATCGGCGTTATTTGGGTCACCCTGCGGCAAAGCAGGCCGATGTAGTGGAGTCGAGACGGAAGATTGTCATTGAGCTGGACGAGGAGTTAGACCGCATTTATAAATGGGGCTCTGATAACCTGGTCCAGTTCAATGCCAAAAAAACACAGGTCTGTGCTGTCAGTGCTAAAAAGTCCGCATTTCTCCCCCAACCTATTAACAGAGCAACCTATTACCCATCCAGACTGGTCTCAGTCTCTTAGGTATGGACATACACAGCGACCTCAACCCGAAGAGCTATATTGAGAGCATTATAACCACAGCCTCACGTAAACTCGGAATCCTGAACAAGGTGAAGCGGTTCTTCACGCCGGAGCAACGTTGTCTTTTGTATAAGACTCAGGTGCGCTCCTGCGTGGAGTATTGCTCTCATCTTTGGGACGGATCCGCCAAGTACTTGCTCGAAGCTCTTGACAGGTTGCAAAGACGTGCTGTCCGTATTATCGGTAACGATGACGTTACGACCAGTCTGGAGCCGTTACAGCTACGTAGGGACATTGCTTCCCTTAGTGCTTTCTACCGCCTTTACCACGGTGAATGCTCTGAGGAGCTCTTTGACCTCATCCCTCCCTCTCCTTTCCTTTCCAGATCGACGCGTGCAGGTCTTAGAAGCCACCCTCATACCGTGCTGACCATCAAGACACGTACCAAAAAGTTTGGACAATCGTTCTTTTGCCGAACTGCCCGTATGTGGAATGCGCTTCCCGCACACGTGTTTCCTTCCTCTTTCTCTCCCGGGTTATTTAAGCGGGGCGTGAAAAAGCATTTATGCAGGCCGCCATAGTGAGAGCGTTCGGCATAGCGTGGTAGCGCTGTGACGAACGCTTTCACTTCTTGGGCTTCACTGGCTGCTTTTCATCAGGCAGAGTGAAGCCATTATGGCGTGCCACAATAAAAAAAAAAAAAAAAAAGACAGTCGTCGGAGCTCCTGCATGAATTGGTAGCTCCTACTATTGGAAGTGTATAATTTCTCGAGTCATTTGTCCGCGAACGTGTGGTAGCGCACGCCGCCGCCGTCAGCAGGCGAGTACGTGATTCCTCACCACTTGGCCGTTCGCTACCATTGGGGGTATTTTATCGAGAGACCATAGATAAGAATAGGTTCTAGAGACGACACTGCGAAGCAAGTTTTTGTGCATTAAGAGGAAACACTACGTAGGAGTGGCATATAAACTCTCCTACGAAACACAGAAAAACGACGTTTCGTAGTCCCCTGTTTCCTCCTTCAGAACTGGACCAATTTTTGTGTTTTTTTCAGCATCGGTTAAAGAAAGAGATTTTCTACGTCTGTATGTTTAATTTTTTGCATTAAGTCATTTATTTCACAACCAGGAGCCTTCAAAATTTTGCGAAATCACTCCGTTTTAAGACGTCTTCAGAAACATTAAGTAACCGGTTTAAAAAAAAAACAAACATACAGACATAGAAAATCTCTTTCTTTAACCGATGCTGAAAAAGTATTAAAAATTGGTCAAATTTTGAAGGAGGAAACAGGGGACTACGAAACGTCGTTTTTCTGTGTTACGTATGAGAATTTTGCATGACACTTCCACGTAGTGTTCCTCTTAATTTCACAATCGCTTGGATCACTAGCCATCACTGAGGCGTTTGCAGCACATGGGCTGTCTCTAGTTGTAATACCATAATGCTCGTACTACCAGAAGCGAGAAGGTATAATATAATTGTCGGTTTAAGCCATACGTTACTTATACTCCTATGGAGTATGTGGCGTCTTTGTTTCTGTTGTAGTTATACTCTGATTGTTTTTATGATAAACTAGCGGCCGCTCGCGGTTTCACCCGCGTGGTTCCCGTTCCCGTGGGAATATCGGGATGAAAAGTATCCTATGTGTTAATCCAGGTTATAAACTATCTGTATGCCGAATTTCATCCAAATCCATTCAGTAGTTTTTACGTGAAAGAGTAACAAACATCCATCTATACTTACAAACTTTCCCGTTTATAATATTAGTAGGAAGGATAAATAACTTTCCCACACTCACATCAATTATCTAGCCCCAGTTAAGTTTAATTGAAATTTATTTTTAATGGTTAACTAACTAGATACGAATTATCAAACATAGGTACTTATTATGGCGATAAAGATGATGAACACAGTTGGCATACAATAAGGTTTGTAGGCATTTTCTCACTGTAATTAGATTTGTAAGCATTGTCGAAAAAAGTAAGAAAAATTTCGGTACCTTTACTACAATTCATTCGACGAAAATAAAATATTTTATATAAACCGTTTTAACTCGGCGGAGTTTTATGAAGGCAGATTGGTTTATTGAAGAAATCCTTTGTTATATTATACGAAAAACGAATTTCTAAAGCCGAGACGGTACAATGTTACAATGTTATTATCTACGAAAGATAAGATAATTAAGATTAGATAAAAATATTAGGCTCAATTTATTGATACACTCACCATGAGAATCTAAAATGTGATTCGTAGGTGAAGAACATAATTGGCCTACCTATATCTAAACATAATTGTCAATAGTAATCAACCCTTAGAACATGTCAGGTTGCGGACGGTTTTAATCTGATAACAGTCCTGAAATTGTTCATACAATCAACCACACGTAAAGAGAGACAGAGACCGCCTTTATCACTTACGGAATTAAGCAGTATTTGCAATGCTACAGTGTGCCGCTAGACGTGGGGTCGACTGTACCATGGGTAGCCTATTTGGGGATTATTGGTGAAACTAGGTTGAGTTGATTGTTGGTATAACGATGCCATTAGAATTTTATTACGTTTCCTATGAAGGTTATATTTATACGGAGTTGAGAGTTTTCTATGAAGGAACGCCTACGCCTGATGCTTGGTCTACAAAACACGCCGCATTTCTAAGAAGAGACAGGTATAGTATATCAACAGTGATTGTTCGAGCTGTGTGTGTAACGGCTCACAACCGCCCCTTTTCTTCCCTTGGGTGTCGTAAAAGGCGACTAACGGACTAGAGACTGATACACTAACAGCATAGAGCAGCGATGGGCTTACCACCTGTGACGCTGAGCATATGTGCAGTTGTCATTTGGTGAAATGTGTACTATGGCAGTGGACTGCTTCTGCGGTCCTCATTGTCTAGGCTCTAACTAACCCTTCGAGGATAATATATGACGTACTAGATAGCGGCCGCTCGCGGTTTCACCAGCGTGGTTCCCGTTCCCGTGGGAATATCGGGATAAAAAGTATCCTATGTGTTAATCCAGGTTATAAACTGTCTGTATACCGAATTTCATACAAATCCATTCAGTAGTTTTTACGTGAAAGAGTAACAAACATCCATCCATACTTACAAACTTTCGCGTTTATAATATTAGTATGATGTAGGTAGGTATAGAATTTGAAATGTACGCCGCGCCTGTGAAACATACTGACGGACGTCCTCATTTCGGTCAGGAATTGCGGGCTGCTACTCGTATGACAGGTCCGGAATGTCAGATATGCCACCGACCAGCATGAACCACACATGAACGTTACTGTGGCAATCATTAAATACTACATTTATAATGTTATAACGGGTGATTTTTTAAGAGCTTGAGAACTTTTTTAAACAATAAAACGCATAAAATTTGCAAAATCTCATCGGTTCTTTATTTTAAACGTTAGATTGGTACATGACATTTACTTTTTGAAGATAATTTCATTTAAATGTTGACCGCGGCTGCGTCTTAGGTGGTCCATTCGGAAAGTCCAATTTTGGGCAACTTTTTCGAGCATTTCGGCCGGAATAGCCCGAATTTCTTCGGAAATGTTGTCTTCCAAAGCTGGAATAGTTACTGGCTTATTTCTGTAGACTTTAGACTTGACGTAGCCCCACAAAAAATAGTCTAAAGGCGTCAAATCGCATGATCTTGGTGGCCAACTTACCGGTCCATTTCTTGAGATGAATTGTTCTCCGAAGTTTTCCCTCAAAATGGCCATAGAATCGCGAGCTGTGTGGCATGTAGCGCCATCTTGTTGAAACCACATGTCAACCAAGTTCAGTTCTTCCATTTTTGGCAACAAAAAGTTTGTTAGCATCGAACGATAGCGATCGCCATTCACTGTAACGTTGCGTCCAACAGCATCTTTGAAAAAATACGGTCCAATGATTCCACCAGCGTACAAACCACACCAAACAGTGCATTTTTCGGGATGCATGGGCAGTTCTTGAACGGCTTCTGGTTGCTCTATACTCCAAATGCGGCAATTTTGCTTATTTACGTAGCCATTCAACCAGAAATGAGCCTCATCGCTGAACAAAATTTGTCGATAAAAAAGCGGATTTTCTGCCAACTTTTCTAGGGCCCATTCACTGAAAATTCGACGTTGTGGCAGATCGTTCGGCTTCAGTTCTTGCAGGAGCTGTATTTTATACGGTTTTACACCAAGATCTTTGCGTAAAATCTTCCATGTGGTCGAATAACACAAACCCAATTGCTGCGAACGGCGACGAATAGACATTTCACGGTCTTCAGCAACACTCTCAGAAACAGACGCAATATTCTCTTCTGTACGCACTGTACGCATTCGTGTGGTTGGTTTAATGTCCAATAAAGTAAACTGAGTGCGAAACTTGGTCACAATCGCATTAATTGTTTGCTCACTTGGTCGATTATGTAGACCATAAATCGGGCGTAAAGCGCGAAACACATTTCGAACCGAACACTGATTTTGGTAATAAAATTCAATGATTTGCAAGCGTTGCTCGTTAGTAAGTCTATTCATGATGAAATGTCAAAGCATACTGAGCAAATAATAATGCATGAAAATCATAACCTCAAAAAATCTGAGCAAATACTAATGCATGAAAATCCTAACCTCAAAAAAATCACCCGTTACATGCACACAACCTATAAAACTCCCACTGGTGGGCGCAGATCTTCCTAAATTAACAATTCATGGAGAGATTGGGCTAAGTTTTAAACTGAACTTTTATATTTGGTCGATTTTCCAATATTCTGATGTGGCTTATGGAACAATTCTTATCGCTCCGCACTTTTTGCACGAGACTACAGATATTTTTTCGGTCCAAATCAGTACTTTGGTTAGAACTTAACTGCAAAATACTTAGTTAGGTACAATGAAAATACATAGACAGGTACTAAGGAATCATTACCGTTAAATTACATCTCTGAGTGCGGCAGTTAGTGTAGATTCGACCAAACTGGAATAAGGCTTACTCCGAGATTAGTCTATACAAATTCGGCGTTTAATCTAGGTATAAGACCTTATTCCAGATTGGTCGAATCCACCCTTAGTGATAAACTTCTTAAATTCGCACTTTATATTTTAAATTGAATCACAATAATTTTTTTTATATATAAAAAGAAGGCAAATGATGGAAAGTAATCACCGCCGCCGCCCATGGACACCCGCAAAACCAGAGGAATCGCATAGACGCGTTACAGGCCTTTAAGGAAGGAATAGGCTCGTTTCTTGAAGATCACTAAGTCGTAACGGTCCGGAAATAGGAATATAAAACAAATTAATATCTTATCTTTATAGCAAGTTGTCATTTATCTTTAAATGCTTTCAGTCGTCAGTTATAAGCCGCACTACTCGTATCTACAGCTGAAGTATACAAAACCGAAAGCGTTAAATGCATCAAGACCACCGTAATGGAACAACACAGTTTCCAATGCGAAACGAATCGGAAAGAGCGAATAACAAAATTCAGAAAGAAAACTCATTTTTCCGGAGCGTCCAGGAGCCTCTAAGAGCCTCGGAAACCAATAGTGTGAGCGGCAGTGAGCGCAGACTCCAATGAAATACATAGAATTCCTGTTACTACGGCCGGGAGCACGCCGGGAGCTCTTACCTTGTTTATCGAAGCATAAATAAAGTGCACGCCGAATTGGTTTTAAACTAGTCACCCGCTCTGGGGCTGCCGAATTACGGGAACATTGGGGATGGCTATTTTGTATGTGTACCGTAAATAGTGAGCTGGCTTCTCGATGTTTTTGTGCATTTCGCAGAGGAGGTTTTATCACATCTGTGATGGATGGCACATGCTTAAAGCATTAAACCAACTAATGCAATAAAACCAACCAATTTACACAAAAGAGGCACGAATAACATATAAAATTATTACAGATATACCTACAGATAAATATAGAATATGTAAGTTGAACAAACGTATAATCACGACTATTATCCCCGTAGGGTTAGTCAGAGACTAGGCAATGCTAGGCTAGGCTAGGCTAGTGTTTGCGTTTGTTGTTAAGTTGTTTTTTTGTCACATATTGTTGAATGTAATCTTATAGTTTTTATATTTATTATTGTAATAGTGTATTCGAACTCATTTATCAATTAATAGGTGACATGTTAACGAATTTTAATTATTATTGTAATTTTATTAGATGTTCTAATTTTATTTAAGTAAGTAATTGAATTATCTGAATTTTATTTTGTTTTTCATGATTATTTTAAATTTAATATTGTCTATGTATAGGTATATACTTCGAACACAATGTAAATTGTTTATGAATAAATAAATAAATGAGGACCGCAGAAGCAGACCACTGATAGTCCACTTTTCACTAGTTTTCACTAAATAGCGACTGCACATGTGCTCAGCATGACAGGTGGTTAGTCCATCGCCGCTCTATGCCGTTGGATGTATGTGCAGTGTTTAGTCCGTTAGTCTCCTTTTACGACATCCAAGGGAAGAGAGGGGGTGGTAGTATTCCGTCACCGTGACGCGATACGGTTAACAAAAAATAGCCAATTTACTGAATCAATAGATAATGTACTGTCTACTGCTGAGCAAAGACTTCTTTCAATAGAGAAATCAAGTCAAAATTACCTAATGGGTGTTGGCTTACCTAATCAGCACGCTTGCGTCTTGGTTCACAAACCCGGATAACGCAGCAAACACACTTCACCCAATCTATGTAGTTGAAGCCTTACTACCTATTTACTTAACATTTAATTCAATGAAAAGAGGGCTTGCTTAGAAAAGATGCTGGTTTTGGTTTAGAGAAGGAAGACTAGACGCTAGTAGTAACAAAAACTTCCTTAATAGACAAAGACTGGGTATAATTGAAATGTTTTAACTTCCTTAATCCTTAGGAATAGACAAAGACTGGGTATAATTTAAATGTTTTAACATCGAAAGTCGGCTAAGACGCGAGACTTTATTATTTGACGAACTTAACTAATGCTCTAATGAAATGCTTGATATGGGCCTACTCGACTTTATTCGATGGTATGATTTCACTTTAAATAGAGAATCGAAATGAAAACATCACATCACATTTATATTATAACAAAACGGCTACGAGTAAAATTATTATACAGGAAAGACCCTTATCGAAGTCGTTACTATTCAATGATTACGAATATTTTTCTGTATTGGGCCAAACTTGGGAACTGTCAGCAAAGATGTGTTTGCACGTTTTTAGCAAGATACTCATATAAAATAATGATTACTACACTTCATTCAAAAGAAAACCTCAATCGGCCAGTATCAGTATCACCAGTCTCTCCCACAAGCAAGTATCTTTGGCTTCGTTAAAGGTCTTTTTACCCCTGTATAAAGCTTTATTAATTACCAGTCGTCGAGTGAGACCAAGACAAAGACACTGCGATAGTGAAGCTTTCTTTTGAGGCCGACGGACGTTTGGGCGTAAATTTACCTTTATTAAAGCAGCTCAACAAAATCAATAGCTCCTCGTCTGGCGTGACTTAATGAAGGCTGGAATCCTTATTAGCCGCTGCTGACTGCGGCGAAAGAGGTTTAATAGAAAAGAGGATCTGCTCCGTCAGCACCCGTAAATTACTGGCTCTGATTAATGCTACGCACACTAAGACTTTGCCTTTGATTTGTCAAATATTAATTAAGACGGCCGAGATGAGTGTTGTATATTGAAGCTTTTATGCTGGAAACTGTGTATTTGACGTTACAATAATGTAAATAAAAACAAGCTAAAATTGATATTGTTCTTGTTCGACAAACATGTAATATAACTTGCGACGAAAATAGATAAATCTTTGTCTCTTTTTAATATGATATTAAGATCCGATGAGAATAACCAAGTTTTAGATTAAATAAATATACATACGAGTAGATAATTGTAACTTTATTGCGAATATATTTTAATACGGATAAAATAAAATGTGTAGAAAGGAAACCAAGCTCGGAATGTTAGGACATAAGGGACGATTTATATTAGAGCGGGCCGTGAACGGGGTGTGCCCCGATTTGAGATGTTGCATACATTTTGTATGAAGCAGTTCATATTACACCGTGCATGATCCGTGTCCCGTCCGGGCCCGGACGGGACACGCCCCGTGCACGGCCCGCTTTAATATAAATCATCCCTAAGAGTACAAGTCCAGGTTGTGAACAGTCTTTTCAAGATATCTTCAGTACTAAGAATGGACGAGAATATTATACGAATACCAAACTAATAGATAAATAATGATACATTGATATCATCTTCATGATTCAACTCAATAAATACTATTGACGTTAGAAAAGCAAGCTAGCTTTCATTCTCAATACGTTTGTTATTCTGCCAGACAATATAACATTGTATCAATTCTGAATTCTAAATTCTTCTCAGTGAGTTCTAACATTAATCGTTTCACTTTGAACTCAGGAACGTCCCCTGCATGACTCATGAATGCCATCGTCGGGGACGTGTAAAATCCTGTGAAAACACGAAGCCGTAAAAATAGCAGAGTAGATGCAACGCGTCCAAAATAAGAAGACCTCCGGCATCCCATTGCTTACCCGCTACTTTTCGCGCAGTGTCATATCTTCCCCGTTCGTAGGGGGGCTGTGGGATCACCTTAGCCTGGTCATATACCCGTCAAGTGGCTTCGGTTCGATATAAATGGATTTTCTATGAAATTCTGCATCCACAGTAGATATATTATAGTAGACGGTTTTGAATACACTTGGACGGTTTACTGGGATTAAAACGTCTCTTTAATATTTCTATAGATTCCGTAGGGCTTTATTAAAACTCGTACAGTTTCAAGATGTTTGTATCGTAAATTTTGATAGGGAGCTGCGAACGACAGTTAATGCCGTCAAACATTTGAGGAGGAAATTGGTCATAAATTAGCGAAGCCGAATCTCGGACGTTGAGGCTCCGTGATGGATTGTCGAGTAGGTGCCACCGAGCCGGATTTACTAAGATTAAGCCCTCAAAGGAGTTTTTGAATCGTCAAGTTTGTTCAGATTATAATTGAAAAGCCAATCTGGGGTACACTAGCGAGGTGCCACTGCGTTACGTGCTTTTAATTTAGATATTGTTTACCCTTCGGATACTTCTGAGTTTTAAATATATTTTTAATAAACAAACAAGGGAAGAGCGCCGAATGTGTGGAATTAAATATCCTCGATATATTTTTTTCGCATAAGGATACCCTTATGTTGCAAAATTCAGCAAACGGTGAGCATTTTACTAATTGGCACTTGTCTCTTAATGTTTTTTATTTGGTTCGCCGAAACGCGTGCTTGCTATCCTTACAAACCGGAATATAGCAATTCAGACGGGTTTTATGCGAAAACTCTTCTTAATTTTCTCGTTTGCCCAATATGCTTGAATCCAGAGTTCATCGATAATATGGGACAGTGACACAATCAAATTAAGTTTTGAATTTTAACAAATTTAAAGTACCTACACATCAAAAACAAAGATAAACAAATGATTCATCATCATCATCATCAGCCTATAAACGTCCCATTAATGGGCACAGACCTCCAAAGGGATGCCAAGGCCTTCCTAATGCTTAATTAAACCTTTAGAATTATTACATGATGATATTAAGACATTAATATTTAAATAAATTAGGTACCATGTTTTGTAATTAGGCAGTGGTTTATATGTCTTGCTCAGGAATTACACAGCCATAGGACAAGCGATAAATAACTATAAATAACGAAAAAGTAGTATTTTTTGGTATTTTGAGGTTTTTCGTTGATTAGAGAAATGTATTTTAATCGATATGAATAAATATCAATTGCCGAAATGTTTGTACGCGCATCACTTCAGAACGGCTCCATAGATTTGGAGGATTCTTTTTTGTTGTGTTCGTAATTGTCAGGGCAAGGTTAGTGTGAAGGAAAATTTGTCACGAGATACAGGGTGTTCACGTGGACTAGTCGCGGCCGGGCCGCTAGTACTCAATGAATGAATAATGAAGAAGTCTCTACAATATGTCTGTCCAAATAATAAATAAATATAAAAGCCTTTTTACTACAAATTGCTGTTTTAGACGACCGCTAAGATGTTGAAAACTATTTTCATGATAGATACCTAGACATAGACATATAGACAATACTTTTATTGTAACATTTAAAGTTAAACACAAAACATAAACAAAACAAGTTACAATTTGGCGGTCTTATCGCTTTAAAGCAATTTCTTCCAGACAACCAGTCTGATGGAATGAACTTAAACACATTAAAATCGGAGGTGCAAACATGTCAAAAGTTTTCAATAACTTTTTAATTGACACTAACTTTTTAAAAACTCAACATACAAACAAACATGAACACGTCATCCAAATGCTAGTCCATCATTTTCTTCAATATTCACCTTAACCGCTGCTCTAGTGGCCACATTCCATTTAGACGGAGAATGCTAACAGCGAATTCCTAAAAGCCATCCTGCCGATGTCAGGCCCGGAGCCCAGACCTGATTTCATACAAACGGCGTCGCGGCGTCAAAACATTTCTGGGGCGCTCAAATTGGAGATAGCCAACGGAGCCGATTTTAGGGCGGTTAGCACACGGCGACATTAAAAAAAAGGTAAAGAAACATTTATGTACCACTAGCACAAATTATCGTAGAACCAGAAATAGCACACATGAAAAAAAGAGCGAATAGAAAAAACATTGCACAAAATATTTATTAAATAGAATTATATGGAATTATGTTGTGGCATGTGGCCCATTAGGTTCTATAACTTGATCCAAGTGACATAGAATTAGGTTGGGGCAATATAGGTTCTAACTTGATTCAAGAGACTCAGGACAATAAAACAGGACGAAAAATAGATATTAATAGCAACAATAACAATTGTATGACCATGCATAACATTTAGAACTAACAAACAAAAAATAAAAACACTACAAAAAAAGATAGCAGTAAAAAAATAAATAAAAAAATATATATGACAAAAAAGAGTTATTATTCTGATTTTTCTCATAAATGATTTAATAAATGGATAACATAACATTGAAACTTTCTTTACTGTTTTAGCGATGTAGTAACGATACAGGCGCTACTAGGCGCTCGAATTTAAAGAGTAATATATACACAATGCAAACGATAAACAGCATCGACGTAAAGGTAACACGGTGTCAAACGATACTATATACCTATGCAAACGCGAATTGAATTCAATAATACCAATTACTCCTGCCATAGCTCTATTACTTGGCGCTCGCTTCTCCGCGTAATTAATCAAATCGACACGGTTTGTTTACAATCGCGGGTGTGTAGGTATGATTTTTTACTTATATAAGTAATTAGCGTAAATTCCAGTCTGAATATTTGTGTATAATGGAACGCGAAAGTTTAAATGTGTATATAAACTCTTATTAGCACCAATAAAATCGCAAGCGTCGTAGACGTCACACATAGCATTTCACTATCGTGAAAATTGTATGGTTGCAAAAGTTGCCGTTGTGTAGCCACCCTTATTACTACTATGACGCAAATTTTAGAGTTTATAACCTTAGTTTGTGATTAAGATACCTAAAACAAACAAATTCTGGCAGTTAATCATTCAGGCTTCCATCAGACTGCTATGAAAATATATGGAAATTACTGTTAATTTAGGCTAATTAAATACTGACAAAGGAAACTATATATTAGACATTTTGAATTACTGAAATTGATTTGATGAATTTAGTAAGTATTCAGAAAGGTCTTCTTACTTTTAAATGTGGTTAGAGGCAACGCGAACGGTAAGATACTCGCACGATTTATATAAATCAAATGAATATCGGCAGGGAGTGAGGGAAATGTGTTCGATTACTTCAGATAGAAGTGAATGGTTATCTGGGCTCGATGGAAAAGTATTTCACCTTACAGTACCCACAATATAGATGACATAATCATTAAGGTTGGGAAGCTTATTATGTAGGGTAGCAATGAAACAAGATAAAGGTGTAAAAGGGCAGGAGACGAGGGCCGTGAATTCGGTACAAATATGGATTAATAGTGTAAGCCTTGTAGACTTATATTTTATCTTCTTTTTTAGGGATGAAAAGTTAAGGTGATAAAATGAAAGATTATTATTTAGAGTCCATAAATCTAAACAGAAGATAAACCTTGCAGACTTATACTTTATAATATTTTTTTATAATTGAAGAGTCAAGGATATTGCAGATTATTATTTAGAATCAGTAATCAAGCTTGTACAAAAGATCCCAAAGAGTCGACGTGCTACTGCGAGAAGGACACCTCTATAGGCCCTACTTAGATAAGATAAAATAAGATAGACTCAATAAATCTAAACAAAAGCTAAAGAGAGAGATGACAAGATGTTGTCTCCCGTTGTGGTTAGAGTAGGTATGCGGTAATGCAAATTAGGATTATGTTCGGCAAGGTATGAACCTCAATCCTACATTGCTGAGTATATAGGTTCCACAGTTTCCGAACTATTAACTCCAAGGGTTAAAACTGAATATTAGTTGATTTTGGTTTTTCAAAATTTATTTTCGGTATTAAATTGTTGTTGTCTTGAGAATTAGCTTATAAATTATAAGTTAATACGAGTAGGTATGTGTATTGTCGTTCATGTGGGAAGGTGTATGCCCAACAATCATAGGCTGATGATAACTATTTTAAAGGAGCCTAACAGAAAATACCCGCACTTGATTCGATACCGCCTTGCATACCTACATAAATAAATAAAATAAAATAAAATTCTTTTATTTCAGACCAAATGAGTCCAAATATTGATAATATACAAAAATTAAATCTTATATCCTATGTTAGTAGCAAAAATAATAAACAATAACACAAATATAGGTAGGCTTGATTCGCCGCCTGAGGTTATGCATGTTTGAGCGACCATCATAAGAAAGGGTAAGCTCCCGTGACGTCACTCTTCGCACAAAGGACCACCAGAGCGGCGAAGTGAAGCGATCCGCTAATGTCTTTAGGATGCTGTTGGGACTATTCCTCACTCTGCTGATTAGGGAGGTAGTTTTTTTGCGAATGATGGCATCAAAGCCATCAGTTTGATACTCTGCAAACATTCCTGAGGCACTGCAAAAACGTGGTAGACATCATCCTAAAGACATTGTTGTACTGGATTCTTAAGGTTTCCAACGACAGCGTGACATATACTACACAAGATTTTTAAGAGCTTACGCAACTTAACACCGCACCTTAGGCAACGCAGCGTAGTGAATCAGATTATTTATAAATTCGTCCCGTGCCCAGTCCTCCGGGGAAGTGACATAAACATCTGTTGTTTATTCATCGTGCCCGCTAGATATATATCGCTACAATTTCCGTTTCTTCCTTTTACTTTTGTTTGCGAATAGCTCCGCATCGCAGATTTTCTCGGAGGGAAACTAAACGGTTCTGTTGGACCGGGAGATGTTTATGTAAGGAATTTTTGATACAGTGCGTAGGTATATCAAAAATTGTTTCCTTTTAATTATTGTAATACGTAGCGTTTGAAACGTACGCTATAATAAAAGGACATGATGCGTAGTTTTGTTTGTATTTGGTGTGTATTGAACATGTTTTCTTCGAGTTAGAAAACCTATAAAAAAGTACGAAGTAAGTATACCTAATAAAAACATTGATATATATATAAAAAATTAAATTACTACAATTACTTAGAAAAATACACAAGCACTTGAAAAAATTCGCCCGACTTATTGAGTCAATGCGCTATTTCTATTGCTAATTTCATTGGTGCAACTGATAGATAATTTTAGTACTTACTTAAATATTTCGAAATAAAAATAGATAAAAAATTAAGGATCAGATCAAGATTAGGTACTATTAATACAGGAAGAAGATAAAAGGGAAGATAAAACTTCAAACGCTTCCTGAACTCATGAGTTAGGCTCACTAAAAACACGCTCGCATCCAGAATTTCAAATGAAAGGTGTTACCAACAAAAAGCGCAAGGATAAAATACATTATTTATTCTCGAAAACAATTTGGGGGGCGATCGGCCGCCACTCACACCGGCGCGCAGCGATCACTCACAATTTCCTGTTCGCCGAATTTTTTGTAATAACTTTAGTGCATTTGCGCGACATAGATTAATTACTCGTATACAGTCGTCTGAGCTGTGTGCGAATTGTGTCGGTAATAACCAGTGGTCGGAGTAGGTATATTGAATTAAGGTCACTGACATCAAACGTATATGTTAATATGGATACTCCTCCGAGTTTCCGGATTATTATGATAAAAATACCGAAACATCGAAATTATTACATGAAACTAGTTAAAAATGTATCAATACTCTCAACGCTATGCTGCTAGTGGCGCTGGTCTCCATCTCTAATGTTGGCCGTATCCATTGTCTCAATCTCGCAAAAGAAAAGAAATCACGTCTTAAATTATTATTAGTGATTTTTTTTTGTTAATCTTTAAATATCTTGGAAACGGTGCGTCCTACGCTAAAATGGACGAAATTTTGTCCCCCCTTTATAAAACCCCCGTCTAACGCTAACCAACCATCACGATGGTACAATTATTAATAATTGTCGCTTTTTAATAATTATTTAGGGTAAGTAACGATTAACTAGTTTAGGAAATGTAGTTTATAGATTTGTTGGGCTTATTTCCCCTTTGGAACTCATTGACTCACTTGGCCGCACATTTGGTCGTTGATTGTAGAGGTTAAGTCACTCTCACACAGGCCGGTCAACGGATAGGTGACCAAAGCTTTATTGTTTCGACCTGTTGGCTAATGTTGAGCCGGCTCTTTGGCCTAAATAAAAGTGTAAGGCCTAAGTAAAAAATCAAAATGTAGAACTTGTAACCGATGAGGATTAAAAATAATTATTTTTAATAAAACTGTAATAATGATTATTTGTATTAACAATAAACAATTTTGTTTGCTTACATATGGTTTTTTATTTTATTACTCTATTTACCAAATTTTTGGAAACTCCGGTACATTCCGGAAGAAATGCATGTCCATGTTATGATATCATGACGCAAGTATCTAAAATCAATATACCTACTCCGACCACTGGTAATAACCCTGGAAGGTATCGTTCGTTAGTAGTTCAGTATATAAAGTATTTATTATTTTTACATTTAAGCTAGACAGACAGAACAATCGGTTCCTGTAGTGTAGGATTATAGTACTAAGTCGGATATTTACTCTTAACTCAGTAAGTAATTACCTACTTATAATTGTTTGAAGTTTGCCTAAAAATAACACAACAAAACATTAAGCTCACCATTAAAGCACTATAACTTTATAGACTGTCATAAACGCTTAATGTAAGAAAAATCTGTCATTATACACTTGGTTGTTTGAATACAAGATTTGTTAAAACTGTCTATAAGGTAATAATATCATCTCTCTAAGTTTGCAACTCTACGTAGATAAGTTAACGACTTACGACTTACTAACCATCTCAGCAAGTTCTATTAGCATATTCGCAAAATAGAAAAAAAAAACGTTATGAATCTGGCTCTATTAAACGCCCACGTGGAAAAACAATGTCAAACCGGGCAATAAAACCAGTTGGAATTGGGGTCGTCGGTGTGACAAGTTTCCAATATTTTGCAAACTTGATACCTACCCGCCCGCATCAGCGAGATGAGTCATTTCGGACATCTCAGAGGCACTACTCTCTAAGCGCATTCGAAACATCGTTAGAACCCAATTCATCGTATTCTGCTGTGTGTATGTGATGTGTCGATCGCTTGTGAAAAACAGCAGCGCGCGCATTGTACGACAAATAACGTGTTAACGAAGTTTCGGTTGCACTTAGAGAGTAGGCCTCCAGGTGCGTACCGCATTCTAAACTGGTATGTATTTGAGGCATGCAAATATCTGAGACGAGTTATGCGGAACAGGGTCATTGCCTAAACACACATTCCGTTACAGTAAGCTATGTCTATTGGTTAGGAGACGATACGAGAGGAAAGTAGGATGTGACCAAACTGGAATAAGACTTACTCCGAGATTAGTCTATACAAATTCGGCATTTAATCTAGGTATAAGACCTTATTTCAGTTTGGGCGAATCCACCCTAAATCTAGCTAGATAGCGTTAATCCTGTTTAAATATTTTGCTTATAATGGAGCACGAAAGTTTAAAATTGTATATACCTACTACCAATCCTACCATACTAAGAACTTAGAACGTAGGCACCTTGGAATAGGTGTCACAGATTGTGAAAAACCGGGGTCGGGACTATGGAAGGATATTTAAGATGGGCTCATGAGGTTACAGGTCCGCGTCAAAGCTGTGCACCCGTGTCGCCTAGCTAGACCATTTGGCTTATTTTATCTGCACTGACACGAAGCTCATACCTCGATTGAGGTATGAGCATAAGACGCATAAGAGGTCAAATATGCGAATAAAGTCTAAATTTACTTTGAGGAACGGGGAGTCCTCTCAGTTTTAATTCGTCTGTAGTTGGAGAACTATTAATCGAGATATTTGAAATAGAACCTTTTGGCTTACGGGTGTCATGTTCCGACGACCGGTTCAGTTGCCGCAAAGAGTTGTATGTATTACACGTCGCCGTCTGAATTAGTATACTTTTTCACACATGTATGTTACATGTGTGAAAAAGTATACTTAAACTTGTACTACAAATAAGTACAAATAAATATACTTCTTTGTAAGTCTATACTAATACATAAGGGCTTCAGCTTGACGCATAAAATATTTCATACACATTCAGTTAAAATTCTGAACGACCTCCGTGGTCGAGTAGTGGTTTAGAAATAACTATGTTTCTCTTTGATCTTATGATCGAATATATTTCTAAATTGATTTCGAGTCTGAGTGTTTTCTGTGTATAATAAGATTGTTTATCCGTTGTCTAGTTTCACCAATATGGTGTGAGAATATTAAAGTTATAATTATCTTAAGTTGTCGACAGATTAACGAAAACAATGGCCACATTTGACATTTGACTATTTACGAAAAAATTGGCTTCGTCCTAATTACATTTATTATAAATTAAACTATGACGAATAAAATGCTTCTTTCTTTATTGATGACAATGATGGCGACTTCTGTTAAACGGAACAGTATTTAACCGCATTTCATTCAATCAGTATTTCAGTTCATGAAAACGCTACTAAGAGATCAGAGACAGACATAAGACAATAACGTATAGTTTCAAATACAACATTTATGTCATTTGTAGTGTCTTGACGTAAACAATAGTATAGCAAATGGACGGGATGATTTATTAATGCTTCATCACGCTGTGTGTGGAACATTTGGGGCGCATTCGGTCCGTTAGCCGGCGCAACGCTACCAGACAGCTAGCCACCGGCACTGGCAAGACCGAAACCACACGGCTAGCTCTCAATGGTCGGAGAATCTCGATGAAGCATGTGTTCAGTCACTAGACCTGCGTTCACTTATGAATGGGGACGTAACTAGTTGTGGTATCTAATTCTAAACGGTTCATGGAGGCGTGTGGTTAGGGGCTCACTAAAATAATACCTACTGCCAAACCCTCTCTTCCCTTGGGGCGTTGTAAAAGGCGACTAATGGACTAAAGACTGCACATACATCTAACATCATAGAGCAGCGATGAGCTCACCACTTATTACGGTAAGCACATGTGTAGTTGTAATTTGCTCATATGTACTATGTAAACTCAAACTAAGTCAGCTGCAAGCAGAATCCCGTAAAAAGAAATAGCTTACTTCAATTCCAGGCCCTCTAAAAAATGTGTGTATAAACGTCGATCCGTTACGACATAAAATAAAGAGAAGCAAACACACTGTTCACAGCTCGAATACGACGCGAGTAAAAAAGTTCAATAAAATTGTAGGTATGGCCGCAGCATAATTTTACGTCTTTACGTCTTCGATGAATGAAAATCTGTAACAGTGAGGTTAATTTCGATTCCAACTGTTAACAACTTATTAGCAAGCCAATTGAGTCTTTCTTTCATTGTAATAAGTTCTGCTTCTACCGCAAACATGAAGTTGTACAGCGAGATCAGAATCAAAGTAGTCATTCGGCTCGTTCACGCACTAGATGTTATGTGTGCAGTTCAGTCGGTCATAAGGCCGCGTTACGTCAACAAAGCCATTCAGAGATTCACATTATACGGTTTTCTCTTTATGCTTAGTTTGACGAATGATTGTGTAAATTGATGTCGATCTTTTTATTAGCAAAACATTTTACCAAAATGTATTGTTTTTATTATTTGATTTTTGTAATTGAAATTGAAAATGCGTTGCATAACAGCCTCCCGACTACACAGTATAAAAAAGATCTCAACATCAAGTGAAAGCCAAGCGCATTGCGTTCATCGGCCAAAACGTAGCAACTGCCAATAAATTACTTTCCTATTTGGATTATACCCAAATTCCTTGACCTTGTAACAAATGCTGACTTGCCCAAATCAAGTTGCTCCAAATTCTCTTGTTTTGTTCAAGCAAACAATTGTTGTCGATGCTCTCTCTCATTCCTTTCAAAGCGCATTGTACCAAGAGTGAAAGGGACTGAACAAAGGAAGGCAAGACACGAAAACTTCGTGGTTCAAGTCTTTATGGAAGTTTGTCCTCGCAACGAGCGACGTATGCCAGAGAGCCTCATATTCTGCCAAAGTAATACATATAAAATGAGACAAATTCGGAAGGCATAAAAGAAATTCACTTTTTGCGGAAACAGGAACACTCATTTCGCATTTCAAGTGCCATTAATTATTTTTATTGTGTTCCGTTTTTTATAGGGTTACCGTGCCGAGGTTGAGTCTGGAGCTTCATATTTCATTAGCGTTCGTTATTACCAAATACTGATGTCGAATTATACTACTTATTAATTTTGTCTATTCACTCACTCTTTGCAGAAGTTTTATTCGCAAATTTAACCAAATTTTCATAACATGTTTAGCAACACATTTAGTAGTATTTAGCCGTTAGGAGCTATTGCTTAATCTGTGGTACTAAGGATGTTTTACTTTGTTAATTTTCTACCTATAAAAATTATTCTAGATAATGGACATCGATTTTCTAAGTTTTACCACTACATCGTGTTATGTTGTAGTTGTCTTGGTTGTGGTTTAATAACGCACAATAAAGATAATAATCACACGACGATTTAAATGGTGACTGTATTGGTTGTTTGAAATTTCAATACAGAAATAAAGATTATGGACGTAGATATGGCATGACATCTGAAATCCGAGGTTTCGTTATAAATCGCATTAAGCTAAGCTAAGATATTTCATATTTTCGGTTCTGACAACCAGTAGGTATTGATCTTCAATGATCGTTCTGAAGAGACAACACCAACCTTTAAATAAACAAAATTTTTATTTTTTCTTTTACGGATAGATTACGGATATATAATATATTTTGATGCTTATAATACTTAATGTTATAATATCACAATCAACCACTTTTCTTTCTTCCTATCGCTCATTTCCTTATTTATTCTTTCTTTAAAGCCGTTTCTTGGATTAATACCTGAAAATTCTCTGAAAGCAAAATTACACGATTTTTCTTTTCTTTATTACTCGGCGCCTCCTCCAAGTACCGGAGGGGTAAGGAGGGATAATAAAAATAAAATACGAGTTAAATTTTGTTATAAGTAATATATTTGAAAGGACAATGGGCATAAATGTATGCAACTTGGTCCAAGATGAGACAGATCCTCCACTGATGAGACTTATGGAAAATGAAAGTACATACTATGTCTTAAGATTATTTCAAAATATTATCAAAATCCGTCCCGGGATTTTTTTTATAGTCATCTGACAGCGGTGGAGCTGGAGGAGCGGGGAGAGGTGGGGAGGGGGAGGGGGGCAATTTGAGGCGAAGAAACGAGATACCGTATCTTATTTAGACAGGCACAAACATGTCTAAACATGTGCGACAAATAGCGTACAATTATTTATAGTCAGGTTAACTTGACCACAAAAAAAAATTGCCTGGACGGATTTTAATAATCTTTTGCCAGAATCATATGACATATATGATTTTATGATATTCCTTCTGCTATCAATGATATGTTATCCTTGGGTAACATTCATTGCTATGCAGACAGTACAGTACATCGGCGTTATTTGGGTCACCCTGCGGCAAAGCAGGTCGATGTAGTGGAGTTGAGACGGAAGATTGTCATTGCGCTGGACGAGGAGTTAGACCGCATTTATAAATGGGGCTCTGATAACCTGGTCCAGTTTAATGCCAAAAAAACACAGGTCTGCGCTGTCACTGCTAAAAAGTCCGCATTTCTCTCCCAACCCTCTTTCCAGAGCAACGTATTACCCATCCAGACTGGTCTCAGTCTCTTAGGTATGGACATACACAGCGACCTCAACCCGAAGAGCTATATTGAGAGCATTATAACCACAGCCTCACGTAAACTCGGAATCCTGAACAAGGTGATGCGGTTCTTCACGCCGGAGCAACGTTGTCTTTTGTTTAAGACTCAGGTGCGCTCCTGCGTGGAGTATTGCTCTCATCTTTGGGACGGATCCGCCAAGTACTTGCTCGAAGCTCTTGACAGGTTGCAAAGACGTGCTGTCCGTATTATCGGTAACGATGACGTTACGACCAGTCTGGAGCCGTTACAGCTACGTAGGGACATTGCTTTCCTTAGTGCTTTCTACCGCCTTTACCACGGTGAATGCCTGAGGAGCTCTTTGACCTCATCCCTCCCTCTCCTTTCCTTTCCAGATCGACGCGTGCAGGTCTTAGAAGCCACCCTCATACCGTGCTGACCATCAAGACACGTACCAAAAAGTTTGGACAATCGTTCTTTTGCCGAACTGCCCGTATGTGGAATGCGCTTCCCGCACACGTGTTTCCTTCCTCTTTCTCTCCCGGGTTATTTAAGCGGGGCGTGAAAAAGCATTTATGCAGGCCTCCATGGTGTGAGCGTTCGGCATAGCGTGGTAGCGCTGTGATGAACGCTTTCACTTCTTGGGCTTCACTGGTTGCTTTTCATCAGGCAGAGTAAAGCCATTATGGCGTGCCACAATAAAAAAAAATAATAAAACCGAGCATAAAGTATATATATATCTTGTATTTTTTCTACGTCTCCTGAGTTTTTTTTCATTTGTTTTCCTTATTTATACGTCAGACAAGACCAAAGTTTTACGACATATGAATATTGTACTAATCGTCAATAGCTAATACTACATATTATGTGGCAATGCTTATAAGGCATACTCTACGGTCTTTAATACGAAAACGAGTAAGCATATAAGTATATGTCTGTTACATAACACCACAATTGCAAATGTAGCGTTGCTTACAATGTCTCAGTAGCCATACAATATAAACACGGAAACTAATACTTATATTCGGCTCTATACACTCGCAGGTTACAAATGCTCTTAGCATAATCATAAGTAATGATGACTACATACTTAATTCACCAGCACTTTTACTGCATACATTTTAATTCCTTTATTAATCTGTACCCAAATAACCCAGAGTCGACAAAAACTTCTTACGTGCAGTCTGAGTGATCTTATTGTGTACCTAAAAAAAATGATCTTATTTACTCCAAAAACTGTGGGATTTCGGTTCTTTTACTGTTTATAGATAATTTTATTTCATTTTCGTTTTTATGGATATTTGACATAAGAGTACAAACCCCTAGAAATAGATAGCACGCCCGACGGCAGACACGACGCTGCAGCACAGCACTGATAAACGCTACCCAAGAGAGCTACAGTGATAGTCGCCTGACTGAAAGCTTTTTAGAAATAAAAGCACGAAATGTAAATAGGCCAAACTTACTGGCTGATTACGTTGATCAACACGTCTAAACGCACAAAGAAACATTGCATTTCAGTGGATGGAGACCACATTACTTAAAGATTTCCCAAGAATGACCTACGATGAGATGCTTATTTTTGCTATTGGGACATACCACGTGAAGCTGGTAAGATCGTACTGCTGTGTGGAAGTCTTTAGACATTCCGACACAGTGAACATTAATGACGAAGAAGGAAACACGCTACTAAGGTGCCGAATTAAATCGAGACATGTTCAATCAAGAACTTATTATTGCTATATACTCTACAATC
Organism: Scoparia ambigualis; assembly: GCA_963921215.1. NCBI lineage: Eukaryota > Metazoa > Arthropoda > Insecta > Lepidoptera > Crambidae > Scoparia > Scoparia ambigualis. The sequence continues at coordinate 29,304,034 of OY992511.1, read as the reverse complement.
GCCACGCAATCTCAGAATATTGCTGTAGCTGCATACATGGCCGCCGCACATTAGGCAGTTGTGCCCACATTATTTTGATAATACATTATCTTGCTTGGGCCAGATATGAAGGCGACTTGAATCAACCTGCAGTATTTTTAGACGCAGTGTGTAAAGATATAGAAAATAATTAATTATACTAAAAATAAATTATTTAAAAGCTACATACCTAGGTACATTTTTTTCACCACCAAACCTGTGGCATAAAAACGAAACAACAGAATAACCAACAATTACACACAATTACAACATCAATTCTAAATATTATTTTTTTTTGATATGATATAGCTTCTATACCCGACGGATTTCAGGGTTATCCCTTTGGTACATTGAAATGTCTATTATAGTCGACCCGTTGGTAAATATTTAATTGCTGTCGATTCTGGGTTTTTAATTTATGTATTTTGAGCCATCTTCATGTTTATTTTTTTTTTCCATTCGTTACGATAAAGTTTATGCTAGGTAGGTACTATACCCGCTGCCCAGTATAAGATAAGTACAGTGTTTCACAAAGTTTCTACATTGTAATTCGAGTTCCAAAGATTTTATGAACAAGACAGCCACTTTTAGACAATTACCGTTGAAAGTGACATTACGGGGACTACGCTGAGCACTAGAGGAGGGTAACAAGACAATACGTCAAGATGAAAAACGTTCAAACTTCGCAATCTTCAAAGTTCGGACCATTTTTGTATTCTCGGCCATTTTTATTACTCGGACAAAATGGTATGTATTAAGAAACTTCAAGACGAACACTGAAATTGACATATAGAATGAAAACTACCATGGTAATGACGGATGGCACATATAATTAAGGTTCGTTAAGAAAACAGATTTAAACATACATTTGTTAGAAGTGAAAAATAAGGTGCTAATTTGTTATAGATAGTAGTAGTGGTAGTGGTTTAATGGTAATTAAATACAAGTGTGGCATTCTGTTATGTCTCGTAGTGTTATTGTTATACGGTGCGCCAAAGTTCACCTAAATTTTCAACTCCGATTATCGGAACTCCAAAAATGTTCTTCCTAACATTTTTCATACTAACAATCACAATTCCTAACTACCAAGTAACAAAATGTGGTCTTGTAGTGGTTCCGGAGCCAGGTCTATAACAGGCTAGTAAAAGTTTATAACCACGGAAAAGGGCCCATTTTATACGCGTACTTTTGCTAATAAAACACTCATAGTAGACTTGGCGAGCACCACTTAGACCAATAATACACTTATAGTTGGACTACGCAGAACTATCTGCTCCCGCGAAGCCAACTATGAGCATCTAATAGGATCAGGCAGGCGTGTAACGTACTCTGCGCTTACATTACTAGCTACTTCAAATATTAGTGAATTGTTGTAGTGTTGTGCGGTTGACAAAAAATAAAAGGTAATTCATCTATTTTAAATAAAATGTATTAACAAGTATTTTGCACGTAATATTATACGCGCGTACATGTTTGCACGGCAAACGCGTAAGTATTTTCGGTGAAGTATATTGTGTTTTACATCTCAATTTTTGTTCGCCTTTTGAACATGGCGTATTTACTAAGTTGTGTTTAAAAATAATATTAGTCCTAACAGCATGGTCGCGCCATATTGTGACGAAATAGGGTTCCGCATACAAATGCCTTATGCTTAACTTTAATAACTAAGAGTTTATTATTTTTATGGTTTAGTTGTGACTTTGATCGAAATATCATGGCCATATTTCCATTTGTTTATATCCATTTCTGTAATAATTTAATAAAAACTCAATGACTCAAAAGAAGTCAAAATGGCCGTGAATCTGCGATAAATATTAAAAGCAATTGTCTTCTTATATGGACTTCACGGAGATATCTTTGGACACTAATAGTTTTAAAAGAAACCCTTATATATAAATGAAGACTATAACAGCATTCGTGAGTCCACAATAGTACCAAGTACACTTACTCTTAGAAGACACCATTGTAGAACTAATTCACTTATAATTGGAACATAAAGTTGACTTATACACCCCTAAAGGTCAAGTAACAAGTGCAAATGGTTCTAAGTCTATAAATTATTATTACTGGCGTATTACACTTATAGCGGATTTATAATTACTTCTTGTAGGCGATTATAAGTGTAACTTCCCAACTAGCAAAATAAGTACTTAAAACGATCTCAAGACTACTTTTATTGTCACTTATAAGAAACTTGTATCATGCTACAAAGCTGGATTTGGGCGCAGTTATAGGAGCGTTTATTTCTATAACTATCTTATAATCATCTTTGAAAATGTTACTAAACCCTATAATATACTTGACAAAGCGCAATAGCTTCTATAATGATATGAGACTACACAATAACAAGCACAAACGCTCTTGTTAGTATCTGACATAAGTATCTTACTAAAGCAATCTGGTTTTTAATGCACTAGTAATGTACTTAGTTATTAGTAATAAGTATATTTTATTAGAAGTTATCTTTTTTGTTCCTTCGGCTGGTGGTTCCGGTGGTTTTGTGGTAAATACTTAATAAAAACGTATGTTTCTATTACTATTATTTTGTATTATTGTAAAACATTAATTGCTAATAATATATTGTCAATATAGTGTATGAACTCGTGGGGAAGTCATTTTTACTGTAAATGTGTACCGCAATTTAGTTATTTTCACAATCCCCTCCGAAAAATAGCACATTAGTATATTGTTGTAAATAAAATATTTCATCAATTCTTATGAATATTCGCCATGTTTTGAAATAGCTCTTCATTAAGTACTTTATAGTATCATTGTAGGTAAATTAGTACTTGTAGCAGTTTCAGTCCAGATAACTCGCCTCCATTTAAAAACAATTTAGGGTTCCCTTGAAATATGCCTGCTAATGCTAAATTTACTTTTTTTAGGATTTAGTTAACAAGATGGTTGTATTTCTTGATGTCGACTGTTTTTTGACCAAATATTCACTGATTTTACTGACAAATATGAGATGGCCTTGGCCTAATACACATTTTGTGTTATCCGATAGCTGCAATGGGGGTGGATTTCCAGTTTATTTAAACAATATGTATAGATCTACTCATTTCATTTGTAGTCAAGAAAACATAATAGTTTTATTGCATCAAATCTTTTTTGGTACCCGAATTGCTCCCAGTACAGCATATATGACCGAAGATCTGGATCTGGATCCGAGATTGTAATATGCAACGTTTCTTTGTTGGTATGTAATAAAGTCCGTGCATCTTTAGGTAAAACATTACTTAATCTTTTGGTCAAAATAGTAGATAGTTCGTTGAGGGCTAGGTGTGGTATATTAAATTTTATAGCCCAGCTTTGCATATCTTTGAGCAATTCATAATTTTTTTCATAGTCAGTGGTTTCTTTGATATGTAAATCATATTCTTCGTCCCAACTTTCATCTTCTTCACTTTCTGAGTGGTGGGCTAAGGGTGAAAAAATATTTTTGGTCGCAGAACCCTCTTTTACTTCACCTGCGTTCGCACTTGACGCGCTTGATTTACTTCCTGATCCTGTTGATTTTATTCCTGAAGAACCTGGCTTCATTAATTCTTTATACCTTTTTGTCACTTTTCGCCTGTAACTACCACTCCTTTTCTATCGTTTCCAATCGCTTAAATTCATGTTCAACTTATTTCCTCAAGACGAAGTGGAACAACTGAATCTCAGCAAAATGGCTGACGTTTACTAATAAAGTTATTGATCTAGTAGCTTATAAGCTTTTTTGATCAAATAGCGCTCTTATTAAGTACTATTAGATTTAAAAGAGTCTTGAGCAAAACTATACCGGCGCAAACTTATAGTGATCTCAGCTAACTATATTATTATATCTTGTTTTCTCACAAAATGCTACTATAGGATAAAATGTTTTTCTAGATTATTTAGTTTTACAGTAAACAATTAAAGGAGACTTATTCCTAAAAGTGTCCTAAAAGAAAATCTTGTAGCTAACTATAAGACTAACTTACAAAGACAAATCCTCTTGGGAATATCTACGTTTCTGAAATGCTATTACTAGTAAAAGTGTCCTATAGATGTTTTGTAGGTCAGTCTTGTAGCGAACTATAAGACCGAGATGTAAAAACGAATGCACTTAAATATGTTAAGGCTTGGCAAATGCTATTATAAGTTAAATAGTCTACCGCAATGTCTTTAAAAGAACGTTATTAGTAGTGACAGACTTATAACCTTTCTCTATAGGATTACTTTGCTAGTTGGGTTACTAGTACAAGTTTTCTCAAGTGTACTTACACCTATGCATACTTTTATAGACCATCTTAGCCTTTACTGCGCCTATAATTTTGATCTATACACGACTATAAGTCAACTCATAAGAACAGTTGTACTATAAACCCAAACGATCTCCGTGTAACCTGTTATAAGCTTGGTAGTAAAACCTGGAACCACTAAAAGAGAGGTACTAGTGCTGTAAGCCTGTAAACTGTGCACTACAGGAGAACTTTGTTACTTGGCTATTTCTAATGTTCATAATTCGGAATCATTCAACTTCGTAATGTCAGTAGCAATAAACATCTATTATACTATTATTTGTTTTCCTATATTTTCTCAACATAACCGTCTTTTACACCATTAATGAGGATACCAGCTGCCCTAGGCTGCTGTAGGTCACGTGATAAATAATATAAATATAAGACAATCGCGAAGCGCAGCGTAGGGGCAGGTCGCTCTATCGTAGACCTTATCTACGCTCGTCGCTCACCATCAGGCGAGAGAGCAAGAGCTGAGCATTAAAAAAAATATATATATATTTTTTATAGTGATTCGTCATAGTGACTGCATCCTGCCTGATGGTAAGCAGCCGATGCAGTCCAAAATAATGAGAGCGCTCCTCACCGTGGAATAAGCACGATAACGAGCGCTCCCATTCATGACGGCCTGCATAAATGTGCATAAATGCCGTTTCACGCCCCGCTTAAAAGACCCGGGACTGTAGGAGCTGGGAAACACATGCGCCGGCAAAGAATTCCAAAGCCGAATGGTCTTACAGAGGAACGTCTTGCCAAATTTTTTGGTACGAGTACTGATAGTCTGTACAGTATGATGGTGGTTCCTAAGACCAGCACGTGTAATCCGGGAGAGGAAAGGAGAGGGCGGGATAAGATCAAAAAGTTCTTCAGAACACTCTCCGTAGTAGTTCCGGTAGAAGACACTGAGAGAAGCAATGTCTCTACGCAGCTGGAGGTCCTCAAGTGAGGCCGTAACCTCAGCATCTCCAATAACGCGTACCGCTCGCCGTTGCAGTCTATCAAGTGCATCGAGGAGGTATTTAGCGGAGCCGTCCCATAGATGGGAACAATATTCCATACTCGATCGCACCTGAGTTTTGTACAGCAAACAGCGCTGCTCGGGAGTGAAAAACAGCCTCACCTTATTGAGAATACCCAACTTCCGGGAGGCAGTTAAAATAGCACTCTTGATGTAGCATTTTGGATTCAGTTCCTGGCCGATGTCCATGCCAAGAATGCTGAGGCTCACCGAAATGGGTAACGGAGAGTTCTGAAGAGAGGGAGGAGTAAGGAAGGGAGTTACCTTGGACGAGAATGCACAAACCTGGGTTTTGCTAGCATTAAACTCGACCAGGTTTTTAGATCCCCACTTAGAGACACGATCGAGAGTCAGGTTCAGTTTGGCAACCAGTTCTTGCCTTTTCACCATGATATCGGCTTGCTTTGCCGCAGGATGTTCCAAGTACCGCTCACGCACCGTACTGTCATCCGCATAACAATGAATATTGCCCAAGGACAACATGTCATTAATATGCAGAAGAAATAGAGTAGGTGAGAGCACAGAACCCAGCAGCACTCCGGCATTGACTTTGTAGAACGCGGAGGAACTACCCTCACAAAGAACACTAATCCTCCGCCCTTCTAGAAAGTTTGCAACCCAGGCGCACAAACGGGGCGGCACACCGAAGGCCGGCAACTTGGAAAGAAGGGAACGATGCCACACTCTATCGAAAGCTTTGGCGATATCAAGGCTAACTGCCAGGAATTCGCCATGCTTGTCCATCGCTTCACCCCACGCGTGAGAAACGTACGCTAGAAGATCACTCCTTGATCGCTTTGGTCTGAACCCATACTGGCGATCATTGAGCAGCGAGTGATCCTCTAGGTAGTGAATGAGCTGGGAATTAATTATTCGCTCAAACACCTTGCACAGTACAGAAGTTACAGCGATGGGTCGATAGTTGGCCGGATCCGAGCGATCCCCTTTTTTGGGGATGGGTTGTATGTTCGCCTCTTTCCAAGACACCGGCACAATACCAGTATCGTAAGACTCCCTAAACAATCGTGTCAATACAGGAGACAACTCAGCAGCGCATCTGAGCAGCACAATCGCCGGAACACCATCCGGCCCGCTAGCCTTCCGCACGTCGAGCGACGCAGCACGGCACGTACATCACACTGCCTGATACGAATATCAGGCATGGTGTCAGGCATTTTCATTAGTTATATTATTAATTACAATTTTCGGAAACATGAGTGTTATGAACATCGTCGGTAGTACTACAAATTGTATGAATGAAAACTTTAGGAAGAAACATTTTAGGAAGAGTGATCATTCGGATTACAAATCGGTAGGAACAACAATTTCGATTATAGAACTTTAGGTGAGCCAATATGGACCCATTGTTATGTCTTCTTGTGTCGTAATAAACGGTAATAAAAAAATCTAATGTAGCAGCACACTTATTAAATTTGAAGTGAAGAGAGTAGTATTTGGACTGAGTGTTTTCGAAATACTAGTTGATTACATTATCAGCTTCATAAGTAAATAAGCTTATAGAGTAGGCTGGCGCGTTTAGGCGTGCCCCAAGAGAAGTAATTTTACTTCTATAGGTAGGTAGTGTCTGGATCGATAACTAAAGTAACTCTCCCAGGATCAATCTCCTACGCCTTCCGAAGGATCAGAAAAAAATAATTATCATCGTTATCATTACATATTATACAAAGTCAGTCGAAAAGGGGGTACTAAGCCGAAAGGAGGGTAAAGTATACATGATAGTCAATAACTTTTGGCTAAGAACTTTTCCTAAAAAATGGATAATTTTAGATTAACAGCTGTTTTGAGATTTCATAAGAAATGATGATGTGGTAGCCCTGGCGTTAACAAGTGGCGTTAGCCCCGCCACTATTCAGTAGACATGCGCAAAACAGTACTCCATGGAGTACTGCCATATGTCATGACATTTCGTACCGCGTAATATGGCATTACAGCATTACCCAGTACGCTAAACAGGACCTACCTGAGAGAGATGCCCTATAATGCTTAGATTGCCTAGAATGCCTACATAGCCTGCTATCACCTATGTCATTATGTGTTATTGTACTGAATGTGTAATGTAATAGAAATAGATAGTTTTATGACCTTTTATTATTGTATAAAACAATGATTTGTTTTTAATAAAAATTAATTAGGTACTTAGTTTTATTACATTTATCTACAAAATGTATTTATTTGTTTTTTGTCTTTTTTGTTTTTTTTTTTTAATTTTTTTGTAATAAATTTATATTTTATATTACTTACTACTTTTTAAACAATAATTGGGACATTTTTTTGTTTTGAGAATAGGACTATTTTATATAACAAGGCAATATGTTTTAGTATTAAACTTTTAACTAAAAAGACATAGGAACTATCAAAAACACGGACTATGAACTCAAATAGACGAAAGAAAGCGCGCGAATGTTATGATATATTTACGACCTACGGGAGGCGGTGTCAAAGAAATGTAAGCCATAAACAGAACGCATAGCGTTCATGGCAGTGCCGGCCGGCACCGAGCGAGCGGGCTGAAGTCATAATGACATGTATAGTGTCATGTGTCATGCTAAATACTATTCAGGGTTGTACATTTCTTACATATGAATATGCATTAAACATGAATGTTTTTCGCAAAGTTTATATTTGCAATATAACAAACCGTTAATAGTAGCACTTTCAGTTGTCCGTGGCTTAGTACCCCCTTTCCGACTAACGTTGTATAAAGAAATGTCACAATTTTCTTGTGTCTGTGGCTCCGCTTTCTTCTTAAAAACCACGCAATGGATTTGTGTGACTAATAAAATGAAAAGTTCAATCTATTTTATAAGAAAGTGTAAGAAAAGTATTACGTACATCTAATATGATTACATTAAGTGAGCAGTTTCATACAACTCTTTTTTCTACAGACATCGCATAATCCGTTGCCCTCAAAGTTACATTAATATCGAAATCCACGACACACAAGTAAAACATCGAATCGTCCATGAGTTGAAATTACAAATTGACGGCAAAGAACTCCATTATTTCTCATCTCAGGTTACATCATCATTATCTGGCAGTACAAAAGAGTCATGCATTCTTCCCAAGGATTCCTCGTGAATAAATGAATATTTCACCATACATCTCGGGGTATCAGGTTGCTAATGTAACATCTGATGCCGAACTCTATGTTCCACGCATTCGTTACCATAGTAATGGATGTACATAAATATTTAATGATAACGATGAAACTATTATATGCGTAAGCTTAATTTAAGGCATCTTTGTCTGACGAGCTTCAAATTGGGGGTGAATTGTAGCTGGGTGTTACATGTAAATATACGAACCTATACAATATTATATATATATTTTTTTTAATGTAAGAAGGAGGCAAACGAACTGGCGGGTCACCTGATGGAGAGCTATCACCACCGCCCATGGACACCTGCAAAACCAGAGGAGTCACAGATGCGTTGCCGACCTTTAAGAAAGGAATAGGGTTAAGAAAGGAATAGGAATTGTGGGGAGGGGGGGAGGGAGGGAAGGGACCTCCGGAACTCTCACTGACCGAACGAAACACAACAGCATCAACCACCAAGTGCCATTATTTCACGCTGGAAATTTGTGAGAGGGTGTATTACTACTTATATTTATTTATTTTTATACCAGCCTATTTCTTAGAAACCGCCACCGCTGCACTGGTAGGCCAATTCTATCTATTAGTAAAATGTACAAAATTATATTTTACAAAATTACTAAATTGACGTTGGTAATAAAAAATAATAAAATCTTTATTTGTGAGCAATAAACTATTCGAAATATTTTTAAGTGCATGTAATCATTTAGCTAAAACAAGCATAAAAACCAAAAGCAATGCTAATTTATTAATAACGTAAACGCATAAAAATGCTTTCAGAACGCAATTTTTGACGAAGGAGATTAAGTGCAGCCTTTTTATGCTTATACGAGTATAACGTATACTTATATGACATCTGGTTAGAATGATCACGAAACTGGCTGGCGCGGGTTATTTATCGGTTAGCAGGGAGCACCTGGTGCTGAGAGATGATAGAAAATGCCACGCGCCTAATATTTTACCCCGCACACAGCACACGGCTACTTTGACGCAATAAATACTGCGGCTTACTCAGAGACTTTTAGCCCCAGACTCACCTCGCCTCCAGCTCTCACAATTAGACACAATGGGAAAGTTTTCAGATTTTAAACTCATTTTCGGACAATGCTCGTGTTTGTGCAGCACACTCCATTTTAAAATCGCGCACAAAGCAGTTTCGAAATAAAAATGAGAATTTTGAGGAGTCAGTTTTAACACGTTTAATGCCACAAAACCAGACAAAATTTTAAAAATTGTTTGTCGGTAGCTTCTCTCTGGAGATTACGCCCTATATAAGTAATCTATAGTGCACACATTGTTAAGTAATATTTAATAAAAAGAACATCAGTTTTGTTTTTAGTTTCAATGATAGAGAGGGCATTTTCCAATTTGTATTTTCCGCTGTAAAAGAAAGGGAGAAAAGAAATGTCCTTGCTGAGGTTCTTGCCGGTTCTTCTCAGTACAAGGTTTCCCGCTATACAGTGAGATGATTTACGAGTGCTCTATAAATTGTAGCCTTAACTGAATAAATGATATTGAATTGAAAATAAATAACTATATCAATAGAAGCCAGAAGGTCCTAATAATTAACTGCAGATAAATAATTAATAAGTTCAATCTTGATTTATAGAGTCTAAGCACAAGCGTAGTCACATATACAGTTTAACGTGACAATGCGGTTAATGTATGCAGAGCTAAGATTGGATGTCACGTCACAGCAGTGACATGCTAATGAAAGATTAACGCAGCATAATTGTCTTTGTATGCTAATGCTAAGCGATTCTGGAGACGTGTCAGTATCGAATCAAAGGGCCATTGAGGGAGATCACCGGAGAGATCTGGTGTACAATAAGAAGCGTGGGCCAATGTTAATCTCCGATGAATAATGCCCCGGAATAATTGATGCGGACAATCGAGTTGAGAGCCCGCAGTAACATGTAGCTCTTAATACTGTTAAGACAAAGGTCGCTTACAATTTAGTTACATTTTCAGTGTAATTGAATGAAGACAGAAATGACAAGATTGAAGTAGTTTAGCTTGAATTGACTCAGGAGGTCTTCAGGTGCGTGAGATTTGAATATAGGCGTGTCAAAAGTAAACTAAAAAAACTGTATAAATAAAATAAATATGTTTCGATTCTTTGGATTAATAATAGATGTGAAAATGATCCACGAATAGTGTCAATGTCAAAAACCAGCTAAAAGTACGTTAAATGTATTTAATTCAACGTATCTTTGCCTACCCGGGGAAACAGGTGCGATGTTTGTGTCTATTAAAGTGAATGTTAATTAAAGACTTATCGTGAAAGATCTGAAATTAAAATAAAATGCGATTACAACTTAATGAACAAAACATGAACGGGAGTGAAGCAAAGGATGTGCGTCAGGATCGTAGGAAATGGAAAGGGTGTATGTATGTATGAACGAAACACTTTATTGGTACTTAGGTATACGTCAGTGATACACTGAAAAAAATATTTAACCTAACTACTTTGGCTATTTCAGGAATAACCAAAGTTTGACAATATTCTAATAAAGTTAACTTGATTTAACAAAAGTGATTTGTCTTTATAAGACAAAACCGCTTATGTTATTTCAAGTTGGGTTATTAGTAAATAAACCTTTGATTTGCTCTAAACATACTGAATTAGACAAACTCAAGTGGTTACAGGCTAATAAACCGTTTTGTCTATTTTAGGCATTATCTTTGATAACATGCAACAAAAGTATTTATTTTGCGTACAGCCAACGTTTTTGTAAGCCATAACAAAAAGCAGTTCAGCAATAATGTGCTTATTCATAAATGAATATTTTGTAACAAATAGCATAATATATTTTGTAGTGCATGACAAAACTGCAGGTTAGAACATATTGCCTAACGTTTATTTAATAATAAAGGAACTTTAGTTATATCAAGCCCAACTTTCGTTTAGTATTAACAAAATATTTTGTTTACATTTGTAACCGAATCGGCGCTAAACTTGACAGCTCGTGTTCGTTCATTTTTATTTACGCGCCGGCAAAGACAGTCACGATGTTGCTAGATTATAGTTATTGTAATATTTGTGGTGAATGTGCGTCAATTATTAAAAGGTTTGAACCTCAATAGAGACTCCAGTGCCTGCATGACGAACGTTCAGACTCTTTAGATAATTATCTCCGTCTATGGGGTCTGGAAACGTACATCGCTTCTTTCAAAGGTAAGTTATTCTTTATATCAAATTCAACCAGCATGGTCACATCTGTCGCAGAACCGATGACCAATTTAGTAGACGGGTTTTTGAGTGGAGGCCACGGCTCAGCAAACGTAGTGTTAGACGTCCACCAGCCAGATGGACCAATAACCTAAAAAAAGGTAGTTGGCATTGTCTGGATGGCGAAAGCGGGAGATCGGGCTTTTATTACAATGACAGTCATTAACATGTTAAATTATCTCTTACAGACACGGAAGAGGATTTGAATGTTGTTACGTTTATGGTACTGCCCTTTTTAATGACAACATCCTTGCTGAAAACAAACAAGACAGAAAAAGTGGAGAAATCTTGAAGTCTTGGATAGCTTCATCTGCCACTTAAAAAGCGCTGCGGAGATAGAAGAAACCATACAAAGTCGCAAACAAAAGTTCAATAAATGGACTTTGCGTTCATCCTATAATACCTATAATAAATAATAGAAATAAATGATAATAACAATAAATACTATTTTGTATTTATTTTTATATACTTAATGTAGTTATTTTTTTAATATTCATTATTATTAATATTTAAAATTTAATTATATAGGTATTAGGTATAATACCTATATATAAACACTTATTTTTTAGTTAATTAAGGTTAATTAATTAATGAAGAATTAAGTAAAGAAAGGCTGATACATAACTGTTTTTGTAAAATTTAATAAACCATTTGATATACCTATGTATCTTTTTGTTTTATTCCATCAACTACATCTTTTTAGAAATAGCGATTTTAGCGAATTTAGCAAATAAAATTTGATATTCTTAATGTGGTTCACGTGCCTGTAAGCTTCACTGTGGAACTTGCAGGTATGTGAGCTGCGTTAAGGATAACAATTTTTATTTGCTATAGTATTAACACAAAAGCTTTGCTATACCTAAGTAAAGTATTAACACAAAAGTTTTGCTATACGTAAACAAAATATTAACACAAAGTTTGGCTATTCGTGAACAAGTACTATCACACAAGTTTTGCTACACGTAAACAAAATATTAACACAAATGTTTTGCTATAGGTAAACAAATAATTAACACAAGATTTGCTATACGTAAACAATGTATCAACACAAAAGTTTTGCTGAATTTAAATAAACCCAAAAAGTAACAATTATTTTGGCTACATCCAGTCTAAGTGTTTTACAAATGGAAAACAAACAAATTGTTTATTTGTAACCAATTTTAGGCCATAAGTAACGTAAGCTTTTTCATAACACGTAGCAAAAACTGTTTTGCAATACACAACACACATAGTTTGTCAGAATAATAAGCCAACTGGGTTTGGTTACATATTGCAAAAAGTTATGTGGTCACTTTTTTGTGTTATAGGTTCACGAAAGTTTGGTTATGTATAAGTCAGTTTTTTTTTCAGTGAAGGGATCAGTCAGTGTAAAAGATTAGGTTTATACGGCCTTACTTATAAACACTATTTAACAATTTTTTTTATATATCAGAAGGAGGCAAACGAGCAAGCGGGTCACCTGATGGAAAGTAATCACCGCCGCCCATGGACACCAGCAAAACCAGAGGAAAGACGCGTTGTCGGCCTTTAAGGAAGGAATAGGTTCGTTTCTTGAAGATCCCTAAGTCGTAACGGTCCATAAATGCCGCCGCCAAAAGCTGGCAACAAATTTCGTGAAAAATTCTTTTGTGTACGTCACACAAACGTTATTTTAAAGAGCAACTTTTACTATTTAGTTTAGAACCTAAATTAAATACAAATAAAGCTTTCCTTTGTTCTCAGGGCGAAGGTTTTAACTTTACAACGTATTCTACCAATCGTAAGACAGATAATTTAAAGGAATACAGTTCAATTTTAGGAGAGTTTACTTTATTCCGCTGGGCTTGAAGCGGAAAATCACTTGTGATTAGAAGGGGAGGCGTCATTCTAACCTTTAAGCTCTTGATGCGGCGCTCATCGGCAGGATCCAATATTTACTAAATGAAATATATAATAAACATTTAGAATTCATATTTGACACATAAAACGTGCTGGTAGCGGCTCATTAAAGTAATTTATTTAATCGTATGATAATATGAAATAGGCGAAGTTGAAATATACATGTCAACATTGCTTAATACTAAATGTCATAAAATTTAAATTTTAATTAAAAGTTAGTTATTAGTTTTATTGTATTGAATGATGTATGAATATGAATATTTACGTGCTATTTCATTTCTGCTGCTGCATTTATGCTGTTAGTATCACAGAACGAATGAAAAATTGGGACGAAGTCGTACTGAGGGAACTAATTGTCCGCTTGTCTTGACTTTAAAATGAGATTAGGTCTAAGTTCTTATGGCATAGAAATTTGAAACAAATCCAACTTTGGAGAAAAATTAAGACAGTTTTAATTAAAACAGTGAAGTGCCATGTAACATTGTTTAGCCAGGAAAAACGGTGACAACCTTGAACATCTTGTCACTGGTAAAGTAAACGGCAAAAGACCAAGGTCCAATGCGACGGTCTGACCAGATCCGCACCACACTCGATTACAAATTTCACGATGCTCTCCACGTTGCCTCGGACAGAAACAAATGGCGTAATATTGTGAGGAAGAAAATAGTACATCCAGGAGGTCGCGACCCTCAGACTTGAGGAGTACGACGCGACGCAAAGAGGAAGAATATTGTTTAACCCTTCATTAAGTATAAACTACACCCTATTATTTAACATTACTACAATATGTTTTAAAATAAGTGGCTAAGAAACATATCAGTGGGTTATACTTATATCAGTGTCCGTCCACACACTTAGAAAATTGTGTTTCTTTACTAATGGCATGAGTTCTGTACCCCAAGCACGAACCATTATGGCACTAGTTAAGGTAATCGTAATCGTATTATTTTGTATGAAAACCATAAAGTTAGTAAACCTTTTTCGTTGACTATCCTTCCTTCCTACTAATATTATAAACGCGAAAGTATGTAAGTATGGATGAGTGTTTGTTACTCTTTCACGTAAAAACTAACGAATGGATTTGGATGAAATTCGGCATACAGATAGATTATAACCTGGATTAACACATAGGATACTTTTTATCCCGATATTCCCACGGCAACGGGAACCACGCGGGTGAAACCGCAAGCGGCCGCTAGTGTTAAATAAAAATCATATAAAGTCAAGAGTTTTTAACCTCAACTAACAATTATCCCTTATTAATCACCTATACGACTATTTTATCATTGATAACGAAAGATTGCGGAGGACGTGGGTTCGATTCCCACCTGAGGTTGACATTTTTACAATGTATCTCCGACTTTTGAGTTCCGAAAGTCGCTTCGCGTAGCGGCTCCTTAAAAGAATACTACCACCCCTCTCTTCCCTTGGGTGTCGTAAAAGGCGACTAACGGAAACACTACGTCGAAGCGGCATGCAAAATTCTCATACAAAACACAGAAAAACGACGTTCCGTAGTCTCCTGTTTTCTCCTTTAGACTGGACCAATTTTTATTACTTTTGCAGCATCGGTAAAAGAAAGAGATTTTCTACGTCTGAATGTTTGATTTTTTTTTAAACCAGCCACTTAATGTTTCTGGAGACTCCTTAAAACGGAGTGACTTCGTTAAATTTTGAAGGCTCCTGGTTATAAAATAAATGACTTAATGCAAAAAAATCAAAAAATCAAAAATCTCTTTCTTTAACTGATGCTGAAAAAGTAATAAAATTGGTCCAGTTCTAAAGGAGGAAACAGGGGACTACGAAACGTCGTTTTTCTGTGTTTTGTATGAGAATTTTGCATGCCACGTCGACGTAGTGTTACTCAAAGTCAAAGTCAAATTATTTATTCAATGTAAACCTTTACAGGCACTTATTGACGTCAAGACAACGACTCATAAGACTTGCACGTACATCCAACAGCATAAAGCGGCGAATGGTCTCACTCCTTGTCACGCTGAGCACTTGTGCAGTCGCTATTTGGTGAAAAGTGGACTATGGCAGAGGACTGCTTTTGAGGTCCTCTTGTCTAGTCTCTGACTAGCCCTTAAGGGATAATAGTCGTGAATCTCTGTGTTTATTTGAGTGTTATTAAGAGGGTTTACGCATTTCGGTTCACCATACAAACTTCCAAGTCAAAATTTTTAAAAATCAATACGCCAATTTTTATGAAACTTAGCATGCTGAAGTAAAACACAAGGATCTAAATAGTTAGTTGAAAACATTTAAAAAAAATGTTTATTTAACTGAGTTATTGCGATTTTTTACTTTCTATAGCGGACTTTAAATCGCAATAACTCAGCTAAAAAAACCGGTTTTAAAAATGTTTTCAACAAACTATTTAGATCCCTTTGTTTTACTTCAGCATGCAAAGTTTCATCAAAATCCGTTTATTTAATATTATGTCCAATGTAAGTATAGAATACCGTGTATGAGTACCGTCAAGGTGTTATTTAGTATTCCGAGCGTCGAGTGTCAAGGAAGCACGAACTTTATAGGGTGTAAGATCTTCGCCCGGTTTCTCGCTATGCTAGGTTCATTCACGTTGTGTTCACGTTGAATTTTGTTTTATTATCTATATCTTAATATCCGGTGTGTTTTCTCGTCTCTTTATGAATAAGTAACAACCACAAACCATTATCAGCCATATAAAGAGACATTTTAAAGAATTTACCTGAAACAGAAAAAATCAAGTATGTAGCAAAAATTATAAAATGGTTCAAAGAAAATTTCGAAAGTATAGAAAGGACATAATTTATTTTGGTACTAAAATAAAAGAAAAATTAACTTGAACAATTCATATACTTCCTTGTCCAAGAGACTAAATGCTATCATTCTGTATATTTTTTAGATTTTTAATTACCTCCGTTAAAGAATACTGTATTTTGATAAGTTTTGTACGTTTCTAACAAAAGTTCCGGTTTTTTTAATGTTACCGAACGCAGGGTTACTAAGTAGGTAAGTCTATGAGGTCTATGGTAATATAGAAACGATATACGCTTAGAGTATTCAGTTGAATGCTCTAAGGATATACGTTAACACAGTTAACTTTTTCTCACTTTTAATATTTAGCAACGATATCACAACGAAAGCGCGGCCGGCGGCTGACAGTCTGACATCTGTCTACGATCAGGGACCGGAAAACCCCTTTTTTTGGTTAAGCCGATTGTTAGGGAAACCCCATCTAAAGGTTACCGAACGATAGGGTTTCCCTATTGATAGGGTTAGTCTTTCGTAGCGGTAACTTTTTTGAATAAGGTTAACTGCTTCCAATGCACTTACCAAATCAAATAGGGTATTTGTAACGGTAATTTTAAGCGCTTATCAACTAATAAGGTTACCCTATTGTCTCCTATCTAGTTTTCGCGCACAGCGGGCGGCGGGTTGCGGGCGGCGGACTGCAGTCCGCCGCCGCCGCCCGCTGTTGTTACATGAAAGCTTCATACAACCGCGCCGAAACGGTATTTGTCTATGATATTACTATACAAGTTTTTTATTTAACTTGCTTGCTTGTTTGTTCGGGTGAAATCTTACAACTTAATTTTGTTCCACTTCCCGGTTACCGATTGAGTTGAAATTTTGCATACATGTGTAAATCGCGTGACAATGCAATATTATGATGACATGGCGCTAAGGAAGCAGGAAGCTGGAAGGTGTTCATAGGAACTTCGCAATGAAACAAAACAATCTCATCGAGTTTGGGCTCGTTTGAATCGTCTTGACGAGTAATTTGTCCTTCAATGGTAACCAGGGTTTGATGATGGAGCTGGAAGGTGGTCATAGAAACTCTGTAATGAAACAACGCAACCCCATCGAGTTTCGGCTCGTTTCATTCGTCTTAACGAGTACTTTGTTTTTAGATGGTTACCAGGGTCTGATCTGATGATGAAGCTGGAATGTGGTCCTAGGAACTCAGTAAAGAAACGACGCAACCCCATCGAGTCTCGGCTCGTTTGATTCGTCTTGACGAGTACTTTGGTGCTACATGGTAACCAAGGTCTGATGATGGAGCTGCAAGATGGCCATGGAACTCAGTAATTAAACGACATAACTCCATCAAGTATGGGCTCGTTTGATTCGTCTTGACGAGTACTTTGGTGCTAGAAGGTAACCAGGGTCTGATGATGGAGCTGCAAGTTCGCCATGGAACTCAGTAATTAAACGACATAACTTCATCGAGTATGGGCTCGTTTAATTCGTCTTGACGAGTACTTTTATGCTATATGGTAACCAGGATCTGATAATGGAGCTAGAAGGTGGCTATAAGAACGAACCATTAAGACGAACAAACGAAAAGTTTGATTCGTCTTAATGGGTGGACCGTTTTGATGGGTGGTGATTGGTGGTGGTTTGATGGATGTGAACAAATATTGGATACACGTTCAGTGAGATCAACTAAATAGTAAAAAGGAAAAAACCTTTTATTTTAAGCCATAGTTTTCTTCTAAAATACTTATATCCATTTCGGTTAATTAGTGAGGTAGCTTATTATATACTTACTTTTATGCAACTGGGATAACAATTTCTCTTATATTATGCTGTCTGCATTTTGGGTAACAACAGCTTTCCACGATATCTTATACTTCGGCTAGTGTTTACATCTTTATTAATAAAAATACTGATGACTCTTTACAAAAATACAACATTCCAGTATATAATGAAGGGAGAGTTAATAAATTTAATTTTGGGAACAATTGCCTGCATGATGTCATTGGTGTCACATCACATATGGCCCGAACGCATTGTTTATGTGATATGAAAGCCTTATTCATGTCGACTGAATTTCCCCACAAAAGTATGCCGTATTTAAGGTTTGATGCCACGTATCCGTGATAAGCCATCAATGCGGTTTTTTGGTTGATTTGCGTCGTCAGTCGCCAAAGCGCGTAAGCAAATCTATTTATTTTAGAACATAATTTCTTAATATGTTTTGTCCATATGCACTGACTGTCAATTATTTTGCCCAAAAAAACGACTTCATCTGATTCCGATATTGGTTCATTATTAAGAAGCACAGATAGATTTAGGCTTTTGGGTTTTCTATTATAAAATTGTATATATATATAATTTTGTTTACAATAACCTTTAAATTGTTCTCTGTCAGCCATTTCGTAATATTATTAATAGTTTGTTAATATCTTCATTAAAGTTTCGGTCTGGAGTTTTAGGTATTACCACAGATATATCGTCAGCGAATAAATTGCACTGATAATTAGTAACAGGAGGTAGACCATTAATGTATATTATGAATAATAAGGGTCCTAAGATAGTCCCTTGTGGGACACCCACATTATTTCGGACAAGTAGTGATTTTGCAGAAGTTTCTTCCTTATGTTCATTAACGTAATTAACTTCGATATATTGTGTACGATTTCTAAGGTAAGTTTGTAACCACTTTAATGCATTTCCTCTTAAACCGTATTTCTTGCATTTAGATAAAAGTATGTCATGTGAGACGAAGTCGAAAGCTAGAAGAATACGGCTGTTGTATCGATATTCTTATCAATATATTCGGTAACATTTTTATCAAATTAAAGGCTGCTAATGTGGTTGATTTACCTTTCCGAAAACCATTTTGTTCCTTGGCTTATACTTTAAATTTTTCTAAAAAGTCATAAATTCTATTGGGGTGCGTATCATTTCATATAATGACAAATGAACTAATTTCAAAGAACATAACGTTCATTGGATATAATTTTTACTTGTTCTAAATACACTTCTTATAACAACATTACGTATATTATTCATTTGATATAATACTCATATTGTCTAACAACTTATTCTATAAAGCTATATTGGTAGAATAATCATATTCTATAACTTCATTTGATATAATTTTTGCTTAAAAATAAGATAAACATTTTAACCCTAAATTCATTTCAAATATTGTCTTAAAAAGTTAATTATGGTTGTGCTAAAAAAGTCAGTGACAGAAACGAATCGCGGCAAAACCGACTCCACGTAGACTTGTCTGCCCTACGCTAGAGTGTAATTCAATCCCGCGTAGGCGCGGAGGGGCGAGGCGGCCCACGAGCTGAGGAGCAGGTGGGTTTAACGCTCGCCGCCGCGGCTGAGGCTGGCCGGTGAAGCCGGCCAGCAAGCCGAAGCTGCGGTGGTGAGCGAAAGCCATCTGCGACGATAAGCTCGTGTGGGACCGCCGGAGTCTCGCAGCGCCGGAGCCGTGACAGAAAACATGCCTGCTTGCATGCTGCATGCCTGTTTGCATGCTGCATGCCTGCTTGCATGTTGCATGCCTGCCTGCATGCTGCATGCCTGCCTGCATGCTGCATGCCTGCTTGCATGCTGCATGCTTGCTTGCATGCTGCTTGCTTGCTTGCATGCTGCTTGCTTATTACATGAGTAATGTTTTATATCATTTGATTATTATATCAAATGTACATTATATCAAAGGTACATTATATCAAAAGTATATTATATCAAATGAAATTATAGAATCTGAAATTATATTAAATGTTTATTATATTAAGTTAGTTGTTATATCAAATGAAATTATATGAAATGAAATTATATTATCTGAACGTTAGATCATAAGTAATTATATCAAACATTACACACCCATTCTATTGTGCATAACCTTTTCAAATACTTTAGATAGTACTGGTATAATTGCAATAGGTCTGTTATTATCAATTACATCAATATCGCCTTTTTTATATATTGGTTTTATGATTGATAGTTTGAGGGCTTCCGGAAATGTGCCTTCAGTCATTGAAAGGTTTGTTAAATAACTTACTATGTCAGAAGGAACGCAGTATTTAAGTTCCTATTCGCGGACGATTTAAAACTGTTTCTCCCAATTAATAGCGTTGCGGACTGTGTATTACTGCAAAAGGATATAGATAGGGTAGTGTCCTGGAGTGAGCAAAATATATTACAGTTCAATGCTTCAAAATGTGAAACAATATCCTATACTCGAAAACATAACCCGATTTCCTTTGACTATAACATAAATTCGACACCATTGAAAAGGGTATTTAAAGTCAAGGATTTAGGAGTAAATTTTACAGCTGAACTGAAGTTTCAGGAGCACATACAAGGTATTTGTAAAAAGGCATACAAACATTTGGGATTCATACTACGTAGGGTTGGTAATTTCACAAATATGAAGGCAATAGCTGCATTATACAATGCTTTAGTTAGAAGTCACCTCGAGTGTAATGCAGTTATTTGGAATACAAGTGAAGTTAAATATAGCCTTATGATAGAGCGAATACAAAACAAATTTGTAAGATACCTTTATCTGAGACTGTACGGGGTATATCCTTTTTACCCTCTTATGTATCCAAATCTATTTATTCTGGGTATGGTTGGGTACAACGAACTAAAAGTTAGAAGGGACTTAACATTGGTGTCCTATATTTTTAAATTATTAAGAGGTAAAATATGTAATGCGGAGATTCTGGGTCGGGTGAGTTTCTGTGTTCCGGATAGGTATCTCGAGCGGAGGCGCCAGCCAAAATTATTGGCTGTGCCTCGAGGGCGAACCAACCTTCTAAGCAGGGCCCCACTGACATTGGCGATGCGGAATCTTAATGTGATAGCCGAAGATACTGACCTTTTTGCTTGTTCTTTGTGTGAATTCACTAAATGTGCGCTATTTGTGTTAAGTTATAAAATTCAATAGTGAGGAAACACGAATGTATAAAATAAGAATGTGTTGGTAACTTATTATGTATTATTGTTATGTTTATATTGTCATATTGTAAATTATTTTATTTTTTTATTAATGTTATAATTTAATAATATTTTATAATAATGCTTCACTAATTATGTTTGTAATGTTATATTGTAAATTACCTTATTATTATTATTATTATTTTTAAATGTCATAATTTAATGCTTTACTATTGCATTGGGTATTACCTGTAATAATAGTTGTAAGCTCCTATAAATAAATAAAGAATCTATGTGGGTAATGCATCACAGCCCACCGATGTTGTGATATTGAGGGATCTTATAATTTTAAATATCTCGTCATGTGTTGTTGGGTATAAAAAGATGCTCGGTTCTAAATGTTGGATATTATTAACAGATGTCGCATTAGAATTATGAAAATTAGATGATTGAATTGTAATGTCAGAATTAAAATTATTAAAATTATAATTAGAATTAGATGATTGATTTGTAATGTCGGAATAAAAATTATTAAAATGATTACAAATGTCAATAGGGTCCGTAATATTCATATTGTTATGTCTGATTTTGCTTATGTAACTATTATTAAATTCTGGTTGATCATACGATTTAATTAGATCCCACGTGGTTTTACTAACATTTTTACTTTTATGGAGGCGTGCCTCGTTCATAAGTTTTCTAGATTTATTAATACACATCTTTAAAATTGAGGAATACTTTCGATACTTGCACTTTTTGGACAGATTCTTTTTTATATAATATTTAAAACGCAATTTTCTCTTTGACACACATGACTTTATAATTTAGATCTATTTCTTAACTTAATTTTACACGAGGGAAAACATAATTTAAAAAACAGTGTTAAGGTGTCATGAAATATATTAAATGATGTATTTAGATCAGTAGTCTCATAAACATCTAACCAAGACAAACCAGATAAAATTTCCTCAATTTTTATCATATTTTCAATGCTGAAATCCTTTCTGTAAATGTACCGTGCGCTATTTTGCTTTACTTTATTTTGTATTGGGATGCAGAGTATTTGACAAGTGTCATGATCTGATAATCCCACTGGGCAAGTATTTCCTATAGCTGTAGGAATATTACTTACTATCTGGTCTAAGCAAGATTTCCCACGAGTTGGTACTTTAATGTGTATTATGGTTTCATTGTTTTGATTTAATCTAATGTACTCTTCTTGAACATTACTTTCTTTTAATATGTTTATATTAAAGTCACCGGCAAAGATTACTTTGGTGTTTCTTTTATATCTTAGTTTTGAGAGTAAGTTCTCAAACCGCTCTAAGAATATATGAGAGTTAGAGCTGGATGTTCGATAAATACAGACAACTATAAATTTAATTTGAGGAATTTCAATGCCACAACACTCAAATGAACATTGAATTGCTAGTTCCCTAAGAAATGGATGTTTCTTAAATACATAGTGATTCCTGCATAAGATACATACGCCGCCACGACTTGGCAATCAGTTCTTGTCTTTTCACAACGATATCGGCATGCTTTGCCGCAGGATGTCCCAAGTATCGCTCATGCACCGTACCGTCATCCGCATAACAATGAATATTGCCCAAGGACAACATGTTATTAATATACAGAAGAAATAGAGTAGATGAGAGCACAGAACCCTGCGGCACTCATGCATTAACCTTGTAAAACGTGGAGGAACTACCCTCACAAAGGACACGAATCCTACGCTCCACTAGAAAGTCTGCAACCCAGCCGCACAAACGGAGCAGCACACCGAAGGCCGGCCACTTGGAAAAAAGGGAACGATGCCAGACACTATCGAAAGCTTTGGCGATATCAAGGCCAACTGCCATGGATTTGCCATGCTTGTCCGTCGCTTCACCCCACGCGTAAGTAACGTACGCTAG
The DNA here is from genome assembly GCA_963921215.1 of Scoparia ambigualis. Lineage (NCBI taxonomy): Eukaryota > Metazoa > Arthropoda > Insecta > Lepidoptera > Crambidae > Scoparia > Scoparia ambigualis. The sequence goes on along the minus strand of OY992511.1, from coordinate 29,280,918 downwards.
AGATCACTCGTTGATCACTTGCATATTCCAAAATCCAGACAAACTAAAGAGCCGGACAGAGTCCGGACTAGAGTCTTAAAAGTCCGGATATTTCCGGTATTTGTTTTTTTTTTTACTAAGCCCGGCAAATGACCCCACTCTACCTGATGTTAAGTGGAAATGAGGTCCAGGCGCGAGGACAACTGGTGCAGCGTAAGAGACGTAGCATCAGTCATCCTCACTCTGCCGGCCCACAAAGTGCTTTTTTTTTACGGGTAACGGGTAAGCGCTTGGCCTTCATCTCACCTGATGGTAAGTGACGATAAGACCGAAGGTGGAAGCGCCCTTCACCCGGAATCCTCAACCACTGAGGAACTGGCTATCTTATCTCTAACTGTCGGAACACAACTATGCTATAAACATCGTTGTTATGGCGACAGACTTAGATAAGATGGTGGTAGCTAGCCAGGCGGACTTAACAGCCCTACCACCAACCAAACCGAGCACACAAAGATGTACCCCCGCTGGGAATCGAACCCGGGACCTCTGGGTCTGAAACCGATGGCCTAGCCACTAGGTTCTTCACGCCTCGTTTGAAGGACCCTGTTTGAAGGGTCTGATGATGGAGCTGGAAGGTGGCCATAGAAAAATATCATTATAATAGGTATACCTACATTGCAACGATAATTAACCATATTCGTCTACGTCACAATAATCAAATATCGTAAGTAGGTACATACCTATTAGACATTTTTATTAAACCATAGAACTTTACACCTTGTATTAAATCTTTGCGTTTTTATCAAATACCCAATTTTTTAAAATAAAAGCGTAAGAATTACAATTTGATGGAAAATTAAAGAACAGTTTGCATTATTACACCATCATAATTTTTTTTGCAATCACAATATAACACTCTTTTATTTATAAAACATTGGGTATGTGATAAAAACGCAAAGTTTTAATACAAGGTGTAATGTATTATAGTTTAATAAAAATGTCTTATAGGGTTGTACCTACTCACGATATTTGGTTATTGTGACGTAGACGAATATGGTTAATTACCGTTAAAGGTTGCAATGTAGGTATACCTATTATAATAATATTTTTCTTATCAGGACTAAATTATTATTTTTAAATTTTTAGTTCTTTTTATCATCAAGAAAATGAAAAAAGCTTGTTTTTAAAAAGTATTTTTTTCAATTAATTTTAACTTTTTAGTATTATTTTATATTTTAATACCTTAACATATCAATAAAAAATGGTCCACTCATTAAGACGAATCAAACTCGACGCGGTTGGGTCGCTTAATTACTGAGTTCCTATGGCCACCTTCCAGCTCCATCATCAGACCCTGGTTACCATCTAGCACCAAAGTACTCGTCAAGACGAATCAAACGAGCCCATGCTCGATGGGGTTATGTCGTTTAATTACTGAGTTCCTATTGCTATCTTCCAGCTCCATCATCAGACCCTGGTTACCATCTAGCACCAAAGTACTCGTCAAGACGAATCAAACGAGCCGAAACTCGATGGGGTTTCGTCGTTTCCTAACTGAGTTCCTATGACCACCTTCCAGCTCCATCATCAGAACCTGGTTACCATTGAAAGACAATCTACTCGTCAAGACGATTCAAACGAGCCCAAACTCGATGAGGTTGGATCGTTTCATTGCGAAGTTTCTATGGCCACCTTCCAGCTCCATCATCAGATCAGCACCATGTCATCATAATATTGCATTGTCACGCGATTTACACATGCATGCAAAATTTAAGCTCAATTCGTAACCGGGAAGTGGATAAAATTTAATTTGCTAGATTTGATGACAAACGGACAGGTGAAACTAAATAAAATCTTGTAAAAATCTAACAAGCTGCATTGCAAGCACCGCGCGACAGGTCTTAACGTGAACAAGCGATATTTTGCAGCACGCTCGCCGCGAGGGGGCCTCTTTTGAAAGCTACACACGTATACAGTTATGCAATAATAAGTCTAATGCATTGCACGTAGAAGCTTGAATCGCTTGTGCGCGTTAAAACCCTTTTTTATAGGGTTAGCTTCAACAGGGTTTTTGGATGCGGTTAGTGCTTACCCTAATTAACTGTATCAATTTGGTTATCCTTTCGATGCGGTAAGTCGACGATATGCTAACCGTATTGATAGGGTTAGTGAAAACAAGTCTATGAATTACCCAATCAAAAACCCCTTATTTGGTAAGCGGTTCCGGTCCTTGTCTACGATGCGTATTGACATATAAAACGTCAGACAAGCGTCACTTTTTTATTTTTAATAACTTAAAGTGTCACAATGAGGTCACAATCCTATTCTTCAAGTATTTATATATTGGCGTCAATTTAAAAGCCTTTAGAATTTAGTACCAAGCCCCATAGTAAAAAAATTATGTCCTTTCTACAAGCCGAATTTGAACCCGTGCCTTCAGACTTTACAATTTAAGGTAGGATACAGCCACAATAACCTATTTGGTAGGTCATCAGGTAGGCTACTCTTGAAACAGGATTGCATTAATCAATTTCCAATCGCAAATCTAAAAAATGTCAAATGGCACTTTTGTAAGCGACAATAGCACCACCATGGAATTAAATTGCGTGGAAGTTGATTGAACAAATTATTATCGAGATGGCGTTCCGGAATTATCTTTACTTATCCCAATATCGATACATATTAATCGCATTGGAATTGTATTAAGATTGAGTTTGCGTTCGAGAGTAACCCCCCTGATCCAGATTTTTTATAGCACGGCGCCGGCGCGGCGTCAAATCAGGTTTTATGAATTGTTTTTAACTATTTCTATACATAACAATAAGGATGCATTTTCAATTTTGCACTTTAGGGAGAAGAGCATAACAATACTTATTACTTATGGTAAGATGCAAAGAATTGAGATTTGTAAAAAAGAAAAATTAAAAATGAATAGAAAAAACAGTTTTGAAAAAAATATACATACTTACCTATAAACAATAACATTATAACATAGCTTGCCTATTTTTTAATTAAACTTTAATGTTTTTAAAATATTAAGATCGGATGTTGATGACGTAGTTTGTTGACATTGAATAGGCGCATTTGGCTTTCAAAGTAAAGAATAAAGATAATGTTGATTAATTTCGGCGGGCTGGATAAGCCAACGGTAGCTCAACTGGAAAGAGCGCCTGGCCCGGATTGCCAGAAGGGTGCGTGTTCGAATCCTGCTCGTTATAATTTTTTCGATACTGTCTTTTTCAAATTGTAATTTGTTCGCAACAATTAACATTAAAATGCAACATACCCATAAAGAAAAATACTCGTGAAAAGCACAACCACCCCTCATAATTTAAAACAACAATAAGTATCACGTGACATCTGAGTCATACGATTTACATTTCAGAATGTTCATACTCCGAAAACAGTGATAGCAATCAGTTTTTACGAGTATTGCCGGCTATAACTGAATAACTGATTGTAATGTATAAGTTAATAAACAACTATGATTCTCTTTTCGTATTGTAAACATTCCGAATAACAATTTGTGAGTAGATTTAACTTTCACTTTACGATGCCAAATACAATAAACGTACAATACAAAATTTTCAAATGTCCAGTGAGGGTTCCGGAGGCCCCTTTCCTCCCCCCCCCCCAATTCCAATTCCTTCCTTAAACCTATTCCTCCCTTAAAGGCCGGCAACCTGCGATTCCTCTGGTTTTGCGGGTATCCATGGGCGGCGGTGATTACTTTCCATCAGGTGACCCGCCCGCTCGTTTGCCTCCTTCTGATATATAAAAAAAATTGTTAAATAGTGTTTATAAGTAAGGCCGTATAAACCTAATCTTTTACACTGACTGATCCCTTATCACTGACGTATACCTAAGTACCAATAAAGTGTTTCGTTCATACATACATACACCCTTTCCATTTCCTACGATCCTGACGCACATCCTTTGCTTCACTCCCGTTCATGTTTTGTTCATTAAGTTGTAATCGCATTTTATTTTAATTTCAGATCTTTCACGATAAGTCTTTAATTAACATTCACTTTAATAGACACAAACATCGCATCTTATAAAAAAAAAAATGAATCCAAGTCTTATGTAATTAATCTTTGTCATTTTTCTCTTTCTAATCTGTGAAACTTGCCTGAATTTAGATACTATTAAATAATAATTTACTTAAATTATTATTTAAGTAAATTATTATTTAATAATTATTATTATTAAATAATAATTTACTTAAATTGCCTCAGATGGGACTCCTTTTTTTAAGGTTCCATTTTCAGTTTCGTTATATAAGTCAAGTGAGCATAAAAAGTAAAACATTCATACAGTTTTGTTAAAAAGTAAGTTGCAAAAACCTAGAACATCTTTCAGAAAGCTAAGTAACATAAGAAGACACAAAACTGAATCCAATGTTTTCGCTGCACATATTAAAATACTAACTAAGGGGGTTGGGTTCTTGCTGAATCCATCTCGACAGATCGTTCTAAACCGGTGTGGTAGAATCAACACTTTAAAGAAAACATTCATTTATAAAATGATTTGAAAGCCAAAGCGAAGCAAATAACTCCTTGACAATGTTCTAAGACAAACAAACGCAATGACGCTTTATTAACATTTATGACGCGTTTGATATCAATGGCGCTCGAAGACAGAGCTTTTAAGCAAATCCTTTCTGAGCAGAAACGATTTTATATGGAAGAGGGTCTAATGTTTTGTATGATAAAATCTCGAAAGCCCTTTATGTTTTTAAGGAGCTGTTAAAATAAAAATGACACAATGCTTTTAGTTAAGAAAACTTTGTCTTTATTCACATTCTGCTATTCTAAATGTAGTCATGAATATGTCATGCGATGGGTGAATTTTTTGTGGTGTTCAACGAAATTGCGATTTAGTATCAATAAATCTTGGTCAAATAATGTTCCTTTTTACCAAAAATAGGTAAATAAAGTTTGTTTGTAGATAATTTTCTGTAATAAACTGTGTTTTTAAGTAGAAAATATTAACGTATTCAGGCCTACAGCGTATCTCTCTCTCCGTGAATTTCCTTGTTAGTGAGAAACGCCCAGAAGCGTGATTATAACAATTTATCCAAACAACAAAAGATGGTTATCAGAAAAAGTAAACACATTTTACGGTTAATGAACGTAATTTCATTGTGAGCCTTCCATTACTGCGGCATTATCGCAGTGAGGAGCCTCCCGAAGCTCGAGTTGTTTTAGCTCTGTAATAGAAACATCAATTTCTTTGAACGTTCCTGTTATAAAGCACCCTGATTACAAATAGTTGACAATTCTTTGAAACGGAGACACCGGCAGGCTTATTACCTAAAATTTAGCAATCAGCAAAAGTTGCGCAGTTATCGCGCGATAGACGCGCGATCGATTGCTTATCGTTAACAAAACTCGTATTACGTATGTGATCGCTGGCAAATCGCTCGCCTGCTGATTGAATGCACTTTTTGCTACGACACTAGCGCCAACAACAATTTAGTAGCAATAACAGGAACTATGTGTCTATTAGATTGGATTGGAGTGTGTGACAGATGTTTTCGCGCTAAGATTCTTGTTTACGAAAAAAATATAAGAAAAAATGGCTTGGCGTCCGTTTCAAGTGGTAAATTCGTTGGTTTTATGTAACAAGTGGACAAATTTACGTTAGCGTTGAATCAGTGTGTTGATTTCGTTTGTATCGTGAATTCGTGAGCAAAATTATTTCCATTTTTATATTAAAACAAAAAGGGTTTCCATCACGTCTCGCAAAGTAAGTATAGTGAGTGATGTTATACAGTGAAATAATGCAGCAATGTTTGTTTTATGACTTAAATGTTCGGTGTTTTAGCAATGGCAAACAAAGTATCCAACGATCAAATGGACGAGTTATTGGATTTCCTTGCCTCGCATCCTGCTATAGCCAAAGGAGTAGGGCTTGGAGCAAGGTCTAAAGAAGCAGTTGATAGGCAGTGGAATGACCTTGCTAATAAGCTCAACTCCTATGGCAATGGATCAACAAAATCTGGTGAACGTTGGAAAAAGGTAAGCTTCCTGAATTTGTTACTTTTAGGTTTTCTGCTTAAACATGGCCTAAGTAATAAATTTGTTTATTTCTTGTCCCTCTTTTCTGATATCACTTTTAATTTTATAGTACTGGGCTGACTTAAAACACAAAAGCAAGACTAGGTTGTCTAAACGGAGGCACGAAGCTTTGGGGACCGGTGGTGGTCCTAGTAGCCAAGATGATCTTTCCGAAGTAGATAAGAAAGTCTTGGCTATAATAGGAGAGCAAGTGGTGGTTGGTGATAGTGTGCACAAAGTCCCTGTATTTGTAAGTTTCAACATTTCAAAGCGTATTTTATAAATTTATGTAAAATTAATAAACTTGTTAATTCACATACTTACTTAATCTTTTTTTCAGGGCATTAAATCTGAAACTCACACTGAGGAAATAAGATCTCAACGTGAAAACATAGTTTATGCCCAGGAAAATATTATACCTGATAGTAAGTTATTCAATCACACACATCTCATCATCCATGTTCTAGATTATTTTATATAAAAATTATTTTAAAAATTCATAGGTGAGACAGTTGTGGCGAACTCGCCACCAGCGGTGGTGAACTCGCCACCAGCGGTGATGATCTCTCCTTCAAGAAGAGGTCATACAAGCCAAGTTTGTAAGTAGTAGTGGTTTTGAAGTTTTATTATTTAGTGTATACTTTTAGTAGTCCTCACTTACAATAACTGTACTTTTTCTCACTTACAGATAGCACTACAGAATGTGAGCCCACTACTTCAGCTCAACTTAGAAATACTACAGTGAGACACACACAACTAGTATTGGAACAACCACAAACTGGTACAAATACTTAAAATATTTTTAGCAAAGGACTATGCTTGTATTTGGTACATTAAATGTGATTAAAATTTGTAGATTGATAAAATTCAATTTAATCTTATTTATTTTTACAGGAGTGGAGAGTCCTGTCAGTCGGCCAATTTCTGATCGCCCTCACCTCAGACGTAATAGAGCTTCTGAAACTACAAGTAAGTCTAGAGAACAATCAACTTTGAAAGCTTTACTTACTATGTGGTTTACTATTATAGTATAAAACTATTATACGTGTACCTACCTAATTTTAGTGTACTATAGTTAAGTTATAGTGCATATAAATAAACACCATTTTTATTTCAGTTCCATCTAGAATCAGCCCTGAATGGGTAATGGAGTTAGAGAGAAGCAGGACTGAGGCTGAAAACAAGCTTGCAAATGCTGCTCTCATAATGGCAGAATCATCAAGAGTTCAAGCCGAAACAGCACGTGAACAGGCAGACTTGACACGCCAGCTCGTAGAAATTATACGTCGGCAATCAGACGACATAAAGGGGCTGCTGGTGATGATGCGAGCTGCTAACGCTGCTGGAGATAATAATATGTGAGCTGCAAAATCTCAAAAAATAAATAGTTTGATTAGGAAAATCTTTTGTGCCATAATTATGTAATTAATTTATAGTATAATAATATTCAATGCATTTATTTGTAAGTTTGTTTATTTTTTGTAATTTTTATGACTGTTGCCTCTTGCCTGTTATTGTGCCAAATAAATAAAATAAATAAGTAAGTATATAAAATATATAGGTAGTTGCTTTCTAATATTTTGATTGTACTTAGTTTAATTTTTATAAGTTTGTTTATTGTTTGTTACCTAATTGATTTTCATTAAAAGCTTATGCTGAAAAGTTGTAATTATGTCGCCTTGTGGGTAACTGTACTACACAGTTGTAGTTTTGAAACATATATTTTTTTAGTAATTTTTGCAAACATGTGTTTATTGTTCATCACAAAAACTAGTTTGATTTGAACCACACAGTCATTTTCATAAGTATTGTGTGGTAAATATAATGTTATTAAACTGTAGTAGTTGTATTGTAATCAAAATTGTGACTAGAATTAAGATAAACTGTTGAGCTATGTTGTGTGAAACATCTTTTAATAAATAAACGCAATGGCGGAATACCCCTATTTTCAAAAAAATAAAGCAGAAATTTACTTTTATAGTTATTTTAATTATATCATTAGCCACCTTATTCTATATATTATTATATACAACATCTTAACTTATTCTATACAATATCTACATTAATATTAAATTTTTAATAAAGTTGCAATTATTTAAATCAAACTTATTCTATACAACACCCACATTAATATTAAATTTTTAATAAAAGTTGCAATTATTCAAATCTAACTAAATTATGTACATTATCCTATTTCTTTATTTTCTATAGTTAATATAATATACTTCTTATCAATACGCTAACACATATTTAACTAATTCTGTACAATACTAATTTGACCTTGAACGCCATAGTCTCTGCACAATGCGATTTCTTTGCTGTCGGCCTCTAGCCAATAGCTCTTGTTCAACTCCAGTTGCCTGTTGTAACTGATGTGCAGATTGATTTTGCTGATCACCCTGAGCGTCAGCACTTGGCAATGGTGGTACCGGCAGCAGATGTTTATTGCAGATGTTATGCAACACAGTACAGGCATTAATTATCATAGCCACTGTGTGATGGTCATAATGCAACACTCTATGTGCTAGCAAACATCTCCAGCGAGCTTTCAGAACACCAATGCAACGCTCCACTGTATTCCTAGTCAGACAGTGAACATTCGTATAATTCTCATCTGCACTATCAGGTTCAGCATTGACAATTGGAGTTAAGAGCCATGGCCTTAACGGGTATCCAGAATCACCTGTAAATTAAAATCAATAAATGTTTTCAGATTTTTAAGGTAATCTACTCAATACTAAAATAGTAAGTTAGTACTATTACATACCAAGCAGCCAGACAGCTTCTCCTCTATTATGCAGGTCTTGGACATGCCTTTGTATATCAGACATTCTCCAAATGTATGCATCATGTGTAGCACCACCAAATGATGCATCTACATTGAGAATATTTAAATCACTATCACAAATCTGAAAAAAGTAATAATGTAAAATTATTATTACACTCATTATATAAATATAAGTGGTCAGTTATTGTAACTACTTACAATTTGTACATTTCTTGAATGGAAATGTTTTCTGTTAAAAAACCTTTCTTCATGCTCTGTTGGTTTAATCAGAGCCACATGAGTGCCATCAATGCAACCCAAACATCCTGGGAATCCAAATTTGTTGAAAAAACTAAAACAAAATGACAATGATCATGATTTACAAAATACAACATATAAAACAATAAAATATTGTATTGAAGACCTCTGCCGTTCTTTACACAAAGTTATTTTTACCCCATATGTGTTATTATACTTACTATTATCATATAATATAAGTAATTAAAAAGGAAAAACTGCTTAGGTACCCACTATACTGCAGCACCCTAATACAAATAGTAAATACTTTTGTAACATGGAAACTATAAACCTTATTAGATTAAAATCTTACCCATTAATAATTAACTGTCTCTCTTGTGATGTTTGAGGAAAACGAATATGTTTGGCAAGAACTCTTGGATTGTTTAAAGCCCTTGTGACTTCTTTTACCGCATTTGATACACTAGCCTGGCTGAGCCCATGAAGGTAACTCATACCTACAGGCTTCTGATAAGAACCCGTGGCAAAAAAAGACAATGCTGTAAGAACCTGAGAACGAACAAAATTGTATAAGATATAATAAACGATGTACTTTGAAAAGGAATATATTTTCGGTAGGTAGGTACCTACCTTATTTTCCACTGTAACTTTTGTTCTTCTTCTCGGGTGAGCCATGTAAGGCTTCAGCTCACTACACAGTTCTGTAAACAACTCTTTACTAAGTCTGTAGTGTGCTCTGAACTCTGAGTCGGAGAGCTCCAATGCCTTGGCTTGGTCACGAAGGCTACGCCTCAATCGTGCTGTGTTGTTGGTTTCACCTCTTCTATACTCAATATTTAATGCTTCTAATAACAGTACAGCACGAGCCATGTCGATACAAGAGTGTTATTAAACTTTCAAATACGTAGCGATGGTGCAGCAATCGAAAAGACTAACCTTTTTTGTTAATGCTATTTGACATCCCAAATTGCTCACAGATTGCTATCGCTTTGCTGTCAAAAGCCATAGATAATACGAAAAATTTGACAAGTCACAGAGTTTGGGTCGGTTGAATGCACATTTTAATTCATCTATTGTTCGGTAGAGGCAGCACTGTCGCTATTTGCTATTGGCTTTGTTTTTGCTAATACGTAATACGAATTTGCGATTTTGGAGCAATTATTGCGCGTTTTTTGCCATCGCTTGGCTTTTGCAAGATACGTAATAACGGTGCGGCTCGAGAGACCGTAAAGTTTTCTTCCAAGTACAAAGAAAGACATCGATTGCTTTTTAAAGTTATATTACAGGAGTTTCAGCCTAATGTTTTGTTTTGTTTAATTCCAATAAAGTAAATAAGTTTTAGTTAAATGTGTAGTTATATACTTTTTTAAATTCTTAGAAATTTAGATATCTTATTATTTTATATGTTTTGTCTGTCGTGTTATCTTTGTCCTCAACACTTCATGGCGGTTGTGTCAGGCTTCCTAACCAAATGTGTGTATTTTTAGAAATGTTGATGTCATATTTTATTATTTTATTTGTTTTAGTCTTTCGTATTTTTTTTCCTCAACACGGCAGTCAGCGAAATTTTATTAGATGGCGAAGATGGTCGTATAATAAGGCTTCCTAGCCAAATGGTTTAACAAATAAACTGTGACACATTGTTTTATTGAGTCTCACTCATCTACGTCATAACGTTATTTCACGTTACTTGACGTCGTCAGCGCGTCGAAATGAAAGCATTTATTATGACGGACAAATACTACGTGTACACTTTTAATTTTTCACGTTCCATTATGCATCACATATAACGGGATTTAAAGCAAAACTAAAAAGTATACGTAGGATGCTTTTACTGAGTACCCAACTTGCAAAGTAGTGGAATAAGCGATCAGTTACTCCACTAAAGATCGAATAAATGTTGAATAATGGCTACCGAGTGCTCATATTGTGCTAAAGATGCGTTCGTGTGACTTTTTAGCTATTTTCCCTATTGTGCGCTATAATTATGACGTTTAAACGTTTATTCTACGTACTTATACCGCAACTATTCGATAATCGTGTAATAGTGTCTATTACTCGTTTATTCAACATAAGTTTGTTATAGTAGCGCTATAAGAGCATTAAATAAGCTATTTGTCTGTGTAGGTCGCAACTATAGAGCCACTACTAAACGTTCCGTTATCGGAGCCAATTTGCTGAATAGTTGCTACCCGTTTATTAAAAAGCGTCATGATTACTGATACAGCGTTATAAATCGGCTAGTCCAATAATAGCTTTTAGATTACAGCTACTGAACCAGAATTGTTTTCAATGCCATTATATCACATTTATTCAGTACAAGATGCAATAACAGATTTTCAGTGACCTTTAGAGCTCTAATGTGAGGATATTCACATTCACACACTCTGAAGATAGTGGTTCCGTACACAATTTATTAGTTAACGACAATCTTGAAATTCATGTTTAATTAATTAAATTGATAGAATACAGTGAAGAAGTCGACTGTCAGGCTTCACTGTTTGCAATAGAAGTTAATAATAATGTTAATGATGTTGAAAACCCAGAGAGTTTTGAAAATGAACAAGACATAGAGAATTAGAATAAAATGTATTTTTCTCGTATTCAAATCTGTTTCCACTCTAAGGTGCTACGCTACACCTTTCTAATAAAATAAAATGCGTTTCCTGCCATGTGTCCACATCCATAATTATAAACAATCATCTATAAAGAGAAAAAACTTAATCATTTCAGTGGCTACCAGATTATAGAGTTGTATCTATAATTGTAAACGAGCGGCTTGTAAGCCGGTAGTTACCGAAACCAGCGGCTAGAAACGAATAACCAGCCGCTTGATACCGGGTAGAAGATACCCGACTTGACATCCAAAAAAAACGATTTTTATTACATTTTTTATTGTTAAACTCTTATTTTTGTTAACAAGTAGGACTTACTTTATTCTGCTATTTTTTGTTTTTTTTTTTTAAATAAACACGGAATATACCATTATTTAATTTATAGACGAACAGGAAACTGAAACTGAAACAAGAGTTTGTGTTTATGATATGATATGATATGATAGTGTATGAAAATTATAAGAATAAAGGTAGCTGAATTAGTTTATTTTAGATCTAATCATCATTATAAACCAAACGCAGGATTCCCGCGGCAAAATTTAGGCTCACATGCTTTTCGTGCATTGAAGAAATACAACTAAATGCTTACTATTACTAGGTATCTGTCCACACCTTATTTCATAGATAAATACATATTTCCAAAACATCTCTCACAAATAAATTAAAATAGTCCTATTCCACTGCTGCGTCACATTTTGTATGAGAATTTTGAGTATTTAACACATAATACGGATGCGAATTTCACTGTTTATGTTAATTTATGTTAAATGTACCTATCCTATATTAAATAAATCAGAAAAACAACAAAAACTAAATCATGTGAATATAAACTGTACAATAAAATGTAAGCAGCCGTTTTCAGCCGCCAGTTATCGCTAGAAATGATAACAAGCCAAATAAACCGTTTCTAGCCGCCAGGCTAGAAATGTTAGTAACCAGCTTTACATCTATAGTTACACTGAGAGAAATTTCAGTAGCCGGATTACGTAATTTATGTAGCAAAATGATACAGCATGACGATTGTAGCCGGCACCATGTCGCGTACGTAGCTATACATAAGTAGCCGGCTCCACGAATTTTTTCATGGACCGGCATACGTAATTTACTGCTGTGTTGTTTTGCTACTTATAAGTAGCATGCAAACCTCACCTGTCCTGCGGACTGCACTGGCTCAGACTACTTACAGTATGGTATCTCCTACTTATGTAATGGTGTAGAATACGTACAGACTACTTACAGCATGGTCTTTCCTACTTATTTAATGGTGTAGATTACGTACTCTACCGGCTCAGACTACTTACAGCACGGCCTCTCCTACTTATGTAATGGTGTAGAATACGTACTGTACTGACTCAGACTACTTACAGCATGGTCTCTCCTACTTATGTACAGGTGTAGAATACGTACTGTACCGGCTCAGACTACTTACATCATGGTCTCTCCTACTTATGTAATGGTGTAGAATACGTACTATACTGGCTCAGACTACTTACAGCACGGCCTCTCCTACTTAAGTAATGGTGTAGAATACATACTGTACTGACTCAGGCTACTTACAACATGGTCTCTTCTACTTATGTAATGTTGTAGAATACGTACTATACTGACTCAGACTACTTACAGCACGGCCTCTCCTACTTATGTAATGGTGTAGAATACGTACTGTACTGACTCAGGCTACTTACAGCATGGACTCTTCTACTTATGTACAGGTGTAGAATACGTACTGTACCGGCACAGACTACTTACATCATGGTCTCTCCTACTTATGTAATGGTATAGAATATGTACTGTACTGACTCAGGCTACTTACAGCATGGTCTCTCCTACTTATGTAATGGTGTAAAATACGTACTATACTGGCTCAGACTATTTACAGCACGGCCTCTCCTACTTATGTAATGGTGTAGAATACATACTGTACCGACTCAGGCTACTTACAGCATGGTCTCTCCTACTTATGTAATGGTGTAGAATACGTACTATACTGGCTCAGACTACTTACAGCACGGCCTCTCCTACTTAAGTAATGGTGTAGAATACATACTGTACTGACTCAGGCTACTTACAACATGGTCTCTTCTACTTATGTAATGTTGTAGAATACGTACTATACTGACTCAGACTACTTACAGCACGGCCTCTCCTACTTATGTAATGGTGTAGAATACGTACTGTACTGACTCAGGCTACTTACAGCATGGACTCTTCTACTTATGTACAGGTGTAGAATACGCACTGTACCGGCACAGACTACTTACATCATGGTCTCTCCTACTTATGTAATGGTATAGAATATGTACTGTACTGACTCAGGCTACTTACAGCATGGTCTCTCCTACTTATGTAATGGTGTAGAATACGTACTATACTGGCTCAGACTATTTACAGCACGGCCTCTCCTACTTATGTAATGGTGTAGAATACATACTGTACTGACTCAGGCTACTTACAGCATGGTCTCTCCTTATTATGTAATGGTGTAGAATACGTACTATACTGGCTCAGACTACTTACAGCACGGCCTCTCCTACTTAAGTAATGGTGTAGAATACATACTGTACTGACTCAGGCTACTTACAACATGGTCTCTTCTACTTATGTAATGTTGTAGAATACGTACTATACTGACTCAGACTACTTACAGCACGGCCTCTCCTACTTATGTAATGGTGTAGAATACGTACTGTACTGACTCAGGCTACTTACAGCATGGACTCTTCTACTTATGTACAGGTGTAGAATACGCACTGTACCGGCACAGACTACTTACATCATGGTCTCTCCTACTTATGTAATGGTATAGAATATGTACTGTACTGACTCAGGCTACTTACAGCATGGTCTCTCCTACTTATGTAATGGTGTAGAATACGTACTATACTGGCTCAGACTATTTACAGCACGGCCTCTCCTACTTATGTAATGGTGTAGAATACATACTGTACTGACTCAGGCTACTTACAGCATGGTCTCTCCTACTTATGTAATGGTGTAAAATACGTACTATACTGGCTCAGACTACTTACAGCACGGTCTCTCCTACTTATGTAATGGTGTAGAATACATACTGTACTGACTCAGGCTACTTACAGCATGGTCTCTCCTACTTATGTAATGGTGTAGAATACGTACTACACTGGCTCAGACTATTTACAGCACGGCCTCTCCTACTTATGTAATGGTGTAGAATACGTACTGTACTGACTCAGACTACTTACAGCATGGACTCTCCTACTTATGTACAGGTGTAGAATACGTAGTGTACTGACTCAGACTACTTACAGCATGGTCTCTCCTACTTATGTACAGTAGGGCAAGTCCCAGTGTTTAACCAGCGTAAGCGTTAGCGTAAGACGTAGAGAATGGCCATTGGTTGTGAGGCCTAAGGTTAGGCCTAACAACCAATCACAATGATCATTCTTAACATCTTACGCTTACGCTGGTTAAAAACTGGGACTTGCCTTACTGTATAAAGTAGTAGAAACCATGCTGTAAGTAGTCTGATCTAGTACAGTACGTATACAACGCCTTAACATAATTAAAATCACTGTTGCATGGATACGAGCCAGTATACTACATAAACAACACCTGCGCATAAGTAAAAACACACCTAACTTAAAGTAGGTACACACCATGTAATTGAGTCAGATGCAGTACCTAATTATTAGTAATCATAATAAAATACTTTTGAACCTTTTTTTACATATTTTATTTTAGGTAAGGTAAGCACTTAGAATATTTTATATATTTTTTTAAGTACTTACAAAGGTACTTACATGTCATTAGAGTCATTACACATTGTCAAATTGTTAGAAACTTTTTTCAGGTACAAAATAACAACAGAAAAAAATTACAAACGGCTGTAACGTGCGGCCTTGTTTAGAAATTTGCTCGCGTTTTGTTATAATCTCGCTGGTTACATTTGCTTCACAACCTACTTGTTTTATGTACACATAATTCTATCACAAATTTCTGCACGTTAACATTTTTTGAATTGGTTTCCCTTTACGTTTCCTCGCAGGTGAAATATTTATAATGTAGGACAACAACAGAAGACAAACGTTCTTGATAGTTTCCGGGTCGCTTTCTGAAAAAAAATAACAAAAATAATCGTAGGTAAGTATATAATTTTAAATGAATGAGCACTGACAGTTTTATAGAATTTAAAATTTGATATCTTTGTTATTGTCATACCATTTTGAAGTCGGTATTTACTAGGCCTATTTTTAACTGTATGGTTAAAGTTGGTTATGGTAATGAACTCGATAATCGTACCTACTTGATTTTTGTGTGGGCCAAATGAGCCACAAAAAACGAGTCGGTCTGCAACTCGTACCACATGAATTTGGCCAGCGTGGGCCGAGTTATATACGCACAAAATTTTATTATTTTTGATCACTAACTCGTACCACGTAATAATCTCATTGAGATTTAGTACTGTTAACGACAAAAGTGGTTCACGGAATTTTAAAATATTAAAAGCATAGGTAGGATTCTTATAAGTCTACCTACTATATAGACACAAGGGCGTTATGCTAGATTGTCCTTCTGATACGGACAGGTATCAACATCATTAAAAAATCACAGATTCGAAATTTACTTAAATATAAATGTAAAGTAATCAAAAAATCAACGTTAATAATGTTTCATTAATCTAGTAAAATCACAACCGATAATCCAACATTTAGACGCATAAGGCATATCAGTCTTTTAAAAATGGATTAAAATTAGATACTTACTTTATAATACTAGTGGTTCGCCCCGAACTCAGATCTCGTGAAGTCGAACGCAGGCGGCGCGCTACCTAACCAACGTACCTACCTAAAAATATATTATATGAAAAATAAGCTAGCTAACTACTGCAAAACGTAACGCATGTGCCAAATGTAATATTTGGACGTGCCTCTGACTACCCCTCATAGACATCTTTTAGGATTTGAGTGCATAGATATCTAGGATTTCTAAAAAAATATATTTGGACTTGCTTTTGTTTAACTACCTCCCTATCCCTTGTACATCTTCTAGGATCAGAGAAGTACATATAAATCTAGAATTTAAAAAAAATGGACTTGCCTCTGACTACCCCCTTGGTCATCTTCTAGAATCTGAGTACTTACTTACATGGAAATCTCGAAAGATTTCTAAAAATCAAGTTCATAAGTACTTACTTTTAAAAAGACGGCTCTTTAAAACTTTTTAACTGGGTTTTCATATTGAATCATTACAAAGCACTTTTCGTGCTGACGTTACTTGACTTAAACTAAGATAAAAACTCCATACAAAAAAAATGGTACGAGTTAGTGATCGAAAATAATAAAATTTTGTGCGTATATACGCACAAAATTTTCACTCGGACCGCGTGGGCCGAGTTAATAACTCGGCCCACGCGGTCCGAGTTCATGTGGTACGAGTTGCAGACCGACTCCAAAAAACGACTCAAATTAAGTGACACGAACAGAAACTTACCCTAGAAGAGTTGCAGAGTGGTGTTTGTCTCTGCTTTGTATAGCTCGTTTTATGGCGTACTCTATGATTTCTTCTTTCTTTAGTTCTAGCATAGAGAATAGACTATTCTCTTTCCCAGGGTAGGTACATAGATTTAAAATCTTCTTGGAGCTAAAAAAAACTACATTGTTAACAAAAGTACATAAGTTTAAAAAATTTGCAGCGCTCTTTGTTCAGTGTTAATTTCCACAAATTTTAAAAATTTTTGATAAGTTAGTTTTCATAATATTTGTAGAATAGATTCTTACCAGGGTGTATCCCTGGGGTTGTTTTAATGCTGGAAAATTGTTGAAGTATTCTGCTATTTCTTGGCTGCTATTATTAATAATTTTCAGTCGGTGATTTCTTGTTTCGGCCCACTTTTCCTCCACAGTCTTCCATGGGTCTACATTATTTTTCAACCACGTGAGATTTTCATCATTGGTTTCCTCTGTGAATGATATAACTCTTGGTTACACATTTTATTTTCTTTATACATATTATAAGGAACAGGATATACTGGTTATAGAATAGTATCAATAGTAAGTAAGTAGGTAGGTAGCTAAAAATGTAATAAGTACCTACCAAAATTGTTATCGTCCTCAGTATGGGTTGGTAAAATATCTGAAGATCGTGATGAAGTTCTGCTGGTTCCAGGAAGATCTCCGTTTTGACGCAATTTTCTCCGTGTGGTTATGTATGTTTCGTATAATTTTCCACTTGCATTTTTCTTGGCAGTTTCTCCTTTACCCGACACATAGGCAAAATAATAAACCACTATACTTTCTTTTGGAAATAGGGAAACAATTTCCGAAGCCAATTTGTAAAACTCTTCAGTTGTAATTTTCTTTGTACTGCATTTATCAATAGTCTGGTTTATCACCAATTGACTCAATTTTCTACGTGCACCTTCTTTTAGTAATCCTCCAGAAGCGTTCCCTTCTTTTAATATGGCTCTCCCATCTAGGCTGGCCTAAAAGCAACATCAGTACAGTATAATTTAATAAACAGGACAAGTGCGAGTCAGACTCGTGCTCCAAAGTATCCGGGGAAATAGAGTTAATAATAATAAATAATGCTGGACATATTTCACCAAGCATCATCTAGCCCCAAAGTAAGCAGAGCTTGTGTTATGGGAACCAGATGACTGATATACTACATACTTAGATAAAATTTTTTTGTAAATACATACATATTATACATAGAAAACACCCAGACCCGGAACAAATATTTGCAGATCATACAAACGTTGGTTCCGCAGCGGTGATTGAACCCACAACCTTCTGCGTCTCAATCGGGCCTTCGCCCACTGCGCTACAGAGGTCGTCAATTGATTGACGACCTCTTGATTGAGCCCAACTGTTTTTTTTAGCATTTGCATTTTGAAATGCAATTGCAAACTCCAATCCAATACAAACAAAGTCATTTAAATTATGAATAGGTAAGAAGGGACATAACTCACATTAGATCTGATGGCAGTTGCTGAGGCAGACCAAGATAATGCATCCTCAGATGACTTTGATTCAGGTTCGGACACTACTTCTATATTATTGTCATCTGATAAGATAGGAATGTATTCATCCGGGTCTTCTACAATCTGAAATAATAAAAATATGAAAATGCAACAAATTAATTCTTTCTTTTAGTGCTCATGTTTCAAACTAGGGCTCTGAGATAGGCTTGAATTGAAACATTGGAAAATGGAACTTCTCAATACTTCTACTAGGCATTCTTGTGTTAATTTTTTTCAGTTCATAGTCACAAATTCGAATTTAATCAGCACAATCATTAGAAAACTACTTTCACACAAGTTAGTTATAAAACTATTATGGTCATACCTGGGTATTTCATTCAAATGTAGGTAGGCAAAAAGTGTAAAGTAGGTACCTAAGTACTTACTGTAAAAGTCAGTTTTTGTGCTGACTGCCGTTCAATAAATCTTTTAATTTTCACACGATCTCCTATTTTGGGTATAAGCTCTTTCAGATCTTCACTGCTCATAAGAGCTAATATATCAGCATCAATGTTGTTTTCTAAATGAAGATAGAAAATTATTAATTAGGATTATTGAATTTCATATGTATTGGATGTGTAGTGAAACAAGAATACTAGTGGTTCACCCCGAACTGAGATCTTGTGATTGTACATTGATACCAAACACAATGATGAATGACTAACCCCTACTTACTTGGTATATTAACCGGGTTCCCTACGCCATATCGAAACACTATTAACAGAAGCATGTTACCCAAATGACGTTTCACTTACATATCGCTTTGCGGAATATTTGTTTAATGTAATGTTCATTATACCGAGCGGTTATTAGCCCGATGGTTCATTACCTCGATAATTTATACTCGACTAGATTGGTCGATGTTTTGCTTAACAATTCTATAATTTATGAATATTTTCCCATAGATTCTACGACACAAGTATTTTATTTTCATTCATCTTGCAATTTTGCAGCAAGTTTATAATTTTGTGAATAATTAAGTCAGTAACATGATGTTCTGATTTTTTTTTGTATTCTCACGAAATAAACTTTTGTAATAAAGTACTTACATTTTTATCACAATTAGGTTTATTCATAAGAAATAAATTTTGTTACCGAAGTGTACTTTTTTGTAAATGCTGCAGTTAAAATCTTAAAAAATGGTGCACGAATTTAGGGGAGTGGGGGATAGAGGGGTGGAGGGAGAGTCTAGGGGTACCCCCCAGTGTCATTCCCACTTACAGGAGATACATAGTTATGGAGATATAAGCATTTGTTCTCATTAAAACTATCCTTAAAATGTGTAAAACGTTATTAAAGATGGTTAGGAAGAGGGGAAAAGAGATAGGAGAGGGGGAATCTCCACCCCCCCAACCATCAAGAGCTATAAAACATTTTTTTGTATGGAACTACATTTCTGTTGTTTAATAAAAAAAATAACCTCGAAATTTAAGACAATCGCGAAGGCAGCGTAGCGAAATTTCTAACCTATCACTTGACCCACAGGAGTAGGGCAGCTATATTTCTGTTGTCTATAAAATAAAAATAAAACACCAAGAATTAAACTTTATAAACATGCTGTATTGCTGTTAACAATAATTCTTCGTATGGGTCTTTTTTCGAAAACTAAGTCTCCTTAGAAAATGCAAATGTGCATTATAATCTCTGATTTTTTTATAACAAAGTGCAATTCTCGTTTTATACAAATTCGTGCACCATTTTTTAAGATCCAAGCCATTGTCTCTACCTACATAACTAATCTGCACTCCGAATTTTCATACAAAAAAGTCTACACTGCAGTTTTTTGTATAAAAATGTGGAGTGCAGAGTTGCAGAGCAGCATTTCACGTGAAATTAGTGTTTATTTTAGATAGGTAGGTAGCAGTTAGCGAAGGGCGAACTTACCGCGAAAAATTCCCACGAGGTGTTGTAATTTTAGATTTGATAAAAATCCAAGATTTATGTGGTTTGCGCTGTCAGTTTCAGAATCTGCACCGACCTCAGCCGAAGACACTTGGCTTGCATCTGTTTCTGCCATCATTTTGTTATTTGGTTTGGTTGTAGGACTAGACTTTTAGTAAAAGTTTTTACACGTCTTGCCCGCGGAATAGCGATGTGTAACTCAGGAGTGACAAACGCAAAAGATATAGTATCCCAGGCAAGGAGTGATTAACTCCGTATATCCCTTTAACTCCAATTATATCTTTATATCCATGTAGCTAAGATGTATTCTGGTCAAAACTCATCGCGGAGAATAGAAAGAAACAAAGATGTGTCTAGGTTGTGAGTATAATATTTCGCCCGCGCATGTGTAGTGCGAGTTATATTATACGGTAGTTTTGCTAAGGTAAATAAATCTTTCACGCATAATAATAAGGCACAATTTCAGTGGTAGGGAATTTGTAAATTCGGTTTGTTTAAAGAATAACAAATACATTTAATACATACATCAGTAACTTTCCACCAATAGTAATAATTAATTACTTAACAGCTAAATAAATTATCGAACAAAGAGAGTAAGTACAGACGTAACAACTAGCATGAACAAAAAAAAAGAATCCAAACAACTACAAATAAAATTAATAAACTCACTTAGAGGTGTGAAAAATATCTATGGTCGTTCTAATTCTCTTTCTTGTCGTACGCATATTCAACTAAGTTAATCTTTAACTCCCTAGCTCATTTTCGTTCATATCTGAGCCAGGGAGTTAAAGAGTTAAAGATATAAAAGAGTGATGTTAATCTTTGGATATAAAAGATGTAATCACTCTTTTCTTAACAGTGAGTTATTCTGCGCATCGCTACCGCGGAAAACACATTCTCAAAAAGGAAGAACGCACGCACGACGCACGCCGACGCCCAGTGTTGCTAACGATGGGCGATTGTTAGTAATTAAAATCGAATTATTCGATTGTTAAAACAATCGAATTTATTCGAATGAAAATCATAGCTAGTCGATTATTAATAATTGCGCAAATGTTATAAAAACAATCGACAGTCGATAGTGTACGAATGAAAATCGTTAAGACTTATTTAATCGCTCAGTGATTGTTAGTAACTACGCGATTGTTACTAGAACAATCGACAACCGAATACATTCGAATGAAAATCATTACTAGTCGATTATTAGTAATAATAACGCAATTGTTATAAAAACAATCGACAGTTAATTGCGTTCGAATGAAAATCGTAATATTCAATATTGTTATTAGGTAAAATACGCGAATGTTCCTAGAGTTAGGTATACCTACTAGGTAGGTTTATGAAATACGAAATAAAGTAGTTTATTTTAAATACTTCCCGGGAAAGTTTTCCTGAATAAGGTTTGATCAAAATAAATGTTTAAATAAAAAATATCTTATTCTACATCAATCGATCGTTAACAAAGTCACGCGCATCGGTATAGGATACCTATATTATGACCACACACACGTACAAATTGCTACCTACAACTACAAA
Organism: Scoparia ambigualis; assembly: GCA_963921215.1. Taxonomy (NCBI): domain Eukaryota; kingdom Metazoa; phylum Arthropoda; class Insecta; order Lepidoptera; family Crambidae; genus Scoparia; species Scoparia ambigualis. The sequence goes on along the minus strand of OY992511.1, from coordinate 29,258,799 downwards.
CTTAGTGAATGGTACCTACCATGATTGATTGATTGATACATGATTTCAATTAAAGAGAGCAAATTAGCTTTGAAAATCGTTAAAATGTAACTTGTAGTTTTATTAATTTATCTACCTATCTAAATTCAAATAAATATTCATTCGAATATTTTTTAGTAACAATCGATCATCAATTTTTATTCGATTTTTTTAGGTAAGAACGAATAGACAATCAAACACATGATAGATACTAGTACAATTGTATCGATTCATTCAAATATTTTTAGTAACAATTGATCGTCAATTTTTATTCAATTGTTTCTAAGTTAGGACGAATGAATCGACAATCGAATACATGGTAGAACAAATGTCGATTCATTCGATTGTTTTTTTAGTAACAATCGCCCATCGCTAAGTGTTGCCACCTCCGATTTTATCTTTAGCCTTAGACAATAATTTTGGAATTTTTAGGTAGGTACATGTGACTTCGCATTGGTAAATTATTGGCAACACCTTATCTAATTTGGCGGTCACGCACAGCTACTTACACAAGTATTCGGGATACATAAATAGTGGTTCGGCATACTTGTAAGTAGCTAGGAAGGATGCACGAAATGCTATAAATAGGTAGGTACCTACCTATCGTGTGCCACGAACAAGTTTCGTCAAGCAAGAGTGATACGGCCAAGAAAAATAATTGTAGTAAGTACTTACCTACTTACCTCTAAGTAGATAATAAGTAAGTACTTACCTAGTATGTAGGTACCTAATGAAATTACCTAATTATTTTTTAAGTTATTGGAACTCCCAGAGACTCGTGGAGTTTTTTTCATTTGTTTTCATACAAACTTTGCAAATGAAAAACCGAGTGTGTTGAGGACACGTCATTGGCATGGGTTTTTAGTCAGTAATTATTAGGTAGGTAGGTAGGTACCTACTATGAGCCCGCGTGAGCGTGAGCGTGCTCACAGCAAATGGCCATTGTGATTGGTTGCTAAGGCACGCTCGCTAAACACTGGGACTTGCTGCTCGGGTGGTGTTGAGTCTGACAGACCCCCTCGGCTCTCCTCTGGCCGGGGGGCCTGCGTAAGTACCTACATAAATGCATTTTCCTAGCTAACGTGAAAAAAAAGGTTAGGTAGATAGACCAAAAACAAACAATTCACTTTATTACCTACCTATTTGTACGCACCAGGCTCGCTTTTATATCCTTCCTACTTTGATTATATATTCCCTGGATAGAGTGACGCCTTGCAACTCACCGATACGAAACGTGCCAACATTTTTATCCTCGTGTGCACGACCATGCACACAAGCAACGTTATTTTGTTGTTGTAAAAGTCAGTCTTAATGTTTTTGAAGACTTAAATAGGTATAGGTACCTAAGTAGTACAGAAAATAGGTACCTTTATAGGTAAGTAAGTAAGTATTAAGATAATCAGTCTTAATTACTTTTAACAATTTTAATAGCGTTGACGCATTAAAGCTGACAAATTTGGCACCCTTAGGATATGTTACTATTACCACTGTATTAGAAGCACAGCTACAGTACCTAACCCGACTCCTTTGTTAATAAACCCATGCCGCCCGCCACTGCGTAGGTATACGCACAGAAACTCCGTCAAGGGTCAGGTTTGTCAAAACAAACTTCTCAAATATTTTACAAAAGTAAAAGTTTTAATTTGTAATAACAGCATATAATACGTAGGGCATAAAAACGGTCTCAAGGTCAACATGGTATAGTATGAAGTCTTACAGAGCACTCTACTAGGTACTTACAAGAGGGAGAGTCTACCTGCATCTGTCGGCAGAGGTGATTACAAGGACCTACCTACCTACCTACCTACCCCAGGACTCAGGAGCGGTAACAACAAGTAACTGCCTACTTGCCTCAGTTTGCAGTGTATAGGTAGGTAAATATAGGTACTAATTATTTATAAAAATGAACAATCTTAAAAATACATCGTAGAATAGGTATAGTCAACGGCACGCTGGGCTACCACGACAGGGTAATCAAATTCAATCAATTATGGTTAAAATAAATTCAGATGTTTGACAGCTTTGTATAACCTGTAGGTAGGTACCTACCTACTGCTGCCTGTTATGAAGGTACATGTAAAACACAAAATGAAACGCAAAAGATTCATCAGAATTGTATGAAACTTTCTGTATTTTATTGAAAAATACAGTGGCCGTAGCGTATGAAAAATTATGTAGGTAGGAGTAGGAGGTATATGATGTAGCTAGGTAGGTAGTAGGTACGTATCGTTTTTAGTGCTAATCTGAACTAGGTTTATTGACGTAGGTAGGTACCTACCAGTATGTGCGTGATTTTGCGAATAACTCTGCGCTGGGTTCCCTATTTAATCCCGAAAGCCGTTTTACCGATTATCATTTCAACGAAAACTTTTAACCGATTACTGAATTGAACGATGTCTTATTTGTACATAGCTTTAATTTACCGATGTAACGATTCACTGAAAAAACCAATTACCGAAGTTCATTTCAGCGACCATTCACATAACCGACACATTATTTAACCGATGTAACATTTCACCGAATTATTTTTTTTGTAGCATAGCTTTTAAACTAAAAAAAGGAAAGTACAGCCTTTATACCGTCCTACTGCACGGTATTTGAAATCAAGTCTTCGCTATATAAGACCTATTGGCTTAATTAAAACCCGGCCTATGAACGACAAATTCGAAACGCACTTTGTCCGACATGGAAATTGAAACCGTTACCCCTGGATATCATGCCAAGCACTTGACCACTCGGCCACCGAGATGTCTACCTACATACTTTTAAAATTCGGTGAAATGTTACATCGGTTAAATAATGTGTCGGTTACATGTATGGTCGCTGAAATGAACTTCGGTAATTGGTTTTTCGGTGAATCGTTACATCGATAAATTAAAGCTTCGTATAAAAAAGGCATCGTTCAATTGAGTGATCGGTTAATAGTTTTCGTTGAAATGATAATCGGTAAAACGGCTTTCGGGATTAAATAGGGAACCCGAGCTCGCCGACTCTGCCACTCACTTCCCCGCGTTCCTACCGGGAGGTATCATTGCCCCTCGCAAGTACATGAGTCGGTCGACTGTTACTAAGTAGTAAGGCAGTGCTATTACTGAGTAATTCCTTTTTAAAAACTCAAAAGAAAACCGACTTCAATCTTGTACTTAACTACGTTTCGGAGTATGAGAGACTAACGGATCAAGTGTACCCGGACCCAATATTTCACAAAAATCGTATTTTCAAAGTATAAATAACAGCAAAATTAGAAAAGCAACCTGTTTACATATTATATAAATAACCGAGCGAAGCGTCTCAGTTTCGAGATTGGCCAAAAAATGCTTTTGTTCGTCTGTCTGTTCTCGCCTACATAGGTACCTATAACTTACAGGTCACATTTTTCAACCGATGTGGCGAAAACTGGCACACAAGTTTGTTGATTTATTTATTAATAGGTAGGTACTAACCTACCTAACTACTTATTGTTTGATCGATATATTACAAGTAGCCTGAGTTTTGAGTCGCAGTTTCATTTTTCGACTATGGCTTTTTGTTTTGTGTATAACGACAGGCCTGATTTGTATGGAGACTCAAAAGTTCTCGGCCGCCCGATTCACAATCGGATATCATACAAATTCGGCCTGACGTTAAACAAAACAAAAAACCAAAGACGAAAAATGAAACTGCGACTCAACACTCAGGCTACTTATAATGCATATCCATTAACCTTATGTTAGTAGGCGGAATACGTATAATGTTAAAACACCGACTCCTTATTTAACGTAGCTATAGTCACATGCTGTAAGTATGCCTCATACTGAAATAATGCTGTCAGCTATCTACAATACGTAGCTATAACTCTTAGTGTATGTAGCTGTCATCTTTATTATAGGTAGGTTGCTAAATGTTTTAGTGTACAGATACTTTGTTACAGACTACTTGTAATACATATCCATCAACCTTATCTAAGTAGACGGAATACGTATAACGTTAAACCACCGACTCCTTATTGAACATAGCTAGCCACATGCTGTAAGTATACCGCACACTGAAAGATTGCTGACAGCTATCTACAATACGTAGCTATAACCCTTAGTGTACGTAGCTGTCATCTTTATAGGTTGCTAATTGTTGTAGTGTACAGATACTTTGTAACAGGCTACTTGTAATACATATCCATCAACCTTATGTAAGTAGGCGGAATACGTATAATGTTAAACCACCAACTCCTTATTGAACGTAGCTAGTCACATGCTGTAAGTATGCCGCATACTCAAATAATGCTGTCAGCTATCTACAATACGTAGCTATAACCCTTAGTGTACGTAGCTGTCATCTTTATTATACGTAGGTTGCTAAATGTTGTAGTGTACAGATACTTTGGAACAGGCTACTTGTAATACATATCCATCAACCTTATGTAAGTAGACGGAATACGTATAATGTTAAACCACCGACTCCTTATTGAACGTAGCTAGTCACATGCAGTAAGTATGCCGCATACTGAAATAATGCTGTCAGCTATCTACAATACGTAGCTTGAACCCTTAGTATACGTAGCTGTCATCTTTATTATAAGTAGGTTGCTAAATGTTGTAGTGTACAGATAATTTGTAACAGACTACTTGTAATACATATCCATCAACCTTATGTAAGTAGGCGGAATACGTATAATGTTAAACCACCGACTCCTTATTGAACGTAGCTAGTCACATGCTGTAAGTATGCCGCACACTCAAATAATGCTGACAGCTATCTACAATACGTAGCTATAAACCCTTAGTGTACGTAGCTGTCATCTTTAATATAAGTAGGTTGCTAATTGTTGTAGTGTACAGATACTTTGTAACAGGCTACTTGTAATACATACCCATCAACCTTATGTAAGTAGGCGGAATACGTATAATGAAAAACCACCGACTCCTTATTTAACGTAGCTAGTCACATGCTGTAAGTATGCCGCATACTCAAATAATGCTGTCAGCTATCTACAATACGTAGCTATAACCCTTAGTGTACGTAGCTGTCATCTTTATTATACGTAGGTTGCTAAATGTTGTAGTGTACAGATACTTTGGAACAGGCTACTTGTAATACATATACATCAACCTTATCTAAGTAGACGGAATACGTATAACGTTAAACCACCGACTCCTTATTGAACGTAGCTAGTCACATGCAGTAAGTATGCCGCATACTGAAATAATGCTGTCAGCTATCTACAATACGTAGCTATAACCCTTAGTATACGTAGCTGTCATCTTTATTATAAGTAGGTTGCTATATGTTGTAGTGTACAGATAATTTGTAACAGACTACTTGTAATACATATCCATCAACCTTATGTAAGTAAGCGGAATACGTATAATGTTAAACCACCGACTCCTTATTGAACGTAGCTAGTCACATGCTGTAAGTATGCCGCATACTGAAATAATGCTGTCAGCTATCTACAATACGTAGCTTTAGTGTACGTGGACAGGTAGATTTTATAAGTCTATAGGTATAATGTGACCGGCTACATGAAATACGTATCTATCAAGTAAAATTTTTTAAGCGTTATTAAAACGCTACAATATAAAACATTAACGTATCTATCAACCTTATGTAAGTAGACGCAATACATACAGGTTAATTCTAAGTAGCCAGATGCTAAATGTGTACCGCATACTGATATAATGTAGTCGGTTACTTATACTAAGTAGCTAGCCACATTATGCACTAAGTAGCTAGAATAGATATCATGTTGTAAATAAGGCCGCTACTTATAACACGTAGCTATCGACTGCTCCTTAGTATAAAGATGAAATAAGTATGTAACACCATTATAAGTACATTTCTGCAATGCCATTATGGATAATGGACCGGCCTACAAACACGTAAGTAAGATTCACCATTAGTAGATAAACGGAACAATTATTACGTAGCCTACAACGGTAGTAAGTAGTAAATTGCATACACATTACAAAATCGGGTCATGTACGTAGCTTTTTTCTCTCAGTGTATATCTAACCATTCAAGTTTTGTTACCGACTTTGAATCAGGAACCCTAAAATAACTCCATTTATTAAATATGGTGGAACAGTGTCGCAGATATTCAACACATGATCGAATTTATGCGCTATAACAGCAATCTAATCACCAAATTCGTGTAATTTATATATTATTTTAATATTTATTTATTAATGTAACGTTTTTAGCAGAGCCCATAAATATGTGAATTATGGCATATCACTTTATCGGTAAATTAATTTCGCAAGATTTCTACACCTGTACACGTACAACCATACCACAAAATTCATATTTGGTTGAGTACTTCCATTACTTTTGGATAATAACATAAATACATACATAATAACACGTAGGTATATATCGGCACAGAGCGGTGTCCTAAGCCAGCACTTTTATTTAACGTTCTATTTAAAATCTCAAAAATGAAAATGCTCCATCGTTATTTGCGATCTTGCGTCACCAATAATTCGGGGCGCCAATTCGCTCGTTCGTAAGCAATGAGGAATATTGCGAAAAAATCCAATAAAAACCGATGGGGGTCCGTGGGGTGGGGGTAAGAGGGGGTTAGAAAATTGGAGCGGTGACACCTCCAAGGCGATGAGAGCCCGCAACACCTGCGCCAATTACATGGAGGGATCCAGCCTGAGGTGTTTTAAACGATTTGCTAAGTATGTAAACGATTTTCTATTTATCACAAAAGCTGGACTATGATTAATTTAGATTACATTTTATTGCACTATGATGGAATGTTAAAAATCTATGTATGTTTATGACTTTTTGGTTAAGACTATGATAGGGGACTGTTGAGTAATTATATTATATGTGCATACAAAGTTTAACTGTGTTTTTGTTAAGCTTCGGAGTCACATAATAGCTCTGAGCACTAGTGCTTAAACAAATAGCTATTTGTAATTTAATGTTAGTATGTAAAATGAATCAGCGAAAACGTTTGAACTCCCATATATTTTACATTCTGCAATATTACATTTTCTTGGGTAATGTTACGTAAAGCATCTGATCACATTCAGATAGCAGAAGATGAGAATTTTTGATGAGCGCGATGTGTCCAATCGCGACTCAAGAAGATGAGATATTCGATCCATTTACATAACTAACTTGAATGCTTACTGACAGGGTTTTAACTTTATAACATGTTTGTATTAATCAGTGTTATTACGAGCATAACGTGCAATATAGTTATCAACTAGAATATAATTTGGTCCTATATCGATATATAAAATTTATTTAGTGTTAGTATAATTATTACTGAATAGTGGATCCTCGCGGTTTTACCCGCGTGGTACCTGTTCCCGTGGGAATATCGGGATAAAATATAGCCTATGTCACTTGGGAAGAAAGTAGCTTTCTAATGGTCAAAGAATTTTCTAAATCGGTAGTTTCGGAGTCTATTCAATTCAAACAAACAAATCGTTCCTTTTTATAATATTAGTAGGTATATGCATATAGGTAGATGCATTTGAATTAATTATTTATAAATTTTGTAATATTTGTAGGAAGAGGCTTGTCTAGCAACAGATTGGATTGACCGAAAGGGATTTTTTTTTGTTATTAACTATTTAACAGTAATTGTAGAATATAAGTTACGGAAGTTCAACACCGTAGAACTATAGTATTAACTTGAATTTTATTTACTTAGTAACATACCATTTTTTCAGAGTAAAAGCTTTTACCTAATAAAAAAGGACGTCATGTGCAAAAATGATTCTTTCTAGATATTTTATGCGGAACATTACAAAAGAGACGAGTCTACGAAGTTGCTCTTTGTTCCAACTTGAAGTCACGCTCCGATGTGTAGGACAAAGTTACACGTTGTCTGTGATTGATAAAACCTGTGAGCATACGTTATTAGGAAATCAAGTTGGGCATAATATCACACTTCTTAGTCCAAATAAATGATCAGCTATATTCAGTCAGTTATATGCAGTATTTTTTCCTATGGAACAGTTTGCCAAGTTTGTAGTCCTTGACCCTGATGTCCTATTAACTAACCCATAAAAAACCGCGAGCATCATAAGATGCATCAGGCAGGACACCATAGGCCAAGGCAAAAAAAATACTATTATACCATTATAAACAATTTTATGGAATGGCATTATTGGCATTACATAGCACATGCCAAAGCAGACACCATACAATGCAACTAGAGCAGTAAAAGAAGTTTTTCTCACGCGCGCCGCCATAAGCAGCTTGTTTGTATCTAGTTCCCAGCTCCATTTCACAATGGAACCTCAGCCCTAAAAAAACAATACGTTGACATAACAACTGTGACTAGGTAGACCTTGACATGCTGGGAGTCGAAGGATTCCCCGATGACTTTCCTAATTTCCATACATTAATAATTTTATGCGAGAAAAATAGGGAACCGTATATAACTAACAGGAAAATAGTAAAAAAAATTGAACACTACACCTATTTTATTTTACACATTTTACGCACAATTACGAAATAAGCTCTACCACCAACTGAACCGAGTACATAATATAGTAATCGAACCCGGGACGTTTCGGTCTGAGACCGAAACTGTGTTTCTGTTTCTAGGCATCAAGTTAGATGCCAAGCTTCAGTGGGATCCACATATAGCTAAATTGTCGAAAAGACTTAGCCCTGCGGCTTATGCAGTAATGAAGATCCGTCAATTAACTGACGTTGATACAGCTACATTAATTTATTTCAGTTACTTTCATAGTGTAATGTCGTACGGCTTTTTACTGTGGGGAAATGCTGCCGACATTCAAACTATCTTTGTGCTGCAGAAGAGGGCTATTCGAGCAATATATAACCTAAAGGCAAAAAAAAATGGTGACTCTCTCAGAGAAAGATTTAAGGATATAAGTGTAATGACAGTTGCATCACAATACATTTATGAAAATCTCATATATGTTCATAAAAATATTGAAATATTTTCAAAAAACAGTGATATTCACAATTTAAATACTACTTAGAAGTAAGAACAAATTAGCAGTACCTTATACTAGGCTTCATAAAAGAAATAATTCTTTTAAGGGTCTGTGTGTACGATTTTACAACAAAGTACCATTATTGATATTCAGTAATTAAATCTTGATAAATTTAAAATCCTCAAAGAAAAGCTTTATAAAACAGTTTATTATAAAGTGTCAGATTACACAGAAGTCAAAATACCTTGGCTCTGAACTGAAATGCTCCAAGTACTCCAAAAGCTATTTCTAATTGTCTATAATTAATTTATAATACCGTATATTTTACATTCAAATTATTATTTTGTATTATACGACCTGGTAACGACATATTTTTTTTGTTAATGTCGTTGCTTCTGTGCGCTGTGGTTTCTTGCGCCCGTTCTTTGCCAGCAGTTAAAAAATTACGTCCTGAATGGGTGGTAGGTTAAAAATTTGGACGATTCAAAGTACTTACTAATTGAGTTTATTGAATAAAGATATTTTGAGTTTGAGTTTGACTATCGACCGAGCACTAGGCGAGTAATATAGTCGTGTAGCAATTACATTGCTACGCTACTTTGCCTAATTAAAACGAATGTTAAAACAATCGCACATGCAAGGTACGTACTCGACTACATAACTTGTCTAGTGCATCTCCACGGCAGACGAAAGTTAGTGCAACGACGGCCTTGACTGCCGCCCGAAAGCTTGGTGGCGGGCCAACCGAAAATGCGTCCTTGTAACCTTTACGCATTAACCCGACCTTCGGCTCCTGGAAGCCTGCCAAGGCACATCTCTGACCCACTAAACGAGCCGAACAACTATTCATTCCGAACCAGACGTATTATGAATTGAGAGGGAATCGCGCCGAATGGCAAATTGCCTACCATTGTTGTAGGTACAATTTAATATCTTCATGTATTGTACACAAACGTATTGGGTGAATTGGTTGATAAAGGTTTTTTTTGTCCCTTTTATTTTTTGTAGCGATATTTTTATGATATATACCTATTTGTTATAAGTAATAATAGTAATAAACTCAATTCTTTACAATAAACATTTATTATAATTATGATAAACTATTTTAAAACCACTTCCAAAAGTGCGGCTACTCCATTGTCAAAACTTTTCTAACTAGTGCTGGGGAAAAACAAAACTGCACACAGGATTCTTCACTTTTCCGCCAAGAAGTAGGTACATCCTTGATTTATTTAAATTCCGTTTAGAATGTATTGTATACCTACTGTTTTCAACTTCAAACACCGAAACCAAAAGAGAAACTTTACTTGTATTATTTTCTAGTCTACAAATGTAAAATACTTACATTTACTGGCTGTATTTTTTTTAGTTTTTCATTAATAATTTATTCTAAGAGCTGAGGATTGTGTTATTGTTTTTGGCTGTGAATTTGCTTTGAGATATGTGAAATCTTAATTTCGGTAACTATTAGACGGCGCGCATCGTCTAGCCAGGCAAAGTTATGTTTAAAGTGGCTAAAGATGTTATAAGGCAGTAACGATTAGGGCTTCCATCCCGAGAATCGAGAGTCTCGGATTCCCGGAAGTCTCGAAACACAATCAGTCCCGAGACTTTGCACTTTCTTTCTCGGTGATTTTCAAGACTGAAGAAAAACCAAACAATAGTTAAAAAAGTAAGTTGAAATACAACAAATTATTTACAAAACCTAACTTTAAAAAAAACTAACTTCGTTTAATAACTTCGATATTAAATTATGAGGCATTACAAGAACTATTCTGATTCTGAACGTAGCATAATGTTCCTTAATCTCAATTCTCATGGGATCGCGCCTTAACAACTATGAAAGAAAAAGAAAGTCACTTCGGCTTCTGCGTGCGTGGATGATAGCACAAATAAAGCATTATAATAGGTTGGGGAAACAGTTTCTTCGCATTTTTTAAGAAAATTCATTACATTTTTTAATATAGTTTATTTACATTTAACTAAAGAATGTAGGTGCCATTTTGTTCGATAACTTTTTGCCATCTTGTAGGTAGGGACATGATCCCATTGCTATAGAAATTTTGGGGTTTCTGATCAAAATACCGCGACAAGTGGTTTTGGCAGTCCTCTCGTGATGTTAATAACCTGACACTGCCTAAAGAATTATGAAGAGACCGAAACAGGTGGAAATCTAAAGGTGCAAGGTCAGGACTATATGCATTAACACCTCTCAGCCCAACTCTCTTAATTTTTGTTGAGTGGCTAAAGATGTGTGAGGTCTAGCGTTATCATGATGAAAAACCACACCCCTCCTGTTGATTAATTCCGGCCGCTTTCTCTCAATTTCTTGCTTTAATCTCATCAGTTGTTCGCAATAGAGTTTAGAATCGATGGTTCTGCCTGGTGGTAACAGCTCATAATGAATAATGCCCTTCCAATCCCAACACACACACCGCATCACCTTGTTGCGAGTTAACCCGGGTTTCGCCACAGTCTCTGAAGCCTCACTCACTGGCCTTTGACCATGAACTTTTTCGCTCGTTCTTGTCGTAGGTACGTGATCCACTTTTCATCGCCTACGATTAAGACGCATATATTTATCATAGTCGTTATTGCTTTTTATTATAATTTTATGGTTGGACCTTAGCAGCCATCACGGTCTCACTGCACGTATTAAATCGAAAAACTTAACACGGCTCACGAGTAACATAAACAAGTTTGCCACGAGTTGTGCTATCTGGCGGGATTAATTAGTCGTACAGCGGGCACTTGTATACAGTTTTTACGAGCGCCTTTTGAGTATGGCCATCGTTGAGGTATTATAACTGAAGCAGCTATTGCACACCAAAAATGTGCTCATCTAGATGACTCATGATGACAGCCGACGAACACGCGGAGTGTATGGTACGGGCGCGGGGTATTTGTAGTCAGGCGATTCAGGCAACTCTGGCGCTTGCAGCCGGGAAGAGTTGAGAAAAACCTTACTTTGCGCTGTCGTCTCTAGCTATAATACCTCAATAACGGCCGTATGGCGCGTTTGCGGAGACAGTCGTAGTCGTGGGGGCGGTACCTAACGCGTTTATGGGATCACTAAACACATGCCGCGGCCGCAGGCTGGCCTCGTAAACGCCACACGACGAAGGAAACAAAGGAGCATCGGTTTATGGAACAAAAGATGCTGTTTTCTCTTTTAAAAACCTACAACAGGGTGGCTAGACAATTCTATGTTAAATTCGTGATTGATTAGATTAGGTACTCTTAGTATTTTGTTTTAGGTTTTAATTAATTAAAAGGATTTTGTCATAACTTTACCCTTAATAGCTCGTGGATTAAATGGTTTAGTAATACAAAAGAAAACAAAAACCCATTTCAATTAAAAGCATATTTTTAAAAAGGCCGGTTGTAGCACTGGCTTCAGTTATCCCTCAAAAATACCAGATTAGCTCCTGGAGGTCACGCGATAAATACTTTCTGTGCCAACCTTTATACTATAGCAACAGTAGGGGCAATGCCGCAGGCTAGTATAAATATCAGTACCCATTGATTCACAAACAGTAGACAAAAGCGAAGTCACGTTAACAGGGGTTCCCACTCGGGTTAAATCGGCGTCGCTGGCTGATCGGCTCAGGGCGTGCTATGTGCGAATTTTTAGGAGCTCCACGCATTTTTAGCTCGCAGGACAGTATTTTTTTAAACTATGCGGGTAAGCACTTGGCCTGTCTGCTTCATCTAACCATACCAACAATAAAAAAAAAATGAAAAAAATAATTTATTGGCTTTAACAATTTTTTGGAACATCATAAACTAGTATAAATACCAATTAGTAGTATCAATAACAGCGATGACTCGATTACAATGATGGAAACCTTTGCCCTGCACTGGGACAGTGTACAGGCTGTACTTAATCTCACCTGATGTCAGGTGATGGTGGAAACGCACTACACCCGGATTCATCAACTACTGAGGATTTTTTATTTATTTATTTATTACACAAAATAGATATATGTACTTACAGCAAATAAAAAATATAAGTAATATGATTTTTTACTTAAAGTATGAGTAGGCTGTATCTCCAAACATATTTGTGTAACCAGCATGATATTCAAGTCCGTTATGATAAATGAAATTGAGCAAATAGTGATTACAATAATAATTACAATACAATGCAATGGATAAAATGAAAAATAATGAAAAACAAAATTAAATCAAAATATACAATATTACAGTTTGGTCGAACCCACCCTAAGTATACTTAATAAACTTTTTACTTATTATCTTTTTACTACGATATAATAAGATTATTTGAAGGTAATTCCAGGTACATTTATAAATAAATTATGTAAACTAACAAGTTTCTTTGAAGATCTATAATATAAAAATGAATCGCTGAATGTGTTGCTAAGCGCAAATTTCGAGAGCAGCTGAACCGATTTCGCTAATTCTTTTTTTATAACATTCCTTGAAGTACGAGGATAGTTCTTCAGGAGAGAAAAAAAAAATTAAAGAATCGACTGTCATGGGGTACAGGGTAATCACGCGGCCGAAGTCGCGAGTGGGCCTTCTTTATAAAAATTGGGCACGACAAACACTACAAAATAAACATGATATACACTTATCGGGAAATTTCTATACAAAAGTTGGCTACCTTAACAGTAGCGTCCCGTCGAACCCCGTTCAGAATAGCTCCAAACAAAATATTTGAAACGGACTAGAGGGTCGAATCGTAACGGCCCGACTAAGTAAACATCCCATTTTCCATTTCCAGTAGAAAAGCGGGGGTCTTTCAATTACTCGGCTTCTTGTATTCAAATAAGACATGCACAATTTGATAAACCAGTTTCAAATACAGATACTTTTTTGTAAACGGTTTGTTGTGTTGTCTAGAAAAAGGATAATTAAAAAAAAAATACGAGTACATACAAGCAACTTTTGAAATGCTAGTTCATCGGGTGGCTGACAAAAATTTAATGTCTAAAACCCACCAACCAGCATTGCACCAGTTTAGAAGGTCTTCTCGTTGTTTATGTAAGAAGGCTTCAACTCAGCAGTGGAATGGACGACGGATAGCATTAAAACACTGATGATGATGAATAAACTATTTTCAATGAGCTAACTAGGTACTACGCCTGCCTTTCTGTCAAAGTTTAGTGAGAACCTTTGCAGATGCCCCATTTTAGTAGAAGTTCAATGGGCTCTCGGCCTCGAGCAGGGGCGAAGGAAGCTTTTAAAAAATGTAGCAAAGAGGCGTCATCTAAACGTTTGTAATGATTTATTTTTAAACAACTGCGAAACGTTTACTATTGTCAGTGTTCAGTGTAAAACGTAAATACATTTAATAAAAAAAAATCATATTGGAGTTGTGTTTAAACATGGTGATTATAGTGTCCAGCACTCTCATGGTGTTATTGTTACCTCATGCACATTGTATTATTTTTACTGGTTTCGGCTACTTGGAAAAGTGTTATTTTGTACTCTGTCTGTGCATTTTTTTGCGTCTGTATTCTTGTGTGCTATAAAATAATATTTAAGTACCTTAAATTAATATTGTTCAGTGTTTAATAATACCTACATTTATTTAGAGCTAGCAGCCCGCCCGCGCCTTCGTCCACGATAACTTAGAAAGACCGATCTACAAAATATAAACAAAAACCATCCTCAGTTAATGCTCTATTTTTTAGTGAAAACCGCAAATAAATCCAGGTCCAGAGGTTTAGAAGAATAGTGCGGTGCCACAGACACAGGAAAACGGCGACTTTCTTTATAATATGTTATGATAAGCGAGACTATTAAAAGAGTAATCGATCAGCTGTCGCAGTAAATTAACACATCGATTACAAACATACTAACTTAAGATAGGTGCCAGATGATTTATGGACACTTCGAGGCGGGATCGTAATGGCTCGTAAAATTATACCGTGAGTCGAAAGTTTTCTGCTTTTCGGGGCTGTTTTTAATATGTTCAAAAGTCTGAAACTCCATCGGGTGTGTAACGAACAGGCCTGTGCTTTATTACACAGCAGATGAGATTTTCAGATAAGCGGGCAGAAATTATAAATCTCCTTTTAGCATTGGGATATACGCAATGTCGATGTTAATCAGGCGAAATGTTGTGTGGCATTGCAGATATATTTATACAAAGATTTTATTCTATACTAGCTGATCCGACAGACGTTGTCCTGTCAAAAATTAAAAAAGAAAGTGGTTTTTTTTTCATAAGAACCTTCTCCTGACAATGACAAACACAACTAAAAAAGAATTAGCGAAATCGGTCCACCCTTCACGCGTGATGGTGTGACCAAGGGAAATAGGGATTCATTTTTATATATTGTATAGATTATGTTTGTAGCGTGTAAAGTCTCATATTCGTAATTTCATTCTCATGTTCTCTTAAGTAAAAGGTAAAGTAAAGAAGGTTTTTACTAAAGTCACTCACGTACTTTTTACTCACGTCATCGTAAAAATCTTAATTCTACCACCGTAGTATATAGAGCCCACCAACCCGCATTGGGTCAGCGCGGTGGGTTATGGCCCAATATCCCCACGTGCTATTGTTCACGTGGGAGGCCTGTGCCCAGCAGTGGGACATTTATAGGCTGATGATGATGATGAGTATATAGAGGCACATATTTAATCCATATGTATTATTATTATTACATCCTACTAATATTATAAACGCGAAAGTTTGTAAGTATGGATGGATGTTTGTTACTCTTTCACGTAAAAACTACTCAATGGATTTGGATGAAATTCGGTATACAGATAGTTTATAACCTGAATTAACACTTGCGATACTTTTTATTTCGATATTCCCGCAGGAACGGGAACCACGCGGGTGAAACCGCGAGCGGCCGCCAGTATAGTTATATGGAAGTACTGGGTTCACTTCTTAAGTGTGCAAAATGTGTTGCGGATATTTCCAGGCACAATCCGAATTTGTGATGATAACTCGCAATAGGCTAGCATGGTGATTAAGCCAATATTCATCAATTGCAGCGATGACTTTGATATCACTGATGCCTTTGCCAAGCAGTGGCATTGACTAATTACATTCTACTGTTTGCCTTTTTGATTGAATTTGATTTGTTTGTCCTATAGTTATTCATAACCGTATAACGTGAAAGTTATTTCGGACGGACCCTAATCGGATCTCTCGCTGTTTCTCTCTTCCTGTCTGATCCATTGTTTATTTTGCAATTCCGATCGAGCCCCCCAACATTCTTTGGAAAGTAAGTACAAATTAGGTTAGCAAACATAATTAGATCGGTGTCAAAACAGTTATAGCATGACAGCTACAGCAATTTAAGTAAGGCATCGCCTCTGCACGGACGGATTGGCATGCATCTGTGTGTGTTGCTTTTGTAATTTTTTCTTTTATGTTGCGAACAGATTTGGTATTTTTGGAGTTTAGTTTAGATTTTACTGTGAATGTCTGTTATTTTATGTTTCAATGAATCTATCGACAATGCTACAAGAAGTTGCATTGTTGTATTCCGGTATTTAGAGGTCAGTTGTGTCAGCTCCAGTGCCAGAGCAGAGTGCCAGTTCGTCAGTAATAAAAAAAATATGGTGAAGTGCTTCGAACTGCATCATCATCACGTAATATGGTCAAGGCCTTACCATCAACTCTTAGAGCTATGCAAATTCTAAGATGGCCCCTGGTGAGATGAAGGCCAAACACAAAGAAGAATAGGCTTTTTTGTATGAAACCCGTCCCACCCCTTAATGTAAGTTTCGAAATAAATAGTGTATTTTCTTGTAAGGACAGCAGTGTATTTTCTTATGAATGAATGAAAAAAATGGGTAAATGAAAAAAAAATGAGGGGTGTATAGTTAATTCAAGAAAAATGTTAACTTAAATCTTATTCTCGTATTTTTTTCTCGTATTATTTTTTCTCCAATGCCAGACAGATTTGCTGTCATACAATAAAATGCTTTACTTTTCAAGTACTTTCATTTGATGCATAGATATAAATGTTACAAGGGAGGGGGGGGGGGGGGGGGGAGGGACACGGACGTCCTTCCATAACCGTGTCGCGTAGCGGTAAAAGAATACTACCCTACCACCCCCTCTCTTTCCTTCGGGGTCGTAAAAGGCGACTAACGGCCTAAAGACTGCACATACATCTAACAGCATAGAGCGGCGATGGACTCACCACCTGTCACGCTGAGCACATATGCAGTCGATATTTGTTGAAAAGTAGACCATGGTACACTGAGAGAAAAAAGCTACGTACATGACCCGATTTTGTAATGTGTATGCAATTTAGTACTTACTACCGTTGTAGGCTACGTAATAATTGTTCCGTTTATCTACTAATGGTGAATCTTACTTACGTGTTTGTAGGCCGGTCCATTATCCATAATGGCATTGCAGAAATGTACTTATAATGGTGTTACATACTTATTTCATCTTTATACTAAGGAGCAGTCGATAGCTACGTGTTATAAGTAGCGGCCTTATTTACAACATGATATCTATTCTAGCTACTTAGTGCATAATGTGGCTAGCTACTTAGTATAAGTAACCGACTACATTATATCAGTATGCGGTACACATTTAGCATCTGGCTACTTAGAATTAACCTGTACGTATTGCGTCTACTTACATAAGGTTGATAGATACGTTAATGTTTTATATTGTAGCGTTTTAATAACGCTTAAAAAATTTTACTTGATAGATACGTATTTCATGTAGCCGGTCACATTATACCTATAGACTTATAAAATCTACCTGTCCACGTACACTAAAGCTACGTATTGTAGATAGCTGACAGCATTATTTCAGTATGCGGCATACTTACAGCATGTGACTAGCTACGTTCAATAAGGAGTCGGTGGTTTAACATTATACGTACTCCGCTTACTTACATAAGGTTGATGGATATGTATTACAAGTAGTCTGTTACAAATTATCTGTACACTACAACATATAGCAACCTACTTATAATAAAGATGACAGCTACGTATACTAAGGGTTATAGCTACGTATTGTAGATAGCTGACAGCATTATTTCAGTATGCGGCATACTTACTGCATGTGACTAGCTACGTTCAATAAGGAGTCGGTGGTTTAACGTTATACGTATTCCGTCTACTTAGATAAGGTTGATGTATATGTATTACAAGTAGCCTGTTCCAAAGTATCTGTACACTACAACATTTAGCAACCTACGTATAATAAAGATGACAGCTACGTACACTAAGGGTTATAGCTACGTATTGTAGATAGCTGACAGCATTATTTGAGTATGCGGCATACTTACAGCATGTGACTAGCTACGTTAAATAAGGAGTCGGTGGTTTTTCATTATACGTATTCCGCCTACTTACATAAGGTTGATGGGTATGTATTACAAGTAGCCTGTTACAAAGTATCTGTACACTACAACAATTAGCAACCTACTTATAATAAAGATGACAGCTACGTACACTAAGGGTTATAGCTACGTATTGCAGATATCTGACAGCATTATTTGAGTATGCGACATACTTACAGCATGTGACTAGCTACGTTAAATAAGGAGTCGGTGGTTTACCATTATACGTATTCCGCCTACTTACATAAGGTTGATGGGTATGTATTACAAGTAGCCTGTTACAAAGTATCTGTACACTACAACATTTAGCAACCTACTTATATTAAAGATGACAGCTACGTACACTAAGGGTTATAGCTACGTATTGTAGATAGCTGTCAGCATTATTTGAGTGTGCGGCATACTTACAGCATGTGACTAGCTACGTTCAATAAGGAGTCGGTGGTTTAATATTATACGTATTCCGCCTACTTACATAAGGTTGATGGATATGTATTACAAGTAGTCTGTTACAAATTATCTGTACACTACAACATTTAGCAACCTACTTATAATAAAGATGACAGCTACGTATACTAAGGGTTCAAGCTACGTATTGTAGATAGCTGACAGCATTATTTCAGTATGCGGTATACTTACTGCATGTGACTAGCTACGTTCAATAAGGAGTCGGTGGTTTAACATTATACGTATTCCGTCTACTTACATAAGGTTGATGGATATGTATTACAAGTAGCCTGTTCCAAAGTATCTGTACACTACAACATTTAGCAACCTACTTATATTAAAGATGACAGCTACGTACACTAAGGGTTTATAGCTACGTATTGTAGATAGCTGTCAGCATTATTTGAGTGTGCGGCATACTTACAGCATGTGACTAGCTACGTTCAATAAGGAGTCGGTGGTTTAACATTATACGTATTCCGCCTACTTACATAAGGTTGATGGATATGTATTACAAGTAGTCTGTTACAAATTATCTGTACACTACAACATTTAGCAAACTACTTATAATAAAGATGACAGCTACGTATACTAAGGGTTCAAGCTACGTATTGTAGATAGCTGACAGCATTATTTCAGTATGCGGCATACTTACTGCATGTGACTAGCTACGTTCAATAAGGAGTCGGTGGTTTAACATTATACGTATTCCGTCTATTTACATAAGGTTGATGGATATGTATTACAAGTAGCCTGTTCCAAAGTATCTGTACACTACAACATTTAGCAACCTACGTATAATAAAGATGACAGCTACGTACACTAAGGGTTATAGCTACGTATTGTAGATAGCTGACAGCATTATTTGAGTATGCGGCATACTTACAGCATGTGACTAGCTACGTTCAATAAGGAGTTGGTGGTTTAACATTATACGTATTCCGCCTACTTACATAAGGTTGATGGATATGTATTACAAGTAGCCTGTTACAAAGTATCTGTACACTACAACAATTAGCAACCTATAAAGATGACAGCTACGTACACTAAGGGTTATAGCTACGTATTGTAGATAGCTGTCAGCAATCTTTCAGTGTGCGGTATACTTACAGCATGTGGCTAGCTATGTTCAATAAGGAGTCGGTGGTTTAACGTTATACGTATTCCGTCTACTTAGATAAGGTTGATGGATATGTATTACAAGTAGTCTGTAACAAAGTATCTGTACACTAAAACATTTAGCAACCTACCTATAATAAAGATGACAGCTACATACACTAAGAGTTATAGCTACGTATTGTAGATAGCTGACAGCATTATTTCAGTATGAGGCATACTTACAGCATGTGACTATAGCTACGTTAAATAAGGAGTCGGTGTTTTAACATTATACGTATTCCGCCTACTAACATAAGGTTAATGGATATGCATTATAAGTAGCCTGAGTGTTGAGTCGCAGTTTCATTTTTCGTCTTTGGTTTTTTGTTTTGTTTAACGTCAGGCCGAATTTGTATGATATCCGATTGTGAATCGGGCGGCCGAGAACTTTTGAGTCTCCATACAAATCAGGCCTGTCGTTATACACAAAACAAAAAGCCATAGACGAAAAATGAAACTGCGACTCAAAACTCAGGCTACTTGTAATATATCGATCAAACAATAAGTAGTTAGGTAGGTTAGTACCTACCTATTAATAAATAAATCAACAAACTTGTGTGCCAGTTTTCGCCACATCGGTTGAAAAATGTGACCTGTAAGATAGGTACCTATGTAGGCGAGAACAGACAGACGAACAAAAGCATTTTTTGGCCAATCTCGAAACTGAGACGCTTCGCTCGGTTATTTATATAATATGTAAACAGGTTGCTTTTCTAATTTTGCTGTTATTTATACTTTGAAAATACGATTTTTGTGAAATATTGGGTCCGGGTACACTTGATCCGTTAGTCTCTCATACTCCGAAACGTAGTTAAGTACAAGATTGAAGTCGGTTTTCTTTTGAGTTTTTAAAAAGGAATTACTCAGTAATAGCACTGCCTTACTACTTAGTAACAGTCGACCGACTCATGTACTTGCGAGGGGCAATGATACCTCCCGGTAGGAACGCGGGGAAGTGAGTGGCAGAGTCGGCGAGCTCGGGTTCCCTATTTAATCCCGAAAGCCGTTTTACCGATTATCATTTCAACGAAAACTATTAACCGATCACTCAATTGAACGATGCCTTTTTTATACGAAGCTTTAATTTATCGATGTAACGATTCACCGAAAAACCAATTACCGAAGTTCATTTCAGCGACCATACATGTAACCGACACATTATTTAACCGATGTAACATTTCACCGAATTTTAAAAGTATGTAGGTAGACATCTCGGTGGCCGAGTGGTCAAGTGCTTGGCATGATATCCAGGGGTAACGGTTTCAATTTCCATGTCGGACAAAGTGCGTTTCGAATTTGTCGTTCATAGGCCGGGTTTTAATTAAGCCAATAGGTACCCATCAATTATATAGCGAAGACTTGATTTCAAATACCGTGCAGTAGGACGGTATAAAGGCTGTACTTTCCTTTTTTTAGTTTAAAAGCTATGCTACAAAAAAAATAATTCGGTGAAATGTTACATCGGTTAAATAATGTGTCGGTTATGTGAATGGTCGCTGAAATGAACTTCGGTAATTGGTTTTTTCAGTGAATCGTTACATCGGTAAATTAAAGCTATGTACAAATAAGACATCGTTCAATTGAGTAATCGGTTAAAAGTTTTCGTTGAAATGATAATCGGTAAAACGGCTTTCGGGATTAAATAGGGAACCCAGCGCAGAGTTATTCGCAAAATCACTCACATACTGGTAGGTACCTACCTACGTCAATAAACCTAGTTCAGATTAGCACTAAAAACGATACGTACCTACTACCTACCTAGCTACATCATATACCTCCTACTCCTACCTACATAATTTTTCATACGCTACGGCCACTGTATTTTTCAATAAAATACAGAAAGTTTCATACAATTCTGATGAATCTTTTGCGTTTCATTTTGTGTTTTACATGTACCTTCATAACAGGCAGCAGTAGGTACCTACCTACAGGTTATACAAAGCTGTCAAACATCTGAATTTATTTTAACCATAATTGATTGAATTTGATTACCCTGTCGTGGTAGCCCAGCGTGCCGTTGACTATACCTATTCTACGATGTATTTTTAAGATTGTTCATTTTTATAAATAATTAGTACCTATATTTACCTACCTATACACTGCAAACTGAGGCAAGTAGGCAGTTACTTGTTGTTACCGCTCCTGAGTCCTGGGGTAGGTAGGTAGGTAGGTAGGTCCTTGTAATCACCTCTGCCGACAGATGTAGGTAGACTCTCCCTCTTGTAAGTACCTAGTAGAGTGCTCTGTAAGACTTCATACTATACCATGTTGACCTTGAGACCGTTTTTATGCCCTACGTATTATATGCTGTTATTACAAATTAAAACTTTTACTTTTGTAAAATATTTGAGAAGTTTGTTTTGACAAACCTGACCCTTGACGGAGTTTCTGTGCGTATACCTACGCAGTGGCGGGCGGCATGGGTTTATTAACAAAGGAGTCGGGTTACTGTAGCTGTGCTTCTAATACAGTGGTAATAGTAACATATCCTAAGGGTGCCAAATTTGTCAGCTTTAATGCGTCAACGCTATTAAAATTGTTAAAAGTAATTAAGACTGATTATCTTAATACTTACTTACTTACCTATAAAGGTACCTATTTTCTGTACTACTTAGGTACCTATACCTATTTAAGTCTTCAAAAACATTAAGACTGACTTTTACAACAACAAAATAACGTTGCTTGTGTGCATGGTCGTGCACACGAGGATAAAAATGTTGGCACGTTTCGTATCGGTGAGTTGCAAGGCGTCACTCTATCCAGGGAATATATAATCAAAGTAGGAAGGATATAAAAGCGAGCCTGGTGCGTACAAATAGGTAGGTAATAAAGTGAATTGTTTGTTTTTGGTCTATCTACCTAACCTTTTTTTTCACGTTAGCTAGGAAAATGCATTTATGTAGGTACTTACGCAGGCCCCCCGGCCAGAGGAGAGCCGAGGGGGTCTGTCAGACTCAACACCACCCGAGCAGCAAGTCCCAGTGTTTAGCGAGCGTGCCTTAGCAACCAATCACAATGGCCATTTGCTGTGAGCACGCTCACGCTCACGCGGGCTCATAGTAGGTACCTACCTACCTACCTAATAATTACTGACTAAAAACCCATGCCAATGACGTGTCCTCAACACACTCGGTTTTTCATTTGCAAAGTTTGTATGAAAACAAATGAAAAAAACTCCACGAGTCTCTGGGAGTTCCAATAACTTAAAAAATAATTAGGTAATTTCATTAGGTACCTACATACTAGGTAAGTACTTACTTATTATCTACTTAGAGGTAAGTAGGTAAGTACTTACTACAATTATTTTTCTTGGCCGTATCACTCTTGCTTGACGAAACTTGTTCGTGGCACACGATAGGTAGGTACCTACCTATTTATAGCATTTCGTGCATCCTTCCTAGCTACTTACAAGTATGCCGAACCACTATTTATGTATCCCGAATACTTGTGTAAGTAGCTGTGCGTGACCGCCAAATTAGATAAGGTGTTGCCAATAATTTACCAATGCGAAGTCACATGTACCTACCTAAAAATTCCAAAATTATTGTCTAAGGCTAAAGATAAAATCGGAGGTGGCAACACTTAGCGATGGGCGATTGTTACTAAAAAAACAATCGAATGAATCGACATTTGTTCTACCATGTATTCGATTGTCGATTCATTCGTCCTAACTTAGAAACAATTGAATAAAAATTGACGATCAATTGTTACTAAAAATATTTGAATGAATCGATACAATTGTACTAGTATCTATCATGTGTTTGATTGTCTATTCGTTCTTACCTAAAAAAATCGAATAAAAATTGATGATCGATTGTTACTAAAAAATATTCGAATGAATATTTATTTGAATTTAGATAGGTAGATAAATTAATAAAACTACAAGTTACATTTTAACGATTTTCAAAGCTAATTTGCTCTCTTTAATTGAAATCATGTATCAATCAATCAATCATGGTAGGTACCATTCACTAAGTTTGTAGTTGTAGGTAGCAATTTGTACGTGTGTGTGGTCATAATATAGGTATCCTATACCGATGCGCGTGACTTTGTTAACGATCGATTGATGTAGAATAAGATATTTTTTATTTAAACATTTATTTTGATCAAACCTTATTCAGGAAAACTTTCCCGGGAAGTATTTAAAATAAACTACTTTATTTCGTATTTCATAAACCTACCTAGTAGGTATACCTAACTCTAGGAACATTCGCGTATTTTACCTAATAACAATATTGAATATTACGATTTTCATTCGAACGCAATTAACTGTCGATTGTTTTTATAACAATTGCGTTATTATTACTAATAATCGACTAGTAATGATTTTCATTCGAATGTATTCGGTTGTCGATTGTTCTAGTAACAATCGCGTAGTTACTAACAATCACTGAGCGATTAAATAAGTCTTAACGATTTTCATTCGTACACTATCGACTGTCGATTGTTTTTATAACATTTGCGCAATTATTAATAATCGACTAGCTATGATTTTCATTCGAATAAATTCGATTGTTTTAACAATCGAATAATTCGATTTTAATTACTAACAATCGCCCATCGTTAGCAACACTGGGCGTCGGCGTGCGTCGTGCGTGCGTTCTTCCTTTTTGAGAATGTGTTTTCCGCGGGCAAGACGTGTAAAAACTTTTACTAAAATTCTAGTCCTACAACCAAACCAAATAACAAAATGATGGCAGAAACAGATGCAAGCCAAGTGTCTTCGGCTGAGGTCGGTGCAGATTCTCAAACTGACAGCGCAAACCACATAAATCTTGGATTTTTATCAAATCTAAAATTACAACACCTCGTGGGAATTTTTCGCGGTAAGTTCGCCCTTCGCTAACTGCTACCTACCTATCTAAAATAAACACTAATTTCACGTGAAATGCTGCTCTGCAACTCTGCACTCCACATTTTTATACAAAAAACTGCAGTGTAGACTTTTTTGTATGAAAATTCGGAGTGCAGATTAGTTATGTAGGTAGAGACAATGGCTTGGATCTTAAAAAATGGTGCACGAATTTGTATAAAACGAGAATTGCACTTTGTTATAAAAAAATCAGAGATTATAATGCACATTTGCATTTTCTAAGGAGACTTAGTTTTCGAAAAAAGACCCATACGAAGAATTATTGTTAACAGCAATACAGCATGTTTATAAAGTTTAATTCTTGGTGTTTTATTTTTATTTTATAGACAACAGAAATATAGCTGCCCTACTCCTGTGGGTCAAGTGATAGGTTAGAAATTTCGCTACGCTGCGCTTCGCGATTGTCTTAAATTTCGAGGTTATTTTTTTTATTAAACAACAGAAATGTAGTTCCATACAAAAAAATGTTTTATAGCTCTTGATGGTTGGGGGGGTGGAGATTCCCCCTCTCCTATCTCTTTTCCCCTCTTCCTAACCATCTTTAATAACGTTTTACACATTTTAAGGATAGTTTTAATGAGAACAAATGCTTATATCTCCATAACTATGTATCTCCTGTAAGTGGGAATGACACTGGGGGGTACCCCTAGACCCTCCCTCCACCCCTCTATCCCCCACTCCCCTAAATTCGTGCACCATTTTTTAAGATTTTAACTGCAGCATTTACAAAAAAGTACACTTCGGTAACAAAATTTATTTCTTATGAATAAACCTAATTGTGATAAAAATGTAAGTACTTTATTACAAAAGTTTATTTCGTGAGAATACAAAAAAAAATCAGAACATCATGTTACTGACTTAATTATTCACAAAATTATAAACTTGCTGCAAAATTGCAAGATGAATGAAAATAAAATACTTGTGTCGTAGAATCTATGGGAAAATATTCATAAATTATAGAATTGTTAAGCAAAACATCGACCAATCTAGTCGAGTATAAATTATCGAGGTAATGAACCATCGGGCTAATAACCGCTCGGTATAATGAACATTACATTAAACAAATATTCCGCAAAGCGATATGTAAGTGAAACGTCATTTGGGTAACATGCTTCTGTTAATAGTGTTTCGATATGGCGTAGGGAACCCGGTTAATATACCAAGTAAGTAGGGGTTAGTCATTCATCATTGTGTTTGGTATCAATGTACAATCACAAGATCTCAGTTCGGGGTGAACCACTAGTATTCTTGTTTCACTACACATCCAATACATATGAAATTCAATAATCCTAATTAATAATTTTCTATCTTCATTTAGAAAACAACATTGATGCTGATATATTAGCTCTTATGAGCAGTGAAGATCTGAAAGAGCTTATACCCAAAATAGGAGATCGTGTGAAAATTAAAAGATTTATTGAACGGCAGTCAGCACAAAAACTGACTTTTACAGTAAGTACTTAGGTACCTACTTTACACTTTTTGCCTACCTACATTTGAATGAAATACCCAGGTATGACCATAATAGTTTTATAACTAACTTGTGTGAAAGTAGTTTTCTAATGATTGTGCTGATTAAATTCGAATTTGTGACTATGAACTGAAAAAAATTAACACAAGAATGCCTTGTAGAAGTATTGAGAAGTTCCATTTTCCAATGTTTCAATTCAAGCCTATCTCAGAGCCCTAGTTTGAAACATGAGCACTAAAAGAAAGAATTAATTTGTTGCATTTTCATATTTTTATTATTTCAGATTGTAGAAGACCCGGATGAATACATTCCTATCTTATCAGATGACAATAATATAGAAGTAGTGTCCGAACCTGAATCAAAGTCATCTGAGGATGCATTATCTTGGTCTGCCTCAGCAACTGCCATCAGATCTAATGTGAGTTATGTCCCTTCTTACCTATTCATAATTTAAATGACTTTGTTTGTATTGGATTGGAGTTTGCAATTGCATTTCAAAATGCAAATGCTAAAAAAAACAGTTGGGCTCAATCAAGAGGTCGTCAATCAATTGACGACCTCTGTAGCGCAGTGGGCGAAGGCCCGATTGAGACGCAGAAGGTTGTGGGTTCAATCACCGCTGCGGAACCAACGTTTGTATGATCTGCAAATATTTGTTCCGGGTCTGGGTGTTTTCTATGTATAATATGTATGTATTTACAAAAAAATTTTATCTAAGTATGTAGTATATCAGTCATCTGGTTCCCATAACACAAGCTCTGCTTACTTTGGGGCTAGATGATGCTTGGTGAAATATGTCCAGCATTATTTATTATTATTAACTCTATTTCCCCGGATACTTTGGAGCACGAGTCTGACTCGCACTTGTCCTGTTTATTAAATTATACTGTACTGATGTTGCTTTTAGGCCAGCCTAGATGGGAGAGCCATATTAAAAGAAGGGAACGCTTCTGGAGGATTACTAAAAGAAGGTGCACGTAGAAAATTGAGTCAATTGGTGATAAACCAGACTATTGATAAATGCAGTACACAGAAAATTACAACTGAAGAGTTTTACAAATTGGCTTCGGAAATTGTTTCCCTATTTCCAAAAGAAAGTATAGTGGTTTATTATTTTGCCTATGTGTCGGGTAAAGGAGAAACTGCCAAGAAAAATGCAAGTGGAAAATTATACGAAACATACATAACCACACGGAGAAAATTGCGTCAAAACGGAGATCTTCCTGGAACCAGCAGAACTTCATCACGATCTTCAGATATTTTACCAACCCATACTGAGGACGATAACAATTTTGGTAGGTACTTATTACATTTTTAGCTACCTACCTACTTACTTACTATTGATACTATTCTATAACCAGTATATCCTGTTCCTTATAATATGTATAAAGAAAATAAAATGTGTAACCAAGAGTTATATCATTCACAGAGGAAACCAATGATGAAAATCTCACGTGGTTGAAAAATAATGTAGACCCATGGAAGACTGTGGAGGAAAAGTGGGCCGAAACAAGAAATCACCGACTGAAAATTATTAATAATAGCAGCCAAGAAATAGCAGAATACTTCAACAATTTTCCAGCATTAAAACAACCCCAGGGATACACCCTGGTAAGAATCTATTCTACAAATATTATAAAAACTAACTTTTCAAAAATTTTTAAAGTTTGTGGAAATTAACACTGAACAAAGATAGCGCTGCAAATTTTTTAAACTTATGTACTTTCGTTAACAATGTAGTTTTTTTTAGCTCCAAGAAGATTTTAAATCTATGTACCTACCCTGGGAAAGAGAATAGTCTATTCTCTATGCTAGAACTAAAGAAAGAAGAAATCATAGAGTACGCCAAAAAACGAGCTATACAAAGCAGAGACAAACACCACTCTGCAACTCTTCTAGGGTAAGTTTCTGTTCGTGTCACTTAATTTGAGTCGTTTTTTGGAGTCGGTCTGCAACTCGTACCACATGAACTCGGACCGCGTGGGCCGAGTTATTAACTCGGCCCACGCGGTCCGAGTGAAAATTTTGTGCGTATATACGCACAAAATTTTATTATTTTCGATCACTAACTCGTACCATTTTTTTTGTATGGAGTTTTTATCTTAGTTTAAGTCAAGTAACGTCAGCACGAAAAGTGCTTTGTAATGATTCAATATGAAAACCCAGTTAAAAAGTTTTAAAGAGCCGTCTTTTTAAAAGTAAGTACTTATGAACTTGATTTTTAGAAATCTTTCGAGATTTCCATGTAAGTAAGTACTCAGATTCTAGAAGATGACCAAGGGGGTAGTCAGAGGCAAGTCCATTTTTTTTAAATTCTAGATTTATATGTACTTCTCTGATCCTAGAAGATGTACAAGGGATAGGGAGGTAGTTAAACAAAAGCAAGTCCAAATAAATTTTTTTAGAAATCCTAGATATCTATGCACTCAAATCCTAAAAGATGTCTATGAGGGGTAGTCAGAGGCACGTCCAAATATTACATTTGGCACATGCGTTACGTTTTGCAGTAGTTAGCTAGCTTATTTTTCATATAATATATTTTTAGGTAGGTACGTTGGTTAGGTAGCGCGCCGCCTGCGTTCGACTTCACGAGATCTGAGTTCGGGGCGAACCACTAGTATTATAAAGTAAGTATCTAATTTTAATCCATTTTTAAAAGACTGATATGCCTTATGCGTCTAAATGTTGGATTATCGGTTGTGATTTTACTAGATTAATGAAACATTATTAACGTTGATTTTTTGATTACTTTACATTTATATTTAAGTAAATTTTGAATCTGTGATTTTTTAATGATGTTGATACCTGTCCGTATCAGAAGGACAATCTAGCATAACGCCCTTGTGTCTATATAGTAGGTAGACTTATAAGAATCCTACCTATGCTTTTAATATTTTAAAATTCCGTGAACCACTTTTGTCGTTAACAGTACTAAATCTCAATGAGATTATTACGTGGTACGAGTTAGTGATCAAAAATAATAAAATTTTGTGCGTATATAACTCGGCCCACGCTGGCCAAATTCATGTGGTACGAGTTGCAGACCGACTCGTTTTTTGTGGCTCATTTGGCCCACACAAAAATCAAGTAGGTACGATTATCTAGTTCATTACCATAACCAACTTTAACCATACAGTTAAAAATAGGCCTAGTAAATACCGACTTCAAAATGGTATGACAATAACAAAGATATCAAATTTTAAATTCTATAAAACTGTCAGTGCTCATTCATTTAAAATTATATACTTACCTACGATTATTTTTGTTATTTTTTTTCAGAAAGCGACCCGGAAACTATCAAGAACGTTTGTCTTCTGTTGTTGTCCTACATTATAAATATTTCACCTGCGAGGAAACGTAAAGGGAAACCAATTCAAAAAATGTTAACGTGCAGAAATTTGTGATAGAATTATGTGTACATAAAACAAGTAGGTTGTGAAGCAGATGTAACCAGCGAGATTATAACAAAACGCGAGCAAATTTCTAAACAAGGCCGCACGTTACAGCCGTTTGTAATTTTTTTCTGTTGTTATTTTGTACCTGAAAAAAGTTTCTAACAATTTGACAATGTGTAATGACTCTAATGACATGTAAGTACCTTTGTAAGTACTTAAAAAAATATATAAAATATTCTAAGTGCTTACCTTACCTAAAATAAAATATGTAAAAAAAGGTTCAAAAGTATTTTATTATGATTACTAATAATTACTGCATCTGACTCAATTACATGGTGTGTACCTACTTTAAGTTAGGTGTGTTTTTACTTATGCGCAGGTGTTGTTTATGTAGTATACTGGCTCGTATCCATGCAACAGTGATTTTAATTATGTTAAGGCGTTGTATACGTACTGTACTAGATCAGACTACTTACAGCATGGTTTCTACTACTTTATACAGTAAGGCAAGTCCCAGTTTTTAACCAGCGTAAGCGTAAGATGTTGGGAATGATCATTGTGATTGGTTGTTAGGCCTAACCTTAGGCCTCACAACCAATGGCCATTCTCTACGTCTTACGCTAACGCTTACGCTGGTTAAACACTGGGACTTGCCCTACTGTACATAAGTAGGAGAGACCATGCTGTAAGTAGTCTGAGTCAGTACACTACGTATTCTACACCTGTACATAAGTAGGAGAGTCCACGCTGTAAGTAGTCTGAGTCAGTACAGTACGTATTCTACACCATTACATAAGTAGGAGAGGCCGTGCTGTAAATAGTCTGAGCCAGTGTAGTACGTATTCTACACCATTACATAAGTAGGAGAGACCATGCTGTAAGTAGCCTGAGTCAGTACAGTATGTATTCTACACCATTACATAAGTAGGAGAGACCGTGCTGTAAGTAGTCTGAGCCAGTATAGTACGTATTTTACACCATTACATAAGTAGGAGAGACCATGCTGTAAGTAGCCTGAGTCAGTACAGTATGTATTCTACACCATTACATAAGTAGGAGAGGCCGTGCTGTAAATAGTCTGAGCCAGTATAGTACGTATTCTACACCATTACATAAGTAGGAGAGACCATGCTGTAAGTAGCCTGAGTCAGTACAGTACATATTCTATACCATTACATAAGTAGGAGAGCCCATGATGTAAGTAGTCTGTGCCGGTACAGTGCGTATTCTACACCTGTACATAAGTAGAAGAGTCCATGCTGTAAGTAGCCTGAGTCAGTACAGTACGTATTCTACACCATTACATAAGTAGGAGAGGCCGTGCTGTAAGTAGTCTGAGTCAGTATAGTACGTATTCTACAACATTACATAAGTAGAAGAGACCATGTTGTAAGTAGCCTGAGTCAGTACAGTATGTATTCTACACCATTACTTAAGTAGGAGAGGCCGTGCTGTAAGTAGTCTGAGCCAGTATAGTACGTATTCTACACCATTACA
This sequence comes from Scoparia ambigualis, assembly GCA_963921215.1. Taxonomy (NCBI): domain Eukaryota; kingdom Metazoa; phylum Arthropoda; class Insecta; order Lepidoptera; family Crambidae; genus Scoparia; species Scoparia ambigualis. The sequence goes on along the minus strand of OY992511.1, from coordinate 29,227,735 downwards.
TAAGTAGGAGAGACCATGCTGTAAGTAGCCTGAGTCAGTACAGTATGTATTCTACACCATTACATAAGTAGGAGAGGCCGTGCTGTAAATAGTCTGAGCCAGTATAGTACGTATTCTACACCATTACATAAGTAGGAGAGACCATGCTGTAAGTAGCCTGAGTCAGTACAGTACATATTCTATACCATTACATAAGTAGGAGAGACCATGATGTAAGTAGTCTGTGCCGGTACAGTGCGTATTCTACACCTGTACATAAGTAGAAGAGTCCATGCTGTAAGTAGCCTGAGTCAGTACAGTACGTATTCTACACCATTACATAAGTAGGAGAGGCCGTGCTGTAAGTAGTCTGAGTCAGTATAGTACGTATTCTACAACATTACATAAGTAGAAGAGACCATGTTGTAAGTAGCCTGAGTCAGTACAGTATGTATTCTACACCATTACTTAAGTAGGAGAGGCCGTGCTGTAAGTAGTCTGAGCCAGTAAAGTACGTATTCTACACCATTACATAAGTAGGAGAGACCATGATGTAAGTAGTCTGAGCCGGTACAGTACGTATTCTACACCTGTACATAAGTAGGAGAGACCATGCTGTAAGTAGTCTGAGTCAGTACAGTACGTATTCTACACCATTACATAAGTAGGAGAGGCCGTGCTGTAAGTAGTCTGAGCCGGTAGAGTACGTAATCTACACCATTAAATAAGTAGGAAAGACCATGCTGTAAGTAGTCTGAGTCAGTACAGTACGTATTCTACACCATTACATAAGTAGGAGATACCATACTGTAAGTAGTCTGAGCCAGTGCAGTCCGCAGGACAGGTGAGGTTTGCATGCTACTTATAAGTAGCAAAACAACACAGCAGTAAATTACGTATGCCGGTCCATGAAAAAATTCGTGGAGCCGGCTACTTATGTATAGCTACGTACGCGACATGGTGCCGGCTACAATCGTCATGCTGTATCATTTTGCTACATAAATTACGTAATCCGGCTACTGAAATTTCTCTCAGTGTAGAGGACTGCTATTGCTGTCCTCATTGCCTGTTTCTGACTAACCCTTCGGGGATAATAGTCGTCATTATATGTATGCATATAAACTAACTAAAATAAACTTTCCTACACTCACACCAATTAGTTTTTTGAAGTTTCGTTATGAAACTCATTAAATGGTTACTAGACAACGGATAAACATACTTAAAATACTTAAATACATACTTATTATACATAGAAAACACCCAGACCCAAGACAATTTAGAAAAACGATAATTTCTAAATTGACCCGACCGGGGATCGAACCCGGGACCTCAGAGATGGCGACACCATGAAAACCGGTGTACAAACCACTCGACCAAGGAGGTCGTCATATGTTATATTCTTCTTTTAAGGTATTTATTTAGGCCGGAATATTACGCTCTTCATACCTACCTTGTAATTACAAAGTAAAAACTACATATTGACAACACAACTCGCAACCATTACGTATGAACGCAGTAGTAGCGTATGATAAAGCTACGTCTGAGCCCAACCGTATCTAGATGAAAACAAAACACTACTAACACACTCCAAAGTAATTCGTGAGTTGGCCGGCCAAGCAATTTAATAAACGTAACAAAGCGAACCGCAACCAGTGATAAAAGTTTCGCTTTTATCCGTTACAGCGCGCCGCCTGAAATATGGCAGCAACAAAATACTTAACCCTATCTCGAAACTAATTCGCTCCGACCGACTGTGGAGGTGGCATTGTTGTGTCCAACTATTTCGAAACAACATTAAAGTTAGTGAATCCGAGTGGTTTCGCGCCAGGTATACCCGTCTATCGACGTTTTCGTTGAATGAACGCGAATTAATTCATAATCGTAACTTTGCGAGTTGTGACCGACGACCTAGCCATATTTGGAGATAATAATTTGGCAGTTTGGCGAACGGCATCCTAGGAATTCGCTGTAATGTTGTACGTATTACGGATAGGAATGTAATTTGTGTGTTCAATATTGTTATTTACTACCGGATTTGCGGCTAATAAACCATACGACAGATCGCGATAGCACTTTCACAAGTTGTCACTTCACACGGAAAGCTTTATGTAGTTATGTTTTTGAAGATGAGCTAAAGGCAGTATTGTATAATTTTTTCTGTTTTAATGTAGATAGATGACTACATTAAAAATAATAAAATAATTATAATGAACTGAAATACTAAGTAAAATAAAATTTATTTTGCACAAAATTTATAAGAGAGTATTTTATCATTCATTTGTCAAAAGATTAGCATAATCTATTGGTATGTTTTCTCCACAACGCGTAAATTTTAACGTTCAAAGCGCTCGACCCGATTTCCGGAGGATTTTTTTGCAGATCGGGCAAAGAGTGTTTGAGATTTTTCGATGCAGGATTTGTGATCACCGACCGGAATTATTTGGCAACGTTGGTGACAGGTTAATTGATTGATTGATTATCTAGATGCTGGATGACCTAATTTAAATGATGGAGGCCTTTATCCATCAGTGGGACAGCTTACATAGGACTTGATTTTACTATATTTGATTGTGTATCTATTTTTATTGTAACCGATGAGTTTCTCCAATCGCACACCTGATTCCAGTAGCAGGATATTGAAAGGATAACCGATAAAAGAAAAAAAACGTTTTTCTTGTGGTTACAAAAAAATCTCATGTCTGTCCTACACTGAGAGAAAAAAGCTACGTACATGACCCGATTTTGTAATGTGTATGCAATTTACTACTTACTACCGTTGTAGGCTACGTAATAATTGTTCCGTTTATCTACTAATGGTGAATCTTACTTACGTGTTTGTAGGCCGGTCCATTATCCATAATGGCATTGCAGAAATGTACTTATAATGGTGTTACATACTTATTTCATCTTTATACTAAAGGAGCAGTCGATAGCTACGTGTTATAAGTAGCGGCCTTATTTACAACATGATATCTATTCTAGCTACTTAGTGCATAATGTGGCTAGCTACTTAGTATAAGTAACCGACTACATTATATCAGTATGCGGTACACATTTAGCATCTGGCTACTTAGAATTAACCTGTACGTATTGCGTCTACTTACATAAGGTTGATAGATACGTATTTCATGTAGCCGGTCACATTATACCTATAGACTTATAAAATATACCTGTCCACGTACACTAAAGCTACGTATTGTAGATAGCTGACAGCATTATTTCAGTATGCGGCATACTTACAGCATGTGACTAGCTACGTTCAATAAGGAGTCGGTGGTTTAACATTATACGTATTCCGCTTACTTACATAAGGTTGATGGATATGTATTACAAGTAGTCTGTTACAAATTATCTGTACACTACAACATATAGCAACCTACTTATAATAAAGATGACAGCTACGTATACTAAGGGTCATAGCTACGTATTGTAGATAGCTGACAGCATTATTTCAGTATGCAGTATACTTACTGCATGTGACTAGCTACGTTCAATAAGGAGTCGGTGGTTTAACGTTATACGTATTCCGTCTACTTAGATAAGGTTGATGTATATGTATTACAAGTAGCCTGTTCCAAAGTATCTGTACACTACAACATTTAGCAACCTACGTATAATAAAGATGACAGCTACGTACACTAAGGGTTATAGCTACGTATTGTAGATAGCTGACAGCATTATTTGAGTATGCGGCATACTTACAGCATGTGACTAGCTACGTTAAATAAGGAGTCGGTGGTTTTTCATTATACGTATTCCGCCTACTTACATAAGGTTGATGGATATGTATTACAAGTAGCCTGTTCCAAAGTATCTGTACACTACAACATTTAGCAACCTACTTATAATAAAGATGACAGCTACGTACACTAAGGGTTATAGCTACGTATTGCAGATATCTGACAGCATTATTTGAGTATGCGACATACTTAGAGCATGTGACTAGCTACGTTAAATAAGGAGTCGGTGGTTTACCATTATACGTATTCCGCCTACTTACATAAGGTTGATGGGTATGTATTACAAGTAGCCTGTTACAAAGTATCTGTACACTACAACATTTAGCAACCTACTTATATTAAAGATGACAGCTACGTACACTAAGGGTTATAGCTACGTATTGTAGATAGCTGTCAGCATTATTTGAGTGTGCGGCATACTTACAGCATGTGACTAGCTACGTTCAATAAGGAGTTGGTGGTTTAACATTATACGTATTCCGCCTACTTACATAAGGTTGGTGGATATGTATTACAAGTAGCCTGTTACAAATTATCTGTACACTACAACATTTAGCAACCTACTTATAATAAAGATGACAGCTACGTATACTAAGGGTTCAAGCTACGTATTGTAGATAGCTGACAGCATTATTTCAGTATGCGGTATACTTACTGCATGTGACTAGCTACGTTCAATAAGGAGTCGGTGGTTTAACATTATACGTATTCCGTCTACTTACATAAGGTTGATGGATATGTATTATAAGTAGCCTGTTCCAAAGTATCTGTACACTACAACATTTAGCAACCTACGTATAATAAAGATGACAGCTACGTACACTAAGGGTTATAGCTACGTATTGTAGATAGCTGACAGCATTATTTGAGTATGCGGCATACTTACAGCATGTGACTAGCTACGTTCAATAAGGAGTTGGTGGTTTAACATTATACGTATTCCGCCTACTTACATAAGGTTGATGGATATGTATTACAAGTAGCCTGTTACAAAGTATCTGTACACTACAACAATTAGCAACCTATAAAGATGACAGCTACGTACACTAAGGGTTATAGCTACGTATTGTAGATAGCTGACAGCATTATTTGAGTATGCGACATACTTACAGCATGTGACTAGCTACGTTAAATAAGGAGTCGGTGGTTTTTCATTATACGTATTCCGCCTACTTACATAAGGTTGATGGGTATGCATTACAAGTAGTCTGTTACAAAGTATCTGTACACTACAACATTTAGCAACCTACTTATATTAAAGATGACAGCTACGTACACTAAGGGTTATAGCTACGTATTGTAAATAGCTGTCAGCATTATTTCACTGTGCGGTATACTTACAGCATGTGGCTAGCTATGTTCAATAAGGAGTCGGTGGTTTAACGTTATACGTATTCCGTCTACTTAGATAAGGTTGATGGATATGTATTACAAGTAGTCTGTAACAAAGTATCTGTACACTAAAACATTTAGCAACCTACCTATAATAAAGATGACAGCTACATACACTAAGAGTTATAGCTACGTATTGTAGATAGCTGACAGCATTATTTCAGTATGAGGCATACTTACAGCATGTGACTAGCTACGTTAAATAAGGAGTCGGTGTTTTAACATTATACGTATTCCGCCTACTTACATAAGGTTAATGGATATGCATTACAAGTAGCCTGAGTGTTGAGTCGCAGTTTCATTTTTCGTCTTTGGTTTTTTGTTTTGTTTAACGTCAGGCCGGATTTGTATGATATCCGATTGTGAATCGGGCGGCCGAGAACTCTTGAGTCTCCATACAAATCAGGCCTGTCGTTATACACAAAACAAAAAGCCATAGACGAAAAATGAAACTGCGACTCAAAACTCAGGCTACTTGTAATATATCGATCAAACAATAAGTAGTTAGGTAGGTTAGTACCTACCTATTAATAAATAAATCAACAAACTTGTGTGCCAGTTTTCGCCACATCGGTTGAAAAATGTGACCTGTAAGTTATAGGTACCTATGTAGGCGAGAACAGACAGACGAACAAAAGCATTTTTTGGCCAATCTCGAAACTGAGACGCTTCGCTCGGTTATTTATATAATATGTAAACAGGTTTCTTTTTTAATTTTGCTGTTATTTATACTTTGAAAATACGATTTTTGTGAAATATTGGGTCCGGGTACACTTGATCCGTAAGTCTCTCACACTCCGAAACGTAGTTAAGTACAAGATTGAAGTCGGTTTTCTTTTGAGTTTTTAAAAAGGAATTACTCAGTAATAGCACTGCCTTAATACTTAGTAACAGTCGACCGACTCATGTACTTGCGAGGGGCAATGATGGGAGGTAGGTACGCGGGGAAGTGAGTGGCAGAGTCGGCGAGCTCGGGTTCCCTATTTAATCCCGAAAGCCGTTTTACCGATTATCATTTCAACGAAAACTATTAACCGATCACTCAATTGAACGATGCCTTTTTTATACGAAGCTTTAATTTATCGATGTAACGATTCACCGAAAAACCAATTACCGAAGTTCATTTCAGCGACCATACATGTAACCGACACATTATTTAACCGATGTAACATTTCACCGAATTTTAAAAGTATGTAGGTAGACATCTCGGTGGCCGAGTGGTCAAGTGCTTGGCATGATATCCGGGGGTAACGGTTTCAATTTCCATGTCGGACAAAGTGCGTTTCGAATTTGTCGTTCATAGGCCGGGTTTTAATTAAGCCAATAGGTACCCATCAATTATATAGCGAAGACTTGATTTCAAATATGGAAGCTCTTACCGTGCAGTAGGACGGTATAAAGGCTGTACTTTAATTTTTTAAGTTTAAAAGCTATGCTACTAAAAAAAATAAAATCGGTGAAATGTTACATAGATGAACTTCGGTAATTGGTTTTTTCGGTGAATCGTTACATCGGTAAATTAAAGCTATGTACAAATAAGACATCGTTCAATTGAGTAATCGGTTAAAAGTTTTCGTTGAAATGATAATCGGTAAAACGGCTTTCGGGATTTAATAGGGAACCCAAGCAGAGTTATTCGCAAAATCACGCACATACTGGTAGGTACCTACCTACGTCAATAAACCTAGTTCAGATTAGCACTGAAAACGATACGTACCTACTACCTACCTAGCTACATCATATACCTCCTACTCCTACCTACATAATTTTTCATACGCTACGGCCACTGTATTTTCAATAAAATACAGAAAGTTTCATACAATTCTGATGAATCTTTTGCACGTTTCATTTTGTGTTTTACATGTACCTTCATATCAGGCAGCAGTAGGTACCTACCTACAGGTTATACAAAGCTGTCAAACATCTGAATTTATTATAACCATAATTGATTGAATTTGATTACCCTGTCGTGGTAGCCCAGCGTGCCGTTGACTATACCTATTCTACGATGTATTTTTAAGATTGTTCATTTTTATAAATAATTAGTACCTATATTTACCTACCTATACACTGCAAACTGAGGCAAGTAGGCAGTTACTTGTTGTTACCGCTCCTGAGTCCTGGGGTAGGTAGGTAGGTAGGTCCTTGTAATCACCTCTGCCGACAGATGTAGGTAGACTCTGCCTCTTGTAAGTACCTAGTAGAGTGCTCTGTAAGACTTCATACTATACCATGTTGACCTTGAGACCGTTTTTATGCCCTACGTATTATATGCTGTTATTACAAATTAAAACTTTTACTTATGTAAAATATTTGAGAAGTTTGTTTTGACAAACCTGACCCTTGACGGAGTTTCTGTGCGTATACCTACGCAGTGGCGGGCGGCATGGGTTTATCAACAAAGGAGTCGGGTTACTGTAGCTGTGCTTCTAATACGGTGGTAATAGTAACATATCCTAAGTGTGCCAAATTTGTCAGCTTTAATGCGTCAACGCTATTAAAATTGTTAAAAGTAATTAAGACTGATTATCTTAATACTTACTTACTTACTTATTAAGGTACCTATTTTCTGTACTACTTAGGTACCTATACCTATTTAAGTCTTCAAAAACATTAAGACTGACTTTTACAACAACAAAATAACGTTGCTTGTGTGCATGGTCGTGCACACGAGGATAAAAATGTTGGCACGTTTCGTATCGGTGAGTTGCAAGGCGTCACTCTATCCAGGGAATATATAATCAAAGTAGGAAGGATATAAAAGCGAGCCTGGTGCGTACAAATAGGTAGGTAATAAAGTGAATTGTTTGTTTTTGGTCTATCTACCTAACCTTTTTTTCACGTTAGCTAGGAAAATGCATTTATGTAGGTACTTACGCAGGCCCCCCGGCCAGAGGAGAGCCGAGGGGGTCTGTCAGACTCACCACCACCCGAGCAGCAAGTCCCAGTGTTTAGCGAGCGTGCCTTAGCAACCAATCACAATGGCCATTTGCTGTGAGCACGCTCACGCTCACGCGGGCTCATAGTAGGTACCTACCTACCTACCTAATAATTACTGACTAAAAACCCATGCCAATGACGTGTCCTCAACACACTCGGTTTTTCATTTGCAAAGTTTGTATGAAAACAAATGAAAAAAACTCCACGAGTCTCTGGGAGTTCCAATAACTTAAAAAATAATTAGGTAATTTCATTAGGTACCTACATACTAGGTAAGTTCTTACTTATTATCTACTTAGAGGTAAGTAGGTACTACAATTATTTTTCTTGGCCGTATCACTCTTGCTTGACGAAACTTGTTCGTGGCACACGATAGGTAGGTACCTACCTATTTATAGCATTTCGTGCATCCTTCCTAGCTACTTACAGGTATGCCGAACCACTATTTATGTATCCCGAATACTTGTGTAAGTAGCTGTGCGTGACCGCCAAATTAGATAAGGTGTTGCTAATAATTTACCAATGCGAAGTCACATGTACCTACCTAAAAATTCCAAAATAACACTACACGCAAGATCCATATCGTGATCCGTCAATATATACTGACGGACGGATCACGATAATTATTGACGTGTAGTGTAGCGTATTGACGGATCACAATATTTATCGCAGGATTTCTGGAAATCCAGTGATCCAGTCCCAGATCCTAGATCGTGATATTTATCTTGCGTGTAGTGTCGCGCGTCAATATTTATCGTGTCTAGGGTTGCCACTTTTTTTAGGATGAATAAAGTATTTTTTATTCCTCATACACGGAAAGTAGGTTTGTAGTTGCCTGAGGAGCGGGTGGAAAGTAATACTTTTCCGCCCTAGGGAGAATCGTTCTTCTGACAGGTACTGTCATGTGTATTAATTTATTTATAATGTACTACCAACAAAACATACACTAATTCGAATGTAACAAAAAAACAAGTTTATCTTAATGCTAAGTGCTGTCTCCATTATAGGTAGTCACGACATGCAATATCAAAATACAATCATATTTGTTGAACTCATGTGTAGTTGTGACTTACTATTAGAATAATACTAACAACCCATCTCTTCCCATGGGTGTCGTAAAAGGCGACTAACGGACTAAAGACTGCACATACATCCAAAAGCATAGAGCGGCGATTGCCTCATCAAAATAATACTACCAATACCAACCCCTCTCTTTCCTTCGGTGTCGTAAAAGGCGACTAACGGACTAAATTCTGCACATACATCCAACAGCAAAGAGCGGCGATGGGCTCATCAAAATAATACCACCAACCTCTCTCTTCCTTTGGGTGTCGTACAAGCGACTAACGGGCTAAAGGCTCACCACCTAACCACATGTGCAGACTGTGCAGTAGTTTTTGCTGAAGCGTGGACTGTGTGGGCGTGGCCTGTGTTGTCCATAGATTCAAATTATCACTAATTTTACTACACACTTTAACTAAATATCTCAAAAAAGTTTTAGATTTATGTAAAATAAAACTCACTCATTTTTTTAGCTAATTCATGTTTTTATTTTTAGTTACTTACCATTCGTAATGAAAATCAGTGTTTACCTCGGGTGAAAGACTTATTTTCTCCCTCGAACTATTGCCACCCTGGCTACGGTCGGGCGCCAAACCCCGTCTCGGGAGTAAATAAGCTACTTTCACCCCTAGGGTAACAAACAATGTGCTATTTACATTTTGTTAGAACAAAAATAAAGTACATAGCATAAAAAAGAGTATTTATGTATTTGTCCATAAAAACGTATTTTTAGTTGCTCTTTGCGACATTTGACAAATATTTGTCTTTTACGTAAATAGAGTATTTTAGCCTTATAGCATTAATGCTCTAAGATTTTAGCGTACCTACTTAATTGGTGTCGTAACGTAGATTATAAAGTACGCCTACATGAAAAGAGGACAATACTCTATTTTAAAGTGCGAGTGGCAACCCTACATGTCTGCCTCGTACAAAGTACGTATTTTTGACGCGATCCGTATTGATGGTGTAGGGTGTGCTGTGATCCAGCCCAAGATCCATCAATAAATATCACGATATTTATCACAATATTTATTGACGTGTAGGGTTCGCTTTAGGCTAAAGATAAAATCGGAGGTGGCAACACTTAGCGATGGGCGATTGTTACTAAAAAAACAATCGAATGAATCGACATTTGTTCTACCATGTATTCGATTGTCGATTCATTCGTCCTAACTTAGAAACAAACGAATAAAAATTGACGATCAATTGTTACTAAAAATATTTGAATGAATCGATACAATTGTACTAGTATCTATCATGTGTTTGATTGTCTATTCGTTCTTACCTAAAAAATCGAATAAAAATTGATGATCGATTGTTACTAAAAAATATTCGAATGAATATTTATTTGAATTTAGATAGGTAGATAAATTAATAAAACTACAAGTTACATTTTAACGATTTTCAAAGCTAATTTGCTCTCTTTAATTGAAATCATGTATCAATCAATCAATCATGGTAGGTACCATTCACTAAGTTTGTAGTTGTAGGTAGGTAGGTAGGTAGGTATATGCAATTTGTACGTGTGTGTGGTCATAATATAGGTAATCCTATACCGATGCGCGTGACTTCGTTAACGATCGATTGATGTAGTATAAGATATTTTTCATTTAAACATTTATTTTGATCAAACCTTATTCAGGAAAACTTTCCCGGGAAGTATTTAGAATAAACTACTTTATTTCGTATTTCATAGACCTACCTAGCAGGTATACCTAACTCTAGGAACATTCGCGTATTTTACCTAATAACAATATTGAATATTACGATTTTCATTCGAACGCAATTAACTGTCGATTGTTTTTATAACAATTGCGTTATTATTACTAATAATCGACTAGTAATGATTTTCATTCGAATGTATTCGGTTGTCGATTGTTCTAGTAACAATCGCGTAGTTACTAACAATCACTGAGCGATTAAATAATTTTCATTCGTACACTATCGACTGTCGATTGTTTTTATAACAATTGCGCAATTATTAATAATCGACTAGCTATGATTTTCATTCGAATAAATCGATTGTTTTAACAATCGAATAATTCGATTTTAATTACTAACAATCGCCCATCGCTAGCAACACTGGGCGTCGGCGTGCGTGCGTTCTTTCTTTTTGAGAACGTGTTTTCCGCGGGCAAGACGTGTAATGTAAAAGTCTAGTCCAACAACCAAACCAAATAACAAAATGATGGCAGAAACAGATGCAAGCCAAGTGTCTTCGGCTGAGGTCGGTGCAGATTCTGAAACTGACAGCGCAAACCACATAAATCTTGGATTTTTATCAAATCTAAAATTACAACACCTCGTGGGAATTTTTCGCGGTAAGTTCGCCCTTCGCTAACTGCTACCTACCTATCTAAAATAAACACCCCTAGGGCTAATTTCACGTGAAATGCTGCTCTGCAACTCTGCACTCCACATTTTTATACAAAAAACTGCAGTGCAGACTTTTTTGTATGAAAATTCGGAGTGCAGATTAGTTATGTAGGTAGAGACAATGGCTTGTATCTTAAAAAATGGTGCACGAATTTGTATAAAACGAGTATTCCACTTTGTTATAAAAAAATCAGAGATTATAATGCACAATTGCATTTTCTAAGGAGACTCTTAGTTTTCGAAAAAAGACCCATACGAAGAATTATTGTTAACAGCAATACAGCATGTTTATAAAGTTTAATTCTTGGTGTTTTATTTTTATTTTATAGACAACAGAAATACTAGCTGCCCTACTCCTGTGGGTCAAGTGATAGGTTAGAAATTTCGCTACGCTGCGCTTCGCGATTGTCTTAAATTTCGAGGTTATTTTTTTTATTTTAAACAACAGAAATGTAGTTCCATACAAAAAAATGTTTTATAGCTCTTGATGGTTGGGGGGTGGAGATTCCCCCTCTCCTATCTCTTTTCCCCTCTTCCTAACCATCTTCAATGACGTTTTACACATTTTAAGGTTAGTTTTAATGACCCTCCCTCCACCCCTCTATCCCCCACTCCCCTAAATTCGTGCACCATTTTTTAAGATTTTAACTGCAGCATTTACAAAAAAGTACACTTCGGTAACAAAATTTATTTCTTATTAATAAACCTAATTGTGATAAAAATGTAAGTACTTTATTACAAAAGTTTATTTCGTGAGAATACAAAAAAAAGTCAGAACATCATGTTACTGACTTAATTATTCACAAAATTATAAACTTGCTGCAAAATTGCAAGATGAATGAAAAGAAAATACTTGTGTCGTAGAATCTATGGGAAAATATTCATAAATTATAGAATTGTTAAGCAAAACATCGACCAATCTAGTCGACTAGATAAATTATCGAGGTAATGAACCATCGGGCTAATAACCGCTCGGTATAATGAACATTACATTAAACAAATATTCCGCAAAGCGATATGTAAGTGAAACGTCATTTGGGTAACATGCTTCTGTTAATAGTGTTTCGATATGGCGTAGGGAACCCGGTTAATATACCAAGTAAGTAGGGGTTAGTCATTCATCATTGTGTTTGGTATCAATGTACAATCACAAGATCTCAGTTCGGGGTGAACCACTAGTATTCTTGTTTCACTACACATCCAATACATATGAAATTCAATAATCCTAATTAATAATTTTCTATCTTCATTTAGAAAACAACATTGATGCTGATATATTAGCTCTTATGAGCAGTGAAGATCTGAAAGAGCTTATACCCAAAATAGGAGATCGTGTGAAAATTAAAAGATTTATTGAACGGCAGTCAGCACAAAAACTGACTTTTACAGTAAGTACTTAGGTACCTACTTTACACTTTTTGCCTACCTACGTTTGAATGAAATACCCAGGTATGACCATAATAGTTTTATAACTAACTTGTGTGAAAGTAGTTTTCTAATGATGGTGCTGATTAAATTCGAATTTGTGACTATGAACTGAAAAAAATTTACACAAGAATGCCTAGTAGAAGTATTGAGAAGTTCCATTTTCCAATGTTTCAATTCAAGCCTATCTCAGAGCACTAGTTTGAAACATGAGCACTAAAAGAAAGAATTAATTTGTTGCATTTTCATATTTTTATTATTTCAGATTGTAGAAGACCCGGATGAATACATTCCTATCTTATCAGATGACAATAATATAGAAGTAGTGTCCGAACCTGAATCAAAGTCATCTGAGGATGCATTATCTTGGTCTGCCTCAGCAACTGCCATCAGATCTAATGTGAGTTATGTCCCTTCTTACCTATTCATAATTTAAATGACTTTGTTTGTATTGGATTGGAGTTTGCAATTGCATTTCAAAATGCAATTGCTAAAAAAAACAGTTGGGCTCAATCAAGAGGTAGTCAATCAATTGACGACCTCTGTAGCGCAGTGGGCGAAGGCCCGATTGAGACGCAGAAGGTTGTGGGTTCAACCCCCGCTGCGGAACCAACGTTTGTATGATCTGCAAATATTTGTTCCGGGTCTGGGTGTTTTCTATGTATAATATGTATGTATTTACAAAAAAAAATTATCTAAGTATGTAGTATATCAGTCATCTGGTTCCCATAACACAAGCTCTGCTTACTTTGGGGCTAGATGATGCTTGGTGAAATATGTCCAGCATTATTTATTATTATTAACTCTATTTCCCCGGATACTTTGGAGCACGAGTCTGACTCGCACTTGTCCTGTTTATTAAATAAATTGTGGCTGTTAACTAAAGCTTGCTAAATGATTGCTACTTTTTGTTACAGGTGTCCAAGATACTTCACGTAATTTTTTTCTATTGTAGTCTTTTGTAGATAGTAGATGTAAAAGTAAGTAGTACTCGTAGTTGTATCTTAGATAAGTGACGTAGTTAGTTTTCCATTTCCTTAATTTCTATTTATAATTAATTGTTTTTATGAAAAGTAACATCTGTTAAAGTATACCTAATTTGTTAACAACTATAATACAACAAAACATTTGGTAAATTATAATACTTACACAAACTTACTAACGACTCGCCTTGTATCAGTTTGTAGTAGCTCTGCCTTCTGCACTGTAGGTTGTGGGTTCGATTCTCACTGTGAACATGGACGTTTGTTCTTTGTCTATTCTATCAGTTACCTGGTTCATATAGTACAAGATTAGTATGGGTAGTTTGGGGTTAAGATTGTGTTGTGAAAATGACCACCAATAGGTATTTATTTATATTCTTTTCTATTTATGCTTTGTACTACCTTATGATTATACTGTACTGATATTGCTTTTAGGCCAGCCTAGATGGGAGAGCCATATTAAAAGAAGGGAACGCTTCTGGAGGATTACTAAAAGAAGGTGCACGTAGAAAATTGAGTCAATTGGTGATAAACCAGACTATTGATAAATGCAGTACAAAGAAAATCACAACTGAAGAGTTTTACAAATTGGCTTCGGAAATTGTTTCCCTATTTCCAAAAGAAAGTGTAGTGGTTTATTATTCTGCCTACGTGTCGGGTAAAGGAGAAACTGCCAAGAAAAATGCAAGTGGAAAATTATACGAAACATACATAACCAGACGGAGAAAATTGCGTCAAAACGGAGATCTTCCTGGAACCAGCAGAACTTCATCACGGTCTTCAGATATTTTACCAACCCATACTGAGGACAATAACAATTTTGGTAGGTACTTATTACATTTTTAGCTACCTACTTACTTACTATTGATACTATTCTATAACCTGTATAATATCCTGTTCCTTATAATATGTATAAGGAAAATAAAATAGTAACGAAGAGTTCTATCATTCACAGAGGAAACCATTGTTGAAAATCTCACGTGGTTGAAAAATAATGTAGACCCCTGGAAGACTGTGGAGGAGAAGTGGGCCGAAACAAGAAATTACCGGCTGAAAATTATTAATAATAGCAGCCAAGAAATAGCAGAATACTTCAACAATTTTCCAGCATTAAAACAACCCCAGGGATACACCCTGGTAAGTAATCTATTCTACAAATATTATGAAAACTAACTTATCAAACATTTTTAAAGTTTGTGGGAATGAACACTGAACAAAGAAGATGGCACTGCAAATTTTTGAAACTTCTGTACTTTCGTTAACAATGTAGTTTTTTTTTAGCTTCAAGAAGATTTTAAATCTATGTACCCTGGGAAAGAGAATAGTCTATTCTCTATGCTAGAACTAAAGAAAGAAGAAATCATAGAGTACGCCAAAAAACGAGCTATACAAAGCCGAGACAAACACTATTCTGCAACTCTACTAAATTTAATTGGCCTGATTCAGGGTAAGTTTCTGTTCGTGTCACTTAATTTGAGTCGTTTTTTGGAGTCGATCTGCAACTCGTACCACATGAACTCTGACCGCGTAGGCCCGAGTTATATTTACCCACAAAATTTTATTATTTTCCATCACTAACTCGTACCACTTATTTTTGTATGGAGTTTTTATCTTAGTTTAAGTCAAGTAACGTCAAAACGAAAAGTGCTTTGTAATGATTTAATATGAAAACCCTGTTAAAAAGTTTTAAAGAGCCGTCTTTTTAAGAGTAAGTACCTACTTATGAACTTGATTTTTAGAAATCCTTCGAGATTTCCATATACTTACATGGAAATCTCGAAGGAAGGATCTCGTACTTACTCAGATTCTAGATTCTAGAATCTGAGTAAGTACGAGATCCTTCTAGAATCTAGAAGATGACCAAGGGGTAGTCAGAGGCAAGTCCTATTTTTTTTAATTCTAGATTTCTATGTACTTACTCAGATCCTAGAAGATGTACAAGGGAGGTAGTCAGGCAAGTCCAAATATTTTTTTTAGGAAGCCTTCTAGATTTCTATGCACGCAGATCCTAAAAGATGTCTATGAGGGGGGTAGTCAGAGGCACGTCCAAACATTACATTTGGCGCATGCGTCACGTTTTGCAATAGTTAGCTAGCTTATTTTTCATATAATATATTTTTAGGTAGGTACCTTGGTTAGGTAGCGCGCCGCCTGCGTCCGACTTCACGAGATCTCAGTTCGGGGCGAACCACTAGTATTATAAGTATCCATTTTAATCCATTTTTTAAAAGACTGATATGCCTTATGCGTCTAAATGTTGAGATTATCGGTTGTGATTTTACTAGATTAATGAAACTTTATTTACATTGATTTTTTGATTATTTTACATTTATTGTATATACTTAAGTAAATTTCGAACCTGTGTTTTTTTAATGCTGTTGATTCCTGTCTGTGTCAGAAGGACAATCTAGCATAACGCCCTTGTGTCTACATAGTAGGTATATTTATAAGAATCCTACCCATGCTTTTAATATTTTAAAATTCCGTAAACTACTTTTGTCGTTAACAGTACTAAATCTCAATGAGATTAGGACGTGGTACGAGTTAGTGATCGAAAATAATATTTTTTTTTGCGTATATAACTCGGCCCACGCAGGCCGAATTCATGTGGTAAGGTAAGGTAGAAGGTATTCAGTTGCAGACCGACTCGTTTTTTGTGGCTCATTTGACCCATACAAAAATCAAGTAGGTACGATTATCTAGATCATTACCATAACCAACTTTAACCATACATTTAAAAATAGGCCTAGTAAATACCGACTTCAAAATGGTATGTTATTAACAGAAAAATATCCAATTTTGAATTCTATGAAACTGTCAGTGCTCATTCATTAAAAATTATACCTACTAAATACCTACGATTATTTTTGTTATTTTTTTTTTCAGAAAGCGACCCGGAAACTATCAAGAACGTTTGTCTTCTGTTGTTGTCCTACATTATAAATATTTCACCTGCGAGAAAACGTAAAGGGAAACCAATTCAAAAATTTTCACGTGCAGAAATTTGTGACGCCTACATAAAACAAGTAGGTTGTGAAACAGATGTAACCAGCGAGATTATAACAAAACGCGAGCAAATTTCTAAACAAGGCCGCACGTTACAGCCGTTTGTAATTTTTGTCGGAAAATCGGTTACGGAAGTTATAGCTGCCTACGTAGTAATCAACGACACGGTGTATCATTTTAACAAATTAATAACGGCGGTAGACTGTGCGTGTAAAATATTTCATTCAACTGGGGCCTGTTATCCTGAGGAATGTGCAGAGGTTTGGCTGTTCATCCAATTGGGATTATTTGATATTAGAACTAAGTTTGACAAAAACACACAGACAGTAAACACACTGTTGACTGATCTGGGACTATTTACCAATCCTGAGCATTAAAATGTTTACTTGTTACTATTGTAATAAAGCAGTAGCGTCGACTCCATCATTGCTAGTTACTCATATTAGAACTTTTTGTAAGTCAACTGTAGAAAATTCTAATCTTCGTTGTGGTGAACCAGGGTGTTATCGTCATTATTTCTCTGCAGTTTCATTTAAAAAACATTTGGTAAGAGATCACCAATCTTTAGACGTAAATTTGCATCAAGATCGTAATGTCATAGTTATGCCTATTGATATCTTAGATTCACCATTAACAAGTTCAGAAATAACTACACCAAGTGAATCGGTTAAAACCAGTTTAGTAACGCAAGAAAATTTCAATTGTTTAACTCATCATGCTGGGCTTCTGATATCTTCTTTATATGCTAGTCCTATAATACCACGTAAAACTGTGCAAGAAGTTATGCAAAATCTTCAGATATTCTTAAAAAAATCAGAAAATATTTTGTTTAAACAGTTCAATGATTTGATGCCATCCAATGAAATTACCGATAACGTTTCGAGTGCTCTTTCAACAACACTTAATACATTTAGCAATACTTTTGACAATTTTAATACTGAACACAAACGCATAAGGCATTTTAATCTCTTAGGAACTTATAACGAGCCTCAAGAAGTAAAAATAGGTCGACGATTGGATACAAAAAAAACTCCTCATGGGTTAGTATTGGCGCCGATTGATTGTACAGAGCAAATACTGCCACTAAAAAATAATTTGGAACTTTTTTTTTCAATGGGCAATGTTTTGAAGGATACTTTAGAATACTTGGGTAGTTTACAAGAACAGGTCTTTGGTATTGAAAATGTTGTTCAGGGTACTGTATGGAAAAAAATGATCGAAAATTCTGTAGGTTTGGTTTTACCCTTGATAATATATTTTGATGATTTTGAGATCGGAAACCCCCTAGGGAGTCATGCTGGGGTACACAAATTAGGAGGGGTTTACGTATCTTTACCATGTCTACCTTCTAATTACGTTTCGCTCTTGCAAAATATTTTCATGTTGGCTCTTTTTCACTCATCAGATAGGACACGATTTGGAAATAACATAATGTTTCAAAAGGTTTTTGACGTACTCAATGATTTAAAGCACAATGGTATAACTGTCAAAAATGACGTATACACAGGAGTTATAAAGTTTTATGTATCAGCCGTTACTGGCGACAATTTGGGACTTAATGGTATACTTGGTTTTGTTGAGAGTTTTAGTGCTAATCGACCATGCAGAATATGTAATGCTAGTAAAAGCCAAATTCGGTCAATGTTGTATGAAGACAGCACATTATTAAGAAATGAACGTAACTATATGAACGATTTACAGCTACACAACATTTCAGAGACAGGCATTAAAGAACAGTGTGCATGGCTTGTTTTAGATGGATTTGATTTGTTTCAGAATGTCGCAGTTGATGTTTTACATGATTATCTCGAAGGCTCTTGTCGATACGTAATGCAGTTTGTTATAACAAATATAGTTCGAACGCAGAAACTTATCTCATTGGAAAATTTAGCATCCAGAATACGTTATTTTAATTATGGACCAGATTCAACTTCTAAGCCTTCTAATGCAGTAACAACGGAGGGGGCATCAATAAATTTAAAATTTTCAGCTGCTGAAATGCTTTGTCTAGTTCGTTATTTTGGCCTTATTGTTGGATATAATGTCCCAGATGAAAACGAAGTTTGGCTGTTGTATATAAAATTACGACAACTTTTAGACAAACTTTTGAGTCGTCGAATTCATGACAGTACTATCGAACAAGTAAAATTCTTAGTATCAGAAATAAATGAGCTTTATTGTGAATTGAGTAAGATGCAGCTGAAACCGAAATTTCACTTTTTAACACACTATCCACAAATGCTAAGGAAATTTGGTCCCTTAACTCAAATCTGGACTATGAGATTTGAAGCGAAACATCGTATCTCTAAATTCATAGCTAGAGCAACGCAAAGCAGAATAAATGTTTGTAAAACTATAGCAATAAAACATCAATTAATATTAAATGACATGTTTTTAAAAAAACAACTGTTAGTTCCATTTAAGTGTGGTAAGCTAAAAAAGGTAGCAATGTCTGAAATACTTGTTAATGGTTTAGATTTCGAGACTCAAGGTGTTTATGAT
This sequence comes from Scoparia ambigualis, assembly GCA_963921215.1. Taxonomy (NCBI): domain Eukaryota; kingdom Metazoa; phylum Arthropoda; class Insecta; order Lepidoptera; family Crambidae; genus Scoparia; species Scoparia ambigualis. Next base: position 29,208,330 of record OY992511.1, on the reverse strand, counting down.
GATTATAGTTATGCAACGTCATGGGTGATGCTTAATAGTATAAAATTTGAAGGGTCATCAATTCTAGTATTAGATATTTCAGAATCGACATGTTTACCAGTCTTTGCAGAAGTAAAGAACATCTATGTAACAGAAAGTAGCAAAGTTATATTCCACTGTATATCATTGGAATGTATCGATTTTAACGATCATTTTTTTGCATACGAGGTAACAAAAACAAGTAATCATTTGTTATATGCCTACGATAACCTTTTTTCTCCTGTACCTGCCACAATAACTGTATTGCCGAACATGAAACTTTACATTACTGTGCGTTGGACGTTAGACTAACTTTTCCTGTTATGTTTGACTAATGGAAACCCCCGCGACTTCGTTCGCTAGTAGGTAGTTATTATACAACCTTCAACCCCGCTGCACCCCCTCAGGGGTGGATTTATAGAAATTCCTTTCTTAGTACACCCCTACACCCTAAGAGGAATAACCCTCCAAATATCAAGTCTCTACGACCAGCGGTTTAGGCTGTGCGTTGTCTATATGTCAGTCAGTCAGGACTTTGATTCTTATAATATGTAGAGATACTTGACACCAACCAATAATCATATTGTTACCCTAATAAATATTGCGTGCTTTAGATTGGGAATGAATACTCTTTCGAAAACTTGACACTTGGCTCGCATCTGCTTCTGCAATCTTTTTGTAGGTAATTTGGTTTGGTTGGTGGACGCAACTAAACGTAGTGATTATTTGCTCAGTGGACACGACTGGCATGGCCGCCCGCATAACGTTAGTCTGTTTGTGGCGATGCAAGGCTTCAAAAAATCTAACTATTCCATGGTTATACCATGTTTATTTTAACAAGTAAGTTGTAGCACTAAATTTAAGTATAATTTCTGATTTTGACTATGTCTCAGATTTGGGGAATAAGTTTCTTTACATTTTTTTAATTATAAATGATGGAACGTAATATAAAAGAACAACCGAAACTAGTTTGAAAGTGTTAAAAACGCCGCGCCGGAGGAAAATACCGGGTTTTGCTGCGAAATTCTGGCCAAAGTTCTTCTTTAACCAAGTCCACTTATGTGTTCCTACCTAGCACGGCCCCCCGAGCTAGGCACGTAAAATTAATGGCAGTGCTTCAGATGCTCTATGTACCTCTAGAATTAATCAACAGAATTCAGTGTTCCTCAAACGTATTGACAGAAATTACGATAAAATGCGTGATCTTACCAGCTGGGCCCTCGGCTGTATAACGCTCGAAATACATAAAAAAATATACTGATCTAATGTACCTCCAATGTACCTCCCGATTTATGTTTTAAATTCTAGAATTCCTAATTAGAACAGAAGATATTCAGCTTTATTCAGTTTTGTCTTCCTAGCGGGGCCCTCTGTAATCAAACTGAATACAAATAAAAAAGTAAACCATTTTTATGTGTTTCCAATGTACCTCTTATTTCTTCGCAATTTACCAAATTTAGATACAAAATGATATTGGTTAATAACAATACACGCTTGGTAAGGTAAGGTCAACAAAACAAATAAGTAGGTATGCTAACTAATTAAAACTGCTTTTTGGTAGGAAAATTAACAATAAACTATTCACAGCTACCCTCATTGCAAGAAATATTACCTGTTCCTGACCTTACCTTACCAAGCGTGTACTGTTATTTACCAATATCATATTTTGGATCTAAAATTGCTAAATTGCGAAGAATTAAGAGGTACTTACATTGGAAAAACATAGAAAAGATATACTTTTTTTATTCGTATTTACTTTGATTACAGAGGGCCCCCCCCGCTAGGAAGACAAAACTTTAAAACTGAATATCTTCTGTTCTAATTAGGATTTCTGGAATTTAATACATAAATCGGGAGGTACATTAGATCAGTAGGAATATTTTTTATGTATTTCGAGCGTTATACAGCATAGGGCCCAGCTGGGAAGATCAGGCATTTTATCGCAATTTCTGTCAAAACGGTTGAGGTACATTGAATTCTGTTGGTCAATTCTAGAGGTACATAGAGCATCTGAAGCATTGCCATTAGTTTTACGTGCCTAGCTCGGGGGCCGTGCTACGTAAGGAACACATAGTCCACCTACCATCGAAAAATGATATTGGTTAAAGTAGAAAAACTTTGATCAGACACTTTTAAACTATTTTCTGTTGTTATTTTGTACCTGAAAAAGTTTCTAACAATTTGACATTGTGTAATGACATTTAAGTACTTATGTAAGTACTTTAAATCTAAGTAATGTATAATTTCAGATTTTGATTTTATCTCCCGATTTGGGGAATAATTTTGTTCACATATTTTAGTTATGATTGATGGAACGTACCTACATCTTAAATATAAAAGAACAACCGAAACTAGTTTGAAAGTGTTAAAAACGCCGCGCCGGTGGAAAAGACCGGGTTTTGTTGCGAAATTCTGGCCAAAGTTCTTCTTTAACCAAGTCCACCTACCATCGAAAAATGATATTGTTTATAGTAGAAAAACTTTGATCATAAAACTTTCAAACTATTTTCTGTTAGTTATAACTATATTGTATGTACCTACAAAATAGGTACAATATAAAAGTTATTTTGTACCTGGAAAAAGTTTCTAACAATTTGACATTGTGTAATGACTGTAATGACATGCAAGTACTTTGTCAGTACTTTAAATAAAATATAAAATACTAGTACTTACCTTACCTAAAATAAAATATCAAAAAAATTCTAAGTATTTTATTATTTTTATTTGTACTTAGGTATGTATTGATTACTAATACTGCATCTGACTCAATTACATGGTGTGTTATACCTCTTTTATGTTAGGTGTGTTTTTTACTTATGCTTAGGTGTTCTTTATGTAGTATACTGGCTCGTATCCATGCAACAGTGTTTTTTATTTATGTTTAGGCGTTGTATACGTACTGTACCGACTCTAGACTACTTACAGCATGGTCTCTACTAGGGCAAGTCCCAGTGTTTAACCAGCGTAAGCGTAAGACGTAGGGAATGATCATTGTGATTAGTTGTTAGGCCTAACCTTAGGCCTCACAACCAATGGCCATTCCCTACGTCTTACGCTAACGCTGGTTAAACACTGGGACTTGCAATACTGTACATAAGTAGGAGAGACCATGCTCTAAGTAGTCCGAGTCAGTACACTACGTATTCTACACCTGTACATAAGTAGAAGAGTCCATGCTGTAAGTGGTCTGAATCAATACAGTACGTATTCTACACCATTACATAAGTAGGAGAGGCCGTGCTGTAAGTATTCTGAGCCAGTATAGTACGTATTCTGCACCATTACATAAGTAGGTGAGACTATGCTGTAAGTAGCCTGAGTCTATACAGTACGTATTCTACACCATTACATAAGTAGGAGAGGCCGTGCTGTAAGTATTCTGAGCCAGTATAGTACGTATTTTACACCATTACATAAGTAGGAGAGACCATGCTGTAAGTAGTCTGAGTCAGTACAGTACGTATTCTACACCTGTACATAAGTAAGAGAGACCATGATATAAGTAGCCTGAGTCAGTACAGTACGTATTCTACACTTGTACGTAAATAGGAGAGACCATGATGTACGTAGTCTGAGCCGGTACAGTACGTATTCTACACCTGTACATACGTAGGAGAGTCCATGTTGTAAGTAGTCTGAGCCGGTACAGTACGTATTGTACACCTGTTCATAAGTAGGAGAGACCATGATGTAAGTAGTCTGAGCCGGTACAGTACGTATTCTACACCTGTACATAAGTAGGAGAGACCATGATGTAAGTAGTCTGAGCCGGTACAGTACGTATTCTACACCTGTACATAAGTAGGAGAGACCATGATGTTAGTAGTCTGAGCAGGTACAATACGTATTCTACAACATTACATAAGTAGGAGAGACCATGATGTAAGTAGTCTGAGTCAGTACAGTACGTATTCTACACTTGTACGTAAGTAGGAGAGTCCATGCTGTAAGTAGTCTGAGCCGGTACAGTACGTATTGTACACCTGTTCATAAGTAGGAGAGACCATGATGTAAGTAGTCTGAGCCGGTACAGTACGTATTCTACACCTGTACATAAGTAGGAGAGACCATGATGTAAGTAGTCTGAGCCGGTACAGTACGTATTCTACACCTGTACATAAGTAGGAGAGACCATGATGTTAGTAGTCTGAGCAGGTACAATACGTATTCTACAACATTACATAAGTAGGAGAGACCATGATGTAAGTAGTCTGAGCCGGTACAATACGTATCCTACAACATTACATAAGTAGAAAAGACCATGCTGTAAGTAGTCTGAGTCAGTACAGTACGTATTCTACACCTGTACATAAGTAAGAGAGACCATGATATAAGTAGCCTGAGTCAGTACAGTACGTATTCTACACTTGTACGTAAATAGGAGAGACCATGATGTACGTAGTCTGAGCCGGTACAGTACGTATTCTACACCTGTACATACGTAGGAGAGACCATGATGTAAGTAGTCTGAGCCGGTACAGTACGTATTCTACACCTGTACATAAGTAGGAGAGACCATTATGTAAGTAGTCTGAGCCGGTACAATACGTATTCTACACCATAACATAAGTAGGAGAGACCATGCTGTAAGTAGTCTGAGCCAGTACAGTACGTATTCTACACCTGTACATAAGTAGGAGAGACCATGATATAAGTAGTCTGAGCCGGTATAATACGTATTCTACAACATTACATAAGTAGAAGAGACCATGCTGTAAGTAATCTGAGCCAGTACAGTACGTGTTCTACACCTGTACATAAGTAGGACAGTCCATGCTGTAAGTGGTCTGAGTCAATACAGTACGTATTCTACACCATTACATAAGTAGGAGAAGCCGTGCTGTAAGTATTCTGAGCCAGTATAGTACGTATTCTACACCATAACATAAGTAGGAGAGATCATGATATAAGTAGCCTGAGTCAGTACAGTACGTATTCTACACCTGTACATTAGTAGGAGAGTCCATGCTGTAAGTAGTCTGAGCCGGTACAGTACGTATTCTACACCTATACATTAGTAGGAGAAACCATGATGTAAGTAGTCTGAGCCGGTACAGCACGTAATCTACACCATTACATAAGTAGGAGAGACCATGCTGTAAGTAGTCTGAGCCGGTACAGTACGTATTCTACACCTGTACATTAGTAGGAGAAACCATGATGTAAGTAGTCTAAGCCGGTACAGCACGTAATCTACACCATTACAGAAGTAAGAGAGACGATGCTGTAAGTAGTCTGAGTCAGTACAGTACGTATTCTACACCATTACATAAGTAGGAGATACCATACTGTAAGTAGTCTAAGCCAGTGCAGTACGTAGGACAGGTGAGGATTGCATGCTACTTATAAGTAGCAAAACAACACAGCAGTAAATTACGTATGCCGGTCCATGAAAATATTCGTGGAGCCGGCTACTTATGTATAGCTACGTACGCGACATGGTGCCGGCTACAATCGTCATGCTGTATCATTTTGCTACATAAATTACGTAATCCGGCTACTGAAATTTCTCTCAGTGTAGTGTTGACAAACAAAAATATTTGTTTGGGTCCGTAAGATTTTGTGGACACAAATACTCGTAGTTCGCCTGCAAGAGAAAAGTTTCATCCGCCCTAAGCAAACGTTGGGCGGGAATGATTCTTCTGTGAAAACATAATGGGACTACGCCAGTAACCGTGTCGCGTAAAAGACTACTGCCACCCCCTCTCTTTCCTTGGGTGTCGTAAAAGGCGACTAACGGACTAAAGACTGCAACATCTAACAGCATAGAGCGGCGATGGGCTCACCACCTGACACGCTGAGCACATGTGCAGTCGATATTTGGTGAAAAGTGGACAATGGCAGAGGACCGCTTTTGCGGTCCTCATTGCCTTAGTCTCTGACTAACCCTTCGGGGATAATAGCAGGGGGGTGTCACTCTGCAGTTTAGGTAGGTTCGTTTGGCGCGCCTCCCAGGCAGGCCGCCTAGGCGTATGGCAGTAAAGGTTGCCGCGAGCCATAGCACCGAACACCGAGCGCCGAGTCGCCTGCCGCATGGATTACGTCCATGCGCGCGCGCCAAAACCCTACGCTCTGTGACGTCATGAAGTCAAATCGATATCGAGTCAGCGTTGCTTAACCGAATATGAACGCTCGGGTCACACGATAAGTTTCAATTTCGCGTGAAAGTCGTTAGAGAGTGAACCTTCTGTACGTAGTACTATTAGTTATTCTGTGATAATAGTCGTGATTATATGTATAACGGTATGTGATTACGCGCGCCAGTCACGCTCGGCAGGAAAGCAAGTGACGATCGATCTGAGCCTCTCTTCTTTGAAACCTTTTTCTGATTGGTTATTAAACAAAAAACATCTCGAGCTTCTCCGTCCTTCGGAAGGCACGTGAAGCCGTTGGTCCCAGCTGTAGTCGTAAGGTGGCAGTCATTAAGACTGACCAACGGGTAGTTCGGTTGGGCCAGCGTGGTGGGTTATGGTTCTATCTCCCCACGTGCTATTGTTTATATGGGAAGGCCTGTGCCCAGTATGTGATGATGATACAACTATACTTTTTTTTAAATCAAAAACAGCAGTATTTTTTTCATTTCCAAACCACCAGTTTATTCAAAATTATACGTACATTTACAGATAATCACGACTATTACCCCCGAAGAGTTAGTCAGAGACTAGGCAATGAGGCTCTCTACCATAGTTCACTTTTTACCAAATAGTGACTGCACATGTGCTCAGCGTGACGGGTAGTGAGCCCATCGCCGCTCTATGCTGTTGGATGTATCTGCAGTATTTAGTCCGTTAGTCGCCTTTTACGACACCCAAGGGAAGAGAGGGGTGGTAGTATTCTTTCACCGCTAGGAGACACGGTTTAAATTATACCTACGTACCTACATTGAGTTATACATAGAGTTTCTGAACTGCACTGATGTCTATGAACTTGTTCACAGAGAAGTTTATAGACATCCGTTTACTCGCAGCGAAGGTAAACTTTCCGGGGTGGAGAGTTTCAGATAGGCTGTATTGTTGCGAGACCTCCGGGGAAATTCCATCACAAAAATTAATGCGATCAACAAAATGATCGGTAACTAAAGAAAAATACCACGAGCAACGCCGCCGTCTTATTTATTCTAAGCTACCTTAACTTGGTACCATAGCCAAGTCGGAGCGAAAAATATTGAGAAATGGAAAATTCTCTGTAAGGTTAGCTGTTGTAAATATAAAAGTGTAACCTAACCGAACTCTTAAATTTCCTCTAAGGAAATACCCCAAATATACCAAACTCACAATATAAGCTTTTTTTAAAATTATATAGACTACTTCCGCAAAAATTTTCAAAATTCCTTCAAAAACAAAAAATCTCAAAAAGACTTTTTCGACCAAAAACTCAAAATTTCAAATCATTTTAAAACTTTCAGATATTATAATTTTAACTTAAAAACATACAAAAAACAACTTTTCGGCAAATTTTTTATAACAAAATTCTTTATAAAATCAATTTTAAAATCCTAACCTAACCCTAACCTAACTCGAAATGGCATCTGCTGATCGTCGCCAATCTCGTGACGGACCACCTGAGCGGAGTGCCACGCCCATCCTGATAACTCAGAGGCAGGAGAAGGTGCGAGATGTGCCGACGTTTATGGAGGTGGTCGGCCATCTCTGCTTCCAAATCAGGAGGGCGGTGACTGCCGGGAAATCTGTCATTAAAGCGCACAAAGAGCTCATTGTGGATGCAGCTAACGAGATAGAGAACTGCCTGGAGCTGCTTCCCCCCTTGTGCTTGCCCACCGAACATCTAAGCGACCAAAGTGTCAGGGAGCTTAGCCATAAATTGGACAACGGCATGGACGCGGTCCTCAGCGTTCAAAATGAGATGGCAACCGAGGTCCGACGCGAGGTCTCTCAGAAGGTCGATGAGCTTCTGAGACAGGGGGAGAGACTCGAGGACCTCGTGCGCCTCTCCGGCAATATGCTGACGGCCGCCCTAAAGGACCAGCAACAACATCCGCTGGCCCATAGCTCCATGTCCGAAGTCCAAGCCGCACCAACCGCACCCAAAATTCCAACTTATGCTAGTGTTACTGCTAAGCCAGTGCCCCCAACACCACAAACCCACCCTGCCATTATAGTCAGCTCCTACGACTGTACCTTAAAACCCCCGGAAGTGATGTCTCTTTGGAAAAAGGAGATATCCTTCCGGAAACATAAGTATGCTCCGGTCAAAATTCTTCCCATCCCCAATTCGAAACTGAGAGTCGAATTTGAACGTAGGGAGCAATGCGAGGAGACGATAGCCCGTCATACGCAGAGTCTTAATTTCGTCGCCGAAAAGGCGAAGCAACGACCACCACTGCTCATACTGAAGGGAGTCTCTAAAGACGTGACCCGCGACGAGCTAGTGGAGGTCCTTGTGACGCAAAACGACGTTGGCATCTCCCGCATTTGCTTCCTAACGACCAACAGGAACCCGGCGCTGTACAACGCGGTTGTAGAGGTAACCCCCGAGATGCGGAAAACCATCCTCGCTCTCGGGAAGCTCAACGTGGACCATAGTAGGGTCCACGTTGAGGACTTCAGCCGCTTTGTACAGTGCCATCAGTGCCTGCAGTTTGGGCACACGAAGGCCAAATGTAAGGCGGAGAGGAAACCCTGTGCCCATTGCGCTAGCCCGGGACACCAGTTCGCTGAGTGCCCAAACAAAACAGAGAAGGCTAAATGCTACAATTGTGCAGCACACAACCAGCGCATGGGCACCAGGGTCGACTCCGGACATAACGCCACAAATGGCCGCGAGTGCCCCCGCATCAAGTCTATGGTTCTGCGTTTGCAGAACCAAACCGATTTCGGTAACTAGACGTCAAAATTCAAAATTTCAACAATTGTTGTGAAACCTAATAATAAATTAATCATTAAAATTGTAAAATTAACCTATTAGCAAAAATCTACTAAACAAATACAAATTTAAACTAAAATAATAAAAAATATCTAAATAACTAAAACATTAACATAAAACCATTTAAACGACAAAACTTAATTTAAAGTACATAAATAATAAAACTTCTACTATAAAACTACACTTAACATAATAAAACCAATAAAATACATATTCCAAAACACTATGATTCCTAAAAATTACAAATCTCACAACAAAACATTTTATTTTAGACTAAATTAATTTTAAAAGGAATTCATCTTTCAGAGATTTTAATCAACAAATCGGCAAAACCATTAAAATCGTATCACAAACTATCAAACCTTTAATATAATTCTAAATTCATTAAAAATCATAAATTAAAATCAAATACCTAAAATACATCTTCCGAATAACTTAAAACTAAAAGAGATTAAATAAATCAACCATCATAAAAAAAAAAACCCTCAATAAATTAGCTTAATTAACAGTAAATCCCATAAAATCTCAAAATTTCTTTTCCCCCCTAATCTTATTTCTTTCTTCCTCTTCATTCTTTCAATTTCAATTCTAAGCGACCCGCAATTCTTTAGAAGTGGACCTTATGTCCACTTAAATATATAAATTAGGACTTCAAGTCCACTCAAAAATTTTCGGCACTACACTTTAAAATTTCCAGTCTTTCCCCATGTTCCCTAAAATGTCCTAATATCCCCAAAAACTCCCCTATCCAAAATTGATCCTTAAAACCCCCTTTATTTGCCATTTAGCTCTAATTACGTTAGAGAAATCGCCTACTTTCCATTTGTCCTACGCTTCCCTATGCGAGGAAATACCAAAAATCCATACTAATCCATAAAAGGAAACATTTGCCTTAATAAAACAAAATGCCCAAATCAACCCTTAAAAAAATATATATATATATATATATATAAAAGTGTCATACATATACATAGCATATGGATTGGTTAATTACACAAATTAGAAAGAGGTGGTACTAGGGGGTCCATATTGGCTCTTATCTCACCCTATGGCATACAGATTACAAGTCATACATAAGAATACCATAATGTTAACATTTAGAATATCACAAGAGTATAACGCCTAATCGTCTACCTATCACGTGACCTACGCAGGAGTAGGGCTGTGCCCGACAGGGTCCATGATGTACCTACATTTACAACTTACGGTAATAACTCCTTTCTGTAACACATGGATAGCAATAAATATTGAGTACCCAACTAGCAAAGTAGTGGAATAAGCGATCAGTTACTCCACTAAAGGTCGAATAAATGTTGAATAATGGCTACCGAGTGATCATATTGTGCTAAAGATGCGTTCGTATGACTTTTTAGCTATTTTCCCTATTGTGCGCTATAATTATGACGTATAAACGTTTATTCTACGTACTTATACCGCAACTATTCGATAATCGTGTAATAGTGTCTATTACTCGTTTATTCAACATGAGTTTGTTATAGTAGCGCTATAAGAGCATTGAATTAGCTATTTGTCGGTGTAGGTCGCAACTATACAGCCACTACTAAACGTTCCGTTATCGGAGTCAATTTGCTGAATAGTTGCTACCCGTTTATTGAAAAGCGCCATGATTACTGATACAGCGTTATTATACAGCTTATAGATTACAGCTACTGAACCAGAATGGTTTTCAATGCCATTATATCACATTTATTCAGTACAAGATGCAATAACAGATTTTTAGTGACCTTTGGAGCTCTAATGTGAGGATATTTTCTTAACCACTCTAAAGATAGTGGTTCCGCACACAATTTATTAGTTCACGACAATCTTGAAATTCATGTTTAATTAATTAAATTGATAGAATACAGTGAAGAAGTCGACTGTCAGGATTCACTGTTTGCAATAGAAGTTAATAATAATGAGTTTTTGAAGATTCCTGTAATTGCAGTTCAGATGTTGAAAACCCAGAGAGTTTTGAAAATGAACAAGACAGAGAGATTTAGAATAAAATGTATTTTTCTCGTATTCAAATCTGTTTCCACTCTACATCCGTAGCACCTTTCTAATAATATAAAATGCGTTTCCTGCCATGTGTCCACATTCATAATTATAAACAATCATCTAGAAAGAGAAAAAACTTGAATCATTTCAGTGGCTACCAGATTATACAGTTGTATCTATAGTTGTAAACCAGTGGCTTGTAAGCCGGTAGTTACCGAAACCAGCGGCTAGAAACGAATAACCAGCCGCTTGATACCGGGTAGAAGATACCCGACTTGACATCGAAAAAAAAAACGATTTTTATTACATTTTTTATTGTTAAACTCTTATTTTTGTTAAAGAGTAGGACTTACTATGTTCTGCTTTTTTGGTTTTTTTTTAATAAACACGGACTACACCATTATTTAATTTATAGACGAACAGGAAACTGAAACAAGAGTTTGTGTTTATGATATGATATGATATGCTAATGTATGAAAATTATAAGAATAAAGGTAGCTAAATTAGTTTACTTAGATCTAATCATCATTATAAACCAAACGCAGGAATCTCGCGGCAAAATTTAGGCTCACAGGCTTTTGGTCCATTGAAAAAATACAACTAAATGCTTACTATTACTAGGTATCTGTTCACACCTTATTTCATAGATAAATACATATTTCCAAAACATCTCTAATATATAAATAAAAATAGTCCTATTGGATGCTGCGTCACATTTTGTATGAGAATTTTGAGTATGTAACACATAATACGGATGCAAATTTCACTGTTTATGTCTATTTATGTTAAATGTACCTATCCTACAGTAAATAAATTAGAAAAACAACAAAAACAAAAACTAAATCTTGTGAATATAAACTGTACAATAAAATGCATGCAGCCGTTTTCAGCCGCTAGTTATCGCTAGTAATGATAACAAGCCAAATAAGCCCTTTCTAGCCGCCAGGCTAGAAATGTTAGTAACCAGCTTTACATCTATAGTTATATCTAACCATTCATTTTTTGTTACCGACTTTGGATCAGGAACCCTAAAATAATTTCATTTATTAAATATGGTGGAACAGTGTCGCAGTTATTCAACACATGATCGAATTTATGCGCTATAACAGCAATCTATTCACCAAATTCGTGTAATTTATATATTATTTTCATATTTATTTATTAATGTAACGTTTTTAGCAGAGCCCATAAATTTATGTGAATTATGGCATATCACTGCATCGGTAAATTAATTTCGCAACATTTCTACACCTGTACACGTACAACCATACTACAAAATTCATATTTGGTTAAGTACTTCCATTACTATTGGATAATAACATAAGGAGGAGATTGGTATTTGTTCACTCAGTTGCAGTTGCATTAAAGAAGAACTTTTTGGAACAAAATTATTTTATTCGCTTTTATCGCATCAAAATATCGATTTGTAGCACATCGGCAACATTTATAGCATTATTTTGTGGAATATTAGAAACCATGTAACTTTAACTCCATCAAACAGTGCAGTAGTTGTCGCGGCAATGCTATTACTGCTCTAAAATGTGTTAGGTTTGCTGTTAAATCACATCTATTCCATAATTAGGCGATTTATTCCACAGTTACTCTGCTTCTATTGCACCAATTAGTAATTTGCGCCTAAATCCCCTTGAATACACGTTGACTCCACATCTATTCAACTTATAACGACGCTCTTATAGAACTGTTTAGTAAAACAGGAACGTTGCCGTGACTGTTATAGCACACCGTTTTGCTAGTTGGGTATTTCTGTTGTCTAACCTATCTAAAGAGATAAACATATATTTTGACCATTGGTAGTTGACCAATGAGGTCATAGATATATACCTATTGGTATTGACCATATAGGTATATATTTAGGTCTCAATATCCAAAATATTAACTAGCCTATTGGTTCGTAATATTTGATTATTTGTGTTAAAAAACTAGTTAACGCAGCCGCCGCCCGGATTGCGGAGGACGCGGGTTCGATTCCCGCCTGAGGTAAAAATTTTTTCAACGTTTAGTTATCTTTTAGCCTGTTGGTATCAGTCTTTTTTTTATATTTCGTTATAAGCTTTTTTTGTATGGAGTTTCCGCCACACCTAACTTTCTACTTCGGTAAGCCAATCTGTCGATAACACGAATTAGGCTTCTCAACTCGACATTCCGAGTAGGCCGTCCGATCCCGTTACAGTCATTTATTTATTTTGGCAGGCTCGCGATCGGCCAAATAGCGAAGGTCGGGATTCAATTCCCTTGGGACGTTTCAGTAATGAACATTGATATAAGAACATTCTGATTTAACAAGCTACCTGCTTGCTAGGTAGCTAGGTAGAGCATAGTTCAAAGACAAACAGACTTGTTGACTAGATTTAATTTTACTTTATAATTTGTATACAACAATTATTACCTAACAATTATTAAGCGATGGTAGGTAGATTGGCCACATTGAGGAAGGCAAAGGGAAGATCTTCCTCCGAGCTGGGTGGTACTCGTATAGCTCGGGGACCGAAGTCCAACGGATATTAGTTGGAGGTGCTATATAGTTAGGTGGTGAAACTTCGCTCCGCGATGCAGGCTTCCTGTTAATGTTCAAACGTTCAGCTATGTGTGTGACGGCTCATTAAAAAAATACTACCAACCTATCTCTTCCTTAGGGTGTCGTAAAAGGCGACTAACGGACTAAAGACTGTACATAGGTACCTACATATCCGACAGCGTAAAACGGCGATAGGCCGGTTAATCGGTGGAAGTGGGCTATGGCAGTGGACTGCTTTTAAACACTAGCGCAATAGCGCTAACATTCAATCATAATAATTCGACAACATGCATTTAGTATCCGTCCGACACGCAAATAATTATATATTACCAAGGTGTATCCACATTTCGAGTGGTCCATTGTCATTCAAACAACTATAAGCTTTAGTAGGTAAATGGAAGCCTTATTTCCCCGGAACGCAGTTTCCCCCGAGGGTGTGAGCGTTCCTTATTTCAGTTAATGGGAAAATTGACAGGCATCGGAACGGGGAGGAGCTCATTGATTCCCAGCGCCCCCTGGGGACGGTCGAGGGGATTACCGCTCATTTGTTCCAGTTTTAAGGCGCACCAGACGAGAAGACTCGGTCGAGCGCTTATTTTTCTTGCCAAAGTCAACTCAAGATTTGAATTATGAGCGGAACTGTGCGATTTCAGATAGCGCCCTTTCGTTGTGAGTGGCGTAGACAAAGTTTACAAGGTTTGCTATTAGTGTCGGAGATTGTCGAGTCGTAAAACATTATGAGACAATGTTGTTGATATTATGACGACTTGTGGTCCTAGCATGAGCCGTTATCTGAGTGGCCATTGCACTGTCTAGCATTAAATCTATATTCATATAGCGTAACAGGTGCGGGGCGTAAAGCTTTTACAAATAGATTTTTCATTGGCATTGTTATCCGTAGCTCTTATTTTGTTTCGCAAAGTGAGATATTGTAAAAGTTATATTTTTTGTACGCCTGTTATAGTAATTTAACCTAAACTACGAAACGCATCAATGTCCAAAAACCTATTCGACTAAATTTTAATTACGATTTTTATATTAATGAAAAAGAAAAAAAAAAAGAAAAAATTCAATTGGAAATTAAAAGACAAGATAAACAATGTCTTTGGTTCGTACCTACTCAGTCTTAACCATCAATTTATTATGCTATAAGGATGTTAGTTAACATTCCAACTCGCATATTCAATAAAAACCACGATGAATTCCCGTGTCTCGTAAGCGTCACTTATGTAGCCGGCTACGGCAAAACACACGACAAGGCAAATAAAATTAATCTGTTAGCAGCAATCTCCAGAGTCCAGAGTACCTACTAGCTAACGTGAAAGCCTTTCTTTTACTGAATTATGCAAATTTAATTTAAATAACTGACTTAGCAGAACTGCCGGCGCGTTCGTGTTTACTACGACCGACATGATTCAGTACTCCGCCCGCATGTCCTTTTAAATCTCAGAGTAATACCTTTTTGGAATAAATATGACACTATTTTTGTGACAGAAGTTTTATGACGGTCCTACCTGCTTTGGCACGATTTAAGTGCGTAGTAAAAGTAATGTGAGGATCATTTGGTGCCTGCATGTTTATGTGGTTTTGAAGCAGGTGATATGACTATAATGCGGTAATGGCCACTTCAGCTGTAGAATACATTTTTATAATATAAAATAAGTTTAAAACGGTAAAGAAAGGAAATCTCATTATTTATGAACTGACACTTAGGCATCGTTCGTACGTGTAATAAACGCCATTTTTATGGACATGATAAATTCAAGTTTACAGAAATAGAGTGTGTCCTTTAACATTAATAAACAGTATATTCGAGCTTGTAATAGACACATTTTCATTTTTATAGCTTACTGTTTATATTCAGCATACATTAATTTTAACAAGCAAAACGAAAGTTCTTTATATGTTTAGTACAGTCGACCAAACATCAAACGCAAATGCGAATCAATCAAACAATCACGAGCAAACTTTACGCTTGCTATAAATACAGTTGACTGTCTCGACCTTGGTGCATTCATAAATCTAATATACTTGCATACGCTAAGGAATAAGGATTAACAAGCTTTCGAGTTAAATTGGTAAGTAGGCACGCAGATGAGAGTGGGCAAAGTATGACAAAGGTCATATTAAAACTTCGCGCCCGCCACCATAGGTAACAAATGTTTTGACATTTTCAGGTAACTAAGATGAATTGAAAACATCCCCCGCGCACTTCGCAAACTCAATTTAAATATGGTCTAACCAGGTTAACACCGACAGCAGCTCAGGTATTTTAGCAATTATTTAAATAGAATCTCACATACATTATTCATTGTCTGTTTACGAAACTTTGTGATTTATTTATGTAGTGTGTACTTGCGTACACGTGTGTGCTGACTTTTGTTGGTTTGTGCTGACGTTTATAGGTTTGTGATGTCGTATGATGGGCAGCTAAGGCATAGAATTAAACAAGTAGGCTATCTTCATACATGCGCACCGAGCGCGGCTTGTATGTGAGCGCGGCCGAGTCACTCGGCGTCGCCGTCGGCGCACGCTCACACTGACAAGTTTATTGATGCTAGCGATACCACATGCGATACCCAGGGTGACCATTTGTGGCAGATTTGGCACTTAAATTTTAACTGTGGCAAATTATGCTAACGATTCGAAAAAGTGGCAGAATTTGGCAGATTTCAAGGAAATGTTGCAACGAGCTTTTTTTAGACAATCATTTCAATAATGTTAAATAGTAATTTAAAAAAGTGGCAGAATTTGGCAGATTTCCAGGAAATGTTGCCGACGACCTTTTTTTTTAGGTAGTAATTTCAATTACAATTAGAATAGTATGTACACAAAAAGGTGGCGATGAGCTTTTTTTACCGTGGCAGATTTCATTCATCAAAAATCTGCCATTTGAAAGTTTTTCCAATTTTGAGATGGTCACACTGACGATACCAGTCGCCTGTCGCGCGTCTGCCGCACGTAATGCCGCACGCGCCTGCGTGTCTCGTCGCTGCGCCCGCCGCTGCCGCTCGTAAAGCGACAGCCCTAATGTTTAGGCAGTTATCGCTCGCTCGGGGGCCAAGTCAGCCTACTTGTTTCATTCTACTATGGCTAAGTTTACTGAACACTGTCATATAATGAAGACTTCTACAATACGACGAAAAAGGTTTTCATCTCTAGCGTTCTAGAGTATTGCAGTAGTATCTGGAACCCACAGGACCCACGGAACCCACATATTTTGGGAATGTATATCATACATTTCCAAAATATAGAGAAAATACAGTTCAAGTTCCTTAAACATCTATGCTATCGAGATCATCGTGTACGTTCCGATCCGAGTACAGGGATTCATGTAAATACTACCACCTGTTGACGCTTGAGAATAGACGTTGCCTTATCGACATGTTATTTTTGACGTGACAACGTCTTATAAATTGGTTTGCCGGGTGACACTTCAAGAAACTGCGTTACGCTCCGCTCACGTTATGCGCTCACAATGAGAGCGAGTGAGAGGCACGCGTCCCTTCCACTCGGGCATGGTTAGCCCGCCTAAGAGCGGTTTACACGTTGCATTAATGTTTTAAATATAATTCTTTGTATAAATAAATGTTTTAAATTGTTACTATTATTTCATCCTTCTTCCTACTATACGAATGAATATTCACATTAAAATTATTTTACCACTCAAAGTCGTTGTCACGTAAAACTTTCGCCCGTATATTTTATAAAATATGTAACAGTGAAATAGACAGCGCCGACCTTTTGTCTAAGGCATTACATTTGTGTGTTCCATCTACCCGAACTAGACATACAAAACTCTTTAGCACCAAGTTTGTACGGAGCAATTATGCTCAAAATTCTGTTATTAATCGTCTTCAGAAAACATATAATGATAGATTTTCATCATTGGATTTATTTTGATCCTCACTGAAATCTTTTAAAAATGACATTGGCAATTTACTTTCTACCTCAACGTAAAATTGTTAAAGGCAAAAGGATGCAAAATAAAAGTAAAATAAAATAAAAAATACATATAAAATAAAATAAACTACGTTTTGTATTTATTATATAGGTACCTATTAAAATTATGTATTTATGTATAATTATCTTTATATTGTATCATCTTTATATTGTATCCGTATTTATGTGTTTTATATACCTATTAGTGAAATACCTAGCTCATAAGGTTGAACAATGTATGTCTCCTCTTACTCTTACTTAACTTTTTACAAATATATGTAAAATCCGTTATTTGTTGTATGTTTCTAGAATATAAGTTTGTTAAAATTAGATTAAGAGCTGTGGATTTTAAAATAAATAAAAATAAAATAAAATAAATTAAATCAGCCTATCACCATTTATAACCGTCCCAGTACTGGAGGTAGGAATACCTACATGGGCAACATGGGTACATGGGGAGGCTGGGCCATAACCTGCCAAGCTGGCCCAGTGTGGGTTGCTGGGTTTGTATCTTACGACAACAAACGGGGTTTCGGCTGTTCTGTGTCGTGACTGAATCAGTTCCTCTGGACCTTTATTGTCAAAATCTAAGTCAAATTTTTCATTCAATAATATAAGCCTTCACCGGCACTGGCGTCAAAGCCAGTTAACTTTTGTTATAACTAAATGTTACTTTTTTTGTGACAAAAGTAATGTGTGTCATTTTAGAATATACACTTTTAAACTTTCGCGTTCAATTATGCACACATATTTAGACGGGATTTAACGCAAAACTACTTAGTGGAGGGAATTCTACGCATACCTTTTTATACCCGACGTTTCGGACGAGTTGCACCGGCCGTGGTCACGGGTGGACTGCTGTCGCGGTGTATCGCCTCCGTTTGCGTCGCTGAGTCTTCATCCACCGTCACATTATTTATCCAACTACCGTCACACACAACACTAACGGTGTCCCTATTCCGTATACAAGCCTTATTCTAGTAGTTAGCCGATTGCAGACTAAAACGAAGTGGCGTTTTTGCAAACACTGGATTAAAACCCGACCAACGTCAGGTATAAAAAGGTATGCGTAGAATGCGTTACTAAGTAGTTTTGCGTTAAATCCCGTCTAAATATGTGTGCATTTTAGAATAATTCAGGTATTTTTGGTAGGTACCTAATAACTGCAGCAGCCACATCCATCACTCATAGTAGGAACTTCGTGCCGGCACGTCTTCTAAGAGTTAATGAAAAATTTAAGATATTTCAAATATTTCCCAGTGTTCTTCGTAAGTATTTTTTAATATCACTACGTAGTCGTAGAATCCACGAGAAGCTATCGCCGCCATCTCTAAATTTTTAAACGTTTCCTTTCCTGCTCGTGCTGAAATATTTTAAATTACTTTTATACGCGGTTTGGGTTGTATATATATAAAGTAAGGGTGCTGTAACATAAATAGTTTAAGTATACTTACCTATAAAATAAATAAATCTTTATTGTTGAAATTTTGCATTCACAATGCTCTGTAAATGTAGGATAAAATGTTTACTAGAAAAAAATCAACCAGTCTCAGAAAGCTAGAATGGGATTCGAACCCACGACCTTTGGATTGCCGGTCCACTGCTCTAACCGCTCAGCTACCGAGACCCCAGAAGACTCGCTGAATTTTTCCTAGTAGTTTGATTTACGCTGCAAGCCAGCGGTCTTACGTCACTGTGAAGTCTACCCTCACAGTCGAAAGAAATACTATTGCAAGAATTTAACAATCGAAAGAAAAACTAGAAAAAAAAACAACCAGTCTCAGGAAAGCTCGAATGCGTTCGAACCCTTTGGATTGCCGGTCTATTGCTCTAACCGCTAAGCTACCGAGCCTCACAGTCGAAATACTATTGCAAGTATTTAACAATCGATAAAGAGAAACTAGAAAAAAAAACAACTCGTCTCAGGAAAGCTCGCTTGGGATTCGAACCCTTTGGATTGCCGGTCCATTGCTCTAACCGCTAAGCTACCGAGACCCCAGAAGACTCGTTGAATTTTTTTTAGAAGACTGTTTTTTTCTAGTACTTAAACATTTTATCCTATCCTATCTATATAGCATTGTAAATGCAAAAATTTAAATACGAGTAATAAAGATGGGCACGTAATTGTTAGATGAAAATTAGATCAATTGATTACTATTGTTGATCGAAGATCGATTAGCACAACCCTAATGTCACCAGTTGCCGAAGTTTGGCACTTGAGTTACCGCGCTTTTGGTAGTAGTGATAAAACACTTGGTTGTAATTATAATAAATATGTATTGTGATGAATTGAGTTTATTTCTATAAATACGCACCTAAAACTATAACACCTAAATACATATTTCAGTTGAAGAACAAACAGTAGCCTCACTACATAAAAACATTGTTATTCTCACGCTAAACACAAAAAAAACTTTACATAATACCTACATAAATATAATCACGACTATTATCACAGAATAACTAATAGTACTACTATTATTCCCGAAGGGTTAGTCAGAGACTTGGCAATGAGGACAGCAAAAGCAGTCCTCTACCATGGTTCACTTTTCACCAAACAGCGACTGCAAATCTGCTCAGCACATGTGCTCTTGGATTTATACGCAGTCTTTAGTCCGTTAGTTGCCTCTTACGACACCCAAGGGAGGTGGATTCTTTCACCGCTACGCGACACGGCAAAAAAAGTTTTGAATATAACAAAAACCTCTTTGGAACGTGTTCTGAACGCTGAGTGTAAGTTGAAAATGTGCAAACGTTACTATCGCGTTTGAGTTAAGAGTTTTGATTCTCGATCTGTACTTAACATTAAGATCTATCTGTCAAAACTTAACTCTAACGCGATAGTAACGTTTGCACATTTAGAAACTTACACTCAGCTCTCTGGACTGTCTTGATCAGTCACGAACATAATATTTTCATGAATGCCTACCACAGACGCCCACAGTAATTGAAAATGGCTCCTTCAACGGAAACTGGACTAGCGCTCATCGCGCCTGTGTTTAAGAGGCCTATTACATCTCGATTGTGATTTTTGCGTAAAATGGCCAATTTTGGCGTTATGGATCTCAGAAACAAAAATACATTAACAATTATGACTTATTGAATAGTGTAGAATAGCTTTTGGAATAGTGCGTAGTGGCCTCGCTTTTTGTAAATTTTGCTTAACTTTTTAATTAAACCCAAAATTGCAGAGAATGATTTTCATAAAGTGCGCGAAGGCTTTTTTTTGAGCTCATCGATTGAACTACTGTTATAAACAACTGAAAAAAAAATTATAATGTTATCTCTTATATAGTCGAATAATGCGTAGCGGCCTCGGAATATTTAGATATCATTGATTTTATATAGGAAAAAAATCTTATTCTAAACCAAATAACTTCGAAAATCGCTATAAGTTAACTGTAAATATCTCCTATCTACGATAATATTATTGAGCAAAATTTATACCAGGGTAATTGTTACTTCATGAGGAATAAAGATTTTGTAATGAATTTATTATCCTATTTCGATAAAAACGATAAATACAACTGCAAAATTACTACAAAATGCGATGCGCCGGCCGTCCGAATTCAACTTATGCTCACAGAATGGAGATTTGTAATATTATGCACAAATTTATTATCCTATTTCGATAAAAACGATAAATACAACTGCAAAATTACTACAAAATTCGAAAATGGGCATTTTACGCAAAAATCACATTCGAGATGTAATAGGCCTCTTAAAACGTCCAACGAAATTCAATATTTGCATTGTTTTCGCTTCAAACGGAGCGTTTAGAAGTTGATCCTTCCGATTAACAGTCGAGATTGTGGAGAAGATAAATATTTTGATTAAGCCCAAATTGTTAGGTTGCGAAAGGAACTTTAAAGAAAAATACGAGCAGTTTAAACAATTTCAATATTGATGACAATAAGAGGACTACGTGAGGACTAGACTCGTTATCTAATTGATTTGATTAAGACCTCTTAGCTATGCGTGTGGTGTATATGTGTCAAAATATCACAAATATTAATTTAATTTTTAACACATATTTTTAATCTTACTTTATTCTTGCACACGTTTTTAATTACAAATACATCTTACCTAATATTATATTTTCACCACCTAAGTCGCCTGGAAGAGATTGATTGCTAGCAATAAGGCCACGTATTGTGTTCTATGTCTGTGTCTATCTATCTGTTTCTATATTCTTGGTTGCAATAAAAGTATACCTACTCGTGTATAATTATTAACTAATTATATGTAGTTCCAATTTCTCCACGTGCTATTGTCCACATGGGAGGCCTGTGCCAAGATTGGGACGTTTATAGGCTGATGATGATGATGAATATAGTTTTCTATAAAACTTTTCAACAAATGCCGAAATAAAAGACACTAATAGGAATAAATATAACTGTTCTGTGAATGGAACGCTCACTAGATAACGAAAACTCCTTATTTAATATCGTCATCAAAAATTCCAATTACGTAGGTAACTAAAGCATTATCGTTGAATAAGCAAGCAAGAATAGCCCATAATGGCTTAGTAATGAAAGCCTCTATGTAGAGCGGGCTCGTAAAGCTTGCCCAAAATGTATATTAACTGGTAACCATTTCTCGTTAATTACCAAAGGTTTTAATCTCTTTGAAAGGTCTGTCCTAAACAAATACCGCACAATAGCTCTATACAAGGTGTTCATTTTGAACTCCCATAACTCTTGTGGTTAAAAACAAAAGAAAATGTGTGTGTGAGGCGGAAGCTAGATAGCGATTAATTTTTATACATATTAACATACATATAATTACGACTATTATCCCCGAAGGGTTAGTCAGAGCCAATGAGGACAGCAAAAGCATTCCTCTACTATAGACCACTTTTAACAAAATAGCGACTGCACATGTCCTCAGCGTGACAGGTAGTAAGCCCATCGCCGCTCTATGCTGTTGGATGTATGTGCAGTCTTTAGTCCGTTAGTCCCCTTTTCCAACACCCAAGGGTTTATGATTTATGATTTAAGGGAAGAGAGGGGGTGGTAGTATTCTTTCACCGCTACCTGACACGGTTACTAATATTAATATTTTTTTTTATATTTACCACTAAGGTTTATCCCTTGTTTGCCAGGCATGAGGCCCGTATGATGGTAAGGTAACCGTAGTAGTAACACAGAATAACTAATAGTGTTACCGGTAGTAGCCTAGGTACGCTACATGTAGCGTACCTAGGCTGGTCATGACCAGGATAATCCTTTTTATTCTGTTCATGAATATATGACAATGCAAATGGCTGAATCAACTTTTTGCAAAAATTATTAAAACCTTAGTTTAAAGATTGTATGTAATAATATCTTTAATCACATTATTTTTACGTATTTGACTTTATGTAAATAATTGATTAATAATTTGACTTTTTTAAATTTAATGTTTCTAAATGGTTATAATGACATTTACAGTTTAATATCAATATTGTAATTATTATTTGACATTTATTTATTCATGTATTTGTTTGATTGTATTTTTTCTGCAAATTGTATAACTACTTACTTACTATGTTATTTTTTTGTTAATTGTCTTGCCTTGTTATGTTTATGGCCAATAAATAAATTGAATTCATTTCAAATAATAATAAAAAATAAAAATGAATTGGCAATAGCCATAGTCCTTGCTATAACTACGCAAAATATATCGTTAATCCGTCTCTCTTTTGCGACTCCAAATTAGAACATACAAACCCGCGCGCTCATTAACATTATTAGTGAGGTTTTGGGATAACAGCCTGAATGGCTTCATTTTTGGGCGCCCGTGATGGTATAATGAAAATCATGTTTATGCAAACGCAATAGCGACTTTTGTGAGAGTCGGCGATAATCGGATTTAGTTCCGTAATTTAATTTTGTGGCCGGCGGGTGGGACGAAATTTTGTACAGTGCTGGGAGCAGGAGTTGACGGCACTTGTAAGGTTTGCAAAGTCTCAGTAACGCCATCTAGTTTTAAAAGTAGTGACCTTTTCCAGAGGACCACAGAATATTCAGGTGCGATTACTAGTTTAGGGGTATTTCTATAGAATAAATAATATTACTGGTATTTCTTACACCTGCCTGATACTATAAGTACTTATATCAATAATAATCATAAATGTTTAAGCGTAAAAATCTGCAGTGTTTAAACAAACTACAAAAACACACCCCCAAAATTGACGATAAACAAAACAAATGAAAAACTCTTAAAGCATGACGCAACAAAAAAAATTGTCCAAAGCGGAGGCGAAAGCACCATTTGCCATCCCCGCCTCCCCGCTTTAAGGGGACCTCCAACAATTAGTTAAAAGAATAAAGATAATTCCGGGGCTAAGCAAGTAACTGCCGTGATTAAACGACAGCCCCGTGACCGATGGCCGCGGCCCGGTGCGCATCAATCACACAGATATCCCGCCAACTGATTTTGTTCTGCCGTTTTTAGGGCCAACGCGAATGGCAGACTTTTGTTGAACGGGTGGAGACTGGAGACTAATACATATTTACATATATATAATTATTCACGACTATTATCCCCAAAGGGCTAGTCAGAAGCCAGCAGGTAATTAACACCGCAAAATAGTCAGAACCCAGGTATATAACCAATTAACACTGCAAAAGTAGTCCATTGCCACAGTCCACGTTTCACCAACTGCACATGTGCTCATCGTGACAGGTGGTGAACCCAACGTCGCTCTATGCTGTTGGATGTATGTGCAGTCTTTGGTCCGTTAGTCGCCTTTTACGTCACAAAAGGGAAGGCGGTAGTATTCTATCAATGAGCCGCTACCAGCACAGCACTGAAGACTAATTTGGGTCCAATAGACCACAAATTGTTGTACGGGATGCAAATTGTTTTTTTTTGTGTGTATTTAGTTAAGTGTTTAATGTAAAAAGGTGCGAGAGTGCGAATCATTACAAATTTAGTCATGATTGTAAATGTAACTTTTATAAGGTGACTGCTAGAAACCGCAAGAAACTTCAAGGGCTGGTCAGGTCAAGTGTTTTAAACATGACAAAAATGACAAAAAAGATTGCAGACTAACGTAGGTACTTATCGCCCAGCTGATGCGGACGGGTCAACAGACGGGTAGGTCAACGGCCTGCCGCTGCCCGCGCGTTGTAAATAATCGTTATTTAATAGTTAATTTTTACATTTTATTTTTCTTTATTGCTTTAAAATAAATTAGATATTCAAAGACTATCAAATTAAAATTCATAAAATGAATTTATATAATGAAAAATAAAAAAGCATGAATTTCTTTTTGTCATGTTTAAAACGCTTGACCTGACCAGCCCTTGAAGTTTCTTGCGGTTTCTAGCAGTCGCCTTATATTTCTTCTTTTATTGACTGTTGCCTCTATGTTACGTGCGTGTATGTTGTCTTGTCCTTTAAGTAGTGAGACTTTCAGCACTTATTTATTTGTTTTCATGAGTCTCATAACAATTTCGTAAATCTGACACCTTGACACTACAGTCTTGCCCTTAGGACGCTGGGAATTAACTTTATCCTAGTATTAACTGACGCTATCTTTTTATCTGCCCTTATTATCAACAAATAAGTCAGCATCAGTTTTAAACCAGGCCTGAATGTAACTGCCTGAGTTTATTTATAAAAAGTCATAAGTAACGATTCAAATAAGTCTCCGTTCACTAAGTAACTAAGTGTGTGCTGACCCTTATATAACACAGTCGGACCCCCCTACGATATTCGCAAATCCAATTAGTTCTGTATGATGAATTATCGCAGAAAAGTCGGGGCTGTCCACTTTGTCTGTCTCATAACTCATAAGGATAAGTTTTAGAAGCAAAGCAAGCCATCTTTGTTTAAGTTGCAGAAGTAAGTCGTGTTTGCAGTAAACAACACAGTTAATGAGAATCAACCTGACTGTTTCTCTCACCTTGCAGGTCGAGTATAAAAGTTTATATCATGTAAACAGAATTTTTTTAATGGACGTCAAATATACATATGTTACTCTTGAGCCTACTATCTATAATGCACAAAATCATGTGGTTCTGTAGCTCCATCATAACGTGAAGGAAAGACAAACAAATATATTTTGTACTTTCACATCTACAATATTAAGTAACAAAAATACAAAAATACTTGAAAGTCGTCTTTTTTAGCACCAATTAAGTTACCCACCAACTAGCAAGCTTTCGGAATTTACCTGTAACAAAAGAAAAAACATGGAGTTGTAAAATATATTTTTAATAGGCAGTCAACTGTTTTATATACATGCACATACATATAATCACGATTATTATCCCCAAAGGGTTAGTCGGAGACTATTAGGCAATGAAGACAGCAAAAGCAGTCTCTGCCATAGTCCACTTTTCACCAAATATCGACTGCACATGTGATCAGCGTGACAGGTGGTGAGTCCATCGCCGCTCTATGCTGTTGGATGTATGTGCATTCTTTAGTCCGTCAGTCGCCTTTTACGACACCCAAGGGAAGAGAGAGGGTGGTTGTATTCTATAGCCGCTACGCGGCACGGCACCTGTTCAACTGTTTTGTCTAAGTATATTAAAATAATGCATAATGACTAGGGAATTCCCATACAAGCGTCTAACTTAGGTACTTATGTAGTTTTCAGAATCCTTGTGAAGCGAATGTTATTAAAGATAGATTATTAAAAAGCTTCTTCAAGTTTCCGAGAAAACTTTTGAAATGTGTAAAGAAAGAGAATGGACGTTTACGTCACATTGTTCAAATATATGTAGTTGACACCGAAATTCTTATATGATTACAATTATTTCCGTTATTTTAAAATTCCCCTTCAATACAGACAGCTTTCTGAATTTACCAGGTTACTATGTTGTCCCTCTGGTACCAGTCATCTGTACTAATTCCGTCATTCTGTTCCTGTATATAGTTCCTGTAGGTTCTGTGGTTTATAACTTATGTGTTCCTCTTCCCCCATCGCCACTTACTTTCAACGCAAACGCTTTCAAAGCAACGTTACCCCCACGACCCTTCAGTTCTTAATCTTCTGTGCGCTATAATTTTATTGGACTATATAATCTACTCTTCAAGACACACAGCAATGCAAAACAATACTATTTCGAGGTAAACATGGGTTATAGGATCGTCATCCAATCAAATTTTGGCCAGAATACTCCCACGAAGCCATTTTCAAAGAGTGTTCCAAATAAACGACATCAGAAATATGTGCATGCAACTCGTGCTCGCCAACATAAAAGTGGCGATAGGATAGACAAACAAAATACTCTTCCTGAACCATATATTTGCGCAAAGGCCGCTTCCATTTCCGCTTTGTTTCCAAAAAAAAGTTATGACACACGCGCTATTCATAAATCAGGGAGGGCCGTTCCAATTAATCACTGGCGGTTTGTTTTGAATCTTTGCTGAATCGGCTTTGCGGTTATCCTCCATATACGTGCTTTTATTAATTGTGTGCACTATTCTGTTCCATAATCATCATAATCCTCTCACTACTGAGTTCAGATCATGAACATTCTACATGAACATACGAGTATCGTTACTTTAATCTGTTAGCTAAATTAGTTTTGTTCTACTACTACTAACTCTATTCTCAGTAAGAAAAATAGGCGGTAAAGATCTATCTACAGAAACGGATCTATCACATGAGATCATTCAATGATAAACATGTTTTTTAGACGAATATTAGATTCTAATCGTATTTAGAGCTGACTTATTGTTGTTGTAAGGTGTGGTACTGCTATTAACGCTTTTTAAATTGATTTTTGAATCAAGATTGAAATTCGAATAAAGAAGCACATGTCATTAACGAAAGACATCTTTACTAGTTTTTCAAAGATAAATGTTATAAATATCTTCAAACCGTTTTAAAGTGGCAATATAATTTTCATAGCATTCTAGCGAGGAACAAAGGTGATTCAGTAGCATTTTATTGGTTGTGTCGCGCTTATGGCTTTACATTGAAGTGGCTCAACAAAGGACGACAAAAGGAGTCGCGAATCAATGTCCTGATTGTATACAAACCTGTTTCATAAGTGGTTATTTTTGAAATAATGGCTAAAGACTTTTGCAGTCTAGAAAACAGAACAAAGGAGTTTGGCAGCAAATTCTTAGAAAAGTTCTTGTTCCAACTTCTCCCAGTTTATTTCTAACTTTGAACACTTGTTTGTGATGCCAGCTGCGTGTTTTTCTTTTCTTAATGAATAAGATTCTGAGTGGTACACAACACAGTAAGGGTAATATGTACGCCAATTAGCTTGGTTAGGTCATCAAAGTCAAATACATTTATTGCAAATTGATTAATTACCAATTTTTTGCACGTCAAACGTATCGAACAATATGTCCACAAATTGTATAGCCTTTTCTTCACACATTCACAGTCAAAGTAATTACATTGTTGATATCACTACAAATCACATATAATTTAAAAACACTTGACCTTACCTAAACACTTCCAAAATATAAACAAAAATTGCCCAATTGATCTAAAAGTGTTTAGTCTATATAATATAGTCTATTACGTAACTATAAATTTTAACAATATACTAATAATAGAGAGGAGTCGCAGAACAAAACCAGTTAAATCCATTTTTGTAAATTTTACAGTAGAACGCAAAATGTAAA
Source organism: Scoparia ambigualis (assembly GCA_963921215.1). Lineage (NCBI taxonomy): Eukaryota > Metazoa > Arthropoda > Insecta > Lepidoptera > Crambidae > Scoparia > Scoparia ambigualis. The sequence continues at coordinate 29,180,366 of OY992511.1, read as the reverse complement.
TACCCTATTTATATGCACCTTTCAACTTTGGAAATGGCTATATATCCGTAATGGGGGGTTATTAAAATATCTTAAATTTTGAAAAAGCGTCGTACCATTATAATCGATAACAGAGTATTTAAACAAACTAAATGTCCGGTTTTGATCCGTGAGGTTGGATTTATCCAGTTTGGTTCCGCGACTAGTTGGATTTGTCCCCATTTGACCCCAAGTTGAAAGTGGCTTCGAAAACAAAAAGACGTTAATTAAAAGCAAATAACGGTCAAATCACATTTTTACAAAAACATCTCAATAACATGTACTTATCCGACTTTGTTCTGCAAAAATATTCGAAGGATATTTCTTCAAAGGATTTAGTCAATTTTGTTGCGACAAAATGATACAAATATTTTTGTATCATTTTCCTATTGGATTTAGCCGTTTACGTACTGAGACGTCGTTTGAAAAGCGATTTTAAAGGGGATTTAGCCGTTTGCGTACCACAAGATTTTCATGATCAATCGGGCAATCGTTGAAAATTACGAATTTTAAAAAAAACGGTTTGTGGTCGATGTGGAGTTAGCCGGTTTTGTTCTGCGACTCCTCACATATTAAAGTGTATTTTGCACCAAGACTAACCATTACAATAAACACTTATCCATCACGATTCAAACATTATGTAATCTCAACAGTTGTACATTTTTTGACGTGACAACGTCTTATAAATTGGTTTGCCGGGTGACACTTCAAGAAACTGCGTTACGCTCCGCTCACGTTATGCGCTCACAATGAGAGCGAGTGAGAGGCACGCGTCCCTTCCACTCGGGCATGGTTAGCCCGCCTAAGAGCGAGAGAGACAGACATAAAAAGTGAAAGGCACGCGTCCCTTCCATATTATTTCATCCTTCTTCCTACTATACGAATGAATATTCACATTAAAATTATTTTACCACTCAAAGTCGTTGTCACGTAAAACTTTCGCCCGTATACCGACTTTACAGGCAACCAATTTTTTTTTTTTATATAAACAGTCTTTGTGCTTTAGTTAGACTAGGTTCTAGTTCGTTTATCTATTCAAAGCCAGTTCGAGGGTTTACCGCGCTCTGTGAAGGCGGATACAATTTGCTCTGAGGTCTGGGCGGTGCTAACGAGGTGCAGATGTTTCGTGTAAAGTGCAAAGAGTCTTGCTTTCTAATCGGTGTTTTTGACGACTTTCGTAATCGTTCAACTTACTTTTTTCTCGTTTCTGAAGTGCATCAAAGCAGTTGTCTTGTAACGTTTTGAAATTTATCTTTGTAATTAGAATCGAACATCCTAAAACAGATCTCAGATCAGATTGAGAAGCTCGACGCCCGCCGCCTACGCCGCGCCTTCGCACTTCAGAAAATAAGGTTAGTAAGTGTAGTAAAGTAGTAAAAAAGACCGTTGGTTCCAGACTGTCTGAAATCAGTTGTGACATTTTGCTGTTCGTTGTGGGAATAATTGAACACTGAACACAATGTCAAAACTTCTGTATATAAAACGGTGGTTACTTTCGCCCATTCTTCTCCACAGCAAAAAAATGCGTTCTGAAGGGGTAATATGTTTTAAAATAACATGGTATGGACGATTTAAAATGCGTATTAAATTAATATATTGGATAAAATACATTTTGAATATGATTTTACATTTTGAAATTGACTCTTATGAGATTATTTAACAATTAATCAATCAACTATTGATTAATTGTTAAATAATCTCTTTAGCTCCTCTGCTGCAAAGAAGATAATTGCTGCAGCTCAGGTTTTCCCTTAAATTATATAAGTTAGTTATAACTTAATTTAATTTAGAATTTTATATATTTTTTGCATACCAGCTTCTGAAATATGTGAACTTTATACATGTTATTTGAGACACCAAATGTACTTACCGTATTTCACGAGAAATAAAAATTCTTTGTCCAATAAAATGAAGACGTTTGTGATTTAAAGAATTAATACCAACTGCAGAGACTGACGCTGAAGAGTAAGTGCGGCGGAGCTGTGATGCAAAGTACTATCTAGGTATTCAACTCGACGACTAATATTTTCCAGAAGCTAATCAAAAACCAGAAGCTTAAAGATTTTATTTTCTTTATTTGGTTCTCCAACAATGAATACATTTGTTTTAAACTATTATATATTATAACATATAAATAGACAATTTTAAGATAGAAAGACACAAAGCTTCATACGGAAGCGAAACCTATAACTAAAACAATATTGCCACTACCGCAAATATATATACAACAAACGTCTATTAGAAGCCCACTGCTATAAGAAATTCAAGTGGCAAAGTTATAGGTATTTGAGGGAAGTAGGTCGCAAATTCGGCCACGTCGCGTGTCGCGGAGACGTCACACGTCAATACCGCCGCCGGTCGACCGTAAATCTGGCTTTATCTCGCCGGAGATAATGAGTAGGGGACAAACAACGTCCTTCCGACCGGGATTGAATAATGGTGCGTGCGGTTCATTCATGCGGCCGGTAATTAGCCACTATCTACAGGAATTGTTGGGACGCGACAGAAGGTTATTCTGTATGTTATATGTTGTCAAAATGTACGAAAGCCAGCCTGCAGGTGAAACTACCACAAAATGACAAATTTCTTCAAAAAAAATAGAACTTTTACTTTTGGGCGTAAGGATCAATGTAGATTATAGAAATTTGACAGTAATTTTGAGTATCGCCAGCGTGTGTACTAAATCTAGAACGCTTTAGTCGTTTGGCGTGATCGTGATTGAAAAACGTGTACCTACAGTTTTTATTGAAATACTTTCTTACTTTTTATATTATTATGAGATAAAAAGCGAATTCTATTGTAATATTAAACTGTAACTTTTGTTACAAAGATGGTAAATAAAGCCTTCTGAGTTTCTCGTCAGTTTTTACCAGTTGAAGGCTCTTCCAAAATCCAAACTAGTGGTAGATTCAATAGTTAAGATTTAACTAAATGTTAGTTAACTGTTATTTATTACTTTTACGACGTCAATAGGTGCCTGTAATGGTTTTTATTTAATATTTGACTTTGACTTTCAATTAAAAAGAGTTACCTACTTATCATGAAATAATGTAAACATAGAATCAATTAGGTACCTATGGTATATTAGGACGATGACGATAAAACCAAAAGTGAAAGCGCGCTTCGCCCGAGTCCTCAACCACTGAGGAACTGGCTATATATATGTATAATGTAAGTTTGACAAGTTTGAAAATAAATAAATAAATAAATTATTAGTCTATAAATGTATACAATGGCGGACTCCGTCGCTTTACCAGTCTAAAGGTCAAAATCCCTTGCACACCGCGCCGTCTATTTGGTACGGGCACGCACCCGGGCGGTCGGTGCGCTTCATACGAAAATCGCTGCAAAGTGGTAAAGCGACGGTGACCCCGGCCGTACCATAGCTGGGTGCAGGACATCTTACATTTAGGTAATTGGGGGCTGACCTAGCGAAAGTGGCTTGGCTTTCCTGATTAAAAAAGGCAACAGCAGCTCGCCAGCGAGCTTAATAAAAACTTTTTTTTCATTCGTTGCTGCTAAACACTGAAAAATGCGAAACGGTAAGCAAAATTCTTTTCAACAAGTCGAGAGCCGAGAACTTAGGAATGCGCGATCTTTCCAAATTGAAATTCCGGTGTGAAAAATATAAAGAATGTCTATTTATTAAGGGGACCTGTTGTAGTGCCCTCTTAGCCAACATGCATAACATAACATAGAGCACAACCAAACGGGGGCACCAAATTGAAGGAACAGATATAAGACTTCCCTTTAACAGAATTTATAAAAAACACTTCCACAACGAATACTTTCACAGCGGTCCAGTGATTTGAATAATAAATCAAATAAGCTGTCGCTCGGGTTGCGTAAGGTTGGGGTTCAACTCTCACCTTGTCGCCAAGTGCTACTTTGAAATGAGATAAATAAAGACTATTATTAATCAATCGTTTTTCCAAAAATACTCGTACCGTACTCGATTTATATTTTAATTTTTAAAATCCATTTGGTTTTTTAGCCAGCATGGTGCATGGCACATTTTTATGAACGACCTCCGTGATCGAATGGGTAGCACGCTGGGTCTGGCATCGCGCCGCGTCATCTCTGAGGTCCCGGGTTCAATTCCCGGTCGGGTCAATTAAGAGAAAAACTGTTTTTTAAAAATTGATTTCGGGTCCGGATGTTTTTTCTATGTTTATGTATGTTTATCCGTTATCTTAGTTTCAAAAGAATATTTATCTTGGTCTAGATAGTGAGCGTAAACAAATTTTATTTATTATTTATGAATGTGCAGTATTTGATATTCACTGAAAGAGTCAATAATACATTGCAAAGATCGTACGGCCTAAGATATTTTTTTATTAAGTACCTAACTGATTAAAAATTTGTCTACCTTCCATCACATATAGACATCTACAAATAAAGTATTACAGGCAGGCGGGGGTCCTATTAAATGTTCGGAGTCAACTTTCAAGAGCTACTCAGTACGGACAAAGTAATCGAACTCTTACGATTGCTAGTTTGAAGAACTTTAAAAGCTGCGATACCCGACCAACATTATTCATTAGCAAAATAAAGAGCCTTTTATCGATGAGTTCACTCAACCGATAGTAATTGAGCTAGCTATGAGATTTACTCATTTAACCTAATCCGATTAAAACAAACCTCACGGAAAGTTGGCGAGCGTTTTAACTAGTTTTCTTTGAAATAACATTTTAAACTTTCATGGTTACTACAATTGCTTTTAGGAAAAAACGGGATTTTGACCATGTTTTTGTTGATGGCTTTGAGTCCCCGATATTTCGGCGCAGTTGCATGCACCACGATCACGGAGTTACTGGTTAGTCGAAACCATCAACAAAAACATGGTAACAAACAAGTTTTTTCCTAAAAGTAGTTTCCTTCGGTTACAGTAAAATTGCGAGCAGAATCAAACGAAGAAATTCTCAAGGGAGAAGACATCTAGAACAAATATGGCATAATAAAAATTTTAAATCTACAACTTCAGTTTTGCTTTGAATCGTTCTTGCAAACAAGCAGTCCTTTACAATTCTTCTACCAAGGCGATCAATGTAGAACCGACCCCGTTATAGAATTTTAACAAAAGTTGCCGATCTTGTATAGTTATCTCTCCTTTCTACGTGCTTCACGAAAGTTTGTCAAGTAAAACAAACGTCAAGTGACATAACTCGCGCGAGTTGCAGGGACAATATGGCCGGCCGAAGAACTTCGTAGCACTCGCCAATTAATTTAGAACAACACCATTTCCAATACACAATATTTGTACAAACACCAAACTGGTAGGAATTAAAAGTAAAATTGGTAGGAATTACTTTGTCAACTGTTTGCGAATCGAAGGTATTTCTTTAAATGTTTACGTGTATGAAAAACTATTGAAAGGCTTTTTACCTCATGACTTCTATACGTTCTTCGTAGTGCGTACCAATTTTCTTCTTATGATTATAAAAGCAAAGATAAGTTATCATTACGTTAATTGCCACAAAAAGAGTAAATATACCTACGTAATTAACAAAGTTCAGCCTAAGCATAAAAGATTAATGTTTAAAAAAAAAGTTGGTTCCAATAAATTTCTAGCTCTAATCTCTACCTATATAGGTATAATAAAACAAGAAGATTTCACTTTTCTTATATTTTTCAATTAACACTGGAATAGTTCAAAATGTCATTGCAGTAATTCAATAAATTGTAGCAGTACTAATCTTTGGCTAGCATATCAGACATTACGGATCACTATTTATTAATCTTAGCAGTATTAACTATTAACTCTATTCACTGGTATTATATAAGAGTCCGGTTGTTTTACATTACTTTCTGGGGACAATAAAAATACTTGAACGATATAATAATACTGCCACTTTACAAGCAAGCTGAGCTAAAACACAGCAGTATAATAATTGCTAGAGACCACTGGCGTACCAAGACATTAACATTTCTCAAAAAAGAAAAAATATCTCTCTTACAAAATTCATCACAAAACAAACACAGCCGCTAAAGCTCACAATATTCTTTGTGAGTTCACACCTACAAGTTTTATAAAGCGCTGGGGGCGCATGCCGGGCGCCCGCTGAGGCAAATTTCCGAATTTATGCCGCCTCGCCGAGAGGTTTTAACAAACTATGCATATGAGACTAGCGGGCGCGAGCGAGACTGCCGAATGTGGCCAATTTTCCTTTAGAATATTTGAACTTCAAAGGAATAACGGAATACTATCCAATTCGATAGTTCCAAGTTGGATGTCTCGTATATAAATGCTCTATCATAAATATAAGGTGACTGCTAGAAACCGCAAGAAATATCAAGGGCTGGTCAGGTCAAGTGTTTTAAACATGACAAAAATGACATAAAATGAATTAGTTTTTTTTTAAATTAAATATTTAATTTTGTGAATTTTAATTGGATAGTCTATGAGTATCTTATTTATTTTAAAGCAATAACATAAGAAAAATAAAATGAAAACGATTAAAAATAACGATAATTTACAACACGAGGGCAACGTCTGGCCAGCCGGCCGTCTGTTGACTCGTCAACGTAGGTATTTATCGCCCAGCTGACGCGGAAAAAACACGAATTCCTCTTTTGTTATTTTTGTCATGTTTAGACCAGCCCTTGAAGTTTCTTGCGGTTTCTAGCAGTCACCTTATATATTACATTACCTTCGGTGGCCGAGTGGCCGAGCGTACGCGATAACCGGAGGTCCACGGTTCATTTCCCAGATTGGCAAAGATGTGTTGGATTTTTAGATGCATAGCCCGTGTTTGTTATCACCAACTCGCATTTGGTGATGATTAATCAATACCCATCAATTGTAGCGAAAACTTGATTTCAAGACCTTTGCCCAGCAGTGGGACAGTATACGGTCCACTGCCATAGTCCATAGTCCCCAGCACACAAAAATTCGACTGCATATGTGCTCAGCGTGCTAGGTGGTGAGCTCATCGCCGCTCTACAACGTCAGTCAGAAAGGGGGTACTAAGCCGCGGACAACTGAAAGTGCTACCACATGAGTAACTACCCTACAGAGTCCAAGCTCTCTAACAACGCGCAAAATTTATACCTATTCTGACAGGGTACCTGTTGCACGTTTAACAAATTAGGAAAGAAAAATAAAATAAGGTAAGTAGGTAGAGGTACTTATTAAAACGTGTATTTTAAAAGGTATAAAATAAGATTTAGTGTAATTTGACACATACTAAATTTAAATTCGTTCAAAGATAACTAAACGTTTATTTACTCATGTGGTGCTACTATCAACTGTTATACAATGTGCTCAATGGAGAGGTCGGCTGTGGGCAACTTAGGTGGAACCTTGCTAGCGATTTCCAGACGTGAGTTCTTTGCAAAAAGAGTGGCAAACAAGTTTACCTTCTTAGCTGCAGTGTGGGCAAGTGAGCCGTCAGGCTTTATCAGCGGTGGAAATAAAAGTATTTCCGAATGCTTCGCACCCATATGTATTACATAGCCGACCCCTCTATGGGGGAGCTTTATGTCCGCGGCGGGGAGGTACTCAAAGCTCTCCGTGGAAACAAAGGTATTTCCAAGTGGGTGCGAAGCATGTCTAACACCGATGGGGCCGATGTGATTGAATCGTGCCCTACGTAATTTACTTTAACTGGGGCTTTCTCAGGGTCTGGGTACCCGACGATTTACGCGCTCGAGCAACAGCCCAGGCTAAGAAAGCTGACGGGGTTCCGGTTACAGTTACAGCAGTGTGCCATACTCCCCAACATTTCTAAGATACTATGCCAACGCGTTGGTGTGGACGTCTTAACGCTAGGCACGTTCGCGAAGTCCCCAAACAAAGGGCGTTCTTCTGATTCTTCTCCCTCTTGACTGGAAATAGGGTCGTCTTCGTCCTCATCGAGCACCTGAGCTGACGCCCCCGCGCGGCGCCTGCACGGCTCACATGAGTAAAGAATAAACTGAGATTATGTTACAAGAGCCTACACATTGGAACAGTCTAGTCGGCGCGAAATTTTGAACAGTCGGCGGCGGCGGCGGCGCGCCGTACCTAAGCGGCGGCGGCGGCGAGCCACGGCGGCGCCCATGTCTAGTTCGGACTGACTTTAAAATACTACCTACAACTCATCGTGAATATCGTGCACGCCCACAAAACGGACACGGTCACATCCCTAGTTGAGTGAAACAAGTCTTGTTCTGTTGTTTACTACAACTAGAGGCGTATTTTTTAATGAAAATAAACTACTACGCAACGTAGTAAATGGAAACACTGAGAGCAAAATGTGTCAAATTTACCTTAGAAAAATTAATATCTCGTGCATTATGCGATTAATAGAAAACTTTCCTAAGTCAAAACCATTATTTTAAGGTAAGGAATCGTTGTTTAAAATTTCCCTAAATCAAAATGAGCACTCATTGCAAATATAAGCTTTGCGAAAACGTTCACATTTACTTCCATAAAAAATATACTTTTGGTTACGTAATTTAAAAAATGTACAACACTGAATAGGGACGGGGCTAACGCATGTTAGCTAACGCAGGAAGCCCCGGCAATGAACTCAAAACTGTCTCTATCTCAAAGCAGATGACCGCCACGGGGCTACCATAGCATCATTTCTTGAGAAATCTTAAAAAAAACTGTTAATCTATAATTATCCATTTTTACGGAAAAGTTCTTAGACAACAGTTATTTATTATCATGTATACGTTACCCTCCTTTCGGCTTAGTACCCCCTTTCTGACTGACGTTGTTTACTGTTGCATGTATGTGCAGTCTTATGTCGGTTAGTCGCCTTTTAAGACACCCAAGGGAAGATTAGAGTAGTATTCAGACACGTATATGGTATACTTTACTTTTTTACTTTTTCCTTTATAATAAAACACAGGTTTGTATCTCGGTAATTTCGCAATTTTTAGGACCACAACAAAAGTGGACATTTTATTTTCAGTTGTATCGTCGACGTGATATGTAATTTATTTATATAAATTGCAAGTAGTGAGATAATATCCGCTTTGAGATGTATTGAAACATTTTACAGTAGGTATTTCAGTTGACACCATATTAAAACTAAATGCTGGGCACGACAACCGTATTTTATTTTTCCCAAGAACAGCACTACTCAACTTCGAATATGAATGACGAAGTGATATTTGAAATAAATTTAATCAGAAGTTAAATAAAATATCACCCTATTCAAGTAGAATGCGTACGTATATAGAAGTATAATACTCGTATAAGTGAAGGTTTATTGCAGTGAAAACTTAAACTTACAGCGCTCACACCCTTTTATTTTTTTCTTAAAATTTTTCAAATAACAAGTATTTCACTTTTATAATACGTAGACAATTTATAGGCAATATGGGTAATACTTAGGAAACCCTTTTGTTAAAAAAACGTAAGTAAATCTACTGATTAGAATGTAGAAACGGTAGATGGCGTCGTTAAAACCCACCAACGCGCATTGGGCCAGCTTGGTTGGTAATGGCCCAACCTGGTCATGTACTGTTGTCCATGAGGAAACGTCTATGCCCAGCAGTGGGACGTTTATGATGATGAAGGCACGGGATTAGGGCGTAGTCATTACGAACTCTTAGTTGACTCTATAAGTAATCTCCACCATTTTAATCGCCGCTCCTGTTCAGTCTTTAGCCCGTTAGTCATTACGACGCCCAAGGGAAGAGAGGGGGTGGTAGTATTTTTTGAAAGCCACACGACACGGCTTCCTACCTATCACGCTGAGCACATGTGCAGTTGTGACTTGGTGAAACGTGAACCATATGGCAGGGGAGTGCTTCTGCGGTCCTCATTGCCTAGTCTCAGCCTACCTTTGGGGATAGCCACAGAATAACTAATAGTACCTACTACCGTACAGAAGGTTCACGCTCTAACGACTTTCACGCGAAATTGAAACTTATCGTGTGACCCGAGCGTTCATATTCCGTTAAGCATCGCTGACCCGATATCGATTTGACGTCGTCATGACGTCACAGAGCGTAGGGTTTACGCGCGCGCGCAGGGATTACGAGTTAAGCGACTTGGCGTTCGGTGTTCGGTGCTATGGCTCGCGGCAACCTTTACTGCCATACGCCTAGGCGGCCTGCCTGGGAGGCGCGCCAAACGAACCTACCTCTAAACTGCGGAGTGACACCCGCCTGATAATAGTCTTGAATTTATATAGGTATATATGTACCATCTTAATATTGATGAGGCAGCGGTACTCAAACATGAGGTCGTTTACTCTACGTGGGTTTTTCCAAACAATTGACGTAATATGCTTTATCGGCCCACGCGTGCCCATTGAGTTACTGAAAAAGTGTGCATGGAGTAGGTACGTAACGCCTATTCATAGCGAGCAATGTATAACAATGCAGATATTAAACAAATGTGCAACTTATTATTTGTTCTTAGTCACACCGGTAGTGTGGTGTGTGATCTTTGTATTACGTATACATAGATTACGACTAATATTCCTAAAGGGTTTTTTTTCTGTAGTTGATTTTTTGTCCCCTACGTGGGTTATGTCGGAGACGTTCATAAGAGTTCATTCGGTTTTCCATACAAACTTCCAAATTGATTTTTTTTTAAATCAACAAGCCAATTTTGCTGAAACTTTGCATGCTGAATTAAAACACAGGGTTCTAAATAGTTTGTTGAAAACATTTTTAAAAAACGTTTAGTTGGCTGAGTCATTGCGATTTAAAGTTCACTATAGAAAGTTAAAAATCACAATAACTCAATTAAATAAACATTTTTTTTAAATGTTTTCAACAAACTACTTAGATCCCTGTGTTTTACTTCAGCATGCAAAGTTTCATCAAAATTGGCTTATTGGTTTTTAAAAATTTCGACTTGGAAGTTTGTATGGGAAACCGGAATGCGTAAACCCTCTTAATACTAGTTTTACCGCTCTTGCGGTTGTCCTACGCTAAGAATGGCTTGTGCCTACATTTTCTTGGCAGGTTTGTGTGTCCTATCCTACTCTTTTTTCCTACTCTAACGTTACACAATAATTTCAACACCTCTAGTTTCCATTTTTATTGCACGTTTTGTGCCCTATCTACACTTTGCTCTTACTACTTACTTATTTATTACTTACAGCGGCCCGCCCGCGCCTTCGTCCACGCTAACTTTGAAAAACCGTCATACTTCAGCCATTAAAAGAATAAATATCTACAAAATATACACAAAAACCATCCTTAGTTAACGCTCTATCTTTTAGTGAAAACCGCATAAAATCCATTGCGTGGTTTAAGAGAATAGTGCGGTGACACAGACAGAGGAAAACGGCGACTTTACTTTATAATATGTAATAATAACTTATACATTTTTCTTGCATCTCGAATGCCCTATCTATACTATTCTAATGTCTTATTCTTATTTATTTATTTCCGGTTTCCCAGTTTTCCCCAAAGGGTTAGGTGAGACTAGGCAAAGAGGACCGCAAGAGCAGTCCACTTTCGGCTCATAGACACGGGTAATTCGAACGAGCAGTCCACTTTCGGCTCATAGACACGGGTAATTCGAACGAGCAGTCCACTTTCGGCTCATAGACACGGGTAATTCGAACGAGCAGTCCACTTTCGGCTCATAGACACGGGTAATTCGAACGAGCAGTCCACTTTCGGCTCATAGACACGGGTAATTCGAACGGTACAGGCTTGGTTTTGTCTAAACTTAGTGCCATAAATTAACTAGCTGTTAGTACTAGTTTTCGTAAATTGCAAAAGAAAATGATAAATAAAAAAATTCAATGATATATTTTTAGATTATTATTATGAATAGGTACTGTATTAACACATTAATTATAGCCCTGTTAACCCATCCGTATAGCTATAAAGCTTGTGGGTTCACGTTAGTCTAACACCCGAACATTTATCCATTTTAGCTGGGTTATTCCCAAAGTACTTACTCCATATTATAATAGTATGAGAATTATTATGACCGGTTTAAAATCGCACTCCTGGGAGCTGTTTTTTTACTGTGGCTGCTATAAATTATACTTATGCTAATTAACATTATTATTAGGCAAATTTATTCAAGCTGAGCTAATAAACAGTACGTTTAAGAAAGTCTTCAACAAACAAATGGACTAATGAAATGTTTGGATGAATTAATTCAAAACAAATATTGGCAAAATTGAGTACAAAGTTTATATTCTAACCACTACTGCGCTGTTCAGTGAAATAAAACATAATGAAGTAACGAATTCAAATTATGTATTTTCAGATAACATGGATTTAAAGCTTGTTATTACAGAAAGCCTCGTTAACTATAAAAATACTTATGGTATTATACCTACACTGAAAAAACTAATTAGCCGATAGTTCAGATTCGCAATTTTAGTTACAAAGAAACAAAATTTTACAAAAAATTAACAAACTCGACTTAGTTGTACTTCTAAAACTAGTTAAATACATTTTTGTTACTGTTCACTAATGTAAAGTAAACAAATCAGTATGGTTGCAGCATATAAACCTTAGTTTTAATAATAACTGAACGATGTATACTCGTATACGTATGCATACTAAAGATTTTCGTTATTTTTACTTAAATTTTTACCAAAGCGTATCAGCCAAATTTTTACGAAGTTTACCAACAACTATTAACTATGTAAGTATTGGGTTGCTGTTACGCAAACTGTTTTTTCAATGTGTTCCTATCACTACAATCACAGCCTATTCCTTTGCCCGTACAGTTTTAAATTTTTAAATAAAGGGTTTATTAATAATATGATACCTAGATCTACCTAGATCCAAAGCCGCGCCTGTCAATTGTCCAGGCTCTGAGACGATTTCTCCCACAGAGAGCATAGGCGTTTCCGTTAACACGTCGTTTTCGCTTACCGGCACACTTCGTTTTATTAGATCTCTCACAACATCCCCTTCTTTGTCGCGCTCTCCACCGGTGCCAAATAATAACAACGAAATTCGGCGAAATTTGCGTTTTGTCCTATCCCCCCTCCCTTCCCCCGTCGTCGCATAGAAATAACAGCGACAGCGTAATTTTCCCAATACGACAATTGAATAAATCGGTTTTTGCTTTATCCGGGGTTTGGCGGTGTGGCAATGCGGCAAGATTTACGCGGAAGTCCCGATTTCCACGGCTCCTTTTATATTTCGCCGTGTGACAGCTGGCTCTTATTCGATCAGACACTTTTTGTGGGGACGGGCTTAACCATATTTCATCGTTTGTCACACTTGTTATATTACTACGATACAAGAGTGAAAAGTTAAACTAAATACTTTGAGCCGTGTGTGTAGAGACTCACTTAAAGTAGGTAAGATACTACCGCCCAGTCTCTTCTCTTGGTTGTCGTAAAAGGAGACTATCGGATTAAATACTGCACATACATCCAACAGCGTAGAGCGACGATGTGCTAATAGCGGCTCATTTAAAGTATACTACCGCCGCTCACTTAAAGTATACTGCCGCCTCTTCTCTTCCCTTGGTTGTCGTAAAAAGAGACTATCGGACTAAAAACTGCATATACATCCAACAGCGTAGATCGCCGATGGGCTCACCACCTACCCCGCTGAGCACATGTGAAATTGTAATTTAGTGAAACGTGGGCTACGACAGTAGACTACTTCTGCGGTTCTCATTGCCTAGTCTTTTTTTTTTACTAGGTATGGGTTTGCTCTTGATCCCAATCAAGCCCAGGGGCTAAGACAGGATCTATGATGGTGCGAGCTAACCCAGAAGGTGCATATTTACTCTTGCTTTGAAGATGGAGGACGGGTTATATGTACTCGGAAACACAGACGCAGGGAGGGAGTTCCACTCCTTTGCTATACGCAGTATAAAAGATGTTGAGTAACGCTTTGTGCGACATTTAGGAATATCCACCAAGAAAGGGTGGTAGCCCGCAGTGCGTCTGGATGTCCGATGGAAGCAGGGGGATGGCGGTATGAGCTCATGCAGCCTCTGTCTGATCTAACCCAAATAATAGATATGAACCAAAGTAACATGTATGTGTTACTACGATACGAGCGTCAAAAGTTGAACCACAGTTAAACTAAATTAGCAGTAGTGTAGTACATTGCAGGGCAAACGCCTTCATAATTGAAAACAAATTATCGCTACAATTTATGAGTATTGGGTAAAACTAATTTCATTCAATTAAAAATGTTTATTAGATATTCGTTCGTCATTGACAATTTTTTTATTCGAATTAAATAGACAGCTATTTGAAGATTTTGTTTCAAACCTGCAAATTTTTAGGCTTTTCACCCCTCTTATGGCCTTAAGTGTTAATTTACTTTCTTCCCACGCTTATGCAGAGCATAACGCAAAGTATTGTTTTGTGAACAAAACTAAGCTATTACTATTTATTAACCGTAAAATAGACAAGTTTGAAACAAGCAAGATCTTGACTTTTTACAATCTATTATCATAGCTAGATATTTTTTTTTACTTTGGTTTGACTTAAAACTGTTAATGTAAAATACTAGACTATTTATATTCCTAGTCGACATGATTTCATTGGCTTGAACTTTTTGCATATAGCCCCTCGGTTTTGTTTCGTTTTAATGTGCGATCCCTTTACGCCGTGTTTAGTAATCCGCGCAGGCAGGTTGCCTTTTTATTTTTATCGGTTCCATTACACTGCTTCGGGGACGCGTTAAAGAGTTTTAACATTTAGCACCGGCCACTGCTAGTGGGGTATGCTAATTACTTAGTTTTAATAGGAAACAGTTTACTACTCGGCAGTGCAACACGGGTCTTTTTTATGACAGCCATTTTTCCGTTCGTGCGACAGCCGGAGTCAGGTACCACGCGACAGCATTGCTGCACGCCTGACCTGTGACTCCTCAAGTCGATACGTAACGTGAAATTCTCTCGACACAATTCGAGAAACACTTTCTAACTAATCATTGGGAAAAAAACTGTCTTAGACAGTTACGTTTACGTCACTAAATCTGGAAAAATGTTTACTTACTTGTTCAGAACTACCAAACAATCACATGTTATATTATGTAACAATGATTTTAGACACAGCATAGACTTACTACATAAAATATGTCCATGAGACACAGTTTGTAGTGACGTCTTAATTACAGGTATCCATCCACGTTATGCAATGCATAACAAGTCACAAAATTAAATGTTTTAACAAAAGTTAACAACTCACTACTGACATAACAAACATACAATTATTATTAAGTGCTCCCAACTAAATTATAAGTCACGTTACATAATGCCAGTATGGACGGCGCAAACTTTTACTACTTACAAGCTTAGCGTATTAGCAAATACCGTGCACCGTTGGCCATAAAATAGGTTTCCAGCTAAGTCCGTACATGTCTGTCAAATAAAGCGTGTCTGATTTAAGTGAGGGAGCGATCCGGTGAGGTGAAGTCGGTGACCGCCGCACTTGCGCCCGACAGATCTAATCAGATGCCAACAACCGCGAACCGACCTCAGGCGTTCCACTCCGGCTCGGCTCACCGGTCGCTGTATATGCATATGCACCCCTATTCTTTTTTATAGAACCCAACATCTGCGATAAATAGGAAAGTGCCTACTTGGGTATGCGACGGATTTTAATTACCTGCACTCCACCGCAGTTACATGTCACAGAATAGATAAGGGAACTAACACAGACGCGCCACTTTTTGATTTTCATAAAAAGACTCGCTTTATTATATTAAAAATAAGTTTATTTGTTTCCATGCCAGCCGTGGCATGCTTTACTTTTACGTGATATTCTATAGAAATAAACATTTAAAACGTTATGGTTGAACGATAACGCCAGCGCTCCTTTACTAACTGTATTAAAAAACTGTGTGGTGTGACTTTATACAAAATTTTATGCCATAAATTCATCATTCATAATAAATACGTGTTACGTTACATGTTACATGCTATGTTACATTGATAAAATTAGTCAATTAATAGAGTACCTAAAATAAAAATATTGTATCTTTCTTAATTATATTAATTATTTTAAAACAATTATATAATAAGTAAGTATCACAGACGTATAAAAAGAAGTATACGTCTGTGGTAAGTATTTTTTTCGTAGAAAAAGGTTTTACCACTGCTTCTTTTGTTTACCATTTTTGCATGCAAAAAAACGAAGGATAGAAAGAGACCGTTTTTATCTATAAGCGCCCGATAGTCGTATCAACGAGTAAATAATGTCCTAAAAGACTTACCTATATTATTATAATTAATAACACTAAAAAGTACAAACACAATTTTTCCAAATGTTTTCAATCTAAAACATAGTACGACGTACCCACCACAGAAATCTAAATCAATAAAAACAAAGCTAACAAACTCAACGCGCCAAGGAGTCAGCGTCATCGCCGCGCAACGAATTCGGTTCGTCACGAGACGCCAAGAAAGAAACGATCGGACAATGAAACAAGGAGAGCATGAAATCACGTTGGCCACATGCAAATCGGCGTGATGCTGCGCGGGCGACGAACCTGGTGACCCAAACGCCGAGTTCAATAGACGGTGCGGCCCACAAAGGCGCGCCAATTAATCATCACCCGCCCGCGCGAGCTCGAGTACCTTCGCGTTAGTTACCTCCAAGAACTAAAGTAAGCCCTCAATTAACAACTTCAAGTTTACAGATTCTCGGAACAGGATCATTATTCTCTTCTCCAGAAGCGGAGGCTTACATGAGTTATACGCATCGGACAATGAGGCACATTTATCAATTACCTTCGAAAAGCTTGATTGGCTGATAGTGGATTTAGCTGTGTTACGTAGCGGCTCAGTAAAATAATACTACCACCCTCTCTTCCCTTGGGTGTTGTAAAAGGCGACTAACGGACTAAAGACTGCACATACATGCAACAGCATAGAGCGGCGATGGGCTTACCATCTGTCACGCAGAGTACATGTCCAGTTGTAACTTGGTGAAACGTGGACTATGGCAGTGGACTGCGTGTGCGGTCTCTATTGAATAGTCTCTGGCTAACCCTTTGGGGAAAATAATCGTGAGTCTGTGTGTGTGAGCTTGATTGGAGATTGGGGAGTCGATCAGCGTCGTCGCAGCGTCCGGGCCGACCTCGTCTGCCGCTATAAATTGCATTTGCCATTTGTCTTGTATCATTGCGGTTTTTTTTATTACTTTAAAGTCCGACCTACGCTCGAGGTAATAAACGAAGCCAATGGCATTAGGATGACCGCAGGTAACGTGGAATTAATTAACTTTAAACAAATTAAGGAAACTTCATAAATTTTAAATAGCACAAAATAATGTCAAACATTGCGATTAGTTCCCCAGCGCTAGCTTTACGAAACCAAGGCTCAATCATTTACGTGGGAAATAATCTAGATATGATCAATACTTAATATTGATTTGAGGGTAGAGTTTACAGCATGTTAGGTAATAAATACAAAAATATGTTAATATGGCAAATTTTACAGGTTTGCACTTTAAGGGGGGGGGGGGGGGAGTCACTTGTACTAAGCACTGAATTAGTTAAATACATTAAAATAACTTATGTAAGTTAGCACACAAAGCACCATTGACGAAGGTTCCATACAACTCGATTCCCACCGGCTTCCCTTCAGAAGTTTAGAACACAACCACTCTCTACTTGAATTGAGAAATGGCACAATCAGTAATTATAAAATTAAATATATAAAATGAACATTACAAAACGCCTACACTATGGACATTAAATCAACAAAATTTGCTTTTCAACAACATATTGCTATAAAATAAGCCGCAGGCGCGATCGGCTTTTTGGCAGTTAAACTTCTGAACAAAATATACGTCACGACGTCACATAAAGGTCAATAAACCCACCCGCGTATTAGCAGCAGGTAAGCCGTCTTTATCCGAGTTACTTGCTAGAGAAAGTAATAGAATTTGCTTGCGCATAAGCGGGATGGAGGAACATCGTTTTCGGTTTGTGTTCTGTTGACAGATAATTTGACGTAATTGCAATATATCATTGAATGCATGACTGTGTTTTATTAGTATTTGAATTTATTAGTTAGTTTCATCTATTAGAATGATTAGTATTGTAGTTAGTTTTTGTTTATTTGTGTTGTGTATAGTGATGAAAGTAGTTACGAAGACGTACGTTGTAATTAGGTATTTGCGGTAAGGAGATATTGTAATAAGTTGAAATTACGTCTTTAGAGTAAGTAGATTTGCAAAGTAATCGGTAGAATTGTAAGATGTCGGCATTATAGCTTTAGATTCTTACCGGCTTTTATGATAATGTCTTAGCGCACTTTGTAAGAAAGAATAGACAAATAGCTTTAGAGTATAATTAGTATTATTAGTACTTAGTCGATTAAGTTTTGTTTAATTTACATCATATCATCATTTCACCACAAACGGCTTCTATCAAAGCCACTTCTATTATGCTTGCAAGACACTGTTTCAATATCTCAGTGCTTACACGTATAGTAAAAGTGGACTGAAGATACATCTGCCTATACAAGACTGAAGCCAGGATGCCAATCACATATTTTCGGTAAGGACTCAAGACTGCGTGCCCGCGCTCGGAGTAGGTAAGCATTTTTTTTTGCTCCGGCTTACCTCTCACAATATTTCACGCTTCGCCACTGAAAGCACACAAGGAAAAAAATTTTTAAAAGGCCATGAGCCTTTTTAAAATTTAAAACAAATTCATTAACTAACAAAAATAATTTTATGTAATGACTTCTAAAAATATTTTTTTGCGAAAACTTTCTTAATTTTAAGCATGAAACAATAATTCTTACATGAAAATATATGTATATATTCCGAAGGTCACCCGCTTCTTGTAAAAGTAAATTTTAATTTTTAACACAAGCGCGGGAAGGTTTTTCCACATTTCGCAGAATAAAAACATTGCTCTAATTAAATTACTAAGTCTGAAACTTCAAAGTAGAATTGTTCTAATTATTAATATCAATAACATTGATTTTGCTTTGAAGTTCATTAAGAGACTTATGTCAGTTGTTTACGCGCGGCATCCCCTTAAGCATCCTATATACTTACATTAAAACAAGGCTGGATTCCCATTGTAATTTTCTTAATACAGAGTTTTATACCATAATTAGTTGATTGTTATTAAAAGTTTTAAGTTTACCAACCCCCTAACAAATTGAAGAGGCTGACACGAGGAACGCTCGAGAGACCAAGAAAAAGTCCTAATGCGTCAGCAGTTTTAGTTTGCTTGTCGAACTTTGCTCTTTGTTCGTAAACAAGCCCAACTGACGGGAAAAGTTTTTCTGCAAAGAAAGTATTTAGGAATTAGAGAGCGCGTTATGTTTGCACCGAAAAATGTTTCACTTCACATTTTCCTTACGCCACTTTTTTAGGCGGACTCCAAACTTTTTGGAGCATTAGTGATTAGGGCGATGCTCCTTACACTTTCGTAGTTGTTTCGACAGTCATCTGTTTATGTAAGTGCGAGCGGACTGTTTCGAAGTTTGCGGTATCGCTAATAGTTACAAGACGCTTCTCAGTTTTTAGTCTCGCGGTAGTCTGCAAATAGATGGCGTTTTCTCGTAATTTAGCGGCGGCGTTCCCCGATTGTATTCAGCCAACGACGGCGACGTCAAGTAACACAAATTGCAGGGGCGCGTTCCACTCTCTGAAAAATGCTCCGCTTTTAACAACTGAAAGGGGAACGGTGCAGGTTAAATGGTCATATTCAGTCAAGTTTCACCTTACAAATGGCAGTCTCTGATATTCAGCGGAAAGGAAATTTTTTACGTTTAGTTTTGAGCTTTTGTTTTCATGTGGAGAAGCACAACGCCTCCAGAACGTAAACAATGGTTATTTTTAGAGGAAATAGTGATAAATTGGAATTGCGGGCCAAATGATCGTGTCATTGTACCCTCTGCAAAAAGGAAATATTAATCTTCATTTATCCAAAAAGTTGTAGGTACTTACTTGGTTCTTAACCGCTACTTATGAATAGCAAATATTTATAAAACTAATAAAAATTACTATGTAAACGAAGACAAGATACAGTCCAGTAAAGTAAAGATTACAGTACAGCAAAGAGAAATATTTTAATAATATAATTGCAAAACAGCCCATTTTTAAAGTTACATTTTGTTAAGTAAAAGTTTACCTCATGGTAGAATAAACAATAGACACTGAAGAATAACACAAAGAGAAGTAATTAGATTTTTACGTAATTAAAACTGCCTGCTGCAACTTGTTTGCTTTGAAAAGTGATGAATAAAAAACAGTAGACACGCTGCCTTTGGCTCTCCACACCGACACCGGGAGCGGCGAGTTTTTTAAATGCACAAAATAAGGAGCAGTTTGTATACTAATCAAAAGCACTCCACACGTTTGTCGCTCAGGGACAGCACACAGCATGCTGAACTTGTTACCAACATCTAGTATTTAACACTTACTCCTTGCCTATAATGATGTGTGACAATTTGTCATTTAAGAGTCTGCCATTTGTTACGTCACGTCATTAAGAGGAAACACTATGTCGACGTGGCATGCAAAATTCTCATACAATATACAGAAAAACGACGTTTCGTAGTCCCCTGTTTCCTCCTTCAGAACTGGACTATTTTTTATTACTTTATCAGCATCGGTTAAAGAAAGAGATTTTCTATGTCTTTAGATTTGATTTTTTTGCATTCAGTCATTTATTTAATAACCAGGAGCCTTTAAAATTTTGCGAAATGACTCCTATTTAAGGCGTCTTCAGAAACATTAAGTGGCTGGTTAAACAAAATAATCAACCATACAGACATAGAAAATCTCTTTCTTAACCGATGCTAAAAAAGTAATAAAAATTGGTTCAGTTCTGAAGGAGGAAACAGGGGACTACGATGGGGGTCAAAGTTGCTCGCGTCCGTAGGTTTACCCTTGAGACCCTACACGTGATCCCTGGGTGGTGCTAAATGAGTGACACCAACTGAGTGGTAGAGCCACGCTGCGTTGCAGCACGCATTGGGCCGGCTCGCCCGGCGTAATACCACCCTCTCACTAATATTCGGCGTGAAATAATGGCACTTGGTGCTGTTGTGTTTCGTCCGACCAGTGAGGGTTCCGGAGGCCCCTTCCCCCCCCCCCCCCCTCCCAATTCCTATTCCTTCCTTAAACCTATTCCTCCCCTAAAGGCCGGCAACGCGTCTGCGATTCCTCTGGTTTTGCGGGTGTCCATGGGCGGCGGTGATTACTCTCCATCAGGTGACCCGCCTGCTCGTTTGCCTCCCTCTTATATTAAAAAAAAAAAAAAAAAAAAAAGTCGTTTTTCTGTGTTTTGTATGAGAATTTTGCATGCCATTTCGACGTAGTGTTTCCTCTTAACCGTGCAAACGTTATTATTAAATAATTTTGATGCGTCGGCGTCGGTAGCCGAGCGGAAGATGTTCAGGTTGAACGCGAGGTATCGTGGTTTAACCCTCATGGCTCCGTTAGACTACTGCCGTGAACCCACTCCGACAGCCATTTACATTAACAGGATGGGTTAACATGACTATTATTTATGTGTTTAATAATAATATTCTTAAAAAAAAGGTAAAACAAGCAAATTTATCCGCGTGAACACTCCGTATCCCGTGTAGAATTTTTTTTTATAATATAAACCTTGTCCGTGTCACGTAGCGGTGACACAACGTCTTTTCCCTTGGGTGTCGTATAAGGCGACTAACGGACTGAATACTACAATATACTACATACAGCAGCATAGAACGGCGATGGGCTCACAACGCTGAGCACATGTGCAGTCGCTATTTGGTGAAAAGTGAACTATGGTAAAGGACTGCTTTTGGGGTCCTCATTGCCTAGTCTCTGACTAGCATAATAGTCGTGATTATTAATTATTATGTACGTATTTAAACCTAGTCCTGACTAACACAAATATAATAAACAAAAAGAATCAGTCAAATCGGCGGTGCCGTTCTCTAATTTTGCGCTTAAGCATCACATTTGGCAATTTATTTTTATTTATATAGATACACGCGATTACTATGTGTTTCAAGATCAAGATTAGAGCGCAGCTGTTTAAAAAAAGCACGTTGCTACAATTTTGTATAATTATAGTAATGATTATATACGGACGTATAATGTACTATATAAATAAATTGACTCTGACCTCTCTGCTATTGCTGTCGCAGACGTCGTACAGACTGCTCAGTTGTATGTTATTAACCTTTTAACATATTTTGTAACTCTAAAATTACTATAAACAGCAATTCAGCCTGCAATAATGATTTAAATTTGGACTCTACGCGTCCTGCGCCCCCAGTAAGATTTATCTTACCCCATAAAAAGAAAAGCAAGAACACAATATTCCGCACAAAATGTAAATGTTTCGACAAAGTGTAAGTAATAACCGAGCATTCCACTATCCGCGCCGGTCAGACCCTTTTTAGGATATTTGCCTTTGTACTTTACAAACGGCTGCCTATAGCGTTATCAGTAAATACACATATATTTTTATAAGCAAACGCTTTGTTCGTTCGCAAATACAGTTTACATTATTCTTCTTATTGCCTTTGAATTAAGAAAACTTACAAAAGAGCTTGGCCATCACCATTCACACTAATGGAAGCGTCACGGAGCTTTCTTGGCTGGATATTATGAGATCACTGCCCTGCGAATCTTTCATTTTTAGTTCGTTTAAGGCTAGGTGTTAGTGAAAAATTAAAATAACACGTTCTTAGAATTACTTTTTGAAGTAGTGAACAGTAAAATTAAAATCTGCGAAAATTATGAAATATTGTTGAGGCTTTAATCTGTGAAATACACCCGATGGAAACACGATTTGATAAAGTTGGCTCGATAGAATAAATTCACAAAGTTACATATTTTTGTGTCATTTTATCTTCTTTTCCAGGTTTTATTCTTAAAATAAGTGATTTGATATTATGAGTCATTTACCAAAATGAAGTACATAGATAACTTGAGGAATTATAACCGATCGTTTTTTATTTATTGCTTCTATCAATTTTTTATAATATAAAACGCGATTATTCGCGCCGCTTTGCTGTTATACCCGTCCCTTACCGTCGTACCGTCGAGAGAGCGAGAGAGAAGCGCCCGAAATACCTCCCCTTAAAGGTCGCCTCTAGCGTGTTCTTGAAGATTAATAAACTTATAAAGCTTTGTTTTTATTAATTCGTGAGTGAATTTTCGTTCAACGTGATACTCTTGTTTCAGGTTTTCGCTAGTAGATGAAATTACCCTAAACAAGTAATAAACTTAAATTATTAGCCGCCGTAGCCGCATCGAGAGGAACTTAGTCAAGCGGCGAACAATTACTGAAACTGCTACCAAGTTTCCCAAACAACTGAATTCTCGTAAAATTCCATTAACATTGTAAGCATGTTAGATAAGCATAAACTTTTGACAACGTTGCTGACAGTTAAAATATGTACTAAAAGCATTTCGATTGCCCTGGAACTTTGGAGAATTTCGCTTCAAAAACTGAGGGTATTTAATTTTACGGTTCATTAGAATTCAATTCAATATGATCGCGAGGGTTTGTTGATATCGACCTACGAGACGCGTGCAGTGACGTCGACGCGACAGCGACGAGACGGCGGCGCGGCGGCGGCGGCGACGACGCTAAAGATGGATGTGTACGCGTAAACAACGCTGTAAGTGGCGGCACGCATACTGGCGCCCAACGTGGGGAGAACACGAATTTTAATATTATCAAGCTCAAAGCAGTAACAAACAGGATATATAATATAATATATTATATACCTATTTCAAAGAAAAAATAAGCAACAAATTCCGGTTAAAGTTCGCTTTACTTTGATCGGTTTTGTTTTAGTTCGTTTTTGTTGGGAGGTTAAGAAGTACTATTATTTATTCTGTGGTTGAAGTTACTCGCGTCCGTAGGTTTACCCTTGAGACCCTACAAGTGACCCCTGGGTGGTGCTGAATGAGTGACTCTGACTGTAGAGAGCCACGCTGCGGCCACTGACAACGCGCCTGCGATTCCTCTAGTTTTGCTGGTGTCCATGGGCGGCGGTGATTACCTACCCTCCATCAGGTGACCCGCATGCTCGTTTGCCTCCTTCTTTTATAAAAAAAAAAATTCTTGTAATAATAATAGCTTACAAGTCCTACCTTACCACAAGGTGCAGCCTGTTAATAATTCTGTAGAAGTATTCCTTCGTGTGTAGCCTTGGTTCTTACCTGAAAAAAAATAAAAAAAATAAATAAAAATCAAACAAACAGAGTTATGATTGAGCTCTAATTATCAGGAATATTACAATGCTTTTACACAGTTGTTTTTAAGTCGCCGATATTAATTACTACATTATTATTCACGTTTACACAAATATAAGTGACTACACTGGAAAGCGCTTTAACAGGACAAATGCATGCAGTTATTGTGTAATAGCCACATCATGGCTCACTGTGAGCAGGTCATAAATGTCGGACTATACTAACTTAACGCAGACAACTACAATTCAACAACAATACTAAAGGAATATGCGATATGTAGTTTCAAAGCGACTGCGAAATTATTCAAATTTCAGCAGTGGCCCGGACACCAGGCCACCGTGACTCGGGAACTGGGTTATTATGTTTTGGAATATTTTAGAGGCAGATTAATTCGATTTGTTGGCGACGTCAGCCGCTTGATGGCGCCCAACAGGCACTCTGGGCTACTTCGCAATTTGTCAGGTGTTTCCGACAACGCGGCAGATTTAAATAGGATTCAACGTTTGATAATGTTTTTATAGTTTTTGGGTTTTCCTTTGGTTAGCCTGCCGACCAGCATTGATCAAGCGTGGTGGGTTATTATGTCAGAATCTTCTCCATGTGTTGTTGTTAATGTGGGAAGGCCCCGTAGGGAGACATTCATAGGTTGAAAATATAGGCTAAAATAAAAGCTTTGGTTAGCCTTTTAAAAGTTCACACGGTGATCTGCCGTGTGGCTAGCTCTTCAACCATCTTTTTCGCTTTTATTTTTCATTTTACACTCTTTGTCATTTCCATGATTGCTTTATTACAGTATACAGGTATACAGGTTATAGTACAGGTGGCGTCTACTTATATACCTACCACACAAATAATTGCATAGTTAATTCTAAAGCACATATGGTTCAATTGTTATAATATATTAACCAAATTTTTTATAAAATACTTTGGTAGAAAAAAAGTGTTGTACCTCCTTTCCTCTCGTCTGTGAGAAAACCTAATAACAATAATTGTATTACTATTATGTGTGGCTTTCTTGCAGTTAACAGACGAAATAATTTTTTTAGTTTTTTTTTCCGATAGCTGTACTTTGATGGCTCGACGAAAAGGTCTTAAAAGCGGGCAGTAGTATGGGTACTCGGCGTAGCGGCCCTAAAAGCGTAGGGGAAGTCAGCTCAAAGCGGCCATAGAAGGCAAAGCGGCCACGATTCATTTTTCGGATATTTGAAGTGAAAGCGCGACGTTGCCCATCTGCACGCATAGTATACCTCCCGCCCCGTGCCGTTCAGTCATTCGGTAGCGGTGGGATCGAGCGGGTGGCGCTTAGTGACGAAAAATACGTTTTCGCGTCATTTGTTAAAATAATACAAGGTAAGTTTGACCTGTTTTGGTCAAACCTGTTTAAGTTTAAATGCTTGCATTACACGTGTATTGTTACTTGTTTATTTGGCTTTGTTTCTTTAGTATTAGCTCCAAAATTTGATAAATAATGTGGGAGTAGTTAATTTTTATAACAAAATGGGCAATAAAGGCAAAGCGGCTCGGGCAAAGTGGCCAGGTGACCGCTTTGCCCTTATTATTATTATAATCGAACATAAAGGGAAATTTGTCTGAAAAGGCAGGGTCATCTGGAACGCAAAAAAAAGCTGTACCTCGTACTAATACAAAGGGAAAAACATCCAAGACTAAGAATAATACTCAAAAAAACTGCGATAATGTCACAAAAATCAAAATTATTTTTGTCTGATTTGCATGGAGCCATATGAAGATCCACCCGTAGAGGACTGGATTCGCTGTGATGACTGCCAGTTATGGGCTCATGAATCGTGTACGACATATTCCGGAACTGGAGCTTACTACTGTGATAACTGTCAAGAAATCTGATCTCTGTTGTTATAATTTAATTTTAATTGTTTTATTAAAAAAGAGGATTAATTTTGATAAAAGATAAAGACTGTTGAAAGACTTAAGTAATAGAAGTAACTGTGATTAATAAAAATGTCAAGTATCAACCTAATAGGTAGTAGTTAGTTCCTAAAATTTTAACTAAAGTTTTAAACTAAATATTACAAAGTTAAGTTAAATTACTTTTAAGACCGATTGTGATTATTAATTAGGATAAAGCAGAAAATATTGATGTTTTATACAAAAAGTTTTATTTTATTTTAATGTTTTTTTATGAAAGATTTTTAAGTTTTAGAGGATTATTTTTTTCAATATTTTAAGACTGTTGGAAGGCTTAAAGTAAGATTACTGACTATTAATTAATAAAATTAATAAATATTAACAAAAACTAAATCTGATTCAAAGTTCCTATTAGTTCAGAAGTTTTCAAACTAAATTCCTAATTATAACATAAAATTTAAGTCAAATTACTTTTAAGACTGATTGTGTTTAAAACGGGTAGAAAATGTTGATTATTTTATTAAAAAATATATCATATTATGTGTAATAATAATAAATAATGTTTTTAATAATTTTTTTTTGGATTTTTATTTTGTCTAGCACGATATATTTCAACAAAAAATAAACATTTCCGGTGAATTTTTGGGGTGGCCTCTATGCCCTTACCACTATGGCCGCTTTGGGCGACCCCTCGGGCAAAGCGGTTTTTTGACATGTTTTTGTAATCTACAAATCTAAGGCTTATATTTAAATTTGCGCGAAATTTAAATTGCAAATTACAAAAATTAAATAAATTCTCTACCTATTAGTATAAAATTATTTTAAAAAATGTATCGTTTTATAGGTTTTTTCTTAATTTAAAGTTAAGGTGGCCGCTTTGAGCTGACCTCCCCTACCACCAGCTTTCGTTTGACGTAAAGGAACCAAAACAACCAAACACCGCTGTCAAATATAAAATAAATAAAGACGGAAATGAGAAAGTAGCAGCTCAGGGGTTCCATTAGTGTCAAGGGAGGCAGAGCTAGGCTTCGCCGGGTGCTCAGTCAGTGCTTACATTGAAAATATCACTGAAAGCGCGCGTTCGCAGTAATTATTTTAAGCCACTTTAGCCTCTACAGCCTGCAGTAATAACTCGGTGGCATTGCCAGTTTCGCCGTTAGACACTCCTATTATGTTTATAAAATAATGATAGCATTAAACAGTTAATTAATTTGTATTCAATTTTTTTATCTTATATTTTTGTAAAAGTAATTTTGTTACAAACTTTATCAAAAAGCTCTTTGATACAATTCTTTTTTCGTGCTTGGCAGAATTTAATCTAGTGTACATGTTACTCTTATTTATTTAATTACTAGAATTGCGCGCGTACGCGAGAAATGCATATTTTTTCACAGAAACCTGTTGCCGGAATAAAAAAATTGTATCCAGTGTGCTTGTTCGGTACATGGTCTGTCTATGTGCAAACTTTCATCCAAATCCGTTCAGCCGATCTCAGGTTATGCTACCTATTAGGTGTGCCGAATGCCGAATGTCAACACTGTAATATAACCACATCGAATATGAAATGTTGCATTCAATTATAGTTCAATTTCCTGACGTCGTACTTACGATTCCAATCAGATAGGTATGCACTTTACAATAAATTAAGAGCGGGTCACAGTTTCGAATCGGATATTGTTTTTTCGCAAAAAAGGAAAACTGCAGTGCGATTAACATATTAAACGGAGCATCTGATAAACATGAAATATGTACCTACCTTATCTAATTAAATATCGTTCTCACTTTACTACGGATGTAGTAGATGTTAGTAGTTTAGAATGCATAAACTTTAGTAATTGTTATTTGATAATTGCTTTAGCGCTAAGGTATACGTTTAAAGTACATTTATGATAAATCATAATACCTACTCCAGTTAGTTTTGTACTCCCAAATTTTGATCATGGAAAAGTTTTTATCACTTTTAATTCTGAAATCACAACGTTCATTACTATATACGCACAATAGAAAATAACATCAAAGAAGTGTCTTTAGTCCACAATAAATCGAATGTAGTCGATACAAAAGAGGAAACCTAAGAACCGACGAGACGCAAGCAAAGAGGAAATCGTACCGGGAAAACTGTTTTGTTTACACAATCCATACAAACGTGGAGGAGCGGACAAATGGAATAACTTCAATTGTGGAAAACTGGGAACCTAACACCCAGGCGCGGGCGGGGCGGCGGGGGGCGGGGCGCCGGCGCGATATTCAATATGAACATTTCCCTAACTTTTTATCTAGAATTCAGAGCGGACCGCTACGGTTTGAACTCTGTCGTTGCGGTAAAGCCTCGTTCGCACTAGCAGAGTAATATATTCAAGTAGCGAATACAATTAGGATTAATCGCCTTTGTGCGCTTGGTTTGGTTGGTGGTAGGGCTGTTAAGTCCGCCTGGCTAGCTACCACCATCTAATCTAAGTCTGTCGCCATAACAACGATGTTTATGGCATTGTTGTGTTCCGACAGTTTGAGATAAGATAGCCAGTTCCTCAGTGGTTGAGGATTCCGGGTGAAGCGCGCTTCCACCTTCGGCCTTATCGTCACTTACCATCAGGTGAGATGAAGGCCAAGCGCTTACCCGTTGTGGATAAAAAAAACAACCCAAACTTTGATGGTTATTGGATACTTACATAAAATAATCAAACTAGCGAAGCAATATCGAGCACATTGTGCTCCACTAAATTACTTTCTTAGTGCGAACAAGATTTTACGATGAGATACGATGTGATTGTAATGGGATTACGAGTTCTATAAAGGTGTGTGGGATGTTATACAAATTGTTATGTGGGATGATCTAAATAATTTAAGCGCCGATTAAAGAGTAATGTGATAATTTTAAAGTCGTCGTTGTCGTGTCAAGAGTGATCGATTTTAAGTAATCATTATCAGCACATAACCGTGTCGAGTAGCGGGGAAAGAATACTACCACCTCCTCTCTTCCCTTGGGTGTTGTAAAAGGTGACTAACGGACTAAAGACTGTACATACATCCAACAGCATAGAGCGGCGATAGGCTCACTACCTGTCACGCTGAGCACATGTGCAATCGCTATTTAGTGAAAATTGGACTATAGCAGGACTACTTTTGCTCCTCATTCTCGTCTCCTCAAGGCCTTCCCGCGTGGACAACCGAACATGGGGAGATTGGAAATAACCCACCACGCTGGCCCGATTGGGCCAAAGAGCAAATAAAAACGTAGAAATTATGATAATAATTAATATAGCAACGCCTGAACCCACCAAGAAGACTCTAATAGGGGCTGCTGATGGTAGCATAGCAGCCTGCATACTTTGTTATTAATTAATTTGTTCAGATCTGAATCTGAACCAAGCTTTCGATTGGATATCATACTAAAATTAATCGAATTATTTTCTTATTATTACAAGGTACACCAAAAAGTGAACATGCAAATTTTCACATGAAAACGAATAATAGGCATACACAACATTGTCCAAAATACACAACAAACTAAAACAAAATATTTGTGCTATAAGCAAAATGCACAAACAAAAAGTCGTGTATGTTAGTACATATTGGATTGCTTTATCCTTATCTTCATAGGCACTGGGAGTACAAGGCTCTAGGATGTCAAAGCTCGTTCGTGCTACAGAGCTTCTCAACACTAATTATTACAGAGGTATATACAGGTATAGGTATACCTACTGAGAAACTATATCACTGCGTCTCCGTAAAAATCTGAGCTCGAACTCACTCAAGTAGCACACTTCGGAAGCGAATCCACTTGACCTTGTAATGGTATTCTGGTTTTATTTCAGAGCTATCACAATACTGCATTGAAAACGTAGAACATAACGAAAGTAATACATCTTGATCTACTGTGTTGTGTTTCGGCGTAAATAAATATTTCTTTTATGAAGATTATTAGTATTGATAGGCTAATAAAACATATTAATAATAGTCCTGTTAATCCATCCAGAAAGCTAATAAAGCTTTGAACCGCTTTTTCTTTCGCTTTCAGTTTTTATATCTATACAAGAAGAAAAACAATGCTTAAAAACCAAACAAACATCGCTAATTGAAAAACAGATGAATCATGTGAAAACTTTTACTTCACCGTAACGACGTTACAACACGAATGCAACTACTATAAATAACAAACACCACATAAAAAGAGCCACGGACAAAGTGTGCCGTATTTTATGCTCCTACAGGATTCCCAGAAACAGGACAATAAATAACACGGATAATACACAAAGCGGAGTGCACCGTAACTTCGCTATGAACGGCGCATAGATGTCAGCCTAATGTAATGAGGCCCATATCCCCGCGAACAGTTATCTACGCTCTTTGGACTATGGAAAAACCGAATGAGCGCGAGTGGCGGTGCAGTGCGCGGTTCCGTTAGTTAATTCTCCAAAAATGATTTCCAAAGTTACGAGAACACAACATAATGCAATCAAACAATTTTTACGGAATTACTCGCACACTGGAATGTTGTTAGCTTGTTTTGCGTAAAACGGAACGCACACAAATAATTGACGGAACCCTTCGATCAGAACAGGTAACCGAAGACGGAACCTATGCAAGTCACAAGTTAAGAGACGACCAAAAAGGTCTGTAAATGTTTCAAAACGTCTCAGGATAAAAAAAATAGTAGTTTTTTAAAAAACGAAACAAATGTGTAAAAATGTATTTTACTTTTCAAAACTAGACGTTAGCATAGTTGGCTTAGTCAATAGAGAGCCTTTTAAGCACCTACCAAAACGTTAATCTTATAATTAGGGTTACTGGTTAGCCAATAGAAAACTTTTAAACTTTTAAGTACTTAGTTGACGAACCGTTAACATAGGAATTGTACAAGAATTATACTAAAGACGCCACCGACATGTCCCATCATTTATTTTTTAATAGTTGTTGACGTAAACATAACTTTGTTTATTTATTGTGTATTATTATATACAAGCAATGTACTTATAGCTACTTATAGTATAAGTACATTGCCTTCGTACGTACAATGCGAAATTGTACAAGAATTATACCAAGGACGCCACCGACATGATGGGAACACCATCATTTACTTTTTTATTTCTTGTAATATACAATAAATAAACAAAGTTATGTAGACGAGGCTAAGGACTGATTTTTCAATCCTCGGATATAACTTATCTGTCTGTTGTAGTTTAACAAGATCAAACTAAAATATCACCTGAAAAGAAAGAAAAGACATGATATGACAAGACAAGACATTTTCAAAATGGTTGTGTGATACTATAACAGACAAATAAGTTTTATATGACAATTGAAAAATCGGCCCTAACCCAACTATGGTAACGCCTATGTAGTTTTCAAAAAGTAAAAAAAACTACATTTTCTTTTATCCAGTGACGTTTTGAACCTTTTGACCTAAGTCAGAGAATATATACACTACCGTCCTAAGTCAAGCCCCCAAGAGTGAACAACCTCAGCCCTTATATACATTAAGTAGAAAGCGCACGAAAGAGTGGGCGAGATCTTTATTCATGTTCTACCTTATTATATGCGTTTAATTTAAGTCGGGAGTTATCTATTCATATTATTAAATCAGTCAAGAGTACAGGCAACCAGCGTTTTTTACAGAATGATTATGTTCTATGAGTAACTGAGTAGTTTAATTTAATTTTTTGATTTTAATAATGTTAAGTCAACACACTTTTAAACCCAACTTCATAAATTAACATAAATATTAGTTTAACACATATTGTATTATATTAAAAAGTAGATAAGGCTTAAGTCTCACAATGTAAGCGGTTTTTACTCCTTCGAAAAAATATAGCGGACCCCTAAACCAGTAAAAAGGCAAAGTTCCGTCATAAAAGTGCCATATGCATAATGACGGTGAGTACTCGGATAATTAGTCGTTCCGAGGAACTAGTGGCAAGCAACAAGCCCTTAGTGTTCCGCACATAGTCTAAGTTTTAAATTATGGCTACTGAGTATCTTTACTGCAATAGAAATTGCATCTTTTAAAACCGCCTTTTAGTAATTAACCTCCTTTGTTGTTATACTCCCCTTGTCTGCCGCGTTCGCTTTTAAAGCGATCTGACAATTGAATTTCTATTCTGTTTGGTTTTACGACAGCTGAGCTCCCAACTAGCATTTCGAACTGTATAAAAGTTTTAGTAAATACAAAATTTGAACACTTAACACCGTACAATCTTACTGTACAGAGGATGTATAGCCAGCTATACAGACCTTATAATTCCAAAAGGGGCCCCAAACTGTACAGCCTTAAGTGTAATAACAGCAGCTGGTGAACATCTTTATTAACCAAAGTGAAGTCTGACTAAGAACTCCTATAAGACTCGTATAATCCATTAAACCGCTACAGTTCTACAAATCAGCATTTTTTATTCTTACACACATAGCCTCATGCTTAATAAGTCTAGATATAGTAATAATTTTATCGTTCAATCTTTATGTTATTCCATAAAGATTGTTTTGTGCAAACTCACGCCGTTTCTCACTCATTTATTACAAATTATTGGTTAAGCATTCATCTTAATTTATCTGTTGTATTTTGCATGCGGCTTCTACTTTCCGTGAAAGTATATAGATATTGTATACAAATACTCACGCGCCCTTAAAAGAAATACATAATACCCAAAAATTTAATGATGTTTATTTATTTTATTTATTTATTTATTTATTTATTTATTTATTAGCTACACATAACAGAGTTACAACGGAAAATACAATAGAACAAACAAGGACACAGTAACATTGGTATGCTGTAACTCCACGGGCATGTGCAGACAACATGTAAAGCAAGCCACAATAATTAATTAAATTATGACAATTAATAACAAACAAAAAAAGAAAAAAAAACATTAAAATAGACAATTAATTAGAATCGCAATCTTATAAATAATGTTGATTAGCAAATGGAATTCAATAGAACATAACATAAAGACTAAAATAAAAATTTTAAAAAAAAGCAAATTTAAAATAAATTAAAATCACACAAAATTGAATACCTATAGGAAGACAAAATTTATAAAATTATGTATAATGTAGTAAACAAAATAATAATAATAAAATTTAAATTAGTACCATTCAAACATAATCATTTAATAATTGAATAAAGAATACACTTCCGTTTAGCGAGCGATGAGCCGTAGATGTCAGGCATACACTGACTCTGCAGCGCGTTAAATTCACGACACATTCTAAAGATAGGGTTATGGAAGGAGACGTTATTATTACAAAACGGAACTGAGAATGGAGAATCACGTCTCGAGGATTTGCTTGGAAGTTTAAAATTTATTTCCGATAAAAGAGTGGTTGTCAACGAGCCACTCAAGATCCTGTGCAGAAAGGTGAGGTCATGCAGTTTGCGTCGGACTTCTAGGCTTTTCACGTTGAAGTAACACAAGCGCTCCTCATACGTCGTCAGTTCTCTTCTGTGGCCTAATCTCAACGTCAAGATTCTGAGTAGGGTCTTTGAGTCGACTCGAGCATGTTGACGTACGCATTGTATTGTGGAGACCAAACAACAGAAGCGTAATCCAGCTGGCTCAGAATCAGCGATTTAAAGAGAATAAGTCGGCTCCTCGGAGATTTGAACTCTCTGGATGCACGACAAATGAAGCCTGAGAGCTTATTACATTTTCTCGACAGTGCCTCGCAATGGTGATTAAAACTTAGCTTAGTGTCAAAGAACACACCCAAGTCACGCAACACTGTTTGCCTTTTAAGTTTTATACCACCAATAGCATAGTCAAAAACAATGGGGCTCCTTTTGCGAGTAAATGATATAATAGAGCATTTTTCAATGCTGAGAGACATATCGTTAACCCTACACCAGCTCAAGATAACATCAATGTCCCTTTGCAAATTTATACAGTCTCTAACCGTATTTATCTGACAAAAAACTTTTAGGTCATCTGCGTATAATAAAGATAAGTTCTGAATCTGTTTCATTTAAAAATGAGTGTATCTACTTTACGTAACAAATCGACCTAAGATCGAGTCTGATGTATTACTAATGCTTTTCTATTAATAATAAACCAATCCTGTTGCATTTGTCTTCGAAATTTACAAAGTTAACAACTAAAATGTCTGTGTATTTTAAAATCAAGTTCATAGGTTAGGTTGTTTAATGGTGTTCCTAATATAGACAGCCGTGGCTTTTTTAGAATTCTATTAGGAAGCTATTTGCTGAAATATATCATAATGTTAGAATGCACGTAAAGGGGTTTCCAAAACAACCATTGATCAGTTACTATCAAGCCTAATATGATGGCTTTACAACAGAGTAGGTTTACACCAATATCCAGATAATAGCACTATTTAATGCTGATATACAGGAGGTAGCTTTACAAAATTATAAATCAAGAGCTACATCCAGTCGTTAGGTAGCTCTAGCCTTCTAATTCTGCTTATGGTTTATTTTCACACTATATGCTGTATTTTAGTATTTTCCAATACTCTTTATAAGCAAAAAGTGATAATTTCGTCTGTATACAGCCGTAAAACAGCTGGACTGTACTAAACTGCCAATTCTTACTGAAATACAGCTGGAGACATTTTTGTAATCTCTTGTTCATCACCTATAAAGTCGTTAGTTGTTAATGAACTGGATTTAGGATTTTTTATCAGACTAAATGTTAGTTGGGCTATGTTTAAATTAGAACATTCGATATACTCGTACTTGACAATATTATACCCTTTCGTCTTGCTTTGCCTCTCACACGTGTAGACAGACTTGTTTACACATAACAAAATAACCATGTTAAAAACTTTGTTGCATTGTTATATAAGATAAGATAGCTAGCTCCTCTGTAGTAGATTTGATTCCGGGTAAGTGCGCTTCCACTTTCGTCGGTATCGTCACTTACTATCAGATCTCAATTCCTCAACGCGATATGCGTAAGGAAATGAGATCTAGAGTAAAGGTGTGTTTCGGATTTTCAATGCATAGCCCCGGTTTGCAATCTGAGTCAAAGTCAAATAGTTTATTAAATATAAACCTTCACAGGCAATTATTGAGGTCAAGACTAATGAAATAACATATAAACAACTAAAATTTGTTAAATCTAAACTGAGATCTGAGTGGTAGAGCCACGCTGCGTTGCAGCACGCATTGGACCGGCTCGCCCGGAGTAATACCACCCTCTCACGAATATCCAGTGTGAAATAATGGCACTTGGTGCTGTTGTGTTTCGTCCGACCAGTGAGAGTTCCGGAGGCCCCCTCCCCCTCCCGCCCTCACAATTCCTATTCCTCCCTTAACCCTGTCGGCAACGCATCTGCGACGTCTCTGGTTTTGCGGCTGTCCTGCCTGCTCTTTTGCCTCCTTGTTATATAAAAAAAATATAAATAAAAAAAACCTGAATCTACCACCAGCTAGGATTTTTGGAGAGCCTTCAACTGAGAGGAAGTGGCAAGAGACTCAGGAGGCTCTATTTCACCATCTTAGAACAAAAGTTAGAGTATAAAAGTTACCAAACAAACCCCCTGTTTGTAATGGCATCATTGCTTAACTTAAGTAGCTAATACAGCCGATGTCTGTATTAGCATCCGAAAACGACATAATCCGGATATATTAGATTCGACCTACAAATGAGATCAGCCCATTTCGCATCAGTAAATCAACGATAAAACAAACCTTTGAGGCAAGGTGAGCACGGAGTATATTATTCAATTACATACCCTCTAGAGTACAGATAAGAGGATTAGTAAATTTATTAGAATTAACTTTTAAGTCCCTTTTGAGTGGTAGGTCCCAGTTGAGAGAATTAAAGGTTGGCATTACAAATATAAGTCCAACTAACAAAAAGAGGTCTTGTTTTAGTCATGAATGCGTTTTAGCTTATATAGTCTCAGAATAGTTTTGTAGTCTTATAAGTACAAGTCCCGTTTTGGGCACAAAATTCAAGACCTTTAATCTTGTTTTGGTTCAGCAAACGCCGTTGAAAATGCTAGTTACTCTTAATGAACGCCTTATTTCGTGCTGATAATCTTATACTGTGCAAATTGAAAACAAAATTAAGCTTAAAAGTCAGTTAAAATGATGATAATTTTTTGAATTATTTTAAGTAAACTTAATTGTGTAAATAAATACGGCAATTATAATTTAGGTGATAGGACTGGTTTGGCGGTCTGAGATGTTTATTATCAAGATACCAACGGCTGATTGTTGATGCAATGGTGAGTTTTTCGTTAATATGGGTAGGTATTTGTGTCAAATTTTTAATACCCCTTTAAGTTTTAATCAATACAGATTTTAAATATGTAATGATTTTCACTAAGCGTTTTGTCTAAAACTGTTCTTAAACCTAAAAGGTGAGCAAGTGCTATTATGAGGCTTCAGTACATTACATTAGAGGTATCGTGATCTTCTAGTCAGACATATTGGAATAGTTAGGGTTCCTTCATAAAAATGTTTTCTTAATGAAAGCATTTTTAATGACTGTTGACTTTTTTCTTTTTAGTGCATTTTTGAATACACAATACTAAAATGGTTGGTATTCTAGTTATCGACAAATTTCTAACGAACTAAGAAGACTTTAATTTACTAAAAATAGCAAAGTGGTCGTGGAAGGTGACTCACTTTGTATTAGCTGAAAACTGTGCTGAATGTGGTCATTCGTCGACATACACTTAAATGCAACATTTTATTGTTCAATTTTATTGTTCGTTTGTCCTGGTATTGTGTGCCAGGACTTCCAAACCCGCGCACAGCGAGCGGGGCCTAGTAGCGGTCTCTGTGGAGCCAGCAGCAAAAAGTCCTGCGGAGAACGTGAGTTTCCCTTATAGTTGGCAGCTTTGTCCGATGGTTCTCATTGGACATTGGTGTTGAGATCTTCGGTACTAGTCTGGAGAACTAGTAGAGGCGGCCCCCTAGATGCCGTAGCCTCGGGTCCATCCAGCCGCGTAGGACGTGGGAACTGGCTAGGCGTCCGGACGGGTTCTGAGGAGTGAGTGTGCTTACTACTCCGCGACCAAGGTGGACACTTGGGAGCTGACTTTAGAGTCGACGACCCTAGCAGTGGCAACTGCGAGTTGCGCCCTTCGCGCAACGAGAAGTGAGCGAGCTTGACAGCTCCGGTTACCTGTCTGAACAATAGGCAGTGAACTACACGTGTTCACGGGGATACTCTCCTGAGACACTAGTCTTATGAGTACCGAATGAAGAGCGCGCTGCGGCGGACACTAAATTGGCGTCAAGACCTAACGTTGGTGGTCTCCTGCGCGAGTGTTCTACTGGCGCAGGGACGTCTGGCACTTCTTGCATAACCTAACGGTTGGTCTCGAGGTGCCAGTACAAATAAACTTAGTGAAATAAGGAGAGGGGATGTTCAGGATTTTATTGTTCGTTTGTCCTGGTATTGTGTGCCAGGACTTCCAAACCCGCGCACAGCGAGCGGCGCCTAGTAGCGGTCTCTGTGGGGCCAGCAGCAAAAAGTCCTGCGGAGAACGTGAGTTTCCCTTATAGTTGGCAGCTTTGTCCGATGGTTCTCATTGGACATTGGTGTTGAGATCTTCGGTACTAGTCTGGAGAACTAGTAGAGGCGGCCCCCTAGATGCCGTAGCCTCGGGTCCATCCAGCCGCGTAGGACGTGGGAACTGGCTAGGCGCCCGGACGGGTTCTGAGGACTGAGTGTGCTTACTACTCCGCGACCAAGGTGGACACTTGGGAGCTGACTTTAGAGTCGACGACCCGAGCAGTGGCAACTGCGAGTTGCGCCCTTCGCGCAACGAGAAGTGAGCGTGCTTGACAGCTCCGGTTACCTATCTGGACAATAGGCAGTGAACTACACGTGTTCACGGGGAAACTCTCCCGAAACACTAGTCTTATGAGTACCGAATGAAGAGCGCGTTTCGGCGGGCACTGATTTGGCGTCAAGACCTAACGCAGATGGTCTCCTGCGCGAGTATTTTGCTGGCGCAGGGACGTCTGACACTTCTTGCATAACCTAACGGTTGGTCTCGAGGAGCCAGTACAAATAAAAACATAATGATGTAAAGAGAGGGGATGTTCAGGATGGTTGCAATATTATACTCATGTTGAACTTTATTTTTTTCTGGTGCCAAAACTCCGTTTAGCAAGCGATGAGCCGTAGATGTCAGGCATACACTGACTCTGCAGCGCGTTAAATTCACGACACATTCTAAAGATAGGGTTATGGAAGGAGACGTTATTATTACAAAACGGAACTGAGAATAGAGAATCACGTCTCGAGGATTTGCTTGGAAGTTTAAAATTTATTTCCGATAAAAGAGTGGTTGTCAACGAGCCACTCAAGATCCTGTGCAGAAAGGTGAGGTCATGCAGTTTGCGTCGGACTTCTAGGCTTTTCACGTTGAAGTAACACAAGCGCTCCTCATACGTCGTCAGTTCTCTTCTGTGGCCTAATCTCAACGTCAAGATTCTTAGTAGGCGTCTTTGAGTCGACTCGAGCATGTTGACGTACGCATTGTATTGTGGAGACCAAACAACAGAAGCGTAATCCAGCTGGCTCAGGATCAGCGATTTAAAGAGAATAAGTCGGTGGCAACTGCGAGTTGCGCCCTTCGCGCAACGAGAAGTGAGCGTGCTTGACAGCTCCGGTTACCTATCTGGACAATAGGCAGTGAACTACACGTGTTCACGGGGAAACTCTCCCGAGACACTAGTCTTATGAGTACCGAATGAAGAGCGCGTTTCGGCGGGCACTGATTTGGCGTCAAGACCTAACGCAGATTGTCTCCTGCGCGAGTATTTTGCTGGCGCAGGGACGTCTGACACTTCTTGCATAACCTAACGGTTGGTCTCGAGGAGCCAGTACAAATAAAAACATAATGATGTAAAGAGAGGGGATGTTCAGGATGGTTGCAATATTATACTCATGTTGAACTTTATTTTTTTCTGGTGCCAAAACTGTTTGATATACGCTATCTATGAAAATTTTTCATCGGACGAATGCAAATTCTGTCATCAGTAATTCGGTACCTATTGTACTTAATGTTTTGTAATATGGTACATAAAGTAAAATAAAAATATAGTACTAAATCTTTTATTTAACGCAAATCTGCATGGGGAATATTACATTATAAGAGCCCAATATCTAATATTTTCGCGAAATTCATAATTTTTGTCCTCATTATGATTACCATGACTTTCTTCTTCTTCGCTACTAGAAAAAAAAATCTTCATAAAGTGAATATGAAGGTGAATATGTTAAAACTCCTGAACCACTAAAATGACATGACCCATTTTCTTTAAGAGGTCTTAAAAATGCAAAAATAAGATTGGTTTGGGATTTCTAGTCAAATATATGAGCATTCTGCTCTCATGTTCTGCTAAATGTTCATACTCCTGTAGGAGCCAAGAATCTTTCTTATACAGAATTTCTAACATAGCTAGCCAATAAACGGCGTTCCCAAGACTACTTGTATCCTATTAACGCATTTTCATAGAGATGTATTGGATTTGGTTATGACTTTATTAATATTAAAGTTTTTAGCGTAGAGTTAAAGTCCCATATCTTGCTACCATAGAACTAGTACTTTAATACATCATATATTTTTATCTTT
Source organism: Scoparia ambigualis (assembly GCA_963921215.1). NCBI lineage: Eukaryota > Metazoa > Arthropoda > Insecta > Lepidoptera > Crambidae > Scoparia > Scoparia ambigualis. Next base: position 29,140,830 of record OY992511.1, on the reverse strand, counting down.
AATGCGCTTTCTAGACTTATTTTATCAGATTATTAGTTTTGGCATTAAGTTAGCTTTTAGCAGTGCATTTACAAGCCGGCATATTTTTTATATTACTTTCCTGTGGCTTATATAAGACTTATAGCATTATAGGTTTAAAAAAATGCTAAAGAACATCACGTGATTAATGGACGGCCCCAAACAGGCGTGCGTAGTGTATGTGAGCATTAAAACAGCGATTATCTAGAATAAAAGCCAATGTAACATTTACAACTCAGCTGAAACAGCTCTGTTACTTTTTAAAGGAGGAGCATCGATAAAAGATGTTTTACACCGAGTAATAAACATAGCGGTACTGGTACTGAGTAATGAGCTGCCCTTAGACTGTAATGAAGCCGTATCGCGTGAAATGTCGGAACCAGGAGCAGCACAGGGGCGGTGGACAAAGGAACACTTTTCAGCAATTGATAAATGGCCCGCGTCACTGCTGCAATAAATCTCCCGATACCCTCACAATAAGTGAACTTCGGTCGCACCTGCCAGACAGATTAAGGCTTTTTTTTATAAATTATTGTGTGTACATGAAATTTATATTTTTGTACGTAATTTTGATGGACGGTTATTTCTCGGTTACCTTACAATGACTTGCTAGTTATTTGTACTGGCTTAACGACCCTTCAGAACTCTTTGCATCCGAACGTTGCTACTCTGTCCTGCGATATCAGGACCGCATAGGACTGGCACGGTGGTACAGAACTCTTCAACTATGTTAGTTGTCTGTAGAAGGGAAGAGACCACGCGGCAGGTCTCCGACTCGTTGGATCGGCCTTATCAGGAATGCTACGTAGTCGACCGCAGTAAGTGTACTCGCAACGAGGAAAGTCGACAAAGGTGGAGAGGCATCGCGCGACATGCGGCTGCACTGGGAGCGAGTGGTGACGTCAAGCCGCAACCCTGTCCATCGACAGTCACGACCACTCTGCCAAGTGTGTCCGACTAAGCGTGGATTCGACCAAACTGAAATAAGGTGTTATACCTAGATTAAACGCCGAATTTGAATAGACTAATCTCGGAGTAAGTCTTATTCCAGTTTGGTCGAATCCACCCTAAGAAGAAGAAGAAGAATTGTCTGTTGCTTTAGGAACAAATTAACGTCGAGTCAATGTTAAAGCTTGCTTGCTTGAACATCCCCGAATACGTTTGAGGTGCATTCCTTGCTCCCCGAGGTGCATAAGGCTCCAACTTCCACCAAGTGGCGAGATGTGAAAATTATACGGACACTGCCCGCACCGCGCGCAGTGCTTGTTGCAGTAAGGGCTGCCAGCAGAATTTAGAATATTAAAAAAATAGTATTACTTTCCTTTTCTAACTAAGAAACTAAGAAACACCGTCATACTTCAGCCATTTTGTATTTAATATCTACAAATTAAGAACAAAAACAATCCTCAGTTAACACTCTTTCTATTAGTAAAAAACCGAATAAAAATCCATTGCGTTATTTAGAAGAAGAAAACGGAGCCACAGACTGGAAAACGGCGACTTTACTTTATAATATGTTAAGATTATACTTTTCTTTACTCCCATTATCTCCATAATTCAATATTTACAACAAGCAATGCCTGCGGTTGCGATATTATTTATGATTAATTATTTTGGCATTCTAAATTAACATGTAATTGTTATAAAACGTGGATTAAAAATATTGATTTGAAAAGATTGTGTTTAATACTGCCAATCTCAAAATCAAATCCATCGTCTCTGCCTACCCCTGACGGGACTAAGGCATGAGCAGTATGTATGCGTTTAAGTACTTACGGATAAATCTTCTAATTAAACGTATTAAAATATGTCGATATAACTAAGTAAATATTGATATTTATTGCGAATGTTATAAAATGATACTGAGGTTGTTGTTATAATAGAGGGAATCGAACCCACGCCACGTTTTTCGCAAAGCGCAATGGTTAGACCTGTCAAAATGATTTAACACTTTTTAAAGCAACTATGTCACATCAAACGACTTTGAAAGTTTCGCCATCTAAGAGCTCAGCTCTCGTAATACCAGACCAGACACAATAGAAATTTAATTGTTATTAAGCAACCTCTAGAAGACTTCGTGACAGACAAGGAGTTAAGTTAATTTGAGCGTTATTATCGCAAAATCATAAAAAAATACGAATACACCCGTCAAAAAATAGCGAGTGCCAACCCTACGATTCGCCAACAGCAGCATGACGTCATAGCCCTAGTTTTACGTATATTCCGCTTTGCAACAAGTTCCACATCTAAGGATCTGGAGAGTAATGTCAAGTTCGCACCTGTGCTTGAAATTTAGTCGTATAGCGATAGATTACTTCGCTACTTTGTTTATTTAAAACCAATTTAAAAAAATAAAACTAGAGAAGCAATGTTCGTCTACTTGACTAAATTATTAGCACAGGGGCGTACTAGGCTTAAGTGCTAAACGTCCGCCCCCTTAAACCTCACGTCAGGAGGCTGAGTGCTGTTAGTGCTTGGCTTATATTGTTAGAGCTTGGCAAAAAGTCTTCGTCTTTGTAACTTAAGATCAACACCAGAGTGCCTAGAGCGCCCAACCCTCACAAAAAAGAGGTGGTTTGATAGATACAAAGATAAACAGATAGATAGATAGATAAGTAGATAAACATTTTATTGCACATATACAAGAAACAGTTACCTACACATGACACAATCTTAAAACTAGTATAGGCAAAGGCGGTCTTATCGCTAAAACCGATCTACCGATCTCTTCCAGACAACCTTTGGTTTATGGATGGACATAAAATATGAAAGAGATACGTAAAATGCACAAGATCTGATGAAAAGTTTAATAGGTATATAATATGATGGTATCCTGCAACTTTTATTCGCCATTCAATCACGTTAACTTTAATGAGAAACTTGTATGTACATTTGTTACACATTTGAATAAAAAAAAATGAGAAATTACCTAACGGGCAGTTAAATGTCACAGTTTGCTAGATAAATAGTACCCTGAAGAGTCTTAGAAAACACTTATATACGCTGCAGCTATAACGAGTGCGAATATTAGATTTTTTTGGACGCACTTTAAAGTTTTACAGCGCACATACAGGTAAGGACTACTGTTCACTAGAGTCAAGCGACGACGTAAAAGAGTACCGACGATTTAAATGCATCAAACATTGTTTGTATAGAGACATTTGATTTATAAAGAGTCAATGTCAAAATGCCTTTATCAATAAACTGTTTTTTATCTACTACGGGTAACGGGGTTCGCACTTGACCTTCATCTCACCTGATGGTAAGTGAAGATAAAGCTGAAGGTGGAAGCGCACTTTATCAGGAATCCTCAACCACCGAGGAACTTATTTTGTTTAAGCACTGTGGAATCGTCCAAACATATTTTACCTACTACCCGTTCAAACCAATTGGTAGCCATGCAACAGTGACTGGAACCACATAGACGGGAATCACCAGTAAAACACTAAAATAAGAAACATTGTAGTAGAATAAGTCTTTTTGAAAATCGTATTAAAACCCAGTGTAAAATTATTACCCAGTAGTCCTAACAAGAAATAAATAAAGGATAGGATAGGGTAGAAAGTGTAGGGCTAAGAAAAAGCGGACCACCCACCGCTAAGGAACGAATGAGGATGAATGATTGCGTCGATGCAGTATGGAAGTACGAGAGGTAAAAAAGCGAGAACTGGTATGAAAGAATTAGACAAGTATAAGACTCCGATGTTGTTGTTGGAGTAGTAAGCACGATAAAAAAAACAGTGAATGAAAAAATTCCTCACTCAGCACCCTGAGATAACTTCATCATCCCTTTATGACCGTCCCTCTGCTGGGTCAAGCTTCATTTCTACATAAACCACAGCAGATGGGTGGGCCATAAGCCCATAACCCACCTCGCTGGCCCAATGGGTTATCATCCTACTAATATTATAAACGCGAAAGTTTGTAAGTATGGATGGATGTTTGTTACTCTTTCACGTAAAATCTACTGAATGGATTTGGATGAAATTCGGCATACAGATAGTTTATAACCTGGATTAACACATAGGATACTTTTTATCTCGATATTCCCACAGGAACGGGAACCACACGGGTTAAACCGCGAGCGGCCGCTAGTTGGAGTATAAAAATTCAGCACTCTGGAGCTTTATCTATCAGCCTATAAATGTCTCACGACGGCCAAATTCCATGAAGAATGTTTGTTAACAAATTATTGCCATTTCTTAGTCCAAACATTTAGCGTTACTCAGATTTTTAATGTTTTTTAAGAAAAATTCACGAGATGTCCATTAACTATGGTGTCATTCTTTCCATGAATAAATTACATAAAAAATCCGAGTGAATTTGTTTACAAACATTTTTTGTCGAATTCACCCGTAGTTAATTTCAATTCAATTCAAATTATTTATTGCGGGTACACACCCATAATGTGTTAGTTACAAAATTTCTTAAAACTATGTTAGTAAAATATGTCACGGATTCAGAATAAAATATTAAAATTACAATACGGTTTTACAATCACAATTTAAATTCTAAAATGAAATAAAAATATAAAATTGGAAACAAAATACGAATGATAATAAAAATTAAAAATACCAAATTCAAATTCATGTCAACATTATAAAGGACATTGTTGAAGTTAGCCTAAGAACCAACACAAACATGACATACATGATAATTCTTAGCTTATTTTTTACGACATATAACAGTATTTAGATTTTGCCGGACACTTTTAGATAAGTAACCATTATTAAAAAGAGCTTTTGGACATTAATATTAAGTATCATTTTTTTACTATGGGTTGGGTAATTGAGAGTTCAGTGCATTTAGCCAGTGAATTAAAGGTTTGTGACCAAAATATTTATAATATGTACAAACAAACCTAATAATATTATGCATGCATGCATGGCTGACTCGATATACTTAGTGCCAAACACTCCAAGCATCATTATAATACGATACATCGCATTTTATTTCAAACTGAAAACGTTAGTCGACTTAAAATTCTTTTGCTTTTCCAATGAGGAGAATTTTACTAACTTGCGGTGCTGTGTCACTCACTGACTGACGTTACTGTAGTCTGCTATACACAATACAGTGTTGCCATATATACGGATTTGTCCGTAAAATAATCCTCTCCAAACCGGACAATGAATACACACGGATTTTTATACGGAGATTTCAGATTCTTTTAATGAGTAATAACTTTTAATAAGTAGTACCTACTAATAGCTTTTATTATTCCTAAGAAATATGTTACATTTTATTTGATTCTGCGTAAACTAGCGAGTCTTATTTAATTTTCATAGATTTTTACAGAACTGAACCAGCAATTAGGTACTGCGTAGTAAAAATTATGGGTTTAAGGATTCCCATTGAGATATACCTATATAAGTATTTTCTTGGTCGGCTAATATGACAATGAGAGCCAGTGAGAGTTAATGGTGTGATTTAGTGTTAGTGCAAGCAAGACGTAAAACACTTTGTTATGAATCATTTGTGTCTGTCTGATTCTATAATTTGTGTTTTGTCGAATATTAATGTGAAATAATGATGAATTATTTAAGTGTTAGTGAACGTGCATGAGTGTTGGCAAATAAAACAAAACAGTGCAACAACACTTATCAAATTCTTTTAATTAAACATAACCTCAAAATAATTATAAGATTTCCTAATATTTAGGTTCTCAGGAGCGTCCGTCGAAAATCTTTGTTTTTACAGTTATTTACTTGCAATTTCGAACCTAGAAAAGAATATTTCATAATTGTTGGTTCTTAGGCTAACAATGTATGGGCGAAGAACATTGTCCTATAAAACTAAACATTAAAAATACCAAATTCAAATTCATGTCCACATTATAAATTTAAAACTTAACTTAAAACGTAAATTTAAAACTTAAAAATTAAGTTAAGTTAAGCTTTACTTCTTTTTATTAGCCCATAACCACATACGCGGGCTCAATCTCAATGCGGGTAATCATTCAAGGATTTCGCTCAGTGGCAGTGGACAGTGGTCCTAAGTCCTCCGGGCTGCAAAACACGTTGCATTTTAATATCCTCATCATCTCGCCACCGGTACCGTGATACATGTTATGGGCGAGGACGGGCGGTTTAATTATGTCCAACGTTTACTGTTCAACGCGATATACACGGCTGGTTGATCGTGTAAGTAACATGGAAATGGCAGCTGCTATCATGGCTGTACCACCAAGCGGAATGTAGATGTTAGTAGATTTGTTGAATCTAGATTGTACAAGACAGAGATCGAATATCTTAATTTGTTTTAGGACTTTACTGAAATCTCACACGGACTTCTTGAGGAAATTGAAAAGTGATGTTGCACTGTTTAGTTTTATATGCTAGCCCTTATGCACTTTCACGAACACTTAAAGGTCAATAATCCATAATTACTGTTACACACTGTATGTATTTCACATTAATGTTCGACAAAACAAAATTTTAGAAAATAAAACAAAACTGCAGACATGGCACTTTACTGTCATAGTATAAACATGCATCAATAAATGTTTTTGACCAATCATCATATTTTTTTTCTTTCTCGCCAAGAAATCAACAACAGTTGAATGCCATTAATGACTGAAAAGGATAAACTTAAAAATTGTAACAACATATTTCCTAACCGTTCATCACCGTTCACCGGCATAGTACGAAAATAAAGAATTATTTCATTTTATTTAATTCAGTATTTCTTGTAAATATTAATACTCGTAAGCAGATACGGTACGACAGTTTTAGTTTTTAGTTTTATTTTTTTGCCAGATCTACTATCTAGTAAATATTTATATAACACTGCAGTGCTGTTGTACTTCCAATATATGGTTTGCTACAATGTACATTTATTCCAAAAAATTATTAAGTATATCCTAATGCCGTGATGGTGACAAACATTTCTTTATTGAACACTATTATCTTATGAATTAAAGTTTTACAGCAGTCATAACAAGCGAATGACACCAGACACGCCATTTTGTTTTCGAACATTTTGAAATAATTGTGATCGAGTAACAGTGTATTATAAAGTTACGAAAAAATGTGGAAAAAGGGAACCACTAATCAAAAAATACAGCCTTCTAACGAAAGCGTAGCTCAAACTTAAAATTAACCTTTACCATATTTTTTTTGTTTTTGTAAAAGTCGTTTCTATTAAAAATTACTTCTTAAGGGTGGACGTTAAAAATGTTTTGGGCGATTATGCTTATTAATGAAGTTTATAGAATAAATGCATTTTAACTTTGACATACTTCTTGTAATTGCACTTAGGACATGATTCTTGGACCATGGTTGACTCACCTCACCGCACATTGTGCTAATCAGAGCAATCACATTCTCAAATATGTGCGAGCAAGCTAACGAGCCAAATTAATCGTTGATTAACCGCGCATTTGTGCGGTTGCGGGCAGACCGTTTGAACATTAGGCGGGTCAATAGCGAAGATGTCACAGACCTAAGACCATTACATCACAGGGCGACGATTCTGCTGCTGTTGGATGTATGAGCGTTAGCCCCTTCGTACACAAGGCTACGCAAATCTTCGATAAGCACTCGACGATTTTAGTCTCCAAGCGACTATAGTATACCGCCATACAAATCCATTGAGGTTCGTGCACGAGTCGCGTCGCCAACATTTGTCTCGCGACTCTAATTTGTATGGCGGTATTCGCTTGGAGACTCAAATCGTCGAGTACCGAAGATTTGCGTAGCCTTGAGTACGAAGGGGCTAAGTGTTCAGTCCGTTAGTCGCCTTTTACGACACTCAAGGGCAGAGATAGATTGGTAGTATTCTTTAAACAAAGAGCCGCCACTACACAGCTCCAGTATACTAATAACGATAAAAAAATCTTACATCCTTTTTAATAACAATAAATTAATGTTTGTTTGTCCCTCCTTCAAAGTTTTACAGATGTAGTTAAAGAGGTAGAAAGGTCACTTACCTACTTTATATCCGGTTAAACCTGAGGGCCTACTCTCTTTCTACGAAACGAAATTTCGGCCGATTTTCGTTTGCTATTTATAGCGCTTTCTATTATTTTTGAAAATTCAACTTATTTTCTAGAAATTCATATTCTATTTTCAAAAGCAAACAAAAATCGGCCAAAATTTCGTTTCGGAGAACGAAAGTAGGCCCTCTGACGTTTTGAGAGAGTTGATTGGGCCCCTAGTCTTTATAATGTGATCGAAGGGTCAAACACAATGTCCGCCGGATCACGTGACAAAAACTTTCGTACAGATTGATTTATCAAACGACCTATTACGCGAGCGGTACCTAGCACTACAAAAAACTCAATTAAGTGCTCCATCATTCCTTCTGGCCCGTAATTGATAAAACCTGTAATCCGTGGCAGACCTTGCACGACGCCCATATTTGAATACAGATATATGAACAGCTAATCGATACGGTTACAGGTTGATATGTGTGGGTATGACGCACGCGACAAAAATGAACAAACGCAAGGTAGGTGTGAACTTAATAAAGATAGATTGGACTTCCTCAGGCCTGAATACAGTTAAACAACTCATTTTACTTGGCGGCAGGATTATTTTCAGAGTTTAGCGGCAGGATTTTGTTTAAAGTGCGACTGGATGGCGACCTTATACCTATTTCTAAGCAAGCAGTATTGTATCTTATAGATGAGCTACCGCGCTTTTGGTGGTTGTTGTAAAATACTGTAATTATATTGAATGGTTATTGTAACGAACATTAGATCATTTGATTAGGACATCCCTAATTACCATACCCCAGCACTAGTTGCCAAAGTTTGACAGTTGAGCTACCGCGCTTTTCGTGGTTGTTTTTTTATTGTAATTTTATTAAATGGTTATTGTTAAAAATTTAGTTTATTTCTATTAGTATCTAAGGTGTCTGGCAGTGACCGCAGCACCGGCACCATCGCGCATCGTGGCGCGAAAAGGTCTAACTCAGTAGGTAATTGAATCACGATTGCGCGGCATAAAATTTAAATAGGTCGTACAGCACCGCACACGTCGAGGTTACGTCCTCGCATATTGGCAACACATAAGTTTCAATACAGTAGCTCATTTCGGAGGGAACGGGCGAGTTTATTACAGCAAACATGACTCATAAAACCAGATCACACAGCTAATAAAAGCTGCCCTCGCATTCTGCAAAAATACAGCGTCCAATCAAACTGGAACTCTATTATGGCGTTATCCCTTCCGCTTGCTCGTCTAGGGCGAGGATAGAAAGAAACGGATAATATCTATTTGTATTGTGCGAAAGAATAAATTCACTAGCGGAATCACCGAAGGGCATAATGAAGGCATGTCTTGTTCCGTATATACTACATACAATAAGTTAATAATATTATCAGTACCGGTACACTGCACAGTCCAATTTAGTACTGAAAATATTGAATAGCAGACGGAATGAAACAAGTTCCGTGCCGCGCACCTGCCGCCCGCGATGAGACATAATGCAATTAATAGTCCAGTTTAAACACTTCTTCAGCGGTGTTGAGTCGTTCTTATTAAAAATGTTTATATGTATTGCTCTAACAACTCTTTTACGAGTAAACTTAACAATGGAACTAATCTTTATATGTATGCTTTCGGTGGAAATTGGTTAGAGCTGGCTAAGGAAAGAGAGAGGAAGAAAGAAATGGGGGAGAACTTTGCCCAGCAGTGGGAAACTAAAGGTTATGTAAAAAATATACTTATATTAACACATTCTGACTCACGTCAGGAAGAACTCCAATACTTCCTCTACTCGTTTATTTTGAAAGAGTATACTAAAAATAAGAAAAATATCTTAAAGTCCTGTTAGGTTTGTTTTCTCTAGACCATCTACTTTATCTATCTGTGCAGGTCGAAGATCGGCCTTAATAATATGTATTGGACGTGGGTCCAGCTGAAGACTGATTTGGGTTTATTGATGATAATGAAAATATTAAGACTAGTCTCATAGTTATTAGGTTACGGTAAGTGGGACAGAGATAATTATGCTGACAACAATGAAGCGTATCTACGACGACGGTAGCTAATAGCAGTTCGTCAAAATAACACTCCCAATGTAATGAACGTCATTCATCAAAATATGTTAATGCAAACCCTTTCGGTAACTTGAATGTTTCACTGCCGCCCCGTACGTGTGAAATGCGGTGGCGTTTATAATATTCACGAGGCGACGGACGGGGCAAAAATGTCCGGCGACCTCGGCGCGGGGCTTTTTCCCCGAGGGCCCTCTGCGGGTCAATTTCGTGGCACTTTGACCCTCAAGCTTCCGGGGCACGCCTAAATTATCTTTGGGACACCACCGCTGGAGACCGCCTTTGTGATGAATAGTTAACTCCCCGCTAATAGCTGGATGTTGCTTAAAAGTTTGCGCTGTTATGTTGGCTAAGGCGATATTGCCGGAATGTTGGTATGCCTTTAATTAACTCGGAGCTGTCCCGCGCCTCGCGTCGCCGTAATTAAGTGGCTGTCAATAGATGTTTTTAATTGTGTGCTGTTTCATTATTTTGGACCTTGATGGTCATTGGACGCTTTAGGTAAGAACATGTGTGTTTACTGTGTTGAGAATTGAGATACACTATAATAGTAGGTACTAAATAATTATTAAACCTATACCTTTATGTAAGTACTTTGAGGACACTTTGTTAATTGTATACAAATAAAACCGAAATTTAAAAAAACCAAAATGATTGCAACAGGTGCAAAAAATTATACTAATTATGGACCCTGTCGGGCATTGCTATTTTGCTATTGAAAGAAGAGTAGAGGACGGCTTTACTTTTCTCATAGCTACTTACATAAAAACAACGTTAAAGAAGTTCTTCTTATGTTTTATTTTCATAGGTATATGAAATTTGATAATGATTACAGACATAGTAAACAATTTGATTGTTTCTAATTAACTGAAATATAGCATAGCATTTGATATTTGAATTGAATCAGTCCGCATTAGATCCTGATAGATGTCTAGTGTTTACCATGAATATCCAATTAAGCAAGACAACTCACCTAATAAAGCTAGTTAGCAGTATAATTAACTGATTCGTGTCTCATCTTACCTATGTAGCATAAAATTTAGTATATAAGACGGTATGTACACGGCTAAGATTACCTTATCAAGATACATTTTATAAAGTCCATTAACTCATTTATGTAACGTAGGAGGAAACAACAAATCAACAACAACACGCACACAATCAACAAACAATATCACATCACACTAATATTATAAAGGCCAAAGTTTGTGAGTGTGTATGTTTGTTACTTCTTCACGTCTCGGCTAGAGCGATTTTAAAAATTTGGTATGGAGTTAGCTGACACCCTGGATTAACACATAGGATACTTTTTATCCCGATATTCCCACAGGAACGGGAACCACGCGGGTGAAACCGCGAGCGGCCGTTAGTAATACATAAGTTCGAAGGACATTAAGATAAGCCTTTACAATATTCTGCATGTTATTTGAATTTACATAAATACATACAATCACGACTATTATCCCCGAAGGATTAGTCAGAGACTAGGCAATGAGGACCGCAAAAGCAGTCTTCTACCACAGTCCACTTTTCACCAAATAGCGACTGCAAATGTGCCCAACGTGACAGGTGGTTCCATCACCGCTCTACGCTGTTGGATGTATGTTCAATTTGTGCAGTCTTTAGCCCGGTAGTTAGTACCCAAGGGCGGTAGTATTCTATTAATGAGACGCTAACAGCACAGCACTGTAAGTACAGTAATTTGGCTACTTGACAGTTTTCGAATAAGTATTTAAAAAGTTACAAACGCTTATTTTATACCCCGTACAATATTGTCTTTCTCGAAAAAACCTTTATTTAACAGAAAAAAACATATTTTTCTTTGTTGATTTCAAATTTCGTGCAAAAACGGTTGGTCACGTAACATTTTGTTCTGTGACGTTACATTTCAATAAATATAGAAACTTATCTTGAAACCTGACAGATACTTTATGATAATTTTATGAAATGTGACGTCACATGAAGCTCAAACATGGCCGCCCTTGCCGCCCGTGTTTCGGGTTTTGTAATCCACAGATACAAAATCGCAAATTTATTTTGTAAAAATAAAATATTTACTAAGTATCTTAATAAAAAAAAACTATTGGATAATTATCGTTAAATCTTAAACTACCATTTCAGACATATTTCATATTTTATTGTTACAACTGTCAAATAGCCAATTGTAATGCAGCTAATCAGCCGTGGCTTGTATAGTGGCGACCAGTCGTTGACTCGCGGCTATTGTCGCGTGACCAGAGAAAGTAGCTCTGGATGAACTTGGCCACTGAACTGACCATGTTTCCTGATTCGATTTCGTTTCGGAATATACAGTGGATACTTCACATGTTCGCTGCAAAAATCTTACAAATTAAGCAACTTTCGCAATGGAAGGGTGACCAAATTAAAAATATCTCGAGCTCTTCCTACGTCGTCATCACCAACCAGTAAGTTTATGGTCTTCTATCCATGAACCAATGTTCGTGTGGTAAGGCCAGAGTCCCGTGATACGTGTGGGACATATAAAAGCAGATGAGATAAGTTGAAAAACGGTTACTTACAAACTGGTATTGATTGAAGAAAAATAGCAAAATTCTTTGGTACTCAAGTAGGAAAACATGATGAAATATTCGCTCACAAACATATACAAGGCAATAATTTTCTCTCCTTCATTCGTTTGGCAACATAAAACCTAATAGGAGGTAACAAAGAATAAAGTTATTTAGAATAAAAAACCCTAACACAATTTGCTACCGAGCCAGCCCGTCGCTGCCTCCCTTCCGGTTTCCTCGATGTGATTAAACTGTAAGTGTATTAAGAGGATTTACGCATTTCGGTTTCCCATACAAACTTCCAAGTCGAAATTTTTAAAAACCAATAAGCCAATTTTAATGAAACATTGCATGCTAAACTAAAATACAGGGATCTAAATAGTTTTTGAAAACCTTTTTAAAAAAACGTTTATTTAAGTCAAATTTTAAACACTAAAAAAAGACGACAACCTGACTAAAAACATAAGCATCAAGCACTGACAAATTTCGACGGTTGAAAGCCAGATCTCGGTAGCCAAGTGGTTAAGGCAGCCGCCCGGAATGCGGAAGGTGCGTGGTTCGATTCCCGCCTGAGGTTGTCGTCTTTTTTCAGTATTTAAAATTTGACTTAAGTATATTTAAGCGTTAATAAAAGCGCTAAAATATAAAACATAAACGTTTATTTAGTTAAGTTATTGCGATTTAAAGTCCACCATAGAAAGTTTAAAATCGCAATATCTCAGTTAAATAAACGTTTTTAAAAAATGTTTTCAACAAACTATTTAGATATCTGTATTATACTCTAGCATGCAAAATTTCATGACAAAAATTGGCGTATTGGTTTTTAAAAATTTCGACTTGAAAGTTTGTATGGGAAACCGAAATGTGTAAACCCTCATAAGACATTATTTATCTATTAAATCTCACCGCCACTTAGGTTTAGTGATTAAATGATTCAATATAATTTATTCAATTTTGGCTACAATCATTGAGCCATTATGAATGTCGCATCGAAAGGCCGGTAAGAATCTTAGCAAGGGTATTTCTTTTATTCCTATAATATTTAATCAATTATAACATGTACATGTTATATTCTAATCAACATTAATACTCAATTTCATCAACTGCTCAATTGAAATGCGATGAATAGCGAGAGAATACATAACATTTGAATAAATAAGACATTGAGAAAGTACAGGATTTTTTTTACATCATTCACACATTTTTTATGTCATGCAGTAACGTTAATAGACATATATTTTTTTTTTTATTTTTTTTAATATTCATTATTTTTTAATTTGTCCGGCACAATAAACGATAACTCGTGGATACCGGGCGAAATACATAACATTTGAATAAATAAGACATTGAGAAAGTACAGGATTTTTTTTACATCATTCACACATTTTTTATGTCATTCAGTAACGTTAATAGACATCTTTTTTTTTTTAAATTTATTTAATATTCATTATTTTTTTAATTTGTCCGGCACAATAAACGATAACTCGTGGATACCGGGCGAACGAAAGGTCACGTGTAACGTAAAGGTAATTGATAGCAGTGAATGATCATATGATTTAGTTTTTCATATGACATCTCTGCTATTGTCATTTGCAATCACAGCGATTATGATTTCTCATTAGTGCATGTATGAATGAAATGAAATACAATTTTATTTCACTTTTCATATGATTTTTATCGAAACTAACGAAATGAAGTGACATTTCTCTAGTGCGGGGGCGGCGGTCGTCCTCGCCAAACGTGACCTGTTACATCTTATTCATTGTTCAATTATTATGTCATTTCATTTTAATATTTTCAATGATAAATAGTAGGAATATAACACTCTCAATGAAAAATAGCAGGTGTGAAAAATAGCAGGTGATTTCACTGTGGTAAAAAAAAATCATATGATCATATGATTATGATTTCTAAATACCAATCATTTCCGTGTCTAGTAACCTAAACCTACGTATCCTGTGGTATCGTAATGTTAGAGTTCAATTGCGCGGTCCCGGTCGATTGACCATGATCAACGGTATTTTTGTGGATATGTTTGATCAATTTTAGTTACTTTATTTTTCACTTACAAAAATTAAAATTAAATCTGTAGCTCTAGATTAGTAACTCTATAATTTGAAAATATATGTACACCGATAAAAAAAAAATCTGTATGTAGCACTCTAAATACAATAGACCAATTCACTCACCCTACCTAGTGGTCATTTGTGTGAAAATCAGTGGAAATAAAAAATAGCCCATTGTTAGGCAAGTACTTCGAGTGATTACGGCGTATTTGTAATTACCGCGTTTTGCTCGTTAGAAAAGCCGTTTCGTTTAATTCATTACACGCGAGCCGTTTGCCTCGCAGGAACTAACTACAAACGACATTTAAAAGTATAATTAATAATAGACCATGTGAACTTGAAATACGTATTGTTTTTGTATTATACAGGCCTTCCGACATCGACAACAACAGATAGGGGAGAGCGGGCCGTCACCCCCCACGCTAGCCCAATGCGGTTTAGTCGTTTTTAATTACTGCCATATTAAGAGGGTTTGCGCGTTTCGGTTTCCCATACAAATTTCCAAGTCAATATTTTTGAAAACCAATAAGCCAATTTTAATAAAACTTTGCATGCTAGGAAGTACAGGAATCTAAATAGTTCGTTGAAAACAATTTTAGAAAACGTTTAGTTAAACTGAGTTATTGCGATTTTAAACTTTCTATAGTGGACTATAAATCGCAATAACTCAGCTAAATAAACGTTTTCTAAAAATGTTTTCAACAAACTATTTAGATCCCTGTACATTACTCTAGCATGTAAAGTTTCATTAAAATTGACTTATTGGTCTTCAAAAATTTCGACTTGGAAAAATGTATGGGAAACCGAAATGCGTAAGCCCTCCTAAGACAACAACCGTATTCAACAGCTTTACTTTTCTTTCGAAGTACGAAGCCCGTAATGTTGTTAATTTGGTCACAGCCAGTGACATGGCATTGGGAAAGTTGCTTTACCAACAAGATCGCTGCGCCACCAAACGCCCCACAAAATAGCTAAGTATGCCCAGTAATGCGGGATCTTGATGACCTCCTTGGTCGAGTGGTTTGTACACCGGTTTTCATGGTGTCGCCATCTCTGAGGTCCCGGGTTCGATCCCCGGTCGGGTAAATTTAGAAATTATTGTTTTTCTAAGTTGTCTCGGGTCTGGGTGTTTTCTTTGTATAATAAGTATGTATTTAAGTATTTTAAGTATGTTTATCCGTTGTCTAGTAAACATTTAACGAGTTTCATAATGAAAGCTTCTCTTGGGCTAGATAATTGGTGTGAGTGTAGGAAAATTTATTTATTTATCTTAATTTTTTTTATTATTGTCACTCAGCCATTTACTAGCAGGCATTGCGAAAGTTGCTTCGCCGGCAAGATAGCTGCGCCACCGAGCACCTCACAAAATAGCTATGGCCAGTAATGCAGGATCTTGGATTTTATTTAATATGGTCACCCAGCCATTTACTAGGCATTGCGAAAGTTGCTTAGCCGGCAATATCGCTGCGCCACCGAACGCCTCACAAAATAGCTATGGCCAGTAATTTTCGGGGCAATCCCGTAGAACGGGCAGGCGTTTAAGTAAAGTGGTAACGCAGGCGCCCGTAAATCCCTCCCAGAGGTGCCTTCCTAAGGATTTGGAAATGGACTATCTTTATTCGCCAACTGCTGGTGCTTACCTTTGCGAAAATGAGGCCGAAAATTGTGGTACGCAATTGGGATGCTAATATTAGGGGTCCAAGATAAGGTAGCGTGAATTTAATAAATCAGTAGAGTTATAATGTAAGGGTAGGTATTAAAAAATTAAAGGAGTGGGTTTAAATCATCGATCGATCAAGCTGTTGATGGGCTAAATCGATGAAATCGATTTAGCCCATCAACAGCTCTAGTTACTAATACGACAATAACATATTTGCTCTACTAACCTTAAACTGTAAATTACTTACCTAAACTAACTCGCACACAAATAATTTATAAAATAATGACTACACTAAATAGAATGATAGAAGAATGATTAACTTTAACCCAGATTCCATTTCTGTTGACGCGGAAATTCGCTTGTAATACATAAACGTTATTAATTGATATTTTATTTATATACCAAGTAGTTATAAGTGAATATTGTAAATTTATTATTAATTAATATAAACAATGTAGTTAATTTCTAACGAATATTGTCTTGTAATTTATTTAGCAACTAAGAATATAACTGTATTTTGCATAGAATTATCTTAACCTTTCTCTTTGCCTGGAAAACAGGAAGATCCTAGTCCAGGCACATGTATATTTTTGATTCTATTAGTACCTCTATGTTTAGCATTAAGTTAAATATTGTAAAATTAGTTTTTCAATAAAGAATTTATTATTATTATTATTATTATTATTATTATTATTATTTATTATCATCATCTGCCTATACATGTCCACTGCTGCACATAGGCCTCTCCAAGAACACGCTACTGGGCACAATCCGCGGCTACTCTCGTCCAGATCTTGCCAGCCACATTGCGAAGATCGTCGCTCCATCTTGTATGAGGCGTCTTACGCTATACGCTTGCCGATATGCGGTCTCCACCAATGGTGTTGACGATAAGGTCGAAGATGAAAGGGCACTTCACCCGGAACCTTTAACTTCTGAGAAACTGACTATCTTAACGATGTCGGTACACTATGGTGCAGCTAATAAGTATTAGGTATTGATACGTCATGAATTAGTCGGACTTAAAACAATCCTAATAATATATACATCCTACTGATATTATAAACGCGAAAGTTTGTAAGTATGGATGGATGTTTGTTACACTTTCACGTAAAAACTACTGAATGGATTTGGATGAAATGCGGCATACAGATAGTTTATAACCTGGATTAACACATAGGATGCTTTTTATCCCGATATTCCCACGGGAACAGGAACCACGCGGGTGAAACCGCGAGCGGCCGCTAATATTAGCATACATTAAAAGCAGGACCTCTTGCTCGGAGACCGGTGCGTGGTTGCCACTTAACCATAGAGGAGATTTAAATGTATATACATGCAAACATCACACCCGATTCCCGATAAGGTAGGCAGAGACCACTGCATTCCAGAGTTAAATGTTTTATTTCAACATAATTACAAACTTCATACAAAGCATAAACAATAGACTGAAAATATTGCGCATATTATATATGGGCGAACAGAATAACAACTTTGTCATAAAAGGAAATAGAAAGAATTATCGTTGAAGAGGAAGGAGGAAGCATACGTCCAGTTACCAAGTATGCTTCGCAATAAATCATAGACGTAAATCAATGTGATACAGTGAGTACGCAAGCACTAGCTACTCGGAGGGCTCTAGAAAGCCCGATCCCTTGTCCTCTAACCCGATTTCTACTTAAAAAGCTCTCGTCCGCTAGTGCTTTGATTCCTTTTCCCACGATAACGACTCGGCAAAGCGTAAAATGAAGACGGCACACGTAACACAGCGCTCTTAGCGATAAAAATATATTCGAAGCAGGATAGGATAATTCCATGCCCGAGATTATTGTCTATAAAGCCCCTTTGTTTAGTAAAGGATGGAAACAATAAAAAAGTTATCACGCGAAGCTTTGAAGGATGTTCCAAAGGAAATTATTTTGAATCGCAAAACGGGGTAAATTGCTCTCTTTAAGAGTCGCGAAGATTTGGCGCACAAAGCAGTTAAGCAACAGATTAACGGGAACCTCGATCACAGAAATATTTGATGTTATACATTCGAAGGAGATTTTATTATTATTCCACAACGGGGAAGTGCTTAGCTTTCATCTCACCTACCTGACCAGATAGTAAGGGATAGAGTCAGATGTTAGAAGCGCAATTAATCCTCCACTATTGAGGTACTATTTTTATCATTTAACTGTTGGCACTCAATAATTCTACTAATAATACTTTTATTAAAATAGACTTAGTTAAGGTGGTGGTGGCTAGCCAGTCGGACTTCAAACTAGACTTACTTACTATCAAACAAAGAGTATAAAAATTCCCTTGTGAGAATCTTACCCGGTGGACTTTACGGTTGATTCCAACAGTTAGATTAAAACGAAAAACATTTTGAGTAAAATTACAACAAGACACTTTGTTAAACTTAATTTCGCAAGAAACAGAAGCAGAAATAATAATTTTGTTACGATACACACTGACACTCGACAGCAAACATTCGAGGCGTAAACAAAACTTGTTTTCATTATTTTTGTTTGTACCAAATATCAGAGATACACAAGCGACGTCTGAGTGGCTCCGAGAGGCAGCCAATCGCTGGCTTATGTGATCTGGTAGAACAAACAGGAGGTCCTGCGCACCGGAGTAGAACACTTCTTAACGAGTTGGCACGGAACACTGCCTGACTGACTGTTATTGTGACGAGAACGATGTGGCATTACTTTAAGGGAAAACTTTAAAACGAAACTTGTTAAATTCGAAAGAGAAATTCTCCGACGAATTGTAAAAGGTTTCTTCTCATCGGTATCATTTATTTTATAATAATATACAGGAAGTATAGACAACACAAAGTTCAAGTTCTAATCTATTCTAAAAAAATCTATAGTAGTGCTGGAGTGCTCAGTCAGAAGCAAACACTTGTAGATATTTCGGTCTTCGCTTATCGATACTGACGAGAGGATGGCCCAATATCCCCACGTGCTTTTGTCCACGTGGGAGGCCTATGCTCAGCAGTGGGACGTTTATAGACTGATGATGATGATGAAGTTTATTATTAATGTGTTTTTAAACCCTTAATAATAGTTCTGTTAACCCATCCTGTTGATCTAAAATTACTGTGTATAGTAAGTTCACGTCAGTAGTCTAACGGAACTATGAAGATTGAACCACGATTCCTCGTGTTCAACCCGAGCACCTATCCGCTCGGCTACCGACACCTCAATTAGTTTATGTGTCTTTAATAAGCATTAAAATAAATAAATAAAACTTTCCTACACTCACACCAATTATCTAGCCCAAGAGAAGCTTCGAAGAAACTCGTTAAATGGTTACTAGACAACGGATAAACATACTTAAAAATACTTAAATACATACTTATTATTACATAGAAAACACCCAGACCCGAGACAATTTAGAAAAACAATAATTTCTAAATTGACCCGACCGGGGATCGAACCCGGGACCTCAGAGATGGCGACACCATGAAAACCGGTGTACAAACCACTCGACCAAGGGGGTCGTCAAATTCGGTTGTTCATTCTGTTGACAGCACGGCAACAATAACAACAGGGCTCCCGGGGTTCCTTCCCAGTAGGGGAGTAAGAGTAAGCCACTTAGAACGAATCCTACCACCGATCAAAACGAGTATCTACAATATGAAACCCTTACTGGGAATCGAACTCAGTACACCCGTTTCTGAAACCGGGGTGGTCTAACCACTAGACCATGAAGGCAGTTATGTGTAGGTAATGATATAGTAACATCGTATTCGACGCACGTATACGTAGTGTGATACCATTTTAAATCATTTCACATCGCTTCCGGCGATTTATTATCTCGCAAGTCTATCCCGCTGGGCTAATGAATCAAGCGGAATTCTGTCGAAATTATACATAACGTTGTCCGTATAACGCGCTATATTAAACAGTTTACTGTTTATCACAGAAGCTGAAACGGTTACTTCGGAATAATGGGTATTAATAAACGGTTTATGTCAAGAACGCTTAACTTCGTTTAATTCAGCGTAATGAAACAGATTAAGTACTGAATAATTGTTTGGGAAAATTTGCAGACGCTAATGCCAGTAATACCCTAATAATCTGATCTAATATAAATACTCAAAAATGGTTATGCAACGCTCTACTGGGATCGCTCTATCATCACGGACAGGACTATTGTCGCCAATAAGCCTGATATCATGGTGGTCGACCGATCTGAGCGCCGGGCAATATTGGTTGATATAACCGTGCCTCATGATGAGAACCTCGTGAAAGCCGAGAAGGACAAGCTCAGTAAGTACCTCGACTTGGCTCACGAGGTTACCGCCATGTGGGATGTGGATTCAACCATTATTGTACCGATAGTCGTTTCAGCAAACGGTCTTTTAGCTAAGAGCCTCGATAAACACCTAGAGAGGCTCTCGCTAAAAGGTTAGGTCAAGGGTCAGATACAGAAGGCAGTACCTACTCCTTGACACGGCATGTATTGTCAGGAGGTTCCTCACTCTGCAGCCCTAATCACCGATAGCTTGGGTCAATCCCCGCTGCCGGTGGCAACCTAAGATAAGTTTTTTATAATATTTTATATTGTTAATATGTTTTTTTATATAAAATATTGTAAAAAATTTTACTTAAGATATTGTTTAATTAAAGAGAATAATAATTATAACAGAATTATAACGCCATAAAAATTTATATTGGAAATCGCCACTAAGGATGGCTACAAATATATAAATACTAATACTCGAAGTCAGCAAAGTCAAAGCAAGTGCCCAGAGGTAGTAGTAGTTCTTAGTCACAGGGGATTCACAGGAGCTTTTACCGGAATCAGCCCTAACTTGAAAGCTTAAAGTGCACTTACAAGCGTAGCAATTCTATGGCGAATTGCTAACTTAAATTGTCATAGTATAAAGTTTGACATCCAATTGAGACAAGCTGTTATATTATATAACGATGTATCTGATTTAAATAATAATTACACAAATGTTTAACAGCTGTGGTCTAAGTTATGGTTTAATGTTATCGCCGATATAAATACTTAAGTGAAGCTTATGTTAAAGAGTCATATGTCTCGCATCATATAATATGAAAGCGAGTAATTATGCTGAGCGATATAATGCGACTATAATTAAAACCTACTTCTCTAAGTTTAACAATGGATCATTCTTATGAAAGTAGAGAAAAATCGCTCGAGTACAGGTATCTTTAAAGCATCATCTTCAGATGAGATGACACAAAAATTATTCTGAATCTCTGAAATTATTAGTAGGTATGATAACTAGAATCTCAAGTCAAGGTCATAAGATCTTGGGGGTTAAAGTTACTCGCGTCCGTAGGTTTACCCTTGAGACTCTATGTATGTATGTATGTATGTATGTATATGAATATTCGGCGTAAAATAATGGCACTTGGTGCTGTTGTGTTCCTATTCACAATTCCTATTCCTTCCTTAAAGGAAGGCAACGCGCCTGCGATTCTTCTGGTTTTGCGAGTGTCCTTGGGCGGCGGTGATTACTCTCCATCAGGTGAGCCGCCTGCTCGTTTGCCTCCTTCTTTTGTATAAAAAAAATCTATAAAGACGACAACGGTCTATTATAGATAGATAGATAAAACGCTTTATTGCACACACAAAAATACAGAAAACATAAAATAAGCATATTAAAGCTAATGTGGGCAAAAGCGGTCTTTTCGCTTAAAGCGATCTCTTCCAGACAACCTTTGAGGTATAGGACAACAGAAAAAGAACTGTTATTATACCCACAGTGATAGGTACATAACAGCGCACGGTGGACTGGTGGTTCGTTAATTTTTAACTTTGGAAACAATCATGAAAAACATGCTATTGGTATTGTTAACTTTACGGCTCTCCGTGTCGAGCAATATAATAAAATATAAACGTTGCATTAGACACTTTAAAATCCTACTACACTTAATTCATTATTATTTGCTTATGATAATTATAAGTTATTATTATGTGATCTTAGTCTCCGTAGCGAGCCTGAATCGGTAGCGCGTTGATGTCTCGCGTCGATGTTTACACGCTACGGCGTAGCTGCTTGTGTTGAACGCTATCGATATCACTACCGTAAGCGCCGCCACTGACCAAGCCAACTGACACAGTTCGCTTGTTTAAGGTAACCTATTTATAACTTTGTTCATAACTAATTTTAAAACGAGGTGATTTTTAATTTTTCTTTAAGTTTTTTTTATGAAAGATTGTTTAAATTTTTTTTTTAAATAAGTATATTTCTTTTTTATAAAAAATATGTGTTTGGATGGTGTTTAAATTAAATGTTTTATACGGATCTACTCACTTTTAGTCTGTGGTCAGTGAAATTCAATACGTAGTTTAATCATCATCATCAAAACTATCTGTTTACCTAATATCCAAAGGAATATATTTCACTTTAATTACAATAGGTATTTAAGATTTATAAAGCCAAGCACGTCTAAGTTGTGCCCGATCTTTTAATGACTGGAACGTTACGCCTTTCAGTGGAAAAAAGTTTCCCACTCAATAAAACTGTGTTCGACAATAAAACCAGGGAAAATTACAGTAGGTAAAAAACTTGATCCCCAAAAGAAATCTCATTTAAACTGGGGGTCTATTGCGAAAATCGAACTAAGTACAATTGATGTTTTCGTCGAACGAGTTAACGTCGATTTGGTGCGATTCATTCATAGCAATTCATAAGTGACACTGATCCAAATCTTAACGGCATCGCAGCCCTAGCATCACAATTCACACGACAAGACCGTGAGCTCGTTTCGATAAAACAGAACGCACCTGTTCAACAATCGTTACTAATTTTTAGTTATACTAGTTTTTAATTATACTGGGGTTAATGCGTGACTACCACAATGCCCTATTGCAGATTGCGATCTTAACTGGCAGATTGTAGAGCAAGTGACTATTCTTCACTCATATGAGCTCAGCTCCCGTAAATCCAGGCACACAATTCAATTATTAATAACCTCTACGAGTTTTCGTGACAGGCAAGGGGATATAGACCTATCTGTTGTGATTTACATGTTTTTTATATGTTTATTAATTTGTAATGGAAAGTGTCTTGCTATGACAGGAAGGATTTTTTTTTGTCACTAAAAAAAAAGAAATGCCTTGCTAAGTTTCTTGCCGGCTCTATTCAGTACTCCCGCCCGCCCTTTAGACGTCTGTACGTTCATAAGTAATCAATATTTAAGCCTAAATTGAATAAAACGTTGAATCTATCGAATTTCGATTTGTACACACGGAATAGGCCTCTTGTCCTACGCGGAGGCCTGATTAACGTCTGGATCGAACCCAAGCTGAATACTGAGCGCTGTATCCGCGTCGATCCAGGAGATAACCGCCGTCTTCCTTTAATCCCATCCTTTGTTCTTATTCTCCTCTCGATTTATTAAATGAACGAAAAAGTAAATTGACAATCGCACGAATCTGCCAAGTAAATTGCTTTTTTTACGAGCGCCGGCGAAGTTTCAAACTATTGTAACGAAAATTCCGGTTTTATAATGCTCCACAATGTAATCCTGTCCGTTTAGTGGTCTACGTGGTGCCGACTATTGACACAATTTTAGTCTTTTAACCAAAGATGGATAGAATTGATAGGATTAATCTTTTTTTACATATACGAGAAGCATAGTCTGTCCCTTATTACGATGATTAATGATATTGTCGATATTTTTTATGCTAAGTTTGCATATTTAATAAGTTCTCTATAGGTTTTTTTTATGTTTTAGTTATCATAAGAAATCGAAGAGTTTTTTTTAATTACGAAGTTTAAATAATTTTTTGATATTTTTACACGTTATATTGGTATGTTTGATAAGTTTTCTATAATCTACACAGTGATGCGTATTTTTTCCAAATAAATAACAAGGAAAACACACGCACGCATGAAATTTTTACACGTAAATATATGCGGCCCCCAGACGCCTCTCTCCTCGACACGACTTTCACCAATTTATCTTGACACATCAATAGAGGCGCCTGTCGTACATTTTGTGCAAATTGCAAATGTAACAAAGTGGCAACTGACAATGCGTCGCGCTGGATCTCGCAACGGTGTACCTACGCCTGTGTATCCCAATCGTAACGTAAACGCGAATTCGTCATAAAGTCAACATTTGTAGATGTGACATCTGACAATAACAAAAAATCCACAGATCTCGTGCTCTACACGACTTGAAAGAGCATTGAAAATGTACCTATTTATTATAGATTATCGAATGCAATTTTCAGTAAGAACGCGTAATTTTTCTTTCGATAATTTTAATTTTTTTT
Source organism: Scoparia ambigualis (assembly GCA_963921215.1). Classification (NCBI taxonomy): domain Eukaryota; kingdom Metazoa; phylum Arthropoda; class Insecta; order Lepidoptera; family Crambidae; genus Scoparia; species Scoparia ambigualis. Next base: position 29,116,290 of record OY992511.1, on the reverse strand, counting down.
CAGAACCAAAAAATCAATTTTTTTTTCAATCCAACTTTTCCAAATATTTTTAGATCATCTTAAAACATCTTATCGGTCAAAAAAGTCGTTTTTTTTCAGTTTCCAATTATAGTTTTTGACTTTTCCAAAATATTTTTACACAATTTTAAACCTCGTGGCCTTAAACTTCAGAGCGAGTCGCACTTTCAGCGAAAATGGGGGCCCTACTGGAGCGAACGAAAAAACATTTTCAATGTTAAAAATAATCAACATTATTATAATAGTGAAAAAGAAACACAAGCAACACCGCAATAATTTATTCGACGCGCGGCGTCAGGCGTCAGGGCGTGCAAAAATACATAACTTTTAAGGTCTTGTCACTGTATCGGCAGTCGGCACACAACTAGGTACGAGTACTACGGTGAACGGACTAGCGCATTCCTAATTCACGGCTTATCAATTCTTTACCTACCTCCACGCGTAATGCTATTACGAAGTATAACATCAAATATAAATAAAAAGAGTACTTCCTGAATTAATTGAAATAAAATGTAAGTATATGTTTACTGACTGAACACTGTCGAATCCTTATTTTTTTATGTGAGACTAATTCTAGTCTACTAGTCTGCTACTATTCAGTAGTAAGTTATGAAATAACACAAACCACTGTCTTATTGTTTACGTAAATATGAATCTGTATGGTACTACACACAAACTCAGGTTTAAGTAGTAGGTACTTCTTTGTAAAGAATAAATGTTTAATTCTGTTTCTGTCAATAAATCATCATCAGCCAGAAGACGTCCACTGCTGGGCAAAGGCCTCCCCCAAGGATCTCCACCACGACCGGTCTTGTCGTGTCTAACCGTGTCGGTCGCGGTGAAAGAATACTTCCCGTGGGAGTCGTAGAAGGCGACTGAGGGATCAACCCAGAGGAGGGGCAGCAGCATCCTCTAAGATTACCACCGTCGTACCGTTAGTCGCCTTTTACGACACCCAAGGGAAATGGGTTGGTAGAACTCATTTAATAATAAGCCTCTGCAGTCCGTTAGTCGCCTTTTACAATACCCAAGGGAGAATTGGGTTGGTAGAACTCTTTTAATAATGAGCCTCTGCAGTCCGTTAGTCGCCTTTTACGACACTCAAGGGAGAATTGGGTTGGTAAAACTCTTTTAATAATGAGCCTCTGCAGTCCGTTAGTCGCCTTTTACAACACCCAAGGGAGAATTGGGTTGGTAGAACTCTTTTAATAATGAGCCTCTGCAGTCCGTTAGTCGCCTTTTACGACACGAAAGAGAAATGGGTAGGTTTTCTCTTTTAATAATGAGTCGCCACCACACAGCAAAATTAGAAAAGTTGAAATATTCCGTTTCTTTCAACACAAATGGGTCTGACTAACGCTCGCCTGGGGCGTTGCGAGTTCATACGTTAATTAAGCCGGGCTTTGCTGTCGGCGTTTAAAATAATCATTCTCTCATCTAGCCTATCTGTACAGCGTCTTACATTTCTAACCTACTCATTAGAGATGGCTGGCTTAGCTAATTACTTGAATAATGTCGTGTCAGTGTTTGCAGACATTTCGCGAATCAACATACTTATGTGTTAAAGCTTTCAGGTGACGTTTTAGGTTTTAAACTTGAACTTTACAGAACGGTGGTTAAAGTTCTTTCTTCAAGTATTGGCGAAAAAGTGTGAACATCTATTTGTTTTAGACATTGTCTAACTTTAGACATACTTTATCATAAACTTGCATATGGAAGTACCTAAGGTTTTTGAATAATATTCTAAGACCAAATAAATAGTTTATTTTATTATATTTCTATTTAAAGTGAAATATTTATTTACATAACAAAAACCTTTTACTATCACACAAAACCGTATTCATTCAAGGTGGCCTGGGGCAGTAGTTCTTAGTCACAGGGAGCGGGAGCCTCCACCGGAGTTTCATTAAGCAGCCCCAACTTGATAGCTTAAAGTGCACTTACAAAGGTAGCAATTGTACGGCAAAGTAAGCTAACTTAAATCGACACATTATGGAGCTTGCATCGAATTGGGGTGAGTTATGTTGTTGCATTACGCTCTTGGGAATATGAATGTACCTGTTTTACCATCAAGAAAAAATACTTTGTGTTCACTTGTTTCGCTATGTTCTGAACGGAGCTTTATTTCGTTGTTAAGGCGACAGACTCAGATAAAATGGTGGTATCTAGCCAGGCGCACTTAACAGCCCTACCACCAACCAAACCGAGCACACAAAGATGTACCCCCCGCTGAGAATCGAACCCAGGGACCTCTAGGTCTGACACCGGTGGCTTAGTCACTAGACAACAGAGGCGGTTAGGCGGTTAATCCTACATAAACTTAAGATAACCCTAGCAAAATTATGTTACTATATGACCAAAATATGTCTACAATTACAAATACTTACAATGTTTTTTTGTTACGGTTAAGTCAGCAAAATACACAATCGCCTTCTTTATCTTTCCGTGCTCCAGCAGCTCATATTGATCGATATTGATACCTACACCCAAAACATAAAGTTCAAAATCTTTTAACGAAATTTGACAATTTGTGGGAGTTTAACCTGCTATCGTGTGTACTGTAACTCTACACACCGCCGCGCAATAAAGATTGATCTCAATGCGGTAATTGCCGTTATTGTTTCAACACATCGACACAAATACGACAGGTCGCACACATATTTCTGGTTTTCCTTCACCTCGCGAGTGGCTTATGTGTAGTAATGTACTGTAATGTACAGACGCTAGTAGGTCAACCTACCACCAAATGACAAATTTCTTTAATAGATTGATAACTTTATTGCTTGGGTATAAAGATTACATCACAATATAGATTAAATAAATTTGTCAGTTTTGTATAGGTTGATTTGTTTGCGTGAGTACATAAAAAAACATTAAGCGACATACTAGAAACGGTACATTCTTGATTTGTTTTATGTTGCAGAGGAGAATAATTTACAAACTAATTACGACTCGTTTACGATAAAAAACCAATTTATACCATTACAAATGTTTGAAGTTTTTAAGGTTCGGCTAGGTTTATTTTACTGCCTAGTCTAGTAGATAGATAACCTGTCTCATACCCGGAGACAGGCATAAATGGTGGTAGCTATTCAGGCGAACAACACGCCCAGTCACTAGCCAAACCTAATTCAGTTTGTAACCTGCTACTCGCTCGATGTAGCGATAAGCGCGATGGCGCAGTGGCTAGCGCGTTCGGCTAGCGATGTTTCGCGCTAAGCAACTTTCGCATTGCCGGGTCGCTGGATGGGTGACAAATTTAACAACATCTCGAGCTTCTCCGTGCTTCGGGAGGCACGTTAAGCCGTTGGTTTCAGTTGTTGTCGTAAGATGGCTGTCGCTTAAAACCCATCAACCCGCATTGGGCCAACGTGGTGGGTTATAGCCCAATATCCCCACGTGCTAATGTCCACGTGGGAGGATTGTGCCCAGCGGTAGGACGTTTATAGGCTGATGATGATGACGATAATGAACCTGCTACGCTTCAAACCCGGCGCCTCCCACTCTGACCCCGGCGGTCTAGCCACTACACTGGAGCGGATAAAAATCATCATAATCAGCCTATAAACATCCTACTGCTGGGCACAGGCCTACATACATGGACAACATCACACAGGGAGGCCCATTCCCCTCCCCCCCCCTCTCACAATTCCTATTCCTTCCTTAACTCTATTCCTTTCTTAAAGGTCGGCAACGCATCTGCGACTCCTCTGGTTTTGCGGGTGTCCATGTGCGGCGGTGATTGCTTTCCATCAGGTGACCCGTCTGCTCGTGTTTCCTTCTAATATAAAAAAGGGAGGTTGGCCCATGCGCCTGCTAACTTTCGACGACAACCGGGACCAACGACTTTACAAGCCTTCCGAAGCACGGTAAAAAAGTACACAAAGCTCATGTAACTGTATATGCGCAGTGCATGCAACGTGAATATGCGCGTGAGAACAATGCGGCACGCACTCAGCCGCAAGCGTATCGCCATTAAACGGATATCAGAATAATGGCTAACTGTTCCGGCCGCGACCGATAGGCGCATTATATGGTGCCTTCCTAACTGCCACTGCTACATTTGTTAACATTTCTTGACAACTAGATTTTGCGTGCGGCATCGCTCGAGTTAATTTTTCACGGGAAAAAAGTAGCCTGTACCCGTTTCTAAGGCTCCATCTATCTCTATATTAATATCGTCGAAAGCGGTTTAGCGGTTTAAGCGTAAAAGCGAAACAAATAATACTAGTTAGGATGAAATAAACCTGAAGGCATATGAAATATTAGCCTCCGTAGTAGTTAGTATCAAATTGTCGAAGAACGCTACTGCTTTTGCCTGGTAGAATTTTTGCCCAAAAGCCGACTGAATGGCGGCCACCCTATAATACCTGTTTCAGGCACTGAGCAACATTCTTTTGCATTACCGTTTGTATATGAGGGGAACTAGATCCATTGAGATCCATTAAAATGTTTGTTTGTCATTTGCGTTGAAATAGAACAACGGATCCCCTTCGGCCGTCTACGTAACCATAGATTCGTAACCAGTTACAAATAAGGAATGATAAATAATCTTTGTACGGAACCAGTTACGTCCTGCTACCTGAGACTGGTTGATTTTTTTTCTAGTAAACATTTTATCCATTTATGTAAAACTAACTTAGGGGCGTTTGCTACGTTAAGCGGGTGCACGCGCGGGGGTAGCGAATGCCCTAAGACGGGTCTTGCTTGGATGGTGAAACTTGCGATATTACGTTTGCCCCAAAGGAAATCCTGGCGAGTGGGAGCCGGCCGTATTGGCGATCGTGTCGTCGTGCGTATGTGGAGCGTGCGATACTGCTCACCTAACTAACCAACCATGCCTGATCTGGTAACGGTCACCGGCTGCGCGAACTATGCACCGCACACCCCTAACGGCTGCATGGAATACACATCGGCATGGCAAACTAATGAACGGCTTTATACAGGAAACCAACACAGTACAACATTAGCATTCGATCACTTTAACGAAAACGAAAATTCCTAACATTATTAAGAGGCCTATTACATCTCGACTGTGATTTTTGCGTAATGGCCAATTTTGGCGTTATGGATCTCAGAAACAAAAATACATTAACAATTATGACTTATTGAATAGTGTAGAGTAGCTATTGGAATAGTGCGTAGCGGCCTCGCTTTTTGTAAATTTTGCTTAACTTTTTAATTAAACCCAAAATTGCAGAGAAAGATTTTTATAAGGTGCGCGAAGGCAATTTTTTGAGCTCATCGATTGAACTACTGTTCTAAACAAATGAAATTAATAGTACATTATGATATTAGTGCGGTAAGATGAAAATTACAGCCGAGGCGATATTGCTATTGATATTGCCCGAGCCGTAGGCGAGTGCTACAAGAAAGCAGAGGCTGTAATTATCAAAGCGCACGTAAAATTCCGAAAATGACTGCGTTTTTTTGTTGTTTTTCTAGTGCATGAATCTTTGGTAAGCCAACATATATTTTTCTTTGTCCAACAGCATAGAGCGTAGATGGGCTCATCAAAATAAACTACCAACCCCTTTCTTCCCTTGGTTGTCGTAAAAGGCGACTAACGGACTAAAGACTGCATATACATACAACAGCATAGAGCGGCGATGGGCTCATCAAAATAATACTACCAACCCCTCTCTTCCCTTGGGTGTCGTAAAAGCTACTAACGGGCTAAAGGCCTATGTTGTCCATAGATTCAAATGATTACTAATTTTTAAATTACATTACCGCACTAATGTGAAACTTATTACATTACGATACTGAAATCGGTGTAATAAGAGCTTCTTTACGAGCAAATGTGTTATAAAAAAATATAATGTTATCTCTTATATAGTCGAATAGTGCGTATCGGCCTCGGAATTTTTAGATATCATTGATTTTATATAGGAAAAAAATCTTATTCTAAACCAAAAAACTTCGAAAATCGCTATAAGTTAACTGTGAATATTTCCTATCTACGATAATATCATTGAGCAAAATGTATACAAGAATTTTTTTTAATTGTTACTTCATGAGGAATAAAGATTTTATCATGAATTTATTATCCTATTTCGATAATAACGATAAATACAACTGCAAAATTACTACAAAATGCGATGCGCTTGCCGTCCGAATTTAACTTATGCTCACAGAATGGAGGTTTGTAATATTATGCACAAATTTATTATCCTATTTCGATAAAAACGATAAATACAACTGCAAAATTACTACAAAAAGCGAAAATGGGCATTTCACGCAAAAATCACATTCGAGATGTAATAGGCCTCATAACGTGTTTAAGTTAAGTTAGTATAATATGTTCTTCATATACAGAAGAGATAGGTACATAAACAAATTAGGCTTAATTCTCTATTACATTTATTAGGACTTTCTCACTTTACTCCTTTTCTCACTTAACATACTCTTTACACTTTGCTTTAACGCTTTCTTAACAAGTTAAATTGTATAAGTTACAGTTAAGAGGCTTATTACATCTCGACTGTGATTTTTGCGTAAATAGCCCATTTTTGCATTATGTAGTAATTTTGCAGTTGTATTTATCGTTTTTTTAAAACAGGATAATAAATTCATGCTTAATATCACAATCACAAATCTCCACTCTGCGAGAATAAGCTGAGTTCGGACGGCCGACGCATCGCTTTTTGTAGTAATTTTTCAGTTGTCTTTATCGTTTTTATAGAATAAATTCATTATAAAATCTTTATTCCTCATGAAGTAACAATTATTCTGGTATAAATTTTGCTCAATAATATTATCGTAGATAGGAGAAATTCACAGTTAACATAAAGCGATTTTCGAAGTTTTTAGGTTTAGAATAATATATTTTTTCTATATAAAATCAATGATATCTAAAAATTCCGAGGCCGCTACGAACACTATTTTATTTAATTTGTTTAGAACAGTAGTTCAAAAAAGTGCCTTCTCGCATTTTATGAAAATGTTTCTCTGCAATTTTGGGATTAATTAAAAAGTTAAGCAAAATTTACAAAAAGCGAGGCCGCTACGAACTATGCCAATAGCTATTCTACACTAGTCAATAAGTCAAAATTGTTAATGTATTTTTGTTTCTGAGATCAAGAACACCAAAATTGGAAATTTTGCGCAAAAATCACAGTCGAGATGTAATATGCCTCTTAAAACTATACTTTTATACCTACCTTACTTACTTGTTTATGTACTTATTAATAAATATAAATAACTACTAAACTTGTCGCGTAGCGGTGAAAGAATACTACCACCCTTTCTCTTCCCTTGGGTGTCGTAAAAGGCGACTAAGGGGCTAAAGACTGCACATACAACCAACAGCATAGAGCGGCGATGGGCTCACCACCCGTCACGCTGGGCACATGAGCAGTCGCTATTTGGTGAAAAGTGGACTATGGCAGAGGACTGCTTTCGCGGTCCTCAATTGCCTATAGTCTCTGTCTGACTAACCATTCGGGGACAATATTCGTAATTTTATATGTAGGTGTGTATAGTAAATATATTTTATTTTATGGTTACACTCCGAAAATAGTTCAAAGTTTGTTATCGTTTGGCAAGTAAATGTTTATCGGCCGGGTTTAACGATCTACCCGGATAATAAACCTTCCTCTTCACAGCTCATTAGTCGCGAATGCGGAGGAGAGAAAAATATTTGTGTAGGTACGTTTTTATGCTGATTTTTAGTATCGGTTTTTGGTATTTAAATTGCTTTTATAAGTATACTAATAACTTTTAAATCCTCGAAAATTGAACAATGACAAAGTTAAAATTATACTCTAATACGCCTTTTAGAAGCAGACAATTGTATCAGTTCTCAAATAAGTGACAGTCATTGGTTTTTTAGGAAAAGACAAATACTTTGTCAAATCGGCTGATAGATAAAAAAGTTTTTACCACGGCCTTACAAATCGGCTAAACAAATATGACACCTTCGACATTTTGATGATAGCATCGCCAAGGTTACACACACAAGTCACTAATCATGTTGTTTGCTTAGACATTGGAAGTGCCTTGATAAGTTGTGTTAGGCGGCCGACATGCCTGTGGCTTGTCAAGCCTGCGATGACGACACGACACGGAATACCTAAGCAGTGAGTCGACGTTACTAGTGACTTATCATTTAAAAGAGGCTTTATATTGATAGTTGTTCTGCATTGGCTCGTTTGTAAAGTGCAAAAAGTATATAATGTACAAAAGTAAACAGCCTATATACTGGCCCAATGCTAAGCAAAAGCTTCCATTTTGTAATCAAGACAAGTCTTTCCTACAACTGGTCGGCTAGTGATCACAGACCCGAGATACCTTTGTGCTGAAAAATCATAGTGCCTCTACCACTCGACCACAGAGTAAGTATTCAATACCACAGTACTTTTACTATTATGTATTCTGTGCCACAATCTCCACCACAAACTTTATTCCACAGAGGCGGCCAGGCGATCGCAAAGTTAATTAATTTTAAGGACGACGTATCGCTCTGATAATCTTCTTTAATTAAGTATAAGGCCCTTATACATAGAACTTTAATTATAATCCCTGCCAGTTTTAACAAAAAAAGCAGACAGATACAACATCATCTTTAAACTAGGTTTAACTTCAGTACACGCTTTTTAATAGCGGCGATATTAATGCATTGTGGCATGCATTGAAACATCTTGTCTCAATGAATGAGTTATAAAATGAAACAACTATTTTGCTTTACTTATATAAACCCCAAAAATCTGCATGCATACACTCATTTTACTTTATTATACTAATTCAGGACTGGATACCGACAAAATTCTATCTATGATATGTCTAACAAATAAATAAACTATAAAAATCGAGAAAATTCAAACAACGTTATAGTGCTAAGCAAAAGGGATTGATCCATCGCGTCGCACTTTTATTCAGATACTTACTCTTTAAAGATAAAAGTGATTAACTGGCAACCCACTTCAGCAGGCGCAAATATATGGCCAACTGCATTACTCATTAGACAGGCATTATGTTATGTATATCCGAGGCAATCTCGCGAGGCAGCGTTTAATATGGACGCTATAAATAATCCTCCGGGGGATATTGCTTAAAAAGCAGTAGGTAACAAAAGTTTGCTTCATAAATATTCAAGATGGCTCCGCTGAGGAAATCCGATAGAAGAGAATAAATTGAGTGGAGCGGGTAATATTGGCAAGGCTTTAGGGTTACGAACGCGAACTGGTCAGTGCGGTACAGACGCAGCATTCAACTATTAGGTAATCTGTGGTATTACAATGCCGTGGTACAATTCTCGGTGACGTCACAGGCACAAATCAATAAAAAATGAGTGTTAATGGAGTTTAACACAAACTGCCCTAGGCATAACTCTACCGCGGCGGCAGTCAGCCAAAGGCGGGTATATAAAAAGGTATGCCTAGATTGCCTAGTATATAATAGCTATCCCACGGAGCAATAATTTTCCTCCGTGAGCTATATACTCTTTATACTGTGATTATACTAAGTAATAAATAGCTTGCTTGCGTGAAACCCCATTTAACAATTTTAATAATAGGGATGTCGACAACAAGCTAATTGTTTCTAAAACATTAATAAGTAAAGTAAATGTTTTTTGTTCGTTGTTTTTATTTGTAGTAGGTACTACAAATAAAAACAACGAACAAAAAACATTTCACTTCTTGGTCCAAGCAGAAATTTCTGTAACCTAACAAGTTAACCACTTATTTTATAAACTACTTAATTGAATAGCAGGAGCATTAGGTACAATGACGTCATAGCTTGATATTCTTGTCATCGTCCTCATCATCATTTTCAGCTTTCCTCAACCATAGCTGGGCATAATAGGCCTCAGGTTTATGCTATTCGCCTATATCCTGTGCAATTCTTATACAATTTTAATAAAAGGACTATTTGAGTTCGCGTGGCGTGAAAACATGAAAATCCAGGTAAGTGAATACGAAATTCACATTTGCATTGAACCTCAAATACCAATAAATAGTAATGAATAAAATTGTAAAAACAAAATAAACTTTTATCAAAGGAAATACTCAACGGCTCCACTTTGCATGTAGCAATCACTTACGATAAATCTGGTCATTATATTTGAGCTGTAACGCGAAATATAAATAAAATGTTCGAGGCGTGCCTGCTGTTTGTGCTCCGCCGTTTATTTACTTTAACTCCTTTTATATTAAGGACAGAGGTGTTCAAACAGAAACGTACATAAAAGGAAAGCAGAGCTATAGGGTTATTGACGGGTGAATCGCTCGAGTGCTTTTATCCGAACGAATGATGACATTACTGTCGTCCATACTAGCAACGGAAGTGAAAATTGCAGCTTTTAAAAATACTGAAACAGAATAATTTATGCATAGTAAGTATATACCTACTTTTAGCAAAAACCCTTCATGCGACGGAAAGAAAAATGTACCGACAGATAAAATAAACTCTTGACTAATTCCGAGGCACGCTGCGAACAGAAAAAGCGTGTGTGTAATTAATGGTAGGATATTATGTTTTATTGCTGTAATGAATCTGAGTGTATGCTGTAAGAGATGTTAACATAGTTATATTTGTTAGGTTGAAATAATTTCAACTGAATATTTGTTTATATTGAAGTCGGTAGACTGTGGAGCTGCAAATATAACTTATACCTAGTTATTAAACAAGATACGTCTAAACAAAATATTCAGCATCAAATTAGTTGAAGTTACCTAAGTAAGCAAACATTTTGGTAAGCAAAATAAGTTCTATTCTAAGCTAATAGAAGAATGTCTCAAAATCTTAAACTCTGTAAACCAAAAAAGCAATGCAAGACACGAAAGAACAGGTGCGAAGTTGCTATCCAGACAATGTAAATAGGTATGTGCGAAAACACCACAAAATGTTCTACAGCTCAGACTAAATTTTGTGTTACCCTAATTACCTGTCTAAACGACATACCGACATATCCGCAGTATTCAGGGATTATTTTTGTGTCAGATCAACTTTTAACTTACGTTTGCAGGGTCGATAACTTAATTCGATCTAGGTGTTATTTTTTATATTTATTTTGGCAACCTTTTTTATAACATAAACAATAAGTATACCTACACATCCCTAACTCATCCCTCAGGCTGTTCCTAAAAAACTGTACAAAGTTCTCGATATGGAAGTTTCAACTGAAGTAAACAGACGTCTAAATAAATTTCAAAGGTATAAAAATTCCATTATCGAGATTGTGTTTAGTAGATATACAAGTAATCTGGACGGCAGCTGGCGTCTCGCAAACACGCGGCTCAGGGGGTCTGCGTCTAGAGTCTAGACTCAAAGTCACCTCCAAGAGGAGCGAGTATGCTAATATTGTTATTGTAGGTTGACCTTCAAATAGATTAAGTTAATTTTGTACAAAAATAAATTTCGTCTGGTGATTCATTTATACTGTAATGTATTTACATAGACATCTGAGAGGTAAAAACAAGTATTTTAGGTGAGTTGCGGAACGCTCGCTCGGCTCAATATCAAGAGGTCCAAGGTTCAATTCCCAGGTTAAGTGTATTTCTGATAATGATGGAGGCCTTTGCCTAGCAGTGTGACGTGTGTACTTTTAGACGTTTAGAAGACAGACACCCTTAATTTTTATTCGTTTAAATGAAATTAACCACCCATGAAACTGAACAACTTTCCCCAAGAATCCGTGCAAAAACGACAAAAAAAATCGACCTCCCATACTATTGTCGTCAGCTGATTGGACAGTTTTGTATGGGAGGTCGAAATTTATTTGTCATTTTTGGGGAAAGTTGTTTGAAAGTTTCATGGGTGGAACTCACTCTTAATTTCTTATAAACGAATAAAAATAAGGGTTTTTAGTTAAGGTATTTAATTTACCGCCTCGGTGATGTAGTATTAAACCACCGCAGTCGGACCTAGTACAGCCACCAGCATTAAGATGTGATGTGCAAAAATATCTGATCATTGGTGGAAGGCATTAATTATGCCTTTCACCAATGATCAGATATTTTTGCAGGCCGTCGATATTCACATCTTAATGCTGGTGACTGTACTATCTATTAGTTCATATTATGAAGTGGTGATAGAGTTCAATAAATTAAAATATTAGTAAGACCTATCACTTTTTAAAATTTTATTATAAAGTCTGCAATTATACCGACAACGACAGGTGACGAGTCAAAGAAAATGACCAATTAGGGAAATTGATGAATTAACGATTTTGATGGCATTAACGAATTAGGTAAACTGACGAACTAACGAAAATGGCGAATGAGGGAAAATGACCAGTAGTGCACTAACTCGCGCATGCAACAGTGTCGGATTACCGGAAACTCGTAAACAATAAAAAGCGGTGAATTTGTCAAAATTGGTAAATGTAAGCTATTGCTCTGCCAGCTTTTTATACCACCGGTATTTTCACTAACGCTTTGCCAACCATAACAGACTACACAGATTACTTACAAAAGCTGGCAGCTTATTCAATCTACCAAGTGTAGGTAGATACGCGTACACCTAAGAGCTTACCTAACCCCGTGCATAAAAAGGCCCATGTAACATTGATCAGGGGACGCCGATCGCCGCTGAATAAACAATTTCTTCCCTCGCGCGTGACGCAAACGCGTCCACGTTTCACACATACCTAAGACACTGACGCTTTGAGAATGGCGATTAGTGAAGCATACAAAGAAATAGTCTAAATCTGTGAGATATTATTGGACGGACTTTTCATAATCTTCTCGGCGAACGTATTCTGATGGATGAATACAGTCAGGTCAAGAATACTCGAAATCTTTTTTTTTTTATAAAAGAAACCAAACAAGCAGGCGGATCACCAGATGGAGAGTAATCACCGCCGCAGATGGCCACCCGCAAAACCAGAGAAGTCGCAGGCGCGTCGCCGTCCTTTAAGGATGGAATAGGGTTAAGGAAGGAATAGGAATTGTGAGAGGGGAGAGGGGGAATGGGCCTCCGGAATCCTCACTCGCCGGACGAAACACAACAGCACCAAGTGCCATTATTTCACGCCGGATATTCGTGAGAGGGTGGTATTACGCCGGGCGAGGCCCAATGCGTGCTGCAACGCAGCGTGGCTCTACCACTCAGTCAGTGTCACTCATTTAGCACCACCCAGGGGTCACGTGTAGAATCTCAAAGGTAAACCTACGGAAGCGAGTAACTTTAACCCCCAAGAATTAAAATCGACAGCAAAGAAGTATCAGGATAGTAGCAAATAGAAAGCAGCGTGGTATATCTCTCCGAGAAACGGACAATATGTATGTTTGAATGTATCTAAGAGATTTTACCAAGGTGAAGTAAGCCCGTGGCCGCGAACGGTACCTAAAGTCTAGCTAAAACGTCGGGTAGTTAAAAAGGTTTGCCTAGAATACCTACAATAAGCCTTTTGAGTGAAATCTTCATGAAATACTATATCTATAATGAAACATCAAAGTATAAAAGTTCGAAGTATAACGGACCAGGATATCTCTGAAATGTTTAGTTTTATAAGAAAAAATTAATAGCTCAACTTAACAAAGAAAAACGGTAACACTAAAGCTACCTTTAGAAATATCTTCATAATGAATATGAATGGACACAACAAAGGTTCACGGACGAAACAACAATTCACAATCAACCGTTTCGCGCGTACCTTGCCGCACCAGAATCTGCGCTGGAGTTGAAACCAGATGACGTCACAAGCCAACGACCGATGCCTTCGAATTTTCCAGCACATACCTACATACCACCGTCAGTTTTCATGTAAGCCATCTGTGGTGTGGGTGGCAACGGTTAATGATCCTCGACATACGCGGCTAATATGGCTCGCTGGCACACGAGAAAAAACGGCTCGAAGAACTTATCTGATCGACAACAAAAACTTTCCAGATGATTCATATGGATCCCGGTTATATTAATTGTTAGTAGTTTGTCATTCTTGTCGACTTGTTCCTCTACACGAAGACAATAAGTACAGTTCGACGACGTTACGGCTACAAAAACGAGCCTATCATGTTTTCAATCGCAAACGTTAAGTAATGTATTTTTCATCCCACCATCTCGGAAAGAGTATTTTTAATCTTCAATATCTGAATGGAAAAGCCGTTTTTATTTTCTAGAGGATAAAGTAAATTGAATTTAGAACATCGTGTGCACTAAGTTTGTGAATTAAAAAAAACATTAAACCTATTTGCTGCTACCTCTATGGTGCCGAATTTATCATACAACCTTTTTTTATATTGTTAAAAACTCAGACTCAGGACCTTTTTGGTGTACTTTTTTTTAATTTGCTTAGTCATTTCCTCGCTGAGGTGGGATGAAAAGTTACGTGTTGTACTCGATTGCAAAGATTTTTCACCTCGTGCTCTTTTGATTCCCTCGCTAACGCTCAGGATTCTAATGTTTGAATCACTCGCTGCACTCGTGATTCAATTTTAGAATCCTTCGCTTGCTCGGTCATCAAAATTGAGCACGCGGTTAAAAAGCAACTTTGCAATCTTGTATAACAAATAACTATTATAACACATTTGCTCTTAAAGAAGCTCTTATTACACCGATTTCAGTATCGTAATGTAATAAGTTTCGCACTAGTGCGGTAATGTAATTAAAAATTAGTAATCATTTGAATCTATGGACAACATAGGCCTTTAGCCCGTTAGTAGCTTTTACGACACCCAAGGGAAGAGAGGGGTTGGTAGTATTATTTTGATGAGCCCATCGCCGCTCTATGCTGTTGGAAGTATGTGCAGTCTTTAGTCCGTTAGTCGCCTTTTACGACACCCAAGGGAAGAGAGGGGTTGGTGGTATTATTTTGATGAGCCTATCTACGCTCTATGCTGTTGGTTGTATATGCAGTCTTTAATCCGTTAGTCGCCTTTTACGACAACCTAGGGAAGAAAGGGGTTGGTAGTATTATTTTGATGAGCCCATCGCCGCTCTATGCTGTTGGATGTATGTGCAATCTTTAGTCCGTTTGTCGCCTTTTACGACTTCCAAGGGAAGAGAGGGGTTGGTAGTATTATTTTGATGAGCCCATCGCCGCTCTATGCTGTTGGATGTATGTGCAGTCTTTAGTCCGTTAGTCGCCTTTTACGACACCCAAGGAAAGACAGGGGTTGGTAGTATTATTTTGATGAGCCCATCGCCGCTCTATGCTGTTGGATGTATGTGCAGTCTTTAGTCCGTTAGTCGCCTTTTACGACACCCAAGGAAAGACAGGGGTTGGTAGTATTATTTTGATGAGCCCATCGCCGCTCTATGCTGTTGGACAAAGAAAAATATATGTTGGCTTACCAAATATTCATGCACTAGAAAAACAACAAAAGACGCAGTCATTTTCTAATATTTCTTTTCCTCACAAATATGTTATAAAACGTCGTATGGCATACGTGCGCTTTGATAATTACAGCCTCTGCTTTCTTGTAGCCCTCGCCTACGGCTCGGGCCAGCAATATCGCCTCGGCTGTAATTTTCATCTTACCGCACTTATATCATAATGTACTATTATAGTTATAATCATAGACGATTCCATATTTTAAAACGATGAACTACTCTAATAGGGTCGTAATGAGACAATTTAAAATGGCCAAACTCTGCACGAGGGAAGGGACAAGCCACAAGAAGACATTATTGTATCCCCCTTCGCTTCGGGCGTTCCCACCGTCCAATTGTGTAATTTACGTGCGCGCTGTAGCTTTTTCCGCGGCTCGATTTAAACTCCAAGGGTATTCGAGGTGGGTTATAATTGAAAGCTGTTTCCTTAAACAATTAGGTTGTCAGCGGGGGAACGTACGCGACGGCGACGCGGCGGGCACGCTCCACGCCACAATTTCGGAACAAATAATTACTTTTGTTGAAAATTTCCGTTTTAATGTTGCGAATGCCCAACGCACGTCACTCACGCTCCTCCCGGTAATTGTTTTAGTGGGAGTCGCCGGGGTTCTTGTCATCACATTAGGTATGTAACAGTCGGGCTTTATGTTCTCGTTTTTGGAGCACGAACCACGGCTTGCAACATGGTCTTGTTTTTTTTCCAAAATCCGATCACGATAAAGAAAACGAGAATTGAAGTATATAGCCTGAGGGCCTTCTGTCTTTCCCCGAAACGAAATTTCGGCCGTTTTTCGTTTGTTACCGACAGCGATTTCCATTCCTTCCGAAAGGAGAATGACCAAACCAGCCTATTCGATATCTATTGCGTCTTTATCATTCACATATCAAAAGTGTTCTCTTAAGTTATAATGATTACTGTTAAAAAAGGTTTTCTATAGAACGCCGCGTTAATAGTCAAGTGATAAATAAATGCTGAACTGAACTGATAGTCATACGATAACAGTTGTCATAACCTTAAAATACCTAAAAAGTCTTAAGCTAAAAATGAAGATAGCTTCAAACTCCCGCATGATATTGTAATGTATTTTTTTCTTCATAATTCAGAGCATTGCTGCTATTGATTACTACTTATTTCATTAAAGCGCTGTGATACGCGAGCTAGCTAAAAAACCAAAAAAAACTAGCCTAACTCCCATAGTAAAAAGGTCATTCTCCTTTGTTTATACGAAATAGGTTTGGCATTTTGGTTATGAAAATTGTTTGAAATTTCAAAAATTATGGAATGCGCTATAAATAGCAATCGAAAATCGGCCGAAATTTCGATTCGGAGAAAGAGAGTAGGCCCTCTGATGTTTGTACACAGTCACGAGCACCAATATGTATACACCTTTGACTCTTATTCCATTGTATTAAGAGTTACAATTGTTTACATTAGTGTTGCTCGTGACTGTACGTATCTAAGAGATTTTACCTCAAACAAGGTTTTATCGTGGTGAACTCTGCCCGTGGCCACGAACGGTACCATCCGGCCAAAACGTCGGGTAGTTAAAAAAGTATGCCAAAAATATAGGGTTTAGGCATCAACTCGTCACACCAAAATTTTGTTCTAACCGGTCACACCGCCAAAAGCAGTATTATTTGTTTCAACCTGTCACAAGTTAATTTATTTCTTAATATGGACACATTATAATTTTGTAGCTATTGGTCACACTGAAAATCTGTACCTATTCGTCATCCCGTCAAACAGTTCTAACTGGTCACAAGGAGGATACCTAAACAGATTTTACTACCCGCCAAACGTGTGGTACAACAAAATTTTGGTACAAACACAACACAATAAATCAAAAATGACAAGTATTTATTAATAATGTATTTATTTTAATCTTAACAAACCATAATGTCCTCCTTGTGACCTGTTAGAACTGTTTGACGGGATGACGAATAGGAACAGATTTGCAGTGTGACCAGTAGCTAAAATATTACTATGTGTCCTAATAGAAATAAATCAACTTGTGACGGGTTGAAACAAATAACACAGCTTTTGGCGGTATGACCGGTTAAAACAAAATTTTGGTGTGACAAGTTGATGCCCAAATCGAATAAAGCACAAGCGTCCATCATTGAAATCAAGTCTTCTCTACAATTGTAGAGTATTGGCTTAATCACCACGCCTGCCAAATGCGGGTCGGCAATGGTGACCACAAAACCGGATATGCATCCAAATATTCGAAACACAATTGGCCTGAATTGAAAATAGAATCACTCCTTCCGGTTATCAGGCCGAGCGCACGCAAACTAGAATTTGAATGGCAAAATTGTAAGTTACCTCCTTCGTTACCAAGAGGGTATGTTTCAATGCCAAACAAATTAACAACGAATGGTAATACTCGCACAAGGCACTCTGCTAATAACGAATACCGCTACGAAAGCAGCGTGCAGAAATTATCCTCTGTCGCGGACAAAAAATCAATACTTTTTAGTATGGGAAGCGCGGTTGCATTGCACGTGCACTCGGGAGCATTTCAAAACCGCAGTTTATTCGCGAATTGAATCATTAGACGGAACCATATGTTTACCGCGCGGACTAGAATTTCCCACAGTTGTTTTTCTCCGTGCAGCATGTTGTAAATTGTGAGAAACGCCGGCTGCAAACAAGAGCAAGGTAATAACCGGTTGTGCAATGTACTGAACCAAGTGAAACAGTACACTGGCGCGCTGAAATTAATTGAGTAACACTAACAACGCGGTCGGCAGCGAAATTTCGATACAGCAGGTGTCCGTTTTTTATGATTGAAGCTGTAAGTACAAGCTTATGGGCCCATCAATGAATTGTGGCGATGAGCAATTGTTTGCATATCACATTAAATTAGGTGGTAGGTACAGAAATTGTCTTGATGGTCATCGACCCTAAGTTCACTGACTCAGCCGAATGAAAAACTTTAGACGGTGATATTAGGTCCCGCGCAGAATCCATCTGGATGACAAACAGTATGCTATTTCTACTGTCAAATAAGCAGCAGTATATTGCATTTCTTTATTTTGGATAGTGGGTGTAAGCAGTGAGATCCAATAAACTTCCAAATACATGTTGTTTGTACATAACTAAGAACGTAGGTAGCCAACGAGTTCGTTAAAAAAAAACCAGGCCAAAATTGAAACAAAAGCTTTCCATTTGCCATTTTAATCACAGTGCCAAACCAATAACAATAACATAACATTCACAACATTTTGAACCTTCTGTGCAGCCCATTATAAAAAAACGGCCATAAATTATAGATAGCGTCTAATGGTACACTCACAAAACGCCGGCGACATATCGGACGGGGAAATTACTACGCAGACCCTTCCCGTCGCGCGTCGTAAAAGCAAATGGAAAACGGCGCATACCTGTAAATAAAAAAGTTCAATTAAGCTTTGTCCATCAAGTAATCACTCGCGTACCTAATTTAGTATGATTACAGCAATAATAAATGCGTGTTTGTGTATTGGATGTTGTGTACAACTCCTTCTAATATTGACGTTTTGTCGGTTGTATTTCCTTTTAATGTTTTTTGTAGGAGGCGCTCGATGGCAAAGCTAATTTATTATTCAGTATAGGTATTTATTTTCTGTTTCTGTTATGTTGGAGTCAATCAATCCATTCTTATATTACTTTTAACTGAGAGGGAACATCAACAAAAGACAATTATTATTGCACATGATTAAATATAACAATTGAAATTAAATATATTTACAACTACTCAACTAAAATATAACAACAATGTTATAATAGAATTGTTGTATTCTGACAGATAGCCAGTTCTTCAATGGTTGGGGATTCCAGGTGAAGCGCGCTTCCACCTTCCTTCAAGAAACGAGCCTATCCTCCCATAAAGGCCGGCAACGCGTCTGCGATTCCTCTGGTTTTGCGGGTGTCCATGGGCGGCGGTGATTACTTTCCATCAGGTGACCCGTCACTTACCACTCTTACGATGAAGACCAAGTGCCCGTAGTGAATAAACAAACTATACGATCGTAACGTTTGTGGATCAAAATTGATAATTGAATACATAGAGCAGAGATTTGCCTTTCGAAGGTGCTCCATTTGGTATTGTACAACCATTACCAGATGTCAAATGACAAGTGATTCCTATCACCATTGCGTCTGATCAATCCCGGTACGGAATGATGTCGAAATCCGATGGCATTGTCAATTTGTCGCAAAACACTATTCCAAGGCCTGCTTACTCGTATATCAACGTTAACGGAATTTAGCACTTTCACAGCATACACTGTCCAGGAGTCATAGCCTAATATTGTACGGAACCATAATGTTGTCGGTCTGTTTTCTAGCCGCCAGTAACTCGCACAACAACCAATAGCAAATGGCTGGATGGGCTAACTGGCTGGCTGGGTATAGTAAGCTCAGAAGCTGAGAGAATAGCCAAGTGGCAAAATGGTGACATATGAAATAGTTTGATTAATGGATTTGACGTACTTAATCAACGCTCGGTTATTTTGCGAACGCTAAAATGTTAATTTAAAAACTGTCAAGAGCTCATTTATATAAGATCATTTTATATTTAATTACTCTTTGTTCAATTCAATTATGTATTCTGTTGTAGCGATCGAAAAGAGTTAGCATCCGCCAAGTATATGTAAAGTTGTCTAGGAATTAACTATTGACAAACGCTAAGGAAATAGGTCAGAAATCGTTTGCCACTTGTATAGGAAACTAAGGCTACGATTTCAACAGCGCAGTTTTGTTTCCATTTTGTATTCGCGCAATTTATAGGTGCTCGGGGGGCTGAGGCTAAGATTTCAACAGCGCAGTTTTGTTTCCATTTTGTATTCGCGCAATTTATAGGTGCTAGGGGGGCTGAGGCTACGATTTCAACAGCGCAGTTTTGTTTCCATTTTGTATTCGGCCACATAAAGGTGAAGCTGGTCAGGTAAATTATGACATGACCCACTACAAGTGGTGCCGTTCGCCAATCGAGCCAAGGAGGTTATCGTGTGTCCACGATTCACCTACATTCCCGATCGCACGGTCCACCGAGGTCAACGATAAATGTAACCTTTCTCCATAAGAATCTTCGAAAATTGGCGCGCGGACGACCTTTACGACTGGGGACCTATAAATAAACTACTTTTACCTTTGCTATTTAGTTTTGGAAGCGTATAGAAGATAATATTATAATTACGCTAGGAATTATTAAACTGCCTCTGTGTCTACGATTGCCATGTAGGTTGGTTATCACAAACCTGGGCTGTAAATCAAAAAAATCGAAACACATTTTTGTTCAACCCGGGAATTGGACCCAGAACTCGGACTCGGGATATCGGAAGCGCTTTGCCACTTGGTCACAGAGGCAAATGTTAACTACACTGGCCTGCAAAAAAAAGTATCACACTTTTAAAGTACACAAGATAAACAAGACACTGAAGACACCAAAACTTCAAAATGTTACTATTGTATAATTTACTATAGTTTCAAAGAAAGCTGATAAAATTGCTATAATCTCTAACTTCTATCTATAGTTTAGAAAAAAATGAAATTTGTAAAGTGTGATACTTATTTTTGCAGGCCAGTGTATTTACGAAAATGTGAAACATTACATACATACATATAATCGATTATCTCCGAAGGGTTAGGCAAAGAGGACAGCAAAAGCAGTCCATAGTACCATAGTCCACTTATCACCAAATATCGACTGCACATGTGCTCATGACAGGTGGTGAGTCTGGTGAGCCATCGCCGCTCTAATGTATTTAGTTAGAGCCGCGATTGGGCGATACATTTTTACAGCTATAACCAGTGTCTACGAAAAATAATAATAACAACATCGAGGTATCTTTCCTTGGCTATATCCATAGATAACATAAATTCGACTTGCGCTGAATCCTTAACAATGCCTGATCCAATAAGCCTCGGTCTTGGCGTAAGCACGAACCGTCTTGTGTATAACGCAACGTGTTCTGCCATATTATTAAGTTTAATCTGCTATTATACACTAATAGATCATGTAATTAGTAAAGTCTAGCCTTCGTTAATTAATTATGAAGATAAGAATATACGAATATATACACGTTGAACGGTTTTATAGGGAAAGTTTTGAAGGCATAATTTGAAAAATAGTTTTATAGGGAAAGTTTTGAAGAAATAATTTGAAAATTGTGATTTACAGAAAAAACAAGTTACAGGTACTGTGTACATGTCCTGAATATCGCCGAAAAGTGGTAGACCCGGGAGTTCCCAGACAGTACAGAGCCAGCACTTCTTGGCAGCAGAAACAAGCAGGCAAGGCAACAGTTCTTGGCTTTTTCTCATACACCAGATTACACATAACCCCCACAAAAAATAATCAAGGAGCGTTAAATCACATAATCTGGGGGGAGTCTAGTCCCCAAAATATTGAGATCCGGATCGCGTTGAATTTCTCTTTCAATAAATTGACTGTTTCTCTGGCGGTAGAGCAGGTGTCACCGTCCTGTTGATGATGAGATGTCTGTCAGATCCGTTAGTTGAATCATCATCATCATCATCTTCGTAGAATTTTAACTAGTATTGAGAAAATATGTGTGTGCATAATGAAACGCGAAAGTTTAAAAGTGTATTGAGAAAAGCTGCAATGTGACGCTACATACGAGAAAAGGTCTTTTTACAAGCTTTTTCGTATAAATGTACCTTTATTAAAAAATTCACAGATTTCGCAGTCCCTGCAAGAATCGTAGTTTTATTGAGATATACTTTCCTAAAATTACACAACTACATTACTTACAAGTCTAATTGTAACATACGAATGTATAACACTGCATTTCACTGCAATTTCACTTAGATTTTCGAAATTCCAACTCGAATGCACTTCTCGCCTTAACACCATTACAATGACGACGATCGGTCAATAATCATAGAAGCTACATCACTTTTTAATACGGAAATACCAGTTTTTCTACAATTTCAACTCTACAGGTCACAAACACAGAGAATAAAATTTTCTTTTCTTTTACAACCTAAGTGAAATACATTCATCTGACGCCTTTTATCATAGAAGCTACATCACTTTACATCAAGATCTAAAGGTACACCACCTACAGTAGTGCGGCTGTAACATCTATGATCACAGCCATACGCGGAGCGTCTATGTGTCGCTTATAGAATCGCATAGCTGGTCACAAACACTGCACAACACAGAGAATAACATTTTCTTTACTTTTACAACCTAAGTGAAATTCATTCATCGGGCGCCAAGGCGTCCTTCTAACTCGAATGCCCTTCTCGCCTGCATCCGCATCTTTTAACACCATTACCATGACGATCGGTCAATAATCATAGAAGTTTCATCACCCTTATGTACGGAAATACCCGTTTTTCTACAATTAAAAAAATCTAAAAGTCACAATTATTATTAACCGATTTTCAATTTTTTTTCGCCATTTTGTAGCTAACTTAATACCCTAGGAAACTTTTAAAATTTTTTTCTTAAGTCGGTTTCTTCCGAAATATTTACAATTTAGCAAACAAATACCCTCCAAAAAACCCGATTTTTTTACATTTCACAAAATTCCAAAAAGTTACCAGCTGATTTTCAAAATTTAAACACTCACACGTGTCTCGCTAAATTCCACAACTCTTGGTACTATTCTCAGCTCGATGCTCTCAAAATCCTCAGAGCTATAGCTAAACATACGTTTCAGGCGATCTGATAACCATTTTCAAGGATAAAAGCCATAGATATAAAACTGCATTTTAGTGTACAAACGGTTTAACAGTACGCACAATAAATAAATTGTATTCGTATAACCCGTCGCTAGTCGTGCATAAGAATCAGATTCACCTTCGTAGCGTGCATCCGCTATCCGGCGGGCGTCAGGTGACGGCACCAGTCGATGACCTCATCCCGCTCGTAAACAGAATTATTAAATAAAAATGTAACCTTTTTGTGTCGACTGCCATTGCTGAACTTTAGCATTAACTTTGAACCTTGATATTACGTTTTTGGACTATGATTCGAATTCAAAAAGTTAATTCACGATTCACATTTTGTAGACAGTGTTTTATTTTTTCTACGCGCGCAATTTATACCCCTTGGCATTTCGGGAAAAAATAAACAGGTGTTAAAAAAATAAAACACTGTTAAATAAAGCTAGCCATTATAACCAAACACATTATTGGTCTGTAGGAACAATCCAACGCCATTTTGCAAATAAAAGCTGTTCTGTTACCTTATATTACCACACATAGGTAGGTACGTCGATATAATTAGGATCACCGCTATATTTGGACGCGAGCTATTCCACGCAGTGGAAAGTTCTAAATAAGGAAAACGTATAAAATAAATCTCACTCAAAGACGAGGGTCAGATAAATCTCCCCAATTTCATTAGATAAATAAATAATGTAGTAAACAGTACGGCGCGTTCCGTCCAAGGCGCAGCGAGCCTCTTCAAGCGTCTAGACGGATCCATTTCAAAACCCGGCCAAGTGTGAGTAGGACTCGAGCAGTAAAGGGTTCCGTATAGTCTAGAGCAGCGTTTCCCGAATAGTGGTCCACGGAACCCTGGGGTTCCGTAGAAGGGTCAAGAGGGTTCCGCATTCCGTCCGAAAAACAACCACCCCGCCACGAGGTCGTTTTTCGTGTCGCGGACATCGACTGGGTACAAAATCCATTTTCAAATCATACCAAACCATATACCTACAACCTTAATTTTTCTTTATACAAAACCAAACACACACACATAAACACAGACTATTTTTTGTATTTTTTTGTATTTAGACCTTGTGTCCTGATGTTACATTTTACCTGATAGTAGGTAATAAGGGCTAAGATGAAAGCGCACGTCATCCAGAATACTCAACTACTGAGGAAGTTGAGAAACTAACTATATTGGCTTTAACTGTCAAGAACTCGAAACACAACAATGTTAACATTGATGTTATAAACTTAGATAAGACGGTGGCAGCTACTCAGGCAGCTTTCAAGCCCTGATAGTCTGTGATGTAAAATGGCAGTGATAGTCAGGCAGACGAACATAACTAAATTAGAAGGGGTTTCTGACACTTTCTGATTTCTCCTATCGGAGGTCGGCTGTCATCATAGCCACTTTGCCTGCTTTTCTACAGAACCCTAAAAACCAAGCATTGATATCACGTTATTAATTTTACGTATTTGCGAGTACCTAACTTATATTATTTCTGTCTCTTCATGGTCGTTCACAGACTTTATCAACAGATTTTCTACTTCGATGGGTTTTCTTTGAGGTTATTTTAACTTTTAACACTACAGCTATGACTAAATATTATGTTTAATGACAATTTGATCATATGGTTTTAAGTCAACATAAATGTATTTATTTGCGCAATCTAATACTATTTTAAATAGTACAAATGTATGATACATTACAGTATAATTTTAGGTCAGTTTTTAGTTCCAATTTTTACGACCTTAAATCTTATTCTCCCTGTGTCTGCTACAAAGAGTCGTCTTTATTTCAATAATTTTACAACTAACTAGTATAATCGTCATTGTAAGTAATAATATTAAGAAAACTCGACTAAATCCTTTAATATGTGATATACGGCGCAACTACACGGTTTACGAACTTGTTGAATAACGTTAAACATATTATTTGAGTTAAAATTTAATTAAACCTCGTACTCAGTAGGCATTCAGAATTAATTAACTTATATCGGAGGGGGAGGGGGTAACGCCCCCCCCCCCCCTTTCAACCTTGATGTTCACCTTCCGCCTTCAGTTTCATTGATACAAAACATCGTAATTTCCTTTGTAAAGGCAAACACAAATAAAATTAAACATTACCTAGACATTTGAACTTTTGCGTTTGTAGGTAAAATTACTTATGCATACAATACCCATACTAAGTAGTTTGCGTTAAACCCCTTTAAATATTGTGTTTGAAGGAAAACTTTTAAGTCTTTAGTGTTATTATCACAAAACCTATATTTTTATTTCTATAAACAACTAGACAAACGCAACAAAAAAAGAATTAGCCAAATAGACCGCAGCCGTTGTAAAGCTACGCGCGAACAAACGTTTGTGGTAATTGATTTTTACAGCACGTTACACTTAAATATTATTGCGCACTGTATTATTTAATCATTACCGTTAGATGTAACACAACTATAAAATAATAAACCTAAGTGCCTAAGGCAATATACATAACCATACTAGGTATTACTATGGTAAATTATTAAATATGGTAAAAATTACCATCTAAAAAGGGTCAATATTTCAAAGTTCCATTTGACAACTTAACCCTTACTTTGCTATAAGTTATGTATCGTATTTTATTAAGGCCAAATTTAAAAAAAAACCATTTAATCTTTGCATCAGCCGTCGCCGTTGAATCACGGCAACACACCATCGATCACAGTTGGGTCCGCATTTTGACGTTTAACTGGTAACACTTTACTGCGAGCAAGTTTACTGTGCTCATTGCTATCTTTCTATTTTAGTTTACTAAAACTTGCAAGTGTAACGGGCAATGGACGAGTAACAAGGTAACTACGACAAAAACTGATCGTGTTCGTGGTAAAAACCTTATGCCTACCGAGCAAACGGGTGAGACAGTGCTCTCGGCCGAGTACTCGGTACGTATAAACTTTATGGTATAAACATGGCGCCGAGTGCTCGGCCGAGCCCTCGGAAGAACAAAACGGCGAGACAGTAGCTCGGCTCCCGTTCTACTTACTACTTACTAGGCAGAGTGCTGTCTCGCCGCTCTACTCGGTACGTGTGATCAAGGCATTAATGATGCAGTGCATGAGCTTTAATACTCGACATCTTTCTTCCATGTCGAAATAATTTTGCTGAGAAAATACTTTGTCTCAAATTTATCCAATCTTGAAAATTGCAGCATTTTTTGTTCCGAATACCTTAGTTATTATTTATAGGTTTAGAGGAGAAGTAACTGGCTCATGGAAAACTAGTAATTCAGGAGTCAGTACCGAAAACCAGACCCGAAGTTTTAGCTACAAACGCTACATACCTAGAAGTAGCGGAGATAGGTATGATGTTTACGCAATCAGAAGGCCTAACATAAAAATCTATCTAATTATAATACAATAATATGTTGTAAGTAAATATTTTTAGCAGTTTCAGACTAATTGTGTATAAATAACTTTGGTACAGCAATTCAAAGTCAATAAGCGGTAGGTACCTACTAACAATAAATTATCACAGGTAAATTCATAGAAAAAAAATACCTTTTTCTCTATTACGATTTAGCTGGAAGTACGTATTAGGCCCACGTGCATGAATCCTAAGAAAACAAGCATAAATAGAATTATACCAAATATTCATTTGATGTAGGTGTAAACAGAGATAAACCTCATTACAATACAATTTGCTCAAGGACGAATGGTGAAGGCACGCAGCGTCTACAGTTAGACGTAGGGATGCTACTTAAAGGTCAGTCAGACATTTTAGAAACAGGTTCCTCGCATGCGAAGCTCCTAGAGCTTATACTTAAGTTATTGCTAAAGAACCGGGCTTTCCAGTCTATCTAGTCAACACGACCGAAGAGTATCAAATGTACACTTAGATTACTCGCCGCAAAATGTGCGTACCCACTTCTTTATGTTTACCGGTAACGAAAAATGCCACATCAACCTTTGAAGATACCAAAATCATATCTCAAAACAGTGTTACACCATTCGTTTTTATTGTTTTGATACTTTACATAATATACACACACACCAATGTAATCTGAAGTCACATAACAGTCAAGAGAATTACAAAAACTGTTATTAATCTAGACTCTAGGTTAAAACCGGGTTAAAGAGAATATTACTATTAAACAACTTGGTATGTAATACAATTGTATTAATGAACATCAAAGATAACTTTTTATCTGAATTTCCCACACGACAATACATATTGTCAAGCGGTGCGCGCTGCACGGAACTGAGCTAAGGCCAGTCGAACGGCGGCCCAGAGGCCTTAGGGCCGGCGCCCACTGACGGCATGGCCCGGCATGGCACGGCAGGTTGTGCTCCGGCATCCCGCGGAACCCCGCGGTTCCGTGACACGTCGTGGCATTCCGTGGCATCCTGCTGAAAGCCAAGCCACTCTGGCATAAATCAATTCTGCTCCGCGCGGATTCGAAGTTAGTTGTGTCGTTATGGTTGTCTGAGATTTAGTATCAATAGCACTTCTAGCTAAGCTTGTTGAAAAAATATCGATACATCGATATATCGATATTTTTTGTTCAATATATCGATATTTTTAGGCGATATTTTTTTTCGATATATCGATACATCGGTACAAATTAAGCAATATCGAAATTCGTATCAAAATCGATATTTTTTTATTTTTTATCATCGCATCACGATCTAACTTTTTAACTCGCTAGAATTCAAAGCCGTAAAAATAGTTAAAAAAAAACTTATTGTTGCTGAATTCCATTGATGTAATCTGTGGTAGTGAGTGTGTAACTGTCACTGTCAGTGCGTTGCTTCAATCTACTTCATGTCATGTGTGCATGTGTGCTATACGTATACGCAACGGAAATATTTAACACCTACGGCTTCCTCCGTGCCGTCAGAGAGAGTGGCTTTTACGGTAAATATGGCGGTTCCTAACAACAGGAGCCGACTGAGTTGTTCGGCATGATTCACAGGTTCACTGTCCTAAAAATATAACAATAGGTTAATCAATTGTTTTGGCCCTTATGTGGGTTACGAAACTGTGAACCGGTTAAAACGATAATTTAAAATAAAAAATCTGTTATTATTACTGGGCTAGGCTCACCAAAATAATTTTTTAACCGATTTTAAGAAAAAGCAGGTGGTTCTCCTTTATTTATATACGGTAAAATTTTTTAACGATATATCGATATTTTTTTCGCGATATATCGAGCCCGATATTGATATTTTTTAAAATATCGATGTACCGATATATCGATATTTTTTTCATTTCCGACATCCCTACTACTAGCTGAAGATGAAGAGAGACAAATAAGAACTGCTAATTTGACGAAAAGACAATTCTGGGTGCATAATTTGTGGAGAACAAGATCTACGACCGGACTGCGCCCCATTACAACAAGTTTCAACCTTATTTCAACTAGCTTAGCAATCATAATTCCTCGACAAAAAGTGTCGAGAAGTTGGCATTGCAAGAAGTTGGCATTTCGAGAAGTTGGCATTTTGAGAAATTGGCTTTTTGCGAGCGGTTGGCAAAACAAAAGTTGGCATTCTGAGCTGATTCGGCCCATACGTCTCGCGGGATGCAATGGCGCGCCGCGGCAACCCGTGGAATGAGACGGCATGACACGTCATGCCGCAGCGTCCCGCGGCGCGTCGCGTCGTGCCGCAGCATCCCG
Organism: Scoparia ambigualis; assembly: GCA_963921215.1. Taxonomy (NCBI): domain Eukaryota; kingdom Metazoa; phylum Arthropoda; class Insecta; order Lepidoptera; family Crambidae; genus Scoparia; species Scoparia ambigualis. The sequence continues at coordinate 29,087,668 of OY992511.1, read as the reverse complement.
CGGCCCGTCGCGTCATTTCGCGGCATCGCGGTATCGAAATAAATTAACATGAATTCTACACTCATTGAAAAATAACTTGAATAGTAAAAAAAAATCCTTTGTCATGACACGCCGCGTCGTGCCGTGCCGGCAGTGGGCGCCGGCCCTTACTATTAACTCTTAAAGCAGTTCATACTACTTTAATCTTACTAAGCAAATTCCCATCCCATGCGAATTTTGCATAGTAAGATTAAAGCAATACTGCTCTAATATGGGACCTGGCACCTGGCCTGGGTGGGGCCTGACACCTGAGGCTTTAATTAGGCGTTGCGCAACCGTACTTAGATACTTTATGTTGCCGTCACTCACGGGGTCACGCACGGGACAACGTCTTAGGAAAACGCAGTTGCAGCGTCCGGTAGCGGCAACTGTACGCACTACGTATACGTAAGCGATACAGAAAGTGTAAGTATATAAAAGTAGACGAGAAAACCGATATTTTTACAGCAAAAAGTCGTAATGTACGGTACGCTAAAATTGGATCAGGTTTGCATTGTCACTCCAATTAGAATTACGTTTCCGGTCCTACATGATTTGATTAACGAACTGAAAAACAAAAAGGAACATGTTATGTTGAATTTATTAACTGTTGTTTTAATTGATTAACTTATTGGTTTACTTTATTGGTTAATTTATTAATGATTATAATGGACAAGAAATCGAGGTAACGTTTAAATTATAATTTTAAAAAGAAAATATACGGACGGATTTAGTATGTCTATATCATTACCACAATTATACAGACATACTAAAAATATAGCCTCCTCGCTTTAGGCCACGGACATGACCACGAGCGGCATGCGGATTTCTAGTTCATAGCCCGGTGTACCACAGAAGTCTTATAGCCATCGGTAGTAGAAAGAACGCAATAAACAGAGTATATTCTAGTGGTCGTGGTCAAGCGGTTAGTTAGTCCGCTGTTTTCTACGCCACAAACATCTAAACTGAATGGACCTGAGGAAGGCCAGGGAAGAAGTAGAGGAATCGGAGAGATGGACTTACGCGGTAGCGCCGAATGCTAGAGGGTTCGTGTACCCGAAGAATTGTAGCGTGCGTTTGGTGTTCGATAATGTGTAAGTAATAATTGATTATAAGTGGAAACTTAGTAATGTGCAAATTCATGGTAAATGAACTAGGCACTTAGGCAGTGCTTCAATGCCATACGTGTACAAATTGTAGTTTTCGCTGACGTGACCGCCTGGTGAACAGAACTCGCCGCCAGCAGCCGCGGCCGAGGCCAGCACAATCTCTTAGCCACTGGCGCAACAATCGCATCACCGCTGATAATAGTGGCGTAATCTTATTATGTTGCTTACCCACAGCATGGAAACATGGCGATTGTAAAGAATTTAATGTGAGAACACTTGGATTACGCCTATGACATAGCGTCTAATTGAATGCGCTGGTATGCCCATGTGTGGGTGAGTTTATCTTTGAATTATACATCGCGTGCATTAAAGCATCGGATATGGAATAAGCATTTTCTATGTCGGTCTACAGGGTCAGGAAGCGGTCAACAAGATGGTTTATTATATTACGTTACACAACCCAGGAGAAACATTAATCAACGTTTTGTCCTCAACTGATCTTCAACTGATTTTATAATACTTATACTGATTTGTACCTGATACGGATATCTTAAATCTCATTGCTTTGATCGAGATCGAAATAAATATTCGTATTTGAATTATTAATAATTTGTTTATTTTGGTGTTTGTCCTTCTGATACGGAGGTGTGTATTCTGTTCAAGAATTTTGTGTAGGTATCAAAATTGTTTCTCGTATTTTGTCCGGAATATTGTCAAAGGTTATGAACTTAGCTGCCGTAAAAGCAGGCACAATAAAAATTCAATTGTTAGTTACCTCTAGGAGTTTTCGTGGCTGACAAATTGATACATTTTATTGTAGTTTTGTATTGCATCATTTATTATTTCTTTAATTCATATTTTGTATTTTCTTTTCGTAAATGTCGTTGCTTCTGTGCGCTGTGGTTTCTTACGCCCGTTCTTTGCCACAGTTAAAAAATTACGCTCTGAATGGGTGGTAGGTTAAAAAAGATTTGGACGATTCAAAGTACTTATTAATTGAGTTTATTGAATAAATATACTTTGACTTTGGCTTAACAAGGGGTTATGAGATGAAATTGCTATTACAATAAATTATCCTACATACAAAACAAACGTATGTTAAGTAATTATTTACATGAAGTTATGAAATAAAGAGGCGCAAATCTAGGGGTTTGTCAGTTTGGGAGCCATGAAGCACGGATGGTCTTCAATGGAATGTCACCAAACTATAAAGCGGGTTCACTCAGATGAAAACGGTGGGTTTAAGCAACTATATTATACTACTATACGACAGTATGTTAATCAATAAAAATTTACTATAAACGTATTTGTAGAAAGGCTGTTTATAAATGATGTCGCGACAATGTCACCGTAAGTCTTGATTTTGTTACTAGTTTAAAGAAAATTGACAGAACTTCGACAACTACGTCATCCATATAAATAAAAATCAATTGCCCCAATGTGGGTTCAGGCATCACTTGACTGCACTTGCAACGGCTGCACCTGTTTGACTAATATTTATTTGTTGTATTCATGATTGTCAGGACAAGGTACCTATGTGTGAAATATTCTTCACAAGATACACGGGGTTCACGCGGACAAAGTCGTAAGCGGGCCGCTAGTAAAAAATAAAATAAACGAAACATGTGTTCTTTAGTAATCGTATGAGATTGAAAATTGGGACTAAGTAATAATGTTCCACATTTAACAAAAATGTAAAGCTCCGTTCAACTTTAAGTAAGCACGTAGTACACCGGCAGCGGCCTTTAACACTTGGTTTAGCGCCGGGCCAGTGGGCCTCAGCGCTCGTTAGAGGAACAAAGGCCAGCCAACATCAAACGAACCGTTTCTTTACGCGGAGCGTCTACGGCGACATCAATAATGAATTCCATGATTGGTTCCTTCACTTCATTACTTTCACAAGCAACGGGACAGGAATTAACTGGCAGATTAACAAATAACATTTTGGAGGGAGGAGAAAATTACATGATAATAACCGCCTATGTGGTGTTGTGTGGTGTCGTGGTAAGACCGGTCTCAGAACCTGAAGTCGCGTGTTCGATTCCATATTTTTATACTCGGTTTGGTTGGATATAGGCCTTGTTTTTAATTCCGCCTGGTTAGCTACCACCATTTTATCTTAAGTCTGTCGCCTTAACAACAATGTTTTAAGCATTGTCTCGCATTCGACAGTATAAAGACGTATTTTTCAGTGTATATAGGTAATACAAACTTTGGAGATTTTAATACAAAAAGAATAAATTGTTCACATCTTTAAACTGAAGAATGGACTAACATAATAAACTTAATAAAAAAAAACAATAAGCCTCCACGATTAGTTTGTAATTACTTATACATTAGGTATTCGACAAGCGTATTCAGTGATTCGCATATTTATGAACCGTAAATAAATGCTGTTCCACAAATCTGTTTAGTGCTTAATCTTTGAACGTAATCTGTGTGGAAGTTAGGTAGTTAACAATCCCCGGTAGCCAGAGCGATCGTTTGCCTCGTAATGAGTAGAGACCACCTCCGCGAACCAGTTGTGGACAGTAAACAGGAATCGCGCTCCGCAAGCTTCCACACCGCACGAATTATGAATCAATTTGAGAGTAACACTGCGCTATCGCTGGGCACATCGCCGAATAATTAGCAAGCCACATAAAAAAACAGTACGTCGAAAATAAATTAGGACATTGTCGTACAATTTTTGTTCATTGCTTTTGAGTATAAACTTTTTGCGTTTAGGAAACACTGGAGTTGCTCCTGAGTCGTTGGAGTTGCTCGAGTGTGTCATGCGACGATTCAAAATGCTTATTCTAAGTTTACTGAATAAAGAGATATTGATTTTGATTTTGATTTTTTTACTGTGCAAAATGACAAGGTATATTATTGACTACCTAATTAGAAAGTTCAGTGCATAACCTAAAATACAGAAGTACTTTGAGGTGCATAAAAACCAAATCCAAATCAAGTCTCTTGAAAATAATCATCAACATAAAACATGTGGCTTGCGACATTGCTGTATGTCTATGTACTTTGTTGCATATTTAATGTTGCACCACTTTGCGTCTCCAAAATAGTGTTGCAAACGCGACATGATCATCAAAAACAATTTGTTTCCAACTTCCAAAACTGCATACCATTAATTCGTCCATCTGATTACTACGGCATACTTAAAACAGGGTGTAAAACGTGTAAATTACATGCTACGATACACGAAGCTAAAATTTACCGTGAGGTTTTATGCGAGTCATTATTGAAGATGACGAATTAGCGGTGTCGATGCAAACGACCGGTCAAAATAGCTGTTTTGTTGTCTTGATCAAGATACGTCTAGATGTGGAGGCGGCTCGTGTCGGGGCTCCCCTGCCCGGTCCCGTTAGCCGGATACGGAGGCGCGAGCTCTTTATGCAACCGACGACGCTTGCGCAGCTCGTACGTTTTAAATACTTATTTGTTCTAACAGACATAAGGCGTATTTTATTATAGCTCTTATTATACACAGAAATATTTACATTAGGCAAAATGTATGTATACCTGATTGCTAGGTTGCGGTAGAAAAATACAAATGGTCTACAGTGACCATAGTAGCTGACCATGGACACCATGGACAGAATTATTTGTAAAAATAAACACAAATATTATTATTAAATTTTTATGACATATAAATATAAATAGAACCATATTAATGCTGTTTTACGCAGTTCCAGCCTTTATGGGTCGAGACAACCATAGTTACTTACTTATATGGTAAATAATGCCTTAGTTAATATGTGGAAGATATCTAACTTTGAATGTATAACATAGGTATAGTAAATACAATTACAGAGTTACATACACGCACATCTGCACACAAGGCAGGCTCAGTTTATGAATAACATTTATATAAATGTGCTTGTATACTAGAGAATTGTGGCCTTAAGTATAAGTACTTAGATTAAAATATTTCTAAATAATTCTGTAAATAAAAGGGCAGATATTTGTTAGTCTATAGCCCACCGAGTTCGTGCGCGACCTTTACGCGGATCAATTTCTTCCGTGGTAGCGTCTGGCAATAATTTGTCTTTACAAATATTTTACAATAATATTTACCTACCTTGTAGGACAAGAAATTTTATATTTGTAGTCAGACAAATCAGTGCCAGACGCTACCACGGAAGAAATTGATCCGAGTAAAGGTCGTGCACGTACTTTTCGGGCTATAATAGAGAAAATGTTCCGAGTTGTGAAGTATATTTTCCACATAAAGTCCGGTATAGATGCACAAAAGAACTAATAGTAGCCAACCTACGGTCTTTCCTCTAACCGACGGACGTGTGACCTGCTTATGTAACTACCATTCGTGAGTTCGCACTACTCGCATCGCGGAAATACGCAGTTCCAATGTCGTGATACGCCATAATAGGTACGAGATGAAAGTTCCAATTCTAATTCTATGTGCGTTGTGGTGTGGGAGATCCAACTAGAGCTGTGGTCTGTAGCACACATCAGTTCCTATTTGAATAAAAACCAGAGATTTTTGGATTGTACTCATTTGCCACTAGGCAATCGGTTCATAACCACCTAAAATATCATTTATAACTTCATTTCAGGATTACAAGGTAAATCTAATTTGTATCATAATTGATACAATTGGTATGGTAGGTAATGCCACCAAAACAGTAAACTTATATTTTCCTAGGCCCTTTTTGAACGGTACCTACCTAATCAACCCATCAAAGCTGTAAATTACTTAAAATGTCCAGCCAACACAAGTGATGGATTGTTCAGGTATATTCTAATATTCTTTTTGATACCTCGTCATTTTTTATTAAATCAAAGAGTCGAATACACAATGAGATGGAGCCTTCCTTCCTCCCTTTTTACTCAAGGTGAGACTGCACCTTTTTCACAAATAATTTTACCCTCACCAAGGCGAAACTTTGCAGAGTTATTTTGCTGAATTATAACATCGCCTTTTCAAAGCTGGTGGAATTAAATTTCTCGACCGATCATCTTAACCCCTATGTTGCTAAGAGTGTAATCCGAAAAGTATTTCTGTCAGGAAAACATTCCGTGCGGGAGCGAGAACTTACGCGCAATATATAGTAGAAGGAACACCTCCCCCGATTCGCCGAGGCCCTCGATAGCTGCCAGATTATCGTCTCTAGGAGCAATTTGTAGGGATTTGCGGTCGACCTTCGGGCCAAATAAAGCGATCGCCCGTCATTAGAACGCTGTGTACTCCCGGAAGACTAATTTGAGATATCTTCGGATCGCTGCTAATCCCCAAGTGGATGTTGTTTATTAAGGACGACATTTAGTTTGGACACTTTAACGTTATATGTGTGTGAGATATTAATGTGCTTCGGTATAAGAGTCGTTGGTAAATATGGGTATATAATATGTCGTTGGGGTCAAGTGACGGGTGCCATTGCAATATATGAGTTTCATACGGGATATCAATACAAGTTTTGTAGTCTGTTTATTAACGGCGTTAGTTGGTAGTTTTAGTGTTATTGTTATAACTTTAGACGATTTTCAATACAATTACGACATAAAAACTAGATAGGTGTGCATTGTAAGTGCGCATTCTATTATCGTGTCCATTTTCAATAAGTAATTCGAATTTTTGTACTTAATTTATTTTGTAATGCTGATAGTAACATTTATAACATCAGATGTTAACATTAATCATTAAGTATGTATTCGTTATTGAAGATCGCAAAAGACGACGACATTCGAGAACCGAGCTAGGTAGTAACTAGAGCGAAGTCGAGCGTGACATGGGAAAGGTGCTCCCGCAATGTTGAACGCGAGCTCTGATAAATTCGCACGCGACTTTGCTGTAAGTTAGTCTCCTATATGCTGTATTGATAAAGGACCGTTTTTTCAACTTCCTGTTAGTCTTTCCAGCTCTTATCTCTCTGTCTTCTGCTTGCTAATGTTTATAAAATTAGTATCTACATCGGTTTTCACTGCATTAACAATCTTATGTAATTCTTCAGAGAACCACCTGTATTTTTTCCTATTGACAGATCTAGGTAGTTATACTTACATGATTTTGTAATCATGTAAAAAATAATATTTCTAAATGGATTCACTTTTCACTCAGTACAGTCAGCTGGTAGCCTGCAGTGCCTTTGTAGTCGAGACCAGTCTAACTCGGTCCCATATCCAGGAGGTTCCAGGTTCAAATTTTATCAGGAGTATGTATGTATTGTGCTTAGTTAGGATGGTACTGTTACTAGCAATATTTAAGTTGAAAATGTTAAAAGAAACAGTAAGGGCTTCATTATTATTATTAGGGCTTGTTTTGACTCTGCCTGGATCTGTCAGCATGATAGTATTCATATTAAGCAATTTGCTTGCTCCAACCACGCTCCAACTAGCTAACTCAATAGCCAATTTGATGAAGATTGTTTATAAACAAATAACTCATTTCTTTGTGCAAATATCTAGAGTCACTCACATTTTCCGTTTTTTTTAAAGAAGACGATTGTTTGTTTTTTTCTTGTGAATATCTCTCAACAATAATATAATAATAATATTAATAGCCTTTATTCAGAAAGTAATTTACATGATTATTGATAATAAATTTTTCGGTAACACTAGTTCCATATGCATCGACTCCATGTCTGTATGTCACTGGTTGACAAAGGCCTCCTCCTACTGCCGCCATTTCTCTCTATCGTTAGCTACTCTTGTCCATATTATACCACCTGCTACGGCTATGATATCATCAACCCATGTCTAAAAGGTCTACCCCGTTTTCTCTTCCGGTCACTCGTGACAAATTCATTACTTTTTTGTCAATTTTTCACTTCCTCTGATGGTGTTGGCAGGGGGGTGACACTCCGTAATTCGGTCGACTTATTCACCTACACGCTTGTTCCACTCGGGTGGAAATTTCACAGGGCGCACGCAGCACGTAGTACGCAGGACACGACCGAGAGGCGGCAATTAGTTTCACGTTTATTTTATTTTCGCAAGTGGAAAGTTCACAGAATGGTGATACAAAAGCGTTACTGTTCTGCATTCAGATGCACTAACACGAAATTTAAAGATAATGATTTGACCTTTCACATACTTCCCTAGAATCCTGTAAGGTAAGTAAACAAGTAGGTACTTGTAGTATTTATAGACAATTAATAATAATATGATAATGATTTAACTAGTTTGATGAGAGAAGATAGACAATTAATAATAATATGATAATGATTTAACTAGTTTGATGAGAGAAGTAGACAAGTTCAATGCAGTTATCGTTGTAGGTTAGGTATATAAGGTGCCTACCAACTGCGTATAAAAAGTCAATTTAGGTAATCAATTTGTTATCGATCACGCCTGAATAGATTTTATGTTCTTCTGACCGCCCAAGTCAACTAATATCTAAGTATTTATGTTCTGTTATTCTGTTTATATAGCGCTTAAAATACTTACCTAGTAGGTAGGTATTTTAAGCGCGTATTTTAAGGTAAGTAGTACCTACCTACATAAATAAATATATTTCGAGATTGTAGGTTAGGTAGGTTGATCTGTTGCCGCCTGTACTTACTTTACATGAGCACATAGCAAGACATAGTAACATAAGTAGATACTACAGAGTATTAATACGTAGGTACGCATAACCACCTACTTCAATGTTTGGTGGTTAAGTATTTCTTACTTAATAATATTGTATTTTATTGATCATTAACAAACAAACCGCTTCTTCGTGGTATGTATTTTTATATAGGTACGTGGCGCAAGCGCTTTATATTTGCAGTATTTGCATTCAACCAACCCTATGAGCAACACGCGGCCGGGTTACATCAAGCTTGCCAAGCAGGATTTTGTGAATGCAGCGGCTCGCGCTCGTAGCGCCTTAGATATAAGATTTACTTTTGATTGTCCCGGCCGTTGAAAGAGTTAGGTATGAGTATAGGTGTAGAGTTATTTTGGACCGTATTGGCGTGCACCGTAGGTTAATATTGTATTGCAATTGTGTCGATAGTGTCGTTTCTGCAAGTAATATTATTCTGTGGGCCTGCCCACTTCCACTTTAGCTTTTTTATTGTTTTTATTCCCCCACCACTTTCCCACCCACCTTTTGGCTTTCTTTATCTAGTTCATTCAACATCATCTGCAGGCCCGCACTCGTCGACGAGAGGATTATCAAATCATTCGCGAATCTTTTTCACCGGCCCACATTTTTCCCAATCTAATTGGCGAAAGATCTCTTCTAGAACTGCCGTAAAAAGTTTCGGTGAGAGATGGTCGCCCTGGCGTACACCTCTTTCTATTTTGAATTCCTTTCCTTCTTTCTCTAATTTAATTTTAGCTTTGCTGTTATCATACAGGTATGGTTTTAAGAATTCTAATGTATTTGTTTTCGAATCCTTGGTTCTTGAGTCCTTGCCAGATCTTTTCATGCTCTATAGTGTCAAAAGCCTTACTATAGTTCAAAAAGCAGCAATAGAAAGTACAGTTGAACTCCTTACTTTTTTCGAATAATTGTTTGATAACATAAATGTGGTCTAAAGTCGAATATCCGCTTCTGAATCCTATCTGTTCTCTTGGCTAATTTTCATCTAACGTCTTAGTTATTATGACGAGTATTATTTTAGCTAAAACTTTGTAAATATTTGACGATAGGCTGATAGGTCTATAGTTATTTAAGTTATTTTTATCCCCTTTATTGTGCAAAAGTACTATAGTCGACGTTGTTCATTGGTTGGGTATAATTTCACTATTTAGTACTTCATTAAAGAGGTGTTTGAGAATTGGTATTGTTTGATGGACTTTATTTAATATGAGAGATTCGTTGTTAATGTCGTCTGATCCTGGAGCTTTATCTTTCTTTTGAGATTTCACAGCTTTGTTTATTTCCGTAGAGATTATGTCTGGTATTTCCCCGGAATATCACTCAGGAAAAGTATAAATCCAAGTGACGTGTTCAAGGAAGCAAAAAAACACAAGAGTGCTTCCCTATTATGACAAATATTTTGCCACTAATTAACTTTTAATGGTCTTAGAACGGTGAGTTTTGGTAAGAATTACTTCATCCGAAAAGACCTCAGGGTTCAGGTAAGCGTTAGAATATTTCTTGGCTAGATTTACCAGATTTAGCAGTAAGATGTAGCAGTAAGGCTTTATCATGTGCCTTCATCAACACACTGCTGTGCATAATAAAGCTGGGCCTCTCTTTATTTAAATATTTGCGTTGGTACTGCGCTACTCCGGGCTATGTTCAACCCAAAGCTTAACAAATCTTAAAAATTTAGATATGACAATACATTAGTTATACTTTTTTCAGCATATGTATTCAAATCAGGTCTTGATCAGATTTGATTTGAAGTCTATGAATTGATATAACCTTAGAGGTCAACCAATCACAGCATTGACTCGTTTAAGAACTGCAATTTGAATATCTGCAGTGTTCTGTGTTACTAGCTAAGGCACATAATTAGCTATTTTTTAAACTTCAAATGTGCAGGTGGGTCACTTGATGGAGAGCAATCACGTCGCCCATGGACAAGGAGGCAAACGAACAGGCGGGCAAAACCAAAGGAGTCACGTCGTCGAGATGCGTTGCCGACCTTTTAGAAAAGAATAGGGCTAAGGAAGGAATATTGTGAAGGGTGGGGGGGCCTCCGGAACTCTCACTGGCCGGAAGAAACACAACAGCACCAAGTGCCATTATTTCACGTCGGATATTCGTGAGAGGGTGGTATTACCCCGGGCAAGCCAGCCCAATGCGTGCTGCAACGCAGCATGGCTTTACCACTCAGTCAGTGTCACTCATTTAGCACCATTTCATCATTCATTTATTCAAACTTTATAGTTTAAAATAAAAGCAAACTGATGCTTATTTTGCTAGTTCTTCTTTGGAAGTATTAGGTTCCAATAGCCGAGCTATAGGAGAGAAGCATTAACATTTTTAATGAATTTAAAGCATATTAGATTTTAAGTAAGTGAGAGTGAGGGTATATTACTTTTCTTGTTTTATAAAAAAGTTACTTATTTGTTTTCTTGCTCTTAAGTTCACCATTTTGTTAAAATTGTTAAAAGCCTATAAAAACTATATGCCTCTAAATGAAGTACAACTTTCTTACTATTTGTCACTATATTATCGAGTTTCATTCCTGTACTATTTAAAAACAATTACCTAGCTTTTATATTTATAAAAGCTTGTATTTACTAGAAACTATGATTCTTTAAGCTTGTATTCATCAAAATAATTGGCTAGATTGTAAAGCCAATATTAGGTACCTAGGTACCAAGTATTATAAAATCATTATACTACCTATTGTTTAATATTCTAAAACAACTTCAATGTATAGAAATACAAAGAAAACAAATCATAAAATTTAACAACAAGTTTGTTTTTCATAGAAATCAATCACACAAGTCTTCATAACACTAGTTAGTTCGAAAAACAAAAATATTACAATTATAAACAAAAGAAAATTGTGTTGCAGAGAAACTTTACAAGATACACATTTGGTTAGGAGGTCAGTACTATTATTTATTCTGTGGTACAAGGCGTTTAGCGCATGCATGCAGTGTTAGCAAGCAGCGAGGCAGCGTAGGTGGCATCGTCGTGACAAGGCTCTGTCCTCTCACCTTGAGTGATCGGTGGCGCAGCCTCCAGCGGCGTCGCCACCACCACCACCAGCTGCGCCACGGCCTCAGCGACCAGCAGCACGCCCCACATGTCCCACAACCACATCACAACACTACACTATCTCATCATTGGCACAACATTCACACAACATAACCAATACAAACACCTAACTAAGCTAATAACTCTTATTGGCACAATCATACTTTGGAACAATTCATGTCTCAATACGTTCTCGGTTCGACATATCGTATAGATTCTATCACATCATTATTGAATTAACGTACAGAAAAGAAAACTAGACTAATGTTAAAGAAACAAAGAGTTACTGCACGTCATAACATTCCTCCGCGAGCCACAAATGTTCCCTTCTCAACGTCTCGAACGACACTACTAAATTAAATTGAAAAGCTAGTGATGTGATGTGATGTCACGATTTCAGTGATGTGCTTGCTATCTCCAAAAAGTCTGTGGCTTGGCAATGATAGAGATGTTGCTATGATGCTATCGCGTATCGGTCTCTTAACACGTTTAGAAACAAGTGCCTAAATCGTTTGCATTAATGATTTTCAATTATGTAATTAAATGACATACCTAATTTGGTTTAAGTAGTTATAGCCTGACCAGGAAAATAGAAAACTTGGCCATGATGCAGAAAACTAATGGCATTAATTTCTTTTACTGGCAACAGTAACTTGAAAAACGTCATTGTCATTTGTCATCTGTTGATTGCTGTCAAAGTGTCAGCGCGGACCATTTTTCGAATTAGTGATATTTTTATGCGTTTGTAGAAAACTATTCGTAGTCGTGAGAGAAAATTAGTTTACAATGTTAAAAAAGGAATATTTGTTGGAGAGAAAGTCTCAAGGATTGGACTCTATTTCTCTCAATAAAATAACCGACATAGTTGTCAACATGACTGGTAGGTAAATCATATAGTACGTAGGTACCAATGATATTAGAAAAGGTCATTGGTAGGTACTATGAAAATTGACCACTAATGTATTTTATGGCTGAATTGTACAAACGCGTCTCCTAAGTTGGCTGTTCGTAATTTTTAATTAGTATAGAAGTAATTTGTGCAAAGTATCACATTCCGGAGATTCGTAGTTTCTTTGAAAAATATTTATGAAAATCGATATTTTTTTCGCCAGTGGACTCTATTTTGACAGGTTTGATTTTTATTGTACTTGTTAGTTGTGTTCAAGCAAAGGTAATAAGTTTATAGAGTAACGAATATTACGTTTTATTTTTACATCTTAATGAAATTACTTATTACAACTCACATACAATTATAACAATTATATATATTTATATATATTATATCTTATAATTCAAATGTATACTATACAAATATGCGTACTTATGTTAGAGTAATAAATTTACGATATTTGAGAAATTTTGTGATAGTAAAATTGTGTTTGACGGTTTTACTGCAGTATCACAATACGCAAGTACGACGCCATTTTGCTGCGACTACTGTCAGCCGTTATTCGTCAGTCATTAAATGTCATTATTTACTTTTATTTAGCTACTTTTTTATTTTTATTTATTAGACAGAAATACTAGCTGCCCTACTCCTGTAGGTCACGTGATATGTTAGAAATTGAAGCCTTTCACACCGCGACCCCACCCGCCAAACCCCCAATTTTTACCCTTAAATGTATAATAATGTACCTAACTTTTAAAGTGTCATAACTCAAAAATTCTTTATTGCATGGGTATCTCCAAAACTATGCGTCTCCGGAAGGAGAGAGTAGTAATAGGGGGTTAGGGAGGACACCCCCCCACACCCCCTTCCTCCTAATTTAGGAGACGCGTTTGTACATTTTTACCTATTTTATTTAAGTTTTAAGTAATTTATGTTTTTAGGTGTGTGTCTCGTTCTTTTGTAATGAAATAACAAAGAGAAGGACAAACGTCTCCTGTATTTTCAACGCCTAAGAAAAATAAACCTAAATCAAAAAAGAAAATAAACCTAGATGATTTTGAAGTGTGCAATTAGGCACAAAGTTCATGAATTTTATGCAGTTCGTAAAGAAGTACCGAGTGATTTATGTTGGTGGCGGTGAAAGTGATTCACCAAGCAATGAAGTTATAATGAGCCTGATATAATCTGAAATCCAACCATTCGTGCAATCTGATAATGATGAACATGAAATGTCGTATAACATAGTTGAATACCTATTTAGATACTGATTTGGATTAATGATATTAAAAATCATACTGGCTTTCATAATTTTATTTGTTTGACCCTTGTCTTTGTTATGTAGGTATATATCTATAAGAGCACGTTAGATTACATCAATCCAGAATCAGAAATGTTCTTGTTTGAATTTCCAATGACACCATAATACATAAATTAATCATAGGTACTGTACTACTGTCTAACAGTTTGAAAAAAACCTACAGTTATTTACAGAATACAGATTTTTAACGCTTGCCAATTCACATGGGTATGACTATACTTAGTGTTGCAATCAAAAGCATTTGCGGCGCCCCTAGAACAGGTTTTTTATTTTTCTGGTCAGGCTTTACATATAATTTTCCTCATTAAATTACTGTAATTGGATGATGGAGTATTGTGAAATCGCTCGCAAATATGTCAACTAGTACGAAAACTAGGGAGACGTAAATAAAAATAAGACAAGCTTCGAACAAACTAAAAACATTACCAAATTTCTTTTTTCTTATAGTATTTTGACTTGCAACAGCATGGAACATAAGGAATTAATTTAGGTAAGTCTCCCGTTTTCATGTTCATTGACATTTTTGCCATTTTTTCTAAATAGGGTAATTTCATCTGCGCATCCCGTGGCATTAAAAATTCACTAGCTGGCCTCCATGTGCCATCAACAAATCGCGCTGGTTGCGAAAATGCACCTTTAAAAGTAAGGCCAAAGGAACCTTAAAAGAATAATGTGAATTTAGTTATTGTAAATATTCAAGTTTTGTTTAAGGTACATGATGTATTGTTATAAAAGTTGTACTTACCATTACAGCGAACTCCTAGGTTAACAATATTGTTTGGACTATTATCAAAAAGCCATAACTTTACTACATTCAATACAGCGGCTGCTTTATTTAAATATAACTGGCCTTCTGTTATTTTTTTCTGAAACAAAGATTTAAGTACAATGTTATGGAAAATAGGTGGTAATTATATTTTTAGGTCATAAGTTATGACCTAAAAATATATTATAACTTTGATAACAACACTTTAAATAATCAAGTAGGTAAGTACATTTCTTAATCTCTTAATAGGTAGGTCATAAGACCGCCGGCGGTCGCGGAACAATTGATTTTTAATTATGTCTGGTTTTACGATCCTCAAGGGGTTAATATACAAGTACCTACCTTTTTCTCTACAACTTTTGCCCATAACGTTTCATCAAAGTAAAGTAAATATTCCATGGTTCGCATCTCCGGAGTAAGGCTTCCTATAGTCAATGATGAATTTTTCACTTTTGTGTACCTGTTATACGGTTCAAATGAGTCGTATTTATGTATGGTGGTTCGGATATCAACTAAATGATTCACTCCCACAAATCCCCATACTGGCGAGCAAAACATGTTTCGCATAGGCACTTCTGCAATTTCTGCTATTATACCAGTGATGTTCAATCCTAGATCCGAAGTTACAACTACTATATTACGTTTATTAACATTTGTAACCAAATTCATTAGCACAGAGGCATTGTAGCATGCTGGCCCTAGATTTGGAAATAGTATGTTCATTTTACGAGACGCAGACGCATTAACTAGCATTGCCAACTTTGTCATCATGTTCTTATTTGCATGAAGCCAATCACCTATGCCACATTCCTCACTGAAAAAACATTATTTTTGATAAGGAATTATTTACAATTTATCATTTCTTACAAATTTTACAATAGACACCTAAACAATGATATCATACTTACTCAAATGGAACATGATTCAGTACAATCAGTAAATCTGTGTGTGTCAGAGCCAATCCTATTTTCGGTACAACCTTTACAACTTTTCCAGGATTATTAGAACGAATAAAACTGCATTCACGTTCAACAAAGTCCAAAAAAACATCAGGGCAATCATCATCGTAAATATATATTTTGGAAATCTTTCTTTTTCCTACTGACATATCTAGTAAACCAGTTAATAAATGCATTGCCAAGGGGAATCCGGTTCCAGAGATACAAATAACAAAATCATGTTTTGCTGGCTCATCAAATACTTCTACAGAATCTTTTCTTTGCTTTATAATTTCACCTTCGTGCTTTATTTTATTGCGATATTGCGAAAAATTTTGCACTAACCCTTCAAACTTTTCTGATGTCAGGAAAGAGTCAAACTGGTAATAAGAATGACAATACTCTAAAAAATCCGATGCCCCACCTATATAAAAAGGCTTACTACCTTTCATCAACAATTCTTTCCAAACTATCGGAGACTCAAAGTGATGCCATTTATTCTTTTGATTTATTTTGCACAGCCATTGCTAAATGAATAAAAGAGGATCTTTATTAATTTTTTCAAAGGAATGGTGTAATTACAACAACATGGTTCTTTAGTTCTTACCTTCCATTCGAGAACAGACTTTTCTATCCTTTCGTAACAAAAGTTAGGAAGATTTTGCGCTAAGTGATCTGCAACTAAACATAATTGAGCAAATATTTCGCATTGCGATTGTCCTGCTATAACAATTCTAAAAACCATTTTTTGTGATTTCGAAAGTAATAAAATTACGCTATCAATAAAGTTAAAATTAACAATTTTACAATTTATTATGACAAGTTCGAAATGACATTACAACAAAAAGTTTTTTATTCAAAATTACAATAGATAAAAATCGTAGATAAATGATTTTTGTAATCGATTCATACAAGATTTTTTTTCAATTGACCAAATTACTGAACGAAACCATCAAAACTACGAATATCAAAATGACAGTGTCAGTCAGCTGTCAGCTGTCAGCGGGTCAGACAGATGTCAGTCAGTACAGTAGTGACGTAGTGTAGTGTCGTCAGACAGACTGCTCTCCGTAATATTAAACTTTATGATTTATGTCTTTTTCCCCTGCATCTATTTAATTAACCTACTTATACAATTTGTAAAGTAAAACCTAGATTACGTACAGTTAGATAAACACTTAATCATTTTAGTGTATTTACACAGTTAGATAAACACTTAATCATTTTAGTGTATTTACGTTCTCATAGTCATCATGGCACGTCTAAATTGGGGATTCATTGATTTATCTATCAATAACAAATATGATCTTGAAAAACTAGAATCAATGCAGAAACTTGGTTATAACACCATTGCCATTAATTCGCTGGTAGAAGAATCAAGTGACGAGCCCAAAAAGAAGAAAAAAAAAGGTGAAAATAAGGAGAAAAAAGAATTTATTCCACCACCAATTGAAATCCCGAATAAGTTTACAGACAGTCTCAAACTCAATATATTACAGCGTGTAACCATAGAATTTTCAGATTCGAGTGTTGCACATAAATTAAACCAATCTGAAAATCTGAAGAAATATGACATCATAGCTGTAATACCAAAAACTTTGCAAGCATTTCAATATGCATGTGGGGCAATGGATATTGACATAATAACCTTTGAACCAGAAAGCAGAATTCCATTTAAAGTGAGCCGCAAATTATACAGGCAGGCCATTGAACGTGGAATATTTTTTGAGATTATGTACTCGCCTGCAATTCGAGACACAACTTCTAGAAAGAACATTATAAGTACAGCCCACACATACCATGCTGTTGGCAAGTCAAAGAACATCATTGTTACAAGTGCTGCAGACAACCACATGCAGGCCCGAGATGTGCATGATGTCATTAATTTGGGTTTTATATTGGGTCTAAATAGTAATGAAAGTTTAGAAGCTGTAAGGAATAACCCACAAAGACTTATAATAAAAGCAGAGGGCAGAAGATGTGGTAAACACTTTATGACTGTTACTCCCTTAAATGAAAAAAAAGAAAATACATCTTTAATTATTTAATAAAAATAAGTTTTATAAATTAGAACATACTTAGATATTTTATTATCTTACAGTAGGTATTTCTTTATTTTAACCACTTTACTATACACTTAACAATAATTATAAAATAAGCATCACAGATACGGAATATTTTGTGTAGTCAAATGTGACTACACAAAAAATAGAAAATGCCTATTTTCGTTCAATCAAACATGCATCTTTCATTTGGTATTTTTACATTCCAGCATTCTCAGCAAAACCAAACATTTATTTCACACTATTGTTTACTCTGACTTGACATGTTCAGTACTGTCTTCATTCTGTTCTTTTTGCACATGTATTGTTTGATCCGTCGATAATCTACTGGTCACAACACTTATGTTTGGAGAAGGCTTATCTTCAGGCAAAGTAAATAAATCTGCTATCCACTTGAATCTGCACATGAAAAAAAATTACATAAATTAATATAAATAAAGGCACCAACAGCACTAGTCAAGCTTAGATGGAGCTCTTTCAATAAATCTCTCCTTAACATATTCCCTCTTTTAAAGGCCTCTTGAATTTTATTTATGGGGTAATGTCTGAATCTGGCAGACTTCTGTTGCTTTGGCATGGTCAATGTGTGTATTCATAAAGTCAACTATTTGTATGAGTGCACTCTGAAAATGAGAAAAAAATCAGCTGTTCGCCATTCACCCTTTATTAAAGGAGATCATTCAGGCTCCATACATTTTTAGGCCTTTTCTGAAAGTGCAGGCCAACAAAAAAAAATAGTACGTATTGTTAGAACTAGCCATTTGGAGTAATAGTTAATATGGCACAAAAGTTGTAGGATAGCTCTGAGCCAAGTTATACAAGTTTGATGATTTATCATTTTCATACATTTATTGATTTCTGAAAGTGCTGGGACTGGGAAACATAACAAAATGATAGATATTGCTAAAACTAATGATCTGAAGCATTTGTCATTGCAGCGCAAAAGCTGTGGGGTCATCATCTGTTCTGTTTATATAAAAAAATATTTAGTAATCAATAAATGTATGAAAATGATGAATCTTCGAACTTGTATAACTTGTCTCAGAGCAATCCTACAACTTTTGTGCCATATTAACTATTTCTCCAAATGGCTAGTTCTAACAATACGTACCATTTTATTTTGTTGGCCGGCTCTTTCAGAAAAGGCCCAAAAAATGATGTCCTTTAGGCTCGTTTTCTAAAATCAAAGCCATGCTTGAATACAGTTAGAAAGGGATGGCGATACATGCGATGAATAGCACCATTCCTTTCTAACTGTACTCAAGCAGTGTTTGAGTTTGATTTTAGAATACGAGATTTAGCCTTATGCCGGCACTTCACATGGCGTATCGTGTTCGCGTATTTGCATTATTTGTCCGAACACGGCAATGTGTAGACGGCCTATTTGAATATATTTGCTTTATTTGCACGAATATGGCAAACAACGCAAATAGCGAATATGCGTTTCCGTCCACTTGTCGGTTTTTGATCACACATCAAAGGAATCAAATACGGCAAATATTTGCGTCGGCTGTCCACACTTGGTTCTGTTCAGAAGCGCGCGTGCGGCTGTCCTGTTCAGACGTGTTCAGTTTTTTATACGACGTAAACATAGTAAAATGGATTGGACACACGAAACCGTATTGCGATTTTTGGAATTATACCAAATGCATCCTTGTATTTGGGACCCCAAAAATGCCTCATTAAAGAGGTGTTTGAGAATTGGTATTGTTTGATGGACTTTATTTAATATGAGAGATTCGTTGTTAATGTCGTCTGATCCTGGAGCTTTATCTTTCTTTTGAGATTTCACAGCTTTGTTTATTTCCGTAGAGATTATGTCTGGTATTTCCCCGGAATATCACTCAGGAAAAGTATAAATCCAAGTGACGTGTTCAAGGAAGCAAAAAAACACAAGAGTGCTTCCCTATTATGACAAATATTTTGCCACTAATTAACTTTTAATGGTCTTAGAACGGTGAGTTTTGGTAAGAATTACTTCATCCGAAAAGACCTCAGGGTTCAGGTAAGCGTTAGAATATTTCTTGGCTAGATTTACCAGATTTAGCAGTAAGATGTAGCAGTAAGGCTTTATCATGTGCCTTCATCAACACACTGCTGTGCATAATAAAGCTGGGCCTCTCTTTATTTAAATATTTGCGTTGGTACTGCGCTACTCCGGGCTATGTTCAACCCAAAGCTTAACAAATCTTAAAAATTTAGATATGACAATACATTAGTTATACTTTTTTCAGCATATGTATTCAAATCAGGTCTTGATCAGATTTGATTTGAAGTCTATGAATTGATATAACCTTAGAGGTCAACCAATCACAGCATTGACTCGTTTAAGAACTGCAATTTGAATATCTGCAGTGTTCTGTGTTACTAGCTAAGGCACATAATTAGCTATTTTTTAAACTTCAAATGTGCAGGTGGGTCACTTGATGGAGAGCAATCACGTCGCCCATGGACAAGGAGGCAAACGAACAGGCGGGCAAAACCAAAGGAGTCACGTCGTCGAGATGCGTTGCCGACCTTTTAGAAAAGAATAGGGCTAAGGAAGGAATATTGTGAAGGGTGGGGGGGCCTCCGGAACTCTCACTGGCCGGAAGAAACACAACAGCACCAAGTGCCATTATTTCACGTCGGATATTCGTGAGAGGGTGGTATTACCCCGGGCAAGCCAGCCCAATGCGTGCTGCAACGCAGCATGGCTTTACCACTCAGTCAGTGTCACTCATTTAGCACCATTTCATCATTCATTTATTCAAACTTTATAGTTTAAAATAAAAGCAAACTGATGCTTATTTTGCTAGTTCTTCTTTGGAAGTATTAGGTTCCAATAGCCGAGCTATAGGAGAGAAGCATTAACATTTTTAATGAATTTAAAGCATATTAGATTTTAAGTAAGTGAGAGTGAGGGTATATTACTTTTCTTGTTTTATAAAAAAGTTACTTATTTGTTTTCTTGCTCTTAAGTTCACCATTTTGTTAAAATTGTTAAAAGCCTATAAAAACTATATGCCTCTAAATGAAGTACAACTTTCTTACTATTTGTCACTATATTATCGAGTTTCATTCCTGTACTATTTAAAAACAATTACCTAGCTTTTATATTTATAAAAGCTTGTATTTACTAGAAACTATGATTCTTTAAGCTTGTATTCATCAAAATAATTGGCTAGATTGTAAAGCCAATATTAGGTACCTAGGTACCAAGTATTATAAAATCATTATACTACCTATTGTTTAATATTCTAAAACAACTTCAATGTATAGAAATACAAAGAAAACAAATCATAAAATTTAACAACAAGTTTGTTTTTCATAGAAATCAATCACACAAGTCTTCATAACACTAGTTAGTTCGAAAAACAAAAATATTACAATTATAAACAAAAGAAAATTGTGTTGCAGAGAAACTTTACAAGATACACATTTGGTTAGGAGGTCAGTACTATTATTTATTCTGTGGTACAAGGCGTTTAGCGCATGCATGCAGTGTTAGCAAGCAGCGAGGCAGCGTAGGTGGCATCGTCGTGACAAGGCTCTGTCCTCTCACCTTGAGTGATCGGTGGCGCAGCCTCCAGCGGCGTCGCCACCACCACCACCAGCTGCGCCACGGCCTCAGCGACCAGCAGCACGCCCCACATGTCCCACAACCACATCACAACACTACACTATCTCATCATTGGCACAACATTCACACAACATAACCAATACAAACACCTAACTAAGCTAATAACTCTTATTGGCACAATCATACTTTGGAACAATTCATGTCTCAATACGTTCTCGGTTCGACATATCGTATAGATTCTATCACATCATTATTGAATTAACGTACAGAAAAGAAAACTAGACTAATGTTAAAGAAACAAAGAGTTACTGCACGTCATAACATTCCTCCGCGAGCCACAAATGTTCCCTTCTCAACGTCTCGAACGACACTACTAAATTAAATTGAAAAGCTAGTGATGTGATGTGATGTCACGATTTCAGTGATGTGCTTGCTATCTCCAAAAAGTCTGTGGCTTGGCAATGATAGAGATGTTGCTATGATGCTATCGCGTATCGGTCTCTTAACACGTTTAGAAACAAGTGCCTAAATCGTTTGCATTAATGATTTTCAATTATGTAATTAAATGACATACCTAATTTGGTTTAAGTAGTTATAGCCTGACCAGGAAAATAGAAAACTTGGCCATGATGCAGAAAACTAATGGCATTAATTTCTTTTACTGGCAACAGTAACTTGAAAAACGTCATTGTCATTTGTCATCTGTTGATTGCTGTCAAAGTGTCAGCGCGGACCATTTTTCGAATTAGTGATATTTTTATGCGTTTGTAGAAAACTATTCGTAGTCGTGAGAGAAAATTAGTTTACAATGTTAAAAAAGGAATATTTGTTGGAGAGAAAGTCTCAAGGATTGGACTCTATTTCTCTCAATAAAATAACCGACATAGTTGTCAACATGACTGGTAGGTAAATCATATAGTACGTAGGTACCAATGATATTAGAAAAGGTCATTGGTAGGTACTATGAAAATTGACCACTAATGTATTTTATGGCTGAATTGTACAAACGCGTCTCCTAAGTTGGCTGTTCGTAATTTTTAATTAGTATAGAAGTAATTTGTGCAAAGTATCACATTCCGGAGATTCGTAGTTTCTTTGAAAAATATTTATGAAAATCGATATTTTTTTCGCCAGTGGACTCTATTTTGACAGGTTTGATTTTTATTGTACTTGTTAGTTGTGTTCAAGCAAAGGTAATAAGTTTATAGAGTAACGAATATTACGTTTTATTTTTACATCTTAATGAAATTACTTATTACAACTCACATACAATTATAACAATTATATATATTTATATATATTATATCTTATAATTCAAATGTATACTATACAAATATGCGTACTTATGTTAGAGTAATAAATTTACGATATTTGAGAAATTTTGTGATAGTAAAATTGTGTTTGACGGTTTTACTGCAGTATCACAATACGCAAGTACGACGCCATTTTGCTGCGACTACTGTCAGCCGTTATTCGTCAGTCATTAAATGTCATTATTTACTTTTATTTAGCTACTTTTTTATTTTTATTTATTAGACAGAAATACTAGCTGCCCTACTCCTGTAGGTCACGTGATATGTTAGAAATTGAAGCCTTTCACACCGCGACCCCACCCGCCAAACCCCCAATTTTTACCCTTAAATGTATAATAATGTACCTAACTTTTAAAGTGTCATAACTCAAAAATTCTTTATTGCATGGGTATCTCCAAAACTATGCGTCTCCGGAAGGAGAGAGTAGTAATAGGGGGTTAGGGAGGACACCCCCCCACACCCCCTTCCTCCTAATTTAGGAGACGCGTTTGTACATTTTTACCTATTTTATTTAAGTTTTAAGTAATTTATGTTTTTAGGTGTGTGTCTCGTTCTTTTGTAATGAAATAACAAAGAGAAGGACAAACGTCTCCTGTATTTTCAACGCCTAAGAAAAATAAACCTAAATCAAAAAAGAAAATAAACCTAGATGATTTTGAAGTGTGCAATTAGGCACAAAGTTCATGAATTTTATGCAGTTCGTAAAGAAGTACCGAGTGATTTATGTTGGTGGCGGTGAAAGTGATTCACCAAGCAATGAAGTTATAATGAGCCTGATATAATCTGAAATCCAACCATTCGTGCAATCTGATAATGATGAACATGAAATGTCGTATAACATAGTTGAATACCTATTTAGATACTGATTTGGATTAATGATATTAAAAATCATACTGGCTTTCATAATTTTATTTGTTTGACCCTTGTCTTTGTTATGTAGGTATATATCTATAAGAGCACGTTAGATTACATCAATCCAGAATCAGAAATGTTCTTGTTTGAATTTCCAATGACACCATAATACATAAATTAATCATAGGTACTGTACTACTGTCTAACAGTTTGAAAAAAACCTACAGTTATTTACAGAATACAGATTTTTAACGCTTGCCAATTCACATGGGTATGACTATACTTAGTGTTGCAATCAAAAGCATTTGCGGCGCCCCTAGAACAGGTTTTTTATTTTTCTGGTCAGGCTTTACATATAATTTTCCTCATTAAATTACTGTAATTGGATGATGGAGTATTGTGAAATCGCTCGCAAATATGTCAACTAGTACGAAAACTAGGGAGACGTAAATAAAAATAAGACAAGCTTCGAACAAACTAAAAACATTACCAAATTTCTTTTTTCTTATAGTATTTTGACTTGCAACAGCATGGAACATAAGGAATTAATTTAGGTAAGTCTCCCGTTTTCATGTTCATTGACATTTTTGCCATTTTTTCTAAATAGGGTAATTTCATCTGCGCATCCCGTGGCATTAAAAATTCACTAGCTGGCCTCCATGTGCCATCAACAAATCGCGCTGGTTGCGAAAATGCACCTTTAAAAGTAAGGCCAAAGGAACCTTAAAAGAATAATGTGAATTTAGTTATTGTAAATATTCAAGTTTTGTTTAAGGTACATGATGTATTGTTATAAAAGTTGTACTTACCATTACAGCGAACTCCTAGGTTAACAATATTGTTTGGACTATTATCAAAAAGCCATAACTTTACTACATTCAATACAGCGGCTGCTTTATTTAAATATAACTGGCCTTCTGTTATTTTTTTCTGAAACAAAGATTTAAGTACAATGTTATGGAAAATAGGTGGTAATTATATTTTTAGGTCATAAGTTATGACCTAAAAATATATTATAACTTTGATAACAACACTTTAAATAATCAAGTAGGTAAGTACATTTCTTAATCTCTTAATAGGTAGGTCATAAGACCGCCGGCGGTCGCGGAACAATTGATTTTTAATTATGTCTGGTTTTACGATCCTCAAGGGGTTAATATACAAGTACCTACCTTTTTCTCTACAACTTTTGCCCATAACGTTTCATCAAAGTAAAGTAAATATTCCATGGTTCGCATCTCCGGAGTAAGGCTTCCTATAGTCAATGATGAATTTTTCACTTTTGTGTACCTGTTATACGGTTCAAATGAGTCGTATTTATGTATGGTGGTTCGGATATCAACTAAATGATTCACTCCCACAAATCCCCATACTGGCGAGCAAAACATGTTTCGCATAGGCACTTCTGCAATTTCTGCTATTATACCAGTGATGTTCAATCCTAGATCCGAAGTTACAACTACTATATTACGTTTATTAACATTTGTAACCAAATTCATTAGCACAGAGGCATTGTAGCATGCTGGCCCTAGATTTGGAAATAGTATGTTCATTTTACGAGACGCAGACGCATTAACTAGCATTGCCAACTTTGTCATCATGTTCTTATTTGCATGAAGCCAATCACCTATGCCACATTCCTCACTGAAAAAACATTATTTTTGATAAGGAATTATTTACAATTTATCATTTCTTACAAATTTTACAATAGACACCTAAACAATGATATCATACTTACTCAAATGGAACATGATTCAGTACAATCAGTAAATCTGTGTGTGTCAGAGCCAATCCTATTTTCGGTACAACCTTTACAACTTTTCCAGGATTATTAGAACGAATAAAACTGCATTCACGTTCAACAAAGTCCAAAAAAACATCAGGGCAATCATCATCGTAAATATATATTTTGGAAATCTTTCTTTTTCCTACTGACATATCTAGTAAACCAGTTAATAAATGCATTGCCAAGGGGAATCCGGTTCCAGAGATACAAATAACAAAATCATGTTTTGCTGGCTCATCAAATACTTCTACAGAATCTTTTCTTTGCTTTATAATTTCACCTTCGTGCTTTATTTTATTGCGATATTGCGAAAAATTTTGCACTAACCCTTCAAACTTTTCTGATGTCAGGAAAGAGTCAAACTGGTAATAAGAATGACAATACTCTAAAAAATCCGATGCCCCACCTATATAAAAAGGCTTACTACCTTTCATCAACAATTCTTTCCAAACTATCGGAGACTCAAAGTGATGCCATTTATTCTTTTGATTTATTTTGCACAGCCATTGCTAAATGAATAAAAGAGGATCTTTATTAATTTTTTCAAAGGAATGGTGTAATTACAACAACATGGTTCTTTAGTTCTTACCTTCCATTCGAGAACAGACTTTTCTATCCTTTCGTAACAAAAGTTAGGAAGATTTTGCGCTAAGTGATCTGCAACTAAACATAATTGAGCAAATATTTCGCATTGCGATTGTCCTGCTATAACAATTCTAAAAACCATTTTTTGTGATTTCGAAAGTAATAAAATTACGCTATCAATAAAGTTAAAATTAACAATTTTACAATTTATTATGACAAGTTCGAAATGACATTACAACAAAAAGTTTTTTATTCAAAATTACAATAGATAAAAATCGTAGATAAATGATTTTTGTAATCGATTCATACAAGATTTTTTTTCAATTGACCAAATTACTGAACGAAACCATCAAAACTACGAATATCAAAATGACAGTGTCAGTCAGCTGTCAGCTGTCAGCGGGTC
Source organism: Scoparia ambigualis (assembly GCA_963921215.1). Lineage (NCBI taxonomy): Eukaryota > Metazoa > Arthropoda > Insecta > Lepidoptera > Crambidae > Scoparia > Scoparia ambigualis. Next base: position 29,061,454 of record OY992511.1, on the reverse strand, counting down.
AGACAGATGTCAGTCAGTACTAGATATGAGTCGTTGCGCGATTCTAAAGAAACGAAACGTAACCAGTTATTCCGATGTCGTCACCTGTTTCGAAACGAGTGATTTTTCGTAACCAGTGATTTTTACAAGTGATTTGACAATGATTAACCTTAACCTAATAACAGCCTGACTAGTGACACCACATGCATGAGTATGCTGTAGCTAGTTACCGTCATTTAGTTATTATCGGAACTTAGTGACAATTTAAACAAGTTTTATATATTTTTATATTTTTGTGTGTACAATAAAGCGTTATATCTATCTATCAATATAATTATTGTAGAAGTAATTATGCATTGATCTAATGAACTTCCTTCATACTTTATCCAGGCTTAGGACTAACTGCATTAACTATGTAGGAAGGATAAATTGTATTTAAAAGTTCATTCTATACAATGATTTGAAATTAATACAATAATATACAGTTACGAGTATTTAAACATTTTCACTTAAAGGTTTTAAAAGTTATATAAAGAATCGTTTCTGTCTTTTTACACCTTTTGATTATTAACAAATTTTCATAGTTCTTTCTAGCCTTTTACACATTTTTACATTAATTACGTTTTTTTGTTCTTTGTTACATTACGTTTTTTTGTGTCAGTCACATTTGTCACCGGTCGGCGTTACACGCGCTTTGTGCATAACGTCGTTGCTCTATGAAACTGGTTACGAAAAATCACCGGTTCATTGTTCAAGCCGAAACTAGTGATTCCGTTACAGGCTGCATAACCTGTTACTGAAACTGGTTACGTTAAATAACGCCCATACCTAGTCAGTACAGTAGTGACGTAGTGTAGTGTCGTCAGACAGACTGCTCTCCGTAATATTAAACTTTATGATTTATGTCTTTTTCCCCTGCATCTATTTAATTAACCTACTTATACAATTTGTAAAGTAAAACCTAGATTACGTACAGTTAGATAAACACTTAATCATTTTAGTGTATTTACACAGTTAGATAAACACTTAATCATTTTAGTGTATTTACGTTCTCATAGTCATCATGGCACGTCTAAATTGGGGATTCATTGATTTATCTATCAATAACAAATATGATCTTGAAAAACTAGAATCAATGCAGAAACTTGGTTATAACACCATTGCCATTAATTCGCTGGTAGAAGAATCAAGTGACGAGCCCAAAAAGAAGAAAAAAAAAGGTGAAAATAAGGAGAAAAAAGAATTTATTCCACCACCAATTGAAATCCCGAATAAGTTTACAGACAGTCTCAAACTCAATATATTACAGCGTGTAACCATAGAATTTTCAGATTCGAGTGTTGCACATAAATTAAACCAATCTGAAAATCTGAAGAAATATGACATCATAGCTGTAATACCAAAAACTTTGCAAGCATTTCAATATGCATGTGGGGCAATGGATATTGACATAATAACCTTTGAACCAGAAAGCAGAATTCCATTTAAAGTGAGCCGCAAATTATACAGGCAGGCCATTGAACGTGGAATATTTTTTGAGATTATGTACTCGCCTGCAATTCGAGACACAACTTCTAGAAAGAACATTATAAGTACAGCCCACACATACCATGCTGTTGGCAAGTCAAAGAACATCATTGTTACAAGTGCTGCAGACAACCACATGCAGGCCCGAGATGTGCATGATGTCATTAATTTGGGTTTTATATTGGGTCTAAATAGTAATGAAAGTTTAGAAGCTGTAAGGAATAACCCACAAAGACTTATAATAAAAGCAGAGGGCAGAAGATGTGGTAAACACTTTATGACTGTTACTCCCTTAAATGAAAAAAAAGAAAATACATCTTTAATTATTTAATAAAAATAAGTTTTATAAATTAGAACATACTTAGATATTTTATTATCTTACAGTAGGTATTTCTTTATTTTAACCACTTTACTATACACTTAACAATAATTATAAAATAAGCATCACAGATACGGAATATTTTGTGTAGTCAAATGTGACTACACAAAAAATAGAAAATGCCTATTTTCGTTCAATCAAACATGCATCTTTCATTTGGTATTTTTACATTCCAGCATTCTCAGCAAAACCAAACATTTATTTCACACTATTGTTTACTCTGACTTGACATGTTCAGTACTGTCTTCATTCTGTTCTTTTTGCACATGTATTGTTTGATCCGTCGATAATCTACTGGTCACAACACTTATGTTTGGAGAAGGCTTATCTTCAGGCAAAGTAAATAAATCTGCTATCCACTTGAATCTGCACATGAAAAAAAATTACATAAATTAATATAAATAAAGGCACCAACAGCACTAGTCAAGCTTAGATGGAGCTCTTTCAATAAATCTCTCCTTAACATATTCCCTCTTTTAAAGGCCTCTTGAATTTTATTTATGGGGTAATGTCTGAATCTGGCAGACTTCTGTTGCTTTGGCATGGTCAATGTGTGTATTCATAAAGTCAACTATTTGTATGAGTGCACTCTGAAAATGAGAAAAAAATCAGCTGTTCGCCATTCACCCTTTATTAAAGGAGATCATTCAGGCTCCATACATTTTTAGGCCTTTTCTGAAAGTGCAGGCCAACAAAAAAAAATAGTACGTATTGTTAGAACTAGCCATTTGGAGTAATAGTTAATATGGCACAAAAGTTGTAGGATAGCTCTGAGCCAAGTTATACAAGTTTGATGATTTATCATTTTCATACATTTATTGATTTCTGAAAGTGCTGGGACTGGGAAACATAACAAAATGATAGATATTGCTAAAACTAATGATCTGAAGCATTTGTCATTGCAGCGCAAAAGCTGTGGGGTCATCATCTGTTCTGTTTATATAAAAAAATATTTAGTAATCAATAAATGTATGAAAATGATGAATCTTCGAACTTGTATAACTTGTCTCAGAGCAATCCTACAACTTTTGTGCCATATTAACTATTTCTCCAAATGGCTAGTTCTAACAATACGTACCATTTTATTTTGTTGGCCGGCTCTTTCAGAAAAGGCCCAAAAAATGATGTCCTTTAGGCTCGTTTTCTAAAATCAAAGCCATGCTTGAATACAGTTAGAAAGGGATGGCGATACATGCGATGAATAGCACCATTCCTTTCTAACTGTACTCAAGCAGTGTTTGAGTTTGATTTTAGAATACGAGATTTAGCCTTATGCCGGCACTTCACATGGCGTATCGTGTTCGCGTATTTGCATTATTTGTCCGAACACGGCAATGTGTAGACGGCCTATTTGAATATATTTGCTTTATTTGCACGAATATGGCAAACAACGCAAATAGCGAATATGCGTTTCCGTCCACTTGTCGGTTTTTGATCACACATCAAAGGAATCAAATACGGCAAATATTTGCGTCGGCTGTCCACACTTGGTTCTGTTCAGAAGCGCGCGTGCGGCTGTCCTGTTCAGACGTGTTCAGTTTTTTATACGACGTAAACATAGTAAAATGGATTGGACACACGAAACCGTATTGCGATTTTTGGAATTATACCAAATGCATCCTTGTATTTGGGACCCCAAAAATGCCTCTCATAAAAACAAAAACCAACACGTTTCATTGATCGATATTCAAAATAACTTAGGAGAACCCTGCACAATAAAAAAACAGGTGTTGGCAAGCCGCATTCAGATAAATACATTGAGCTATTACCTCAATGGATAAATATAATAAGCTGCTGCCACTGACACGTCCATCACTGTTGCATTCAATTTGTTTGTGAACAAGCAAATATTGTGAATATTTGCGTTGTTTGCCCGTATAGGCCATGTGATTATTTGGGCAAACACAACGATATCGCCACACGAATACGATACGCCAAGTGAAGTGCCGGCATTAGATAGGCTGGCAAATTCGTATGTGACAGTCCCATGTTCTGCGAGCGACGACATCTGCAGTGTGATTCTCTAAGTTAAAGCTTTGGTAGCAGCGCTGAGAATGTACTCTGTCTCTTTCATGTTCATGGAATTTTTAAACCGCCTCTGTGGTCTAGTGGCTAAGCTACCTGTTTCAGACCCAGAGGTCCCGGGTTCGATTCCCAGCGGGGGGTACATCTTTGTGTGCTCGGTTTGGTTGGTGGTAGGGCTGTTAAGTCCGCCTGGCTAGCTACCACCATCTTATCTAAGTCTGTCGCCATAACAACGATGTTTATAGCATTGTTGTGTTCCGGCAGTTTGAGATAAGATAGCCAGTTCCTCAGTGGTTGAGGATTCCGGGTGAAGCGCGCTTCCACCTTCGGCCTTATCGTCACTTACCATCAGGTGAGATGAAGGCCAAGCGCTTACCCGTTGCCAATAAAAAAAAAAAAAAAAAAAAAAAGACAGCAGATCACAGCCATGCGCGCAGCGTCTATGTGTCGCTTGAAGAATCGCATAGCTGCACACAACTGGCGTTCCTGCTACGCGGCCCCGCAATCTTTCGTCCCCCGTCCCGCAGACCATGTCACTATCACGTACTCACGTATGAATTTGCCAGCCTGTAACGTACCAGGACGATTTTTTGTTAGTGGTGTAGCCATACATGAACAGAACAGAGTTAGTATGCGAATAATACCTTTTGACGCTACGGTAACCGCTTACCATCAGGCGTACCTCATCATGACCATCATCATCGCCACCTTAGTGGTGTAAAAAATATAAAAACAGTGATTTATAAATCCCTATCTACCTACATAATAGAGCTCTGTGATGGCAGCTCATTAATAGAATACTACCACAGAATAACTAATAGTACTACGTACAGAAGGTTCACTCTCTAACAACTTTCACGCGAAATTGAAACTTATCGTGTGACCCGAGCGTTCATATTCCGTTAAGCAACACTGACTAGATATCGATTTGACGTCATGACGTCACAGAGCGTATAGGGTTCACACGCGCGCGCAGGGATTACGAGTTAAGCGACTCGGCTTTTGGTGTTCGGTGCTATGGCTCGCGGCAACCTTTACTGCCATACGCCTAGGCGGCCTGCCTGGGAGGCGCGCCCAACCCATGTCTTCCCTTGGTTGTCGCAAATCGCGACTAAAGGCTTCCAGACTGCACATACGTTAGGGTTGCCACCTACCGCTAGTTGATTAAAGGGTTACCAGTGAAAAAATACGGGTTATTAGATATTTTACGGGAGACAATTAAAACAGCAATGTTTAATGAAGATAATCTATTCTTTAAATTTATATTTAACTAGCGGTCGCTCGCGGTTTTACCCGAATGGTTCCCGTATCCGTGGGAATATCGGGATAAAAAGTATCCTCTGTGTTAGTTCAGTAGTTTTTACGTGAAAGATTAACAAATATCCATCCATACTAACAAACTATCGCGTTTATAATATTAGTAGGATAGGATGTTAGAAGAAACAGCTTTTAAAAGCTCTTCATTTTGAGAAGTAAATATATAAAAATCTTTGCAAGATAACTTATTTACTTGATTTACCCCGTATTTTATTTTCAAAATTACGGGTTTTCGTAATATCTTAGCCTGAAAAACGGGGTAACCCGTAAAATACGGGGCATCTGGCAACCCTAACATACGTACACCTAACGGCATAAAGCGGCGATAGGCTAACCACCTATCACACTGAGCACATGTGCAGTTATTTGATGAAACGCGGACTGTGGCAGTACACTGCTTTTGCGGTTTTCTTTGCCTAGTCGCTGGCTAACCGTTTGGAGACAAATAGTCGTGATTGTATGTATGACTAGCGACCCGCCCCGGCGTCGCACGGGTTACTACCCGTACCCGTACCTAAACAAATTATAGCCTATAGCCTTCCTCGATAAATGGGCTATCTAACACTGAAAGAATTTTTCAAATCGGACCAGTAGTTCCTAAGATTAGCGCGTTCAAGCAAACAAACTCTTCAGCTTTATAATATTAGTATAAACGAACCCCTTTTTTAAAATTTTGTTTGGAAAAGAGCTAACTACTTAGAAAATGATATTGAAACTTGTTATAAACAAGGGATTCGTGCTGTTAATAACATCACAATCATCTTCAGCCTATAAACGTCCTCCTGGATACAGGCCTTCCCGCGTGGGCGACAACAACATATAGGTAGATTAGGTCATACATAACATATTGTTGTCACCTTGCCTAAAGGGACTCCTTTTAATAATATTTTTCAGTTATTATATTATATTTTTTAAGGTTTTTAGTTTTAGGTTCATTGTTCTTGTAAATAAATAAATTACAATATAAGTTTTTTTTAGAATTTGTTGTCATTTTTACATACATATACATATTATTATAATCACGACTATTATCCCCGAAGGGTTAGTGACTAACCGTTAGTCAGAGACTAGGCAATGAGGGCAGCAAAAGCAGTCCTCCACCATAGTCCACTTTTCACCAAATAGCGACTGCACATGTGCTCATCCTGACAGGTGGTGAGCCCATCGCCGTTCTACGCTGTTGGAAGTATGCGCAGTCTTTAGTCCATTAGTCGCCTTTTACGACACCCAAGGGAAAAGAGGGGGTGGTAGTATTATTTCACCGCTACCAGACACTGTTAATGTCATGTCATTATTGTAATTATTATTGTATTAAGAGAAAAAAATAAAAATCGACAATCTTAATACAAATATTACGAAACTGCACAATACAAATATGGCAAGCAAAACGCAATGATGTTTCAAGCAAATGCAGATGATATAAAAAAGCACATGAAATGTTTTCTATATACTTATGTACAAATAAAAGCGATATGTACAAACAAATAAAGAAGCTAGACTCAAGCATGATTATAATAGTATTAATAAAGCACAAAAGAATGTTTTTTCCCTCAAAATATTGCATAAAATATAGGGACAAAATAAAAATAACATTTAAATTTTCATGTGTATTCAATCAAATGCAATCTCACATTAAGAAACAAGATATGTAATACAAAATGTATAAAAACAGCACACTTCAAATACATTTTATGTTCAATTAAGGACTCGCTACACCCTACATTAACATTGTCTAGTCTACTTAGAACATGGTATATTACATTATATTTAAGAAATATTCCCGTAATAACTCTTTAGTACATATCCGGTAGCACCACGGATGTTTCCTATCAACTTCAACTACAAGTAGGTATTATACATTCTTTAGCTGCACAGAATAAACTGCAATGTGTGCGTTAGTAATGTTAGAGGATGAGTTGCAGAGTTATTTATGTTTCTTAAAATTAATAGCTCGGTAAATCCATAAACATCGTTTTGTCTGCAATAAACTTCGAGATCCATCGCGACTAGAAACAAATTCAAACGAGCCTCACACAATATCATCACTTACAACAATCTCACCGTCATTGCAGATTAAACTGTGATGTCGCATTGAGCAAGCAACAGAAAGCCAACTTTCTGTGCTTAAAATAATTATGATAAAGCAGTCTTATAAATGTCTTTTATATATTATTATTATTACATTACAGAAGTTACATAAAATCATAACAAACACGCTAAATTAAAATTTGTGGTTTTATTATTTAACATAAGCTTATGAATAAGATAGTAAGTAGTTATAATGTCATGGCAAATGTCCTTTTGATCCAATTTAATATTAACCCTGAATTTATATTACCAATCACGAATCACATAAACTTACACGAAATAAATAATCTGGGGACACACTAACCATAATAAACAAATTCAGTCTCATTTGTCATAACATAAAACAATTTTTAATTTATACTACGTCTTTCCTCAATAACTCTGAAACAATATCACTATGACACATTGATTATAAATTGTTAAATTAATTAAAACAATAAAAATTAGATAAAAAAAAAATGCAGATAATGTACCTTTAATATCATTACATTGAACATTCATATTATTTCATTTGATATATTAAACATTGTTTATTGGAATCCATCCTCCTCCACTTTCCAATAACATACATATTTGATCACTAAGTTCTAAAACCTCGATTCAACAACAACATAGAAAAAACTCAAGAAATCGTTCACAGTGCTGTTGGTCAGATCTTACAATAAACGGCGACGTAGGCCTCTACACATTAGTGCCGAATTAAAACATACAAATCAGTTCTTACTTATCCACTTGAAGGAGCAAATGTGCTGGTTTATTTAATTTATTCACTCCTAAAAGCACAAGTAACTATAATTATATTAAATGGCTGTTTACTATCACACTATTCAAAATCTTATCTTATCCAACTGTCAATCTATCATAATGATATCTTAAGATCCGTGCATTTTAGAACCCTTACATTTTAATTTCAAACTTAAATAAATACTTACTGTTTTTGTAAATGTTAAATTCAGTTTACAGAAGAAGAAATAATTTTTAAGCAGTAGAAGAGCAGTTTTTGTAGAAAACTAAAATTCGATAATAGTACGTAGTTATCGTATTAGTTGTTACATGGCACGTTTGCAATATTTAAATGTTGTTTATGCGCAACCATATACGGATGCTATTTATGCATAGACGAAGGCTTAGCTACAAACTACAATCCAGAGCCAAAAAGGAAAATACGAATTTAAAAAAATAATAAAACGTGAGTTTACGTTCACAATGAACGAAAGGTAAAAGTCCGCGCTTTCATTGTTTATAATGTCAGGCGCTTTATTTTTATAAAAGTTTGTCATGGTATGCACGCAACTAGTAGAGGATTAGCAATCCTCTGTCGAGTTAGAGCCCTTTCATATAAAGACGTTTTAGACACGCGGCTGGTCATCTTAGTCATCTATACAGTTGCAAGTAGCGCTTCTGTTGTGCGACAAAAGCGCGAGATATAGATCCATACATATAACATAATAATTCTTATAACATCGCCTTGGGTATTCTGTTATGATGTTTTAATTAATTGTGTCTTAATATAACGAAAAAAAATTAATTAATTAAATAAAAATATATCCAAGTAGATCCAGTGACAGACGCGCGTGTAGTATGAAGGGGTCGCCCGATTAAAACGCCTATATGCAAAAGCGCTCTTAATGGGTTCCAATTACACTTTAAGAGCGTAAGCTCTCAGCTTACGCCCCAAATTAATAACCTATCTGTTGTTTTGCCTACCAGAGTGAGAAATTTGACAAAAAATTGACTTTAGCAGACAAAACTACAGATAGTTTGAATTTGGACCGTTAAACGATACCTTGATCGCTATCGATTGCGACAGATCGACAGTTGAACAACGCCAACAATCAGTTGTTGAGGAAAGAGACGCAGTGCGCGACCGTGTTGACGTTCTCCACCAACCTGTTGTACAGTTCGCGGCGCACGCTCGCCGTGAACTTGCTGACTAAGCACAGCGTCACAGTGGCGGCGAACACCGCGTTGTACAACAGCACGAGGCGGAAGCTGCCCAGCCACTCGATGCGACCGAACTCGCCGAGCAGATCGAAGTTCGTTATACCTGCGGATAACGGAGCGACTTCTGAGATCGGCACATATCCCTATATAAGATGACTGCTAGAAACCGCAATAAACTTATAGGGGTGGTTAGGTCAAGTGTTTTATACATGACAAAAATGTCAAAAAAGGAATTCGTGTTTTTCGTAGGTACTTATCGCCCAGCTGACGCAGACGGGTTAACAGACGGCCGTATGCTTTAAAATAAATTAGATACTCAAAGTCTATACAATTAAAATTCACAAAATGAATTATTTCATTAAAAATTAAAAAAACACGAATTCCTTTTTTGTCATTTTTATCATGTTTAAAACACTTGACCTGACCAGCCCATGAAGTTTCTTGCGGTTTCTAGCAGTCACCTTATATACTGTTTTTTTTTTAAATTTGCATTTTATCATGAACTTTTGTTTTTAGAAAACATGCCAGTCCTAGCGAACCTTATAAACTTAAACCTATTTATATTTAGAAGCAAGATCATAGAGCATCATGGCGGGCCTCGAGACTGGCTGCGCTAGGATGCTCTGTAATATGCCTACATCTAAAGATGTTTTATCAATATTGTTTATGAGGTTTTACGCATTTCGGTTTCCCATACAATCTTCCAAGATGATTTTTTTTAAAACCAATAAGACAATTATAATGAAACTTTGCATGCTATAGTAAAATACAGGGATCTAAATAGTTTGTTGAAAACATTTTTAAAAAACGTTTATTTGGCTGAGTTATTGCGATTTAAAGTCCACTAGTTACTCGCGTCCGTAGGTTTACCCTTGAGACCCTACACGTGACCCCTGGGTGGTGCTAAATGAGTGACACTGACTGAGTGGTAGAGCCACGCTGCGTTGCAGCACGCATTGGGCCGGCTCGCCCGGCGTAATACCACCCTCTCACTAATATTCGGCGTGAAATAATGGCACTTGGTGCTGTTGTGTTTCGTCCGACCTGTGAGGGTTCTGGAGGCCCCTCCCTCACCCCCCCTCTTCCCAATTCCTATTCCTTCCTTAAACCTATATTCCTCCCTTAAAGGCCGGCAACGCGCCTGCGATTCCTCTGGTTTTGCGGGTGTCTATGGGCGGCGGTGATTACTCTCCATCAGGTGACCCGCCTGCTCGTTTGCCTCCCTCTTTTATAAAAAAAAAAAAAACTATAGAAAGTTTAAAATCACAATAACTCAGTTAAATGAACGTTTTGTAAAAATATTTTCAACAAACTATTTAGATCTCTATATATTACTTCAGCATGCCGAGTTTCATCAAAATTGGCTTACTAGTTTTTAAAAATTTCAACTTTGAAATTTGTATGTAAAACCGAAATGCGTAAACCCTCTTAAGGGAACTCTTTAGGTTTGTAACTTTATACATTTCAATAGTACATGCTGTATATCGTCTAACGTGCCACACACATCACAATTGGATGAGTCTACTTTTTTCATTAGTAAGCAAATTTTTTTTGAGGGGAATAATATGACTATATTTCTTTTCAAACTATAGTTGGCAAACCAGGGAACTCGCAAGGGCTCACACTGTATGGTTTTATACCAAAAATAGTGTGGTGTATTACGGCTGATTGGACCTCATTCTCTAATCTGAACGCATTCAAAACTTCGTACACTGCTGTGTGTATGTTCTGTGCCAATCGCTTGTAAAAAAAAAAGGAGCGGGCGCGTATTGTACGACGGGCCAACGAAGTTTCGAAGGCGTTTAATGAAGGAGGTCCCTGGTAGTATTCATCATCATCAGCCAAAGGACATGCACTGCTGGACAAAGGCCTCCCCCAAGGATCGTCGTTGCACATTGCCATGCGCCGCGCTCAGACCCGTTGGGAACTATACTGTTAAAAACAGTTACTGTTACTGTTTTTCACTACATTATACTTTTTACTGTTGAACAAAAATAAAGTATCCAAAATACTGTTTTGGTATCACTGTGCACTGCGCGCGGTGCAGCGCAGCCATATTTAAATCTTTAAAAAAATAAAATATTGTCCATTTTTCTAAAATACTGTTTTGTTGAAGTTAGCAACCCTAGAAGCTGCTTCTGGTACGCAGCGTCTAGGGTTGCCAACTATGGGTTGCACTGCTTTTGCGGTCCTTTTTGGCTATTTTTTACCTAATATCTTAACAAACAGCGGCTGCGCAGAGGTATGAGCGAACAGTAGCGCGCTCGTCACGACGATGCGCTCAGACCCATGAGATACGCCGCGCACCAGTGCACTGCTTTGGCGGTCCTTATTGACTATTCTTTTACTAACCCTTTGGGGTCATCCCCATAGTCGTGAGCAGGGCTTAAAATACCGGTATTTTCAATTACCGGTACCTTTGACTTAAATAAGGTACCGTATCGATTTGATACCGGTATTCATAATACATGTTAACCGATGAGTACCGGTACGTAGGATTGTAGTATATAATACAGGTACTAATTCCGGTACCAAGTAACCAAATTCATTAGTGCGATACCGAGTAGATAAATAAGTGGCTACTGCACTGCAGATATGAAGTGCACAGAGTGCACTGCATATCCCGTGACAAACAGACTGGCAACATCGCAGATAGATACCGGTATTCACATGACAAATAGACTGGCTATGTCGCAGATACATACCGGTATTTTTGAGATACTATACCGGTACTCGTGGAAGAATCGGTATCCAGGAACCGAAATGGAAAATACCGGTACTTACCGATATAATACCTGTATTTTTGGTACCGGTTCCAAGCCCTGGTCGTGAGTGCATATGTACTTTACTTAATATCTTGACAAGCAGCGGCTGCGCAGAGCTATGCGCCAACAACAGCGCGCTCGTCGCGATGATACGCGATAGAGGTGTGCGCCGGGCCCGAACACGTTGAGCGCCCACATCCGTGTGAGACGCGTACCAGTGAATTGCTCTGAGGTCCTTATTGGCTATTCTCTGGCTAATCCTTTAATGATATGTACTCACCTAATATCTTGACGAGCAGCGGCTGCGCAGATGTATGAGCCAGCAATAGCGCGCTCGTCGCGATGATACGCGACAGAGGCGTTCGCCGCGCGCGCGGAAACACGTTGAGAGCTCGCAGCGGCGCACTGAGGCCCGTGAGCGATGCCGCGTACAAGTAAACTATGAGGAACACCTCGAGAGTGGCGCCCGCCCACCCCAACTTCGAGAGGGACGCGATGCCTAACGTGAATTGCTGTGCACAAATGGTAATGGATAAATATGGATGTGAATTGAACAATGTTAGCAATATGAAAAAGAACACCGTAGTCTACTTAGGGTGGATTCGACCAAACTGGAATAAGCCTTACTCCGAGATTAGTCTATACAAATTCGGCGTTTAATCTAGGTATAAGACCTTATTCCAGTTTGGTCAAATCCACCCTTAGAGATTTTTTTTTTAAGTGTAAAAGTTAACTGACAAAGTAGCTCGAGTGTGGAATACCTAATTATGTTTCACCAATACAATCGTTCACAGAATGCACTGTTGAGGGTAATATTCCTAGAAGGCACGTTTTCAGCTATGTGTAACAATTCCAGGGTTCGACAGTATCAGACCCAGTACTCTTTTACTTTCAGACAAATAGTCACTTACTAGTATCTACCATTATCAATGGCAACCCTCTGCCATCTAGTACGCAGTGGCGGTACCTTTATACAAGCCGGAAAGCCCGGCTTGCCCTAACAAAAACTCAATATCACTACTGGTAAAACGCAATTAGTAAAATCACTTAATATTTTTTACCATTGTTAATTTTCTTTCATCAGCATTCAAATTATCAATTTTATAAGTTTCTCATATTAAGAATCACCAAACAAATCGAATAAAGCTGCTTATAAATCGTGCGACGCTTTACATCTCTCTCGCACAAGTTGGCTTGCAACCGGGCTTCGGATTTAAAGTATATCCGCTCTCTTCTAACTTTAACAAAATTGCTACTCTATAAACATAATACTGCGTAAGTATGTATAGATTCTATGAGAAATTCATACTCTTCGTCAAAGCCAGCTTGCGTTATGAAGTTCGCAAGTAAGGCCTTCTCCAAATCAGGCTTTATTTCTACCGAATCACGTGCAACTTATACGCGGGCGAACCAATCAGAGGCGACCGACGACAGCTCGAGCTCGGGCGAACCAATCAGAGGCCAGCGTTAATACGCGATTGTGCTGTGCAGCAGCCAGCCATTTTTTATTCTTTGTTATTGTCACACTTCACTTTATTTGAGGGATTGTTTATAAGTACTTAACAAGTGTTTTCGTAATTTGTGTTAAAAAAATGTGTTCCGAGTTCAGTTCGTCGCTTTATTGGTCTCTGCGACGAACTAAGATGTGTTGAGCATGTGATGTGTTGCAAACAAATGTGTACTTAAACGTGTTGATGATTGGCATACGAAAGGCAGAGGTAAATAAATTCTTTGAACATCACACATGATTTATGTATTTCGCAAACTATTAAAAGTCATCTAGGGCATTAATTATAATAGGTCTATGTAAAAAACTCTTTGGATTGTTGGTTGCTTCCATTCTAATAATTAAGTAAATTAAGTAATAATTAATAAATTAAGTGTAGAGGCCTACATATCGACTGTGATTCCCGCGCAAAATGCCCATTTTCGCATTTTGTAGTAATTTTCCAGTTGTATTTATCGTTTTTATCGAAATAGGATAATAAATGCATGCGTAATATTACGAATCTCCACTCTGCGAGAATAAGCTGAGTTCGGACGGCCGGCGCATCGCATTTTGTTGTAATTTTGTACTTAGGTTGTATTTATAGTTTTCGGCGAAATAGGATAATAAATTCATTATAACATTTTTATTCCTCATGAAGTAACAATTATTCTGGTATAAATTTTACTCAATAATATTATCGTAGATAAGAGAAATTCACAGTTAACTTAACGCGATTTTCGAAGTTTTTTTGGTTTTGTTTCATTTTTTTATTTCATTTGTTTAGTTCAATCCAGGAGCTCAAAAAAGTGCCCTCGCGCAATTTATGAAAATCTTTTTCTACAATTTTGAGTTTAAATAAAAGTTAAGCGAAATTTACAAAAAGCGAGGCCGCTACGTACTATGCCAATAGCTATTTTACACTATTCAATAAGTAAATACTGTTAATGTATTTTGGTTTCTGAGATAGAGAACGCCTAAATTGGCCAAAATAAAATTCTCAAAAATCACATTCAAGATGTAATAGAAGGTAATAGCCTGTTTTTTTACCAACGACAAAAACGTTTGGAATGCCACGGCCTATGACGATTTGAGTAAAAAATGTGGCTAGTGTCACAAATGGGCACCAACATTGTACCTACCTAGGTAGCAAGATTAGGAACTTCAGGTTTCGTGGCTTGCCCCAATCTGAAGCCTATAATCTGTAATCTAGGCACGCCACTGCTAGTACGCGGTCGAAAGATACGCAAAGTACGTACACATGCGACTTCAATTTAGATCTATTTCTATGGTGTCAACTAACCCGTGTACTAAGCGGCACCGCCTTAATCCCGATGAGCAGCTCCAAGGTGTTCTGCAGTACCATCAGCACCGTAAGTGTGGTCAGCGCGAGCAGCAGCAGCATCGCCAGCGGGTACACCACGTTGCGTTGGAAGGAGGACGTCTTGCGCTGGCTCTCAACTTCCTGTAAACATAATAAAAAATATAACTTTCTACGCTCACACCAATTCTCTAGCCCAAGTTAAAGAAGCATAAGGTGTTTATATATTTTAGCGTTTTATTAATGCTTAAATATAGTTGAGTAAAATTTTAAACACTGAAAAAAGACGACATCCTCAGGCCGGAATCGAACCACGCACCTTCCGCATTCCGGGCGGCTGCCTTAACCACTTGGCTACCGAGGTCTGGTTTTCACCCGTCGAAATTTGTCAGTGCTTGATGCTTAAGTTTTTAGTCAACATTGCTTCATCAAATCTTAGAAGTTTTCACCTCTGAGATCCGAAAGAAATATTTTTACAAATATTTAAACATTCAGTTAAGATGAAACTGCGTTTATAGATTAAGGTTTTTATATATTTTAGCGTTTTATTAACGCTTAAATATACTTACAAGCGCTTGATGGTTTTTTATAGGTCTATAACTTCAAAACAGAATTGTTCTAATTTTAAATATCGATGTATTTCGCGCGGCATTGTTGTTCTATTAATAAAATCCATTGTTTATAATATATCGTCTTTTGCCGTTTCTTAATATTTTTTGTTAATGTTTTTACAATAGATATCTACATATACAATAGATTTTATTTCTCAATACTCCTCGGATAGATTCTTAAGCGCTCTGGGTTACAGACTAGTTTAGTCTAAGGCACATTAAGCACTATGATTTAATGTTGGGCAGCACTTGGTCCAATGTCGATACGAAAATAGTCAATCTCCTTTGTTTGTTTATTGTCGTCACAGGGCTAAATGTCACGTGACCAAGCGTTTTCGCACGACATTTGAAATTAATGAAGTAATATATGTTTTCTTTCTATTACATAAAGCTTTTTCGAGAAAAAAATACTGTTAAGGCGGGTCTCCTGCGACACTGTTTTGTGTTTTCTAACACCTAACATCAAACATCTAACAAAATATGTCAAAATATGTACGTAGGCCACGCCCATATTTGTTAGACGTTTGATGTTAGGACACAAAACAGTGTCGCAGGAGACCTGCCTTTAGAGGTACAAATTAGCGTTTGTAATTTTTAAAATACGTTTTCGAAAACTGTCAAGTTGCCAACTCTCTGGGTGTCCATGGGCGGCGGTGCTTACTTCCCATCAGGTGACGCGGTTGCTCGTTTGCAACCAATTCACATAAAATAGAGGATTTTGCCATAATCTTCACGCTTAGCAGGCTGGTTGGAAGTCGCAGTGATAGACCAAAGTGAACAGAAAATGCTGTTGCCCATTTTCTGGTTTACTGAGGTGTAACAATGGAGCAGTTAATAGTCAAGGCACGGAGAGACAATGAGTCTAATCCGAGACCAGGAGACTGGTCACTAGTCAGTTAGCCGGTGACCATGGCCGGTAACGTCGGGCACCTACTTAAAAAGGTATAGCTATATCAAATGAAATGAAAAATAACTTATTTAGCTACAACACACGAGACAGTTACAACTATAACATTAAAACAACCCTATAATTTATGACCATTTTTACTTTATGCGATATCAAAGGTTACATACGTCGTCGGAGAAACATGAAAAAAATGGTGAACGGTAGCTAATGATACTGGCTAACTAATAAATTACCTTGTTTCGTATGTTTGAGATTATTTTGGTGAGAAAAAAAATCATTACATACTTTATTATTTTGTGATTTAAAATCACTTATTTTAAGTCCATATTATTTTTTTTGTTGATATATTTAGATGTAGTACTTTGCCTAAACAGGTTAGAAGTACCACCCCTATTACATTGTTTAGAGTAAATGAAGCAGGATGTGTGTCAGAATTGTAGCAAATGGGGGTTAAAGTTACTCGCGTCCGGGGCTTCTTGGCGGGAAAGTGAAACGTCATGTCTGCAGTTTTGTTTTTATTTTCTAACATTTGTGTTTTTTCGAATATTAATGTGAAATAATAGTGGATTATTAACCGTTAAGTGTTTGTGAACGTGCATGAGTGTTGGCAAATGAAACAAAACAGTGCACATCACTTTTCAAATACTCTCAAGTAGTCCGCGTGAGACCTCAGTAAAGTCCCACATCTTTATTGAGGACTCAAGAGGTTTGGGGAACATCATTTATCATTCATCATAATCACCACTCATTATCATCAAGGGAAAAAAACAAATAAAAAACTAATGACTAGGCAGTATGGCTCAGACCTTAGCCTGTTCCTTCATGGAACAAATATATATAAAAAAAAAGTTACTCGCGTCCGTAGGCTTACTCTTGAGAGCTCCGGGAAACTGTATTTGTAGATAAATGTCCTCTGACATTTGCTATGGCAAGACGAGTAATTAGGTTGCTAGAATTATGCTTACGACCATTTGTAGGTACTTTATTTACAAATAAACTTGGGGGTTGAAGTTACTCGCGTCCGTAGATTTACCCTTGAGATCCTACACGTGGCCCCTGGGTAGTGCTAAATGAGTGACACTGACTGAGTGGTAGAGCCACGTTGCGTTGCAACACGCATTGGGCCGGCTCGCCCGGCGGAATATCACCCTCTCACGAATATTCGGCGTGAAATAATGGCACTTGGTGCTGTTGTGTTTCGTCCGGCCAGTGAGGGTTCCGGAGGCCCTTGCCCCCCCCTCACATTTCCTATTCCTTACTTAAACCTATTTCTTCCTTAAAGGCCGGCAACGCGTCTGCTATTCCTCTGGGTTTGCGGGTGTCTATGGGCGGCGGTGATTACACTCCTTCACCCGCCTGCTCGTTTGCCTCCTACTTTTATAAAAAAAAAATTATAAATAAAAAAATGGAAAGCTGGTGGTATCTGCCTACCTCTCCGGGAACCGGGCGTGATGTAGGTATTATGTATGTACACACGCCAGCAGGCTAAAACTCAAAGGACGCGGGTTCGATTCCCGCCTGAGGTAAAATTTTTTTTAACATTTCGTAACCCGGAGGACGCGGGTTCGATTCCCGCTTGAGGTGGACATTTTTTCAACGTTTCGTTATCTTTGGAGTTTATTTGAGCGTTTTTTAACGCAACTAACCAAAATATTACGTTAGCCAAAACTGTAAAATTTCTCTAATCGATATTCATCCTTAAATCCAAAGGATAATTGTTCAATTTAAGAAAGAAGAATGGGCGTTTTTGTATGAAAGCTTCCCACCCCTTGTAAGTTCCCACATAATACTTAAGTTTCGATATATAGTGTATTTTGTTGTAAGGACAGCAAATACGAAGGACGAATGAATGATAAAAAAGGGGAAAAAAAACAAAAAAAAGGGGGTGTATAATAAAATTCAAGAAAAAATCTTGACTTCAATTTTATATTATCGTTCTTAATGTTTGTGTTATTATGTTACAATAAAAGTATTATCTATCTATCTATCTATCAATTACTTATCATTTATTATTTTAATTTTCTTCTTCTCAATAACTTTTTTCTCCAGTACCTGACAGATTTGCTGTCATACAACAAAATGCTTCACTTTTCAAGTACTTTTATTTGATGCATAGATGTAAGTGTTACAAGGGGGGGGGGGGACGTTTTGCCCATTCTTTTTTGACAATTTGTTTATTTATATAATATTAGGTTGATCTGCTAGCCTCTGTGTACCTATACTAAGTATTTTGTGTTACACCTGTAAAAGAAATTAGCTTGATTGTATAGTACTATGTGAAAACATATAAAACGCCATGAACTATATCGGCCGATTATAATAGTCGCGCCGTGGTTGCGCCAATCGTTATGACGTAAGTACTTGACTTCGCACCAAAGTAATAAAATAGCGATAAATTATTTTAATTATTAATAAACTATTGCCACCTCACGGCTAGAACCAATTTGATTTTCATTTGAATGATTTATTTGGTTATATCCATTAAGGAACCGGCCATCACCAAAGTCTGTGAAACTTCAAGATTTCTCATTTTGACACGTCAAGATGAGCTCAGTCGGAAATGAAAATACGCCATTCATATACCATCATGTGTTCGGTATTCAATTATGTTTACAATAAAAAAAATACCAGAAAAACAATAACAAGCTACAAGTCAATTGTTATTGGTGACTGAAACATGTGTTATAAAAATAAACTTAGGCGTGAAGCCGCGTGCGCAGCGCAGCGTCATTTCATCTGCCCTTATCATAATAGCCTGCACAGCGTAAACTGCTCCAATAATCGAACTAAAATAAACGTATCGCTCTAATATGCATTAATGTGCCGGACCATTATTTACAAACAGCGTGAATATTAAAACAAAACCTGGAAATGAACGCGTTTCATGGTTTGTGGTATAGTTTCTCAGTAAGTATATCTTATCGGATCCTTGGGAAAGGTTTTCTCATTTTGACACGTCAAGATGAGCTCAGTCGGAAATGAAAATACGCCATTCATATACCATCATGTGTTCGGTATTCAATTATGTTTACAATAAAAAAAATACCAGAAAAACAATAACAAGCTACAAGTCAATTGTTATTGGTGACTGAAACATGTGTTATAAAAATAAACTTAGGCGTGAAGCCGCGTGCGCAGCGCAGCGTCATTTCATCTGCCCTTATCATAATAGCCTGCACAGCGTAAACTGCTCCAATAATCGAACTAAAATAAACGTATCGCTCTAATATGCATTAATGTGCCGGACCATTATTTACAAACAGCGTGAATATTAAAACAAAACCTGGAAATGAACGCGTTTCATGGTTTGTGGTATAGTTTCTCAGTAAGTATATCTTATCGGATCCTTGGGAAAGGTTTACCGGAAAACTTAAATTTTCTCTTCTATATTCATTTATAGGTAAAAAGAAATTTATTGGTAATAAAACACATCATAGAGACGTGAAAGTCTACGAGACAACTTTCACATTATTTAACTCTTAGAAAAACGAATTGATCAGGAAAAATAAAGTACTAGTTAGACCGGTTCTATCGTACGCCCGCCGCCGTTTCGCTGCCGATCACAAGATTTCCCATTACTGCCCGGAATATTGCAACCTCACAAAGCCCTTGCTTAATTTCTCTGAACGTTAATTACCGATTTCTTATAGTGTCAAGTTCTCTCCCTCCATCGATCTAGTTGCGATTATAAAGTATACCGTGAAGAGCGTAATCGCTTCGAAAATGTCTAGACACAAAACAGTGCTTGGAGAGTACCTAAGCACTGTTTTCAATGGTATACAAAACAAGTTATCATGAGCTCTATTCGTAGTTCATAAACGTCATTTAAGTTATTATACTTAGGGTGGATTCGACCAAACTGGAATAAGGACTTATACCTAGATTAAACGCTGAATTTGTATAGACTAATCTCGGAGTAAGTCTTATTCCAGTTTGGTCGAGTCCACCCTTAATATAAGTATTAATATACTTATTCATTACGGTACGGTGTAATCGGTACCTACCTAGTGTGATTTTACGTGCTCACTTCGTCGACCTACAGAATGGTGAAAAGCTTATTAATTTAACTTGCGGTTGTCAAGTTTCCATTGGAAACCAACTTAATATCGGTGTTGATAAAATAATGATACTGTATTGACGACTTTCAAAGTAATAATAATATTCTTGTTATAACTTTTCAATTGAGGAAATTTATTGAGAATAGCGCCCCGTCAAACCACAGAATAACGTCAATCGTTAAAATTGATAAACACGACCAATATGAACCAAATATGTCAGAGGACATTTATCTACAAAAATACAGTTTTCCGGAGGGACGACATTATTCATACATGCTCGTATTCACATTATACACTTGTCATCACAAAAATCGACCCAACCTGTTTTTGCACTATTGCTCTTTATAATTTCAAAGTTAAGCGTTTAGAAGTAAGTTTTGTTGATATTTAGGGTTGGGTAAGATGACTGTTTGACATTTAATTCCCATAAATCTTAACGCACATGAGGGTACTCATAAATTTCTTTAAAGTAAACGCTGTTCTGTGCTGTGACAGTCTCTAAGAGGGTTTACGCATTTCGGTTTTCCATACAAACTTCCAAGTCAAAATTTAAAAAACTAATAAGCCAATTTTGGTGAAACTTTGCATGCTAAAGTAAAACACAAAAAACAAAAACATTTGTTTTTTTTATTATTTGTTAAAGAAAAACATTAAAAAAAAAACCTTTTTTTAGCTGAGTTATTGCAATTGAAAGCCTACTATGGAAAGTTAAAAATCGCATTAACTCAGTTAAATAAACATTTTTTTTTAATGTTTTCAACAAACTATTTAGATCCCTGTGTTTCACTTCAGCATTCAAAGTTTCATCAAAATTGGCTTATTGGTTTTTAAAAATTTCGTAAACCCTTTTATGAAATCGGCATCTTTCTGGTGTAGATCTCCAGCGAGGGCTGCGTGAAGTGCGGGGTGTGGCTATAAGTGACAGTACGGTGAGAAGAAGACTTCGTGAACATTACTTATGACCTCAAAAGCCAGACCAATTTTCGACGGAACATCTTGAACGGACTATAGACCAATAGGCTTCAGTTATATTCTGTGATGGGGGTTGAATGACTTTATACGGCTCTGATGGGCGCCGTAATGTCATACGAATATAATACAATTTGTTTCTTTTAAATTATTAAATTGTAGGTGGGCCGATTTTTGTGATGACCAGTGTAGTTCAAATAAGATTCAATTGCGATTTTTTGTAAGAAATGTAAATCTTTTTAAATGAATGTTTCGTCACAAGGCAATAATATTACTTTTAGAACAATCTCATGTAATTTAATCCTGTATTCTTTTGGGAATAGAGTTTCTTAAAACCCAATTGACCGTACCTTTCTCATAGCGACCACCCTATGCAGCCTCTCGTTGAGGCCAGCCTGCAGCGCGCCGTTCCTCAGCCTCAGCAGCGGGGTCTCTTTGCCCCGCAGCGACGTGTTCTTTTCGTCTTTCAGCACTGAGATGTCCGCGTCGAGGGGGGCCGATATGTCTCCGCGGTCGGGGTACATCGGCTCCGGGGATATGTAGCCCACACCTGGATAGAAAGAACAGAGACTTGTGTGAAGCAGACGTGTAATATCGTTATGAACGCACCTGCGATTCTTCTGGCTTTGGACACCTGTCTATCAGGTGACCTGCCAGCTTGTTTACCTCTTTCTAATACAAAAAAGCGAGCTTGTTTATTTTATAGTCTTACACATCAACGAAGAATCTTTTCAACGAAGATCCTTTTGGATTTACATATATTTTTTAATCGTAATCTTCATTGAGATCATTGTTTTGTCAATAGTGACCCATCACCCGTAATCCTCAACAATTGAGAAAGAGGCTATCATATCCCTAACTGACAGAACATAACAACGAATATAAACATTGTTTGTTATGTTGACAGCATAGAGTTAGCCAGTCTGGCGGACTTTAAGAGGGTTTACGCATTTCGGGTTCCCATACAAACTTCCAAGTCGACATTTTTAAAAACCATTAAGCCTGTTTCAATGAAACTTTGCATGCAAAAGTAACATACAGAGATTTAAATAGTTTGTTGAAAACATTTTTGAAAAACTTTTAAATAACTGAGTTAATGCGATTTTAAACTTTCTATAGTGGACTATAAATCGCAATAACTAAGCTAAATAAACCTTTTTTTTAAATGTTTTAAACTAACTACTTAGATCCCTGTATTTTGCTTTAGCATGCAAAGTTTCATTAAAATTCGCATATTGGTTTTTAAAAATTTCGACTTTGTATGGGAAACCGAATGGCGTAAACCTTTTACCTCTTAACTCCGAACCTCTTAACTGACTTAGAAATAAATAATATTGTTTACTAAATAAACTTGTAGAAACACACCAACCCGCATTGAGCCACAGTGGTAGGTTGAGTTGTGACTCAATCTACTCACGTGTTGTCCATGGGGAAGACCCGGTGCCCAGCAGTAAGACATTTTATAGCAGTGGTTCTTAACCGGTGGTCCCTGAAAGCATCCCAAGTGGTCCGCGGAGCCATCCTGATAAATAAGATAAGGACTCAAGTGTCTCAGAACCAAGAATTCATAAGTTAGTACTTAAAGAGTACGCAATAAGTACCTAAAGTTTAGGTATTATTCACATTTAAGTATTTTTTAATTTAAACCAACTGGGTGGTCCATAACACAAAATTTGTAATATGGTCCCTCATGCATGACTGAAAGGTTAAGAACCACTGTTTTATAGGATGATTATAAAACTTGTGAACCAATCTACAAACCTATTAGGGTTGTATTCGGTTTATAACAACGAAGTAATGTCCTTTTAGTGTCCTCGGTTTTTATTAGCAGTTGAATGGTATTTAATTGATGACAATTAAAAAGCGGCGCCAATCAAATATTTGTTTTGGGTGAGCCGTCTGCGTCGATTGTATAAAAGAATCAACATCTCGATATATTACCTCTAACCTACCTAAAACAGTCATTCAATAATACAAATAGCGTAATTTTTCTAAATATCAACAGGTTCAATTACCTCTAACCTACCTAAAACAGTCATTCAATAATACAAATAGCGTAATTTTTCTAAATATCAACAGGTTCATCTCAGGATCTATGTATGTTCTGCGATTTTCAATAATTTTCGAACTATGCATTTTTGAAAAACACTAGTTTGAATATTTTTTTGGTCACTTTACCTTTTATGTTAAGGCAAAGGTATTTTCATAAATAGGCCTGTAAAATGAGCAATAGGGCCCATATTTTAAAATCACAAAAACTGAAAAAGCGTTTACCCTAGAGTTTTAAAATTGCTGTCTACCTCTGAACTTTCGCTTGACCCTATTTCTTGATACACCTGCATAATACATCATCTAAAACAAAACGATAAATAATATGAGGGGTTGGTATCAGTTTGAAGTACAGGGTCATGTAGAGGTAAAGAAATTTTGAAAACACCGTAGAATTGGTGTAAACCAGATAGTCTTTGGTGTAAACAAAAGACTAGACTTTAGACAATGTGTTAATGGATAAAAAAATGTTGCCAGTTCACCTAATAAGTTAGTATACTAAACTGTCTTTTTTATTTGATATCTGCTGCATGTTTGCTGACGTGGTGGCACATGAGTGGTGGTGGTTTGCGTAAGCGTGACGCACTCTTGTCGATTATACGTAATATCAGTAATGCGTTCGTGGTAATGAAATCGATATTTCGTTACATATAGATAGATTAACTATTTTCAGTAAAAAAAAACAGAATTTTATTTAGTAGACTATATTTCGAGCAAATTTGCATACTTATACCTACTATTAAATCATTACATATTATAAAGCAAAGTCGCCGTTTCCCTGTGTCTGTGGCACCGCAATATTCTCCTAAACCACGCAATGGATTTTTATGCGGTTTTCACTAAAAGATAGAGCGTTAACTGAGAATGGTTTATGTTTATATTTTGTAGGTATATTTTTTTTAAATGGATGAACTCTGACGGTCTTTCTAAGTTAGCGTGGATGAAGGCGCGGGCGGGCCGCTAGTATATTATAAAATGACGTACCTATATGACATGACCTAGGTATGTACATAGTTGCTTATTTGTTTGTTAAGTCTAAAATTGTCCCTATCTACCGACCCCAATAGATAGGGTATCGCAGCTGGAACTACGGGTCCGGCTGTGTTTCTCAGGGGTACTACGGGGTTCCGGTTCATGCCCCCCGCTGGTTGTGCCTTGACCGGCGCTTCCGGCGGGATCCGGACGTGGGTTGGACTCGTAGTGGCTTGTGGTTAGCTGTAAAGTTTGGGAATGTTCGTTTGTCCTGGTATTGTGTGCCAGGACTTCCAATCTCGCGCACAGCGAGCGGGGCCTAGTAGCGGTCTCTGTGGGGCCAGAAGCGAAAAAGTCCTGCGGGGAACGTAAGTTTCCCTTATAGTTGGCAGCTTTGTCCGGTGGTTCTCATTGGACATTGGTGTTGACATCTTTTTTTTTTTTTTTTTTATATAAGAGGGAGGCAAACGGGCTGGCGGGTCACCTGATGGAGAGTAATCACCGCCGCCCATGGACACCCGCAAAACCAGAGGAATCGCAGACGCGTTGCCGGCCTTTAAGGGAGGAATAGGTTTAAGGAAGGAATAGGAATTGGGAGGAGGGGGGGGGGAAGGGGCCTCCGGAACCCTCACTGGTCGGACGAAACACAACAGCACCAAGTGCCATTATTTCACGCCGAATATTAGTGAGAGGGTGGTATTACGCCGGGCGAGCTGGCCCAATGTGTGCTGCAACGCAGCGTGGCTCTACCACTCAGTTGGTGTCACTCATTTAGCACCACCCAGGGATCACGTGTAGGGTCTCAAGGGTAAACCTACGGACGCGAGCAACTTTGACCCCCAAAATCTCCTGTACTAGTCCTGACAACTGTAGAGGCGGCCCCCTAAATGCCGTAGCCTCCGGTCCAGTCAGCCGCGTAGGACGTGGGAACTGGCTAGGCGCCCGGATGGGTTCCGAGAAGTCAGTGTGCTTACTACACCGCGACCAAGGTGGACACTTGGGAGTCGACTTTAGAGTCGACGACCCGAGCAGTGGCAACTGCGAGTTGTGCCTTTTGTGCAACGAGAAGTGAGCGAGCTTGACAGCTCCGGTTACCTATCTGGACATAGGCAGTGAACTACACGTGGTCACGGGGAAACTCTCCCGAGACACTAGTCTTATAAGTACCGAATGAAGAGCGCGCTTCGGCGGGCACTGATTTGGCGTCAAGACCTAACGCAGATGGTCTCCTGCGCGAATGTTCTACTGGCGCAGGGACGTCTGGCACTTCTTGCATAACCTAACGGTTGGTCTCGAGGTGCCATCAATACAATTAAAACTTAGTGAATTAAGGAGAGGAGATGTTAAGTCTAATTATCACCACAGATGTTAAATTTACGTGTTAAATGTTTTAGTTTACTGTTAACTTGCCGACCTATTAAATGGAGGTGAGAGACCTCAGGTTGCATGCGGCCTAGATCTCTTCCTAACAAATAGGTACAAAACATGTTTGTTTATTTGTTTAGAACAGCACAGCAGTGTTTTTAACTCATGCATCATTTGAAAATAAGATAAAGAATAGCACACGTACAAGAGACAAGGTCTACATGTTTAATTGGTTACAATTTCACTTGCTGAAATTTAAGAATATTTCACTCAAATCGTTCTCCCCCGTGTAATTATTTTGCTATTCATCTTAAGATATAGGTACTACAGATACTACTGTTTGACATAAATATTTTTTGATACTTTCTGACACGTATTGGTAAGTGAATTTATTCTCCTAGCCGCAAACCCATCCAATTCTTGCGGCTAGGAAAACACCGACAAATAATCCTGTAAAGGATGTACGTGCAGTTTTTAGTCCGTTAGTCGCCTTTACGACACCTAAGAGAAGAGAGGGATAAACCGACACTATAGATTGTCATCATGATAATAAATAAATATGGTAGGAGTAGCTAAGGACTTCAATGTTTCTATGTTATCAATTCAGCAAATATAATTTTATATTTTGAAATTATATTCCTTCTTACTGTCTTTCAAATTATATTTCGCCTTATAATAGTGTAAGTAGGTATTATCTGTGTCTCAATCTTAACACAGGTAGTTTTTTAAGCAATCATGGCCGTCCACAGTTCCACTGTTATTAAGTTAACCTATGCTAGAACAAGTAAATTGAACACGTAATTGTGTTTCTATACACCTACCTATGCCGGCCGTCAATCCACTTTCGATGTGTCCATGATGATTTGAAATAGAAAGTCGGTATTAAGCTAGAACGCACTTAACGGTTTTCTATCTTACTAATGTAAGAAATACGTACTATGTTTGTTTGTTCTTGAAACAAAATTCAAAAAAGTGAAACAGAATTCCCTGCACTAAGACATGAAAATTTACTTTCCGGAAAAACATGTGTTCCATTCCGATTCTACAAATTATTGACGTTTTTTTGTTCCATCTTATGAGCTTATAGTTGTACATCAATTAGTAGGTAAGATAAAATAACCATTTTAGAGACAAGATTAACTTTCAATGTTATAGTGAATTTTGTATTCTCCGGGTTGAGAAGTTCTAAAAATCGGTACTACGAATATCGAATATTGTACATTTTAGGTCACATGCCAGCCGGCCGGTGACTTTACGACTTCTGATGGTAAATGATTTGTTACGATACAGATAACAGTAAACACGTAACTAACCGACTATCCGAAACACGCGTACCTATATTTGGTGTATGTCGTATAACTGTTTAATAATTAATGTTGACGATTGACATTGTTTAAAGGCCAAAGATAATATACTTACATACATACAGATAATGTGACTGAAAATAGAATAGAAACAGATTTCTTTGGTAAAAATTTAACGAAGTTTTTTGTAAACATTACAGGTAAAGCGAAACGATGTCATCAACTAACTTTGTTTTTTTTAAATAACTAAATATCTTTATAGACTAATGTTTCCCCACGACTTGTTCAACATACAGCGGGTTTCTACGAGCAAGACTCTAGCTCGTCTACCAACTCAAAAGCCTCGGAGAATCTAGAAGGGGACGGGACACGCTCGCGTGATTTCAGATAACCAGCCTCTAGAAAACTTCTAAGGAGTCTTAAGAAACCTTAAACTTTTCGCCACCTCCTAAAACTTATGTTTTTGTGTAAAGGCAGCTGGTGGTAACAGCAATCCTTTCTAAAAAAAGCAACAAACATTTGAGTTCGTTATATATTTTAAGGCGATTTCAGTTTCTTATAGTACTTACGGAACACTCGGCGCGCGAATCCTCTCAGTTCTCTCCTCATATGGCCAGCTTTTTCTTAGTAAATTGTGAATAACTTTGTCGTGTGCCATTTCCACCGATTGCGAGCGTTTTAGATTAACAAAGTAATGTTCAAGTTGACTGAGCAAGTAAAAATACTAGTTTAAGTTAAGACATTGAATCGTTAAAAAATGTTGACTAGGTACTTACCTAGGCAAAAGTTTACTACCTCAGTCAGGTAGTCAACTTTTTTCAATAAGTATTTCAAAATCTTAAAGTATGAGTACTTATTTGAGAAGTTATTAACTTATTACTAACGCAAAAAAAATAAACAAATATTACATAAAATTAGTATTAATATATTAAAATCTGGATGGGATCAGCTCAAAACATGGAGGATACCTATATCCAGCAGTGGGTAAGATACGGGCTGAAAATGATGATGTTGGTATTATAAGAGTATGTACTTGTTTTACCTAACCTTAAAATAATAAACACAGAATTGCCCAATAATATTTGGGCTTCATTGAATTTTGTTTTAAGACACCATTGTTTTCTCTCTAAATCTATGGTTAGTTAAAACCCCGAAAATTGGTGTGAGTTACTTACAAACGGATGCAAAAACATTTCTGGTGAAATGAATAAGTAAGGTGGCATACGGACAACTGTTTTCATACATTTTGTATGGTCTCACCCTCACCGCACTTGTGCTTCCGAAGTTCCGATATATAGAGGCCGCACGATACGCTACAACGATTTTTACTATAACTTTTAAGCATATCGCATGTTACCGTATCGCGTAGAAACAATACTACCACCCCCTCTTCCCTTGGGTGTCGTAAAAGACTAACGGACTAAAGACTGCACATACATCTAACAGCATAGAGCGACGATGGGCTCACCACCTGTCACGCTGAGCACATGTGCAGTCGCTATTTGGTGAAAAGTGGACTATGGTAGAGGGCTACTTTTGCTGTCCTCATTGCCTAATCTCTCGACTAACCCCTTCGGGAATAATAGTCGTGATTATATTATTGTGTACTAGCGGCCGCCCGCGTGGTTCCCGTTCCCGTGGGAATATCGGGATACAAAATATCCTATGTGTTAATCCAGGTTATAAACTATCTGTATGCCGAATTTCATCTAAATCCATTCAGTAGTTTTTACGTGAAAGAGTAACAAACATCCATCCATACTTACTAACTTTCGCGTTTATAATATTAGTAGGATAGTAGGATGTATGTTTAAGCATATTGTACCAAATTAGACAGTATTAATAAGTGGCTATAGAAGAGCGGGCCCCTACGACTACAGGTTATTTTTAGCTAAAGGGTTGGTTGAGGGGTCCAATTGAATTTGTAACCCTAAAACCTGTAAGTTTTTAAATAAATATTTTGAACTTTTTTTGTAAAAGACAGAAAGTAACAAAGTAAACTCTCTTATCCTTGTAAGAACATAGAAACTCTTTAGATATTTGGGTAATTAATACAGCAGCCCTGCATAATGTCTATTCTCAATTAAATTTGTAATCATGGAATGTAGTTGTTCGACGCCTACTAAGCGGGCACCCAATTACAACTTACTTGTTCATTACAATTACAAATTCGTATAAATATTCACACTCGATTGGGTTTAGATGAAAATTATACCGTTACATCGCAATCTGCTGGCTTATAAGATTCCAATTCAATTGGTATTCCTCTCGAACCGATACAGTGGACCAAGGTCAGCTCAAAGGTTGTTTGCATGTATAGTTCACTAACTATAACTGCTATAACGTATCTATGGACTCAGTACAGGAAGTAACTCTTATATGCCGGTTAAACAGAATATCGGTGAACTAACAAAAAAACTGAGGTAAAGAAGAGTTAACCTCGCGCGTCGGAGTTCTATTGCGAGTTGTTGATTTTCTTTATCACATCACGTTAGTAAATTTCAGAAACTTATGCAATGTTTCTAAACTAATAAATGTGGCGTTCCAGATAAAAAGACTTATGCCATATTTGTAAATAGTAATTGAATGCTTTCTGTAGGAAGTTCTTGTAAATGTAGAACTTCACATGTAAAAAATGATTGGACGTTTCAAAAGCACTTAAAAATAAAATTTGAATATAATTTATTGAGTAAGAGTTGTACCTATTGTCTACGACGACGACGATGACCAAGGCCAGCTTCAGTGATCGAAACTTCGTCGGGATAAGAAATCTAAGCATTTAGATAAGCCTAACGCATTATACTTTCCCGTTTTGTAAACTAGATTGTATACAGTCTCCATAGCTGCGTTTATTGCAAAACTGACTTGACAGTTTGAAATGAAGTTTACCTACCGAAAGGAATGTAGCCCTATTAACGACGGCCTCAGAACAATATGCTTTAGTTATTATTCTGAGACGACGGGCCTACTCCTTTAATGCAACATTCTGTTATCGATGGTTGTTGTCGTTGTCACTGAATACACATGATGTCTCAAAAAATAGGGTCAACCAAAATCCTAGAGGTAGAGCAACACCCAAATTACCCCCATTGTATGTTCCGATTTTAAATAGTTTTTTTGAAAATCTCTAGTCTGAATACTTTCTCGGTCACTGCGTCTAATTCTAATAAATTGTTAAGGCAAAGGTATGTTTTTACAAAGGCGTGTATAATGAAGGCATTTGCCTGATATTTTCAAGTCACATTAACTGAAAAAGTATTAAAACTAGAGCTTTTTATAAATTCATAGTTTGAAAACTAAATAAAATCGTGGACATACATTTGGGTGATTTGGGTGCCCCAAGAGCTGCTCTACCTCTGGGTTTCCGCTTGACCTTATTTTTCAGGACACCTTGTAAGTATAAAGTAAGGATAATAACAAGTGCTGTATTTGTATTGCGCTTGATAGGAAATGAATAATTACTTTTTGTTTTGCCTGCTTTAAATAAAGCAAAATAAGAATAAAGACATTGTGTAAAATAAACAATAATAAAATGTGGTAAAACATAATGGATCCATTAGTACTTTTTAAATGTAATTTGTGTGTTTGTGTGTGTGAGAGAGAGTAAACAATGCATAGTACCTACATAGGTAGTAAGAGCTTCGCCGTCGTAGCGGTTCGGGCGAGTGTTGGAACTGTCTTCGGAGTTTACAGATATTTTGGAGTTATCGATGATTCGTAGTAAAACAACTGGAGTTTTGGATTACTCTTTATAATTTTAACTTTTTACATTAGATGTCTCGTCGGAAGAGTGATTATAAAGTTAAAACATATTAATCATATTTATCTCGTATTGTAACATAATTGAAAAACGTGTCATAGGCATAGCACTCTTTGTTATTTACGCAAGTCGTAAAATATTTTATAGTTATGTTTCCCAAAACCTTTCACACCTGTAGTAGGTACACGTTTTCCAAATATCTTGGGTATAAAAGATTATCATGGAGAGCTGCAAGCTCATTCCCACCGGCGCAGTCTCTATTGAATATAGTTGTTGTACTATTCTCTGTAACTTGTGTAAAAAGTCAAAATTATAAAGAGTAATCCAAAACTCCAGTTGTTTTACGACGAATCATCGATAACTCGAAAATATCTCTAAACTCCGAAGACAGTTTCAACACTTGCCCGAACCGCTACGACGGCGAAGCTCTTAACTGGCGCAGTCGGTAGGACTTCTCTGCTGATCAACCTGTGAAGACAACAAAGGTTTGAACAACGACTCAAGTAAGTCTGCACCGTTTCATCCTTACTACAATCTACAATCATCCAGTGCTGGAAGTTTCCTCTTAAGGATAAAAAGGAGAAACCTACATCCAAACAAATTTTGTTAGAGAAGAAACTACATTCAGAGACAGATATCTCGGGAAAATCTGTTCGCGTTCGATGAGGAATCGGGAGGATCCATAGACTCTCATAAGTGTTGTCCTTCCATATCAAACCAGGATTTACCAAATAAGACTCTTGTGAAATCGACTTTTTATGTGCTTTGTAATTGTTGTTAAATTGTTTTTCATGTTTTGTATATAACTGTGTTATTGCGAATGTAAAGCATAGCGAGTGAGTGAACTAAGGAAAAGCGCTTGCAACTTTAAGGTCCCATAGGCGAGACCAATCGAAAGATCCAATAGTAATCTAGATAAAGTGAGAATTAATACTTCAATATCGGCTGGCTGGTTTTTAGGGATCCGTAGCCAAATGGCAAAAAACGGAACCCTTATGGATTCATAATGTCTGTCTGTCTGTCCGTCCGTCCGTATGTCACAGCCACTTTTTTCCGAAACTATAAGAACTATACTGTTGAAACTTGGTAAATAGATGTATTCTGTGAAGCGCATTAAGATTTTCACACAAAAATAGAAAAAAACAATAAATTTTGGGGGTTCCCCATACTTAGAACTGAAACTCAATTTTTTTTTAATTAAACCCATACTTGTAGGGTATGTATGGATAGGTCTTCAAAAATGATATTGAGGTTTCTAATATCATTTTTTCTAAACTGAATAGTTTGCGCGAGAGACATTTCCAAAGTGGTAAAATGTGTGTCCTCTCCCCTGTAACTTCTAAAATAAGAGAATAATAAAACTAAAAAAAATATATGATGTACATAACCATGCAAACATCCACCGAAAATTGGTTTGAACGAGATCTAGTAAGTAGTTTTTTTTAACACGTCACAAATTAATTAATTTAAAAAAATACACTATTTTTAAAACATCGATCAAAGTTTTATAGATAAATGGTACGGAACCCTTCGTGCGCGAGTCCGACTCGCACTTGGCCGGTTTTTTAATTATACAATACGAGGTAACATTTATAATCTCTTTTCCGACAAGTTATTATTTTTTATATCTCTTTAATGGTAGTTCGGCGAAAATATTAATATTAATGCGTATTAGGGACAGAGCCGTGTTGGTGAAAGCGGAATACAATTGAATACATTACTAGGTATGTAATATACATGTATCAATGTTTCATTAATACTTTACTTTTTTTTATTATGACTCGTCATAGTGACTGCATCCTGCCTGATGGTAAGCAGCCGATGCAGTCCAAAATAATGAGAGCGCTCCCCACCGTGGAATAAGCACGATAACGAGCGCTCCCATTCATGACGGACTTCGATTTGAAATAAGTAAGTACTTAGGTATTTTTATACGATATAAATTTATTTTTTCGATTTAAATGATTGTTTGTTTAATAAAATGTTCTTCGTTAATGTTATTGGGTCTCTACCGTTTTTTTTATTTTACCTAATATTTATATACTTACCTCAGTCATAAATAATTATTATTAGTAAGTAAGTAAATTTTTAAATGTTAAGATCTAATGAGCAAATATTTCCAAAGGAATAAAATATATAAATATCAAATAACCTAATAGATTAAATCCTACTAATATTATAACCGCGAAAGTTTGTAAGTATGGATGGATGTTTGTTACTCTTTCACGTAAAAACTACTGAATGGATTTGGATGAAATTCGGCATACAGATAATTTATATAACCTGGATTAACACATAGAATACTTTTTATCCCGATATTCCCACGGAAACGCACGCCGTTGAAACCGCGAGCGGCCACTAGTAAATTAATTATTTTAAAATAATCTACTATTTACAATATAACCGCGCTAATATTAAGCAATAAATACACCATATACATTAGGTACCACAGACATTAATGAGTCATATCTAACTCATTAATGCTAACGATTAAGATGTGGCGTAAAAAGCGAATACCTATGAAACGCGATATTATTAGTTTAATCTAAGAAGAAGCGCAGCAATAATATAAGAATAGCCCAACAAAATCGGCTGCCATCACAATTCGCGAACGTAAAGACGAGTCGAAGGTCACACTCAACCAAAAAAAGCAAAAATAATATTAACGAGACGCATAAAAACCATGTGTTTTACACAAAACAAAACAAAACTATGTTAAACAGTGTACCTATGCGTTTTGAGTAGGGAATGCAATCTCGATTCGAGATTGACAAATCGAGATCTCGCGTCATAATCATACTGTCGAGATTGACCCATTCGAGATCTCGATCGTAAACGAGTCGAGATCTCGCGAGATTTCGATATTATCGAGATTTGTAAAAAAAATATGTTACTTTTATACTAAATCTCATATTTTCTATATAGGAATCATGAACAACTACGAAGTATGAAACTAATATGATATTGCTGTGATGTTTTGTAAATAAAACAAGATATTAAATCACGTAAATCTTTAATTTAAGGGAACGAAATATAATTTAAAAAAAATTAACAATGAAATTGAAACATTAATAATCGTGGTTTTGGAAATAGCTTCTTAAGAAGCACAGCGTCTTCAAAGTATCATCTGCTAAGCGACACCTAATATCGGTAGCTAAATAGCCTGCAGCTGAGAAAGCCCGTTCGGCCTCCACGCTTGTAGGGACTACGGTAAGTAAGCTGTTGTAAGCAAATTTAAGGAACTGCCCTCTTTCGCCACCATACTCGTATAGATTCATTTCTTTCTTTAAAAGTCTGTCAATGTCAAACCTGTCTGTTATCACAGCTTGGGGTTGAGTATCTTTAATCGTCTTTAAAGCTTCTTCCAACTCTTTCTGGAGCGAACAAGCCGTCGATTCAGTCCCCGGACTTTCAGGGACTGAATTAAGGGCTTGTTGCATATGTGAGCGGGGTAAATCGTCTTCATCATCATCCGTTTGAAATAAAAGAGGATCTGATTCTTGACCAGGACTGCAATATAATCGTTTGACTAATTTTTGAATGTATTTTCTTACGACATTCTTGTCAGGCATCCGAAATGTTGTGTCAAGTGCATTTTTCTCTAAATTATCATCATACAATGCCGGATTATTAAGGTATAGCAATGTGGCTGTTGCATCGATTCGACGTTCGGAAATACGCTTTCCCATGGCTATGGCCAACTTTTCTGAGAGTGGCGTCTTCAGGTCTTCAAGCTTACGAACCATAAATCGCAAGGCACTGACTAAGCTCCCGCGCGCGTCGCTGCGCTGGAATCGCTGGGCTGATGACGCTGGCCACCAGTCGCCGCGCACGAATGAACACGCATGATTCGCACACTCTCATGACCCAAAATCTCGATAATCTCGATCAATATTGTCGAGATCTCGATCGATATCACATACATCGAGATTACAGATCGTCGAGATTGAATATCGAAAAAAAGGTCGAGATCTCGCGAGATCGAGATTGCATTCCCTAGTTTTGAGTAACGTCGCGTAAAAAAGGGTTACGATAAATTAATATACCTAGTTGTTGCCTGTCTATAATATGAATCGACCAGAGTCACACAACAAGACAACAACTATCATATGATGGGATTCCAGGCATACTCCTCACCTCAGGCTCTTCAGCCTCAAACCAATTGTCAAGCATTTACCACAATAGCCTTCTATTTTCACTATTGTAAAAAGATGGGGTTACACAAAATAGGTCGCAGGGTACCCCGTGATAACATTCCAAATATTTTTTTATACAAATCTTGTCCTTGTAACAACAAACACAACAAAAACTAATCAGCCAATGAAGTGATGCGCGAACATACATTCGTGGCAATTGATTTTTATTTATATAAGGTGCTATTAAATCAATGGCGTATATTTAAAGTACAGATAGTTTACGCCAAAATACAAATATTTTCCCCGATAAACAGTAGCATTTTGGCATTGGTTTAGATTTAAATTTTGGGGGTTAAAGTTACTCGCGTCCGTAGGTTTACCCTTGAGACCCTACACGTGACCCCTGGGTGGTGCTAAATGAGTGACACTGACTGAGTGGTAGAGCCACGCTGCGTTGCAGCACGCATTGGGCCGGCTCGCCCGGCGTAATACCACCCTCTCACTAATATCCGGCGTGAAGTAATAGCACTTGGTGCTGTTGTGTTTCGTCCGGCCAGTGAGGGCTCCGGAGGCCCTTCCCTCCCCCCCTCACCCCTCTCATAACTCCTATTCCTTCCTAAAACCTATTCCTTGCTTATGCCGGCAACGCATCTGCAATTTCTCTGGTGTTGCGGGTGTCCATGGGCGGCGGAGATTACTCTACATCAGGATTACCCATCATCATATTACACATAAAAAAAAATTTCAAACAAAATAATTTATTATTTAATTGGCAAAAACTGCATCATACTATTAGATGCCTCGATGAAATCACTCACACATGCGACTTGTGGAAGTCGTCGCAGTCGTCAGTGTGAGTGCAACGACTTCCACAATGCAGCTTCGCATGGTGTGAGTGAAGTCATCTAAAGTATGATGCAGTTTTTGCCAATTAAATAATAAATTATTTTATTTCAAAAATTAAAATCTAAACCAATGACAAAATACAATTGTTTATTTTTATTTTGGCGTAAACTACCTGTAAGTACTTTAAATATGCGCCATTGATTTAATAGCTCCTTATATAATATTGCACGTTACCACAGAACAAATAAAAGCACGCTACCTAAGGCGAAATTATCTCTGGAGAGACATCCCTAACGTAACTTATTCTTATTTTCTTATTCAAACGTAACTTATTCTTATTTTCTTATTCATTTTCATTTTCATTCTTATTCATTGCTCAAAAGCAATGCGTGAGAGCCATTGCTGATGTTGACTCAAGAACTACCTGCAAGCCTTTGTTTAAGTCATATGGATTATTGACAGTCACGAGTATATATATATTCGAAGTATGTGTCTTTGTAAAAATGCACCCCGAGCTTTATACAACAAAAAAACAATATTGTGGATCTAATACCAGATATCCTAACAGATTATGACTACCTAATTAAAAAACGGAAATCTGTGCTAGAAATAGCATGTCCATGTCAGTAAAAATATATAATAAATTGCCTGAGCTTGTAGTAGCACTCCCACTTTCCTTATTCAGGCGTCGCCTACATAAACTTTTAATTGACAAGTGCTACTACTCCCTGAATGATTTTTTTAAGGACAAGGCTATTTGAGTCTACATTATTTAGTTGGGTGATTTAAACAATATAATTATTTTTATTATAATTAATTTAATTGAATACTTTATTGAATACTTTAAATTTTATACTCGAATATGATTACCTAATGATTATGTTAATATTATTTGTAGTTTTTACTTATTATGTACCTAATATTGCATGCTGTACAACAGTCAAATATGTGAGACTTACTAACTGATATAACAGCACTTTGTACCATATTTCTAGCAATAAATGATTTATGATTTATTTATGATTTAATTAATGGCTTTGCGTTTAGCATTAAGCCAATTTCAAGTGATATATATTTATTGTACGGTAGATTGAAATAAAATAGAGTCTCACAACACGTGTTGTTGCTAAAAGAACACGGGAGAAACTCCCATCTCCAACCAACTCTAACATATTCTTCTTCTCCCTGCCCTGGTTTCATTTTACATTGGATAATAAAATTATAGGATTTCGATTCTTTTACAAAGATCTGTTAAATACGATTCAATTGTTGTTGAATGCGATGCGATGACACAAAACACTTGTGACAACAGTACAAGATTCACTATTCAGAAAAGTTACATCACAGATTAATTTGGATTGCTTTTATAATAATAATTCGGTGTGTTGCTCTGTTCACATACCTACTTGAAGGCAGTTTTTTTTCTAAAATTTTACGGAAAAGTTGTCCAATCGAATTTACACTCTAATTGAACGCACAACTGCTCACTGCTATGTTGCCCAGCTGGATCTGTTCGCTACCTTGTCTTAAGAACCTGTCAAGGTTTACGCCATCTAATAATTCCTATGATGCTTCCAAGGTACCTACCAGCTTCAAAACATCTTTATAAAACAATATTCTCTGGAGCTGGCATATCAAAGCTGACAAAAGCCACAAATTAAATTAAGAAAAAAATAACAATATTCTATGATTTGAATCGAACTCGATTCTCACCGGCTTCCCTTCAGAAGTTTAGAACACAACCACTCTCTACTTGAATTGAGAAATGGCACAATCAGTAATTAAAAAAGTAAATATATAAAAGAAACATTACAAATTGCCTACACTATGGACATTAAATCAACAAAATTTGCTTTTTAACAACATATTGCTTTAAAATAAGCCGCAGGCGCGATCGGCTCTTAGGCAGTTAAACTTCCATACAAAATAAACGTCATGACGTCACATAAAGGTCAATAAACCCACCCGCGTATTAGCAACCGGTAAGCCGTCTTTATCCGAGTTACTTGATAGAGACAGTTATACAATTTGCGTACGCGTGAGCGGGACGGAGGAATATCGCTTTCGGTTTGTGTTCTGTTGACAGATAATTTGACGTAATTGCAATTCATCATTGAATGCATGACTGTGTTTTATTAGTATTTGAATTTATTAGTTAGTTTCACCTATTATAATGATTAGTATTGTAGTTGGACTTTGTTTATTTGTGTTGTGTGTAGAAAGTAGTTACGAAGACGTACGTTGTAATTAGGTATTTGCGGTAAGTAGATATTGTAATAAGTTGAAATTACGTATTTAGAGTAAGTAGATTTGCAAAGTAATCGGTAGAATTGTAAGATGTCGGCATTAATAGCTTTAGATTCTTCCCGGCTTTTATGATAATGTCTTAGCGCACTTTGTTAGAAAGAATAGACGAATAGCTTTAGAGTATAAGTAGTATTATTAGTACTTAGTCGATTAAGTTTTGTTTAATTTACATCATATCATCATTTCACCACAAACGGCTTTTATCAAAGCCACTTCTATTATGCTTGCAAGACACTGTTTCAATATCTCAGTGCTTACACGTATAGTAAAAGTGGACTGAAGATACATCTGCCTATACAAGACTGAAGCCAGGATGCCAATCACAGATTTTCGGTAAGGACTCAAGACTGCGTGCCCGCGCTTGGAGTAGGTAAGCATTTTTTTTTGCTCCGGCTTACCTCTCTCAATATTTCACGCTTCGTCACTGGGATGCACCATATCAAAGACGCAGTCCACTGCCAAAGTCCACGTTTAATTACAACAGCACATGTGCTCAATGTGAGCCCATCGCCGCTCTATGCGATTGGGTGTATGTGCAGTCTTTAGTCCGTTAGTCGCCTTTTACGACACCTAAAGAAGGAGAGGGTTGGTAGTATTCTTTTAGAGAGCCGTTACACACACTTTACTTAGATTTTTTTTTACTAAGCTCTAAAACTTATTAATAAAACGTTGACTTGACTCACCAGTGGAGACGGCATTGTTGATGCGCCGTTTGATGGTCTCTTCTTCAAACGAGTACATGTAGTACTCCTCATTGAGATCCCTCAGGAACTGCGGCTTCACGAGCACCCCGCCCACCACACCGAACAGCCTCACGAAGCCCAGCGGCGTGAACACTTGCACGAGGGAAACAGACAATGTTACAATTATTATTCAAATTGCATACAAGTAGGGTACTCAGGAAGTACTACCTAACTAAGTAGCTGGAGGAGATAGATTGCGCAGCGGTTTGCGCGTTGGCGTTGCTATTTTGTACGTTCAACAACTGTTAACAAATTAAATATTATGGGCTCCCCCATACCTCTGGTCCCGGTTGTTGTCGTAACTTGTATAAATGGCAGTCGTCAGACAGAACCCATCAAAACGTTTTGGGCTGGCGATGGCGTGATGGTTTATGGCCCGATTTCCCTTATGATTAATGTGGAAAGGCTGTGCCTACTAGGAGGACGCTTATAGATTGACGACATAATTTATTATATTATGTTTTATTTGTACATAATATAATTTTTGTATCTTGTGGGATGCACATGGAACAGGCTAGCGCAATACCGAGGCGAATGGCATAACAGAGAGACAGAGAGAGGTCTATGCCTAGCAGTGGGCTGAGAACTTAGATAACTAAACCATGAGAATGATTATAATGATGAAATGATCTTATCAACAAGTTTTTTCAAAATAAACAATTCCATTTAAGTATTCTATTATTTACATAATATTTACATTTACGTTAATTAAAATCGATTTAATCGCTTAATTGACAAAAACAAAGAAGAAAGCTCGGACCAAATATTACATTTGGTCCGAGGAAGAAAGAGAAACGTTCTATGCTTCAAAGCCAAACAAAATAAATGAGCCATCGCCTTGGTGACAGTTGCTATGTACGCTGTTACGTCAATATGACAAGTGAAATTGTAAACAGCTTGTTGCAAGAGCATCAGAAAACATTTTACTAACTACCTAATAGCTCAATAGAATAACACAAAGCAAACAGGATGAGTTACAAAAGCATTTTGGACAATCCCGCTCTAAAAGATTACGAGGCGATGCAGGATAATGACGAGTTCACAAACTTCATGAAGAGAGTTGGTGAGGTTTCGACTTTAGTACGAGACATGGCTAGCGGCGATAAAGTAAGGGCTGGCGCAGCGCAGTCGGTGGCCGAACGATACCTTGAAGGGAAAATAATTAAGGACGACAACCTAGAGATGAAAGTCAAGGACAATAGAACCGTCATTAATAAGAAAGCATTCCAAGCTTTGGATAACAAAGATGCGGTAAGGCCCGCCCACATTCTACATGCTTCTTTTAAATTAATTAAATGTTTCTTTATCTTTATCTTTACATGCAAAACTATAAAAAGAGAAAGAAATGGTGAACGGTGGTACAGCTGCCAAAATATTGCAAGCATTTTAAAAGCCAGGGTCACGACTACTAGTCCACATTATCTGTGACTTTAGATAGCGATTAGCTGCTACTATAAATGTATCGATCAACGTTAATCTCAGAGTCAATATTGAGGAGCTATAATGGTACCAATGAACACGAGGTTATATTATTAGGATTATCACGGTATGATGAGATGCCAAACTTTATAATTGTCTCAGCAATGAATGTATATTACGACAGCATTTGGGTCAGCGTACATTCATTAATTGCCTTACATATTATGGCGTGACACGTAACGCGATAGATATGAGTGCACCTTGACTGTTTTTCTATTAGAGAAAGCAATTTGGCATACGTGTTTGGACAAACAACTTACTTACACGCATTTG
Organism: Scoparia ambigualis; assembly: GCA_963921215.1. Taxonomy (NCBI): domain Eukaryota; kingdom Metazoa; phylum Arthropoda; class Insecta; order Lepidoptera; family Crambidae; genus Scoparia; species Scoparia ambigualis. Next base: position 29,020,844 of record OY992511.1, on the reverse strand, counting down.
TCTGCTCTATCTAGACTACAGCACGCTACAACAAATATAGATTTATGTGATTCCGACAACAGGTGTAGCAAACAAACACGCAGCATCTAAAATTAACTATTGCAACTTTTTCTTTGACTAAACTTATGATCAAGAAAGCGCTGTAACAATAATTTTTATTATTTACATCTAAATCAGTGGAAATGGCTGTACGTTAATGCGTCCGCAGATGAGTGACCAAATAAAAAATAAATCGAGCTTGTATTTGGTAAGGCCATCAACCAAAATTCGGCCAGCTTGATGGTGGTATAGTGGTGAAATGTGGCTTTTCCTATGCTTTATTGTCCTGGAAAGGTCTGAGCCTAGCAATGTGTGAGATGATAATAATATGCAGATAACGTAGCAACAGTTACCGCAGACGCTTGCGCGGCACCTACTTTCTCAGGAGTTCGATAAATAATTGGCAACAACACTCAAAAGAAAATAAATGTCAGTAGGTAAAGCCAATTGAGACAATTGAGTACTTTCTATTTAGGTTTCAAGATTAGAATTAAACTTCTAAATATAAGAAAGTGACCGTGAATTTCACTCGAAATAACGTTTTGAACAAAGCAACTAGTGACTAATCGCTTTATGCAGGAACAAAAACACCTGCGATAAAACCTCGGCCGCGAGTACGATCATATCGCGACCGGCAGGCGAATTTCTAGTTCATTGCGCGTTACACGTTACACTAAGGAAGTTTTAGTCAACGGTGATAAAAATAACGCAATTAGCACTTAGAACGCAGCGGCAGCGCCACTAAACACAATAGAAATTCTATTCATTGAGCATTCTGATCAGTGCGCGACCGCAGTTAAAGGCTAACAGAGAAATAGCGCGACGCGCTGCAAACCGCTAGCATTCGTGGTTAGCCGGTTATTGTAAATAGAGTTGGGAAAAGTGCTTATTTTATTTTAACGTATAAGCATTGTACGATTTTTAAAAGCATGCTTTTAAAAATGCTTTTTGCTTTTTTGCTTTTAACTTACAAAAAGCTGGCTACGTTTTGTTTAAACGAAAAACGTAAAGTTGTCTGTCTGCTTTACGTTTTTCGTTTAAACACAACGTAGCCAGTTTTTTGTAAGTAAAAAGCTAAAAAGCAAACAGCATTTAAGTTTTGAACTTTTTTATATTTTTCTTTCATTATTACATTCGGCAGTTTATCATCGTGGATTTGCTAAAAAAAACTGAAATACTGAAAGTATTGATGTAGTTTTACAGAGACCTCATAGATGGCGGAACGTACACTTTTATAAGTGAAAAGCATACCTAATAAATGTAAACCTAAAAGCATGCTTATTACTTTTGTATAAAAGTATACTTTTTTAAGTGCTTTTGCTTTTCACGCCCACCTCTAATTGTAAATTCTTTTGTTTTAACATTTCTAGGGTGAAGTCGACAAAGATGCTTGGATGTCGGAAGTAGGCAAGGACGCTGACAGGCGAGCTCTAGACCGCAAGGTCCGCCGCGAGAAGGCGGACACGCTCAACACGCAGGCCATCAAGGCCTTCCGCCGTGAAGAGTACGACAAGGCGTTGTCCTGCTACAATCGCGCCATTGACCAGGTCAAGGACAACCCTATGTTGTACTGCGACCGCGCCCTCACTAACATCAAGCTTGGAAACTATGATAAGGTTAATAACTTTTTTTGCCTTGAAAAGCAGGCAGCCTCGGACACGCGGGGGAGGGAGGAGGTAAACTTCACATGAGAACTCCACCAGAGGACTGGTGAAGTTTGTCATAGACCTGAAAGAGCGATCACCCCTTAAAATGCTGAGTATACGAGTAGAGTTCTTTTGTAATCTATCACGCAATTTGTTTCTGTGCTGTGTCAGCGATCAATTGCTTTTCGACAAGTCTATGTCGTCTAGCCAACGAGCTAGCATTAGAAGGTTAATAACCACAGTTATTTGGCTAAACATATCGGTCCATATGTTTGTACAGTAACACAGCTCAAAATATATATTATCACTCCATTAGGCCTACTGCGTAACTCTGGTAACGTGTCTTGAAGATCACTAAACTCATCATTATACTTTCCGCTTCTGTAGCTCAAACTTTATGTTGCTTTGATTATTTTATCATAATCATGATATTAGCCTAGCACTTGGCTTTCCATGGTTGAAAACTTGAAATATCCATGCGTTTTGAAATACTCTTGAAAAATTTAATATAAGTTACGCAATAGGCTTACTAGACATTGTGCAAATAACTAAGATATTACTCATACCAAACAAGTTACGAGAGGTAATAACCTGAAGTACACTTATTGTAAAAACATTAGAGATATAAAGTACACTAGCTAGACCATCCAGACATGGGAAAGTAAATTATACGATAAATTGAAAGTTAGAATTTATTTTAGCAATAAGGAAAACTACACCGTTCTATTTTTATAAAATACTTTTAAAACATATTGTTTTTTTTTAAATTATACAGCATTAGACAGATGAATGCAGTTTTGATTATCTTATCTTTAAAATCGTCATCATGGTTCCTTATATAAAATATCTCTTTATTAAAGTTTCATCCGCACTATGACCTGTCTTGTTGAGAAATCAACCAACAACCCGTTTACCAACAAATACTATCTAAAAAAAACAGATCTGCAATGGTATGACCGTTGACAAGTGTGAAATCTGTCCTACATCTACGCAATTCGAGTGTTAGCAAAGTTATCAATTGTCAAGTGCAAGCATGGCCTTAATACAGAGAAAAGTTTGCAGAACATTTTGTTAATATTTTTTGCGATCAGTTCGGCCGTTGTCCTCAAGAGCACCGTTACCCATTTATAGTGGTGATTGTTCAGACAAAACTCTATTAGCGGACGATTATGATAAAGAATTGAACAAAACGAGTTTGAACAATAGAAAAAGATAGATATGCGTAATGTAAACATAAGTGTGAGGAGCATTCAGAGATAATAACGTCAACTTGAGTCACATCACAATATTTTACTTATGACTGATAAAGAAATGTTATTGTACACTGCTTTAGTTCTATGTGTATAAATAGCAATTATATGTACAATCAATATATGTATGTGAAATGTTTTATATCGATTAACTAAACTACTTTATCTAAAGACGAATTAACAAACTAGAAACAAAACTAAATACCTACTGCACACTATGCACGTTTATCTCGTTCATTTGTGACAGGATTTATTTATTTATAGAACAACTGTCATTAAAGGACTTCTAGCGATTAGCGATTAACTGAAATCAATTCGTGAATTTCAGGTATTCACCGATTGCGACTGGGCTATTCGCCTTAACGAGAAGAGTTTTAAAGCACGACTTTACAAAGCCAAAGCTCATAAGGAGTTAGAAGAAGTGGATAAATATTTAGAAAGCAGACAAGAGTTGGACGAAATGTTTGCCCAACATCATGACCTTATTAAATACTTTTTGGACAAAAAACATGATATTCTGGAGGAAGGCGATGAAAGCTAATTTATTCGTTACACATTGCGTGCATTTTAATTCTTAATTAACATATCATACAAAATCAATAGTGAAAACTCTATGTATACACATACTCTATGACGCATACCACACAATGACTGACGGACTACATCACATGATCTCAGGAACTAAAATTCCCCGAACGAAGTCGCGGGAGATCGCTAGCGCATCAACATAATTGAAAAGCACAGATATCTTGGCTCGTGGCCTAATTTCTTGGTAACTATACGTTTATTTATTGATAGTTTATAATGTTGTGTTATCGTTAGATTAAACAAATAAAGATAATTTACTTGAGTTTACTTAATTTATGAACTTTCTTGCAACGGCATCAGACAAGACAAGTGACGGATATGTTTATCTAAATCCTGTTGTACAATTACCAAATGATTGCAACAGTGGTAGCGATATAATATTAACGATAACTATTTGATTTTATCAGAGACTTATTACATGCATAATATCCAATGTCGTATGAACACGTAGTAGCTTGCGTTCCAACAAGTGAATTAAAACTTATTATTTCTTAAATATTTCGATAGCATAGTGAAATTTGATTTCCTATAATTTTCACGTTCACGCATTTCAGACCATACTTACTAAAAAGGTAAAATTCTCTAACAGTTTTTTTACTTTCGATGTTGGGTGTTTTAGATTTTTCGGGTTATTCCCCGAGGATCCTGTCCCGGAGGATCACGAATGCGATAAATGTGATTACATTTACATTTGTTATTTTTTCTATTGTGTTTAACTTGTACCGTTAACAAAAAATATATATATTTGTAATTATATTTTGCGAACACCTTATTTAATTGCAGGGCGGATTTCAGTATCGCCTTTTTTAGCGAATCAATATTTCATTGTTGGATATATTTTGCGAACGCCTTATTTAGTTGCAGCGGATTTCAGGATCTTATTATTTAAGCGTAAAAAATATTAATCATGCAGCATGCATCGGGGGGTGCAGAGGGGGCCTGAGGCCCCCTGCTATAAAGAAAGAGTTAAGTATGCAAAACTACTTATAATTCTGTCGGTTAGGTTAGGTTCGACTTTTGACAAATAACGGAGGGAGGCCCCCGACCCCCTTTTTTACTTAATCATAAGTATATAATGTTACCTAAACGCTACGCTAAAAATGCTACCTATACTCTGAAATTTATTGCAACTAAAAAAGGAGATCGCGAAATTCATCTATTAAATTTCGCGCTAAAAAATGCTACTCTGAAATTTACTGCAACTAAAAAAGGAGATCGCGAAATTCATTTAATAATAAATTATAGGAACATAAATAAAGCTTTCGCTAAAAAATGCGACTCTAAAATTAGCTGCTACTGTTTTTATCGAAATAGGATAATAAAATCATATTTCTCATGAAGTAACAATTATTCTGGTATAAATTTTGCTCAATAATATTATCGTAGATAAGAGTTATTCACAGTTAACTTAAATCGATTTAGAAGTTTTTTTGTTTAGAATAAGATTTTTTTTCTATATAAAATCAATGATATCTAAAAATTATAGAAAACATAAGAGATAACATTCAAGTTTTTATATTTCATTTGTATATAACAGTAGTTCAATCTAGGAGCTAAAAAAGTGCCTTTAATGTTAATCTTTTTCTGCAATTTTGGGTTTAATTAAAAAGTTAAGCAAAATTGACAAAAAGCGAGACCGCAACACTAATCAATAAGTTAAAACTGGGCGTATTACGCAAAAATCAGTCGAGATGTAATAGGCCTCTTAAAAAGTACTAATTGTATTTTTTGTATCGCCAAAAGAAATATTGTGATAATATATCAACCTGTGATTACTATAGCAGGCTTTTATTTTTTTCAGTATTACTTCTGATAAGTATATTAAAAAAGAATGGGCCTTTTTTTGTATGAAACCCTTGTAAGTTACCACATGGTAAGTTTCGAAATAAATAGTGTATTTTGTTGTAAGGACAGCAAATATAAACGAGCGAATGAATCAATGGAAAAAGAAAGAAAAAAAAGGGAAAATAAAAAAAATAAAAAATAAGCCTCACTTTTCATTTTTTTTTTCATTTTATACGACTCATGTAAATCAAAGGAATCTGCGAGGGAGGAGTTTAAATTCAAGAAAAAATGTGACTTCAATTTTATATTATCATTTATTATTTTAATTTTCTTCTTCTCAATAACTTTTTTCTCCCATACCTGACAAATTTGCTGTCTACAATAAAATGCTTCACTTTTCAAGTACTTTTATTTGGTGCATAGATGTAAGTGTTACAAGGAGGGACGTTTTGCCCATTCTTCTTTGATTGACCACTTTTTCTGCTGACGGTTCTTATAAGCTAAACTTAGTGTTGATTAAGTTCATGGAGATAAAAACAAATCGTGATCCTCCGGGACATGATCCTCGAGGAATGTGATCCTCGGGGAATAACCCGATTTTTCCATGGCAGAATTTAGACGTTTTGGGATATTCTGCCGGCTGTACAATCTATCTAACTTTATGAATTTAATTCAACATCTGAGCTCGTAGCTAACATACAGAATGTTAGTGTCAGAAAATTTGGTATACTTACCTAATAAAATAAAAAAAAATAACAACTTACCTAATAACGTTAAGACACCAACAAAAGAAACACAGGAGTACAGGAATGGCAGATATGTCCATAAATCTGTGAACAAAAAAGTTTTACGTGTAAAGGCTTCGCCAAACAGAACGCGTTCCTAGCGCTAATAGCGCTGCGTCCTGCCGCCGTACTTGATTAGAGCGTGAGCGCTAGCGCTAGTAGTACTAAGTACTTTTTTTATTCATACATACACACTTACAGTTCAGTACATTACATACATTTGTTGTATTGTATTGTGTAATTAAGTACGCATTTTGTTTGACACTATGTATTATAGTACAACACAACTCGGCGCTACAAGACGCGACGCTATAGCGCTCAGACGCGCGCTAGAACGCGTTCTGTATGGAGAAACCTTTAATTAAAATTGCTTTGACATAATAAACTATTTAGTACGGAAACCAAGTTAAGCTAACCGGGTTGCGTAGCGGTGAAAGAATACTACCACCCCCTCTCTTTGGGTGTCGTATAAGGCAACTAACGGACTAAAGACTGCACATACATGCAACATCATAGAGCGGCGATGGGCTGTACGTACCTGTCACGCTGAGCACATGTGCAGTCGCTATTTGGTGAAAAGTGGACTATGGTAGAGAACTGCTTTGCTGTCCTCATTGCCTATTCTCTGACTAACCTTTCGGGGATAGTAGTCGTGATTACCAATGTGTATGTACTATTGCGGACTCCGTCGCTTTACCAGTCTAAAGGTCAAAATCCCTTGCACGCCGCGTCGTCTATTTGGTACGGGCACGCACCCGGGCGGCCGGTGCGCTTCATACGAAAATTTCTGCAAACTGGTAAAGCGACGGTGACCCCGATAGTACGTAGTTTCCCATTAACAAAGCCGGTATAACGGCAACAGCCAGCCAGGATGAAGGTTTCACGCCAATCTCTCTATGTAGAACTGTCCCTGGAAGCCCTGAGGTAATTTCTAGGATGATGGTCATTTGGACTAATAGTTAAGGCTAGTAATTTTACAGAATCTCATCATATCCCTCAAATGAAGGAATGCGGCAATGCATTATTACACTGCTGCTTGCCCACTAGTTGTTAGTTTTTGACTAGCAACTGTCAATCTAAAGATGGTAGACGACGCTTTTGACCAACCGTACTTACGTTGTCATAAAACATTGTCTCCACTACTTTCCACCTCCTATTGAATGTTATGTACATTATGCTAGCAAACACCATTTCACATGAGTATTGTCAACGGCGCGTCGAGCGTAACACTTACATTGGAAATGTTACATTTGTGACAATACTAAAAATAGATTAGAAAGTTTTACGCTTGATGTGTTGTCAATTAGAGGTTGCAAAAAATCGATAGTTTTGGGTTTCGTATATTCGAATATTTTTCCAGTGCTATTCGAATAATTCGAATAATATTAAATAAATAAAAAACACCAATTTTTTCACCTTTTTATTGCTTTTAGGAACCATTTCTTTATGTAAGTAGACCTAGCATCCCAATCGCAACAAATATTTATTTATCGATCAAAACTATAATCAAATAAAACAAATTAAGAAATAACAACCTCAATTATTATAAAAACAAATTATGAATTTTTTTGTGAACTAGCTCGTTAAAAGCAGCTTATAATAATGCCACTAAATCGTGTAAGAGGGCCTACATTAGAGCGTATGCCCAGCGCGTTGTACGAGTAGGCCAAGAACTCTTGACGCATCCTACGGGCAGCCGTAGCTACTGGCGTCTGCCCAAAACCGTGCAATCCAACTTCTGCCAACCCTCGCTGCCACCACTGAGATGTCCTGATGGAACTTTAGCCCACAAGCCGCAGGAAAAGGTCGATCTCTTGGCCAAACTCTTTGCGGCTAGCTCCTGAATCGATGACTGTAATGCACAGCCACCCTCAATTTCACACTATGGCCACATAATGTCTGATATTAAAATCAGACAGTGTGACGTTCGTGCGGAGCTGCAATCAATCGATGTCCGGAAAGCTAACGGTCCTGAAGGCATCCCAACAACAGTCCTAAAAATGTATGCAGCGGAGTTGTCCCCTGTATTAACACTAACACTCTCGAGCCTTTGCAATTGCGTAGAGATATTACCTCACTCAGCGTCTTTTACCGTTTATACCATGGCGAGTGCTCTGAAGAAATCTTTGACCTCATCCTTCCTTCTTCCTTCCTCCATGGGAGTAAGCGTGCTGCTCTCCGGAGTCACCAATTTACAGTCTCTAATATTCCATCACGCACAAAGAAATTTAGTGACTCGTTTCTTTTTCGAACCTTCAAAGAATGGAATAGTCTAACAGCACACGTATCCCTCCTGTCTATGACATAGGGTCCTTCAAACGAGGCGTGAAGAGGCACTTTGTGGGCCGGCAGAGTGAGGATGCACCAGTTGTCCTCGCGTCTGGACTTCACTTCCACTTAGCATCAGGTGGAGTGGGGTTGCCGGGCTTAGTATAAAAAAATCTTGGCGATATTGCGTTATCATTTTCACATGCAATCACTAATAATCAGATAGATCTTACATGGTAAGTAAGTACCCTACTTTAAATTATAATACATATAGGAAATCACACAGCGTATAGGTAATAAAAATAATAATTATTTACGTATACTTTGAAAATGAGACCTGAGGAAACTTATAGCGTCCATGGAATCGTTGTTTAATTTACATCTGAGATGCAGATCTTACATGGTAAGTAAGTACCCTACTTTAAATTATAATACATATAGGAAATCACCATAGGTACCTACACACAGCGTATAGGTAATAAAAATAATAATTATTTACGTATACTTTGAAAATGAGACCTGAGGAAACTTATAGCGTCCATGGAATCGTTGTTTAATTTACATCTGAGATGCACATCTATATATTTGGTAGAAGAAAATACCCTTTCACATTCTACACTACTGCACACACACCAGCCAACAACGATTTTTAAATTCTGCCAATATAGACTAAGTCGCGTTCGATGTTAACATAATTCCTAGTCATTTACATTTTTATGGTAGTATTCAAGAATTCGAACTTTTTTATTTTACTATTCGAATATGAATTTCGAAAAAAATCGAATAATTCGAATATTCGATTGCAATCTCTATCCACTAATACAACTACTATTTCTATCCACGTCGCAGCAAGATAGACAACGACTACCTACTTAATTAAATGTGGATTTGATTTTGTTTGCTGTGGGTTTTAAGCGGAGCGCCTCGCACCGCTGCCGCCGCCCCCTATGGCTGGTTTAATGCGCTATACTTATTAACTTTGTTTATTATTATTATTCATATAAATATTTGTTTACACTAAGTATAATATTTCATGTCAAAAAAATATTTAAGAGCTAGAAGCACTCTTGTATCACGTAAGTACTTAGTTCTTTAATTTATGGTGGTAGCCAATAGCTGAATAGTGGGCCCCTCTAGATCCGTTCACAACCGAATTGACAGAATTGAATTGAACCGAATTTGATTTAAAATACAACGTGACACATTTAGCGCACGACACGGGGAGACATTGCGAAATGGGCCAACGACTTAGTTAAGACAACAATGCCATGACACGTCAATGTTCTCTGAATCCTTGTAGGCGAGTATAGTTTGTAACTTTACAATATTACCTAACTTATAATTACTTATAAACTAGTTGATCCGACAGACGTTGTCCTGTACAAATTGTAAGGTCTTCTTAAGTTTTAGAAGTAAGTAATGTTTATTGGAAAGATTTTATCTTTATTGTTGAATGATTGATAGACACATATACATACCTACATACAATCACAACTATTATCCCCGAAGGGGTTAGTCAGAGACTAGGCAATAAGGACCGCAAAAGTAGTCCTCTGCCATAGTCAACTTTTCACCAAATAGCGACTGCACATGACGTGCTCAACGTGACGTGACAGGTGGTGAGCCCATGCCGCTCTATGCTGTTGGATGTATGTGCAGTCTTTAGTCCGTTAGTCGCCTTTTACGACACCCAAGGGACGATAAGAAGTGGTAGTAGTATTCTTTCACCGCTATTCTCGATGTGATAGACACACTGAACCATTGAACAATAAAATAGAGTGTGTGTAAATTTTGCATTATTCACAGCTCAGTTGAGTAAAAAAAACTGTTGTTAAATGGCGTCAAAAGAGTATTGGGGTAAAACTGGGGTTAAGTTTGTCTTGACTTTAAAAGTATTCCGGGATTTTTATGTAATTTCTCTAACAAAGTCGCGGGCGAAAACAGTTTCGAATAAACACGTCCTCACAACATGTTTAATACTAATATTAAAAAGCTATATAATATAATAAAACTCATGTGTGTACAAATGGTTATCGATAAAGATTACAATGAAATAAGGTTGAGCACCGATATAACGATTGTGACATAGCTAGTGCAGCCGCATCCGGGCCGGGCGGCGGCGCGGGCGCAGCGGCGCAGGCAGACCCACTAACATTGACTTCCAAACAATCGTAACTATAGCTACTGTTCACGCGCAATTAAACATGAAAACAATGCTGCCGGCCGCGTGCGCGCGGTGGGATGCTAATCGAACATTCGAAACATTGAAGCTTCTCTAGTGTCCAATGCTGATTTAGTTAATTCTGTTTATTCGTTTATTTCTTCATGTCCGTCAAAACGGCGGCGGGCGGGGGGATTCCAGGTTTAACAATCAATTAAACCTGGAATCCAGACCATTTTGATACAGATATTTCTGACAAGAAACTTCTCACTGGTCATACGAATCTAACTTCTTTTAAAAAACGTCGTTGCTAGTTCCGATAGTGTTTAAGATTTATGGCCAAGGTGATCCATAGACTTATTTGTTATCAATATCATACATAAAATAAATAGAAATTATCTTTAATATAATTTTGAGTCGGTTAGCGGTTCCAAACAGTTACATATCTCACCAACAAAGTTTACTTCTACACATTAGTGTGTCTGTGGACAGCATAATGTATGTTTTTTCGTTTATTAGTAACGCCGCAGTATGTAAAGCATTCGGAATCGGATGCGATGTGTTTGCTTACATCAAATAGCAAAGCGACATGCCGCCGCGCGCCGACGCCAGACGCACCTCTCGAAATTCATTACACGACTATTACTGTTCAAAGCAATTAGAAGAGATGAGAATTTGGGTCATATTTGACATTAAAGATCTCCATTAAGATTCTATTTGCCAGTATTGTCTCTTCATCACGGTCAGTAAAGTTCTATGTTCACGACATTATAAAGTATTATGATCAATACCATACTAGTAGTTTTATTTTATTATATCATGAACTAAATGATGACTACTCTCACTTTTTATTTCGGTTTGTTTCCTATTTTTAAGTTAGTTTATACATGTGTTTTGGGTGTCAGTGGTCCGTTTCCAACAAAGTTCTAAAAAAGCATCAAAATCAACATTTCAGATGACTAATGATGTACCAATAGGGACCTTGACCAATGACCTTGGTACTGCTGTATACATGGATGATGTAATCACTTACTAAGTAGAGCATCAATACTGGAACGGTCTCCCTCCAACCACGCCGAGATGACGTAGGCCAAGCCCAGCATGGCCACGCCTAAGAGTGCCAGCACTATGAAGGTCTCATACACCCTACTTCTCAGCCCCCGGCATCCAGGGAAGCCAGACGACTCCGAGAAAAGATACGCGAACGGCAAGAACACGAACATCGAGAGATTTGAGAAGAGGAACACATGGTTCCAAAGTCCTGAAACAAAGGAAAAAGGGGTTAATTACAGGTACAAACGTTTTTCAATTCAGTAAGGTCGTAACGTAACAACTTGAGAAAGTTTGAAAACTGTGCTGGCGTACTATACTAGAGCCAAATTCGAAGAACTCTGTTTATAAACAAATAATTCACAATTCTTCGCGCGGATTACTGCAGACATCTAGTGACACTCGCATTTTTACAGTTTTTTTTTAGAAAAAGACACCATTGTCTGTAGTTTTCTCATTAATCTCTCTCAAGAAACAGTACAATACCGAGTGACACTAGATTTGTGCACTAAGAATTGTGAATAATTTGTTAACTTATTATCTATTAATTTTAGGAAGATTAACAGCTATTACATACATACATACATACATATAATCACGACTATTATCCCCGAAGAGTCAGTCAAGATGAGGACAGCAAAAGCAGTTCTCTACCAAAGTCTACTTTTCACCAAATAGCGACAGCTATTACACAAGAATAAACATTTTATTAGCTACGGCAAGCCGCCGACAGGTCCTCACACATAGAAGTAGTATAAAATTATAAAAAAGTGACTGTGACACACCATGAAAAGACATACATTTATAACTTATTAAAAATAATAAACACTCTTCATCGAATTGGGCCCTAGTTTATGATACGGCCTGATGAATCCTGATGAAAAGCGACCACCGCAGTCCATGGACGCTTACAACTAGGCTTGCCAACTCCAAAAAAGGCATTTCCGGGATTACCAGCTCGACATCCGGGACTTGGGTATATTACGCGGGACACAACACACCATACATAATAAAATAATTAGTAAAAAATACGTATTTTATCATTTAATAAAAAAAAAAATACAAATGCCTAACCTGAGGGTAGTTGGTATGAGATAGATACTTTATCTTATTTTTATTGATTTCCGGGACAAAAAGCGTACTGCAAGGGATCACTGCGGGACGGCCCAAAATTGACCTATCAAGAAACCCGGAAAATCCGGGACGGTTGGCAAGCCTACTTACAACACCAAGGGCATCACGCTCTCGCTGCCGACCCTGAAGCTACAGTTTATATGCTGCTATATCCTTTAATTTTACTACGTCTTGTACCCATTCATCCAGATGCAAGACAAACTTTGAAGAACTTTGAACTTAGGTGTTGGGGTGGTAGACATTTAGTCGGATCCTGAACAGAGCGCTTCACCAGGCATTCCACCTGGTTCGCATATCCCGAAGTACAAATCTTGCCTAAATCTAGTGTAATTTAACATAGTGCATTGACCGTATAATATACTGGTAATATACAAGGTCTACAAAAAACAATTGCATTGTAATTTAGCTTTATAACTACCTACCTAACAGAAATTAGTTCAGTACAGATCAATAGGTTCACGGTCCAACATTATCAAAATGGAATACAACACTATTTTACATAGTAGCTACATTTGCTATACGTTATATTCAGAAATATTCAGTATGCTTCGCTTGTGAAGAAATGTGGGAACTTTGCAGTGTATTGTAATGTAAGATTTGCGACACCTTACATCAGTATCTAGTAAGTGACGTTGGTTAGATAAACAATGAGAACAAAAGAACAAGGCACTAGGTAAACTAAAGAACAGCTGTGCTTTATAAAATAAAATTGCTCCATTTCTTGGTCAATAAAATATTATTATTAAATAACTGGTAAGAACTAGAATGTAAAAACCGTCAAAGCTCACTTGGGGCTACAGAGTCAGGATAGTAAGTAAGTAAGTTAACTGAGGAAGTCATTTCCCTTATCTTTTGGTTAATCCCTATTAGCCTTTTGGGATTTTATCCCTAAGTATCAAACACGAGATAGTGGTAGCTAGCCAAGCTAAAACAATACCTGTCACAAATCAAACCAAGTAACTACGAGTATGATAGTACGTACTGCCTACTGGGAATCAAACCAGGGACCTATGGGTTCAGACTCAGTCAATTAGTTAGGCTAGTCTCAGGACCAGTCTATCTATCTAACCAGTCTATAAGGTAAAATTGAACCATTTCTTTCAGTATTGCTAATTGTTGAAGTATTACTTGTTAACTCATAGACTATATAGATGTACAATGGCGGACTCCGTCGCTTTACCAGTCTAAGTGCTCGGCCAGACTGCAAGCGCGAGCGCGGGCGCGGGCGCGGCGCGGCGTACAAACATATGCCCCGAGCCGCGTGCCCACTATGGACACTCAAATAAGAATACATATGGTTGAGTACGCCGCGCCCGCGCCCGCGCGTGAAGTCTGGTTGAGCACTAAAGGTCAAAATCCCTTGCACACCGCGTCGTCTGTTTGGTACGGGCATGTACCCGGGCGGTCGGTGCGCTTGATACGAAAATCGCTGCAAAGTGGTATAGCGACGGTGACCCCGACCGTACATTGAAGTTTTCAATGTGTTAATAAAATTACCTTGTATCAGTGAGCTGTTCAGCCATTTCACATAATAACTATTCGGGTACAGAATAAGCACTTCGTTGCTGACTATGGATACGGGCAGCAGGAGTGCCGACCCCAGCGTAACGGCCAGGGCAAATGTGCACAGCCACAGGCTGATGCGGTACACTTTCACTTCGTCTTCATCTGCTGTGAAGTAATCCTCGCTGTCTCGTCGTCGAAACTTCTCGATGACCACGAAAGCGAGAAGGTAAAGTAAAATGAACAGGAGCAGAAATATCTGAAACAAAACATTCCAGTCTTTATTATTTTATAGCAAACGTCTTTAGCAAAGGATGTGTGTCAGGACTGTCAGGATCACAGCAAATGGAAAGGTGGTCTCTGCCTGTGCCTATACCTCTCCGCGAAGTGGGCGTGATGTAAACGTCTTTATATATACAACCAGGGTTATTCAGGGTTAGATTTAAATCAAACTGATTTAAATCAGGTGATTTTTTTAATAAAAATCATTGATTTAAATCAATTTAAAATGTTATGTTATCTTTAATGAGAATAACAATAAATAAGTATACTTAGTAGTTACTAACAATAAAATACTGTCAAAGGGCTTACACAGAATTAGCAGTCTCAAAAAAAAAGAAAAAAAAATACTTGCATGCATACCTACTTGAAATTTGTCTTCAACTGTAGCAAAACAAATCAGAAGTAAGTCTTGTAAAGTTGGATACTAACAATAATTGGTCAAGATTTATCTATATTAATTTTTAAAGTAATTTTAAATAATCAAGAAATTTTAAAAATATTAAGTAATTTTATTTTAATAATTTTAAAAGTATTTGTGTCATACAGCTTATTCAATTGTCAGTAAGTATTAATAATAGTGTATTTGATTTTGTCACAAAAAAATCATAATAAATTTGATTAAAATCAATAAAAATGAAAAAAAAAACAAAAAAATCATGATTTTTTTTTAATAAATCAAAAAAATGTATCTTTTTGAAAAAAATCATGACTTTTTCCAACCCTGTATACAACTGTAAGGTTAGGGTGAATTGAAATAGAACAGAGATTAAATAAGATAGAATTTTTACCATAAACCAAATGAAATAATTTTTATGGCAAAATCATAACATGGACCTAGTACATACCTAGTCTATGATATTGGTATTCCATTCCAGTATTCATACAGATAATATTGAAAGCCCTATGTGATATCTTTTATATACTTATTGACCTGTTTATTTATTTATTATATATAATATATAAATATGGCACAATAGCTTCCTAATAAAATAAAGCCTAAGTTATAGTTTGTGTGTTTATATAAAACTCTAAAAAATCTAAAATCAAAATATCTTTATTCAGTAGTAAGCTTATAATAAGCATTTTGAATCGTCTAAATTTAATTTTACTTCTATGGATGGATGGATAGGCATAGGAACCCTCCCATCCACTGGGGCTCTAAAGTATTAAGCAATTTTTGTAGCATATTGCTGAATCAAAGAATAATTCTTGATTTTCGTACTATTATTCAACTATAAAAAAATTATCATCATCCTTATCAGCCTATCCAGGGTTCGAAATTATCAAGATAATTACGCTTCTTAATAATTATCACCAGTGTTACAAATTCATTTGTTATATTATATTGTTTCAAAGGAAATTCATTTAACACAATAAAATACATTTTAACTTAACAAAACAATGACACTCAATTTTTCTCAACTTTGCATAAACAGAAGTGATTTTTTCTTGTTAAGGCAATTCCCACGGCGCGGCACTTTGACATTGACACTTCGTACATTCGGATATACGCAAGTGCTGAAACACATGTTGAAATACTTCGAATGCAGTTCACTTTCATGAGTGCAATTTTTTGTTATTATAAATCGATAATTATTCATATGTTATTTTTATGATAAATTATCATGATAATTATCCTTTCGAACCTTGCTATAAACGTCCCACAGCTGGGGCCTTCCCATATGAACAAGAGCATGTGGAGAGGTTGGGCCATGCTGGCCCAATGGGTATTGGTGGGTTGTAATGACTGCCCTTTTACAACGCTCTTCTCTAACCAGGACCAAAAGTTGTATGTGCCTTTTGAAACACACTCGAGGACTGAGTTTTTTATTTGGTCAACCATCCAGTGACACAGCATTATAAAAGTTCTTTAACGACAATCGTGAAGCAAACACCTTAACCACTGCATCATCAAACCATTTGAAAATGGTATATTAAAATATAATTATTAAACTTGCACATGCTAGTGCAATTATGTAGTCCTGCTAAGCAGCAAGAATGTTTTGTACATAGGTAATTTTTATTGTATAATTACAGTAGGTAGTAATATAATTACACTGTGTAGGTACCCATTATAATAAAATTGCATGCTGTGGTTACCTATAAAAGGATTAATTTTGGTTTTACCTAGTTTTAAATAATAAATAACTTGCTACCATGTATGATACATGGTAGCCCTCAATAGCTCTCAATAGCCATCAAAATGTTTGATAAACTTACTATTTGCTCCCTAACGTTGTTGTGAAATATCTGTTCACGCAAGTCTGCTTCCTCATCATCCATTGTCCACGCGATTTATATTTTATCTCATGCAAACCGATGTTTCTATGCAATATTTCACTTTGTTAAAGCACTCCATGTTCAAAACATTTTCACTAAACACCAAAATGCACCACCGAGTGACCTAATAATATTTCAACTTGTGTGTTTTTATTCACAAATGAAAGACGACCCAAACAACAAATGTATTGAGTAGCATTATTAATAGAAATTAAAACAACACGATAACCACCAACGCGCAAAATACACGACTAATTTTACTTTTTTTTTACAGCTGATTTTGATTGACCGACCACAGATTCCATACGAAATGAAAAGTCAGATACCGCGTGTCTATGATGATTCATAGATTATCTTTTCCCTTTTCTTTTAAAATAATAAAGCCTTGTTCGCGCTTAGTAGATATAACCACAGACATATACTTCTATTATATGTCTGTGGATATAACTAACTAAAACAAGCTTTACTTAATTATTGGTAATAATTTTTAAGTAATCGAACTAGTGAAACATTATTGTTTTGCTTGCTATTCGATTAAATTACTCGCCTAGATATTAAGTGGGTTTTGGAAATAATGAGTGTTTTAAAGATGGTGTTGAAGAGAATAATACTTGAGAGGGGAAGTTAGAGAAGATATAGTAGTTGAAGATAATGTTAAAGTTGAAGATGCGATAATAAACATAAAATTCAGAGAAGAGCGTCACGTCTGCTGTTTTGTTTTTTTTTCTAAAATTTTAGTTTTTTCGAACATTAATGTGAAATAACAGTTAGTGGATTATTAACCGTTAAGTGTTTGTGAACGTGCATGACTGCATGAGTGTTGGCAAATGAAACAAAGCAATGCAACATCACTTTTCAAATTCTCTCTAGAAGTCCGAGTGAGATCTTAGTAAGTAAGTAAGTAAGTTCTTTATTTCCAATTTCAAATTTTACAAAAGTAATTTACAAGCCCCCACACTAGGCATCGCCTGGCCTGTGGGGGAAAATAAACGATTTACACATGATTTTGTGACCAAACAGGACAACATCAACATTAAAATTAGAATTAAATAAACTAATTTACACTTTGAGGTGTTGGAAAAAATAATAATAATAATTTTAATATAAATAACTAATTTACTGAAGCTACAAAGAAACTTTTATTATAATTAAAATAATTAGTGGGAAGCAAGTGGATGTGTAAGTCCCACATCTTTACTGAGGACTCAAGGGGATTGAGGGAACATCATTTAACAATTATTAACTTAATCACCACACCAACCACTCATTATCATCTAGAGAAAAAAGAAATTAAAAAAAAAACTATTGACCAGGCAGTATGGTCTCTGACCTTAGCTTGTTCCTTCACGGAACATATAAAAAAAAAATTAAAAAGTCATTGACAGTTGACACTGACAGAGAAAAGTTTACAATTTCAAAAGAAGTGCACAAAGTAAAGTGGCAATGGCAAGCCAAGTTCGTGGCAGGCAAGTGTAAAACGTAAAAACGCTGTGTTATTTATGATGATAAACATTAATTTAATACGTTAATTTAATTTTTATAAGATATGAGTAACCAACAATGTGAGTATCAGGGCAGTAGAAATTATCGTAAATTAGTTTAAACATAGTTCATGTCGTAACTTGTATTTTTATTTTCAGCTCTTTGCTCGTTTCCTCCTGAATTTTCTGTAAGAATTGTGGTTTGCGATCATTATTTAGCGAAGCCTACACCAGGCCTTGACGTTATATATTCCGATTTTAGAGGAGCTGATATTAAACAGGTTAGAGACAGACTTAAAATATTCATTGAAATATACAGACCTAAAGGATAAAAATTACTACTTTTCCATACACTTACATGCAGTCTAGATGTTCTTATCACCTGTGTACATGGATATGTAATTATTGGATAAAAGTATAAAACAGAGTTATTCCAGTTTTTGGGTTAGAATAAAGTTTGATTCAAATATTTTCATTTTAGTACTTGTAATAAAATTTCAATTCAAATTCAAAAATTTGAATTTGAATATTTAAGATTACATTCCTCTATGAGTTTAAATGCCAACACCAAGTTTTATCTTACCAGCCCCTCTAGACAAGAGCATATGCTTATCCCCTGTCTATTCGTATTTCGTCGTGCACTGCTGTGTACCAATTGCTAGTGAAAAATACAACAGCACATGCGAATTACGACATACAACTAATTACGATTAGACAGGGGGTGAGCATTTGCCACTTGTATGGGGGACTGATAAGTTCTCTCTGTTGCAAGGTTCCAGTGTTAAGAATATTTGGCCCCTCTACAGATGGATTTAAAGCGTGTCTTCATGTTCATGGAGTATTCCCATATTTTTACATACCTTGTCCAACATCACATCCAGAGCCCCAACTTCTGTATCAAGTAAGTTTTAGTGTATGTATTGTAAAGTTTAAAAATAACTAATCCTGAATTGTAATATTGTATCAACAAAATACCTACCATGCATTAAAATAAAATAATTATTTTACATGTTATTACATATTATGTGTCATGTGCACATTTCAGATAGCTGCCAGTTTAGACAAGGCTCTCAATATAGCATTAAAGCAAGCAACATCAAGTAACCAACATGTCTACAAAATAACACTGGTCAAAGGCTTGTATGTCATTTAAATAATTTTGTGTAAATTACTATTTTTTTTAAAGAAGTACTTTAGTTATTATGTTACTTTTATTTTCAGGCCTTTCTATGGATTCCATGATAAAGAGCATTTGTATTTGAAAGTTTTTCTTTATAGTCCTAACTTAATAAAACAAGCGGTTGAACTGTGTAGCAATGGAGCCATTTTGGGTCAAACATTCCAACCCCATGAATCCCATCTTAATTTTACTTTACAATTTTTTATTGATTTCAATCTGTTTGGTATGAGCAACATAGATCTCCAAAAAGTTGAATTTAGAAGGACTGTTACCTCACAAAATTCTGATGAGCCAGCCAACTCTGGTCAGAACAGTTTAAAGCCTGAAAGTATTTGTCATTATGAAGCAGATTGTATAGCTTCACATATTATTAACAGACAAAGAATAGGTAGAGGTGATGGTATAGAAAACCCTGGGCTTGAAGAAGTATGGAAACAAGAAATTGAAAGACGAAAACATCTTAATATGTCTATGGCCTCTAAATCACTGAGTCAAGGCAGAATCAGAGCTGAAGAAACTGAGTCACATTATAAATTTGATCAAATATTTATGATTAAATTATCTGGTGACATGGATAAACCTGTTACAATTGACACTGATAGCAAAAATGTTCAAGAACAAATATATTACCCAGCAGAAAGTATTGAAGGAACTCAGCTGCTTGATGCTGTTGATGTCAGTATTCATTTGCCTGGAATCAATTTCAAGCATAGCTTAAGTTTAAGTGAAACACTAAGAAACAATGTTGATGACACCTTTGTTGAAGATTTGGAACAAACAATAGTTGATGAAAATGTAGCACTAAACAGCAGTATTTCCATGCATTATAGTCAAGTTACATGTGAGTAGTATAATATTATATTATTAAAACTAGTCACATCGTAATTCAAAACTATTTTTTTTTATTTCTACAGTAAACACTCAAGACTTAGATTTACTTGACATGCTAGAAGATATGGATGAAAAACCAATAGATAAAGATAGTGTGATGGGAACTCCAGCAAATGTTGATGAAGATGTAAACAATGAATCTGATGATATTGAATATTCTCAAATATATAATGATGAAACCATTATAGGAGATCTTTATAAGAAGTCTGTAATGTCATTATATTTATTTTAATATGGATCTAAGTGAGAAATGTATCTAATATGTCATTTTATTTTTTAGTAAAAATGATAGTGATGAAATTTCCACCTCATGGAATGATTCTTTTTGGGATGGAGCAAATATACCGCAACTGGATGGCACTTTTGATGATGATCGTAAGTAATGGTAATTTGCGTTTAATTGTTGAAACACTTTAGTATTATTAACACTAGAGTGCACGCGCGCTCTACTATAATAGAACACACTTACTTATTTTGGTGCCATTCATTCATTTTTACACCTGACTCTCCGCGCTCCTAGATAAGCCTCGACGACAAAATCGCAGAACGGATTAGTACGACGCCCACTTGCAGCGTAAGCGCATGTTCATGTAATTAGGTGTTAAAGTTCGACTTCTACTATTGTAGTACATGCGAGTATTGGCGTAATAAAACTGAATGTAAGTAAAATTTTTCTTCATTGTCTTTTTTAGTTCATGATGTGTATAAATTGAATGTTTATGTTTTGAATAATGAAATAATATATAGTAATTGCTATTTAGTAAGTTATGGTGTTTTTGATAATTACTATTACTTTGTTTCAGCGAAAAAATGGACCCAGACATGGATGCTCTTTTGATTGTGACCCAGTGGTTACACAAGGAATTTGAGAACAATGAAGTGATTCAAGTGAATCGGATGATGGGGAAGAAGAAGTACTTACAACCGATGGAACAGGAAGACAGGAAACAGGTACAGGAAGTTCTAAGCGAAAACAAAGCATCATCGTCTGAAGATGACATGCCTTTTTCTGAACTCGCTCAAAATAATACATGCAACGAGATTTATGTATCTAGAAAATGGAACACGCTGGAGTAAAACATGTCCTTCTCCAACCCGGGCAAGATCTCAAAATATCCGATTTAGACCTCCAGGGCCAGAGGATGATGTAAGAAATTCCGATACGCCGTTATCTTGTTTTGATCTATTTTTTGATGTTACGAGCTGGTGAAACCCCTTATGGCAAGAAGACTGACCTTTGAAAACTTCCCCAGTGATTATAAAAATAAAACAAAATGGCTCTTGGAGCACACAGATGAGGTGCCTCGGAACGATCCTCAAAGAATGGGAAGAATAGGCAAATGTTGCCCGTGCTGTTGAGCCCGAATTCAGTCCACGAAAATGTGGTGTAAGCAATGTGCCAGGTGGATTTGTCCTGATCACCAAGCTGTGGTCTGTATTGAATGCGAGGATGGTGATCAATAAGATTGTCATCGCTTGTTAGAAGTTGTTTTTTTTGAGCTGATATCAAACATGCCAAAAATATGGATTATTTTCTGGATTTCGTAAATTGTTCCTAATTTAAGTATGTTCTATTAAAACTGTAATTTTTTTCAATAATTGTGTGTAATAATAGTTAGATGACAAATATAATTCAGTTTTATCATTTAAAAACTACCCATTTTTTAAATATCTCATCTATTGTTTTCTACTATAGTAGAGCACGCGAGCACCCATGTCAAAAAAAGGGGCGCGTGCACTGTAGTGTTAAATAAAATACTTTAACTTACAAAATATAGTATTTTTTTTGTTGTTTAGATGTAAAGAAAGTAAGAAAAAGGAAGAAGAGATCACTCAGGTTAGGTTTATCAAGACCAAAAGAGAAGAAATATACAACATCTAATTTGCAACAAGATACTGATTCTTTAGATTGTAATGATTCAGACGAGATAAATGTGTCTAGAGACACAATTGACAGTATTTCCAGCTTGCACATAAAAAGAAATGTAAAAATGGAACCAAAAAGTATTTTAGAAAATACTACTGACTGTGATAACTCAGAAATGAATAGCTGTGAAAAAACTGAATCTTTATTAGATTTAGTAAAAAAGGTAACAGTGAAACATGAACTCGGAGTTGCTGAAATATATGATGACCAGAACAAATATGTTCCTGCGGCTGGAACTTCTGCCAATAATGCAAAGCCAGCAAAAGACAAAAACAGTTTTAATGATGTTTCTGATATTTCCATAGAATCATCGCCAAATGACGATAATTTAGGTATAATGAGTTTTTATAACACTTCTAAAGTGTTTGATATGTCTTTTGACAAATCACTAGAGAATAGTTTTGTCAGTGAAGATGTAAAACGCGGTCCAACTGATACAAAACAAGATTCCTGTAATATTGTAAAATCCGGAAATATTGTCAAAATTACACCTAAAATAAGACCGCCCACTAAAAACTATATTGTGTCGAGTTTAGATAAATACCACATAGCCAGGGTAAAAAATGTACAGCCATTTTATTCTAATCCTAATGATGTCGGAGATAAAGTTGAGTTAGGACACGTGCTTTTGAAGTTACACAGTAAAGTAGCGCGTGATCAAAAACAATTTGATCAAAATTTAGACGTTACTAGCATAGAGGAATGGCGACAACTAATGTTTCTACAAACAAACGAAATGTCCGAGGAATTTTCAAAACCAGATGCACTGAAAAAATTACTTGCTGGAAATAAGCACTGTGTTTTACAACCTATCTTAAAGCCGCCGACTACTAATCAAGTTAAAAATAATCTTAACAAAGACAACAATGATGCTAAATCTGATAAAATTAACTATGAAATCAGCAAAAACCTAGATGAACTAGATAATTCCCAAGCTTTAGGATTAAACGATGAAATCGATAGCAGTATGACTCCAGAATTTAATGAAAAAGTAAGTATACACATAATATTTTTGAAATGAGGATGATTTTTTCTGTCTGTCATACTATAAATATTTACAGGACTCTGGTTTCACAGGACAAAACCGCGGAAAATGAAGACAATAGCCTTCAAATTACGATGCAACCTGATGGATCATTTTTGTGTTTTGGTAGTGACCTTCAAAATGAAAAGATGTCATTAAAAGAAACACTTTTAGTTGAGGTAAGGGTCCTATAATTTAATTAGATTTTGAGGCATGAGTGAACGAATTAAAGCTAACTACAGTTTTTATGGGATCGAAGCAACGCCACCTAGTAACTAAATAATGGACCTGTAAAACTAACTTGTCGCGCTACTCTACTGCAGTGAACCCATTTATGAACTTGATGGCTTAGTGAAAAAAAATCGCACTTGCAACTGAGTTAATTGTAAGTTTGTTTGTGTGTACTACAATCGAGAACCTTGGATGTACGTGTGCGGCGATATTCCCTTGCACACCATCTACGCTACGCAAGCGAATATCGCCGAAAAGTGGTCGTCCGGTAAGTTCCTCAATAGTACATAATCGTAATGATTATTTTAAATATTCAGGTGGATTATCTCACATTGATGCTCACGGAGGTTCATACATCTGTAAGAGGTGACTTACACCCCGATCCTACTGTCGATGCCATTCAAGCAGTATTTGTAATGGTCACAAATGATTGTCCAGAAGACAGTTTTCTTACCAGAACTGTTATAGAAGCTCTAGTTGTGGACGATGGAGCATGTAAACACCTGGATAGATGTGTTTCAAATATCCCAGTAAAATATTTTAAAAATGAAAGTGAACTTTTAGAAAATATCATAGAATTAGTGAAGACACATGATCCTGATATTATGTGTGGGTACGAAATAGAGATGAATTCTTGGGGATATATTTTCGAGAGAGCTCAGCTGCTCGGTATCGAGGTAGTGAAAGAGGTATCAAGAATAACGGAGAAGTACAGACAGAAACGTTGGAGGGGTGAGGAGAATGAATTCGAGGGGCGTATCATTGGAAGGGTCACTTTCAACGTGTGGCGTTTGTTTCGCCATGAGTTGGCTTTGTCCAGTTACAGTTTCGAGAATTGCATGTACGAAATACTAAAGGAGAGAGTTCCTAAGTACAGCTTTAGCCAACTGGCTGAATGGTGGAACCACGAGTCCCGGATATTCAGGTGGATACCAGTTGATTATTATATGACGAGATTAAAAGGAACTGTGAGAATGATGGAGAAAATTGATATTATAAGTAAGTCCTTTGTTCATTTCGTAAGATTATTATATTATTAAACACTTGACCGTCATTAAAAGCTTATAATATTGAGATAGGCACATCCGTTTCCCGTCTCTTTCTTCCGGTATATCGCTGTCTCTCTCGCTCATCCCACTCAGTGGCGTCACCAGGTGGCGCGGTGGGGGAACCAGGAGATTTCACACCCGTGCCCATTTGTTCATCATTGGCGTGAAATTTTCCGTCGGCGTATTTTGTGCACTACAATAGTAATCAAGTGACAAAGAAATAGAATTATTTTTATATAAACTGCAACACAGTTCTCGTGAATTTCTACAATACACGTGAGTACTTATGACTATTCTTAACTTAACGGTGTTACCGTTCGCTGCATTTATAATTTAAATTTATCTGGTGTATAAGAATTTTTATTTTACCCGCAAGAGATGTAGATACACCTTTTCTTTTAAGATAAGAAAGCATTCGAGTAAAGATAGTATTTTTAAAAGTGTTTTTTGTGTTTAATACGTCGTATCTACCCTCCAGGCACTTTTTCTTTTTATTTTAGATAAGAAACCGATAATTAGTGCCTACATTAAATAATGAGAAAAATGAATTGTAGCTAAGCGGCTATAACTGGTCCTTCTAACAATCCCGATCGCATCGGGGAAGGTTGAGTTCGAGTTTGTCGTCATCGTTTAAAGAAGCATGGTCATCGTACCCGCCTTTCATGACGATAACGACAATGTGTCTGCTTTATCGGACGTTAGAGGAAATCTTACAACGATTGTCGCACCTCGCAGGTTTACCAATACTGACTAAAACAGTTAACAATTTAAATATTCCGTGTAGTGATTGATATAAATTTGATTTTTGGTTTTAAAAGTAAACTAAAAGAGCCAGCAGGCCTTAGGTACCAATTCTGATAAATCTTGTGCACCAATAACTTTTGGTATTTTAAAACTAAAAATATTTTAATAATTGTCTGCGCAGTTTACTAGTTTGGTCGCAAACATCTGATGCCTCTCTTAAAGGTCTTATTTTCAGTGGTGATTAGGTTGTAGCCATAGGACTGAAACTATAGATATACGAAAAGAGGATAGGTACTCATAAAAATGTAAAAGACCCTCTAATGCTTGCTACTTTGAATAAGATTCTACCTTCAAACAGACATTTGTTTAATTCTGAACAGATTACAGTTGCATTAGAAAAAAATGTCGTGTTAGAAAACTTTTTTGCCGGTTATTAAATTTGGTACTGGGAATGCCTCGCTAGCAAAACCTATATTAACAACAAACGGTTACCCTTCGCAAGGGCAAACTTATACTGTACCATCGCGTAGTTCATCTGGTTCATGGGACAGACATACGCACAGCATGCTGTGAACCGCCCTTGCAGGGCGCTTACCAAAATCAATGTCCTCCGCAAGGACATACTTATGGTTATGGCAGCCACGAACCATATCGTGGCTATGAACCGCCCGCCTTCGCAGGGCGCTTACCAAAATCAATGGTTGTTACATGAGTGTTTGCGGTTTTGCGAGAAGATGCATATATGTTAATATAATGCTAAATGTACCTTATTTAATTTAATTTGATTTTGAATAATATGTTTAATTATTGTAATTCTTATTTAACCGTTTTAATAAAATTGAATAAATAATTGTCCTTCGTAAGGACATCCTTATGCCAGCCACGAACCACATCATGGCTATGAACCGCCCTTGCAGGGCGCTTACCAAAAAACAATGTCCTTCGCAAAGACATACTTATGCCAGCCACGAACCACATCGTAGCTATAATCAAACAACAGAGGCTGTTCTTACTATCGATCCCTAGGATCATAGGCTTGGCTCTTTCAATCAGGACAAAAACGTCCATCTTCTCTGCTAACAGAGGTAACAAAAGACGTAGACAATGACGCTCCGAAATTTCGAGCCGGTCAATTTGCACTTTATCGACACCGTTGGGACAAAATAGGTGCTCCAAGTTTTCTATCATAACACAAAGGTATCGAATACCGTTTTATCTGAAGCCATCGCTCAAGGTTCCAAATGTGACAATCGACAGTTGTCACACGCTTGTATCGGACGAAATGTCTGCAATGCTGACACAGATGAAGGAACAGGTTTCTAGAAACAGTAAGTTTTTTTTCCAAACTTCGTTTTGACCCAGTTCTTAGTACCAAAGAGCACTTAAGAAAGGTCACTCCGTCCAATTTTCAACATGAAGTCGCTAAATTATTATATGAATTCCGGACTGTGTACGGCCAAGAGACGGGATGTACAAATTACTTTTCTCAGACCTAGGTACTATCATCTGACTATAGCCAAATCCCACAACGGTTTCTTCGTCCGTTCTACAAAGGCGAATTACTAAAAATTATATGCCTTCCATTTGAGATGAGCACGGCAATGTTTTCTTAGACTATTATCTTATAGACATAAAGACCAGATGGTTCTGTTCAGACATGCCAACATTGTAATAGAAACACTTACTTATTTTGGTGCCCACATAAACTTTAAAAAGTCTGTTTGACCGCCCTCGCAGGGCGCTTACCAAAATCAATGTCTTTCGCAAGGACATACTAGGATACATGGAGGAATCACAAGCGTCCATACATACCTACATATACTCACGACTGTTATCCCCGAAGGGTTAGTCAGAGTCCAGGCAATGAGGACCGCAAAAGCAGTCCTCTGCCAAAGTCCACGTTTCACCAAATGATAACTGCACATGTACGTGACAAGTGATGAGCCTATCGCCGCTCTCTACTGTTGGATGTATGTGCAATGTATGGTCCGTTAGTCGCCTTTTACGATACCTAAGAGAAGAAATTGGGCGGTAAAATAGACTACCTCACGATGTGGTTAAATAAATGTATTGGTAGCTAAAAATTATCAGAAACACCAATACATATACCTCCACCAACATTCTTTTTGACAACCGTTGCTTCAGGAGGGGGGGGTCACAACTCAACAATTCTGCCCTATCGGGAAGGTGGAGTGCATCCGAACAAAAGCTGCACTGCAATCAAAAAAAAAAGCGGGCTGTTCTGTCTTAGAATTACAAGCATCGAACATGAAGTCTGACACAATTTTATATTTTCCAAATCTTCCAAATATTAATCCTCCAAATTGCCAACCAACAAATGACCACCAACCAAATTGTGATCAAAATTCATTACATTCCTGGGAAATTGAACAGCCATGCAGATCAACTGTCTCGATATAGCCAAGCTCTAGAGTGGCATCTACTGCCAGAATTCACACAAACGATATTCGCGAAGTGGGCCTGGCCAGTAATTGTCCTGTTTGTATCAAAGAACGCTCGAGTAGTGGGTAAATCTGAAGACTGTATAGCCTACTCTATGACTCTATATTATGGTCATTGATTAACGTGACGTTGTCAAGCAATCTTTTCTTGTTTATAATTTATTATTGCTCATGTCACAATTCTTCGTCTTGCATTTTATGTATTTCTATAATTAATTATTCTACTAAATAATACACAGTTCGGCTCTAATACATTGGTTTATTCTTGACTGAGTGTTATACACGGCAATACAAATTTCCACTGCACACCGCTGTTAACAAGTTTCGAGTCACCACTCTAAAACTTAATAGTAAACTATGCAGATTTATCTCAATGGTTACGAAGCGATGTTTCACAATGCTTTCAGCCTGAAGTAGAACTTCCCTCTGGCTTGGAAATTTTCACCACCTTCCCTCATCCCCCGGGTGCTAGCAAACCTCAACAGGAATTTATCTGATTGTGGTAACCCTTGCTGCCTCATTCACAGTATGGAATTCGAAACGTAGACGCCTGGTAGACATAACCACAGGCCTGCTAACCCCCAAGGTTCAAGACATGACGTTGAAATTTGGTGTGCTTAAATGATATAGCGTTATGGAACCACAAGCAAATTTCCCTACTCAAGCGTCCGGTTATTATAAAAACATATGAGCACTTGTGCTCGGTCCAGTAGTACAGGAAAGGCGTAAACAGCAGCAGCGGCGCCATCCACACGCGGAACGCGTACCAAATGGGTCCAGTCAGTCGAGTTTTTGGCAGATTTACACGTAATATTTTAAATCTTTCTTACAATACTACACACTACCATAAATTGTCGTTTCTACTTTATGCAGCGCACAATTGTATGGAAATCTTAGTGACGAGGTAATAGTTAAACATGTTTTAAAATCAATCTCAATTAAACATTTAAAGACAACAAAACCTTATTTTTCCAGGTTTTAGTAATATTAGTCTGTAGACCTTTGTAATGTATTTCAAACCTAGGATCAGCTAGATTTCAAACAGTTCGTAACACTGCAATATTATTGTCGCATTGCTCCTTTGTTACCTTGCTGTGGACACCAAACATTATTTTGTTCAGGACAATACAGTAACATTAAGGCGACAGTTTGGGTCAAAAACTGACTGTAGAGACTACAGAAAAACAAGCTGGAAATTGCTACTGGTTAAAAGGAACAATAAATATTGTACAAAATGGCTAAACTAATTTATTTAAAACTTCGAGTGGTTTACCTACACCTGCTTCACGCACTGTGGTAGCTAGATGGATATTACAGCCACACCTGGTTGTGTTTTGCTCCGCTGTAGCATCTACAAACTAGGTTGATATGATTTACCCATTGAGGATATACTAACTAGGGGTAATTGGAGATTAGTTAATACTTTTCATAAAGTTTATTGTCGTGAAATATTGATTCAGGCGTCACGAATATTTTTCATTATTTATTTTTACCCTGTAAAGTGATTGAAATCAATAGTAAACAATATTTATTTCTTAATAATAATGTTCGTTTACAAGCTAAATTAGTTGAATTTTCATCAATGACTGGCCAATTATTTTCTTACATGACTTAACTTGTAAATAATGAGTAATTAAATCTCTTATTATAACTTTTTGTTTAAACCATAATCATATGATTAACTCTCTCGCACTTATTGTTTTATTTATTTCTCACATTGGCGTTTTCACCAGGCAATAACAAACAGGTCTCAATATTATAAGCTAATGACGGTCAAGTGTTTAATAGACGCGTTTTACCTGAAATAAAACGCATATTAAACTGCTTACCTCATTAGAAGCTTAGTTTTTTTTTCCGCCTGGTGCTTAACGCAAATTTCGACGCGATGATGAACAAATGGGCACGGGTGTGAAATCTCCTGGTTCCCCCACCGCGCCACCTGGTGACGCCACTGGGTGGGATGAGCGAGAGAGACAGCGATATACCGGAAGAAAGAGAAGGAAAATACGACGGGAAACGGATGTGCCTATCTCAATATTATAAGCTTCTAATGAGGTAAGTAGTTTAATATGCGTTTTATTTCAGGTAAAACGCGTCTATTTATTTTATTTTATTTAATCATTTTATTCAGACATATGTCTATAGAATTTGTTAGTAACAATGCACCTAAGAACTATGTTAGTAAAGTGGATTATAGGGCAACATAATTACTCTAGATCCGGTACTTCATGCACCAAGGACATGAAGTCGGATCCAATGCTTTAGCATAGGGCAGTCCACTCGACCAGCCAGAACTCTTAGAATGCATGAATAAATGAATGAATCTTTGACGACCTCCTTGGTCGAGTGGTTTGTACACCGGTTTTCATGGTGTCGCCATCTCTGAGGTCCCGGGTTCGATCCCCGGTCGGGTCAATTCAGAAATTATTGTTTTTCTAAATTGTCTCGGGTCTGGGTGTTTTCTATGTATAATAAGTATGTATTTAAGTATTTAAAGTATGTTTATCCGTTGTCTAGTAACCATTTAACGAGTTTCTTCGAAGCTTCTCTTGGGCTAGATAATTAGTGTGATTGTACTAAAGATTATTTATTTATTTAATGCTGTTGTTGCTGCCGCGCACTCGATGGAGCAGGGAAGCCACTCGCTTCCTCATTATGGCCGGGAACCCGGGAATCCGTGCGCGCCTCCGCTAACATCCCGGGTGCGCTACACCACCTCGGCAGCCCCAACAACATTCTAAAGCCGTTATTATACTGAACGCGAAGGGCGTTGTATGCCTTCTGCGTATAGTTGACCCATAGACTGCACGTATACAAATTCTGGCAGTAGGCTTTAAAAAGAGTTATTTTAACTTGTTTACTGCAACGGACAAATCTACGGGCCAACATGTTGCATCTTACAGCCAACGCCCTCAGCTCCATTTCGATATCGTCAGCGTCTGTGAGACCAGCCGAGACCCAGTGGCCCAGGTACTTAAACCGATTCACTCTGTTGAGCTCTGCACAACACAATCGAACAGGGAGAACATTCAAAATCTTTGCACCTATTGGTTGGAAAATTAGAAGTTCACTTTTTTTCGTGTTGTACCGGAGGCCATGCGACTCGGCGTAGTTCTCACAGACACTGACCAATTTCCTCAAGGCGCTGATGGAGGGACTCAATAGGACCATATCAAACTTATATCAAATATTAACACCAGTTATAATGCCTTGACTAGTTTTAGGTCTCTTTTGCCATGAAATGTAAATTTTCAACAGTAGGTAGTGTCATCATCAACATCAACATCATCAGCCTATAAATGTCCCACTGCTGGGCACAGACCTTCCCACATAGACAACAGCACATTGGAGATTTGGCCATAACCCACCACGCTTGCCCAATGTGGGTTTTAACGACTGTCATCTTACGAAAACGACCGGGATCTACGATTTTACTGCATTCCGAAACTCGGAGGAGCTCGATATTTTTTTTTTCAATCACCAGACCTGGCATTGCAAAAATATTCTCAAGATTTAGCCGCTGCGAGCACTTCAGTAGGTAGTAGTGTTAAAAATAATCAGCCAATTGTAACGCCAAGAATCAACATAAGTTTTTTTGCCAGCTTCTTCTCAGTCGAATTCTCCTTAATCCAGAACTGTTATTTTATTACTTTTGACGTCAATAGGTGCCTGTTAATAAGCCTTTGCTGCCATCCTACTTTATATATTACTGGCGGCTCGCGGTTACACCCGCGTAATATTAGTACGAGTATATATAATCTCGATAAGCGAAGATAAACTGATGTTTGAAACTGCACGAGAAAAAGCCTTGAAGTTGCTGGTCTGTTTCGCAGCATCTCATCCAGTTTACTGTTGGTGCCATCGGCCTTTTAGTCTATATCGGCCTATCACACAAATCATCACACTATATATATATATATATATTATATTATTGTATTATAAAGGCGAAAGTTTGTGAGTGTGTATGTTTGTTACTCTTTCACATAAAAACTACTGAATGGATTTAGATGAAATTCGACATACAGATAGTTTATAACCTGGATTAACACATAGGATACTTTTTATCCCGATATTCCCACGGGAACGGGAACCACGCGGGTGAAACCGCGAGCGGCCGCTAGTATTTAACAAATTCTTTGACTTTGACCCTCACATCCGCACGTCCAGACCGCACCTCCGAGCTGGCGCGCCTGTTCGGGCTCCAGTGGTGGGAGGTGATGTCGCGCGGCTCCCAGTTCCGCGTGGAGTCGCTGATGCTGCGCGCGGCGCGGCCGCTCAACCTGATCGCATTGTCGCCGACCGTGCGCCAGCGGGCGGCTATGCGCGCGCCTGAATGTCTGCCTCTCATATTCGAGCCAGGTTCGAATTGTATTTTATTTATTTATCTTAGGATGGCTAAAGACCCTTAACCGATTCATTGCGTATGACGCCATGGAGCGTCATTGATATCTTTTACGTATGGCGTTTGACGCCAAATGGCGTCATAAATAGTTCCTCTGAAATTCTGTAGAATGACTATTTAGAGAGTTCTAATTAACAGAACTTACAATATTTGACACGTAGATTATGCCTGTATTAATCGTTTTTGGAGATAGTGCCAGTATAAAAACTTCAGTGGTTGCAAACCTTTTGTTCTCAAATTTGACTTCTTTTGTGTATGGCGTATGACGCCACATGGCGTCATAAAGAATTTTTTTCTGAAACTCTGTAGAATTACTTTTTAGAGAGTTCTAATTATCTATTATTTTAAATATTGTATTGGATTATTTTATTTTTTCGCAATCGAACTAAGCTCGGGAGTTAAAATACCTTGTTTTAATATGTCATTTTAGCAACTTGAGTATCAATCTACAATTAAATAACGGCTAGATTAAAAACTGCTCTTTATTAGTAAGTTCGATTATTCGCATATTCAAGCGATTATTCAATACTCATGCGTATTCGAAGAGTCGAAACAGTACGTTATAGGACCTAAATAAAGGTACTCCTTTCCCATCCTTTTGTAAACCCCTACTAAAAAATACACAAAAGGTTTACAACCACTGATATAAATCACTTACCATTCCAGCAAAATCGCGTCGATAAGTCACTTTACAACACACTAAACGAATTAGCGAACCCTTTACGTTTGATATCTGATGCCGACCGAATGTAATCACGTGTAAACAAGCCAAAATCATAACAAAAAGCAAAATATGTTCACTCATGGCTGAAGACGCGCAAGGGCGTCACTTTAACCTTTTGGGCGCCACGCCATAAACGCATTTCTGCGTCCTGCACGCCAGAGCATAAAATAGGCAAAAATACCTACGAAAAATATAGTGCTGCCAAGAGTCGATAAATTGGTAACACACGGCGACCTGTTTTTGTTGTTTTTATATGCAATAAATGACTACTTATAATCTGGGATGTTTAATTTATACTTGTGCCATCTTCCACTCTTTGTATATATGTACTTAGTACATAAATAAAAGCATAGCATTGAAAATAAAATGGTGGTAAACCACAGCACTATTCTCTATAGTGATGTCTTCATTGTCACGACTGGACGACAACGGCGCAGCTGGCCATCCTATAATGCCTCTTCCATAGAGATGTACCCGAGTCGCACGTAATGTATCAATTTCGAAATCGATACCTAGAAAGACATCGATTAACCTTTTCACCGCCCAACTATCCGTATTAATACTATGTTGTATTTACTTATGTTACTATGTCTTACTATGTGCTTTGCTTATATTAAGTAAGTGCAGACGGCAACAGATTTTGTGAAAGGTTAAATCCTTATCTTTAAATTTCGTGTTAGTGCATCCGAATGCAGAACAGTAAAGCTTTTGTTTCACCATCCTGTGAACTATCCACTTGCGAAAATAAAGTTAACGTGAAACAAACTGCCGCGTCGGTCGCTTTCTGCGTACTGTGTGCGTGACACTCGACTAAATTGTCTCCGCGCGCGGACCGAGAGTGTAGGTATATAAATCGACCGAATTACGTAGTGACACGGGCCTGCTGATACGCTATTTTAGATGTTAAATCCTTATCAATATATCGTTTTTAGTCTACTCACAATACTTTTCAGAACAAGCGCAATGCCGAAAGTTAGCAAGTCGATATACCTACTTACCCGCTATTTTAGACCTTAATGTTTACTCACGGTTACTTACCTATTTTTTTTTGAAGGATTGATTATGTTGAACTATGGTTTTAGAGATTTATTTCTGTAAATAATATTACGCTATTATATTATAAGCTATATTATTATGTACTTTAACTATAGTTAAATTATAAAAATATACCAAACACATTGAGGATTATCCGCTCGCGTGATCTCGAGATGATACCTAAACATCTTTATAGTGATTTCGTCCTTTTTTCGCAACCGTTACGAACTAAAATTGCGGCTCGCCTTAAAAAACCTTTGTTATGATATTTAAGCTGATATTGGTTATTTTAAACTCGAAATCAAAAACTTTAAAAATGTAGGTAATTAGCGGAGTGTAATACGTAATTTTGAAACACACTATCTCGATGCACATTAGCGCGACAAATTGCGACAAACCAAATCTCAATGCACGAAATCGCGACAAACCAAATCTCGATGCCATCTATCTAAACATGATGATATCTATCTATATAAACAAAACTGAGAAGGTACCTACTTGGTATTAACCAAGGGATATAAAAAAAACATACATAGAAAGTGTCAATTTTAACCGGTGCAAAACAGTACAAAAATATTTTTATAAATAAAAACAAACATATTTTAGTAAACAATATAATATAATATATTAATATAATATTATTGTGATTCATTTTTTATTTATTATTAAATTACATAGCTAACTTTCTAGTTAGCTTTGTAATTAAACTGCAATTAAATTATATCACCGTGCACACGTGTTGTATGCATATGATCCATAGTAGATGACTGTACCTACCGCAAGTTATGCTGCCGCAAAATAGCTAATGCCTTAAAGAGACTCGATGGCGCAATGAATGACGTTCTGTTTACAGTCACAAAAGTTAAGCAAATTTGCGCAGGTCGAGAAATTGATGGATGACCAGTCAGCGACCTCGGAGAACGTTGCTTAACTTTCGCGATCGAAAACCTCGAGATTTTATGAACTTACGGTCACCCATCCCCTTGACGACCTCGGCGAACATTGCTTAACTTTCGTGATCGAAAACCTCGTGATTTAATGAACTTACGGTCACCCATCCTTTTTCCGACCTCTGCGAACATTGCTTAACTTTCGCGATCGAAAACCTCGTGATTTCTATGTACCTACGAGTGATGTATAGTGTAAAAATAGATAAAAATTGTAAAAGCATCTTCCATTTATTCGCATAAAACGATTACAAACGAAATTCCTATGTTGTGTCGCGATTTCGTGCGTCGATATTACGTATTACACTCTAATTAGCGAAATAACCTAGGCTTACAAGAGTTGCAAGGAGTTATTTTGTTTCGAATATTAATTATAATTACTTACATTACATACAATTAAACAAAATGTAATAAAACAATTGTTAACATAAATAATAGTATATTTAAAGTCTAGTATAGTATAAGTATAATAACAGAAATAAAGTTTAATTTATTAAGAATTTGCATACACTTACTTACCTCTAAATCTCAATAATTGAATCAGATTCCGAAAATTCGTCGTCATCATCGACGCCTTCCAAAATGCGAAGAAGTTCAATTGAATCGCTCATGTTGCACTGCACTACTTTCCTCACTATGCGCGTATGACGTCATCAGGCTATCGTCTATCCGTGACCACGGCGCCCAGAGAACTGATTATTGATGACGCGCTAGGGATGCGCCAGAGTTGCCATATTGGATTTATTAGGTGAAGTTGATTTGACGATTCTTTATTCATGTAGCTGAGCTACGGTACGCTATGGTAGTGTTAGTTTTCTTACATTTCATTTTATTAAAATAGCAATAATAATAAAATAAAATAACACTTTTTAGTTGAATTTTGAATAGGTAATTTACGATAAAACTACCTTCCGCAGCACAGCACTAGCGGTCAAGAGTAGACGACTTTGGCGTGTTGGACATAGTATTTGCTTAGATAAAAATCCATGTTTTATAGTTCAATATTTCTCAGTTCTTAGAGGCTCTAAGAGACTTGTTTTTATACTCATATGTTGCAGGGATATTCTTTATTGCCGAATGTAGAAAAAAAAATACCAGTAATAGTTTTTTAACACATTTATTTAATATTTTTGTAAGCCAGGTTTTTTGTCAACTATAGATGTCGTTGGCGCACAGGGCCCGCAAGTCATATATAGACGACTTTATCGCTCAAAAGGTTAATGGGTGGCGGCTGACGCACGGAGGCGTCACTGAATATTTGTTAACCGCCATGCACAAAAGTCCTTAAAAATGGGATACGCAATGAATCGGTTAACGAAGCCACGAGCCACGCATTTTTTCCGTGATTACCAAGATTTTTCTGCACTGGCTTGTACCTGGGAACCTTCTGGTTAAGGAGACATCAGTGTCAAGGTCGCTATCGTTTTTTGGCCGCTCTACCTGTTCACGCTGTCGCCGACTACTACGTGTAATGAAGTATTCGATTGCAACAAATTGGGGTTTTTGGCTTCAATACAATAGAGAAAGTGCGAGAACGTTATTAACTATACAACCTTAATTTTCTTAATACAAAAACAATTAAGGGTGAGTTCCACCCATGAAACGAACAACTTTCCCCAAGAAACCTATGTGCAAAAAAGACAAAAAACAAAACTGTCCGATCAGCTGACAACAAAGTATGGGAGATCGATTTTTTTTTGTCATTTTTGCACATAGGTTTCTAGGGGAAAGTAGTTCAGCTTCATGGGTAGAACTCACCCTTAATTGTTTTTGTTATAAGAAAAAATAAGGTTGTATAGACAATTGACCACCCTTCTGAAGTTCTCCATTTTGCAAATTGTCTTGTTTTCGCAATTTGCTAACATGAGCACTTAATACTAAAAGGATCGCTTGTTATAACTGAGCTAAGTTATTATTTAGAAAGTAAAATATTTGTATTTTAATCTCTTTCAGAGTCTCGCTTCTACTCTGATCCTGTGATAGTATTGGATTTCCAAAGCCTGTACCCTTCGATGATGATTGCATACAACTATTGTTTCTCCACTTGCATTGGTCGTGTACAAAATATAAATGGGTAAGCTAACATTCTGTCTACAATTTTTATTTTAAAGTACTATTTTACTTTTACCTGATAGTAAGTCGGTAAGACTAAAGGTTTTGCTCTTACCGTCCTTCTCTCGGCATCATCTCAACTACAGAGATACAGGCGGTCTTGTCTTATCAGTTGAAATGAAACACAATGCTGCTAATGCTAGGCAACACAATATAGTAGACAGACATAGTACCTACAATAATATGCTATGCTGAGAATTGAATACTGGACCTGTTGAGACCTCTGAGAGCATTGTTCTATCCTCAAGTCCACAAGCGGTTAAATACATTGTCTTCTTGCTTTTTTTTGTAGAAAAGTAGGCAAATGTCTCCACTAGTCAAACGTTACAATCGTGACATAATACTTTCTCCACAGTGAGGCAGCCTACGAATTCGGTGCGTGGCGTCTACGTATACCGAGGGCGAAGTTAGAAGCACTAGCGAAGAACGGTTTGGTGCATTGGTCGCCGGTGGGTGTGGGTTTCATCAAACCGTGCGTGCGGCGCGGGGTGCTGCCGGCGTTACTGCGGAGGATCCTGGCGGCGAGGCAGGCCGTGAAGAAAAGCATGAAACAGCAAACTGATGATCAAGTCAAGAAGGCGATGCATTCTAGGCAACTGGGTAAGCTTTTAACACTTAGAACGCGGCACCACTAGATACAATTTGAGAGCGAAGTTGAAAGCACTAGCGAAGCACGGTTTAGTGCATTGGTCGCCGGTAGGTGTAGGGTTCATAAAGCCGTGCGTACGGCGTGGGGTATTACCTGCGCTTTTGCGGAGGATCCTGGCGGCGTGGCAGGCAGTCAAGAAAAGCATGAAGCAGCAAACTGATGATCAAGTCAAGAAGGCGATGCACTCTAGGCAACTGGGTAAGGTTTTGACACTTAGAACGCTGCGCCACTAGATACAATTTGAGAGTGAAGTTGGAAGCAGTAGTGAAGAACGGTTTGGTACATTGGTCGCCGCGCTGGCCGGTAGGAGTGGGTTTTATAAAGCCGGTGCGTGTGGCGCGGGGTGTTGGCGCTTCTGCGGTGGATCCTAAGAAAAGCATGAAACAGCAAACTGATGATAGCGTCTAGAAGGCGATACATTCTAGGCAACTGGGTAAGGTTTTGACACTTAGAACGCGGCGCCACTAGATACAATTTGAGAGCGAAGTTGGAAGCACTAGCGAAGCACGATTTGGTGCATTGGTCGCCGGTGGGGTTCATAAAGCCGTGCGTGCGGCGCGGGGTGTTATCGGCGCTTCTGCGGTGGATCCTGGCGGCGAGGCAGGCCGTAAAGAAAAGCATGAAACAGCAAACTGATGATAGCATCAAGAAGGCGATGCATTGAAGGCAATTGGGTAAGGTTTTGATACTTAAAACGCGGCGCCACTTGACACAATAGTATTCATTAAGTAGTGCGCTACCACATTTGAAACGTTAACGGCGTCTGAATGTGGTCTAGTGGAAGCCAACGATGTTAGACTTAGTGGTCCTTTGCTCGATTTTAATTTAATTGACTTTTTTTATTTATTTATTTAGGTGGTTTTTATTGCCCATAGGTCTGAAGTTAATAGCCAACGTGACGTGTGGCTTTATTGCGGGCGGTTAACTTCAGCGATTATATTATAGACATAAGTTTTACGCAATAGTGGTTTTAATTGCTTGCCCATAGGTCTGAAGTTGATAGCAAACGTGACGTATGGCTACACCGCGGCTAACTTCAGTGGGCGCATGCCGTGCGTGGAAGTCGGAGACAGTGTGGTGGCTAAGGGCCGGGAGACTCTCGAAAGGGCTATCAAACTAGTGAGGGACAACACGCAGTGGAATGTTAAGGTATTGTGGTTGTTTTTTTTTTGAATTTGTATGTTTTTGCATACGTGTATACAAATTGACATACATAATATAGGTACGGTCGGGGTTACCGTCGCTTTACCACTTTGCAGCGATTTTCGTAAATAGACGACGCGGTGTGCAAGGGATTTTGACCTTTAGCGACGGAGTCCGCCATTGTACCTACATACATACACACAAAAACACGTCACCCCTATGATACTGTGACACTTCTTGTATGTCTCTTGTATGGATTACCTAGTTTGGGGACTACTAGTGTTGGTATCACACAACAGGCGCAATGTATTGTTTATTATTTTTATGTTTTGTTATATATTGTATTGTTCATTTGTGTGTTGTGTGATTTCAATAAATGTTTTTCAATTTTAATTTTAATTTTACTACTACTAGTAGTAATAAGTAATGTAAGTACATAACTCTTTGATTTAATGAGGGTATTTTATTAAGAAGTATTTTGTTATTTATTATGTTTTTTTTGTAAAGTGTTCTTTGGAAGTACTCTTACAGTATTGGACGCTGTAAGAGAAAAGAAGAAAAAAAAGTACCCTGGCTACAAACCGATGGCATAGTGTCATATTTATGAGCTCAATTAATATTGTATATACCGTGAAATACAAACTAAACTTAATTTTTAATTTTTACTGCTTACTCTATGCAATCGCACTATAAACAAACATTTCTTCATAATGATGCAGGCGAGCTGGCCAATATATCAAATCGGTAAAATGTATCATTATTTATTATAGAGCATAGATATAAGCAAAAGAGGAAGATACGGCATGCCCTTAGTAGTATGAATTAAAAAATAGTCCTACTCAACTACATACTTTTTGTAGTGTGACAGTTAGTGTCAATCAAACGAGCGAGGCAGAGTGATGAATTGAAACTGTAGGCAGAGAATGTCTCTGCCTACGATTAAAACGCTGCGCGAGTGGGTCAGCAAGCTCCGCGAAGTTCCACGGCGGCGACGTCGCACGATAAAATGACATTCGATCATGACAATTAATGTCATAATAAATATTTTCTACATTTAATTATTACTGTTTTTGTGGCTTGTTTTTGCTTCTTGTGTGGTTTGTGCACCGTATAAATGAACAGCAAAACATTTTTAACCCTCTTTCTTCCTAAAAAACAAATAAACGTCAGTGGTACAAACGAGTTGCTGTTGTATTGACGACTGTCGCAGTATTCGGTACTAAACCAAGTCCTATGGTAACGACATATTCTTTTTTTTTGTAAATGACGTTTCTTCTGTGCGCTATGGTTTCTTGCGCCCGTTCTTTGCCACAGTTAAAAAATGACGTCCTGAATGGGTGGTAGGTCAAAAAAGATTTGGACTATTCAAAGTACCTATTAATTGAGTTTATTGAATAAATATATTATGACTTTGAAAAAAAAAATTTGCAACAATTGCGCGCGGTACGCAGGCAAAGTATCTTCTTGTTTTGCTTATGTTATACAATGTGATAGGGGTGGTACTTCTAACCTGTTAAGGCGAAGTACTACATCTAAATTCAACGACAAAAAAAATAATATGAATTTATAAAAAAAGTGATTTTAAATCATAAAATAATTAATACTAAACAATGTATGTAATTAGTTAGCCAGTGTCATTAGCTACCGTTTGCAATTTTTTTATGTTTCTCCGACGTGTGATATCGCATAAAGTAAAAATGGTCATAAATTATAGGGGGAGGGGGTAGGACCCCCCCTTATTATTTTTTTGTCGATGAATTTAAATGTAGTACCTAGCCTTAACGGGTTAGAAGTACAACCCCTATCACATTGTATAGGTATTTGTTTTACTTCGCACTCGTCAGGTGGTGTACGGCGACACGGACTCGATGTTCGTGGTGGTGCCGGGCGCCACCCGCGCGCAGGCGTTCGCCGTGGGCCAGCAGATCGCGGACGCGGTCACGGCGGATAATCCATCGCCCGTCGCGCTCAAACTGGAAAAGGTATTTACATAAATACACTCTCGAATATCGGCTCACGGTCACTATAGCGGGTCACGTAGCCCGTAAATCAGACTCGTGGTGCAAAGACCTGTTGGAATGGCGACCGTGGGAATATTAAAGACCAGTTGGCAGACCGCAGATAAGATGGAAAGATGACATCAGAAAGGTTGCGGGCCAAAATTGGATACAGACAGTCCAAAACAGAACGAACTGGAGGGGGTTGAAGGAGGCCTACACCAAATTAGTCGAAGAAGTCTTGAGATGATGATGACTCGCGACTATTATCCCCTAAGGCCGATTTCAGAGTAACGCCGGAGGCATGCGCCGTTGGCCAGCGCGTCTCAACAGCGCGCGCTTGGCCGGCGGACCGCTGTGAAACGAGTTTTAGTATCGCGCGTTTCTTTGCAACGTACAGTTGTGTATAATCGTCATCATGAAGACAAAAAAAATTGTTTGCCTGTAAAGTCGGTTTTACGGGCGAAGATTTTACGTGACAACGTCTTTTTCTCGGTAGAATATTTATTGATATGAATATAATTAAATTGCACAATAGGAACAAGGAATTGAATGAAAATAAGAATTGCACAAATTTATCATAGTTGAGTGGGAGAGAGACGCAAGGCATTCGGCGGGCCTCTCTCTCGTTCGGTGACTCATCGTAACGTTACCCAGCGTTACACTTTTTCATAAGTGACTCCCAGCCGCAACCTAATTTAAGACGTTGTCACGTCAAAAACAATTAAGAGGATTAGCTAATTATTTTTTATGAAAAAGAGTGCAACAGCGACGTCGTCGTAGAAGATTGCAAATTGATCCGTTTAGTGCCACAAGGTTACTGAGAGGCGCCTTCGTAACATCGTTCTCCGATTTACGAGAAGATAGTAAGGCGTGACGCCCACTTAGCGTTTGTGCACCCGCGC
Organism: Scoparia ambigualis; assembly: GCA_963921215.1. Classification (NCBI taxonomy): domain Eukaryota; kingdom Metazoa; phylum Arthropoda; class Insecta; order Lepidoptera; family Crambidae; genus Scoparia; species Scoparia ambigualis. The sequence continues at coordinate 28,979,170 of OY992511.1, read as the reverse complement.
CTCGACGCGCCTCGACTCGACTCTCGTGTGGGCGTCGCGCCTTACAGGTTTTTTAAACATTTTCGCTTTTCGTCCAGATCTTTTGACAAACTACTCTACAAATTGGAAAGTACGCTACCTTCCGCGTCCGTATCCTTGTACATGTCATCTGAGGCATCCCATAAACTTCTTATACGAACTTCGTCGATCAGACGCCCCGTGTCGAGGAATATGAAATCGTTACTTATTTTAAGTGTACTCGACAGCGCGTGCGACGCGCGTTACTCTGAAACGCTAACTGCCAGTAGAGGAGCTCGGACCGCGTGCGCTTCGGCAGCGCTGGCCGAGGCGCGTTTGAACTGCGTGACCGAAACGCAATTACTATCTAGTGTATTTCTAAGCGCGCGCGTTCGGCCGGCGCTGGTCAAACGCGTGACTGTGAAATCAGCCTTAGTGTTAGTCAGGTACACGACAGGTAGTTTACGGTGACAATGACTCCATGTTCGTGGTGGTGCCGGGCTCCACCCGGGCCAACAGATCACGGACGCGGTGACGGCGGATAATCCTTCGCCAAACTCAAACTAGAAACGGTACCTATTTCTATACAGACATACACTCGCAGCAGGTGGTGTACGGCGACACTGACTCTATCGATGGTCCCGAAGAATAACGTCATATCTGCCAAACAACTATCTCACATAATGACGTTGTTCTACAAGACCTTCGCTATGTTCGTGGTGGCGGTGCCACGCGGACGGACGCGGTGACGGCGCACCACCCGTCGCCCGTCGCGCTCAAACTGGAAAAGGTACCTTAACGGTTAGTCAGAGACATGCCTAGTTTCCAGTCCGTTAGTCGCCTTTTACAACACCCAAGGGAAGAGATATTGTGGTAGTATTCTATGAAGGAGCCACTATCAGCACAGCACAATCAGATATTGAAACGCTGAAATTACTACCTCAGCTCAGCGTGTCAAGCCAAAACACTGTACTTACGACATCATTAAGTGTCATGACACACCTTAGAACTAATTTAATACCTAAGAGCTACACTGCATTCTAGAGTACAGTGTTTTAACTTAACAGGACAACAGGGGAATCGAACCTATCATCATCATCATCAGCCTATAAACGTCCCCATAAAATGACCTCCATCATGACAATTAATGTCTTATTAAATATTTTCTAAAATGAAAATATTACTGTTTGTGTACCTTGTTGTTGCTTCTTGAGTGGTTTGTGCACCGTATAAATGAACAGCAAAGCACGTAAAACCCTCTTTCTTAATACACAACTAAACGTCAGTGGTACGAACGAGTTGCTGTTGTATTGACGACTGTCGCGGTATTCGGTACTAATCGATCCTGGATTCAATTAATAGGACCTGACATATTCTTTTTTATTTAAATGTCGTTGCTTCTGTGCGCTGTGGTTTCTTGCGCCCGTTCTTTACACAGTTAAAAAATGACGTCCTGAATGGGTGGTAGGTTAAGGAAGATTTGGACTATTCAAATTACTTACTTAATAATTGAGTTCATTGAATAAAAATATAATGACATTGAAAAAAAATAATTGCAAAAATTGCGCGCGGTACGCAGGCAAAGTATCTTCCTCTTTTGCTTATCCGCTTGTTTGGCACTGGAACAAAACTATCCCAGAAAAAAATGTCAGTAAAGTGGCACTGGGACAGATATGTCCCAAACTCATAATAACAACTTTTTTGTACTGGAACCACTGCTGGGCACAGGCCTCCCACGTGAACAATAGCACGTGGGGATATTGGGCCATAACCCACCACGCTGGCCTAATGCGGGTTGGTGGGTTTTATCGACTGCCATCATACGACAACAACCGGGACCAACGGCTTAACGTGCCTTCCGCAGCACGGAGGAGCTCGAGATGTTTTTAATTGGTCACCCATCAGGCGAAAGTTGCTTAGCGGGCAAGATCGCAAGCCGAACGCCCTAGCCGCTGCGCCATCGAGCTCGGAATCGAACCCATGCCCTCCGTAATCCGGGCTGCTGCAACCCAAAGAAAACAAGAGAGCGCGCTAACAATCTACATTACAGCGCCAAAATAAAAAAAAATAAACTAATACATTAAACTCTTATAATATTGTGTTGTATTATTCATTAGTCATTTTAAAATTAATTAAAAATTAATTTTTAATTTTAATCGGCGGGAATGTTACCTGTCACAAGCACAAGTAATTTTTATTTAGTATTTTTTTTAACCTTTATAACTCTTCTACAATAACTGCTAACTACTGTTGATAACAGGTTGAAAAACCAATTCAGTAATATTCAATTTTGATCACGCGGACAATGAATGGGGAAGTGGGGTGGGTCATCTCCTTTATTTTTCTAACTACAAAGGATTTCTTATTTATCCTACACCCTTCTGACATTTTTATTCAGGTTCTCAGGAAAAAAAAACTTTAGTTTACATTCTATGATGCTAATAATTCAGGTTTTCTTAGTTTATATTTAGTTTGTTAAATAGCTAGTTTTATATTACTACAGTAGTATTTAGTATAGGTAAGTACTTACTATAATTAATTAAAAATAAAAAAATTAAATATTATATTATTATTGATTTAAATTTTGTGTCTTTGTCATCACCAAGCGCTGAGTTTTCTATTATATATGGTTTACATTTCGGTATTAGCGTATTTCTTTAAAATGCGATGGTATTTTCTCTTACAGGTTTACCAACCCTGTATACTGCAGACCAAGAAACGCTACGTCGGCTTCATGTATGAAAGCCCAGAGCAAGAGAAGCCAGTGTACGAGGCTAAGGGCATCGAGACGGTACGACGAGACGGGTGCCCGGTGGCTGTTAAGGTATGCAATTGGTAAATTTTATATTATTTTTCTAAAATATATTTTATTATTTATTTTTTGTCTACCCATCCATAGTAGTAAAATTAAGTTTAGACGATTCAAAATGCTTATTTTAAGTTTACTTAATAAAGAAATTATGATTTTGAAAGGTCTAGCGTAACGCTAGACGAGCCGAGCCTTTCAATGCATAGTACCAGAAACGCAAGTTACCGTGCACACTTATGACCACGTTTTCAACAGCGTAGTACCTGATATGCAGACGAACAGATTTTTTATTGGCAAATGACCATTATTCATACGTCTAAGTTTTCATCAGCATAGTACCAGATATGCAAACGACCCGATTTTTTCGCAAAAGAGAACTTAGTCCGTTTATGTAGATTGTCGTACATTTTATAATATCTTTGTTCGTACATTTATCATCGCACTTGATACTTATACTTTTTGCTAATGATGATACTTGACCACTTGCAAATATAATAATGCTGTGGACATTCTGTGGTGTAAAGGTGATGGGATGGGATTGCGCTCCTGGGGTTCAAAAGGGTTCAATAGGGGCTGGTCGATTGCAAATTCATTCCAGGTCGTATGCGTACATGGTCGATTGCAAGTCTGTCAAGTTGCGAATTTGGAATATGGTCATAAGCGTGCACGGTAACTTGTGTTTCTGGTACTATGCAGGTGAAACTAGCCGAGCACAAGCCGTGCCAAAATTCGTGTAGTGTGGACCGACTTATGAGCCTCGAACGAGCGCGCTTCGAGCGTTTGGCTCGTGCTCGACTGTACTCCGCTTATTGTAGGTTTTTTGACGAACACAAGGGATTTGCATCGCGCAAACTATGTTCGAGGAGAGTGATTGTTGTAGGCTCGTTGTAGGTCCACACTTGACACCGCGAGTAGAGCGGCCCGGCTTGCGCTCAGCTCGCGCTCGGCTCGTCTAGCATAGCACCACCTTAATACAATAAAAATATTTTTGGCACCACAAGACACATTGTAGGCAGGCCTCCAAGAAGGTAACCGATACACCTTGCTAGGTATAAAAAAAATCCACGGCAGTTGACTCCACTCCACCTGATGTTGAGTAGTAGTAGTAGTAGTAGTAGTAGTAGAAGTGAAGTCCTGGCGCGAACACACCTGGTGCAGCGTTAAAGAGACTCAGCATTAGTCGCATTGCCGGCCCACACACTGCCTCATTACGCCTCGCTTGAAGGACCCTATATTAAAGATAGGGTAGCCGCTGCATGCAAGCCGCACAAAACCGGTCGTGGTGAAGATCCTTGGGGCTTCCATCACGTCCTTTAAGCCCTTCGTTTAGCAGTCGACGTCATTCAGCTGATGATGATGATAATTAGAAAGATAGATAAAAATTTTATTGACTGCTAAAAGACACACAGGTAGTACCTACCTGTGTGTCTTTTAGCAGTAAACGCGGATCGTGGTTGAGCTAGGCGAAATGTACTCATGTACATTGTACTTAAGTACAAGTAGGTACGTTGAAGACGGGACGACTATGAAGACAGCTCGATGTGGACAGCTCTCGATGCGATGCGTGTACAAATTTATTTGGGGCGAATTTGCTGGCTTAATCGTTGAGACGAAATTTGGCGCTCTACTCGGACTTGGTTTTCGAGTACCAAATGCAGCAAATCCTACCGACTGCGCCAGTAAATGCGGATTGTGGACTGTGGTTAAGCTGGGCGAAATGTACTTGAGGATAACTCGGACTTTAAATAAAAATGTCAATTTGACTTAATTAGGATAAATATATTTCTTCTATACAATTTAGTCTTAGACTATAACTTAGCATAATGCTTAACTTATGCTTAAAAGACGACGGCTCCTGATAGAATGATGTTGGAAGCGAGATGATCCCCTTTTATACTAGTGTTGTTATCTAACTGCGAAACACACAGTGAGTCGTAAAAACATGAATATTTACACTACATTTATGGTTTTTGGAAACTGATCATTATAATGTTGCAAGCGATAATGTTATGCAAAGGCTTGACCAATCGATTATGTATGAAGCGTGGAAAATGAGGCACTGTGAGGAGGCGCAGTGCCTCCTCACAGCATTAATGTAATATATGTGTTCAATAACGGGTAATGGTTAAATTTATAATATTAATGTTACAATGATCTGATAGCGAGAAAAATTTAAATTGGTTTTTGAAATCATCTAAAGATAATTTCAATTTTAAGAAGGGAGGAGTAATGTAATGCCTGCCTATCAGCGGCTGATAGGCAAGCTCCGATCAGAAAACATTATATTACTCATTACATTACTGGGTACACAAATTCACAACATTAAAACATGATACACAATAAAAATAAAAAACAAAAATAAATAAGTAATAATAATAATAAAGTTATTCGAATACAGTTTTGAATCAATAAAAAAAAAGAAAATATGTTTGTGTGCGGCACACCGCAGCAGTGAAAGCGTGGCAGGTCAGCGCCATATTCGATCGCCTTGCGAGCGAATCGCTGTTTTCTTAGCTACAACCATGAGTGAAAACGCGAGTACGTTTACCAACGTTAGAAAAATAATCAAAACTATAAGTAAAAATTAAATACTAAATATTAAACTTAAATATTTCTGTGATGATAATGAAAAAAGATATGTGCTTGTCTAAATTGTAATTGTGATATACCGATCAACAGCTACTGCAGCGCTCCTTATGCGAGCTGTTCACCACCGGCGACATGTCTCGCGTTAAACGGCTGGTGGAGGCTACATTGACCCAGCTAGCGGCGCGCGCGCTGCCGCCGCCCGAGCTCATGTTCACGCGCGAGTACCACGGCGCCGGCGGATATAGACCCGGGGCTGTTGCGCCGCCGCACGAGATTGCCAAGTAAACATATTTATAGGACATTTCAATAACAACAGTAGCTTTTGTTTTGATTTTCAGGTCTGCTCCAAAACATATTTATAAGGAATCAACTAGGTACACTAAAGACTGTCCCTTTGTGATACAAGCAGCGGGTAAGGCAGTCAATAGAGTGTGCTTCAATCCAGATAAAGGTCAGGCGCTTAATCATTGTTTTTTTTTTTATACTAAGCCCGGCAAATGACCCCACTCCACCTGATGTTAAGTGGAAATGAGGTCCAGGCGCGAGGACAACTGGTGCAGCGTAAGAGACGTAGCATCAGTCATCCTCACTCTGCCGGCCCACAAAGTGCTTCTTCACGCCTCGTTTGAAGGACCCTATGTCATAGGTAGGAGGGAATACGTGTGCTGGTAGACTATTCCATCTTTTGGAAGTGCGGCAAAGAAACGAGTCACCAAATTTCTTTGTGCGAGATGGAATGTTAGAGACTGTAAATTGGTGACTCTGCAGAGCAGCACGCGTACTCCTATGGAGGAAGGGAGAAGGAGGGATGAGGTCAAAGAGTTCTTCAGAGCACTCACCATGGTATAAACGGTAAAAGACGCTGAGTGACGCAATATCTCTACGCAATTGCAAAGGCTCGAGAGTTTTAGTGACCTCTGCATTGCCGATAATGCGCACAGCGCGGCGCTGCAATCTGTCCAAGGCATCGAGAAGGTACTTTGCGGAGCCGTCCCAAAGGTGAGAGCAATACTCCACGCAAGACCGCACCTGTGTCTTGTATAATAGACACAACTGATCAGGCGTGAAGAATCGCCGCACCTTGTTCAGGACACCGAGTTTACGTGAGGCATTTTTAATCACGGTTTCGATGTAGTCCTTATGGTTCAGATCGCAACGGATATCCATACCGAGCATGTTAATACTGCTCTGCAGGCCTAGAGATGTACCCTGAAGAGAGGGAAGGGGAAGGAATGGCGACTTTTTCGCTGTGAACGCGCACACCTGTGTTTTCTTGGCATTGAACTCCACCAGATTATCGGAGCCCCATCTAGAAATGAGGTCCAACACCCGATCGAGCTCAATGACAAGATTTGCTCGCTTCATTTCGGTGTCTACCCGCCCAGCCGTTGGGTGCCCGTTATATCCCCCATGCACTGTGCTATCATCTGCATAGCAATGAATGTTTCCAAGAGGAAACATGTCATTGATATGCAGAAGGAACAGCGTGGGGGATAGAACGGAGCCTTGAGGAACACCAGCGTTCACTGACATGAACCGCGAAGCGCATCCATACGAAAGGACACGGATTCTACGCTCATGCAGGAAGCTGGCAATCCAGGTACAGAACTGAGCGGGCAAACCGTATGCCGGGAGCTTGGAGAGAAGAGCTTTGTGCCAGACCCGATCAAAAGCCTTGGCTATGTCAAGGCTAACTGCCAGTGACTCGCCACGCTTGTCAATAGCCTCACCCCAGAGATGTGTGACGTACGCTAGAAGATCACCCGTTGACCGTTTTGGCCGAAACCCATATTGACGATCGTGAATTAGGGAGTGACCTTCTAGGTATCGAATAAGCTGTTTGTTCAATATTCGTTCTAGGATCTTACACAACACTGAAGTTACGGCTATAGGGCTGTTCAATATTCGTTCTAGGATCTTACACAACACTGAAGTTACGGCTATAGGGCGGTAATTAGTCGGATCTGACCGATCTCCTTTTTTAGGGATCGGTTGCACATTAGCTTCTCTCCAAGATTCCGGCACACAACCCGAAGAGAGCCAGAGACGGTACAGACGCGTTAACACAGGGGACAACTCCGCTGCACACATTTTCAGGACTATTGCTGGGATGCCATCAGGGCCGTTAGCTTTCCGGACATCGATTGACTGCATTTCCGCACGGACATCACACTGCCTGATTTTAATATCAGACATTGTGTGGCCACAGTGAGGAATTGAGGGTGGCTGTGCATCACAGTCATCGATCCGGGAGTTAGCCGCAAAGAGTGGCCAGGAGATCGACCTTTTCCTGCGGCTTGTGAGCTAAAGTTCCGTCAAGACATCTCAGTGGTGGCAGCGAGGGTTGGCAGAAGTTGGATTGCACGGCTTTGGCCAGACGCCAGTAGCTACGGCTGCCCGTAGGATGCGTCAGGAGTTCTTGGCCTACACGTGCAACGCGCTGGGCATCCGCTCTAATGTAGGCCCTCTTACACGACTTGGTTGCATTATTATAGGCTGCTTTTAGCGAGCGAGTTTCGGGAGCCCCATGAGCTTTACCTCTGATCCAAGCGCGGTATGCCGTCTGTTTGCTCTCAACAGCGCTGGCACACTCGCGATTGAACCAGCGGTTGCGTCTGCCTTTGCTGATGACATAGGAGTGTGGAATATAGTATTCCATTCCTAATACTATCTCATTAGCAACGGCAGTGGCGCTAGCGGTCGGGTCCTTCCCACTAAAACAGCGCTGCCTCCAAGGGACGGATGCAAAATACTCCCGCATCCCGTCCCAGTCTGCCGACGCGTAGTGCCAAATCTGGCGTTTCGAAACCGCTGTTGGCGGGCGCGATGCCAAGGGCACTGTGCTGGATATCAAGCAGTGATCCGAGGAACCTAAAGGAGCTCGAATCTCCAGCTGGGCGACTCGTCAGCAGAAGGTCGAGTAAGGAGGGCGCATGGCCAACTATGTCTGGGATCCTGGTGGGCTGGTTCACCAGTTGCGTCAGGTCATGCGTGAGAGCGAATGCGTGGGCAGTTCTACCAGCATGGTCTGTTTTGGAGGAACCTAACCACAACTCATGGTGGGCGTTGAAGTCCCCCAAAAACACCAGTTCCGCCGATGGAAGCCGCTCCTGCGCATCATCTGCTACCCGACTAAGATTTTCAATTAGTCGAGTTGTCTCCATGTCGCCGTTATGGGATCGGTAGACGCAGACGTAGACACGGCAATGAGAGCCTAAGTCGACGTGTACCACTAGGAGGGAGAAGGAAGGGTCCTCCAGACAGCGCAGACGGCGACAGCAAACATCCGCCCGAACGAATAAGCAAACTCCGGCTTTGGCTTTGAAGGATTCTTCAAGCACAAAGCCGGGATAGTTCAGGTAGGTGGTGTCAGCTGGGCGGATTATTTGCGTCTCCGTCAGGAACAACATTGCTGGCCGTGCCGTCTCGAGATGGTGGTGGACGGCATTGAGGTTTGCATGGAGTCCGCGGATGTTAGCGAACTCCACCTCAAACGGTAAGGTTGTGGTGGGGGTGTGCACCGCTGTAGTACCAGTTTTGTTGTTAGGCGCTGTCATTTTAGGAGTGGAAAGAGAGAGGCGTGAATCGAGATAATGATGCCGCGATGCGAATGGTCAAAGTGTGGTGGCCTGTTTCCCCAGGAATTTGCCCACAGACGAGTATTATTAACCTGCCGAATGGAAGGGCCCCGGAACCCCCCCGGGAATGGCCGCCGGGACCCCACCTTCCGGTCACCAACCGGCACGACGGACCACCCCGAGATTATGCGTGGCATGGTGAGGCAGCCTCACGAGCTGGTTAGGCTCGCTTGGGCCCCTATACTGTGCCACGGGCGGCCAGCGGGACAACCGTTTCTACGGGTCTCCCTGGTCGGCAGGTTAACGAAGTCCTCCTGGCACTGGTTTGACGGAAGCCTCCACAGACCAAATACATCGCAGCATCATCCTCTCGAGCTCTGGTTATACGCTGGCTGATCCCGAAACGCGACCGACAAGCAGTCACTTGACGGGTTTTACACCATGCGTACGGTGGTCACCAACCAGACGGGTCAAGCCCTACCACCAGTGGAGCAGATCATCGCTCGAAAGAGTCCGTTAGTCGCTTTTTACGACACCCACCGGACGGAGAGAGGGGCGGCGATTGGTATTCTTTCTCCGTCACCGCACGGATAAAACTCGGCCGAATTCTCGAAATAAATACCTACAACCGCGCGGTAGGTAAACACAACACGCGATAGAGCTACCCGCCGACAGTATTTTAATATTACTTGCTTATTACTGGAGAGAGGGGCGGCGATTGGTATTCTTTCTCCGTCACCGCACGGATACATGTAATGTACATGTAATAGTGACTATCCCAGCTAGCGGCGCGCGCGTTGCCGCCGCCCGAGCTCATGTTGATGAGATTGCCAAGTAAACATCTATTGTACAGGGTATTTATTTGCTCATAGGTATATAATACCACAACTCCCCATTGTAAAGAACAACTATTTCTATAAGGGCAACCTTAATATAGCGAAAGAAATACACAGATTTTCCATACAAAATTGCAGTTAGCTCTTGAAGCGCACTGTACTCGCCACGGGCGAGACGTCTTGTTATAAGCGTATTAAGATACGCCTAGCGCCATCTAGCGTTGTATCGCGAAGTTGGCGCGCGTTAGGTGAAGGAACGACGCGTGTCGGCGCGGCACTCTGTCTGCTAGCGACCGCGAGGTGTACACAGAAAATACGCGCCCTGGTATCGCTTTGGACTGCCCTTAATGATAGTGCCTGTGAATATAGTGCCTGTGATTAGGTGAAAGAACTGTGTGCTGTGCGTTAGAAACCGCCTGCATCGCTGCCCTCCGCCAGCTCGCCTCCAGGTTCCTGCGATTCCGGACACCTTCCCGTGAGTACCTACGTCTTCCTTAGCCCTAACCAAACCGGTCGTTCTGGGTCCACAACCTTGATTACGTCGCATACTCGCCACTTAGACGTGGCGACTACACGCACTTTAATGACTGCCTTGCCTGCTGACAAGGAAACTGGCTATAAGATACTCGATTCTATAAGAAAAGAAACAGGTGTAAACAATATCGGAAGTTCTGTTCTATACATGTAACAAATAGATCGACAGCATAATTTTGGCTTATCTTGTCTAATTAATTTTATCTAATCTTATCTTGGCCTAAAATTCCCACGTGCTATTATCCACGTGGAAGGCCTGTGCACTGCAGTGGGACCTTTAGAGGCTGATGATAAATTTTATCTTAACGGACCAAAGACTGCACATAGTACAATCCAACAGCATAAAGCGGCGATGGACTCACCACTTGTCACGCTGAGCACATGTGCAATTATAATTTGGTGAAACGTGGATGGTGTCAATGAACTGTTTTTGCGGTCCTCATTGCATAGTCTCTGACTAACCTTTTTCAGATAACAGTCGTGAATATACACCGAGATTTTTCATTAGTTTTGGAGCCGAAACCCTGTTCATGTTTATCATCAGTAGAAGCTATATAGCTTGTAAAACTAAAAATATGAGCATAAAAAATATCAATAAAAAGTGTACGAACCCTTAGTACCGGACGATCTTATGAAAGTCAATGACCGAGGCGCTTCAAACGCTCCGCCTACCCCCCGCCCCGCCGCCGGCGCAGGCGGCTGGCCGGGAAAGTTCATAGGGGTCACGGTGTAAGAGTTGATAAGGAGAACGTTACTACGTGTTTTCGACAAAAAGTCACTTTAACAACGTTTTTTCTTTGCTCGTAAAGCAATTATTATTTCATAAATAGGTACAACACTTTTTTTGTATTATAACGTTTTCGGCTCCAAAACCAATGAAAAATCTCGGTGTATGTATGTATGTATAGATAATAGATAAGATGTAATTATGTCCCTCATCTCTCTGTAGAAAGAATGGCGCAGACTTTGCCTATTATACCCAACCCACTTGCTATTACTTCTTGCTGGGCAACTGCAATATTGTTTCCCTGTGCAGACGCATCGGTTCCCGCGACCGCCGCGCCACACCCCGCGCCGGGGAACGCGTAGCTTGGCTAGTATCCGGGGGCGGGCCCAGCGTAGCCCTAGTGCGACTAGCGCGCTCCCCGCGAGAAGTAGCCAGGGACTCGCCGCCGCCCCACGTGACTTACTACGCGGCGCGAGCTATACTGCCGCCCCTGCACCGGTGCCTGTCGCTTCTCGGCGCTGACGTGTTCAAATGGTAATGAAAAAAAAATATAGAAAAGCTGTTAGAGCATAGAAGTGGCTCGGGACGCCCCCCCCCCCCCCCCTCCCCCACGTGACTTACTACGCGGCGCGAGCGTTACTGCCGCCCCTCCTCCGGTGCATGTCGCTGCTCGGCGCTGACGTGTTCAAATGGTAATAATTATACCCCCTCATTCTATAGGGTTATTATTAGGCATAGAAAGTGGCCCGATACGCGCCGCACTCTTATGTGATGTATTACGTGGCGCGAGTGCTAACTGTCACTTTTGCACCGGTGCGTTTCGCAAGGCGCGGACGTGTTCAAATGGTAATCAAACATTAAAAGAAGTTATTTTTCCGACAAGTAATGACAAGTAGTATGTCCGCTCATTAAATAAGACATAGAAAGGCTGTTAAGGCATAGAAAGTGGCTCGGGACGCGCTGCCCCTCCACGTGACTTACTATGCGGCACGAGCTATACTGCCGCCTCTGCATTTGTGCTTGTTGCTGCTATGTTGAGAAGTACTCTACAGCACAAGCTGCCGCACGTGATGTACCACGTAACGCTTTCACCGCTGCACCGGTGCCTGTCGCTGCTCGGCGTGGATGTGTTCAAATGATATGTGATACCTTTCCAGTCAGTTCGGCTAAGGCTTAAGAAGTAGAACAGTGTACTACAATATCGACCATAAGAAGTGGAACAAAGTACTTTGCACTAACAAGGTGACGAACAGACACGATTGGACACTTTATTTCACCCAAAAACACAGAAAGCTCGTAAATATTTTTAGTTAAGGAAATCTTTTAGCAATATACGTTAATAGAATAGATACCTACATTGTTTTAGTGACATAATAATAATCTACCTTTACAATGAAACGATAGCTAAAACTGTCTTAAATTATAATTTTAAGCTAACGTTCACCTCAAACATATTGTATCTCGAACCAGGTGGCGCGACCTAGGCTACACTCGCACCGCTACCGAGCGTCAAACGGTGGGCGGCATCGCGCGCTACATGTGGCGCGTTCGGTGCGCGCGCTGCGGCGAATTGTGCGCGCGAGCGGTGTGCGAACGGTGTGCGAGCGCGCCGCCCGCTGCCGCAGCGCTCGCTGCGAACCTAGCGGTGGCGAGTCGTGCCGTTGCGGCGGTGGATATGGTAAGCTAGTCATGATGAAAGGCGCGCCGCTACTGAGCGTCAAACGGTGGGCGGCAACGCGCGCTACATGTGGCGCGTTCGGTGCGCGCGCTGTGGCGAATTGTGCGCGCGAGCGGTGTGCGAACGGTGTGCGAGCGCGCCGCCCGCTGCCGCAGCGCTCGCTGCGAACCTAGCGGTGGCGAGTCGTGCCGTTGCGGCGGTGGATATGGTAAGCTAGTCATGATGAAAGGCGCGCCGCTACTGAGCGGCAAGCGGCGGGCGTACATGTGGCGCGCGCGAATTGGCTATTTGACAGTTGTAACAATAAAATATGAAATAATATGTCGGATATAGGTTTATATCATCATCATCAGCCTATAAACGTCCCACTGCTGGGCACAGGCCTACCACTTGAACTATATAGCACGTGGGGATATTGGGCCATAACCCACCACGCTGGCCCAATGCGGGTTGGTAAGTTTTAACGACTGCCATCTTACGACAACAACCGGGACCAACGGCTTAACGTGCCTTCCGAAGCACGGAGGAGCTCGAGATATTTTTTTTTAATTGGTCACCCATCAGGCGACCCCGCATTGCGAAACTTGCTTAGCGGGCAAGATCGCAAGCCAAACGCCCTAGCCGCCGCGCCATCGAGCTCCTCCTCCATAGGTTTAAAATTTAACAATAATTATCCAATAGTTTTTTTAATTAAGATAATTTGTAAATATTTTAATTTACAAAATAAATTTGCGTTTTTTTATTTTGTGGATTACAAGACCCGAAACACGGACGGCCCTAATTGAGCTTCGTGTGACGTCACATTTCACAAAATAAACAAAAGCTATCTGTCAGGCACAGACAATACAACCAAATAGACCACGCTTAAACGATCTTTAGTACGAAAACAAAATCGCTAAAAGGTTGCGGGTTGCGGGGAGAGGTCACCTAATTTTCATTGGTTCGTTCAAAGACATGTCAAAATTGACAATGTTAGTGATAGTTCACTAGTGATGGGCAAATCTTCCCTTGATGTCGATAACTGAACTTATGGGTGTTACGGAAAAATGAAAAAACATGTTAAATAATTCATATTTATTGTGGTTAGAAAACAAAATTTCTTTTCAACTAAAACATAGTAATACCACAGAATAATATTACAAGCAGAAACGACACTATCGACACAATTGCAATACAATATCACCATACGGTGCACGCCAATACGGTCCAAAATAACTTTGCACCTGTACTCATACCTAAGTCTTTCAACAGCCGGGACAATCGAATGTAAATCTTATATCTAAGGCGGTACGAGCGCGAGCCGCTGCATTCACAAAATCCTGCTTGATAAGCTTGACGTAACCCGGCCGCGTGTTGCTCATATAGGGTTGGTTGAATGCAAATGCTGCAAATATAAAGCGCTTGCGCCACGTACCTACCTATAATAAAAAACATACGCTTTTTCGTGGTTTGTTTGATAATGATCAATAAAATACAATATTATTAAGTAAGTAATACTTAACCATTAAACATTGAAGTAGGTGGTTATGCGTACCTACATATTATTACTCTGTAGTATCTACTTATGTTACTATGTCTTACTATATGCTTATGTAAAGTAAGTACAGGCGGCAATGGATCAACCTACATACCCTACAATCTCGAAATATATTTATGTAGGTAGGTAGGTAATTTAAGCGCTATATAAACAAAATAACAGAACATAAATACTTAGATATTAGTTGACTTGGGCGGTCAGAAGAACTCACGTAGACCAACTAGCGTACAATCCATTTTTCGATCTCGCACACTTACATAAACACCAGGAGCCGTGATGCCGATTACAAACTAACTAATATTACACTTAACCAACTTGACTAACATATTCTGCCATCTTAAAGATGATGGGACACGTCTACTGAGGAAATGCCTACTAAAGTAAGTAAGTACAAAATCGACGGGCATATGCTACTTTTAAATTACGTTCGCATTGCGCGATAATCGACATTCACGCGGACGAAGTCGTCCCCGGGCCACTAGTATCAAATACAAGATTATTTGCTTTTAATATACATACCTATAAAAACCGTACGTATAGATAAAATTTTGGAAATGCCTGAATCCATTTTCCATTGGTAAATGAAAAAAAACTCACCGATGTTGATATTTCATGGTGTAACTTTACCAAGGACTACCGCTATGTTTGGTTTCGTAGAGGGGCATTATTAATGCATAACCACAGTACCTGTCTACTAAACCTAGTCTAACTTTAGACCGCGTTTTGTGTTAAGGTCGACCGCAATCAGTACCTAATGAATAAACTATTTACGAACTTAAAATCTATTCATGCGTGATCGCTGACAAATTGAGTAAATTGACTCAGTAGGTACCTTATATACCTAACCTACAACGATAACTGCATTGAATTTGTCTACTTCTCTCATCAAACTAGTTAAATCATTAGGTATCATATTATTATTAATTGTCTATAAATACTACAAGTACCTACTTGTTTACTTACCTTACAGGATTCTTGGGAAGTCTGTGAAAGGTTAATTCATTATCTTTAAATTTAGTGTTAATGCATCCTAATGCAGAACAGTAACGCTTTTGTATCACCTTCTTGTGAACTTTCCACTTGCTAAAATAAAAAAATCGGTCGCGTCCTGCGTACTGCGTGCGCCCTGTGAAATGACCACCCGGGAGGAACGAGCGTGTAGGTGAATAAGTCGACCGAATTACGGAGTGTCACCCCCCTGGCATCACGTTACTTTGTAGTCAGTGTGGCAGTGCTAGCATCTGAGCGAAGTTCAGCGAAAGCACTGCCAATGGGTTAGGTGTATAGTATTCAAATAAAACAACCAATACTACATTAATTTATATTAATTGTGTTGAATTTAAACAAAAAAAACCCTTTACTTACTAAAGAAAGTAATTTGTAATTTTTACCCGACAAATTATTAGTAGGTACTTAACATAAAAGTGTGAAATAAAAAAATATTGAAAGAAAACAAAAAATATGACTGCGTCAAAAATATTAACTGAAAAGCAAAAAAACAAGCTTATGGCGACTACAAGAGACAAGACATGAAACTTAGTGCTGCCACCAATTATTATTGTTTGTGGTTGGGCTAATGTTTTTGGCCTCAAAATTTCCTATTGTATTTTAGCGATGGTACTGTCACGCTCAGCAGCCCCCAAAATGTTGTAATTTAGTCCATGTAACTTAGGCTACATTTATTTTTTTCTATCATAGCGAAAAGTTTCATAACGTTAGCTTTCTCAGTTGCGATATAAATTAGAAAAATGAAAGTAAAAATCTCCATACACAAAGTAATTTCATAGGAAAATACCTATTATTATATAAGGCGCATCAGTAAACGTGTGATGAATTTATATTTATTATTATACAAGCTTTTATTTAAATTAAGTAATCGCTATTCCTGAAATAAAATACATGATAAATCCAAACTGGGCTCAATAGTTCGTATGTATACACTATATTGTACAAGAAAATTATAAAAAATTGACAATTTATGAATGTTTAGGTATTGGTAGTTCTTATCAAGGTGTCAATCAATAGATTATCAAAATACCTAAACTATAATAATAATTAACTATATTGTACAACAAAATTATAAAAAATTGACAATTTATGAATGTTTAGGTATTGGTAGTTCTTATCAAGGTGTCAATCAATAGATTATCAAAATACCTAAACTATAATAATAATTAATATTATATAATATATAAATATTCAAAATGTACTTCAATATAAAACTGAACACTGTTGAACCCTTTTAAAGAAAAATTAAAACACTCAAGAAAACAGTTTCTTATTTTCAAATATGTTTATTAAAATAAATATGAAAAAGTAGAGGCATGTACCTATTTATCACCTTGTAAAACAAATTTTATCGAAAACTTATTGTTTATGTCTATATTGCGTCTCGTCACTAGTTACTCGTGCCATTATGTCAGAGCGCGATAGCGTTATGTGAATTCAACTACGAAAGAATGGGATGTGAAAAAAGACATCAACGCGAGCTATTCTATGTGTCTTCCTTATATTTAATTTTGGTAATGAATTATTTTAATGATTATCAAGGGAATAATCGCTTAACGGTGAAATGTAATTCCATCTTTAGTGAGACTAGACGTTGTGCTACACTTTCCACACCATTTCACCGAACAATACGGCATAATTACCACTTAATTTTATTTTTTTCTTGGGAACACAGCCGCAGCTTTCGCTTTGACTCTCGGCGGCGGAATGAGGAACGAAAAGGGGGAGGAGCCGGCTCTTATGCAGTGTCACTGCCTAACCTTGGCGAATGCATATCCCTGGCAAAGCGTGGTCTATTTGGTTGTATTGTCTGTGCTGTCAGGTTTCAAGATATTATTGAAGTGTGACGTCACAGGGCAAAATGTCACGTGACCAACCGCTTTCGCGCGAAATTTGAAATTAATAAGAAAAATATGTTTTTTTAAATTCATCATCAGCCTATTAGCGTCCCACTACTGGGCACAGGCCTCCCACGTGGACAATAGCACACATGGGGATATTGGGCCATAACCCACCACGCTGGCCCAATGCGGGTTGGTGGGTTTAACGACTGTCATCTTACGACAACAACCGGGACCAACGGCTTAACGTGCCTTCCGAAGCACGAATTTTTAAATTAAATAAAGCTATTTCGAGAAAAAAAATTGTTACTGCCGTACTCCAGAGACGTTAATTTTCAAGTTTTAAAGACAATTAAATCTCTTGCTGTCACTTTCTTATGTATAGTGCTAAATAAAGAGGAAAGACATTTAATTGTCATTAAAACCAAATTTACGTCTCTGAGTATTGCAGTAACCGCCGTACTCAGAGTCAATTAAGTTTTAATATCAATTAAGTCTCTTGCTGTCACTTTCTTATGTATAGTGCTAAATAGCCACTAATAATAACCATTGGGAAACACATTTAATTGTCATTAAAACTTTATTGACGTCTCTGAGTATACGGCAGTGAGAAATATAAAATAAGCGTTTGTAATTTTTAAAATACATTTTCGAGAACCGTCAAGTAGCCAACTGAATCCGGATATCAAGCCGAGCGCTTCACCACTCGGCCACCAAGGCGTTAGATCTTACAAAATTAATATTCCAATAATAATAAACCATAGGTATTGTCGATCATTGCGTCCGTTATATTACAGTGCAGCAGCGTGGCTTGTACTCCAACGATTGGTTGTCGATTGTCCTACTGTGGTATGAAAAGTTAACCGCGCTCGTGTGTTACCTGACAATTTTGAGGGATATTGTAAGAGCTACGAAAGTTTTTCATTGTTGTTCCTTTTATTGTATTTGTATGATATTGTTTTAATTACAAACAGATATGCCGCTCGTGCACCGGTCACGCGCACGCTAGAGTGTGTGAGAACATGGAGTGTCCAGTGTTCTGGCGGCGGCTGAGCGCGGAACAGAAGCTGGCGGAGGAACGCGACATCGTCACCAACCTGCCCTTGCAGCTCGCTAGGGAAACTATGGACTTTTAATGCAATCATGTTTAGGACTGATTTTATATTGACGCTTATGGTCCGCGCGAAAGGTTCACTAACTCATGATGATCATCATTTTAAAGGTCTTCGCATACGTAACGGGAAATTTCCCGGACGGGACGGGGCACGGGCCACACGGGGGGTGCGGGACGAGGCCTCCCGCCCCCGTCCCGCCCGTGTTTCCCGCCACGTATGTTTTATTGCTATATTTTTAATGCAACGATGTCAAGAAATCGTCCCGTTCCGCCCCGTCGTCGTTCCGTCCGGGAAATTTCCCGTTACGCGCTTTAAAATGATGATCATCATGAGTTAGTGAACCTTAGTTTGTTTAGTACTAGGGGCTCGCCCGCGCTTTCTTCTTTTTAACTTAAACACACCGTCACTCTAGCCATTATGTACAACGTATCTACAAACTATAATAAGAAAAACTATCGTCTTTTATCGATCTTTCTATTAGAGAAAACCGCGTAAAAATCGTGTTAAAATTGCGTGGTTTAAAGGGGGAAAAAGCGTAGCCACAGACAGGAAAAAGGCGACTTTATAATATTTAATGACTTTCAATACCTGTGATATTGCAACAGACTAAAATACAGAAACTATTTCACTAGAAACATCTACATTCATCGCTCATAGATAACACACGCCAGCAGATTAACCTATCCAAAACTGTCAATTTTCTCCAATCGCCTTAATGCTAAAACCTAAAGTTCAAAATTGGCTATTTGACAGTTGTAACAATAAAATATGACTGATATGTCGGATATGGTAATTTATAATTTAACGATAAATATCCAATAGTTTTTTTTCAAGTTAATTTTTAAATATTTTATTTTCACAAATTTGCGTTTTTTATCTGTGGATTATAAGACCCGAAACACGGCGGCCATGATTGAGCTTCGTGTGACGTCACATTTCACAAATAAACAAAAACTATCTGTCAGGTTTCAAGCTGTTTCTATATTTATTGAAATGTGACGTCACAGAGCAAAATGTCACGTGACCAACCGTTTTTGCACGAAATTTGAAATCATTAAAGAAAAATATGTTTTTTTCTGATAAATAAAGCTTTTTCGAGAAAGAAAATATTGTACGTTACGTACGTATTGTTGCAAATTTATTTTGTAAAAATAAAATATTTACAAATTATCTTAATAAAAAAAACTATTAGATAATTATCGTTAAATCATAACCTACCATTTCCGACATATTTCATATTTTATTGTTACAACTGTCAAATAGCCAATTGCCACAGTGATATAAAACAAAAATACTACACTAATTTACGCATGCGCACTCACCATGCGCGTGACTATAAAATCAGCCTAAAAATAATCATTTAGTATTTAAATATACAAGAGATTTTATACTAAGAGAAAAATATTTTTATAATTTATGTAAAATGTTTACAATAAAATTAAATAAAAATATTTTGGCTTTTTTTATTTATCAGTGTCACACTATGACCCCTGTGTCCTGCTCCTGCCTGCCCAGCCACACAATGGTGTGGTCGGTAGGTTCTCTGAACGCTATTTTACCTACTTGGGTAAAGAATCAACATAACATAAGTAGGTACTAGGTATACATAATAGAATAGAAAAACGTTTATTGGGTACCCGCACACACAAAATAATGAAAAAAATAGGTAAGTAGGAACCTAATAGGTTTAGAAATATTTTTGTCGAGAGGATTCTTTAATCTAAACCCTTGTACTTTATGGTTAACAAGCTATAAGTAAATGTGCGGTGCTTTAGAAGGCACATAAGTCTTTGGTCCTGGTTAGCAGTCTTTAAAACCCACTACGGGCCAGCGTTACCACACTACAGCGCTCCTAATTCCATGTGGAAAGGCCTGTGCCCGTTTGGGCGTAGGACGTATAAAGGCTGATGATGATCATTGAGCTATTATTACTACGTATAGAGAAGACACCGCTTACCACTACTGTGTTCCGTTCAAGTGCGGCTTGTCGGCCGCACTTGGACTGCAAACGCCTCAGTGATTACGCGTGATTCAAGCGATAGTGGACCATGCGGCTGCACCTTAGTTGCGCACAAACTTGCTTCGCGGTGTCTTCTCTAGTTTATTGTAAGTACCTCAATGATGATGATGAATAAAATATGAAATTGGTTAATTCTCAGAGAAATAAACGATAATATAGCATTGTTTACCTAGGTACATTACCAAGAAGATTACAAACAAGTGTATGGTATTAAAATAATTATCTTTTCACTCCTCTTGCTCAAAAAGACCGTCATTGTAGCGTTCCCGAGCGAGGAAAAAATAGCTTTTCTTGCAATATGGGAAAAACTATATTTTTTTAATTTTTGTCTGTCACTTGACAATGAGCCTACGAAAAAGTCTTTAGACAAGTAGAATAATCATAAATAAAGACTCGACTTAGTACTGTTTACTTATATCAACAACTTTTTTCAGATGGTTAATGATAAAGTTTATGGAAAATTAGTAAATAATCATTTGAATCTATGGACAACACAGACCACGCCCACACAGTCCAGGATTCAGCAAGAAACGACTACACAGTCTGCACATGTGCTTAGAGGTGGTGAGCCATTAGCCCTTTAGTCGCTTTTACGACACCCAAGGCAAGAGAGGAGTTGGTAGTATTGTTTTGATGATCCCGTCGCCCCGCTCTATGCTGTTGGATGTATGTGCAGTCTTTAGTCCGTTAGTCGCCTTTTACGACACCGAAGAAAAGTGAGAGGTTGGTAGTATTCAAAGAGATTTAATATGTACCTAGATGTAATAGTTTAATGTCTTTGGTAGTATTATTTTTATGAGCCCATCACCGCTCTATGCTGTATGATTTATGTGCAGTCTTTAGTCCGTTAGTCGCCTTTTACGATACCCAAGGGAAGAGATGGAAAGACTGCACATACTAAATAATAGCATGGGGCGACGATAGGCTCATAAAAATAATACTACCAACCCCTCTCTCCCTTGGGTGTCGTAAAAGCAACTAACGGCTTAATTTTTAATAAAATAAACCAATTCATATTGTATTGGATTGTTTTATTTTCTCACATTCGTACATTGAGGTATTCATTCGTAGTAAAAAGTAGAGTGTAACACACGGTTTCTATTTACTCCCTCGCTAAATGGATCATTTTAGCCCCTTGTATAACAATCTCCTATTATTTATTGGAAATGGATCGAAAACCGTACACCCGTTTAATTATTTATGCACCTATTTTGCGGTAGGTAGGTATTTGCTATCTAATTATGTAGGTAGACGCGACACAACATCAAGCAACATGTCAGGACTTGCCTAGGCACGTATTTAATGCGTAGAGCATTGGTTTATGAGCGTATGGCGTACGAAAGGTAGGTAAGTACCCCCTTATTATTCTGTGTAAGTACCTTTATTAGTTTTCTGATAAAAAAAATCTAAATAGAATAATGGCAATACTGTAGAGTGAGGTGTCAAAAAGGGAGTTCTTGGCGGGAAATTAAAGCTTCATGTCTGCAGTTTGGTTTTATTTTCTCTAATTTGTGTTTTGTTGAATAACTTTTGTTGAATATTAATGTGAAATAATGGTGGATTATTTACTGTTAAGTATTTGTGAACTTGCATGAGTGTTGGCAAATAAAACAAAACAGTGCAAAATCACTTTTTAAATTGTCTCAAGAAGTCCGTGCTAGATCTCAGTAAAGCCCCATAGGGTTGCCAGGTCCTAAAATAAAAAAGCCGGACTCAGCGCTGTATTAGGCCGGACATTTTGCCCTAAAAGCCGGACATAGTGTTTGTGGAAAGCGCAAGACACTATTTTAAAGCCGGACTTACGCTTATCAAGCCGGACAACAGTTTTACAATAAAAAACTCAGATGAGGAGTAAAGTTTTAAATTATTATTATTATTTTATGAATTACACATTCACAATCAGTCTTGGCATTTGCACTTACTAAAAACTTGGAAAAGAAAAAATATAAAAACATTCTTAAAATATTCGAAAAAAAAAACAAATGGAAAGTACTTCAAATTAAAAATCAATCTGCTATTTGGTGTAATTCGGAATGAAATTCTTTATTAACAGATGATTTGAAATAAGCTGTCCACTTTTGATGTGACAATAGCTTCTTTTTTTTCTATATTGACTCGTCATAGTGACCGCATCCTGCCTGATGGTAAGCAGCCGATGCAGTCCAAAATAATGAGAACGCTCCCCACCGTGGAATAAGCACGGTAACAAGCACACCCATTCATGACGGCCTGCATAAATGCCGTTTCACGCCCCGCTTAAAAGACCCGGGACTATTGGAGCTGGGAAACACATGCGTCAGCAAAGAATTACAAAAGCCGAATGGTTTTACAGAGGAACGATTTGCAAATTTTTTTTGGTATGAGGACTGACAGTCTGTACAGTATGATGGTGGTTCCTAAAACCAGCACGTGTAGTCCGGGAGACGAAAGGAGAGAGCGGTATT
Source organism: Scoparia ambigualis (assembly GCA_963921215.1). Classification (NCBI taxonomy): domain Eukaryota; kingdom Metazoa; phylum Arthropoda; class Insecta; order Lepidoptera; family Crambidae; genus Scoparia; species Scoparia ambigualis. The sequence continues at coordinate 28,956,457 of OY992511.1, read as the reverse complement.
ATATAAAAAGTTCTTTAGAAAACTGAGAGAAGCAATGTCTCTACGCAGCTGGAGGTCCTCAAGAGAGGCTGTAACCTCAGCATCTCCAATAATGCGTACCGCTCGCCTTTGCAGTCTATCAAGTGCATCGAGGAGGTATTTACCGGAGCCGTCCCAGAGATGGGAATAATTGCTCCATACTCGATCGTACCTGACCTGCCTTGTACAGTAAACAGCGCTGCTCGGGAGTGAAAAACCGCCTCACCTTACTGAGAATACCCAACTTACGGGAGGCAGTTAAATCAACACTCTCGATGTATTGGATTCAGTTCCTGGCCGATGTCCATGCCAAGAATGCAGAGATTTACCGAAATGCGTAACGGAGAGTTCTGAAGAAAGCTAGGAGTAAGGAAGAGAGTTACCTTGGACGAGAATGCACAAACCTGGGTTTTGCTGGCATTAAACTCGACCAGGTTTTCAGATCCCCACTTAGAGACACGATCGAGAGCCAGGTTTAGTTTGGCAACCAGTTCTTGCCTTTTCACCACGATATCGGCTTGCTTTGCAGCAAGATGTCCCAAATACTGCTTATGCACCGTACTATCATCAGCATAACAATGAATATTGCCCAAGGACAACATGTCATTAAATGTAGAAGAAATAGGGTAGATGAGAGCACAGTACCTTGCGGCATTCCGGCATTGGCTTTGTAGAACGCGGAGAAACTACCCTCACAAAGGACACGAATCCTCCGCTCTTCTAGAAAGTCTGCTGCCTTAAAATCACGATGGTACAAAAAAAGCCTAACAAAAGCCGGACAGGCCAGATACGTAAATATTTGGCCGGACACGACCGTAAAAAGCCAAACATGTCCGGCTAAAGCCGGACACCTGGCAACCCTAGCCCCATCATCTTTACTGGAACTCAAGTCAAGGGGTTTGGGGCTTAGAGCATTCAAGAATGCTCTAAGGTTTGGGGCGAAGATCATTAGCAATAAACGTTCATATTATCATCACTCATTATCATCAGTTTAAGTAAAAAAGGTGTCAAAAATGACATAGACTCGGAACAGTATTGCCACTATTTAATATTTACTCTTGATTTGATGGCGCAGTGCGTGCATTGAGAAACAATTTATGGATGAACCAAAACCTTTAAAACTAAAGCTCAATGGCGCAGTGTAATGGAACGTGAAATTGTAATTTCGTAATTAAAAAAAGTTAAATAGAGTAACATCACGCCTAAGTTTTGGTTCATCCCTTTAATGTTTTAGTTTTCTTGATATATAGAACCTTTTAGCGGTTTATGATTTTATTATTATACTGACAGTTTAGACCCTAGTTTCAATATTTCCATAGCCTGTTTGTGTTGTGATTGTGAGTCTTCTTGGCGGGAAAGTGAAGCGTCATGTCTGCAGTTTTGTTTTATTTTCTAACATTTGTGTTTTTTCGAATATTAATGTGAAATAATAGTGGATTATTAACCGTTAAGTGTTTGTGAACGTGCATGAGTTTTGGCAAATGAAACAAAACAGTGCAACATCACTTTTCAAATTCTCTCAAGTAGTCCTCGTGAGACCTCAGTAAAGTCTCACATCTTTACTGAGGACTCAATCAAGGGGTTTGGGGAACATCATTTATCATTCATCATAATCACCACTCATTATCATCAAGGGAAAAAACAAACAAAAACTAATGACTAGGCAGTATGGCTCACACCTTAGCCTGTTCTTTCATGGAACAAATATTTAAAAAAAAAAATGTGATTGTTTATGTGACTGTGACATCGAAATTCGATAAAAAAAAGTTCGTAAATACTATTTTTCGTTTCGCCAAAATGCTGTAATTAATTATTATTTACCCGTGTGTGTACAATAATCTAAAGTTCTCAGGTTATCTAGGCCTGTGGATTCAACAGCTTTCCCAAAACAACGCATCCAACTGACCCAATGGCAACAAACGATCTAACTCCCGCCAATGCAATACAGTTTGAAGACTTGTGTGTTGTTTTCGAAAAACTTCAAAAAACAAAAAGATCACAAAAGAAATATCAAAACACTAACAAATATCAAAAGCAAGAACAGTTACAAATTTTAGAAAGTTTCATGAATGATTATAAGTTGAAAGCTGCCTCAGTTCAGGGAAAAAAGGTAAGAAATTAAATCTTTAATTGTATATTTTGCCACCCTTCTTGAACATTTCTGATAAAAGAACACATTATTAGCTGAACTAATACCATAAAAACTATTGAAAATATATAATAGTTGTAATTTGTAATTTAATTTTGATTCATTTTTGATTACTTATAGGTAAATAAATTTACCTTAATAGGTATATTACATTAGCTGTGCACAATCTCCCGCTCTTATCTCTGCCTGTTTTGCTTGCTTTACAAACAACTTCAGTAAATAAACTTCATTTGCATTTATAAAATCTTTTGTATTTCAGAATAGTACATTTTTCCCAATTTTAAGGCTGATGTTACCTGATCATGATAGGGAAAGGAGTGCTTATAACCTTAAAGAAACAAAGTTAGGCTCTCTTTTAGTCAAAGTGTTGTCATTAAGCAAACAGTCCGACATAGCTAAGAAGTTATTAAATTATAGATCAGTAAGTAATTTGGAAGACAGCGATTTTGCAGGAGTTGCATACTTTGCTCTAAAAAGTAATGTTCGCACCCAAGATAGTAAAATAACCATTGGGAAAATCAATGAAATCCTTGACAAAATTGCGACAGCCGAAGTTGGAAATAAAGGATGTAAGTAATTTGATAATTTATGTACATTATTATTTATTTACTTTTAATTGTTGTGTATTGCGTAATAACCATCCTATGACAATGACAAAAATTTCTCTAAACTCTGTCATAAAGACTCCTAGAGGTTACTAACAATTCAATTAGGTATTCTTGTGTTTGTTTTTTTACAGCAGCAGAGCTCTTAAAAGCCTCTAAATGCTTAAAATAATATGCTCTAGGAATACATTCTGTTTGAGAAAGCCTTTAGTGTGATTTTCAATTTCCATCAATAAGAGAAGCTCTTGCAGTTAATTCACATTTGGTGACCAATTTTATGAGCAATATCTTTTGTTATCATGACACATTTTTGACATTAAAACACCTTAGGTGTTCAAATGTCAAAACTTAAGCCATAATAATTGCAAAATAAATAATTTTCCAGCTGTATTAGATGAGGCTTTTGGTTATATCCTAAAGAATTTAACCGCAGAACAAACAAAATGGTTTCTCAGACTGATACTAAAGGATCTGAAGCTTGGTATTGGATCAAATCGAATTTTGGCTGCATTCCATCCCGACGCACCTGAACTTTTTCAGAATCAAGGCAGTCTCTGTAAGGTAATAAAATAAAATATTTGATTACATATGGAGAATGTACTATGCGCATATGCTAATTTGAATGATGTGAGGGATGTCCTACTGGGAATCACCCTTTTCCTACAGATCTTCAACATTTCTGCTTATTTTCTGTGTAGTTCTGAGAATCATTGCACAAACAGACTAATAGAGGTCTAGATAATATTATCTGTTCCCACAACATATAATAAACCACAAGGTAAAATCAATAGAGAATAACAAGAAACGTTTTTTATTGGCTTACTATATTCAATACTATATTGCTATACCCATATATTATTTTGTTGAAAAGTTTACAATAATTATAAGTCTGCAGATTCCTGGCAAAACGAATTATACTGGGAATCACCCTTTTCCTACAGATCTTCAACATTTCTGTGTAGTTCTGAGAATCATTGCACAAACACAGAAATAGAGGTCTAGATAATATTATCTGTTCCCACAACATATAATAAACCACAAGGTAAAATCAATAGAGAATAACAAGAAACGTTTTTTATTGGCTTACTACACTCGGCGTCAAAAAAATCGCACCTCTTAGAAAATCACTTTCAAATGTCATTTACTCTTGATATGCACATGCAGTCGCATTAATTATGATTTTATTTACAAGGTTACTTAATTAACTTAATAAAAAACATTACTTTTCATTATCAAATAAAACCTAATGCAACAAATAAAGTGTCACAAAAATTCGATGCAAATTTTGCTACCCGTGAGAGTTGCTAGTTGCGCTTCCTTTGTGGGTATAAAACGGTCAACACGGGTTCAATGTGGGTCATTCGCTATTCAACCGTTGAAGAGGACACACGCACAGATTTTGATGGATACCACAGCTGATAAAGCCGCTCAAGTGGTTGCACTACTGCAATCAGGGGTGCGGCAGTGTGATGTCGCCCGGCAACTGAACCTGAGCCGTTATTCCGTTCGAAGAGTGTACCAGCGCTTCATAGAGACCGGTGGCTATATCCGCAGACACGGTTCGGGTAGACGTCGCTGCACTTCGGAAAGAGACGACCGGTTCGTTGTGTCGAACTCTTTGAGAAATCGTTTCTCCAACGCTGTTGAGTTGCAACAGCAGCTCCAGGCAGTTCGCAGACGCACCGTAAGCGTATCTACGGTTAGAAGAAGATTGAAGGAGAAGAAGATAGCGGCCCACAGAGCTGCTACGGGTCCAAAATTGACTGCAGCGCATCGGCGAGCCCGCTTGCAGTTTGCTCGTGACCACGTCGATTGGACCCTTGAGCAGTGGAGAGCTGTTCTCTTCTCAGACGAGACGCGAGTGTGTCTTTTCTGCAACGACCGACGGAGAAGAGTATACCGGAGGCAGGGTGAACGTTTCGCCCAAGCCTGCATCCAGGAGACGGTGGAATATGGTGGCGGATCCTGCATGTTCTGGGGCGGTATGTCTGCTGCCGGCAAAACCGACCTTGTCTGCGTCTCCCGGACTGGAGGTGCTCGCGGACAAGGGTCGCTGACTGCTCGCCGCTATGTCACTGAGGTCCTGGAAGTGCATGTGGTCCCCTTTGCCGAATCTTTTGGCGAGGGGTTCACATTAATGCACGACAACGCTCGCGCTCACACTGCAGGCATCGTGAGCGACTTCTTGCAGAGGTCCCAAATCTCTGTGATGCAGTGGCCAGCGCGAAGTCCGGATCTGAATCCTATAGAGCACCTCTGGGACCATCTTAAACGTAAGGTTCGATCTCGGGATCCAGCTCCTTCGACTCTACAGGAGCTCCAAGACGCGGTGATTGAAGAATGGGGGCTTATCCCTCAAGAAGAGCTCCTGAAGTTGGTGAGGTCCATGAGGGACCGTATGGAAGCCGTGATCAGGGCAAGGGGGGGTAACACTAGATTTTAAGTTAATTTTAAGACACTTTTTGTACATTTTTCTTTGTAAATTATCTGTTGTTAATTAGGACTTAATTAAGGATTTTTATTATTTTATTAATTTTAATGTTGTTTGTATAATTATAATTAAACAGAAAGTTAAATTTAATTGTTTTTTGATACTCCTTTTTGTTACCTTTCTAATGATACCCAACACTATCCTCTACATAAGGTTTAAGAATTTTTAAAGATGATTTTTAAAAGGTGCGATTTTTTTGACGCCGAGTGTATATTCGATACTATATTGCTATACCCATATATTATTTTGTTGAAAAGTTTACAATAATTATAAGTCTGCAGATTCCTGGCAAAACGAATTATGTTATTTAACACATCATCTGAAGAACTTAAGGAACTAATCAAAACTTACCATAATGACAACCTACAAACCTACCTGTCTGGTTTGACCCCCTCGCCTAACATAAATTACTCGCTGTGGAGAGCGACCAAGAAGTTAAAAAGGCCCAAAACCCAAATCACACCAATAAAAACCAACACCGGAGAGTGGGCCAAGTCAGACCAAGGGAAAACAGCAGTCTTTGCTGAGCACCTGAGTCACGTCTTCCAGCCATTCTCTGGCATCAACTCTGATCACACATCCGAAGTTGAAGATTACCTTCAAACCTCACTGCAAATGTGTTTACCTCTGAAAAGTGCAAGTCCAAGAGAGATCCAAAAAGAAATTAAAAACCTGCAAGATGGAAAATCAGCAGGATATGATAAAATAGACGCAAATCTATTGAAAAACCTTCCACATAAAGGAATAATGGCCCTGGTCAAAATATTTAACTCCTGCCTAAGACTATCGCACTACCCAGGTCAATGGAAAATCGCCCAGGTGGTAATGATACTCAAGCCCGGAAAGCCCCCACAAGAAGCGGCCTCCTACCGACCCATTAGTCTCTTGCCGATCACCAGTAAGTTGTTCGAAAGAATCCTCCTAACCAGAATGAAAGAACACCTTAACAACATCATTCCAAGCCATGAATTTGGGTTTAGGGCTCAACACGGTACCATCGAACAAGTGCACCGTCTCGTCGATGTGATTGGCAGATCACTGGAAAACAAACAGTACTGCTCCGCAGTATTTCTGGACATCAGCCAGGCCTTTGACAAAGTGTGGCACAAAGGTCTGCTGTACAAAGTAAAGAAATGGCTTCCTCACTCGTTCTATCCCCTACTAGAGTCTTACCTAACGAAACGCTGCTTTGAAGTCAAACTCAGAAATGTATGCTCAGCATTGCATGAAATAAAGTCTGGAGTGCCACAGGGCAGTATTCTGGGTCCAATACTCTACCTAATATACACGGCAGACCTTCCCACAACAGTGAACACCACTGCAGCTACTTACGCCGATGACACTGCAATTCTGTCGGTTCATACAAACCCAGATACAGCTTCTCTGCTACTCCAAGATCATCTTAACGAAATTGAGATATGGTTAAGGAAGTGGAGAATAAAAGCAAACCAAAACAAGTCAATTCACGTGACCTTCACCCTGCGCAGGGACACTTGCCCGCCAGTCAAACTCAATGACGAAGAAATCCCGCAAGAAGAGCATGCAAAGTACTTGGGAATGCACTTGGACAGGAGACTGACTTGGCAAAAGCATATCTGGTCTAAGCGTAAATAACTTGACGCAAAGCTTCGAAGTATGTACTGGTTAATTGGACGTCACTCTCAATTAAGGACAGATAGTAAAATGATGGTGTACAAAGCTATTCTGAAACCGATATGGACGTACGGCATCCAACTTTGGGGCACATCCAGCAACAGCAACATCGAAATCCTAGAAAGATCCCAGAGCAAAACACTAAGAGCAATCTTCAACATCCCCCAGTGCATAAGCAACAAGTACATTTATCAAGACCTAAAGATTAAAACAGTAAAGCAGGAAATCACCTCATACAGCGAAAGCTACCAGAAAAAACTATCACGACACACCAACGAACTTGCATCCTCACTGAGCGGAAATGGCAGCCAGCGGCATATAAGACTAAAGAGACAGGACATGCCCAGTCTCCCAATCAGATTCTCCAACATGAAATGAGAGTAATCAGTACCTATAAAACCTGGTTCTCTCTAAGCACTAGTCACTCCGGATATTAAATTATCAGTCAGATGAGCAGCTTATTGTTTCTGGAACAGATTGCTGTGGAGCAGATAGTCAAAAGAGAAAAAAAAAAGTGGTAAACAAAAGCTACCATAGCAGTAAACTAAGGAAATTAATGAGCCCCATGTAAATAAACCAACCCCACAGAGAGCTCCCCATAACAACAAGCGGAAAAGAATAAGTGATCCAAACCCAGCACAAATGCAATTATCTAATAGATTTGCTGACTTACCTCTGGACCAATCAGAAAACTCCAACCACCTCACTGTAAATACTAAAACAAACAAGCCGCCGCCTATTGTCTTGTACGGAATAAAAGACGTCAATGAGCTCACCAAGCTAATAGTAATCAGTTTGTGACCCGAAACTATTCAAAATAAGAATAGTAAATAAAAACTTGCTCCGACTTCTAGTGGAATGTCCAGAAACCTATAAAAGTGTAATTGCATTAGTAAGGAATAAAGGCCTAATCGGACATACTTTCACGCAGAAGAACCAGAAGCCATATCGTGTAGTTATAAGAAAGCTGCACTACAGTACCACAGAATAATATTACTAGCAGAAACGACACTATCGACACAATTTCAATACAATATCAACCTACGGAGCACGCGAATACGGTCCAAAATAACTCTGCTCCTGTACTCATACCTAAGTCTTTCAACGGCCGGGACAATCGAAAGTATATCTTATATCTAAAGGCGGTACGAGCGCAAGCCGCTGCATTCACAAAATCCTGCTTGGCAAGCTTGACGTAACCCGGCCGCGTGTTGCTGTGAAATGACCACCCGGGGGGAACGAGCGTGTAGGTAGGAATAAGTCGACCGAATTACGGAGTGTCACCCCCCTGACAGTACACCGCACAGTGATATAATTGAAGTTATAGAAGCTACGGGCAACAAAGTTCGTGGAGAAATTTTCAATGCCCACTATGGCTCAGATAAAACCCCATCCTTTACATTTTTTGTCAACCTTGAGCCTAGCCCTAACAATAATAAGGTCAAAGATATTAAATCTATCTCTCACCAGCTTGTCATAATAGAAGACCCACATAAATCCACAACAATAGTTCAATGCCAACGCTGTCAGCAATACGGCCACTCTAAGAACAACTGCATGAGACCTTACAGGTGTGTTAAATGTGGGGAAGGACATAGAACTGCAGACTGTCCAAAAAAGGACCGAAACACACCTGCAAAATGCGCGTTATGCTCATGTGATCATCCATCAAACTATAAAGGATACCAAGTTTTGTTGTTTCAAATAAATAAATAAATAAGTCTACAAGGAAAGTTTGGCAAGAAAAGGCAACAGGGCTAAGATAGTTATTCGTCCATCCGACCAAAGTAACGCTAACGACACAGTCGGTAAGAAAGCCATATATTACAGATCCCCTCACAGATACCACAAGGTAAGATGACATACTCAGAAGTCACAGCAAACCGGCACTTGCCACGCTCTGTTGCCGAGACAGAATATAACCCACAACAAAGTTCCACCATAGAACAAATTCTCATAAAACAATCTGAAAAAATAGACCAACTAATACAGCAAATAGGCATTCTACTAAACCTATTGACAACAGTCGTATCGAAGCTACATTCATAGTCCCGCTGCACATTGCAACGTGGAACATTAACGGACTATCGCCCAACCTTTTAGAACTTGAAGAAGTGATAAAATATAATAAACTTGATATAGTTCTTATATCTGAGTCTATGGTACCAGAAACAGTAGCTATCGAATGAAGGGATTCAATATCAACTTTACTCCCTATCCCACCAAAGGTAAAGCTCACGGTGGTACTGCGATAATCATCAGATCCCACCTTAAACACTCCATTTTAGAACAATATATCCATTTTAGAACTCAGCTAGGAAGCAAGTTTATATCAGGTGGGGACTGGAATACAAAACACAGCTTCTGGGGTTCACGTATCACGCTACCAAGGGGTCGAAACCTGAAGAACTGCTTGGACGCGCGACGTTTTACACCTATTTCCACTAGTCAACCCACTTACTGGCCCAGTGATCCAACAAAACTACCGGACTTGTTAGATTTATTTGTAACGAAGGGAATCAGTAAACTATATACTTCCATAGAATCTAGTCTCGACGGGACATCCGATCACACTCCAGTAATCCTCACCTTAAGCACCACAGTCATAAAGGAGGAGCCACGAGAGTCCCTAACAAACCATACAACTGACTCGGAAAGCTTCCGATCATATCTTAATGAGAACATTAACCTGAACATCCCTCTGAAGACTCACGATGACGTTGACGATGCCTGCGAATACATCACTAATCTGATTCAAGTTTCGGCCTGCCGCAGCTCTACATACCTATGTCGATCTCTTCAGTTAACGCCACAATCTAGAGAAATTAAATCTAAACTCGAGGAGAAACGAAGACTCCGCAGAATTTGGCATCAATCTCACAATCCTTCAGATAAAACAGCGTTCAATAAAGCTGCAAAACAAATGAAACAACTTCTAAAGAAATCTACGAATCACGGGCTTCTAAACCATCTGGAAAGATTATCTCCCCAAGGTAAAGGTGAAGCATCATTGTGGAAGACGACAAAAGTCACTGGCAAACCTCAGCAACACTGTCCTCCTCTAAAATTTTGTAATTCATGGGCAAGAACAAATGCTGAAAAAGCAGAAGTGTTTGCAAAACATTTAGCAAATGTATTCAAACCTAACGAAAGTGATGAAAATGAGTATGACGTTGATAGAACATTCCAACAAGATTTCCAGATGTGCCTACCAATTAAGCCCACCTCGCCCAGAGAGAAGCCGCTGAAATTAGAAAGTTGGACCGCAACAAGGCTCCAGGGTTTGATCTTATTACTGCCAATGTCTTAAAAGAATTACCCAAAAAATGCACAACATTTCTCACTATACTCTTCAATGCCATTCTAAGAACATCCCATTTCCCTAAACTTTGGAAGATCTCTCAAATTATTATGATCCACAAAGCTGGAAAATCATGCCATGATGCTTCGTCTTATTGTCCAATCAGTCTCACCCCAGTTATCTCAAAATTATGGGAGAAAATCTTTGTAAAAAGATTAAATTACTACATTGGCCAATGCGATGTCATTCCTGAGGGCCTAGTCAACTGGCAAACGCTCGACCGGTGACAGCGTCAAAAACGCTCATTAAATTCGCTATGTTATATCGATATCGATAAGCTAAGGGATATAGAACATACAAGCTTGTCTTAGTATTTTTTGTTTGATGATAATCTAACGCATAAGTAAGATTAATAAATAGGTACCTAGTAACCACATCGATCACCAAACCTTTTTAGTGAATTGAATGTCACTTTACTAAGAAATTCCGGTAGACTCCTTGAGACAATTTGAGAAGTGAATCGCTTTTTTCGCCTTATGTTCGCCAGGCAAGCACGTTTGTAAAAAAGTAGGTACCTACTTATTTGATGACGAGTGACTGACCTACCATAATATGACATTTATATGAGACCAAACCCATTTTTCAGCTTATAATATAAATAAATTAAGACTGAAGACCACAAGCAAACGCTTACTGCCATGAATTTCTCATAAATATTATCAACTTGACGTCTGTAATGAAATAAGTGATAACACTAAATGTTACAAACCGCGCGAACATTTAAACAGTTTGATCTAAAATGCGAGTACCCACTAGGTACAGTGATTAAAACGTTTGCATCTTGTATGAGTACATCGCCTAAAGTAACTCTATGGCGTAGCGGCTAAGGCTTTCGGGTTTAATTGTCTAACTACAACACCTATCACATTACTTGTGTAATTGATTATTGCCCTAAATAAAATAAAATTAAAAACATTTCAAGTACATTGTTTTGCTAGTTAGCTTAAAACTAATTTTAACTAGCGAAGCAATGTACTTACTGTTACTTGAAAGGTAATGCTATAGGTTCGGCTTATGCAAAAAGTCCCCGCCCGCGCCGCCATGGTTGTGATCTTGCCAGTTACGCAACTTTCACATTACCGAGTTAAAGGTTGGGTAACCAAATAAAAAGCATCTCGAGCTCCTCCGTGCTTCGGAAGGCGCGTAAAGCACACTGCGGTTGTATTAGCTCAGGGCGTAGCCTGTTATGGCCCAGTCTCCCTTAGTGCTGTCGTTCATGTGGGAACGTTCAGGACGTTCATAGGATGACGATGATGACAACATCGCCTTAATATAGGATTGCTTCATTGTTACTTATTTATAGCGGTAGGTACCGAAAATAATTGAAAATAAAAGTCAAATCATTTATTAAATATACGTCTTCACAGACACAATGACATGATCGTGGTCTCTACGCGACAAGTTTAAATATTTATTTATTTCACTGCCATTAATTATGAGTTGGTTGATAATGTTTCGAAATAAAACATAGGATTATTTATAAAGGTATTTACCAAAAATTATTTTTAAACCATTAATTTTATACAATTACATAGGATGCCGATGATGACAACATCGCCTTAATATAGGATTGCTTCATTGTTACTTATTTATAGCGGTTGGTACTGAAAATAATTGAAAATAAAAGTCAAATCATTTATTAAATATACGCCTTCACAGACACAATGACATGATGGTGGTCTCTACGCGACAAGTTGAAATATTTATTTATTTCACTGCCATTAATTATGAGTTGGTAGATAATGTTTCGAAATAAAACATAGGATTATTTACCATTTACCAAAAATAATTTTAAAACAATTAATTTTATATAATTACCCTAGTATGTAGATAATGAATCAAGTACAATTCAATACCTTAATGTTATCACTAGTAGAAATTGATATCATCATCATCATCAGCCTATAAACGTCCCACTGCTGGGCACAGGCCTCCCACGTCGACAATAGCACGTGGGGAAATTGATATACTTAAACATTTTCTATAGGTACTTACTGCAAGTAAAATTAAATATCAAGTAAAAAATAACATTATTGTTGTATTTCTTAATATATTCTTATTTCTTTACCTAGCTCTCTCAAAGTCAAAGTTTATTAAATATAAGGCTTCACTTTCTCTTATTGACATTAAAACTATATGTAACCATAAAAATAAATGGAAATTGTGTGTACAAGAAAGTAGGTACTGTTTTTTTAGTACCTAGGTACCTAAGTAAATCTTTTTAATGAAGTACAATGAACTTAGAACTAAATTAACTTTATACTTAATTTTTCCCCATCATATAAACTAAATTACTTATGGCACAGACTGCTCCTTTTTGTAGAATAAAAACGTCAACATTAAAGCTCCGTAAAATAAAATCATGTAAATAATTCAACTATGCCAAAGCCATGTTTAATGCAGTTTCATTGTTGAATACGACATGTGGTACACATCCCTTCTTTCTTGTGAGCCTGATGCAGCATTAAATATTGGTGTTATTATGATTAACCATGCTTTTTAAAGGTATTCAGAATCTCCTAAGAAATTAAAACAATATACTTACTTATAGAAAATTGTCATAGATAAAAAGTTACTAGGTAGTAATATTTACCAAAAATAATTTAAAAACAATTAATATTATTTATTTATTTTATATTCACAGGAGTGCGTTCCGTCGTTCTGGGTGTAGTTGTTTGGTTAAAGTTTAACTCGTTTGAGTTGCAACTGAGCCACGGAACGATCGAGTTGTTTTTATAACTTCTTCTGAAGTATTCCTGTCCAAAACGAGAGAAAACTCTTCTTTTGTCTACATTTTTTCCACTTTTATACAATATTTAAACCTAATTATTAAAAAGTAAAACAATACGAAACAAACAGGCCGAATTTTTCGAGACGTTTTGACATAAATTGCAAAATTTGACACTATAACAATGATATAAACGTCAAATAGCTGTCAGAGTGAAAAACAACCATCCGATTTGATGGTTGTTTGGTTGCTGCGCTCTGAGCCACAGAACGGATGAAACTACGCTCTGACAGCCGTCAGAGTAAAATTTCACCAAGCCACGGAACGGGTAGAGCGCGCGCCGGAGTGCGCTCGAGTGCACTCGAGTGAAGCCACGGAACGCAGCCCAGAACGGATGAAACTACGCTCCGACAGCCGTCAGAGTAAAATTTCACCAAGCCACGGAACGCAGCCCAGAACGGATGAAACTACGCTCTGACAGCCGTCAGAGTAAAATTTCACCAAGCCACGGAACAGCAGCGGTAGAGCACGGTAGAGCAGCGTTGCCAGACGTGCGATAATGGGCGATTTTCCGAGATCAAAAAAGAAAAAGAAATTGGTTCGTAAATGACTTCATAGATGGCGCTTAGCATAGATTAGTATGGCGCTTAGCATAGATTAGTATAGCGCTTAGTAAAAGGCGGGTTCATGAAGAGCACGTGTATGGTTGCGTAATATTTATTCTATTCCAAAATAGAAATAGGTTCTGGATGTCCTGAATATAAATAGGTAAGTAAATACTATTTTTTTATTCTTTTGGTAGACAAGTAAAAGTGTAGAATTTATTACAGCCCATAAGTAGCCCAGCTTTCATAAAACGACATCTATCGAGTGTTTTTGAACTAATTTTTACTTTTTAATTTGGGCTGTCAGAAAATCGCCCCTTATCGTAGATCCACGATAATTTGGAGGGGCATGCGATAAAAAATAATAATTAAGTATCGCACGATAATTTGTATAATTCGTCGACTTTCCACGATATTTTTTGTCAGTTCTACGATAGTTTTGTGACAAACCTGGTTTAGCATCATTCGTTCAGTCACAGTTTGGTGTTGTTGTTGTGTTGTTGTGTTGTTGTGATGTTGATAATGAATCAAGTACAACTTCAATAGCTTAATGTTATCACTAGTGTGTACCTACGCCTGTCGTACTCACTATGGAATTCTGTTATTTCAAGAATGCCAAAAAATTGTGCCCAAATAGTACCAAATAGTGCCCAAAGGAAATAAATAGGACCCTTATGGTTCAAAAGTTATAGACATAGTTTGGTGAGTACGCTAGGCGTAGGTTACGCCTAGCGTACTCACCTCAGTTTGGGAAATCTGAGCAAGCTACAACTTTAATTTTATGTCAAAAAACTGTACCCAAATAGTACCAAATAGTGCCCAAAGGAAATAAATAGTACCTTTATAGTTAAAAAGTTATAGACATAGTTTGGTGAGTACGCTAGGCGTAGGTTCTACGCCTAGCGTACTCACCTCGTTGCGCGAAAACAGAACCAGCAATGGCTCTCATTTCTATCTCAATAAATAGTACCGGAAATAGTACCCTCTAAGAGTGTAATTGTTATTTGACTTTTACACTAGAAAGTCATTAAATTTAATAGCAAACTTCTACATATACTACATACAGTACATTGACATGAGGTACAGGCGAACTCATAATAATTTTAATATTATTAATCGTATCGTATATATCGTATTATGTACCTACTACAAATTACTTTTAGTTTTGTTGAAATTAATAGGTGTATTATACGTAACGAGGAAGTTTAATATCAGTTATATAATTGATTATAATTATTTTTCTTATAAATGAGATCCATTTTTTTCAAAATACCATAGGACCACTTTCTGACACTAATTTCATCGCAATCATAGACATCATATAGACACATGTTTATTTTTATTTATATTATTTATGTAAGTATTATTATATTATTTACTTGATGTATTTTTTATTATTATTTGTAGTACCTAGTATGTAGTATTATTTTCATATATTTTATTTAAGTACTTACCTAACTACCTTTTTTTTTTTTATAAAAGAGGGAGGCAAACGAGTAGGCGGGTCACCTTATGGAGAGTAATCACCGCCGCCCATGGACACCCGCAAAACCAGAGGAATCGCAGGCGCGTTGCCGGCCTTTAAGGGAGGAATAGGTTTAAGGAAGGAATAGGAATGGGAGGAGGGGGGGGGGCCTCCGGAACCCTCACTGGTCGGACGAAACACAACAGCACCAAGTGCCATTATTTCACGCCGAATATTCGTGAGAGGGTGGTATTACGCCGGGCGAGCCGGCCCAATGCGTGCTGCAACGCAACGTGGCTCTACCACTCAGTCAGTGTCACTCATTTAGCACCACCCAGGAATCACGTGTAGGGTCTCAAGGGTAAACCTACGGACGCGAGCAACTTTGACCCCCAAAACCTTACCTACTATTACCTATATTTATTGGCAATATTTTGTTTTGTTGTTATTAATTAATAAGCACTTTTGTTGTTCCCACTAATACATCACGCTCCCATTCCACCTTAGGTTGGCTGGAAGAGATCTCTTTTAGAGATAAGTCCACCTTTGCTCACTATTGTCTGTATTTTTTTCTATATGTGTGTTTATGTGCAATAAAGAGTATATATATAATATTGACTATCGTATTTTTGCCGGATTTCATAAAGTAAAAGCACCTTCTATGTAAGGAACTACACTCGGCGTCAAAAAAATCGCACCTTTTAAAAATCATCTTTAAAAATTCTTAAACCTTATGTAGAGGATAGTGTTGGGTATCATTAGAAAGGTAACAAAAAGGAGTATCAAAAAACAATTAAATTTAACTTTCTGTTTAATTATAATTATACAAACAACATTAAAATTAATAAAATAATAAAAATCCTTAATTAAGTCCTAATTAACAACAGATAATTTACAAAGAAAAATGTACAAAAAGTGTCTTAAAATTAACTTAAAATCTAGTGTTACCCCCCCTTGCCCTGATCACGGCTTCCATACGGTCCCTCATGGACCTCACCAACTTCAGGAGCTCTTCTTGAGGGATAAGCCCCCATTCTTCAATCACCGCGTCTTGGAGCTCCTGTAGAGTCGAAGGAGCTGGATCCCGAGATCGAACCTTACGTTTAAGATGGTCCCAGAGGTGCTCTATAGGATTCAGATCCGGACTTCGCGCTGGCCACTGCATCACAGAGATTTGGGACCTCTGCAAGAAGTCGCTCACGATGCCTGCAGTGTGAGCGCGAGCGTTGTCGTGCATTAATGTGAACCCCTCGCCAAAAGATTCGGCAAAGGGGACCACATGCACTTCCAGGACCTCAGTGACATAGCGGCGAGCAGTCAGCGACCCTTGTCCGCGAGCACCTCCAGTCCGGGAGACGCAGACAAGGTCGGTTTTGCCGGCAGCAGACATACCGCCCCAGAACATGCAGGATCCGCCACCATATTCCACCGTCTCCTGGATGCAGGCTTGGGCGAAACGTTCACCCTGCCTCCGGTATACTCTTCTCCGTCGGTCGTTGCAGAAAAGACACACTCGCGTCTCGTCTGAGAAGAGAACAGCTCTCCACTGCTCAAGGGTCCAATCGACGTGGTCACGAGCAAACTGCAAGCGGGCTCGCCGATGCGCTGCAGTCAATTTTGGACCCGTAGCAGCTCTGTGGGCCGCTATCTTCTTCTCCTTCAATCTTCTTCTAACCGTAGATACGCTTACGGTGCGTCTGCGAACTGCCTGGAGCTGCTGTTGCAACTCAACAGCGTTGGAGAAACGATTTCTCAAAGAGTTCGACACAACGAACCGGTCGTCTCTTTCCGAAATGCAGCGACGTCTACCCGAACCGTGTCTGCGGATATAGCCACCGGTCTCTATGAAGCGCTGGTACACTCTTCGAACGGAATAACGGCTCAGGTTCAGTTGCCGGGCGACATCACACTGCCGCACCCCTGATTGCAGTAGTGCAACCACTTGAGCGGCTTTATCAGCTGTGGTATCCATCAAAATCTGTGCGTGTGTCCTCTTCAACGGTTGAATAGCGAATGACCCACATTGAACCCGTGTTGACCGTTTTATACCCACAAAGGAAGCGCAACTAGCAACTCTCACGGGTAGCAAAATTTGCATCGAATTTTTGTGACACTTTATTTGTTGCATTAGGTTTTATTTGATAATGAAAAGTAATGTTTTTTATTAAGTTAATTAAGTAACCTTGTAAATAAAATCATAATTAATGCGACTGCATGTGCATATCAAGAGTAAATGACATTTGAAAGTGATTTTCTAAGAGGTGCGATTTTTTTGACGCCGAGTGTATTTGCCTTATGTCTGAAATTGAAAGCTCAATATTGTGCGAGAACAATCTGTTACTTTTGATGATCATAGTGCAACTTATCGACGCGCGACAGTGATGCATCTTAGTATGAACAAGTTACAATAGATGGCGCTTATCACACTTCTTACTTTAGTTACTTACAAACTGGCCTGTATTATGAAAGTGCTAAAGATCAATATTGCAATTCACAACAATTTGCTTGACGCCGCGGTGGGAACGCATAGTTTTCTAGAACCGATTTTTTTAGTCGTTTACTTTGCCTTGCCACCGCAACCGCAAAGGTTTACGAATAGTTAATTTGTGAAACAATTAATGAAAAAACTTGTGAATTTTGTTTCATTGTGATGTGAGTGATCTTTAAATGAGTAAGTACCTATGTATATTTCATCTGTAATAGCATTTTATGATCATGTCGATTTGCAGTTGATCTTTCATTAGCTATTTAGGTACATACTCAGTTTGTAATATATTATATATACTTAACTACAGAAATACGTTATTGTTTTTTATTAATCGTAGAATAACAAATTAAATCATATTCTTAGTTTTCTGGACTGTATAAAGTGTTTAACTGTGTCGCGTACTTACCACCACCCACCACCCCCTCTTCCCTTGGGTGTCGTAATAGGCGACTAACGGACTAAAGACTGCACATACATCCAACAGCTTAGAACAGCGATGGGCTCACCTCCTGTCACGCTGAGCACATGTGCAGTCGCTATTTATGTAGGTATGTATCTATATTAATAAAAATCAATTGCAAATATGTTTGTACGCGCATCACTTCAGAACGACTGCACCAATTTGGCTAATTCTTTTTTGTTGTATTTGTAATTGTCGGGAAAAGGTTTGTATAAAAATGAACATTTTTGGAAATTCGTCACGGGGTAAGGGGTTCACGCGGACAAAGTCGCGGGCGGGCGGTCATTCACGATCAACAAATCATAAATAAGCAATGCTTGATACATAGATATAAGTTGGAGTGGGTCTCATTCACCCTCGACTACAAATTTTGTGATTTATAACAGTTATCACTAGATTTATAGTCGAAGTAAGAATCACCGCTACAAACCAGCCTTCATATAAAAAATCCGCATCCAAATCTAGGATATTTAGGAGCTATGGTGCCAAAGACAGACACACCAACCTCAGGACCCCCTTTTTTGGCCACCCTTGGTTTACTGATATTAAATATCCTATCTATTTTATTTTAGGGTCGTCGTCTATTAATGAACTCCATAGTTATTCGAATCTCAATTCCTTTGGTAATAAAAATAATATTTTACCATTCACTGTGCTCGACTGTACCACACGTAATTTTTGTATGTAGAAGTTTGCTATCAAATTTAATGACTTTCTAGTGTAAAAGTCAAATAACAATTACACTCTTAGAGGGTACTATTTCCGGTACTATTTATTGAGATAGAAATGAGAACCATTGCTGGTTCTGTTTTCGCGCAACGAGGTGAGCGTCAAGTTGGCAGGCACACCACGGAATT
Organism: Scoparia ambigualis; assembly: GCA_963921215.1. Taxonomy (NCBI): domain Eukaryota; kingdom Metazoa; phylum Arthropoda; class Insecta; order Lepidoptera; family Crambidae; genus Scoparia; species Scoparia ambigualis. The sequence continues at coordinate 28,937,577 of OY992511.1, read as the reverse complement.
AGATGGTTTTGACTATGTCAAAAAATTGTGTATAAATAGTGATAAATAGTGACATATAGCATATAAATAGTGATACTATGGTTCAAAAGATATTTGAGTATCTTGGTGTGCCTGCTAACTTGACGTGAAGATATCAGGCACATTAAGAAATACAGTTTGTATCAATGTGATTTATATGTCAAAAAACTGTGCATAAATAATGAATCGAATACGCAAAATTTCAACAATTGTACTTCAATACAAACCGAGATATTACGGTCTCTAAGTGGGCTGCCAACTTGACGATTCTTGCGATAGCGATTCCAGAGAAACGGGTTGAAGTTTTAAACAAATAAATACATGAAAAAATTGTGTGTGAAATAGTGAATCTTTCAATATCAATAAAAAAAGAATTCTTCTTTGCTATTTTCCAAATATCTAATGTAAACTTCTATCATACATTCGATTTTAAGTACAATCGTGCACAATTTTATTTATTGACTTAAGATTCATAGCTTATTCTTTGCGTATTAGTCATAAAATACTAGGCAGGTAATTTTAACATTTAATGCACAAGGAATATACTTGACCCTAGTTAACTTTACGAAAGATTTGCTTGGTAAGTACCTACTTATGAAGTTATACGTATTACTCGACCAACACAATTAGGCGCATGTCAGCTAGACGTTTATCACAGTTGTTCAATAATTTACAAACTAAACGTATCTTCTTCGATATTCCATTTTAAAATCTGACCACTCAGCATGTGCAAACTAATTGAAGTGCAATATATTTAGTTTGTAATCATTGAACAATTATGATAAACGTCTAGCTTTAATGCGATTAATTATGTTGGTCGAGTAGTAAATATGAAAAGTTTTGAATGACTGAGCAAATATCTACCTCACATTAGGTACAGTGGCGGACTCCGTCGCTTTACCAGTCTAAAGGTCAAAATCCCTTGACACCGCGTCGTGTATTTGGTACGGGCTCGTAGGTACCCGGGCGGTCGGTGCGCTTCACACGAAAATCGCTGCAAAGTGGTAAAGCGACGGCGACCCCGACCGTATCTAGGTATATCTTTTTTGTAAATAATATAATAGAAAATAAGCTGCGTACCTATAAAAATGTATGTTGTTATTAAACGATTTAAACACTTTCACTTCTGATGCAAATGTACTCACTGCTTACCAATTTCAACACAAACAAAACGCCATCTCTCGGTCGTTAACGACACTCGCTCGTCCACCACTATCCGAGCCTTTTAATTCGAGTCACTAAAATTACAAATTGCTTGACATAAAAATTTCCATAGAAATAACGTGAAACTGATATTACAACGGTAGATTTAAGTGTAATTTTATGACTTGAATTAAAAATAATTAGACTTTATGTCAGTATCTTAAGTCAATAAATAAAATTGTGCACGATTGTACTTAAAATCAAATGTATGGTAGAAGTTTACATTAGATTTTTGGAAAATAGCAAAGAAGAATTCTTTTTTTATTGATATTGAAAGATTCACAATTTCACACACAATTTTTTCATGTATTTATTTGTTTAAAACTTCAACCCGTTTCTCTGGAACCGCCATCGCAAGAATCGTCAAGTTGGCAGCCCACTTAGAGACCGTAATATCTCGGTTTGTATTGAAGTACAATTGTTGAAATTTTGCGTATTCGATTCACTATTTATGCACAGTTTTTTGACATATAAATCACATTGATACGAACTGTATTTCTTAATGTGCCTGCTATCTTGACGTCAAGTTAGCAGGCACACCAAGATACTCAAATATCTTTTGAACCATAGTATCACTATTTATATGCTATGCGTCACTATTTATCACTATTTATACACAATTTTTTGACATAGTCAAAACCATCTTATTCCGTGGTGTGCCTGCCAACTTGACGCTCACTATCATTAACCATGCTTTTTGAAGGTATCCAGAATCTACTTAGTACTTACTTATAGAAAATTGTCATAGATAAAAAGTTAGTAGGTAAGTACTTAGGTATTATACAAAATTGCTTGATATTGTTTTTACCAAATAACCATGTTTGTTCACCATTCTGAGGAAGTCCATCCTCCAAATTATGAGGTAACATTCAAGATTTTTGAATCGTCGTCTCAAATCTGCAAAACCACATAAAATAGTTTTATCTTTATGTCAATACTCTTTATTCTAGCAATTTTAACAAAACTGACATTTCCTGATAAGTCCCAATATAGTAATAGGCATAATACTTACCTTTATTATGTAAATAATAATTTATTTATTAAAACTTACCGTTTGAACATAAGGACTTTTTAAATGTAAATATGGCATGTATTAATGCCATGCCGTCCTTTAGGGGTTTGATATCTTTTCCTATTATGAAAGATGCTTGTCTGTATAAAATTTATAGGGTACAGTCAATAGGTTACACCTTACTACACTTAGAGCGTTGGTTTAATACTCTAAGCTACCTGGCAAATTAAATCTTCATTGGAACCTGTAAAACAAATAGGCAATCTAAGTTATAAATTGATAAATGGACATTATGGATAGGTTACATTTAATATTGATACAGGAAGTCCCTTACTGTTGTCTTATTCTTAACCTTTCTTGTCATGATTAAAGGTACTTATGTGGATTTATTTGGCCAAAATGTTTGTATGGTTTGAGAGCCTCCACAAATTGTTATGCAGCGACTTGCTCTTCGTTGCGGAAAATGTTGCATGACACACATTTATTTGGTCACTCACATCGCAACAACTATATCAGCACGCAATTCCCGGCAGACCTTAGTTAGATATTTGAAAGTTCGTAAACGAGAACTCCGAGAACTATTCACAAGTACAACAAACTCGGGATTTCGTTAATTTGCTCCAAGCAACGTAGGGAAACATTTCTTCCTTAGCGCCTGAGCACCATTCTTTGATTATTGCAGTCCACAATAGCCCTAAAAAGAGCATTTTAAACAAAACTTTCAACACAACACAACTCTTCCTTCATCAGCTGATCAAACATCGCCATTTTGTGTGAATTTTTATCTTCAATGTTTGAGTCATCGCTAGATTAGCGATTCTTGGTTTGTCAAACTGTCAATTAGGTCTATTTTACCGTAAATTTTACGACGTAGGTAACTTTTGCTTAAGTCAATCCCATACATTCTGTTTATCGTAGCGATGATTTCGTAGCGTTTAATTTGTTTGCCAATTGACTAGGCCCTCTGAGCATCAGTTCGGATTTCGTAAATCACACTCTACTATTAAACAAATGCACCGAATATATCATGACATAACTAGCTGCTTCGAAAGAAAAGAATACTGCTCAGCGGCATTTTTGGACGTACAACAAGCATTTGACAGAGTTTGACATAAGGGACTTTTGTGTAAAGTGAAAGAGAAACTTCCACACTCTTTGTTTTTAATAGTCGAATCCTACTTATCATACAGACGATTCCAAGTAAAACAGGGAGATGCTAGATCTACTCTATACAAAATTGAGGCTGGTGTACCTCAGGGCTCGGTTCTCGGTCCTGTACTGTATAATATCTTAACATCAGATCTTCCTTCATCTAAATATGTGACCGTTGCGACATACGCCGACGATGTAGCATACCTCTCATGCGATAAATCTCCAGTAGAGGCTAATAACAAACTACAACGCCTATTAGATAAAACGGCAACATGGTTGCAAAAGTGGCGCATTCGAGCAAGTGCCCAAAAGTCAAACCACATCACTTTTACGATGAGAAAAGAAAACTGCCCGCCTGTCAAATTGGGAACTGATTACCTGCCTGAAACAGACTGCATCAAGTACTTGGGTTTTCACCTTGACCGTAGGCTCACCTGGAAAATTCATATAAAAAAGAAAAGAGATGCGATAAATCTGAAATTTAGGAATTTCATTCTGCTTCTGGGGAGGAACCCTATCCTTTCTCTGGACAACAAACTCCTCATATACAATGCAATTTTAAAACCTATTTGGACCTATGGAATTCCGCTATGGGGTACTGCCAGCAAAAGTAATATAATGTGTCTACAACGAGTTCAAAATAGTATCTTACGTACCATTACAAATGCTCCGTGGTTCTCCAGAAACGACGAGATTCATGAATACCTCAACGTACCTGCCATTCAAACTGAAATAGAGCGGCAAAGAAAGGAATATCTGAAACGTTTCTCTTCCCATCCAAACCCCTTGGCTACCCAGCTCTTGAAGCCTTCCTTAGCAATAAAAAGACTGAAAAGGAAGACTGTTACGGCGAAAGGCGTTCGCAGTAACAGCGACGAAATAAAGGTTGTGGGCTGGGTAGGTATGGATAGTGAAGTACTTACAGGGATGATGAGTCACAGGAACCGGGGGACGAGCTGACCACGGGCGGCGATGTAGGTTGGTTTCCTGGCGCACAGTCACTACACTACACAATAGGGATTTAGGCGGTCTCTTCACATTAGGTTCAGGAGTCACTATAAATAAGGGCAGATACCAGCGCGCGTATTTTGTGGGCGTCTCGCGGTAGTTAACAGACAGACTAGTCGGCGCGGTATATCTCACGAAGCCAGCGGCTGCGGGTCGCGCAGCGGTGGCGCCGCGGCAGATAGGCGGACGCGGTCGTCAACAACCGCCGAGTCAACCGCCTTACCGATGGCGGTATAGTTTGAATGGCCGTCCCGGCTTTGGCGGGAACATCCTCCGGGGGCCAGGGTGGGCTCATCCAATGGGAGCCTGGCGATCCGGAATACAGGCCTTCGAAGATGTCCATTCGCGGTGTCCAGGTCTACCACCCGCACGACGCCATCCTTCCCAGGCAGGGTGCGAGCAATGCGCCCCAGTCTCCATTGGAGGGCAGGCAGGTTGTCCTCCTTGATGAGGACGAGCTCGCCAACTCGGGGAGGGGAGGATGGGGACAACCATTTGGAGCGGGTTTGGAGGGTATGAAGGTAGGACTGGGTCCACAGCGTCCAGAAGCGCTGGGAAAGGGCCTGTACCATCTGGAACCGCCTACGTGTGGAGATCGGCCTATCTTCCACGGATAGTTCGGGAAGGGCCGTTAGTGGGCGGCCTATAAGAAAATGTCCGGCTGTAAGCGGCTCAAAGTCTGAAGGATCAGACGAAAGTGGGCAGAGAGGTCTTGAGTTAAGGACCGCTTCAATTCGAGCTAAAAGTGTGGAGAATTCCTCGAATGTGAGGTGTTGTTCGCCAATTACGCGATATAAAAGTTGCTTTGTTGATTTTACGTTGATCTCATGTAACGCACCGAACCATGGTCCCTTAGGGACGTTCAACAACCAAGTAATGTGCTGACCAGCGAGCTTGTGCGCAATCGTGTCATTATTCAAGGCAAGAAAGTTTTGTACTTCGACGTATTTAGAACGCAGAGACGGGTTCGCCATTAGCTTCTTCTCAATATTGAGGAATCTGCGTAATGCGATAGGGTGAGTTTTACCTAGTTGAGGGGCGTCCTTTAGAAAGGGCAGAGCGACCGTATATCTGCCTGAGGGATCGCGTGTAGTGGTAGAGCGGAAGATTTCCTCGCATTGTTCCTCCAGGGGATCATTATGAGTGTGAGATTGAGGGAGGGGCTCCTCAGACTCCCAGAACCTTTCCAGACTCTGACGTATGTCCTGGGCTGATTCTGCTGAGTCTGGTTGTGAGCTGACGACGTGAGCTGAGTTAACCTGCTGCGCCGGCTGCGCATACAAGTCCTCAATGGGGTCACCTACGGCTTAAGATCAAGCCCGTACCATGCAATCCGCACTCTGCTTCAGCTGGCTGATGATGAAGGCCATCGCTACCCTGGAGCCGCTCAGGTTCTTCGCAAGTCTATCTTCGTTGATGACATCTTGTGTGGTCATGACACAGTTGAATCCGCCCAAGCACTTCAGGACGAGTTGATAAGTCTGCTAGACCTAGGCGGCTTTCAGCTCAGTAAGTGGACATCTAACTCGCCTAAGCTGCTCGAGAGATTTCCCGACAACCAATGCGACATGCCCAAGGACTTCGACATGAACCCAGAGTCCACGTCCATTAAGGTCTTGGGTATACAGTGGAGCCCTCAGTCAGACGAGTTCACCTACCGCATCTCTCTGCCCCCCATCACACATGTCACAAAGCGGTCTATTTTAAGTACCGTAGCCTCACTTTATGACCCAAACGGCTGGGTTTCTCCCGTTATCTTCCGCGCAAAGCTGCTGCTTCAGCAATTGTGGCTACTGAAGCTGGAATGGGATGAGCCCACTCCCTTTGAAGTGCAAACGGAGTGGCACCACATCTCAGAGGATCTGCCGCTGTTGTCTAGCATTCGCTTCCCTCGGCACATTTGTGCAAACAAAGGCTCAGCTGCATACTCGCTTCACGGGTTTGCAGATGCCTCTGAAGCCGGGTTTGCCGCCGTTGTTTACCTCCATGAGCTCGATGCCTCCGGAGATACTTTGGTACACTTGATTGTCGCCAAGTCGCGAGTCGCACCAATCAAGAATCGCCTCACAATCCCCAAGTTAGAGTTGTCGGCCGCCACTCTACTCTCCCAGCTCATGATCCGTGTGTCAGTTCAGTTATCGGCCCATATCAGTATACAACAACACATATGTTGGTCAGACAGTACGATAGTCCTGGCCTGGCTCAATACACCGCCTCACCGTCTTCAACCCTTTGAAGCCAACAGGGTAGTCAACATCAGCTCAGGCTCACCAGAATGTACCTGGCGACACGTACCTTCCGAGCTCAACCCGGCAGATTGCGCAAGCAGAGGGATGTCTGCGCAATCCCTGTCAGCCCACGACCTATGGTGGTCTCCCACGTGGCTTGGACAGCCTTGTGAGTCTTGGCCTGCAATGCCCTTAGCTCTGGGCCATCACGCCCTGCCCGGCCTTAAGCCCAAACACGTCCCGTCACTGGTCACAGTGCCCGGTCTTGACTTTGACCTGCTCACTCGGTTCAGTTCACTAGACAAGCTCGTCGGAGTGACAGCTTGTCTAAAACGCTTTCTGCACAACTGCAGACACCACCCAGATTCGCGACGCTCAGGCCCCTTGTACGTCAGTGAACGAAGAGAGGCCCTACTTTACTGGGTGCGCAGTGTTCAGCACAATGAATTTGCAGAGGACATCCACCGCCTTCAAACTGGCAAAATCTGCTCCGTTAGACTCCAGCGGCTGTCACCTCTCATTAAAGATGAGCTCCTTAGAGTTGGTGGACGACTGTCCCATGCGTCTATCCGATATGACGCGCAGCATCCGCTCATACTTCCCAGCTCTAGCCCACTTGTAGACCTTATCATTGACCACTACCACAAAATACACTGCCACCCTGGCGCTGACACTTTACAAGCTATCCTACGCCAACAATTTTGGATATTGTCCGCGCGCCGTATTATTAGACACCGAGTTTTTAAATGCATTAGATGCTTTCGATGCCGGGCCCAGCCGCAAGCGCCCTTCATGGCCGACCTGCCAGCCGATAGAGTTACGCCTCAGCCAGTATTTAGTCAAGTCACGACCGATTTTGCCGGACCATTCCTCGTTAAATCTAGTACCCTACGTAATGTTAAACTCTTAAAAGCGTACTTTTGTATATTCGTGTGCCTCTCGACTAAGGCGGTTCATTTGGAACCGGTCTCGGACCTCAGCACGGAAGCGTTCCTCGCGGCATTACAGCGTTTTATAGCACGCCGCGGTGCCCCGGTTCTCATCCGCTCGGACTGCGGTACAAATTATGTAGGCGCTAGAAATCAGCTCATCGAAGTACAAAACTTTCTTGCCTTGAATAATGACACGATTGCGCACAAGCTCGCTGGTCAGCACATTACTTGGTTGTTGAACGTCCCTAAGGGACCATGGTTCGGTGCGTTACATGAGATCAACGTAAAATCAACAAAGCAACTTTTATATCGCGTAACTCTATCGGCTGGCAGGTCGGCCATGAAGGGCGCTTGCGGCTGGGCCCGGCATCGAAAACATCTAATGCATTTAAAAACTCGGTGTCTAATAATCCGGCTCGAAGGACCAAAATGTTACGGCGAAAGGCGTTCGCAGTAACAGCGACGAAATAAAGGTTGTGGGCTGGGTAGGTATGGATAGTGAAGTACTTACAGGGATGATGAGTCACAGGAACCGGGGGACGAGCTGACCACGGGCGGCGATGTAGGTTGGTTTCCTGGCGCACAGTCACTACACTACACAATAGGCATTTAGGCGGTCTCTTCACATTAGGTTCAGGAGTCACTATAAATAAGGGCAGATACCAGCGCGCGTATTTTGTGGGCGTCTCGCGGTAGTTAACAGACAGACTAGTCGGCGCGGTATATCTCACGAAGCCAGCGGCTGCGGGTCGCGCAGCGGTGGCGCCGCGGCAGATAGGCGGACGCGGTCGTCAACAACCGCCGAGTCAACCGCCTTACCGATGGCGGTATAGTTTGAATGGCCGTCCCGGCTTTGGCGGGAACAAAGACTATTCTATGAAAGGATTGTTGAAGCGCTGGCTTCATCATCTTCAAGATAGTTATTACCCAACACATCAGCTTATAGTCTTGCCGACTGATCGCCGATAAAAGCAGAAATGAAAAAAAAATGTTTGGGCAGTCAGACTCGCAATAGGAAATGAAATACTAATGTAATATTTTTAGGATTCATATTTATTTTTAATGTAAACTAAATATAAATCAACATAGCAATAGTCAACTTTTATATTCTACTGACACATTGTAAATAATATTTGATTTTTACAATCAAATGCTCAGAATAATCATGTAAATAAACAAAAATTTAGTTATCGTTTTTAATAATCAGCAATATTTATAATTAAACAGTGTCTCTTACTTTAATGATCAGTTTTAACAAAACAAAAACTTGTAATTTGTTTTACTTTTTCAAGGTAAGTTGTAAGAATATAATTTTGTTTAGAAATGTAAGAATCGTTATTAAGTTCCGCTCCATTTTTTTCAAATAACATCGGTATCTTCTGTCAAATTCGATATCACATTTCTTTCTTCTATTTTTTGGAAGTGATTTAAATAATGTATTTGTTATAATATTTTAGTTTACTTTAAAAATTATGTTTCCTAAAAATATTAAATTAGTATTTTATTTCCTATTGCGAGGTTGACTGACCAAAAATAACGACGTTTAGATATTTAATAACAAAGCCAAGCAATTACCCAGTTTAAGTAGGATTTTTGACAAAGTGCGCCTTTGACATTCTGCGCTTTTGACACTCTGCGCTTTTCACAATCTGCGCTTTTGACTATGTGCGCTTCTGACATTCTGCTCTTTTAACAATTTGCGATCGTTTGTCATTTTGCGCTTTTGACCTTATGCTCCTAAACGCTAGCGGCTAAGCCACCGGTCGCAGACCCAGAAGTCCCGGGTTCGATTCCCAGCGGGGGGTACATTTTTGTGTGCTCGGTTTGGTTGGTGGTAGGGCTGTTAAGTCCGCCTGGCTGGCATAACAACGATGTTTATAGCATTGTTGTGTTCCGACAGTTGGAGATAAGATAGCCAGTTCCTCAGCGGTTGAGAATTCCGGGTGAAGCGCTCTTCCTCCTTCGGCCTATCGTCACTTACCATCCGGTGAGATGACGGCCAAGCGCTTACCCGTTGCAGAATAAAATAAAGAAAAGCTTCACAGCTAATGCAGCACCTCCTCACGTGTCCTTTAAGCTAATTAACGAAATTTTGAAACGCAGGTTTGTGAGGAACTTGAAGATGGCGACACTCGGCCCCTCGAGCTGGGCGTCAAAGTGTTTCACGCTGTAAGCCCTATGCTCTCCGAGCGACTTGATGTGACGCACGTCGACCAAGAGCTCGCATCCGACAAAACTTACTTGGTCGAAAACAAGTTCGATGGCGAAAGATTTCAGGTAAGGTACTACTACTTTGGTCTGCGTTTCATCTAATTATTATAAATAATGTAAACATACATTAATCAAGACTATTATACCTGAAGGGTTAATCAGAGTCTAGGCAATGAGGGCAGCAAAAGCAGTCCTCTACCATAGTCCACTTTTCACCAATTAGCGAATGGGTAAAGAATGTAAACAACAACATTTAAATAATTAAATTGTTTGTTGGTAAAAGAATTTAGTTTCTAGTAAGCTAATTTATTTTATTGCTTACTAAATAAATAAATGAATGATTAGTTAAAGATAAGGCTACTAAAATTCTAGCTAACATGTCATGGCGACAGACATCCGAATCGAATCTCTAGACCTTGGTGGTACGCGCTAGGCGCTCCGTAATAGGTAAAGCCGCCTCTGGCAACCAACAAATCAGTTTACCAACAGTTATTTTATAGATACACATGGAGAATGGAGTTTTCGAATACTTCTCTAGAAAAGGCCACAAGTACTCAGATAACTATGGAAAAACGTACGACTCTGGATTTCTGACGCCGTTTTTGAAAGGTTGCTTCAATTCTGAAGTCAGTAGTTTTATATTGGACGGCGAGATGATGGGGTGGCATAAGTTGAACCAGCATTATAGTTGTAAAGGTAATTCAAATTTCGTTTTAACTTGTAGTTAGAAATTATCTTGTTATATTAAGATTACATGCATGGAGTAATTAGTTTTTGTTTCATTTAATTTTTTATAAGTCTGTAGTTTATAAGTCTAAAATACTTTATATTTTACATAACCCGATTATTCAATTACGTCATAGGAATGGCGTTTGATGTTAAAAAAATTACGGATCATTCAAAATTTCGACCTTGTTTCTGCGCATTCGACGTCTTATATTATAATGGCAACACTCTTGTCGGAGCCCCCGAAAAAGGCGGGATATCTCTGAAAGACCGCCTAAAAATACTCGACTCAATGTTCAATAATATTACTGGCGTAATACAGCGTAGCGAGAGGAAGATCATTGAGAATAGGTATGTAATAAGTAACTATAATATACCTGATGATGACATAATCAATTTTGCATCGTTTGACCACAGGGTGTGATTGTGATACCAACTAGATCCTTTCGCAGCAGCTCTTTCTTCTATCTTCCTAAAGTTTGTACCAATTATCGTCAGAATTGTTTTATTTACAGAGCAACTAAAACCTTTAATGACAAGTGTAAAGATTGCAATTTCAACATTGATCTTTTCAATACCAGCTTACCTTCATTGAGAAGGCAACTTAGTAAAGGAATTTGAATTAATTCATCTGTCTTGTCTATTTATCTGTCATCTAGTATTATTAATTTTGTAGTAGGTGAGACAGAACACAATAACTTTTAAAGTATGGACATTTTATGATAGTAATATTTTTTTTATTTGCATAAAACTTATTACAATATTTTGTTTAGATAGTAATTGTATTCTGTTTGAAGCATTAAAACCTTGCCTATGATTTCCCACTCATTAAACATGTAGATACCTGCTAGAGGGCTACTATGTGATATACAAGACATTGTTTCAGATCGGAAATATTAGAAAAACTAAATGAGGCTATCCAAAACCAAGAAGAAGGAATTGTCGTGAAAGATATACAATCATATTACATACCAAGTCGACGAAACGCCGGATGGTACAAAATAAAACCAGAAGTAAATAAAATTCTAATACTTAAGTGTATTTTTTTCTATCAAAGAAATTATCAGTCATCTTTTTAAAATTTTGTTATTCCTACGTGTTGATGTTCTGCTAATAAATATAAATAAATAAATAAATCTTTCCTACAATCACACCAATTATCTAGCCCAAGAGAAGCTTCGAAGAAACTCGTTAAATGGTTACTAGACAACGGATAAACTTACTTAAAATACTTAAATACATACTTATTATACATAGAAAACACCCAGACCCAAGACAATTTAGAAAAACAATAATTTCTAAATTGACCCGACCGGGGATCGAACCCGGGACCTCAGAGATGGCGACACCATGAAAACCGGTGTACAAACCACTCGACCAAGGAGGTCGTCGTCGCTAATGAACAGATACTATTTTTCTTTCAAATAAAAACTTTATAATATTTGCTGTTATTTCAGTACACTGAAAGCACGATGACCGATCTGGATCTAGTGATAATCGGAGCCGACGAGGCTGCGAACAAAAGACGAGGGCGCGCGAAGTGTTTCCATGTTGCTTGCATCGACCAACCGGCGCCTGGTAAGATTAATTTAGAACTAAATCTCGCATTCACGTCCAGGGTGGGGGCTTAATAATAGAATACTACCAACCTATCTCTTCCCTTGGGTGTCATAAAAGGCGACTAACGGACTAAAGACTGCACATACATCCAACAGCATAAAGCGGCGATGGGCACACCTCAGCATTCTTGGCATGGACATCGGCCAGGAACTGAATCTGAAATGCTACATCGAGAGTGCTATTTTAACAGCCTCCCGGAAGTTGGGTATTCTCAATAAGGTGAGGCGGGTTTTGACTCCCGAGCAGCGCTGTTTGCTGTACAAAACTCATATACCCCACAATTTATTGTTTTTTCTATGTGTGTGAAAATCTTAATGCGGTTCACAGAATACTTACCAAGTTTCAACAGTATAGTTCTTATAGTTTCGGAAAAAAGTAGCTGTGACATACGGACGGACAGACAGACAGACATGACGAATCCATAAGGGTTCCGTTTTTTGCCATTTGGCTACGGAACCCTAAAAATGATGATTTTTCTGTAGATGATTCCATGAGTGACGTCGCCCGCTGGCTGTGCGTCGGTCGCGTGGTGACTGGTCTATCGCACGCCGAGCGAGAGGCGCTCTGCGCTGAGCTAGAGAAGCATTGGACTGCCTCAAGGGACGCGCCCGCGCCCCCCCAACTGGTCTTCAATAAGGAGATGCCGGACTTTTGGATACTGCCCGACAAGTCGACTGTTTTACAAGTGATTTACTATTTTGTTTGCCTGTTTTGTGAACGTCTGCTTTATGGAGTATCTACTCTAGCTGGTGCCCGTAGCTTCGCTCGCATATATTTTTCTCGGGACTATGTAGCCCATAACCTATATCTACAGGATAATTCTTTTTATCAGTGCGCATAATTTTTTAAATTATAGAGTAACTTAGTCTACAGCTACTGATTTAATTTAAATGTTTTTAAGTAAAAAATAAAGAAACTAAAACTGATCAAACATATCCACTAAAATACCGTTGATCATGGTAAATCGACCGAAATCGCGAAATTGAACTTTAACACATTACGATACGAGGCGGCCGGGCGGGTCAATGCACTTGCACCGACACGTGACCTTTCGTTCGCCCGGTATCCACGAGTTATTGTGCCGGAGAAATTAAATAAATGAATAATAAATAAATTAAAAATAAATAAAGATGATGTCTATTAACCTTTTGAGCGCCAAAGTCCTCTATAGTTGACCAGCACTTGCGGGCCCTGTGCGCCAACGACATCTATAGTTAACAAAAAACCCGGCTTACAAAAATATTAAATAAATGTGTTGAAAAACTATTACTGGTATTTTTTTTCTACATTCGGCAATAAAGAATATCCCTGCAACATATGAGTATAAAAACAAGTCTCTTAGAGCCATAAGAACTGAGAAATATTTAACTATAAAATTAACTATAAAACTTGGTTTTTTATCTAAGCAAATACTATGTCCAACACGCCAAAGTCGTCTACTCTTGACCGCTAGTGCTGTACTGCGGAAGGTAGTTTTATTGTAAATTACCTATTCAAAATTCAACTAAAACGTGTTATTTTATTTTATTATTATTGCTATTTTAATAAAATGAAATGTAAGAAAACTAACACTACCATAGCGTACCGTAGCTCAGCTACATGAATAAAGAATCGTCGAATCAACTTCACCTAATAAATCTAATATGGCAACTCTGGCGCATCCCTAGCGCGTCATCAATAATCAGTTCTCTGGGCGCCGTGGTCACGGATAGACGATAGCCTGATGACGTCATACGCGCATAGTGAGGAAAGTAGTGCAGTGCAACATGAGCGATTCAATTGAACTTCTTCGCATTTTGGAAGGCGTCGATGATGACGACGAATTTTCGGAATCTGATTCAATTATTGAAGAAGATTTAGAGGTATGCAAATTCTTAATAAATTAAACTTTATTTCTGTTAATATACTTATACTATACTAGACTTTATATATATTATTATTTATGTTAACAATTGTTTTATTACATTTTGTTTAATTGTATGTAAGTAAGTAAATATAATTAATATTCGAAACAAAATAACTCCTCGCAACTCTTGTAAGCCCAGGTTATTTCGCTAATTCCCTATATTTTTAAAGTTCTTGTTTTCGAGTTTAAAATAACCAATATCAACTTAAAAATCAAAACAAAGGTTTTTCTAAGGCGAGCCGCAATTTTAGTTCGTAACGGTTGCGAAAAAAAGGACGAAATCACTATAAAGATGTTTAGGTATCCTCTCGAGATCACGCGAGCGGATAATTCTCATTCTCATGTGTTTGGTGTATTTTTATAATTCAACGATAGTTAATGTACCTACATATAGGTAAGATAATAGCGTAATATTCTTTACAGAAATAAATCTCTAAAACCATAGTTCAACATAATCCTTCAAAAAATAGGTATGTAACCGTGAGTAAGCATTAAGGTCTAAAATAGCGGGTAAGTAGGCACATCGACTTGCTAACTTTCGGCACTACACTCGTTCCGAAAAGTATTTTGAGTACACTAAAAAAGATATATTGATAAGGATTCATGATCTAAAATAACGTATCAGCAGGCCTGTGTCACTACGTAATTCGGTCGATTTATATACCTACACGCTCGGTCCGCGCGCGGAGACAATTTAGTAGAGTGTCACGCACGCAGTACGCAGAACGCGACCGACTCAGCAGTTTGTTTCACGTTTACTTTATTTTCGCAAGTGGATAGTTCACAGGATGGTGAAACAAAAGCTTTACTGTTCTGCATTCGGATGCACTAATACGAAATTTAAAGATAATGATTTAACCTTTCACAAAATCTGTTGCCGTCTGCACTTACTTAGCATAAGCACATAGTAAGACATAGTAACAGAAGTAGATTCGACAGAGTAATAATACGAATAATTGGGCGGTTAAAAGGTTAATCGATGTCTTTCTAAGTATCGATTTCGAAATTGATACATTACGTGCGACTCGGGTACATCTCTATGGAAGAGGCACTAAAGAATGGCCAGCTGCGCCGTTGTTGTCCAGTCGTGACAATGAAGACATCACTATAGAGAATGGTGCTGTGGTTTACCACCATTTTATTTTCAATGCTATGCTTTTATTTATGTATTAAGTACAATTATATACAAAGAGTGGAAGATGGCACAGGATTAAATTAAACATCCCAGATTATAAGTAGTCATTTATTGCATATAAAACAACAAAAACAGGTCGCCGTGTGTTACCAATATATCGACTCGACTCGAATATCGACGTGGCAGCACTATATTTTTCGTAGGTATTTTTGTTTATTTTATGCTCTGGCGTGCAGGACACAGGAATGCGTTTATGGCGTGGCGGCCAAAAGGTTAATTAACGTTACTGAATGATATAAAAAATTATGCGCACTGATAAAAAAAACCTGTATACCGAAATTCATCAACATTATTTTTTTTAATATATATGAGAAGGAAGCAAACGAGCAGGCGGGTCACCTGATGGAAAGCAATCACCGCCGCCCATGGACACCCGCAAAACCAGAGGAGTCGCAAATGCGTTGCCGACTTTTAAGAAAGGAATAGGGTTAGGGGAAGGAATAGGAATTGTGAGGTGGGAGGGGAAGGGGCCTCCGGAACTCTCACTGGCCGGACGAAACAACAGCACCAAGTGCCATTATTTCACGCCGGATATTCGTGAGAGGGTGGTATTACCCCGGGCGAGCCGGCCCAATGCGTGCTGCAACGCAGCGTGGCTCTACCACTCAATCATGTCACTCATTTAGCACCACCCAGGGGTCACGTGTAGGTTCTCAAGGGTAAACCTACGGACGCGAGTAACTTTAACCCCCAAACATCATTTTAATCACTGCTTTCTACGGCACACCAAGCTTAAGCTTCTTTTGAAAGTTGTTTTTAATGGTTAGAAAGCTTATAAACATACTTTTTATGCAAAGAAAACACCCAGACACTAAATAAATTTTGAAAACCAGTTATTTCTAAAGTGACCCGACCGGGAATCGAACCCGGGCCCTCGCCAGTACCGGCGTGTCAACCACTCGACCGTGGAGGTCGTCAAAATATAAATGTGATAAATTGTATCACATGTATGTGCAGTAAAGAATCTATCTATCTATCTATACTAATGTTATAAAGAGGAAATATTTGTTTGTTTGAATTGAATAGGCTCCGAAATTTACTGAGTGGTAGAGCGACGCTCGCATTGGGCCGGCTCGCCCGGCGTAATACCACCCTCTCACGAATTTCCGGCGGGAAATAATGGCACTTGGTGCTTTTGTGTTTCGTCCGGCCAGTGAGGGTTCCGGAGTCCCCCCCCCCACTCCTCTCGCAATTCCTATTCCTTCCTTAACCCTATTCCTTCCTTAAAGGCCGGCAACGCGTCTGCGATTCCTCTTTGTGGGCGGCGGTGATTACTCTCCATCAGGTGCCCCGCCTACTCGTTTGCCTCCTTTAAAAAAAAAAACTACTGGTCTGATTTAGAAAATTCTTTGACAATTAGAAAGCTACATTCTTCCCAAGTGATATAGGCTATATTTTTATCTCGATATTCCTACAGGAACAGGTACCACGCGGGTAACACCGCGAGGATCCGCTAGTGTATGGTATAAATATAAGTATTTGCGGTTAGGTGCGCGCGACGGAGCTGATCCGCAGCGTGAGCTACGGCACCGAGTACACGCTGCGCTTCCCGCGCGTGGTGCGCGTGCGCCATGACAAGCCCGTCGCGGACGTCATGACGCTGGCCGACTTCGACGCGCTCGTGCCGGTACGCGACGGAGATTGTTTATTTACGTACACACACACACACACACGCGCACGCTCTCACGCATACACACACACGCAAACACACATTATTTCTATTCCTTCAATAAAATTACACAACCGTGTCGGGTAGCGGTGAAAGAATACTACCACCCCCTCTTAGGGATGTGCGATCCGGGTCGTTGATCCGATTTTTCGGATCGTAATGGATCGTAACGCGATGATCCGATCCACGGATCGGATCGCATGCCGTCGATCCGATCTTCAGGAAATCGATCTGGATCGTATGCAATTAAGTAAGACACAATTAGTTTTAGATTTTTATTATGTAAACCCTTTATTATGTAAAAGGTTTATAACCTTGTAAAGAAGTATGCATGTGACTGGATATACACATTTTATGCTTCTAAACCTACCCACAACATTCATTTATAATAATTTAACAGCTATAATATCAATCTACCCGCAAAGACTGCCGCTAAAATCAAAATGTGGACAAAGTTAGAACACGTTCGTAACAAATAAACCTAAGTATATACCCAATTTTCTTTTTTAATTTCGCGTTTTAATGCATACGATCCAAGCGATCCGATCTTTCAAGTTTTGAATCGATACGGAAAAAAATCGTATGACCTCGATCCGATCCGAAAATTGCTGGATCGTATGCCTGCCGATCCGATCTTTCAAAGGATCGGATCGGATCGGCGCATCCCTACCCCCTCTCTTCCCTCGGGTGTCGTACAAGGCCACTAACGGACTAAAGACTGCACATACAACTAACAGCATAGAGCGGCGATGGGCTCACCACCTGTCACGCTAAACACATGTGCAGTCGCTATTTGGTGAAAAGAGACAGGACAGAGGGACAGAGAACCCTTCGGGGATTTTTTTTATTCTACAACGGGTAAGCGCTTGGCATTCATCTCACCTGATGGTAAGTGAAGACAAGGCCGAAGGTGGAAGCGCGCTTCACCCGGAATCCTCAACCACTGAGGAACTGGCTATCTTATCTCAAACTGTACGGAACACAACAATGCTATGAACATCGTTGTTATGGCGACAGACTTAGATAAGATGGTGGTAGCTAGCCAGGCGAACTTAACAGCCCTTCCATCAACCAAACCGAGCACACAAAGATGTGCCCCCGCCGGGAATCAAACCCGGAACATCTGGGTCTGAAACCGGTGACTTAGCCACTAGACCACAGAGGCGATTAAATTTTGAGGCGGATAGTAGTTGTGATTATGGATGTATCTAAAATTACAAATTTATTTTTGTGTTTGTGTACGTACACACTCACGTGAGTGTATGTGCCCACATAATGAACTTTTATTGTACAAATAATGGGTAAGTTGGAACTGGGATAACTTGGTAGATTATGGTGACTGAATCTCCACATGTGTTGTTGTCCATGTTGGAAGGCTGATGATCAATTTTATCATTTTAATGTAATCGTCATTTTTTTTTATAGCAGAAGTAGGCAAACGAGCAAGCAGGTCACCTGATGGAAAGTAATCACCGCCGCCCATGGACACCCGCAAAACCAGAGGAATCGCAGACGCGTTGCCGGCCTTTAAGGAAGGAATAGGCTCGTTTCTTGAAGATCCCTAAGTTGTAACGGTCCGGAAATACCGCCACCGAGAGCTGGTTCCACAACACTGTAGTTCGAGGCAAGGAATTTCTTGAAAAACGCACAGTAGTAGACCGCCATCCATCAAGGTGATGTGGATGGAATGACAGTCGATTGCGTGTGTCTTTCTTACACATTTTCCTTTATAGCCATTAAGCCATGATCTTAACTAAATACTAATTGATTATGTGTTGTGTTCTTTTATAGAACAAAATGCCAGTCATTAAACTGAGTTCGAAGCTGATAGATGCAAATCAAATGGGCGTAGCCGGTGCAAAGATACGAAGGAAACGACCAGCCCAGGTCATCCGGGTGGCCGAACAGTTTCGCACAACCGTAACCGACGCCGTCGAAGTCACGTCCAAAGCGCTGCTCGGCAGAAAGATATGCATTCTCTCCGACGACCACAAGTGCAGTAGACAGGAGCTAATGAAAATTGTGAAGTCGCATAGCGGTACTGTTGTCTCCAATATTGGTAAGTTGAAGGGTAGGTAGATGATGTATTATTTTTAATACTGAGTCAGCAAAAATTCGTCATGATGATAGTGATTACCGAAACTTATAACTTGCGCTGGTATCATCGTAGTATCACCAGGGTCATTCCTATGTCCGCTCACATATATGGTGGATAGATTTTTGACCATCCCACTTCTATAAGAAATCTCTCATGCATATTTTTATGTAATTCAACACATTGATTCCAAAAATTTTTGATTCTCAATCTATATTTATAATTTACATAATTAAAAATACTCGCTATTCCGTAGGTTTTATTCGTTCTTTAGTCATCTTATTTCATTGCGAGTATCACATTTATTTTTTCAAAATGTTTCATTTTTTAATTTAGTTTTGTTTAGTAATATTATATTTATTTCGGTTATAAGTACATATTTTAGATAGGGATTTAGCTGTTTATTTATCTCTATTTGTTTTTATTAATTGCTATCTGTCTTGTGTACTTTAATAAATAAATAAATCTATTCACCAACTATTTTTTTATATTAGGTCCAGACACCTGGTGCGCGGTCGTCGGCAAAATGGATAAGCGCAAGGAGAATTTGATCAAGTCGCAAACCGTGGATATGGCCAGTGCATCCTGGCTTTGCAACCTACCGCCCTCAGAGGCGCCGTGCACTCTGCACCCATTGGATATGCTCTCTATCAAGAAGGCCACGCGGCTGCAACTCTGCAGGGAGTACGATACGTTTGGTGACAGCTACACCTCCGACGTAGACGAAGAAACGCTGAAAAAGTGTTTTGCGAAAATGGATGAATGCGTAAGTCTTCCTTATTCTTTTTCTTCTTCCTCCTTTGGTCCCTTTTTAATTTGGCGTTATATTTAATAGCGCAATGATAAAGCTACAAATCTTTGGCTTCCCACTGTTTTGTATCTCATTTTATTCAATATATTTTCATCCCTCCACCTCGGAAAGAGTATTTTTACTCTTCTATATCTGAGTGCAAAAGCCGTTTTATCCGCTAGAGGATAAAGTAAATTGAATTTAAAACATTGTGTGCACTAAGTTTGTGAATTAAAAACATCATAAACCTATTTACTTCTCCCTCCATGGTGCCGAATTTTAAAATACAACCTTTTTTAATTTGTTAAAAACTCAGACTCTGAAATGTCCGTGACTCCAGCGGGATAACCCCTTCAGATCGGCTTTAAATTACGCACCGATTTAGTTGATAATATGTTTAAATTTGTTAGCAAATACTAACATTTGTTGATTAATAGTTATCGAGATATCCCATGTTAAGGGTATCCCGCTGGAGTCACGCTCGTCAAAGTTATTTGACCTAAAACGAAGGAACGGTACACGCTACTGATATAGTTATTGTGCTAAGTTTTTGTTGATTCAGTTACGAATCCATGAGTGAAAATTCCAGGATTTTACTTTCTGTAGTTACTGAGTAATCAAATAACTACTTTTCGTCAAAATTCCTCCGAAAAGTAAGTTATAGTTGAGGTATAAGAAAAAAGGCTACATGCATGAAATTTGGGGAAGATTTTGTTGACTCAGAGAGAAAATTTGTTAGACAAAAACGAGAACTCTAGCTACAAGTACATCCTGAGATATAACGCATATTATGGTTATCCCGCTGGAGTCACGGTGTTGACACCTAAACAAGGGTTTTCCACAGGAATGGAGCAAGTAGCGAGTTTATGACTATAGCCAAGATTTTGTTGATCTAAAAATCTAACCAGTTACTACTTTTCAGTTTCCTACTTACAGTATTTTAGGAGAAATTAAAGTTTATAACTTTTTCATACTAAAAGTACGCGTATTGGCCGATTAAATTAAGTTGATTCCTTATAAAGACCATGATGGCGGTAATTTTTTTTGTTTATGTGCCGATTCCGATAAAATGTGGTTGGACATTATATTCAAATATTAGTACACCATAATTTAATACACCTAATATCACCATATACCTAATGTATAAGTAATAAAATATGTAATGTAATAAAAAAAATAAAAAAACCAACGAGCATTTTGCTGTGTAACGTATCATCGAGCAAAGGGGCGGGTAACAGGGGAGCATTAATTATTTATTATCCAACGTTAATTGGAAACCGCTAAAAGCTTGTCTTTGTATATGTTTATTTGCCACCGTCTTCTATTTCTATTTTTCTTTTTTTTTTCGACATTTCAATCAAGAGTGTAGGTAAGGTAAAAAAAATGTATGACGAACTGTTTCTATGATTAAAGATAATATTAGGTACCTATGTTAAGTAACGGTCGACAGAACGAGACTATTTTTTATTATTTTGTACACGTGTGACATCAATACGGCGTGAACCGATCAATGTAAAAAAGTACTACCTATGATTGCAAACTGTGTTTTTTTCTATACCTACTTTTACAATAAAAATAAATACTTTGCTAAATTTTGATCATTTTATTTCAACATGCCTTAGATTAGATAGTAAATCATTAAAGAGTAAATCTATCTATCTACATTAGTATAGGTATTGATATGAATAGTTATTCATACATTACATTAGGTATATAGTGATATTAGACATGTTATGGTGTACCAATATTTGAATAATTTATTGTCCAACCACATCTTATCGGAATCGGCCCAACAAAAATTGACCGTCATCTTGGTCTTTATAAGTAATCAACTTAATTTAGTCGGCTTATACGCGTACTTTTAGTATGAAAAAGTTATAAACTTTAATTTCTCCTTAAATACTGTACCTAGGAAACTGAAAAGTAGGAACTGGTTAGATTTTTACATCAACAAAATCTTGGCTATAGTCATAATCATAAACTCGTTACTTGCTTCATTCCTGCGAAAAAAACATGTTTAGGTATCAACAGCGTGACCCCAGCGGGATAACCATAATTAGCGTTATATCTCAGGATGTACTGTAGCTAGGGTTCTCGTTTTTGTCTAACAAATTTTCTCTCAGAGTCAACAAAATCTTCCCCAAATTTCATGAATGTAGCCTTTTTTCTTATACCTCAACTACAACTTACTTTTCGGTAGGGCATGTAGTATCGGAAAGTTTTCAGTATCGATACTGATTTCCGATACTCGATCTTAGTATCGGAATTCCGATACTAGTATCGGAACTACACACAGTTAAATCCATAATAGGTTCATTGTGAAATCAAATTGTTTTATAATTAAAAAATCGACTTTATATAAAATTCTCTCGCTCCTCACAATCACATAAACCTCAAAACAATTAAATAATATTTCAATATTAAATGTACCTTGTATGCAATGCAATTGACTAGCTAGCACTGTCAGATATGTTCAAAATTAACTGGAAAAAATATCTATTCTGTTTAAAACTAGGTACCTACATACCTAAGTACTCAGGTACTTAATTTAATAATTTTTATTTTTCTTAAATAATATAATTTAACGATACGAACAATATTTAACAATACGAAATAAAGTTTTATTTCCAAATCAGTCTACTTAACATTTTGGCATTTAGCAAATTAGGTTTAACAAATCACAAGTTTCTCATTCAGGCAAGGCAGTGTAAAGGCCCAAACTTGCGAATGCTCAGGAAGAAGTACAATGTCGCCTCAAGATCCAATAAAAGAGCAATCGCCAAGGCTAAAGTTGACCACATCCGCAAAATTGGTGATCGTTTGACCAAGTATCCATCCGGATCACGAGCCTTCTGGTCACTCGTCAAGGCTGCTGAAAACAACTTTTGTCGGTCCAGCCTCCCCCCACTGCGTACATCTGAAACTGATTTGGCCCATAGTGCAAGAGAGAAAAGCCGACTTTTTGGGAAGGCTCTTCGCCTCAAACTCGGCTTTGGATGACAAGGGAACTATGCCACGAAACATCCTGCGGCAAAAAAGTTCTATGCCAGAGATTCGATTTAGACGAAAGGCAATTAAACGTGAACTCTCTGCCCTTGATATCCGAAAGTCGAGTGGGCCTGACGGTGTACCTGCAGTAGTACTGAAAATGTGCGCTCCCGAGTTGACACCAGTAATAGCACGCCTATGTCGATTGTCATACCAAGTCCATAGTGGAAGAATCCGCCTTCGTGGAAGTTAATTCTTGTGCACCCGATTCCTAAAAAAGGAGATCGATCAGACCCTTCAAAGCAATCACATCCCTCCTCTCAAAGGTCACGTAGTGCATCATTAACAAGCAGCTCCTAGGATATCTCCACCAGTTGATTTCCGACCGCAAATACGGCTTACGTCATGGACGGTCAACGGGTGATCTTCTGGTATATCTCACACACCGTTGGGCAGAGGCCATAGAGAGTCGAGTTGAAGCTCTAGCGGTTAGCTTTGACATTGCAAATGCATTCGATAGGGTCTGGCACAGAGCGCTTCTCGCGAAGTTATTAGCATACATACGGAATACCCGATGAACTATGTAAATTGGTCGCTAGCTTTCTTTGTGGGCGCTGCGTTAAGGTCGCTATCGACGGTTGCTGCTCTGATGTCATGCCTATAAATGCTGGCGTTCCCCAGGGCTCGGTTCTGTCTCCCACGCTGTTTCTGCTACATATCAATGATATGGCTAACATTGATGTATACAGCATTGCTATGCGGATGAAAGTACGGGAGACGCCCTGTACATCGGAAGACCTAATGCCTCGGACTTAAACACAGGAGAATCGGCTGAAACTTGTGTCCAAAGTTCAGAACTCCCTGGAACGGGTCTCAAAATGAGGTGAATCAAACTTAGTTCATTTCAACTACTCCAAGACACAGGTTTTATTTATTTTTATTTATTTATTTATTTATTGAGGTTTGCGTGTTCACCGACAAAAAGGATCCATTTCTCGTAGCACCACAGTTCCAAAGCACTCCACTTAACATCTCAAGCAGCATTGGGATCCTTGGTGTTGACATATCAAGTAATGTACAGTTCCGCAAGTATCTAGAGGACAAAACGAAGATGGCATCCAAAAAATTAGGCGTTCTTAGAAAAGCGAGACGGTACTTCACGTCTAACCAGCTTTTACAGTTGTACAAAGTCCAAGTTAGACCTCACATGGAGTACAGTTCTCATCAATCTCAAGGAAGAGACGGTTACGCTTTATATGAAAATTTACTGTAAAATTTTCAAATAAATCTTACTTCGACTTTTATCTAACACTTCTTTCAACTGACAAATCGTACCTAATACAATTATATGATTACGAATAAAAAGTTAAAGTATAGTTCTGCTGTTTCCGATATTACGAATTACGATACTGGACCACTCAGTATCGGAACTGTAGTATCGGATCTAGTGGTCCGAGATTCCGATACTACGATACTACGAGATTCCGATATTACATGCCCTACTTTTCGGAGGAATTTTGACGAAAAGTAGGTATTTGATTACTCAGTAACTACAGAAGGTAGAATCCTGGAATTTTCACTGATGGATTCGTAATTGAATCAACAAAAACTTAGCACAATAACTATATCAGTAGCGTGTCTCGTTCCTGCTCGTTTTAGGTCAAATAACTTTGACGAGCGTGACTCCAGCGGGATACCCTTTAACATGGGATATCTCGATAACTATTGATCAACAAATTTTGGTATTTGCTAACAAATTTAAACATATTATCAACTAAATCGGTGCGTAGTTTGAAGCCGATCTGAAGAGGTTATCCCGCTGGGGTCACGGACATGACTCTGAACCTTTTTGGTGTACTTTTTTTAATTTGCTTAGTTATTTCCTTGCTGAGGTGGGATGAAAAGTTACGTGTTGCACTCGAGAATTTTAGAATCCTTCGTTTGCTCAGTCATCAAAATTGAGCATGTGGTTAAAAAGCAACTTTGCACTCTTGTATAACAAATAACTATTTCGTACAACCAACTAATTATCAATTTTTCTGTTTATTTGTGCCTAAAAAAAGATGTAAGGATAATTATTTTATTAGTAGACTTGATTTTACTTTTGTTCATTTAACTTAACATGCTTTATTATTAATTTTCCAGGACCAAAACATCTATCTTACAAAACAAGAGATGCTGAATCTTGACCAATTGTTGTTCGGGAAGAGCAACCCACACTTTTTCTTAAGGCCTTGCAACATTCACGTATCAAATAAAAGCAGTGTCCATGCGATTAAAGCGCGGATGTTTGGCGCCACTGTGTGCGATCTTTATACACCTAATCTGACACATGTGGTTATTTGTAAAACTGTCAACAGCGAATATGTGAATAAGTTGAAGGAAACGCAAAAAGCACTCATAGTCTCAGAAGAATGGCTTGAAGATTGTTTTCGCAAGAGGACCTTCGTACCTGAGACTAGCTACCTACTGTAGAAATAATCAGTGAATTGCAAAATTAAATACTTATTGTTTTGTAAAATGTATTTACTTAATAAGCTATATTCACCAAAGGGTCACTGTGAGGGCTGGTCTACTGTGGCGATGTTAAATTAAAGAGTTTTCAAAATGTAATGAATTTATTCTAAAAACATACCTCCTTATATATTAAATGATTTCGCAATATTAAAAAGAGATAACGAATACAATGATTACCTATTTCATACAACACAGCAAAACATAAATTTGCAGGTGCGTATAATTTAAATTATTATATTATTATTTCACCTACACACATTTTGCAGGCACACACGACACACGTCAATAGGAACGCATGCAAGGCTCGTCTAAGCCCCAGTGTCGCTGGCAGCTGGTACTATGCAGACGTATGACTTGTCACTAAAAACTTTTCATTCATACAAATTAATTAACAGAATAAAAAAATAAGTACTCCAGGCTAAAATAAAATGTGCTAACCGTACCAAGCCATTATTTAAAAAAATGTTTTGTCTACGTCACACAAACGCCATTTTGAATTTAACCAAAAGAGACAAAACAAAGTAGCTACATATTATAGGCCCCGTCTAAATGCTTGTTTCTAAATAAACTTTATAATAGAACGCGAAAGTTTACATAATGGTGTATTTAAACTCTCTTTATGATTTTAAAAATAAAAATGGGCGTAACCCATATCCCAATAATCCCATAATACCCAATATCTCTTTGTTTTATTAACATAATACCTCAGAAAAATAACTTATATTATTCTGAGCATAATACAAAAAAAAACCCATTGACATTTGTAGCTGTCGGAGGTCGGGGAGCGAAGGAGAGAAAAATAAAGTAGACTTTTTGCGGACAAAAAACTGAACTGTGGGTTCCGAGCGTGCGCACGGGCATCCGTGTTGAGCTCTTTCGGGCGACTGCCTCCGCCTGCGCGTGCCCGCTGCCGCGGGTGCGCGGAGGGGGAGGGCTCGCGGATTCGTGTGTGCGCTCGGTGACACTTATTTTATTTCTACCCAAGGCTGCGTTCCGTGGCTTCACTCGAGTGCACTCTAGCGCACTCCGGCGCGCGCTCTACCCGTTCCGTGGCTTGGTGAAATTTTACTCTGACGGCTGTCAGAGCGTAGTTTCATCCGTTCTGTGGCTCAGAGCGCAGCAACCAAACAACCATCAAATTGGATGGTTGTTTTTCACTCTGACAGCTATTTATTAGCTATTGTTTAAAAGTGGAAAAATGTAGACAAAAGAAGAGTTTTCTCTCGTTTTGGACAGGAATACTTCAGAATAGGTTATAAAAACAACTCGATCGTTCCGTGGCTCAGTTGCAACTCAAACGAATTAAACTTTAACCAAAC
This sequence comes from Scoparia ambigualis, assembly GCA_963921215.1. Taxonomy (NCBI): domain Eukaryota; kingdom Metazoa; phylum Arthropoda; class Insecta; order Lepidoptera; family Crambidae; genus Scoparia; species Scoparia ambigualis. Next base: position 28,910,988 of record OY992511.1, on the reverse strand, counting down.
AACTACACCCAGAACGACGGAACGCACTCCAACATTGCAAAAAAAAAGAAAAATATCAATACATAGTTAATTCTTTAAACAAAGTACTTAAATCTAATTTAGGTTGCCATCATCAACATCTTCCCCCCTAGTGTCCGTTTTGCGACACTCATCACCGAATAATAATGCTATACGCGTCACTGGTCGCTTCAACATTCCGGTTTTAGTCCTAACGTCTAGAACCCTAACGCGTCCGTCCCTACCTGGATAAAGTACTTCAACTATGCCTTTGGGCCAGCGATTACGGGGAGACGTGGGGTCGACCACAACTACGATATCTTCTACCTTAAACTGTACGCCTTCGCGCTGCCATTTTTGGCGCGTAACTAATGTGGGTAGTACCTCTTTCATCCATCGACTCCAAAATAGGTCTGCATGTCGTTTGGCATTTCTCCATTGCTTCCTCAGGTACAGGTCTGCATCACAAAAACACCGGGTAAAGGTAAGTTCGATGACTGACCTATTAAAAAATGGTTAGGCGTTAAAGCCTCTTGGCTGTGGGGGTCCACTGGCACATGTGTCAGTGGTCGGCTGTTGATCATATTCTCAACTTCTGCCATGAGTGTTGTTAGAGTCTCTTCTCTAGGGGATCTTTCTTTCAGCACCACATTGAGAGCTGTCTTGACGCTCCGAATGAGTATTTTCCAAGCACCGCCCATATGGGAACTTACTGGAGGTATAAAGTGCCAATCAACACCTTTGTTGACCGCCTGGGTCACAATAACTTCCTTATCTATTTCCTGGAAGGCTGTGCGCAACTCTTTATCTGCGCCTCGCATATTCGTGCCATTGTCAGAGTAAATAGACTTCGGCCAGCCTCCGCGTGCTGCCATCCTACGTAACGCCATAATGAGTGCGACGGCTGTCAACGACGAGACAAGTTCGATATGAACTGCTCGGATCGTCAGGCACGTGAACAACACACCGTACCTTAGTGGCGTTTGTCGTCCACCGGTGATCTCCATTGGGCCGAATAAATCAAGTCCACAAACAGTAAACGGCCGCTGATGATGAGTCAGCCTGGCTTCCGGTAGATCGCCCAGCCTAGGTGGTGTGGGCATCGCCTTTCGTACGCGACAAAAGTTACATTGCGAGAGGCAACAGTGCGGACAGTGGGGCGTAACTTTATCAACCAGTACTTCTGGCGCAGTTCATGCACTGCCAGTTCATTACTAGCGTGCGCAGCGCGGACGTGGTAGTGTCTAGGTAACTATGAGCCTAGCTATCTCGTGTTATCCATCCAGTATTATGGGAGCTTTTACTTCGTCACTCACTTCCCTTGCAGCGTTTATTCGTCCACCGTCTCTCAACAGTCCGTCGCTGTCCAAGTACGGAGTAAGATTTCGTAGACGGCTGTCGGCTCGCAGTTGCTTGCCTTTCTTTAGAAGGTTTATCTCTTCGTTGAAAGATTGCTGTTGCGCATAACGTAGCAATACCTTTTCCCCCCTGTGCATCAACTCGTCGTTCAAAAAGGTAAGTTCACTCTTCCTGCATTTTTCAATGAACAGTAGAACATTCGCAGCCGAACGCAGGAGACGCAACCAGCTGGAGAATCGACGAGGATCTGGTACAGGTAAGTATTCATCATTATTATTTTCATTTTGTTCGTTTATGATATTTATTCTTTCTAATATGTCATCACTAACATCTTTTTCTGTTACAGGATCTCGCGGCCACGACGTGCAGTCATCTCGAAGAAACAGAGGACCAGTGAACCACACGCAGTGCCTGTCCAGCTCACAATCGGTGATCTTCGTTGCCAAGTCGGCCACATTTAGATCTGAAGAGACATAGTGCCACTCAGAAATTTTGCTCAGTTCATCAATTTCGCCGAGTCTATTCGCGATTAACGTTTTGTAACTCCTGGTCTCATTTCTTATCCAGTGTAACACTATAGTTGAATCAGTCCAATAGTAGGCAACCCAGCAACGCGCCCTGTAGTTCCAATCTGGGAAAGGTGACGGATTTAGACGGTTCGATAATGTAACCGATCTCTTTGGGTTTATCGGACTTTTTTTATAGTAATAACTGAATTCCGTTTCTTTTTAAAAATAGCTGCGCAACATAAACCCTGCGTAATATCGATAGAGGATTATTAAGAATTAGGCAAGCTATGTTATAATAGTACAATATGCAACTAGTGTGCAATGTTGGTCATTACAATCGAGGCGGGTTATGAGGCACGACTTTTGTTATTAAGACATTCAAAATGTTCATACGTTAGGAATATCATTTATGGTTAAATTTCTGTTTTAATTATAATATCATGTCTGGGACATGCACCCTGGTATTCCTGGTTCATTTAGGTATTTGAAATACGAATCCGGGTTCCTTAAAAATACTTTTTTTTATAATAGATGGGCTTGCTCTTGGCCACATTCTTATCTGTAGGCGAAGAAGTAGCCGACGATAGAGCGAGCTTGCCCAGAAGCAGTCTATTCACTCGGGCTTTAAAGATGTTGATGTGTATGTTGGGTCTATATGCACTCGGGAACACTGACGGCCAGCAGGGAATTCCATACCTTGGCTGTACGCATTATGAATGAAGACGAATAGCGCTTGGTGCATATGAATGGAATATCAACCAAGATGTAACCCGCCGTACGTCTGAACTCCCGATTGTAGAAAGGAGGACGTGGAATGAGCTCGTGTAGCTCAACAGCACACTCTTCGAAGTAGAACCTGTAAAATACCGACAAGCAAGCAACTGAGCGACGGTGAGCGAGACAGTGAAGCTTGGTTTCACAAGCTTATCGTCACCTATAAGTTTCCTGGCTCTGCGTCCCACCCAATCGAGTGCGGCAAGTTGATATTTTGCTGAGCCGTCCCAAAGGTGGCAGCAATACTCCACGCACGACCGGACTTGTGCTTTATATAGAGTTAGAAGCTGTCCCGGCGTGAAATATTGTTTAAACTTATTTAGAACACCCAGCTTTTTCGTCGCAGTTTGAGCCTTGATTTCGATGTTGTCACCAAAGTTGAGATTGGATGTCAACTTCATGCCCAGGAGGTCGAGGTTGTCGGTAATTGGTACATCTACACCCCGGAAAGTATAGGAGCCAGGTTAAAAGAACTCCTTTTGGCCGAGAACAAACACGCCTGCGTTTTGGTGGCGTTAAAACAAATTGTTGTCACCCCATTGGCAGACAAGACTTAAAGTCAAGTTTGTCCGCTCAACCATGGCCTCTCTTAAGGAACGAACTTCCGTTCCGCCGACCCTTGCGCTAGACAGATACCTCTGTGACCGTGCTGTCGTCTGCATGGGTACCCAACAATTCCCGGCTTGAGCAGATCGTTAATATCAGTAACAGGATCAGTAACAGGGAGAATGATAATTAGATTACCCACTCTAAACAGCGTGATTCGAATTATGCGATTTTTGTGAAATAAAATAAATAAGGCCAGCGGCCCGGTTGGGATTCCAGCTAGACTACTTAGCAGCAGGCCACGCTGGCGCGACGCGTCCTGCGTCCGCGATGAGCGGAAAAACAATAATACGAGACGAATAGGAGGCGTCAAGTTAGCGCGACCGGCGTGCGCGTCAGGCGACCGCGACCAGCGGAGGGAATAGTATGAGTTCGCGCGTCTTGCGTGTTTATTAAATTTTGTTGAATTTTCCGCGGTACTATTCCCTCCGCTGGTCGCGGTCGCCTGACGGGCACGCCGCCGGTCGCGCCAACATTGCGCCCGTTCCGCCCCGCATTACTGCTTGTCCCGCCCATCGCAGACGCAAGACTCGTCGCGCCAGCATGGCCTGCTGCTAAGTAGTCTAGCTGGAATCCCAACCGGGCCGCTGGCCTTATTTATTTTATTTCACAAAAATCGCATAATTCGAATCACGCTGTTTAGAGTGGGTAATGTAATTATCATTCTCCCTGTTACTGCAAGCTGGCAACATCTCACGCGCAAAATATAAGGTGACTTCTAGAAACTGCAAGAAACTTCAAGGGCTGGTCAGGGCAAGTGTTTTAAACATGACAATGTTATTTTCATTTTTAATTAAATAAGCAAGCCAATGTTTATGGTATACTTATGTATAACCAAAGAACTAAGCAGTTATTATGAACACTTCTCCTGAACGAATTTTCGTGGCTATTCATGTATATGTTAGACTGGAAGCACCTGTAAGGATGGAGTTTTAAAGTATGCCATCTTTTTATACTCAATTTTGTCTGTGTATTTATTGAGGTACTCCTCTTTGATGTAGGACGTGGGTGAATTTTGCGCCTTCTTCTTTAGTTCCTCATTAAGTAGTAGAACCAGAAATATTTATTTTTAAACTTTCAAAGTAATATTGAACAAGAAGCCGCTGTGCTGTCTTAATCGACAAAATATGTGTATAACCTATGTGAAAGGTTGGAAGTCTTTCCATCTCTTCCCTTGGGTGTCGTAAAAGCGACTAACGGGCTAAAGGCTCACCACCTAAGCACATGTGCAGTTGTTTCTTGCTGAAGCGTGGACTGTGTGGGCGTGGTCTGTGTTGTCCATAGATTCAAAAAATTACTAATTTTACCATAAACTTTTTTCTAAAAAAAGTTGTTGATTTATGTAAAAAGTAATAAATTGAGTCTTTATTCATGATTATTCTACATAAGACTAAAACTTTTTCGTTTTTGTAGGCTCATTGTCATTTGACTATAGATGTGAAGCCGGTTACTATAATGAGAACGCTGTTACGACGACTTAGGCTTTAAATTTGACGAAAGTCCTCCAAACGAAAACTTTTTATACATACGCTAGGCTACTGTCAAATTAGTAGTTTTTTTTTTTTTATATAGCAGAAGGAGGCAAACGAGCAAGCGGGTCACCTGATGGAAAGTAATCACCGCCGCCCATGGACACCCGCAAAACCAGAGGAATCGCAGGCGCGTTGCCGGCCTTTAAGGAAGGAATAGGCTCGTTTCTTGAAGATCCCTAAGTCGTAACGGTCCGGAAATACCGCCGCCGAGAGCTGGTTCCACAACACTGTAGTTCGAGGCAAGAAATTTCTTGAAAAACGCACAGTAGTAGACCGCCATCCATCAAGGTGATGTGGATGGAATGACAGTCGATTGCGTGTAGTGCGGTGAAGGAAATTAGCGGCAGGGATCAAGCCGAACAATTCCTCAGAACACTTCCCATGATATATACGGTACAATATACAGAGAGACGCAACGTCTCTCCGAAGAGCCAGTGGATCGAGCCGACCTGAAATAACCACGTCTCCGACAATTCGAGCAGCTCTGCGTTGAATGCGGTCAAATGGAAGGAGTTATTGGGGTGCTCCAGCCCAGAGATGGGAGCAGTATTCCATATGCGGCCTGACCTGCGCTTTATACAGTTGTAAACGGTGGGCCGGCGTGAAATACTGACCCGCTCTATTAAGCACACCCAGCTTTTTCGAAGCTAATTTAGCTTTACCTTCCAAATGACCACCAGTAGTACCTAATGTTCAAACATTACTACTAAATTAAAAAGATCAGGGTGTGAAAATTGTCAGTGTGGTGTATAACCTGTATCTTGGGATGGGAAAATAATAAGGCAGTTTGTATTTAGTGCTCGGAGTGAACAACGTCCGCTCCCCGCGGCTGCGTCACGTCACGAGTAATGGCCGACGCTCTCCACTCCGGCTAGTTTATTGATTACGAAGATCGCACAGTCAGTGCAGTGTAATTTTTTTGTGATTTGAATATTATGTCAAACTTTAAAAAAAAAAAAAAATGTTAACAAACAGTAATTATTTTAATTTACTTATCCCACAAAATCCTACTAAGTGGTCACCTCGACCGTAGTATTTCTTCGCAGGAGTTTGATTATTACTTGAAGTAAAACTGTACATTTGTTTATACTGTTCGGTGGAGCAATAGCAGGGGGGTCTCACTCTGTGGTATCCGCCATACAAATTGTCGGGACAAATGTCGGCGACGCGACAGTCGCTTGGAGACTAAAATCGTTGAGTAGGTATCGAAGATTTGCGTAGCCTTGTGTACGAAGGGGCTTATACTCCAACGTAATCAAACTAAAAAACCGCTATAACACTTTTGCTGTCTTTTAGTTCTTTGCAAAGCAAAAACTGTTTTTTAGCTTAGCATTGATGGTAAAAGTTTTCAATCGATCCAAATATAGTACTTTAGCTGCCTTCATATCTGTAGTGCTGTTTAGCCACCTTTATGCGATGTGAAATACATTTTTTTTATTTAGCTGCTTTTTTAAAATAAATTTATTTTAATAACGGTTAAAGATAGAATAACCGTTCCTGGACAGATCGATAGAGATCTTTTTTTTAAGTACTATGGCATTAAAAAGTGTAAAATGGCCAAATGTCATTTAGCGGCCTTTTAGCTTATAGACGGCAGTTTAGTAGTTTTGTCCGCAACTGAAGACGATAAACAAAAAAAAAAGAAAGTGGATGAAGCGTTGGTTAAAAGAACGATCGATTCTCAGCTATTCAAACTTATTGGAGTTATTGGACTTTCCTACTAAAGGACAAGGAAACTATTTACGAGTTACTGGAAATAGTACGACCTATGATAACAAAAAAAAGATACAAATATGAGACCAGCAGTGCCGGCCGAAAAACGACTGTTAGCTACTTAAAGTTATCTAGCTACTGGAAGGGCCTACAGGGATCTAAGATTCAGTTCAATTGTATCACATCAACTGCTATCGGAAATAATTCCGGAAACCTGCAGGGCAATCTACAAGGTCTTAGAAAAAAAATCAAGGTACCTATGTATTAATTAGGTAACATTTATTTCTTTAAAACTAACATTTCTTTTAGGATTTCACCTGCTGGACCTTCTTGGGAAGATTCTGAGAACACATCATTTTCAAGTACTTGGGCATATGAATGATCAGTGGGTGAGTGAGGGTTGTGAGGAACCGGAGATTGATTTTGATTAGGGGGAGATTGAATTGGTTGAGAATAAATAGTGCGTGAGTGGGGTTGTGGTGTAGATGAGGAACGAGTTATTTTAGATGGAGTGGGAGATTGGAAGGATTGAGGACAAAGAATAGTGGTTGATTGAGTAGATATTGAATGAGGGTTAAGCGGTACATAAGACGAAGGTGGAGATTGAATTTGATAGGATGAAAGTGTATGCGTGAATTGATTAGGAGTATTGTTTTCATGATAGGCATTTCCTGATTTGGGAGGAGTATATATTTTTGACTCTAGTGATAGATTATTCATTTTTGCTAAGAAAATTACGTCTGAAATTAATTTTTCAGCAATTTCTCTCTGGTCTCCCTGTATTTGCTCCAATTTTTCTACTACATATTTTCCAAAATAATTTAAGTCTTTATTATTTTCTTTCATTAAATCTTGAGCAGTATCAATTAACTTTAGTTTTTTCTTCTTCAGTAGGCGATCTCTTAATAATTTTGATTTTCTTGCTCCTTGTACCGGCGGATCCTGAAAAAAGTTATAATTTCTTTTAACTTATGTACTTATTCATCATCATCATCATCATCAGCCTATAAACGTCCCACTGCTGGGCACAGGCCTCCCACGTGAACAATAGCACGTGGGGATATTGGGCCATAACCCACCACGCTGGCCCAATGCGGGTTGGTGGGTTTTAACGACTGCCATCTTACGACAGCAATTGGGACCAACGGCTTAACGTGCCTTCCAAAGCACGGAGGAGCTCGAGATGTTTTAAATTTGGTCACCCATCCAGCGACCCGGCATTGCGAAAGTTGCTTAGCAAGCAAGATCGCAAGCCGAACGCGCTAGCCGCTGCGCCATCGAGCTCCTCAATACTTATTACTTTATTTATACTGTAAAGTTGCCTTCAACTGAAGAGGAATGGAAAAAGTGCTAACATGTTTGAAACACAATAGCAGTTCCCTAATTGTGTCGGTTGTATGGATGGAAAACATAAATTAATAAAGAAACCTCCTGCCTCCGGATCTCTATTTTATAACTACATTTAGTGTGGTTTTATTCGCTATCGTTAATGCGAATTATGAACTCATATACTTACATTCATACAGGATCAAACGGGAGCATGTCTGATGGGGGGATTATAAAAAAACAAAGTTCTATGAAAAACTCATGAACAATGAATTGGGTTTGCCTGAACCTTACTTGCTGCCTAGTACCGACATAACTGTGCCTTAAGTATATGTATTTTTAAAATCTCGGTATTTTTATTAATAACAGCGCCACCTATCCTCCTACTCAGAGAATTATTCCAGTGTTGCAATATAGAAGATCGAATAATAGTAATGGTAAAGTACATTTTTACAATACGTTTATGTAAAATAAAATAAACTCTCAAACTGAAATTAATTTTTATATTTTCAGCAACAAGATAAAATCGTAAATAGATATTGATTATTAATATGATCTAGGGTAACATACTATGATTTCAAATTGTTTTATATCTATTGCAAGTAGTAGGAAATTAGTTTTGATATAGCAATACTTTGGTACATGTGTCATTGCAGGATTTCTTGGCGGGAAAGTGAAGCGTCATGTCTGTAGTTTTGTCTTATTTTCTAAAATTTGTTATTTGTCGAATATTAATGTGAAATAATGGTGGATTATTAACCCTTAATTAGTGTTCGTGAACGTGCATGTGTGTTGGCAAATAAAACAAAACAGTGCAACATCACTTTTCAAATTCTCTCAAGAAGTCCGTGTGAGATTCAGTAAAGTCCCAAATCTTTAATGGAACTCAAGGGAAGGACTAGTATCTAGTGTTCTAAATTACTCAACTTAATTCAATTTTTTCATTTTGAGAAGTTGAGTAATTTATATGTCAATAATATAGTCATAGTCTAATTTTATGTAGGTATTTACTCATGCTGCATGATAAAATGTCACTATTTTAATGAAAAATAATATAAATGTTCTCTTATAGTTTTTGCCCAGTGAATGGACATTTATTCGGCATATACGGACATTTATTAGGCATTTATCCAATGCGCCCAAAACGCCCGGGCGTAACCCCATCAATTTGCACGACATCTTATTCGTTTAATATGTAATAAGACATGTGGCTGTACTGAATAATTAAAACTGTGGTCAACTGTGTAGCCATCAGATTACTAAATCCACGGCATTCAAGTATTTCCTCAATTTGCTGATGCTGCCGGTGAATATCAAATTGCAATTCTTATTGATTGCTGTTAACCATTGTAATTCAATAAAGTTAGCAAGACAAAAAAAAAATAGGACTATATCCCCTTGTCTGTCACGGAAAACTCCTAGAAATAATAACAATTGAATTTCTATTTTGTCTGTTTTGCGACAGCCGAGCGCATAACAGATCGCATTAAGTGAGTAAGTCATTAGCTATATGTGTACCTACGCCTGGCGTACTCACCATGGAATTCTGTTATTTCAAGAATGCCAAAAAAATGCCAAAAAACTGTGCCCAAATAGTACCAAATAGTACCCAAAGGAAATAAATAGTACCCTTATGGTTCAAAAGTTATAGACATAGTTTGGTGAGTACGCTAGGCGTAGGTTACGCCTAGCGTACTCACCTCAGTTTGGGAAATCTGTGTAAGCTACAACTTTAATTAGTATGTAAAAAAAATTGAACCCAAATAGTACCAAATAGTGCCCAAAGGAAATAAATAGTACCTTTATAGTTTAAAAGTTATAGACATAGTTTGGTGAGTACGCTAGGCGTAGGTTCTACGCCTAGCGTACTCACCTCGTTTCGCGAAGACAGAACCAGCAATGGCTCTCATTTCTATCTCAATAAATAGTGTGCGTTACCCCAGCTGGAAAGTAGGTCCTAGAGTGTTATGAGTAGAACAGATAATTAGTGCTCAATCTGCTGAGCATGTGCGCCACATAAAAAATTGGTGCGTGTTGTCATTTTGAAGAAAAACGAAAAAAACGATTCCTGCTGCAGTAACGCTGTTCCAGCTGGAAAATACTAAACGAATGATCGGAGAGAGAAATATTGTGCATGGGCAGAGAGCTTACATTAGTACAAAAATGTGCGCCAAAAATAAAATTTGTGCGTCTTTAGGTTTTCGAGATATTGCATTTCCTGCTGGAGTAACGTTTTGCAGAATCGTGTATCTCTAGAGCCATTGTATGTGCGCCTGTAGAATAAACATACACGAGTAGCTCTTAATGTGTGCGT